>OY754334.1:79979847-82479847 GCA_963573305.1 Pyrrhosoma nymphula | reverse complement strand
AGAATTCCGAAGAATTCCCGCTCACTCATTTTAAACTCAAACTCATTTTAAAATGGCAATTTACTTTCTATATCCTTCTCAATGGCAATTAGGAAGATTTCCACCACACCAGGTTCGATATCCTATCAGTTATTAGCAAATGAAGACTTCTGAGACATTCTAGGTCGCATTACTCAATTGTCAATCACTTAAAACGCATATTATATTTCTATATATTTACAAGGTAAGTACCAAGTCGACTTGAAAAGTGGTAATTTAGGGCTTTTAGGCCATATACATGCATTAAAAGCAACACGTAGATTTGTGATGTGTACCCACATAACTAAAAGTTAAATTATTTTATATGTAAACTAATCTATCCATTGAATTACCCACAGCGAAGCAAAATGGACGACGAAGACATAGTATCGTGTAGAGTGCGTTTAAACCAAGATTCTCTCCCTCTTCTTTAGAACCGTGAAAAATGTATATATAGGCGAGTTTTTCAATATATTCTCCGATACCATATTTTATTTGCTTTCATAGGTTCCAGATATAATCTCAATGAGGTGCAAATACATTTAACCAGTTATATAGGCCATTTCAGATTAATTAAAAAGATCTTCGAAAGTCTCAAGTTGCCGCGTGGTCTGTTTTATGCTCATGCTGCTGTTTAACAGTCGAAACTGGATGAAAAGATGGAACTGGATGAAAAAATGGGGAACATTCATACGTTCCCGGCTTTTAGGTATTGATATGCTATTGAAAATTCATTTTTGCTTGATAATGTTCTAGTAAATCTAATTTTCAAACATTTTTACACTCCGTGATAACAACAACATTGAATTCTGAGGTCATTAGACTTTTAAAAAACACAGCGTTGCGGTACAATGTTGCACGGAAAATGTATGTTGGAGTTCAGGCTTAATAATGAATGCACTGAATGTGCTGAAAGGGGTCATGGTCGAAACAAGTAGTCGAAACAAAAGATTGTGCACAACTGCTCCTGCTGTCGATAACAATCGAAAATTGGAGTAATCGACATTATCAAAGTCCGAAATCGGGCCGATTATAAATTATCCCGAGATTAACGATTGCACGAATGTAACGATTACTTTTGTAGCAGATATTAACATACATATCCATCTCGCCATTCCCTTTCAGGGTACGAAAAATAAAAGAATCCAGCCATTTCTGTTAACCCCTGAAAGCTGATTCCCTTTTAATAATTTCCTCCATAATGCCCCATCATTGTAAACCACATTAATTTCTCTTACACTCATGCATTGCTTCATACACGCTCTCCTATTCTTAAGACTCCTAATATTCCTCCTCTTTAGAGTCTCTTCTACCTCATTCACACGTGACTTTCGCGGTCTATCTCTTTGTCTCACGCCATTCACTCTACTATCATTATCTGTTTCGTTATTTGACTCCCTCCCAGTCTCTCAACATGACCAAACTAACGAAGCGCACTCCTTTCATATATGTCCACTACTGAAGCACCCAACCGACATTTTTTCATATTCCACTAATTTATAACACTATCATTCCTACTTTTGCCGCAAATACTCCTCAGGTACCCCATTCGCACTGCATTTAGCCAACTCTTATGCTTATTCTGACATACCGAGGTTTCACTGCCATGCAATTATGTCGTGAGTAGAACACTTTTGTACACTGCGATTTCCGCTTTCCTAGACAAACACTCATTCCTAGGTTTGCTCCACATACTACCTACGACTTTACTACCGGGATTCGCACGCCTTATAATACCTTCATCTAAGTTTGAATAGGTGAAGAGATTACAAGTAAAGGGAGTAGACTACAAGTAAAGCTACATTTAAACGTGAAATATCTTATACATACTTAACATGAAAATTATGTTAAGTATGAAGACTTATTTTAAATGTTTTATTTCCATAAGCTTAGTGATACAAGAATATTAAATGCTCAATCCTTTGGAATGTGTGCATCATTTAATGCAGTGTGCAATGACCTAAATTTATTTGAGGACAGAAAGAAGTTTTATAGTAGTGCTTTTAATAAACCGTCTGCATTCAAATTGTAAAATATAAATCATTATAATGTACATATTTTATGTATTTTTGGCCATCATAACTATTTATTGTATTTATAATAATTTTAAACATTTGTATTTGCTATTATTGCTGAACCTTTTTTTGTATTTATAAGTTTGGTGAACGTAAAATTCAATAGATTAAATTCGAATTAAATACAATTACAACAAAAGTAACAATTACAAGTAGGAAAAAGTAAAAATAACAAGTAGGATTTAGTTAAAATAAATAGTTTCCGATGATCTGATTACTTGTAACCGATTACTTCCCATCACCGATCATATCTCTCATCTACCCGTCCCCTTACCAAAGCTGAAACCATTACGAACCCACTTACTCCCCCTCTCCGACAACCGCCGAACCCTTCCACTTTTATTTTGGCACGCGAAGCCCTTAATGGACCAAAAAAAAGGGTAACAGAGGGGGTTCACGGTGCGTGGCCAACTTCATACGAGGCGACAATGAAATGGCTTGAGTAAGAGAGAGAGAGAAAATAACATAAAAAGATACACTGTCGCGACGCGGTCACAGCTTCCAAGTTCATGCGTTCTTTTCACATATATAATTTTTTTAAGCCACCACAGACTGGCAGCCTCGTTAACGCGACAGTGGGCAATGCCGCAGTGTTACCGCGGCATGAATCATTAAATAAGAAAGCTGTACTATGCACACCACCTTGTTAGCTAGTGTTACTGACCTTTTTCCTGGCTGCTCGGACGGTTAAGAAACTATTATTACACATATACTTCATTTATGGTAAATACTTAATCAGTCACTTCAAGGCAAAAATCAAAAGTTCACTTAATAACATTGACATTCACAATTTAACAACTTTACCGGATTCTCCTTTATGCAATTAATTTTACTCTCTCAATTACTTATTTATCCAACAGACTTAATTACTCTTACTTATATGTATCCCTAATTCTAGTCACAATCGTGAAATTGTCCCATAGGACCAATTTTTGCAGCACAAGTATATATAGTTACGGCAGACGTCTGGTGGGTATCTCGAGGGTGATTCTATGCAGGCCTGCGGTATTTTCTCTCCAATCCTTCACGCTCTGAGTGAATAACTAGCTGTCAATCTCTGAGTAAATCCTCCTCTTGAATGCCACACTTTTGAATGAATGCCCCTTGCGACTCTGTGCGTGCCTTATAGGTATGTATATGTTTCCCAGTTATTGTTTTCCCCCCTTCCTCCAAATATCCATAACTCTCTCTCTGAGCACACGCTAATTTTACATTTTACAAGTCTCTAGATACAAGTTAATAGATAATTGTCCTATCGTAATTTCTCTTAAAAGAATTATATATACAGTCACTTCTTTCAAATATTCACAACTGGCTATATTTAAGTCTGACCGACGAGAATAACTGCGGTAAAATAGCTTTTTATCGAGAATAGAGCCATAGTACTATCGATTCTCTTATTATATTGTAAACTAAGAACATTGGCATTAGTATACATGCCAAAAGAATAAAATTTATGTCATGAATATTACATTATATTCATCCAAAATTTATACAGTGATCATTTGAAAGAAAATAACTTATTCCACTTATTTTCAGCTTAAAAAGATCGCTGTATTAACAAATGTGACAAAAATAAGCCATAAATTTTACTTATGCAATGCCAAACTATAATTAACATGAAAATAGTACAGGAATAACAAACATAAGTTACTACAAATGATTCTCACATGTAATTCACTTTACATAATTCTTAATTCCATATTTCTCCTTCTTTTCAGGTAAGAGCAGCCTTAAGCCATTCAAGTTTCTCAGCCATTCTTCCCCAAAGAAAGTATACTGCTATTTTCCGCGTTCAAGGTCTTCTCTAATTACCCCTGGTAAGTATGTTTATCACAATACAGTCCTCGTACATATACCTACCAGCCGCCAGAATACCTACTACCTATACCTTTGCCAGCCGTCGAATCTATGCTTACATGTAGCAAGTTAAGGAAAGTTTCAAGATGTATTGACGGGGTACCAATAGCTACAGCTGGAGCGTGAATTCATGACGTGTGATTGTCATGAGTAACTTATCGTCACGAATCGGTGTTGTGGTAGGATACACAAAATCAGGTAGCAGGATATGAAAATGGATTTTTAATAACATGGTCAAATTTTACAAACTTAAACAGCTATAAAATGACACTAAGATTACATATATCACTTATCGTATTGCAACAATTTTGATTTCTGGCAATATTTACCATTTATCTAAAAACATTTTCTTGCAAAACACTCCATTATACCTTAATAACATTATTAGTGGTAAAAAAGAAGAGGTTAAGTATTATATCCTACTGTCTCGGGAGCCGCTGCGTTTGGAGTTTGGTCATCCACGCAGTGGCTACCAAAATCGAATAAAGGAAATCCTCCATGCGAAAATCTACGTTCAGCAATGACTACGTTAAGCGCGTAATTTATTAACCAAAAAGCTTGCTAAGCTTCATAATAGACAAAGAGCCTACTGCGACCGATGCATGCATGATGATACACGGCTGACAGCAAAATAGCAGCGAGTAGGTATATACTTGTCCACATGCGAAAAAAAGCAGAGGGCGTCGTATTAGATTGGTGGCCGGATTTAAGTGTTTCCATTCATAGGGCCCGTATTCGACTCCCGCTGTGTGTTGGAGATTTTCCGACGTGAACCCAATCCTTACTTGGGTGTGAAAAGGACATCACTACAAGTTCACAAATAAATGCATTAAATTATACAAAAGTCAATTTGCGATGGGACCACCGTAAGTTTAAAGCTATTAGTTTATGAATATGAATATCATAATTTTACAGCGATCATGCGTTACATACTACCTAATTAGCACTCTCAAATCTCCACTAGAACTCAGCGGATGAAATATCGGATCACTTCAATCGATTTATCAACTTTCATTTCAATCCACTTTCAAACTGGTGTCCTCAGGTGAAATTGAGAAAGTAGGGAAAAATAGATAATCGCCATCTATAACCACTAAAACCCTCGAAAGTTTTACAAGCGGAGCTTGATTATTAACTGCTGAGTGATAAAATGATCCCTCAATGAGATTTCCAAGAATGAATAATGAGTACCCTCGTCGCCAATTAACCATGGCTAGGTATTCCTACATTAAGGAATAAATTATGCAGTAAATCACCAAATTCATCATCATTTTGCGTTAATGCTTAATGCTTAGCATAATTTTTTTATGTCTGGCAATAAATAATGGATTTTAATGCATGTCCATCACTGTGAATCCAAATTAACCACAGGTATTAGCATAAATGATTGTTCAACCAGTCACCACTGGAACGGATTACATATGTAGCGATAATTTTTCTGAGCGATGTTGATTGAGGCCCTAATGAACTAAAAGGCAGTTCCCAGTTATGTATACAATTAGTAATCGTCGATCCAAAGACTGATTTTCTGCGGATCTCGACTCTCCTCCTTTGAGATTGGTTTATTCCTCCATTAAGTTCTCACTTCAAAGTCACCCATAATTTGCTATATGAGTTATGCCCGGGAGGAAATACGGTTAAATAAAATAATATTAAAAAATCAAATAGGAGACATTATGTGGGTTTTTAGACTTTCATAACTAAATGATAACATAACACTAAAAGTGGATAATTAAGGGACTCCATGAAAATAGATGGCTAGGTACACTTTCATGATAGTGAACACGTCATTATTAATTCCGTGTCTCATTGAATGTTTGAACAAAATGCAAGGACACAACAAAGTTAGCAATTCAAGATCGTTCACAATGCTGTATATCATCTAAGTTCAACCAATAAGAAGGCTCCTGTTGTTGCTTAAGTTATAAGTTGCTTAAGTTAAGCTCCTGTGTTGCTTAAGTGGAATATTTGACATAACAATATTTGAAGATGGGCCATTTTTTACACCATGTTATATCAGTACGATGCGTTGTGAGCACCTCCACTATAATGCAAGCTTCCAACTTTAAAGTTCTTATGCGGTGCCCTTAAGTTATATTCGTACCTACATTCAATTTGAACTGGTCTTCAGTCCCATTCCCATATATTAAGGTGGTGGAAAACCCCGTTCCCTCATGACCTACGCTGAAAATATTCCCCAAAAGCAATGGACATAATATAATTCAATTATATTGACGAATTTGAAATATTTAGGTCGTGAAATTTTTAAAATATCTGCGTCATTTCGGAACACGGGTTAAATAATTATATAATATATGATACATCTATATAAATTAAAATTTTACGCCAATTATATAACAATTATTACCCATGTTCCTTTAAGCCAAATCCGAACATGGAGCTTGTAAGGTGGTCGAGGAGAACGATTTATTATTGATTTATTTCATTCCGTATTTATTATAGTTATAAGAGTATGGAAGAGCATATAAATATACTGAAAAATTATCGTTAATTAAAGCAGTAGTTTAGCCTAATAAATTAGTATTAAAAATGGATATATTTTATATAGTTAAATAATTATATAATAAATAATCATAATGTTGGCCTCGTCGGCGGTGGTTTACAGTCCTTTCTTCTCAACCCCACGGTTATGAGTTGCGGGTACGAATCACTACGAGAGAAATGTTCACATTCCGGGGCATAGATTTGTGTGTTTGCCCGATGTTGCCCGATGAAATGCACGGACGAATGATGTTTCCCCTGAGGTTGTCTACAGGAAAATGTAAAACGAAAATAAAATTAATGAATTAATTAAGAGAAGAATTGGTCAAGAGATTCTGCGAGAGTGAGAACCTGCTTCACTTTCTCGTGAGCATTAAGACCTCCGTCGATTCCCAAGATCGTCGGAATCCCGTGATTTTTTTTTTCGAAGCTCCTCCTCTCCTGTGGGAAAACTCGCGGTTCGCGGCCTAAAAGGGAGCGGCCGAAACATTTAATACAGCGCATTCCGCTCACGAAATCCTCCATAGGGAGAAGAGATACGAGCTAAAACACCCCATACCTACCGACAATACGTTCCCAGTTAGAGCCGACTCCTCTCCGTTCTTTTATAGCGGCCATCCCCACACATATCTAACGAGTCCCTTGAAGAATGCTCGCTACGCAACGCTACGAAACATTACATAACCACCCGCGCCGCAAAATGGGAATTTAGATGTGTTACGCGACTGCGGGATTGGCCACTCATTATTTTTATATGTATATTCCTTATACTCCGGATGGGGGCAATAAGACCAGGGAATCTCGCGTCCTGAATACTAAAATCAACCGCTAAGATGAGCCAATGGCGAGTGTCCGCTAGTTTGCCGTGGGAGAAAGTAGAACGAAAACCCTCTCAAAGGAATTGGAATGTTTAATGAGCCGAGTTCACATTGCCGACTCGCTGCCGGGATCAAACCAAAGTGACCGACATAACTTGCGGCGTCATTGGTTCCGGGCCATTTGCATTTAGTGAGCCACGTAGATTGATAGGATGCAGACAGTATCCTCGTGTTCACTGACCGCTTTGGTGATACTGGACAAAGCATTTTCATTTAACTTCTGTGCATACTCCTTAACTCCAGCATCGGTACGTATGAAATCGAATTACTACGAAATATATGTCATGAGCCATAAGGCTGTGTTAAAATAGCATTGACTGCCTAAAAAAAAACATTGTGACGCAATTTTTTTCATTTTTATCTTTAGATTTCACAAATGAGAACACGTATGCAAAGGTTCACACAAATCTCTACATAAACAAAAATTGCTCCAACCAATCCTAATCCCGTTTTACACGATACTAAATTCAACAAAAGTTCGACGATAATCGCTTGTTTGGCAGCCTTCTAGCGTCATGTGATACTGAGGGAGCATGCACGGTTAACGAGCATCTTCTTCTGAGCATCTTGATTTCAAATTGATGCACTAATAGATTGCTTGCTCCAAGCTCGGAGTATTAGCCGTCGGCCAATGACCATAGCTTTCACAACCACTATTCACGTTTTGAAATGAGCGCCACCTGTACTTCCTTGGGGCTGAAAGTAATTTTCTGGCCGTGAAATCAACAATAAATGTAAATATTCTGATAGTTTTATCGTCCACCTACGCTGACAATTACTTAAGGCTAATTTGGAATAATAGCAGACATGCGGTCCGATATGAATTTAAGGTGGTTTAAGCGAGATAGTTCCCTAGTCATAATGGAGACCATATTCAAATTTTATTTTTTTTTATTTCAGCGTCTGTAAGAAGTATGAAATAAATATTTTAATATTAATGGCGCAAAGATAGTTATATATGACCAAAATTTTCAGTATTTAAATAAAGCTACATAGTCTCTAACTTGACTCATTTCTTCCCGCCGTACGACTGATAACCCTTCAAAACAGCAGGTTTTTTTGCGATTCTGTAGAAATTACGGTGGTGAGTAATAGATTATTGTTTATAAATAGTTGAGAAAACATGTAATCTACACATGGTTAGTTTTTTGACAAAATCTAGGTGCTAATAGTTGCTAATTTGTTTAATATTCTCCCTCTGGAGCGCACAGCCGTAATCTACCCCATGTAAAACAGCTTGTATTTTCCGGCAAATTGCTCGAAAAGCAGCTCGGCAAGGGGTTGATATTTTGATATATGTAATTGGAAAGATGAAAGTTTTTTCTTTAAAATGAGGCCAAATTCATCAAATTCTAGGTGAAGTGATTTTTCGCTCAAACTACCTTAAGTGCCGCTTCCTCGCAAGTACAAACTCAATAATCATGTACAACTTTCTAGGACGGCTAAAATCATTCTGGATTCCGTAACGAATCACAGATCTCGAGTAGCATATCAGGTCCTGTGCAGCATCAAGTATCGCGCAAAATGGGCTTAAAGAGCGCGGATGGTAAGCTCAGAGCTTGGCAATAAAGAAGCAAGCGCCCGTGAAAGCCTCGCCTTAGACGTTCGGAATATTGAGAGTGACAGTTCGGTGACCTTTCACGTTCCCTCGTGCACGAATGCAGATTCTTCACAAGCGTCAAGGTGGGCGTGCAAGGAAACCTTCATCACCAACCTAACCAACAACCGCGAAATTACTCAACCTTGCACGTCTCCGACCTGTCTCCGTCCCTCCTCACCCGTGAGTGGCAATATCGGTGATAGCGACACGGCAATTTTCAAACAAAAATCAGGAAGTATCGCAAATATCCTCCAAACTTTCCTCAGGATATAAAGATATGGAAAGGGCTGGGTGATTTGGCGTATTTGTAACAAATTTGTCATTGAAGTGTAACACTTCTTATGGATGGGAGGTAATCACACGAAAGCCTAGAGTCACGCGACACCCGACCCCCAGAGTTGTTGAGTCGCTGCGTGGTAACGTACGTACAAACGCTGCGAATTAATTTAAGATTCTATCAATAGAGATATATAGTGTAATTTCATGTGAATATCTGAACTCTCTGAGTATTTCATGTAATTATCATTAATGCATACAGATATATTTTTCTCTAAGATGGAACTTCAAATTACATAGTGTTAAATACTAGAATGGGAGTAACTGGGGGAAAAATATTGTTTTTGCAATTAATATACATGGTATTTTCGCAGCAATCTGTTTATATAAAGTGAAAACTCCTGGAAAATGGAATAAAAATAAAATATAGGCATCTAGCCACCATGTTTTTTTAGCTAAATACTGCGGTAATTGAAGTAAAAATGCGTTAGTACAATTAAAATGGCGCAGCAGTCAGCTCATTCAATTGACATTAAAAAAATGTCAATTGAAAATATGTTCGTGGAATGCTCAGAATATTATTTTCCTTGATTGTGGTTTTCAATAGCTAATGCCGCGTCTACAGTGACCATTTATGTATACACTTAAGTGCAGTTTTCACACACTGCCCCAAGTGCACAGTACACTGTGTAGACGCCCTCTCACCACTTAAATTACGGGTTCGCTTAAGTGGACCCGGGGACCCCTATTTAAGTGGACTTGGATGATATCGATAGTCTACCGTCGAGGTGGTCGAAGTCTCGTCATCGATTGGTCGAGGAGTTTCGATAATAATTACACATCATACCTACACGTGTTTACATCATTTACATGTATATTTATGATCATTTATATGAGGATTTAAGTAATTGTGCAAGCGTTATTCTTCTTTTACATTTTTTTATGGGATTATAAGAGTCCAGAAATGTCTGAAGTTACTTCTCGGGCACATGTTTGCGCGATACTAAATTCTTCCCATTAACACTAGGTAGCGCTGAGGTATATACCTATAATATCTGTGTGTAGACGCTCACTTGCATTTAAATGCTACACTTAAGTACACCCTACTTGAGTACACGTGTAGTGCAGACGATGCATAATGCATGTCATCAGCCGAAGCAGAATTTTTGTAAATAAATTAAACAAAAAGTTGGATTTCAGTATTTGTTTTGACTCACATAGTCGCAGTGGAGCCTCCTTAAAAGGGAGGAAGGCCAGGGTATCAAGTCGCGTGGTCATGGCAACCGATTGCGAGGCTGAGAGAAGATGGCGTGCGAGACGGGAGATGGGGGGGGGGGTGTTAGGGAAGAGGAAAAGCCGTTTTATTTCTCATCACAAGCTCGTGGGGACATTGCAGAGAGAGACAGGGCGAATAAGCACCGGGAGAACAGTGTCCCCCTTTATACTTCTCCATATATATACAGCCTTCCAATCCCCTCTCTTTGACAGTAAAAGAGAATCCACGAGGGGAACGATATTATTGCTGCCGGGACAATGACGTGGAGAAAGACAGCGGGGTGGAGTTGGATATAAAGAGGGGGTCCGAGGAAAATGGCGAATGAACGCAGTTGTTGGGGTGAAATCGAGACGATCCTACCCGACCGCCTCAACTCACAAGATCCCTTCTTTCATTTATGTCTCCAACATAACCGTTCATACTGGGCAATATGTCCAAAAGTATATGAAGTGCAGATGAACCGCGGAAAATAGGAGCGGGTGGCATTGTGGGTGTCGTAACGCCAGGCATTACGAGAAGAATGATTACAGAATCGTGGAAAGATTGGGAGCGCTTTTCTAACGGGAAAAAAAACTCCCTGCTTCAAATCTGGAAGAGGGTGTCCATCTGTACGATAATCAAGCAATGGTAACTCAATGAAAACTTAATTAAATGGTAGTAAAAAGAATTCCTTCAAAGTTTTCCAAGTGCAAGGCGATATCAACCGACAGTCCCATAAAGCGCCGTCCATAAAACCAATTCAAATTCCTTCCTATATTCTAAGTAACTTGGGAGTGTAAAGCCACCCTTTGATGGAAGAGTAAAAATCTCCGTGACTAACAAAGGCGGAGGCCCATATCTCCTTATACGATTTTATACGTCTGCCGTCCTACCTCTCTTCGTCCTATTCCAAAGCCTAATTCTATTCCTGCCCCTTCCCCGCTGGCCCAACATACACCCATCTATCGCGACCTTTAGAAACCCTACGCCCCTCATTACCTCCTCCAACCACCTTCTATCCCTCCACCTGATCTCATCCAGAAGTTTTCTTTCCTCACTCACCATACCAAGCACATCCTTGTTTCTCTTCTATTCTACAGCTTAGCATTTTCTACACTAAAATTCATTATCGAACATTTTTTCAGCAATCCCTTGAAGTTAACACTTCAACAATTCATAGCATAATTACGTTAATCTTAGTAATGGCCATGAAATGCTGAAGCAATGGTTGGCTATAAGTAACAGGGTGCAGAACACTAAGCTAACGTTTTTATTAATGACGACTTGGTTCGACAAAGCTAGGCCTGAGTAAGTCTCTAACAACGTCAACTTTGTGGAAAACCACCAATAACAAGAGAATAAATTCTAAACATTCAATCCGACACAACACCCTCCTGGAAACAGTACTGGAAGGAGAAATAAATGGGAAGAATTCATTTGAAATAAGACATAACGTAAGAAATCATTTCAGGCTTAATTTTGTGGAAGTTGGTAACATCCATGATAGAAAACAACTTAGTTTTAATCCACACAATTTATTACATACGACCCGGGTTTCAGCAAATTACACTTCGTGCCATCTTCAGGTAACAAATTTCACAGGTGGCCGGGTATAAATATGGTTGAAGGTGGGGAGTGAGTAACAAATGGGTTGGGCAGCATGGAAAGGGGGGGGGGGGAAGGTTGAGTCAATCAGTGTTTTTAAAGGAAGGAGCGTGCGTTCATACTGTGAAGGACGGATAAGGTGGCCGGGGCGGTTAACGGTTTTAGGGTTGGGGGAGGTTTATTTTAAGGAGGGGGGAATGAGATGGGAACAATTGATAATTAGATAACATATGCGGGCTATTAACAATTTCAAATTATTCTAAAAATCCAGTTTGGCACCTTTGTCATTAAAATGTAAAATTTCAAAATTAAAATCACTAAAATGTTTAAAATTACATAAATGTTCCGCAAAATTTGAATTCCCAGTACCGTTAACAAAACAATTCATATATTCTTTCACTCTGTCCTTAAATTTTCGCCGTTTGACCAACATACACTGAGTCACAGTCATTACATTTTAGTTTGTCCCACTTCTGTCTTCATCGGAATACCTGTCTTCCAAATTAAAAATTATTTTAGACAGAGAGTGGGGGTTACTGAATGACACCCCGGCTATTTCGTCACACATTGTGCTGAGTTTGTTTGAAACGTTTGGAATAAATGGGAGAGCATACCATTTTTTCTTTAAATCTTTCCCGGAGGAAAGAGATGTGAGGAAGTTAATGGATTTTTGTTTAGCTGCTTTATCAATCAATTTCATTATGCATTTCTTAGTGAATCCATTCCTTTTGACTATTAAGTAGATCGTTGCAAGTTCTTTATTATAACTAGACTCGGACATAGGTACATACATTAATCTATGAACCATTGCTTTAAAAGAGGCAAGTTTATGGCTATAGTGGTGTTGGGAATCACTCGGGATGACTGCGTCTGTAAATGTGGGTTTGCGAAATATAGAAAAATTATTGTTATTATTTCGTATCCCAACTGTCAAATCTAAAAAAATGATGCATTTTCCTCCTACTTCCATCGTAAATTTTATGTTTTCATGCAGCGAGTTCAGATAAGCTAAAAAGGAATGAAGTGGCGAGAAGTGCCAGTCCACATACAAAAGATGTCGTCAGCATATCTAAACCAATAAAATACATTGCTAATGAGCTGATGTGAAGAATTAAAAAGTTTTGATTTTAAGTCATCCACAAAACTTCCTGCCAGAGTTGGTGATAAAGGGGATCCAATAGATAGACCCGTTGTCTGTTGATAAAATTTACGGTCAAAAATAAAATAATTTTGGATCAAGCATAAATCTAAAAGTAACTTAAGGTCTTTAACCACTATTGGATCCGTGTCAGTCTCTTTGGCCACGTTAAGAGCGATATTCGAAGCTTCATTGGCAGGTACTGAAGGAAAAAGATTAGTTACATCAAAGGATACCAATTTACCATTAAGGGGAGTCTTCAAAACAGAATGTCTATTGGCTAGTTCTACAGAATTTTTTATGGAATATCGTGCATGGAATGCTGAATAAGTCCAAATCAATGAACTTAACCTAACAGCCACTTCATAGCAAGGTGCCGTCACATGAAACACTACGGGTCGAACAGGTATGTTCGTCTTATGCGTCTTTGGCAATCCATAGAACCTGGGAGGTAGTGGGTTCATACAAATAAATAGTCACCTTTCTGAATCACTAATTACACTATCTCATTTCTTAAGCGTGTCCTTAAGTTGTTTTTGATACTTCAATGTGGGATCACGTGGTACAACAGTAAAATTACCAGTATTCAAAAAAACTTTCACAATTTTTAATATAGCGAAACGGATCTAAAGAAGACGATGAGTTTCTTAGTTTAAACGCACGTTACACGATACTATGTCTAGCATTATTAGGGAGCCAGTTGTTATAGGGCCAACGGCAATGAATACTCTCCTTGATTTTGCCTATCTCGAAAGCAAATTGCGTGGTAGGTATGTATGTATGTAAGAAACCAATATAAAGGTACTACCTACGTGCCACTCACGCTAAAATTTGGAGTTTTGAAAAGGTGGAGCTAATAGTAAAGAGTTAATTTTCTGAGATGGTCTCGCTAGTATTTACCTATTTTCCGCGCAACAGGGAAAAAAACTCAGAGAGAGCACTTTTAAATATCCGGCAAAACATTGAGAAATCCCAGCTCGATCTTTCGCGAGAGGGAAATCACGCAGGAAAAACTTACCGCGCGTCGTGGAGAAAGGAGAGACGGTTGCGTCAAAACCCGTGAGCTCTTAACCTTACCCTCTTTTATTTAAAGAGGGCAAATATAGAAGAAGAGAGAGAAGGAGGAGAAGAGGAAACGGGACAATGTAACAAAACGATTTCGACGTTTAAAGAATAAAACGGTACACATAGAGTAATACAAAGATAATCCGATAAATGCTCAAATCATCTGGTATGAAAGCAAGAGAGAGTACATCTACATCTACGATGTACCGTGCAAGCCACCACTAGGGTGTGTGGCACGGGGTGATTCCACACCAGGCATGCAGCACTCGTCGCAGAACAAATCCGAACCTCGCACGCTCCCCCTGGCTCTAGGCGCAGGCCAAAAGCAGTCAGGAGAACAGTGCGCAGTCCAACCGGAAACTGGGAGAGTGATACGTAAATGAACATTAAAACATACAGAACAGTGCTATACACACATCCGGTGGTTAATATTACTGATACTGTTAATTTATGAATGCTACGAGATTCTACTTTATGCAGAGAACAAAATAAAATAATGCCGGCCATATCAAGCGGTGTGAAGTGTTAGTAATGATGTTGTGTTATTAAGCACAAGTGAAAATTCTACTCTACCTATTGAGGGTGGGAGTTTCATGTGATTGATCTATCGCAACTATTATGATCCCTTATTGTGCGTGGGAAAAATGACATTTTAAATCTATCGGTTCTGCAGTCAATTTCCTTTATTTTATTCCTGTGATCGCTTCTACCATAGTACGTTGGCTGTAGCAGTATGTGTTGAACGTCCGGCAAAAAAACTGTCTGCTCCGAGTTTGCGCAAAAGATTTAACCTGTATTTTTAGAGTAGGCAGCGAAGGAAGAAAGGACAGGCCGAATTAAGGGTAAGAGGATATCTTTGGGGAAGTGAGGCGAATGCCGGCCATTTTCATTTCTTATTCATCAATCCTTGTTCTCCTCCCTGGAGAGAGAGAGAAGAAGACGCCAGATTATATGGCTCCCAAGATTCCCTTTTTCCTTCCCTTTTCCCTCTGTTGCACCATTTTTCCAACTTCCAGCTACCTTCCTCGCAGGCCAATTCCGTTCCCCTTACAGTTACAAAAAAAGACGGAACACAAAATTCATGGAAGAAATAAAGACAAATACCAGGCCATAATCCGGAAATTCTGGATAGTGAAGTGTAATACGATCAAATCAAGCAAAATTACTCACCTACCGTATTTTCCGGCTTGTTAGAAGCACGGGAAACTAAGATGCACCCAAGTTATGGCACAGAGTACGAAAAAAAATAATTAACCTTTCGATCAATATCCAAAATTGAGAGTTATTCATTCAAAGTGTTGATCTCCACATCTATATACAACCCTGCGAGCCGTCGCAGATGCGCGTGGTAGGGGATGTTAGGACACCAGCCATGGAAGGGGAGGGAATAGGGTAAAGGAGGGGGGACAGGGATTTGGATTTGTGTGTTAATTGAAAGAAAATAAATTCACCAAGGCCGTACTCTTTACTACGGCTTTACGGTAAAGAGTACGGCCTTGGGGAATTTATTTTCTGTTCAACTGTTTAACGGCCGTAGAACGTTCAATTATCTATAACATTGCGTGTTAATGATCATAAATAAATAGGATTTAACTAAAGTGATCACCTTTTTGTTACAAAAGAATAATATGATGCCAGCAAAGCCTATAATTGGGGCTAAGTGAAAACGTTTGAAAAATTCCCCCAGCAA
The DNA here is from genome assembly GCA_963573305.1 of Pyrrhosoma nymphula. Classification (NCBI taxonomy): domain Eukaryota; kingdom Metazoa; phylum Arthropoda; class Insecta; order Odonata; family Coenagrionidae; genus Pyrrhosoma; species Pyrrhosoma nymphula. The sequence continues at coordinate 82,463,885 of OY754334.1, read as the reverse complement.
TATTAAGTGCCACAAGTCAACCCCCAAGAATATCAATAAGAAATTCTTGAGTATTCGAAAAATGATGATCCTTCAGGCTTCCTCGGGTCCAGTTTTATTAGATAATATAAAAACCGCGGAAACCTAAATTCCAAAGGCAAGCTAGATGTTGCGTATGACGAAGTGAGAAACGCACTAGGGCGAATGGAAAGGCCCAACTGATTAATGTGGTAGATAGAAAAGCGGTCTTTTAGCGAATGCCGAAACAAATATGGCGACATGGAGTGATCCGGAATGTCATCGTGTCTATTTTTAAAATCATATCACATTGTAAGACTCTTATCACGTAGAATTTAATAAGGAGATTTTGAGAACGCGAAATCTAACCTTGACATTGATCATAGAAGACGTGGAGTGGTTTTTCAGTGGATTTCTAAGAGAAAAAATACGTCATACATACTGGAAAACACGTAATACGATAATAGTAAGAGGATTGGGTTGGTGAATTGCCTGTAGCTATAGGTGTAGCAAAACCTGATGGCAGTCATCAACGTAGAATTAGAGGTCACTACAGGTGGATCAAGCGGGAAATTACAAAAATTAGCGGGAAAAGGTACAGAAGGACTTCCCGAGGGACTTCTGGAGAAAAATTTCGCCCCTTTGTCTCACCTCTATTCTGTGATTTTCTCACCCTTGCGTCAAGCTTTTCACAAAGAAGTCCGACTATATTTCTTTACTCCTATATTGGCTACCATTCTTGAAAGGCCCGATATTTTACCCCGTTAGGAGTGGAGATTTTTAACGCGAAAAGGCTAAAATCAGACCGACAATGGGGCTTCTGGACTGAATGGGAGGTGTAACGTTTGCAGGGTGATTCATTCCGAGTCTATCTCTATGTGACTAATTACAAGACGAAAATAGAAGTAGTCTCGTTCGATCGGGTATATGAATGAGATTCTAGCATGACCGGGTGGCTGGAGCGGAAATCGTGGATCATTTTGTGCACATTTTAATGTTTTCGAGTCAGTCGAAAAAAATGCTAGGACCACATTTCTGTTAGGTAAACATGTTTATGTGGTGGAACTCTCTATAAATACAGTGATGGAAATTATGCAACGATGGCATTTTATATTCTTTGCCTAAATTATAGCATTTAAAGACTTGATTTTCGGAGTGGTATTCGAAATTCAAGCTTAAATAATAATTGCATACATTTTTTCAAAGATTTGACTCAGCGTGTCCCCTTGATATGTTTTTGAGCAACAGTTAAACTAAAATGAAATGTATTATTTTGCGTTTAGAAGAAAATCTATGCATATGTAAATGAATCATTACCAAATATATATCATGCTCCAGTGGCCTACGTGCTAAAGCGGCATCGTTTTTGCCAAAAACCAAATTGGTAAAATGCATTTTTTTCACTTTTATATCACTAATAAAAACACATGACAAAGTTTCACGCAAATCTGTACATGAACAAAAATTGATCCTACCTCCTTAAGCTTGCACTGCACATGCTCGAGGCATGCGCGATTGCATGGTGGTCCCACGGTGACTACGGACCAATTTGGGCGCGTTCGAAAGTATTCACGCTGTTACTTTCGCGACTATGATGTGCTAGCTCCCTGATTCATGTTCTGTATCCCATTATTATTATTTGTAAATCTACTAGTTAAGGTAGGTTTCTATGGAATTGAGTAAAAATCCTCTATTTTACATGTGCAGGGCCCTATCTACCAATAATATCTTTCATCATCTCAGCATACGTCCTACCTTCTTCGTCCCGTCCATAAAACCCATTTTCTTTCTTCCCCTTCCCCGCTTTTCCAACATCCTCCCCTCTATCACGGCATTAAGTAACCCTCAGACCGTCATAACCTCTTCCAATCAATTACTTTGCTTCTTCCTAATCTCATCTAGAAGTTTCCTTTCCTCACCCACCTAACCAAGCACTTCCTCGTTTGTCTTCCTTTCCGTTCATCGCATCTTCTCCATCCTCCTCAACTACCATATCTCGAACGTTTTGCAGACTATTATTGTCTTCCTTTCCCTCAGTCTATGTTTCTTCCCCAAAAACGAACTTACATTTAAAAAAGTAATAAAGAGTATTCTGGGACTTAAAAGAGTGATAGAACGCGGGTGAATGGTAGGCAAAGACCCAAGCTAAAATATCCCTCCTCCGGCACTCTTTAAGTAGGAAGATGAGGTTAAGGATATTACGACCCCTTTTACCCTTGCCTAATATGGCGAACCCTTTACAACGAGATGACTCAATTTGAATGACATTAGGCCCATCAACGTAGATCTCACCTCCTCCCCAGGAAACCTTGTACAACGCTCTTATGTCTCCGAAGTCATTTAACGATAGATCAATGAGGTCCACTGGGAAAAGATTGGGGGAGAAAGTGAGAACCGTCAGTTTAACAGTAGACACAACTCCTTCTGTGTTTAAGGTAGCTGGACTGGTAGACATGTGTCATTTTCATAATTATTAAAGTAAGTTAAAAAAAAATTCTTGGACCACATTTCACTTAAGTGCATCCGTTTATGCGTTGATCTCATCATAAAGGCAGTAATGGAAACTATACAAGAATTATATTTTAAATGTTTTTCCTTCTTTAAAGCATATTATGATTACAGTATTCGGCGCGGAATTTGAAATTTGGAATAAATTATGTTAAAATATGTTGTTTACGAACATAGAACATCGAATGTTGAAATTTGTTATCAACAATCATAATAATATTAAACGCATTACATCGTGTTAAGAAAAAAAATTCTGTGCATATTTAATCATATTATTTTGTAATATAGATATGTGATGCGCCATAAGGCTACGTATTAAATTAACATTGAATTGACAAAAAAAAACAAATGATTGAAATATCTCTAATGAGAACATGCATGCAAAAATCTACGCAAATCTGTAAATAAACAATAATCGCACCAGCCACCTTAACGCTCTGGAAAACGATGACTATTCCGGAGAGGAAACTAAACCTTGAACGCCTCGATAAAATTTCAATCAAATATTTTCGCAAACAAATTTATCATCGTTACCCATTTCTTCCAATTTTTTTAAAACGACATCGTGTTTTTTCACGGTGTAGTATATTTGTCACAAACAATAGGAAAAAACAAATGAAAGACGATATAAAAGTAAATATAAATGAAGGCTACAGGTTGATCAGAAGCTTCGTTAATACGAGAAACTTTAGTTGAAGGTTTCGATACTGTGCATCATTATCATCAGGTAATGAGGGACATCGGAACAATGGCCGTGAGTGATTAAATATATTTTTGTAGAATTTCAGTGTTTTCTTTACCCTCATCATGCGCATTACGCAGGTTTACGCAACTGAAAGATGGTGAGGTATTCAAACCCGGTACCTTAAGTTTGGAAACCGAAAAACTGCATGTTTAAATTTTTCATTAGGAGGAGGGGGGAAAGAGATTGGAGGAATTTTTTCACAATGACATGTATATAACAATTTTCCTCTCGTTTTGAGTTTTTAGTCTGAAAACCTTCTTCACGGACAGAATAAAACTGTAGGTATGCACTATAAAAGATAAACAAACACACGAATATTCTTCTTAATATTCTTGCTTTCGGTAAAAAGGAGTATATTTTGTTATAAAGCACGAGCTACGGCCAACCTTTCTGCCTGACACAGCCGGCAGAAGGGTCGGCAAAATCTCGCGCTTTATAAAGAAAATATACCTACTCATTGTTACCGAAAGCAAGTATGTTAATGATGCAACACACTGAAATGCTAAAATTAAAACATTCTTCTTTTAACATTATCTACTCGTATTTATTACAATTATTACCGTCGTGTATATCTATCTATAAACATATATACGTTTATAGGTAAATATACACGACGGTGATATTTGTAATAAACAGATAATTGAAATGTTGGTATTACATAAATCCGAATATGGAAAAATGACATTCACTTCGATTTTGAACAGTGTAGTATCTTTTTGCAGCACCGAAATTTTGTTTGACCCAAAAAGATAGACCCAAAGTAGTACTGCTATCAATAATGTTCACCATTATGGCCGTGATTACAGTAATTTTGTTTTAAATTACTAAGAGCATATATGCATGATATTATCTATTATGTATATATATTTTTTTAACCCGTAATGTACATTGTCATCTTTGCCCAAGTAACGAATGCTGTAGTTGCATTTATGTTTTTTTTTAAACATGTGGTTTCCTTAAGTGGTTCTGGTGCATGTTGTTTACAATTTTGGTATGTTCTATTTACTTTATTATCCCTGGTGAAGATTAACAGATAAATCGAAATGTCGGCAATGGCTGCTATATGATTTTTGACGGAACCCTAAAAAATCAGCCTTAATTAATAGTGCAGTATCCTCTAGGTGGGAGTTGTCTTCGCTTCTGTTACGAAGATTTGACTGCTTTGGCTAAAAATTTGACCAGAAGCGAAGGCTCCACCACCTGGTACAGAAGGGGGCTTTGACCTACGCAGGTGTGAGTAGGTGGCATTTAGGAACCACTTGCTAAAGAGGAGGCAAAGCCTAAAGAGCCGATCACTTAGACATCACCAGTTTGTCACGTGTGACTACGTCATTAATGGCGCAATCGGTACCCTTTTGGTGAGGATTTAGTACAACTCACTTCCACCCACTCACTGAGTCACAAAATGCAGACCGAGAGTCTGGGCTGGACTTGATGGATGTTGCCGATATTCATGATAAATGAGACACTTAGTGCTCATCCTTCAAATGTATTCTGCTCCATATTTTGAAGCATAGCATATCCTCTTGCATGCAATTCCCTATATGACGCAGAGTAAAAATGTTTTATTTTTTAATTTCCCACAAAGTACCCCATCAAGTTTGCAAAGTACACCGATCTTATGGTGAATAGATGCGTAATTTGACGCAGACAAAATAGATACTGTGTCCAAACCAGTTATGGTGATTGGAGTAAGTTTTGGTCACGTACAGACTTACGTGTTAATTTGCATACGTGTTCTCATTAGTGATATCTATGGATTAAAGTGAAAAAAATATAACATTGTAATTATTTTTTTTTCGACAATTCAATGCTCTTTTAACACGTAGCCTTGGTGCGCACGACATATATTTCCTAATAAATTAGATTTATTTGTTGCATACTTTCTTCTAAAGGCGAATTAATACATTTCTTATCGATATAATTGCTGCTAAAAATATCAGGGTGTCACACCGAGTCAAATATTCGAAAAATAACAAATCTCGGCAATTTCGTCTAAATTTTGAACACCACGCCGAAAAATCCAGTCATAACATAATTTAATTAGCTTAGTTAGCAATAGTTACCTTGAACGAAAAATCACTTCACCTAGAATTTGAAGAATTTGACCTCATTTTAAAGAAAATGATAGATATTTGTATGTACTCATTATGAATTGTCTTTACAAGCAAGGAAATTTCTATGTCAAGCTGCCAGGTTGCAAGACATTGGGGGCCTCATTCTAGATTCCGCCGGGGACCTCAGAGGTCATAAATATGTCCCTGCTTCCACTAAAGTTAATTCAAACGCATACACAGATTCACTTACAAGATATGTGGGCCAAGAATACTTTTCTCCTAACTTTAAAAATTATTTAAATGCGAACCAATTTCCAAATATTTTCACATTCAATTCAAGGAAGCAATTTTTTTGCGAGGAAATAAGAAAAAATTGTTAGAATATGTTATTGCAGGCAAGCTATTCGAACTCCACGAAATAATGCGCAAAAATGCGGACATTTGTGATAGTCAAGACTTTTAAGGTAAAATTAATCCATATTTTTGAATAAGTTATAATTATTTTTAAAAACAATATGAAATTAGACAATTCAGGTGAAATAAGTTTAGAAAATATAATAATTCACTCATAATTTATTTTGAATTTTGGGGGTCTGCCGGACGCTCAACGCCTACTCGTGAGACACAAACTGAGCACGCCTACTAAAGGGTTAAATTAATTGCAGCTATTCTCGAAACGCAGGCCATTTGTGCGAAGAATAAATTCGTTGGTCGGTGCGAAAATTCGTCGTCCGGGCTTCGGAGAAATGGACATCGCACAATACCAGAGGGGTTCGCTTGTGTTTTGTTAGGTGGATCGGGATTGTCGAGAATTTGGCGGAGGAGGGTTGAGCAATATAATGCCTCGTCTAGATTATAGGTTTCTTTAAAGGTACACTTTATTTAATTATCAATTAAAGTAAATATGGCGTCTACGTCTATACTTTGAACTGAAGCGTGGTACCACCAAAGAAAAATATTAAAACCCATAAGAAACGGAAAGAGCATGACCTACTGAATTTTGAATGTAAGTAAAGGCGTGAAACTTTAAAGGAATTGTGAACAATGCATTTAAAAATATAGTTTCTTTAAGTTTTTTTGATAGGGAGCTTGGTAGCCTAGAGGGTAGAGTGCTTGGCTACTGATCGAAGGGTCCCGAGTTCAAATCTGCCCCAGAACAAAAAATAATCCTCGGAGTGCGTGGTGGCCCAGGGAAAGGAACTGGCCCCCCTACCCTGAATGTGTGAAATTCACACGCATGTGGCTTAGTCCGGGGTGAGCTCTACCCTCAACTATCCAAACCAACATTCGGGTTGAATCACTGAGTGAGAGTGAAGTTTTTAGATTTTTGTAACAGGTAATGAGGTATGATAGAGAGGAGGATGTTACATAAGCGAGGAAGGGGAAGAAATAGAATAGGCTTTATGTACGGGATGAATATACTTGTAGGTAGATGCTGAGATTATGAAAAAGATTGTGCAAGGAGATTTTTCTGTTTTGCGCTTGTACCTACACATCTGGGAGTTTCTAACTCACCTCCATTTATACCTTCCTTAACCGGTTGATAACCCTAATAAAATAATGATGATGATGTTGGCGTGCTGATCCAATTTTTTATTACGTTTTCTATGCTCTTTACGTTTACATAATGAATTATATTATCAATTCATGAATGAATTGTACTACCTCCTTCGAGTCCAGTTTGCATCTATTAGGCTACCGAGCTGGTATTTAACATTAATATTGAGTCACCCAATGTTTTTCGTTCTCATCTTCGTAATACTGGCCCCGGAATTGTCGGACAGGCGTTCGTCAAAAGCCATGCCACGACGCGTCATGGTTCTCCAGCTCCCTCGCACCAATGGTGAGCGAAAAGATATGGGACGCGCGAAAAATAGCTCTTTGACGAAGGAGAGAATCCGATTTCGGAGGGGGTGGGGAGGATGGCGAGATAGCAGCGTCACCGCAATGTTTGCGTGGGCGGGCGTCGCGACGCGTCGGTGCCTCGGGCGAATAGCCACGAGAGGAAGGGATGGGATCGTATAGATTAAAGACGAGAGTAGATGTCGTCTGGACGCACTAAAGTGAAGATTCTTTTTTTTTGGTCGAAAAATAATTCTCATATCATTGATATCGCTCGTAACTTGTCCATGAATATTATGTACTAGTTAGTTGTGAGGTGCCTAAGGCGCCCATAGATGAGTTTCATGCTGTGCTCGCTAAATTATTAAAATTCCTTATTTGAGGCACGCAAATGTTTCATGCCTAAATACCCTTTCGTAAAAACAACGGCATTTTAAAATTTAAGTGACCGTGGCTCCATCTAACTCGCTTTGCTCCCCTGAATTAATGAGTGTATTACTTTAGTGAGTAAAACAAATTGCGTCAAAATATTTCAATGGAAGTAACCATGAAGAAAGCACGATATCTTTTAAGAGATAAGCGAAAAAACTATGAAAAAAAGAAAGAAATAATTATCATATCAGGGCCACGAACTCCATATTTTCCATTCCAAAATCCACCACCTTACCACCAGTCTACTGCTTCCATAAAGGAATTATGGACAGTTCACAGGGCTTACATGCGTTTTCGTGACTGTGGCTCTATCTTACAGAGTTACAGAGTCAGACAGTCAGTTAGTGATGAGCGTAACTACATACGCTAATAGACATTCCATTGTTTTTTTTTTCATTTTCATTTTTACAGATAAAATATAACTGTTCCGCTATTGCTTCCCATGCCTTCGCTGGATCTTCTCAATTCAATACACTTATAATCTTATCGGCTAATAACTACAGGAACTGTTGTCAGTTTGCGTTAATTCAATAGAACGGATGTCACAATAATCACAAATGGCCGGAAAAGAAAGTTTTCGTTAAAAATATTAAAGTCAAATCATCAGCATATTTTGTATCATAGTGTTGTTATCTAATAGCTGAAGACTGTCTTCAGTGAAAGCTCTCAAAGAAAGGTATGGGGTTCAATATTGGTTTTGACTCACAAAGTTGCGGGGAAACTTCTTTAAGGTGGCTAGAGTGGTAATCGTGGGTCATTGAGTGCATATATTAATGATTTTTTAAGTGAGTCGGAAAAAAATTCTTGGACGACACTACATTCAAGTGCATCTGTTTTTTTTGCGTAGAACTTACCATAAATGTAAAATAGAAATAATTAAAGAATTATATTTTATATCTATTCCCTGAATTACATGTTATGGCAAAAGTTTTCGGCGTGGTATTCGAAATCTAGACGACAATTTTTGAATTGTTAATTCTTTCGAAAATTGATGTCGGTGTGGCCTTTCACTGAGAATCTCATGGAGTTTTTAATGTGGCTGAAGTGATTATCTTGGGTCAATGAGTGCACATTTTAATAATTTTTGAAAAAGTCGAAAAAATGTTTTGGACCACATTTCATTTTTGTGTATATGTTGATGAATTGGAATTCACCATACACAGGCAGTAATGGAAATGATACAAAAGTTATATTTTAAATTTTTTTCCTTGATAAAAATATTATATGACGAGTTTTCGCCGCGCTATTCGAATTTTAGACGAAATTTTTATAAAATGTGTTTTTTTAAGTATTGAACTTGGCATGGCATCTTAATATTTATTATAAACAATTATAGTCATAAAAAATGTTTTACATTGTGTTTAGACGAATTTCTGTGCATATTTCATCGAATTATTACGAAATATATGTCATAAGCTTTATGGTTGCGAGTTGAAAGAGCATTGAATAGCCAAAAACCCAAATCGGTATGGTGCAGTTTATATTTTCACTTTTATCAATGGATATCCCGAATGAGAACACGCATGCGAAGTCCCACACTAATCTCTACGTAAAAATCGCTCCAACCACCTTAAGGTAGTTTGAGCGAAAAATAATTTCACCTAGAATTTGATGAATCTGGTCTCATTTTATAGAAAAAACTATCATCTTTCCAATGGTATCAAAATATGCCGAACTACTTTTCGAACAATTTGCCTAAAAATATAAGCTGTTTAACATGGGATAGGTTATGGATGTGCGCTCCAGTGGGAGAATAATTAAAAAATTAGGAACTTCTTGCACCTACATTTCGTCAAAAAACTAACGGTGTGCAGATTGCATATTTGCTCAACTATTTATAAAAAATAATTTATTACTCACCATAGGAATTTTTGCAAAATAGCAAAAAAAACCTGCTGTTTTGAAGGGTTTCCAGCCGTACGGCGGGAAAAAATGAGTCAAGTTAGAGACTTATGTGGTTATATTTTTTTAATTACTGAGTATTTTGGTCATATATAACTATATATTTGCTCCCATTAATACTACAATATTTATTTCATACTTCTTACAGACGCTGAAATAAAAAATTAAAATTTTAATACTGTCTCGATTATGACTAGGGAACTATCTCGCTCCAACCACCTTAAGACTCAATAAAGAGATGTAGCGAGAGGTAGAGACAGTGAAAGTCTATTGGAGAGGAGGGATTTGCAGTTCAGTTGAAGGGCGACCAAAGCCGCGGAAGTGTGGGAGGAGGGGAGGAAAACGTGAAGTCATGAGAGGCCTCGGAGGAGAGGGAGATGAGGAGGAGGGTGCAGGATTCAAGGAAAGCATCCGTGTACATTTTGGGCGACAGAGAGAGAGAATAACAAACATGAACCGGTCTGCGGACGATAGGGAAAGTATTCACGCATGCTGTTTGAGTGTCTACGGCAACAGGAATGGCGAGCGACACAGTTACCTGAAGAGGACGAGGAGGGACTTTAACCTGGTTGTTGCCCGTCAAACCTTGTTCGTCATTGATTTATGAAGTGGAATTATTTAATGAAAAATGTAACTTACAGTGGTGGCACTAAAATAACAACAGTTTCATTGTAAATGTTTCGCAACGGAAACAGTTTCCAAACGAAACAGTTCCACAACACACCCAGTCGCGGACAACAGCTAGAGGCACAACAAACAACAGGTGATCGACCGGCGCTGTTAGAACTTGGCTGATAGTTCTGTTTTCTATGCAATTATAAATCATTCACTTGTATGAAGTAACGATTTCAGCATCCCTTCGCCTCTCATTACTACTTCCAACCACGTACTTTGCCTCCTCCTCATCTAATCCAGAAGTTTTCTCTCCTCATCCAGCACACCAAGCACTTAAGATGATATATATACTTTGGCTTTAATTAGTATATAAACTATAATAATTACAGCCAAATTTCATCGTCTGAGACCAATAAATGTAAAGAAAAATTTATGTACTCATAAGTAGTATTTTATATATAAGAAGGGCATACAGCATTGAAAATTTTCATTTTATCTTCTTTTTCTTAGCGTACCACCAGCAAACCTTTCTCGTGCCACCTGGTGGCACTCGTGCCATAGTTTGCCGTTCGATGAGCTAGGCCATGTTTCACCTCGTATACATATTGGGCGGAATTGAAACCATCTTACCCGTTTTTGTAGTTCAAAATCAAAGAGGAATGGCAAGAGAGAAAGGGAAAAAAAGTGATGTGAGCTTAAGAGGATTCACACGGATGAGAGAATGCAATGAAATCTGCTCTTTGGGAATAAAAAAAACAAATCAAATATTCGTCGGGTTTTCGGTTGCGTCGGGAGCGTGGAAAAGTCAATCCATCTTTGCCGTTGGGGCGATATCGGGATGAGGAAAAACATTGAAAAACAAAAAAAAACAACGATGAGTTTTTAATAAAAAAAGAATAACACAAGATGGAAGGAAGTAACCGAAGGACGCGGCGGTCATTGTTGCCATCGCGACGCAAGTATGACGCAAATCCGGATAAAATGGTGAATGGAGCCCGTGCTGTGAATGGAGCCCGTGGACGCGAAAGCGAAGTACTGTTTTATTTTTAATCTTCCATCCCTTTAGGATTAATGGAAGAATGTGGGCATGCCAAGTTTGGGCAATTTGGCCCTAGGGCAATTTGGGCAATTTGGTATGCATGTAAACTCGCAAAATAAACATAATCCATGAATGGATGCATGAAAACACGCATAAATACGAGTAAAGAAGGAAATTAAAATACTTTGCTTTTCTACAAATTTGTAGAAAAGCAAAGTATTTTAATTTCCTTCTTTAGAATGGATTTCTACAATGTAAAGGCCTCAACCATTAAGTGTATCAAATACGAGTATATACCAAATTCTGTCGAAAAAAGCACGCGACGACTGAAGTAGAAATAAATATAAATTTTCTCATTGAATTAATCTCGGTAAAACTTGAGCTGCATCAACTTTGCGTCAAGACGAATGCTGGCATTGCAAGAACTTTAAAATATGGAATTCGAGGGAATTATTCAGTGCTCTACTTATCAGGCCAACATAGTCAACATGGTTTAAATCCTTTCGATTTCTGTCATGTCATGAGAGAATAGTTTTGCTGTACGGTTATTTTCGTCTTCCTGCATCGTAACGAGGGTTCATTTGACATTGCCAGAAACTTGAATGCATATACTCCGCTAGCTGGATAGACTTTCATAAAATCTCACTGCACTGCAGCTGATACTTCGCTGCTACCATAATTCATTTCCGCAACATCTGCCACGTCACACTCATTGGTTGTCTAGGTTGTCTAATATTTATATAACATATTTCAAGAGAAGATGGCTATGAGGGTTGAAAACTTTCGGAAAATAACCACCAGTACTTACTCTTGAGTTCTCCCTCTTCCGATTGCCCTAGCCCAGTGGTCGGCAAACTCATTAGTCAAAAGCGCCAAATATCAACAGTACAACGATTGAAGCAATTTCACCAAAACCTGAATAATTTTATCAATGTGCATATCTTAATATTGCTTGCAAAGCTCTAATACGTACCACAAGTAAAGGTTCGGCCAAAGATGTTGAAGTTTCAAGCACACAGGAAGCATCAGTAGTCACCACTGTATCAACACCTTCTACAGTTGACCTCTTATGGATACTCCTCTGAGGAATAATCGGTTTAGGGCAATTTGGTAAATTGAATAATGTTGGAATTGGATTGGGTTTCAATTTCTTCCAGCCATCCATACGATTATTTTCAAACTGTGACTCCTCAAAATGTGCCTAAAATAAGGAAATAAAAAACATCAATTAACATAAATATTTGCTAACTACACACACTCATTGCAATTTGTAATTGCATAACTACGAGGGCCAAGACAAAGGTTCGGTGTTGACCAATTTGTTGGGGATAAATAGCCGAGTAAATTTAATCCTATTCACACAAGACTGGGATGAAAAAATACGGAATGAAACGAGAAAAAGTTCGTTGCAATAGCGAATCGTCGTGATTTTAATCGCATTCTAAATTTTTGCATTCATACTATTGCGAAAAATGATAGTCTTTATTTGTTCCAAATTACAAAATTCCGGCCTTAAAGGTTAGCGATTACATTGTTGATTGTAACATCTTTCTATTGAAAACAGAACTAGCCGCATTAACACAAACAAATATGCACCTATTACAAAATGATAGTGACGCTTTCTGGTGTGTGGTATAAAACTACGTCAATTATCACAGCAATAACGACTAAAAATCATATTTTCCGACATAAAATTTCTCATACAACATCTATCAATAGAAAACGCATTAGCAGCATTAGCGCGTTTTAAACACTGGTCTCCAGGTACCTCGTTGGATTATCTGCACCGGTATACATATTAGTAAAATAACTACTTTTGCACATTTCAAACCAAATAATAAAAATAGATGCATCAATACAATTAAAAATTGAAGCCATTTCGCTCTTTTCTCGGAATTTCGAGGGAAAATAACATTTTGAAACCCTCTCTCAGTGCTATTAGAACAATTAGGAGCAGAGCAACCAACCATTTTGATTTATTTCTTCTACAAAAAAAGGAAACTCCTTCAGAGCGACTGCCTACCACCTTCACTTTCACACTGTAAACAAGGTGTGCTCTGAACAAAAATGGCGGAATGCGACGACTCAACTAAATAGTGTATTTTCGGCAATCCAGAGGACTCTTGACTTCTATATTCTACATTGACAGAATTAAAACAAACAAGAAATACATTTTCAGAACTTTAGAACTCAATTCTATTTTATATGTATACACGGAAATGACGCCAATAGAAGGTCTAAATTAGTTCAGAACATATTTTAAACTTTAATACTATTTGATATTAAAAAATGTGACAACGATGCCCTTCTTTCGTTTGCCGTTTCATCACTCTCCCTAACAAGATCCTAGCAGTAGTCGTCCATCACCGAAGGGTTCCAGTGACCTTGATAATAGTGTTCCATCGTACGGATGTCCTGGTGAAAGCGTTCACCCTGCTTATCGCTGACGGCTCCCAAATTATCCCGAAAGAAATCAAGGCTGGAATGTAAAATGTGAATTTTAAGCAACATTCTACACCCCATGTTCTTGTATCTGTCTAACAGAACATTCACAATGGAAACATAGTTAGCATCTCTTCTGTTGCCCAGAAAGCCCTTCACAATTGCTTTGAAATAGGACCAATCAACTAATTTGAATTTTGTGAGTTTGGTATCCAAGGTTGGATATTCCATCAATTTTCTTATTTGTGGCACAACAAATATACCTTCTTTCAGCTTTGCTTCACCCAAGGAAACTTTTCTTTCAAATGAATGAAGACACGACACAAGAACAGTAAACAGCGAAATACGGAAAATAAACAATTAAAAAACCCTCAAAAACTCAAAAATCATAGGTTGTAGAACATTTTGAAAGGTAGATTCGGATTATACACAACAAATTACATACTTACTAATTGATATATCTCTGGGATATCTGGGGTTATATGGTGGAACAGCATTTTAGTACTTAAAGAAAACTGCAGTAGTTGTACTGTCCGCTTAAATTTTAATGTAAAATATTACACAACGCGTGTTTCGACGCTTAGGGCGTCATCATCAGGTCTTCGAAGCCTGGTAGACCTGATTATGACGCCCAAAGCGTCGAAACACGTGATGTGTAATATTTTACATTAAAATTTAAGTGTAAAGTACAACTACTGCAATTTTATTTAAGTACTACCAATTAGTATGTATTTTGGTAAAACAGCGAAAAGAGTAAACTGCGAAATACGGAAAATAAATAGTAAACAATTTAAAAAACCTTAATTACACAAGAATCTTACGTGCAAGAATATTTTGAAAGGTAGATTCGGATTGTACACCACAAAATACATAATAATTGATATATCACATCCCAGATGCAAACTGGCTGTTGACTAGTGTAATCAGATATATCAATTAGTTAATCATTACTTTTGAACTTTAATATAAGAGATTACAAATTCGATTACAGGAGTCGTTTAAGACTAAAAAGTAGAAAATAATAATATGTAAAAAAACACTTTTTTTAGACCACGCTTACATTCCAAGTATACTAAAAGGGAAAAAATAATTTTTTCATCTCTCGGAAAATAAAAGCGCGCGCGCTTTTTCTTAATCAACATTCAAACTCTGTCATTTATAACAATAACTATTCCACATGCACCCACCTTTAATTAGGAGAGGACCAATGAAAAGATTATTTTTTTACTTTTTAGTACACTTGACTATAAACGTGGTTTAAAAAAATATTTTTTTACATATTATTTTCCCGTTCTCGTTGCGACGGTGTTTCCATTTCGAACCGTGACGTCCGGTCAACAACATATTGGCCACACACGTAAATCTGATTACACGCAGCGCACGACGCACTGATAGTTTAATCTCTTAACCTGAGTCCGACGCTGCGTAAATTCTATCGGCTCGTCCTCGAGGTCTGAAATATTTCAGCAAGGAGCCAACGGCCGACGTCAGGGCAAAGCCTACAAAGCCTCCTGGTCCAACCTTAGAGCAATTTGTGCTGGCAAGATCGCTGTCAGTCTAACATGTACATATGACCCTGTTAGTCACGAGAATGGGCTTGTGACGGATGGAGTTAGGTCTTCACTCTTGATAAGGGTGAGAAAAGGAAGAAGGAATCAGTAAATTAAATGGAATATACAATTAGATGTACCATCTTTTTCTGATTATTATAGGCGGATTATTTCCACAGACATGTGAATGAACCCTAGTTCATACACAGAGAAGCCAAAAGTATTAATGGCTGTAAATGCCGTCCAAGATTTGCAGAGTTGACTGTTAGACCTGCAGCCAATCAGGAAACACGTTCAATGCCGTCTGAGGAAGCGAATCACGTGACTAATGAACCCAAGATGGTGGTCTTTGTTTGCATCATATAATTGTGAAAAAATTGTTTCCTTTTCATTTCTTTCTAGGCCAAATCAGTATATATGTCACCTAATTATGGTATGGTAAAATTAGTTTAGTCGCAAGTAATTATGCCTTTTTTTACCTCCATGATGAGGTTTCTTTAATGTTTCGATGTACATACAATACACAATGGTGGGATCGGGATTTTACTTGTCCTCGCTAATTTCCGTATAAGTTTGCATAAGCTAGTTTAGACAGCTTCTACATGTTTAATCATGAAATAATTTAAGTTTAACATCAAATAACATGACATCAAAAAACATTCATTGATAATCGCGTAGGCTACTACTCATCTATGATGGCGTCGGGACTACGTCATGTTGGCCTCATCGAAAGGCCTTTGAAAGCCGGTATTGAATACTGGCTTTCAAAGGCCTTTCGATGTCTGAAGTCACTTGAAGGAAGAAATCACTTGGACCTAAGGAAGGCCCCTACGGAAGGTCCCCACGTTGTTGTTTACTTTTTATTTCTTTAAAAGCCAAATCTGTACATTTCAACTACGCTACTATCTTGAACGGACTCTTAACTGCAAGGAAGGTCCCCACGCGGGGAAATCCCGGGAATCGGAAGAATTAACGTCCAATAGTATCTGGTATACCCGAATGCCGGTATTTTTGCCCATCCCTAAGACATGTACAGGTCAAAAGCTGGGAGGTTGTGTTTGAAATTGTTCGAGATATTTCCGATCACGTCACTAAGGAGTCACGTGGTACACTCACGAGTGGTTCGAGATATTGGTTCATTTGAACCACTCGTAAAAATCTCAAGCAGTCTACCCGATCGAGTTTTTCTCAATGGGTTATTGTTGATCGAGTTGAAAAATTCCGATTAAAAGACGCAATACCCACTTAACTCATTGCAGAAAGAGGTTTTGTGTGAATTGGAGGCATTAGAGATGTGGGTTTGGACAAGGATGGAGAGGGTAAGCTGGCTGGCGAGGAAGACGAACGTGGAGGTATCGGATACGGTTGGAGAGGAGAAGAAGCTTGTGGCAGAAGTTCAGAGAAGGCAGAAGAGATGGATGGAGGAAGTTTTGAGAGGAGAGGACATGTTGGAGAGGGTGATAGAGGGTGAACACTGGAGAAGCTTGGAAGAGGATGGAAGAAGACATGAATTCTGGAAGAAATATGAAAAGGTAACGGATATGAGGAATTTAAGAGAGATATGATGTTGAGCACATCTATAGGTGGGAAGTGAGACGATGAACCAGAAATTGGAATGTTAAGACAATGATTGTCCAAAAACCTTCTAATCAGCAGGTAGAATACTCAAATGAAATGACTGCAAGTTCCATGAAGAAATAAGTGACCAGCTTGGTGATTGAATAAGTGCTCCGGTATGAAATAAAGAAACAGTTTAACAATATTTCCTTCTTCTTTCCCATATGCGAGCAAAATATGAGCTATAAAACTATGCATCACATTTTTCGGGTCATTAGATTTTCTAGTATTCTCAGTTAATCGTAATTATCTCGATTTCCTTGTCCAAAGATCATTGCTTTCTTCGGTGATTTATATATGAAATATTTGCACAAGCTCATTTTGTACCACCTCTTAACGTACAATTCGTTGAATATAACTGAGCGCCCAGCAATGATTTTGTATGCTGTGTGCCCAGTCATTGATAAGCATCAAACCGCCCATGTTATGGAGAATTGATTTCAATCTGACTAATCGGATTTTTCAAAGAATAAAAGACAGCTTTAAGGAGATCAACTCAAATTCATTATTCACGGCAGGTATGTTTTCAATTTATAGATGCTCGTTCCAGTAATTTTTCGCAAAATTTGCAATACGCCGGAATTTGTTTTCGCACTTTATTTTTAACTGGTTTCCCGACATTCTTTCATATCGGGCTACCCAGCATGAATACTCGGAGATCGGCTATTTATAGTAATCCCATGAGGCAAGTTGAATTATTTTGAAAATTCCGCTTTGAAAGCATACGAAATCCATTCAAATATTCATATAGTGTTCAAAGCGAGGAATAAAGATCTATATTTTGCCAAAACCATCCGCGTGATCATACCATTTAATATCCACATTCTGATATATTATTTTTCAGATATTTCCTCTCTCCAAATATTGTTTATTCAATAACTTACGGCAACGCAAATTAACTATTCGATTAATAAGAAAATAGTCTCAAAATTTTGGCATTTTGGTAGTTTCCATAGTTATTAAAGTATCAGAGGTGGCGCTGCGTAAACTCGGCCGTAAGCAACCAAGGCCTACACATATTTATCTCTGCGTTTGCCTTTTTAATTTCCATTATTTGCCGAAATAAGAAGAAATTGGGATAATATCGTTCATAAAGCAATTTAACTATATATCCTCCAGCCTATTTCAAAGAGAAATAGGGAAATAGGAGCAATGAAATATATATCGTCCGCTCTTGGGTGCCAATGATATATGTAGTGACTTCCAAAAATAAAATGACGAAATACCGATAGTAATCAGAAAATACAACTAACATTACCAATTCAGTGTTACTTATATAATAATCGCAGGCATCTACGGAAAAAAGCATTTTTTCAAATTATTGCACGCATTGCGGTTTACAATGCATTGTACAACGAACTTACAAAGAGACACATACCTCAAATATTTAACTTCAAAGCAAAGAAACGCAAGAACTTGTCGTTGGAATATATATTCGTCCCATCTCGCGATCTAATACGGCAATCACGGTATCCTGGCGGCTCTAAATATGGAGGGAATGGCTTTACCTAACGTTCAGAACACCACCTCTGTTGAACTATTTACTCTAAGAAAGTTTCCCTTGGAATTTGTTACGGTCATTTCGTCCATTTTCATGCTAGGTCGTCTTTTTTAAATTCCTCAAAAATAAGCGAAAAATTGATGAATGCACTTTTTTGACCCCACATGACTAAATCATCATCAGCTGTTTACCAATCCGAAGTATGGTTGCTACAGCTTAATATGGAGGGAACTTACTCTCTTACCAGCCAACCGCTTCATTCGCGCTTCATTCTTTAGTTTCACATCATTCATAATTTGTGTGGTGTATTCCATTCTTGATCTCTGTAATTTTTTCTACTCTCTTTCCAATGTAGTTTTCAACAGGCTATTGTGTAGCAAAATGTGTGAAGTATATTTCTCTCTTCTTATCAGAAATATCATTACACTTCTCTAGTGTTTCACTACTCCTCCCCCATGCTTTTACCTATTCCCTACACTTTCATGGCTGGTGTCCGAACACCCCCTGCGAATCCAGCCTAGAATTAACCTCCTTGTTAAAGATGGCGGACTTAATCATCGAAACGTCGCAAGCTGAACTCTTGACACGGTTGGAAACCCGTGAAGAATTTACTCATAGCCTAATCTCGGCCTAAAACCTGCAAGATATGGCGTTCCATCAAAATCGTTACAGTCGTTCTCGAGATAAATTTTACATTCATAGGAATAATTATTACTCGTGTAATATAAAATAAACACGACTTTGATCATTGTAATAGACTAGCTGATAACTATAATTTAAATGACGGGTAAAATACCCAATCATGCAAAGCTTATTAGTAGAGACTAAATTATATAGTACGTCTTTTGTTGGTCCTTTCACTGAATATAGTCTAATATCTGGGGGCCGTTTCTAATGTTCACAAAATATAAACAACCTATCAATATAGACCTATATCTCCTGAAATAATAATAAAATTACATAATAAAAATGAGATCATGAAGAGGAATCATCCAAATACAAACAACTTTGCCGAAGTGCAACTTTGTTGACGGTAGCTACGTGAGTGCTATGCTAATTTAACATGGGACATACGAGCTTGAGTGAAAGCGTGTTTATCTTTATAATTCAAAACTCATCTAGGATGAAAATAGAAATTCATAGATTTTTCCAGATATTAATGATTTTATACGTATACAATGACTCCAAAACCTCTAAAATCGGTTCAGTCGTTATCTTCACCATTAGTATGCTCCACCCCCCCTCCGAAATTTGACTTTTATTAGTATAAAAGATACATTACAAAATTGTTGGCGGGAAATACCTGTAGCACTCCGTCTGGATTGACTTGCAATGTTTACCCTTCCGAGTCCGACCTTGATTCCCTTCCTGGAGGCATTTTCTCGTGATAGTAAAAGCGCCCTGAGGAGACGAGTTCCGGGAAACACTCGGCTATACTGCGACCCCCTCGAGAATTCGGCCACATCGGCATCCAAGGAGTAAAAAAAAGGTGTTGTTTGAGATTCAGGGCCGTATTTTTAAACCATACTCTTCCTCTTACTCTTCGCCGGAGGAGGAAGAGTGCGAGTTGTGACTCTTCCCACTATTCGTATTCTAGAACGTTCCTACAGCGAAACCAAACTCTTCCTCTTCGATGGAGGGGCTTGGAGGGACTGTTGAGTAGATCGCTGAAATTCTCATAACTACGTAATGCTTCGATGACGTTTCGTGTGACGTTTGCTGCCCACAGTTCATTGCGGCTTTAACGAAACAGCAAGAAGAAGAAGAATAATTAAAGATGGAAAAAGATATTTTGATCGCTCGTCGGCCTCGGTGGCGGCGGGGTAACGTCCTCGCCTGCCAACCCAAAGGTCGCGGGTTCGAGTCCCGCCACTGGAGGATTTTTCTCCTCCCTGGACATGGTTGTGTGTGTTGTCCTTTGTTATTGTTACAACGCCTGATGTAAAATGGCCCTCGAGGTTGTATTCAGGTTGATGAAATAAATAAAATAAAATAAAATATTGCGTGATGTGTCTGGAAAAAAATGCCTAAATCCGGAGGTAATCGACGCATTCCGCCATATTAGGCCTTGGAACCTTTCCTTCTATTTTGGAGGATGGTCTGAGCCATGCTACTAATATGATCAAGAGATTCGTTTGTTTGTAGAGAGCGTTGAGCCTACAACCGAAGAGGTACGTTTAAAAAACGCTTGGAGGTTGAGTTGTCACCACAAACGCGTCATAGAGGAAGAGTCGTTCCTCTAGGAACGTCTTAGAATACGACCCTCAGTCCTTCTCGGTAGGTTGGTTAGGAATATCATTGAAGAAAATCACTACTGTCCCGTTAATCCGAAAGTTCAATTAATCCAAACAGAATTTTTGGAACATTTAAAAAATTGAAAATATAATCTTAGGCTGAATTTTAGCAATAAACGGAACAAAATAAAAGTACAAGCATAGAAGTAACACTCTTTAATTATCTTTTACAACAGTATGATACCAAACTACTGTAGTTCGGATAATTTACTCTACATACACAGATCTAGTGTACAATACAGACTTAAATGTACTGTTTTATTGAAGATTTGTTATACAATACTGTAAAAAGTAAAGAAATATAAACAATATTGTATAAATGAATGAAATTAAGTGATTGGAATGGATTTTTACTGTAACAATGCAATTTTTTGTTACCTCGAAAATTTCGCATCCAAACGGTGTCTAGTCCCAATCAGTTCGATTTAGCGAGACTAGTGTATAGAGGAAAAGGTCCAAAGAGGGAGGCCAAGGGATAGATAAAAAGACCGAATAAATAAGAAAGTACCTACGTAAGAAGAACTACTAGGATGTAAGGAACTAGCATTAGATAGGTAAGGATAGAGGGTTGCAGTCAACCAATCTTAGTATTGAACGACCAATGATGAATGATGATTTTCTAGTAGTAGTAGTATTTTTGTTTAACGTGCTTCGAAGGCTAAGGTCATTTCGCACATCGTCTGCCACGTGCAGACAGGGGCAACAGCACTCGGACGAATCGGAGGATCACCCTTCCAAATTCGAACCGAGCCCAACGATGCTTAACTTCGGTGACTGGTGACTTCGGTGACTGGTCGGGAACCTGTGTCTCCATCTGGCAGGCCGTAGCCCGATGATTTTCTATCGAGCAAAATCTAGCCGGTCGGGTGAGAAATCTTCAATTGGATCACACATAGCTACAGTATTTAAGTCGTCATCATTAGTCATTCAAGCCTATGGTTGGTTGACTGCAACCTTCCATTCTACCCTACTAAATACTTTGTCCTGGTAGATCTCCTGTTTTATATATTTCGTTTTAGTTGTCATATGCATTCATCCCTCGATCTTCCTCATGGGCTTTTCCTTTTCTTCTCCCGTCTATTATGTTCCTTAAAAAGCCGTTGTTTCTCAAAGCGTGGTCTGTGAATCTAAACCTTACATTCCTGAACGAGCTCCATATGGTTTCCCTCCCACTATATCCATCTGTACATTTCCTCGATTCTGATTTTATCCGTCCATTTGATCATCAGCATTCGCCTCCAGCACCAGGTTTCGAAAGCCTGTATTCTCTTCAGTCAAAATCTTACGTATACTAGACACCTAACGAGTGCTTTCAAGTAGTGCCTCCTTACGTATACTACGTATGGATCTTGAAGTCTAGGCCTTCCACTTCGGTCAAGGATTCGATCCTCCTATAAGTGCGATAATAATTATCGTACGCGAAAATTGCAAACTGTGGTATGATTTCGTAAAGGTGTTTCTTTCTACTAAACCACTTTACGGTATTTTAAAATCGAGAATTGATGAATCGACGAAACCATGCCATAAAATTATGTGCTTTCGCAAGCGATTATCGTCACGGCGTTTCGATAATCAACCATCTTGCCCGCCTTGAATCTTTGTCCAACCCTACACATGTTTCTTTCGCGCGAACTTTTCCTGAATAAGCGAAAGAAACGTAACGCCTGATGAAACAGTCGCCAAGATGCGAGGCTCCCCACCTAACACGGAGGTAGTAATGCATTCGATCTCACACATGCACAAACAAATGCCAGACGACTCTTTCGAATGAGGCCAACAATCTGCAGCGGCGGCCAATTCAACCCCACAGATCCCTTCAACCGTCCCAGCCAAGAAGGCTTTATAACGATTGCGAAATGGTTTATTTAATGCGGCGGAGGGGGGAGGTGAGGAAGGGTATGGGAGGAGGGTCGTGCCTGCGTCTGTGGTGGAGGCGTCGACCGCATGATGCCCGAGAAGCCATTGCAATCAATCCCGAGTCGAGCAAGGGCTGAGACTTGCCGGGGGAGCAGCGATCCCCTTACTCCTCCACACCCTTGCTTGCCTCACGGGTGAATGCATAAATAAACGGTAGCCCCGGGGCACACTCCATATTCCTACTACTTTCTCCCCCGTGCTCTCAAAGCCGGCATGGAGGATTAGTAAACGTGTGCTACGATTTAAACATGACTGCAGTGGACTTGGAGTAGTTCGACCAAAAGAATTTTTATTTATTTCCTAGTAGGGGGTGCCCGTTGAAAGTCAACGGGAAGAAGAAAACATTATAATTGTTTCATAAGGTAATAAGAATCCCCATGATGTGACGTGCAAATTGCAAATATGTACTATTAAGTATACCATCAACAATTCAATAACCGCCCACGGAGAGGATGAGGTGAAACATGCACCTTAATAAAGGCAAAATAAGAAACCATTGCACCGAATCAAAGCATTTCTTAAGAGTAAATATTATTTTGTAAAAACAATCCCTTTAAATTATTGTTCAATGTTATAACAATTTTCGCTCGCCTGTTATATCACGTGCTTCCTCTAGTTCTTGTAGCTAAGTCGTAGGAAGTTGAGTATAGTGCATTTTTTATTTCATATGATCATCACAATTTCTGTAAAAAATAACGCGAGAGAAATTGAGTTAAGTATATTCAAAAACGTTTAACACACTTACCTTGTTTTTATTGATTTTATTCTCCTTCTTTCAGGAGATATAGGTCAAATAAGTTGAACGTTTTTATTTATTACTCTTTGCCAAAGTTTCATTACCTTGGGCCTTTTCCTTGCCTTGTTTTCACATATCTTAACACCGTTGTTCAAGTAAAATTTCACCGCAATGAGTGGATCCTGGTATGTCGGGTAGGTACTCTGAAGTTTATGAAGGAAATAAGGTCAGGGCAGCCAATGGTCCAGAGTTTTACGGAAGAGTTTAAAATCATTTTTAATGAACTTAAGTAAAAACAACTTGATAGTGTCCACAGAATAATTTATTTACTGTACAACGCGTTTCGACATCAAATAATCATCTTCAGATACAATGTGCAATGTACCTGAAGAACATTGGATATTGTACCTACCTGAAGAATATTGGAAATTGTACCTTACGATGACGCTTTGATTTCGAAACTCATTGTACAGTAGATAAATAAATTCAGTGGACATTACCAAGTTATTTTTACTTAAGTTCAGAATGATTTTCCACCACATCTCGCCAGGCATCGTTGAATATATAGTTTTAATGAAGTTATTATTAATATTAGAAACGGAAATTGGAGCATCATAGGACAAGCTGCGGAGATGAGGGACTGAGGTATATGTAAAGAACTATGTAATATATTCTAGAGATTTAAGATTTGTTGGGGCTGATATTGCCCAAATTTGTAATTACCTACCATGTAGATTCCACTTCAAGTAGAACCTCTACTACAAGGACCTTCGATAACATGCCCTGATATTTTCATATGTTACAGAGAAATTATGCCTTAGTCGGTCTGTGAAAAAGTAATTGGAGGTAATCGGCCATTCAGCGCTGATAACAGGATTTGAAAATCGTAATTTTCAGCCTCAAATTACATTGCTATTATGGCAGAATGGTGTCGTCCCTCAATTCAACATTTTATTTCTCGAGATTTTCCTCGACAAGGCTACCTCAAAAACGACCATATGGTGATTAAATCATCAACGGATACAATAATTTTTTTCAGGTTACCTAATCGGCCATTTAATGCAGATATTTATGATTGAAAAGCGATGAAGAGTCTTACTTTCGTTCCGTAGCCGCCATATTGAAACAGACACCGCAACTATGTTGGAAGAGTAAACAAAAATATTGTAGTGAAACTACGTAAACAAACAAAGTTGCCGAACCGGAGTGAAACTATGAATTGTTGACAGCTATACAGTGTTGTAGAGTTCAACTTCAGCAATGATTTATAATAAATTTGTTTAAATTACGCTTACATTCAAAGAGCAAATAACTCACAAGTTCTGTTGTTTTATATCATCCCTAATTTTATAATTATGCAGCTTTACTGCAGTTCCAGAGAAAGTTTTTAAATTCCTCTGAGACATGGCGTCAATATAAAAGCCATTCTTCATATGACAGGATTACTTCATTTTAAAGAAAATTCATGCACTGTACAGCCATGTTGATTGATTGAAAATTATTTTCAATTATTATTAATAACATTTTGAGCCATTTTATCTTGTTGCTGTTGCGTTTATCTATGAAATGAAAGCAGTACTTCGAAGCGCAGGTTCTACCTTAATATGTTTTTTTATTAAGGCCTCGGCCTCAACACCTTGTGTCACCCTCAGGTTCTCTCTCATCTCTGGATAACACAAGGTATTGATACCTAGGTCGCTATGAACAAAACACGCAGGGGTAATCTACATACTTGGAGCTCATTTTACTCCTTGTTGTATCGATTCCAAACATCGATAACCTTTATTTTCGTGACTTAAATGTCATTTTGTACATATTCTAGTAACTCATTGCACGTATTTCATGAATTCGCCCTGAATTCGACCAAAGATCAGCCTCCAGAATTTTATAAGAGACTGTTGTAACTTTTACTTTCGTTGTTAATTTGTTATTAACTATCAGAAGTTCCAACTGATTCTCAATGGGAGGGATAAAAGTAACGAATAATAGGTATAGTAGTTCTATTCATACAGAAGAGAATCTGACTTCTCATTTCTCGTCTAAGTTTTTTCACCAAATGGAAATCGTCTGTTTTGTCGCTTAATAATGCATGGTATTAATCTATTTTACTGAAATTTTTAATTTTGAAAACAGTAAAACTAAAAACGTATTACATTTCCACGGTGGGGGCGTGGGGAAGATCGCCATAAACTTCAAGCATATTTTCCCTTAAGAGAGTTTGAGCGAGATTTTTTCCCAGAACCGAAAGAGACCATATTCGAATTTTTATTTTAAATGCCTACCATGTTCCTATGCGCAAACTTTCACGATAAACGGCTCATTAGTTCATTTATTCCGAGGTTAAATAGAAAACAGTGATTTCGGGATTTTGGACCCGCATTGGAACCCCAACCATCCTTCTTGAGCACTAGGACTGTATTTTGATAGATTTAGTAAGTAGATATGTAGAGGTTTGCAATACTGTATTGTAACGTCAGACGTTTATTTTCGCTTCAAAAATCTTTATTCTTTCCAATACAATCTTTCTTGATGCATCCAGCATCCTCTCCAAATCCAATTCCCACAACAATCCCCCTTTCCTTTTCTGTCAACAACTCCCCAGCAACCCAGCATCCACAGCACAGTTCATATCATACGTTACAGTCTTCCTCCACCGTTTAAAGAATTTTGTCCAGGGATGTTTAAATACTTACATCACTGGACAAAATTTTACTGAGATCCCGTTTTAGTACCCCTTTGCCAAATGGCACCACACCAACACGATCAACTGCAGCCCGTCCACTTCTTCCGCAACTCGACTTCCAACCGCCGGCAGGAAGAAACCAAGACGTCTTCGCTCGCAGCTCCAACTTCGTCACTCAATGTTGCGTCCTTCCTTGAAGCAAGTACCGTCTCCAGTCAGCTTCCTCGAACCGGCAACCGTAGATCCAATTAATCCGTTCCCAAATTCCGATTCCGATTCCTCCGATTCCGATGCCCTCCGATTCTGATTCACGCGTTCAATCCGGCCGCTGCGTTTTTTCACTTTCCACGGGCTTTATTTTTCGATGCCCTCCGATTCCGATTCACGCGTTCAATCCGGCCGCTGCGTTTTTTCACGTTCCACGGGCTATTTTTTTTAAACCCGTGACGAATATCCCATCCTCGTCGCCAGAAAAGTGGGTTCTCACCTCCGTCTGTAACGTCAGACGTTTATTTTCGCTTCAAAACTCTTTATTCTTTCCAATACAATCTTTCTTGATGCATCCAGCATCCTCTCCAAATCCAATTTCCCCAATAATCCCCCTTTCCTTTTCTATCAACAACTCCCCAGCAACCCAGCATCCACAACACAATTCATATCATACGTATGCAGTAAGCGAATAACGATGGACGCTAATTATAATAATCAATGTGAAGTGCTAAATACAGATACTATGTAAAAGCCGTTATGCGCACATGGAGAAGTTGGGGTTCAAAATACGCCAAATGAAATTTGCAAATATTGATAATTTAATTTAATGTAAGCCATAAAAGATACGGGCGAAACTTCCCATTCATAGCCATTTTTCAGGTTGCGAAGGAAATATGCTATTTTTTAAATCGGAGAAAAACTGTTTCCTTAATCCTATCCTTGTGATCGTTTGTACCTCTTGTACGCTTGTAATTCGTTGACGCTAGTAAAATATGTTCTTCCGAAATATCTCATCTTCGAACTTACGTAAATGATTTACCCTATATTTTTTCCCTTCTCTCAGTCATAGATTACCACTCTAAATTATTTAAGGATTCAATCCCACTGCTAATTCTATCGTAAAAATTTGTTTTACAAATCCTGCGGTTCTCTACTCACTAGATTCATTTCTGAGTTTCTTCTTATTTCATAGGAGCCCCATGTGCTATTGGTGTACTTCTAAAAGAGAAAAGTTAATTATTACAGATAACCTACGAGAGAAAAATAACATACCAAAACTGCAGTGGTTGAGAAAGGGTGTATATTTGTCTATTATGTTGCGGAAATAGGAGGAAAATGGACCTCATATTCGTTGTGCCTCTAGGTGGCACGGCGTATCACAGAGGAAGTAGTCGACAGGTTTTGCTGTGCGCAGGAGACCACTGAGGACACACATGGCACGATAGATATACGTGTTGGTCACTCGGATGTGTCCGCGGTTAGCGCAGGAGTCAAGAGGATGCGGAGTAACGGACACCGGTCGCTGGCCTCGTGCTCGCGAAAAAGACACCCGGATTAACCACGGTCTTATGATCTCTCCTAGGATGCTGTGATCACCATATTCAGGAGTCATCGATCCGAAGAATGGTCCACACTCCACTCTCCAATCAGTTAAAATTACATATCTAAATAATCTATCACTTTGATGGCCTTCGTTATTTAATTTTTTCTCTTAGCCATACTTGGGTTGAAATACTGGAATCTCTGTTAGTATTCATCCAGGCGACAGACATTAAGACTTAATAATTGTAATATAATCATTTTGAAAAAACAAATGCTTCTTTTATAAAAATCGACACAAATTACTACTGAAAAAATTGGTTTCTTGAAATTTCATGTTGACCTGGGTACACACTTTGTGACCATCAGCTGTTTACCCCGTTATAGTAACTGCGCGGCCAGTTCCGCAGTTATTTGAATTGACCCGGGTACTTACCATGTAACTTTGGTAACACTTGTTTCTAAGATATACGTCAAAGAGTGGAATTTTAGAACCGTGCTGTAATGTATCTCTCCCAGTGAGTAACTTTCAACAGTTTCCACCCGAATTTTCATAATCCCATCATTAGAGTAACCGATTCTAAGTATACATAACCGATCTATCGTACATAAATTACTTATGCACATCATTAATAGCCACATTGAGTAAATAAACTCGTCATTCGTCGCATACTAACTCTTTAATCAAGTAATTAATCTTCCAAGTGGTACATCACGCATCCACCAACTTTGATACTTATGTCCTTAGTATTAAACTCCTTTCTATCAAGACAAGTAAGGTAGGTATGAGACCACTTTTGAATCCAAATAATTTATCAAATGTTGTAGCAACGCATATTTAGCGAATTTATTGGCTTTTAGATCTCATGACTGTACTGAATACATATGTATTTTTTCTGCAACCGGTCATTATTGAAGTTGAAATACCTTAACTCAATAGAAACGGCGCAGCAGTCGACTCCTAAGTGGCAGGAAAAGTGTTAAATAAAAAGCATATTCGCCGAAAAAGGAATACTTCGTTTCTCCATTATGTTTTTTAATAGCTAAAGCATGTCATCTGTGAAAACAAGTATTTTTATTTAAACACAAACGAAAAGGTGGAATTCAGAATTTCAGTATGTATCCTTTATGGTTAACATAGTGGCAACGGAACCTCCTTATGGTAGTTGGAGCGAGATATCACTTCAAATTGAATTTCAAGATGAATTTGGCCAATTTATAAAGAAAACGATTTCATCAATCAAATGATAAATAAGTATCTGCCTCTAGCAATTATACTTTTCGAGTTATTCGCCAAAAACTTCCAGTTACTGCCAATATGTCGAAATATTGACTTCATGCTTCTTTTGAATATGATCTCTATTATAACTAGGGAAAAATATGGCTCAAACTATCGTGCATCGGCATATTGGGGATCGTCGTGGGGAGTGGGTTCTCTCTTCGGGGCGTGGCGGATGGTTATCAAGATGATTCAATTATTCTTTGTACATAAAAACCTCGGAAGTTTACAATTTATCAGTTTCATTAAACTGTACGATTTCGTCATTGGCTCATTTTTTTTCACAAGATCCAAATTGAATCCATTTTATTTTAGTTATCAGCAACTTCTCCTGGGAAAACAATTTTTTAATATTGTACAAATTTAATTTTGTCCACCATATTGGATTCAATATTGCTCATATATATATTTGGGATAATAATCATAATAAAAGGCCATATTATGCCCCAGAAATGTATTTTTTCAAATAACCCACTACTTTCTTATCCTTTGGGCCACCATTTTGAAACCGCCATTTTGTTTTTTTCCTGATTTCAGATTCGTAATCAGCAGCCTAAAAACACCGTGTGCAAAATTTAAAATCGATCAAATAAGGATTTCATATCTTGGCCGGCTTTTAGTGATTTGGCTCCACTGTGCGTGGGTGGGAAAGGGGGTTTATCCAGCATCCCACCCATTTATCCCCTATACCCCCACTACAGCATGACCTTCAGTCTCCTCGAGATCGGCGACTATCAAACGAGACGGCTAGTTAGAGGGGGGGTGAAGAGGAGTGGTCAAATGGGGCACGTATGAGGGGGAAGGGGAAAGCGTTCGAATGTCTCCCTCCGGGGGTGAAATGGAGCACGGGGTTAGTGGGAGATAAAGAGGGTGAAAGGAGGGGATGAAATGAGGGTGGCGAGTGGCAGGGGGTGGAAGAGGTTTTCATAGAGAGGGAGGGACTGATTATCTCTCTCCTAGCTGTGGACGGATAAAATCGATCTACGGAAGACACGTTGTGCATACGTGCCTGAAGACAGTGCCCGTGTGTGCGCGCTCATAAGGCCATCGCGTCCCTTCGTAGACGAAGAATTTAAGTAGACGTTCCATTTGCAATGTTCAATTCATTAAATACAATGTAGGTGAAAACGTCAAATCAATGTTTTTCGATCACGTTCTTAAAAAAGTTGAGGTTTTCATAAAAATAAACAAAGCAAGTTAAAGAGTGCATAATACCATATCTAACTCCTTGGCAGTCTTTTCTTAGCCGTTAAACACAACTATTTTTTTAAATAATTGTCTACCTGTTAAAATAAAGGTTACATTATGTAGTGTAAAAAAAATCTTTTCATGCACGCGCAAACTGCGATCACGAAATATCTCTTCATCTCAGCGTATAATGAATATTCATTTTAACTAACAATACTCTCTCTTCCCCTTCCCTGCCTACCCAACATCCCCTTCATCCCGGCCTTCAGCATCCCTTCTTACTTGCACTGATTTTGTAGTGCATTTACTAATGCCTCAAATCCCTTGGTAGGTCAACAAACCAATATCATTTTGTCATCACATATAACAGACTTAACCAGCTGTTTTCCTGCTTTTGTATCCACATATAGCTTTCTTCTCCTGCCTCTCTTTTATTCGGTATATACGTTAAAGATCAAAAGTGAGAACGGTCCTCCTTGTGTTACCCCGGGACCTATTACCTCCCAATTTAATTCTTCGTCAGCCACGTTCACCTGTGCCGCTTGAGCCATTATACAAGTTTTGAATTTGCCTTCTACCTCTCCAATCTGCCCCTATATCCATTTGTATATTCAGTAGTTATTCCCAATTCTCTCTGCCAAAAGCCATGATTTGAATTGAACGAAATGGATTAAATGACCAAATTGCATCTACTCTGTTTCTTTCTAAATTATATCATCACAAAAATGCATTTCATTCAAGTATTCTACCAGCTGATTGGTAGGTTCTTGGACAGTCCCCATTTTGTATCCCAACCTAATAGAAATTGTCTCGCTTTCCCTCCTAAGTTATTAGATCCCTCTTCAATTCTTCATATCTTCTACCTCCTCTTATTTCGTCCAGAATTCCTATCCTCTTCCTTCCTCTCCCACGTTTCCCCAGTGTTCTCCCCTCTATCACTCTCTTCAGCATGCCCTCTCCTCTCAAAACCTCCTCCATCCATCTCTTCTGCCTTCTCCGAACCTCTGCCACAAGCTTCCTCTCCTCTCCGACCATATCCAATACCTCCTCGTTCGTCTTTCTCGCTATCCAGCTAACCTTCTCGATCCTTCTCCAAACCCACATCTCAAACGCCTCAAGTCTACGCACATCCTCCCTTCGCAATGACCACGTTTCCGACCCATATAGCGCCACGCTCCATATTAAAGTTTTCACCAGCCTCTTCTTTACGTCTCTTCTCAGACCCCCCCTTATCAATTCCCTCCTCTTCGAAAATGCTTCTTTAGCGAGCGCAATTCTGCATCTGATGTCCTTACCACTAAACCCATTCGCCTCCAAAATACTACCCAGATACGTAAACTGCTCGACCTGCTCTATCTTCTGCCCTCCCACCCTTATATTCAGCCCCGCCTTCTTACTTCTACAAAATCTCATTACTTTCGTTTTCTTGTGATTGATCTTCATCCCATACTTTTCGCACTGCACCTCTAATGCATTCACCATTGACTGTAACCCCTTGGCCGACTGACTAACTAATGCTTGATCATCTGCAAATCTCACTGATTTTATCAGCTCCCCTCCTACCTTTATTCCTACCTCCTCCTCCCCCCATGCCTCCCTTACCATTTCCTCTGAGTACACGTTAAAAAGCAACGGCGATAGTGGGCACCCTTGCCGCACTCCCCGTCCTATCGTGGCCCATCCCGATTCACCATTGGCTACCCTAACCTGCGCCGTCTGGTTCATATACAAATTCCGAATCAGACGCCTGTCCCTCCAATCGACTCCTAATTTCTTCAACACTCCATTTCGTCCATTCCACCCGATCAAACGCCTTCTCGAAATCTACGAAGCATGCAAAAACATCCTGCCCATACTCTAGGTTTCTTTCTACTAGCGTCCTCATCACCGCTATAGCGTCTCGCGTTCCCGTCCCTCTCCTAAACCCGAACTGGTCGTCACCCAGGTATTCATTTGCCTTCTTCTCTAGCCTTCTGTTTAGAATCCTCAGAACTACTTTGGCCGCGTGGGATATTAAGCTTATTGTCCTATAGTCATCGCAAGTTTTTGCCTTACTCTTTTTCGGTATAGGAATTAGTACAGTCTTCGCGAAGTCTTCCGGCCACACTCCATCCTCATAAATCCTACGAATAAGCGCAAAAAGTTTTCCTCTTCCGTTCTTCCCCATGCTCTTTAAAAACTCTGCAGGTATGTCATCTATTCCTACCGCCTTATTCCTTTTCATGTCTCTTAGAGCTCTTTCGATTTCGCTATCTAGGATACTTGGTCCGATGCCATCGCTGTCGATATCGTCTTCCCTTTCTATATCTAACCTATTGGGCCTTGTTTCTTTACTATAGAGCTCTTCAACATACTCCTTCCACCTCTCCTGGATCTCTCTCGGTTCTGAGATCATCTTTCCCGTCTTGTCTGTTATCGTTGTAATTCCCCTTCCCTTGTTACCACCCGTCAGTTCCTTTACTTTCCGATATAATGCATCTGCTCTTCCCTCTTTTTGGTATTTCTCTAACGCGTCGATCTGTTCTCTCCACCACGCCTCTCTTGCTTTCTTTGTTTCTCTTCTAAGCCTGTTATTAAATTCTCGGTACTTTCTCTTACCTAGCTCTGAGTTTACGCTCTTCCATTTCCTTCTCTCCTCCATCTCCCTGATCATCTCCTTCGTGATCCACGGTTTTCTAATTTTAGTTGCACTCACTACGCCTACCGTTGCTTTCGCCGCTTCTATAATTCCGTTTCTCAAACTTCCCCATTCATCTTCGACTGATCTAACTCCATGGTCCTCACCCATTCTCTCATCCACCTTCTCCCGATACTTCTTCTTCATTTCCCCAGTTAATGCCTCCGTATTCCACTTTCGTACCCTCCTTCCCATTCTTATCTTTTTCAGTTTTACCCGACATTTCATGACTAATAAGTTGTGGTCTGTGTCTGCATCAGCTCCTGGATAAGTATGCGAGTTTTTAACACTATTCCTGTATCTGTGGCGTACCATTATATAATCTATCTGGAACCTATCTGTGTCTCCCGGCTTCTTCCAAGTGTACCTACGTCGAGGATGATGTCTGAACCATGTATTCGTAATTACTAGGTTATTTCTGCGGCAAAACTCCACAGGTTTCTCGCCCCGGTCGTTTCTCCTTCCTAGCCCGTAATCGCCCACCTCCCGCCCATCTCTTCCTTCACCCACCACCGCGTTCCAATCCCCCATTACTACCAGGTGCTTACTTCCTGGTATCCTACCAATTATTTCCTCTAGCTGATCGTACACCCCATCTACCTCCTCCTCTTTATGATTAGAGGTAGGCATATAAACCTGGATTATAACTAAATTCGTTTCGTTTTAACTTCTCCTTCCTAAACTCCTCACTGGCGATCGCCCAAGTACTCGCTATTCTATTTGCCAATCATTTTTCCTGATTCTAAGTTAAACTTTTGCAGCTTGTAAAATTTAACCCATTTTTCTACATTCCTCGCATTCTGGTGCTCTCTTCTTCTTCGGCATATCATTAGTAAAGGTATCAAAGACGTTTATACAAAGATCTCGGGCCATAATCTCTCCTGAATTTATCCCAGTATTTTCAGTAGTTTTTTCCCATATCGCCCAATCAAAAGCCTGATTTTGAGTCAGTGAAAAGAGAGAAAAAACACTTTTCCACAATTATGTCAAAGTTAAATTAAAATGTCACCCTGTCTGTTATTTAAACCCAGAACCATCGCTGCCACGTAGAGTGCTCTAACCATATAAGCTACTATAAAAAACAGCATCCTCCAGCGTGAATTTCATGGAGGCTTTAAGGTTTCTGGAGTGGTTATCGTTGATAAACTGAGTGCACATTTTATTCTTTTTTATGTATGAGGAAAAAACCTTTGACTACATTTAAATTTAGTTAATAATTAAATGATTTGTAAACAAGACGTAAAAATTTCTAGGACCACATTTCATTCAAGTGTAAATGTTGATGTGTTGGAAATCACCATATAGGGGCAATGGAAATGATACAAATATTATATTTTAAATTTTTTTCCTTAATAAAAGCATGTTATGACTAGTTTTCGGCGCGGTATTCGAAATTTAGACGAAATTATATTGAAATATGTTTTTTTTCGAGTACTGAACTTGGCGTGACACATTGATATTTGCTAGCAACAATTATAAATATAATAAAAAATATTATTGTGTTTATAAGCAAATCTGTACCTAAGTATGTACTCGAATAGTTACGAAATATATGTCAAATATATGTAAATAAGGCTACGTTAAATTGCTTTGAATTGCCAAAAAAAGCGAAATTGGTAATATGCATTGTTTTTAATATTTATCTAGGTATTGATATCACTAATAAGAACACTGAAATTTGTACAAAAAAATAATCGCTTCAACCAACTTTAGGAGTCCTCACATGTATCTTGCATATGCTGTGACGTTTATGTATCCGTGTTGCGTACGCCAAGTGCCACTGTCCACGAGGTACAATTGAGTGATCACTATCGGGTGACTTCGTTATAGTAAAATGCGTGTCTAGTTTTGCAGTTCTTCAATAAAACGTTTTGGTTATGTAAGTGGGATATCACGTCCGGGAATAACTTTTTACGTCGTCCTTGCTTGGACCTTGAGAGAATGAAACTGCCCAATTCCATTGGTTCTCTCTTTTCCCCTTACTCTTACCCTTAACAAGCCCTTCGAAGAAGAAGACGCGATAAATGTAGGATGTCCGGCCGTAAAGGAGGATGTGCAGTAAAACTGAGGTGAGATAGAGTGAGGAAAGAAAAGGATTGGAGAGAGTTCGAGCCCTCAATTCACGCTTGAAGCGTACGAGGTCGTAAAACAATAGAATAACATCGCCCGAACTCCCTGGTCTCTTTTCCGATTGATGGAGAATGATGAATACTCTCGCAATGCTTGTTCGACAATTTATAGATTTTTTATAGTACATACTATTAATTTATCACAAAGAGATCGTAAATATAAAAATTAGTCTCCTGTGATTTTCTCGATATCTTACTCTTTTGAGATTCATATTATTGACCCTCAGATTGTGCCGATACAATGAGAAGCCAACACGTTTAATTTGGTTAGCGTATTAAAATTAACGTGCGAAATTGCTATTAATTACTTAGCGTGCGTAAAATGTCCATCACAGTACTCGTAAATGGTAGATAATATTCGTTCTAACTTTTATTTTGATCTATTATTATTAGGGTACTTTACCGTTTAAGATAAGTTTAAATGGTAAAGAGCAAATATCTTCTAGATTTTGACAAACGCCTCCCCAATCACCTCAAACAATTTCATTCTTCAGGTCGGCATACGATCAACATATCTTCATTCTATCCATTAAGCCAATTTTTTACCCTTCCCCGCTTTACCAACATCCTCCCCCTATCATGGCCTACTGCACCCCTTTGTCTCTTATTAACTCTTCCAACCACCTACTCTGATTTCTCCTAAATTCTTCAAGCGATTTCCTCATTTCACCCAGCTCACCAAGCACTTCATTGTTTGTCTTCCTGTCCGCCCATCCCACTTTCTCTACTTTCCTCCACACCGACATCTTAAACGCTTACAGCCAACTGAGTACAACATTTCTGGATCCAAGTAAAAAGTATTCACTGCTGAGAACTAACCGTGGGATATGAGTACTATAGTACTGAGATTTCATTACTTAGTACTAACGTCCATGTACCTACTTAGTACTTGACTCTTGAGTACGAATTTTATATAAGGGTCGTCATGTCTAACAATAAGTTCCACCACATCAATCCAACCACTTAGGCAACATTATCAATCAGTTATTTTGAATGAAAGTGTAAAACTTAATTCGATCAAATAGGAGTAAGAATAATTTTTCACCAGGAGGCGGGGTCCATTGAATCGCAAGGGGAAGATTAAAAAAATAAAACTCTTGCATAGGATTGAATGAATCCTCCCAATGTGAAATTTAATATGCACAAATTATTCAGCAGTCATTAAACCATTCATGGAGAGATTTAGGTGAGACAAATACCCCTAACTAAAATCTCAATGTAATAATGCTTTACTGATTACTAGTTGAAAAGCAAGCTGAATCAGGCTAAATTTATGGCGAAAGAGCCAAAAAGTACTAAATAAAGTAAATAATTAAATAAATGTATTTGTTTTTTATTGCAATGAAAACAATATATTTAGCTATGTAATATATACCATATATAATAACTGAATGCCAAAGATTTCTTTGTATACGAAATTTTTTATGAAGCAGGCGGAGCTGTTACAAAGCAGTTTCCCTTGCGTGTATACATTGAAAAATGCATATGCCCGCGCCATGTTTCAGTTAGTGGAGAACATATATGAGAGCTCGCCTGACATCTATTGGCACACATCTGAATCACTAAGCCTAGCAACTGAATCATACATAAGTACACACGCGTTGCCTTTTTTAAAGTACATTTAACGTGAGAGGTAAGCGACGTAAACACCCCGGGTATAATTTCTAATCCCAAACCTATGGCGCGGTTTCCAAATTGAAACATGAAATATTCTACTGCCGAAGTAGTGCAAAAATTGACGATTTCATAGACAAAAATTCAAATTTTAGGAAACAAGGAAGCGTGCACGAAAATCGAATGCAAGAAAGAAAACGATGGTTCTTTCCCCCACCCGATGACAAAATTCCCAAGCCCATCATATCATAAGCGCTAGTATTTAAAAAAAAGCAAAAAAGAGACCTCTGCACCTAATTGAATGCTATTCATACAGAAAAAAGTCACTTACGGACTCCTACGGCCCTTGGGGCTTTCTTCTGTGGCGTATTTATCTCTTTTGATCCTGAAGAATATGTGTGCTAATTTTGGCACAATTCCGTCGAGGGTTTTGGGAGTCTATAATGATGAAACAAACAGAATTTCAGTTTTATACATTTAGGATGCATGATCATACTCTATAGTCTATACCATCTCATTTTGTCACATGACGTTGCTGCTTACTTAGTCCACGCTCTTTCAGTCACTCCAGTTCTGTGAGGCTGCTTTTCTAGCAGTGATTTCCCTTACGAAACCGCTGACTTTGTCGAGGTTTCGTAGGGGAAATATTTCGAACTCATACTAATGGCAAAAAAGTGTTCGCCCTAGTCCTTGTGTGCCCTTTCGACCCCATTATTGAGCTCCATGCAGGTACACAAGCAGCAATGCGAAAGCATGTGACCCTTGACCTATTGCCGTTAGACTTCGTCCATTGTAGGAGTTTGAGGTTCTGGAAGCGCTGAAATATTTAATACGAAGGGTTTTGTAGCTGTTCGTGGGGGAGTTAAAAAGATGAACTCCGAAGTACAGCCATGATACCGTCGTGATCCTTTGGTTAAGTGAAGGTTTACTTAAACGTGGATGAAGCGACTTTTTTATATGTACAACATTGCGTGTAACTTTGCATGTGTTTTCTCATCAGTGATCTCTATAGACAAAAGTGAAACTTACCAAACTTATCGCTTTGGTTTTTGGCAAATCGATGATATTTTAAGGTAGTTTGATAGAGATATCAATTCATGTAAAATTAGATGAACTTTTCCAAATAATATTGAAAAAGATCCCATCTTTCTAATTATAACAAAATATCAGCCACTTACCGTACCAGTTTTCGAAATATGGGCCAAAATAACACCTTACCTTTTTTCATGGGAAATGGTACGGGTATGCACTACAGAGAGACTTTATTTAAAAAATGAGGACTATATTACGTGTAGACCTCGTCAGAAGTTTAACAGTGTGTAGTTTGTATTAATTATAAATTATTAAAAAAAAACAATCATTCACCGCTGTAATTTTTACAGAATCGCAAAAACATCTTCGGTTTCTGAGGCGTTTTCAGCGTACGCCATGAAAGAAATGAATCAGGGTAAACTTTTATCCGTGTATTTCCAGTTAATTGCTGAGAATTTCAGTAGGTACTTTAAAACAAATTTTTTGCGTCATTAATGCTACAATATTTACTTCTTACTTATTACGATTGCCTAAATTTAAAAATAAAATTTAAATATGGTCTCTCTTTTGACTAGGGAATAATTTCGCTCAAACCACCTTAACACGCATCATGCACTCAGAAAAATATCTTGCGAGCAACAAAAAAGGCGTTTGACAGGGGGTATTAGGACACCAGCCATGACAGGGGGGAGGGGAAATGAATGGGTAAGGATGGAGGACAAAGGTGAATGGAAAATTAACCGAACGCCTGATGAGTCTTGTTCTGTACCTACTATATTAGAGGCTACGCGTACGTACGTTAAATTCAGATGCTAGGCTATGTGATTCAGATGTGCGCATGGCAAGCAAGGTCCCATATACGTTCTCCACTAACTGACACATGGCGTGGGAGAATGTATTTTTGAAAATACACAAAAGGAAAATTTTCTGCTACGTAACAGCTCCACCTGATTCACCAAAAGTGTTGTATACAAAGAAACCTTTGACATACCGAAATAAGACATTGTTTGCCATAGTTGCATACACTGTTCTCATTAAAAATAAAAAACACCAATTTCTACAGAACAATTTAGTTTATTCATACCTTTTTGGCTATTTAGCCAATATTTTAGCCTGTTTAAGCTGGCTTTTCAGATAGCTTTTTATAATATCTAATATAATAATAATTGTAATATCTAAGTGTGCGTGCAAAGAAGGAATTTTTTACCTATCAGTTTGACAGTTTATCACTCTCATTTTGTCGCTTCCATCAATTCTAGAGATATAGCTCGGCGTCGAAATAAATCCTCCGTGCCCTACTAAAATCACCCAATTCGAATTTTTCATGTAATCTAAGCCTAGCATGTAACTTCCGAGTCTTTAACGGTTCCAAACCTACTCCTTTCATCTTCTGTGCGACACTATTTGCTCGTATGGAGCGTTCCAGATTTAACTGACAGCATGGTCTCTTATGGAGATTCGTTTCCTGTGTAAATAGGCATAAGTCTGCAGGCGCGATGTTGCCAATAGCAGCAGGAAAGCATACAATTGAGCAATTTATTATATAAACTGCACATCCAAGATTCTTCCAATGTTCAAATATTATTCCTAAAGTAACTTACGTAAATTTACCACGGTGTAGGAATTGATTGTTTGAGTGGGCTTGAGGTGAACACCTGGAGAGTAGGTTTGGCAACATTGTTCACCATAAGGCTCTTACCGCAAGCAAAATGTGGAACGTTCTATAGCAATTTTTAACAAAGCATGCGGATTTCCTTTACATTTCATTTACTTTGCGAATGAAATCTCTCTGTGCAGGTTCCCAAGTACTCGCTGCATATTCGATGAGTGGCCTAATCAAATAAAAATAATACATCACTTACACTCTCTCATCCGAAGAGATTGTGAACAACTGACAGAACGTGTGGCAGGGGGTGTTATGACACCATCCGTGAGCAAGGGAGGAATCGAGAACAAGCATTGGAAAGTTAAGTAGGTGCTTGGGGTCTGTAACGACCCCAATGTTTTAAAAAGTGCAATACTTTATCTTATGCAACGCCTTCGAAGCTGAGGTTAGAGAAAATATTACACTAGTTTAGTAGGAAAAATGTATTCTATCCCAATAACTGTTAATGATAAAATAATTTAGTTTTATTGGTAATTTTCTTTTAAATCTATCATTTTAATTGGTTTATACATATTCCTTTCCCTAGATACCCCGAAATTTAAAGGCAAATTTGCGAATCAAGAAGGAAAAAACCCCTTGAAATAAAGATACATTTTAAAAATTTTAAATAAATTGTGTAAAAATATGTTTTTCAGAGATAAAGGCATTAAATTGCATTATTTTCTCTCGTTTTTGAAAATTTGAAATTAATTTAGCAAATGAACAGCGCGTCTGCAAGAACGTGAAAATGGCAAAGGTAAGGAATTATAGAAAAGTTAGTAGTTGACGTCATCCAGTAATGAATTCTAAGTAGTCACTGGAAGAAAACATTTATAATGTGATAATTAGTGTTAATTTATTTCTTATTCCATCACAGCTAGGAATATTGTATTCATTTCGCCAATGAAGCCTGTTTCAGCAAGCTTTTCAACTGGTATAGTCAAATAATGTCCTCCTTGCCACACTGAAACTCGCTTGAACAGAATTTTTCAAGCAATCCTAACCAAAAGCTTAGCATCCGAGACTCTAGTCTTCTCTTAGCCTAGTCATTCCATCAGCTGTGCAACACTCACTATGCCTACGGAATAATTAAATTAGGGAATGTTGAAGTTTCCTCACCACATTCGCATACCTTGCGAGATCCTGCATAGTAAGCGGCATAATATAAGAGGGGAGACTTCGATTGAATTTACATGCAAAGCGAGCGACAGTCGTATTTGATGCTCGTTTCGAAACAACGAAGGCTTTTGAAATAACGTATTCGCTCATATGCGAGTGTCATCAAGCCTCATCGTATAACCAGGAACGTATTCTGACGTGACCTCATTATGCCAGCGATGAATAGGGGCATAATTCGAGAAGGACTTGAGATATTTTTGAAAGTTAACAATGACGAAATTCGTACGTGGCAGCCTTGAAAAAATGCCACGTATCGCAAAATATTATGTTTAGTAATTTTAGGGCGTGTGACGCCACAACTTTGTCATTGCTGAGGTTCGAATATTTCGTTGCCAAGTATTTCCAATAGGAATATATCGTAGCGACGTAGCCAGGATTTTGTTTCGGGGGCGGGGGGTCGATGTTGTATATATGCGGAAGGTGGGGGGGGTGAAAATATTTGAAAAAAATGACAAAAGTGCACGTTTAGCAAATGAAGTGTAATTGCAGCTGCTATTTTTTTAAAAGATTTTTTATAAAAAATTTCTTAAAGAAAAATATGCCCTCGGGTTTTTGTTTTAATATTACAAACGTATTCATCGCAAAAATTGTTCAGAATAAATAATAAATGAAATCAACATAAAAAAACAATACAACAATAACTTTTCCACACTTTCTCATAATTTTAAAATTATTTCATAGTTCCTGGTGGGGACTCCATGGGACCCCCTCTACATCACTGTTTCGATAAGCTGCGTTTAGGTAGGATATCTATCACAAGTATCTTTGATAAAATTTCGCGCATACGTTACATAAGCATATATGTGGAAAAGGCATTCCTTCGTTGATCTGTAAAAAAAAATAATTTGGGGTAATCAACCATTAGGGCCGATAGTAAGATTTGAGAATCGTCATTTGCAGCCTGAAAATACGTTTGCTCCTTATCGTTGAATGGTGACATATTCCCCTTTTTTATTTCCCTATGAATCGTAACTTTCCACAAAAAAGCTATCTCAAATGCTTTCATGTTGTCACATAGTCAAGAAAGTACATGCAAAATATTTATTTTTCGATGCCCATTGTCCATCATATGAGAGCGATATTTAAGATCAAATAGCGATACACAGATTTACTTATGTTGCGTAGCCCCTATGTCCAAACTTTTTTGGCAACTCTTTCAAAGGTGCAGCCAAAACAATGTAGTTTGGTACTGCCGTTTTTCATCTACCAAGTCATGAGTGCAGAGGATTCATGTTACATTGCAGTTATTGACTGAAGAACAGGATGAATTTTATTGCTCAGCAGTTTTTTGTTCATCTCCATCAACAATATTTTATAATGAAAGGACTCTTACATCGTGTCCATGGAAAGATTAATTGCTTTTTTTTGTTTTGTAGCGTTCTTTCATTTTTAATTTAACATTGATATAATCCGCATTTAATCAGGCATTATAAACGATTTTCCTCGTTCCTAAAAAAAAGGAAATTATGGAAGATGATCACGAACTTCCACTATGCCACAGACTTTGGGGAGTATCCAAATTTTTATACAAGAAAAAATGGAGGATATAAACGCGTTTTTATAATGCGCGTACATCGTGGCTGCCAAAATACGCATAGCAACTATTGTTTATCAATTGAGCATTTTTGAAATATTGAAAAAATAAACGATTTTATTTGGTTATGATATTCTTTGGTCGTTCAATCCTAAGATTGGTCGACTGAAACTCTCCATCATTCCCTGTCTAATGCCGGTTCCCTTACTCCCTGGCAGTGCTTCAGAGGTACTTTCCTCTTGACTTGGGCTATGTAATAGTCCCTTGGCCTTCCTCTTGGCCACACT
The DNA here is from genome assembly GCA_963573305.1 of Pyrrhosoma nymphula. Taxonomy (NCBI): domain Eukaryota; kingdom Metazoa; phylum Arthropoda; class Insecta; order Odonata; family Coenagrionidae; genus Pyrrhosoma; species Pyrrhosoma nymphula. The sequence goes on along the minus strand of OY754334.1, from coordinate 82,421,914 downwards.
AAGTTTGCTACACATTTAATTGAAAATGACCACTCCTCAGATTTTATCCCAAAACTTTTACATGTTTGTGACAAAGGGAAGAAACTTGATTTTATAGAGAATTTTGAAATTTTATCGTTTTTTAATGTATATAGGAATGATGTGTTAAATGACCTAGTCCCTTCCAACCCCTCCCCCTTCTACTCAGTACCCGTCCCCCCACCACCACCCCCATAATCAGATAAGCTGTCATTAATCCCCTCGCCACCAGTTGTTTGTCTGTTCACCTTTCTTTCATGACCTTAACTTCTTGCCCCCCTCCCCCCCGTTTTCATAGCTTTCCAATCACCACCTCACCACCGTCCTTGTAGTCCCCCCCCCGTTCAACCGTTGTGAGATCCTACACATGTATATATACCGGCCTGTCTGTCAATCGATTTGTTTGTTACCTCTTGAAAATGACCTGAAAAGGTCGAAACCGGAAGAGTTTTAATAAATACAGTGTGGAATATAACAAAGTTTATTTTTGAAACTATCTTCTTCTTGGGATTTTTCCTTCAATTATATTTTCCAAAATTCCATTGTGCACCAGGGTGTTCCCAATCCATCTGGTTCTTCTTTCCTGTATAGCGTTCAATATGGTCGTTGTTGAAAGTTGTTCGGACTTACCACCGGGTTAAACTCTCAATGTCTGCCGACGCGACGTTTCCATGTACGTGTCGTCCATCGTCATCATGCCCTGATGACGATGGACGACACGTACATCGAAACGTCGGCAGAGATGGAGAGTTAAACCCGGTGGGAACCCCGAGCAACCTTCAAAAACACTATACGCCGGGAAAGCCGTAGATCTTTCTGTTCCGTATGGTCCTTTCCTCTTCTACCCTTCTGTGTATTTCTCCGTATCTTATTTTATCCTTCCATTTGATCTTTACCATCCCCCTCCAACACCAGGTTTCAAAAGCTTCTTATCTTTTCAGTTCTGCTTTTCCAAAGGTCCATTATTCCGATCCATAGAGTTCCACGGTCAACACAAAATCTTCCGCATACAGTTTCCTCGTTCGTGGTCCTGTCCTCTTAGAACACTCACGTTGCCTTTTCATCAGCAAAGCTTTCTTAGCTTGGGGTATTCTGGGATTGATGTCCGCTGTTGGTTATAATATACTTATCTGTTTAAATCATTGCGTTATTAAAAAGTATTTATACATTTACATACAATTTTTTAAAATTTTTCACTTTATTACTAAGAATATTCTCATGTAGACGGTGAGCAACATGTAGACCACATGGGACGTGAAAACCAAACTTAATTACACACACTTGCCTAACTTTCCTTTTGCAGTGACTGAGCTTAATGATTATAATGAAATCGGTTACGTCTCCCAGGGACCACAAGTATCGCCCGGCCCTCGCCCCCTCGAAATACTCGGGCGATTTGAGAATTATTGAATATCACGCCGTGATGAACAGCGGAGTGACGTCACGGGATGAAGCGAGCTCAATGGCGCATGCGCACACGGGGAAATCGGAGCACGTGTCCAGTCTTCCGTTTCCGATCGGGTCAGCTCGTTTTATCGATTCCATTTCTCGCAAATGAGTATTTTTTGCAGGATTTAAAAAATGATACCAATAATATCCCATTTTTAAATAAATGGGTCACATGTAACGATGGGTTCACACCGGCGAGTTACTTCCGCGAGTTTCTTCTGCAAGGGCTTGCGAAGGATTATACTCAGACGAAATATTTTTTCACCACTTAGTGCAGAGCCAGATTGATTGCGGTTTACACTAAAAGCCATACGTATCTGCAGGCGACTCACCGAAACTTTTAAAAGTTCTGCAAGCGGACTTGCATAGCCGTTTCAACTTACGTCGGAAGTCGCATGCTGCAAGTACCTAACTAGCGCAATAAAACTTGCCAGTGTAAACGCGACTTAAGAAAACAAAGAAACCATTGTTTGTGGTAGAAATCAATGAGATACAATCACTGTTAAACTTGGACAACAAAAACTTGCCTAAGTGGAAGAATTTTGACATTTGGGAATGAGGATCACCACCAGTGGAAGAGGCAAGAAAGATATACTGAGAGCGGAATAGCACAGTCAAAGAAGGAATTCTACCAGAATACCTTCTTTGCTTGGGTCTGCTGTTTGGGGTTCGCTTGAGTCTGCCGTTAGTTAGTAACAAAAGCCTGGAAGTAATTAAGCACTATATTGTAACGTATGTACATGGAGCATGCTCTTATATGGAAGTCAAGTCTGAATAATAACAGTTGCAGAGCAACAGAGACTGCAAGCGGTGGTAATTCGTGCTAAAGAAAAATTGTGAACATCAAATGGGTAACGAGAACCGCCAGTGAAGAAATCCTAGGAAGATTTGGAGAGATTAGAAGCATAAATAAAACCCTGAGAAGAAGAATCAAAATTGTTGGTCACATTTAACGATAAAATAGTACCTATGTTGAAAATATTAATTGATGGAGATATTTAAGGTGGTTTGAGCGAGATAGTTCCCTAGTCATAATGGAGACCATATTCAAATTTTACTTTTTTATTTCAACGTCTGTAAGAAGTATGTAATAAATATTGAAATATTAATGGCGCAAATATATAGTTATATATGACCAGAATTATCAGTAATTAAATAATTATGTCTTCATTAGTCTCTAATTTGACTTATTTTTTCCCACCGTACGGCTGAAAACTCTTCAAAAATGTAGGTTTTTTTGCGATTCTGTAAGAATTACTGCGGTGAGTAATGGATTAATTTTAATAAACAGTTGATAAAACATGCAATCTACACACCGGTAGTTTTTTGAGGAAATCTAGGTGCTATAAATTCCTAATTTTCTCAATATTCTTCCTCTGGAGCGCATAGCCATAATCCATCCCATGTAAAACAACTTATATTCTAAGGCAAATTGCTCGAAAAGTAGTTCGGCAAGGTGTTGATATTTTGATATCATTGGAAAGATGATAGTTTTTTCTTTAAAATGAGAAAAATTGGTTAAATTCCAGGTGAAGTTATGTTTTGCTCAAACTACCTTAATCAGAAAAATAACAGGGATGGAATATATCAAGAAAACTATGAAGGAAGTCAGAGCGAACAACAATTTAGGATTTAGACGATTGACCGAGAGGAGGGTGCAGTGGAGAGCTGCAGCAAACCAATCTTCGGCATCGGTGCCCACTCATGATGTATCGAAATACAAGTTATCAAAACAGAATTCAAATGAGGCGAAATCACTCCAACACCACTGACTTGAAGCTGCTATCGACCACTCGCAAATGTGTACTTAACTGGCCAATCGAGGCAAGATAAATTTTCTGCTGCGCGTGAATATTATAAGACATTACTCAGTACTTCTGAAACACTTCAACAAAATCAAGTACTACGGCCAATTCATGGCGTTTTTTATTCTCATACATTAGACTAACGTAGTGAACATAAAACGGTTATCAAATTGAAAGAAACGAGATTTTCACCAATTTCAAAGTATAAAGGGTAAATTATAAATTAAGATAATAGGCCATGAAAGAATCATTCGTTACCCCTAAAAATACAAACTTTTACAACATTTTGAACGAAAATGGGAAAGTCTCAAAATGTAGAAATACGTCAGTGTACGAATAATTGAACTTAAATAGGATATTAAGAATAAAGATACCGAGAAAATATTGTGAAAAAAAACGCTGATGGTCGAAAGAAAGATGGAAGGAAAGGCTACTATTTCTTTCATAGTTAGGTAGGTTTGAAATAAAATAGGAGGACACTGAGCATCGAAAGACTGAGAATATATGAAAATAGACAGGAGTAACAGAACGCAATAAGATGCTGAGTGATGTTGGAGTGAGAGATGGTGAACTTTATGGGTTTTTGTTTATTTCCTGTGACGAAAGAGAAGTTTTCTACTAGATATAGATTAATTTTGTTTCATGGTTACATAATGATAACTCAGTAGATTTTGATAATCTTCGTTTCCTTCGCAGCCATTTCTCTAAAAGTCATTAACGTTACCAGTGATTAATCCCGTTAACATTGGTTTACGATTTTATGTCCGGAACTTACGTATTTATCTGTTGCCTTCTATAATTTAGCAGTCACAAGTACTTCAGTATTAATGAGAGTAATTAATATTTAAATTTACAAAATTACAGGCTTTTCGGTAGTTTTTGAACGGATTAATACATTTTTGTTGACAGTTACTGTTGTTTTTTCTTGTATTGAAGCATTTTTTACTAATTTTCGACCAATTTTTTAATTAACGATTGCCTTGCAGTTGAAACTCATAAAGTTAATCATGTTGTCCACTTTTCCTCCTGGCATTGTCGTTTGTAGAACCGTTGATTTTGTTACGAATCGTTTACCGCCTACCTGTAAGATTAATGAACTCCAGGATAGCGCGACCACAGGCCAGCAAGTCAATGGTCGCTCTTCAAGTTCTTCCACTCGACTGAAACACTTTTGATTTTTAACTTTCACCATCCTCAAGTTCAAGTCAACGGTTTTCATGGACGGGAAAAAGTGGAAGAGAAAATATTCCTAGCTGCCAAAGGAAACCAGTCTGTACTAACTCGAGTTCACTTTCGGAAGCGAGTAAGAGCTAAGAATGTCTAAACCAAATATCCTTCAATAAACACAGCCCATCTGATGAATTATACTGAACCAGGAGTGGGATGATTGTTCCTTCTTTCTTGTTGTCATCATCGTTATCTTAAACACAAACCACTATACAAGCTCACAGTTGCAGTTCCAATAAAGCACCCAATCGATTAGAACTAATGATTTAACCCATTAATGCCCAGCGGTAACGTAAGCTGCCAAACATTTCAAATATTTAATAATTCATTTATACACCATAGTTGATAACTCTTTCGTTCTTTACTTTTTTAAGTTTTTAGGGTATTTGTCCCTTCCTTTGTCATGCAGTGGTATAAGATAACGCAATAATAATATATAACGGTTAAAAATCTTTTATTTTGAGATCATTAATGTAATTTATTCCCCGTAATTCGTAAGAATAGCATTTTTTTAAAATGGATTAAGCAAGTGACACGTTAAATTACCAGGGGCTACAAAATGTTGCTCAGCTCGTATAATATGTTTTAAAATATTTTCCAGAGCAAGGTATATCAGTAGAGAGGCCTTAAAATTAGGCAAATTGCCAAAAATATTTTTCTCCGGGCATTAATGGGTTAAAACTAGGACAGGAGTTGTGTACTACCTAGAAGGACGGCTGGGAGTCATTGACCCCGAACGTATTCTTATCATTTGTGCAGCATTTTACATGGGTTTTTAACGGGCTTTGACAGCTTAAGTTGTTTCCCATCGACTCAAAGACCTTAATCTTAAGATAATATTTATAACCAACATCCATTCCCCAGGCGGGATTCATACCAGAGACTATTGAATTAGGGCCGTAAGGCAGACATGTTTCCAACATGGCTATTTGCAGTCAGTTGATTATTAATGGGCTCTTACTTCTCCAGGAGATATACTTTATGGTAAATATTTGTCAAATGTTAATATAATTGACAAATTTTCTTTATGCGATTCTTTAGTGGTGTTAAACATTTTCGATGTGGTTCGATGAGGGTTTCATGTCACACATAATTCCCACTAATTCTTTTAATTAGCTTGGAATATCTACATGATTACTTTTCATGACCTCTAGCTTGGAATGCCTTTTTATATTCTCAACTTACTACATTCTTATTCTTTGAACAAAATCCCGCTCTATAATCCATCTGCTGTTGACAATTCTGATTATTTGAATAAAACTCGAAGGGGGGGACATTTTCTTCCTTGCACGAAAGGAATGTTTACATCACATACGGCTCATAACCTCAGCTACAGCTTTGTTTCTTTCACAAATAGGTCTATTTTTCTCAGTTTTATTTTGTGCACGTAGAATAGTAATGACCTGAGGCCATCTTACTCAGTGAAAGCAAATTTTTGTTAGTATCTCCTGGAAATAAGGAAAAGGCCGCGTTTGTTCCCATTCGTTTCAGTAGCATAGGTTTCAATGTTTACACTGACGGAATGAAGTCTGTTCTCCCGTATTGTCTCATAGTTCCGAGAAGAGAAATAATATTCTATTCCAAAATTTCTGGCTGATGAATGGCTGAAAGGTAAAAATCGTGAGCGTCATTGCCTGAATTCTTGTAAGAATCAATCAAATGCAATAAAACGTATTCCTCCTAAGCCTAGATTGATACTCTATCTTCATACTTCACTAAAAAAGGAATTGAAATCAGGCAATACTTTGATTTGACTTCGTCCGAAACCAAATGGTTCCCATCGTCCCGTTTATGGTAGATTTTAGATTCCAGTGATAGTCTAGTTGCTAACAGATGGTTCCGAAGAGTATTTTCAAAGCTGACATCATGCCTTATAGGGACCAACATAGACCCACCACTTCCATAAACTCATTCATGTGGGTTGAGGGGAGGGAAGGATAAACTTTTCGGTCTTCTGTCTTCAAAGGAGAGATTCATATTCCATGGGGGATATGAAATTTAGATGAAGGTAATTTTGAGCTTGTGTCCCGTACACCATCCTAAAGGCAGATGATAAGTGACACTGCAAAAATTGTTTGTTTGTGAGAATGTAATCATGGTTGGGTTGAAAAACAATGAGGTCAGTCTAGATGGCAGGGCTCATTGTACGCATGAGGACTTCATAACTTCTTTTTCTATGAATATGAGTGACAGGGGATGAAGTACACGGATGTTGATTTCAACGGGTGTAGCACGTGACGTCACATGTTTGTAACAATTAAACATAAGCGTGCAGCCATAGAAATTATCTTGCAACATAAATATTCTTTTCAAATCGTTTATAAGTCATTCACGTTATGTGACGTAGAAGTATGCAAATATACGTTTTTGACCTTTTTCCGGTAACTGTACCTAAGCTCAGCTAATCTCAGCATACTCAGACGGTAATGTGGTTTTGCAATCATCGACAAACAAATCAAGATAAAAAATGTCTAATCGCTGCATAAAAGTAGAATTATTCGTATGAAGTAATGAAAAATTAATAATTTAATGCCTAAAATAGAGGGAATTGGCTAGAAAACGCAGGATTGGCATCAAATCCAAGGTGAGGTCAAATGATCCCTTGCCATCCTTTTAGGTATAACTTATTGCAAAAATTTTACAGTAAATAATGCGCAGCTATTGTTATACTTCATTAAAACATAGATAAAAATGAACAAAGTTACTACATTAGAAAGCAATAAAATGAAAAATAATTACTAAAATATTCCTTTGAATTAAAAAAAATAGGTAAAATAACCCATCCCCTCCGCATCTGACAAAATCTTGAGAATGATGATCATAGCATCGCTCTCGTGAGAGCGATAAAATAATTACGATAACGCGACCTCGCGCGTTATTCAGAACCGTGATAGCGCCCCTGAAATCTCAGTCGACAAAAAATTAACGAACAGACTTCGTCATCGTGTGGAAAACTTTAACCGGACATTATGAGACCGTGGCCAAGACACGCCGTTAAATGTAAGTTCACTCTCCTCCTTTACCTAACCCTTTCTTCCAATTTCCTACTTTTCTCATGGCTCGTGTCCTAACGTCCTCTACCTCATCTATATGGTTACCAGCGTGCCACCACAGAGGCGTGTAGTAGGGGGTTTTAGGACACCAGCCAGGAAATTAAAGGTACGAGGGAAAAAGTTGGGGAGGAGGATATAAGGTGAATTGTTTGTGAACGATGTGTCTTACGTAAGTGCCACGCTGTTCATCTCATAATCAACTAATAGTTCGAGGAAAAAAGGAATGTTAGTACTTGTCAGTTCGGCAGGGAATATCTCATATTTTGTCATTTCTATCACTTCTAGATATATCAACTAACACCGAAGGCATCACTTTAAGGAATCTTATCATCACCATTATAAAGAATAAAAAAACTCAAGAGAATATAATCCACTCAATTTAATAAAAAAAGAAAACCTCTTTTCTTTCTTTTTAAGGGTTTTCTTTCTTTTATTAAATAGTGTGGATTATATACTCTTTGAGTTTTCCATTCTTTATTATGGAGTTTTAGACATATTGTGCGAGATCAAAATAACATCCTCCGGGTCGTATTGAAACTCGCCTGATCTGAATTTTTCAAGCAATCTAAACTTAGCGTATAGTTTTGTACCACATTCTCCTGCGACGACTGGAAGGGTAATATATACATGTAGATAGATTTCTTCTCATTTACATGTAGATTGATTTATTTTATGCATTAAGACTATTAATAATTTCAGGAAAGGAAAGGAAGTTTCTCTGAGAGTGGCGATGCCTCACTCAGACACCAAAAGCCGTAGGCAGAGCACGCTCCAAGAGAATTGAATGGCCAATAAATGGAAAGGAATCAAATTTACGACGGGTACAAAAACGATTTTCTTTGTTCCCATACGAACGGCGCTCTAAGAAGAGAACGTGGACAACCGCTTATAAACCGTTCGCCCGGATTGTCAGAATGAGTTTGCTATTGCTTACGGTCGCCATAAAAATTAAAACGCTTTCTCTAGAAGAAAAAAGTATTAGGTCTCCCTCATAAATTCCCACAAAAACAAATTATTTTAGCACTCGAAAACCATTCAGCAGGTTGACCTTTTAGTTGGGTACTAGGCAATGACACTAGCAAAGCTAATCCTGAAAGAGATCGTTCGCTAATAGGATACATAATTTTTACAGATTGTCTGAGGCTTTAGAGCTTGGTTGAAAGCTCCTGGAACCAGCGAAGAAAGCCATTTTTGACCTGGGGGAGACCAATTTGACGAATAGGAGCTAGAACTGAAGAGAGATGAAAGTAGTCATCCTTATTCCATAATTCATTACGACCAGTTGCATGTGCTGCCCACTTCATTGCTTCAATCTTATGCGAATATTACGCAACGAGGTGCCAGAAAATTTCAAACCAGCTATAAAATTGGGCTCAGGAGTTATGTTAAGCATTGCGAATTCAAAAATGGCTTTTAAAGACCATGTCCAAAAGTGAGATTCAGGTGTAGCATTTAAAAATTATGGGAAAATGTTTCATGAAACCTTAATAAACAGTGAAGGAAGACGAGCGAGGAACTACTTGGTATGGTGGATGAGGAGAGGTAACTTCTGGAGGAGATTAGGAGTCAGAATGTGGTTGGAACAGGTGATGAGAGGCGAAGCGATGCTGATATCCGCGATGAAGGGTACAAGGGAAAGAGAATTGGTTGCATGGAAGAAGGGAGGTAGGACGCAAGCTGAGATGAAGAAAGAAATTGGGTTATGATATAGGAGCCTGTACCTGCAAATTCATGAAGATATTAACTTTCTTCCTTTTAAATCAACCTTAACCGGTAGATCACCCTAAAAATAGTTAGCGGTTTTAGGGGCAATAGAAGGCATACACAGTGTGTTTTGACATAATTGGCTTAGAATAGGTCGACATTTAGTTTTGGTAAAGCTACGCAAAATCAATCCAGATTACTACCAATATTGGTAAAAACAAATGTTAATTATGAATAATCAAAGAAACTAATAATTTTCAGAATGTTCATTTTTTTATTAGGTTTATATTTTCATAATCTTAAGATAATTATGCATTTGCAAAAACAAGTACCTATAATGCCGGGTAAAGTGGATAACGTGAAAATTGTGGGCAGGAGCAAAAGACGGAGCTAGGATTTAAAATGCCCATTCAACCGTTAATCACTAATCATTCCCTTAATTTTAATATCTGCCGTAATCGACAATGGTACCTTAATTTGAGGTTTTTAGCTCGCAAGAACAGGTTTGGGCTATTGAACTTTTAAGGAGTGAATTTTCGCGCTGGAACAAAATCATTCGCCAGTGAATTCATTTGAGCAATTACGGCTTTTTTGTATAACTATTCTAGGTGAAGATCAGGGAGGGAGGTAAAAAACAAACGAGTAAAATTAAGATATAGTAGGGGAGATAAATATAGTAATAGGGCTGATGAAAGAAAGTCGACGGAGAAAGCAGTGAAGGATGGAGTAAATACTGATAGAAAAAATCACGCTGACGTAGGTGGCATGGGATAAAACATTGATTTAAGGAGAGAAGAGATGGAACCATGCGGTACGATATCACAGGGGAGTATTCAAGCCGTTAAAATACGCACTCGGCCATAGTGATTGGCTTAGTTGTGCAGTTTAAACACCAAAAACATGTATATTAGTAGCGGTATTTTCGCTGTGTCGTAATGATTTAATGATTTGTCAATAGAAATGTAAATTGGAAATAATTTCCAAATTACCCCCGCATTTTCTATTTGAGATAATTTTTAAAATATCACTCATTCCTAGATGACTCGCGGTATCCACGAAAAGTTTTTCTGCTTATGTACTTATGTGCTTTAATTGCAAAACATTTTAAATTGATAAATAAAATAATAAATCAGTTCCTAATCATGGTTAACTAATATTACATTCCTTTCTCAAATAGGGCCTTTACTTTTGTATGAGGCCCAATTCTTGAATTTGTCTGATAATTATCGCACTCAAAAAATAGCCAACTCTTTCATGATTTCAATGAAGTTTCACATGCCAAACAGCCGCTCGATACCTTTCAATCAATAACTTCCGCGACGCGGTTATAATTATAATACAAGACGCGATGACTCGATAAAACTAGGGGTCAGTTCTCGAAATGTTGTTATAATTATCACACGCGAAAATGACAGATTATGGATTGGTTTAATCAACGTATATTCAACTTTATATATTTCGGGTAAAAATCATCATATGTGGACAAGATGTAATAGCTCAACAATACTGAATCGTTGAGCACATGTGTTAATTACCACAACTTTCCGAGAGTCGACCCCATGAATTGACGAAACCATGACATTATTTTATTTAGGCAATTACCAGGTGATTTGTGGGTTTTTGGACAGCCCTTTTCCTGAAATCCCCTAATCTGGAACATGTTCTCACTTTCCCTCCCATAGATGGCTCGCCATTAGAACTCTTTTAAATTCCTCATATCGTCTACCTCTTTTAATACCGTCCAGCATTCCAATCTTCTTCCTTCGTCTTCCACGCTTCCCCAGCTTTTTTCCCCTCCCGATCACCCTCTTCAATACGCCGTTGCCTTTCAAAACCTCCTACATCCATCCCCTATGACTTCTCAGAACCTCCACCACCAGCCTACTTTCCTCTCCAACCATATCCAATACCTACCATCCTCTTTTGAAAATGCTTCTTTAGCCAGAGAAATTCTGCGAATATCACTGACTTCATCAGATCCCATCTTACCTTTATTGCTGCCTCCATCCCCCCTATACCCCCCTCACTATTTCTTCCCAATACACGTTAAAAAGTAATGGCACCCCTGCCTTATAGTGGGCACCCCTGCCTTACTCCCCGTCCTATCACATCCCATTCGAATTCACCACCGGTTACCCTAATCTGCAACGTCAGGTTTAAACAGAGATTTCAAATGAGACGTCTGTCCCTCCAATCGACCCCTAACGTCTTCAGCACTCCCACTAACTTTGTCCAGTCCTGCCCATCAAACACCTTCTCGAAATCTACCAAGCAAGCAAAAACATCCTGGCCATATTTTAACCTTGCTCTCCAGTCTTCCATTAATAATTCTAAAAACTAATTTGACCAAGTGGCATAGTAAGCTAACTTTCTTTAGTTGAAATGCGTTTTTATGTAGCTCTTCTTCGGTAAAGTAATTAGTATTGTCTCCATGAAGTCCTCCGGCCACACTCCATCCTCAGAAATCCAACGAGAAGGCACAAAATGTTTTCCTCTTTCGTTCATTCCCATAATCTCTCGAAACTCTGCAGGTATGTTACTATTCTTACCACCTCATTCCTTTTCATCTCTCGAAGAGCTCTTTCGAAGAGCTCTTTCGGAAGAGCTATTAAGGATACCTGGTCCAATGTCATCCCTGTCCATGTCGTCTTCCCTTTCTATATCTTCCCTTTCCTTTCCATAAAGCTTTTCAATATATTCGCTCCAGCTCTCCTTGATCTCTTATGATTCTACGGTCAAATTTCCTGTCTTGTCTGTCATCGTTGCCATTCCCTTCTCTAGCTACCCGTCTATTCCTTTACTTTCATATATAATGCATCCGCTCTTTCCTCTTTCGGAAAATTTTCTGAAGAGGCGATTTGTTCTTTCCACCATGCCTCTCTTGCTTTGTTTGTTTCTCTCCTAAGCCTGATGTTTAATTCACGGTACTTTCTCTGGCCTAACTGAGTTTACGCTCTTATATTTCCTTCTCTCCTGCATCTCCATTATCACTTCCTTCGCGATCCACGGTTTTCTAATTTTTGTTTCACTTACTACGCCTACCGTTACTTTTGTTGCTCCCACAATTCTTTTTGTCAAACTGCCCCATTAAATCTTCTACTCACCTCTTTTCCCAATAATCCGCACTTAAGGATTTCAAAGTGATATTTTCGCGCACCATATAATTATCACGGCGATTCGAGATTAGGGTTCCCCTGTCTCTTTCCCGCTCGCTAAAAATTCTCTCCACTCATGACGGCCTTCAAGAAACCCCGTCGCCTCTTAATGTGCGAGCTCCATCCATTAGCGACGGGGTGAAATAAAATACAAAACATCGCCCTCAATCACGTTCCGCACTATGCGAATAAACGTGTGTAAAAAAAATTGCGCACACGCGCTCGTCCAAGCTTTTTTAGTAGTAGTATTATTTTTTGGGGTGCTTCGACTACTACGGTCATTTTGCACGACTCTCATCCTTATATATAAGTACAAAATATAAGTTAAGAGTAAAAAATAAAAGTTTCGCTTACTTATATGTGATAAAATGTGCACTTAAGTCTAAAACAGTGAAATTTATAATTTATTAAAAACGTTAATATCTTAAAAAAAAGCAATTACTCGGGTGAGACTATCAGGGGAGTCGCCTAAGATAGTTTCTAAGGTCCCGTTAACCTTATGTCTTTCTCGAGAAGACCAGTATATTTCACACTCCGTCACAAGCTCTTCTACTAAAAAAAAAACAAAAAAACATCGATTTGAGAGTTGCCCCTGATGCTTAAAATTATTAATGACTTCAACTTCCACCCCCCTGAATCACGTCCCAACGTGAACCCTCCCGGCAAGGGAAAGGGTTTTGGGGAACAACGGAATTCGGGAGTAGTAGTGATTGGGGAGGAAAGGGCGCGTGAGTGAGCGCTATTAACACGGTGAAAAGGAGAGTTTGGCTTGGAAGGGAACGGAAGAAAAAGAAAGCAGCCTTGAGTGCCAAATTGGTCCCGTCGGAATATAAGGACAATTGAAGTCGTGTGATGGCAATGGTCTGCGATCGCACATTCGTGAGTTTTTTCGTGAATAAGTCTATGTACAAACAACGCCCATTGACGTGAAGAAAGCGGCCGGAGGCCTTCAGTATTCCGTCATATGCCCGTAAACAGGGGGAGTGTAAACTTTCTATAAACATTTAGTCAACTTTAAAGACAAACAGGATAGACTCCAAAACTCTTGATATTTATAAAATTAAATGCATTAGCTGCAATGAGGCATACATAGTTCAGACTGGTAAAAGTATTATCTCACGTATCAAAAAGCACGCCAGAAGTAACAGAAAAATGGATTCCACCTCACCTTTTCCTAAATACCTACGTGAAAACTATCATATGAGTTATTTCACACCCGAAATTTTATACGTTCTTCCCAAAGGCCTTAAAATGGACGCACTTGAACAAATAGAAATCATCAGACCATCAAATAACCTTTGTAATGAATCATTATTTCCGCATCCCTCCCCACCCCTTTCCGATAAAATTAACTTTTCCTGCCTCACATGTTCTTAATCAACGTGTTTTTTTCCTCAACCCTGCCCGCATAATTGTATTTTTCCCATTCTCCCCCATAACTAGGACAACAATCAACGCATATAACAAACTTTCTGTACTTGACGTTGCCGTAAATCGATTAACCCATTAAATCCCAAGCATGTTAATAACTTAAAAATTCAAAATATTTTGATGAATTAGCAATGAAACAGACTCAAATAAGGAAAATTATTTTCCTTATCAATTTCTATATTTTTCGTGTCGTACAATAAAAAAATTGGTAGAAAAGAACTAAGTATTTTCATTAATCATGAGTACTAGCAATGGGGAGTGTATTACGATTGACGGGAGTATCGGCATCAATTGTTAACCACTTTTTGCAAATTGAGTTCCAAACGGTTGCGAAGTAGCAGTTTATTTACAAATCATAAAACTGAACAATTACCTAGAAATGCCAGTCAGTCCAAAACGCTGCTAAGGGCGTTTCGATAGAGAATTCATTTTCGTTGAAAGTGAATTTAATTTTTATATTTTTTTAAAAATATATACTATTCGAATCATAGATCCATCCAAAAAAAATCGTAGTAGTCCATATCTATATAATTCATCGAAATGGTTTTTGCATATGGTTTTAAAAATAAAGATCAATAAATAAATATTATTCGAGATATGCTATGAATTGATATGTGATCTCTTATACATTATGGTAAATATTTTCTACCCCTCCTATAAATTTCAACGGTTACCTTCCGCTAATTTAAAACCCATTTTACAGTCAAAATGTTAATAATTCGCAAAAAAATATGGGGGCTAGGGGGCCAAAATTTTATCACCATTCCAATCCCTGGGAGAATTCGATTCTCAACATTTTTTCGCGAAAATGGCGTTTATGTGACATAAGGAACTTAGGTAGGAAAGTCGTAGGTATTAGGTAAGTGGAGTATACCTAGGAATGACTGTCTAGGGAAGCGAAAATCAAACTGTACAAAAGTGTTCTCTTTGCCACATTATGATATGGCAGTGAAACCTGGATATGTAAGGTTAAGCATAAGAGTAGGCTAAATGCAGTGGGAATGGGGCACCTGAGAAGTGTTTGCAGCAGAATTAGGATTGATATGATTATAAATGAGTGGGTCGTGAAAGAGTGTGGGTTTGATGCTCCAGTAATGGACATATATGTAAGGAGTACGCATAGTTTGTTTGGTAATGTCGAGAGAATGAGAGAAAGTCGAATAACGACACAGAATTATGATAGTGGGGCGAATGGTTTGAGAAAAGGAGGTAGACCGCTGAAAGTCACGGGTGAACGTGATAGAAGATAGACTAAAGAGGAGGAATTTAGGAGTCTTTAAGAATTTGAGAGCGTTTATAACACACTAATGTATAAGGGAAAGGAAAGTGGTTTGTAAGGATAATAATAATAATATAGTTTTATTGTTCACAGATTTACATCCGATCTGAACAATTTGCATTAATCACATTCACATTTGAGCTCAAAATACATATAAATTTGGTGCGCAAAGCACGAATTTAAGAAAAAAGTATTACCATGAAGTGAACAACAAAAAACCAACATGCCATATGAATAGAATGAATCTCAGAAACAAAACACAATAGAAAATATGGAATAAAAAGCAAGTTCACACAATGATTTAAATATCAACTGGATTAAATATTTTGATATAGTAATTTTGAAATAAATAACAATGGAAAATATACCACAATATACATGATTATAAAGCATTGAAATGAGTAAATACGGCTTATGGGGGGGCAAGTTAGGTACGAATATAATTTCTTTTTAAATTGGGGCAGCGATGAGGAATCTTTGATTGATTTAGGTAGGTAGTTCCAAGTTTGAGAGGCGGAAACGGTAAATGATTTATGAAATGTGGAGGACCGATAATGTGAGACATGTAGGTAGTTAGGGTCGGCTCTAGTAACTATATTTGGCAATATGGTTCTCTTGGGATCAAAGTCAATTATGTACTGTATAGGACATTATGGTGGATATTATTAAATATTAGTGCCGTTAGCCATAGGCAATTGTCTATGGCTAACGGCAATGACTACACTCTTTGACTTTTCCTACCCCGTAAGGGAATGAGTTGATGATATGAATTTATGTGTGGAAAAACCCTTTTATTCCCACATTTTTCTCTCAATCTCTCACTGAACACCATGTGATCCCGTGTTCGATTTAAGACGAAAATAGCGTCAATAGGTATGATTATGTTTTTCATATCATACCAAGTGCTTCTTTTCATTAAATTATCCAGAAGGTGAATATAACAGCTCTTACGTCATTTCGCAATGGAATCATCTTAAAATATGCGCGCGAACGCCATCGTAGATTCGGGATACAGGGTGTAATGTTTGAACCTATGGCGCACTGTTTTGGAATTGTTCTTATAATTTATATACTATTTTTATTAAATTAAGTGAGTTGCTATTTTGTGAATTATTTAAATGTGTTTTTTTTGTTGGGAAGGGTTGTTTACGGGGGAGAAATGGGATTGTTGATAGGCTTGAGGAAGGATTGGGCATGTGCTGTGGACTCCTGTTGCATTCTAAATAAATAAATAAATTGGAGAAATATTTAAAAGTAGTCTGACGCTACAAGGGCGAAGGGAACGGAAGAGAAAGCAGAAATGCATTAAGTTCTGTCGGAATATTTTGGACGAGGAAAAAAAACACCAAACTCTGGCAAGAGGAGAAGGACCATGGGGGTAAAAGCAGTACAGCTGGGTTGAGAGGAAGGAAAGGGGTAGATGAAGGTGTGAGTGAGAGGCTTTGCGTGGGCGTATGGACCACATGGGAGGGAGAGGAAAATAGAAGAGGAGAGGTTATAAGTGGAGTGGAAAGTCTATTAATTTCGCCGCTGGGGGAAAGTTTTTCAGTTATGACCTTTCCCTTAAAAAAAAAAGTGAGAGGAGACTGGAGTTTGGTCAGATGTGTTCTGGCGTGGATGGAGGGTGGGCAGACATTGCAAGGGGGAGGGGAATTGTAGGGGTTATGACCAGGGATAGAGGGGTCCCGCTTCGCCCTTCCTTCTACCACTTCCCTATAAAATACCCTCTCGTTCACCTTTCCCTCAACCACCCTCCGGCCCTCCATTTCCTAGATCAGCCGGAAACATGCAGAAAGAGAGAGCATATTCCAGTAAAGAACTCATTGAACCGAGTCCAGATTTCCGGTCATTAGAATGAGTCAGCTATGGCGTGACCATCCAAGCCATCATCGTAATCTTAATTATAGAATAAAAATTAAAAAAATTCAAAAATAAAAAAGGCTGATCATATTAAATCTTAAATTGACTTCACGTATGTTTTCTATAATCGTCGTGACTAAGCCGAAAATATTCTGACGCATTCATTAATTAATTAGGAGCGACGGACTCTCGGAGAAATTAATTTCCAGCTATTAAGGACGTATCCTTAGTTTTAGCCCCAATATTTTTATTTTCTATGCTTCACCATCATCATCAGTAGTCATTAATCCGAAGATTGGTTTGAGGCAGCTCTCGATTTCACTCTCCTATCTGCCACCAGCAACCTTCCTACATAATTATTTACAGTGACGTCCATCATTTACTTGATGCATTCGTTACTATGAATTCCTCAGTAAATCTTCTCATTTCCTTCTCCTTCCATAACTGTTTTCAATTGCCTGTTGTAACGGAAAATGTTTCCAATACAATTGTCTCTCCTTCTTCGCAGAGTGCTCTTTATGCTCCTTTTATCTCCAGCTCTTTGTAGGACTTCTTCGTTAGTGATTCTCTCCACCCTATTTAATCTTCATCATTCTTCAATATTACCACATCTCCTCTGCTAATGCTGCTGTTATTGTCCAGGCTTCACTGCCATATATTTGCATGCTCCAAATATATGTTTTAATACAGCGCTCCCTTACTTCCAGGCTTGTATTACCACCTGATTGTCGTGAATGTCGACAAAAACTCCGTAACCATAGAGTTTTAATTAATAATTATAAATTCTTAAAAGGAATATACAAGTCCATAATGCTATACCAAGTTTTTTACGCTGACGGTATAAAGGCTTGTAAGGACGCAATGAGAAGTGGCTTCATGGTAGGAAACACGTCAAGGCAGTCAATAAGCGGATCTTAGGATGCACATAGTAAAATGGAGGTAAGGCGCCGTTAACTTTATAAAATCAGCACGAAGTACACCGGTGAATCCCCTAAATTACAATAAACGGTTTCGGTCATTTCAGTGAGTCATTTTAATATCGATACATCGGAAATTGATCGGGTATTTTAAGGTGCAACTGCACATTGAAAATATACACCAGAAAATTGCCTTGAGGATAATATTAAAAGTGGATAAAATAGATGATCTTTTCAATTTAATAAATTTATCGTAAAAATACTTCGGGACATAATATATTCGGGATTGTATTGCATTCTGGGTCGTCTTGTATTCGGGATGATACGGTTAAAGTTTCCTAAATTGATTTATTAAGTTTGGACATTCTGTTCAACATTGCGTCTAACTATATGGGTGGAAATGTCGTGCATGTGAACCGCCAGTACGTCTTTAATGCTCAAGAAAACCGCACAAAGGTATAAAAACTCACAAAAAATCAGCAAGTACACACTTGGCCATAGACTGCACGCAAACTCCACCGACTTTCTCGGGCTACAGCCTCATCCTAGTATTGACCCAGAAATATATCTCTCCATTCCAACTCTGCCTCTCTTCCGCTGCTCGAAATGAATCCAGAAAGAATCACATACGCTTGCTGGCATTGGTTTTTGAAAAATCAATACTCTTTTGCTTTCTTCATATGCTGAAGAAGGAAAAACGGCTTAAGATATTTGATTTTCTATATCGGTTCATGATACAATAGTTATCGAGAGAATAACATATATACCGTCGTAATCATATTATTTATTTCGTGCTATATCGACCAAATTGATCATATAATGTACTGACGATGTATCCACGTACATTTTCCTAAGTCTTGATGAGTATCGTGCATTTGAAAATAATTAGTACCATTAAAAATATCAGTTCCATCTTACTATTTGCATAGACACAGGCGAAATGAAAAATATTTACATGAATATGATATATTGTAATATATCTCAATATATCTCAATAGAACGATGAATGAATTTCATCTTGGTTGTATATAGTTTTTAAAATGGCTAAATAGTGGTTTAAATCTTTTGATTTTTTTATATATTATATTTAAATGTTTATTAGCCAAGGCAATGAGAATTGATCTAGCGAAAGAAGCGTTTAGCAATATGATGGAGACGGGTACCTTCAGTAATTATGTAAAGAAGAGGCTACCGAAGAGTTTAATATGAGTGGAGCGTTGCTTGGTGCAGAAATATTGACTCTGGAGGAAGACGAGAGTAGGCTGCAGACATTTTAGATGTGGGTGTATAGGAGAATGGAGAAAATGCTTAGTATGGTGGGTGAAGAGATGAAACGTCTGGAGGTGATTAAGAGGAGGCAGACTACGTAGTTGGAGGAGGTAATGAGGGGCGAAGGGATGGTTAAGGCCGTGATAGAGGGGAGGATACTGGAAATGGGAGGAAGGGGAAGAAAGAGAATAGGTTTTATGAACGGGATGAAAAGAGGTAGGACGTCTGTTGAGATGAAGAAAGAAATTTTGTAGGTAGATAGGGGTATGCGCTTGTAAAAGTGTAGAGGCTGCAGAGTAGAGGATTTTTGACTCTCTTCCATTTAAACCTACCTTTACCATCAGATTACCCCAATTTTAGCCATAATAATTACTGTACAGCATAGAAAATATTAGCGGTTTGCATTAACCGTTGACGGCGGCTCAATTCTACAGGTCATGGGAATTCGAGACCACGTAAAGCTTAAATGTTTTAATATTAGATAGGTACGTGATGTACTTTTAATTGAAGTAATGACAGCCTAAGATCATAATTTTAATTACTTCTCGTACATTCCTCTATCGTAGCCTTAAAAGAAAGCAGAGAGAGAAAGAAAATAAACTCTTTACTCCTTTGGAAAAGGGGTAGAAAGTATTTCCGTGTCGAAGAATGAAATGAGGTCAAACATTTCCCGTTTTTTGATCCGTTCGTGAGCATTTTATGATTGCACTACAACGTTCCTATCACATTTGGGTAGATAGTCCAAAAACCGCATTTATGATGTTACCCAAAAAGAAAGAAACGCCGTGCTTTCCCCCGGAATTCGGAATGGCCAAGGGGTCAGAAAATGATGGCGGGGATGATGAGAGAGGTCAGGACGCGCCGGGGTGATAATAGAAAATCGCCCGCAAAAGATCTCCATCAACCGACTAACTGGGTCACGCGTGATAAATATCCCGACATGCACCGCATCACCGCCGGGCACGCCCGTGCGGCGTCGCAGATGACTCCTTCCCTTGTTTCCCATCTCTTCCCCCCTCTCCCTAACCCCTTCCCACATCAGACTATTGTTGCCCTTACTCTCTTGTAACCAGGGTTGACAACATCTGAAGCGTGGATCCCGGAAGAATTTCGTTCCGAGAGTAAGGTATTCCTGGAGAATTTAGCTGATTACGGTGGTACAAAATAAGGTACGGACAAAAATTTATATGACATTCAGTTGATACTCAGGACATTTATAGAAAAGACGGTCCTCTATTTAATATTAATAAAAAAATTCACCTTTCTTCTCAAATTGAACTTGAAATTAAACGGCATCAAATCCAAGAATATTGGTGAAACACCGGAAAAATGGCATTTTTAAAATCCATTATCCTACACAATAGAGCGAGCAAGGATTGTATACATGCCTGTGCTATTTAATGATTTTATCGAAAAATGGTCACCCGATGTCTCCGAATGTTGGCATTTAAGAGTTTTGTGGCATGAAGAATCGATTGGTATAGGTCGCATATCCGCAAAAAATATGTTTAATGTAGGTACAAAAGCGTTAATGTATTTTTAACGTAATTTTAATGGCTTATGAGAATTTTTGAAAGAATTTATTATTATTTTACAAATTAAGTTTAATTATCTTTTTATGTTCCTATACGTAAATGTTCTCTAATAAAGCTATTTTTTATTTTTTATAAAATGTAAATGCATGAAATGAACATTCTTTAACTTTTTATTTTTGATAAAACCTATGTGAGCCTTTATCTATAATATATTTATTATTGACTATTTACAATATATAAAAAGGTTTAAATGAATTATAGTAATTAAAATAAATTTCCTTTTAATTTCATTTATAAATAATACATACATAAGTATAGTGTAGCGTGCAAAGCTCGGTAAGCACGTACTATATGTTATTTTCGCTATGTACTATAGGTATTATAAAATATTGAATATAAGAAGTTACCATTCAAAGGAAATTGAATAGTTATAAAATATAGGAATCAAATCAACCTGAGTTCTTTGACTTTGTCTGCCTTCTGCAGCCACGCATTTTTCTTATTTGAGTCTAGTGCTTGTTTTATTATGACTCGATATACTGGGTATTCACTGCACAGTCACATGTTCGAAAATTTTTTCTGAATAATTAACAGTTCTGTGAACGAAACCAAGTCTTTAATTGTTGCTGCATCTCAACCGTGATGCTCAATTGTAGAATTTCCCCTCAACTTGAATCAACTGCAGTATCCCCCCCCCCGGAGATTCTACAAAAAATATTAAGTTGTAATCATTTTATTTACAAAAGTTACTTCATTAGAATAAAATGTAAAAGCAATTGTAATATTGTGAAACTCAATTCTAGAATCTCCCCCCAATGCGCCATCGGGAGGGAGGGGGGGGGAGAGATTCTAGAGTTGATCTGTTTGATGATTGTTTTGAGGCACAGTAGTAACATCCAAACTTCTTTTAACTTGCTTGGTTAAATATACCCTACAGTAGTGGTGGGATAAAGTGTTGTCGGAGCGGAACGGCTGCAGCCGCAACTGTTTCTGTCAGACAACTGTTTCAAATAACTGTTGCAAACAGCGGGTTAGTTTCGTAGCCGTGTCGTAGTGGCGACGTTGCGCTCCGTGATGTGCAGCGGTGGCTGAAGAAGCTGAAGCTCACTGTTTCGTCTTCTATTCCGCTCCAGTTGCACTGCACTAGTGGCTGTGTTGCGGTCATAATCTACAATTTGTTGGACTTGAGTCTGTTGCAGGCGGTTGTCGGTTTATTTAGCCAGGTCATCGCTAGGTCATCCCTACTATCGCTACTAGGTCATCGCTACAGATAGCATTAGAACTGTGATGTACCTATCTTTCATGAATCCAAATGAAATTGTTACTTTATATAAGTGAATGGTTTCTTATTGCATAAAATACAGAACTACCGGAAATGTTCTAACAGCGCCGATCGATCACCCGTTGTTTGGTGTGCCTCTAGCTGTTGTCAGCAACAGGGTGTTTCACGTAACTGTTTCGTTTTGAAACTGTTTCGGTTGCAAAACAGGTGCAATGAAACCGTTGTGTTCTTTCAGTGCCACCACTACCTCATAGGCAACGACCCATTCGACCGAATTACGCATTGCGCACACACCGAGGGATCGTAACGTACACAACTTGGTAACGTGCTAGACAGAGAGGTAGAGATAGAGCGTGTGTATGGGTGGATGATATGGAGAGGGGGATGGGGTCACGATGCACTACGATTTAACATGGGGAAAAGCGATGGGAGGGACGGACTAACCAGCAGAGTGTGGCGAATGATGATGGTGGAGGCCGACACCGCAATAATAGCGCCGTCGCTGTTCGGACGAGGCTTGGCTCCAGTTCCATATTTCGCAGGCAGCCGCTCCGTTTAAACCTCAACATGACAAGAGAAACACATACAAAGAAAACTCTAATCACTCAGTCACTAGGACAATTTCCTCAAGGTGGCTTTAGCGATTTTTTAAATTAACAGATCTGCGCGAAACTTTGCATACGTGTTCTCATTAGCGATATCTACCGGTAAAAGTGAAAAAATTGCAAAATACCGATTTGGTGTTTTGGCAATTCAATGCTATTTTAATACGTATCCTTATGGCGCATGAAATATATTTCGTAACATTTCGATTAGATGTGTACCGATCTACATCTCAATGTCTATCATTATAATTGTTGCTGACAAATATCAGGTGTCATGCCTAGTCCTATGTTCAAAAACAACATATTTCAATATTATTTTGTCTAAATTTAGAATACCACGCCGAAAAATCAAGTCGCACCATGCTTTAATCAAAGAAAAAAATGCAAAATATAAGTCTCGTATCATTTTCATTACAGTCTGTATGGCGAGTTCCAACGCATTAATAGATGCACTTTTCAGTGAAATGTGGTCCAAGAACTTTTTTCGATAAATTAAAAATTTCAAAATGTCTACACCATGACCCACGATTACTGCTCCAGCCACCTTTAAATGATCATAATTTCTGTTGAGGTTGGATCATTGTCACTTCTTTGGCGTTGACACTATCGTTAATTCAATAACGCAAACCTAAGCAGAAAGAAAATGCTCACGATTACAGACCTAAGAACGCATTCGATAAATAAAAACTTGTGATACAAGGCACCTGACAAACATTTGAAGAATTTCGTCGTTTCACAACTATATGCTCTCATCAGCCAGTCACTAGGACGAATTTCTCAAAAATAATAATAATTTCTGCTGGGGTGGGATCACACAGTCACTTCTTTTGCGTTGACGTTATCGTTATTAGAAAAACGCAAATCCCTTCAAAAGGGGAATGCTCAAGATTGCTGTCTTAAGAACGCTTTTTATTAATTAAAAATAAAGATTACCTGCCCTGATAAAAGTACCTGATAAAAAGTTCAGGTATTGCGTCATGCTTCACTACTATGAAATAATATCTACCCACGGGTGAATGTGGTGGAAAAGTATATTAGGAGCCTTAAAAACAGGAAATTATCCACGAGTCAATAAGTAAGGATAGGGAAGTAAAGAAGAAATTTTGAAAAATAGAGCCAGTTATACTGACCTGACACCGATAAAATTCTTGTGAATGTGACTACACCGCAAGGTAACAGCATGGTGGGTAATTATGCTAGTGTTTTGGAGGTGTAAGAGGGTACGTTGAACATATAGATACCTCGCACATCCCTTTCGGAAGTCCTAATTTATCTTTTTTAAAGTAGTTGGGGTGATCTGGGGTGATTAAATCATATTCTTAACTATTCAAATTTTGTTAGTAGATATCCATCATCAGTAGATAACCTCTAACAATCAACAGTTGTCATCAATCCGGAGATTGGTTTGCAGCAGCTCTCCATTCAACTCTCCCTTCTGCCATACGCTTCATTCCTACATAATTATTTACGAAGTATTTCATTAATGTATTGTTTGTATGTAATGTATTGTTTAATGTATTCCATTGTTGGTCTTCCGTTCTAATCCTTCCCATTTATTTTCCTTCAAATATTGACCTCGAACAATAATTTAAAATAACGAAATGAAAAAAAACCTTAACTAATGATGCTTAGTGATCATCTTTAGCAAGATTTTTACCCAATTGGATCAAAAATAAATTTAACGAAACAATAACGTTCACATTTCTAAAACCACGTAAGGTATCTTTGTAGAGGTAAGAGAATTGGATAGCAATGCGCGCATGACCCCTGGAAAAAGGATGCAATATCTTTGGATGTTGACTGGAAGGAAAGATTCAAAGCCTTTATTTCTTTCTGTGAGCTCACATATCTTTTGAAACTCCCTTTTTCCACTCTTCTCATCACCGGTTGGCCGGTGGCCCAAAGCAAGAAGACAAATAAACCTCTGAAGAGATGATAACGCGCGCTAAGGCGAATTAATGAAACGTCAAGTGTTTTCCTTTTCAAACTGTTACTGTAGTACATCCAGCCCAATACTGTCTGTCATCATCACTGAGGAAGAGCTGGTAGTGTACAAGAGGTTGGCCAGTTATCACGGTGGCCACTCGCTCTATGAAGGCAAAAATGTTTTTTAGGGCTAAAAATGGTCATTTTCACTGAATTGTTGCAGATGAATGCAGAGTTATTCAAAATTATATTTTTTAATAGTTCCGTAAAACATAATTTAATGAAAGTAGTTCACATGCCAATCACTTACGTCCCAATAACTCTACGTTATTTTCTTAAAAGTTTAGAATTTACATTGTTTTGAATCATTATAATGAAAACGTAAAGAGATATATTTGTTCTAAAATTGCCTCCTATGGAGATCATTATTTCTGTCTTAATTTTCCTCCTGAGCATCATATGACTATGTCAAAATAGATGGAAATGGTAAAACGGGAAATTGCTTAAAAGACGCAAATCGCTGACATTATTTGCGGCACCCTAAAGGGTAATTGATGTAAAAGAGTTCCGGAGGGACATCGACTGGAATTTTTACATTAACGGAAGGTAACAATAAAAGATTTCTTTTAGTTAAATAGCATACATTTTACGAAGTTTTATACTGAGTGGCCGTGTTGCGGTGAGTGTCTACTTTGCCCCTGAATACACTCGCTGTAACGTAGGAGAAAAATAAAGTCAAAACATTCTCTGCATATAAGGGAAATTTATACACAAGTTCAAGGTTTACAATAGAAATTCAAGGTTAATTCACTGTGCCACAGTTGAGCGACCACCCTAGTTATCTACAAACACTAAGTCCAAGACAAGGGAATAAAATGGGGGCAATATACTCGCCCTGTGGTACTTCAATAAAGTGTATAAAGTGTGCGGCGCAAAAAGGCACCTGAAGGGCACCAAAAATTACAGGCCAGTAGTAAATACTAAAAAAATAATTATTATTCTTCTTTAAATTTTTTGTATTAAGATTAATTATTTTTTATATAAATTTTATTTGACATATTTTTTCCAAAAATATTTATAATAATATGGGTGGAAGAAATAGGAATTAAAAAGAAGTAGGCGCTAGCGGATGTAAAAGAGAACATGAAGACCAATAATCTTCTTAATAACCTGCCTTTACCGGTGGATAAACTAATAGAACAATTATGGAGTATATCTGAAAGCCATTTCAACTGAGCTAGGCCATATCAGTCCCATTTCATTGGCCATATCAGCATTGATAGTAAGGAAGCCAAAAATTCCATGTGAGAAGTAAATCTTTACAAAAAAATGATTGTTCATCATTCTCATTTTACTAAGATTAATTAAATTTTATATTCCTATAGTATATTACGGGTTTGTTTGAAATAAATTAGTTTTTACTATAAATATTTAAATACAAAACACATTTTTGGGTAGAAAAAATGGAAAGTAAAAAGAGACAGGTTCTGTCGGCTTTAAAAGAGGACATAGAGACAACCTAATTCCCATAAAAACGTACCTTAGCCTGTGTGTAAACTAATAGTAATATCTTGGAGTGCAATTGATAGTTTTCTCAAGTATGACTTAGGCCATATCAGCCCCAAATACTTGGTCGTGACCCTAGCCACTTTAGTCTCCGTTTCCTTCATTCTGCTCTTTTTATCTTCTCTCCATGTATTAAAGAGATTTTTTCTCACACACAAATCCCTTACTGAAAGAACGTACGAGATACTAAGGTAACCACTATTGAAGATTCGACGAATCAGTTTAAATGTGACGAAAAAAAAGAGCAAAAAAGTCTTATAGGACTTGAGTGATCCAAGAGTATTCACGTATAGCATGAAGTTAAAACTGTAGGATCAAGTATAACTACGTAAAAAAAAACTGTCAACAAATGTTTCGGTGGAGTAGCTCCCAATACTTTGTTATGCCAATGAGGATGATCGTGTATGTTAAGATAATGAGATGCTTACATGCAGCGTCAGGGAAAGTAGACAGTTTAAGTTAATTAAAGTTAAATAAAAAACTAAAACAATCGAAATGGATTGCGTGAAAAGAAACATTCAATGGATTAGAATGAAATTTCATCAAGATCCTTTATATGTTGTGCCGAGTTCCATAATATATTTATTTTCCTGGGCCTCCTATGCTTCTGTGAAGACCTTTTAAACTTTAATTGATTATTGCAATCGACATCAAAGGTATTCGGTTTAAAACCCAGTAAAGGCGTAAGATCTTTTAAAAGTAAATTTCATATATTTAAATTCTCCTCTGTGAATGACTGCAATTGAGTAACTTACGGTGGCTCTACGCGCAATTATTTGAAAACGCCACCAAAGGTAAGACGGAATTTGGGAGGGTAAAAATAAGATTTCGGAAACTTTGGAGAAAGCTGAAAAATTGTACTGAGCCAATATCGAGAAGTCGATGGACGTAAAAGCTGTACTTGAGCAAAAAATCGTCGAAACTAGGGAAACGCTAGGAAACAGGGAAATGGATTATCGACATCATTTGCGTATCTCATTTTATTTATGCCACGAGCTACTTCAGTAAAATCGCAGCTATCGAATAGAAAGCAGACGAGATGGATGGGATGATAGAACCTCGAGTCTAGCCCGACGATTTACGAAGTCACGCGCTCAAATAAATAAGGCCAGATCATCCCGTGATTACTGCCTTACCAGTTTCCGACTTAATTCTTTTTATGACTCTTACCCTCTGTCATCTCTTACAGAAATATAAATATAACAAGAGATCAAAGCTATAGCTTACGTAATCTTCAATCTATAGTTGTAATGACAAAGAATAGATATCATGGCAAAATTTGTAAATTTATGAAGAATATCAAATACTGCCACATTTTCACAGCTAAATAATTAAAGAATCTGTTTATCAAAACTATTCTACGGATATAAAAATGAGCATTGATTGATTTGAAAATCTATTTGTCAAATATTTGAAAATGACAAATAAATTTCTTTGTAGTTCTTTACATTGTACATTAGAAGATTTTATACACATCGATTTTTCTTCAGCGTGAAGTATTACGCTATTCCAGTTACACTATTTACACTAATACTTATTTTGTTCCAATTATTCCCGCTAAGTTCAACTGCATATGGAATCAAGATGTCTTCTGCCAGCTACAAGTCTACTGAAAATTCTAAAAATCAGTGTTAAATTTGATTGAAGGGAGTGAATAATTTGCGAAAATGCAAACGAAAATTCACCAAAATGTGAAAAGATTTAGCTAAGTAGCTATTGACGTTGAGCAGTGGAGGAAATCCCGGCGGACTGCGGCACACTGGTGGGAAAACGGCGCTGACTGTACGGTTGCCCACCAGGTTACGCGTTTGATATCCTTTGTGGTTACCACGACCTCAAAAATTGCATGAAACCCCATATTCTCGAGAAATTACCGAATTCAAGGGTGAATTATCATTGCATGACACACACACCAGCTGGTTTTCTTATCACTCCCCGTTATCGAGTACAACTCCGTTATCAACTTTACAACCAAGCATTACTGTCATATCTTTCAAGCGCCGGATTACGAAAACATGATTTATTAAATAATTCACTAGCGTGCAATTATGGCGAAGAAAACCCTAGAGGTCTAAAAACGCTTTGTCAGGCATTTCACACCCACACCCTTAAGAAGATGCGGGGAATAAACTTAAAAATTAGTACATTTTAGAGAAAAAAATGAAAAATCACATAGATTTCTGCTATCTACGAGATCTTGAAATTAAAATTCATGATTTTTTTAAACTTACCAGTTGTTTGAAGAAACATCCCGATTGAGGCAAAGATGCAAGAAGACATTCGTGTTACAGGTTATTCCAGGGATCTAAAAAAGGATAATATGAAAATTAATCTTTGGTTAAGTTCACTCTTCAATAAATTTTGTCATTGGGTAAACACTCTTTAACTCAGTTGCATGGAAATTCAGGAGTAATTTATTTTCCAAATGTAAATAGTTTTCAATCTATTATATTTCGAAAAAGAAGGATATTTTACACCTCTCTTAATCCCCAGGATATATATAGACGCCCAATTTCATTTATTGGCCGCATAACGATTAATTCTCGGGTTGTCATTTTTCATTTTCGAGTGTAATCATTTCTCAAATATTCACGTATTTCGATTTTGTGCTAAAATAATCAGAAGATTAAACAATTTTGCGTGGAATTTGACCATCAAGAATGGATGAAATATGTGCAATTTTCCTCAAATAAATAAAAATTTGAATAAGACCTAGGTTAACATGTATTAAAACATCATAAGGTAGAAAAGACCTACCTCATGATGATACAATGCATTTAAACTTACATCGTAGTAATATGTTATATATTTCTGAAAAAAAACAAATGTTTTATGCATCCATAATCGTTTTAATATTTTCTTCATTTAAAACTGGACAAAATATCAATTTAATGAGTTTGGCCTGGGATTAAGAGTTTTTGAACTAATAAAAATTTGAGAGTTCTAGAATGTTTTAGAAGCCAATAAATTTTCTAAACAATGTCTCCAGATACAGAGGTATTTCTAAAACTAAAGATAATTACGCTTTTTGGAAAAGGGAAAGTCTTTCTCTTGGCATGAGGTTCAGTAGGTAGGAGGCAGGAGGTCCTTCTGGAGACCGAACAAGGGCCGGTACATTACCCTCTTCCATACATTCATAGACGCACAACCGATTCTCTCCTCTCTTCGGCGGTAAGACAATCAATTTTCGTTTGGGAGTCAAGACAATTTCGTCCAAGACGACGCAAACAGTCGGAAATGACCGTTTGTCTCAATTCAAAACCATCGGATTTCCTTCACTCCACGGCGGCAAATGCCTCAACAGTGAGCAAGAGATCCGAAGCTTCTTATCCCCGACAAAGTAGAACTGAATGGGCGTTCATTCTCATAAGGGGCAATTGGAGGGACGCCATAGAGAAGCGACTCGTTCGCCCTGGTGGGCAGATTTGGAAATCATTGTAATGCGATGCACTTCACAATCTGTTATTCTTGCACTTTTTTTTTTCATTTTACTGTTTTAAAAAAGTAACTGAGTTTTACTTCATCCTCACCTTTCGTAGAAAACTTGAAAAATAAAATAAAAGGTATCGAAAAGATCTACGTTATGGGGATTTTTTACTCTCTTTCATTTAAACATACCTTAATCAGTACAATCTTGCCTTTATAATGATAATTATCGAAATTTCTCGAAATTCCCAAAATTAAGCTTAGCACTTACTCCTCCAGATGCATTCAATTCTTTACGATGATTAACTACATTTGATTAAAGCTATTTTAAGCAAATCCTCGGAGATATCATCTCTCCATCTTTTCCTGTGCCTTCTTCTAGTCTTAACTGTACCCTGTCTCTAATTGTATATTTAGGTATCACTTGTACATTCTGACCAACCTTTCTGATCGATTCTGACCAATATTTTGACTCTTAAAAAAAAACGAAAAATGCTATATTTAATTTCTTCTTCGTCTAGTAGGCTTTCAGTCTGCCTGTCACCAATGCGTTATCCTCACATATATTCTTTCCATCTCCTCCAGGTGCGTCCAGAATTTCATTTTCCTTTGGAGCACGGATCCATCGGAGTATTAACTGTCCAGTTGTCTTCTATTTTGTTTATAATAGAAGACTACAGAATAATGAGAGAAGATGTGGTCATTCCACATCATTTTTCCCTCTTCAGCCCATATGTTTATTGGTGTTATTTTGTTGTTGATATCTCTTATTTTTTTATTATAACTTAGTATTTCTTTCCTCACCTTCGCGTCCATCCTACTCTTCTTCATCCCGACCACAAAACCCACTCTCTCTTTCCCCTTCTGCCCAAAATCCTTCCCTCAATCACGGCCTTAGAGCAACCCATCAATAAAACAGGACCGATTCAACTTCCCTGTGGGACACCTGATGTCGCCCCTATCAGGTAGAAACTTCTTCCTCAGATTGGAACTTTTTTCTCACGACCAGTCTTGTTTCTGTAAAGTTCGGAACTATAAGTGTGACAATTTATTTCTTCATATCATATCATATAGTACAATTCCTTTTATTTTTCAATTTGTGAGTTACGTCCAGATTTTCGGGGAATGCTCAACCACTAACTAATGACTACTCTTCCTCCAAGCAACGGGAACCGAGCGCGTTCCCCAAAACTTATTAACTTCGCCAACGCTCCCCATGCACGTAGTCATGTACAGGGATTCGCCAGCCGCAATCCGAGGTTCACATCATGAACAAAGGTGCGTCAATAAGGGTCTCTCTCTCCTCTTCAGTTGGAGAAGTTCCTCTTTGCCGAGAGATTCAAACATGTTCAGATAACGCAAGCGTTGGGACGAAGCGCGGTGACGGAGCAAAACATTTCCCCGGATGTTAAGGCGTTCTCGAGCAGTTCGCTGAGTGCTCCGAAAACGTTCGCGAGCGGGCGAAAAGTTGGACAGCAGTGTTGCGATATTTTTTTCGTCCCAAATCGGAGAGGAAAAGCAGAGAGCTTCATTCGCAGAACATGAAGTGCATAGGCAGGGGTTGTGAGAATGAGTAGGAGTAGAAACTCGAAGAGTAGCTACTACATCGTTAACTTTCGGTGTACACCGGCGATCCTCAAAACCCTAGAATGAAGGACTACATTGGGGGAGCCGTTAGACTCGGAGGATACATGTTAGGCTTGAATTGTTTGAAAAATGCAGACTAGGCGAGTTTCAGGATGACCCGGAGGATACTACTTTGACCCCACGCTTTATCTCCAGAACTGATAAAAGCGACAAAATTAGAGAAATACGCTGCCGAACAAATAGGTACAAAAATTACTTCTTTCCATGCACGAGTTTTTTACATTATATCTGACTGTTGGTTAGTATACGTGAGCGTTATCGATGAAATAACGCACTAACTTCGTTGACGTAGATTTCTCGGGTTTCCAACCGGGTGATATTGGTGTGTTGCACCGATGTTTCGACGGCGTAGTCTGCCATCTTCCTCAGGGTGAATGGTTAGGCCAGAAGGGTGTCATATATTTATCAGGGAAGTCAGGGGGATCATTTTCCCAGCCTATTCTTTAATTGGTTTAGGGCTGGTTTCCAGGCACTACTAAGCTGGAAACCTTTGTCTCGATTCATATTGTTCTTTTCTAAGTGGATTTCCACAGCCTCTTTTACGATACGGTATACGAACTTCGGTTTACGTCCCTAGAAAATAGTTGACCAGAGATTACAAAACGTAGTGGTGACAATGGATCATAAAGATTTATAGTTAATTTTGCAATCATTGCGATTGCACAAACGGTATGACACGCAGTGAAGCGCACGGGTGCAAAGATATTCACCTGATGGGATGAAATTCACCTTGAAAAAAATCATTTGACTTGATCGAGATTCAAACGCAGATCTTAATAAAGATGGCATTGGTGTAACTGGCAACAAACCTGATCGGCAATTGAGAGATCCGGGTTCGAGTTCGGTTCAGGTAAAATGATTTTTTTTCATGGCGAACTTCATCGCAATGATTGAATTAACTTGAGTATGTACGTGGCAGAATAAGGGAGAAAACCTATTAAGAAATATGGGAATGCAAGAAAGTTAGGTTGAAGAGTAAACGATAAGGTTTTATGGATCCAAAGGATACGACAGGAAGGCTGCACTCATTCGAAATTGAATTAAGCCATCCAAAGCTAAACGTGATGAGGATATAAAAGAGGCAATGCCTAGGCTGGAAGGGACTTGAAGTTTGCTGAATCACATAGATATACGTTTCATTGGGTAATTTACATTGTTTAACGGGAGTGTTATTGTCATGTCATAAAAACATGCTTTGTAAGCTATATTGGAACCTAACGTGACATCGTTTATAACAATGCTTCTGATAAATTCAACTTTTTTATACTTAATATGAACTGAATTTGAAACTCTATCATCGGATTTAAACAACGTTCATGTGTGGAGCCAAGAGTGGGGACTCGAACTTAATCTGAGAAAATGCACGGCGGTACATTTCTTGCGGAGGTCGTCCAACTATTCCCATGTATATGCTGTGGATGGTGTTAACATAAAGGCGACAGATGAAGTAAAGTACCTAGGAGTTACGATAACCTCAAACCTATCGTGGGGAACACATATAAGAAATATTTGTGGCAGACCTCTGAAGAAGCTAGGATTCGTCAAGCTGTGGGAAGATTTTCGGATGAAAAAGTAAAAGAGAGGTGCTATTTCGCACTCGTCCGGCCACACCTTGAATAAGCAGCGAGCATATGGGATCCGGTGGAGAAAGACCAAATCCGGGAACTTAATAAAATACAAAGAAAAGCTGCGCGATACGTCAAAAACTGCTACGGGCGTACAGACAGCGTTACACAGATGTTAAACGAATTAGGCAGGGAGCCGCTAGAGACTCGGAGGCTGCGCGCTAGGCTAGGATTGCTTGAACAATTGAGAATAGATATCTTTCAGTGCGACACGGAGAACATCATATTAGAACACCACTATATTTCCAGGTCCGACAGAAACGATAAATTAAGAGAGATATTTTGCCGAACGGATAGGTATGGTCATTTGTTTTTCCCCCGAACAATAAGGGACTTCAATAAATGCTAGGCGTAATTTCATTTGAGCGTTTCCTTTTTATATATAAACGGCTGGTGTCCAAACACCCCCCGCCACACGCCTATTAAGGCGGCTTGTGGGGTAGTATGTAGATGTGAATATTCAACTTCAGCCAGGGCAATTAAATATTAATGGCACAATTAGAATATTTAATCGATGAACAATATTGGCTTGCGAAATACTTAAAACCAATTTTTTTAGCTCACGAGATTCGCGTGACCTTCAAACATAGATCTTTACATTTCTTCAACTTCTACCCCAATAACCTCACATTATTCGCAGTCTCATAAAGAAATCTTATGCATCTCCATGCAGAAATCTTACCCCTGTAGTAGCTTTTTAAAATTTCTGAGCAAAGATATATTATGAAGATAGTGAATATTTTAATATTAAGGGAAATACACTTCTGCATAACCACATTGAAACGAAAGAATGAATGGAAATGTGGGCTAAATGCGTGAAAGACTAAGTGGTGGTTTAGACAAAGAGAGTGGAAATAATGAATGTACAACGAGAGTGAATGGTCTAAACATTTAAAAATGACATGATTAGGGGTAACTCAGCCGAATTTTGCGAAATATTTAAATATATATGAGGTGATTAAGAAGCAGAAAAATACTAAAGAGTTACTAGTAGAGTGAGGGCATATTAAGGAATGAATGCTTGTCTAAGGAAGCCAAAATCGCGTTTTAAACGAGGGATATTTACACTATTTCAAGTAATAGAAACTTGGGTATGCCATTACAAAGAAGAATATAGACTGAATGCTATGTATATATGATATCTGGGAAGAGTTTACACGAAGAGTAGGAGGGATGGAGTTAGAAGTGAGTGGGTCATGAAATTAGTTATCAAATTTTGACTTTCTTTATTTTTAGTAGAATGAGCATCATGATTTAAATTTGCACTTTACATCCTTTAACTCACGTTTGGGTGGGTCTTGAGAAAAAAAAACTTGAGAAAATATTTAAAATTTCACGGGAAGCGGCCTGTCACGATGTTATCACCTGGTGATATGCCCACACAATCACCATAATAGAACATTGCTGGGCTCGACTCGAATTAGGAAGGATAATCCTTCTATTAGGGGCCGAATTCCGTTGTCACTGTCTGCAAGTGGCAGGCAGTAAGTTCGATATGACATACTCCGTCAAGCACGTATAGCTGAAGTGCTTCTTCTAATAAATGCGCTGTCTCTAGTTTCAATCGCCTCGGATACTGTATTAACTGATTAACGCGAGATTAAAATAAAATTTCAATCAATTCCCCAGAAACTGCTGAATTTTTAGTAAAGAAAAGAATTCTCACCACTGCCAATGATTTGCGAATTGTTTTCATTCGCGCTTGGCAATCAATTCTTGACAGTTTGTCTTTTCACCTCGAGAAAGATGAAAAGGCATTTGAAATTGTGAAACAGTAACAATAATGGTATATATACGAATGGCCAAAGAAACTAAAGTAATTTTCATCAAGCCCCACTGCTTCACGCGATAAAAATTTGCGTATTTTCTTCCCATCGTAACCCATTCTTCCACAAACGAACCTTTTGTCTCCCTTCTTAGAAAAGGGAGGAGTACGTACGAGTACTTCTCCTTTTCATTCGAAGACCTTGAGAATGAGTGCTGTGACGACTCTCACACTTACCTCCGAATTAAGTCCCGAATCGCAGATGAACCGTATACATACAATGACCATATGATACAGGGAATCTGAATGCTAACACTTTTGAAGTCCGACCCTCAATTCCTACAATCGGATTTAGTACGTGATTTATACTCCAGTGACGCACACCATAAAGCCCCGAGGATCATTTTTCTCTTTGCCTTGGATGCACATACGATTTCTAATTACGGGCCCAATACCGATTTCTGTGCTGAGTGATACAGGGTGTGTCAATGACGACTCTACAGCTTTAAATTTGTACAGACCTGAGTTTGTAGAAGGTAGTAGTGTCCGTTGAATTTCCAAGGGAACAGGAAAAATATAAAATCGTTGCATTGGAACAAATGAATCTTCACAAAATGGCATGAAAAATTCATATACTATGTAGCAGCCATTAACTACACATAAGAGAGTTTGGGATGAAAAAATCCCCGTGACGATCTCAAAAAGCTGTGGAATAGGACATTGATTTCATAGTCAAGTTATAAAATATATAAGACGTTTCATCTCCGGGGTTTAAATTCAGATTCTGTGTAAATAAGAGGGGGTGCTGTTTTCGAAGATCTTACGTTTCTCCTGGAAGCGAAAGAGGGGCTAACAATGACATAAGATACATATTATTTATACAAAAAATATAATTTTTAACAGTTCATATACAGTGGAAAAGTACATCGTTTTGTTTAAACAATGGTTATCCTCCACTTCAATGGATAACACGCCTGAAACCATAAAATTAATACCTATGCTCTGTAACTCTTGACTATGATCCACAGTAAGCCACAAAACAGCGATTATTTCACGGCTGACTACATCATTTGAAATACGCATTGAAATAGATCGAAAAATAAGGTTTAAATATACATAGAATTCATACCAAACTGATATCATTCTGAACCAAGATTTTTGGCGTTATATTTAACCGAGACCGCCGAGATTGTTTACCAAGTCCGGTTCACATCACCACTAAGTCGAGGGGTTGTAGCCAAAATTAGACAACCGCAACTGAAAGTACAAGGGAAGGGGGGACGTTAAAATAGCCTCCTCTGGTCCAGGTCAAAAGTTTCGCAAGGGTCGTTTGGTAGGCACTAATTGGAATACTTGAGCGATACTTCGAACAATTCACGCCCCAGTTACTCCTCCGAACGCCTCCTCCCCCTCAAAAGTGTTGCACGGAGCTCTCAAGTTTCACGCCCGCTGGTGGAAACACAGTAAACTCAAAAAGTGATGAAAGCCTCGGAATAGTCCAATGCTTCGCAGTGCTCTCGAATTCCATAAGAAGGCATCTTTAGGCAGATGTACTTTAATGAAATTTTTACGGCAAACCAATCTATTGATTAAACTCTAAATGTTTGAAATAAGAATACATTTCTATGTATAACGGTAAACGGATAATACCATATTGCTTCATATCGAATGTTTTATGAAACGCTTGAAAAATAGGACCGTGCGTGGTGCGACATGACCGTAGCCGTCGACGCACCCAATAAACTAAATCCTACCTAAGAAGGCATCTGTGGCAAGTGTGAACGATTTTGTGAAATAGTATGTTCCACATTCAGTTAACAGTATGGGCTCTTGTGGAGATTCATCTCGAATTTAAACCTCCGTGAGACTGGAGTGCGATGTTGCCAACAGCAGCAGTAAAAATTGACATAAGACTAAGTAGTATACCAACGGTACATCTTATAGTCTTCCAATGTGGATATATTATTCCCTAAGGAAACTTACTTTCATTTAGTGCTTAGTTATAAATGGTTGCTTTCGTGGCCAAAAGGCTTCATCGAATTTTTTATCTTATCCGTCCATTTGATCTTCAGCATCCTACTCCAACACCAGGTTTCGAAAGGTTCTAAAGTTTTATGGTCTGCTTTTCCAATGATCCATGCTTCCGATCCATAGGGAGCCACGCTCCACACGAATGTTGTTACGCACTGTTTTCTAGTTTGTAGTCTTATCTTCTTCGATCGCAGTAGTTTCCTTTTTATGATGAAAGCTTTTTTAGCTTAGGCTATTCTAAGCATGATATCCCTAGTACATCTTTCATCCCACGTGATTGTATTTCCGAAATAGGTGAAGGAATTAAATGAATCATATAATTATAAACACTAATTATTCGTGGGTACTACGGGAAACTAATTCTTGCTGAATGTAAAATCAAGCGAGATACTTCAAGAGGAGTGAGGAGACAGTAATAATGATAACTTATTGAACACAGGTACAAAGTCACATTGCCAAGAGACATTAAGTATCGTGTTCATGCCTCAACAGTCATGCTGAATTTAAAAAAAATTACTAAATTACTAACACATGAGACATAAAATTAATTACCATCCCGCGCATTGAAATGTTATCCGATGTGGGAAAGACGGGAATAACATATCAATTTGAATTAATGTCACATGAAGAACTCGTTCTCTCGGCACATGATACAATATATTTTATTGCGCACGCGCCTCTTCGACGGCCGAGATACCGGCAGAGAATAGGGTGCCTACATTAAATGAGAATCTTATTATGATATTTTTACGTAAGTTATCGGAAAAATAATGTGGATTTGAGTCCCCAGCAATGGCCGTTACCAAAGGAACGTGCTTCGTTGGTTTCTTCACGTCGAGAGAATTGTTTAGAATTGAATAGTGAAACAAATTTGTGATGGATGAGTGAATGGAGTCAGAGTAAGGGTTACATCGAGAAAGTAAGTCACGAGTTAATGTGACGGAAGAGTCTCTTAAGAGAAGGAGCCTCAAAGAACAGTTGAGCAAGAACTAAGCAATGTGTGAATATAACAGAAGGAAAAGGGATATGCAAGGATATGGCAGTAAGGAGGAAATTATTGAATCTGAGCCAGTTTCCTAGGCCCAACAACAATAATTAAGTTCTTCGACTCTGCCTTCCCCGAAAGTGAATGGCGTGATGGGCACATACATGTACCAAAAACTTACAATATTCGGAAATAGCATGCGCGTAGAGCATGCGTAAGTATGGAAACACAATTTGTGCATCAAGAAATTTCTGTATGGAGGTAAAACCCCCTTCCAGAAAGATGCAGCTCAGAAGTGAAACATTTGCTTGTTAGAATCTTTGTTAGGACATGAGTTTATTTTATATTTTGAAATTCAAAAATCAGGGTCTCTCTATCTACAAAAATAGAAGGTATAAACAGTACTTAAAGGAGAATAACAAAGGATACTGATCTGAATTAAATGTGTGAATAAGAATTCTTCCATAGATCCTTTTGTGTTTTCATTCCTCACAACAATTGCAAAAAAGTAATAGTGACTTTAAGAAATACTCGTACATGTGCTTCCTGTTTTGTCATTATGTCACTTAAAAAGTCAGAATAGTTGTACATCACGTCAAAAGCCATAAGTGCTAGACTGGGGTAACAAACTACTCGGTGGTACGTATTTCAAAAATTGAAGAAAGTTTTGCCCCTTCTTTGAAATGTCTAACCATTGAACGGATCATTTATTCCGCGAACGAAAGTGTGACTTCGGTGCTCTGAACGAGATTACAATAATTTAAAGAGAATGAAAAAGCCGTCACCATAAAACATTACCCGCAAAAAACAAATGTTTACATGGCAATGCAAATGTTGGCAAAAGTGAGCAAAACTTAGCATCATATACACCGCAATGCAAGTATTTATACACGTTCACCACTAGAGGCGCTTGCATCGGCGCGCTACAAGACTGTATAGGTAAAATTACATGGCTTGACGCGACTGTATAGACTGTGGTAAAACCATGTTTAAAAAGCGTTTTCCTGAACGATAACGTTATGCTCGCATACGAAATTTAGCTTATGTTTCCTAGCTAAAAATATAAGTACATATAATCTCATCAGTAGGGTGAGAGAGAAAATTTGATTAAATGTTACGAAAATATATTATTTCACCAAAATTTGTAGCCGATTTGTTTCCACCCTCAAATCTTTGGTTGATATGGAGTGTGATACAACTAGTAATGCACTAGCGCAATTTTCTATTTTAATTCATAAGAAAAATAGATTAAAAATTGAAGTCTTAACACCTTTGAAGAAGAGGAATTGCAGTACAGGTGACCCCCCCTTATCTAATCCATTGAATAGCATTAGTTTGGTTAAAAGTATAGCACGTACTAAATAAACGTATTTCTCTCTCTTTGCAGGTATGTGTCAACAAAGCGTGCAACAAAGCCACTCCCAGATCATCAAAATGTCCCACTGGGGTATGAGATAAAATGAAATATTCGAAACTTGAAACTTCTTGAAGGTAAATCACTCATCCTCAAATTTTGACTGTTCAAGTCGTAAAATACGATTTGGTGGAATTATTGCAACCAACAATAAGTTAATTCTAACGGCGACGAAAAATTCCTTTAATGAGATGCTGAACTGAAACTCAAATATATTCAATAATACTGTTACGGTAATCTACCGGTTAAGGTAGGATTAAATGAGAGTAAAAATCCTCTAGATTTTTACCTAAGCAAGAAATTTTATTGGTAGATACGGCTCGTATCTACCAATAACATTTCTTTCTTCATCTCAACATACGTCCTACCCTTCTTCGTCTAGTCGATAAAGCATATTCTCTTTCTTCCCTTTCCCCACTTGCTCAACATCCTCCCCACTATCACGGCCTTCAGGAACCCTTCGCTCCTCATTACCTCTTTCAACGATCTAATTCACATCCTTCTAATCTCATCGAGAAGTTTTCTTTCCTCACCAACCATGTCAAGCACTTCCTCATTTCTCTTCCTTTCCGTCCATTGCATCTCCTCTACACGCAAATCTCTAAACGCCTGCCCTTTTTAGTTGTTCTCTTTTTTTCAGAGTTTGCGTTTCAGCACCATAGAGCGCTACACTCAAAATTAAAGTCTTCGTCATCCTCTTATTAACGTTCTTACTTAAGGTCCTCTAAATTAGCTTCCTACTATTGCTGAAAGCCTATTTCGCCTGCCCAACTCTCCCTCGAATGTATTTGCTCCTCTGTTCTATTTTCTTTCAACGCACTACCGAAGTAATTTAGTCGCTCTACTTAATCCAAGATGAACCCTCCCAATTTAATGAACAGCCTCGATTTCGTTGTCCTTAAAATCTCTTCTGTTTTCTTATGATTAATATTAATTCCTTATTTCCCGCATTGGATTTATGTTACATCTACCATACCCTGCAATCCTCTGGATGATTGACTTGCCTACGCATAGTCGTCCGCGAATCTTACTAACTTTATGAGCTGTCATACTGATTTTATTCCCACATCTAGCTCTTCCCAAGCCTCATGTAGCGTGAAATAAGTTAGCCAATTTAAAGACTCAATGTAATTACTAATTCCGTTACAATTACTAGTTGATAATGTAATGACCAGAAATAATAGCTCAGTCATAAAAAACATTTTTTACATAATTTATGTTACTTTTTTAACATACTACTTTTTACAACTTTTTTAAGACAGATAGGTTATTTCAGTAATATCTTTTTCGTGAGATGAGATGCATTTCTCATACTACCTTAAAAGGAAAAGTTACCATCTGGAAGTAAGAGCTTGCTATACGGAAATGACACTTTTCCTCAAAGGAATATGCAATCAGCGAGATGCAGTCCAGTGAGAAGCAAACAATCTCAGTCTTCACATAAATATGGAAGCCATGTACGCTTATAAGTGAAAAAAGATAAATCCTCTCATGGGAAGGGACAGAGGGAAAGGAAGCTGGTTTGGCGGCCGATCTGCGAACAATGCCAAGACACCGTGAGAACGTTCCTCGGGCGTTATAGAAAGGGAAAATATCACAAACACAAACTCACAAACACTGCCTGGTCCATGGATGGATGAATATGACTCCTTTGTGTCGGCTATGATATGCACTCATCATCGCCATTAGCGCGAACCCAAATATAGGTTAGCTTCAGCCTTACATCAGTACGTCTTTTTGGCTGAGACTGTTATTATTATCATCATTCAAATGGCTTGAGACCAGAGCAAATTACTTCATAGTCGATGATTATTTTGGGTTCAGGAAGGCGAATGCGACTCCGGATGTGATTGCGGTGATGAGAAAACTTACCAATACAAAGGAACCTAGAGTATATTCAGGACTATTTTGCTTGCTATGTGGATTTCCACAAGGCGTTTGACAGAGTTAATTGGGAAAAAGTAATGCAGATACTCATGAAAATAGGAATAGATTGGCGAGATAGGAGACTCATCTGAAACTTGTACATGACCCAGAGGGCATAGGTGTGGGTGACTGACGGTAAATCAGGATGGGCAGTTATACTTAGAGGGGTAAGGCAAGGCTGCCAGATATCGTCTTTGCTTTTTAACATTTATACAGAGGAGATGAGAATCCAGTAATGTTTCCTATCCAAAATCCTCATTCATCGTTTCGTCAACGCTATGAACTCATAATCACCATTAGCGTATCAATCCAAAGATTGTCTAGCTGTAGCCCTACACTGTGACTTATTTAATGGCTACATCTCCAAAGGTCCTTTTATGAGATACGTACTTCAGCCCTAAAAATTGAACTGAATTAAAATTGTGCTTAAAATTGTACGGTTTATAGGGTATTAATCGTGCCCGATGAAATAATGGAATTCGAGTATCAATACTGTAAACTTAAAATAACTACGTTACTTTTTTTTACATCCCATTCTTGGATTCAATGACCAATCACAGGCAAGAAGGCTAGTCGAGTGTCGAGTGGCGGAACTTCGGGAACTGTAATCGAGAAAATGTGATCGTGCATTAGTAGTTAACTGGAGCTTGATAAGAATATTTTGTAAACAACCTAGCACATACGCCAAGACGGCCACTCTACACTTAAATTAGCATCGTGCAGACACAAGCTACAAGGCAATGAGTTCGATGAATTGGTAAGTTCGGAAATTGTTTCTCAAGTTTCAGGCCCTCACTATAGCACCGATCCAAGTGTCGCCTAAAATAGCCTTGAGATCCAAGTAATTTTTCTTTCCCAAATCCTTAGTATTCGTATGGCAAATGCATGCAATCCTAAACTTTACTTCCGGAACACCCATGTGCATTTTCCCTTTGAAGGCGGTTTTACACATGGAAGCTACTACTCCAGCCGTAGTCTTTAAAGTCCTTTGC
This sequence comes from Pyrrhosoma nymphula, assembly GCA_963573305.1. Lineage (NCBI taxonomy): Eukaryota > Metazoa > Arthropoda > Insecta > Odonata > Coenagrionidae > Pyrrhosoma > Pyrrhosoma nymphula. Next base: position 82,380,022 of record OY754334.1, on the reverse strand, counting down.
GAGAAGCACTTCCATTTGTACCTAAGCACGGATTTCTACGGAAGTAGCGTTTTAAAGGGGTAGCAGTCTGTACACTATCGTCCACGTTTAGAGCATACATTACTTAATAATAAGCATTGAATAATGCTAAAGCATAATGTACTCTATAATGTATTTCTATTTTAAAGTATCTGTTTCCCTCGACTGCGCTACCAGCAAAGCTGAGTTAGAAATATATTGTTGAGTTTTTACCATATAAAGAAAAGATCGCCTCATAAAACATCCACCCTGATATAGTTGACCATTAAAAAACAGTACTACCAACTGAGAAAACCAAGACGCCTAAAAGCTGGGTGAGGGAATAACCAAGGCAAATTGTTTTTTTTTCCACTTTTTCTAAATAAAAGCTTTTACATTACTACATTGTTCTTTCTGTCAACAAAATGTTTTAGCGTAATCATCATCAATTGGTATATTATCAGCTTTTTTGTAGGTTTCTTCTCTAACTTTCCCATTCCTAGGACATCTTTTCACTTTCTCTTATTTTACATATCATAGGCTCCATCTCGAGTTCCTCATGCCGTCTGCCCCTCCTTAAGCCGTCCAATATTCCTATCTTCGGTATGGGTATTCGATAATAAACTAAAATTAAATGCGGTGAAAACTAAATCAATAATTATAGGTAGTCCATACTATATAAATAAATTGGATTATGACGCTCTTCCTAAAATTCAAGTTCAAGGTACATTAATAGATTATTCAAACACAGTCAACAATCTAGGATTAATCATAAATAGTACCCTGAGCTGGCAAGATCATACTGCATTTATTTCCAATAAAATATATAAAACAATCTATAAAATGAAGTATTTTAGGAGCATGATGCCTATTTCGATAAGACAAAAAATGTTCTACTCACTCCTGATGCCTCATATTGACTATTTCTCTTTAGCGTTTACAGATTTAAATAAAGAAATAGCTTATAAAACTGCAAAAAAATACAAAATGCAGGTATTAGATACATTTGTAATATTGGGCACCGGGAGCAGGTAACGCCATATTTCACGAGATTAAATATTCTAACAGTCGAATCTCGTAGACTCTATCAATTGGGACTTAACATACACAAACTTCTGGAAACTGGGCAACCAACCTACCTCTATAGAAATATGATTCAAAATAAAAATGTAAAAGTGAGAACTACGAGAATAACCGGAAATATACATATACCATCGCACCATATAACAATTTTCCAGAAATCATTCATAGTAAAATCGTGTCAGTTTTGGAATAAATTACCAGACAATATGAAAAACACCACCTCAATCAATGTATTCAAAAACCTACTATTTTTATTATGTAAAATAAATTGAAAATGAAAACATAGAATAGGAATCAAACACAAGCAACCATTATGTATGACACATTGTATGCAAAATTGAATATTGAAAATTGAAATTGATTTAATAACCAAAAATATTAAAAATATTCCTAATCACTTGTATATTTGTCTGGATGTTAAGTTATGATTTGGTATGTTTAGGTTAACAGGTTTCTTTTTTTCTTTTTTTTTACATATATTATGTTTAGGTTTAAGGTATGACTGTTTTAAAATGTATGGTATCTAAAATGTTAAGATTGTAAGATTGTTGTTGTTCCTTGTAAGAAAATTATATGTATGTAAACTACTGCCCCATAGGAGCTTTCGCTCCCAGGTCAATAAATGTTTTTTCTATTCTACCTTCCTCTTCAACATTTCCCCCGCGTTCTCCCCTCTTATCAACCTCTATACAACATGCCCACACCTTTCAAAACGTTCTCCATCCACCTTTTCTGCCTTTTGCATAAATTGTCGGAATTCGGATACTTTCGACCTTGCCGTATTGATTCTCCAATTCCGTCATTCTCGTTTCATTCGGATAAGCCGAAAGTGACGTGCAAACACGCAGTTTACAAAAAAGTAGCGATACGCATCACGACGTGGCTACACACGTCACTTCCACACAAGTCAACTTCCATGAGTAAATTCTACATTATCCAGCTCCCTCCAAGTTCATTGAGATTTGACCAATTCGTCTGGTTCGCCTCTTTTGCACGCAAAGAAAATTAATAAGAATGAGTAATATATAAATTTTTCAAGGGTATTAAACCAGGTAATAGGCATATCTGCCGACTTTTCGACGAACGACTTGATCGTCATTATCTTCTTAATGCCATTTGTGTCAAAATGGGGTGGGAATCTCTAACTAATCGAAGGGAGAAATACAGATTAAATCTTTTTCGCAAGTTCGAAGCAGACAGTTTATTGCCGGACGTTCAACATATAATGCTAGAGCCAACGTACTACGGTAGAAGCGATCACAGGAATAAAATAACTGAAATTGACTGCCGAACCGATAGATTTAAAATGTCATTTTTCCCACGCACAATAAGGAATCATAATAGTTGCGATAGATCAATCATATGAAACTCCCACCCTCAATAGGTAGAGTAGAATCTTCACTTGGGCTTAATAACACAACATCATTACTAACACTTCACACCGGTCGATTTGTCCGGCATTATTTTATTTTGTTCTTTGCATGAGGCAGCATCTCGTAGCATTCATAAATTAACAGTATCAGTAATATTAACCACTAGATGTGTGTATAGCATTGTTCTGCATGTTCATTTACGTATCACTCTCCCAGTTTCCGGTTGGACTGCGCACTGTTCTCCTGACTGCTTTTGTCCTGCGCCCAGCGCCAGGGGGAGCGTGCGAGGTTCTGACTTGCGCTGGGACGAGTGCTGCATGCCTGGTGTGGAATCACCCCGTGCCACACACCCTAGTGGTGGCTTGCACGGTACTTCGTAGATGTAGATGTAGAAAATTGGCCGTTATTCATATCCAACAATCCGGATCAGGTAACTCCTGATTGGTTAGTTTGTCTGATTGACCGCTGGCTGATTCTCTCGCCTTCCCTTTCAATTTTAATGCAATTGATGACAGGTTTCTAGGCACTACTTAATTGAAAACCAGTGTTACGATTGAAATTTATTTTTTTCTAGGTGGATCTCGATGGCCGCTTTGGTAAAACGGTGCCAATAGCCATGCGTGCGGCTAAGTATCTTTGCATCTTCCAATTGTACGTCATGGTCTTTGTTTACGCTACGTTCCGCTACAGCCGACTTCTGTGGCTGCGCCAATTTTAAGTTTCTCCGATGCTCCTTCAACCTGGTCTCAATCGTTCGGCCAAAAATGTTTAGATCATTTAAGAATGAGGAATGTTTTTTTTTGTTGGAAAGTTATGTTTTTACTTTTCGAGCTACTCACTCAAATCTCATTCCTTATGCCTGAATATTATTATTATTTGGTACCCATTAATTTAGCCCAATTTTCAATATACACATAATTACAAATAGAAATACATTTGGAAGTAGCATAATTCTCCTTAAAAATTTAAGAATAATATATCTGTACAAGAGTTATTAGGACATTACTTTTTTATATAAATTTGAGTTCATTTTTACAAAAATAACTGAAGAATAAATGTATATACGCGGAACAGTCAACATATCTAATCTTTTAAAAGGGGTTATAAATGATCTCTATAACGTTCATTGCATATAGTCCTTAGTTCTTTTTCGAATCACAAACAATCTATTCAGTCGTTACTTTATTTTGAGCAAATTTAATGTTTGTTTTAAAATTTAAGAAGTTTTAACAGGCGTGAAGCAAATACCGTAATGTTCATGACATAAAAGCTGTTTAGAAAATTCATTAATTCATTTCAGTAATCTACCGGTTAGAGGTAGGTTGTGAAGAAAGTCAGAGAATATGCAACGAACTCTTACACGTGCCGTGCCCTTTCTACCTCTAGTATTTCTTTCTTCATCTCAGCATAAGTCCTACCTTTCTTCATCCCGTCCATAAAACCGATTCTCTTCCTTCCCCTTCCCCGCTTACCCAACATCCTACCCTCTATCACGGCCTTCAGCAAACCACCGTCCCTCATTACCGCTTCCAGCCACCTACCCTGCCTTCCCCTAATCTCATCTATAAGTTACCTCTCCTCGCCCACCATGTCAAGCACTTCCTCATTTGTCTTCCTTTCCGTCCAACGCACCTTCTCTATCCTCCTCCACACCCACATCTCAAAAGCCTTCAGCCTATTTTCGTCTTCCTTTCTCAAGGTCCACGTTTCTGCCCCATACAACGCCACACTCCATATCAAGCTCTTCACTAGCCTCTTTTTTACATCCTTACTTAAGGTCCCCGTCATCAGCTCCCTTCTATTATTGAACGCTTCCTTCGCTAGCGCTATTCTCCTCCTAATGTCTTTACTACTATGTCCTCTTTCTTCTAGCGTATTACCCAAGTAATTAAATTGTTCTACTTGCTCCAGTTTGTGACTTCCTACTCTTATCACCAGTTTCGCTTTCTTTGTCCTAGAGAATCTCATTACTTTTGTTTTCCTATTATTTATCTTCATTCCGTATTTCTCACACTGCTTTTCCAGTGCATCTACTAAAGTTTGCAGTCCTTTCGATGACCGACTGACCAAGGCCTGGTCGTCTGCGAATCTAACCGACTTTATCCACTGGCCTCCTACTTTCATTCCCACATCCAGCTCATCCCATGCCTCTCTTACCATTTCCTCAGCATAGAGAAAATGTAAAGGATAAAATCACACTAGTTCACTGTCTCCCGGAAAGGAAATTTGAACGATATTTTCCTCAAATGACGAAAAAACAAGACGAATTTCAATGGAATATACGTCGTAGTGAAGTCACCGATACCGTTCCGTGACATCATTCCACACGTTTCGGATGACATAGTGTTGCCACACCTCGAAGTACGCGTAATTTTTAAAAAGAGTTATTACTTATCATAGTGCAGTATTGTAATGATATTTCGATAATATTCATTCTCTATATTATTTACGTACTTTGTCCGTCACGTACTTTAAACGCAAATGGTTTTAAGATATAATGCGTGTTCCCCATCCTGACACAGTAATTGCACCCGGGCGTACAGGGCTTTTAAGTCCAGGATGGAACACTAGACTGATCTTTCGTCCAGATCCGTCTCGCATACAAAGAGAAAAGGACCCCTGGGACATGCCACTCTTTCACTCCTTGTACGACACGCGTGTTCTCCCCATGTGAAAAGAGCGTAGGCGAAGGACGCATCACACCGTCAACTGAGAGGTATAAGGGAAGGGTATAAGAGGGATCTTTTGCCAAGGACGCGAGGAAAGGGGGCCGCTAGCCTCCTCTTCTCGCGTCCTTGGTGTCCCTTGGTGTAACCCCACAAACTCGCTCCTCTGCGAGCGATTAGTCACGGGGAGAACAAGAGAGGGAGAGACACTTCTAAGCGACGACACGAGTTGGAATGTAAATTATAGGAGATGACAACGGGCTGGCACCGTGTGGATTGCGCGCTCTGGCATAACCTACGCAGGTTTCTGCGATTCCTTACCAGAGGTGCTTATGCAGTATCTCACCTTTTTCTCCGAATTAGATAAATAAATCATCATTCTTTGATATAACTCAAAGGAGTGTCCTACCGGTTAAAGAAAGTTAAAATGGAAAAAGAATTATCAAAATCTTTGAAATTTTCACAACGTTTTGCCCTAGGTAAACTAGTTTTTATCGCATCATCAGGAACTTATTTTGAGTAGACTTGAAGAGTTTGAGATGTGGGTTTGAAGAGGGATGAAGTGGGTGTACTGAGCGGCGAGGAAGACGAACGAGGAGGTATTGGATATGGTTGGAGTGGAGAGGAAGCTTGTGGCGGAGATTCGGAGAAGGCAGAAAGGATGGATGTAGGAAGGTTTGAGAGGAGAGGGCATGTTCAAGAGAGTGATAGAGGGAAGAACACTGGGGAAGCGTGGAAGAGGAATGAAGAGGATGGGAATTCTGGACGAAATAAGAAGAGGTAGAAGATATGAGGAATTTAAGAGGGAACTAATGATGCGGCATATGTAGGAGGGAAAGCGAGACAATACACCAGAATTTGGAATATTAGAATAAGGGTTATTCAAAAACTTACAAATCAGCTGGTAGAATACCCAAATGAATGAACAGGTACATTTTTACATGTCACTTAAGCAATGAAACTGGTTAACTTACTGTGAACCATTGTGAAAATTACAAAGCTTTTTCAATTCAGTGATCATGGGTTTTCACCAAGTTAAGCCTGAAACAACACCATTAAGGAATACCCGCGAAAATTTTTTACAGCCCCAGGCCCTAGACTACTTGCATGATTTCAATCTTTACCTCGGCATACGTCCTATCACCTTTCATCCCGTTTATAAAGCCTATTTTTCTCTCTAACCTAACACCTCAAACCCAACATCTTCCCCTCTATCACGGCCTACTTTTTACCTATTCTAATCACCTACTCTGCCTTCTTCTAATCTCCTCCAGACGTATCCTCTCCACACCCACCATACCAAGCACTTCCCCGATTGTCTTCCTTACTCTTGTACTTCCTTACTTCCGTACTTAATCGATTCTTCTTCACACCTGCATCTCAAAAGTCAGCAACCTATTCTCAAACTCTTCCATGGAGTCCACGTTTTATGTATCATACAACAATGCACTCAATGTAAAATTATTTGCCAGCACTTTCTTTTCAGTCGAAGAGAAGGTTCCCGGAATTCATTTTCTTTCTTATCTTTTATCATTTCATATGAAACTTTCCATCAACAAAAATGTTGTGGGATCAATACAGAAACATTAGTAATATATAATTAGTAATATATAAAGCTACAAAACTGACTTACTCATTGACACGAATTCCTGGACATTTGTAATCGAGCAAGAAGTTCGAAATTTTCAGAGAAGGGTTGGAATTTCGTGTCAAATCAGGAAAAAAATAGAAAATTTCAATATTTTTATTCACTTCAGAGCCCAGATAGGATTTTGTTTTTAAATGGGATTAAATGAGAAAAACGAATAATTTCCGCGTAGAGTAATTTTCTTTCATTCATCAAAATATGAAATAATTAAGATACAAATTTCATTCTTCGACTGAAATGAGGCCAAAAGATCAAAGCATTTAAATTATTGCAACCTATTTTTCTCTATCGGTCGATAAACTGAATTATTTCAAGTTTCAACGCAAAATTGATGCAAATTTCGATCTTTTTTCATTTCCGTTGCCAGGCAATTTTTACTTTGTTTCCGAGGCTTGCAGTAACGATATTATGCCTTTGGCCTTACATTACGATTTACAATGGTATATCACATCAATACGTATAAATTGTTGTCATTTATAACCCTGTATTCTTAACCCTATGAATGAAAAGAATACAAAACATTATCATAAACGACACAGTAATTACACTCTCACATCAGTAAATCGTAGTCATGCTCTGATATAACATATTTAAATCTATGAAACAACAAGAAGCATTTTCATTACAAGGATGCTTAGAAAATTTGTTTGGTGGAGGCCATGAATAGATTTATACCTCAATAGATTGGAAGAAGACTATTCCACAGTAGAAAGTTTTATGATATTTTTAAGAATTTAACTGATTATGTCCTAATTACTTTTAATAAAAGATTTAATTGCCTCTTTACTAAGGTACCTATACAATATGTTTTATCATATAAGGCACCCTTTTTTCAAAGTCCGTTGTCTCAGCAAAGTCCGTTGTCCGTTGTATTTTTTCAAAGCTTAATTGAAAAATGAAAATCCATTTCATTTAGCCGGAATGATATTCACTTAATGCTAAACTATTAAATATTTAATTATTATGATTTCATATGCATTTGCGTTTGAAGTAGCTAATTGGCAAATGGATTGTGGACAAATATAACAAACATATATAAACGAGATTCAAAGCATTTATATCGATCACTGACTCATTCATTCACGGTTAGAATCCTAAAGCTATATTTTTTGCTAATATTAATTTATAATAGTCTAAATATTGAAGGTTAAAATAGTTTTCGTTCACAATCATTAACGTTCAATGTAGAATAGGGGACCCCTGCCGCCCACGGGCCGTTTTCCTACCCTCGAAATATTTTATGCGGCCGGCGAAAAAATATTTACCCGGCGCACATAGTTTTTAGATGCAAATCATTTTAATTTAAAGGCCACGTCATTCAAGGTAAGAAGTCCTTGATCATTTTATTGGCTTGGAATTTACACGTAACCTTCAGAAGTATGATGGGGTTCATAAGCATGTAGCTCTCGCCTTTCATGTTTTGCAGGGAAACATCACACCTAAAACTTGCTTGCAACCCCCTTGCAATTTTCAATTAGAATGCCATTTTCATCTTCAAGAGTCCATTCAATCAAGCTTATGTTTTTCGCCAATTTTCGTTGTTTGCATATTACTTGCATCTTTGAGAAGTTTCGTGGACTTTGTAAGCATAATTACTACGCTTTTATATTTTTTTCAAAGTACTATTATAAATTTAACCACATGAATCGCCCCGAGTTCCAGATCAGAAAGGATATAGTTTTTTTATGTTATTAAAAGAGTAAAATTAAAAGTAACAATGTATAACAACGTTCTTTCTCGAATTTTTACATAAAAAACCCTAAAACCATGAAACAATTTGTTTTAGAACAATATGTACAAGGTTTAAGTTTCTTCCACCGATTTTAAAATATTGGTACATATATTTCGCAATTTTAGTTTAAACGCTTGGTTATAGCGTTTCTCCCCAATTTTCCAAGATCAAAGCGATACCAAACGGCATTTTTTACCATAATGTATAAGACCTTATTGCTTTCATTTTTAATAATTTACAATGTACTATCATACACTTTACCCCTTTTGCTTGCTAACTGCAAGCACCCATTGACTAGTACATGTATATAACAACAATGCTCATCGTCAGAATATTGTGTTAAAAAACAAATGGACTAGATCACACGTCGGCTGCTGATAAACACAAACCTTTTCATTCGTAATAATTAAGCGCACAACAAAGCTGCACAAATAAGTATTTGCGCTATCTACATAGAGATAGTTGAATATCATTCATAATTCCAATACAAACCAACTATATTTTCATCTAATTCACTGCTTAACGTTTTTAACAAATTATTGATTCAATTTTTAGCATCCTAGACCGACATATTTTAAATCCTCTGTGAGTGAATTCCAATTTTGCGATATTGTGGCTATGAAGGGTTAATGTAAAATGTCTGTTTTATGCCAAGAGATCTGCGGGTCTTAATGGCGGAATCTTGTTACGAGATTTTTAACGTCTTTTCTGAAAATAAAGGATCTGAAGATGCAAGGAGGACCATATTGTCTTGAAAATTTTGAAGTAGGAGAGGAGAGACAAATAAAGCCGCCTTTCTCTTATTTTAAACCATTTAAATGACCCTAAACGTTTCTGTCGCGCCCTTAAAAGCGTGAGTTATGTGCGATAAATGGATGTTAGAGAAGTACGCAAGATAGGACGTAAGAACACCATCCCTCTCTAGCCTTGACCTAAAACGTAAATAAGCTGCCCCAGAATCGTGCATCGGACGTCTCCGCGAACGCATAAAACGACTGAAATGTGATTATAATAGTCCGAGGATGGAAGGAGAGCATTTCCTCCGTAGAAATGTTTTCAAGCGGTTCCACAACGTGGTGGTACATATCTCACCTTTCTGATTTTATGTCCTCGATATCCCACGGATGCTGAAGCGATCAAGGTCCGGTAAATAATTTTCTACTCTCCTATTTCATGGCTTTTTCTTTTTCAACTCGAACGAACCCTGTGATTGAGGGGTAAATCGTCTTCAACCTTCACCTTTCAGTGTACAACTCTCCCCCTTTTTTTTGGAGGAACAAAAAAAACGTGATTTAAATGCGTCGTTTTTAATGGTCCTCTCTATTGAAAATTTTGGGACGCCAATCGGGTTAAGTATGGGTTGAGGGGAGTTTTTTCGTGATGCTACAAAATATTTCAGTCGAAAAAACATTTTATCGCAGCAAAGATACTATGATGTAACTATGAAAAATATTTAAAAAAGGTTTTACTCGAAACTTTATGGGCTTACTCTTTCAACAATTTTGGATAAAGGTGACTGCTGTCGTCTTCACAAATCTAATCAGAGGAATGTGAACTAAATGGGAAAGTAGCTTATCTTTCTTCTGACAAATATCTCTCCAAAAAAACGTTTGAGTCATTCAGCTTAAACGTTGGGTCATTACTCTCCAATTCCTACCATAAAATTCAACTAAGAGCGTCGGAAAATGAAGAAGTTATCATTTGATACATAGCCTATTAGTCCAAAGGAACTGAGAGTCTGTTAACATTGGATCTTGACCTAATCAAAAACTTTCAAGTCTTGGAAACTGTCCCAGATTAATTCGTTTGCTTAACGGAAACTTATATAAAAGGAAAGTTTTTTATTACTAACAGAAAGCGAGGCTTTAAAAGTCATGCTACGGAAAGAATAGTATGCTTGTTCCAACTGGGAATAGGTTCTCACTTATCAGCCATGAGATTTCTTCCGGGGAGCTATTCATTTGATTAAACATTCGTTTCGGCCTCACGAATACCGGAGCTTACAACTCCTTGTGACATAATGGTCTTCCTGCCACTACGAGGAACGATGTATGATTTTTTTTAAAATCTAAATGTTAATGAATGAACTCAATATTAAAATATTTGTTATATCTGCACCAAGAGAAGAATGGCTATGGTACGAAATATTTATTTAGAAGATTGTATTAATAGGAAATACGGAATGATGTTAATCATGATGGTTAAGGACAATTAATTACAAAAATATTAGTAATGCAAGATGGCTAACAGCCTTTCCGTAAACTTAGGTTTATAGAGAGTTCGAGTGTTGTATTCTACATCACACTGTCGAATATCTCTTAATGTACATATGAAAATACATCATAAAGGCACAAAGAGCTTTAAAATGATTATTTACAGACAGAAACGTTTATTAAGGATGCTGAAACTGTTGATTAACGAAGAGCTTCTAAGATCTACAATGGAACCATGCGATAAGATATCACAGGACAATATTGAAGTCATTAAAATGCACAATCGGCCATATTGAAGGGATCAGTTGTGCAGTGAACCAGCCAAAAAGGTAGGTTTAAGCAGCGGTATTGCCACGGTACCGTTATGGTTAATCTGCATAAATCAAAATAAATTCCAAAAACGGCACTACATTTTTCATAATATTTATGAACATAGCGCTCGATAGCCATTGGAGGAAGGTGAAATTTTGTGCATAAAAAACAGGCTTCGCTTTCGTGCGTCAAGATTTCATTTGCTCTCTTCTTAAACCTGTGAGTAAAACATTAAAAAATCGCTTTCCTGGAATATATATTGAAGGGAACAAATCTTGGCTTCAAACGACATCGGTGTTTTCAACTTCACCCGTAACCAACGACCTTCAAGCTTTATCAACGAACGCCCGAGAGTGTTTGCTTAGGTTGAGACACGAAAGAGATCGCTCACAATGGCACCACCACTCCCTCTGAGGCACCAAGAGCATGTATCTTAAACAGCACGACGGAGTCAAGTTCTCACGCCGCATTGCAATACTTCTGCACGCCTACCGTCTGAAGATTTAAGAGTCCAGATGCACACGAGATCAAGGACGACTCCGAGCGAAAGCCTCGGAGAACTGTCACCGCAATCCTTCCACACTCCCTGCCATAGATCTCTGACCTGTGCGGTTGACACATGAATCTCATTACCAACTGCGGAGGCTTTAAGCGCCTCAAGGAACCTTACACTATGAGCATTCCTAATGAATTCAGTGGCTGCCGTTTAAAACAGATATTCTTAGAGTTATTCAGAGCATTTTTCGTAACAAAACTCAATGCTAACACATTCTGTCACAAAATTGAGTGATAAATGGCCAAGATAGGTTCAACTTGGATTTATTATCAGGGTGATCTACCGGTCAATAAAGGTTTCAATGGAAGAGATGAAAAAAATATCCTATAGACTTTTCTAGGTCCAAGCCCCTTCCTCCTTACTTGATTTTTTTCTGTCAGCTCAGCATATGCCCAACCACTTGCCCAACATCCTCCCCGCTATCACGGACTTCAGGATCTCTTCGCCCGTCATTACCTAGTCCAACCACCTACTCTGCCTCCTAATCTCCTCCAGAAGCTTCCTCTCCTCACCCACCACTTCCTCGTTTGTCTTCCTTTCCGTCCGCCGCACCTTCTCCATTCTCCTCCGTACCTACATCTCAAACGCCTGGAGGGCTATTACGGAACCGCCAGTCGCCGGCGATAACTAGCATTTGGGCGACTCAAGGCTGAGTTCTCGCCCAGAGAGATTACGAATCTCGAGTCGCCGGCCACTATGGTGACTCGTAGTCGCCGGCTACTCAGCTCTCACCCTCAGGAACACAGAGATTACGGAACACCGTTCTGTCGCCTTCGGCGGCGAAATAGTCGCTTCCCCATGTCACCCTCGACGAAGGTGATCACTCGTCGAGGCACCCCCTTGATTCCCATTCGCTTGGCGATGGTCTGCTGTTTAAAAATGTCTTCCGTCCGTAGTGTTTGTGATTTACGCACGAATATAGAGATGATAAGCCATGGATTTACGTTATAAATGACGAATTTCCGGTGAAGTTGCGTTGATTCCGAGGTAATAAATTTATCTGAGTTCATCGGTACCCTGTTCTTTTCACGTGTGTTCTTATTACGGGAGTGCAGTGCGTAATACCTAATGTGTTCTATTGTATTCAATTCGCCGCTATCCATCGATGTATTTAATCAGTTATTCGTGCAACCATGGTGATACTTAGTGATATTTACCTGCAATGAATATTGTAAAAATGTAGATTCATTGTTTGATTAAAAATCATATTGGTGTTGCGTTATCTTTCGGTTGTGATTTGGATTAATGACAATGTTCTATCGGGAAGTTGTAATAGTTAACAGAAGCTTTATTGTGCTTGAACTGTGATGAAAATGGCTCGAATAATGTATGTATGGTATTCATTTTGGTATTCCTTAGTATTAGTGTACTTTATTTTGGTTACTGTTATTAAACAATCTATTTGTTGTTTGGCGGACTGTGTTGTTTGCTTTCGAATCAACTCTTGATTCTGTTGACAAATTCCTTGGCTCTAGAATTTATGCCCATTGCCTTCGTGTTATATGGACGTCATGAATCATGATTTGCTAGTGAAGGGTTATTGCAAGTGGTCGGTAAAATTGTGTTGATGTGGATGAAGTTCTATAAACAGAGACATGTAATTCATATTATGTTATTGATGTGCTCCTCCATGCTGTTGACGCAAGTGATTGGGATCGGTATTTGATACTTTTTAATTTATCGTTGGCATATTTGTATCAGAAAAGTGACACAAATAAATTTGTCAAGAATTATTGTTTTTCTTACATTTACCTCGATCCTCAACTATCAGAGCAGAAATTGATACCTTACCTCAATTAGTTTCACGTATAAAATGAATCAGGGATTGTAATTCACGAATAAAGGAATAATAGTCGTACAATATGGTTCAATAAATAGCTGATGTATACAATTAATGTCTTAAATTGTAAAATACCGATTCCTTTTGGAATTTTCTTGCCCTCCAAACCCATATTTAGAGGCGGGTATATATTCTACTACTACTGAATTAATGTAAACGTAATATTTTCTTTAATAGAACAACTCGGTGCTTTATTTTTCTTAGTTTTTTTACTTGGGCCTATTCCATCAATGCCAGGTATAATTCACATTTCTGGCCAAAATGTGCCAGCTCATTAGGCAGCAAGCAAGTCTGCAGTGAAAGGCAAGGAAGGTTAAAAGGAGTCAATTACATACATCATAAGTAGGTACCTGTATATTGCAAAGTCATTGTAGGAGAATACATTTAATGAGGGGGATAAATGGTCACAACCGTCACTCCCTTATGCTGAGCATGTTTCACATCACACATATGTGGTGAAAATGTTCTAAGTATATACTGAAAACAAATTGTGCTGCTGTGGAATACAGTACATAGTTGGTGAATTATTTCCCATTGGTATATAACCGTTTCATTCAAGCATTTTTGGCTAGCTCATGAGTGAAAACGATTGAAGCTCACACGTTGGATATTTTCGAGTTATTATCGTATCCTTTGGTGCCCTTATTAGTGCCTACATTATTATTACAAGCTATTTATAAGTTGCATCTATCGGCCACGAAATAAGTACTATCAATTTTGGACGCTTCGAATGAAATACCACAAATTCCTGCAGATTCTCGTACCTACCATTCGAGCATCAATTTTATTGCATTGAAATATGCACAAAATATTGTACATGTCTGTGGAAGTCTTATTTACTATATAGCTAAGTGACGATATCACATTATACTCGTAATTTTCAAGTTGTCTGCTGCACCACGTGACTTGTAACAAGGCTACTTATTGGCTCAGAAAACTGTTCTGAAGATTTTCATACACTCCGAAGTCGCCGGCGAGATTCGAGTCGCTCCCAGTTCCGTAATCTTAGTGGCGACTCGCGAGGGGGCGAGATCGAGTGAGTGACGAGTGAGTCGCCCAAGATCCGTAATAGCCCTCCTGCCGTATATTCACGTCTTCTTTTCTCAGAGTCAATGTTTATTCACCACACAAGGCCACACTGCATATTAAACTCTCGCAAAAATCGCGGCAGTTATTCTGAAACCGATCTCTTCACAGTAGTTGAATTAGTCGTAGCAAGAACTCACGGGAATGACAAAGACTGTGTTAAGAGTTACAACTTTCTGATATAAATGAGCCCAAGTTTTCTAGGCTTCATTCATGTCTTGTAACCGTATTTATTTCCCATACGAAATAGAACTCCGCGAAACAATGGCTGTTTTAAAAACGGTGAAATGAAAAAATGGGTAATCATAAAGTTAGAGGGTGTTTTTCAAATAATGAAAATTCAGAGCACCTTATCCTACCTTCAAATATCTATTTAATTTTGTGCCGAATTCTACTTTCAAGTCAACTACAATTACTACAACCACTAGTAGTGTACTTACTTTCTCGTAGGTTTTAGTATAAATGTCATTCACTTTTTAGCCTCCATCTAAACCGTGCCTTAAAGTACCTACTTCCAAATCTTTCAGCCCTAGTCCCTCAGTAATTTATTTCTCCATTCCGAGGTCTTGAAATCACGAGGGTAAAGGGGGTTTACACAAACCGTGATTCGAGAATGGAGAATTCCAGCTGTGAGCCGAAGAGCAGCTCTGAGAAGATCAGTAGAGAATAGATTCGCGCTGAATTGAAGAGAGATTACTTCCCGCTTCAGGGCAGTGGACCAAAGCAGGAATGTCAACGAATTTTTAGGCCAACCTCAAGGATTCCGCCACGGAAAAGGAAATTGGGTCTTTATAGAGTGAGTTCCCCGGCCTCAACGAGATCCGTGGACAAAGGATTTCTAGGGTGCGTCGTAAGAGGCATAGCTAACCCTTATTTCCACCACTGAAACAGCGACCTCGTTCAAATGAAGGTGACTTCAAAGCTCGGCGGAACACAGTGTTTTTTGGTAACTCACTTTCTGCGGTCAAAATTAATATCTGCAAACATTTCAATTTTCATCCTTAATATTCCCACGATAAACATAAATGATTAAATCATTATTAGCCAAATTAAATTTTACGGTTTCCCATTAATGCACACGGATTTCTGGGGGATCAGTGCCACCACTTAAAAATCGCTTCGAAAAAGGAAACCGAATTACAAATCGTCAGGGATATACATGTATCCTGCATAAAATATGTGATATACTCATTTTGCGACCTGTATAATGTTTGTAAGTTGAAAAAATGGTTAGAAATGGTGACGGTATGCGGTAGGCAGCTCAGCGCGGACGTTACATGTAAACCCCTTCATAACTCTGCTGTTCGAAAAAATGAAAGATGGCAGAAACAGCAAAAAGTTTTGATTATTGTTTCATTGGTCTGATAACATTAATTAAAATAAATACTAACATACATATCCACCATGCCGTTTTCTTTCGGGGTAGGCTCAGTCCAAAAGTTTTAACTATCGGTGATAGGCCGGTAAATATGGCTTAGTTTTAATTATTTTCTCCATACTTTCCTTATCCTTGCATACCTCTTTCGCTTCAGTTACACTCAGACATTGCTTCATACGTACCCTCCTGTTCTTAAGACGCAAAATATATTCCTTTAATTAATAGTATGTTCCACCACATTCACCCATTCATTTCACGATTTACCACTCCCTCTCACATTTCAATAATGAATTGGCTAAAAAATATATTAGTGATTATAAATTAGGAGTTGCTCCCACGGTAGTGAATTCTCTGTAACTATTCCCGTTACGTTAACGAGTAACTCCATCGTTTTCTTAAGATAATTAATAATTTCAAAAAAGGATCTTTGGCCACGATTCAGGGATTACGCAATGCCTGATTGTTGAGTTCAGTATGACTGGAATTCATTCGCAGCATGTGAGGCTACACCTTTATGTATTTTTACATGAGTATCTCCACGTCTCCAACGTGCTAAATGCTTGAGATTGACCGGGCAGAGAACTATCCTTTGTGTGTGCTCCTCAACACATCCAAGTATGCACCGGAATTTCACCGAATCATCTCCGTCACCGCCAGGATTTGGATAAAGATCTATCATTAGCCGTTCAATACTAATATTGGTTAACTGCAGCCCACCATCCCTATCTATCTAATTCTATTTCCCTTACTCCCATATAGTTTGTCTCATGCACTTCCCTCTTTATTTGCTCTATTATGCTCTTCTCTTTTGGCCTTCCGCTTAGGATTTTCCCCTCTTTATTTTCTTCAGTGGTATTCTTCACAAAATATATTGTGCCCTACGGTGTGTTCAATCCAACTCGTTCTTCTTTTCTGTTTAGTGCTTCATATAGTCCTTTTCTCTAATACTTGTCTTCATACATCATCATTTTTTACTTTATCCGCTCTCTTGATCTTCAGCATCTACCTCCAGCCTTCATCCTTTTCCTTGCCTTTATTCCTTCCTCTTGAAATATTAACCTTGAAATATACATAGAGCAGAGAAGCAGTAGGTAACGTGTGCCTCCTCCTAATCTCATCAAAAAGTTTTCCCTCCTCTCCAAGCATATCAATCACTTTCTCATTTGTCTTCCTCTTCATCCAGCGCACCTACTCCATCCTCATCCACACCCACATCTCAAACGCCTGCAGTCTTCTTTTCTAGTAGTCCACATTTCTGCACCATGTGGTAATAATATTTTTAAAGTATGATATCAAAGTCTGGAAGTCTAAACGCTTCCTCGAAGTTGCCCGATCCTTAGCAACAGTTAAATACATCGGAACGGAAATGGTGTTGCTTCTTAGCGTTCGCCTAAGTTATCAGTGGCTAACATGTAGTGACGGAAGAACATGAATCGACATCCAGGACGCAAAAAATGTTTGCTGCGTAGCGTTGGACGCAAGGAGAAACGAAAGGAAAACGAACGCCTCGCGTGAGGTCGGCTTGAATGTTTTCTTTGAGCAGAAACCAGATATACTATACTCGTGAAAACGAGTCTAAGAAGAGATTCGTTTATTAAACGACGCGTCAAGCGAGAAAATACGTTTCCATTGCGCTCACACGATCACTCGATGACATGCGGCCCCAATGCAGTGGTCAGGCCATGATCACAAAACCTTCTTCACAAGTCGACGAAGATACGAAGGGCAAAGGGGCACATACAACTTTGTCAACACTTCCGAGAGAAACAAGATTTCATGAACTGGAGTGCACTAACCCTTATATCGGCAGTAAAGTGACAACACATCAACCGCTAACTTCGCATTTACATATCATATCCGATAAAAAAAGATTTATTCGCAATCGAAAATGGTGCCCTTTGAATTCCAACGTAAAGAAGAAAAAATTTTTTTGCATAGGATTAAGGTGATTTGAGCCAGATTTTTCTCTGGTTAATTAAGAGCCAAATTCTTAATTTTATTTTTAAACTTAAACAGCAATGAGAAACACGAAGAAAATATTGTGACAGAAGGACGCAAAAACTTGGTTTTAAATAACTGAAATTCGAAGTAATTAATTAAATATGCATCTATAAGTTTTCAAATCGACTAATTTTTTTCACGCCGAGCGCTAAAAACGCCCGAACAACCGGAAAATGTTTTGGGATTCCGTAAAAATTGCTACCGTAACTACTTCATTATGTAAAATATTTGAGAATTAATACAAACTACACTCTATTTTAACTTCTGACGAGATCTATGCGTAAGAAATTCCACATTTTTTTGATAAAGTATCTCTAGAATGCATACACGTGTTATTTTTTTATGGTAAATGGCTGGTAATATATTTTGGAAAATATCTCGATTAGAATGATGATAAGTGGCTGTATTTTGGTATCTTTGGAAAGGTGAGGTCTTTTTATTTATGATGATGAAAAATTCATCGAATTTTATGTGAAGTGATATCTCGCTGAAAAACCCTTAAAAACTCAATGTGCTCAACTGGATGCACTACTGGAACATGCATAAAATAACCTGCATTCCTTCTACTTAAATTACAAAAATATTATAGCTTAAGATAAGCAAACCAAGAAAAGATTAGCTGTTGAAATTATTTATATATTGAAGGACCCCTAGCTCGTGCAATAAATGGTTTGACACTGCCAGTCAGAGCAGCATATATGCCGACATAATTTAATACCTATCTCACAAGAGGGTTTGCAGCATTGACTTGATTTTGGTGTCAATTATGATAGTGTGCGGCTGTGTATATCTAGGTGTTTTAATGATCGTGATTTTTATAATTCTTTGATCAATAATTGCCTGGTGACAGTTGACAATTAAAAAATGTTATGTAAAAAGGTTTGTTGGTGCTTTAAAAAGTTACCAATATATTTTGTAAATGTCATTAACTTGCCAAGGTATGTAGAGTGTACATACCATCCATGTCTGTTTTTTTTGTTTAGTTTTTGCAGTTATCAATGGTATGTTCGTTTCTCTAAGTAAGCCCTTACGATAATTTATAATTAAATCAAAACTTAAGCGAAGGCAACTTGTTACATTATTTAACCAATATCCTCAAAAAAGAAAATATTAGCAATGAAACTCATATTTAGCTCAGTTTCTTCTGTCAAGTTCTGGTGGTTCGGCCCCTGAGAAACATGTAGACAAGCCAATGGCTTATCGGGATCGCAGAGGCATACGGACCACCAGAATCGTCCGAGAGCAAAAGAACTATTACCATGCAAACGTGACAAGAAAAACTTCCGGCGGTCTGAAAAAGCCATTTTCTGGCACTAGTGTCAGAATACACTCTGTGATTATCCTAAAAATATTTAAAGACCAACGAAACAAAATCTGCTCCTACTTGAGCACTGCTTTGGCGTGATAACTTCTCTTTGTCCTGTTGATTATCCTACACATGATATTACTCGTCTTCTACACGGATACTAGGGTGGATCATACTTGCAGAATGGCCTAAGCCCCAAATGCCACCTCTATACTGCAATTACTGCAGCCACTCTCAAGATAGCACTAATGATCCAGGATGAAATCGACCATTTTTCCATCCTTCAGCACTGGGGAAATCCATCACCAGCAAACTGTTTAAGCTTTTCTGTCTCTCTCCCTCTCTCGGAGGTTTAACTGCGAGGCCAGACAAATGCGATTACTCCATCTTGTCGAGGAGCACACAAAACTTTACCGTTTTGGGGGGGCGGAGCTGGCAGGCACCGGGCAGTTGATGAGGGACTTTCCCACCCTTTTTGAACGAGTGGGGCCCTTCTCCACAGCCACTACTTCTCCTCCGACCCCCATCGAAATACCCCCTTCTGGGCCATCCCTCTTGCAACCACTACCACCACCCAACCAACCACCCTCTCTCTCTCCTCGGTCATTAAAGTGAATTATGGGATAGCATTGGGTAAACCCTCTCTTCTCTCTTAGCAACCGACTGAGCGACTATCATTCCCACTAACGCACAGTGGGGCAATATCCCGAAAATCTGGCGGAAAGTCGAAAAAAGTATTTATTTAGGGAATATTAAGCATGCAGCGTGGTAGACTGATGTACAAAGTGTCCGATTTCATCGTTAGAAAAGGTCCGACGTTTGAATCCGACTACCTGTATCATTTGAAAACTGACCCTTGAGCGAGCAACTTCGACGCGACTCGAAAGAAGTGAAATACCCGTTACCTCAAACACGTGTAAAAGTGTTTAGTTTTAAGCAATTTTAACTATTCAAAATGGATGAAGATGGCAATGGCTAGTACAATTTTAGCACTTACAAAAATATCATCAAAAATGTTAACATTATTTATTTAATAAATATTGTTAAAACAAAATTGTGCAATTAATCATTATATTTTTTATTTGAAATGAAGTTATCATAAAAATAAAAGTACAAAGATAACGTTATCATATTTCGGCCAGCTTTTTGGGATTTCGCCCCACCTTGCAACGATTCTAACGTTCCCCATCCTCACGAGTAAGGCCAGAAATCCCTTTCCTTGGAAAGGGCGTTATTACGAACGACGTTTCTTGACGTGACAGGAACGGACAGCATAGAGTCGCGAAAGAGTTGCGAGAGAGAGAGATGGAGCATTAGAATACCACGGAAAAAGAGGTTGGATTCAATGGTTGAGATTTATAGACGACATAACTCCCTGGTACGTCTTAACGTGTTACAGAATAGCACTATTGAGAGGAGGGGAGTCTGTAACATTTGTCGACGGCCGGTCGATGGTCTTTAAAGGCATTCACAAACTTCGTTTTTCTCGTCCCTTGGGGAAGGCACTCCCCTAATGGAAATCTGCTTCATTAGTCAAGACGTGAAACGGCTTTGTCGAGGAAGAATTTTTACGCGCAGGCGGTTATTCACTCAATTGAGTGTTGAGCGACGCCCCTTCTCCACAGCTTAAGAGACCACTCTATCTGCGATCTCATTTCATTCTCTCGGAGAAAATATCGCTGAATACAGTGGCGTGTTCCCGAAAATTGGTTGGGCCCTCTTTCTGTTTCATAATTCGACCATTATCTGAAAATAAAATAGATTCTCTTTCATTCCCTCACTTCCAACGTCAAACGGTACATAAATTAA
This sequence comes from Pyrrhosoma nymphula, assembly GCA_963573305.1. Lineage (NCBI taxonomy): Eukaryota > Metazoa > Arthropoda > Insecta > Odonata > Coenagrionidae > Pyrrhosoma > Pyrrhosoma nymphula. Next base: position 82,359,022 of record OY754334.1, on the reverse strand, counting down.
TCAACTAAACATAACTTTGGCTCCGTAGCCTTCGATAAATCCGAAGATTACGCAAGATAATTATTCTGGTGATGAAAAACACTTTGTTTATTTCCACACTTTTTTATCATGTTCCACTACAAACGGTTTCGACACTACATGATTTTCAAGAAGTACACAGAGCATGTACCCTATTTTCCTTACCTCAAATTCCTGCAAACGCCAAGTTATATAGTCTGTGAGGAAGTGGGTCAGGAACGGGAAGGGGAGAAATAGGAAGGTAGGGTTGGGGGAAGTGGTGACGTGGATGATTGTGTAAGTTCAAGGTAGTAGTGGAAGTCTAAGGGTTGGAGGGGGATAGGGTGGAGGTCAAAATTGAAAAGGGGTGACAGGTGAATGAGTAAAAACTCATTTAACAAGTGTTGACTGAATGTTTTAGAATATGACGCTATTTCGAAAATTTTCTCAAAATCCAGGAAATGGCCCTTTTCAATTACGTTAAAAATCTTAGGTTCAAAATATGCCACATGGGATAATTCACATAAATATTTTTCAAACACAAGTTTGCTGTCACAGTTTAAAAAAGTATAAAATTTTTCTGTGGGAAAAGTACAAAGTGTTTTAAATCGCCATGAAACTGATAAACTTCCACAAAGTTAATTCATCAATCATCAACTTTGTAAGATAATATTCTTCTGCGAATTCATCGAAAGAAAACAATGTACCCTATTCCTTACCTCAAATTCCTGCAAATGACAAAATCCTACAGAAATTTATGGATAATAAATAAATAAATGAACGGTATTTTAGGTGAGATTTCATTTTGGCCCTGGAGACAATCACTGCGATAGGCTACTCTCCGAGGAATTTTTAGTAAAATGAATTTCGGCCGGAAGTACATCGAGCTGAAGATAGAACATAAGTAATCGCGGGAGTTTGAATGATAAGAGAGACTTGAAAGTCTTTTCAATATACTTTAAAATGTTGGAGACGCTGGCACAAGCGATCAAACTGGATTCTAATGTGAGCTCAGCAGACAAAATATATATCTCACTACGGTACACGGCGTATGGAATCACAAAATCTCACGGTACATAAGGAAGAAGACTTTTATGGCCCGTCCGAGGTTTTTTATTTTATGTGTTTCTCATACCTAGAAAACTCACTCCGTGAGGGTATTAGGAATGGGTGTCCAAAGATGTTTCACCAGAATGTGAACCAGGAACCCTCGAACCCTTACCTCAGCGCTCCACATAAAGGACTACCTTGCCTCCGAATTAAATATTTTATCAACTGCAATAAAGCGATAGAGAGTAAATTTACATCAGTGTAATGCAAAATCAGCAATCGTCGGTGACTTCCTGCATTGCACTTGACAATCGGTAACCTATACGAGAATTAAAACCTATGCTCGTCTCATTATATTTTTTAAATATCATTTATCATATTATTACAATTTATTACAGCGAGGAAACTTTTACAAACCACATAAAAAATTAACTCAACCACGACCCGGGTTTCGATGGCTATGCGTCATCATCAGGTGAACAAAGGTGTACAGAAATCATGACCATGAAGGTGATTTTAAAGTTAAAGTACTGCATTTTACTAATAACCGACGTAAGCTAAATGCATTTGAACAGCTCGAAATTTTAAAACGAAATGCTGACCCAGATGTTAATCTTTTAAATGAATACTTGCTGCCCGCCAACTCCCCTATCCTTTCCTCTTTTGTTGTCCATTCCCGTCCTCCTCCCCCCCCCCTCAACGCCACTACCCCACCCCCAACTGACTGATAGTATATAAGGGATTGCTGTACACTTTTGTTCACCTGATGATGACGCTTAGCCGTCAAAACCCGGGTTGTGGTTGAGTTTATTATTTATGTGATTTGTAAAAGTTTCCTCGCTGTAATAAATTGTTGTGATGGAATACCACAAAGTTTCTGAAGACTACGTTTTATTCCTACCATATTATTACCTATTTTAGGTTTAGCGGTTTGCGCCAAATTATTTTTAATCCACTTGTAAGAGGAAAATTTTGGGAGAAAATAATGATCCCCGAAGGAGCATCCGATTGGTGGACTGGGAAGCAACTGCATCTAGCATCCAGGTTTAAAGGGCAAGGCAGCATGATTCACCGCAAGTAATCAGATTACTTCATTTATGAACTAAGGAAGTAAAGAAGGATAACTGGTTCCGTAAAAAAATTCAACTTCATGATGCCAATCCCTAGCCGTCCAGAGGTAGGCTCGTACCCCTGAAGACAGCTGGGAGAGAAGTTGATTACGTTCCGAACCCTGAAGCAATTTAAGTTACATAAGGCGTAGGATGTTTTATGAATTAATCCGAATCAAAGAGATAAGGGTTCCTAGAAACAGAGGCATAGGGTCCTATTTCTTTCGTCGTTACCTGCGATGTGAGAAGAAAGAAAAACTATTCCTACATTTCTTTTTCACAAGCAGCGTGTTTAAGTGTGTTCCCGAAAGCTATCTCAGGTCTTTCCACTGAAATTACATATGGATTCACGTAAATCCTAGGAAATTAGTTGAAACCAATGGAAGAAAATACGCGAAAATGATCAATCCACAAAGAGATGTGCTTCGTTTCGAAGCTTACCTTAATCGGTAGAATAGGTACTATTACGTGCGTGAATGCATACCCATCACGCCGTTTTCTTTCCAGAAGAACACAGTCGAAAGAGCTTAATTCTTGGCGTTAGACCTAGAAAACTTGTTCCGTTATAGTAGTTTCCCACGTACTGGACTATTCATGCAAACTTCCTATACTTCTGTCAAATCCATGTATTGCACACACGCGCCCTCATAATCCTACTATTCCTCCTCTTAATATTTCACCGTTGTTTACGAGATTTCAACTCTCTCTGTCGACGGTCACCTGGATGACCAAAATGCATGAATAGGAGTCAGAATTCCTTATGCTTTCATTAAAAATTGGATCAAAATTAAATTAAAATTTACTTCAATTACTCTCTTCTTGAAAATGAACGCAGAGCATATAGTCTACTCCGTAACTGCTTCCCTTTTTCTCCTCAATCGCCACCACTGAAATCCCACCGGAATTTCCTGAAGCGTTTCCTTCCTCCGCGGCATTAAAGTGCTCTTTTTATGCCAGACTAAGTGGGACATAATGATGGTGAAAAAGCATTACGACTTTCCAGTCTCCCTTCCTTGTCACTGACTTGGTGGGGCCATAATGCTCTTAAGCAGCGACGGCAGCCGGATCGAAACACACATAAATGCGTAGGAAATATATTTTGTGTCCCAACGCGCTAAACAAACTTGAAATGACGTCGGCAAGACGTAAATCAGACAAAATTATGGCCATCGGGGAAGATTAATAGATTAAATGAGAAATGTGGACTTGGGAGAGATTATTGTAGACGTAAAAGGAAGGAGAGTAAAGGGGATACCAAACCCTCGAGGCGACGCCCTGAGATATCCTTAGCAAAGGCGATTTAGTTCCCTGGAAAGGCGATGTTGCATAAAAATTTGAGCACTTTTTAAGTCACTAATCATCCGTATAGTTTTGGCATAAGGGCCGTTTTGCGAACGGTGTAGTTTTACGTTGATAGAAGCTTATATTGATGGCTATTGGATCGAGAAAAGGGAGGGACTACAAGAAGTACTAAGTGAGTAAACTGAGCGATTAACGTGTCTGGAGTGGCGGTACTTGTGGGTGATTGAGTGGACATCTTAATTTTTTTTAAGTAGAAAAAAATCCTTGAGCCACATTTAACTTAAGCGCATATACTTATGCGTTGGAACTCACCATACAGGTAGTAAAGAAAATTATACTTTAATCATATTTTTTTAACATAGAAATTGCCACGAGAAAAAACTGCATCCCTAACTAAATCCTTGCCGTTCTGGTAGATATTTTGTTTCATCTTCCATTTAATTTGGTCTATATATTTGTCTGTAAACCTTCTAAATGGAGTTTACCTTGATATTTGGTTCCTAACGAACTCGCAGTGTCTCATGGAGTAGCCGACCTTGTCTTCCTGATAGTGCTCCAATTAGTTTACTTCTTTCATACATCTTGTCGTTTCTGATCCTATTCGTATAATTGAATTTCTGTGTACGCATTTAGCACCAACTTTCTAGCCTCTATTTATCTTCAGTTCCTGCTTTCCAATGGTCCAGGTCTCTGGGCCATAGAGTGCAACACCCACACGAATGTTTTCGCGCACAAGGGATGAGCAAAAATTACCGGTATTCGGTACTACCGGGTAATATCTTTTTCTATTTCGGTACTACCGGTGGTACCGGTACGGAAAGTTCCGATATTTGAACATCACTGCCCTCTGATGTGCAAGCGATAAACTGCAAAGTGAAATTAGTTGAATGATGGGAATGCGAAATACTGGAATGTTAAAATAAGCGGATATTCACTGGGAGTGTAAGAAAATTTTCTGATGACTATTCATTAAATGATAAGGGTGTCATTTCTCTCCTTTGGGTGCTTGGCCGCATTTTTCTTTATTGGAGGGTTTAAATTACCCTCATTCCCATAAATTGCATTTCCCCTCCTTTTTATCAAAATGACCACCTGAAAGGGGATCATAAACACCATGACTATCATTGACAAGTGCGTGTCTAGAAAGGTATGAATCCTAAAAGGTATGCAACAATCGTTCACTAAAAACGTAACATAATCCGGTCCGAAAAGGCATTGTGCCATTCAGCAACCAATCCGAATCCACGAGGAGTAGCACATGAGGTGACGATAAACATAAAACAGAACATTCTACGGAGAAACAAAGATCCCCTGTAGTTTTGGAAGGAAAATAAATTTGTATTTCCTAATTTGCTTGACATGGTGGGCGAGGAGAGGAAACTTATAGATGAGATTAGGGGAAGACAGGGTAGGTGGCTGGAAGCGGTAATGAGGGACGATGGTTTGGTGAAGGCCGTGATAGAGGGAAGGATGTTGGATAAGCGGGGAAGGGGAAGGGAGAGAATCGGTTTTATGGACGGGATGAAGAAAGGTAGGACTTATGCTGAGATGAAGAAAGAAATACTAGAGGTAGAGAGGGCACGGCACGTGTAAGAGTTCGTTGGATATTCTCTGACTTTCATCACAACCTACCTCTAACCGGTAGATTACTGTAATGAATGAATGAATTGGTATAAAATAAAATAATTTTTGATCCATAGAAACACCAATTGTCTCAGCGTATACATACATAATAATATCATCACCGACGAAAGGACACAGTGGTCTTCATAATGTAGTAATCAACTTCTTTTTCTAGGAACCCTCTTCTTCTCCTTAAGTCATCAACCTAAAGGTTGGTTGGCGGCAATTCTCCATTCGTTTCGGTCTTGTGCCATTCTTTTCAACTGCACGTAAGTGGAGCAGCCTAACTCCTTCATTAGTTGTCCCATAAACTCTAACCTAGGCCTGCCCCGGTAGTTGGTTCCCTCCTCAGTGCCTTCTAACATGGTGGCCAGCAAGGTTTCATGTCTTAGTTGGTGCCCGATCCAGATATTTCTTCTCTTTTTCAGTAATTTCAGCAGACAAGGAGACTCCCCCACACATCTGAGAACCTCCTCGTTACTGACTTTGTCCACCGAGGGAATCTTTAACATCCTCCTGAAAAATAAAGGTAGTTGAGCTCTACGGCCTCTATAGATTACACATTTAAAAATTTCTCCAATGGCCGTAAACTTCGTACTTCTTCAAGAGCACGTAAATGGCTGAAACACCACATCGCTTCCACCCTCATCTCTTCTGCCTTGCTCAACGTCCAGGTCTCGCTGCCATATAAAAATATGCTCCACACATAAGTTTGAAGAAGGCGTTTTACTAGGTCCAGACCGATGTTTCTGGATGTTAAGAGTTTCCCTTTTTGATAAAAATCATTCTTTGCCTGGTGAACTCTACTTACTAAGTCTCTTTTGCTCCTTCCATCGGCTGTTATTTTGCTTCCCAGGTAGGTAAACTCCTCTACATTCGCTATTTGCCTGTCCCTCAAATACACTTTAGGAACCCTGAGTAATGAATATTGGGGTATGTAGATAATTATTTATTTTATTTTGAAATATTATTGGCCAACCATTTATTACATTTAGCTTTTAAGGGTTTAAATTCGTATAAATGACTGTAATTGCAGTGTACTTATGTAAATAGTTTACTTTATTAATAATTTATTGATATTATATTTACGAAAAAATTGAACATGATTTCTGGATTTTATTTATATACGTTTTCCTAAATTCTTTGTCGATTTCTGCGTGCTTTGGATAAGATATGATGACAAATAGTTGGATGCACTTGATTACTGTTTAACAGTGAAAAACCTTGCAGAAATGTCCCAATATTCCGAAGCGGAGAGCTATTCTGCTGCTGGATCGAGAACCTATGCACTGATTGTGAAATACAGATTGGGTAACTGTGAGAACTTATACGGTATAACACACTGGATTAATTGAATTGATAATTGTGCCTGAGACTAAAAAATAAATTTGTGCACACTGAGAAGCAACCGTTGAAATAATATTAGCAACAGTTCTTTCCGTTTGAGAAAACGTGGGTGAATGAAATGGCGTTTCGCTGATTAAAAAATAGTAAAATGACATTGCACTCGCAACATGAATTCAGCTTAGCGCGAAAGGAAACCGTAACCTGACTAATACATGTCGTTTCCAAGTTGATAACTAATTTTTAAAGTGTACCGAATCTTAGCTGTACAGAAATGAAACCGATGTATTTCCACATTATTTTCATTAAAAAAGAGGTAAGTATAACAAACTAGGAGATCGTGCCAGGTTTTTATCATAGTTTAGTAAATATTTCGGATGTTTCTACATTATCTGACACTAATTTACATAAACAATTTAGCTTGTAATTAACTGTTAATGGAACATGGAATTAAAAATTCTTCAATTGCATGACAAAAGTGAAAACTAGCAAAATTATCGATAGTTTTAGAAAGCCCCACTGCGTCCATCGACCACAGAGATCTAGTGACGTGTGGCCGATGTACATAACGTAAAGCATAGCACCGTCCAAGATAGATAATGGCCTACTTCCATCGTAATTAAATTGATTATGGTATATAGCATTATTCAAACTGCCTAAAATATATCATTAATGATAAAACAAGTTATTATGCAAAATAAAAATAAATTTACTGGCGGCGATTGCCAGATTACTCACCATTAAATGTTAATTTTTTAAAATTGTTGATGATCTTTGCGTATTTTATCTACTGCACTGGAATCTTCTTATACCAGTTTACGGAAATACTGAACTAATAATATCAGATATAGGTAAATGCTCAACTAATGTTGTAAAAATAAACAGTATTTAATGGTTTTTTTATTTTATTATATTTATTTAATGGTTTTTAACAAAATTATTGGTATACCTACCGGTATACCAATAATTTTGCGTTGGTATTACCGATTCGGGAAAGTAATATTTTAAAATAATCGTCAGCAAAAAACCAGTACTGTTTTAGGAAGTACTCATGCCTACAGCTTCTACCATCTGTGTAATCACATTTTACTTTGAACAAGACAGTTCTTTATATTCAATTTTAATGCTTTCTTGACTTGAACTTAAGTATCTCGTATAAGGTACTTGAAATGTTCTTACAGTTCTCGAACGCGAGGGCGATCACGCCAAAGTTTCATCAGGCCTGAACCGCTTGGAGGGCAGGCCTCAAGAGCCAGCGGGAGGGGATGGACCAGGCTGAAAGGAAATAGAGCCTCTGGCAGACCTCTACTTTCATGTAGTTCCTACACGATATACATGCAGTTAAAACCAAACGCCTTTGAAAATAGCACGCATAACCCCTGCAGCTCGGCTTCGCCTTCCGCAAACAGGAGGACGCTCGTGCCATTAATGGGAAGTTTGGCATAGTTAGGACTCTAATGGAATGGACGGAGGAATGGAGAAGAACCCCCTAAACAGAATATTTCCAGCACTTAAAAAACATAGCACACAGTTTTAGTGAAATCTTCGACAAGCAACATTTAACGAGTTACCTAGAACGTGTAGGATATAAGAGACTGTGACTGTTGAAAATCAGCGGAAAAAATAAATAAAAACTGTTGCCAGGGATTGAAAGAATGTTTTCAACGAGGCGTGCAAAATGCACATCTCATGCACAGGTCCTTAACCACCCATTAAGGGGTGAGTTTAAAAATGCCCTAACTGACATCTCACTGATTATCGTATTTAACCGACACAATTAAGGCCCCATTCATAATTTTCCCTTTTAAAGTATCTTCTTCTGTTGCAAAGGAAATTAAAATTTCACATTGAGTGTAAGAACATAACGTAAGGACACAACATAAGAAATTACAGAGTCGGGTACTTGCATTGTAACGGGGGTGGTAACAATGCGCGATGACATAAAATATCGTAGGAGATGGTTTATGTTTATCATTTATATAACGTAGTAAGGTTGTGCAATCACCACGAAGCACGAGGATATTTAGTTGAGCAATCACAAAGCGATTATTGCCAGTGTTTTAGAGACATAGTTAAGCTCCTAATGTTTACGTAGCAACGATAGCAAAATCGGAATGGATACGAAGCTCATAGGTTGGCTTTGAGAAAGAAGTTTACTGTACGATTAAAGAAGTCTCTCACAAATTATTCCTTAATTCAAAACAATGCCTATGTAATGGAGCAGGCAATTCCTCGTTGGATGGCTTAACCCTTTAAGGACCATAAGGATTGTAGGTCAGAATTTATTTCAATGACGTACATAATCTAAAAATGACAAGTACATTTCAAAAATCTTTGTATCGAAGTGATATCTCTAATAGTTTCTGAGATACAGCTTGGGACAAATATGTCCCTATGGCCGGTAACGGAAGCATATGTTAACGGGGTTCTATTCCCTGGCGAAAAACAACATTTCAAACGTATGCCTTTTTCCCAGTATAATGATAGCTGAAAACTTGTGATATTTTTTGCTCTCTTTACGAAGAATCATTTGTGACTATGAATTGAGTAATTTTATTTAAAAAACTTTAATTTTTTGGTAATAATTGGGTAAACGGGGAAGGAGAAGAAAGAGAATATGCTCAATAGACGGGATGAAGAGAGGTAGGGCGTATCCTGAGAAAAAGAAAGCGATTGTGGAAGTAGATAGTGGCATGCACGCGTAAAAATCTAGAGGATTATTTTTTCTCCTATTATAGTGTACTTTGACCGGTGAATCACCCTAACAATATAATACTTTATGAGAGAATGTGCTAGGATTAAGTATACTACGCAGAATGCACTGAATTAATACAAGAATATGAAATCCAAACTACAGTGTGTGAGAGGAGATAAGGAGTTTCACCAGTGAAAACCTAGAGGATATTTACTCTCATCCATTTGCACCTACCTTAATGGGTAATTACTCTAATCAATCACCATTGCTATTCTTATGTATTTATCCGTGTAAAATTTATTTACTTAATTTCGATCTAATTTAAAATTGATCAAAGATATTCTCTTATGCCGTGATCAGCTCGCCGGGTCGCTCCAGCCGAAAACCACAGGTCCACTTGGAATTCCAACCACCAAAAACCAACCCAAACCCTTTAATAGCCTATCAAACTCGCATGAGTCCTTCCCTTTTCCACACGACCAATCAGATACTCATCTCCCCCCCCCCCCCCCCCCCCCTTCTCCTTAGGAAAGCGATTCTGGCGCCGCCGAGACGAAACGCGGTCGTTTGTAGCAGCTCCTTCCTTCTCCTCCCAAACCCTTCACTAGAACACACCCCAATGAAACCCCTGGGAATGGGGGGGAGGGGTGGGGTACCCCATCAAATCACTCCAAATAACCCCAAACCCTCACATGTTCCCCATTTTTTAATTAGTGACATTCGCGGACCAGGCCATAATGGGGACGGCAACGGAAACTGAAGGACCAACCATTCCCTCATCCCCCCCAAACCCTAATCGATTGTGTTCTAGTCTTTTTTTATTCTCCCCCTTCCTCCGGTCCTATTTATTTATTTATTTATTTCTCGTTCACGTTCGTTTATTTTTTATTGGACGGATGTATTTGGTTCTGTTGGAGGGGGACGGCGTCGGCCTAAGAGCTGCCAACTGTCTTCTGCTAGAAATGAGGAAATTTGATTGAAAAAAGTCACTTTTGAAGTCGTCCATCCCTGTTACACATATGAGTCGTCTTTGTTCTGCCTTCAGCTATTTTTTTACTGTTATGAGTAAAGGTATCCAAATATTATTTTATTTCGATTGGTGCGTGCCCCGACTACTGAGGTTGCATACCTTAGTTTAATGGCGGGATTACAGCCTGAGTTTACTGAAGAGACAAAAACGGACGAAGTCGTTCACAAAACTTGGTGATTTTAATGTAGTGGAACCTATTGAGATGGCCAGACGGTGCCGTCAGTGGACGATGGGCGAACCTTACTAGCCAAATAATTAACATTCTTAAATCAATATTTGTTATTTCTTTACGTATTAATTAAATTTTCATAATAAAATATGGATATACACAACAAGTTCGAAACGGTTCAGAAACTCCATACGCAAAAATAGTCAACAATGAGCGCTGGTACTCCCGTCAATAGCGGGGGTTAGATGGAAGAAGGGACTTTTAAAGTCTCAATCTCGCCCCAATAAAGACGTTTATCTATCTATCTTCTCATTTACGAAAAGACGACGGAAAATTAAACGAAACCTTCAGGTAACGTTGATGGTAATCCCACCATACCATAAGGCCTTAATCTTAAGAAGACCGCAATAGACTTGCCCGAGGTGGGACTTCCGGGTAGCCACTACGATTAATCACCGTGCCTAATGCGGTAAAATCTGTTTCCTCAGTAGCCCAATCATGAGGAGTTTTAGGATTTGAAAACCACAATTCATCAACATCTAACTAGCAAACTACCACGTAATCCACCGCACGGGCGTGTGGCAGGGTAATTAGAACACCAAGCATGTTAAGGGAATAGGAAGAGGGAGAGAACAGAGGTGAATTGCATGTTAACGATGTGTCTTTAGATAGTGTCGCTCAGTTTTTGATATGGTCACAAATGGTGCGTGGAAAGAAAAAATATTTGTACCAATCACATCGGCAGTTTATCTCTCCTATTTCCTAGCTTTCATTAGTTCTAGAGGTCAAAATAATATCCTTCGTGTCGTACTGATACTCGCCTGCTCTGAATTTTTCGAGCAATCTTAGTCTCGCCTGTACCCTCCAAGTTTCTCAACGGCTCCGAACCTATTCCTTCCATCAGCCGTGTAACACCTTCTGCTCACCCGCACCAGTTTGTAAACGAAGGGTGTGACTTTCCTGCGTATTTAATTTATTTTGCGGATTGCATCTTTTTTTGCGGGTTCCAAAATTCTCGCTGTTTATTCCAGATAGAGGCTAATCAGAGCAAAATGACATCTCTCTTTCATTTAATCATCAAAGTACCTTCCTACTATTCGCATGATTATTCCTAGTCATACAAATGCAGAGTCGCTAATGTTTTGTATGTCTTTCCCTCACACAGGCCTGAAGTTATGGTGACTCATAGGTTTATGATTTGATCTGAATCATTTTTGTGGTGCTGATGTGATTTCTTCCGTAATAATTAACTGCAAAGTATCTATTAAGACTAAGTTCTAGCCCCCAGCCTAGACACCGCAAGTAACGTTGTTAAGGTCCAATGAGAAACCTAAGTCAGCATTGTTTGGCGATCGTGCGTAAGCAATCATATTTGCTGCCAGATCTAGAGTTGATGTCTGTTTTATAAGTTAAGTTCATTTGAGTATTCTACCAGCTGATTAGTAGGTTCTTGGACAGTTCCCATCCTGCATCCCAATTTCTGAGATATTCTACAGCTTTCCCTCCTAAGGATGTCCCGCAATTAGACCCCTCATAAATTCCTCATATCTTCTACCTCCTCTTATTTCGTCCAGAATTCCTATCTTCTTCCTTCCTCTTCCAAGCGTATCCAGTGTTCTCCCCTCTATCACCCTCTTCAGCATGCCCTCTCCTCTCAAAACCTACTCCATCCATGTCTTCTGCCTTCTCTGAACCTCTGCCACAAGTTTCCTCTCCTCTCCAACCATATCCAATACACCCTCGATCGTCTTCCTCGTCACTCATCTCACCCTCTCCATCCATCTCCAATACCACATCTCAAACGCCTCAAGTGGCCGTTAGTAAAAATACTTTATTGAAGTGGAACACTTCTCATGGATAGCGGGTAAGCTCGTTAAGTCTCGCATCACGAGAAACCAGACTCCCGGACGGATCGTCTGTTGAGTCGTTGCGTGGTTACGTTAATACAAGCACTTCAAATTAATTCACAATACCATTACTAGATTTAAGTCAGTCTGTACTTCATGTAATTATCGTTAATTTCTAAATATAATTTTCACATCCATATTTACAGAAATATAAATTTAATGACCTATGTTTACTTATACATAATACTGTGTACTACCCACTGCCAGCCGTATCCATATTCAGTGGTCCACTTTTGTCGGCCGTCCCGCGACAGCCACTTTTTTAAAACGAGAATTTTACTCATTTGAGCCACGAAAGAGTGTGTAATTCATTAAACTCATTGAGATGCATTAACAATTAATAAAGACTATTATTACCATTTCAAACCATAAAGAATGGCGTCTTGAAATAATTTTAAAATGGGCAATGAGCCGTTGTTTTTAATGTATGATGTTGGTTTATAACCGGACAAATGTCACCTCCTCCCGCACAATACAATTCAAATGAGCACATGTCCGTATAAAACAACAGTGGGTGGCACCCCTGATTGGACTGCACTCCGCAAAGGGGAATCGGGACATAAGGCAGGGGAGTGAGTGGGGGGTGCAGAGATTCTGTGGGACAGAAACGATGAAAAAAGAAAGAGATTGACCACTCTTCTCCCTCTCCACTCCTAACCATCCAACGGCGTCGCGTAATTGACTTTCTGTTGTGTCGTTCGCTCGGCCCGAAGTTGAAAACGCAACCGCGCCCGAAAATCATTCGCCTCTCCCTCTTACTCTTACTATTTTGCTTTAATTTCGGATCGGGCGGAGCGAAGTGGTCAGTGTGAATGAAATAAAACTACCGACGTGGTGGTTTTATTTCATTCGCCGATGTGTTTTTATTTCATCCACGCCCAACGGGTGTACCTATACACACACAGAACGTAGAGGCACGTCGATTGCTTCGTTTTTCGGAATTGTTGCTATGTCATGGCGTTTTTCCCAACATGGGCGGCTATTGTCGTCCCACACAAGAAATAAAATGGTTAAAGCAACCTACGATGTTACAATGAGGCAAAAAGAGTTTGGAATTCCACAAAAAGCTTTCACTGTTCGAAAATAACAAGAGGAAATCTTGTTTCATGCATCAAGAGTATACTATATACAGAAAGGCAATAACGATAATGTCAAAAGAACGTCAATGTTTTGCGTTGCGTTTCGGTTGTTACCAAGGCCCGATTTTGGGCGATTGATTAAGCAGTATAGCGGTGGTAAATAAATTAATTTTTATGAGTAGGTAACTGAGAAAGTATACAAACTACACACCATTGCATCTATGCCTCGGAATATGCTAATTTTCTACATATGGAGCACATAATCCATGGAAAATCCATTTCTATTGGCAAATATCTCGAAAAACAGTGCAATAAGTGACAACTCTACGTACAGAGTACACGGACAACTATACAACAACAACTCTAATGTGCAATAAGCGACAATCTATGTATTAGTAGAAAAATTAGACCTTTTTGTATGAAATAAGGCAAACTATATTGCATTTTAGGCGTAATACCCCTCACTCAACAGTATTGTATGGTGCAGAATCATGGGCTCTGAGAAAAGAGTACGAGGAATAGAATGCAGGCTATTGAAATGTGGGTGTGGAGGAAAATAAAGAGCATACTGCGGACGTAAAGGAAGACAAACGAGGAAGTGCTTGTCGTGATGGGTTATGAGAGGAAACTTCTGGGGTTGATTAGGAGGAGGCCGAGTAGTTGTTTGGATGAGGTAATGATGGGCGGAGGGATGCATGATTGAGAGGAGGATGCTGAGTACATGGGGAAGGAGAAGGAAGAGAATGGAAAATATGGACGGGAGATGTAGGACGTATACTGAGATGAAGAGAGAAGTCTGTTTTGGTTGTTGGAGCGATGTTTTTATGTACAGATTTGCGTGAAACTTGGCATATGTGCTCTCATTAGATATGTCTATCGATAAAATAAAAAATGCATCATATGGATTTAGTTTTTTGGTAATTAAACGCAATTTTAACATGTACCTGTCTCATGGTATATACTTATATCTTGTAACAATTCGATTACATATGTACAGATTTCCTTCTAAACCTGACCAGGATCGGGACCATTACTAAATATATGGAGACAATGGACATACAACCTGAAATGGCGCAGTAACGCATAGAGTAACGAAGAAGGACCAGGAGGGTCGACCCCAAGAGACGGGGGAAATAGGCACGGAAGAAGAAGACGTAGAGATTTTCTTCTAAAAGCAAAACAAAACTTTTATTATCAGTAAAATTGTTGCTAAGATATATCAAGGCGTCACGTCGAATACAACATTCGAGATTAACATAATTGAATTTAACTTCGTCTGCATTTCGAATACAGCGCCGAAAACTCTAGTCATAACATGATTTAATTTAGGAAAAAATATATAGTGCGATTCATATGTCGTTTACATTACTACCTGTACGGTGAACTCCAACACGTAAACATGTGGCATTAGTTGAAAAGCAGTAAAGATTTTTTTCTTCTTACTTAAAAAAATAATTAAATGTGCACTCAATGATTCATGATTACCGCTCCAGCCACCTAAAAATTTTGGACCTATTTTCATTTGATTACTATAACAGCTGATTGACAGGTTTTTGGACAGTCCTTATCCTAATATTCCAATTTCTGTCACAATGTCTTGCTTCCCTCCTATAAATGTCCCACAGTCAGACCCCTCTTAAATTCCTTATATATCGTCTACCTCTTCTTATTCCGCACAGAATTCCTATCCTCTTCCTTCCTCCTCTACGTTTCCCCACTATTCACCCCTCTATTATTCTCATCAGCATGCCCACTCCTCTCAAAGGTTCCTCCAATTATCTCTTCTTTCTTCACCAAACCCCTTCCACCAGCTTCCTCTCCTCTCCAACCATATCCAATACCTTCTCGTTCGTCTTTCTCGCCACCCTCGCCTCCAAACCCACTTTTCAAACGCATCAAGTCTACGAACATCTTCCCTTCGCAACGACCAAGTTTACAACTCATACAGCTCCACTTTTCATATTAGAGCTTTTACCAGCGTTTTTTCACGGCTCTTCTCAACCCCTCTTCATCAATTCCCTTCTCTTTGTAAATGCTTCTTTTGCCGGAGCAATTCTACGTCTTATGTCCCTACCACTGAACCCATTTTCCTCAAAAATACTACCACGTTTTGTAAACTGCTCGACCTACTTTATTTTGTGCCCTCCCACTCATATATTCAGCCCAACATTCTTAATTTTATAAAATCTCTTCACTTTCGTCTTCTTATGGTTTATCTTCATCCCAAACATTTTTCACAGTCCCTCAAACACATTTAACAATGAATTTAACCCCTTGGCTGAATGACAAATTAATGCTTGATCATCTGCAAATCTCACTGATTTTATCAGATCAGTTCGTATCTACGATCAATTTTCCCGTCTTGTCTGTTATCTTTTCAATCACCTTACTACCACCATTAAGTTCCTTTTCTTTCATATGTATAACGCATCTTCTCAACGCTCTTTTTGAAATTTCTCTAACGAGTCAAGCTGTTCTCTCCACCATGCCTTTCTTGCTTTCTCTGCTACTCTTCTAAGCCTGTTGTTCAATTACCAGTATTTTCTCTTGCCTAGCTCTGAGTTGACGCTCTTCCATTTCCTCCTCTCCTGCACATTCATTAGCATCTCATTTGTGATCCAAATTTTAGTGGCACTTACTGCCGTTACCACAATTCCTTTTTTCAAACTCCCCCAATCATCATCCCCTATCATTTCACTCCATGATCCGGGCCCATTATTTGATCAACCTTTTCTTGATATTTATACTTCATTGCCCTGCGGTTAATGCCTCTGTATTTCACTTCCTTAACCTCCTAACCCTTCTTTTTTTGGTTTGTACGAAGCATTTCATGACTAATAAGTTGTGATCTGAGTCTGCATCAGCCCCTGGATAGGTACGCGAGTTTTAAGGACTATTCCTGAATCTGTGACTTCCCATAATGTAGTCGATATGTATCCTATTTGTTTCTCCCGGCTTTTTTCAAGAGTATCTACGTTGAGGACGATACCTAAACCATGTATTTGTGATCGCTGGATTAAATCTCCAGCTAAACTCCACACATTTCTCGCCGCGGTTATTTATCCTTCCTAGCCCATAATCGCCCACCTCCCACCCATCTCTTACTTCACTCACCACCACGTTCCAATCCACCATCACTACCAAGAGATTTCTCCAAGGTATGTTACCAATTTTTTCCTCTAACTGATCGTATGTACACACCATCTACCTCCTCCTCTCTCTGATTAGAGGTTGGTATATAAATCAGGATTATAACTAAATTCGTTTGATCTGCCCTTAGCTCAACGCATACTATCCTATTAGTCACCTGTTCTGCATACACTACTTTTCTACTAAGTTCCCTGTTCATTACGAATGCAACCCTGCGCTGACTTTCATTCCCTTCGCTATACATCACGCTATAGCCATCGCTTCAGTAGTTCCGGTTGTCTTTCTAGTGGACCCATTGTGTCTACATCCACCCTCTCCATTTCTTGCTTTGCATTATCTAAGTTTTCGACCTTAGCACAGCCCTAACATTCCACGTGCCTATTCTGATTCTTGCGTTCCTCTTCTGTATCTTCTTTTCCTCTGTTTCTACATTTTCCTCTACTTCCGAGCAAGGATTTCGTTTGATGACGACCGCAAGGGCCATGCTCCCACCACTGCTGGGCCACACCTGGACCACTGGGCCAAGTCCCTTAGTTGCCAGGATTCATTTTCAAATAATAATTGTCCATAATTTCAAGGATTTTTTTATTGAGATGGTATCCCGTGGCTCTACTCTATAGTGCTCAAAAAGTGACATCATCAAGTGAGTGGCCGCTCCGTTTAGGTCAAACGTCTTTTGCAGCCGCCTCACTAAGCTGCGGAAACTGCGCCGTATAACATTCGTCTGTCTCCTAACCTTCGACCTATCTGGAATGGGGCCCTACCAGGAGCATTGCACCCGTCAGTTCACCTCTAGGGGTCATCGCAGCACGACACCCCCCACGCCCTTCTTTCACGACAAAATTGTAATCCTTGGAAAGAGGAGAGAGGGCCCAACGAAGGTAAACAGCTAGACGAAGTTTTATCATCGTCCATTTTACTCTAATGAAATTAGTTTCACTCAAACTACTTTCAAGGTCTCAAAAGATCATTTTTTCCTCTTTGCCTCATACACGTATGCACTCATCTACTTAGTCTATCCTCGCATATTTAATTTTCTTCTTGCACTTTTCCGCACCCATAAATCTACATCAATTTGCTTCCATGGTTATCCTTCAACATTAATTTTACTCCGCGTCTAAACCACTCATACTTCCGCCCAATTCCGGCACTACTAATTGGCGTGATTGGATTTTCAACTACTTTTAATGGGAAAAAATTCGGGTGATTAAGGAAGTAATTTGACTCCTCGCCATTGGACGTATACTCTAACTTCCGCGTACTCTTCCTTCAACCCTGACACAAATTTTACCGCCAACCCCGTTAGTTCATTATCCTTTCCTCTGGCAACAACACTCTGGCCCATCTCTCCATCGTAATACGACATTGTTTAATACCTAAATTAAAATTGAAATTTGTAGAAATGCGATAATGCGATATAATTTCCGGAATGGAAATACAGAGCGAATATAAATCATAAGAAAACAGAGAAGTAGAACGGCACAAACAGGAGCAAATAGGGCATTATAATTACTCCGGTAGTAAGCTAGAAGAAAATAGACATAGTAGCAAAGACATAAGGAGGAGAATAGCTTTAGTGAAGGACGCATTTGGTAATAGACGGAAGCTGGTGAGACAGAGGTTTGATAAGGATATTACGAAGAGGCTAGTGAAGAGTTCCTTATAGATTGCAGCGATTAATGGGGCAAAAACTTGGGACTCAGGGGAATTAGGACGACAAATTGTCGGCCCCGGTGGCGACGAGGTTAAGTCCTCGCCTGCTAAACTGAGGGTCGCGGGTTCGAGTCCCACCTGAGTGGATTTTTCACCACTCAGGACAATGGTTTTTCACATGTTAAACACCCGATGTAAAAGGCCGTTAGCTGTTTTTAAGGATGTGGAAATAAAGAAATAAATAAATAAAATAGGCTACAGGCTTTTTACATCTGCATATGGAGGAGGATGGAGAAGGTGAGGTGGAGGGAGAGGAAGACAAACGATGAAGTGCTTGGTGTGGCGGGTGAGGAAAGGAAACTACTGGATGAGATTGGGGGGGGGGGTTTCAGAGTAGGAGGCTGGATTTAATACTCTTGGTAAACATTTTCTAGACATGACAACCGAGGAAAATTCTGTAAAATAGGGAGGAAGATGGTGTGAAACGCAGTGGCGTGGTTCGGGAATCGGGGCTCCGAAGGGTTTAATGTTGGGAACGTCTGAGCAAGATACTACTTCATCTATAATTTGATGAAATTGACCTCATTTTAAATTTAAAAAAATCATCTTTCCAGTGGGATCAAAATGTTAACCCTTCACCAAACTTCTTTTCGAGCAATTTGCCTAAAACATATAAGCTGTTTTGCATGGGGTAGATTACAGCTTTGAGCTCCAGAGAGAGAATATTAAAAAAAAAAAAAAAAAAAAAAGGAATTTTTAACGCCTAGATTTCGTGAAAAACTAATGTTGTGTAGTTTGTATGATTTCACAGCTATTTATAAGATATTATCAATTACTCACCACAGTACTTTTTACAGATTCGCGAAAAAAACATCTATTGTGACGGCGATTTCACCGTACGGCGTGAAAAAATGAATCGAGTTAAAGACTTATCTAAGATCCTATACATAAAAAAGAATTTTTGTCTGTTTGTCTGTTTGTTCGTGTTTTATGCACTCCAATACCATTCATCCGATTGCGATGAAACTTTGATGAGTTGTTGTGCACGCGCCAAGGAAGGTTTCTGAATTATAAAAATTGCAAATTTTGGGGGTTTATTTACCCCAATATTGTTGACATTTACTCCCATAAGAAAAGAATTGAATTCGGTGCAGGTGTTTATTTATTTGCTTTTTTAAATTACTTGCACTTGAGATATTGGATGGAAATTTTCATCATAGAATGGATAAAAGAATGCAGTATTTAATTCTTTCATTCAATTTTCTTACACGCCTCGTTTTTGTCCAAGTAATGCGTCTTTTTCTCGAAATTCATCAATTTTTCTTCCTTTTCAACAACAGAAATTTCCTTGGAAACCAGGCATGAATATCCATTTAAGGAGGTTCCGCCGCGACTGTGTGAGTCAAAACAAATACTAATTTGATACTTTGATATTTTGTCAAAATAATCCTGCTTTCACCGGTGCAATGCGTTACCTATAGAAACCCAAAAAGTAACGTACAAAATCTGCAGATTATTTCACGAATGTATTTAAATGAGCACTTTTTTCAGCCATAGGAGCCGAATGCAGCGCCATTTCCTACGAATTACCGCTTTTTGACCAATTACGGCATTAATTCTTCAATAACTAGAAAAATAAGGCTGTAATATGCCTGTATTTTATTTTTATTCAATTTCTCTGGCTTATTTTCTTCTCAGAGACAGTTTTCAACAAAAATGGCATTTGTATTTCATGGAAAAATACTATTTTTCCCCGTGTTTCTCTCATTCCCCCATTGAACACCATGTAATTTCAAGTTCAATTATAGAATTAAATAGCGTAGAAAGGTATTATTTTGTTGTTCATATCAGATAGAGGACAAAGTTTCCCACAAGTAGACAGAATATGAATAAAATGACATTTAAGTCATTTTACGGTGGAACCACCTTAATAGCGATTTCATGACTGGCTATTCGCCCCTGCAGCATTTAAAGGCCAGTTTCAGTGACTAATTTGATAGTTGTAGTCAAGCGACTACAGTTCCCCGTTCTCCTTGCATTCTCAATGACAATCAACAAGGCACAAGGTCAATCGCTATAAGTATGAGGATTAAACCTGGAAAATCCATGCTTTTCACACGGTCAATTATATGTTGGATGCTCACGCGTAGGACAGCTGAAAAATTTATTTATTCTTGCAGAGGGTGGTAGGACCAAAAATATTGTACATCGGAAAGCACTGGAATAAAATATTAAACTATTTTAATACACAAAAAATCATTTTCTTTTATTTATTTTGAACATATAAATGTGACTGCTTTGTCTATGTATGCCCACATAGAAAGAAATAGAGGCATTGCAACGCATGCCGAGCACAGCTAGTGTAGATATATTTATTTCATTATTGAGATTTTTGTCATTCATAATAATATATTTGCGCCATTTATATTATTCTGTTTACATCAAACTTCTTACAGACGCTTATATTAAAAAAATTATGTTCGAATTTAGTCCTCATTATGACAAGCGAAGTATCTCGCTCCAACTACCCTAAGGGGTAGGTTGGCTGGGGAAAAGGCCGGAGGCTTAGTAACCGTGAAAAGAGGTCCTCATTCAGACGGACTAGTCCCCTGGGAAGAATGAGGGCTGGTAGTGGAGAATGAGGTATCCACTTCTCTTCTCTCCCCGACCGACAAGTGAATTAGGTCCGCCACAGTGGATGATGATGAGATTATGGACCCGAGGGGGATGTCCGAGGGCAAAATGAGCTCTCTGAAGAGGGTGGGGGGTGGGCGAAGAGAGAGAGAGAGAAAGAGGGGTGGAGCAGGGAGAGAGGGGGTAATGGATAACTCCATGCACGTCTACCATTCCGGTCACTAGCTCTGAATTCATCCCGTGTGTTCTATTCATACCTACATACATACATGCCCATCTCTCTAGGAACACACCGAAATGATACAAGAACAATATTTAAAACTTTTTACTTAATTAAAACATGGTATGACTACAATTTTCGGCACGGTAATCGAAATTTACATGAAATTATATTTATGTATGTATTTTCTCGAAAACTGAACTCGGCGAGAAACTTTGATACTTTTTAGCAACAACTATAACAATAAGAAATGATTTAATTCGCGTTAAGAAGAAAATCTGTGCATATTTAATCAAATTTTTACGAAATACACGTTATGTGCCATAAGACTACGTGCTTAAATAGGATTTAATTGCCAAAAAAAGAAACTCGAAATTATGCAATTTTTTCACTTTTATCTATAGATGTCACTAATGAGGACACGTAAGCAAACTTCCACGCAAATTTGTGCATAGACAACAATCGCTCCAACTAACTTTACGTTCTAACCGACGGACGGATTACTTTAGCTACATGAAGTACTCTCCACTGAGCACTCAAGCAGGGATACGGACTCCACTCTAGGATCTTCACCACTGTCGGGATTCGAACCTGAGCCCTTCGCATATCTCTTTTGCTTCCGTTACACACATATCTCATACACGCTCTCCTCTTCTTGAGACTCCTTATAACCCTTTTCCATTTATAATATCGTTTGCCATGTTCATCCATGACTTCAGACACAACGTAGGGGAATAACGTACGAAACATTTACGGAGCCGCGTCAATGAAACTGGGATTCATCAAGCGAATAGCGCATATAGTAGGAAGATTCTCTGATGAAAAAGTGGGAGAGAGATACTACGTCGCTCTGGTTAGGCCTCCTCTTGAATACGCCGCGAGCATTTGGGACCATACACCAAAAGACTAAATTCGCGAAGTAAATAAAATACAAATGAAAGCCACACGCTTTGTTTTCAACTGCCACGAGCGCACAGAAAATGTCACACAGTTGATGAAAGGATTAGTTTGGGAACCGTTAGAGACTTAGAAGCTATATGCCAGCCATAGATTACTTGAAAAACACCGATCAGGCGAGTTACTGCACGACACGGAGTGTATTATTTTATGGAAATTTATTTATCGAGGGAAGGTCAAAATTAAAAAAAAAACAGTAGGTACTCATTACCAACGTTTCGGAGTGGAATTATTCCATCCTCAGGTCTACAAAGGGGATACATGAAGATTGACAATGACTTTTTAATATACTTAAATATTACAAAATCTATCCATATTTACCTCAGAATAATTTTAAACACATTAAAACCATTTGGTAGTACATTATAAATTTGATATTATATTTCCATATAAACCAGGGTCGATTAATGATATTATTTTAACCCGATACTATCTAGACCTGATAGGAGTTACAAATCAAGAGAAATGTACTGCCAAACTTAAAGGTACTAAAATTTCTTCCCTCCACGCACCATTAGTGAATTTAACAAAAACAGCGTGACATTTCTTAAAACATATCGTTGACATACGCCGCTACATCCCCGGATTGAGCTATTTGCGATACCAAGCGTTAGCCAAAAATACGATTTTTTATTCTTTCGTTCCTCGTATATTCATCCATAAATATCTAAAAACACAAGGTTAAACCCCTGAGTCATCATTCACGCTCGGTACTTATTCCTTTACTTTAACTCTCCAGTGGGCGCGCGCACGGCAAAAATTTAGTTTCTGAGCTGCCCGTTGGATACCGGAAGTATTTAATGCCCGTCTTTCCTGGCATGCATTTTTCATAATAGGAGGCAATATTTCCAACTTGCAGATAAATCATACACGGAACTCTTAAGGTTGTTGGAGCGGTAATCGTGAGTCATTGAATGCACATTATAATAACTTTTTAAGTAAGTCTAAAAAAATTCTCTGACTACATTACGTCTGTTTATACGGTGAAAATCACCATAAATGCGGTGATGTATATGATAAAAGAATTATATTTTAAAACATCAGCTTTAATTAAAGCATTGTTATGACAGATTTTCGGCGTGGAATACGAAATTTAAGCGAAAATTATATCTAAATACGCTTTTTTTTACTCGGCATGATACCTTCATATTTTTACTATATGCATACTTGATATGATATTCAACTATTAAAATAATATGAAACGTATTACCCCGCGTTTAGGAGAAAATCTATACGTACGTAATCGAATTATTTCATAATATGTCATGTTCCATAAGACTACTTGTTAAAATAGCATTGAATTGCCAGGAAACCAAATCGGTAAAATGCAATTTTTTAACATTTATCAATAGATAAATCACGCAAATCTGTACATAAACAAAAATCGCCTCTACAACTTTAAAGAGCTGTTTAGCTTTGTCTAGAGTGAGACGTGTCTGCTGCTACTTTGCCCCCTGTGCACCCTGTCAAGGGAGTGATAATTTCTTTTTACTTTTGTGAGGTTCATCGTAATTTTTCTCGCATATTTTTTCAATTATCACAGACTAAAACTGTCTATCATCTTCCACGTGCATGATTTTAAAATATTGTCTGCAAGAGGCATTTTTTGTCAAGAGACAACATGTGTTAGATGTCACGGTGATCAAGGCCAGGATGTGGACGCCAAGGCCCAAGCATTCTGAAATAGTGTTTAGTAAAAATGTAGCTTAAAACACTTTAATCAAGTCTTTTTTCTTAAAACAAATACCATATTCATGAGTTAATTGATGCATTTTAACATTTAAGATAAAAAAAGTCGCAGAGCTCTCAATATTGAGTGTAAATTTGGCACGCCCACCGGAGAGTTAAAAAAAATAATTAAACGCTTCACAATATGCTATTTTGTGCGATAATAAACACCGCATAGCGTCCATATGACAATGTGTGCGTGTATAGTGGAGAGTTAACCTCTTGCCTTCCTACCTATACAACCAGGAGGGAGGGTATATAACTGCTATCGTCGGCCTTTCAACAGCGGTGTGATCAATTTCATTCCAGACCATTGTGAAATTTGGCGCTTTCGGAAGCGATTATTATTGCCGGATTCACGCTCGATATTCGATGATAACCATACCTTTTAGCACGCCAATGAATTTCAATCAAGGTCGACAGAAGCATGCGCTATAACACCATTAAAAATATATGAATATGAATGAGGAGGGTATAAAGGAAGGGAAGCAGTGTGTGCGTGTGAATTCGAAAACGATTTCTCGTCTCCATTACTCCCAGGCTCGGATAAGATAGGGTCGTGTCTACCCCCTCTTTGCATACTTACACAAGGTCCCCTACATCAGCTCCCTTATTTTACTAAATGCTTCTTTACTAGCGCAATTCTCCTCCTAATTTATTTGCTACTATGCCCATTTTCTTCCATCGCACTACCCAAGTGATTAAATAGCTCAACATGCTCCAGTATGTGACCTCCTACATTTATGACCAGCCTCGCTTTCTTAGTCCCAGAGCAATTCATTAATTTTGCTTTCTAATGATTTACCTCTAGTCCATATTTCCCACACAGATTTTATAGATGACAAATAAACCCTAGTAAAGTAAATAAGTCACAGTTTTACAACTATCGCAAATCACCACCAATGCAAATTGTACGTCCATTTCATACGTAGTCACCAGCGCTTAGTTATTGTTTCCACGTCTTGGTCACTATCCATTGCTTCGTGTGTATACAGCGGTGAAAATATTCTCACCATCGATTGCTGACATTACATCTGATATTGCAGGATTGCAGGATTTTGGGTCAAATCTTGCACAATAAATGTTCCCCGTGTGTACAGGGCTTTAAGAAGGACCAACTTTCTTAATTTTTTTCACCCTTGCACCGATTCCGCCCCACTATTAGCCTTGATATTTTATGAACCGGAATCCTTCGTAGTGAGAGGTGATCTTGATGCGGGCACGAAATGCAAATCGGAAATCCTTCCCCGTCCTTGACTTTTTCACGCGTGCAAGAGTGATCATCCTCCACCGCTATTCCCACCATCCTATGCGGGGGGAGATTGGGTGGTGTCCGTCGGGGATACTAAGGGGACGCGGTGGGAAGGCATTCAACCGGCCAAGGCTACGGAAGGCTTGCTTCATGTCAGACTCTCACATCCGGGTCCGGTCGGGTCCTCTCGGGGAGTTTGAGCGAGATTTTTTCTGGCTACATTTTTATTACTAGTCATTTAAGAGACCAAATTTAAACTTAAAAACCGTCACGATTCATGAATGCTCTCTCACTACTTTCTTACACGCAGACGACTGAATTATTATGGCTAATTTCGTATGGCATCTTTCGAAGAACAGCGCATGAATCATCCATCATAGCGGGAAAAAATAACTGATAAAATCTATCAAAAATGACGGTCAAAATACCCAGTCATGCAAATCATATTAGTATAGAATTGGTTAATTTATGTTTAGAGTAAGTTGTTTCACTGTTGATAGTCTAATATTCTGAGGCCGTTACTTATGTTCACAGAATATAATCATCTTCGCTAAAGTGCAACGTTTATGACGGTAACTACATGGTTGCTATACAATTTTAACATGGGGCTCATGAGTTTGAGTTAAGGTGTGTTAATTTTTTCAAATTACAATTTATCTGAGTCGAAAATGGAAATTTGGGGATATTTCCAGATATATTTATTTGTTTTATTTATTTATTTTCCATGACCACCGAAAACAGCTCCTATGGCCCCTGAATCGGGGTATTTAGCAATCAACAACGAACGACCACACAACCATTGTGTTGCAATACGAAAAAAACGACACCAAAGCCAATTAAATTGGTTCAGCCGTGGTCTAACATCATTAACTGGCTTCCCCATCACCGCTCCACAACGGTATTTTAACGTGACACCACCACCACGTTAACTACCTATTCTCTGACTGGTAACCTTCGACATATCTGGGTCCCTATGAGCGGTCCTACTAGGATCAATTACTGTAGGTCCTACAAGTCCAGCTCTAGGAGTCATTGGAACTCGCAAGCCCCTCCACCACGCCAAGGTTGTAGTCCAAGGGAAGGGTCGTGAAATAATATTTAAAAAACGGCCTTGAAAAACCAAAGATTCCATCCCATTATCAAGGGTCCCTAAAACTTTGAAAGTTGAGGAACTCATGACCTCGTTGCCTGCAGAACTGCGGAGAATGCAGACTCGTTACATAACGAGGGTGACTCCGGAGAACGGGGGCGCCACGGCGTGGCCCACGACTGATGTTTTCCCGCGCACTTGAAGCACCGGAAATGTTACGCACGCACATGATGTTTACTGTAAGCGCACGTGGAGACCCTTCACCCACATCGGATGCAGACCGTAATATTCCCCTCTGGATGGGGTCTTTTAACTAACCAATCCCCGTTTTTCGCCTCTCGCTCAACCCCCGTTGGCCCTGGGTCGTGAAGGGGGAAGGGCTTTTTTTTATAATTGTGCACAGGGAGAGAAATATAGAGGGCAGGACGAGAGTGTAAAAGAGCTTTCCAAGGACTGGGAAAAAGTTTCGACGAGTGCCTTCGACTCGCTGGCAGGACCTCCGTACGCTGTTGATGAGCGAAGCTGCGCGGCTCACGTGGTACACGAGGGGTCAAGCCCTAAAAAAATAATTTAAAAAATAAAAACTCTCTTTAAAAAAACAGAGAATGCAGTGGAAATTTTCATTAAGTCTGCGGGGTGTTTCGCGACCGTGAAATTGTGGAGAAATAAAAAATAATATGGTGCACCAAGGGATGATGTTGGGGCCCCTGTCGTAAAAGAAGAAAAAGGAAGTTTCTGAAACGTGAGTGATGAGGCGAAATTATGGGCGCTGTGCCTCACACTCTCTGGAATATTTCGCAATGACTCACTCTATCCTAACATTTAAGTATTTTTCTATGCTCAACTCTCTTTCCCATAGGGACTATGACTAAATTATGTAACGTAAAATTGATATTTTATTCATCATATTTTGGAGTCATTTTTACATAAAAAGTACGTCATACTGCAAATGTACCCCGCAGAAACCTGAGAAGGAACTACTATTGATATTATTGGAGTATTAAACCGGCGCTAACGAAAGAAGCATTCAGCAATAGGGGAAGCTGACGTATGTAAAAGAGATAAAGAAAATGTTGAAGATGAGGTACATATTAGATTAGATTAACTTTTAGGTGAAGTTCCTCCAAGGAGGACCTAGGGCACTTAGACCTAATGGTCCATTGTGCTAACCACCCTATATGTGGTCACCCATAGAGTCCAGTCGCCCTGCTAAAGGATAACATGTCCTCTACGGGGATACCACTAACTTCATCTAGTTCCAAAAATGGTGAGCCCAGATGCCTAACTCTAGTCCTCATCAGGGCGGGACACTTGCAGAGTACGTGCGATGTTGTTTCGTCCTCTTCCTCGCACCATCTACATTTCGCCGAGTCTGTAATTCTCAGGAGATGAAGGTGCCTCATAACCTGATAGTGTCCAGTAAGCAGTCCCACTATCGTACGAAGTTGTCTTCTATCCAGTGAGAGAAGCTTTTTTGCCAGTCCCGGTCTGGGTCCTGAGGTACATATACTTTGTAGCGTTGTATGGTGCAGAAAAATGGACTCCGAGAAAAGTGGATGAGAGTAGGATGCAGGCATTTGAGATGTGGGTGTGGAGAAGGATAAAAAACTTACGGTGAACGGAAAGGAAGAAAAGCGAGGAAATGTATGATATGGTTGGTGATGAGAGAAAACTTCTGAAGGTAATTAGGAGGAGGCAGAGTAGATGGTTGGAAGAGGTGATGAGATGCGAATGAATACTGAAAGACGAGGTAGATGGGAGGATTTTGAGTAAGTGAGGAATTTAGTGAATAGGGCTTAGGAACGGGATGAAAAGAGGTAGGACGTAGTGCTGCGTTGAAAAAATAAATTATGTAAAGAAATAAGGACCAGACGCTTGTAAAAGTCTTGAAAAATGTTTCTCACCTCCTTAACCGGTAAATTTCTCATTAATTAATATCTACCGGTTTAGGTAGGTTTATGTGGAGGAGAATTTAAAAAAGTACTAGACTTAAACAGGCGCAGCATACTATTCCCATGAATGGTTTCAACATTGGCATTGAATTCAATTTTATAGTGAAACAACCTTACACAGTGAGTAAATGTAATAGCGGTAAAATTGGAGCCGCTAAAAGAGTCTACCCGTTCGGCCGTCGTACCTTCGGAAGTATTAAAATGCACGTCTGGTGTACAAAGGAGGAGAAAGGATGGGGATATAAAAAAGAACGCCTTCGATTCCACGAAAAGGCACCGTGGAGGATGATTGGAAGGGTAGGAGGGGGAATTTGGAGGTGGGAGAATGAAGGCCTCCTCGTTTAGTTCCAACCTTCTCCGGGGAAAAAAAATATAAAAGGACGCAGAGATTCAACTCGAGAGAGAGAGAAGAACAGAGGGGAGCAAATGGGAATTCCAAATAAGTCGGGAGGTTGGCTGAAGTGGAAGAGGCGAAAGCGTGAGAGGAGCAGGCAGATGTGATAAACGAAAGGAAATGGAGATCTGGGGATGGTGGAGGAAAACGAGAAAGCAGCAAGGCGAAAAACAAATCACCCCCTTATTATAGCAAGAAGACTTCGAGCGCAGATCCGAATACAGGCTTGCTCAATTGTTGTCTTCGACGTGGTTTACTCGGTTATATAGGTAGAATGGACCGTTATATAGGTAGAAGAGTAAGGCTCAAGTTAATCCCCGGGACGGGATATTAAATTAAATAGTCCATGAGGTCAAGAAACTTTGCTAGGAATGCACAACATTACGGAATGGAATAATAATAATGGTGTCTTTATTCAAGCAATATTATGGCTATCTAGCCCTCTCTTAAATATAACTCTTATAACGAATACACAGCCTTGCCGTGGGAGTTGAAAATCCTACTCAGGGGGGATTCGAACCGCTATCCTTGGGTTGACAGGTAAGGACTTAACCGCCACCACTGGAGCAGAAAATATATACTAGAACTGCATGGGAGAGGTTTGGGTTGGCGTGGTGGCAATCTCTAATTACTGGTTTTAGATTATTACACTGAGAATGTCAGCTAAGTTTTTGGATTATTAAGGGAAACATGCTTTTTAAGAAACTATGAATTTTTAATTATATAAATGTCAGTAAAGCCGCATATTTTTTCAGTAAAACAGGACCAAAAAACTCAGTATTAAAAATGTGTGTGCATGTGATTGGATTTCAAAATATTTCAAAATGCTGTAAATTATTTTAAGTGGTAACAATTTGAATAAATAGGCCTGAACAAGGTGAAAAACAACCAAAATATGGAAGTAGGCAAAACGTAATTCAACCATCCTACCTGGAGGTGGGGAGGGAAAAGCCGGAGGGAAAAAGAGGGCGGGAAATTATTCGGGAAATTCCCCCCTCCCTCCTGCACCCTCCTCTTGCTCCACCCTCCCTCTCCCTAAGGCCGAGGTTCAAATCCTACTGGTGATGGAGATTTCGATCGTTGCAGAGCACAAGTATAGATGCAATAGCTAAAAATTGATCTATCCTAAATGAAACATCGAATTTGCACCTATCCACATTGTAATTCGTTGCTTTTATCTCAATGTTTTCATACCTAATATTACGAACATTTATCAAATTGTGGCAAAGACAACTAAAGCTTAGAAGCGACGAGGTAAGTTATTTATTTCGATGAATACGCTAGTTACCAAGAAATTGGTGGCCCTACTTTCGCATGACCCTTATATGGACCAAAATGTTTACTACTGAGAAAGAATTTTTTCCTTCTTGTAGCTAAATAACGGAAGTTAAGTATACAGCATTAACAAATGTTTTAAGTATTTTTAATTGAGTGAAGGACGTGAGGTTAAGGGGTAGACCGAGAAAGCCATTGTATAAATTAGGGATAAGGGACTCTGCAAAAGGAGGAAAATAAAGGGTCATAAGAATAGGATAGCTGGTGTGAAGAAGCCATGAAAGAACGCAATGGATGTGATAGGGGTGCGCATGAATAGGGTATTATCGAGAAAACTATTAATGAAGAGCCATTTTTCGAGGTCTGACACCAATAACTAAGCCCTTTTAATATTCCCACACCGATATGGAAAGACGTGATATGCATGTATATTGTAATTTCTGATTGTATCGAATTCGGTTCATTAGGCATGGGGCAGAAATTAGACAAATGAGCACTCTTGAGGTATGCGCCAACTTTGGCCCACCTGACATATAAGGGTAATTTATAAAAACCAATGCGTTACGCGCGTAATTCCACGGGGGGAAAATCACTCACCTTGACCGGGACTTGAGCCCGGATTTCACGATCGAGTTGAGTGTTTTAGTTGAGATACCGGCGCATCCTTCTCCCCTGTAGATTTTTGCCGGTAACTTTATCGGCCAAAACACTCGACTCGAAGTCGAAGGATCTGGGTTCGAGTCCCGAACTAGGAGAATAGTTTTTTTCTCTGTGAAATTTTGCACCTAAGTGCACATGCTGGTAACTCCGAAAAGGTAATAACGTGGCTAGTCCCTGTTTCCCCTAAATTCATGACGCCCTCAATTCGGAACGACATAAATTATTACCGCCATAAATTAAGAGTGAAAAAAGATAATGCAACTATATTGTTCAAATAAGATAAGACTACGAACAAGGAAACAGTACGTAAAAACATTCATGAGGAGCGTGGCACTCTATGGATCGGAAACATGGGACAAATGGAAAAGAAGACCAGAAAATATTATAAACCTGATAATTTTTCAAGTTAGTCGTTCTAGAGAGACAATGTTGGGTTTATTCTCCGCGGCTGTGGCATATCATGCACGAAAACGTCTCCTGTGCTACAATGTAGACGGGACGAGAACAATTTGTTCGAATACAGACCCACTGAAATCCCCCTTGAATTAATATGGCTTGGTGGTTTATCGGGCTAACACACTTGACCAGATTCAGATCCAGATTCGAATCCCGGTCAAGGCAAATGATATTTTTTTTATGGCGAATTTCACCGTCTTGGAGTATATAAACCCGGTGTTGAAGGAGAATGCTGATGATCAAATGGACGGATATAATTAGAAATGAAGAAGTATACTGAAGAGTAGAAAAAGAAACGACCGTATGGAAACTATACGGAAAAGAAGAGCCAGATGGATTGGGAGCACTAAGAGGCACAATCGGTTTGTGAAGAACATGAATGAAAGAAAAATACAGGCTAAAGTCCCAAGAGGAAGACCAAGGGATAAATACATGCACGAAATAAAGAGGAAATGCATGAAGAAAACTACAAGGGAGTATGTAAGGGAAGTATTAATAGATAGGAAAGGATGGAGGGCTGCAGTCAACCAATCTTAGGATTGAACGACCAATGAATGACTAAATGAAGATGCTAGATTTCATCAGTTTTCTGAAGCGCGCAGTCGCGAGACGATCTATTTCACATCACTAAGGAGCATGTCACCAACTCACCACCACCAAAGGCCAGGCCACTCCCTTATCTTGGAGAGAGGCAAAAAAGAACATAAGCACCTGGGGGAGTGCGGGAGATACCATGAGATAAAAAGAAACAACCCTCTTCTTTCATTCAACCCTCGGAAAGGAGCGGGAAGGAACATCTTTTTTTATTTAAAAAAGTACAAAAAATAAAGTAGAAAGAGACCATATCAGGGTAACGTCAAGGTTGGAGGATTCAAAAGAAGCATGAGGGTGTTCTTTTTTTGGCGTCGGAACTCATAAGGTGTTCTTCGGAGGTTTTCGTCATATTTTTTCCTTAACTCTTAAAGGGCAGTGAATACTTCACAGAAATGCAAATATAAAAATCGCCAGTGTGTAGTAAGAGGATTTCACAAAAGAGCTATGGAGATGGTGGAGGGAAGGTTATTCGGACGGACTGCGGGGCTCTGGCGAGCGCGGCGCTGCATGTTCGGCACCCCACAGAGAAAGGAAAATATGACACCCTCCTCTGTTATCACAGGCACAAGAACACTATGAAATTTAAATCATCGAGGAATTACTGAATTAAAAGGTGAAGTATCCCTGTAGATGCATACGCTGGTTGGTTTTCGTTTCACTCCCAATTATGGAGTACTGCTTCCTTGAAAATTGTTACTTTTTAACAAAGTGTGCTATCTTTTTTCTCTCCGATATGATTAGGGTGAGCTCTACAAAAACACGTTAAAATCCATTTTCTTCATTTTAAGCACCTCTTGGTGAAAACAGGTTTGTGTTATTTACATACGTGCAACCGCGGGAAATAATAAATCCAGGAACTGCGGAGAACGCCTTTTCTGGCTTCGTACCTAACTCCCTAAAAAAAATTCTTGTCATTTAACTTTACTCAATCGTTCTCTTGCGACCATTCAGGCTACTTTTGTCTACATTCGTCAAAAATAATCATTTCATATCCACTGAGAGAGACAATGAAATAGGATGTTTAGATCCTTTCTGTTGAAACACTCGTTAGAGGCAAAAACAATGCAAGGAAACTGTCACTTTGGGAACCACGAGCAAAACAATTAAGAAGAATTACTTCAAATCTAAGCGACAGTGGCACTAAAAAGGAAGAATATGTACTAAATGACACATTTAAGTCATGAAAAAACTTAAAAGGAAAAATATGTACGAAATAATACATTTAAGTCATTAAAAACATAACACAGGTCATAAGTGATTAGGAGACTGCAAATAAAATGAATCAACCGAGGGTTAAAATTCTTCGAATCACTCTCCATCACCAAGTACTGCTTTTTTGAAAATGGCGTGGAAACCGGCTTGCTTTATCTAATGGCATGCAACCGTTGCGATGGAAAACTCAGTAGTCTGAAAATGTATTTTTATGACGCAGTGTCCACAGTAGTTAAGGTGGTTGGAGTGCTTTTTGTTTCAAGTGAGATTTACATGCAACTTTGAACCCGTGTTCTAATTATCTGATATCTACATATAGGCAAAAGTGAAACAAATTTGCTGTAAGTATACCGATATGGTTTTTTGGCAATTCAATGCTATGTCAACCTAGACACATTACTTGTATTTCCTAATAATTTGATTACGTACGTACAGATTTTCTTCTAAATGTGAATTAATATATTTATTATTATTGCAATTTTTATAGCAAATATTGAGGTGTCACGCAGAGTCCAATATTCTATAAAACACATTTTAATAAATATTCGTCAAAATTTAGAATATCGCGACGAAAACTCAAGTCATAACGCTTTAAGGAAAGATTTAAAAAATTTATTTCTTGTATCATTTCCATTACTGCCTGTATGGCGAGTTCCAACGCATGAACAGATGAACTGAGGTGAAATGTGGTCTATGAATTTTTTTTCGACAAAATTAAAATGCGCGCACAATGACCACCGTTTACCACTCCAGCCACCTTAAAATTGTCTGAAAAAAATACATAACAATAAGATATTAAGAAAGATATAGTATAATAAATGTGGCCTCAATTAAAAGGTAAAATGACTTGTAATTCTAATTACACCACAATATCAGCCTCTTACCGCCGTTCCTTTCCAGTTATTTCCCAAAAAAATAAAACCCGTTTTCCGTGATATATGATGCGGTTCCGCACTCTGGAAAGATATTATTGAATAAATGAGGAATTTCAGTCGCACATATCGCGTTGGAAATTTAACGGCGTGCACTTTGTATGTTTTCTCGATTATTTTAACAAGCTAACAAATTACTCCCGGAATACGTTTTACAACATCGCAAAAAAAAACCTTCGGCCGTGAAGGGGTGAAAAAAATAATTCGATTTAAATCCCTAAATAGGAATGCTTAGTTAATTACCAAGACGTTAAGTCACATAAAACACATTCATCGCATCATTCATAGAGAATTATGTTTACTCCACCCTTCTCGCAATTACTTAAATTTAGAAATAAAGTTCGAGTACGTTCTGTATTACTTGTACCTAAACCCTTACATTACGTTGAAAGATTACCTGATTGTTTTTTGGCGGCCGGAGTGGACCAGGGGTAGCGTTCTCAATCTGAGGGTCGCAGTTTCGAGACCAGATGGCGGCAAATAGTTTCATTATTTAAAAAAAATAAATAAATGGGAAAAATCTGGAAAGAGACGAGAATATCCTATGCCATGTATACCACCCGGCACTTCTGACAAGCATCATTCTCACCAGGAGGCACTCATGGCGCATATAAACAAGATCGGCCCTGTATCAACTGCCACAGCTTCGGGCGAGAGTGAATTTCACGGAATCGGCCGGAGTACTGCGGTGTGGAAGGCAACGGGAAACCATCTCATCAGTCTCCCTAGTAGATGCAGCCTTGCATTCATTTGACATTATGGCATTCCTCCCGGTAAATAGTCCGGGGGTTAAATAGTCCCCCGATCGGAACTCTGGGTGTGGACTTCTTGGAGAACAACAGTGAACAACGTGTATGTCAAGTATCCACAAAAAGATGTTCACAATTTTTTGTGTTAAATAACAACAATTTGCGATGTTTTACGCAGAATTGGAAAAGTAGGTTTCAAACCATTGTCGCATCGTAGTAAATATACCACTATACCACTTAAGGTGATATACTAGATCTCCACAGTAGAGGGAAAATGTATTTTAAAGCTTGTGGGATGAAGTCGAACTTCGCAGTCGGAAGATAAAGATATTCATTCGGATGCATGCGAACTTCGCAGAATTAAGAATAATTTGCGTTTTCTAATAGCAAAACAAATATCACCAGGAAATACAGTATTTTATTTTAAACAACTCTTAGCAAAAGTGGTCTTCAGTATTTGTTTTGACTCACTCAGTCGCGTAGGAACCACCTTTAAGCGACGAAAAGGAAGGCATTGAAATTCAGAGGAGGAAGCAAGCTTGTTTTGAGGATATGTTGGGGAGAAGCCCACGTGACCTTCTCGCTCCCAACTTCCCTTCACCGTCTCAGAAAACCAACCCCTTATCCCAACGGGCCATTCAGGTGAGGAAGGCCGTGGGGGAGTCAGGGATGGAATCCATACTATGCCACCCACCCAAATCCCCCACCACCCTCCACCCCCCAACCTCTTTTCCGAGATCCAAAAGAAAGAAAAGAGAAAGATGTCGGTTAACGGAGGATGCTGGGAAGGACAAAAATACGCGGATTTTCAGCTCTCCCCGAGGGAAGAATTTGAACCCTTAAATAAAAACCAGGATGGTGTTCAATCTTTAGGTTTGGTTAGGGTTTATTGGAGTTTACACACGTGAGCTACGATCGATCTACGTAGGGGTTTCGACTTTGTTGGTAGTGCGGTTCATATTACGTCATTTAACCGAGTGGTCGCGGGTTCGAGTCCCGCATGGGCGGGTTTTTCTTCACACGGGGGATGATTGTGTGTGCTACGCCTGATCAGTTAAATGTAAGAGAGAGAACTCCATAGTCCTAATTTTCCTCGTAATAAAGCCTGATTGTCATTATTATGGCCGCATGTAGAAAATATAAATACGTATAAAATATTTTATGAGGCCAATAAGTTAAGGCATTCGTTCAATATTCGTTGCAATGAGACTCGATAATTTTGTTGGTTCCATAAATGGCCCAACAACTCATTGGGCCTGATAGATTGCGTTGCTCATGAGCTCCATGGTAACCAAGATGGAAGATTTGCAATGAACCGTTTGTACGAGAAATTAAATCTACATCTACAAAATAACCTGCAAGCCACCTCAAGGGTGTGTGGAAGGGGGTGAGTTATCACCAAAATGCACTACAATGTACCCCAATAAAGTTATGAAGTAATTGCTTGATAGAAGGGTAATTATGAGACAGTTAACGAGTTTATGTATTCATACTGAATACATAGTAAAAGTGCATAAGTAAAATAATATATGTGTTTTAGCCAGGGGTAATAGAATAAACGAAATGATAGAATTAATAGCTATATGGGGATAAGTTAAGAAAAAGATTATCTCTTATCGTGATGGATCTCTAAACTAATAATTCAATAGCTAAATGTTTGGGGAAAAATGTCGGCCTCGGTGGCGGCAGGGTAACGTCCTCGGCTGCTAACGCAAAGGTCCCGGGTTCGAATCCCGCCTGAGGAGGATTTTTCACTTTCAAGAACATGGTTATGGTTGTCTGTACTTGTCCACTGTTTATTGTTACTACCCCAACATAAGTGCTGTTTTCGGTGGTAATTAAATAATAAAATAAAAAAACTGGCCATTATATGCTAATTTTTTTCCTTCAAATTCACCAAAGGATGTCATGATCTCTGTCTTTGGACTAGAATCATAGGCTAAGAAAAACTTGACATTTCGCTGGCGGAAACTCTATGACTGATGAGCCAATCATTATATCAGTTTTTTTACGTAAATACTCAATGTACTGAATTGGAATTATTGATAACGAAAATAACGAAAAGGAGAAAACATAAACACACGGATAAGAGGAGAGTGATTCGCATCAACTGAGGAAATTTCCCGCAGTATCTTCTAGCCACTTAAAATTCGCGAGCCTTCTTTTGCAAACGCTTGTACCATCTTCGGTTTCAAATATGAACGAGACAACTTCCCGAAAGAACATACTCTTCCGTTCCGACCTCGAAATTCCCAGTCCAACACTATCTTTAATTTATTTTCCAACTCCATAAGACTTCGTTTCGTTATTCTTAACATCCACGTCTTTCCTTATCCGATAGCTAGAAGATACCTACCTTCCCACCAGCAAGCTACTAACGCTCGTAAGAATCATCCATATTCATCCACTTTTCCTAACTTTTCCCTTTCATTCTTTTCGATCGCAAACCGTTTAGCATAATTAACATTCCCGACTGAAAGGATCGTCTCTCTCAAGAGCTTAATAATCTCGCGAGATCATTAAGTCATCCAGCGGCCGTGTCAAAGAAATAATAGCCATTCAGATTGCAGGCGGGTGATGCCTCGTTGGTGCCGATGATTAGTAGAGAACATGTTCGAGAAAGAAATGAAGGATCCCTTGGAAGGATTATCCTCTCGATGCCGATTCCTCGTTGAGTGTCCACAGCCGTTGTCTGAAAGAACTCGTCACCATTCGTCAAAAATGTTGGAAACGGTTTTCTGCTATTGTTTCCACTTTTAACGAACGAGTACATGTACATGGTGCGTTGTCGACCTGTTTTTTCTTAACCCAAATTGTTACTCTGGTAGGAGGATCATGCCATTAATAATCTGTGTCAGATGACTGGCGATGAACCTTTCCAGGAGTTTTCCCAAATAGGACAACAGCGATGTTGGTCTGAAGTTCGTCAGTAAGATTTCTCGCCAAGCCGAATAATTATTAGACGAATATCATCCATTTGGAGTGACACTTAATCGATTGAGAAGATGTTACATAAATACAAAGATAGTTCGGAAAACAGCGGATTTTTAAGAGATAAGAAGGGCTATGCAACGGATACTGCAAGAAAAGAATTTAGCATTCATTCAAGTATTCTACCAGCTGATTGGTAGGTTCTTGGACAGTCCCCATTTTGTATCCCAACCTAATAGAAATTGTCTCGCTTTCCCTCCTAAGTTATTAGATCCCTCTTCAATTCTTCATATCTTCTACCTCCTCTTATTTCGTCCAGAATTCCTATCCTTTTCCTTCCTCTCCCACGCTTCCCCAGTGTTCTCCCCTCTATCACTCTCTTCAGCATGCCCTCTCCTCTCAAAACCTCCTCCATCCATCTCTTCTGCCTTCTCCGAACCTCTGCCACAAGCTTCCTCTCCTCTCCGACCATATCCAATACCTCCTCGTTCGTCTTTCTCGCCATCCAGCTAACCTTCTCCGTCCTTCTCCAAACCCACATCTCAAACGCCTCAAGTCTACGCACATCCTCCCTTCGCAATGACCACGTTTCCGACCCATATAGCGCCACGCTCCATATTAAAGTTTTCACCAGCCTCTTCTTTACGTCTCTTCTCAGACCCCCCCTCATCAATTCCCTTCTCTTCGAAAATGCTTCTTTAGCGAGCGCAATTCTGCATCTGATGTCCTTACCACTAAACCCATTCGCCTCCAAAATACTACCCAGATACGTAAACTGCTCGACCTGCTCTATCTTCTGCCCTCCGACCCTTATATTCAGCCCCGCCTTCTTAGTTCTACAAAATCTCATTACTTTCGTTTTCTTGTGATTGATCTTCATCCCATACTTTTCGCACTGCACCTCTAATGCATTCACCATTGACTGTAACCCCTTGGCCGACTGACTAACTAATGCTTGATCATCTGCAAATCTCACTGATTTTATCAGCTCCCCTCCTACCTTTATTCCTACCTCCTCCTCCCCCCATGCCTCCCTTACCATTTCCTCTGAATACACGTTAAAAAGCAACGGCGATAGTGGGCACCCTTGCCGCACTCCCCGTCCTATCGTGGCCCATCCCGATTCACCATTGGCTACCCTAACCTGCGCCGTCTGGTTCATATACAAATTCCGAATCAGACGCCTGTCCCTCCAATCGACTCCTAATTTCTTCAACACTCCCATTAATTTCGTCCATTCCACCCGATCAAACGCCTTCTCGAAATCTATGAAGCATGCAAAAACATCCTGTCCATACTCTAGGTTTCTTTCTACTAGAGTCCTCATCACCGCTATAGCGTCTCGCGTTCCCGTCCCTCTCCTAAACCCGAACTGGTCGTCACCCAGGTATTCATTCGCCTTCTTCTCTAGCCTTCTGTTTAGAATCCTCAGAACTACTTTGGCCGCGTGGGATATTAAGCTTATTGTCCTATAGTCTTCGCAAGTTTTTGCCTTACTCTTTTTCGGTATAGGAATTAGTACAGTCTTCGCGAAGTCTTCCGGCCACACTCCATCCTCATAAATCCTACGAATAAGCGCAAAAAGTTTTCCTCTTCCGTTCTTCCCCATGCTCTTTAAAAACTCTGCAGGTATGTCATCTATTGCTACCGCCTTATTCCTTTTCATGTCTCTTAGAGCTCTTTCGATTTCGCTATCTAGGATACTTGGTCCGATGCCATCGCTGTCGATGTCGTCTTCCCTTTCTATATCTAACCTATTGGGCCTTGTTTCTTTACTATAGAGCTCTTCAACATACTCCTTCCACCTCTCCTGGATCTCTCTCGGTTCTACGATCATCTTTCCCGTCTTGTCTGTTATCGTTGTAATTCCCCTTCCCTTGTTACCACCCGTCAGTTCCTTTACTTTCCGATATAATGCATCTGCTCTTCCCTCTTTTTGGTATTTCTCTAACGCGTCGATTTGTTCTCTCCACCACGCCTCTCTTGCTTTCTTTGTTTCTCTTCTAAGCCTGTTATTAAATTCTCGGTATTTTCTCTTACCTAGCTCTGAGTTTACGCTCTTCCATTTCCTTCTCTCCTCCATCTCCCTGATCATCTCCTTCGTGATCCACGGTTTTCTAATTTTAGTTGAACTCACTACGCCTACCGTTGCTTTCGCCGCTTCTATAATTCCGTTTCTCAAACTTCCCCATTCATCTTCGACTGATCTAACTCCATGGTCCTCACCCATTCTCTCATCCACCTTCTCCCGATACTTCTTCTTCATTTCCCCAGTTAATGCCTCCGTATTCCACTTTCGTACCCTCCTTCCCATTCTTATCTTTTTCAGTTTTACCCGACATTTAATGACTAATAAGTTGTGGTCTGTGTCTGCATCAGCTCCTGGATAAGTATGAGAGTTTTTAACACTATTCCTGTATCTGTGACGTACCATTATATAATCTATCTGGAACCTATCTGTGTCTCCCGGCTTCTTCCAAGTGTACCTACGTCGAGGATGATGTCTGAACCATGTATTCGTAATTACTAGGTTATTTCTGCGGCAAAACTCCACAGCTTTCTCGCCCCGGTCGTTTCTCCTTCCTAGCCCGTAATCGCCCACCTCCCGCCCATCTCTTCCTTCACCCACCACCGCGTTCCAATCCCCCATTACTACCAGGTGCTTACTTCCTGGTATCCTACCAATTATTTCCTCTAGCTGATCGTACACCCCATCTACCTCCTCCTCTTTATGATTAGAGGTAGGCATATAAACCTGGATTATAACTAAATTCGTTGGTTCTGTTTTTAGCTCCACGACTATTATCCTATCACTCACCTGTTCTGCATACACTACTTTTCTACCGAGTTTCCTATTCATTACGAATGCAACCC
Source organism: Pyrrhosoma nymphula (assembly GCA_963573305.1). Taxonomy (NCBI): domain Eukaryota; kingdom Metazoa; phylum Arthropoda; class Insecta; order Odonata; family Coenagrionidae; genus Pyrrhosoma; species Pyrrhosoma nymphula. The sequence continues at coordinate 82,319,004 of OY754334.1, read as the reverse complement.
CGCGCTGACTTTCATTCCCTCCACTATAAATTACTCTATAGTCGCCGCTCCAGTAATCCCCGTCATCCTTCCATCTTACTTCACCCAGACCCATGATGTCTACACCCACCCTCTCCATTTCTTGCTTTATATTCTCTAGCTTCCCCGCCCTCAGCATAGTCCTAACATTCCACGTGCCTATTCTGATAGTTTCGTTCCTCTTCTTTATCTTCTTTTCCTCTGCTGCTGCTACGTCTGAGCAAGGATTTCGTGTGATGACGACCGCAGGGGCCTTGCTCCCACCGCTGCCGGGCACGACACCCGGCCCTCTTGGCCGAGTCCCGTAGTTGCCAGGATTCATTATCAATTGAGAACTGTCCATAATTTCAAGGTTTTTGTTTTAATTGAGATAGTCTTCCGTGGCCTTACTCAATAGTGTTTTTTACGTGACACCATCACTTCAGAGGCCGCCCCACTGGGGTCAGACGCCTTTTGCAGCCGCCTCACTGAGGTACAGACGCTGCGCGGACTACCATTCGTCTGTCTCCTAACCTTCGACCAATCTGGCATGGGTGACCCTACCAGGAGCAATGCTCCCGCCAGTGCAGCTCTAGGGGTCATCGGAGCACGCAAGCCCTTCAACCACGACAAGGTTGTAGTCCAAGAGAAGAGGAATTTAGCATAAAATATACAAAATGATAAACTTTATCTAAAAAATATCTCACGTCACTATCATTTACCTGTATTTTTGTTGTGATATTCGTAACAAAATGCTCCGTTTTGTTCACAGAAAAATGCATTCCAAGAAAGTGTGTAATGGAAAATCTTGTCATAACGATGTCAGAGAGAAAATTTACGTTATTTTCTCAAAGATTTTTCGAAGTTCACTACTATTGTTATTCTCAATGCATTACATACGAAACAGCCGTAATAACGCAAATAAGTTAGTTTGAGCTACTGCCGTGTACGAGAGTTTGACCGCCTCACACCGAAAGGAGGAAACAAAAAATTATTCGTTCATTGCCTGTGAACATTGAGAACGATAACAGAGTGGTTGATTGAAATACACAAGGTAAACGACAGATTTGGGTTGCAACCGTAGGTGACGTGCCACAAAGATGGGCTATGAGAGTGCTTAGCAACGCGCGCAATTATTTACCAGTCAAAATAATAAAAAAGGGCACTTTCAATATTCAAATATAGTGCTACTCCATTAAAAAGGCATTCAAATTTCGCAGTCCTAAATAGAAAAACACCAGAGTTAGAACCGTCCAAAGTTAGCGTCCCCGTACGTACACTTTCGTCACCGAGTGGAGCTTTTTCGCGTGTCCTTATGGGCACTTTCAGCGTTTAACAAAAAAAAACAGGTTTAGTTTAACAGTTTAGGTTAAATGAAAATAATTCTACGCTGTCTTCTTAAAGGACAGGGAAATATGTTTTCCTAACTTAGCTAAAGAAGGAGAGTTTATTAAAATTCGAATACAGATCTGAAAACTGCAGATTTTAAGAGATAATTGCAGCGAATAATAAATAGCGAGGTAGTACTGAAAATCAATAATGCACAACAAAATAAATAAAAAAAATGTTCCTCATATAAAAGACATTTCACACCAATTCCATTTAACATTAAATTCGAGGTTGATATAAAAAAGAGATGTGACAAAAATATGCAGCTAGAAGCAATTATATATCTACATTTCTCAAGTATTTAAAAACTGGTCTGATTTAAACATAATTAGCCATGGTGGGACGCCATACCATGGCAGGTCTGGCATGAAATGGCCGTTTTTCGGGAAAAATGAACGCGGCTCCATTAATAATAACGGTTGATTTTATTTAAAATTCAGCGCCGGATCCACATCACCAAGTATAATTAATTTTCTCAGGATGATATATACAGATTAGACCAATTTAAACTGCCCACATGGGTGCCCTTTATAAGTATAGGTTAACAGCCGTGGGAAACAAACTACAGTGAAGCCCAAGGTATTCCTAAATGGTCCTTGCATGGAAAACGTATTTGCATTTTTTCTGGTAATAATGGATTCTGCGTTAAATCCAATTGACGAAGTATTTAGAAGAACTCTTCCCGAAATTCCCATCGATCGCGAAAAGCTAAAACGTTTCACTAAACTAAAATTGAATTTCATAGAACTGGATTTCTTGCTTGTGGACAGTGAACCGTTACAACTCATAACATCCGTCGAGTTCTAATTTTTCTTTCAGCGAATTCATGAAGAAATTGTGCGTGTTGAGCAAATTAAATTGTTGGAACGGCGTTGAAAATCCTATTTTTGTAAGTCCACCAATGGCTCACTGCTCTCGCCCTCAATTTAGTTCAAATCTAATTACCTTAGTGTATTGTATCTTACCACACATACAGTAACATTTTATACGTGATGTTAGCTCTACTTTTCTAATTAAGGTTATTGTAGAGATTTTTGCTTACAGACAGATTTGCGTGAAACTTAGTATATGTGTTCTCATTAGTGAAATCAATAGATAAAACAGAAAAAAAATGCATCATACCGATTTGGTTTTTTGTCAATGCAATGCTATAACACGTATCATTATGGCACATGACATTTTTCGTAAACATTCGATTACATAAGTACAAGTTTTCTTATAAACTTGAAATAATGTATATTTCTTATTAATATGATTGTTTCCAACAAATATCAAGGTGTCGCGCCGAGTTCAATATTTTAAAACAACATTTTAAAAAGTAATTTCGTCATAATTTCAAATACCGCGCCGAAAACTCAAGTCATAACATGTTTTAATTAAGTAAAAAAATGTAAAATATAAATCTTGTATCATTTTCATTACTGCCTGTATGCTGAGTTCCAACGCATAAACAGATGCACTTAAGTGAAATGTGATCCAAGAACTTTTTTTCGTCCTACTTAAATTATTAAAATGTTCACTCAACGACCCACGATTACCACTGCGGCCATTTTAAGACACAAGCATAGCCAGGAACATGTACGCTTCAGGCTGAAAACGAAAATGATCGCACTAGGCATTGATTAGCTAGAAGATTAATACAATAGATGGGGGAATGATTGAGTATGGAATTAACGATTACATAACCCATATTTTAATTAAAGATTTCGGTAAGGGAGAGGTTTGGCTGAATGGATGGAGTTGGAGGCTGTTCGAGATGCCCTGAGCAGAAAAATGTGTGAGTTTCCTCGGGGGAGGTTGGGGTTAGCCTGGCGGCAGTGATGGAGAAAGAGAGAAAAGGAAGTGAAAAAATTAATACGAAAAAAAATAATTAGGGAAAGGAACTGATGGGAGGGGGGCCGGGAGTGGTGAAGGAAAAAATTGAAGGACGAAGGGAGAGGAGGAGGTCTTATTAGAGGCCTCGAAATAAGCCGAACAGACGATCCGGAAATTCCGGAGGACTGTAGGGGAAAATGCTTCTCGGAGTCCAAAATCTACTTTTTTTCCACGGATCTCCTCCTCCTCCATTCCAACTGGGAACACTCCGAAGATTGCCTGAGGCAAAAATGCCACTCGCATAATCTTTTTTCGCGTAGGACACCCAATCGGACTGATCAAAAGAAACTAATTAATGGTGAGGGTGAGAAATTCACGAGAATAGACTGTGGTTAACACAATGCTCCATCCCGATTGCTTGATAAAGAAATCTTGTCTTTCAAGTGAGCACAATCCATCAGAAAAAAATTATAATTATATTTTATAATTAAATAATTTCCACGCTAGTTATATTTACTACAAATCCGTGCCGTTGAGAACTGTGTTAAGTTGGCATTACACTGGCTATGTGAGTCAATACAAAATACTAAATAACACATTTTTATTTATTTGGTTTAAAAAATCCTGCTTTCGCTGATCAAATGGATTACCTATTGAAAACCAAAATTAAGATACAAAACATGCAGATAATTCCACAAATATATTTTTAATTTCCACATATGTCCAGTCATAGGAGCCGACTGCATCGCCATTTGTATGGATCAATTACGGTAGTAATTCGCTAATAACTTAAAAAAATATTTGGTAATATTCCTATATTTTATTTTTATTCAATTTCCCAAGACTTTACGCTCCTTGCAAATAGTTTTAATTAAAAGCTAATATATGCTTTGTCGTTCAAATTAACGTTTTTCTGCTTTATTCGGAGCAATCTCCCGTAGAGCCCTTGCTAAAATTTCAACTTTCAAGGCTGAATCACAGTAGAAATATCCTGGAAACCGTACTTTTTCATCTCAGTTTATAAAACGCACTTAAAAGATATATTTAGGTTTCCATAATTTCAGGAAGAAGTGATCCTTAGGTTAGAGCCACCTTAAGGCAAACATATTACTTTTTGGAAAATGAGACTTAGGGTAAAATAATTAAGAAATGAAATCATTAATTGCTGCTTTGTAGTGGGTAAAAAATTAAGCTAGATTCACGGCACTAATGGCACACATGCTATGCATAAATCAGAATACACATAGTAAAGTGCATCGAACTAAAGGCAAAGTAATGATACATCTCTTTAGAAAATAACGGCACAAATGGGACTGGTGAAGCCCTCTTTTACAGCTCCGATAAGCATACTCGAATTTTATATCCATAGCAATGACTAACTAGGAAGGTTAGGCAGTTTACATGGTGAAATTATCTCCCAGGCATTTAAAAAAATAGACTTTGTACATTTCGCACTTCTTATTGACAACACCGACCAGTTTCAACGGTTTCGCTTAATTCTCACGAGGAGTAGGTACATACATTTTTACCCTTGGGAGAATCTTATTATTACTTGTTCGAAACTAAAAATAGGGGGTTAACGGAGTTAAATTTTAAGGTTTTACATGTTACTGACAAAGGTGCAAAGCTGAATTTTCTAGAACATTTTTACACTAAATTATGTCTTATTCCAATGTTGTAGGGACGAAATTGTTAAAGACTTCATTCAGTATATTTCACTCACCTCTAAATCACGCATTTGTCCCACCTACTAGTAAACCTTTTAGTTAATTTGGCCTTTTAGTCCGTCTTTATCCTATTCCAATTTTACATTCTCATATCTTCACCACTTTGGTCCAGCACCGCAATCGATAATTTCCTATACTCCCCTAACAAGTACAAAGAAGGGCTTGAAACGGGAAAAATGTAATTCTCCTGTAATTATCTCTCTCTCTGTAAATAACGCGAAAGTATATAAACCGGTTGAGGTAACTCATATAGTGAGAAATACACTATCTTCATTTCTTTAACAATGTATAACGTGTGACTCCAATAATGTGTGTCGTATTAACGAGATAATTCTACGAAAGGAATATGAAACACAAATTCGCTCGACATAAAAATACGACATTACATCAGAGGAGTAATTAAAATTGAGTTGAAAGCAAAAAACATTATAACACTACTTAAATAGGAGTATTTAAATGCATTAGTTAATTAGAAGCGAAGGATATATGCAAGGATAGAGCATTATGGAGGAAATAGTAAAGTAGTTAGAGTGAGGTGTAGATTCACATAATAATCAATGAATTTAACCTCATAGAATAAATATAATTTCATCTTTCTATGGAAACCATAACACCACCCAATTTCAGTACTACATTTTGAGGTATTTTCCAATAAAAAGTCATTTTACATGGGGTAAGGTACCTACTGCTTTACGCTCTAGGGAGACTTCATTTAACAAGTAAGTTCCGACGAATGGACTGTTTCAGATATTTAACTGCGTTCAACTCGTATGCATCCTCAACAATAAAAAAAATAATTTATGACTCACCGTAAAACTTTTTACATCATTGCAACAAAATCTTCGTTTATTAAGGCGTTTTCAACTTACGACGTGCAAAAATATCAAGTTTAAGCCTTGTATATGCACATTTAGTTACTTAATGAGACGTTCAGTCATATAAATTTGAGAATTTGCGTCATTAACATTAAATTATTTACTCTACGCTTCTTGAAGATGCTTAAATTGAAAATTACAATTCGAATATAGTATTTATTATGACAAGTGAAAATTCTCGCTTGAACAACAAGAAATTACTAAGATCTTTGACTTTGTCTACTCCAATAGGAAGTGGCGTAAAGGGCATGCTTGCATGAACTAAGTAGTTATATCATTAATTGTTGCTTATAAGAGCAATATAAATAACTAATGGTGCCTGTTAAGAAACAAATAGCAGGAAGGATATGGCTAGAAGAGCAGTACATATTTAGAAAGTCAACAGTTATAAAGAGGAGAAAGAATAATGCTAGGGTGAAGTTAAAAAAAAGTAAATCTTACTACCACAACCAAACAGAGGGATACTTTTGAAATACTAGCAGTGGTCTTATTTTGATAATGAAAAAATTCTCCAATACTGCTACAGCATACCAAGTTCTAAAAATGAATATGGTTCGTTTCTTTCCTCTCTTATCCAAGTAATCACAGCTTACTGAATGGAAGCCGGATTATACGACCTGAATCGATTTCGAGGCAGTCGTCGACAGGTAATTTGGAGGATGTGACACGCCCCTCCACTTTCCTTGGCCTGGGAATGCAAAGGAACGTCTTCCTCAAAGCTGGTGACTAGGAGCGAAATGCCGTGTGATTGGATCGGGCAAAATATGAAGAAATCCGTTACTTAAAGAATGAAACGAAAAGTGTTCGTGCCCTTTTTATAAAACTCATTTCACTTTCCAACGTTTTCAATTCGGAGATCGGTTTTCAATATTTCTCTGTTCATTTATTATTCTCTAGAACCGCAATAAGTCTTCTTTCTATCTTTCATAATTGGTACGCCCAATGCTTTATACGATCCTTTAAAAAAGTAAGGCATGAAAAATTAGATACCTCGACGAGAATAAGAAAATACTTCAGTCTGCAAAGTCGTGAGTTTTAATCACAAAAATTGCGAATACGGGCATGACTTGAAATGAAATCTTTGAGTATAGCAAGCAAACTCCCATAGCAAATTCCCAGATTCGCGAAATACTCAGCACCCTCATTTGCTTTCCCTACTTTCCGACTCCAGTGACTAAGTTTTTCCGATACTGTTTATAATGCCAGGTTCCTCACTTATAAAGAAATAAGAAAAGAACATAAAAAGTAGTCCCGACATTTGAGTCGAAATACAAAAAACGAACTTTGCTCACTACTGTGGAGAAAGATTTACATACATAGGAAAGGCATTACTTCAGAGTTTTACTCAATTTCGTCGTATAAATAAATTTAATTTGTAAATATAACTTATATTTAATGTACGCAGATATAGTTTTTAATGAGGTAGGTACCTACCTAAAACTTTAGAGCCCAGCATACACACTTTGCTTGGTGAGTACAAAGCACTCGCAAGGTCACAAAATGTTACTCTTAGGTTATCCTGGACACATTTACTAAGCCAGGACACGTAAAATCAATCAACTTATGTTCAGTAGTATACATTAATTAGGTAATCTATTAACAAAGGAAGATTGGGTACAACATATAAATTCTAAAATCACCAAAAACCGCCATAAAAGATAAATTTGGCGATCTTGCCTACGGCAAAGTCTATGCCTTAAATAGCATTTCTAGTACGCAAGGTGTATTAGCAAACAGGATGAAAATTTACTCCTAAAGCCAAAGAACACAGAAAGTGTTTTGCAGTCAGCGATTTATGTACCTAGCTCCCAAAATTTCCAAACATTTGCTTGAGTGTGGACATATTAGTAAATTTGAAACTGTTACTTTACGCATGCAAATCAAAGGGAAAAAAGTTGTCTTTTTGGAGCAACATGGGGTTTTAAATCAGCAAATAATTTTAGTCTTGTAAAAGATTTGATTTAGACATTCGTACCCTTTTAATGTGAATAACCTTTCCGTAAAATATTCAAAATATAGTTGCAAAGGTATGCGTCGCAACCCGTGGTTTTTATCTTGTTTCTTCTCCCCCCCTCCAGTTATTCCCAATGAACAACAACCTTCCCATATTGTTCTTCCCCTCTCCCCTCCTTCCTCCCCCCATCCTTAGAGCTGTAATATATCATAGGTAGGGACAATTGACAATTTTTTGTGGTTAAAAAAGTGTAGTAAAACTTAATGGCACTAACTTGTGAAAAGAAGACTTCAGGGGGATGCAGACATGTATCCTTGTCCCGCACGGTAAGCTTTCCGTAAATTTATTCACGAAATCCATATTCATGAAATAAGTTTCATGAACGTCATGTCACCTCGGTGTCACAAGATCAGGAAAAATTCATGAATTTAGCGCTGACGGCCTCAATTATTGGTTGTGATGACATCTATATTGTATAATTGACACGGAAAAAACAAATAGCTAAAAGTTATCCCAACCAAGTATTGTAATTACAAGGAAACAATTATGGTCAGAAGTATATCAACTGAATGAATTCCATGAGTAGACATACTGCCTCACGATAATGCACATAGAAATACAAGCGTGGCAGCTTCCTAATAATAATGCGTGATTTATTGATGAAATTACAACATGTGATTTAACAACAGGTGTTTGCACAGAACAATTCTGCTTCTGTAATGCAATGAAATAAAATGAAAAATTCACTTAACCCTTACCGTACCGTAGGATACCGGCTTAAGAGGGGTGCCACTAAGGGACCAAGTATTTCTCAAGCGCTCCATACAATGAGTCCTTCGGTACCTCTGCCTGCTTAACGACGCTTGACTCACCCTCACTGACCTTAGGCTCTCCGCTGTCGAGTGCCATCAAGGTTTGATATGCTTATACCTTGATGGTGATATTGTATGTCAAAACCATGTCCGGTCAGAACATGAGAAGGTTGAAATTACGAAGCTTTACATCATTTTATGTGACTCACCACCACAAAGTAAAGCCTAAAACTACAAAATCTTGTACTGTACAATAGATAGTTGGTCACTTATTTGAATATGAGCCACAAAAATGTTCGACCGGAAAAATAACATATTTTAACGATGTATTCGTCTCTCTTTTACAGGTGAGTTTGAAAATGCTTGGAAATGTTCCTGTCCCTCCAGTCATCCCCCAACTGGCGAACGCCGGCTTTGTCTTGGATTTCTCATAAATATTGTTTGGACACCTACTCCAATTAGAGCAGACCACCATTTTAAACAACATTAAGGTATGAAACTTACTCGAGTATTTCCCGAGTCTTCTACCGGTCAGAAGTTTCCTTCTGGCCGACGCACGCTTCGATAACCGTCTCGAGCATCGTCCTCCCTCACCTGCGCTGAAGACGACGCACGAGTCGAGTGTAGAAACGCCCATATATTGAAACGTAGCATATTCGTACGCCCATGACCGCCCGTGTTCCACAATGTGTGTGTATAGGTATTAACCAAACTCCACCAACTTTTTCGGTTCCACGTTTCCTCTCCACACACTTCATTCCCGGATATGTCTCCTTTCTATTAGTCCCTTCTCAAGTTGTCTATCCATCGCCCACGTGGTATTCTTCATGGTCACCACCAATTCTCTCTCTTCGTCCCGAATTCTGAGGATCATACTGTAACTCACTCTTTTTAAGCACCCCAGTCACTTCAATCTCATTTCTACTCCTTATCTCTAAAGATACTGAGTCCAATTACATTTCTGAAGCCAGTATTTCTTTTTTCCTCCATTTACTGCTCTAGAACTTTATTTTCACGCCTTGCAGTGTGCTCCATTCCCCCTCATTAATCACTCTGTTTTTATATATTTCTAAAAAAACTGTTTTTATATATTTTATATAAGCATACGTTTAAGAAAAGAGTCAGCGGCGTCTTGATTCACGAATGTGAAGTGAAAGTGAAAATATGTCCATGAATTTCATGAATAATTCAGTGCTATTTTGGAAACCATTTCCATTTCCACTGTTATTGATAAATCACTTCGGTACCGTGGCAATGGCGCTACTAATACCTATGATTTCGGAGTATTAACTGCACAGCTGATCCATTCAAGATGGCTAACCAGTCATTTCAACGGATTCAATATTCCACTGTGCTATCGTAACGTAATTCTCATTGATTTTCTCCTTGGATCTAAGGATGAAAACTTTTTCCCCAAGGTCATCATCATTAGTTGTGCAATCCTAAGATTACTTGACTGCAGCCCTCTATCCTTCCCTATCACATTCTAGTCTCCTTACTCCCATGTAGTTATTCTTATGTTGTTTCCTCTTCATTTGATATTTTGATTTATCCCGTGGTATTCCTGTTGGAACTTCTTCCCTCTTTTTTCCTTCAATTATACTCTTCACTAACGCACTCTGGGTGTGACCAATTCATCTGGTTCTTCTTTTCTGTGTAGTATTCCGCGTGGTCCTTTCAAGATCTATTCTTCTGTAAACTTCTCCATTTCTTATTTTATCCGTCCGTTTGATTTTCAGCATCCTCCTCCACCTCCAGATTTCGATTGCTTCCATTTTTTCCGGTCTGTATTTCCAATGGTCCATATTTCCGATCCATGGAGTGCCACGCTCAACCTCTCCACTCCACACTCCCCCGAGGTACAAAGTACATGATGTCACGGTGGTACAGTACCCCACAGTGTGTGGCTGTTCACTGCATAGGCAGAATACCTATTCCCATAAGACGGAGGCTGGCGTTACATGTTTCAGAGAGGCAAATCACCCAAAAGGCGTTGCAATTCTCCCAACATACATTATTCTATTCTACTCCATCTATTGAAACGTAAAAGTTCAGGTGTATGCACTTCCCTATCAGTCCCACATGGGGAAAATTTTCAACTTGATACAAAGTATTTTAGCCCCCCCCCCCCCATGGCTATTCATACCTTAAGATAAAATACCCTCAGCCTAGAGGAAACTCATAAGAATAGGAGGTGATAGAGTATGCGGTTAGAACAGAAAATGAGGGGCGAAGGTATGCTGAAGGCAATGTTGAAGAGGAGGGTGTTGGGTAAGCGAGGAGGGTGAAGAAAGACAATATAAGCTTCAGGAGGTAGTATCGAGAAATGAAAGATATGTCATTTTTTCATATTTGGGGTAAAAATAGAAAAAAAAATGTCTATCTATATCAGTTTAGAGATACCCCTCATGCCACGCTACTTTTTCCATAAATTGCAATTGGAATTACATACGCTTAATAGAGAGAATGGAAGTCACCATGGAAAAAGCTGTTTTCATATCGCAAGCATATGTCATTTTAAAAAAAACTTATATTTGGTGGGTATTTTTCCGATACATAAAATGGCAACCTTACGAAGGTCTTAACCCAACTTAGTTTTTAAGATATTAGCGTTATTTTGCAGTTATTGCAGACGAAATTCGGTAGTGAGTTTAAAACGGCGCTGCAGTCGGCAGAGGATTTAGTAACGCTGCAATCCGCGGTTAGTTTGAAATACTCGGTTACCTCCAATGAATTTTCACCGAGTTTAACTATAAGTTGTCTCACTTAAAACTTACTTGAATAAGTAAAACTCAACAATAGTTACTTGAAAGTTAATTTAATATGTAAATATTGGCTACCAAAGGTAAAGGGTGGATTGCAAGAACGATTGATGAAGCGCATATTGCTATATTTGCATTTCACTTGAAGCGCTGGCATTGCATTAAGAAGTTCCAAAAACAAACTCAGCAGGATTTGAAACGGGTATGGCAATGACGAAGGTGTGCATCAGGCATATAAATTTCAGTTCTTTCTCAAACTGAAGACGAGGGATACCGTTTCATTCGTCTAAAATCGCCGAGACAAGTTTCACCTTAAAACTGTTCGGAACTAAAGATATAAATAAAGTTTTGTTCACACCCTCGGACTTTTTTTGAAAATATTTCAAATCCCGAGCGTAAAAATAACGTTGTGACTAAAAAAATTTAACACTCGATGGGGGCACCTATCATCCTTAGTTGAGTATTCTACCAACCAGTATAAGGTCACCTCAGGACTTGCGAGGGAAACATGGCATTTTATTGCCTAATTTTGGCGTGGCCACGACATGGCATAACATTCTTGCCTCTAATTTGAGCTATTTTTGGCGCATATGGTTCTTTATTATGTTCCCGAGGGTCTTATTAATACGCGAAAACTATCATTGTTTATATCTATAAAGTCAGGGTTCATAATTTAGGAGGAAACTGGCACAGAAATCGTAAATTATGATATATAGGTACTTGGGACGTGTTTCATTGTCCTCTTCGCCTGGGAAGTTTGTGGGGGAAAATTGTACGAAAAGTTCTTATTATGCGAACAATTGACGTTAGATAAATATCAAACATGGTATCAATGATTTGCTCGAATGCTTAAATCATCAATGTTCGCCAAAATACCCTGTTGAATGTTATCTAGAAAATACAAAGTGAGGGATTTCCCTTTCATCACATCGACGTTTCCAGATTATTTTGCAAATGAATATAGTAATAATAAAAGATATTTTAAAGTGGATCCGAAGGAATATTCTAATTTAATTATTATTTGTAATATTTACATAATTACTGGCAGTGTCAGCATAATATAAATTCATTTATAGCTGAAGCATAATCACTATATTGACTCCATTTCCAGGCTGAGAAAAGTATTTAAAACAACTCATTTCCATGATTACTGTGGATTTTTAGTGCATTACTTTTTCTTTTCGATAGCTTAGGCATTTTTTTAAGAGATAGGAGTATATTGTTTAACAGCGTATAAGTGAGTCAAAATAAGTAAAGTCACTTAAAGGAAGACCGTATGCTGAGATGATGAACAAAATCACGTAAGGAAAGTGCCGAGGATTTTTACTATCTTCCAATTTAAATCCACTTTAACCGATAGATTACTTTAATAATAATTTAAGATTCAGGTTGATTTTTTTCAAACCCAATTTTGACGGAAAACACTGCGTATTAACGGCCGGAGTATACGGTATAAAAAATACAAAAATACAGGCGGAAACGAGCGAGTTAAATTGTATAAAAAAATTAGCCGCCGTGACAGACTTTTGAGGACACGGGGGACCCCATCGACATTGACCAGGCCTGGTCCGTCGCCCGTGTGAAAATTTATGGAAAAGGACGACTTTCTCCTTTGGGAATCCGGTACCTGCGAGAGCGTAACGAGAAGAGTGGAGCACTGCGAAGGGGAGTCCGAAGGGCTCTCCATTTCGAGTTGGCAAGGACGGCCGAGTTGAACTGCGTGAGACGAAGAGGGAAGGTGGAAGGGGAACGAGTTGGAGAGCGCAAAATACATTAGCGCGTTCAATTCTACCCGCTCTTCGTATCTTCAAGGCTGATTGCTGCGAGTGTTCATCGGATATTACGCACAGGATTGTACTCCTATGCGAGTGCACTGGGTAGGTCGACTTGGAAGTGCATGCATCACACGAAACTCCCACCCTCAATAGGTAGAGAAGAATTTTCACTTGTGCTTAATAACACCACATCATTACTAACACTTCACACCAGTCGATAAGTCCGGCATTATTTTATTTTGTTCTTTGCATGAAGTAGCATCTCGTAGTATTCATAAATTAACAGTATCAGTAATATTAACCACTAGATGTGTCTATAGCATTTCCCTGCATGTTTGTATGTTCTTTTACGTAGCACTCTCCCAGTTTCCGGTTGGACTGCAAACTGTTCTCCTGATTGCTTTTGGCCTGCGCCTAGCGCCAGGGGGAGCGTGCGAGGTTCTGATTTGTTCTGGGACGAGTGCTGCATGCCTGGTGTGGAATCACCCCGTGCCACACACCCTAGTGGTGGCTTGCACGGTACATCGTAGATGTAGATGTAGATGCACATTCATCTACGAGTTCACTATCGATCGCGTCGGACTACGATAGTTATAGACGGTGTAGCCGCCGTCCTAGAGTTTAGGAAGCGATTATCTCCCTATGATGTAGATTTCTCGGGTTTCCCTCCGGGTGACATTGGTGCGTTGCGCCAACGTTTCATTCACCCTGAGGAAGATGGCAGACCACGCCGTCGAAACGTCGGTGCAACACACCAACATCACCCGGATGGAAACCTGAGAAATCTGCATCACAAGTATTCACCAGGAAAGCCTTACATCTTAGATTATCTCCCTACTTTCGGCCAACTGCTTTAGTCGGACGAGTGGAAGTAGCACGTTTAAAATGGAGGCCACCACAAATATGACGTATACTTGAATGGTTTTCCTTCTCAATTTGATACTAGTAAATTTTATACCCTATTATAAAGATTTAGGGTAATGCCTCAAATCGAGGTACATATTAAATGTTTACTTTCTCAATTTGATGCTAGTAAATTTAAGAATCCTTAATCGAGGTGTATATGAAATATTTACTTTCTCAAGTTTTTGCTGGTTACGACCCCAAAATGGAGGTGTATATAATGTTTCCCTACTCAAGTTGATTTTCGCGCAAGAACCATATATTGAGGTGCACCCATATAAATAGTGATACTTCTCGAGTTGATTTTTTTGCAAGTTGAAAAACCCATGATGGGAAACACAGATTTTCCTTTCGAAGATTATATTAGTTCAAGACTTTACAATCAGATAGGTATGTTTAATGGCTTTTTTCAGGGGTGTATAATACAAGTTGTAGTTACCTATGTCCTCTAATGGATCGATTCAAGCTCAAAACCTTACTCTGAATTGAATGTAAACTAAATCGCCTTGTCCTAAGGATTACGAGACGATGAGTTAGAAGTCGATCAGTTACGAGTCAGCTCTTGTGTGTATCTGGGGTTTTAGAGGATGCAATCATCATTGCTTGCTTTCGTCAATCATTTATCTGAATAAAAAAGAACGGAAGTGATGTGTAAGCAGAACAATGCCTTGCAAGTAGCGATACACAACGAGACATCGCTAAACTCGCTCCTTTCATAGAAGTCAACTTCCATGCATAAAGTCGCCTTATAAAAACTGTGCATTGATGGGGAATCACATTGACTAATGAGACAAGGGAAGTTTAATTATTGTAAAATAATCGATAACACGGAAAATGGCAATAACTCGGTAAAGTTTGATTGTTTTTTTTATTAAACGACCGATTCATTCTGTTTGATAATTTGGGAAGGTAGATAGATAGATAAATAACGTATTGGCACTGGGACATTGCCCCTTAAGTACAACAATATACTAGAAAATATTTTGTCAAGGTTCCAATATAACAATTTAATATTAAACATTTTGCATCAAAACAATATTTTAACAAAAAAATAGCTATAAAAGAAAACATACAAGCTGACATATAAAATTTTGGTGATACATATATGTACACGGAGAGAAGTAAGGAAACTTATATTCCTAATAACATGTGATAAATACGGTTTTTAAATAGGTTGGTGACCGACAAATTATGTCATTTGCGCCACTGATGGCAGGTGGGTCGTATGGCAAAGTAAGGGTTATCTGAGAAATTGAGGAAGGGTGGAAAAAAACCAGGCGACGGATATTTTACGTATTTTTGCGAGCTAATATTTCCGTTTTACCTTTTCAAAATAGTTTTTATAGCAATCGTCGACCCATGCAAGTTCCCCATTGAGGGAGGGTGGAAAGAAACCTGAGAGCTATCATTATACGAAAGGCACCAAGCAAAGAGACCGCGGCTTAACATCCCATCTGACGGTCGGAGGTCTACGCTTGTAATGCTCTTCACATGGCACACAAGTAGGGAACGGGATTCCACCAAATTAATTTCCGTATATAAAATAAAGCAAACTCAAGATCATGATTTTGACGGATTCACCATGCAAAATAATTACTCCCTTCATTTGCTATCGCTTTTCTACGAGTCTTCCTCATGTAATGGTGACTCCATCCACCACGTGTGAGAGAGACGGAGAGAGAGAGAAAGGGAGGGGCCGGGAAGCACCGAGGAGTCTGGTCCAAGAGTGCTGGATCCACTTTTACTTTCTCTTCTCATCTTCTTCCAAGGCCGTCTGGTGTGTGCGCGGGGAGGGGGGGGGGCAAGGGCATTGAGGAGGATGTGAGGGACACAACGGGTCGAATTCTTCTTGTTTAAATGCCGACGGTAACCTTCCTTCGGCGTTCATGATGAAAAGGCAACTACTGTGTTCAAAGATGATAAGACTTCAAACGAGAAAAAAATATGCCAAAAAATTCGTGAGGAGCGGGGCACTCTATGGATCAGAAACGTGGAACATCAGAAAAGCAGACCGTAAAAGATTAGAGGCATTCGAAATCTGATCTTGAAAGAGAATGCTGAAGATCAAATGGACGGATAAAATAATACATTAATAAGTATACAGAAGAGTAGAAGAGACAAGGGCCATACGGAACTCTATGCAAAAAGGAAGAGCCAGATGTATTGGGAATACTGAAGCACAATGGGTTTGTGAGGAATATAATGGAAGAAAAAACATAGGCAATATATCCCAAGAGGAAAGCAAAGGTATAAATACTTAGACCAAATAAAGAGGGAAATACATGATAAGAACTACCAGGGAGTAATATAAGGGAACTAGCATTAGATAGGGAAGGATGGAGCCGACTGCAGCGCCATTTGTAGAGAACTAAGACATTACGAATTCAATTACGGCAATAATTCGCTTATAACTTTAAGAAAAATGTGGTAAGATTCCTACATTTTATTTTGATGTATTTTCCAGGACTTTTTGCTCCTAATGAACTGTTTTGATTAAAAGCTTACATATATGCTTTTTCGTTGAAATTGACGTTTTTCTGCTGTAATATGAGCATCTCCATAGGAGCTCACGTTAAATTCTTCACTTTCAAGGCTGAATTACAGTAAAACTAGACTGGAAATACTATTTTTTCCCCATCTCAGTTTATGAAATGCACTTCAAAGATGCTATATTTGAGTTTTCATAATTCCTGGAATTAGTGACCCAGACGTCAGAGCCACCTTAATATTGGAGTCTCTCCACTCTCTTTCGTGTTTTTTGATTGGCTCTCATCTTCCCGCCAAATCCTCTTTTCAATGGGTCCACCAGGTATTAGCCGTCTTCATTATTGAAATTAATTTCCGTTTTAAGTGTTGTGGAAGACGGCTTTTCCGCATAATGTCCCACGCTATCGCGACCAAAATGCATTCCCGGCACCCATACCGGAAGACGACCGTGGGGTTACGGGCGAAACTGTTGCCAGCGGAAACATCCTACGCGGTGGCCGCATGAGAACGCAGGGACAATAGCATACGGGAATACAATTGGTGATGAACAGTTTTATTAGAATATATGTGATAGAAAATCACCCCCTTCATCTATAACCATCAATCCTCGGGCATATTAGGTGTTCCTATCAAGAGTGGGCGTGCCGGAATGGAAGTTTCGTAACCAGCTTCCGACTTTCAAATCAACTCCAACTATCAAGCTAACTTAATCATTGGAGAATTTCTGCAAGCAGTACACAGTTTCATTATACGTTTTTTGTTATGTAGAGGCACATTTAGACCTTTTGTTTTTGATATTTGGTCATTCGGATACATAAATATACGTTGCATCTTAAAATGTTTATTTCTTTCCTAACGCCAAATACGATCATATTCCTGAAGAGCAGTCTCATATTTTCGCTCCTAAGTAATAAATTCTTTGGCTCCTAATGTGATAAAGAGATCTTCCTCAGAACAATGAATATCTGCACGCTGTGGTAACCTCTCCCAGGATTTTCTCATACAAATTATAACGACGCGCGAATGCCCGCAGGTGACCACAGCATGTCGTTCTACCAGGTAATTATCTTACCGACCCGGATCCCCGCCATTTCGACCTTGTGGTAAAAAAAAATTCGCACCAAAAGAAACACGTGGATTCCCTTCCCTGACATCCGCTTCCCTGACAGCTTCCGTTTTGACGCGAAACGTTCTGTAATTCGATACGGATGGCGAGAATACATGGCAGGCTGTTACGCAACAAAATTGTGTGCACCAAATATTTCTTTATGACTCAGAAAATATATAAAGACATCCGAGTCGATCTTTTGCCATTCGAGAGATCAAGGCTGTAGTAGTAAATACGCACGTTGTAATTGATGATGTTACAATACAAAAGAAGATGGACACAAACTATAGGTATCAACTCACATGTCACCGTTGGCGTAAAATTAGCATAGCTCGACGTAAAACCGTGGAAGTATTTTGCAAATGGACTCATTTGAAAGCATTTGGATTCGAAAAACATTACATACACAGAAATTTAAAATACCCGAGTTTTTAGTTGGGAATTAATAAAAATTCTGATGTATTTCGTTGTATTGACTGCGTAATACATAGTAATAACAGCATGTCTCGCATGTTCAATGCATAACTCTTGTACCTCTGCACGTTGATGTAGTTGCGAAATATTTTCACACCCATAGTTTTCATGAAATTGGTTACATATGTACAGTGCTACGCATGTTGGTGAAATACTGCACTCCGACATTTACATATACGTTTTTGCAAATACAATAATAGTCATAGTTTCATAAACTTTTGTGGGGTACATTGTAGTGCATGTTCGTGATAATTCACCCTCTGCTACACACCCTGGCGGCTTTCGGGGTACTATGTGGATGTACATTTCAAAGACAACGTCAAAATGTCTATAAAAAAAGAAAGTTAGTGTTAGCAGAAATAAAAAGAAGTATACCATGAAAGAGCAACAAATTCTGAATTGAAAAAGCCCAGGTTTTTTCCACAGAACCGGCCATAACATATCGGGAGCAACTGTAACTCGGAACGACAGCTGAGTCAGTAGGTACAAGATATTCATTTCGTTAATCTGTTTAAATTTTATCTCTTCATTCCAACTCGTGCAAATCCACGACTAGCAAGAAGATGTTTTTTTTAAAATCAACGTCTATAGTTATGTCGCAGACTGTCGCAGACTTTTACTGAGTGACAGCTAGCACGAAAAATAGTGTAGCATGTAACATCTCTAGAGGAGCTTGCGATTGAAATCATTAAAAATGTTTACATCGTTCCTCTTTATCTTGAAGTAGGCCAGAAACATTTAATAGTCTGATTTCAATGGCTTCTTTTAATATTATTATTATTTATTTTATTAATATATTATTTATTAGACCCTTCCAGTACCCGTGGTACCGTGACGAGATATAGATTTGTTTCCCAGGTAGTCAAAGTGCATTAGTTGTTCAACTGAATTGTCGTCACTGGTTATTTTACCTTCAGTTCTAAGAGATAAAATCAAGAAACAGGCAGAATTCAGAAACTCAACGCGACCGGCGAGGAAGCGCCCATTACAACCCTGTAAACAACGGAAGTTGACGGCGATGGTGGCGCATGTATGTATTAATTTCAACTTATACACGTCCCCAAGTCACAAGAAGACGTTTCATGCATTTAACAGCTACCATAACGTCCTGAATCGGGCACACTCAACGAGGATGGACTGTCGAGCCGATCTTTAAGTCCGAGTCCGGTCTCACATTTTCGCTTTGAGTACGCCTGAACTTGCACACGAACACTTTGCCCGGGAGACGAAGCGGTCTGGTGCTCGACGGTAGGACCTGCGCGGACTTAGATGCGCGGTCGGTAAAATCGCGCTGTTCGAAAAGTTGCGCATACACTAACCACCGACGTTTCTCATGACATTCTCATAATTTAGTCAGCTTTTTCGTCATAACTAAATGAATGTTTCATGAATGCACTGGAAGACTAAATTCGAAAAAGGTTAAAAAGAAGAAACTACATCTTGAAACACGCCAATCCCATGGAGATTAAAGCATTAGAGATTGAAGCATTTATTTTGAACACAAATTATTAACGATAATGTAAAGGTTCAGGAGGCTGAATAGAAAAATACCAGAAATTCATGTAAGTCCAACCATGTGATCGGACAGGTGTGGACTGGGAGAGCAGGGAAAACATTTGTACCCTCTTTACGGCTGCAGGCGCTCATCCAAGAGCACAAACACGCCCAGAGTGATTCGTCCGACTCCCATAATTGCACTCGAAGATCGCATCGCTTGAGGGTGGGGAAAGGAGAGGCTCGGATTACAAGTTGGTGTGATTTATGAATACGATTCCTTTCCGCGAAGACAAAAGGACGCCGTTGAGCAAGATGGGAATGGCGTCGGAAAAGGGTAAGAGGGTGTTCCTTTCTAATTTATCAATTTTCATTCCTGTCCTCCATATTCCGCTAAGATGCGTGTCGCCCTCACTTTATAGTCACGCTACGTAACTGTTTCTAAGAGTGGATTTTTTTTGTTGGGTTAATCTTGGTAATCTACCGGTTGAGGTAGGTTGAAATGAAAGAGAGTAAACATCCTCTACATTTTTGCAGACACACGCCCCAACACCCTAAACACGAGTTCTCTCATCATGTCGGAGTATGTCCTACCTCTTTGTATCCCGTAGTAAAATTCCAATTCCCATTCTTACCCATCCCCGCTTACTCAACATCCTCCCCTCTCCCATGGACTTAAACAACCCTTCGAACCTCATTACCTCTTCCAACCACCTCCTCTGCCTCCACCTAATCTACTCTGAAAGAATCCACTCATCAACCACCAAACCAAGCACACTTCTTCGTTCGTATTTCTTTCCGACCTTCGTACTTTCTTCATTCTACTCAACATCCACATCTCAAACGATTAGATCCTATTTTCATCCTGCTTCTCAATCTACGTTTTTATCCCGTATAAGGGATGAATAGATTTGGTCAAATCTTTTCTCCCACAGAATACAAATGATTAACTGTCCTGCAGTTTATGGGACTTTTTATTATGCCTTTTGTAATGTTTGTTTTTTGTAATTTTGCTATTATTATTTATATTATGCAGTTATTTTGCGTCTGTAATTTGCAATTTCATATTATGCCATCTATAATTTGTAATGATCTTAAAGGCCGCTAGCACCTACTAGAATAAACATTAATTTTATTATTACTATGGACCTTTTTGTAATGAAAATTAATTAATATTTTGAGGTGCACACCCATTACGCCTAACGAGGGCCTCCTGTAAGAATGGATACAATATATTGACGAATAGTTAAATATGGAGTGAAGCGTTTTATGGTGTGTTGTATTCACCCTCCTCTTACCCCTTACCTACTCTCACCATATTTAATCGTCTAATAATCATCAGCTTCGATATTTAACTCTCTTCTATTCCCTTGATGTGGCCAAACCAATGAAGCACGCGCCGTTCATGTGTCCATATTGGAGCACCTGTTCCACATTTTTGAAGAGTCACTCATCCCTAACCCTATCCCTCTGAAGAAGGCACAATTAAACATAGAATTGAAAACTGTCCTTTGTTCGAAACATGACGAATTAGATTATCTCTGGAGATGGAAGAAGCCGGCGAGCTAACCAGAAGAGACCTAATAACGTTCTGCCTCAGGAAAGGCAAAACTAGGGAATTAGGAAAACTCACCCAAATTCTGCCTTGAGTAAACGCGATGGCCAAAGTGTGGCATTAAGTCCGCGTCTTTGTCTTTGTAAATGTGAATTTATGAAAATACTGAAACTTTTAAAAGTATTTGCAAATATGAAAATGGTAGATAACTGTAGTAATAATACGGACAATAACTAATTAATAAGATAATGAGTTGCTATAGCTTATTTCCAAAATTTAAATTGTGATACTTTTGATGTACGAAACGTGTCAAAAAATCTTATGATGTATGATAAATTTTAAAACTACATACATGCAAATATGAAATGAAAGATAATTGTTATAATGCGAACAATTTAAACCTAGTAATAGGATTTCTAAATGCAAAAATCTGCTTTTACTTATTTCCGATTTCCTAATTGTGATTATTTTGAAATATGAAACGTATGTAAAAAAAACTTATGAAAAACCGTACCCAATGTAAAATTCTACAAATTTATGTGTGTAAAATGAAAACTTTCAAAAAGGAAAATGAATAGGGGTAAGAAAAATTGTACATACCCTCAAAAAATAAAGAAACTTTCAAATAAAAAAATCCCTCCTGCTGTTACCACGAACAATTCTTTGTTTTTCCATACTAACTGCATTCAGCTTGCATATCCGTTCCCACTGCATTTAGTCTACTTTAATGCTTATCCTAACATGTACAAGTAGCAATACCTTAAAAATGTTGTGAAGAGATACAGTTTTGTACACTGTAATCATTTACGTTCTTAAATTATTCCTTAATGATAAACATTCATCCCTTGATATACTCCGAATGTAGCATACGACTTTCCCTCCAGCATTCACATGCCTTATAATCCTTTCATCTTCCCTCCCGTCTTTCACAAAAGCTCGGCCTACTAAGCTATCTAGTTGTTTAATTAATTCAACATCCACCCTCTTCACTAAATTATTTTTTCCAAGCTCCTCGCTTATAAAAACACTATGTTGTAGCTCTTGCTATTTGGAAACCGAAGATGAACACCCTAAATCGATCGCCAGGGCCATTCTGCCATATTTGTCCACGATTTCTGGAAAAATCTCCATAATTCTCATGAGATACAGTATCGACACCATCCATAAACCGATATAAAAACTTTGTGACCAACTCATTAAAGTGAAGGACCTTACTGGCCTTATGACTCCTGGTGTCTATCAGATTCCTTGTGGATGAGAACAAATCTACGTGGGGGAGACTGGAAGAAATATTTCTACGAGGCTTAAAGGACACCAGAGATATTTCAGGCTTGGACAGCGCGAAACATTTGCTGTGACTGAACAGAGCATTAGTCTAGACTACAGGATTAAATAGGATAGCGCAAATATTCCTTGCCGTTCCAACAGTTATTGGGAAAGGCTGGCAAAGTAAGCCATAGAGATCAGGCTGGAAAATGATAATTTTAATCGCACGCTGGTTTTCATCTCAGCAACTCTTGGAATTCCATTTTAAAGATAAATCGGAGTAATAAAAAGAATACTCCTCCTTTTCGTAGCCGTAATTTACAAATTTCGCCCTCCGACCAATCAGGATTCAGCTGAATGTTGGGCCCAGATTGCAAGCTTGCCGTACTTTAATTCAACGACATTCTCCCTGAAGACGATGGACGAGTCATCCGTCGAAACGTCGGCACTTTTTGCCAATTCAACCCGGTGGAAATCCCGAGAAGAATTTACAAAATGTTGGTCTTTGGGAGCTACAGAGCACTCACTGTAGGCATCCCGGTTTAATCCGTTCCTGGTCTAAAAGAAGTAAAGAATTGGTGTGCGTGATTTTATGGCGTCGTTAGTAAAGGTCCGCGCGGTAACATCCCTTAACGATGTGGCAAGACTCGATGCACGAATGTCCCGCACGCAGAGTTATTTGTTTTACTTCACGGTGAAAGCTTGTTGCGTCTAACATCCCCGGAGGCGTACATTAATGCCTTCTTCTCTTTTCCGACAACTTTAGATGCGATCGTTAGGCCGAAAGGTTATCGAGTCCCATCCCAACCCGTCGGATTTCAGAAGTGTTATGGAATCTATAAAGAGTACCCTCTCACCCTTTTGTAGGGTTAGCTAAGTGGAAGAAAGAGAGGGAAGAGATCAGACCTTTTAAGTCCGATGCGAATATTCTTATTTTTCAGGCTCCCCTCCTCGACAAGAGAGGATTTTTCCACCCATGTTGATTCCACCAGTGCCCAACTTAAAGGTTCAACCTATGAACAATAAAGAATGGGGTCTGCGGTTGTTTTCAAATGAAAAAATATCCCGTTAATATCAGGCGTTCCGTATTCGGCACATACGTTTTGGAGTCATCATAGCTCAGCCTTTACTCACATGCAAGCATGAATGCGCATTCGTTATCGATCTTCATAATAAAATATAATCGAAGTTTCTGAAACCAACGAATGCTTTTTGTCACCGTGGTGTTCCACAGTCATTCGTGGATTTAATAAATTTGCATTAATCACATTAATTTGGAAAATAATATTTGTGTATAAATATATGTGCATCAATAAGGCGTATCGAGTGTGATAGTTGATTTATTTCTTATTCTTCATTACTAGAACAGTCATAAATCCCACATTTGTGCTCTCTTTACCTTAATAATATTTTCAAATGCCTACAAAAGGATTTTTTCATGCGCGACAACGAGTACTCCTCCGGTGAATTTATCCGTCGTTTACATTTATCAAGCTCCATTCGCTTCGCACAATGTGATCAGGATTTTACCGGATGCGATGTGATTTTAATCACAGAAACATAATACTACTTGCGGGCAAAATAAAGCCTAGTCTATTTTCCTTGCAAGTGCAAACCGCGGTAGACTACTACCACTATCGACCCTCACCATGATAGTAGTCCGTGCTTACACATCTATGCACCGCTATTAAGCCGCTCCTAAGGCTACTTTTTATAGATGTAGCCTTAAAAGCGGAAAATTTGAACTTCAATGAGTTAAGGTGCCTTTAAAAATTGTATTTGTATGGCGTTAAATAATGAAAAAGAAAACTTTGTTTTATTCCACCAATTTATTCCCCGGTACTACTAGTTTCCCGAGTCCTCTACATGGCCACCACGATACCTACGAAGTGATAAAACTTGGTAGTTAACACGGCGGCCATGTAAAGGACTCTGCTAGTTTCTACGCAGCGGCGTCACCTTCAGGTACTTGTCCGCACCTGAAGATGACGCCGCTGCGTCAAAACTAGTAGTGCTGTGAAATAAATTGGTGGAATAAAAAAAGTTTTATTTTTCATTATTTAAAATAAACTTCCACCAAGTTGAGTCTGAAACCATTGTATCGCGTAATTTGGCGCTAGGGGATATCAATGCGTGACAAAAACTGAATCGGGTTCGAAACATCACCATATCTCACGACTTTAAATTAAAAGTTTAAAGACAGTTTCAGTTAACTTAAGATGAGATTAAGTAAAGCAAGTGAATTCCTTCAGCTGCATTGGAAGCAGCATCACGTGGGACGGACATCAAGAAGCATTCGTGATTAAAATGCAACTTCTATGTTCGAAGAAGTTAGGGCTACAGACGAGGGAAACGAACTACCTGAAAACGTTTGTCTGGATCTTGACACTCTATGCATCGAAAACAGAAGCCGTTGGAAAAGATGGACAAAATAGATCAGAAGCATTCGATAACTGTTGTTGTATGAGGATGCTGAATATCAAATGAACGGATAAAATAAGAAATAAAGAAGTATAGAGAGGAGTAGACGAGGAAAGGACTATTTGGAACAAAGTAAAGTAAATAGAACCAGATGGATTGGGCACACCCTGAAGCACAATGGGTTTGTGAAGTCTATGATTGAAGGAAAAAGAGAAAAAAGCATCAGAGGAGGACCAAGGGATAAATATTCATTCAAGTATTCTACCAGCTGATTGGTAGGTTCTTGGACAGTCCCCATTCTGCATCCCACCTCAGAGACATTGTCTCGCTTTCCCTCCTAAGAATGGCCCGTTATTAGATCTCTCTTCAATTCTTCATATCTTCTACCTCCTCTTATTTCGTCCAGAATTCCTATCCTCTTCCTTCCTCTCCCACGCTTCCCCAGTGTTCTCCCCTCTATCACTCTCTTCAACATGCCCTCTCCTCTCAAAACCTCCTCCATCCATCTCTTCTGCCTTCTCCGAACCTCTGCCACAAGCTTCCTCTCCTCTCCGACCATATCCAATACCTCCTCGTTCGTCTTTCTCGCCATCCAGCTAACCTTCTCCATCCTTCTCCAAACCCACATCTCAAACGCCTCAAGCCTACGCACATCCTCCCTTCGCAATGACCAAGTTTCCGACCCATATAGCGCCACGCTCCATATTAAAGTTTTCACCAGCCTCTTCTTTACGTCTCTTCTCAGACCCCCCCTCATCAATTCCCTTCTCTTCGAAAATGCTTCTTTAGCGAGCGCAATTCTGCATCTGATGTCCTTACCACTAAACCCATTCGCCTCCAAAATACTACCCAGATACGTAAACTGCTCGACCTGCTCTATCTTCTGCCCTCCCACCCTTATATTCAGCCCCGCCTTCTTACTTCTAGAAAATCTCATTACTTTCGTTTTCTTGTGATTGATCTTCATCCCATACTTTTCGCACTGCACCTCTAATGCATTCACCATTGACTGTAACCCCTTGGCCGACTGACTAACCAATGCTTGATCATCTGCAAATCTCACTGATTTTATCAGCTCCCCTCCTACCTTTATTCCTACAGCCTCCTCCCCCCAAGCCTCCCTTACCATTTCTTCTGAATACACATTAAAAAGCAACGGCGATAGTGGGCACCCTTGCCTCACTCCCCGTCCTATCGTGGCCCATCCCGATTCTCCATTGGCTACCCTAACCTGCGCAGTCTGATTCATATACAAATTTCGAATCAGACGCCTGTCCCTCCAATCGATCCCTAATTTCTTCAACACTCTCATTAATTTCGTCCATTCCACCCGATCGAACGCCTTCTCGAAATCTACGAAGCATGCAAAAACATCCTGCCCATACTCTAGGTTTCTTTC
The DNA here is from genome assembly GCA_963573305.1 of Pyrrhosoma nymphula. NCBI lineage: Eukaryota > Metazoa > Arthropoda > Insecta > Odonata > Coenagrionidae > Pyrrhosoma > Pyrrhosoma nymphula. Next base: position 82,292,791 of record OY754334.1, on the reverse strand, counting down.
TACTAGCGTCCTCATCACCGCTATAGCGTCTCGCGTTCCCGTCCCTCTCCTAAACCCGAACTGGTCGTCACACAGGTATTCATTTGCCTTCTTCTCTAGCCTTCTGTTTAGAATCCTCAGAACAACTTTGGCCGCGTGGGATATTAAGCTTATTGTCCTATAGTCTTCGCAAGTTTTTGCCTTACTCTTCTTCGGTATAGGAATTAGTACAGTCTTCGCGAAGTCTTCCGGCCACACTCCATCCTCATAAATCTTACGAATTAGCGCAAAAAGTTTTCCTCTTCCGTTCTTCCCCATGCTCTTTAAAAACTCTGCAGGTATGTCATCTATTCCCACCGCCTTATTCCTTTTCATGTCTCGTAGAGCTCTTTCGATTTCGCTATCTAGGATACTTGGTCCGATGCCATCTCTGTCGATATCGTCTTCCCTTTCTATATCTAACCTATTGGGCCTTATTTCTTTACCATACAGCTCTTCAACATACTCCTTCCACCTCTCCTGGATCTCTCTCGGTTCTACGATTACCTTTCCCGTCTTGTCTGTTATCGTTGTGATTCCCCTTCCCTTATTACCACCCGTCAGTTCCTTTACTTTCCTATATAATGCGTCTGCTCTTCCCTCTTTTTGGTATTTCTCTAACGCGTCGATCTGTTCTCTCCACCACGCCTCTCTTGCTTTCTTTGTTTCTCTTCTAAGCCTGTTATTAAATTCTCGGTATTTTCTCTTACCTAGTTCTGAGTTTACACTCTTCCATTTCCTTCTCTCCTCCATCTCCCTGATCATCTCCTTCGTGATCCACGGTTTTCTAATTTTAGTTGCACTCACTACGCCTACCGTTGCTTTCGCCGCTTCTATAATTCCATTTTTCAAAATTCCCCATTCATCTTCCACTGATCTAACTCCATGATCCTCACCCATTATCTCATCCACCTTCTCCCGATACTTCTTCTTCATTGCCCCAGTTAATGCCTCCGTATTCCACTTACGTACCCTCCTTCCCATTCTTATCTTTTTCAGTTTTACCCGACATTTCATGACTAATAAGTTGTGGTCTGTGTCTGCATCAGCTCCTGGATAAGTATGCGAGTTTTTAACACTATTCCTGTATCTGTGACGTACCATTATATAATCTATCTGGAACCTGTCTGTGTCTCCCGGCTTCTTCCAAGTGTACCTACGTCGAGGATGATGTCTGAACCATGTATTTGTAATTACTAGGTTATTTCTGCGGCAAAACTCCACAGCTTTCTCGCCCCGGTCATTTCTTCTTCCTAGCCCGTAATCGCCCACCTCCCGCCCATCTCTTCCTTCACCCACCACCGCGTTCCAATCCCCCATTACTACCAGGTGCTTACTTCCTGGTATCCTACCAATTATTTCCTCTAGCTGATCGTACACCCCATCTACCTCCTCCTCTTTATGATTAGAGGTAGGCATATAAACCTGGATTATAACTAAATTCGTTGGTTCTGCTTTTAGTTCCACGACTATTATCCTATCACTCACTTGTTCTGCATGCACTACTTTTCTACCAAGTTTCCTATTCATTACGAATGCAACCCCGCGCTGATTTTCATTCCCTCCACTATAAATTACTCTATAGTCGTCGCTCCAGTAATCCCCGTCATCCTTCCATCTTACTTCACCCAGACCCATGATGTCTACACCCACCCTCTCCATTTCTTGCTTTATATTCTCTAGCTTCCCCGCCCTCAGCATAGTCCTAACATTCCAAGTGCCTATTCTTATAGTTTCGTTCCTCTTCTTAATCTTCTTTTCCTCTGCTGCTGCTTCGTCTGAGCAAGGATTTCGTGTGATGACGACCGCAGGGGCCTTGCTCCCACCGCTGCCGGGCACGACACCCGGCCCTCTTGGCCGAGTCCCGTAGTTGCCAGGATTCATTATCAATTGAGAACTGTCCATAATTTCAAGGTTTTTGTTTTAATTGAGGTAGTATTCCTTGGCCTTACTCAATAGTGTTTTTTACGTGACACCATCACTTCAGAGGCCGCCCCACTGGGGTCAGACGCCTTTTGCAGCCGCCTCACTGAGGTACAAACGCTGCGCGGACTACCATTCGTCTGTCTCCTAACCTTCGACCAATCTGGTATGGGTGACCCTACCAGGAGCAATGCTCCCGCCAGTGCAGCTCTAGGGGTCATCGGAGCACGCAAGCCCTTCAACCACGACAAGGTTGTAGTCCAAGAGAAGGGGGGATAAATATATAGACCAAATAAAGAGGAAAGTACATAAGAAATACTACCACCAGGGAGTAAGAGAACTAGAATTAGATATGAAAGGATGAAGGTCTGCTGTCAACCATTCTGACGACTGAACGACCAATGATGATTAATGAACAGTTGTGTACTCATGTTTCATACACCCGTATTGACTCCACGCCCAGTACTTCATTTTACGCTCATTGAGTGATAGCCCTGGGCGACGAGGAGAGAGAGAACGACGTAAAAAGAGGAAGATCACGCCTCGCACCGGGAATATTTGGCCGTTGCATCACCGGAAAATGGGTCTTCCCTCTTTCTCTTTTCCTCTCTCTCTCTCTCTGGCTTTAAAAACTCCCTCTCCATAACGACTTGGAAGTTCTTGAATGAGCGAGCTGTTCCTCTTCCCTTCAACTTGAGGAGGAAGAGTGACACTGAAGCGTCTCTCTCCACTTCGCTCTTTCGTTTCAAATTTTATCATTTTTTTTTCTCCTTTTCTCCACTTCAGACGGGAAGAATGGGGTATTATCCTCGTAAATACCAACGCGACGTCTTGCTCACGTCACGGCTGTTCGTGCTCGTAACGTTCGTTTGTGCGGCAATGATTTGCTAACCCAACTCCCTTCCTTGCTCATCTCGTCCATGAATGGCACTGCCTACTCCACCCAAATTTATATCCTTCCATCTTGAGGGTGGTTAGCACAAATAAAACTCGATGAATTTGGCCGAGTTTTCCATATTTACGTCTACGTGTACTACCCTGCGAGACGATTCAGAAGCGTGTGGCAGGGGTTTTAGGACACCAGCCATGAAAGATGAGGGATTAGGGAAACGGAAAGGGGTGAGGACAGAGGTGAATTGTATGTTAAGGACGTGTCTTGTGTTTTTGTCACGCTGTTTTTGTCATAATCTCTTATTGGTTCATGGAAAGAAGGAACTTTAGTACGTATTTAGACGAAAAAGATCTCGCCTATCCCATGGGGACTATACATATTTTTAAAAATATTTGTAAGCAAATAAATTCCGAATATTTAGGCGCTAGGGCGTGGAATTTCAACGTGATAAGCTTGAAGAGTTAATAACAAACTTTTCACAAACAACAGTTTAAAAAAAAGACTTTATTACGACCTGGGTTACGATATTTTACATATCATCTTCAAGTGGTCATCATCAACCTGAGGATGATGAGCAAAACATCGAAACCTAGGTCGTAATAAAGTCTTTTTTTAACTTTTATTTGTGGAAAATTGCTTTTAACTCATCAACCTTACCATTTGTAAGCAAATGTTATATTCTACACAGTGGCATGTCACAGAGGCAAAAAATGTTCTACAAACAACGTCGTTTTATGAAAATATTTCTTGTTTAATTACTTCACGAACTTTGAAGGCTTCGAAACTCCTACGTCATCGAAACCTGGTGGATGTTGTCAAGAAACGGTATCGCATCCATTAATACGAAGCATGCATTTTAGCAGGATGACCCAATTAGTTGTAAGCAATAGTTTATATTTTCTTATTTAAAAATAAACTAATGGTTTCTTTTCTTTAGAGAGTAAACTTATATGATTAGACTATTCACACTGAAATAAACTTAATGGAGAGAGGGCAAATCGTATGGTAACATCAGAAAATTAAGATTCCGTTTTGGATCATGTGACTATTTAAAAGCTTCATGCCATTTTCAAAAGTAATTATTAATGCCTGCGGTTGAAGCATGTACATGTGGGTTTCTCAATTGACGTCAGACGGGAGTTTTAAAAAACGTCGATGATGAGATTCGCAGCAATAGTGATACGTAAGTAAGTGCATTGGTTTACCCACTCAATGAAAAGGAACATGATAATGAAATTTATGCCAGTAATATCGATGATTTTTCTTGAAGTCATCGGCATTTTTCAGCTCCACCCTTAAGAAATATGTTACTAAAACGCCTCAGAAGTCCAAATTTCGGGAAAAAGAAAAGAAAGAGATGACATCATTTCGAAAGAAGGCGTTTCCGCCAAGCGAATCCGTCACTTCCCCGCGTGGCTAGTCACGCTTCATCTCACGCACGGACGAATAGCTTCATGACATGTCTGGAAACTCAAAAGAATGTGACTTGAAACTTGAGAGGCAGGATAAGGCACGTCGAAGAACAAAGAAGAACGGTTTGTAAGACACCGTTTCAAACTGCTTTCCTTTTTACATTAGACTATCCTCATATCATCCCATTCTTGTGGAGTCAACGTGATTGACAGATGTGGGAGGAGATGTTCGAAGCCACGGGTAATACTAGAAAGTAGATGGCGTTTTGACGCCCGAGACCGAAGTTGGTCTTTCAGCTATGGACTTATACATTCCATCCTGCAAGACGCCGCAGGCGCGGATGACAGGGACTGTTAAGAAACCAGCTATTTACAGGGGAGGGAATAGGGAAAATGAAAGGGGAAAGGACAAAGGTGAATTGTATGTTAATAATGTGTCTCATGTTAGTGTCTCGCTATGCTTGTTATAATCACAAATGGTGCGTGGAAAGTAGGAAGTTTCGTGCCTATCAGTTTGGAAGTGTAATATCTCTTAATTAGCCGCTTCTACTAGTTCTTGAGATGTAGTGCGAGGTTAAAACAATATCCTATATGTCGTTCTGAAACTTGCCCACCCTGAATTTTCCAAGAAATCAAAGCCTAGCCTCCGAGCCTCTTAAGCCTCCCAGCATAGTCCTTCCATCAGCTCATTAACACTTACTATGGCGGAATTACGTGTTATCAGAGCAAAACGGCTGCAGCCGCAACTATTTCGGTCAGACAGCTGTTTCAGATAACTATTGCAAACAACAGGTTAGTTTCGTGATCGTTCCGCAGCTGCGCTGTTGCAATCTGTGCTGTGCCGCGACAACTGATAGCTGAAGCTGACTGTTTCGTCCTCTATACTGTTCCAGTTGCACTGCACGTGTGGCTGCGTTGCGGCAATAAGCTACAATTTGTTGGATTTGAATCTGTTGCAGGCGGTAGCTGGTTTATTCAACTCACACAGGTCCACCCATCTTTACAGATACAATGAAACTGTGAAGTACCTTCTTTCATGAATCCAAATGAAATTTTTACTTTATTTGAGTGAAATATTTCTTATTACATAGAATACAGAACTACCAGCCGTGTTCTAACAGCGCAGATCGATCGCTTGTTGTTTGGTGTGCCTCTAGTGGTTGCCAGCATCAGGGTGTATCAGGGAACCGTTTCGTTTTGAAACTGCTTCGGTTGCAAAACAGTTGCAATGAAACTTGTGCTCTTATAGTGCCACCACTTACACTTACTGTTCACTCACGGCCGTTTTTAACAAATCGTGCGGTTTTTCTCTGCATTTTATTCATTTCGCGAATTAAACCTCTCTGTGCAGGGTCCCAAATGCTCGCTGCACATTCGAGATGTGGCCTAACCGGAGAAGATTTGCATCTCTCTCACACCCTCTTACACGTGGACCTTCTGAACAACCACAGATAAGTGTGGCAATGGGTGTTATGACACCATCCGTGAAAAAGATAGCAATAGGGACTAAGAATAGGAAGAGAGAGAGAGGACAAGGTTGAACTTCATGTTAACCTGTAAGTAACCAGTAAGTAAAATCAAATATGGCCTCAATTAGGGCTAGAAAAAAAAATCGCTCAAACTACCCTAAGCTGGATTTCCTCCAAAACATAGGAGCACGTGTCACTACTCAGTAGCTAACGCTATGCACGCCTTCCTTTCTCGTCTAGTCTTCCTCCGTCTTGGACGGTGCCTTATTCGGAGGGGGTAGCCTAGATGCAGACTCCTCGGCGAAGCGCACTTAACGAACTCCGAGCACCAAGTTCTACGGCTGGGGTAGGAAGGACGCGTGAGATTAGGCCAATGCCGCAGGACTACACCGTGAAAAAAACAAACACTTGGTTCTGTTTATGAAGGCTTCGAGGGAGATTTGAAGGGGGCATATTTGGAACGTCGGCAAAAAGTGTTTCTCACGCTACACACTGCGGACGCGAAACAGGCCATTAGGTCTTCACAACCCATATGAAGATGGCTAAAGCAAATATTCACTCTCATTGAGTGTTCAATGAAAAAGGACATTTGAGGTTACTGAGACAAATCCCATAATGATAGCTCGAACATCAGGTTTAAATAGGCTCCAACACAAATGTGAGAGTTAAGGTATTTTGAGCGAGATATTTCCCTAGTCATAATGGAGACCATATTCGAATTTTATTTTTTTTTATTTCAGCGCCTCTAAGAAGTATGAAGTAAATATTTTTATAATTAATGGTGCAAAAATATAGTTAAATATTACAAATATCCTCAGTAATTAAATAAATATGTCTACATAAGTCTCTAATTTGACTCATTTTTTCACGCTTGAAAACGGCTTGACATGAGGTTATTTTTGTGATGCTGTAAAAATTAGTGCGATGATTAATTGATTAATTTTTTGAATAGCTGAGAAAACATACAAACAACATACCGTTATTATTTTGACGAAATCTAGGAGTTAAAAATTTATAATTTTTCATTATTCTCACTCTGGAGCGCCCATCCGTAATCTATCCCATGTAAAACAGCTTAAACTTTTAGGCATGTTGCTTGATAAGTAGTTCGGCATGGGATTAATATTTTGATGTCATTGGATGGAAGAGTCGTTTTCTTTAAAATGAGGTCATATTCATCAAAGTCTTGGTAAAGTCATATCTCTCTCAAACTACCTTAAAACAAATATTGAATTAATCCTTTTCAATTTATTACTGTTTTAAAAATAGATACTGCTTTCACTGATGACAAGCTTGTGCTAATAGAAAACATAAAATAGCTTCAAAATATTAATATTATTCCACAACTTCATTTTAATTCCATTCTTGGTCTTCCAAGATTCTTGGTCTCCCTATTAATTTCTCCTTATGTTATTGTTCTCATGAGGCTGCGGTGACTCACAGTTTGTTCAATAAGTTTGTTTCGTCTCCATCTCATGAGTTCTCGTTATTATCCTTTCCTCTTCACCTAAAAGAAGCCAATCTACAGCAGCAGTTGACCATAATTACTGTACGAATATTTTCAAGTCTAACTGATTTCATGGCCAGTAAATTAGCTTATCTACATCTACATCTACAAAATACCCTGAAAGCCACCTCAGGGGTGTGTGGCAGGGGGTGAGTAATCACCAACATGCATTACACTATACCCTAAAGTTAGTGTAACTACGACTAATTATGCATTAGCATAAATCGCTAATGCTTGTCACGAGGGGAAGCCTTACAAGCATGCACCACTACACTACAGATGTCATCAAAATGGAGAGTGACCTCAATATACATGCATTCTACAACTACACAGATGGACAGGGACACAAGACCCATGTAGAAAACATGCTAGGCGTGCTGTTAGTATGTGCTAGGTAACAGATAAGGATTCAAGTATTAGGAGAACTACTACTACTAAGAGCTACACTACCTAACGACAAACCTAGATAAGTCTCATGGCAGCTATTATGGTCCCTTATCGTTCGTGGGAAAAATGACATCTTAAATCTATCCGTTCTGCAGTCTAGTTCCCTAATTTTACTCTCATGATCTGATCTACCGTAGTATGTCGGATTTCGTAAAATATTGTCAACGTCGTCAGAGAATAGACCGGTTTGGAACTTACATAATAGATTTAGTCTAAATTTTAATCGACGGTCTGAAAGCTTTTCCCATCCCAGTTGCTGCAAAAGGTCAGTAACACTAACGAGATTATCATAACGGCCTTTAACATATCTTGCCGATCTTCGCTGCACGCGTTCTAACTCAGTTTCCAAGCCTATCTCATAAGGATCCCAAATACTGGCGGCATATTCTAAGTGGGGTCTAACGAGGGAGAAGTAGCTGATTTCCCTAACTTTATCGTCGCACTTGCCAAGTACTCTTTTAACAAATCCCAATTTACGATTAGCTTGACCGGTAATTTCTCGAATATGTTTACTCCACGATAGATCATTAGTCAGTTTAACTCCGAGGTACTTAACGGATTCTACGGTCTCTAATTTTATGTTGTTTATGCAATAGCTGTTACAAGTAGCGTTTTTCCGTTTCCAAAAATTCACAACAACGCATTTTTTCAGGTTTAATTCTAGCTGCCACGCATCGCACCACTCTTGTATTGCCTCGAGGTCCTTAGTTAGCGCTTCCTTGTCATTAAAGCTACGAATTTCTCTATACATCACTGTGTCGTCAGCAAATAATCTAAGCTTACTGTCAACTTTATCACCGATGTCGTTTATGTACAAAAGGAACAGAAGCGGGCCTATGACACTTCCCTGTGGGACACCCGATGTGACTTTTACTTCATTAGAGATAGCGCCATCTAATACAACCCTTTGCACGCGATTACTTAAGAATTCTCTAATCCAGGAAATTACGTCGTCGTCTAAACCGTAGGATTTTAATTTCATGAGTAGCTTACTGTGGGAAACTTTATCAAATGCCTTTTTAAAGTCAAGAAAAATTGCATCAACTGGAGCGTTATGTTCACCCGAGACTAAAATATCGTGAGCAAAAAGTGCTAATTGAGTTTCGCAAGATCTTCCCTTTCTGAATCCGTGTTGTGTTTTTGTTAACAAGTTTTCTATATCGAGGTGTCTCATAACTGAACTAACAATTATATGTTCAAGGACATTGCAAGAGATAGATGTGAGAGATATCGGTCTGTAGTTCGATGGCTGTTCCTTATCACCGCTTTTGAATATGGGAGTGACATTTGCAATTTTCCAGTCCATGGGTACTTTGTGTTCGTTGATGGATTTACTAAATATATTCTGCAAGTAGGGTGCTATTTCACAATCTAATTCTCTATACACGCGGGCAGGAATTTCTTCAGGACCTGGGGATTTATTTGGACTTAAAGATTTTAGCAAGTTTTCTATTCCTTGGGTGCAAATATCGATAGGCGGCATCTTTTGCTGGAAGTGATCATTTAACTTTACGGATGTAATCTGCGATGACTTGGTGAACACACTTTGAAAGTAGGAATTTAATAAGTTGGCCTTGTCCGAGCTGCTTGTTAATAATTCACCATTTTCGCTTCGTAGTGGAATAACTGTTGATCTATTGCCTTGAACTTCCCTTACGTATGACCAAAATGCCTTTGGATTGTCCTGTAATTGTTCTCCTAATGTTTTTCTTTTAAAATCCATGAATGCATTCCGAAAGGCTTCCTTTGTAGTGGCTCTAGACAATTTTTTTTTTTCAAATATTAAATTTTGATCACTAGTGGACAAATCTCTACGGAGTTTTTTCATCTTGGCGTGGCATACTCTCTGACGTCTTAACGATTTTCTCACTTCTGCATTGTACCATCTTGGTTCGCTGCCCTCTTTTTTTACTTTACTTGGAATGTATTTTCTGATCCCTGAATGTACGATCGAAAGAAAAGCTTTCCAACTACACTCCGTGTCAAACTTTAAGCTTGATTCCTGGAATTCGGGAAGAGAATTTTTTAGATGACTCTTAAACGCATTGAAATCGGCTTTTTTAAAAATGTAGGATTTTCTTCTTTGTTTAAAACTTTTAATCATACTCAAGGAGAACTTTGCGGTAACTACTCTATGGTCACTAATGCCCTCAACAGTGTTTACCTTAATTACTTGTTGCGGTATATTTGTTGCCAATAAATCAAGAATGTTGTCCCCTCTGTTAGGCGTCGTAGCTATCTGATGTAGGGCATTTGATGAGAACGTGTGCAGCAGGGACTCGCATATATCTTTGTCTCTTCCTCCTGATATGTAACTGTAGGTCCTCCAATCTATAGAGGGCGTATTGAAATCTCCACCTATGATTAAATTTCTTTCGGTTTTCCTGGATGTGATGTTCTTTATTTGTGCTTCGAGTTCAAAAATTGAGGTGACGTCGGTGTTAGGTGGCCTGTAGTATGCGCACACGAATATTGTTTTTGATTTAGGGCATCTAATAGAGCACCATACAGATTCTATGCTGGTATCTGGGACGGTTTCCGCTCGGCTGACTATGGTTTTCTTTACAGCTATAAATACTCCGCCTCCGGTTCGGTTGGACCTATCTTTTCTGTAAACATTGAATGATTTAGGAAAAATTTCACTATCAGAAATATCGTCCGTCAGCCAACTTTCTGTGCCAATAATGACGTTACACTCCGTGCTATGAATTAGGTGGTGAAATTCTGGAATCTTATTTTTTAAACTACGGCAGTTAACTACTGCAACGACTAATGCTTCATGATTATTGTTTATGCGATTCGGGGTAATTTCAAGATTGCTGTCTTCAATTAAGTTATTCTTGGACCCTATATTTGGAGTATTCTTAGCTAAATTACTAACTGGCAACACATAATTATTGACCCCACTAATTGACCTGCCCTGCAGCCTACCGTCTATGTTAAACTCGACGAGTGTGCTCAAGTATCCTGCGCGCTACATCCTGCGATGCCTCGTATGTATAGTGGACACCCGAGCGATTTATAGGCACCCGACACGAATCCAGCACCGGCCTGAGGTCCAGGAACTCCGCTCCCTCGCTCCCACAGACTTCACTGAGTCTCTGGTTTATGCCTTCCACTCGGCTCCAAACCATCGAACCCCGATCCGTCCTAGGTACCAAGCTGCATATGGTAAGCCTCAAGTTGGTACCAGATTCTCCGCGAATACGGCGGAACTCGGAGCATAGGTCTCTCACAGAGCCTAAAATCTCCTCGGATCCCATAAACACGGCATCATTGGTCCCAACATGGGCAACCACATGCAACTTGGAGCAGTTCGCGCCCCTGACCGCCGACTTCATCGCCTTCGTCACCTGTGGCACCTTTCCTCCCGGTATACACAAGGAGGTGACCCGTGGTTCTCCTCCTTCCCGTCGGGCCTTTCCACGCATCGGGGACACTATACGCCGGACATTGGAGCTACCTATCACTAAAAACCTATCCTCAAGGAGGCATAGGTGACACTAATTTCCAAGAGTGGAGATCGAACGGCTGTAAAAGCTAATGTGAGTGGTCGATAGCTACTAGATCCTACTGGGAGCAAGTAGCAAACTAGTTGGTACTGCATAAATAATGAAATAAATTAGCTATTCGTGTATGATAGCCGTCATGCTTGTTAGCCAGCATGCTGGTTCACATTCACACGATATTGGGAAGCTATCATACTAGCGAGGATCCTCGAACTGGTACTGGATCAATTATCGTGTGGAAGGGCCTTTAGCCTGTCCTAAAATTAGCCCTCTTGTGGTCGTGAAGCTGGTCCAAAAGCTGATATTGTGACGTCACTTCCTGAATTCGAGGAGAAAAGTACGTCTAGTACACCTCAAAAACTGTAACATACAGCATGACGCTTTAGGGGTCAGAAACTTGGTCGTTGCAGATAGAGGATTTAGTAGATGTTTGGGATGTGGGTTTTAAAGAGCACGATAATTCTATACAAAAAAGGATTTATTGTATTTGTTTGACCTAATAACCACTGGGGAAAATACTAACCTAGTGAGTAAAGTTCATTTTTTACTACCAAAACTTAAGGCCAAAGAGGAACTTTTATTTAAACAATGTAAAAACAAACTATTGTGCAAACTCAACACTATACAGACTGTGCCAAACCTTTAACAAACGTTGCCATAAACTTGACTTGCTTCAAAAGAGAAGCCACTTCTCTTCTCTGCTAAACGAAATTGTTTTATAAATCATGTTTTAAACACTTCTCTTTCTATACATATGCAAGTGTTACGTTTGATTGTATGCAACATGTGATAATGTTTGCTCTGAAATTTTTTAGTTGGGCGAACTCGAAACATAATAAATAAATAAATAAGAAGAATAAAAAAGAGAGGTTGATCACGGTGGAGAGAAAGACAAATGAGGAGGTGTAGGATAAGATTGAACAGGTTAGTTAGTTACGGAAGTCAGTGGTGGCGGGTCGGAGGAGGCAGAAAGGATGGATGGAGGACGTTGAGAGAGGCGAGGGCATGTTGAAGAGGGTGATAAAGAGAAGAACACATTGGGGAAGTGTTGAAGAGAAAGAAAGAGCGTAAGGATCTTGGACGACGTTAGGAGAGGCATGAGGAATTTAATACAATCCTCATAGCGAGCCATTTTTGTGAGGAAAAGTGAAAAACTGTCCTATATATTGGGTAGTTAGAGTATAGACAGTCCAAAAACCTACCAATCAGCTCGTAGAATTCCCAAATGAAGTAAAACTCAACGTGGTTGAACACAAAACTATTAATCTAAATCTAAATCTACAAAATAACCTGCAAGCCACCTCAGGGGTGTGTGGCATGGGGTGAGTAACCACCAAAATGCATTACACTATACCCTAGAGTTAGTGTAACTACGACTAACTATGGGTGTACTAACTAACGACTAACTATAACTATGACAAACTATACCTATCTAACTATAACTAACGACTAACTATAACTATAAAAATAACTAACGACTAACTATAACTATAAAAATAAGTAACGACTAACTATAACTATGGGTGCCTTCCATTCGTTCTAGCGCGCTTATCACTTCGCAACTCAACAATGCACTTGCCTTTCATTCGTCACAGACCCTCCGCACTAGGCAGCGCACTTCAAAATGGATCGAGAGCAGAGTTGGTGTGCGATAAACATCAAAAGAACGTCGATAATTGCATCCTCGATGGTTGCCAATTTTTTTGATTTACAGCAAAGGCGGCAAACATGCATAATGTTGAGTTTTGAATTACTCTGAGATAAAAATCTTACGTTTTTAAATACTTATTTTGAACGAATTAAAAACATTTACACAAAAAAATCGGCCGTGACTGTTGTCCAACCACAGAATACTACCTACCGGCAGGTAGAAAAACGTTCCATTCGTGTGCGCGAAAGTGCCCTGATGTATTCCTGATCTGAGCTAACTTCTACACCTTGAATGAAAAGCACCCTATCCATGACGCTTGCATTCCTCCGAAACGTACAGGATTTTTGTCTGACGTCATGAAGATGCGGAGGTGAAGAAACGGCGACCCCTATCCCTTAGTGGTTTTTACACGGCGATAAAGGGCGGGTGGGCTGTGGGGGGTGGGGGGATTAGGGGCTGGACTAAAGACGTCTTGAATGGGGTGGCCTGGATAAAAAAAATGAGTCATCCTCGAGCTTTCTCGTCCAAACCCTTTTCATGCCGGAGATATGCGCGAGCAGAGGAGCCACTGGAGATACGGGACGGCGAGTAAACATCCCTGGGGGGGAGGGGGAAGGCTAAGGAAAAGAGGAAAAAAAGAAGATCGAATACATGTGACGCAAGGTCTTACCTCCAGAGTCCGTACAAGATAATAGCGCAGTTGAGCACTCAAACCTACGACCAATATGATACCGGCGTGCAAAGGCATTTCAGTGTGGCAGACATGACGTAGTCGCGACGCCATCATATATGAGTAGCAGTGATTTTGAATTAATGACGTCGATGTCATGTCATTCGAAGTTAAACGTCAATTATTACATGAATAAACATTTAGAAGCTATCTCAACTAGCTTATGAAAACGTATACGGAAATTAGCTAGGACGAGTTAAAATCATAATTCCACCATTGTGTACTGTACATCAAAACATTGAAGCAGCGTCATCATGGTGGTAAAAATACGCCTAATTACGTACGAAAACACTGATCAACATTAAAAATACTATAATTCGATGAAATATACTGATTTGGCTTAGAGAGCAATGAATAGTAAATTTTTTTTCACGATTAATTGATATTAACTAAGACCACCATCTTGGATTCTACAGCCACGTGGTTTGCTTCCCCAGACGGCATGGCACGTGTTTACTGATTGTCTGAATGCCTAACCGTCAACTGCGCTATTATCTTGGACGAACTTTAATGTGCACGAATATGTCAACGTGAGAAAAATGTATGGCATGTGTCTGGGTTTATATATGTACATAAACAAGCATACATAGATACACATAATAGTACACCTGTGAGTCACCGCACCGCAGGGGGTGTTAGGACACCAGCCATGTAAATAGGAGAGAATAAGGAAAGGGAATTGTATGAGAGAAATGACGAAAGTGACTTGAATGTTATCGGAGTTTCTTATTATCTATCACTCTTTTTGTTGCATTCACCAATGCATCTACGTAGTACCCTTCAAGCAACTTCAAGGGTGTGTATCAGGTGGCGAGTTGTCATCAACATGCACATATCTAATATCCTACAAATTCCATTGAAATGACGAGAATTGATGCATTGGCAAAAATCAATAAACTCGTTTCAGCAAGTGAGTTTTCACCAGTTTGCACTAAACTATCTGCTATTCAATTAACAGAAACTAAGAGCATTCATATATTTTGCAGCTATCTAAATGCACAGAAATAAAAGAGTTATGCAGGAAGCCTGTGAGACTTGATGTTAGTACTTCTCAGCAAATTAAGATCAAAGAAATACGGCAGCAAATGAACTCATTATGTAACTACACTACCTAACGTAAAACATAATAAAACAAAGTTCCAATGGTAGCCTTTATATGGCCTGGTCTCTTACCGTTGGCAGAAATTTAGGACAATTTTAACTCAACCGTTCGGCAGTCCATTTCCGGAAACTCACTCTCATGATCTAACGTACCGTAGAGTATCACCTTTCGGTAAATGTTTCTGACGTCTTCAGACAATACATTAGCGTTTAACTTACTCAAAAGATTAAGAGTGAAATTTAATCGATGGTCTATAAGTTAGTGGGAAGAAGGAATGTGTGTACCAATCACTTTGGCAGGGTCTATCTCTTAATTTTTCGCATCTATCGATAATGAAGATGTACTGTGGGGTCAAAATAACATACTTACTCCGTGTCACCCAGATTCTAAGCTGGTCTGAATTTCTAAATGATTTCTGCCTAGCTTGTAGCCTATCGAGTCACAATCTAGTCCTTCAATCAGATATGTTACCATATCAGCTGTGCTACGCAATAAGCTCTGTTTCACAAGTTAAAGAAAAAATCACTGCGTAATTTTCGGCACTGTTTTTATTTAACTGACCGGTTTTGATGTCACGACATGATTATCAGAGTTCGAATACATGCTAAAGTACAGTTGGGTCTAATTTATAGGACGAAATATGGGGGAGGGATTGAAGAGGAAGAATTTCTGGGAGGGGGAAATGATTATGTCAGTTATTCAACACAAGGATAACATACGATAACCGCACATACACCCGATAACATACCAAGGGGAAAGCATTAAAATAACTTCAAATATTAAAACGTCAGGGGATAGGAACGGTAGAAACGGGGGATAAGTTTTTCGGTGCACAGTAATTAAAAAGTCTATGGCTACACGTTTTAAAAGCTGAAAATTGGTCACAGTTTTATAAAAAATCTAGCTTAACAACTTTTTCACATATACCGTCCAATATATACTACCCCAACTGCACTTGAACATGTACTATTAACCCTGATGATGATGTTGTGACATCGAAACCGGTAAGTTACATTATAACAGTGTGGAAAATTACAAAGTGATATATTCCATAAATATGTCACCATTTCACAAAGTAACTTCGCCTACCATAACATTAATCTACACCTACATAGTACATATTATGTTCTATGAAAGCACATCCGTATTGGCCTCCCATTCCGAGGATTTGACTTCGAATCCCGGCAGTGGTGGAGATTTTGCAGCATGATTCAGATATATAGAGATGAATATCATGGGTCAAGGCTCGATAATTTCGAAGAATTCCCAAATAGATCGCAACTCTGAAGTTCGAAAAGCGACGCGTGAGGTGCCGAAAAGTTGCCTCTAACAATGGACTCAAAACCGTCACGAGCGAAATGTTTTGTAACGGGTCGATTGTCACGATTATTCCAACAACGATGGGAGGTCAACCGTTGAATAACACTGATTCACAATTCCATGCTTCCATAGACTTGTAAATATTACAACATCAAAAGAATTGTTGGAAATCGTTTTCCTCCATAACCCGAGGAGCAAGAACTATGAATAAGAACTGGCCCGTTGAAGGTTTCCCAAATATTATTCTCCTAATTTTCCGAGATATAAACTATTATATCCGTTCTCTCAGCATGGCCAAACGAGTATAGCAGGCTTTTTTCATTTGAGTCCACTACTGGAGAAACCGAACCACATTCTTTCATATGACCAACTCATTTCTTACGATATCCCTCCTACTGTAACCACGAACACTTTTCAAGTATCACATGCTCACATTGAATTCAGCCTTCACTAAAGCTTATCCTGACATACACAAGTTTCAGTATTGTACCATAATAAACAGGGGAAAGAGTACACTTTTGTGCACAGCGATTTTTTACTTTCCTCGATAAACATTCCTTGTTATGCTCCACGTACTACCAACAGATTTGCTTCCGGCATCCACACACCACTTAACATTCTCATCCTTCCTTATATCTTCCGGAAACATTCGGCCAAAGTACACAACACCGCCCACTAGCTTATTAATCAGCATCGACAAATTGATTTATTTATCTATTCAATTCCAGCAGCCCATATTTTAGTTATACTAAACGTATCTCCGAGTCCCGGGTTTGGTGTGTTGTGCTTCAAACGCAAATTGGCCTAGGTTTATGTTAAACTGATGTTAACGTAAGTTACGTTCGTAAGGTAAACTAACATTCAGGGTATTGTCTATTTTTACCAAGTTGTCGGTTTGTTGACGTTATCGATTTAGAAAGGTGAACATAATAGAATTGGTTTTTCGTACCAAGAAAATATTTAACTAAAGATTATAAAACAAGACCGGGTGAGCAACAAGGTGAATGGATCTGAGGATAAATGCATCAAAGACGAAATTGGTTGTTTTGATAAGGAAAGTGGGAAGAATGATTGTATGATGAGGGTAAATGATGAATTAATTGGACATGTGGACGATTTTGAGTATTTCTGTCAAATGTTTGCGAAACATGGAAGGATGGATGGAGGGATTAAAAGACGTGAATTTCGGAAGGAAAGTCACAGGTAGTATCTATCTAGAGCATATGTAAGAATGAGTGTTTGTCTAGGGAAGCAAAAATCGCCGTGTACAAAACTGTTTTCATCCCGACGTAATTATATGAGGTATGCTAATATAGTATGGGTATTATGTTAAACCTGGGTATGTCAGGATAAGCTTAAGAGTAGGCTAAATGCAGTGGGAATGGTGTACTTGGAAGTGTTTGTGGCAGAAGTAGGATGGATATATAGATAGACATCTTTATAGGGGCGAGATTGAGGCTTCCCTTCCTCCATCTAACCCCTCGTCAGCACACAAATACAGTGAACATGAAAAATACAGTAATAAATAAACCAAAGAAACAATACTAAACACAATAGAAATAGAATATTGACGAGACATAATAAAATATGGGAAATGAGTGTATAAAGTGAAAAAGTAAATGTGTACAGTTTTGGGAAAAACGTGAGGATTTGGGCTGGCATCCATCGCAGAATAACGCACTGCAGGAAAACATCCACACATGAAGGGGGGTGTGAAAAACCTGCGAAAACCTACCGAGGGAAGCTAGTGTGTCTCATAATAGTTTATGATATAAGTACACAATAAATACCAACAATGAAATATGTATGTGCATTTATTGGAACAACGATTATTTCATGTGTATTCCGCATATTACGGTGTGTGTTTTACTAGTCACCCAGCCTTTCTTTGTCTTTGCTTTGAGAAGTGCCTTATGTAATTCCTTTTTTAAATAAGGATAGAGTTAACAATGAGTAAAACATGAAATAATGTGGATTGTATGCTCGAGTAATGGACATATATAAAGGGGTGTGTTTCGTTGGTTTGGCCATGTCGAGAGAATTGAAGAGAATAGAATAACGAGACAGATATATTATTATTATTATCGTAATCAGTTACAATTTGGCAAATGGCCAGGTGGCAACATGCACATCCCAAAAAAAGAAAAACACAACATGTCCACAAAGTCACATATAAACTAGACAGTGGACAAAATTTAAAATTCAATTGAAATTTCTAAAAAACTGAATCAATTTTTTCAGCTTTTTCTTGAATATTTTCACATTACCCGGAAAGGGCTCAAATAACTCTGCAGGAAAGCTGTTCCAATCTACAATTGTTTTATTGAGGTAGGATAATTTTTTAATATTAGATTTTTAGATTAGATTTTTAGAACATTAGATTTTTAACATTATATATGATAGTAGAGTGAATGGTGAGAGAGAAAGATGTAGACGGTGAAAGTAATGCGTGAATGTGGCGGAAGGTTTTGGAACAAAGAGGAGGAATATTACGAGTCTTAAGAATATGAGAGCGTGTGTGAGGCAGTGAATGAGTTTAAGAGGAGCAAAAGAGACATGCAAGGAAAGGGCATTTTGGAGGAAATTAATAAAATGTAGCCAGTGTTGTAGGCCTAACAGCAGTAACTAAGTTATTTGACTTTGCCTAACCAGAAAGGGAATGGCGTGATGGGTATGTATGCATTAGGACTTAGTAGTAATGAAACAGTTTGTTGATGGGAGGGTGGAGTGAATAGGGTGGAGTGAATAGGGTGGCGTGTAGAGCTATAGCAGACCAAGAATCGGGTTGCTAACTGGTATTATAATACTAGGCCCAAGTTTTCAATTCCTATGACCGTTTTACTCCTAATGATGCATGTTGCTGTCTTGAGAAATCTCGTGAAAAATAACGGGAATAATAATTTGAAGCCTTGAGAGGATGGTTATAAAAATTACAATCCCATTCCTTGAAATTCCAGTCCTCAACAAATTAATTCAAATTCATTCAATTCGTGCCGCCCTCAATTAAGAAAAAAGCAACGTAGCGACGATACAATTCCGATATTCGGGTGATAAATGTATCATCATGGATTCCGGCTTTTTGGGATAAATTTAAGTCTCGACGCTGAAGCGCGTTATCCTCGTTCCTCGAGACAAAAGAAAATTGAGCAAAGGAAATCACTGCGCGGATAGTCTAATCAGCGAGACAAAGTTTACATTCGAAATAGGGAGATGAGCAGGAGAATGATTTCTCAGAATTCCCTCAACTAAATTTCCTCATCGATAATTTAGCCGGAGCGAAAAAAAGTGGGTTCAGAAGAATGAGAACAGATTCAGTTTTTTTATGACAATAGTGCGTCTTCAAAGGAATTAAAATCAGACAAGAATTGGTTAACAGTACGGCAATGTTGCCGTTCCCGTTGCCTTCCACATCTCGACAGTACGCCGGCAGATTCCGTGAACGTCACTCTCACCCGAAGCTCACTGAGTAATAGACTAATTTTTATAAATAGTTGACAAAACATACAAACTACACACCGTTAGTTTTTTGGCGAAATATAGGTGTTAGAAATTCAAAACGTTTTCAATATTCTCCATCTGTAGCACACAGCCGTAATTTAGCCCATGTAAAACAGCTTATATTTTCAGGAAAATTCCTCAAAAATTAGTTTGGCAAGGGGTTAATATTTTGATATCATCGGATAGATAAGAGTTATTTGGTTAAAATGAGGTCAACTTCATCAAATTCCAGGTGAATTGATATTTCGCTCAAACGTGGGCCACCATCTTGAATTCTTCGGTCATGTGACTCCCTTTCTCAAGCGTCATTGGACGTGTTTACTGATTGGCTGCATTTTCAATAGAGTATTTGCACACTTTTGGGAAGTAACATCTAAAAAATCTATCGATACTTCAGACACTAAATTTTCATTCTGACGCTCGAGAGTCTTTTCGTTAATTTTTTATTAGCTAGTAAAATCTAATAAATTATTATTGCGCCGAAACACTGGTCCGCCATGTTTTGTAAGCTCTGACGTCATCTCCCATAGTCGACCATTTGTTGATTTGGAGATTGTGTGACTGTGTAGTCTTAGCGTGCGGACGAAACTTTAGCTATTAATTAGCAAATATCGAAATAACTTCGAAAAGACAAATACTATTTCACTCTCAACGCACATCTAGGCTATTTCGCTTCTGCTAATATGGGAGATGACGTCACACTACGAAGAAACAATGGTTGGGCGTTTAGACCTAGGCAATTTCGATGCTAAAACAATGCATATTAAAAGCTATTTATTAAATTAATTAGTTGGAATTATACCTTGGTATTTCGTACGTGGCATTTCGTAACCAAACACTACTCACTATAATAAATTTCAACAAAATACCTCACTTATGCAAATACTCTATTGTCAACTGCGCTATTATCTTGGACGGACTCTACGCACAAAACATTCGGCCGTGACTGTTGTGCATCTACAGAATGCCACCTACCGGAAGGTTACCGAACGTGTCACCAGTGCACACCGTTCCGTTCAACGTCGTCCGTGTGCCCTCAAGTGCGCTGACGTTTTCCGATCTGCGCTGACTCCAACAACTTGAATATAAAGCACCCGATAATCGCACTTTCTGACGTGGAAGGATTCTGATTGAGAGGTGCGGAATGACGAGCACTTATTTGCATACATTGATGGCGAAGAAGTTGACGTCCATACTTCATTCCCTTTTTCGCCTCTCTTCTTTCAAGTCCAACCCTTAATTTTCTTTGAGGCGCGAATTTCATCTTGAGACGCGCAGTGATTTTCCCCTTTGGTAAGGTCGTCCTTCGGAGAAAAGGGACGTCTGGTGGATGCGAACTGATTGAAATACTCGGAACGGAGGAATAGGGAGCTATATTATATCACTGGCGCAAATTTCCCCACGCGGAACGCGCGAAATATATTTCCATACCTCGTAATTCTTTTTCCTCTCTCCCGTCTCAATCATTTCAAATGGCGAACTTGTATTGGATAAGGGTTGGGGGAATAAAATAAGGCATCATTAGCCGTAAAATAGAGCAAAAATCTCTTTTACGCCCCAAACAAAGAAATAGTGGTTGAATCTCTTTGGCGAGATGAGTAAAGAGGAAAAAGGAAAAAACAATATATCCTAATTTTTAATCCTTTTCCTTTACGGGTACTTGACAAAACAAACTTAAGGTTCGTTTACAACTTAACTCGGCTTAACTTGGCTTATTCTCGCTCCAAAAGCGAATCAGCGTGTGACACTTCTGACCAATCACAGCGTACCAACACCAAAATCGACCGTACAATCAATTGATGTGGCCTTTCGATAGTTGGGTTACGAGAGTTCCCCGAAACAGCTCAGTCGAGGTGTAGTATCAATAGTGCGTTTCACTATAAAAGTATAAGAAGGGAAGATTTGTTGTGCAGGTGAGGGTTATTTCGCACAAGCTCGATCAAATCGTGTGTGCTAACGAAATGTCATAAACAAGCTCCAGAAATACGCATTCCAATCCACGGTTTTTATTAGCCATATTCATTACGACATTGACGAGCCGAAATATTTACAATAATATATATTCAAGCTCCACCAGTGGTGTTCTCTATAAATACTCGACTCGCATGAGATCAGCCGTTGAATCCAATAATAAGATGTAATATGAGTATCATACTAATTTCTGTTTACAGCATTAATTATCGAATTAGATCCTTGCATCGGATACGATTTACGCGGTATGATTTTAAGCATACGGAATTCAGTTCCATTTCCAGCACTGAAGTAAAAATCCAGTAAAAAGGGTCTTAATCATTATCTTTTCTCGTACACGCCATCGACAACAACCCTCCGGTGTCCCGTCACAACCTTTCGCTCCATTCGTCCGTTTCACATCCGCAGCAAAGCCATTTCGTGCCCCTGGTCACGTAGGGGTCCAAACAGCTATGTACCTCGAATAGGAACCATTTTTAAAAGCCACGAGGAGCAGCGGGGAGGGGGTGAATTGGGAGCTAAAGAGAAGGGATACAGAGAACGAGGCAAAAATAGCACGATTAGGGGTTAGAGGAAGTTAACAAAATAAAGGAAATCTCTATCAGAGCTTTGGAGCCGAGGCCTTGGAGATCGACTCCCGCCCCGACTCCAGCTACGATCAAAATTTACGTTTCAATTATTAAATGTTAATATATTTGTTTATATTACATACATTTCACTGTCATAGAAATTTAAAAGTAGTTTATTAACAGTGCTATACTATTTTGGCATTAAATTCACATCATAATAATCAATGCATTTTTACTAATTTTCACATTTTTTTGGTAATCAACATGGTCCTGCCGGAACTTTATATGCTCTTGTCGGAAGGTTCCAATGTCGCGAAATCAATAGTTTTTTACTTCTTAATTTGACACAGCCCTTGTTGAGTAAAACATATTTTTAACACTTTCCCTACAAAGATTTTTGTAAACATGAAATTTTACCAATTATAACTATTTCACCTTTTGCAGTGCATTATGTTTGCATAAGGGTCATTGTCCTAGGTATTTCTTCAATCTTTATTTAACATGACTTATTCTATCACCAAACTTATCTTTTCCGGTAAACTATTAAAATTCATTGATACGTACCATTACCTTAATTTTATTCATACCTTAAACATTATTATATTTTTGCACATAATACAACTATTTTGAACTCCTACTCATTGAGTGCATATTTTTCTTTTATCTCAGAAGCATTTTAATATGGTAAACACAATTAAAACAAATTCATATAAGCCCCTAAATATAAGTATTCCCATTTTTTATAAAGATCCACAAACGATAATTATGTTAATATTCTCACTAAAAAAATTTTCTAGGGTGTTTATATATAAGGACACAAAATTTTTTCCCTCTTAACCAACTTGTATTTGGCTAAAATATATAAAGGCTACGTGTACGTACGTGTGATTCAGTTGCTAGTAGTGAAGTACGCAGGGTCTGTAACGAATGGAAAGCGAGATCCCTGTTGTGTTGCAAAGTGTGCAGCGCACAAGAGCGAAGGGAAAGCTCCAATTAGCAAATTACTATAGTAATTAGACTATAGTAGTTACAAATGTGGTAATTCAATAGAAATGACGCTGCGATCGGATCCAATGGTTGTAAAAAATGTGCTGATAAAAAATATAATTGTCGAATAATCCACACGTATTTCTCCCTTAATGTTGTGTTTAATAGCTAAGACCGAGTGAAATTGAAGGCAGATATTGTTTTAAATTAAATTAACAATAAAAGTGGAAATCAGTCATTGTTTTAATTTGCGTTGTCACAGTAGAACCTTCTTAATGAACCTTTTCAAACTGAAATGATGAAACGGTAATGAATGATATGATATAAAAAAGAGCGAAGGATGAGATGAGGAGGTAGAACTTCTTACTCTTGCCGATTTGATAGGAGATTGACGAAGAACTTCTAGAATTTCGCATGGCGTCACGTGGAAAAAGATTCGATGATAATGAGTTCACTTCCAGGAACGGAGAGAGAACCAGCGTGGGAGGGATAGGGAAGGAGAGAGAGAGGGGGAGGAGGAGGAAAAAAGAGTGAAAAAGGATACGAAAATCCGATTCTTATTAAAATCCCGACTCTCATCGGATTTTCTCAAGTTCGACTCAGTTTCCTCGCGGAATAACTTGTTAACTCTTCGACCCGGCCCACATCCACCCTCTTCCTCCCCCCGCTCATATCCGAAAGGCATCTTTTCCATCAATTCCTCATCATCCATCCTTTTATAAGCGATCCTGGAAACGAAATGCGGGAATGATGAGAGCTGTAATTCATCGACTTGATCTCGCTGTTATCACTCATGGTACAATTAATTAATATCATTTCAAAATAAAATATAAATATACATAGAACTAGTAAATGTGCTGGCATAAAATTGATGTAATAATGCTCGACTCGGTGAAAATATACGAGGCATGTCCGGAAAGTAAGTACCGTTTCGTTCTACCGCCGCCGCAAGGCTAGTGTCGCAGCTCCGCGCATGTTTACTCGTCTCTATGGTTCATTGTCTTTCGACTGACGCTATTACAGCCGGATTGTGTTTTGTTTACATTTGTTAGTGATCGTTTATAATGTTTAAAACAATAGCTGATCCCGCCGACTGTGAAGTGCGTTCTGTCATACGGTTTTTGAATTCAAAGAATGTTAAGCCAGCTGAAATTCATCGTCAACTTGTACAGATTTATGGTGAAAGTGTAATGAGTGATACTGTGAAACATTGAGAAAACTTAGGCGCGCGATTCAAAACAAAAGGCGTGGAATGCTCAGTCAAGGCATTGTGATGCTTCATGACAACGCACGATCCCATTCCGCTGGTGCCACTCAAGATCTTATTCAGCAATTCGATTGATCACCCGCCGTATAGCCCCGATCTCGCACCTTCTGACTACCATTTATTCTTGAATTTGAAGCGTGATTTTGGAGGAAAGCGCTTAGACAGCGATGACGACGCAAAGAAAGGTGTTCAGCAATGGCCGTCTTCCCTGGCGACATCTTTCTATGAAGAGGGCATAGAAAAGTTGGTTTCCTGTTATTACAAATGTCTAAATAATGACGGCAACTATGTAGAGAAATAGTGTAAGATATGCTCTTTCATGTAAAAATAAATCTTGCCTTGAAAAAAAGCTTTTATTAGTTTTTATCCCAAACGGTACTTACTTTCCGGACAAGCCTCGTAGTTATGCATATTATCATTTAGTTCTTCAATGGTTTTCAACGCGTCAGCCTTGTGCTGCTACCAGGTCAGGCCTTGGGCTTCCGGAGTTATGACAACTGACTTAGAAACGAGAATATTTCACTCACTAAAAATAATATTTAATATATATTAACTTATTTTGATACTGCATATCCATAAGTGTAAACTTCCTTACTATACCGGAGGACATAATTTATATGTATAATTAATAGAAGTATTAGGTTGGGAACCGTTAGAGACTCGAATGCTACCGGCTAGGCTTACTGTCAGATTAATTGAAAATTTCAGATCAGGCGAGTTTCAGTACGACATGGAGGATATTATTTTGACTCCTCACTACATCTCTAGAACTGATAGACGCGACAAAATAAGGGAGATGCACTGCTAAACTGATGAGTACAATTTTTTCCTTTCAACTCACAATTAGTAATTATAACGAAAACGGAGCGTAGTACGAGCATTAGACAAATCGGTAACATTAAATTTTGCTTATTCAATTCCCTTTCATGACTGGTATCCTTACACCCCCTGCCACACCCCTCTGCGTCGGATTGTAGGGTAGAATGTAGATGTAGATGAGTGTGTTCGCCCACCCAGAGTTCTCAAATCAGCGTCCTTGGGTGTCACGAGACAATAATATAGTTCCATCCACTCATTTGTCACTATAACTTTCCAGTCGATCCTATCCTTGACATTTCGAAGAAAAAAAGAGACATTTCCTTTTCTAACCTCCAATTCCAATCGTGCCCAAAAATCAGAAATATTCGTATATTACCAAGATATTTTAATTGCTGTCTAGCTCACGTTATTGTCATTTTCATATCCGATGCTAAGTTTTGATTTCGACAGGAAAATTGCCCAGATTAGATTTGCTTCTCAATCTCTGCCGACATAACAAACAATAGGTCTATCCACTTTGGAGTTCAATTTAGAAATGCTAAGATTTTTTGGAACTCACGACACCATGAATTAGTCGTCTTCCACTATTTTTCGGCATAGAAATTAGACGTGGTATCACGAACTGGCCCTACGAGAATACATCTTTGAAGGTTAATTCGTGATTGGCCAAAGAATTTGGGAAAGGATGCAAACACAGATCAGTGGCAGTATACGCTGTAAATATTGGAAGAGAAATCCACTAGTGAATTCTATTCTTTTTGGTATACCTACAACTTAGCGCATTGATGGCGGAGAAGAAACAATTCTTTGGGTTTAAAAGACGTAGGTCTGGAATTTAAAAATATTATTGGCGTTATTTGTCACATTTGAGTTACTCATGAGTTTATTAGGCTATTGGAGGAAGCAGGATTGATCAAGTCATATATTTAAGAGAATAAGGTGCGATTGCGCGAGGGAATGACTATTGAAGCAATTAGAACGCGCAATCGGCCATATTGAATGGACCAGTTGCGGATTAAAAATTCACGCCAAAAACATGTAGATAAATAGGTGAGTTTTCGTTGGACTATAATCATTTGTCAACAATATACAACATGGAAATCATTTTCACAAAAAGGAACAGCTATATTGATAAAATGTATGTTCTTAATGCGCGCCATGGCCATGTTTCATTGACATTTATCGCAAAGATATACAGACTTCACTTTCATGGGTCACGACGCCATCTCTAATCTCTCATTCAATCTATGGATCACGTCGACTTATATGATAACTAAAAATGATGAGAGATTGACAACATTACATAAGTTTTTCTGTAACTTTTAACTGTATTGACAAATTGTGAGTTCGTTTACCGAATAGTGACATCGATGTTTAGTATTTGCAGCTGTTAAGGAGTCGCGAAGGCATTAAAACGATTCCCTTTTTTTCAGTAAAAATTCAATTCAGTTTATTTCAATTTTGATTCAGATCAGAAGAGATAACGACAATGATAGTCGTATGGGTTCGTAATCATGGGCGCCCATACACAGGGGCAGGGGGGGCGCGGTCCCCCCTAGCCTCCCGGTAAAAATAAAAAGGGAAGGGAAAATTTTATTTATTTATTGTTTTTGCATGATTAAATTAATAATTTTATAACAAATTTAGAAAATTGTCATTCACCTAAGATGTTCCAAAAATGTAGGTACTCCTAAGACCTCAAATTTACTTAACTTTCCGGGAGAGGGCTCCTCGGAACCTTAAACCTCTCTTGGCCCCCCTGGGAAATATTGTATGGGCGCCCATGTTCGTAATGCATTAATTGCAAAAAGCACACGACGTAAAATATCTGCGGGTCTGGCATCCATGTAGCAAGGAAGAACTAACGTCTATAAAAAAAGACGAGATACTCAATTTGGAGATATTACATCTCCTTCAAAAGTCTCCTCACTCACCTTACCAACCTCGGACGGTCCAAAAATAAATTTCTGTGAATTTACATGTTGAAAAATGTACAAATTGATGTTTTTAACATTCAAGACGAATTTTTACGTAGTTGAAGCCGATTACATCAACTCCATCGTTGTTTTTACGTTTTATTCGTTCAAAATCTATCGTAATTTTCAGATAAATCCATATTTTCATGCCGATTGATCTGAGGTTGAGTCATCATCATAAGTAGTCTATTTTGACTAGTTTTCTGCAGCTCTCCACTTCACTCCCATCTCAGCCGAACCGATATTTCTATAATTATATTTCCCTTTTGAAATATCTAAGGCTCGTCAGAGGTGAAAAGAGTATATTTTATACAGTGCAAAATATGAAATTCAGTATCTGTTTTCACTCAAACAGCCGCGGTGGAAATCTCCTTTTAAGGTCACTCATGGTTTAACCCGGTGGACGAAACGCCTACTTTCCTGTCGTGTCGTCGGAACATGTCAGCCACCGGCGTCGCAAAACCGCCTTAATCGGTTTTTCATGCTCATCCTCTCCCACTTCCTCCCCCCCTTCTCCCTCCCATCCCCCCACCACCCATACGCTTCCATATCCCCCCACCCCTCCCCTCTCCTTCTGCGCCCTCTTGCCCCCCCCCACCCCCTTTCACTTCGCAGGGACATTCATTCCACGGCCGCATCGCATTGATTTGACCCACTATCCATCCGCTAGAAGACGGAGTTGCCAAAATGCGCTCGTGATAGTCGATGCTATCTATCCTTCTTCTACTCCTCCTACATGATATAAATGTACTCCTGCGCCAAGATATAGGTCTTCGCTACTGGGGCGGGATATAAGAGGTTATTATAATCATTATCATTCATTGTCATTTACCTTTTCGACCATTTGTACATTGAGTGCATGCAGTATTTTAAATGCAGTATTAAAACAAGTTTAATTCGAAATAATATTTTTTTAACCAAATAAGTATTCCATTTCAAACAAAACAAAATTGGTAAAATTTCCACACAGTATATTATAAACCACAGTTAAAATACACCACCGGCCAAGGTTTCGGCACGTAATGCCATTATTAAGATAGGTACATATTTCTCAAAAACTCCACCATATATACCCCGGGATGGAGGCCAAGGGGTGGGGGGGGTACTCCCTGGCCTCCATACCGGGGTATATATGGTGGAGTTTTTGAGAAATATGTCCCTTGATAACGGCATTACGTGCCGAAACCTTGGTCGGTGGTGTATTCTAACTGTGGTTTAAAATATACTGTGTGGAAATTTTACCAATTTTGTTTTATTTGAAATGGACAACAAGCATTTCCACAAATTTAAGCCTGATACGCTTTTAATATAAGTAAATAAGCATTACATAATATTATAAGTAATGTTGCCTTCCATACCACAATGCTGATAGAAATGAATGCAACAAATTTTCCATCCACTTCCAACAAAACATGAAATACGTATGGAATCAATACAAGGGATAAAACGTAGAGACAGAGAGTGCACATAATATTGTGTACATTAATTACATGACTTTATATTTATAAATATTTAAAGAGTACCTATTTATTCTAGCGCTAGCGAAGGAAGCGTTCAATAATAGAAGGGAGCTGATGACGGGGACCTTAAGTAAGGATGTAAAAAAGAGGCTAGTAAAGAGCTTGATATGGAGTGTGGCGTTGTATGGGGCGGAAACGTGGACCTTGAGAAAGGAAGACGAAAATAGGCTGAAGGCTTTTGAGATGTGGGTGTGGAGGAGGATGGAGAAGGTGCGTTGGACGGAAAGGAAGACAAATGAGGAAGTGGTTGACATGGTGGGCGAGGAGAGGAAACTTATAGATGAGATTAGGGGAAGACAGGGTAGGTGGCTGGAAGGGGTAATGAAGGACGATGGTTTGCTGAAGGCCGTGATAGAGGGAAGGATGTTGGGTAAGCGGGGAAGGGGAAGGAAGAGAATCGGTTTTATGGACGGGATGAAGAAAGGTAGGACTTATGCTGAGATGAAGAAAGAAATACAAGAGGTAGAAAGGGCACGTCACGTGTAAGAGTTCGTTGGATATTCTCTGACTTTCATCACAACCTACCTCTAACCGGTAGATTACTGTAATGAATGACCTATTTATTCAGTACTGGGTGCACAATACTAATTACACAGCAACTACCACCGGTAAAACTACCTGTTAATGGTTTTCAAAAATATTTATTTAAATAGTAAAAATATAATGAACTTGAGTTTCGAGCGATGGGAAACGAAACGATATTATGACGTCAAATACCGGGTCTCTCGCGAATGAATACCGAATTGCGATGCCATATTTGACTTAGTACTAAGTTCAATAGCATTGTACAAGGTGGTTGGAACGAAAGTTGAGGCGACATTACGCTCGATTCTTGATGCCAATTCCGCTATTAAAGTCAGTATAATTTAGGTGTTACTCAGTCTGACGTTTCCGGCGGAT
Organism: Pyrrhosoma nymphula; assembly: GCA_963573305.1. Classification (NCBI taxonomy): domain Eukaryota; kingdom Metazoa; phylum Arthropoda; class Insecta; order Odonata; family Coenagrionidae; genus Pyrrhosoma; species Pyrrhosoma nymphula. The sequence goes on along the minus strand of OY754334.1, from coordinate 82,263,304 downwards.
GCGCTTGATTTTCGTCAAATTTCATTTCAAATATTAAGATAAATAATGGTTTGTACTGTTTATTTGTATAAATAGGCCACGTCCACTCGGTAAAATATTAAAATCTAATTTTAAGATAAAATCTACTGGTAATACGATGTTTTGTGAATGGTAGGCCATGCCCACAAACCACAAAATCCTTTCCATGCTCCGATAATCTTGCTTCATCTTCGCCCATGATCGTTCATGTCTCCTCCATTTCATGTTTTCCTCTTTTTTTGGTATGACTGATAGTATATGAACCATTACGCTTGTTTGCGATTCATCGTGAAGAGTTCGAGAGACTTTTAAGCTGCTAAAAATTTTATCTTCCTCCGATTCATTGACCATGTGAGAGTTACTGCGCAGTTTAATCAATTGATGCTTCCCGAAAATTATCGTTTGCTTTTTCTGCTCCCTTAAATGCTCGTGTGACTGTATGTTTCGTAACCAACCACTAGCCATACGCTTTGCTCTTGCCCTTATCTTTTGATATTAAACGAGGCACCTTATTGCACAGTCTGATTCATGGATGGATGCGCAGTACAAACTGCGACCTGTAAAACGGAGAATTGCTTGAATGAGAGCACAAATGCGTGGACGAGTGATACGAATATAGCACCGGATCTAATTCCGCAAGCCATTGCTTGCCTTCAAAATCCAAGTGCCCGCAAGTTCTTGCGATGCATCAAGGTACGCCATAAGGGTAAAACAACCAGAATATCCACGAAAATCATTAATGAATGTGGATTTTTTTTGATAGATGCGAGTCTGGATATTCTTTAAGCACCCGCCTCCAAAATCGGGTGGCCAAAGAATTTGTATCATGATGATTAAATAGTAATTAGAAAAATTACAATTTCCTTCGAGATATATAATGCATAAAAAGCATTGAGAAAATGAAACCATTTCTCAAACATATAAATCTATGGCTATTTGGCGCATCAAACTTGAGTAATAGTCTCTCTTGAGTAATAGAGTTAACGTGATGGTAGGCGAAGTGACTATATGGTACTGTAGCTTGTTAACGAATGAATAACTTAGTATTATTCCACACTGTTTTTCATATTATTAATGTATTTAAAAATATTAAATTAAAAATAATATTATTTAACTCTGATGATGGTGTTTGACGAGATATGACGAGAATACTGAACTGTATGGACCAAACTCTGACGAAATACAACTTAAAGATGAATGTAAAGAAAACCTAGGTTATGGTTTGTGGAAGAAAACATGAAGACAGAATCACCGTTAAACTTGGGCAGCAAATACATAAGCAAGAGGAAGATTATTGTTATCTGGGAAGCAGGATAAACTTAAACAGCTATCGAAAAAGCAAGAAAGATATTTTGAGCAGAATAGCCCAAGCAAAGAAGACAATTTAACAGAGGGGGAGTCTGCTGACAGCTGGAAACACTTTCCTGGAAGTTAGGAAGCACTTTATTAAAACATATATTTGAAACATGTAAAAATTTGGCAGTGAAGCCTGGACACTAACAGTAGCATTAGCAGAGGAGATGTGGTGTTACTGAAGAATGATGAAGATTAAATGGACGGAGAGAATCTAACGAAGAAGTCCTACGAAGAGCTGGAGAGAAAAGAAGCTTGCTGAACACACTGCGAAAAAGGAGAGAGAAACTTATTGGACGCATTTTGCGATAAAACAGCCAAATGCAAACAATATTGGAAATAAAAATAAATGGGAAGAATTATTAGGAAGACTAAGAATGGAATACGTCAAAAAAATCATGAAGGACGCCAAAGTAAATAATTTTGTAGGAATGAAGAGGTTGGCAGAGAGGAGAGTGGAATGGAGAGCTGCTGCAAACCAATCTTCGGTAACAAAAGACTACTGATGATGATGGTGTTTAAATAGTGTTAGTAAAAGAAGAGAGCTGATGGCGGGGATCTTGGGTAAGAATATAAAAAAGAGGCTGGTGAAGAGCTTGATAAAGAATGTAGCGTCGTATGGGGCGGAAACGTGGAATCTGAGAAAGGAGGACGAGAATAGGCTGCATGGATTCGAGATATGGATATGTAGGATGTTGAAGGTGCGGTGGACGGAAAGGATGACAAACCAAGAAGTACTTGGTGGGTTGGGAAAGTAAACTTCTTGATGAGATTAGGGGGAGGCAAGGTAGGTGGCTGGAAGCGATAATGGTGGTTTGCTGAAGGCTGATAAAGGGGAGAAAGTTGGGCAAGAGGGGAAGGGAAAGAAAGAGAATAGGTTTTATGGACGGGATGAAGAGGGGTAGGACGTACACTGAGATGAAGAAAGAATGGCTAGAGGTGAAATGAAGAAATAATTACTTAGAGAGAAAATGATGGTGTTTTAACATCGAAACTGATCAGTTGTATAGAAAAACAGTGTGAAATATTTGTAGGTGATTCATTGTTTATCATGGGAGAGGACTCCTGTGCAGCTTAATTTGTAGGAACACTTGGCACGGCAATGATTTTTTCACAGTGAATGTCGCAAAATTGAGTCCATGTTTCTGCTCCGTACATTTCAACCTTACGCACAAATTTATTTTGGAAACGGATGCGAAAAATACTTTGGATGCATGCTCTTGGCGTGCGTTCATCGCTCTCGCTTTTACGGTTTCCCACGGCAATTATTCCTCCCGTACCTGAGCCTCCCGGCGGTATCCAGTTCCCAACCGAAAAGAGATTAATCTTTCAAAGATTAAGTCGCCATGTTTGACGTTCCATCAAAAGGCACTCTAAATATCGCCCCGAGCGATTGACTCCTCGTGTGTTGAAAAACAAACTGACAAATACCCAGGGAGACAAATCCGTAAACAAGTGAAGTGAAACAGCCGGAATCGTTGGATTTTCCAAATAGTAAATCAAAGCAACGGTAATTCAGGTAGAGGTTTTCCATTCTGGTGGAAAAATTTGTTCTACCACTAATACCATAGGACTATTATTATTAAGTTAGACGGCTTTCTTAATTGGCTTTTTCCGTGACACCAATCCAATGGGGCCCACGATTGCGGCCCATTGAAACACAACATTATTAAGATTACAGCATGAGCATTTTAATTCATGCAAATAATAGAAAAAAAATATTGGAAGTGGACAATGAAGGTAGGTAATCTTGAGAACCATGGTTGTCAATCTCGGAGACTACCTTAATCCCACTTGTGGAGCCAGTTTTTACACCATGGACATTTCCATTGAAAAGATATTTCTGTGCAACTGCCACCATGTTTCGCGCTCTCATTATACCAGGACTTGGAAAACAAAGAATTATTCTCGAAGAATGGGCAGCTCAGGTAGACGCCTCTCTTTCCTCGAGTCGGACATGAAAATATACAATATTGGCACTATCCTTTACTGCATTGAAGTCTTAACAAATCAATGTCTAAAGAAAACAAAAACTTGCCAGGCACAGATGTGGAATTATTTCTCTCATCGCTTTTCTCTCGGGTAAGGAGATATTGCTTTCAAATCTCGAGCCATTTTGTTTTTGTTACCGGAATAGGTCACTGAGAAGATTGTTGATGAAATGGAGAAGCGCTGTGAGCCGAATATTATATTTCAATGCCACCTACGCTTGATTTTCATACAAATGTGGAACAGTCCGATGTCGTCCGCGAACACCACTGCGAAGCATAATAAAACACAAAACTTACGACACGGCATGGCACGTGGCTCTTGTGTTTGAAAATAAAAAAAATAATTATTTCTCCCTTTCGTCTGGTGTATTTTCTTCAACTTATGTTGAGAAAGAAATTTTTGAGGTGGGGTGGAAATTTTTGAGACACTGTATATGACCTAGGGAAATGATCAAGGCATTCTGCTGCCACAAACATTGCAACCTAGCATTGCAAAAGTTGTATCCTAGCCATCAATGTCTGGCGGGCCTCATAATGCCCATCTCTCCGACGATAGCTAAACAATACTCTAGAGTCATAAAAAAGCTGGAAAGATTAATTTCAGCGTGAATACACACACATTATATTTCCGGGAACCCCTCAAATCCATCAATCTACCAACGAAAAATCTCATTGTACTAAATATCTTCTAGATGGACACCAACTACCTCAACAACTTTTTTATGTTTGCTCGACTCATTTTGCTGCCATCTTTTATTTTATTCATCAAGCAGAATATATCCTTTGTCAGTGTACAAACACTCATTCTTGCAATATGCCAGTAAAAATTCCCTTCTCTTACTCATATGTTATCTTCTCAAAATCAATGTAAAAATCTTCATTTTTTCTTCATCTAAGTAGGTACCAATCTTTTTTTCCGGACCGAGGATCCTTCTTAAGATTTTCCTGTCTTTCCCATCCAATTCTTCCATTTCCCTTTTTTGATCAGTATCAATCAGGCATTCTGAATTATAAAACTGTTCTTCTGTATTAACACCTGCAACTACTACCTATATAAGAGCAATTAGATATTTAAAAATATTACAAATCAACACTTAAACTATTATTAGTATGATCTACAGGTTAATTTTTAAGGAAATGAAAACCTCCCACACTTTCACAGGTGGAAGCTCCCATCTCCTTACACGATTTCTTTCTTCAGCTCGGCACACGTCTTACATGACCATCATTCCATCGATTTAATGTATTTTTTCTTCCTCCAACTCACTTACCTATCATCTTCCCCTGACCATGTCTAGGCTAGGTCAAAATCGAGTTTCAACTAAGAGAACGCGAGACTACAAACAGGCTATACTATATCTACGGTTTTCTTGCATTCCCACAACAATAAGCATTGCCTGTTGAGTAAGGATGGGATTACGAATGGGGTTCCATGACGTCACGGAAACGGACCGTGGCGTTCGCGGATCTTGGTGATTGTTATCAAGTGGAGCATGTTACGATGGTCGGACGCTAACGTCACCGTCAACGGACAATGAGCGAACCACATTGAAGTCTAACTTTTCCCTCACGCCAAGTTGCCAACAGCCAATCAGAGGAGAGATTTTATTCAGCATTTACTACATTTCATTTATAGGTTGTTCATATTACTTTTTAACTTTGCAATAGTACATGATAAACCTTCTGGAAACATCATTCATCAGTATTGTTAGCGGATTATTAAAATTGCGTTTTTAAAATATGAAAATAAACAGTCACTTTGCAAACATTTAGCAAAAATGCAAAAAATGAACAATTGGCGTTGATTCTCCCGCCAATCGTAATACACTCCTTCTTGAGGGGAAGGTTACGGAAAACTGAACTCCACAGTCCGCTGTCACTTCAGGAAACTTGAATCGTAATACCGCACTTAAGGCGGGATTACGAATGAGGTTTCATGACGTGACGGACACTGACGGTGGTGTTCAGTTTTCCGTTATCTTCCCGTCAAGAAGGAGTGTATCACTATTAATTGGAGTATCAGCACTGACTGCTAAGCGCTAAGTTCCGAGCGGTAGCAACGTAGCTATTTCTTTTTTTAATTTTATAAACACAATATGAATTATCTGAAAAAATACCAACAAATATTATATACGTAGGGTTAATTATTTTTCATTTTAAAGTTAATAAGTAAGATGAACGAGCAGTAAATTACATTATTTAAATATTGAAAATTTAAGCTCTCCACGAATTGGCTGCCGTTGACGTAGGTAAGTAGTGTGACGGAAAAGTAAAGACTTTGGCATGGTTCGCTCACCATCCGTTGACGGCGTTATCAACGCCCGGCTAACACAATAGGTTCCACTGCGTCACAATCACCAACCTTCGCGAACGCCACCATCAGTTTCCGTGTGCGTCAGGGAACGTCGATCGTAGTCCCGCCCTAAAGACTTCTCCGTCCTTTTTTCAGCTTTGTTCAATACTTTCCTTGCGACTGTGTTTAGAAGAATACACTCGCCCTGGTCTAAAACGAGTTTCAGCGTATGGTCCAAGTGCCTCCAGATACGCTCTAAACACTATTGCCATGTATTTTCTTGGATTCTATCTTAATCAGAGTTTGCGTCTATTTTTATCTACTTTTACGTTCATTGTTCTTCGCCGTTTATGGAGCTCCCTCTGCGACTGTGTAAGTCAAAAGAAACACTAAATTCCACCATTACCTTCGTGTAGCTAAAAAGAGTATTGCTTTCACTGATGAAAAGTAGTAGGTAGTTATTAAAAAAAAATTACATACGTACAGCAAAGACGTCTCTATTGTTATTTGTTTAATGATATTGTTATTTAAGAAATAAGTTTTGATACCACTAGATTATTTTATTAAGTTCATTGAAAAATGTGTTTGATTTGGTTTGCCCTATAATGACATTTATTGGTGGTTGAACGTAAAACTCAATAAATAAAATATGCAAATTACTCGACGATTATATTATTCACCTGACCACTTATTTTCGTCCATATGAGCCGACTTCAGCGCCATTTATATGGAACTAACACATATTGACCACAGTTTCTGTAGTAATTTATGTAACAACTAAAATACTCAGATGGATTGGTATACCTTTTTGCCATTGGAATTTATACCATTAAATGTCCTGGCTAAATTCGTTTCTTATGAGTAGTTCTCAAAAAAGGGAAATTATGTTGGATAAAATGATAACCTTTCCCTCACATGTTTCACCCATTTTCGCATTCAACACCGTGTATTTTATTTTAAATCTAAGAATAAAATAGCGTGGATTGGTATCATGTTGTTCATATCATGTAAAGAACATGTTTTTTTATAGCCAGAATATGAATAAAAATACATTTGAGTCATTTTATGGTGTATCAATAGCTAATAGCACAATCACTGTATGTCCATATTTTTTTCCAAATAAGGTATTGGTAGATATTAAAGTAGGAACGATCAATGAAAATTAGTTTTAAAGTGTTATTGTTGTCTAAATATCTAAATAAAATATTATCTAATGCATACATCTATGGGACTGTTGAATTAATATCTTTGGCAAGTTTTCCCCCAAGTTTGAAATCATCCTTTTCCGTTTTCCGAAAGTTTACTAAAGTGGAGATACAATGAATGTGCTATTAGCCATCGATACTATGTGGTACCTTTGCGACTACTGTTTTCAGATTTCCCTCCTTCTCTTCTTTTGCTTTAAACATCCATGTTTTTCTCGGCTCCACAATTTCTCCCTCCACCGCCGTAGTTTTTTTATCTCTCTCCTGCGTCCGAATCTACACGAAGAAGGTCGTGTCTCCATATTCAAGCATTCAGGAAAACTGCCTCTGTTATCTGCATGCTCGAGTCTCCCACTTGTTTTTCAATCTCCCAAGCTGTTTCTTTCCTTCTAAGCCTACCGAAGCGACGCATTTCTCTCCCGCCCCCAACATTACCAACTCGCACGCGGTCCCATTCGACTACGCATTCGAACGAAGAAGAAGCTGCATTTGACGATGGGAAGCGGTTGGCGGCGGCGGTTGCCATTGTTTGGGGTGCTCAGGTTCCGAAGAGAAGCGGATGGAAATGAAGTTTAGTTTCGTTTATTGGAAGACGGAGAAGGAAGGAGGGGAATAGCAGTGAAGAGTTGGGTGGAGTCAGGTTGGCTTTTTTTCCGCAATATGGTAGATGGACGAGCAATATATTTCTGAATTGTTCGCAAATTATTGAGAAAAACAGTTTTTCGTGTTTTTTTCCATCGCGGATCAACAATTAGACCTATTTCGATGTGTTTACACTCATTTTGTCGCTTTATAAAATAAGAATTGCTATTATATAATACGTTTTCCGGAAAAATCAATAGTTTTTTCTATTCCTCAGAAAAAATTTTTTTTTTTCAAATATTGTTGGTTAAATAATTTTTTTTCGTACAAGTTTTCCTATGAGACCACAGATACCATTTGTTAACACTATCATTCTGAATGCATTCCATCCATTAGATCTCGGGTAGCAATACTTTCATGTTAAAAAACGAAATCGAATAGTCAATAATATCTTCTAGCAACCATCAATTAGAAACATTAGTAATGTAAATCAGTAGTACTGTGTTAACACTACAGCATGTTTGTCAGTGCGGCACTTACTTGATTTCTGGTTTGACCTAGTATTGTTCTCCTGACTCTCTCTGGTCCTGCCTGTTCTTTCTGGTCTTGGGGAGCGTGCGAAGTTCTGATTTGAACTGGAACGAGCATTGCTTGCCTGGAGGGTTGTGTTTGAAACGCTCGAGATAATTCCGATCACGTAACTAATGAGTCACGTGGTACAATAACGAACGGTTCGAGATTTTGGTGTGTTTGAACCTTCGGATGGATAACTAAGGGCCGTATGTATAGTCGTAACTTAGCAATCCCACCGCCCCAGGCAGGCCCCTTCGTCAAAAACGGTATTTATAGTCGGATATCCACCCCCAGCAGCCTCCTTAGACTCTCCGAATTCTGGCATAAGATACATGCTCCACCAGGGGCCCCCTTATCTAAAAAATAGCACAATAGATGTAACTTATCTGACTCAAACGAATGTGCATAACCTTAAATTAATAATTTCGAAGATTTGGTGTTGATAAAACAACGGTAATATTAGCTCATAATCGATAAAAATCTGATGTGACGCGGGACTCATTCCAAGGATGTTCATATACACTCGCAGCATATTTTTTCCCACACTTTCTTCTTCTTGTGGCAGGAAACTGCGTCCGTTTTCTTACTTTCCACTATAATCTTTATGCTTCTCCACCAGGTCACACAAAATCTTCTTCTCCACACCGTTGAATCTATTTGCACGTCTAGCGGCCATCTCCATAATTTTCATGCGGCGTCTGCCTCTTTATTTATCCGTGTCCATGTTAATCACGAGTGTCACCACTGAAACATTTGAGCTGCGAATTCTATTCCCCGCCGTTTTTAGTCCTTAGTTACCACATTTAACCCCCAACCATCCCCTACCTAGCAGCCCCCATAATGTTGACTATAGGACGCACAATTCAAGGGGACTGCTGGGTAAGGGATGGATAAGGGAACTGCTGGGTAACGACTATAAATACGGTCCTGAAGCTTCCAATATATTGATCATTTCGTCTCCAATCAGGATTTTTAACATGCTCAACAATATTCCGGTTCTAAAAACTCGATCGGGAAGGCTGTGTGGCATTTATAAGAGTGGTTCAAACACTCCAAAATTTCGATGAGTTCGTTATTCGACCACGTGACTCCTTAGTTCCGTGATCGAAATATCTCGAGCATTTAAAACACAAACCCTCCGGTTGTGGAATCACCCCGTGCCACATACACAATGGTGGTGGCTTGCACGGTACTTCGAAGATGTAGGTGAAGACTCGATACTCGAAAAGGTATTATGAGACCGTAATGAGGCCACGGAATCGTTCCTGCTTCGAATTCAATGCGAAGGAAAACTGAGAGGGAATGCCATAAGTTCGAGTTAGACTCGGCTATTATATTGGGAAATCCCAGCATCTCGGAGAAAAGGGTCTGTGAATGAGATATCTACATCGCCAATCGATTGGTATAGAGGATAATTATGGTTGGGGAAATTTTAGAGTCTAAAGCCGTGTTTACACGATGCATTTACCCGCGCAAGTACGTGGCTGGACAGATGCGTGAACACATTCACCAAATTAGAACAGGGCCTATTTTATGTCCAAGCATTCACGCATTGGCGTAATTTTGAGTGTTTACACGGTGAAATTTTGATGGTGATTGTGTTCACGCATCTACCCGCGCGGGTAAATGCATCTAGTAAACACGGCTTAAGAAAACTAGCGAGCATCCATGAAAAAGTATGATTAGAAAGAACCATTCACCTGGACTGGATCTAACCCAGTTCATTGAAATATTTTGTGTGCTGAAATTTGTACAATGATGCAGCTCCGCAGCGGGTGACTTACGTTGTGCTTAACAACCATTGCTCTACCCACAAAAGTTGATATTATGCAAGAATCGATGCGATATTGCCATTAGAGTAATCTAAAGGTAGAGGTTGTTTGTGCAAGATTTTTCCCAAGTCACAATCGAGACCATATTCGAATTTCACTTTTTTATTTCGGAAGCTGTAAGAATCATGAAATAAGTGTAAAAATGTTGTTTGATGCAGCTTAAATAATCATTGAAAAAATAAATGTCTATATAAGTCTCAAACTTGACTCTTTTTTTCACGCCGTACGGTGAAAACGCCTTCACATCAGTATGTTTTGCGATTCTGTAATAACTACTGCGGTGAGTGATTGATTATTTTTTATAAGTAGTTTAAGAAAACAGAAATTACACTCTGTAAAAATTCTAACAAGATCAATGCGTTAGGTATTCCTTCATTTTAAATAAAGTCTTTCTGGAGTCCATACGCGTACCATTTTACATGCAAAAATGATTGCACATTTTGGCAAATTTCTCGAAAATTATAATGGAAAGCAGACATCTTGATATATTTGGTGATGTGAGATATTTTTTTTAAATGAGGCCAAATTCGTCGAAATCTAATAAAGATAATACCTTGCTCAAACAAAGGTAGTGAGCAAGGTAATATTTCAATGAGATTTCAACGAATTTGGGTAGGTTTTAACGTAAGTCGGTAAAATCCTCTTGATTTCTACAGGCGCAGGCCATTTATCCTGTTACACGATTTCTTTCTTTATCTCGGCATACTCCCTGCCTCTCTCTTAATCTAATCCATAAAACCTGGTCTCTTTTTTCCTCTTCCCCACTTCACCCAACATCTTCCCCTCTATCACGATCTTCAGCATCCCTTCGTCCCTATTATCTCTTTCAAGCACACACTCTGCCTCCTCCTAATCTCCCCCAAACGTTTCCTCTCCTCACCACCAATCAAGCACTTCCTCATATGTCTTCCGTCCATTGCAATCCCTCTGTCCTCCTAAATACCCGCATATCGAAAGCTTGTATAGTCTATTCTCGTTCCATTTCTCGTATGGTTCACGTCTGATTGCTTAAATTATCTTACCACGGTAATCCTCTTAGTAATATCACAGTATCTAGAGAATAAACTGCCCACATGATCCACTCAGTATGGCTAATAGTGATCTTTCATCGTTTTAACTATCTTCGGTAGTACCGTGTCTCATTTGTTCCCTCTTTCCCCTCTCTTCTTTGAATGATGTGCATGGAGGTAATTTTGTATCCAAGCCATTAGTCATTGCGAGCGTGCATTCCCAGAAAAAGGCGAACACAAAAGTGTTTTTGTTTCCAAATGGCAGGCAAAGTTTCCCCGACAAAGACTCCATAGAATCAAGGGAGAACAATGCTGGGAGCATTGATTGCATATATCTCAAAATGCAATGCACGATGCGGTGGGCGAAGCAGGATATCCTCGTGAGTATACAAAGTTTCAAAATTAACTGGTACAGAAGCAACATAGAGATGATTAGTTGAACGGTAAAGTTTCAGTACAGCACTTGATGCTGAGGAGCATATCCTAACATGACATCGTTAGAGAGTAAATGGAGTGAAGCACTGCCCCGCCTGGAAAACTACACTGTGCGAGAGACAAACCCTGGAAGCTTTTGAAGATTGACCTGAAATAAATAGAGGGCACGAATATGTCACTGAAATAGGAATGCGAATGTCTAGAATAATTTGCCTCTAAGCTACAGCAACCTCTCAGATACCCTCCATAACTCAACAAATGTTTTGGCCAAGGAAATTATAAAAAGAGAGCAATTAACGTATTTTGAACGAGAGAGTATTACTTTACATAAAATTCAATGAATTAGACATCGTTAAGGTACATATACATGTGAGCGAGTAATCGCAACAGATAATATTAAAAAATTATAGCCTCATTGCGAAGAAAATATGTCATCTTTGCACTGATACAAAAATATCAGCTACTAACCAAAATACTTTCAGAGATATTTTCACTACAATAACAGCCACTTTTCCATGGGATATGATACGATACTATGCGCACTAGAGAGACTTTATTTTAAAAATGACGTATTTTTGACGCATAGATTACGTCAGATTTTACAGGTTTTATTGTACAAATGCTTTATCATCTATTCGTAGAAATACATTTACAGCTCACCGCAGTAACTTTAACAAAATGGCAAAAAAATCCTTCCACAGTGCGCTAAAATCTTTCGTGAGCCACGCACGGCATGAGCCAAATGAGTCATGTTTGTCTTCTATATGTATATATAGCTATTTACATAGAATTTCAGCTATATGCAACAATTATTTTGCGTCATTAGTACCTATTACAGAATATACTTCATTCTTCTTGAATATTATTCTTTAAATTTAAATGTAAAACTTTAATATGATTTATGTTATGACTAAGGAAATATCTTACTCAAATTACCGTAACAAGGAAAAATAAGTTTTTTTCAGATAATATCTATATCTATGCCACTTATTGAACTACTTTTCGAATTATTTGACTAAAATAGCAGTTTTCCATTATATTGGTCTGGGCGCTCCACAGGGATACCATTTTTTAATGAGGAAATTTTGATTATCAGATAATGACAGAAACGTTATGATGCGCAGTAACTTCGCATTCCTTGATTGTTAAAAAAATTAAATCACTAATCACCCAATTCTAGACCGTAACATCCTACTTTCTACTGTCTTCCTTACCTTGTTCCTCCAAAAGCTGTCAAAATGTAAGTATATAAAGCGGGTCGACGAAATAAGTTTCTGATACACAAGCGAAGAAGAAATAAAACTCAAATTCAATCACCACATAAGAGAGAAATCAAATTCACTGCCAAAGAGTATGTTATTGACCGTGAAATTCCTAGCCAAGACAATGAAACGATACACTATTTCCCAAGGCCATAGGTAACTTCCAGTCGAATGATACATTTCCCTTTTTTCCCACTACGCAATTATCATGAAAACGAAATTTGGCACCAAATAAACGAAAACTTTAACAGAACCGTAATAATTAGGAAGGGAATCATGATGATTAGGACAATCATCATCTAAAACCGGCAAACAAACAGGAGCTAGGGGTACGGTGACCAACAATGAGCTACAGCGGGAGTCGGTGACCGGGAACAAAGCGCGGAGGTTGCAGGGCGAAAGTAGGGAAAAGGAATCTGCCGAAATAATAGTATAGGGAAAAGGAGCCCACGAGTGTAATGCGGCGAAACAGAGTATATTTCCGGACTAAATAAGGGGAAAAATATCCCAGACCGGATTTGAACCGAAGAAATGGAGTTTCAAAGCAGCGGGTCAGACATTATTAGAGGGGATTAGAATTAGAGGGGAGGGATATCGTGGCGCGGCCCTAGTGATTGCAGATCAGGAATAGGATAAGTGAAAGTTTAATTATTGTTTAACAAAGCGAAAGGAGAGCATAAAATAAATGGGACTTACTTCATCAATAACGAACTTACAACGTGAGAGTACCTCACCGTTCCATTCTCCCAAGTATGAGTGAATAATGCCGATGCGGCTTTCGAGTTATTCCGCAGTCGAAGCATTTTTAGCTCAACGTTTCACTCGCGTAGCAACGAGAGTCTTCAGCAACAATCATTTCACTCCTGAAGACCCTAGCCGCAACGCAAGTGACACGTTGAGCCAAAATACTTCGACCGCGGCATAACCCGAAAGCTGTGTCAGCATCTGCCAACAGCTGCCAAGGGCTACATTCTACATTATGAGTGACCATTTAAATAAATAAAAATTCAACATTTGTGAAACACTGTGGAGATTTAATGTAATATATGCAACAAAATTAATTTAAGGTTATATTTGCATTGGACCCAATAAGCTGAGAACATTAGATTTTTAATAAGATTGAAAGGGTAACGAAATATGCGCATTTTTTACTTTGACAAGTGAATAGTGAAAAGTTGTTTCAATAAGTGATATTTACATATGTGACCTAACTTCTTGACTCTAAAATCACGAAAACCAAATACCAAAATGGTGCGGAGCATAACCAGGTAAGGAGCGGAGAAATTAAATACCAAAGGGAGAGATTTAGATTTGTCATTTGATTAAGGAGGATTGTTACAACAATTATTAACCCGAACGCAATAACATAAAACGACTGACCACGATAATTTACACACATCGGGTCTCAAATACGACTACGTTCCGTAGTGAGAGTTACATTCTCAGAAGTAGTGAGAGTTACGTTACTTACCAATATCATAAGAAATAATTAATGTCTTCCTCTCACGTCCAGGCAGTGTAAAAGAATCGTCTGATGTGAAGGACCGAACAATGTGTCTCTGGAATCACAGGCTGGGCTTATCTGTAAAATATTACAAGGAAAATTTTACACATTCTTCTTTAATAGTGAAAAAAATCCAGTTAATGACATGAATCAAAGAAAAATAAGAACCCCCGGAAAATTTTTCTGACATGATTAATGCAGAAAAGTACTATGTGGAGTATAAGTGGCCTGTAAACCAATGAGCAGTGCGGTAAACACCAATGTTATTATTAAAATAATACCATCAAAAAAACTTGAAAAATAATCAAACGAGTATCCGGCCATTATGACGGCAATGAAACCTGATACTTGCCGGGGACTCGGAGGGAAGTGTTACAACTGTAACAAATAATAAATAATCAAACTAATAAGTGTTGTTACTCAAATTAATATTTATCATCTCCATCAAATTTTCAATCAAAAATGAGAACGCATGATTCTTATCACCATTTATAAATACGTTTTGCCGTTCTATTGCAACAACTCCTAAAATCTGAAGACTTGAAGCCACTCACTAATCAGAATATTTAAAAAATGCTCAAAATTAGTCGAAATATATCACAAGACTTAGATAAATGAACGAAAACGTCTTTCTTCAACATATTTCGTTAACTCACAATTACAGGTCCAACGAAACCAGGTCATAATATTTTTTTCAAATAATGCCGATCAGAAATACACTTGAGGATTCAAATATAGAGATTCCAACACATTGATATAACCTATTTAGCACTACTTGTCCTTATTAAGTCATCATAACAATCCGAAATATTTTCTTTAATTTTTAAAAATAACATTCAATATGAACTCTTGCAAATTCTAATCGAGGAACATGGAATTCCGTTACAACCACCGTTATAACAAGAGAATTAAAATGAATGATATCTTGATGCCATCGTCTGATTCAAGAAGAACTCAAATCTGTTTAAGACGTCGAAAAACCTATAGATTTCATTACCCTCCGTAGTGTTCAGTGAATCGGAGTATTTGAGGGCAATGCCATTTCATAATTGCGTGATTAAATTGAGAGAGGTAGCCGTGGAAAAAGAAAAGTCACATATTTTCTGCCATGTTCTGGCAGTTCTGCTTTCGTGGTGACTCTTTTTCCTGCCATACACATTCTAATAATATTGAGACAATCTGTCACTCGTAAAAAAACGAACGAAATTAAGAGACAGGTGATAGTTAAATATCATACTCCCTAACGATATCAGTGACTTTAGAAATCTGTTACAAGACATACCACAGGGCTTCCGGTAAATCACTTTTACCTTCGCACAAATCCTTGAGACCCTTAATAATAAGAAATTCCGTGGCTCCCACAAGAGACAAAACCCCATAACTTTAATAAAGCGCTTGACTAACGCTCCATAACTGGAAACAGAATCAACTGCCCGTGAAATCGAAAAAAGATCCTAATCGCTTGACGAAACCTCTTCTCGCCCGCGTCCGTCAGCTTGACAAACGCGATATGACGAAGATCGAATTAGTTAAGAAAAGGCTAAAAAGGAGGAATGTTACATAATTTTCGGTGTTGGAAAAATATTTCTTTGTATTCCTTTGATCAATACCTTAATCACATAATGCTGTTGGACGAAAAATATTTCTTGAAAGCGATCGTTGCCAAAAGAGAAACTGAGAAAAAATTAAACGACGTCACTAGCGCTGATAAGGATCAGGGGATAGGATATGATGGTTGTGGAGATAATATTATCCGCTTCTCATCCCAAAGGCTAAGGTTCAATCCCGAAAGTGGGGAAGAATTTTCAGCGAAATCCTGATCCGGTTTAGTTTTGCAGACTTGGCCAATAAAACCAGCAATCAATCTGTTTTTATTATATCTTTAGATAATTGCGTAAAAGCACATCAACATAGTACTACAATACATTTCCCACAGCAACTGCAAACAAATACATCTCTGACACATGGCGAACACCAACAACAAATATCTCACAACCATCAACAACACACATCCCTAACAGATCCCTACAAGGGTGTCATGCGTAATGTGGCGAACATATCTAAAGCAGCGAAGGGGTAGCGAAACATGGTGGCATTTGAGCATAAGACCCTTTTTAGTGGAAGGATCCATTGCCACCACAAACTAGTAATTGCAGTCTCCTTGTTAGACTAATAGGATTGACCAAAGGCCACCTAATCTTTGTTACCAAGTTCAAAATAATTAATTTGCTATTCACATAAAATAAAATGTTTTCTCTTTGATTTTCCATCCAACGGGTGACATGCATTTAATTAATTTACTCCACCTATTTGTGTGGTGTACACGACAAAATATTTCCTCATGACCTCAAAAAACGTAATCCATATATGCATGCGTCAACCACAGGCAATAATAATTGCCTTTCAAAAGTGCATGAAAATTTAAGAAAAAGGCACCTCGGTGTATTGACGTAACCGCAAGAAACTTTAACAAACAGTAAACTCAAGAAGGTAAGTGGCATCAAGTACGTAGTTATTTTCAGAAGAAAATTTTACGCGGGAAAAGGGAGTCTTCGTCATTGCTAACTGAATACGAATGTAATGCGATCAGGCTTGGTGACTTGTGTCTTTTCGTACTTTTATCCAAATATTTAACAAATTTCATCGCGAGTTATGGCCGCGTCTATGTAAAATAGATCCTTATAAAATGCAATTTCAGCAATACGAGTTGATATATAAGGCCTATAATACCTAATAATAGCTCCAGTTTCTTAAAAAAATGTAACTCACGCCAAAATATCAGCAATTATGAAGCAATCACTACGCGCAGATGATAACTCTCAGCCTACCTTTTGTTAAAAAAACAGCGCTTCACTCCTGCCTGGCACAAAGTATTTCATTTTTCTTTCACGCAGAGCACCAAATGATAATTACTATCAGACTCCGTGAGCTGAATTACGTAAATACATTCGCCAACTCCCTGGCACCAGCGGAGAGGCTTAGAATCGAGGAGGAAAATACATCTTCTGAGGTATAACGCTTCCTCTGGAACCAATAGCTCCTGGTTGGGGTAGGAGCACCGCGATCCAAGTCTAATATTTATTCCGGTAGAGTGCTCGGGGATCGGTGGCAACTGAAGCAGCGTCGAAGAGTCAAGGCCTCATCAGATGTCTCACTCGGCGTGGACGCGGAGAAAATAGAAAAATGTTACTTTGGAGAAAAAAAGGAAAGCAAATAAGAAGAAGATAGTTCCCAAAGGGGATTTCCGCTGGAAAATATAGGTCAAAAAGCCGACGAGTCTCCTCCGATCGCTGTAGGAAAGAGGAAAATGTTATCGGGCCCAGGGTATTGAGTTGCACCTTTTCCAGGATGAGGAAAAGACCAAGAGGGCGAGGGATATGATGATGCGAAAAAGAGCAGAGGGAAATACTGAACGGAGAAGTGTCAGGTGTGGCTCTCACAAAAGTTCCTGGTGGTGCACAGTGGGCGATTTTGGGACATGGGCTACGGAGCTATCAAAATCCTGCGAAACGCGGGAGGAAGGTTGTTTAGTGTTAAGGAGTTTAGAGAAAGACCGAGCGGAGAAGTGTCTGGTATGGCTGACACAAAAGCTCCTGGCACTGCACAGTGGGCGATTTTGGGACATAGACTACGGAACTTTCATAATCCTGCGAAATGGGGGAGGAAGGTTGTTTAATGTTTTTAGGGTAAATCTAGTTGCTGTCAGTGCAAGCGCTTCGAGAAATGGGATAACTTACCGTTACCTGCTGTCCCGTTTCGACTATTCTCACTATGAGATCTTAGGAAAAGGTCCCTAGGAAAGTCGTGGTGATAGGTGGTTTTAACCACCTGCCGATTAGCCTTGCGTTTATAGATTTTTTTCGGTAAGTTGTTTGAATCCCCTGCTTCTCTCTCTATTGTTGCCTCCCTCTCTTCCCCTCCGTTCTAGCCCTTAACTACTGCTGTGCAGATCTTCGCCAGGAAGTTTGCGGGAGCTATTTGCGGGAGCTATTTGCGGGAGCTATTTATTTGCACTCAAATATTATTTTAAACGATAAATTCATTTTTGATCATGAACGCTTTCTTAACATCAGCTGTTCTTCACTTGATATCTGCTAAATTTCTTCCATCCCATGTTCAATACATTTATTTACCACGTATTTATCGATTAAGTAAATTTTTTGAACAATATTATCTAGCCAATCTTCTTCTTCATTGTCATATCACAGTAATCATGGATATTCTACCCGGTATCGGTTCTTGTAAAGTTTCTTCCATCTATTTTCTCCTCCCCGTTTGGGCCATCTACATAACTACTCTCGTCACTCAACATTCCATCTACCTACCTCATATTTAGTCCCTTTTTGGATCTTCATGCATTCCACCTCCATTAACGCCATCTAAATTGCTTATTTTCCAACTCCCTCTTCCCCCATTAACCAAAAATCCCTTCTCTTTATAATTATTGATTGTAAGCGGTAACTATGTAGATTTAACAAGAGAGATATCAACATTAAAGCACTTAATAATATTCGACAATATGCATTTTGATGGAGGATGCTTGAAGAGGCAAGGGCAAGTTGAAGTGTATGATTGAGAGGAGAACGCTACTGGTTTTGCATGTTGTGTTCCATCTATGTGGTTCCCCTGTAAATATTTCCATTTATTTCTCTTTCCATTATTGTTTTCAACATATTGCTTCTATTTATCAAGCTCCACTGTCACTTTATAAGAGCATGATCCTTAGATGTTTTATATGTTGTAAATATAATTTTAAATGATGGGCTTACCAATTATTATAAAATTTTCAAAAAATACCCCCTCCCTCTTCAACTTTCTAGTGCCCTGAACAATTATTATCACAAAAACGTTTTTGGCATGTCGCATTAGCTTGAAGTAAAAATATTACGATCTTTTGCAGTACCCGTGTCACGTGTAGCTTTCCCTGCTAACCGTTACGGCAATATAACGGTATTTTGGCACTAGTTCGTCAGTATGTCACAAGAGAAAACAAAGTTTAGTAATACGCTAGGCCCACTTCCTCTATTCTACATGAGCTAGGATTTCTTTAGGGTGGATGGAGCAATTTTTGTTTCAAACTTTGCATGTGCGTTCTAATTAGTGATATTAATTAATACCTAAAAGTGAAATAAAATGCAACTTGCCGATTTTCTTTTTCGGCAATTCTGTGCTATTTTAACACGTAGCCTTATGGCACATGGCATAGGTATATTTCGTAATAAATCGATTACATATGTACAGATTTTCGTTGAAGTACGAAATAATTATTTTCATATCAATACTATAATTGTTGCCAACAAATATCAAGGTGTCACGATGAGTCCAATATATTTTTCAAAAACATTTCAATAGAATTTCGTCGAAATTTTGAATATCCCGTCGAAATCACTTCATAAAAAGTTTTAATTAATGTTTACAAGTTTTAATTTTAATATATAAATCTTGCATCATTTCCTTTACTTCCTCTATGGTGCGTTACCACGCATAAAACGTTACACCAAATGTGGTCAAAATTTCTTTTTCCAATAACTTAAAACATTATTAGAATGCGCACTCAATGATCCAAGATTACCGCTCCAGCCACATTAAAAAGGACTACCTTGAGAGTCAGCGAACCGTTGCTCACGATCAACCACTAGGAATTATATACGTTGCACTGACACACCGTCGTATTAAGTACTTACAGTATATCGAGTAATGACTGTCTAATGAGGCAAAAATAGCATTGTACAAAGTTATAGGTACTCCTTCGCACTTAATTCTACGGTAGCGAAATTTGGATATGCAGGTATAAGAATAAGGGTTGGTGCATTAGACTAAATATCCTGAGTAAGGGGTATCTGAGAAGTGCTTGTGGCAAAAACAGGCGGGATAGGGTTAGGAATCAAGCAGAGATATGAATTAGTAGGTGGTGAAAGAATGTGAAACTGTAGGAACTTTGATAACAGACATGCACGAAAGGAGGGTCCTTCGTTTCTCTGGGCAATGTCAAAGGAATGGATGGGAGTCACATAACGAAGAAGATTTATGATTGAGGGGTGAATGGTGATTGAGGAAGAGTTGACCGAGTAAGCCATTGGTGAATATGGCGGAAGATACCGTTAGGAGAAAGAATATTAGGAGTTTTAAGAACAGGAGGGCGTCTAGGAAGCAACGCACGACTGTAACTAAATCAAAAGATGTATGCAAGAGAATGTCAGTATGGAAGAAATTCTTAAAGCACAGTCAGGTTTACAGGCTTGTTTCCGACAGTATTAAACTTCTTTGACTGCACCCACTTCGAAACGGAATGGCGTGATGAATGTTTGTGTCACTAAACAGTTAGCTTGGACTCACTTTCATTCTCTAAGCTGTTGCCTAACCCAAGCAACGAAGTAGTTCATCAAAATGCTAAGCTTGAAGTGCACAAAAGAAGCCTACGCCAGGAAAGCATTCAATGATCTCTCACGGGAGGAAAGAAAGGAGTTTCCCACACACAGTCAAAACCGACAAACTTTCCCAACAGCTTCTTCCCTCCTTACCTCACCTTAACGGTTCAAGAACTTAACATTATGTATCAACTGTTCCGCGGGTTAGCCACGAGTAACACCGTGAAGCCATTTAGCCACGCTGGCGTAACTCCGCGGAAAACAAAATACGGAGAAGTGGACAAAAGGAAACCATATTTTTCTTGCGGAAAATTAAGAAATTATCTTAGTCCTCGTGCAGGTATAATGAATTACGTGGACGGCTGCTGCAAACCAGGAACTCAAGATGAGGAGGAGGAGGAGGAAAAAAAATAATGCCACTCCTAGGGAACAGCTCCCTGAAAGAAATTAAAATGATCCCACGGAAAACGTCCGGTAGTGACAAAAGTTTAATAAAACTTTTTAACGATACGACTCTCGGGAAAAGTTGGGAGAGATGTAGAGAAATACAAGAACGGGAACGCATTAATGAAAATTTAAGTTGTCCAATGCGAAAAAAGTTGAGAAAAATTTGGGCTTCAGAAAATACGAAACTTTTTCCCCTCCCAGTTCGTAGTTCGCGCAATGGGGGAAGCGTAGAGGTGTCTCCCCCAACTCTTCGGTAAGGTTTTCGAATTTCCAAATTGGAATGATTTGGAGAGTTTGAAAAGTGAGGATGAAAAGGGAAGGAGATGGCGAGGGAGTGAGAGAGCTGCCGTTAGGGAGAAGGAATTCGATGGTAGAGCCGAAATAGGATATCCTGACCAAGCTTCCATTTTCATATCTTGGGCAAGAGGCATTGAAGAGAGTGCAACTTAGCAACTTATCGTTAGATAAGAAGCGAACACCGAATAAGATGAAAATAATTTATATTGACGCGTGAAGGTTGTATCTTTAGGAGCCTGCGATGCAGTTGATCAAAGTGATGACCGATCGCCGATGCATCAAGAAGCTCACCAACATAAGCAATCATCAGCTAAAAGATTAGTATGTGCAATTCTGTATCATCTTCATATCAGATATTGCATCAAGAATTTTTTCTCTCCAACTCTTCGTTAGTCTCTTTGTATCATCTATCTTTCACTTTTTCTTCAGAAAACCTTCCTACTATTCGCGTGATAAATCTTAGTTTTTTTAACGTAAATGTTCCTAGTTCCTTCAATGCCTCAAATGGAACGTAAGTATATGTTTTTCCCCTTTCTAGGTCGTAAGTTACGGCGATTCCCTGGAATTTGACTTCATCTGGCTCCTTGATATTTACCCCCCGACTATATAGATATGGGGTTGGTGTGATTTGTTTAGTAAAAAAATGTACTGCGGTGTATTTACTTAGGTTAAGTTCGAGCCCTCACTCAAGACACTACGAGTTACGAGTTGTTATGGTCCGATGATAGAACTTCTAAGTCAGCATTTACGGCACTTTCTCGATAATGACAGTATCGTCAGCAAACAAACTAATTTTGCTCTTTAGTTTAATGTCGTTTGTATAAATGATAAATAACAGGGACCAAACACGCTTCCACGAAGGACGTCGGATGTCACTCCAACCATGTTGGAAGTAAAGCAGTCGATAACTACTTTTTGTTTGCGGTCGGTTGGAAAATCTCGTATTCACTATTTTTTCGTACACAGCAAATGATTGTAATTTTACTATTAGTTATTCTGTCCGTTAACGTAATGGCGTTAAATTTATAAAAAAAATATGGATGCTGAGATTTATGGAAGAAAATCGCTTTTAAAAACAGGTTGTATTTTTTAGTGTTTCCATGGAATGCATAGCAAGTGACGACCTTACAAAATTTCCTCATCTAACTTTCATGTCAAAAGGAACGAAACCGTTTCCGCGTACACAAGTCCGCCTTTGTCTGAGAAAATGGAGCAATGCGAAGTGGAGCCATTAGCGTCGCAGTCGGTTTCTGCAGAGATGATTCCCTCAAAATTTAACCTAGTAAGCTCCCATCTCACACTCGTGCTCTGAGGCGGATTACAAAATTGGGGAAAGGCGATTACCTCCGACGTCTCCGACGTTATAGTCATTTGACTCACTTTTTGTTCCCTCTTTTTTCACACAAATACATTTACTCTCTCTCTCTCTTCTACCACATCTCATCACCAAGGGAAACATCTTATAGGTATCGCGAAACTTGGTGATACGTAGGAACGGAAAATTATAGTTCAATGAGGGTGAATCAAACATTGATGAGGAAACAAAGATACCGAAGGACTTTTGAAGGGACCACTGGAGGAAGATTCGACCGCTTAATCCCACATCTATTTCATACTTTCCTCTCCTTTGCGTCATGCTCTCCACAGACGAGTGCCACCATGTTTCGCTACGCCTATACCATACGCATTCAACGCAGTGAGTTTTTAACGTAGATAAATTGATAAATTATAAATAACGTACTTGTCGAATTATAAGCATCAACAAAGACTTCCACGGGAAAAGTGAACAAACACAAAAATATAATAGGAATGATGAATTCTTCTTCTTTTACAGTTAACCATCGGGTTAAATACCTGCATGATGGCCAAAGTTTCAACTGAAGACTCTCCTACCATTCTCAGGGCTGTTAAGGATTTACATCCTTGAGGATGATAGGAAAGTCTCCCTTCAAAACGTCGGCTATCATGCATACACAAACCAGATGGGAAACTGGAGAATAGTTCACCGTAAGCATTCGCATATACAGAGGTACCTCGAGGAACTTTTTTCATATTTCGTTTTGGCCTCTAGATATGGACTTAGTCTCGATATACAAACGGTGACGCGAATATTTTCTGATGCAGTGTATCGCATAATGCATAAAGCGAGTAGCAATGTATTAAACTTTGAACAAATGTGCGCTTTACAGCAGCACAAATAAATTTATAGTTTTTTTCCAAAGTTTCTGAGCCTGGAAAGAGATTGATCGATTTACCAGAAGTTGAATGTTAGACTAGATTTCGAGATACAAACTTTTCGAGTTACAAACCATAGGAAAAAGCGAGTTAATTTTTCAAGTCGAGGTACCATTTATATTTAATTAAGAATGTTTGATTGTCATTTATATATAGTTAGAGTTTAATTTCCATCGTAATGACATTTTAAACACTAACAGTTCAAAACAAAACTAAAATTTTTATTTACATTCGATTTTGAAAATACTACCCTCTTGCATTGTTTCCACCCCCATAAGCAAACTTTGAACGAGAATCTTTGCGGCATGTCACGTTGTTATATCTCATAAACGGTAAGGAAATATAAAGCCCGTTTAATTTTCAACAAAATTATTTTCAACCCGTTTCGATAGCGCAATTAGGCTCCGAGTAATTTAATGTCAAAGTTGAACATTCACTCCGACCCACCGAGACAGGATTATTGACCCTTTCTGCGCAGGTGCGGCTTCTTTCATCCGTTTTACACCCGTTTAGACAAGTTTATATACCCGTCAGTGACGGGCACGAACAGATAGACCAACTACGATGTAGACCATATATATTACAATGATAAAATTTGTTAACATAAAAAGCAATGTGTCGTTATCTGTCTGTCCGCAAATTACCATAAAGAAATACACGGAATGAGTTCATTTTAATCGCTAGCAGCTTCTTTTTTCCTTTTCATAATTAAAATATACTTACTGGGCGTACAAAGTCGAGACGAACAACAAGTTAAAGGAAATATAATTTAGATTTGTATTATTTCATGCGAATTACGTTTACTCTTCGAAATCGTGAACAGGGTGATAAAATATTGATAAAATTGCTCAAATTGTTGCGTTTTTGCCAAGCCGTCCCCTTGACGACCAGTGGCATTATTGAAGCCAAGCCTCACATGCAAATATAGGGAATATAGGCCCATAACGGATCAATTAGGAATGATGAGTAGCTTTCTCCACAAGGAAACCATATTCTGAGCAATGGAAAATTAATTGAAGACGCTCCAAGTAAAGACACGTGGAATGTGGTTTAATGTATGATAGTCATACAGGCAATTGGGTAGTAGTATTATGTTCGTCTACAGAACCCAATTTTTTATTAAAGACGATTCAGAATTGTAATTTTAACACCTAGAATTATGAAAAATTCAATTTACTGCTGAGGCAGAAGGGGATGTATAGCGAAGGTCGGCCATTGAAAATACAATATGTTAAAAAACCAATGCTGAGCATCTTTATAAAAATAGAGCATGATTAAAAAAATACATTCAACTATTATCGACTAGATTAGATATGCATACTACTAGTATTGATGCATACAAAATCCTGGAAATACATGTTAGGGGACAATGTTTCACAAACGCGCACCATACTAGGTACATGCTACCAATGTTATAGAAACTACGAGTACTTTGCTGCAGCATAAAAGCACAGGGACACATGAGTTACGCAGATGGTATGCGAGACATGCTATTCGTACTACACTTTTCGTACTTTTAAAATTATGACACTTGCGATACACAGCAAGTCAGATAGTTATCTGCACAACTCATCGAACAACTTAATTAATTAATTCGTCGCTCCCACGAAAGCAAAGTGATCACAAAAAGCTTCCCCAGGTGCATTGCAGGTGTGCTATGGGGATGGGAGGAGGTGAATTCATCGGAGAGTCTTGGCACGAACGCTCTGGAGGCGAAGAAAAATATTCGGTGAATACAACAAACGATCCCAAAACTCGACGATCACGCCCCCTTGAGCCCTATTTTTTGGTCAGGAAGCGTGACAATCAATTGCGTACGATTGTTACGTTGACTCCCTCCTTCGTAATCTCAGAGCGAGAATGAAACTTTCGAAGTCTGGAGGTTCCCGTAAAAGGTTATCCGCATGCATCGAACACGACTTTCTCATCGTAACCTACTCACAACCCTCACTTCCAACCTTCACACACACACAGGCGAAATCGAACCACAACGTTTCAAACGGTAATTTTAGGCTCCTTTGGTTACTGCACGATAACACCCAGTTCTCACGCACGTCCTTCATTCATACTGCTGTACGTATTTCTACCGCGTACTCAATCACGGCGGTCATATATGCTATGCAGGATTTTGCCTTTATAACTAAGCATTGCAGCAATAACGGCTGGCTGATATGTTCTGATGCTTTTTCGTAAAAGAAACCCCAATTGGAAAGCCTAACTGGTCATAACACAAAGTTGATCCGATAAGGAGGGCGATGAATCACAATATAGCCATATGATAAAGGGGTTCTCCCCCTTTCGTGTTTTCCTCCCGACTTCATCACACAGCATCGAAACCCTGGTATGTGCCATGGTACCCCCATGGCCATCGAAACCCTGATACCCCCTGCCACACACCCCTGAGGTGGCTTGCAGGGTATTTTGTAGATGTAGATGTAAGCATAAGAGCTGGCTAAATGCGGTGGGAATGGGGTACCTGAGAAGTGCTCGCGGAAAAAGTAGGATTGATAGGGTTACAAATGAGTGGGTCATGAAAGAGAGTGGGTAGGATACTCCAGTGATGGAAATATAAGAAAGGAGTCCGCTTCGTTAGTTTGGCCACGTTGAGAGAATGGATGAAAATCGAACAAAGGAAACGTATATTATAGTAGAGTGAATGGTGTGAGATGAAGAGGTAGACCATGAAAATCATGGGTGAATGCGGTGGAAGATAATCCAAAGAGGAGGAATACTAGGACTCTTTAGTAGCAGTAGCATTTTGGCTTAACGTGCTACGACGGCTAAGGTCATTTCGCACTTACTGTCTGCCACGTGCAGACTATGGCAACAGCACTCGAACGAATCGGAGGATCACCCCCCCAAACTCGAGCCGAGCCCAACGATGCTTTAGTTCGGTGACTTATCGGGAACCGGTGTTTCCATCGTGGCAGGTCGTTACCCTTAGGGCACTTAAGATTAGAAGAGCATGTATGATGCAATACATGACTTCAAGGGAAGCAAAAGAAGTATGTAAGCATGGCGCAATATGGAGGAAATTATTAGATGAGAGCCAGTTTTCTAGTACTAACTGCAAAAACTAAGTTCTTTGACTTTTCCTACCCCGCAAGGGAATGGTGCGATGGGTATGTATGTAACAAGTATGATTCAGCAATATGATAAACTTCGCCATGATAAAATCATTTGACTTGACCGGGATAAGAGCCCGGGAAAAGGAGATAATATGGCTCGCTCCTGGGAGGTTATTTTGTAATCTCACCTTTTTAATGACTCTTTGCGGGAAGGCGAGAGATCCGTTTCGCTCTCTTAATGATCGGCACACGATCGGCCAAGGTCTGATGGTGGCTCAATTTCACAATCCTAACGACAGGTGAGATGGAACTAATGAAATACGGAGCAAAATGAAACGTATCAAGAGCCGAAAGATACGGATCAATAGTCGAAAGAGCGGATGAATCAAATAAAAGACCGGCAGTTCACCATTTGAGAGCCGAAGATGGTCACGCCGCCTGGGTGGCGGAGTTGAAGTACGAAAAATGACGTCATTTTCCACATTTTATGACGTATTCCCACTTAAGTGAGATTAAAAAATAACCCTCCTGTGCTCTAAATATTAAAAATAACGAAATGGAGGAGGTATGGCCGTGAATGCTCATGGGAACATGGTAAAGCAAATGTAGTGGTAGCAATACGTGGTAGCAGTAGCGCAGAAGTCTCTTCTCAGTGAAAGAGTCCATTATACACTTAAATACTAGCTCCGTACGGGGTAGTAAGGTAGTTTCCGCGTTAAATTACCTGTGTTTCCAAGTTAGAAAACCGTAACTGCCAACTTCATGACGGCTCAATCAGTAATTCACATCAACTTTCTAGCTCTCTGTGACCCTCATTCCATTTATTTAAAACTCCAATGGGTTGCGAACAATATCTGGGTATTTTGATTCAGCTTTATTTGAATAAGAAAAATTGTCGTGAAATGTGGTACTGAAACCAAGGGTCTGACGGAATGGCGCAGGGGCAGAAATTGGAAAAAATACAGTACCTAGACATTTTTTAAAAATTTGTACTTTGGTAATATATCTGTTATTTTTTGTGAAAAAATGCAGTAATATTACTTTTGTCGAAATACTTTTAACAGCATCAATTTCAAATGCGCCTGGGAGCATACGAGACGTCGCAATCGCAACCGAAAGTGAACGAGCAAGATGGCCGAGGAAGTATACCTACTGCGAAATCGCCATGAAAAGGACTGGACGGTATTAACGCGCAGCAAGCTGGTGCCAGAATTGATTATAAAATTATATTTTTAAGTTTACCCTGTGAAATAAATACAAAATTTCCTACTTGAATCTGCCAGATATTCAATTTAAGAGTACATGTTGGCTGATGCCGCTAGCAGCGCCTGACCGCTAGAGTGCACTGGGTGAAATGCATAACCATCGGAGTAATGTGAGTGTTAGAACGTAGGCTGAAACTTTCTCCACCTCTCAAGGTATATGCAGTTAAATTGGCAGTGCTGTATACCATGTGCTATCTCATCTCCTCTCTGTTCCTCAGCCGGCCCCTTCCATACCAAGGAGGTTAAAATAAAATGGAGAAGGCATGACCGTGAACGTTCATGGGAGAAATTGAAGCAAGAATAGGGGTGTTTGGGAAGGATTTTGTGCCGAGTAGGTGTTGCCAAACCAGTCACAAGATATTGCCTTGTCTGTGGTTTTTAACTTAGATTTGACGAAAATCGAACGCGACCGCCGGACACGTAAGCCAGAGGAAGGTCTAAACTGTGCCGAATTCAATGGCGGAATTGGCGGAATCAAGAATCAAGTGGTATGTCGCCTCCATTTCTTTTCTAACCTCCTTGTTCCATACGAGGCTTTCTCCCCTTGAGGTAACTCTTCGCGCAAGCGACTGCCACCATGTTTCGCTACCACTATACAAGATTGCATGGGAAGGCTTGTGTGCTGAGTAGACATGGCCTGAAAGTCACCAAAAAAATCGTATTACCCGTGGATTTCAACTTAGACTTAGCGAAAATCAAACGCGACCACTCCGTAAACTTAAGCCAAAGAAAGGTCCAAAACGTGCCGACTGCAATGACGGAATCGGCCACTAGAATCAAGTGGAATGTCACCTTCGTTTATTTTTTCAAACCTTCTTGAGTGATCCCGAAACCTTTTTGAAGTACCGACCCCCTCAAACAGCTGTCTCCGGGGAGTCATTTCAAATGGCGGCCGTGACCCCTTTGGGAGGTGAAGGACACTCGTTTTCTTTTCGGTCGAATTCGTGACTGCGGACTCCCGCTTCCGAAGCTTCGCGTGCGTCTGGGCAATCGACGTTCCTCTCATTCGAAATGACCTGTGTTAGGTGATTGATTCCCTTCTCGGGTTATCGACGTGACCCTTTGACGTTAACCCATCCCTACCATTAGAAGGTGAACGAGGACACTTTTTTTGCTCAGCATATTTTCTCTCTGGTCTCACGAAAAAGATACGTCCACTTGCTGGAGGAGTGCGCATTTTTAATTTTTACTTGCATTGAATCGTCATATTAATACAGAGACGTGGCTAGGGGTGGGCAGCGGGGGGCGGTCCGCCCCTGGTGGCGCTTTTTTCCGGGGCGGCATTCATTCATTAGGATTATAATTAAAGATAAATAAAAAATGTCAATGAAAGCGAAGGAATTCTGACTCCAATGCATGCACTTCGGTCATCCAGGTGACCGTCGCCAGGGAGAGTTAAAAAAAATAAAAAATCTCGTAACACACATATGTTCACAAGATTTCAACTCTCCTTGTCAACGGTCATCTGGATGACCGAAATGCATGCATTGGAGGAAAAATTCCTTCATTTTTTTGACAATTTTGATTTAACCTTAATTTAAATTTGCTTGGCAATAGCTCTCTTCTTAAGTTATATTCAACAGGGAATTATACCAGCTGATTGATAGGTTTGCGGGAAGTCATTATCCTAATAATTACCATTTCTATGACATCATCTCACTTTCCCATCAATAGATGGCTCGCCATCAGGTCCCTGTTAAAGTTCTCGCCCCATTTTCTTCTTCTTATGCCTTCTGAAATTCTTATCCTCTTCCTTCACCTTCCACGCTTTCACATCGTTCTCCCCTCTAACACAAATTTCAACATGCTCCCCTCCACTCAATACGTTTTCCATCCACCTTTTCTGCCTACTCCGAATTACCAACTTCCTTTCCTCTTCCACCACCACTATAAGGGGCACTTCCTCGTCCACCTTCCTCGCCACCCAACTAACCCTCTCTTCTCAAAACCCACACCTCAAATGTCTCCAGCACACGTACATCCTCTTTCCGTAAACGCCATCATGAGGCACAGAAATAAGACCGTTCTATAAATGAATGTTTATAGATTCAAGATTAAAACGGTTTCTGAGAAACTGAAGACCGATCTGTATTTAGAAGCCATGAACTGAAGCTTGATACCTTTCGATGCATGATTGTTACGCGAAATTAGCGGTTAAATTTTCAAGTTTCAATTTATTTTTTAAGGAATCCCCCAGATGAAACGATGAAATATTTTCTCTCCACGCTTCCAAAGCGTTCTCCCCTCCATCACCATCTTAAATATGCCCTCACCTTCCAAAATTTCTACCTCTTCTGCCTTCTAAAAACCTCCGCCAACCAACATATCCAAGACCTCCCCGTCCGCCTTCCTCACTGCTCAGCTAACCCTCTCTATTCTTCTCCAATTTGGGGGAGATTTTTGGAATTTAATATGTATTGTAAACATTTTTGTTTATTTAAGAAGAGTAAAACTATCAACTATTCTGAGAATTAAAACATTAAATTAATTACAAGTACCGATTAACGAATCATCCCCTATTATCCGTTAAATATAGACTAACAAACGAAATAGATTTTGATGGGATTATAGATAATTTCGCTGTGCTAAGGGAAAGGGCATTTTGTATGACAAAAAACATATATAATAAAAAAACCTTATCTTGGAACACTAAACTAAGACACTACCAAACAGTGGTTAGACCTGAAACGCTTTATGCAGCAGAAACACTTAAACTAACAAGAATGGGGGATCTCGAAAAATTAGAAAAGGTTGAAAGAAGAATTTTGAGGAAAATATTGGGACCTAAAAGTAACAGTAATGCAGAATACAAACTAAGACCAAACAGAGAGCTACATCTAAAAGTTGAAAAATTAGTCGATGTAATGAGAAAAAAACGAATGCAGTTTTATGGTCACATATTTCGAATGAGTAACTCCAGACTAACCAAGAAGATCTTCAACCTACTAAACAGCTACAAATCCAAACCTACTTGGTTCATTGAAACTCAAAAAGATATGGAAAACTTGGGAATGAAGATTGACACAATAGATGACCGAACTCTTTTTAGAGAAGTAATTCACACAGCAAAATTTCCAGGAAGAAAAAAATCGAGGGATGGAAGAAAATGGACGCAAGAACAAAAGGAAAGGCACTCTCAAAGGATGAAGGAAATATGGACAGAAAGAAAATTGAATCAAAAAAGGCATATCCAGAAGTGATTTATCGCACCCTAAAATGGGTTATTCGATAGAAGAAGAATTTCGCTGTGATAAAGCATATAATACGTTTTGTCTTATATTTAGTAAATTGAAGACACGGAACTATTTTTTGCTTAAATTCAATTTCCAAACTCCGTCGAATTGGTTAGGTACTATGTTCGTTCTGTATTTCCCTGAGGAAGGGCGGCAATAGACAGACCGCCCCAGGAGGCTCAAGGCTGTAGCTACGGCGTTTTCCGGTTAAAACATTTCCCAGCGAGTTCCTCGCCAAACCAAGAGGAACGTGAATGGCAAGCGTGAAAACATTTATGGATGTTTCTAAATCAGTTTCCGCATCAGAAAATATATTTAACATGCACGTATCAAGTCTTTATGTTCGAGCACGATGTTTTAAAATTCAGGTGTATTTTTTAGTAAGTCCGCAGTCGCACTTAATCTTCTTATGATTTCCCCCCCCCTCTACAGCGTTTCACTTGGGAAAGCGGAGTTCCTGTTTTGAAAAGATATATGTACTATTTATGAAATCCATTTCGAAAGAAGTGTTTCCCCGGTGAGTCTCTGCGGTGAAACGAAACCTTATCCCACTTTGCATCTTGGAACGTGTGTTTATCTCCTTCATTTTAATATAATCCACCTTGACTTCATTAATTAAGGTGGTTCCACCGTAAAATGACTTAAATTTCATTTTATTAATATTCTGTCCACTTGTAGAAAAATTTGTCTTCTATCTGATATGAACAACAAAATAATACCTTTCCACGCTATATTACTCTCTAATTGAACTTGAAATTACATGGTGTTCAATGGGAGTATGAGAGAAACACGGGGAAAAATAGTATTTTTCCATAAAATATTTATGCCATTTTTGCGGAAAACTATTCATAAGAAGGAAATAGTCCAAAGAAATTGAATGAAAATTTAATATAGGCATCTTACTACCTTATTTTTTTTAGTTACCTATTAGGGAATTACTTCCGTGATTGAAGTCAAAATGCGGTAATTCGTAGGAAATGGTGCTGCAGTCGGCTCCTATGGCTGGAAAAAAGTGCTCATTTAAAATACATTCGTGGAATAATCTGCAAATTTTGTTCCTTACTTTTGGGATTCTATAGGCAACGCATTTCATCAGTGAACGCAGGATGTTTTGGAAAAATATAAAAAATGTGGAATTTAGTATTTGTTTTGACTCACACAGTCGCGGCGGAACCTACTTAAAACGTTTGCCACTGAAGGTAATCTTCGGATTCGTCAAAAACTAGACTTCCATCTTTCGAATTCCACACTTTCCATAAGCATAAATTTAGTGCAGAAAATCCTCATCGGTGATCAATATTGGGAGTGAAATATTTTCGAGCACCAAGAGTAATATTAAATTTCATCAGTGCGTGAAATATTACGGACATACATACCCATCAGGGTCATTCCCTTTCGGGGTATGCAAAATAAAACAATTTAGTCATTGACGTCAGTTCTACAAAACTGGTTCCTTTTACATAATTTCCTCCATAATGCCCTATCCTTACAAACCACTTTATCTTCTCTTATAGGTACTCATGTATTGCTTCATACAATCTATTCTATTCTTAGAAGTCCTAACATTCCTCCTTTTTGGAGTATCTTCTACCACATTCACCCATGCTTTCAACTTCAACCTATTCCCATCACACCAAAAACGCTATCATCGTATATCCGTTTTGTTATTCGACTCATCCATTCTCTCGACATAACCAAACCAACGAAGCACACTCCTTTCATATATGTCCATTACTAGAGTATACAACCCATATTCTTTCAATATCCACTCATTCCCAACCTTATCCATCATAAACCCACCGCATATCTCTTTGAGGTGGGTCGCAGGGAACAGTTAGCTGGCTTTCAAGTTGAAAATTTACGCTCCGATAATTACACTTCTATTAATACTCCACTTCGTAAAACGTAAGCTCCATGATTTATAAAATTGATCAGGAAAGAGAAATACCTTAATCACCATAGGTATGATGCATGATTTCACAATATATAATGGAATGCGAGTCGTTCCAAGTTCATTTCGTTAATTGTTAATCTCTTCACAGACGCACGTGGGCTTGTGATTCTACGGCTGTATATTTTTAAAGCTGTGACTAATGTAAGGCAATATGCTTTTAAGTGGTTTCCTGGAACTAATTGCCGCGAATGGCATTCGTTAATGCCGCTCAAAAGTCTTGAGCAAACTGTGGTGAAATATGAATATGGTCATTATGGTCGTCACTAATAGCAATGGCGCAAATGCCCTCAGGGCTTCAGACGCACTTGTCCGTTATCTTGCTCTTCCAGCGAATTAGAGGCCGCGTCCCAAAGCGTGAAGTTACTAAAACCACATGTAGGGTCATTTTCAGGCACTATTCATGAACCCATTCTATCCAAATTCATTATTTGTTCAATCCTAAGATTGCAGCCTTCCTTCCCTATCAACGCTAGTTCCCTTACGCGCTGGTAGTTCTTCTTATGTACTTTCATCTTAATTTGGTGTTCATTAAATTCATACTGTTCCATATGGTCCTTTCCTCTTCTTCTCTTCTGTATAATTCTTCATTTCTTATTTTATCCATCCTTTGTATCTTCAGCATTCTTCTCCAACACCAAATTTCTAATTCTTTTAATCTTTTTCGGTTTGCTTTTCCAATGGTCCATGTTTCCGATCCATTGAGTGCCACGCTCCTCAAGAATGCTTTCACACACTGTTTCCTCGTTTGCAGTTCTATATTCTTCGAACTAAGTGGTTGAACTTTCATCATGCCATCAAAAACAGGGTATGAAATACATTTTAAACTTCGCACTACCAAAGGTGAACATGCACGCTCCCGCGAAAGCTCGTGGCAGATGCACAAAGGACGTATATGGAATTGTTGTATACGTGAACCATTTGATTGACGGCTCTTTCCCGTGTATGAAACCACTATTAATTTACTAAAATAAGACAGTTGAATCGATCAATCTGAGCATTTGTATTTATTTTTAAACGCATTCCTAAGAATAATGAACATCCATTCCAGATATGTTCTCCCTTGAGGGGTCTTCCTTCCTCTTTCTACCCGAGAGGGGAAGGGGATTGGTGGGGAACGAGAGGTGGCTATCGGTCAGTGGGCCAAATTTAACCCGGACTGTTCAAACGCTCTTGTAACCCAAATGAATACCATCTCACTGGTCCTCAATTCAATGATAGTAGCTAATTCGGGGAGGGTATTTGATATAGAAAGAGACAAACATTTGTTGAAGGTTTTGCGATGGGAAGCGGTATGTTTAAGAATGGGATCAAGAAAGGGTGGGCATTTGGTGGGTAGTAAATTCGCCAATTTAGAATGCTTAGGTCTGGATTACAATCAATTTGTTCTCAATGCTTTTACTTATTCAACAAACGCGACTCCAGAAATAATGCTATAAGTGGACCCGACGAGAATTTAACATCTCATCAGGGAATCAATCGAAATTTGTTATGATCAGCTGACGCTCGTGCATTTAATCACGGTACGATGTGCGAAATTAATTATCAAAATCCGTTTCAATCTGTCGTGAATTCAATTATACCCAGAATGTTGAAAGGCTCAAGAGCTCGGAAACTCTTAAATAAACATCTTTTCTCTCCAACCCTTAGAAGGACTTGTGGTTTTCCCCGTAAATTTGATCTCCATCAGCCTTCGATGGCAACAGTCTTTGCATTGACTTATAATTCAAATTGAGGCCTTTATTTTCAGCGATCACCACATTTCTATTTTGAGGGATGAGGCTTAAAAATTTTACCTCAAGTTAACACTCAATCTTGAATCACTAAATGGGCAAGCGGGAATGACTACCTTGAAAATTTCCAATTTTTAGTTCCCAGCGAAACAATGGTGGGTGCTTCGCCGGGTATGGTGAAATTAATTAGGTGAAAACTTGGAATTACCAGAATAAATTTCATTTTTCAAAACGAGGCAAGGGAGTTAATGGAAACTCAACATTAATGGCTCGTTTGTGCTTAACTCTCAAGGATTTATGAGAAACTTTCGAGGAAAAATATTTTTTTTTCAGTTTTTTTTTGGGAATGTGACAGATATGTACAACCGACTGCAACATGGGGATGGATATCAATCCAATAAAAGAGCTATATGAGATCACTGGGGTTTTTATCACCACAGTTTTATGCGAATAGATTTTTTTTAACTTTTTAGGTGGGTTCTTTCATAATTAGCAAATAGAAATTCTTTAGCGTTATCACATCGCAGTTAACGCTCTCTTAGAGAAATGTTACTGCCCTTTGTGTGAGTTTTCTTGTAAACTGAGTACATGAGTAATTTCAGTCACTAAACTTAAATTACTTTAAAGTTGATATTACAGAGTAAATAGATTGATCAATAGAACATACCATC
The DNA here is from genome assembly GCA_963573305.1 of Pyrrhosoma nymphula. NCBI lineage: Eukaryota > Metazoa > Arthropoda > Insecta > Odonata > Coenagrionidae > Pyrrhosoma > Pyrrhosoma nymphula. Next base: position 82,227,978 of record OY754334.1, on the reverse strand, counting down.
ATAGACTGAGATCATCATCATCATCATCGGATCATCATAGACTGTGACAATGTCTGACTAATCTAGATAACTCATGGCAACTGATATTTTAAATGGAGTGACTTCTACTAAAACAATTAATGAAATGATCACCTATGTCTACGCCTCAGAGTAGCAACAGTGATAGCAGCAGTGCATTTAAGTTATAATGGTTATTTAAAATTGAAAATTTCTAACTTAATCAGTAAAAAGTTTGCTTTTAGGCATTTAGCTCAAAATTACCGTTTGATTCCACAGCTGGAAAAACGTCGAAAAATCATTTTTTCCCAAATTTTCAGTTTTTTCCTGAGATATCACATCACTTATTATAACCATTAGAAAAACCTCGCTCGATCTACTTTGCGTGCAACTACGATAGTTAATCTGAGAAACCGTACCACCATAGGAGGTTTGAGGTTGCCGAGCACAACACGCACCAAATGAAAAAATCCCTAAGTGTTTGCGAAAAAATGTCACGTTTTTGTACCGCTTCCTCTCAGAACCCACCCTTGGAACCAGGAGTGAAGCAACACAGAGTATATATATATGGCTAGGAGGATACATCGTGAGCCAGCGTGAGAGATGCAGGTAGCATCTGTCGAGACGAGGGATCCGTCTCCTTATTCATGTGCATACCTTATGCTGAACCCCGAGTGTCCGAGGAATCCTTGCGAGCAACACATTCAAACTGACAACTCAGTTCCACCATTGAGTGACGTCCTTTGCCCTCTTGCCTACACAAAACGCTCCCTCCAAAATTGGTTTCCCCCCTTGCCACGCCCCCCAGAATGCAGCGAATACCAAAAGAAATACACAAAAATGCACAAGTAGTTCCGTTCGGACGTTCGTTCTACGGAATAAACTATACACGGGCAACATGGGAGGAATACATCCACGCAATCTAAAGTTATGGATCCTCGCATTCGACCCAGATATGTTTAAAATACTTGGGTAGATTAGAATAGAATTGGTTCATTTCAATCACTTGGTTACAAAACCTCAAAAGCATTGGAGGCATTCATTATGAAGTACATCAGGCTTTTACATAATAAAGGACAACATTTTTTACAAATTATTACAATAATTTTTATATTTAAAGAAGAAAATGTATGTTAGTACTCAAGATTAATTAAAATACTTAGTACTTTTCTACAAATATTTCTTTAAACGACGCGTTTCGCCGATTTACGGCATCGTCAGGCGCAGAAAGTTTGTTTCTGTACCTGACAGCAGTTTAAAATTCTAAGTTAATTTAAAGCAGTTTTAACATTAACTTGTTCTAGAGTAACTTTATGGTAAATATATCATTTTAATTTTTAAATAATTAAACTTTTACATCGAAACCCGGGTCGTGTATGTTATTTCAAAAATAAGTGGTTTCTGTAAAAGTTTAATTATTTAAACATTAAAGCAGTTTTGCCCTCAGTAAGCAACGCAACATACGCGGACGGGTTGCGTCCGCATATGTTGCTTGGAATCACAACGATTTTGACAGCAATCCTATTGGCGCCCTCAGCTGAAGAATAGCGAAACATTCAGAGCTTTGCCCATACGGCTGAAAGAACGCTAGAGGGTGACACAAAATAAGCAATTTAAAGCATCAGCCATCTCCGAGCACGCATAACGTGAACCGGGGCACATCGCAAAATTCGAAGATGCCAAAATAATAGCCAAGGAAAATAGTCACTTCCCGAGAATAATTAGAGAAGCTATCGAAATCATAAAAACACCTATTAATTTCAGTAGAGAAGATGGATACGGATAATCATAAAAAGTAACAAGTCTCCCGCGCAATCACGATGCTGTTCCATGATTGGGTGCAGAAATGGCCGATTTTGGCGCCAAATCTAGCCAACTTGGCCTCTATAAGAATTGACTGAAAATCCTTCACCGGAGGACGCCAGCAGGATTGCTGACAAAACTGTGGTGATTCCAAACAACATACGCGAACGCAACCCGAAAAATGTTAACACTTCACTCCATATCATCCACCGGGAAAGCCTACGGTCTTTCAACATTTAAGACATTAAATAAGTTAAATGGGACTAAGTAAAAGCTGTCTTTTCACAGAATTCATCACCATCAAGCGACTGAACCTGCCGCCACCAGCGGATAATGCCTTTCGTGAATCCTGCGCCTGATTCATCGCCCTACGACCGAACACCGAAAACTTGCGCACTGGGTCGAATCGACCCCATCCGTAATGACCAAGTGACCCACCTCTCTCCCGCGCGGGCCAGCAAAACAAAACATCGATCTGACCTTGCGCGCCTGCTCTCGCTGACTTTGAAATAAATGCATGCATGCACCATTGCAACACATGCGACGGCCATAGCGGAGCGCATCAAGTCGACGAAGGTGAGGTGGCAACAAAAGACGACTTTATGTGTATACATGAAAGTTACTTCAATAGCTGTAAGACTTGTTAATTGGCCTGTTGCAAAAAAGATACATACGTATCCAAATCAGTTATGAAATCTATAATAACTCAAAGCATTCGTTCATTATGCGTCGCAGAAGCATTTGATATATTTATTGGTTCCATAACTTATTTGGCCTGGTGGACTGGAGTAAAATACTATTTCCACAAGAAACCAATATAGCGGTTGTACGATGAGCCACTTGGAGGGCTTTTACCGGGCTTCAATTCAGGTATATCCGCTTAGTTCATACCATGTACTACAATCAGGACGATCCTGGTACATACTTGCAAAGAGGAACGAACAACAAGCGCTTGTTTGTACAAGTGGTCGAAAAATACGTCAAACAAATTAGTGGCGGAAGCCGTCACCTTGGCATATCTCGTGAACACGCCTAGAAATGAAATTTTACTCACATAAAAATTTTCATCAGGTCACGCGGGAACATAATAACAAGTCTTAAACTTAATAATGGCAGATTAACTAATTCTCATTCAAATTAGCCCTCACGAAGTTCGCGACGCTAACCAAAGCGGACACTATGAGGAATTAGTACGACTGGTACGGTACTGGTACTCTTGCTAGCTCGTAGGTATCTACACCCTATCGTGTTCGTGAAGTTGGTCCAAATGTTGAAAATGTGACGTCACATCCTGAATTTGGGGACAATTAAGTAACGGCTATCTTATACTATAAAGCGAGCAATAATGGTACATGCGTATGTGCTATGCAATTATTCTGTCGAAAACTGGTTACCCGATCTACCCAAATGTTGGTATTAATGGGTTTTGCGGTATGACGAATTGATGGGTTTAGGTCCAAAATACGCTCTAATCGGTTTTACATAGAAATGAAAGGACCAAAATTACCACTAGAATGTTATGCACTGCTTTTTCCGAAGTGAAAAGATGAAGCAATTTAAAAGTGCTTTTACCACCAGAAAAGCCTTGTCATATTCGGAATGGGCATGTCAGGATAAGCATAAAAGTAGGCTAAATGCAGTAGGAATAGGGTACCCGAGGGGTTTTTGCGGGAAAATTAGGATTATTAGGGCTATAAATGAGTGGAATATGAAATAATGTGGATAGGATGCTTCAGTAATGGACATGAGTGAACGGAATGAGCTTCGTTGGTTTGGCCATGTCGAGAGATCCGAAGAGAGCCGAATAGCGAAATAGATATAGGATGATAGATAGTGAACGATGTGAGAGAAAGAGGTAGACCGTGAAAGTCATTGGTGAATGTTGAAGAAGAGACTCTAAAGAGGAGGAAATTAGGAGTCTTAGGAATAGGGGAGCGTGTATGAATCAATGCATGAGTGTAAGAGAAGCGAAAGTTGTTTTCAAGGAGAGGGAATTTGGGAGGAAATTATGAAATGGGAGCCAGATTTCTAGGGCTAACAGCAATAGGGTAAGTCCGGGAGAGATGGCTCCTCGGGAGAGATGGACATTTTGCATAGTTCGGAATGTAGCCGCTCTAGTGCGCCACTATTCTCATGCAGGTGTCATGCCCAACTACGTAGACACGTATTGTTGTTTATAGCTGCTTTGACCTGCTTATTTGATAGTTATTCAAAGAAAAAGATATCAGGTGAATAAAATATTTTTTCATAGTTACTGTTTTTTTTGTTGTAGTGTGTTTAATTGTCCATATCAATGAGTTTCATGTATATACTTGATGAAAACAATATGTAACGGTTCACTATTCACTATGCGCCCCTGGCATTGGGGAAAGCAGAAAAATGGCCTGGTGCATCTCTCCCATACAATCGGGAGAGATGGACCAGTTCGAGTTAGGATAGATGGACCACACTTTTTACACTATAAGTAAAAGCTGACAATTTAGATTTGCTTTATCAAAGGACTGAAATGTTAAAAAACAAATACAGTCGAACCAATAATTATGGAAATTGTAGTTAGTAGTAATTCCAATATTAAAACTTGGCCTTTTCATTACATTTTAATTTTTTGTGGGCCGTTTAATCCTTTTGGTTAGATTCTTGTGTCTCATATATTCTAATTTTGCAAATTTATAGTTTGGTAACATTGTTAGTAACCATAGAGTGTTATTAAAATATTCTTTTGTACAGAGAATGTTTTTTCAAGTTTATTAAATGCCTTTTAGTTATGGTCCATCTCTCCCTATATCCTTGGCCCATCTCACCCATAGCATATGGGTGAGATGGACCAATGAGGAAAAAATATATTGATTTTTAAAGGTATTTTCCATTTAAATTTCACTTATTTCTTATGAAATACTAATAACGTTATCTATGATATTATAGGACAACGAACGATTGATCCGATTATACCATAATTAACAAAAATATGAACACTTAAAAAAAGTGGGGCCATCTCTCCCGGACTTACCCTAAATGAATTCTTCGACCTTGCTTCTAACTTTCTACATTAATTTTTCATCACAAGTTTTTCAAGTTTGGCATTCATCGATCTGCCTGATTAACTAAATCTTGTTACAACGTATAAAAAATTCATGTGTTCGGTAAATCTTTGGATGCCGCCGCCAAGATCATATTTCTCCCTACAGAGACCAATTAAAGTGGCTAACCATTAAAAATAGACAACTGTATTTGCAGTGCGTGTTTTTGCATCAGCTGTTCTCATTCAAGGAGCCTGATTATCTGTTCCAATTTTTTAAGTCTGTACCTAGTTCTCGTAGGGTTATAACTAGAAGCAACTCCTCAATGCTTTGTTTTCCTACTCATCGCACTACCAAATTCAGTGATTCGTTTGTTGTAACATCAACCAAAATATGGAACTCATTGCCAGTAAGTGTTAATAACACTAAATCGATTGAAAATTTTAAAGTAAAATTTATAATTTATTTAAAATTTGTAATAGCACCTTTGTTGTAATCTATGTATACATATACAGCTTGATTATTCTTATTGTGTCAAATATAAACATTGCATGAAAATGTCTGTATTTTTTGCTCTTAAGGGCCTGTACGCAGAGCATTCAAAAAAATATTTATTTACTTTGCCTACCCCGAAAGGGAATGGCGTGATGGGTACGGGTTTTTAAGCACAATTTTAAATCCAGAATTCGAATCATTCTCCATATCTGTCGTGCATATATCTCGTATCTCACAGCATCTTCCCCCTTCATTTCCTCCAGATGAGTCTCGTGCCCGCGTGAAGGAGACCGCCGCCCGTCGCAGAGAGATGTCATCGGCGGCGTCATTGGCCTCCGCTGAGAGGGAGGCGAGGTCCGTCGCCTTGGAGACGGCCTACGTGCACGACGTCTACGAGGAGATCTCGTGGAGGGGCGGCTCCGGTGGCGGCAGGGCCGGAAACAACAACAGCGGCGGCAACAACAACAACAACCCCGGAGGAGGCGAGAACCAACAGCAAGGGCAGCAGGGGACGAGGTGCTGCCGAGCATGGCCCCGAGTCAAGCAATTCCTCTCCGACCTCGAACCCGGGTCCCTCGTCTGTGATGTCGGTGAGTGTTTGCTGTTACACATGTCAAAAACTCAGCGCCAAAATGAGGAAAAATAATAATTCTCGAGTACTTCCTTGTTAGGCAACATAATTGCCTTGGTAAAAATGGATTTCCCCTGCCAACTGATGTGCCGTCAATCAGGAACGTGCGTAAAATATACTTCTCATATTTAAGCAGGGCACACGGAAAAAAAGTCCTCCATCACTCAAATATATAAGCGATGTAGTTTATAAGTGTATGCGTCAACCGTAGGCATTAATAATTGCCTTTTAAATTTGCATGAAAGTATGAAAAAGTCACGTGATCCAAAAAGGCATCTCGGTGGCATGACGTCACCGAACGGTATTGCATCTGTTATATATCTATTTAAGCGTAAAGGATAAAATTATACTTGCTCATCGTCTTCCGCAACTGAAACTAAAACGAAAATTTCGTCAAATTGCGAAAAACCACCTGAAACTTACAAGGAAAGACGTAGTATAACTGTTAGCGGTAGCGTTCCGTAACGTCATCCCCCAGGTTCCCGATGACGTAGTGATTCCACGTCGCCAAGGGAGCGTAATTTTTAAGAAGAAATATGCTTCAATAATACAACATATATATATTCTGACGAAATTCATATCCTCTTTACATAAGAATGCAAACTTAAAAACAGAAATATTTTTCAATAATGCATGTACCTCATTTTATGTGCTGAGTCCCTATTGCATTTAATTTTGAACCGCAGTACCTAATAGAATATGTAAGCTATATGATTCCCCTTTATGACCTCTTATTTTGTAATTGTATTTATTTATTCTTTCAGGAGATATAGGTCCATTAATTTTTAAATTATTTAATTTCTCTACAAAGACGTTTTGCATTTTTATACATGCTTCTTCAGGGCTCATAACAAAACACTCAGCAGGTACTCTCTCTGAGCCTTGAAATAGCCTATATAAAAATGCGAAACGTCGGAAAGATAAATAATCTAATTTAAAAATTGATGGACCTATATGTCCTGAAATAAAAATAAAGGCATAATTATAATCTAAAATACTCAGAGGTTAATGCATCTAACCGCACTGTGGTTGACTATATTAACCAACAGGACACTTACGGAAATTGGACATTTAAATCATTAGGCGACACTACGTAAAACATATCCACACCCATATGATGATTTTCATCACCGGCGAAAATTTAGGATTAAATACATCCAGAGTAGCGTGGTGGTCCGCGAATTGGCCTTGCATGCCAATGGTCCATGGTTCGATTCCAGGTCCTGGTCAATTATTATCTCGTAAAAATGTCCACGTCGGTATTTTCAGCAGTGAATAAAATCATCCCATACGAAGATAAGCACGATTATATTAAGTGGTAATATAGGATTTGACTTGACTGGTTGTGAATCTTGTGCGTCCTCTTTTACTTAAGCCTCAAGTACACGAGGCGAGTTTACAAGCTACAAGGCGGCTTTTTCACAAGCAGCTCGTAAACTAGTCCAGTGTATTCGATGCACTCGCTCAGTTAGCTGCTTGTAAAAACGCTCTGGAAAAAGTTGAACTGCCGGCGACTTTACACTCCACTCGCCGGCTTTTGAGTGAACTAGCTTGTGAACTAGCCACGTGTACTCACAGTAGCTTGTGCACAAGTTGCTAGTAGCATTGGTCAGCAGACGACAACACGTGGTTTCCACACGCCAGCTAGTTGGCTACTGAGCAATTGGGAACTTTTGTGTGTACTCGACTACTAGCGTACTCGCCGACTCGCCGGCTTTTTACAAGCTGGCTTTTTAGCTTGTAAACTCGCCCCGTGTTCTTGAGGCTTTAGCGTAGAAATCCTTGAGGGACCGCAAGGACATACAGCATCTAAATCCCACGAATCATTCTGAAATTGCTATTGGATATTTTTCAGCTGGTAATTATTACCGATATTTATGTAGAAAAAAATGTATGCGTAAGATTTCTACATTCAATTACGTGGTACCAACCACGTTTTTAACTAGTTAAGTCATCATCAATGTTTTATAGCGAATGAGGGTAATTCTGGTCAAAGATAATGTATTTTTTCTTCAAGTTGTCATTAACATCATTTATTACTCTGGTAAGTCACTTTCGTTAATGTGCGTCGAGAAGAAATGTTGTTACTATATAGGATTATACTCTACATTAAGAGTAGTTCTGTACTTATGTCTATTAAATAGGCGAAATTTTAAAGAAATACATAGAGGAACGATTGAGACCACCGAAAAGTTGAATGGCCCAAAAAATTGGCATTTCAAAAGCATTTGAATTCCGTTTTATTGGTACAATTTTGGTTTCAAAACTGGTAAAACTTAAATGCATGAAACACCGAATGCGCCCTACTACATACGTATGTAACTACGAGAGCATATAGCAAAATTAGGAGCTCTTCTTTGGGTGTACTTACGCAGGTGGATGTTTTCCCTGCCTGGCTAAGCTATTGACGGTAGCTCTGAAGCCCTACTGATTATGCCGTGAATATATGATTCATGAAGTGGGCAATAGTTCCACGATACTATCTCTGGCCGTCCGAGAGAACAAATGTAATAAATCAGACCCGTCAAATTCCCTGACTGCAAGGCCAAGTCGCTTCCGTCGGAATCTCAAAGCCGTCAGTCCAATGGAAAAGAAATAATTTTCAGTGTGACCACCACGCCCCCTATAGCCGACACCTCCACTTCCGTTCCCATGGGGATGAGAGGGTGGGACCACACTGCGTTTATACGCGAAATGTTTCGAAATAATTTTGCATTCAATATGTTCCTAACGTCGCCAGTCTCATCCTATCTTGGATTGCCTTTATCTACTGTCCATCTAAACACAGTTTCCTCCTCCGAAACTCGAGGGTAAACAGATTTTTATGAAATAAAAAAATATCCAACGTAGTGCGTATTTCTTCTTACCGTTCTGACGTAACAACAATCGGCTTACTCCCGCCTCATAGCCAATACACTGCAGGGATAGCGCACGCCCTCTACTATATTACTCTCGCAAAAGTTGCTGGCGAACACCGGCACGGTAAGGAGTGGAGGTGGTGAAGGGGAAAGGCGAAGGGGAAGATGGAAAGGCAACGAGAGAGAGAGAGAGAGCGAAAGTGAGTCAGGGAACCAAGCTATTTCTCAAAAAAGGCACGAGCACACACAAACAAGGCAAGTGGTATAAATAACCCATCGTCATGACTTTACCAAGGACCCTATATTGGGGTCTCATTGTGATATGAGTTGAAACTGGACGGCGTATAATGGTGACTCATCCTAATTTTCGAATCGCTAGTGTTGTCTAACAATTAGAAAAGTTTTCTGACTGACCCTCCACACTTAACAACCTTCCTCCCCAGTTTCGCAGGATTCTGAAAGTTTCCTAGCCCATTTCCAAATTCGTTCGCCGCGCAGCGCCCTTAACTTTTCCTAGAGCTATACACATGCTGGGAGTTTCCGAAAGATTGACATTTGAATGACGATTCTCGTATTTTACAGCTTTTATTTCACTCTATTTTACCCGATTTATTCGATTCCAAGATTGCGAAGCGAAGTAGCGACTTAATCGGCAATAGGCAAGTGGTTAAAATGACCAATCACTCAGACCTCCCCAGGTACCTATCTTGTGCTCTCGTTGTGAGAAAGGTCGAAATAGGACAGCAGGTCGTGATGAATCCTGCTGCTGCTGCCCCACTTCTCGAATCGCTTGGGTTGGCAGCAATCAGAAAGGCTATCTGACTGAGTCTCTACACTAAAAAAACATCTTCCCTGGTAACATAGGATTCTGAAAGTTTCGTAGCCCATATCCGCAATTCTTCCAGCTAAACTTTTGCGAGAACTACATAAACGAACTTTCCGAAATATTGACATTTGAATGACGTTTCTCTCAATCTACACCTTTCATTTCATTCTCTCTTTCTAACTGGCCCAATTCGAGCGTCAAGATCGCAAAGAGAAGCATGGAGCGACTCGACCAGACGGCTTCGAAATCACTCCCGGTCGTAGCATTTATATGGTATTTTGTTTTTTTTCGGGGACGGAGGCTACCAACCACTTCCCTCCCTCACTCTTTCCCCATGCCCGTTTAATCTCCTCATTCAATTTATTCACTTTCAATTTTATGTTTTTATTTTTTTTTTTAATTTTCCCTCACGGACCTTGCCATTGCCATTCGCCACACCCCCATAAATGTATAATGACCCCCCCCTGCTATTATGAATACAGAATAGGCGTGAGGCACGTTTATTCTAGCCGCTTCTCCATTCCCTCGGCCGCTCTTTCGTTAAGGCCGGAGTCGTGAGGTTCTCGTCGCTTCGACGGAGATGGTAGACTGTTGAAACACCCGCCCGGTAAAGATGGGTGGGACACGGATGACGCCACCAACGCCGCCGCCGCGGCATGGTGTCAAAACCCCATTCGCGGTTGAGGTGCGAGTAGAGAGGTTTTTTTTTACAATAGACGCCCTAATGACTCAAAAAACTCCTCATCAATCGATGAATATAAATCGATAGATTCTTTTTATTACACAACGGTCATATTTATCCGCAGTGCAACCTCGAACTGCACACTTGCTACTTTATTCTAAACTAGTTGAAAATCCACCTGAAATCGGCTAAAATATTAGCAACATAGCCAAAGAGGGATGAAAAAAGTAAATAATCAAGTGTAAATGCGTGTGTGGTTTTATTATTTTAAACTAAAACAACAGATGTAGCTATGGTGAAAAATATATAATATCTAAAAGTCAAAGATTTCTTTGATTACAACATTTTTAGGGAAACAGGCGGAGCTAATACTAAGAAGTTTCTCTTGTTAAGGCCCATCAATTACATGGACCTTTATATCTCCTGACCTGCGTACACGGGAGAATGCAACATATAAATGTCCGTGGCCAAATACTGGTTGTGGGAGTTAGATGCAGGCATCAACTTGAGATTCGTTGATGGTCATGGCAAAAGATAACTTCACCGGGAATTGCCTTCTTCTCAAAACGAAAGGCAAGTCGGTGGTTGTAGGAGCAGGTTCCACTCGTGGAATTAAGTCAGTGCGACCTTTTCATGTTCCCGATAAAAGTGTTTAAGATAAGTCGTGTAATGTTGTCCGCAAGTGCTGTAACAATTTTATTTTACCCTGTTTATTGGTGTGAAAGAGTACCTACATAAGGTAAAAATAAAAAAAAATAATAATTGAAAAAGGTTATGTAAGACGTGACTTCTAAAAATAAAACTTTAAAATCTCCTTGGCAGTTATTTAGAACTATTTAATTGTTATTTATTTTTTAAAATGATACGTTATTTTGCACCTTATGTTGAAAATCCATGTTCCCGCGCCACGTGTCAGTTAGTGGAGAACAAATTTGGGAGCAAGCTTGCCATCTATTGGCGTACATCTGCATCACTGCGCCTAGCAACTGAATCATACGTACGCACGCATAGCCTTTCATGAATTAAATTCTGTTTGACCTTCTCGGAGTTAAGTCTAACGCCATCAGCCGCCGCGCCGGTGCCGAGTCATGAGATACATTCAACTCACCTAATTATTCACTCAGGTAGGAAGAATACCTAAGGTATTCTTCCTACCTGAGGTACACCTCACATTTACACCTACAAACACACAAATCGATATTTTAATTTTGAACTACTTAAGATAAAATTAATTAAAATATGAAAAATTTTAAAATATATATTATTCAAGAGGAAAACATGGCAAAAACAGAGAGATATACTCCCTCTCTTCTCCTCTTAATACTCCTACAATATCTTAAATCCGCGAAGATGGAAATTATATTAAATAGAAGAACACTATTTTCCTCATGCCTTAGCATTTGCGACGGAGTAATTTCAACTACAATTTTTGAAGAAAAAAAACAAGGAGGAAAGGTATAATTTGAATAATTAAAATCAAACAGAGGCGATAGTTTTTTTTATAAACAGCATGAATATTAATTAAATGACATTTAAGACCTTTTAAAGTGGAACCACCTTTAAGAGTTAGAGGGTGCATCACGGATAAACATAGCCGTTGTTTTGACTACAGTAGCAGTCATGTTTTCGTTTCAAAGACTTCTCCAAAACGATATTCCGTGAAAATGTTGACTGCGGCTGAAGAGCTATAGGAGCTAACGGTAAAGGCAGTGTGAGGGGGGTTGTATATAGGCGAGGTTTTCCGGAGGAAAAGGCTGGTATGGAAAATGTGGAAAGAGTGGTATTGGGTGAGCGCCGATCACGGACCGCGCTTTTTTCCGAATCGAGTTATCGAGTGGAGGTGATTTCCCTGCCAGCAGGCGTCGCATTTTTTCCTTCTCTCTCTCACTCTGCATCCCTCTCTGAGGGTTTGATTGACGATTTGGGAATGGAGGGGTGGAAGAGAAAAGTCCTCCAAGACTCCCAAGACCGTTCTAGAGAGTGATCGGAAGCGATGAAATTGGGTACGACCGCTGGAATAAACGATGTTGCCACTGCTTTCCTTTCCCCTCCCCCCCCCAATGGTACTAATAATGCAAGGTAGGTCGTGGCGCATCGAAAGCGATTCGATATATCGTTTTGGTCAAACGCTGTGACGTACTTTCGATTACATCAAGCGCTAGCTAGGTACGGAGTGCATTTGTTATTTGATACTTATGTGAAACTTGGATACAACGGCAATGCGAGGAATCATACGATGGAAGAGAATTTCTTTTAGATATCCCACCAATACATCTTAACAGGCGAAGCGGGTCCAGGTTTGCCAGAGACAAGACTATTTTGGGGGCTTTCCATTCAAGGTGTGGAAGTTAGTGCACATCGGAATGCATCTGCGCACACGAACGACGTTGAATGGAACGATGTGCGCTGGAAAAATGTTTTGTAACCTGCCGGTAGATAGCATTCTGTCGTCGGACAGCAGTGACGGCCGAATGCTTTGTATAAATTTGTAGTATTCGTTCAAATTAAGAATTTAAAAATGTTAGCTTTTTCTCGCTGAGTAATTATAATAAACTTTACAATATGCACGTTTGCCGCCTTTACTGAAAATCAACAAACTTGACAACGATCACGGATGCCATAATCGATGTTCTTTTGTCGTTTAGCGCACGGCAACTTTGCTCCCGATCTGTTTTGAGGTGCGCTACTTTGTGCGCAGCATCTGTAACGAATGAAAGGTAAGTGCGCTGTTGTGTTGTGAAGTGATTAGTGCACAAGTGCAAATGGAAGGCACCCCTAATGTTGAAAAAGGTAAGTGTTTCAACTTTCATTGTAAAGAAATTGTTGAAAGGGTTATTTCCGCTGCAAACCATAACGTATTATCAAAATACATATCTACTGATTATAAACGATAAAATATGTAATATATTTGTACTTACGGTTGCAAATATCTACTTGACTCCAATTTTGCTGGTAAAAACTTAATTATCGGAGCTTTCGTCCACTATTCCTGCGGCAAATCTCGAGTCCGCTGTTGCTCTTGTCAACCGGATGACGTCATGCGAAGGACGGACTCATTTTGGTCACGGGAACGTCCTATCTTGGGTAAGTAGTGGTGCCATGCCCAACTCCTTTTCCTAACACATTCCCCAAAAACCCTTCTAGCGGGCTCATGATACTCGAACTTTGAGCATCGTGAATCCATTGAGGTGCACGCGAAGACATCGATGTCTCGAGAATGTCGATAAATTCCTGTGTTAGTGGCTTCCAACTTAGTGCTAATGGAGGGAATACGTTTGGATCCGCTTGAGACTCTTAGGCTTCACGATTGGTTGAGATTACTTGAAAATTTCAGATCATGTGAGTTTCAGGGTGACAAGGAGCATATTTTTTTAATCCAGCACCACATCTTAGTAATTGATAATAGCGACAAAATAAGAGAGATGCCCTCCCGAAATGATAGGTAAAAAATCCTTCTTCCAACGCATCATTAGTGACTCTAAGGGTGGGTTTGCACTGGCCGGTTACTTCCGCGAGTTTTTCTTGAAAGATCTTGCAGAGGATTTCATTCTACTGAAAACTTTTTCATGAGTTATAGCAGAGCCAGATTGGATGCTGTTTACGCTGGCTACAAACGGTTCTCCAAGCGACTTGCCGAAACGTTAAAAATTTCTGCTAGCGGACTAGCAGAGCCGTTTACACCTGCGATTCACGTCAAAATTCGCTCGTTGCAAGGAACTTGCGCAATAAACTTGCCAGTGGAAACCAACCTTCATAATAAACGGAGCGAGACACTATGACACTCAGTTAACAGACAGTACATATTTTGCCAATCTTCTCCCATTTGCAATTCCTTCTTACTATCCCCTCCTTTTAGAACGGCTGGGGCCTATAGTCGGTTCCTAAAATCCTCTCGAATATGAAACAAAACGGTTGAGGTTGTTGAAAGAAAGGGTGGATTATTTTGTAGTCTTTTGTTTGCAAATACCAAATAAGTGAGCATGAACAATCGTTCACTTCTATCACGAGTACGAGGCGAGCTACGTAGGAAAAACCAACTGTGCATGCACGAAACGCCAGTTGAACTTACGTAGCCAATGAGTTAATGGTTTTCGAGGAGCACGTAAAGCATTTCGGTTGTTTGGGTTGAATCTTGTAAACCTCGTAAATTGGAAAGATAATTGAAAAAGACGACCATTAGTGATGGAAATACTATCTCAGATTGTTAAAACAAAGATTGGCGAAGTGTTCAATATAGTGTGCAGTGCAGTATCGTTTTATGGTGTAGAAACCTAGAGTATGAGAAAAGTCGACAAGAATGGACAACAGCCGTTTTAGATGTAGATGTGGAGGCAAATAGAGAATCGAGGTGGACTAAAATAAAATCAAAAGAGAACGTGCTTGGTATGGTGGGTGAGAAGATGAAACTTTTGGAGAAGATTAGGAGGTTGAAAGAGGAAATCATGGACGAAGGGATGCTGAAGGACGTGATAGAAGGGAGAACGTTGAGTAAGCCAGGAAGGGGATGAAAGAGAATGCGCTTAGCGAAGTGGGCGAAGAGAGGTACGTGGAAGAGGAATTCCACGCAGAAGCATTTATCATTTAATAAGTCAATGTACTGCAACTGTAATATTTTGCACACGTATTTTCTTCCATTGAATTTTCCTAAAGGGGAAAATCACCTCTGACTATAATAATCTTACCCAAATCGACCTCGTGCCTGAATTGAACGGAGACAAATTATTAACGCCTCTAAGGCGGCGATTACACACAGGAGTTGACTCCTATCTAATCGATTTATATCGAGTCGACTCCACTTGGAAACACAACTAGGATGGCGGCTACTCCGTCCAAGAATCGATTTCCGCCACTATCGATGGTGAACTCCTATAGGAGTAGGTATGATACACGTTCAAGTTTCACCCTCCAAGTGGACTCGTATACGAGTTAACTCCTGTGTGTAATCGCCGCTTAATGGTCGATATCGACTATAAAAGGTGTATCTGAGACTTACCTTCCCGTCGATTTCTGAGATTGATTACAGATACCACCTCGGATACCACTCTTCACATTTATCCTACGTTTCACATCTTGGTTGCCAACGATATAACGCATTTATTGGAAAACCTTACCGGCATTTGAATGATGCATTATTAAATGGCTATCGTTTTTGGCAATATATCGTGATCTCGATATTGTATTGAGTGGAAGAACGGATTACTGAAGATTCGTGCAAATATCGGGAAGTGTGGCATATTGAAATATAGTTGTAGCAACATCGGGAAGTACGCCATATCGAAAAAATGAAATACATATATTTTAAAAAAATTGAGAAGAACAATATATTGAGAAATAGGAAGGGACGATATATCGAAAAATAGGGAAGAACAATATATTTTTTTTAAAGGGAGGAACGATATATTGAAAAATACGAATGGACGATATATCGAAAAATAAGGAAGAAAAATATATTTAAAAAAGGGAGGAGCGATATATTGAAAAATCGGGAAGAACGATATAACATCTTACCTTACATCTCAAAAAAGTACTTTCCTATGACAAACTTCAAATCTCCATTATTTGCTTCGTTTCCAACATCCCTCCTGCTGTTCAGGCGAAACTCAAATGACAGCCGTTCTCCAGTATATTTTTTATCCCCGTACCCATTCATTTATTTTCCTCCATCTCTGTGAAGAGTTTGGAAGCGTGGGATCAACAATGGTTTAACGTCGCTTCACTCGACTCGAGGGAAATATGGTCTCTTGGGAATAACTGAACTTATATTTTTGTAATATATATTTTCAGCTTTGCTCGGGCGTAGTAGTTCTCCGAGTTTTTACGGACGAGCTGATGCGAGACTGGTCATCCGTGGAACGTGTTGCCTTTTTCGCCATTCCTCCACCTCCATCTGAAGCACAATATACCAGAAGTAACGGCGAGGCCATATTCATCCATTGATCTGTATGACTTGTTACTTATCTTTATCCCTTAGGTAGGCATTTTTCATTGCTTCTAATCTATTAACTGCACGATAAAAAGTTTTTATACCTTCAGTAACTTCAAGATGCTTGGTATTCAACCATAAAGAGTAAAAATATTTTTTAAATACTAAATAATTTCAATTTTATTTACCATATTAAGTCATGGGGGTCACAGTGACCCCGCGAGCCTACTAACGCTGCATTTTCAGTTCTAAATCTACAAAACACCCTGCAAGCTACCTCAAGGGCGTTTGGGAGGGGGTGAGTAGTCACCAACACGCATTACACTATACCCTCTTAAAGTTAGTGTAACTTTTCATTCATAAGTTCTGTTCATGGTGTCCATAAGCTATAATTCCCTAATTGTAATTAATTTTAACCAAATTCAAAAATAGTTTACCATTCATTATATGTAAAAGCTATTTTTGCAAGAAAAGAAAAAAATGATTGAATATGTCACTGCATGCAAGTTATTAGTACTCCCCGAAATTATACGCCAAAATGCGGACATAAACGACAATGATGACGTATAAGATAAAATTAATGTATATTGTTTCATAAATGATAATAATGTTTTCAAATAATATTTAAGTAGAATATTTGGGTGAAATAAGTTCAGAAAATATCATAATTCATCGGCTATTTATTTTAAATTGTGGAGGTCTGCCAGACCGCACGTAATTGCGTGACGGAAACTCAGCTTGCCTACTTAAGTGTTAGTTAAAAGAAAACATCATGAGAAATGAACCTACTCCGGAATCAGAAACGGGGCACGGCTTTGATATTTATCCGCGAACGGGATGCAAAATCGAACTGTGACAAAATTCACCATTTTTTGTGCAATATGTACATTACTGTTCAAATTCCTCAACTTTTCCGTGCATGACTCAAGCCCTTGAAAGTTTTATTTTGACTAAATGTTCGTCAATAATCTCTATCACTGAGCAGTAAAGGGTTGAGAATATTGCGTTGACTCAAGCCATCGATAACGGGACACTGAGGATGAGAGTGGGACGGAGTCATTTTGATGTGTGGGTGTGGAGGAGAATGAAGAGGATACGTTGGACGGAAAGGATGGCAAACTTCGACCTACCTACTTCAAATGGTTGAAGAAAAGAGGAGGGTGCAAGAATAGGAGGAGGCAGAGTAGTTGGTTGAAACTAGTAATGAGTGAGGAGGGGTTGCTGAAGGCCATGATAGAGGGGTAAGCAGGGAAGATGAATGAAGACAATAGGCCTTGTGGACGGGATGAAGAGAGATGGGACGTATGCCGAGCTGAAGAATGAAGTCGTCTTAGGCGATAATGGCCTGTGGCTGTAAAAATGAAGTGTACCTAGACTAGGGGGAGTGAGGTAGCAAAAGGAAATTTTCCCTGGATAATTTTTCCACACAAATTAGCTTTATCGACCGGTTTCAGCGTTAACTACGTCATCATCAAGAGGCAAGTAAAACAAGTAGCATTGATACAATCATGAAGCACCATATAAATTGAATTTAACTTGAATTATGGCAGCAATTTGCTAATAACTTAAAAAAGAACATGGAAAGGTACGTACATATACTTGATTTTAATTCAATTTCTCAGGAGTTTTCGCTCCTTATGAACAGTTTTTCGCAAAAATGGCATTTATATTATACGGAAAATAGTATTTATCCAAGTGATTCACGTACTCTTGAATTTAACACCATGTAATTTCGTCTTCAATTTGAAAAAAATAACATGTAAAGGTAAAACTTTGTTGCTTGTATCAAACATATGACCCAATTTTCTGTATGTTTTCAGAACATGAATCAAATGACATTTAAGCCATTTTACGGTGGAACCACCTAAACGTATTGCGGGTGATTGGCTCCAAGTTTCACTGCCACTATACAAGGTTTAAGATACCACTTCTGTTTAGTGTTGTCAATGATACTAATTCATGGATGCAGGCGTGGAAATGAAGTGGTTAGCTGGGGAGGAGTTTGGAGTTGAGAGCTGCAGGTAACCAATCTTCGGAATGATGACTGCCGACGGCGATTCTCGGAGAAAATTCTTCGAAATTTCAACGGTATGTGGAATTGGACGTTGGAATGAAAATTGCATCGGACGACTGGACGGGGTGGATGGTTGTGTGGAAAGTGCGGGGACTTTACTCGAAGACAGAGTGGCGTGGCACATTTTCGAGTCGGCGGCGTGAAAAAGAGCCAGAGAAGATTTCAAGGCGAGACTGCGAACGCCATGTTCCCCGTAATGGGTTTCTGGGAGATTTTGATGAAAAAAATGACCGTCGGCAAGAGGCGACCCTCCGGTGATCGGTCTGGAGTGATAGAGAGAGAGGAAGAGTAGCAGGGAGAGAAGGAAAAGGAAGACTCCCTTTTTTTTGCGTTTTTTTATATTTCCCCGAAAACTTTCGCGAATCTTATTTTTTCCCTCGATCCCCTCCATTTCTTACGATACCTGAGAAAGGGGGATAAGGAGTGTTAGATTTCCACATCAAGTCCGGCCGGAAACTAATTCTTTCAGGGTATGAGTTAAACACCCCTAGGGGACACTTAAATTCGAAGGGGCAGAGCTGATATTGAGGGAATTAGAAACTTGTACATACATTTTATTTACAACGTGCGCTTAAAAATCAATCAAAGGAGCAGTGAATCCAACGGTCCAACAATTTCGTTCATCAGCATTCTTGTCACTACCCCCATTGAAAGTAACTGTGGCTAAATTTACATTACAATTTACGGTTGAAACTGCACCTAGCAACAAGAAGTAGGTGTAACTAAAATAATCACTGTAAACACTTTTCCTTGTAAAGCTCGAAACAGGAGCCAACTTATTGATTAAAAATTAAGTTTCTGGCGGGAAACGAAAGTACAGTGTCAAGAAGATCGTTCTTAAACACCAGAGTCTCCCTCAATTTAATGCAATGTTTTAGGCAGCTGGAGAGGGAATCGTGGGTCACTGAGAGCACATTTTAATTTAAGTAAGTCCAAAAATATTCTCCAACTACACTTCACTTGAGTGCGTCTGTTTATGCGTAGTAACTCACAATACCAGCAGTAATGAAATTGATACAAGATAAATATTTTAATAAATTATTCCTTAATCGAAGCATGTTATGACTAGAGTTTTATGCGCGGCATTCGAAACTAAGACGAAATTATATTGGATTTTGTTGTTTTCGAGTGCTGAACTCGGCGTGACACTTTGATATATGTCAAAAAACAATTATAATAAAAAATGTGTATTATTATGTTTAACTTATTAATTACAATATGTATATAAGCGTTTAGAAGTAAATCTGTGCATATGAAATCGAATTATTACGAAATGTATGTCATGTGCCATGAGGCTATCCGTTAAAACAGTATTTAACTGCCTAAAAAAACAAAGGTGTATCATGCAATTTTTTCACTTCTATCTATAAATATCACTAATGAAAACACGTATGCAGATTTACACGCAAATTTGTACACAAACAAAGACAAAAATTACTCAAACAACCTTTACAAATTTCAGCCGGTAAATAAATTATGTGACAGGGGCGGCCAAATAAAGTTTTAGCCCACACTTGGGGAAATATCTTGGGGCCCGGCACTGAATCCAATCACCTCTATTTACTCGTCCGCGTGTCAAGAGAGAAAAAAAACGAGCACACCTTTCTCCACACATTCGCATTCGTGACTTTCGGACTGAATTCGCCGACTTATCTTTGACTGGGAAGAACTGGTCCAGCGAGCCGTGCGTTGAGCTCGTCACGACTTCACCATTCACGCCAATCGCTCACGCGCAAGTCTTTTGTTGTTTTTTTCAGCAACTGCGTAGTGTGTGCACGTGAAATTGTCTTACGCGGCCGCTTCAGCAGAAGCTTGCGACATGGACGGATATTCCGCAACTTTCAGCAACTTCGCATTCAATAGTCACAACACCTATCGCACGCGGGTGCTTCAAGAAATCATTGGGTGCTTTCCATTAGCATTAGGGATTTTATCCCTTCGCAACACAACAATACATGTGGTTTCCATTCGTTTCAGACCCTGCGCACTAGACAGCGCACGTCGACACAAAATATCGAGAGCAGAGTTGATGCGTGCTAAACACTTTTGGAACTTAGATAATCGCAACCGCGATGTTTGCTTTTGTGTTGATTTTCAGCGAAGGTATCAAACATGGGTAATGTAAAGTTTTTAGGTAGCTTGAGCGAGATAGTTCTCTATTAGTAATAGAGGAAGTATTCTAATTTTATTTTTTTAAATTTAAGCGTCTGTAAGAAGTATGAAGTGAATATTAAAATATTAATGGTTAAAAAATATAGTTATGCATAAAATTTATCAGTAATTATATAAATATGACCACATAGGTCTCTAACTTGACTCATTCTTCCACACCGTACGGTGAAATCACCTTCACAATAGAACGTTTTTTAGCGATTCTGTAAAAAGTACTGCGGTGAGTAGTTGATTATTTCTTTAAGTAGATGCAAAAACATACAAACTACACACCGTTAGTTTTGTGACGAAATCTAGGCGTTAGAAATTCTAAATTATTTCAATATTCTACCTCTGGAGCGCACAGCCGTAATCTATTCCATGTAAAACAGCTTACCTTTTTAGGCAAATTTCTCGAAAAGAAGTTAGGCAAGGGGTTGATATTTTGAAGTCATTGGAAAGATGGGAGTTTTATCTTTAAAATGAAGTCAAATTCATCAAATTCCTGGTGGAGTGACATTTCGCTCAAACTACCTTCAATAACTTTGCGATAAAATATTTCCGTTTTTCAATACGCATTTTGAACGAAATTGACAACCATACGTAAAACATTCGGCCGTGACCATTGTGAACAAAAAGAATGCTTCTTACCGGGGAGTTACCGAACGCTTCGCCAGTGCACATCGTTCCACTCAATGTCATTCACGTGAGCTTATGTGCGCTCATGTGTTCCGACCTCGGATAACTTCAAAAGCATGAATATAAAAGCTTCGTTTGAATAAGGATATGAATTGCGTGACTTGCAACGATGTCTCATCACAAACCAACAATAGCACACCCACGAAAACAGCGTTGTAATTTGATTCTATTCCTTTGAGCGATATTTCGATATATATCATGTCAAAGCTTTGAAATGATTGCATAGATTTCCTAACACACAGTTGGAAGCATGGCTACAATATCTTGAGATTGACTCAGCCAAAATCCTGGACGTTTGCAATCATACCAGCTTTTCACACCAAGTAAACAAATATTACTTTATTAAACTGATGATATCAGTCCCAACCTCGTGGAAATTATGGATGCCCATGTTGAAAATAACCAACTTATCACTTTGATCACTAAAAAATATCACTTTGTAGCGATTGTATTCTCCCCTCGCTAACGTAGGTACGTACTGTTTCCGATCAAGTTTTGCATTCATTCATATTTTTCGGTATTTCTGGAGATCTTAGCTAATCTGAAACAGGTTAGTACGATTAAAATATATAGGTATCACCAATGGTATTAAACTTCAAATGATTCACGGCAGCTTTTTCGGCACTGCATCAAATGGGGAAAATATCATTTTGATTAAATAAAAATAAACTTAAAACCCATGTAATGGAGAAAATAAAGTCAATTATCCGCTGAAAACGAATCATCAGTAAGTAACTGTTGTGTGTTTTTTGCGGGAACAAATCTGCATGTGGATACTTAATACTGTGGATACAATAACTGAAGATTTAACTTATTGTGTCTAACGTTTTTTTGGAGGTACTTTTAATCATGCTGTTTCTTTTAAAGAAAGCCTGGCAGCAGGAACGATCAAATATCAAACGAAATAGCATTGCTAGTGTTTAAATACCATGAAGGAAAAATATACTAGCTGTAACATTATATCTCCAAAAGTATTGGCTGTTAGTTTACTTAGAAAACACTTGGAATTAAAGACTGACATATATTGCGATGCAACACTGAGACACGAGGATTATAACAATTCATTGACGTAGCCGGGGGGAGGGGGAGATCCATAGGGCCATGCCATGGGGTCAAAGAGAAAGGTTTAATTATTTTTAATGGGAATGTTGAATTCATCTATTTTATAATTTGAAAAACTTTTTGAACAAATATTTTTGTAATTTTCAAACGAAAAACCGTGGGTATTCTTTCATAAATTTGCACAGCAAAATCGGCTGTCACACTGCACTCGCAATTATTCTCTCTACTGCCTTAACACACGATTCAGAACCTAAATCCTGGCTAAGTCACTCTACATTTCCCAGCTCTATACTTTCCTCTTCAGATGGATAGTTATCATAAAACTGGGCTAAATACTTATACTGCTTTGAATCAAATAGAATATTTTTTATGTTTGCCCCTAAGAAATGAGACTAGCATGACCTCTCCCAGCATAAATACGAGCCGCCAACACCAGAGTAACCTCAAAATTCATGTTGTTTGGTAAAAGTGAACAAATATTTTCCAAATTTTTGTTTTAAGGTTTTCGCAGCGATAAGATATAACAAAAAAAATTTATCCACGCAGCAGTTAACCCGAAAATGATTGAGAGTAGTAAATATTTTGCAATTTTAGTTTGTTTTTTTTTTTAACGACCGGCTTCGTGGCATAGTTCCATTTTCAGGTGCTTTGCAGGGGGCTGAAAATTTGTATATATATTCACGGAGCTTGATGGGTAGGAGGTGGGTTTAAAGGAAGGGGTGGTAGGTGGGAAAGGGTTCATCCTTGGGTGGGAGAGTCCGTGGAACAAAATTTGTTGTCCTGGGAGGAACCAGGCCCCGCGCGGTTGTTGGGATTTTGGGTTCTCCGTCGTTAATGACATCCCCAAGGTGGTGAGTGAGGAAGGGGCAAAGGTAGAGATATGCGATATTGTGAATGTATTGATACCCAGATATCGTAAGATCCAAGGAATAAGTATCGATACTGCCCGATATGGAATTTGACAGAACCAGAATTCTAAGAAATTGAATTTTTCTTTGTAATTTCGTAATTTGAAATCCTAAAAAAACACGTAAAAGGCATTAATTTGTTCGCCAATTTTGATCTGCAATCGTGTACCACTTACAGTACCTACATACTAAGGCGTAAATACCTCAATAAATATTCATGAAAATGTTTAGTGCTATTAATGTTATTATATACCCTAACATTGACCGATCAATGGAGTGAATTGGGAAGAACGATTTAACAGATTTGTGGTATTGCCTGAATATTTCACCGAATTTACACTTGCACTGAACTGAGTGACTTGGTATTCTTTTGTTGGTAAAAAAATCCGACGCCTTAGTGACTGGGGGAACCATCAGGAAACAATCGGTAATTGCGTAAGAAAAACAATTAATAAAACGTAGCATGCAAAAAGATCCAGTACTTAGCAAAAACGCAATTCCAGTACAAAGGCCACACCGGGAAGCCCACCCGCAATATCACACTTCTACATCTCTTTTCGATATCGAAAGCCGATACTATCAGCAGAAAACTGATATTAGTGAAACATCAAATTCCTAGTATCAATACCAAAGTACTCGGTATCAAATCTAAAGTATCGATATCGACATCGTATCAGTAATACTGGAACATCCCTAGGGATCGGACACATCCCGCAACCACCCATCTCTACTCCGCCAAGCGGCAAGCGGCGGGTTATTTTACGTAGAACTGTTTAAATCATACAACATTGTATTCCGATTTAATTCATAGACTGCATATTTAGGAATACGTACTTAAAATACCAACAGATTGTTTGTTTTAATAATGAATGTTAACCATTCAGCAGTGACTATGTGATGTAACATTCCGTGGGCGAGATGGCGGTTGAATTTCAAGAGGTAGGCGAGGGTCGAAGTTTGCCCCCCTCTTTTTATTCCAGCTTCCTCATTAGGGAGGAGAAACGCATTGGCGATTCAGGTCCCGCAATCCATCCAGGAATCTGACCTACCGTCTTTCACGCTGCAAAAACCGTCTCCTCCGACAAATCCTCCAGCTCCCACGTCGCGTGAGCAGATCAAAGAGTTTGTAGAAGTTGAGGAGGAGAAGAGGGACGATTGAAACACGCAAGCATTCAAACAAAGTATTCGTCCGGCATTGGGGACGTGATTTTACCCCGTGATGTATTTCTTATATTGTGGGGAAGAAGGAGTTCAGTCAAGAAATTACTTGAGCGCTCTTGGTCCATCTCGTTCTCTTTTTTCCCTATTTTCTACGCTACCCGATTCCCCAGACTAATACTTAGCAGGAGTCGCTCTTAATCTCCGCCTTCAAATTTTGGAATCATCTACACGAAAACTTTAAACAAACGAGTTTCATAAGTGCGTTTAAAACATATTATATAGGATTTCACTAAATGCAAATCGGTGTCAAAGTTTTCAATGTACTTTCCAACCTGTTAGTAAATATGTATTCTGGGAATTCCTATTTTTGTATCCATCTCATTTCATCCATATCTTTGTATCTAGTGTACAGGTTTTTCATCATATTATATTAAAACATTTTGTCGAGCCAAGTTTAATTATTGTTCTAGCACTTGCGCCATTGGTGATGCCCATCTGCCATATAAAAGGCTACGCGTACGTACATACGATTCAGTTGCTTGGCGTAGTGATTCAGATATGCGCCAAAAGATGGCAAGCGAGCTCCTATATACGCTCTCCGATAACTTAAACATGGCGCGGGCGTATAAATAATTCAAAGTACACGCATCATTTTAAAAATATTAATAAATTCTAAATAGGTCGGCATCCATCTCTCACAACCCGTATTTAGCCACGGACAATTACATGTTGCATTCTCCCGTGCACACAGATCAGCAGATATAAAGTCATGTAAGTCATGGGCCTCTCACTGCATTGCTGTTTTCTTCATATTTCCATATGACTGCAGGTCATTTTTCATTAAAAATAAAAACCACACCAATTTCTATAGAATTATTTACTTTTCTCATTCCTTTTTGAATATTTCGCCAATATTTTAGCCTGTGTCAGCAGGATTTTCAACTAGCAGCATAATGAATTTATATTCTATATTTAGCAAAATTAGAACGGGAAGTTAACATTTTGATATTCCCGAAGTAGCCAAAATGTGAAAAAATGACACTAAAGCCATTTTACGAGGTAATTCACCTGAAGGCGGGTGAATTCAGAGAATGGTAGGGGCAAATAGTAGGTACTAGCTTCTCCTTTGCATACTGACAGGGTTATTACCCTATCCTCTGGGAGTATAAGGGAATAACGCATCGATCCTAATCCTTGGACAACTAAGGACCGCGGGTGCGCTGATTTTTTCAGATCTGCGCTAGCTTCAGCTCCTTGAAAGTAAATCTCCCAATCAGTTAACGTAGATAGTAGGTTTTTGGAAAGTCTATATCCTATCATCCTAAATTCTGAGACATCACCTCACTTTTCCTCCAATAGATGGTTCGCCATCAGCACTTACTTAAATTCCTCATATCGTTTACCTCTTCTTCTTCCGTCCAGAATTCTCATCCTATTCCTTCCTCTCCAAGCTTCACCAGTGTCCTCCCACCCATCACTCTCCTCAACATGCCCTTTCCGTTCAAAACGCCCTCCATCCATCCTTCTGCCTCCTCCTAACCTCCACCACCAGCTTTTCCTCTCCTCTCCAAACATCTCCAATACATTCTCGTTCGTCCTCCTCGCCACCCAGCTCACCCTCTCCATCCTTCTCCAAACCCTCTTCTCAAACGCCCCGAGTCTACATACATCCTCCGAAATGACCAAGTTTCCGACCCACACAGCGCCAAACTCCACATTTGAGTTATCACCAGCTTTTTTTCTTTATATCTCTTCTCAGATCCTCCCCTCTTCAATTCCCTTCTTTAAAAAAAACTTCTTTAGCCTTGGCAGTAATATAAATGAGATGAAATAGAGCAGAATATATAATAGTTGAAAAATATATTTTAGGCTTGATTATCTATAATAATGATTCGGATACCAAAGATAGAGATTCGCCATTTTTCGGTGCGTGTATGGCAGTGGGTTTTGGGACACCAGCCATGAAATAAGAGGAAAAAGGAGGTGGGAGAGGACAGAGGTGAATTATGTGGTAACTGTGCGTCTTATGTTAAATTCACACTGTTTTCATTTTGAACACTAATGCTTCGTGGAAAGGGGAAATTTTTGTGCCTATCAGTTCGGCCGGGTAACTCTTATTTTGTCGTTTCTACCAGTTCTAGAGATTAATCACGGAGTCAAAATAATAGGTATCTTCCGTGTCGTACTGAAACTTGCCAGATCTGAACTTTGCAAGTAAACTAAGCCTAGCGCGTAGCCTCCGAGTATCTAACGGCTCCCAACCCAGTCCTTCCATCAGATTCGTAATGCCCATAAGAAACAAGAATTCGCAGGGGAGGGTGGAAACATTCCTCTTGACCTTTTCCAACACCATCGGCATTGAATTACTAAAATGAATGCTTCCTATTTGCTCCACGAGTGGGGTATGTTTGACCATTTAGGGGTGATGACGTCCCTTTGAGACAAACACCGCGTGGGCATCCCCCAGGTGGGGATACCTCTGCCACAATCAAACAAAAAGCCCTCTCCCAACGACTCCCCATGTTAAAATTCCTCAAGTGGACAAGATCACAAAACAAGACGACCTCACCACCATAAACAGAAGGCGTGAAATAAAAAACGGTCGGCTAATTTTACGAACTCAATGCTCGTGATGGGGACCTAGAGAAAAATAACTGGAAACTTGTTTAAGAATGTGTACTCATGTATAGCTTTGGTGGATGCATTAGAAAATCAGTGCGGGAAGTACAGGGAAGAAGATAAATCAAAATAAAACTTAAGTAATGAGACTCTTTCGGACAAAGAAAGCGACGCTGGTCATAAAAGTAAGAGAGCATGAACTGGAGTAAGAAGAGCAATTTAATTACTTGAGTAGCAGGTGCGTTGAAAGAAGGAGTGGCATAGTTAATAGCAAATTTATATTTTTATTTATACATTTGGAGGATAATAGCACCAGCGAAAGAAGCGTTCAGTAATAGAAGGGAGCTGATTACAGGGTCCTAGGGTAAGGATATAAAAAAAGGCTGGTGAAGAGCTCAATATGGAGTGTAGAGTTTTAAGGGGGATTTACGTGAACTGTTGAGAAAAGAGGACGAAAATAGGCTGCCGGCGTTCGAGATGTGGATGTGGAGGAGGATGGAGAAGGTGTGGCGGACGGAAAGGAGGGTGAAAGAGGAAAGGCATGTTGGTGGGAAGGTGGGAGAGGAAAGGGAGGTTCTGAATGAGATTAGGAAGAGGCAAAGTAGGCAGTTGGGTGAGGTAATGAGTGTCTGAGAGATGCTAAAGGTCGTGTGAGAGGAGTGGATGATGGGTAAGAGGGGAAGGGCAAGAAATAGAATAGGTTTTATGGATGGGATGAAGAGATGTCGGTTGTAGGTATGTTGAAATGAATAAATTATTCTATTAAGGAGATAGGGTGATGCTTCGGTAAAAATTTCAACTATTTTTACTCCCTTCCATTTAAAAGAACCCTTACCGATATATTATCCTAATAATAATAATGTGTGCGATTCACGAAAATAAAATCATTTCCCTGGACTGGTATCCGTATGCCAGGGGCCATCATCACTCAGGAAGGACCTGGAAATAGTTTAACCCCGATAATGCCATGCAAGAGATGGCCACACAGTCTGAACAATAGTCAAATATTTAATTACAGTTATTTGAAAACTTTTTAGGTTCTGACGTATATATGTCATATTTTTCTAGAAAATAACGAGGCCTACCTGAATAGGGTTCCAGTTCCCCATACAAATTTGCGCCGAATGCTTCAATAAATTAAGTTACCCAGGCACCCTCTTGCTACTCTGAATGTGGAGAAGCTTTATAGGAACAAGGTGTGCTCCCGAGCGGCCTTGCGTATACAGTGTAACAAATTCATTGCATCTGCGCGCATGGCGCCGCAGTTCAAAAATATCTTTAAATACTGTTGCAATAATTATATTGAAACAATTAAAAATATTACTGCCCCTGGCATTACTGAATGACATATTTGCAAAAGACTTCTACGGAATTACTCGAAACTAAGAAATCACTGCGGCGTTCCTAGAAAATAAAGAGGACACTGACGAAGACCATGAAGTTACACTTGGGCATGCAAGTTGGAGAGCTACCAAATTTTATGCAAGTAGAGATATTGAGGTTATGAATTCGTTCGTATTTTTAGATTTATACCCGCGAAGGTTTTCGACGACATAATTAGTGCTTTGGTGAAGAAAGAAAACTCCTTTGTGAGATAAGGGGGAGGCAGGGTAGGTGACTGGAAGAGGTAATGAGGGGCGAAAGGATGCTGAAGGCTGTGATAGAGGGGAGGACGTTGGGAAAGCGAGGAAGGGGAAGAAAGAGAATAGGTTTTCTGTACGGTGTGAAGAAAGCTAGGACGTATGCTACAATGAAGAAAGAAATATTATTGGTAGATAGGGCCCTACACAAGTAAAAATATTGATAGTATTTACTGATTCCCATTTGAACCTACCTTAACCGGTAGACTATCGTGATGATAATGATCATGCTTCTACTGAAACACACAGCCGAAAGAAAGCATAAGGGTGGAGTTATTATTTAAAAAATCATTCTTTCAAAAGTTCACGAAATCTCTGATGATTTACATCTGATATTTGGAAGTAAATGAACGAAATGATGATTTCGAAGCATTTCCGCAAGAAATGACAACAGTACATAGAATCTTTTATAGAGTTTAGAGAGATAATAGTTATTCAATTGAACATTTTAATCTATTGAAAATACCAAACTTTTCTATCTGGTTATGATATTCATGCTTAAAGCTTACTAAAAGTTATCATTTAGTTAATATTTTATGCTTGTTACATCAAATAATTGTTTACAATTGTTGACCGCAAACAAACAGAAGACCGCATACGAAATAAGTAACATATTTTTACTGCAAGCAGTGGATTATCTAGAATTTGGCTTTGGTGGGCCCAGAATATTTTTGATAGGTGAAGTACCGGGGGCTCTGGGCCCGGCCGTAATGGGGCCCCACCCCCAGAAAATGTTTCAAAATTATAACGACAAAACTGTATTTTCTATCCCTTTTTTATGTATTGAAAGATATTTAGTTTTTTATTTTTTAATATATTAATGTTGGTACCCTTAGCAAAGTTGCTTCTGGGGGGAAGGGGTCCGGTACGGTTCGTCCCCCCTGCAGATACGCCCATGACTACAAGAACAATTTTTGTCACGTGGTAAACCATCTAGGGAAATTCGCTGACAGGCCTTTATAATGACATCCTCCCACTATTGAGAGTAGATTGCCCCAAATTGAAATCACTTGGCATGACACCTGAACATGTGATGAAGTAAGCATCCTTGACATTTGTCAAAGTGACGCACAGCCCATCATTATTACCTAAGGGGGGGGGGGGCGATAGGTTCAAGCTTGGGTTTTGAAGTTGAAGGGCAAGTAATGTCGAGTTTGGCAGATGATTAAGGGCATTTGATAGATAATATTCAACCGTAGCTGTTACATTACCGAAAACCTCAACTTCTAGTAAAAGGAGAAAACACATTATCTATTGGTTCCTGACGATACAGTAAATGGTTATAAATGCAATATAATCCGTTACGTCGGCTTGCAGAGGATAAAAGGAGATTCAGAAAGTCCAAAAGTTGAGTTTCATAATTTACAGTGATCCAGTATGATTAATAAAATAATTGAGTAGTAGATCTCAACACAGCGAATGCGAATGAATCGATAGGGTCATTTCGTTTTAAATCAACATTTTTTATAAAAACATGGCGCCTCACCAATTCTGTTGTCATCGAAACTTTGTGGGCAGTGCCCATTTTTCTTACCCCCAAATCCTTAGACTACGTTAACAGAAATGTTTCTCTCCTGGGATATAGTGGAGGATACACTCTGAGGACCACTAATTAGCAATGTTCGTAAGAGAATTCGAGGCAAATGTACTCTGAACCCGGCTATTAAACCTAAATAAAAATAATTATAAAATCCTTACTAGCTCAGATTTTAAAGTAACAGGCGATAGTTTGTGGAAATTTGTGACAGATAGCATTATCACAGAAACACTTTTTAAAAATTTGCTGTGGAAATTTTTACAAAGAGTTTATGTGATAATGCTGTTTTACCAGCTCATTAAAAGAGAAGAAGAATACGGAAGAGAAGAAGGAGAGAGGTCCATTTGGAATTGCATACGACATATAACACTGGATGGAATGGACATGCCCGAAGAGGTAACGGATGCATTAGATATATAATCTTAAAGAAAAATAAATGAGTTGGAGGATTAAATAAGGAAGTGCTATAAAACGGACGTATGAAGTAAGAATTATCATTTTGTGATAGAATTAGCTGTGATAAGATAAAAATGGATAAGTATAGTAAAATAAATTTAAAATAGTGGCAGTTAATGTTATCCGATGTCAGAAATTGCTTTCAGAAGTCTCATTCTGACGCTATTTGAATCCAACGAAGGAGTGGTGAAAAATAGAATCATATATAGGAAAACTCTTCCATGTTTCCAACGTCACCAATAAAATTCAGCCCACCAGAGGAGACGAGAATGCCTCGTGATTTTAATCGCCTCGAGATAGGAGAAATGAAGATACAAAGCTATTCTTTCACGAATTCTACAGTTGGGACATTCCATGGTGACCAACGTAACATTTTAGCAAATTGTATGCCTTATATTAATTACATTAATACAAAATCCTGTGCATTTATGGAGTTTTTCTTACCAAAATGCATTTGACACTTGCTATAGTAAATAAGGAATGTGAAGATTAGCAATATTTAGGGCCAAATTTAAAAAAATATCATTTATTAAACACTGTGACCAATGTAACAGAAATTATACCTTAACATTAGTTACTAGAGTTTAATTGCATATTACTCTGAAAGTTTATCACTTAAGCACAAACATTTTTAATATATTTGGAGTGTATGGTTTTCTAAGCAAATATCCATAGTCACACAAAACAATTTTTTGCCATTCTTATTAAAATAATTTCAATAAAAAAATTTGGGTTGTGACCAACGTAACCGTGACCAACGTAACTTATGATTTTCCATTGAGAAAGTAACAGGTTTGTTTCAATTACTAGTGTTGCATTTTGAATTTCATGTATGCTGAGGTGATAACTTTACTTCAATTTCAGAATCAGCAGGAAATTCTCTTAAAAATGACATATTTTGATTTCTTTAAAATTTAAAAAATAAGCGTGAGGTTGATATTACCATGGAATGTCACAGTTCTCGTTTCGCTCCCTCCAAAGAACGCCCACCCACAAGAAGAGGACGCGTAATGCATGGGGTGGTCAAAGGTGACGTCCAGAGTCACATTTTCACTCATGTGGTGCCCAGTTTAGACTAAAAACCTAAGCTATAGAGGCGATGATTGTAAGAACGGGCAAAATCATTGTAATAACGCCACAGCCGGCTAGTATTAAGGTATTTTGAGCGAAATGTTTCTTGTCATCAATGGAGAAAACTCGAATTTTATTTTAAGATCAAAGGAGTTGTACGAAAGGTGAATTAAAATCAGTAGCAAATTAGGTAAAAAATGAAGTAGGATTTCATTTTTAATGAGTATTTATTTATATTTGAAGTAGGGTTTTAGTTTAGAAAACGGAGTACGAGACGGACTCCGAAACGTCGGCAGTAAAAAAGTTATCTCGGTGGAAGACCCGAGAAGACGTCTTCGATCTAATGATGGGCAGTTTCGTTCCTTTCTCGGACTCGTTCCTTTCCTTCTCGTCCACTAAAAGGAACGAGTTTAAATATTCGTTCCTTTCGTTCCTTTACTAGTTGCGCCTGGGAATTCGGGCATTAGGGTACATGTCAATGATATGATTCAATACTATTCGTGCTATTTGCTCTCGCCAATTACTCGTTGCTTCAAATCATTTAAATAATATACAAATATGACACTTTCAAAATAAATGCAGAGGTGATACTTACTTAACCACGGCAACCACGGCCCACAAAGTATCCCACTATGGGCTATAACCACGCTACCTACCGAAGATAATGAAGGTACATCTGGCTTTCCGTCACTCCAGCTAATATCTGTTTTGTGAAACACTCCCGTTAGCGGTGAAAATGACAATGTAACCCAGTGAAAGTGCAATAAATGTGCATTTTAGAAATGTAAGAAACATACCCGTGTGTTGGATAGTTATAGAGAGACACGCTTTGCTCACTAGGGGACTGCGCCCCCAACGTCTTAGTCAGTGGAGGCGTGAGAGAAAGTAACAACCGAGATTTTCACTCTGGCACCATGTTGCCAGAGAACTACGTGGAGTACGGGTTTTTGCTACTTATCCGTAAAGTTCATGTTATGGCCCATGCGCCTGTCGAGTTTCAAGGTAATATCTACACTGGTGAAGGCGTGAGGGAAAGATACATTCGAAAGATTCATGAAAAGCCGACTTTGGCATCATGTTGTCAGAGAAATACGAGAAATGAAGAAAACGAATAGCAGAAAGTTGTAGGCCTGAATGAGATCTAGAAAAAACCGCCCTTCAGATTCGTGATCCAAATTCTTGCTTAGAAACCACAGTCGAATATCCGGAAAATCCGACTTTGGCGCCATGTTTCCAGCAAGCTATAAGTGTTAAAGAGTAAGAATAGGCATAAAGTTGTAGACCTCAATGAGATCTAGGTAAAACCACCAAACAGATTTGAGATACGACTTCTAGTTTAGAAGCTACAGTGGAAAAACAGAAAAATCCAACTTTGGCGCTGTTTCCAGCGAACTATAAGTGATAAAAAGGAAGGATTAGCAAAAATATTAGGACTTGACGAGATTTAAAAAACCCGCCCGACAGATTCGAGATCAGACTCTTGAGTTTAGCAGCTAGGAGACGTGAAGGAAAGAAACATTCGAAAATATCACTTTGGCACCATGTTGTCATAGAACTACTAGAGAATCCGGGTTTTTGCTAATTATCCGCAAATATCATGTCAAGGCGCATACCCCTGCCGACTTTCAAGGCCGTACCTACACTGGTAAGGGCGTGAGAGAAAGAAACATTAGAGAGTTTCATGAATTAGCCCACTTTGGCACCATGTTCCCAGAGAACTACGAGGGATGGAAAAAACGGATAGCAGAGAATTGTAGGCCTGCATGAGATCTAAAAAAACCGCCCAACAGATTCGAGATCCGACTTCTAGTTTAGACGCTACAGTCGAAAAACAGCAAGTTTCACAAAAATTACGAATTTGGCGCCATGTTACCAGCCAACTATTAGTGTTAGAGAAAAAGTAATGGAATACAGTTGTAAACCTCGATGGCATCTATAAAAAACCGTCAACAAATTTGAGATCCGACATCAAGTTTGGAAGGTTTCCTTGATTTGATTCCTTTAAGTCCTTCGAATCCTTTCGGTTCTTCGTTCCTATGAATCTTTTCTTTTATTTGATTCCTTTCGGTTCTTCGAATCCTTTCGGTCCATTCGTTCCTTTGGAATGAATCGGTCCATTCGTTCCTTTCGGTCCTTTGGAACGAATAGGTTCTTGGGAACGAGAATATTTCCATAACCGGATTCGTTCCGATATAGCCCATCACTACCTCGATCTAGGTAAAAAATATTACCATTGAAGTAATCTACCGGTAAGGATAGGTTTTAATGGAATTTAGAAAAGAAACACCTATACGTGTATTTAAAGGGAGGTATCAGGCGCGATGTTGTGGAATTTGAACATAATAACAATTTAGAAGATGCAATTTTCCAAAGATAAAACTGTTTTTTTTTAATATCTGTGGAAAATTGCATCTTCTAAATTGTTATTACACGTGTATAGCTCAATCTAACTATAATATTTCTTTCTTCATCTCAGCATGCATCCTACGCATCGTCATCCCTTCCGTAAAACCTATTCTTTTTCTTCCACTTCCCCGTTTGCCCAACACCCTTCCCTCTATCACGGCCTTCAGCAAACCATAATCCCTCATTGCCGCTTCCAGCCACCTACACTGCCTCCCATAAAAATCTCATCCAGAATCCTCCACTCCTCACCACCACCTCGATGTTGGGCAGGCGGGGAAGGGGAGGAAAGAGAATAGTTTTTACGGACGGGATGACGATGCGTAGGACGCATGCTGAGATGAAGAAAGAAATATTATAGTTAAGGCTATACACGTGTAAAAATCTAGGTGTTTCTTTTCTGAATTCCAAGCAATTCCAAGTTTGTCTTCCTTTCCGTCCACTGCACCTTTTCTCCTCCTCCACACCAACATTTACAAAGCCTGCAGCCTGTTTCCTTCCACCTTTCTCTGATTCCAAGTTCATATACTATACACCGCTACACTCCGCATCAAGCTCTTCACTAGCATCTTCCTTATACCTTTACTGCCCGGGACCGTCATCAGATCCCTCCTACTGGTGAACGCTCCTTTCGCTAGCGCAACATTTCTACCATTGTCTTTGCTGCTATGCCCATTATCGCCTTAAGTACTGCCCAATTAATTAAACTGCTCTAGTTGATCCAGATAGTGATGCAGAACTTTATTTTATAACACGGGGATAAGAAATTTTCAATGGGCAACGAATGAAAACGAGGCTTCGGGAGGCTATAATGAATGATTTGTTGCCAAACAAAGCCCACAGAAGGGTCTGCGTAAGCTCTTTCATTGAAATAAATATACCATCAGTGGTTACAGAAAGCAATAATTTAATGAAAGTAGATGTATTTATGTAGTTTGCAGGATGTAAAAGCATTCGCGTTGAGCGTGGCTTTCTATGGATCGGAAACATGGACCACTGGAAAAGCAGACCATAAATGATAAGAGGCATTCAAAATCTGGTGTTTAAGGAGGATGCTGAAGATCAAATGGACGGATAAAATAAGAAGCGAAGAAGTATACAGAAGAGTAAAAGAGGAAAGGACCATGTGGAACACTCAACAGAAAAGAAGACCCAGATGGATCGGGCACACCCTGAGGCACAATGGCTTTGTGAAAAAGATAATTGAAGGAAAAATACAGGGAAAGGGCCCCAGAGGAATGCCACAGGACTTAGACCAAATATAGAGGAAAATAGATAAGAAATACCAGGGAGTAAGAGAGTAACCATTAGATTGGGAAGGATAGAGGGCTGCAGTCGATAAATCTTAGGATTTAACGACCAATGGAGCTTGAGAGAGATTTTTAATCTAGCCATAATCATCAATATTCTAATTTTATTTTAAAACTTAGACAGGTAAACTATATGAATTAAGTTTAGAAACATAATTGACGTAAAAGCTTTTTATGTGACGGAACTTCTTGCAATTAAACTGAATATGTAGTTTATGTAGTTTTATCTGTATACGTAGTTTTATATTTGAGGCTTGTCATATTTATCTCACACCGTATGCTAAAAACGCCTTCACAACCGAAGGGTTTTATTTCACTACATTGCGATGTAGACTGGAGACGAGATCTTATATTTATTCACCTTGAAATTCACCTTGAACTAATATGGCTTGCTTGACTAACACATCTGACGGGAAATTTGGATATCCGAGTTCGTATTCGGGTCCAATCATATGTTTTTCCATGGCGAATGGTATCTCTTTAGTATGGTATCCCCTGTCTACACCCATCCGAATAATCAATGCTGGGTATGCATGTGTAAATGGTTGGCGTTCGTAGAAAGCCTTCGGTAGGTCACATTCAATTCCACGGGCACGCAACTAACTTCGGGGAAGGGCATTCCTCCATATATGCCGACTCGTCCAACTGGTACGCCTCCGTGAGGATACTTGAGATGAAGACATGGCTTAACTAACTTTCGTTTGAGCCTGCGCAAAGCCCATCAGACGGCGATTGCGGAGAGAAGGCAGGATTTATTAAAAAACAATCTCATACACTTTCTCTAAACTTATCCGGACAAATGAATGCTATAATCATTCTTTTACTAAGGATACGACGGCATTTAATGGCGCACTGACCCTTAACATGTAAACAATGTTAATGTTTCTGGCAAAATCACGCACCTTCCCACAGTTATTAAGCCACTGTTTTCCTGCATATACCGTTTTTGCGTCTTTTGTCACAGCTAAGAGCGTCACTTGCAAATCCCGTTTTCACGGCAGTGGCAGCACCAAATATGAAAAGAGAAGACGGAGGTAAACCCTGGCTTTTTCGTTTATGCGAATCTTTCCTGCTTTAAGTCGATTATTTATAGGAAAATGGTTGTTTGCGAAGAATAATGGCGATGGGGTTGCGCTTTCGGTATTTATATCTGAGAATACTAATGTAAGACGGTGACTGGCAAAAGTTTTGGGTCTCTTGAAGCTTCATGTCCTTTATGTCATGCAAATTAGAATGATTATCGCGAACTTATTAAGTTAATTTTCTCCAACTTTGGAGACGACGGTTTTGAAACCATGCTTTCGCAAAAATTCAATATTTGGCAACAGTCAAAATAGAGCAACATTTCTTTTAGGAGTGAATCACATGATAAATAAATGACTGGCGGAAAGCGTCGGGCACACCTCCGGAGATGCAAGCCATGCCAATAGTCGAAAGATGAGAAACTCCGGCGATAAACGCAGCCTGCGTTGAAGATCTTGTTTCTGATCTCTCGTTTGCTGCAACGCAAAGACGGATGCATGAAAAGGTAGCTAAAAGGTGGGTTTAAACTGGCAAGTTGCTTGCAGCAAGTGACTTTGGACGATAATTACAGGTGTAAACGGCTGTGTAAGTCCGCTTGCAGAACTTTTAAAAGCTTATGCAAGTCGCTCCTCCCAAAATCCCCCGCAAGCTCTAGCAAGAGAAACTTACGGAAGTAACTAGCCAGTGCAAAATCACCTATAGGAGGAACTTTTTGACCCCAACACTACTGCGTTGCACATCCTATGCCATAAAGTATTCTATAACTCACCAACGTTAGATAAAGAGGTGTCTTCACCAGATCGCCATTTAATTCTACGGAGAGAATTTGTTCCGTGTTTACAGGTTTTAGAGAAAATGGCACTCATATAAAATTAACAAATGCTATTTTCCTCCATTTTTCACCCATTCTCGCATTTAACATCACGTAATTTCAAGTTCAATTTCCGAAAGAAATAGCGCGAAACGGTAGGATTTTGTTGCTGGCATGCGGGATGCATCGAATTGAAAATGCCATCACCGCGAAGCCTGGGTAATGGTTTTGAGTCCTTCCCAAGAGAAGGTCTCGTGTTGCATCGTCAAAAGACACTGCCCGCCGCACAGTACAATAGCCTCGACTCGAGAAATGAACCGGGCGTGCCGACAGGGACGAGCAATTCTCTTCGGCTTGCGCGTTGATATAGTGATTTCGCGACCTACGGTCTTATTTTTACCCAACCGTTTTGCATCATACACCTCGCTCTAAAGGGAGCGACTATTACACCGTGGGAAGAGATACGAATAAGAGGAAGTGCCTTCAGAGCAGAAGGCAGGCCTTGTTATTAACCCGAATGATCTCCAGGAACCTCTAAAATGTTATATTTCCGTGGGAGCCAGCACTGAGACAATGAAAGCATTAGGTTACGCAAAGTCAAAGCGTCTTATGACGTAGTCAATGGGGACGATGATGATGATGACCTAGCAGTTCTATCAGCAGGGCGAGGGGTTTCACACGGTCGTAAGGAGATGACGGGGAGACAGACAGGGGCGAAAGGAAGTGTTTGTGAGCATTCCTTTCACCACGGCTCTTGCGTTCAAGAAATCCTTTGCCTCGCCCAGCCCGCTGCAAAACCCTATGCCACTGACTAACAAACACTATTTTGGCGTCTAGTCCGAAATGAAATAAATCGCACGTTTTCGTAATAGATTCTATACTTTTATGATGATCCTAATCGTCTTGTATCAGTAAACCTTCAGAGATTAATGCATAGAATTCAGAGATTAAGGTAGTTGAAGGTGAGGATATCAATATCTTAAATATTATTAAACCTACTATAAGACAGGGCAAAGCATTACACCTACTTACCGGCCTCAGTGGCGGCGGGGTAACGTCCCCACCTGCTAATCCGAAGGTTGCGGGTTCGAGTCACGCCTAGGGAGGGTTTTTCACCTCCCAGGGCATGATTGTGTGTGATGTGTTACACTCACGAGTTCATTGTAACTCAATTTAAAGTGGTTTCAATTAAAGTAAATACGACAAATTTTGAAGATTCCACAACTAGCCACCTTTAGGAGGTCACCCGCAAGTACACACAAGTGCCATATTCCACAGAGGAAGCGGACTGCGGAACTAAGCACACGCTTTGCACTGCTCGTTATATTGTAAAGCCGGCAGTATCTAACACCTTCCTCCTTTAAAAGCCCACAAAAATCCACAAAGGAGTAGGACGCCTCGATAGCTTAACACCCACTCGGTGCGTTATCGCGTCCCGGTTCGAGTCTCGGTTGAGGCGAATGATTTTTCCTCTGTGGAATTTCGCACCTAATATACGAATTTACATGTTGATAACCAGTGACGAAGCCAGGATTTCGTTTCGGGGGGAATATATTAAGTGTATGAAAGGGGGGGAAGAATTTGTTTTAAAATTAGGAGCAAATTTGAGTGTATAGGCTATTAGGAGAGCGCAATTCGAATGCAATGTGCAACAGCCGATATTTAAATATTTTAACCGTGCAAAATTCTGAAAGAATGCTAAAACCTTTATTCCTTTATTATGTTTTTAAAAGATACAAACATATTTATTTGAAAAGATATACTAAGATGACTCTGACGAGGATGAGGCATGTAATATCATACCAAAAAAATATTTGTTCTTGAAATTGGTATTCTCAACTTCAACTACCTGCGTTTTTCTCATAAATAACGCAATTCGCAGGCCAACGACGATCAGGCTCATGATTAACATATTAAATTCATGAAGAAAATTTGTAATTTCTATCATTTAGTACCAAAATATGTCGCAGGTTAGGCCAAAGGAGAATCGTGATGGGCCGTGATAGGACGCGGAGTGCGGTAGGGGTGCTCACTACCGCCGTTGCTTTTTATTGTGTTCAAGAGAAATGGTAAGGAAGTCATGGGGGAGATGGAGGTAAAATTAAGGTAGGAGAGGATATGATAAAGTTAGTGAAGTTAGCAGATGATCACGCATTGGTTTGTCAGTCAGACAAGGGGCTAGGGTCTAAGATGAATGTGTTACAGGGGCAGTGCGAAAGGTATGGGATGAAGAAAAATCATAAGAAGACGAAAGCAATACGGTTTCCTAGAAGTAAGAAGGTAAGGCTAAATATGAGGGTGGGAGGGAAAAAATAGAGCAGGTCGAGCAGTTAACATATCTGGGTAGTATTTTAGAGAAGAATGGGTTTGTTGACGGGGCATCAAATGCAGAATTTCCCTGACTGAAGAAGTATTTTCAAAGAGAAGGGAATTGATGAGGGAGGGTCTGAGAAGAGATGTAAAGAAAAGACTGGTGAAAACTCTAATATAGAGCGTAGCGCTGTATGTGTCGGAAACTTGGTCATTGCTAAGGAAGGATATACGTAGACTTGAGGCATATGAGATGAGGGTTTGGAGAAGGATGGAGCGGGTGAGCTGAGTACGAGGATAGGTATTGGATATGGTTGGAGAGGAGAGGAAGCTAGTGGAGTGGGCTCGGAGAAAGCGAAAGGGATGAATGGAGGACGTTTTGAAAGGTGAGGGCATGTTGAAGATGGTAATAGAGGGGAGAAATCTAGGGAAGCGTGGAAGAGGAGGAAGGAAAAGGATAGGAATTCTGTACGAAATAAGAATAGATAGAAGATATGAGGATTTTAGGAGGGATCTAATGGCGAGACATCTACAGCAGGGAAAGCGAGACGATGCACTAGAATTTGCGATGTTAGGTTAATAATTGTTGAAAAACCTAACAATCAGCTGGTAGATTTCCTCAAGTGAAATGAATGAGACATAACTCATATAAGTGCAAATAAGTGTGATCGTAAATAATGTCTGCCACTGAGGCAAGGGTTTTCCATTTAGATGAAACTTGATTCCCATTTGAGCGTAATGAGATATTTCAGGAATCAATGACATCAGAAACCACTGGGAAAGTCAAAAATGTCTCAATTCAATTTTCCCCACGCATTTTATGTTTCACTGGGAATGGGAATCACCTTGAGACTCCCCAACAGTCTCACATGCCGGGAGGAAGGCATTTTCCCGTCCATTGAGCCGGCAATCATTCAGATTTCGACGACGTCGGGACTTTCAAAATTCGTTGGCCCGTGCAAAATAATTTCCTGCTGCATAGGTAATTTCCTCCTTCCTAAAATGATATAACCCTGGAATCAACTCGAATCGAATGACCTCATCTCAAATAACATATATTTATACTTAAGAAATGCTTTGTTCCGTAGCATGCACACGCGGTCAAAATTATTTGAAAATTGAAAGCGTATAAATAATGGGATTTTTATTTTTACCTCGAGGATATTAGTCTTCATTTACTTTCAGCCTCAAGGATACTGATTTTCACTAGTATTTATTATGCGTGATAATATTTTTTTTCTGGAGGCCGATCTGCGATCGAATATAAATTCTTCTTTTAGCGATTTCAACAGTAAACCACAGGTGGTGAGAGCAATATAATATTTTTTAAAGGTAGTTGAAAATCACGTTCTCCCAAGTTGACTTCTTTATCACTTCTCTGGCTACAGCATGTGCCATCCTATTTTGTAAATAAACAATTTTCGTAAATTCAAAGCCTAACATGCCAGAACGGCCGTGACCATGGAGTTAATATTCAAACGAGCGATAAAAACAACTAAATAGCGTGTTTAACCTTAACTATCTGAATTGAATGGACCAGTAAGCAAAATTCGAACGGGAAAAATTAAATGTAATCTTTCCCGCGTAATTAAGTCAAATTGCCATTTTATTTAATATATTTTGTCATATTTTAAAGCTCTCAAATAAAAAATTATTCACTGAAGATTACATTGTTTCCCGTGCTTTTCATCATTTGGTCGGCGAATTATTTCTGGGGTCATACTCGGCTTCTTAGCAATTTGTACCCGAAGATCAGACGTAGATGAATTTATCGTACTTAAATATTTTAGTAAATGATTTCTTATCAAAATTGTTGGAGCAACTTTCGACATAAATTTTAAAGACATGCATAGAAACAATTATTTTTCAAAGAAGTGTACATGCGGGAGATGGCTCATAAGCTATATAATGCAATTGTGGTAGTGATTTCAAATCCACGGATTACCCAATGTTCAACCGTGTCAAGTCCTTACTGAATGAGACCCCTGGTGCTCTGTATAATGTGACCTCGGAATTTCTGAGCCTCAACT
Source organism: Pyrrhosoma nymphula (assembly GCA_963573305.1). Classification (NCBI taxonomy): domain Eukaryota; kingdom Metazoa; phylum Arthropoda; class Insecta; order Odonata; family Coenagrionidae; genus Pyrrhosoma; species Pyrrhosoma nymphula. The sequence goes on along the minus strand of OY754334.1, from coordinate 82,186,481 downwards.
GTTACGAAATTTTGACACCACATTCTCGAAAATTTTAAATAAAATTTCAATATTCAAAAGTTGAGCTCTATCGAGGACTGTTACGTCACAGCCATGGATTTTCCCAGGTTCATCTAGGTTAGAGTTCTTCCTGAATATAGCCCCTAGGGTCACATTACCGGATCACACAGAGAAAAAAATCCAAAAAATACGAGGGAAAAACAGCGAGATTCCTCTCTTTAATAGTGTTTTTTGCAAACACGAGAACGCTTTCGGTTAGGTATGGAAACAGGGACTAACGTCCCGAGAGAAAAGGCTCCTATCCGACCCTCAGAATAAAGAATAATAAAAAAATCATTTCCGATATCTCGATGGCCCAATGAAAACCTCCTTCGTAAAACCTTCAAAATATGATAGGTACATCATCAAAACCGCTAAGAGCCGTTTGGGGGATAAATTTTACATACGCACAGTTGTGAAAATGTTATATACTCCGCGGTCTATATGCGTAAGAATTAATCTCTCCATTAGGGATTCCCTGAGTCTGAATTTTTGCACATCAAATTTCTTCTCCTTTCTCAGTGACACTATCAGGGTTAATGGATGTAGCCTTATTGAGTATTCGACTTTATTCGATCAAAGGGGAGGAAATGGAAGGGGTGAGATTTGGTGCATGTTTTTAATCTTTCTCGGTGAGATCGTCTTTCATTTCTTCTATATTCTTCAGGGAACAGGGACAGAAGATCAATCATTCTGTGGCTACCAGTACTTTTGAGAATGGTAAAAAACAACCAGAACAGAATGAATATTAACAAACTTACGGCTGTTCACTTTATTTTACGATTAAAAAAACAAGTGTTTCAGCGCATTGCATCGCCGTCATCTGGTACAATATTCAAAGTCTGGTTTATCGTGGATTTTTATCTGGTTTAAACTTATCTTTGATGGAGGGAGAAATACTTTTTTAAACTCTGAGGGAATTGAACTTCGTGATGGCGACGAAATACGCCGAAACACGTGTTGTAACAGTAAAACAAAATAGACAGTACTACATCTTTTAATTTGCATTCTATAAACCTCTGCTCCACCAAATCTCCCTGGACACGCGCCACAACATCCAAAATATTCTGCAACCACTCTCACCCCATCCATCTACTTCATTATACAGAGTCGGATACGCAAAAAGGCAATATCCATTAACCCTCAGGTGGTGGTCTCCGATAAACGAGAAGAAATATTGTATTTTTTTTAAATCCAGACACGGGGAATCCTAAAAGAAGAAACTATATAGTATGCATACAATTATTACTCGAGCATAAAAGCACGAGATAATATTTTTAAATTCGCAAAACATTTCGTAAGCCAGAAAACAACTCGATAATTTGCTGAAAATTCGGTGCCCAAAACTAAAAAGAGCATATAGAAGAAAATAAAAAAATAGTATGAATAAAATGATCTGCTATAGTTATGAAATAGTATGATTTAATCTATTCTGTGGCTTGTCAAAGTTCTTAAATAAATCCATTTACAGAATGGATTTCCACAAAGTTAATAGTCAACTCATTTTATTTAAAGAAAAAAATGTCTTCCATCATTTTATAACTCTTATTTCGGCAATTTAAAGAAAAAAGCTGAAACCACAAATTGCAATAGCTTTATTTTTGTGTCGTCCACCCGCAAACATGGTTGTTCCCCAATAGAATTGCGTCAAAGGATGAACACCTTCGAAACATTTTCGTGAATACATGTCACGTGTAAAAGAAAGGGGAGGGAGAGTCTCCGGTCATTAATCATTAAAGTCTGAAGTCCTTTGTGAAACTTATACTCGACATTTCGTCTTCCCTCGACCGGCGTTCTGTGTAAATCGGAGGTTTAGGATGAAGGGAGAAAGGATTTCGAAGGCGAAAGGAAAGGTTTAGAGGAGAAGAAGAAAAAAACTGAATGAACGCGTGGGAAGCGAAGTTCGAACAAAGTTTTTTCGGAGGAAGAAAATCTCACGACCTGGCTCCTTTTGTGTTCTGGTGGCATCTTGTACGTTCCTCTTAAAACCACTCCCACATCCCATCCTGCTCACGCTGTTTCTCCGACTACGTAACTCCCCACTCCAAACTCCCACCTGCTAGTCGAACCTTCACTTCTACTTTTAATACAGTCTTCCTCTCCCTTTTAGTCTTCACCGTTCGAACGACTGGGGAAGGTTCATTAACTTCACTTCTCATATTTGAGCAGTTTGTTCGAGATTTTTCCCTGGTCATAATAGAGACTATATTAAAATATTGTTTTTAAATTCAAGAAACTGTAAAAATCTTGAATTATATATTGAGGCATTGATGACGCGAAATTTATTTTAATTTCTGAAAATCTCAGTAATTAAATAATTACCAATTTATAAGGTTTTAACTTCACACACTTCACTCCGTACGCTGAAAATGCCTACAAGACCATATATTGTTTTGCGATTCTGTAAAAATTAGTGTATTTGAATAATTGAAGAATTTTTCAATAGTAGTTTATAACTAATACAATTTACAAACTCTTAAATTTCTGACGAGATATATTCATTATAAATCCTCATTTTTTAATAATAACCTCTTAAGTGCATACCCGTACTATTTTCAATGGAAAATGGCAGGTAATTTTTTGGAAAATATCTTTCAAAGTATAATGGTGACTGATATTTTTATCATTGGAAAAATTATATCTTTCCCTTCATAAAGAAGCCAAAATCATCGATTTAAAAATAAATGAAATATCTCGCTCAAACTGCCGTAAATGGCGTAAACGAGATCAGATTTTTCGACGGAATTCGAAAACAATAACCAACATGTACTTTCATCAATCGCAGACATTAGGAGGCAACCTTCTTTAAAAAGTACATGAAATATTTAGGAAGTAGTATCTTTGCCTGCAAAATCCGGAGGATTTTACCTACCTACAAGTTAAACCTACCTCAACTGGTATATTATCCTAATAATAATAAATATAGGAGGTTAAAAAAGAGCTGGTGTCTTATTTTAAAACTCAATTCGCTGCTCTTCTATAGGTCGTGGCCTCAAACAACCCATGTCGTACGCCCTCGCGGACTCTTTTGTGGGGCTTGCCATGTAAATGTGCAGGGTTGCAGGTGCCATCAAGTATTCCGAACGAGCAGTCAAGTGCGGTGGGAGAAAAAATAAAAAAAAACTGGGCGACTGGGAAAACTGGGAAATGACGGAAAAGTTGCAAGACCCTGGGAAGTAAGCTCTTCTTTGTGGATTTGGAAATGGCTGCGACGCATAAGAAAGGACAAGTTCTTTCGGGAACGCCGCTTCTCTAAAACAATAGCGAAAAAACTTGTGAAAACCGCTAGAGAAAACAAAAAAAACCGTTTGCACTATGCTTAAGCCTTCCAAGCAGAATCGCGAAATCCGGCCGACTCTTGGAGCTTGTCAAATTTATAGGTCAGGGAATAATAACAGTCAACCCTGCACAACTACTCAACTATAACTGATATAAGCGATATGTAAGACACACTGTCGTAAAGATAGGCATAAATGTTTCTCCTTCTCAAGCCTCATAACTGAATGCAACAATAATAATGTGTGGCACTATTTTCGTGTGAGACACTTATAATGTAAGGCACTCCGCCAAGAAACATTTCACTTAATTCCTTTAATCTTCCTATTCAGTTACTCAATTCCCTCTCTTTTTCGTCGTTGGTATTCTAAGACTCTGCCACATCCCGCTGCGGTAGCTGGCGTGGTGTAAAATGTACATGCAGATGGAGATGAAGGTTCACAAGATCACGAAACCAGCCCACTCTCCACCCACCAGCTGCTAAACGAATTCCGACCCGAATAAGATTTATACGTTCCAGACGTGTCATTCTCAGTGTCGAATTACCCGAAATCAAATTCGTCCTTGGTGCTAAAATTTACGACTATCACGATAAATTTGGGTTCATCAATTCAAATGAAATAAATATTCCCGTTCCACTTGAATTGCAATAATATACAGCTGGTTTGACCTTCAAGAAAGATCTCTTTGCCAGAATTTACTACTGAACTGATAGAGAAACAAATGGAGAATATAGTACTCTTTTTCAAAATGATGCATACCAAGGAATCATATAGTCGGATTTTTCCACCGGTTTGAATACAGCTACTTCTACGAAATACCGTGCAAGCTACCTCAAGGGTGTGTGGCACGGAAATATTCCACGCCAGGCATGCAGTGCTCGTCCCAGTTCAAATCAGAACCTCACACGCTCTCTCAGCCGGTAGGCGAGGACCAAAAAGCAGTGAGGGGAACAAAAAAAAATGCCAAGCCATAATCCAAGGGAGTTCTATGTTGACAAACATGCTATCATGCAGTAATTTGTTTACTATCTATATCTATACATGAAGAAATTATCATTTTCTCCCATAATTCCCCGGAAATTTCGTCTCATTTATTTGCTCAACCCATACCATAGATGTTGGGTGTGTGACACTCAGTTTATCCATCGTTTTAGCATATGGTGTTAATATTGACATAATTTTTCATAACATTAAAGTCACCAGCAAAAGGTCTACGCCGAGACAGCAGAGAAAATCAGCGGGATGCTAATGGAGCTACTGATGAACTCATTAGGGTAAGTCCAGGAGAGATGGCCCCTCGGAAGAGATGGACTGATTGCATAGTTCGGACTGTAGCCACTCTAGTGCGCCACTGTTCTCATACTGGTATCATGGCCGACTACTTGGACACGTATTGTTGTTTATAGTCGCTTTGACCTGCTTATTTGATAGTTATTCAAAGAAAAAGATATCAGGCGAGTAAAATCTTTTTTCATAGTTAACGTTTTTTAGTTGTAGTGTGTTTAATTGTCCATATCATTGAGTTTCAAGTCTATACTTGATGAAAACAATGTGCAACGGTTCACTATACACCACTGCGGCGCCCCTGTAATTGGGGAAAGAAGAAAAATGGCCTGGTCCATCTCTCGCATACAATCGGGAGAGATGGACCAGTTAGAGTTGGGATAGATGGACCACACTTTTTACACTATAAGTAAAAGCTGACAATTTAGATTTGCTTTGTCAAAGGGCTGAAATGTTAAAAAAAAACAAATACAATCGAACCAATAATTAAGGAAATTGTAGATAGTAGTAATTCCAATATCAAAACTTGGCCTTTTCATTGCATTTTAATTTTTTGTGGGCCGTTTAATCCTTTTGGTTAGGTTCTTGTGTCTTATATGTTCTAATTTTGCAAATTTATAGTTTGGTAACATTGTTAGTAACCATAGAGTTTTATTAAAATATTCTTTTGTACACAGAAATTGCTTTTCAAGTTTATTTAATGCCTTTTAGTTATGGTCCATCTCTCCCTATATCCTTGGTCCATCTCACCTATAGCATATGGGTGAGATGGACCAAAGAGAAAAAAATATATTGATTTTTTAAAGGTATTTTCCATTTAAATTTCACTTATTTCTTATAAAATACTAATAACGTTATCTATGATATTATAGGACAACAAATGATTGAACCGATTATACCATAATTAACAAAAATATGATCACCTAAAAAAAGTGGGGCCATCTCTCCCGGACTTACCCTATATCAAGCACTGATAGCGAAAAATAATTTTTTACGCCTAAGCATTTAGGTAGGTACTGATAGGAGTGGTTTTACTGTATTAAAACTTATATTTAGACTCTTTTATGGCAGTGAAGCCTGAATAATATCAGCTGCAAAGCAAAAGAAATTGGAAGCAATGGAGATACGGTGTCATCGAACAATTACAAAGATTAAATAAACGGAGAGAACCACCATGGAAGAAGTCCTACGAAGAGTTGTAGAGAAAAGAAGTATAATGAAAACTCTGTTAGGCAGAAGGGACCAACTCATTGGACATATTTTGTGAAAGAACAGCCTATTTGAAATAATATTGGAAGGAGAAATGAAACGCAAAAATAACAGAGGAAGACCAAAAATGGAATACATCAGGCAAATTATATAGGGCGTTACAGTGACTAGTTGCGTAGAAGTGAAGCGGTAGGCAGATTTAGGAGAGTGGAGTGAAGACCTACAGAAAACCATTCCTCGGATAGATGACTCCTGATTATGAAAACTAGTTGAAATATATCTCCGTCTAATGAAATTGAAATTACTTAAACTTCATAGTCATGAACTTAATTACGACACGGTAAAGGGTTTATTTTTAAATCAACCTTCAACGAATGAAATCATATAGCATCTAAAACTGGCATTACTTGTTCACAATGACAACTCGATAAAAACATTTTCCCCGCTTTGAGGAGGTTCGTTGGTTTCACTAAACTTAAGGGAATTCGACAAAACTTTCTGGAAGTATTACTTATGTTGTCTTAAACCTACCTGATTTTTTTCAGAATTATTTACCGCAGATTACTTAAGATATTTGATAGAGAAGTGGACAAAATATTACATGGGTTCTTATGGGAACAAAAGGTACGAGTAGCTTAATTCGTCAAAAAGAACCTTTTTCTAGTTAAGAATAAGAAAAACAAAAATAATAAAAATAAAGTATATCAAATGATTTTCATACATTATTCTATTGATGATTTACATTATTTTTGTTTTTCTTGTTCTTAACTAGAAAACGTTCTTTTCGATGAATAAAGCTAGTCGCACCTCGCGTTCCCATAATAACCCAAGTAATTTCACATCAAATATCGTAAGTAATCTGCGGTAAATAATTTTGAAAAAATTCATGTAGCTTTAAGAAAACATAATTAATGCTTCTAGCAAGTTTCGTTGAATTCCCTTAAGTTGAGTGAAACCACCGAACGTGCTTTAATCACGGAAACGTAAATCCGAGGATAAAAGTTTCTCGACCATTTTTAAAGATCTTAATGATAGCTATGCACAGTTGGGAGGCTGTACACGAGAACTACAATGTGGAAAATGCATTCTCTTTCACCAAGTCGAAAGTATTTTTACAATATCTACAATTCCGTGACTCTTGGGTTTTCAAGCCGTAAGTTTACGGCCATAAGTTTACGACTCTGAACGGAGTCCATTTTCTCCACGGAATATGAAGTGAACGTAATTCAATAGCAGTTCTCAGCCATGGACTAAAAAACGATCCAGATTTGGCTGGAAAGCGGGTTAGTGAAGAAAATATTTGCCTCACTCTGCTTTCATAATATATATGGTATTTATTACAATGCCAAATCCTCGAAGTAATTAATTTTCTGCGGTTACCCTAGAAAATTGCAATGATATCTGGGCTTTCACTTTCGGTATCTGTGCCAGTATTCATTTCCAGTCAGACTCTAAATTGGTAAGTGACGACAAATATTTATATCAATTAAATGTGCTTTTGTGGTTCAAGAACTAGGTGCCTTAAGTTCATTCACAACAAAAAGGTTGAATGCGGTCAGTTAACAGAAGAGGTTTAGTCCAAGTTAAACAGCAGTTAATCTATTAAATGATGGGAAGTGTTCCCATCGTATCTTGAGAAGGTTTCCCGGGTGTTCCACCGGGTTAGAGACTCCTAGTCTAGCGCGTTTAGAGGGTTAGACGTACAGCCAGAGAAGTCGGCAGTAGCAGAGCATATCATCACCAAATACCATGCCATAAAATGGGACAAGATAAAATTACTTTGTCGCACGTATTAGAGTTAGGGTGGTCTCGAATCGTCGAAAGAAATGAAGATAGACCTTAGACACTAAGGGAAATGTATGTATTTAACAGAAGAAAGCGAAAGCGACTGAACACACGTTCCCACGTCGTTCCCCGTACCAATGCGGAACGTCTTCTGCGGTGCTATCGCAAGTAGAGCTATAATTATACATGCACAGGCATCAAAAATAGTCCTTCACAATTAAGAAGTCCCAGGCGGACGAACACAACAATTGACTAATTCACCGTACGGCGCGGCGTGAAAAAATGAGTCAAGTTATAAATGTATGCAGATATATTTATTAAATTACTGAGAAATTTGGTCATATATAACTATATTTTTGCACCATTAATATTATAATATTTACTTCACACTTCTTACAGACGCTGAAATTAAAATATAAAACTCGAATATGATCTCCGTTATGGCTTGGGAAATATCTCGCTCAAACTACATTAAAGAATTCCATCCAACACTGAATTTGGCTCGGGGAAAGTTTAATCAGGCAATTTCGCTACTATCTGTTCAAATACATAAACTACTCTTAATGTCTAGGTTTTATCTTCATTTTACTCCACGCTTAGAAACCACCCCATCTCTTACACACGTGGGGCTATTGGGATCGACTGACCGACGAAGCCATCGAGATCAACCTCGAGATAAATAATTTGAACTAAGACACTAGCTTCCACTTAATTCCTACCTGGAATCCGATTAAGAAAGGCATTAAGAATGTAAGGGAAGGCGGTAATGTAAGACAACAGCACAGCCAATCATCCCACACCTGGGGCCTGATTCTGATGCTTTCCCGATGCTCAACTTTTCCACCAAAACGTCATTAGTTTCCTCCAAAACGTCATGACTTTCCGACACTACGTCACATGTTCCACCTACCACCAGAGAATCGTTCACTACATCGTTCATCGTTCAATGACTGGTGGAAAGTCAAGCTTCCCTTCCACCGGTCATCCACTTGGTGGAACAGCGCTAGTGTCGTGGTGGAAACTTTCCGACGGAAGTAAGGGTGCGGAAGGTAGACATTTTTTTGTTCGCGGTTTCGAGGTAAGTTGGAAATCGGCATAAGTTTGTGATGTACGGCTCTCCAGAGGGGGTCACTGAACCGTTCATGTATGGATCAAGAGTCGTTCAATGAAAGAATGGTGGAACTTTCCACCAGTCTTCCACTGGTGGAAGATCAGAATCGGGCCCCTGATTCGAAAACGAGAGAATGTAAGAGCGGTCAAATTCGAGAAACGGCATTCAGAAGCCCTGAAGATGACGATTGAGTCGTTCTTAGAAACGTCGGCAGACATAGAGCCTTAGAGCTGGTGGAACACCCGAGAAACCTTCCTTCGCTGAATCTTTTGACTTGAAAATTACGCATGAAAGTAAGTGCATTCAACAAGTCCCACTCAAGTAAACAGCTACCCATGCATTATTCCTTTCCTCTCACTGCTATGTGACATGACTCTTCCATCAAGCTACTTTGCGAAGTGTTTGGTGCGTTTAATAGGAGAAAAACGTCTCTAAAACTTTGCGCTAACCAATAGTCAAATGCTATTCCAATAAATTATAATGTAAGAAGTCTTGAAGTTTCTCCCTAAAATGACACTCCATAAAACGCGAATAATGAATATATTTATGTGATTTCTTAGCATAAATTTCCGATTGCCCCAATACTCCTAATATCGTAATCAACGAGGCCATTGAATTTTAATATTCGCAAACCAGTCTAGAGAAATAATCGGCAGTTAGCATAACAATGCTGTATTAAAATAGTTCAAAATACTTTCCTTCTCAAAACAAATTTAAATCTGACACACGTAGAATGATTAGAATGGCATATAGAGGAGGGAAAATAGAGAAATGTTTTTTAGAAATTATTTGAGGAACAATAAACATTGGTATATAAGAGAAGAAACGAAAAAAATGTCTGTATAATTAAACTTAAATAGATATGCGATTCCAAAACGGGAGCCCAAAGAGATGGTTAAAGTAAAGAATAAGAACATAAAAATTGTCATTAACAGTGACATGATGAGACATGAGAGCAAGAATCGTAAATAAGGCTTAGGCAAAAATAAAACTTGGTTATATTCCACACATATTTATTAAGAACACGACCAGTTTCGACCTTTTCAGGTCATTCTCAAGTGTTACAACACTTGAGAAAGACCTGAAAACATTGTTGTAACACTTGAGAATGACCTGAAAAGGTCGAAACTGGTCGTGTTCTAAATAAATTTGTGTGGAATATAACCAAGTTTTATTTTTGCCTAAGATGTATTCATTCCACGAAGTGAACTCGATGACCATTGATTTTATATCGTAAATAAGGGTTGGAAAATAAGTAGAAAAATTATTATCCCATAACGGGTAGCGAAATTGGAGGGTGAAACTTGGCATCAAAACTGTGTTTTCACTCCTCGTGCCTGTCACGGCCTACATGTTACGAAATCAAAAACCTCGATCTATGAAGTCTCTGCATCCGGGGGGAGATCAAATCACTTAATTTTCCCCTATGCGCGAAAACAAACGAAAAAACCACCAAAAAGCCAGAGACGTGGTTGATGCGCGATAAGAGGGCATCTGCCCAACTGTTTTTACACCTTTAGGAGGCCTTGACCTAGGGGACCGTCCAGAAAGGACAAAAGGCAGTCTAAGATCAGTTTTACACAACCTTTTAGAGGAGATTCAATCACACTGAAAATACGAACGCAGAATATTGCACTAACAAATGACTCACTTTGTCTAAACGCTACGTAATAAAATAATATCATGGATTATTGTGGTAGCAAAACACAGGGGTATAAGTGGAGAAGGCCATATCAATTATTAAATCAAGAAATTCTGCACGTCTAATAGAATATGCATGCAAGAAATCAAACATGTGGGTTGTTTTTCAAACGATATAGTGGTAGAAATAAATGATGACAGTAGAGCATAAGACCATATCGATTACCAAATCGAGATTTCCTGCTTTACTAATAGAATATGCATGCTAGAAACCAAACGTGGGTTTTTGAAATGATATAGTGGTAGCTATACATGGTGACTGCTACCCTTTTCAGTGGAGGGGGTTCATTTACTACGAATTGGCTCCGCTCAGTGGAATAAGGTAGTCTCCCCGTGTTTGACTTCCTGAGTTTCCAATGTCACAAGCCTTCGTTGACAACTTCAAAATGTTCAGAAACAAGAATATTCAGGTGTTTTACGCGTGTTTTCCGGTGTCAGCCCGACATTTCGTAACTCCTGCTGGACGCATATCCAATTGAAGTTTCACAGTATCACAATTTCACCTCTAGCAAGCTATGCATATTTGTTTTTTGTTTGCATGGTGGTTTTTTATGTATTAGCCTTCATATATATATATATATATATATATATATATATATACGAGTTCGTGGAAAATCACACACGCGATAATATAAATAAACTATGCCACAGGTGGGGCGGAATGAAATATAAACACATAAAAAAGAACACTCACACTATAAGTTGATATTTCGGTTGCTCTAGAACCTTTCTCAAAGATAGACTGATACAGAATATTCTGTATCCGTCTATCTTTGAGAAAGGTTCTAGAGCAACCGAAATATCAACTTATAGTGTGAGTGTTCTTTTTTATGTGTTTATATTTCATTCCGCCCCACCTGTGGCATAGTTTATTTATATATATATATATATATATATATATATATATATATATATATATATATATATATATATATATATATATATATATATATATATTCGGCAAGTACTCGAAATCATCAAACCTCCACAATATCGAGGTAATGATGTCATATCATCGAAAACATTAAACGGACATAATGCAACAATGATAATTCATCAAGACTGTTGCGTCTAAATTCCTTCATTTTAGAGGTCCGACGATTCTGTGTCCTTCCGAAAGGACTTGGAATTCAGGAAATACTCAGCGTGGCTATTTCCGGGCAAATGAAAGGCGATATGCAGATGCAAGTACACGCAGTTCACACTTCCACTTTTTTTCAGTCGGCATAGGTATGGGGGAAAGATGATGTCCCGTGATAGGCAACGCTGCCAATATAATTTTATTTATCCCGAGAGTGCGCGGAAGTATCAGGCACGTTTCACGACAAAGCGATCAAAAACAAAGCAAAACCAAAGCACGCTGACAATGCCCGCAAACCATTGGAGAATTCCATCGAAATAACTGTATTAGGAGTCATAGAGGGCTAGAAAGATGTTTTTCATACCAAATTGAGAATTTCGAAATTCATAATATAGGCTTGCGACTTTGGAAGTCCTGGTAGTCAAGCAAAAACCTCTACGTGTCAAACGCGGAGACTATCTAACTCCCCCGTGCGGAGTCACTTCATAGCAAAAAGACTCTTCCACTGAAAAATGTCTTCTGTATAAGTACCCCCATGTTTTGCTACCCCTATAAAAAATATTTTTCAACCAAACTCCAAAAATACGTGTGATGAATGTTCGCTTAGAGCTTTTCCGCATCTACCTTGCATGAGAAGAATGATTAATATATGCATTACATAGGGGGAAAGATGAGGGTACCGGTATCTCATTGCGTGGTTAATTCAGCAGAAAAAGAAGGAGAAGACTGCGTTTAGGACTTCAAAGATTGGAACCAGTTTGTAGGGAATGGACTATTCCACTATAAAAAGATCTTTTGCACAACTGCCGCCATGTTTCGCTACCGCTATAAAAAAACCATTACAACTTAACTCCACAGTCACGTGATTAATGCTTTCGTCAGAATTTTTGCGCATCTTTTTTGCACGAGAAGAATGATTACTAATTAAAATAGGGGGAAAGGAGAGGGTACCGGTGATTCAGCCAGCCCAACAACCCATTGCGTGGTTAAGGTAGCAGGAAATTCCGGAAGAAGAAGCAGGTTGCGTTAAGAACTTTGAGGTTGAAAAGGAAAGGGCTAGGGAAAATAATAGCAGAGAGAGAAAAAAACTAAACTCTGTGGGTCCCAGGAAGTCGACGAGCGGAATTGCCGGGATTATGCGGCGTCTTATATATCATTCGCATTCCGTCTGCGAAATCTAAATCATCGCAGTTTTCCCCCCACGGGAATTTTCGGAGAGATTAATGGCTGTATCGCGGTGTTGGAAAATAGTGGGGGGGGGGGGGGTGAGGGAAGGGAAGTAGGGGATTGCGCGGTGCGCCATGTTCGCTTGGTTTCAGAATGTGCCCCGAAATCGCTGAAATGGAGCAGTTGAAGATACCCTTTCGTTTCGGCTCTGGATTCGGGAAGAACTCGTAGTCCTTAGACGCTCAAGTTGACGATATATCGGCTATTGAAAACGTTCTCTTGTTTAAACTTCGATTTATAATAAAATACAGCTTTCTCTCCTTTTATTGTTTTATTAAACCGAATGTTATTCGGAGAATCGAAACAAAATGTCGACACATGTACTAGGTGAAACGATTTACATCCACATTTGGGTATTCTACCAGCTGATTGGTGGTTTTTTTTGATAGTCCTCATCCTAAGATACCACATTCTGGGACATCCTCACTTTCCTTCCTATAGATGGTTTGCCATCAGGGTGGTTATTTTGTAATATCACCATTTTAATGACTCTTTGAGGGAAGGAGGAGACCCGTTTCGCTCTCTTGATGATTGGCTCACGATCGGCCAAGCTGCGATGGTGGCTCTATTTCACGTTCCTTACTACAGGTATGATGGAACTAATGAAAGGCGGAGCCAAATGAAACGAATCGAGAGTTGAAAGAAACGGATCAAGAGTCGAAAGAGTGGGTGTGTCAAAGAAAATACCTACAGATCATCACTTGAGAACCTACGTCTAAGAGAATATAAGTCCGTACTTGAGAACGAAAGATGGTCATGCCGCCTCGTTGGCGTAGTGAAACTACGAAAAATAACCTAACCTGAGATTACAAATTAACCACCCAGACCTCTTTTAAGGTGGTTCAACCATAAAAGGACTTAAATTTCATTTTATTCCTATTCTGGGTAATTATAGAAAGACATGTCTTCTACCCAGTGGCGGATACATATGGGGGGCGCGGGGGGCGCGCGCCCCCCCCCCCTTGCGGGGCCGCCTGCATTGCCGCCCCCGCCAGTCAGCCCGCACGCTATTCGTTCGTGTATTTCGTCAGTCGACTCTGAGTCGAACTATCGAGTAGTTGTACTTTCTTATGTAGCACGCGCGCACGTCCGCGTCATCGTATTTTATACGTTTCTGTCTGGCACATAGATAGCTAACCTACGAGAAAAATCCCGGCCATTCTAGTGATCTCGATACGTTATTCTGTCTGGCATTTGTTCGAGAAAAGTCGCGAATATTCTACTGTTTGTACTTGTTCACACTCCTTATAAGTCTGGAAGCGAATATTCTGGCACCGAATGTTCTCAAAACAACCGAGCTACATATATAAGGGAAGCAGAGTCGCTGCCAGGCAGTCAGTTTGAAAACTACAATCATCGCGATAACTTGCGCCCCTCCCCCCCCCCTTGAGTTTTTTCTGTATCCGCCACTGCTTCTACCTGGTATGAACAATACAAATTTTACCTTTCCAAGCTATTTTTCTCGCAAATTGAACTTGAAATTACATGGTGCTAAATGTGAAAATGGGATAAAAATGGGAGAAATAGTATTTTTTCCTACCTAATATAAATGCCATTTTCACGAAAACTGTTAGTAAGAATCGAAAACTTCCGGAAAATTAATTAAAAATTAAATAGCCGAATCACACCGCCTTACTTATTTATTTAATATGTAATTACTGCGATAATTGAAGTCAAAGCGTGGTAATTCCATAGAAATAACGCTGCAGTCGGCGTCTATATGAATAAAGTGTTCATTAAATATATATTCTTGGAATAATCAGCATATTTTGTACTTTAACTTTTGTTATCAATAGCTAACGCATTTCATCAACGAAAGCAAGAATTTTTAAACTAATTAAAAAAAGGTGGAATTTATTGTTAGTTTTGACTTACACAGTCACGGTGGAACCACCTTAAATTCCTCATAGTGTCTACCTATTCTTATTTCGTCCAACATTCCAATCCTCTTCCTTACTCTTCCACGCTTCCCCAGCGTTCTCCCCTCTATTACCCTCTTCAACATGCCCTCTCCTCTCAAAATTTCCTCCATCCATCTCTTCTGCCTTCTCCGAACCTCCACCACCAGCTTCCTCTCCTCTCCAACCAAATCCAATACCTCCTCGTTCGTCTTCCTCGCCATCCAGCTCACCCTCTCCATTCTTCTCTAAATCCTCATCTCAAATGTCTCAAGTCTACCTACCTCCTTCGTTCGCAATGACCAAGTTTCCGACCCACACAGCGCCACGCTCCATATATAGACTCAAAACAAAATATTTCAATTAAGAGTTTAAAATTTCATAAATAAGACGCGGTCTTTCTGAGAGTGATAAAGACAAATTCCATGTTTTCGAAATTGTTAAGGCTGTTTTACAAGGCACTTCAGTCAATGTTGAATTAAGTACTGAAATCAGAAAATAATTTCCTATTCTCGCTTTCGGGAGGTGCAGTTTCGTTTGGAGTTCAGTCTTCCAAGCTTGCGCGTCCATTGCAGGCTGCACAATCAGAGATAAAAAATAATCAGTAGAAAATAATTGACATTTAAGTACTGCATTTTTAAATCCCTGTTGATTCGGCCTGTGTTAGACGCGAAACACAAAACTCCACACGCAGCGGCTACCGAATGTGACAACAGAAAATAATCCTCGCGGAAATAATCTTCGCTCGGTATTCAGCACCGAAAACTCGGGAGCCTAAATTGGAACCTGAATCAAATTCGATGCGAAGTAAAAGAGGGCGTGCATGAAGAAATAAGTGAAGTAAAAGCGGTTTGGAAAGATTGGGCTGCGGAGAAGAAACTTTTAAAACAGGGCAATGGTCTGCCACGATGGAAACATCGGATTCCGATCAATCACCCGAAATTAAGAACCATTCGGCTCAGCTCGAATTTGAAGGGGTGATGATCTTATTCCTCCGAGTGATGTTGCCCCTGTCTGCAAGTGACAGACTTGTGTGTGAGAGATTACCTTAGCCGTAGAAGCACGTTAAATCAAAATACCTACTACTACCACTACTATAGTGGTCGCAGAGTTTCTGTGCACTGGAGAGTTTCTCTTAGCCCAGCTGCCCACAGTAGAAGGGCAGCGATTGGCTGCTGGCGTCCTATCCCGTAATGCGGTTCTTAGCTCAGTGCGCGCCGCGTACGAATGCTCAAAGCAGCGATCCCAAAGAATCGGCTGAAACAAACGGAATGCCTCGCCGACGCGACGGCCTTTAGCATAGAAATACTCTCGACAAGAAACTACAATAGATATCGAGTCAAAACTTTCAGTAATTGCATTATTCATCGCTACAAGTTTAGAAACCTATGTCCATCGGCGCATGTCGCCTTGGTTCTACGATAAATTAACAAAACGTAAAACCTCTTTAACAACCTTTTACAAAATAAAAATACGAAAATTCCACTTAATTGTCAGAACAACTAATATTTTTCTCACTAGAAAAGGAATATGAATTGAATACAGTAAACTCTCGACTATCCGTGATAATGACTACAATATGAAGAACATCTAATCGAAAAACACGGATAACAGAAAAAGTCGGAACACATGATGTGATAAATGGATTACACAATTCAATTCGTATGAAGTAAAGCATTTTGAACAAAATGAAGAAAACAAATCAATGGCAAAATTAAGGGATTTTAGAATATATTCAAGTAAATCGAAGTTTCAAAGCACTTATTTGTCTCATTACCTACCTTTGGAATATCTAAATTTTGAGGTGTAGGGTGGATAGAGTTGCACGGATGATCCGCAAACCGGGTAATCTGCTCGCGGATAACCGAGAGTTTGCTGTATTTAAAACAGAGCAAGCTTCCTTGCCTAGCACTGAAGTTTACGCTCTTATGCCTACCCCGGAGTGAAACGACATGATGAGTATTTACAGGACCTTAGGAAGTCCTGCTTGTAATTTCCTCGAAACCGGGGCGGGGGGGTTTCTCCACTGTTCCAAAACAACAACGGATCATTTTTTTGTCAGGGTTAGTTTTTCAGAAAGGATATTTTGTTACATAGGTCTGTATGTCGTTCATAGACCCAAAAACGATAACAAACAACAAAGATACGCACAAAACAATCTCTGAATTACATTTTTCGTATAGAATGGTAACGCAGGTTGACGAAATGAGTCTTGAAAAATAAGAAACAAATGTGGAAAGGTACAAGCTATTTCTTTTTAAAATTTTGAAACTTCTTTCCCTTGAAAATGAGGTAAATCATCAAAATGTACCTGATAACTACTAAAAATAAGAGGTGGACTGTATAGCGCATGTACATCTTTACTTCATTTTACCGTGACAAACCTGAAACTCGAATTCAGAAAAAAAACCATGCTCTTTGACCGTATAAATCCTTTAAAATAATCTGTTTCTGTTCCATGTGCGGCGCTTGATGGCAGGCTGTGGCAACGGCAAGTACCTGAGTATCAACCCAGACGTGTTCAAGATCGGCGCAGATCGCTGCTCAAGGCTCACGGAAATGGCGCGCGAGAAGGAGCACGAGGTGAGCAAAATAAAATATGAATTAACAAATGTCGCCTTAAATCCTTCTCAAGATCGCTGAGTTGTTTTGAAACTGAATGTATTCATTTTCTCTCCAAGAGAAAACTAATAGTCTCACAAGATCCCACTATTGTCAAAAAAACAGCAAAGGTACGGTTTTACTTTTTGAAGGGCTCTCTACAGATTTTTTAATAGTACACCTGTTTCTGCTGTTGACTATTCGGGGACCCTTTCCAACGATATGAAATTGGCACATTTACGATAGTAGTCTTCCCAAATAAAAGGTTAAGGGGTGATGTTGGTTTCTGCAGCTTCCGATGATTGATCTACCGGTTTTCTGGTATTAAGCGGCATCGTTCCCAGTCGTGGACCATACGAGGTGTCATAAAATTATAACGGGAATTTTCGTTTTTCTTAAAAAATATTTATTTATTAATCAATATCAATTTTGTCCCCTTCAAAGTAATCCCCCTTAAATATAATACACTTGTGCCAACGGTTTTTGCAATCTTGGAAGCACTTCTGGAACTCACTTTTCGGTACCTGTAGAGTTCAGCTCCTTCAGTGATTCTGTTTTTACCTCATCAATTGGCGGCAAAACATCGTCCTTTCATGATTCTCTTCAGCTACGAGAATAGAAAGAAGTCACAGGGGTCCATGCCCGGCGAATACGGTGGCTGAGGCAAAATAACGGTTTGTTTTTTTGCCAAAAAATCACGAATAAGCAGTGAAGTGTGAGCGGGAGCATTACCGTGGTGCAATTTCCACGAGTTGTTGTGCCACAATTCTGGGCGTTTTTGTCGGATTGCTTCACGAAAACGGCGCATAACTTCTAGGTAGTATTCCTCATTGACCGTACAATCATATGGCAGGAACTCGAAATTATTGACAATCGGAATCATAAAGACCGCGAAATTTAAAAATTCCCGTTACATTGTAATCACACCTCGTATTTCGCCGGCATTCAGCATATTCAGCAAGACTTTTTCACTGAACCTGACCGGAAGAAGCCATGAATACCATTGGAACTGAAAAAGCCTACAGGAGAGTCGGCGAAATATACCCTAACAAATGCAACGACGCGGCGGAATGCCCGGAAACAGGAAGATCAATCATTTAAATATCGTATTTTTTAAGACTGATAAGTCCTTTCGCATAATTAACTCATTAGCATTTGTCAACACCCGATCCTACATTGGGGAATGTTCACGACTTTTTGGGATAAAGGTAGTGACACTTCCTGATTCACGAAGTTTTTACATCAATTTAGGTAAAATAAATGTAAGTTTATAACTGGACCGTCTCACCAGTGCTCTGGTACCGTATCGATTGTCCGAGGTAATGTGAACATATTGCTTCATGCACCATGATTCGTACTTACCAACCATTAAAATTTGAAAATGTCTGGATAAATTTACATATTAGCTTATCAAATTGCATGTAACTCATTAATAATAGCTTTAGCTCAAACATTTATGTACTGCCTTTCTTATGGAATAATGTGGAAAAATCAGTGAGCGTCTTACATTCCCGTGCGTCTAATAAGCCGGAGAATACGGTAAATTTGTACACGTTCGTTTGCGTGATTTCTGATTTTCAGACCTTCATCTGGATTGTTTTGGTTAATATAAATTTTTTATCCTGATTATATCGTAGTTCTTGCTTGGTGATTTGCTCATATATATGCATTCGAAGCAGGGGCGTGGTGGTCATAGCATTACATTTAAAAGTGTGGGGGACAAACTACATCCTTGTTTAAGTCCTCGATTAAATAAAAAAATTTCCTTTTCAAAGGCCGTTATGGTGATTTGTGATTGGTTGTACAAAGCTTTAATTCTTTAAATAAATGAGAATTAAATCCTTACTGTTTTAAAATTCTCCATTGTAGATTTCTGCCGAGTTGGTAAGCCAAAAAAAATCTAATCTTTTAGCAATAGCATCTACATCGTTATTATGAGGGCGAGATAAAGTTCACCCTTCTGTGTGCTGGAAGATTTGATTCTTAAATCGAAGGGTAATTAAGATATAAAGGGTGTGATGCAAAATGGGTGAGGCAGTAATAGCAAATTCCATCCATCTTTTGGCTATCAAAGAGGGAATAAAATAAATTCACTCAATCTCCATCTCGCAAGTGGCGATTTCAAGAAAAAGAATGAGTGATAGAGAGAAAGACAGAAAGTATGAAAACAAAAAAGATACGCGAGGCGATATCAATGCGGAATGATGGAAGGATATTTGACGAATGGGTTTCGAGAAAGAAACTTTTTCGTTTTAGCGCCGAAAAACCAGATGGGTTTGAAGGACGGTATTTGATGGAGGGATGGAAAAACAGTTCACGCAGAATAACGCCGTATCGACGGCATTGATCTCAGCACAGCACTCCTCGACGACTGCGGAAAACGTACACACACTTAGCCGTTAGGAATTCCTTTTTTTCCATTTAACGGTTCCATTAGACTCCCCGGTCGCTTCCATTATTATGTGGTCACTCAGTCGTCCGTATCTCCTTATGATCACCTGACGTTCTTCTCAAGAGGTTACGTGACTTCAGACGCGTAAGAGTACCACAGAGTACATAAAAAGAGGCCAATTTCGAGGATACCGGGACTAGTCACAGAATTAACTACCCGGTATTAGATACCGGGTAGCTACCCTATACGGTATTAGATACCGGGACAAACCAAGTTGGTTGCTCTACAAAATGTTTTATGTAGTAACTAGAAGATGGGTCCCGAAGTGTTTCAGTGGGAAGAGATTAAAATTGGCGCTCAGGATTAAATTAATCCTCCAAAAATGCGTCTACTATATTTAAGGTTACGCGTACGTGCGTATGATTCAGTTGCTAGGCGTAGTGATTCAGATGTGCCCTAATAGATGGCAAGCGAGTTCCCATATACGTTCTGAACTAACTGACACATGGCGCAGGCGTACCCATTTTTCAAACACGAGAAACTACTTAGTAACAGCTCCGCCTGTGTTTATAAAAAATATTGTACACGAAGATATGTGGCATTTAGATGTTATATATTGTTTACCAGACTTACATGCATTGATTTCATTAAAAATAAAAAATATTCATTGATTTCTATTTGATTACTCGTATATACAATATTTATTACTTATTGGCTATTTCACCAATATTTTAGCCTGATTCAGTAGGCTTTTCAACTAGTAGACTATTAAGCCATTAACCACATATAGAGAGGTTGGGATATAAAATACCCAACCTCAAATCTCAATGTAATCCAGAATTATTGATTAATTTAACCTAGACCGTAAGTGTCACGGGAAAAAGTTTCTTTTCAAGTTTATGTTGCGGTTTTCAAGTAAAGAACATTTTTTTACAGAAATCTTGCAAAAACCGACGATTTTGGAGACAAAATTTTAATTTTAGGGAAAAAAAAGCTATAACGGATATTGAATGCAAAAATAAAATACCTAATTCCTTCAGTCAAGCAATACTAAAAACATCTAAGCCCATATCATGAGTGCAGGTAATTTTTAAAAGCAAAAAAATGCATCTGTGTATCAAATCCAATGCTTTCCTTATGGTTACATTAAAGAAAAACATTTTAAAAGGGCCCTCATAGGATAATTTCCTTTCTTACACAGCCTATTAATTATTCTAGTTTCTATTCTTTGACCAATCGTTCAAATGCGTCAAGATATGTGGAAGTTTATCGCGTTCAAACCATTCAGGTAGATGAAGAGGACGGTGGCCAATGCTTGAAGCATTAACGTGAGCGTGGCCATTCCGCCATCTTTGTTCTCCCTGGTTAACATTAGCGCTTACGAGTTGACGCACTAATTTTGCAATTTCATGATGTTTTCCATCGATAACTCATTTGAAATCAGCATGCATTTTCTTCTTGAAAATGCATGCTTCATTTTATATTTATGTATTCATATTAATGTAAACCCGTATTCCCAGCGAAAGTCCATAATAAAATCAAGTAGAATCGATGGCTGAAAGTAACTTGCATATGTATCAAGAGTTACCTACGTTAACTTTCTAACAGAAGGTAGATAGTCTTTCTTTGTTTCCGCTAATACGTCTACTCGTCCGAGATATTCAAAGGCAACCAAGGAAGAACAGCGGGAATAAATATGGTGGTTATTTCGGTTGCCAGGTGACGACCGTTTGATGACGTTATTTCCACTCTTTCCACCTCAATGGTTCAAACTAAAAGAATTACAGAGTAGTTGACATAGATTACTGCTCGCATCCACAGGCTAAGAGGTTGGCGGACTGCGCAAAAAATTAAAACAGCCACTGTCGCTTTTGGCCTCTCAGTGGTAATTAAATTGTTTCTCGCAAATGTCTTGGGTAGAACTTTGTAGGAAATCGGCTTTAGTGGCAGAGGTATAAGATGAAGACTTGCCCTGTCCAAGGAAGTATTTTCGAAAAGAAGGGAATCGATTCGGGGTTGTTTGAGGAGAAACGTTAAAAAAAGTTTGGTGAAAACTAAAATGCGTATTTTGTTGCTGAATGGGTCGGAAACTTCGTCACTGCGGATAAAGAATGTGCGTAGACTTGAGGCATTTGAGAGGTGGGTTTGGAGAAGGATGAAGAGGGTGAGCTGAGTGCCGAGGAACACGAACGAGGAGGTATTGGATACGGAGGGAGAGGAAAGGAGCTTGGTGGCGGAGGTGCAGAGAAGGCAAAGAAGGTGGATGGAGGACATTTTAAGGGGTGAGGGAATGTTGAATAGGGTAACTGAGGAGAGAACGCTTGGGAAACGTGGAAGAGAAAGGAAGATGAGAGGTGTTTTGGACGATATAAGGAGATGCAGGGGGTATGAGGGAAACATGGTGTGCAAGTCATGTGCAGAAAAGTGAAAATATGTCCCAGAAATCGGGAAGCTAGGATAAGAACTGTCCGAGAACCTCCCAATCAGCTGATAGAATACAACATTATGATGGCCTTCGCCTGCAACTGAATCGCAATGCCGATGAACATGTTGTAAAATTAGCAAGTCAGTATAAGGACTCTCCAAATCGCCACATATCAGCAGGTACAATACCAAATGAAGATGACCTGTACCGAAAAATAAATGAAAATTTTGGTTTTCCGTACCTATCTTTTCTTTATTCATTGGAATAATATCATCATTATTTTCGGTTTTCTTCCGCAACAGATTTTCTTTTGTTATGGACTTATTTAACCCAATCCGAACTGACGAACTCCCTCACGATATTAAAAATCCCAAACGATAGGGGAACGAATCACGAAGAGATAAATGCAGATGGGGTTGGCGCTGCCTATTCGGTTCCATTCATTTGGTCCAGCCATTCATGCTCTCCCCTGGGCCGGACGCCGATATGACTGACTGACTTCCTCCCCGTTGACGCGGTGGCATCTTTTTCATTATCTCTCCTCGTGTTTACCGTCGGGCTATTAAAAAAAATTATATAAATAAAACAAAAAGGAATTTCGTTTTAAAAAAGAGGAGAGAGGTCGCTCATAATATTTTCCTCTTTCAGTCCCTTTTGTGAACATTCTCTCCTCCTCCACTCCCCTAGTCGTCAGCGCCAGTGGTCCGTATCTCCAGATCGTTTCGACTGAACCGGAATTTTCCGTTCATCCTTTTTTTCGGCGAAATTCTTCAAATAGACGTACCGCGTTCATCCAACCACATTGTGGAGAATGCTCAATAGCCTCATACAATATTCAGGCGGATTATTATTTTTTATGGTACTACCAACTATCTTATCATATCATAATCATTAACTTTCGTGAAACTTAATTGCCCACAAGCCTGGAAGTAAGGAAACACTTTACTAAAGCATATATTTGGAGCACGCTCTAATATGGCAGTGAAGCCTGGACAAAAATAGAAACAGAGCAAAGGATATTGGAAGCATTGGTTTGTGGTGTTACCGAAGGATGATGAAGATCAAATGGACTCACTAACGAAGAAGTAGGTACTACCACGAGAGCTGGCGAGTGTGGCAGGGGGTGTTAGGAAACGAGCCGTGTTAAAGTGAGGGAATAGGAAAAAGGAGGGAGGAGAGGCAAAGCCGTGACCACACAAACGTTTTGGGAGACTAACTGATTAGGACCTCAAGATTATGTCCCATAGAAAAATCGTTAAATTTAATTCGAATATCAATATTAAACTATATATTTCTATATTTTTATTATCTATCATGCACAATAAATAATCACACTTCTATACCACTTCCTTCTTCAACTTTTCATACGATTTAGCCTCCACCTAAACATTTCGGGAGGGGATTTAACCCCAAAACCCCTCTCCCCGCTCGCTACGGCCTTTGGAAGAGGACTTAGGTGAACTTTATCTTAACGATACGTCTTATATAAGTGTCACGCCGTTTTTATTATAGTCACCAATGGTGCGAGGAAAGAAGGAATTTTTTGTGCCTATCAGTTCGGCAGTTTATCTTTCTTATTTCGTCTCATCTGTCAGTTCTCGAGATATAGCGCGGGGTCCAAATAATATCCTCCGTGTCGTACTGAAAATGGCATTATATTAGTTTTTCAATTTATCAGAACCTGGCGTGTATCCTCCGAGTTTCTAACGGCTACCGTCCTAGTCCTTCCATAATCCGTGTAGCACTGTTCGCTCGTAGATGTTTTAAACAAAGCGTGCAGCTTTTTTCTGCGTTTCATTTACTTCACGAGTTAAGTCTTTCTGTGCATTGGTTCCCAAATGCTCGCGGATTATTCGAGATACAGCCTAACAATAGCAAAGCAGCATCTATAGATAGTTACATCACTTTCACATTTTCATCAGAGAATCTTCGTACAATTCACTTGAAAAATCCTAGTTTTTTTTTAAATACAGCGCCGCAAATATTTCGTACGAGAAAAGATTTAATGCTATCCCTGCGAATGCTTAGCGTAAATTCCTCTCGGCAATTCAACCGGGTCAATTTTGCAAAATGTGCCGAGGTTTACCCTGAAGACGATGGACGAGTCGTCCGTTGAAACGTCGCGTCGGTACTTTTCGTCAATTTAAACCGGTTGAGTTCCCGGGAAGGATTTACGTTTCGTGTGTGTTTTCCCTCCGCTAAGTCTGAAGTCAAAGTGATTCCCAGGCATTGGACTTAATCTTACTCCTTCATATTTACTCTTCTAGTAAGTTATTCCACAAATACCCAGCAGAGGGAGCATTTTACGATGCGCCCATGTATAGCTATTAAATACCTTGTTTCGGGCTTCGTAGTCGACGCTGGAAATTGGGAGTGAGCGGGGGTGGGGGGTAGTGAAAGTAGTGGGGTCAGAATACCACCACCCTTGCTCACTTCAGTGTAAAGTGATGAGTTTCGAGCGCTCCGAAACGAAACGATATTATGACGTAAAGCGGCGATTACACACAGGAGTTGACTCCCATACGAGTCCAGTTGGAAGGTCGACTCGGACGCGTATCATGCCTATACATTTACGAGTTCGCCATCAATAGCGACGGAGTTCGATACTTGGACGGAGTAGCCGCCGTCCTAGTTTTGGAAGCGATTATCGGCAAACTGTTCTGTCATGAACATTCAAATTGCAGGCAGCCTCAAATACGGCGGATATGGAAAAGGCTTTCCTGCTCAAGCTGATGCTAGTAAAGTTCATAACCATTCGTTGAGGTAAACATGAAATGTTTGCTTTCCCAAGTAGATGTAAGAACAAGTTTAGAACCTGATATTGAGATATACGAAACTTTTGTCTCCTCAAGTTGGTGTTAGTGCAGATTGAGAGCCTTGCATTGAGATTTACCATAAAATTTTGCATTCTGAAGTTGATATTTAGACAATTTTAGAGTCTCATATTGCGGTTTATACGGTATTTTTTGAATTCTTAAGTTTATGGTAGTGCAAATTAAGAACCTTGCTCGAAGTTTAACATAATAAGTTTGCCTCTTTCGAATGATTACGAGGCGGCGAGTTACAAGTCGTATGAAGAAATATACCCAATCGGCTTATCACGAGTTGAAAATAATGCTTTGAGGCTAAAATAAGGTTTTCCGATTTATTTACGGTTTTTAAACAAACAATACGAGCCTTCTCTTTTGATGCACGTAAAATTTTCAATCATCGTGCGAATCTCTGTAATGTGATTTTCACCATTCTATTTTCATATATTTCTCACTAATTTATTTGAAATTTATCCCAAAAATGTACTTATAATTTTGCTACCAACAATAATGTAATATTATAACCCTTCGGACTATTTTATGTATTCATATATTCAAGAACACTTCCTCTTATTTTTGAGTAGCTTCTTTTGGTTACGGGTTCCGAATTATGATACCGCGGCACTAGTAACTACCGAAAATCAGCCGAAAATTGCAAGTTTCGCGAAAAGTACGTGTAGACACGATTTTCATTCCAAGTGGAGTCGGATACCGTGGTCGACTCAATGTAAATAGATCCGTTAAGAGTCAACTACAGTGTCTATCTTGGGGTTCAGATGCATCTACGCTGTACCCTGAAAGCCTCCTCAAGAGTGTGAAGCAGGGGGTGATTCCACACCAGACATCCACCCACCGTAAAACAAAAACTGTCATGCTGTTATATGCTATTTTTGCAATACATGCTTCCATGTTAAACTAACTGACGTACGTGGAAGGGACTTCGCACGCAGTACAACTTGTACCTACCGACGTGCCGTACAGCAGCGGCGATGCCGATTGGTTACCGGTCTACTATGCCAAAACTTTACTTAATACATGTTTTTTGGTGGCAGTCGTTCTTGCTTTGCCACCAGCCATTTAGAGAGACATAAAAATGAAATAATGGTTCATTTGTTTTCAAATTTTATAGCAAAATTGCAGAAAACCCATCGCACACTCACAAAACTTTCTTACGATTTACACACTCCCCAATGGCATATATTGTGACTCAGTGCAAAAATGGGAAAAGTCCATTTTTTTCATTTTTTGACTAACGACTCTTCAGGATGGCTGGAGTCATATACGTATATTTAAGTGCAAAAGCAAACCCAGTTCTATGCTCGAATATGTACAACTTAATAGAAGCAGTGTTTGAGAGCACTGAGTACAGCTGATTCACAGGAGAAACAAACGGAAATTTAAACTTGTTTTGCTCAAAATTTTCTTCGATTGACTTGATCACGTATCACTGAACCCTCCATTCATATCACTGGTCACTTTTAAAACCAAATACATATCTAGGTATTATTACGAAATATATTGGGGATTAATGCATTTTCGAACACAAAATTATACATCAAAATTTGATCTAATTAAGCGGCCAAGAAAAGGCCGTTATGCGTCTTTTATGCGGGAAAATTTCCAAAACTAAGCGAAATTATGCCAAATAATTAATTTTCTGGCGCTCACGTACGTGCAATATGCAGCTTGTACTGACCGAAACAAGTTTCCCTAAATGGCCATTTGCCATCTTCGCCAAATATTCCCCAAAGCACTTCATGATATTGATAAAAGCATAAACATATACTAACAGGACCGATAAAAATGAAGTAAAATGATACTGCCTGAAAATATTAAAATACCAGATCCTTTTTGTATGTCAGTTGTATGACCAATTAAAATAATTACATAGTTACACAACATGATAGAGATATCTTTGTGTAAAATGAACTAAAAATAACTATTTCTAGACAATGATCTATGTGTATACCACACATTCAAAACATCATATATCACACTACTTGTGTTTTAAAAATAAAAAAATTGGAACAAAAGCATCAATCATTACAGCATCACATTAGAAGACTAGACTGCTGTTTTTACAATATTTATTTTTGTAGAGCGAAGGAAATAGCTGTATTTTTCATAAACTGTTGCTTTTCTGTTTTGATGCGCTTCGTATTTTCAGGGGATTCTCTCACAGATACCTGACGTTTTTTCTGTGATAGCGATTCGGCAGCAATCTTAGCTGACTTGTGAGTTGCAGACGCACAATGGTTGTCAACAATGCTTTTCCTGTCAAACGCCACTCTAACGTTACAAAATCTGCACATCATAATCTGCTTCGATTTGTCGAAAACGTGCATGCCTTCTCCAGAAAACTCGAAGGCACGCGAGGAAATAGTTGTTTAGGCTCTCCCGGACATGTTGTAACATGAAGTCCAACGATATAAACAAAGGGAATTGCAGTCTAGCAACAATGTAGCACCGTACTATCCGAGCGAAACATCCAAATCGGTTTTCGGCGGGATGCGAAGGGCAGCCGAGGAGGCGCATTCGAAGAAAACAAACGAGAGAGCCGGCCTTCTTCGTTCGGTCCCCCCTCTCTTTACTCCCCCACTCCTCGCCGAGTGTAGTCGCCTAGCTCTGCAGTGGATAGAAGTGCATGGAGTATAGCGTAGCAGTGCGTAGGAAATACTCCTATATCCTATCTGCATGCAACATGACACACAATGTTCTTCAGGCCTCGCAACTCGCACAGAAAATTTCCCGGGGCCCGAAAATGCCTTTTTTTAACATCAAAGTGTGACAAAAATAGCAAACACCATCACATTTCCGGTCATTAGGCGAGATTAAGAGGGATAATTTGGGTATGCTGCAAATATCTCGTGATTGTGCGTTTTTATGAGATTGAATTTAGGTCAGATTTTGGTCACACATGTCATAAATATCACTTTTGGTACATTTTGTACGTTTCTGAGAAATTATGCGTTTATGCGGTCGCATAAATCCCTTAGCTCTAATTATTACCTTCAAAAATAGCTCATCGAATATTCTCCTTGATGACAGCAACAATAGTATCCCCAAGCAGGTATGGCTCCAACGAGCGTTCTTCAAGTCCATTTGGGTGTCGCTGACCACCCGTCCGACACAAGGCTGCCCACCCAAAGAGTCCCTTTTGGCGGTGTTTTCTTATTCTCCTTAGATATACACGCAGATACGCACGATATCATCGCACGCGAATACTCCTCGAGGATTCCTCTCCCTACTTCTTCCCCGAAGCATTCAAGGAGGTCTTTCCTAGAAAAAGAAAGATAAAATATCGAAAATTAAGTCCTTTGCGAGCGGAAATCTATGGTCCTTCTTCCTTCCCTTACTGCTTCACTGTCATACTTCGCATACCTTCCCAACCATTTATAACCTTCCACCAAAACTCATCCCACGACAAATTCTCTGCTTCAAGCCTATGACTCACTTGCTCACCGTCCGTCATGTGGTGGATGTGTTCAGTTCTAAGGTCAAATGGATAACCCTCTTTTGGGCAAGGAGGCTAGAATCATTCACTCCTAGCCTCCTTGCTTCTGGGAACATTATACATTCAAACCCATTCATATTAACCCGTGATTCAAACACACATACCCGTCACACCATTCCCTTTCGGGGTTGACTCGGTCAATTCGTAAAAAAAGAGCTGACGGAATGAATTACGCCCCTAGTATTATTTCGGTGGAGCTGGGGTTTAGTGGTAGGAATATCATGTGTATTGGCATAGCGGAACTTGATGGCACTCGGGAGCGGAGTATTTCTACATCTACAAAATACCCTGAAACCCACCTCAAGGGTGTGTGACAGGGGGTGAGTAACTGAGGTCAGTTAGGATGAATCAAGCGTATGATTGGCGGAAAGATGTACCCAAGAACTCCCGCAGGGATCTTTAGTGGGACCTCAGCCCCTTTGTTAAACCCCTCTTGAAAACCTTTTAATTGTTAATACCCCTTATAGTTGCTCAGGCTAATTAAGCATTCTCGGAGAGAAGGAAATAGGCGTGTGGGGCTCTAAGGAGAGATATAGCGTGGTGCTGTATGGGTCGGAAGGTCATTTCGGAGAGAGGATGTGATAATAATAATATTTATTTCTTATGTAGAATAGTAATCCTTTTTAATATTAAATATTTATCAGTGAAGTATTAAAAAAAGTACAAATTTCAAGTCATTGCGATAGTAATCCTGCTCAGTACCCACTAGAGGAACCGCAGGTTCGGACATTCGGACGTTGGGCATTCACGTAATAAACTAATGTTTTCTTTATTACTGAGCGAATTGAGGACTGAAAAGTCCTTTTTTACAATTGTCAAACAAAAAATGTAACTTGCCATGAAAAAATAATTTGACTTGACCGATAATCGTACCCGGATCTATTGATTGCCGGTCAGGTGTGTTAGCCAGTGACGTCACCAAGCCTTATTAATTCATTGCGATCCAGTGCAAACAAATTCAATGCAATCAATCATATGGGAATTTCAGGATAAGTTTATGCGAACTGGGTTTTCTCGTCTCAAGTCCACATTGTAGCACAGGACGCGGTCGTGATTCCAAAACCTCTGTCGCGGAGGATTAACCCAACATTATTGCTTTAGAACGACTAACTCGGGCAATTTTTCAATCATTGCGAAAAACACCAAGGATATGGTACGTAGCCTCGCGCACGGGTGCAAATATGAACACCATAAGATGGTGAAATTTGCTATGGAAAAATCGTTGGACTTGACCGGGATCCGAACCAGGATCTCGAAATTACCGGGCAGTTGAGTGTGCCAGTTACACCACCAAGCCGGCTTAATTCGAGGAGAATTTCAGCGGGGGTTTATGCATACAAGGTGTCCTCGTCTCAAGTCCGGATAGTTGCAGATGCGACTTCAGTGCATTTCGTAGCGATTGGAAAAACTCATTTGCAATTACAATTATTTAGGGTTGCTGAAGTGGTAACCGCATGTCATAGAGTGCACATTTTAATACTTTTTAAAGTAAGTCAACAACATAATACAACCACATTTCAATTAAGTGGATCTGTTTATGTGTTAGAACTAACCATACAGTCAGTAGTGACAAAGATACAAGAATATATTATAAATTGTTTTCCTTAATTAAACCATATTATTACTAGAGTTTAAGGCGCAGTATTGGAAATATAGACGAACTTATATTTAAATATTTTTTTAAATATTGGAATCGGTTAGAAACTTTAATATTTGTTGTCTAATATAATAATAATAATAATAAATACATTACTTCAATTTTAGAAGAAATAAATGTGCACATGAAATCGAATTATTACGAAATATATTTCATGAGGGTACGTGCTAAAACAGCATTAAAATGCCTAATAAACAACTCGGTATGATGCAATTTTTCACTTTTACCTATAAATATCACTTATGATAACATGTATACAAATTTTCACGCAAATCTGTGCTTAAAACAATAATCTCTCCAACAACCATTAGAGCGAACTGGAGACGAAATGCTGGATTAAATGACCAGGAACTAGGCATGCCACACACCCTGGAGGAAACTTGCAAGGTGGTTCGAAGGTGTAGAAGTATGGGTTTCGCGACGTAAGGGGTGTGGCTGGTGTCGTAAATAAACACACCTGCCAATCGCCCGGCACGAGAAGGCTCTCAGGCTCTCGACCTTACCCCCGTCCCTACGGTTCGATATCCCTTTCAGAAGCAATATATCAGGAGCGCTTTAAATTCTCCCCCGACCTCCAATCACACGGCGTTGAAGGACAGACTGAACCCTAGAAGTGCCCTAGATGGCGAACCCTTCGATCTTTCATTGGTTTTCGGTCCCATCGAAGTAGAGAGAGAGAGAGGGCCTCATGCTAAGGAGGTTTACGCAAACTTCAGACATAGCACATATTACTAATAAAAGGTAGGACGTTACCGTGACCAAAATGAGTCCGTTCTGCGCATGACGTCATCCTTATGACACGAGAAGCAGACAACTCAAGAATTAGCTCAGGAATAATGGATGAAAGCTACGATAATTTTTTTTAGCGACGACGGAATGGAGTCAAGAAGTTATTGGCACCCTTAAGTACTGATGTAAAGCATATTTGATCGGTTATAATCTTGGACTATAGCTTTGTAGTGGTGGAAGGGCTTGCGTGCTCCGATGACCCCTAGAGCTTAACTGGCGGGAGCTATGCTCCTGGTAAGGCCACCCATGCCAGATAGGTCGAAGTTTAGGATACAGGCGCATGGTAGTACCTCAGTGAGGCGGCTCCAAAAGGCGACTGACTCCAGGGGTGCGACCTCTCACGTGTGGTGTCACGTAAAAACACTATTGAGTACGGCCACGGAATAATTAGTAAATGTATATTTTGATAATACGATCTGGTTCACAGCGGAAATATTCCTAGCAACAATTTATTTACAAATTAAAGTTGAAACTGAAACATTAAGTTGCATTGTCCCCGGAATGCCGACCTCGGTGGTGGCGGGGTAACGTTATTGCCTACCAAAGGTCGCGTGTTCGAGGCCCGCCTGGGAGGTTTTTCCCCATCCAGGGCATGGTTGTGTGTGCTGTCGAAATATGTATAATAAATGTAAGAACGAAGGTTTTCGCGGTAGTTTATGATGACTTCTTCATATTTTCGGGTTCTACCGCGTTGGTTGCTGTGTTGATGACAACAGTTTCGCTGGCACTACTGCCAGGTAGTTGGCACTTGGCGCATAAAATTTGACGAAGCCAAGGTGATAGTGAGAGAGGGCAGATATTACCCTAGATTAATTAGGGAATCAATTGAGATAGCCCGGACTGACAATTTTAACAGAGACGAGGGATACTACCTGGATTAAACATGGAGGAGAACTCTGAAACGAACCAATGGGAGGTCAGCAGCGAGAATTGGCGGGAAAGAAGCGCCATATAATGAGGACCAAAATTGTGAACCGGCATCTTCGACCTGGCAGACGCTGGCAGTAGCACCAGCGAAACTGTTGTCATCACCACAGCAACCAACGCGGTAGACCCAAAAATATGAAGAAGTTCATGTATAATAAATAGGTAGTAATTAGCGAAAAGCTGTTACCTATATAGAAATTATTATTATTTATTATTTGTTACAGTTGTAACACTTCCCTCCGAGTCCCCGTCAAGCATCAGGTTTCGTTGCCGTCATAATGGCCGGAGACTCGAGAGGGGTTGAGCAGTAATCGTTGCCACGTCCGACGCCCATCGGATGAGTGGCTACGCTGTTGTTGGGTCATGCGTACGCAGTTGACGGAGTGACCCCAGGATGACGGCCTTCTGTTTGCGTGCAACTAGAGATTCCGCCTGTGCCACGCAGGACGGAATGCACTTGATGTTATTAAGCAGCGAGCCCTTGACTCCACCGAGCACATCTACGATGAGGACCACTAGTTTCACAGAGTGTCCGGGGTACATCTGTCGAAGTTCGAAAAACAGGTCTATAAGCAGGTATATAGATATATCGTCCGTTTTTCCACCTCCTTCGCATCCATGTTAGTTTCAGCCGGAGCCGAAATCTCGATCGTGAACATGGAGCGTGTGAGGTGGTCGAGGAGAACGATATCAGGCTTGGTCGCCTCCAACTGCCTGGTGGTGAAGGAGTATTTCCACCAGATGGTGCATTTATCGTTCTCCACGACTGACTCAATATATCCAGGGGCATAGGGCAGTACAGGTGTTTTGTTGAGCCATAATGGTATCGAAGGTGATAGTAAATCACCCGCAGGGCCGCGTTGTGCCGAGCTAGATACACTGACCTGGCGTAATAACTACAGCCGGTGAGAAGGTGACCCAACGTCTCCGGCTGTGCTCGGCACGCCCTGCATCTCGTGTCCGCGACCTCCGCCTTGAATATAATGCGGCGGTACACGAGTGTGTTTATGACACCATCCTGGCACGCAAGTACAAAACCCTCGGTCTAAGACTTCAGACCGGTGGAGCGTAGGAAGGCAAACGTCAGCTCCTTCGATAACCCATGCTTTTCGATGTTTCGATAGAAACATTCATGCATGGACTTATCGGTAGGCGCCTTGAGCAAGGCCTTCTGCTCGACTTTTTTTATTTCGAGTTTTAAGGACGTCTGTCTTCAATGACGAGAAATCGTGTCATTGTCGCTTCCGTCGAATGACGAGTCGAAGTCGAGACCGGTTTCGTCCGCTGCCCTCTTTGCCGCCTGGATGAGAAACGCCCTTGCTCCCGCACTCTCGTGCTCTCTCACGAAATTGAGCAGGGGGTTCCTGCTTTTCAACACTCGGCATGCTGTACCCAGGACAACTCTGTTGTGGAGACAATCCAGACTTAATAGTCCTCTACCACTTACATTGCGAGGGAGATACAATCTGGCGACGGAAGATTTAGGATGAAGACTTCTATAGATGGTCATCCTATTCCTCGTTCCCCTATTGAGGTTCTGCAACTCGTTGACGTTTCACTTCATGCATCCGAAGGTATACAGCAGTGTAGGAACCGCGAACATGTATGTATCAAGAACCATGTTCTTGCCAGACAGCTCAGAACTCCAGATGTTCCTGAGAGTCTCCCTGTATTTTACGGTGAGCCTTCCCTTCACTGCTGCAACCTCCTGCATTCGACGCTGGGGGACGCCGAGATATTCATAGCTATCATCGTCCTCGAGGTGACGAATGACGCTCCCGTCAACAAGTTGCACGTCTTCCTTGATCTCCGAAAATCTTCCTCTCGCCAAGTGGATGGATGCACACTTGTCCAATCCTAACTCCACCCCTATAGCCTCACTGTATTCCAGTACGGTGTCCATGGCAGTGCGAAGGTCTTTCGCATTAGAAGCATAAAGCTTCAGGACATCCATATAGAACAAATGGGTGACCTTATGCTTCCTGTCACCTGGAACACCGCAGATGTATCCTCTACCTCATCGCAGCCGAAATGACAGGGGTAGGAAGGAAATACAGAACAGTAACGGGTTCAAGATGTCGCCTTGAAAAACTCGGTGGTATGTTACCAACTCTGTGGAAACTGACCGCTTACCTGAATTCAGAACAAAGCACGTTTTCCAGAGTGGTAACAGGCATTGGATGCAGGACAGTACATCTGAGTGGACTTTCATCAACTTCAGCATAGCAATCAAAAGCTAATGCAAAGTGGTGTCAAAGGCCTTCTTGTATTCCACCCAGACCATTGATAGGTTTCGCTTATGCCGGATGGCATCCTGGCGTATGCACCTATCAATGAGCAGGTTGTCCTTGCATCGCGCGATTCCCCACTTTGAGCCCCCCACAGAGAGATCTTTCGGTGGATGTATCCCTGCCTAGGTTGTTCTTCATCATAGTTAATGGTGCTTAACAACCGCGTTCGTAGTTCAGAGATGGCCTGACCAGCTTCTTCCCCATTTGGCCGAGAGACTGACATAAATGTCGTTCTCGCCTCAGGCGGTGAAGAGGCTGCCTGTGTCGGGGAGAGTGGTCTGGCCGGTGGTGTGTTCCTATGAACTGACGGTTTGACTGAGTTTCCTTTTTTCGCAGGTGGTTGGCATAATCGCGCAGATTCTGCTGCGATAGATGGTCGTGTTCCGGATGCATCTCACACCACAAAGAGTACTCTAGGGTGTTGCTTATTTTTTATTTTTTCTCGGATTTTCGATTTCTACCTCTTAAAATATGCTATGGGGTGCAGCATGGATATCCTAAAAATTTCAGCCCTATTGTTTAACATTTAGAGGTCGCTCAAAGAGCATTAATGAAATAACAACCAATTTTCCCGATTTGAAGAAATAACATCATTTATAGGGGTAACGCACAATTTTACAGCCCTTTGGGCCGAAATTCGCTCCATTTTTACGTCTGCTCAACAGTTTTCCAGGAATAAAATATTTTTCCACGAGTTACAGCCGCGCGTCACACCCCTAACGGCGAGCCGTTTGCTCGCGGGCCGCATTCGCGGTCAGCTGATAGGTCCTGCCTTTGCCCTTTCATTGCCTTGCGCCCCCCTCGCGCCTTCCCTAACGAGAGTCGGCGGAGGGAGGGAGGAGTCGAATACCTTGGTGACATTTGCACACCGCTAATTATTCACACTAAGTTATAATCCTTACAAGACCGACGTAAAGCTCTAGTTTATACATGTGTTAACGCTTTTGTCGTAAAGAGGAAAAAAAATTACCTTTTTAACCGTTAAGTTGGTCAAAGAGACAACATCGATTCCCTGAAAAACTTCCTTACTTTAATACTGCCACAAAGTCGTAAATAAAGCAGCACAACATGTTAAGAACACTTAATTATTATCACAAATCCAAACGAAATTGCTCTTTAACGATGGACATCCACGAGTCTTTTATAGCCCTTTTGAAGTGAGCAACACCAAAGAGTAAATGCTGGAAACTATCTTCTTTGTATGTAATTGTCTTGTTGAAATTCTCCATCAACTTGAAAGCGCGTTCAGCATGATCATTGGTCACACGCAAAGCCTTCATTTTATCTTGACAAATTCTGTAGTCACTGTTGGTGTGCCATGTCACAGGATCCTCTTCCAAAAAATCTTCTGGAATACGAAGTAATCGAAAGAATGAGGGACTATTCGTTGTAACAAAATGTGCCAGAGCTAACCTGTTGGTAAATTCCAAATTCCTGGGCAGTCGTTTAGAAGGATTTGGTACACCTTCTTTATTTTTTAGGTTGTATACAAGTTTCTTTTTTTCATATGGGCTGACACTATCGTCGAAAAATGATAATTTCGACAACTGTTCACTCAGATACCACAAATGCCTGCTGAATTTCTTTAGGGCAATGAATGCCGTTGCACTGTAAATGTTCCTATACTCTTTCAATCTGGTTATTAGCTTCAAATCATTTTTTGGTGCCCCTGGAGCGTCTGTGGTTGTGTACCATGAAAATATATATATTTTTAAAATGAAAACAGTCACAGCTAGTAGTCCCTTACTATCACTTTCTGATAAAATAGACTGATTTCTAAAAATCCATATTTTTAATGAATACATTGCCTTGCCATCAATCGAGCCCTATGGAAAGCTCCGGGTGCTCTAAACTTCATGCCTTGGGGGGGATGTCTTCCAAGTACGACAAGAGAAAGGTTTAAAAGTTCCAAATAGCCATCTCTAGGTTGACCAACCTGTGAATGCATTTGAAAAAAGGAATAAAGTATATCTTACGCATGTATTAAAATGATAATGTAAGTGAATGTAAGTAGGTATAAGTATAGTCAGAGCTCATTTTTACATTTATTTTGTTGAGAGCAAAGTCAACTATCTTGTTTGATGCATCACCGATAAAAAACTTAGCAATAGGCTCATCTGAAAGAGCTTGAACATTAAGTTTGTCCATCACTGGCCACTCTTGTTGGAATATTTTAAAGAGCAATATTTCAGACCCACCCACAGGTTTAAGGTTGTGCTCAAACACTGCTTCCAGGATTATTTCTAAGACATGTTGGCGGCAAGCAAGATACAAAACATCTTGCTGTATTTTATCTTTTAAAATAACTGCAGCACCATTCTTTGAACCTAATATATGATAAAAAAGAAACTTTCAGGTTGAATATCCCATAAAATATGATAAACTGAGAATCTAAAATATGAAAACAGCTCGTTACCTGTATTTACGCTAGTAGTATCAAATGAAAATGCTTTAATTTTGTTCTCTAATCTCCACTCCTCAACGAAGTCGTAAACAAGCCAGCAGTGGCTCGCCCACTGGCAGCTTTGGTGAGTTTTGGAATCTGTAATGTTTTTTTTTCTTTCATCAATCGACCATGAGATTTATTGAACCATTTACTGACGTAATATGCAAAATAATACTTAAATTACTTGATTCAATGTAGGTGCGGGCCCACAGACCTATCAGCTGACAGCGAATGCGGCCCGCGAGCAACCGGGTCGCCGTTAGGGGTGTGACGTGCGACTGTAGCTCGCGGAAAAATATTTGATTCCTGAAAAACTGTTGAGCGGACGTAAAAATGGCAGCTGGCAGCATGGCATGCGAGAAGGTAGCCCTTAGGGCTTCCGTCCACTGCATACGAGCTCCCTTCTGAGGTGGTGAATAATCATTGCCACACCCAACTGTACTAGGGCCCCCATCAGAGAGGGGCCGGTTGTGGGTGGCTTTCTTGGTTATCTTTTTTGGAACCAGTTTAACCGCGTGTGGGGTGGTCAGCCCTCACGCAGATGTCCACCATTAGCCGGAAAAAGCCGTTACCAGGTACGCCACGGGGAGGCTGGTGGCCCTGCTTTTGTACCCTTATCATTTTTATTATTATTAATATTATAAAACCTGGACCCGCTTCATTCGTGTTGGTGTATGATAATTCCCTTCCCTCATACGTTTCTTCGCATTGCTGTAGTATCCACATACCACGCAAGTGTCGAATACACAATTCACTCGGTACCTAGCTAGCGCTTCATGTAATCCAAACTACGTCACACTGTGCAATCCAAACGATGCTCAAAAACCTACCCTGTATCAGTAGTACCATGAACGACCATTTACAGCAAGTAGTCCCGCGAAAGGTTTCCCATCAAGGTCCAGACCCTCACCTCTTCGGCTGCTTGTTTATCTTTTATCGCTCCCGGAGCCTCAACCCGCCAACTTGCCGGAACTCAATTACGTCCCGGACGAAGAAGAAGCGAGGGTCGGATGACGGAGCGAAGGTCAGTCCACAGGTGATGAGAGAGGGATTCGGGACACCCGTGAGAGGGTATAGAGGGTAATTTATAAAACGGGTCCTTTTCCCGCGTGGAGGAAGAAGCGGGTCTCTCGCGTCAAAGGGTGGGCGGGTAAGAGAGGGATAGCCTAGTAGTCGGTCGGAGTTCTCCCGCCTGCGTTTTCGTTTGCTTTCTCGTCATAAACTCCTCCCATAAACTCGCCAAACCGACCGTTCAGGCGTAGAGGCGTTCCCAATTTAGTTGACAGTAGATTGGGCTCTTACGGAGATTTCTTTCCTGTGTAAATCTCCAAAAGCCCAGAGATGCGATGTTGCCAATTGCAGCAACTGCCTAAAGAACACAATACCATTCAATATGCGAACTTCACACCTTGGAGCAACGCAATTTGTAAGTATTAATGCTTTAACGGACTTGAATGTTTACAGTGTTGGAAAAGGTTGCCCTCGTGGCTTAAAGTGAGCATACGGAGCCGACGTTTGGCAACAGCGTTCTCCATACAGTTCATACCATCAAACAAATGTCGACTTCAGATATTGACTATCACATACAAAGCATCCTCTCCATCTGTAGCGACTGCAAAAATTCCTAGCGAAACCCTGAGGGACAAAGTGGGAGGTAGAAGTAGATGGGGTGAAGAGAAAGGACGGAGGGGAAGAGATGGAGGCAACGAGGCAGTGGGAGGCAGGGTAACCAAACTACTGCGCAAAAAAAGGCACGCACGTTTGGCAAGTGGTTAAAATCAACCATCTCTACGAATTTACCAGGAACCCTATCTTGAGGTCTCATTGTGCGACGAGTAGAAACAGAACGGCATAAGCTAGTGGCGAGTCATCCCAACTCTCAGAGCGCTCGCGCTCACAGTGATTAGAAATATTTTCTGGCTGACCCACCGCGATAAACAGCCTCCCCTTGTTAATGGCGTTTTTCAAGTTCCGTGGTCCATGTCCCAAAATCGTCCACTGCGTATTGCCCGTAACTTTTGCGAGAGATATACCTCCAGAAATTCTAAGGCAGCATATTTTCATTGTAAAAAAATGAAAAAAAAACTAGTTAAATATCCCTCAACGGTTAGAGGCACCGTGAATGCAGGTAAACCATGGTAAAGCCTCGGGGTAAACCATATCTCTTAAAAATGCGTTTAAGTAGCCGGGAGCTGCTAAATAATAAAAAAAATTGCTGGTATGGACAAAAAATGTAATGTTTTTAGAGAAATATTACGTAAGACTTGAGGTTGTCTTACACGATGTTTATTTCAGGGCTGAAAATCGAACTGAACTCAGCATGTTTAAAATCGTACCGTGTATAGTGTGTGATCGCAACCGATTACGGAATCGAATTCGATTGATAAGAGGAATAAGTACGATACTTATTTTCCATTCGATTCTTGGCTCCAACGACCAATCACGGCAAGCAGGCGACTCGAGCGTTTCGAGAGAATGCCGGTGGCAGCGCTGAAATCCACCAAAATAACAAGGCTTAAATAATATCCCGAGGAATTGTTCAGAATTGTTGAAAACAGTGTTAATGCCATGATATCGCTAAAATACGCCAAAAATACATGTCACAGCTAATTTGACTTGACAGGGATCCGAACCCGGATCTAGAATATACTGGTCGGGTGAATAAGCCAGTTGAACGATCAATCTACCTCAATTCAAGGCGCATTTCAGTGCGTGTTATTCGTTTTCAGTCCACATAGCAGCGCAGGAGACGTGGCCGTGGTTACTAAACCACAGTCGCGGAGGAAAACCCAACAATGTTGCTTTATAGCGACTAACTTCTGAATAATTTCCAATTATTGCACTGAGCAAATGAAGTCGTACGGAATGACGCGCAAAAGCGAAAAGATATACGCGAAAGAGAGTGAAAATCGCCATGAGAAAATCATATGGCTTGGCCGGCATTCACCACCAGATCTCTCAAATGCTGAATTTGTGAATTTGCCAGTTATTCCACCGAGCAAACCTAAAAAAAAAACAGAAGCATTGGAAACCTGGTGCTGGAGGAAGATTCTGAAGTTCAAATGGACGGATAAAATAAGAAATGAAGAATTTTACAAAAGAGAAGCAGAGGAAAAGAACATATGGAACATACACAGAAAAGAAGAACCAGATGGCTCGGGCACACCCTGAGGCACAACGGGTTTTTGAGGAATACAATTGAAGGGATAATAAAGGTAACATTCCTTAGAGGAAGACCATGGGATAAATACATGGACCAGATAAAGAGAAAAGTACTCAAGAAGAATTAGAAGGGAGTAAACGATCCATCATTATGTAGGGATGGATTGAGGGCCGCAGTCGTGCACCGTTCACACTACTAACGTAGCGACCGTGGTCCGTACCGTGGTAGTTGCTAACCTCCGTGTGAAAACTCGTTGGTTAGAAATGGAGTAGTAGTTCATAACGCTACCACTTTACAGTGGTCAGGCTCTGGAGTCGCGAGCAGAAACCGGAAATGATGAAGGACGATAATCAAAAAAAGTCAATCAAAATACTGAAGTAGATGGTGCTACTTTGATGAATAAGCAAAGAGGAGTGTCGTTTGATTTTAAAAACATTGCGAAAACCGCAAAAGGCCTCAGTTATGTGGGAATCATTTTTTTCGCTTCCTCTGTACTTGTTCGTCGGAATTTCTGGTGAGGGCAGTACTGAGTTACAATAGTAGTGAGAATGCACGTAGAGTTGCTACGTTGCTTCTTACGATAGCAGTCTGAACCGGGCATCAACCAATCTTAGGATTGAACGACCAATGATGACCACTAAGTCGTCATAAATCAATGCAAAATTCAGCGGGGGTTTACATGAACTACATTAGTGCGATATTCCACAGAGGAAAAATCATTCGCCTTGACTGGGAATCCCGGTCCCGGCAATAATTTTTCCTCTGTGGAATATCGCACTTATGTGCACTTGAGGGTGACACCGTAAAGGTTACTACCGTGGCTAGTCCCGGTATCCTCAAAATTGGACGAACTACAAGCTTTTGCCTTCAGTTCACGCGTCAAAAGCAAGTCATTTAAAAGCAACAACGCTGGGTTTATCCTCCATGAAAGTAAGAAGCATGACGTATAATGTGCCACAATGTCATCCTGTTTTTTCATGACGAATTCAATCCCTTTTGCATAAAACTTTTCGAGATACTTGCCAAAATATATATACCTTAGTGTAAAAGGTTTTTAAGATTTGCATCTTTCTTTTCCAGCCAAAATATTTGTTTGTTCCTTCCAATTTTCAAGGTGGTAGCCGAAATTGGAAAAAATTTCTCCTTTAATAAAAAACAATTTTTTGGTCTACTTATTTAGTTTGAATTGCGAAAAACATTTCTGAAAAATGCACAGGTTTTTACTTCTTTACCATTAGCGCACGCCACTGCAACAACAACTGACAACATGTTAGCATTGCCATAGCGGCCGTAACAAAGGATTTACGACCCTTTGTTCACGTTTTCGCAGGATTTTCACACCCCCCTCATGTGTGGGTGTTTTCCTGCATGCGTTTTTTCCGTGATGGATACATTTTTCCCACAATTATACATATCTTTTTACACTTATTTCTGATACTTAATTATGTCCCGTTAATGCCATTTTTCTAATTTGTCATCTTATTATAATTGTATAATAATGCCGTTTTCAAATTTTTGAATTTCTATTTTGTTAAGCAGTATTTATTTGATTTATATATTGCAGTTTTAAAAATATTCACTGTATTAATTTATACGGAAGAAGAGACTTTTACAGACTCAATCTTGCCCCAATAAAGACGTTTAGCCATTTATTTATTCCATAGGACAAAATGCTAAAGAACACCTCCCTCACATCCTCCGAAAGTTACGAAGGTTCCTCCTGATATACTCTGCATACTCTGTGACCTGGACCCCCCTCTCCGGTATAACTCAACCTCCTCCGGTCGTTCCATATCCCTCGTTCGCGCAACATCTGGACCGCCAAATTCTTTTCCGTAGGCCGCGACGACGCCGCCTTGAGATTCTCCACCCCCGAGTTCAGGAGACATATGTTCGCTCCAACTGCTTCCCCTGTGTTGTGCATAAATATTTGATCCGCATGTGACTCGTCGGATATTTCAGATTTCCGAACGCCGATCACGATCTGGGGAAGGGAATTCTATGTCAATATTGTTTTATTTTTTTTATTTGGGAACCCATTGGTAAGAAGTAAAGGAATCTTTCTTATTGTTTAACAAGCTCGGAAACCATGGAATCCCGCACACTCGCTCAGCCGTAAAAAAAGAAAGGGTATCTTCTGTTCTCTGAAGGCGTGTTACGAGAATTTTTTCTTCGGATCTTTTGAGTATGTTTCCCCTGAGAATAAAGCAGCCGTATTTCAAAGAAGAAAGTAAGGAGACATTCGAGGTCGATTTACAGTTTGAAAACCCCCTCTTACTCCTTATTATTTGTTTCCATCATTTTCCTCGGAATAGCATGTCTCTTTTACGCTCCATTGATGGCCGCAGTTACTTAACAAGCAATTAAAGTATGATGTAGTAAGATTTGCGTCTTAAAGTAGTTTGAAGTAGATAAAAATACTCGTGAAGTTCAAAGAATTCGGCCTCATTTTATGGAAAATAAATTCATTTTTCCAATGATACAAAGATATTATTCACTTACCGTACTACTTTTCCATATATATAATACAATAAAACTGTATCTTAAACATTTTTTTACATCTTATTCTAAATTAATGAAACTTTTTGGATGCCTATTCGCTGCAAAAATTATTGTCCGTGTTCCATGAGATATTGCACGGATATGCGCTCCAGAGAGACTGAAAGCTTTCCATTCAAGATTTTGACGTTAGCGCAGTTCGAAATACATTAGGGAACTAACTTAGGGTTCTAATAAGTTCTTCTCGGCTTTCCCACCGGTTTAAGCTCTCCATGATCGCCGAAGTTTCGGCAGAAGACTTTCCTGCAATTATCAAGGCTCATCCAGATTTTTAAAAATATACTAGCATGAACAGCGGCGATGAAAACCCCAATTATCTATTAAAAAAACGCCCGTTTGGATAATTTTCCATCTTACCTTAAGTCAAAACTCACGTGGACCGCGGGTCAATGTCAAAAATAACGACTTTTCTTTTCCTCTAAAGGGCAACGTACTTTGTTGCGAAAGGTATTATGAACGGGATGAAGAACGGTGGAACAATGGGACATACACTGAGATGGAGAAAGAAATACTAAAGGTAGACAGGACCCTGCACGTGTAAAAATCTGGAGTATTTTTTCTGACATCCATTAAATACCAACCTTTTTCCGGTAGATTACTTTAATGAATAGTAGATGGGTCCTATTTAACGTCAATATTTAACGTTAAAAAAACGTTTACCTCGCAAAGTTGGCAGTCACAGAATTAGAGCAATATTAATAGAAGACCTTGGTATAGTGCCTGAGGGTAAGGCACTGCTCGAGCAGACTAGGAGGAGGCACAGCAGGTGGTTATGGCCGTATTACACGAGGCACTTTATTGCACAATCAAATGTATGTATGGATGCGCAGTGAAAATTGCGTCGTGTAAAGCGGTGAATTTCAAGAATGCATGTGCAAATGTAAAAATGACAGATGGGAAAATAGCCCCTGCTCTAATTCCGTGCTCGCGTTCTCGCAATTTCTGTACAGCAAATTGTGCCATAAAGTGCCTCGTGGAAAACGGCCTTTGGAAGAGGTAATGAGGGGCGAAGGGATCCACAAGGCCTTGAGAAAGGGGAGGATATTGGGTGAGCAGGGAAGAAAAAGTGGCTCCATGGACGGGATGAAAAAAGGTAGGAAGTACGCCGAGATGAAGAAAGATATTGCGTAAGGAGGAAGAAGCCTTCACCTTTCAAAAGTCTAGAGAATTTTAATTACCTTCAAATGTAAAGAACCCTAATAATAAGCAGTGTGACTGTGAATTGAAATTCAACGTAATCTCTCAATTAAAAAGCATAATTAAAAAGGAGAAAAAAATGGGAGAGCTTTCTAAGCATTTCTCGCCCATAAAACAGATGCTACGTCACTAGGCAGCATTGTGTCCATCTGTTTGTTTACATGTATTTTTGTAGGTGGAGCTACGATATTTAATGAACAGTTACGTCTCCACAGGGGCAAAGTGCCGTCATGCTTTTGTCAGCGCAGGTTCAAGTTATGTTCTTCTAAATCGTTTTATGACTAGTTTAACGTTTTAAAAATGATAATTTATTAACATCAACATTCCTCTTACCTCATGAACTTTTGATGGCAAAATAAATAAATTGCACGCTTAATACTTCAAAAATTTAATTATCAATTCCAATTA
Source organism: Pyrrhosoma nymphula (assembly GCA_963573305.1). Lineage (NCBI taxonomy): Eukaryota > Metazoa > Arthropoda > Insecta > Odonata > Coenagrionidae > Pyrrhosoma > Pyrrhosoma nymphula. The sequence continues at coordinate 82,142,689 of OY754334.1, read as the reverse complement.
TTAGCCTAAAGTATAACTGAACACCGAGTTTAAACCCATATGAGAGGTGATAAAAGCTACAGGCGTGATTTAAAGGGTAGTCATTTTGTTGTTCGTGAAGGAGTTTTGGGTATTTATTGGCTCAATACCCCAGAAGATTTCACCCTAAGTCCAATGAATCAATGTCCCTTCCTGTTTCTCTTCACTCCTCAATTAAATTAGTCTATGGGTCACATGACATGGGCCTCAAAACTGCCTTCCTAATTGTTTATATTTATCCAATTCATGTGGATAGTTCTCAATCAAACGGCCAGTAAATCATCATCATTATAAATGTTTAACTTATCGCTAGCGTCTAAATTGAAGACAAGTTTAGAATTGATTTTATATATCCGTGGCTGGCGTAATATTCACCGCTTGCAGCAGTGCACGTAACGCTTGCAGCAATTCGTCAATTTTAACTTCAAAAACCCTCCACGTACCGTGTACCGTAAATTTTTATCACCTTCATTATTTTCGGAAAAGATAAGTTTTTCAAGTTCATTCCCTTGCGTGAAGAGGTTTAATTCTATTTTTCCCGAAGCCGTTAAATAATTACCTCCACCTTATTTCGAAAGCAATGACCGCTCGTTATGATGATTTAACGTGGGATAAAAATAACATTCACGATCAAAAACACTCCAGGTTCTATAAATTAATTGAATTTGTTTTAATCCCCCCGCTTCTTGAATACCAGCTTAAAAATATTTCGAGACTGGCATTGGAAACGCTGCCCTAACTGTGCATATATCCAGAGTAAAAAAATTTTAATCACCATAAGTTTGCACAAATTTTCGACACTAGATTCCTATATATGACTTCCTAGATTCGTTCGACACTAGATTTCCTAGATAAGAATCAAAGATAGATAGAATAAAGAAATAGTTCCAAAGTCCGAGAAATAATGCAGCTACTCTCGGATCACGGAAACTTCAACTTCTATCTATATGGAAGTACGGTATTACGTATTAGGTACGGCAAAACACAGAATTCTGGAGCGCAAAACGATTCGAAAACGACCGATTTAGAATATCACATTTTATGAAATAAACGGATTAAAAATAATAAAATATGGAATTAAAAAAGATCCAACACTAATCAAAAGAATGGTGACGTGGACCAGAAGAACCGCAAGAGAATCCAAACCTAAAGGGAGTCCGAAGAAGAGGAAGAGGAATGGATGAAGGAAAGAAGAGGTAGGGAAGAAGAAGGGAGAGTTAGAGGAATAATTAGGGCAGCTTGGAGATGAAAGGAAGAAATAAGATACCAAAAGAAGAGGCAAGAGCCGATGTGTGGCATTAACCCTAATCGGTAGCGTCGGATAACATTGATCCGTCGACTTATTCGTAGAAGATATTTTATTGGCAAATGTTATCATATCACTTTGATTTTCCGTCTAGTCACCTATTTTGTGTCACTTTATCAATCAAAAAAGTTTTACTCCAAAAAAGATTAGCGATTTCTTTTTCTAGCGAGAAGAGAGATTTTGACCTGACGCGACCGCCAGAGTAACAAATTATTTTCGCTATTAGACCCAACTCAATCGTGAGAGTTTCAAGTCTTTCGCGATCTCGACCCGAGACGAACACCAGTGTTGAAAGTAAGATCAAGTCTTTTGCTCGCCGCAGCCTCAAAACGTCTGTTTGAAAATGATGAGATACAAAATAGGCATTTGTGAATATAGATATTCATAGTTCTTTTGCCCAAATATTTGCCCAAGGTAGAGACAATAAGAAAAGATTCATTGCATAAATGCTCGACACTCGTGGGTCCATGCGTACAAATTAACAAGCTATTGCAGCAGATCATCCTTCAGAAAATATCAGAATTTTACATGCCTTCACTTCCCTTAATATTTATTTCAACTTTTTTATCACCGTAATATTTATTTCAACAATATTTTCACGACTAATAAAATGATGCACTGTTACCTATGTTAATAACTCTGTTGAATCCAAATCCTAACTTTCAGTATTTTTATTTAAATGTTATGTAGTTATAATGTTAATGCTATGTAAGATTCTCGATATAATACTATGGGGATAACCAAAGTTTTGTCACCGGACCCTGTCTACTTGTACATAACAAGCTAATAAATAAATTCCGACAGTAAATTCATTACATTTGCTCCTATGTTCCTTCTCCTGATGATATCCCATTTCATAAGAGCGCAGAACCCCTAGTTCTCGTACTGCAAAATCTCGGGAGGTGGAACAAATTTGGTGGCCTTCGCTGATAAGGTGCATGGCAATTAGTAACTTGGTGTGATTTTTTAGGAAGCGCATTTTATGTTCGTCCACGCGTGTCTTGAAAATCCTGCCTGTTTGTCCCAATTACTCTATAACTACACACTCTAATGAAAAAGTCAGAGAAGAGAAGTAAGTTTTTTAATTATTTAAGTTAATTTGACTTTTCCACTACATATCGCCAGACATAGTTGAATACTAGTGTTAGAAAATTCGAAAAAAGTCTATGCATCACGAATAAATGCCATTTTGACGCTACCATCACAAAATCAATTATTCAAATCAATCATCCCTTGAATAGCCCAGTGACACGACTTCTGCACCGTGGGCTTTTCAAGCAAAAAAAATCGAAAAAACAATTCGCACCACGGATATAAAAAATGAACAAAAGAATCTCCAAAAAAATAAACGAAGCTTCCCGGCCGTCAGTTCAAACCCATAGCCGAACGACGGACGTAAGCCATGGACGAAGCTACGAAACGGAACGAAAACAAAAGCGTCGCGGCGTTATTATTCGATATATGGTGTAGAGAGAACATTCACACACACACATACACGTCACCAAACCGGCGGGAATGCCCGGAATTCTCACGTGACATGTGGTGGCCCGTCCGCCAGCCTTTTCCCCCCATACCATTCCAACTTCGCCTTCCATTCTCCAGCGCTGAGGTGAGGAAAAATATTTTATGGAAATAAAAACTCAACCCATTTCTCCTTGCATCCTGCCATCACCTACTTCTGTCAGAAAAAACCACCTTATGGGTCCACGGAGTAAGCGGGATATGAAATAGAGAGGAAGAGAGGGATGGATTGGGACTTAACGTGATGATATAGGCGAAATTCCTTAGTGTAGTTGTGAAATGTTAACGTGGTTGGAGCGATCTTTTTCCATGGTCGCAATAAAGACCACATTCTAAATTATTTATTAATTTCAGAAGCTGTAATAAACATGAAGTAAATATTGTAATATTAATGGCGCAAAAATATTGTTTTATATAATTGAAATTCTCTGTAATTAACTAAATATGCACACCTTAGTCATTAACCTGACTCATTTTTTCACGTCTCGCGGTGAAAACGCCTTCGCAACTGAAGATTTTTTGCGGCTCTATAAATATTACTACTGTGGTAAGTAATTTATGTATTTTTAAAAATAGTTGAGAAAACATACAAACTACACTCTGTTCAATTTCCAATGACGTCTATGCGTTTGAAATTCCTCAATTTTAAATAAAACCTCTCTGGAGTGCAAACCCGTATCATTTCCCATGAAAACTGGCTGGTATTTTTGGCAAATAACGCGACAATTACTGTGGGAAGTGGCTGGTATTGTGCTATGATTTTTAATATGAGACATTTCAGTTTAATTTTGCATGCTGCAAAAGTTTTACTTTGAATAATTAATATACGTTTGGAGAATATAGCAAATTGCTGACCAGTTCAGGTTCAAGAAGGAGAAGACAACTTGGGATGCAATTACGATGAGAGAGATGAGTAATAACTAGAGTATAATCAGGACGTTTTTGCTTGCTTCGAGGATTTGAAAAGTCATTTGACAGAGTAAATCGGTAAAGACTAATGGAGATACTGATGAATATAGAAGTAAATTGGCAAGATAGGAGACTCATCCTAAACTTATACATGGCCCAGAAGGCTCAGGTAATGGTGGCCAACGGAGAATCATGGTTGGCAGTTATATGTCGTGGAGTAAGACAACGGTGCCGTTGTCACCTTTACTTTTTAACATCTATGCTGAGGAAATGGTAAGAGAGGCATGGGATGAGCTAGATGCGCGAACCAAAGTAGGAGGCCATCTGATAAAGTCGGTTAAATTCGCGGACGCCCAGGCGTTGGTTAGTCTATAATCTAAGGGACTGCAAGCTTTAGTAGATGCGTTGGATTAGCAGTACGAGAAATACGGAATGAAGATTATTAATAAGAAAACAAAAGTAATGAGATTCTGTAAGAGAAAAATGCGAGGCTGGTCATTAAAGTATGAGGACACAAACCGGAGCAAGTAGAATAATTTAATTATTTTGGTAGTACGCAAGAAGAAAATAGGCATGGTAGCAAAAACATAAGCAGGAGAATAGTGTTAGCGAAGGAATCGTTTGGCAACAGAAGGAATGGAGCTAATGACAGTGACCTTGGGTAAGGATATAAAGAAGGTACTCGTGAGGAGCTTGATATGGAGCGAAGCTTTGTGTGCGGCAGAAACGTGGACTCCGAGAAAGGAAAACGAGAATAGGCTGTAGGCGTTCGATAGATACATGTAGGTGTGGAAAAAGATGGAAAAGTTGTGGTGGACGGAAAGGAAGACAAACGAGGAAGTGCTTGGCTTGGTGGGTGAGGAAAGAAAAATGCTGGATGAGATTAGCAAGAAGTAGAGTAGGTGTTTGGAGGGGGTAATGAGAGGCGAAGGGATGCTTAAGGCTGTGATATTGGAGGTGATGTTTGGTAAGTGGGGAAGCGGAAGAAAGAGAATACGCTTTATGGACGAGAGGAAGAAGGGTTGGACGAAGGCTGAGATGAAGAAAGAAATATTAAATGTCAATAGGACCCGGCACATGTTTCAAAAAATGGTAAAATTCCATATTCCAAGTACCTGCACTTGTAAAATTCCAGAGGATTTCTACTTACTTGAATTGAAATTCACCTTAAATACTAGATTATCTTAATGAATAATGTAGGGCATTAAGTGGAAATGAAGCTTAGACGTAGAAATCGATCATGTAATGGACAACTTAAGTGGACGAGAACGAATTGATTATATTTACCATGCTAAACCTCGATATTACAAGTATTAAAACGGGCCTGCGGCAGTGAAAGACTAACAGATGTGTAGCCCTTTTTCCGTTTTAACCTACCTTCACCGGTTGAATTATTACTATTATTAGGTGAAATCCCGGTTAAAGTAGGTTTTTACCGGTCGAATACCGTCATTAAAAAATCATAATGGTGATGGGAATAAGAAAAAGAGAAAGAGAGATTAGAAATGAGAGGATGGAAGAACGGAACACAAGAAAGTATTTTCCCTCGACGATCCCTTCCTCTTACTTTTAGGTCAGCCTCTGCAAAGAGAGTGGGAGAATCATTTTTTCTCAAGTCCAGATCAGAGGCGTACATCTCGCATTCGGGACGGGACGCTAGTGACAACGTCGATTAGGCTTCCGGAGATATCGTAGCGGTGAATTCTTCGCGTGGGGTTTTCCTGGCACGGTCTCAAAGGAGCTTGAAGGGGGGACCGAAGGAAGAATACCAAATGCTTGTACACCCTTTCTCCCTTTCACCCTCTTTCCTCTGCCCCAATATTCCCGCCTTGTTGTTACGTGTCTCCCCTCTCTGGGTTTGAACAGCGGCGGAACTTTCTCTCTCCACCCCTCTCAAGAGAGCCTCAAGAGGGAGAACGTCATTTCCACCAAGCAGCGGTGATCGGGAAACGAGCCGGGATTGCCTCCCTCGACACTCCTTGGAAGTCCCAGATACGTTCTCTCCGTCGACGGCTTCAATTATTCTTCGCGGTGACGGATATCTTCAGATGACAACGTAATTCAAAATCACGGATCGAAATATAAATTTGCCGCGATAACAAAGACGCAATACTTAACAGCTACTGACCCCTACCTATCACCGTGTCGATTCACGGCCTAATATCCTTCGACCGGTATGGCTTGCATCACTATCGGTGTATCCTAAATTTGATTTACTACTGCCCTCTTTCACTTATTCACGATACTCCGAGCGAATATCTTTCGCAGACTCTGCATTCCAAAGTTACGGATTGACATGTCAATTTGCCGCGAGAACAAATACGTTAGACGACTGCTGATCTCGCCTATCACAGTGTTGACCCGGGGCCTGGTGTCCTCAGAACGGGAGGGCTTGGATCATAATCACTTTTTCAATCCTAAGACTGGTTTACTGATGCCATCCTTTCTTCCCTACTCATAGCCAATGCTATCACATCATGATGAAGAAATCATGATACGATACCACGCTTGTTATTATTGATCCATTCTATTTCGCCAAGTGTAGTGTCATTATCAAGGTAACTTTTGGTCAACGTTACATAGTTAGTAAATGACTCACTAGACGTTGAAATCCATCGAGTAAAAAAAATAAAGTGAAATTGCACTAGGAAGTTTTTCTTTTTATCATGCCAAACGAGGTTGGTTTCTAAAAAGTAAAGCCTGATCTCATCAATTTAATTCTATCACATCCTGGGAATTCAATCTTACGTCCCTTTCTCATCATGGCATCTCTACTCATTTTTTAGTATTCCTCTTGGGTTCCTTCCTTATCCCTTTCGACTATACAACGTATTTCAAACAAATCCGGTACCATCCACTCAGTTCTTCTTTGTCGTTTGACAAATTCGAACAGACATTTCCTCTTCGGCTCTACTCCACCTATAGTTCAACTTTCATTTTTAAATCCGCAATATATAAGGCGTTAGAGAAAAATTACGATCGACGATTGCTTACGCGCCAAAATCGTACGGTGACATTCGCGGAGTTTGGAGATTGTAATGTAGTGACGCTTATTACGATGGCCGGACGTTGACGGTGCCGTCAACGGATGGTGTGCGAACCTTCTCGAAGTCTTAACTTTTCCGTCACGCTACGTCAACGGCAGCTGATAAGGAGAGAACTTTTGCGAATATAGCAAAATTTTATTCACAGATTGTACATCTTACATTTCAACTGTACAACGAGATATGATTGACCTACTTGAACCAATATATTTGTCAGGGTATTGGAGGATTGGTAATATTTTGATTATTAAATTTTAAAATAAGCAAATACTTTGCTACCATTTAGAAATCCGGTTGCAAAACGATCAAAAATCGGCGCTGATACACTCATCAATAGACTACCGGTAAACGACGGAATGCTGAACACGAACGTCCGTTTCCGTGTATCAAGGGAACGTCGACCGGAGTCTCGCCCAGACTGAGCGTCGAAAATGTGACTGATTTTTGACGTCATAATCTCGATAAATTTAAATAATGCCCCGCTTTTAAAAATTTGAGATTTCTCGAGGTTTCACATCCACGCATTTAAGACTTCATGTCCATGACATAGTCGACGACAGGCAGCTTAAGTCGACAATCTTTGGGGGGATTCCTCGCAGATAAAGAGTCCGGCGGCAGCGGCGTGCGTGAAATTTTCCAGCAGCTGCCCCTAACTCTTATAACCACCATGAGACACGCGTGATGGCACGCATTTGTCCCCGCTACCTTGCCTTGAAGGTATGGATGGCTTCCTTGGCATCCAACTTGAGTTTTTCCTTTCCTCGCGAGTTTCTTTTCTTCGTTCTCGCTTTCCGTCTGCACGTAGCCATGAGGCAAGATTAAAATCCGAGCACATAAATACACACATGCCTTCCTGGAACCCGTGGGATCGAGAACGCGGTACAGGTAAAACACTTCGCTCGAATTTCACGGCCTCGCTTTCATTTGGTACCCCGGGCCCGGGCGATAAATGTCTAGGTCACCGCGTGTCTCCGATTTTTTCTTTAACTTCGCTCAACCACTTTCACGCGTGTCTGTTCTTAGATACTGTTGGCGGAACAGCCAAATTAAAGAAGGCAGTCTACCAGAACAGGAGTCTTTTAAGAGCTTGTAACACATAACAATTAAGAAAGCACTTTATAAAAACATGCACATATTTGGAGTATGCTCTTAAATGGCGGTGAAGTCTGGACAACAACAGCTGCAGAGCAGAAGAGATTGAAATCAATGGAGATGTGGTCCGATCGAAAAGTGGCGGATGGAATAACGAATGAAGAAGTGCCACGAAGAGTTGAAGGGAAATGAAGTACAATGAAAACTCTGAGAAGATGAAGTGACAATATTTATTTTACACATTTTGCGACACAATAGTCAATGGTATTTGGAGCAAGATTTTTCTCTCTTCAGTCTCCTTCCTTTCCCCCAACAGATTTCCTCGATGTTTATAAACCTGGCCGGGTCTCCTTCATGGTTTTCTCTGCTTAGGCCACATATCCTCATCCTAATATCTGTACTACCCAGGACACCGTATTCCAGGGTTGGTGTACACTCATTGGTTAAACGAACTTTGTTACTTCCACGATTTATTTTAGAATGCACGACCGAATGTAACTGGAGATGGCGTGAATGTTAAAACCGGTTGTGCTTTCTAAATTAAATTGTAGAAATAATAGAGTTCGTTTTACTCATCCTATTCGCTTGATGTTTCCTAGTTTCTTTAATGCAGCCGCGTAGATGTTTCGTGTGCGTTCCCTCCTTTAGGAAGGAGACGAGTTGGACAGGGCAAGAAACGGGACAGAAAGAGAGAGAAACGTAAACAATGCGAATGAAATCAGGGGCCAAGAACTAGAGAGGAAGACGCTTCTGAGGGGTTGTCCAATTTAATCTCCCGCGCAAGCACAGTTGTCGCTTGTGTCGTCCGGCCTCGGAGCGAAATAAATACGGAAACAAAAGAGCAGAGTAAATAAATCAAGAGGGACGATTCGGGCGGGACCGTGCGTCGGAATGTCGGGGTCCTTCTCGTTTTATTTTGTTTTGTTTTATCTTCGATCTCCCGTTGTCCCCCTTTCCTTTGCACTGTACACCTCATCGGAGCGGGACGGAAATATGTTTTTGGGCCTGATCTAAATTGAATATCGCGCCGAGTGACGTTTTGTGTGTGTGTGCATAGCCGATATTGCGTCGCCGACGTCACTCTTCACATCTTTTCCGCGCGTCTCGATATGCTCGCTGCATACGTGACGCTGGGGACGAAATTTCTAAATCTGGTTTGGCTCTTGATTTCGAAAGTCAAAAAAGTTATGTTAAGGGTTGTACGCCATTTATTGAGTTGCTGGAGGAGAGAGATGTGTTTAAACAGTTCAAGGTAATTCGATCGATCGATCGATCACGAAACTAAAGTGGCGATTACACACAGGAGTTGACTCCTATCTGATCGATTTATATCGAGTCGACTCCACTTGGAACCACAACTAGGATGGCGGCTACTCCGTCCAAGTATCGAATTCCGCCACTATCGATGACGAACTCCTTTAGGAGTAGGTATGATACACGTCCAAATTTCACCTTCCAAGTGGACTCGTATGGGAGTCAACTCCTGTGTTTAATCGCCGCTTAATGGTGCTTTTCATTCACGTACTGCGATAGCCGATTATCGAACGCTAGTGGTGTCGATTGTCAGGATGTAAATGAAATGAAATAGAGCTGGCAGCGGCTTTTCGCGCATGCGCAGTCAGTTCATAGAAATGGAAGTAAATATAAAAGGTGGCAACGAAGGGAATCACCTAGTAAACCTCTAATCAGCCAAGTAATTCCCCAAATTCGCACGTACAAGGTATGAGGAATGATTTGATGTAATTATTACGTATGTTAGTGGAATATAACAGCAACATTTTTTTGGTTCTGATTGATAAATGCCGAAGATTACCTTTTCCGTATTTGCGAGTTAACAAAAAAATAATGTTGATGAAAATCATACTGTATTATCTAATTCGGTAAATGTATCCTTTGACGCTGGTATTTGATGCCATAAAATCTTCTTAAATAATCTTCATTTGTAAATCCAGTGTTTCACGTGACAACATATTACGCCAACAGCTTTTCAATTGTTCGACTCACCTCGGAGCAGAGAGCCACCGATAGCCGGCGATAGACGGCTATTTCATTAAATCGAAAGCATCTGCGTCTACCGCCAGAGATCGCCAATAATCGAAAGCACCATAAGGTGCAACTATGAACAGTTTGAGATTTTTGTCAGTTTCATTCAGTCAAAGGATGGCTATAAGCGTCCACCATGTTGTTTATTGCGTCTCTAATGGCGAGTTTTTTAAACACTCGATCAAAAATAACCCGGTGTTGAAAACTCGATCGGGAAAACTGCGTGAGAAAATCACCACGTGTCTCGTTACTTACGTCATTGCAATAATGACGAGCGTTTCACACTCACTCCCTGGAAAAAAGACTGCAGGTTGAAGTTTACCGTCCAATCACTCGGTGAAGGCAGTTAGAGCGGCACACGTGTGTCATCGAATGCATGTTTTAAAATATTTTTCAAGTGGATCGAAAAAATTCTACGATCACGGTACCTACATCTCTTTATGCGGTAAAACTTACCATACATGCGGAAATGGAAACGATACCAGAATTATAATTCACATTTTAGCGAGTTAAATCATGTTCAGAATTGAGTTTTCAACGCCGGATTCCATTAAAGACGAACATTATGTATAAGTATGTTTATTTATTCGAATTTTTTACTGTGTCACCTTGATATTTGTTAGAAAAAAATATATTATTGGGAAACTAGTGGAAAATCCTACTGAATTAGGCTAAAATATTGGCGAAGTAGCCAAAAAGTAAATAATTAAATATAAATTAATGTTGTTTTTTATTTTTAATTAAAAAATGCAAGCAACTATGGTAAACAATAAATAATATCTAAATGTCACAGATTTATTTGTGTTCAACATTTTTGGTGAAGCAGGCGGAACTGTTACCTACTATGCAGGTTCCGAAAATGAAAAAAATTAACTTTGTGGTCCCACAATAATCTTTTTATTAGCACGACCAGGCTTTCGACGCACTACAACGTCGCACAGTGGGCCAAAATCCAAAAAAGCTGGCCAATAATCGAAAAATGAAGTTCGCGCAAACCAACCAAAAACAGTTGATTTATATTATTAAGCATATGCTCTTTAAGATAGGGTACTATACAGAGAATTAAATACGCCATGAAAAGTTTTACAACTGGTCAAAGTAGAGCATGTCAGGGTGATTTTGGCGACCGAAATTTTTCCGTGGAAAATAGCTAGATATAAAGCTTTATTAAAGAGTCGTTATTTATTAGGTTGGTTTTAAAGTATTTTGATCCCCAAAATTGATATTTATTGCATGAATGAAGATAAAGTTTGTTCCTTTTTATTTGTATTTTAATATTTTTATAATTTTTCAAAACGTGTGCTGTTTTTTCACTAAATTTTATGTTTAACGTTAATTATCGTTTTTATCGACATCAGGCTACACGGAGTTATTTGCACTGTATGGTAGAGAAAAGCATATAGAACAATATTCAGAAGGAAATTTTTGCGATAACTTGCGATTCTAATTTTAACAACCATTTTTATTTAAAACCACCCCGGCCACTCGGGCCACAGTGGCGGCCACTAATGGGGTCTAAGCGAAGCAAGTATATAATTTCCGAGTATAAAGACGATGGAATGCCAGTTCATTGACATTGGTAATTTGAATAGATATTTTATGAATAACTTTTCATATTGATTTTTTCACATTGTACTTAAATGGCTAAATTCAATGTTAATCTTGTCGCAAATTGCAACTTCTCGCAACGTTGGCGACTGGCGATTCTACGTTGAGGAGATCGTTGGGACGTTTCTCCGCAGAGTTATGGGATAAAATATCTTTGAAAGGATTTTCCATGAATTGTGGAATTCCCTCATGCATGTTGAGTAGACTGAGGTCGAGGGATTTAGGGGAAGGCTCGTCGTCATGCACGTGCAGCGGCATGCGCCCGCTCCAGCTGGTTGAGGACTTGCGTCCCTCCGTGCTTGCTGGCCCCACAATGCTGGTTTTACAACCTTGCCAATAATGATTCTTTTCTACTTCCCCTAATCCATTGGTAGCTATCTCAAGTTATGCTTTTTACACCTTTTTTGCCTCTTTTTGCATCCCTTGCCGCCACTTGTTCCGTCAAACGGAATGCTTAGTTAGTTTCCTTAGGGGTTTTCTTGTTGTTTTCGCGTACCACATGCATCAGTTGTCCTAGAGAGCGTCGAGTGAACATCCACTGTAAGTGACTGTGCTGAGCATAGTTACCTACTTGTACCTGGAAACCAAAGTCTCCTTGCACCCGTCTCCGTTTCGTCATGCCTTCACTATGTGTACGTCGCATCCATTGAGGAAAATTTTGCTTTCCAATCATACGAGAAGCAGTTTGGTAAGCAAAATTTTAATTTTTAAAATGGATTCCGAATTGGAGTCAGTAATTTGTTTTTTGCTACCCATGTAAGAATGATGATAGTGAGGCTGTCGATGGAAGTGATTACCTGCTATTTTTTATTTCGTTTTGTAGTGTTTTATACTATATTTGTGAGAAACCATGGAGAGTAGAGAAGTGACAGGGCTGCAGCTTCATGAAAAATTGTAGAGAAAAAAAATTACGGCACGTGAGAAAAAATGTGGTTGATTTTTTGATTGAAAAATTTCAATTGAATGGAGATACCGATGCGAAAGGTATTTTGACGAAGTGCCTACAAACATGTTTTTTCACTAGATATTTTGAGAAATTGAACAAGGTGCGGCGAAGGGAGAGCTACTTCAGAGTTAATAATAGTAAATGGCTAATAGAAAAAAAAATAGCCTGATAATAGATGTACCAAACCCAGGATATGGCACCACAAACGATGGTAACACAGAAGCTGTTTTTCGGACCCTAAATTATCAGCAAATATTACCGATAAGAGAAAATGACAACTATTTCAAATTAAAGAAAACATCGCTGCTAAACTTTAGTGATATTTTTAGTTAGTTAAATATTTTTCAGGGTTTCATGAACAACTGATTTCAAGGTTTGAAAATATTTTGAAAGTAATTTCAAGCAGTCGATCACTCAATCACAATGAGTTCAGAAAATTCTGTCTAGCAACAGCGAAATAATACGTGAAGCAATACCCTTGGTATTATATGCCACCAACGGTGCACAAGCTTCTGATTCGTGGTGCAGATATATCCAAGAAAGCAATTCTGCCCATCGGGCAGCTTCCAGAAGATGCCTTGGAATCAAGGATTACGGAAATTAGGAAATTCCGGCATCACAATACGTGGAGGATATCAAGAGAGGCAACTAATAAATATATATTTCAGAGATTGCTGTTCACCTGTGATCCCTTGATATCTTGTTTCATTTCAAATAGTAAATCGAAGGAAAATTTAGATCCAGAAGAGAAAAAACTAATTGAATATGGGAATGACGAATCTGAAGATGAGAGTGATGACGAGTCATCAGAATATGAGTGACACTTTTTATCAATATTATTATTCAAAATATTTATTCAAGTTTTTGATAATAAAAAATTGAAAAATTAAAATTTATATAATAAATTATCATGGTATCTGCCTCTGGCTTACATTTATGTTGAATCCTGATCCCAGTAGTACGACAAAAGTATAGCAAAATGAAATTGTCTGGAATATAGCAAATTTAAAACTAATTTTGCAATAAAAAATTAATTAAATATTTATTTATTTTGTGAAAATGTAATCTACGTAAGCTATAGCTTTAACATTTTAACTTGATGGAAGTTCATTTTCATCGAGAAACATATTTTCAATTCCTCCCATTCCGTTGCAGTAGTCATAATTTGTTAAAATGTATTATGCATTAAAATTCTACTTGGACAATTTTTTACGGATTTTATAGCTCCTAGCATTATTAATTACAGTATTTTGATAATTATCACAGGAAATTTTGAGTTTTAACTAGACCACTCAACCATCGAAATTAAGCTTTGTCATTGCATATTTAATGTTTATACAATTCATAGCGCTGTATCCGTAAAATATATTGAAAAAATAATGATAACATCATGTTTATCAGCCCAAAATACCTTAGAAATGCACTTCATGTTGCATATGGACTGGTAATTATTAGAGTTATTAATTTTGGCCAGCTTTTTTTCAGTTTGGCCCACTGTGCGTCGTCCGACATCTGATCCGAAGATCTGACATTCAAAAGCGCTGATTATAAAGAGCGAGTCGTTCTTCGAAAAGTCGGCAGACATGGAACCTCTAAACCGGTGGAACATCCGATAAACCTTCCTTCACAAAATTCGACGGGAAGAAATCAGATCGTTTATTGGGCACATTTTGCAACACAATAGCCCATTGTAAACTATAATGTCAGGATAAATGATTGAGAAAAATTACAGAGGAAGACCGAGAATGGAGTACATTCGGCGAATGACGAAGGACGTCAAAGTGAACATTTATGCTTGAATGAAGCAGTGGGCTGGTTGAAGTGCGTAGTGGATCACTGCAGAAAACCCATTCTTCGGATTAATGACTGCTGATGACGGCATGTATAATGACAAGGGCACAGTCGGTGTGAGACTGCACCAGAAAATAACCAGCTTCTGTCCCGAACTAAGAAATGAAAAGTAATGAGAAAAGGTATCTCATCTGATACTACAACATTCTGGAATAAAGCGAAACCCGTACTAAGCCCTCGGAAAGGAGCTGAAAATGTCATGAAAAATATTTCCGTTCATGAAACCAATTTTTTTTCAACTCAATCGTGTAACTAATGGCGAGATTGTCATCGCTGAGAACGGAAGAGAGGAGAAAAATTACTTCGATCAATATGTTGTGACGATGACGCAGGATCCCGTCCGACCAACTTATGACTCCCCACAACGTTAAGCCAGTAATCACTGCGTTCACGACTGGGATTGATGAGGACACCGCGCTCCGAACGCCGCCTATCGGTACGAGAGGAAAAGGGATCTCGGTGTCGTGGATTGAGACAAATGAGGGTTTTGGTCCGCACCTCTAAATAAGTCGACGTGTCGGTACGCCAGGGAGAAAAAAATCTAGGTTTTTTTGGAAAATGTATGGAGGGCAAACCTTTTTTTTATGTGCCAGATATGCTACCACCACCGTGTCGCATTGCGAAAAACTACGATTTCAAATGGAAGTCAAGGCCAATGAAAAATAGGCAAACTCCTTATGCTCTCGTTAACTTTACTATCCTACGTGTGATCATCCTTACGATGGTTGGCAGAAGTTTGTAGCGTGAATGCATGTTCGGACGGCTGTAACACGTAGTTCTTAACGCAGCCCGAAAAAAACAGTGGTCAGCGCTGGTGTCGCGAGCAGAAACCGGAAATGTTGAATGACATCTTCTTTTTCTAAGGCATTTTTGCCTGTTCTTTCTGATTATGCCTTTATGAGTTATGAGATAAGGTTAACTGACCATCTTTTGCGTGGTAGACCTATGCTCCTCTTTCTTGATGGTATTCTGTCCCTTGCTATCTTGACGATTCTTGAGTCGTCCATTCTTGATATATGTTCATTCCATTCTTTTTTACTTTTATTTCCCCATTCTGTTATTGGAGGTATGTTATATGTAGGTCCCTAATGTTTTCATGTGATCAAAAAAGTCAATCATCAGAGTGAAGCAGATGGTGCTTCTTTGATGAATAAGCAAATAGAGGAGTCATTTGCTAGTAAAATCAGTTCGAAAGCCTCAAAAGGCCACAGGGATGTGGGAATCCTTATTTCGTTCGCTAGCTATTTACTTGTTCGTCGCGATTCCTGTGGAGATCAGCACTGAGTTACAATAGTAGTGTGAATGCGTACAGGGTTGCTACGTTGGTACCTAGGATAGTAGTCTGGACCAGGCATAAGGGGCCGTTCTAAGTAATACGTAAGACATTTTTCATTGCTTTTTGACCCCTCTCCTTCATGAGTAAGATAACGTAATATTCCATTAACCCCCACCATGCCCTCCCCTACCAATCCTACGTTAAAGTTTAAACATAGACTTGGGAACTGATGCGCATAGAACGAATTTTCAATGAACAATGCCTTGGTGCACTTAATTGAAATAATGCATCATGAGAATACTGAGAACACACCAGGTAATATTGTGTAACATTATTAGGGCTCACCACGCAAAAATAGAAGATTGGCTCTTTTCGAACTTTTGCAAACCTTTAAAAATCCTACCCAAAAACTGAAAAGCAGTTATTTATACTATTATCAGTTATTGGTGCAAAAATTCATCAGTTACTATTGAAAATTCACCAGTTAACTGGCGAGAAAGAAGTACGTAGTTTTTTTAGATTAACGTGCTTCGACGGCTAAGCTCATTTGGCCCTTACGGTCCGCAACTTGCAGACAGGGGCAACAGCACTCGGACGAATAGGAGGATCACACCTCCGAATACGAGCTCAGTTTTTTTGAACCTCCTATCACTTCCTGGTGAAAATTGCCCAATAACTGATGGATTTGACCATTACTTTTTCTGAAGACAATCATCTAAATTCCACAGCGTTATGTCAGTAATTATGCTATCGGAGTGGTGCTCACGTTGAACACTACTTGCGAGTTATATTTTCTCTTTAAAAGGCCATTTTCTCTCACTGTTGGAGCTGGTTAAGAACATGGCGGACTGCGCAAAACAATTAAAGCCATTGGTGCTTTTGACCTCTCTCTGTATGCACTCGGTGGGTACAAATGACTCGCTCGGTTGTGTCACCGTGCAGTCTTCATTTCTGTTGTTATTATCACGGGAGTTTTTTTATATTTTCGTCTAGGGAGAGAGATGATGACGAGGATCCTTTGTTCAAAGTACACTCGTTTTTTTCACACCCTACACCATCTCCTTATAACTTCTCATTTTGTTGGTCCCATCTCCTGTGGGGAAACAAATTAGAAGCGGACGGCGCAGCGGGATATTTCAGCGCAATGATCTTCGCGCACGCTTCAGTTTTTCTTTTGTTTTTATTTTTTTAGTTATTCTCCCTGCAATTCGGCGCTCTCATGATGGTGTCCTAATTTTTCATTCGCACTCTTTACCAAGGCATCCCATTTTTATAATTTTCTATATTTTTTTTACTCTTTATATTATTTCTCTCACTTGACACGCCATTCGTCGCCTTCTTGCCTGTAAGTTCTTGACTTGCTCCACGGTCTCCATAGAAATGCCATCGTTCAGGTACTTTCATCATCATTTCTTCTAAACGTCAGACAACTTCGGTGTTGCTACCTAACATTTGCGACCCTAGAATGAACACGAGGGAGTCTAGAAGTCTTCTTATTAACGAGAAGAATTAAGGAGAAGGTAGCACAGCAGTTGAATGAGCGGTTTAACCAAGAATCAATGAAAGTTGATTACTTTTGTCCTTCTTCTTGGTGTTCTCTAGTAGCAAATAGTGTCCCGACCTATTAAATCGGAGTTTTCCATTCACGGTGAGAAAGTTATTGCATATCGGAACACATCAATGCACTTAAGGTCATTTGAGCGAGATTTTTTTCAAGTCAAAATGGCGACCATTTTAAAATTCTATTTCTTTCTAATATTCTTATATTTATTTAATATAAGAGCAGATTTAAGAAATATGAAGTAAATATTTTAATATAAAGTGTGCATAAATATTCTTCATGTGCCTTAAATTCTCAGTTATTCACTAAATATATCCACAAAAGTATTTAACTTGACTCATTTTTTCACACCGTACAGTGAAAACGCCTTCAAAACCGAAGATTTTTTTGTGATTCTGTAAACATTAATGCGGTGAGCAATTGAATTATTCCTTAAAATACTTAAGAAAGCATTCAAGTTAAGCACTTTAAAATTTCTAACGAGCTATATGCGATAGAAATTCCTCGTATTTGTAAAATAAAGTATCTCTGGAGTGCATACGCGCATCATTTCTCATTGAAAATGGCTGGAATTTCTTTAGCAAATAACTCGAAAAGTACAGTGGTAAGAAGCTGATATTTTGTTATCATTGGAAAGATGAGATCCTTATATTTTAAGGGCACTTTCATTGAATTCTATTTGAAATTATATCTCGCTCAAACAACCTTAAGAGCACACGAACGACGATGAATGAAACGATGTTCGCCAGCCAAACTTTCGGTAATCTACTGGTAGGTAGCATTCTCTAGGTGTAAATCAGTTACGGACAAATGCTTTAGCGCACAATTATCGAATTGGTACAATTTACGTATTTCAACACGCAATCTTTTTATCACGCAGTTATTAAAAAACTTAAAAACGGTCCATTGTTGACCATTTACTGAAAATCAACGTAATTATTACAATCGCAGTTACAATTATGGAAGTTATTTTATTGTTTAGCGAACATCAACTATGCTCCCGATCTGTTTTGAAGTGCACAGAGTCTGAAACGAATGGAAAGTAAGTGAGTTGTTATGTTGCAAAGAAATTGTCGCACTAGAGCGAATGGAAAGCACCCATTGTCAAAACACTACTCAATTCCAGTGGGACGCTTTCGTATAAACAGTTACAGGAATTAAAGAAGCTCAAGGTGAGCTCATAGAAATAGTGAAAGGTAAATAAAAATAATAGCTTGGCTCCAGCTTTAGCACAAAGACTTGGGATCATCGTTGAACAAAATTTACGAGGATCAAATCTCGTTTGCTTTAATAAAAGGAAATATTATGAAACGCTTATCGCATCTCGACGTTACGGGAACACATAGATTGAAAAATAACATAGGTTGGATGCGTACAACCGTGCATTATACCGTGCGATAGAACATGAGATGAATTGAAGCCGTTATAATGCGCATTTGGTCATAACGAATGGATCAGTTGTGCAGTTAATACGCCATAAGCAGAGGTATTATTAGCGTAATTGCCTCGGTACCGAAAAGATTTATCTAAATAAAATTGGGAAGTGGAGATAAATTCGAAAAAAAACAGCACTGCATTATGCATAAAAACTCATGGACATATTCCGCGCGATAACCATGTTAAGTGGATCATTTTTCACTTAAAAAAAACGGGCTTCACCTCCGTTCGTCGATAAGTCTTTTTTTTTAATCTTTGAGAAAACAGGTTCGGAACAATGGCGACGCAAAATCTCGTGAGAACAAATCTGATGCTTTGCATACTGATTGTAAAAAATGTCTTCGGAAAATGCGATCACCAACGGGGCCATAAATTTTCTCCGTATAATGAATGATTGGAGGATTTCTCTCTAACTCGGACATCTTGGATTTCTCTTAATTTAATATCACTCCGATACTCCTATTGTTTTAACATAGTTTAGGGCTGGATTACGATCGACGTTTTCAGACTCGACGTTAACGGACGGCTGCGTCCAGTTTTCCGTCGTTTTCCCGTCAAGGCGGATCGTATTACGATTGACGGGAGTATCAACGCCAATTGTTTACCGTTTTTGCCAACGGAGTTGTTAACGGTTACTAAGTGACTGTTTAGTTTTTATATTTAAAAAATAAAATATAAAGAACCGCCAATGACCCGTTTACATTATTAACTTTTTACGCTAGAAACTAGAGTGACAGTAACCATCATTCAACCCTAGTACCTCTTGCACGGTAAACTACAACGTAAACAAGTTAAATAGGCTTGACTTGCGTTCACACGGGAAAATTTTTACTGGCGCTCAAGTTACTAGGTTAGAAAGCTAGTAATATAAACCGTCAATAACGATACTGACAAATATTGACATCATTAAGGTTCCATTTAACAGTAAAAATGTAATATCGACAACATGGAGACGAAATTTAGAAAATATTGAAAAATAAATTTCTATTATTGGCTTTCCATAACATTGCGTGACGGAAATAATAAAATTTGATAAAATTTGCTCATTGTCCGTAGTCAACACCGTCAACGTCCGGCCAACGTAATACGTTCCACTATACATTACAATCACCAAGTTCCGTGTACGCCACCGTGCGTCTCCGTCACGTCAGGAAACGTCGTCCGTAAACCCGCCCTTAACTTCATTCCAATACGATTGTTACGCCACTCATTTAATTCTACTCCCTGTTAACTGGGAAAATGTTTACCACTCCTGAATATCGCATTTTACCGGATACATCAAACCAAAGTGATATCTTGCATGTTTCCGCTAAGAGTACTAAATTTTTCCCCTTGTGTTAAAATTGCACCACCCGTAAAATATAGGTGTGGCCGTCGCGGGGCAGCCGACATAAATGGAACACTGACTATGGATACAACTGGCATTTGGAAGTACACAGAATTATATATAAATATGCATAAATAATTAAATGAATTTCTCTGAAAATATAAATATGAAAATTATGCTTATACATTAATGAAAATTATATGAAATACATATAGACTTAAATTATTCGTATGAAATTACACCACATCCATGTACTCCCATGAAAAGCCTAACCCGGTGGGAAACCAGAGAAGAACTCATCAGCATCATTCTCCGGGAAAGCCTGAAATCTTACATCATCTACTGATAGTATTGTGAATTGATTCGAAGCGCTTGTATAAACGTAATTATGCAACGCTGGACTTTAGCGAGATTATTTTGGATGGAACGGTGCTCCGCGGTAGTTCGTGGAGAAGTGTTTCACTTTAAAAAAAAAGCACTGAATGCAACCCGTACGTTAATTCCTTTCTTCTCTCTTGGAGACATCTAAAAAGGGAGGTGAAAACTACCGATGACATTTTTCTGACGATGTAAATGTTTAGAGATTCGTTCGTTTTAAACATACGAGTCCGATAACTTGTGGTTAATCTAAGACATGCATTTTAAATAAAAGTCGGAGTGTTACTAAAACGTAGTTTTGATTATATAGGCATACCGGCCAAAATTCTATGGTGCAGTCGCAAAATTAATCGAATAAACAACGCAGTAGGTCATCAGCTTTACAATGATTATCTTAAACTAGTGAAGGTGCCCGTTGAATATCTACTAGAAGAATATTATAATTTAGAATGATTTTAATAAACCAAACACATCTTATTTAGTGCAAAGAATCATTGAGTTAATGGATATACACTGAATCACGACTTCAACAATAAGTATGGTCGATTTGGGGACGATGACTCAAAAATGCTAAAATATTGCAAAAAATCGTTACGCTTTAGCAAAAATGTCGGATTTCGACCGGAATACAACATTCGATTGAAAGGATAAGAATCTATATTTTATTTTATTTCCATTGGTACCTTCCCCAATAACAGAAAGCCACTATTTCTAATTTAATTTTGTAATTAAAAAAAGGTATGCAGCCAAATGAAGATTCAGCTTCAAATGTATTTCTTATGTGAAAGTTACTGACATATATGTGTATACACATCGGTGATTATTATAGTAGATGCTCGCTCCTTTTTGTTAACAAAAAGGGCAGCGCGCACTTAATATTATTCATCCTATTTCTCATCCAATATCATCTCTCTCGGACTGAATTCTCAATTATCCTCCTGAATTACCTGAATGTTATCGCGGAGTCCAGTCAATTCACACCGCGGCATGGAAACGATTAAGCAGCATCTGGGCACTGGAAATAAACGGGAAAGAAACAAGGATTAATTGCATCCGAGAGCGTGTTTCTGGACTAGTTGATGAAAATAAAGTGCCATATGAGAGAGCCTGATGAAATGCCATCGAGGAATTATTCGCGAAAGGAGATGCAGAGAAATTGCTTCGAAGAGGTTTTTAAAAAAAAATAATGCGTATAAGAGTAGATCATAGCATTTAGTGTGAAGGACATGTATGGACGAGTTTATGCATGAAAGTAATTTTCAGATAATCTTTTCATAAAACACACCTGGTTCTTTTGTGCGAAAAATTGAAACACGAGAGAATTGCATTGCAGGAGGCGAAATTCAGCGCATCATTATTCAATATCGAACGCATTGAAAATGAACAATGGCAATGGAAGCGTAGTGTGAGAAAATTAATCTTTTAAAAAAGCAAAAACAAATGTTGAATCCTTAACTTGGGGGAAGATCGTCATGATTATTAAACGAAATTCGATACTTCCACAGTCTCTTGGAAACGAGCATAGCATACAGAAAAACGAGCAAACAGTAACATCATGTTTCTGAAGATGGTTTGATGGCCAAAGCTAGTTGTAAGTTCGCAATAAACTGAGGAAGTAACATGACTCGTTAAATCATACGTTAGTTCAACACTAATCTAATGCATATAAAAATCATTAACTCATTTTTTTTTATTATTTCAAATAATTTTATATTTTTTTGCAGTACCTCAGCTATAAAAAATAACGTGACCTTCATTTTACGTCTCAATCTCCTTACTAAACTTTAATCGTTAATCACCAATTAAAATGTATTAATTTAACTTTTAACCAAGATTTTTTTCAAATATTTCAGATGTTTAAAAATTCAAAAAACCTAAATGTTGAAGTTACCAAAAAAGCTTTCAAAATACTTTTGAAAGCTTCTATATAGGTAACTTCAACATTTAGGTTGATCTGCTATCAGTCCCGGTCAAAATTCATTACTTAAACCAAGCGTAACCAATAGCATCAATCAAGAATTCAATACACTAGAGCCCCCGGCTGTATGTTATATGATAGGAGTTAGATTGGCAGTTGAAAGGTGATGTATTGATAAAGGGTGTAACCAGATATCCTATACTCTCTCCAAGTATTTTGCCTCTTACCTGCATTGATTTACTGCAAATATCAATTGAGACATACAACACGGTGTGTCCTCCTATATAGTATTATGCCTTAATTCGCAATGTCGTAAGGTGACGACACGAAGTTGATGGAAAAAGAGATATGTTTGCTATATCTCTAGGAAAAGCTCCCTGAGCTGATCTACGCGGAAAGGAGGGGGGTAAGAGTGGAGGGGGTGAAGGGAAATGGACGGAGGGGAAGAGGGAAGCAACGAAAAGAGAAAGTAAGGCAGGGGAACCAAACTACCTCGCGAAAAAGACACGAAGGGAACTCCCGCCCAAGGTAAATGGTAAAAATGACCCATCGCCATGACTTTACCAGGGACCCCTTCTTGAGATCTCATCGTGTGGAGAGTCGAAACGGAACGACAGGCAGTAGCGAGTCATCCCTCTTCTCGCATCACTTTTATCGGCGGCAATTATAAAGGTTTTCAGACCGACCCTCCACACTAATAAAAACCACCTCCTCCGTTTCGCAGCATTTTGAAAGTTCCGTGGCAAAATCGTTCTTTTTTTCGACGCGGCACGAACTTTTGCGAGAGCTATGGTCGGCGAGAGAATTTTCAGCACGTATTTTTTATACTACCGTTACTGTCGACTACTCTCGTTTCGTTGGCGCAGCACTACGCCCATACTTCCCAGGACGGGGTTATTATGGTGGCTGGAGCGGTAATCGAGGGTCTTTGAGTGTACATACATTTTAATAACTTTTCAAGTACGTCTTAATAAAATTTTACGCGGTGGAATTCACCACATATTCAGTATTGGAAATGATACAATAATTATAATTTAATTTTTTTCCTTTATTACACCATGCTATAATAAGAGTTTTAGGCGCGGTATTCTAAATTTAGGCGAAAAATATATTTAAATATGTTTTTCGAATTTTTGACTCGTCTTAACACCTTGATTATTGTATACATGTAATCGACCTATTATGAAATATATCTTACATGTCAAAAGATTACATGTTGAAATAGCATTGAGCTGCCAAGTAACCGAATCCGTGAAATGCAATTTTTTCACTTTTACCCATGGATAACATAGTAGTACGGACTCACGCATATCTGTTCATAGAGAAAATCGCTTCAACCACCTTAATAGCTTGCAGGCTATGGACCCTTCAGCAGAAAAGGTTTTTCCTGCGCAACGCCCACCATGTTTCACTACCACTGTACCACGCAGTCCGGTTAGTCATTCTCGTCGACGCACTTCAAAGGGATTACTTCCCACACCGCCGGGCCAATTTGACGCACCGAAAGGGTCTTTAACAGGCGGAACCACGGACATTTTCACCGCCGTCCCTTCAACCCTTCATGCGAATACGCCAGCATATATTAATATTCCACCCGACTCAACAACGACACATAGAATGGCCTGCCGGGGACCTTCCCCGGACTTTCATATTATGACGCTGGTCCCTCCCCCGAATGACACTCTGAAACAATGAACCAACGGGCCCAGCCTTGGATGGACGAGGGAGGTTTTAAAAATTTCATTTTTATGAGGAGTATTTGGCGCGTTGAGGGTGAGTGCAGTGTTGACGTTTGCTACGTCTAAACTCACCCACGTCTAATCTCACCAACCAACCACCCCGTTAATTACGTCCAATTCGAAAAGGACAAAAGGAAAAAATAATCCCAATGAAATTTCTAAGCATGAAAAATTATTATACCTTTCAACCCCCGTTTACTTTCACCAACGCGCTGATGTACGCTTAAGTAGCATATTTAATTACCTGCTTGGGTTTACTACTCTGACTATTTTTCGGATGTTGTTTAACTTCTAAAGCCAAGACATCACAGCAGAAATGATCACAGGCGTTAGACAGAGGAAATTTATTGCTGAACCGAAATATTAAAAACGTGATGTTTTACGCGAAAAATAAGGGATCAAAATAGCTGCAAACAACCTTATACATGAAATACCACCTTCGCTAGGTGGGCCAGACCTAGCACTTGTGTTCAATAACTTATTATTATGGCTTACACCTCTCCCCACTTGATTTCTTGCATCATTTTGTTTTCTGGATGATTTAATATCTCCTAGTATTCATGAGTAAATGCTATTGGTAATACTAATCACTTGTAGTATGTAAACCCGTGTACGGTATGGTAGCATGTCTATCAATGTGGCACTTCCATGGTTTCTGGATTGGCCCTGCATTGTTCTCCTGGCTGCCTCCTGGTCCTCAC
This sequence comes from Pyrrhosoma nymphula, assembly GCA_963573305.1. NCBI lineage: Eukaryota > Metazoa > Arthropoda > Insecta > Odonata > Coenagrionidae > Pyrrhosoma > Pyrrhosoma nymphula. Next base: position 82,118,014 of record OY754334.1, on the reverse strand, counting down.
CTTTCGGCCTGGAGAGCGTGCGAGGTCCTGATTTGAACTGAGACGAGTATTGCATGCCTGGTGTGGTATCACCCCATGCCACACACCTATATGCACCCTAGCTTTCACGGTACTTCGTATATGTGGATGAAGATCTGTCGTATCAATTAATTATGAGCTTTCTACGTGAAGTCTTCCGCGTCGAGACGATGATTCGCGGCCCTACTTGAGCAGCGGATGCTAACTTTTTTCAAATTTGAAGTCCATTACCCTTTGGCGTACCCTTTCGGTACACCATTCAGTTGATCGATAATGCTGAGGTGTGTTGAGCACGAATATTTTTATGAACAAATTATAGCGGTAGAATGATTTATATAATGATCAAACCGAAGCCAATTATTTGCTGAAAGATGAGCGAAGCCTCTATAAATTGATGTTAATGCTTAATAATGGCAACTAAGTGATGGTATTGGTAACTATAATTTAACATCGAATCATTGAAAACCGTACAATAGTCAATTTCACTAATCCAATAGTACTTTGGACATTATTCCAAACTTATCGTGGGTAGGTCAAAATTAAAAAAAAATGCTATCCCTAGCCGACTGATCACTAATCTAGCCTAATTATGTGTGATTCTGTTTTGTTACGAAGTGAATGTGTACATATGGTATAATTTTTCTATGCACATGTAGAGTTCTCTGTAACACCACTTGAGTGTAACTGTCAAGAAGACTATATTCATACTTATATTTGTTTTATTCATGGCAACTGTTTATGGAATGTATCTAGTAACAGCGGACATAAGACACAGACAAGAGCATAAACCATTTAAGGAGTAGTTTTTTTTAATATTTCTGAAGTAATACTGATGTTATAATTTCCAGATATTTTACTTTCATAGGTATTGGTGGTTGATGTTTTTTTTGTTTTGAAGACCTTCTGTATCGTAATTTTAACCCTGAAGATGGAAATTATTAAATTCCGAAACGTCGGCAAGTTAAACGTTATTTTTTTAATTTTTTACCTACCCTCCATACGTTATTAATATTGAAAAAGAGGTCGAGATGCATATCACTGAATTATTCCAAACCCTCATCTGAACTTCATGTGGTCTGCGGCGGTACGTTCCTTTTATTGCATTCCTCACTTCAGCATAATAATGTTGTAATATTAGGCGACATTGTTTGTCTTGAAGCGAAGGGGCACTTGAGTAGTATTACAGGCACTTTCAGCAGTAGATAGCATCAGTAGAAAGCAGGCTGCTTTGGTACGCGAGTGAAAAAAAAAAAGAATCACGATGAACGAATGAATGGACGAACAAAACAATCTCTATATTCGCTCACTTTTATTTAATCTCTTTCCACATACGGATAGCGAGTGAACGGGCCTTTTAAAAGCGAGGCTTTTTGTTTTTCAATTTTATTGAGCATCCAGCCAAAAATATGTCATATCTGATCAAGCAACAAAAAAAAAACAAGCGTTACGCTCAGAAGCACGGAGGTCGCCATGTTTGTGGGAAGCGAGCATCTGAATGGCTGATCGTCGAGCGAGGGCCGTGCGGCAAAGCGGGGAAAGGAAGTTGAATGGAGAGAGAGGAGGAGATGGTGGCTTGTGAGCGAATGCCGAAACGTTTTACAGTTTCCTCAAGGAAAAAACTCAAGCGATGATTCCGTCATGCTTTATTATTTGTATATTAGGTGATCTACCGGTTAAGGTAGTTTTTAAACGGAAATAATAAAAAATCCTCTTGACTTTCACATATTTATGGCCCCGTCGATATTTATAATAACCCCAAATATACTTTCACATCGCTTCCACAAAGAGTCAAGAAAAAATCCTTTAAAAAAAATAGAAAACGATTTCTGGCAAAGGTACTACTTTTCGTCAATCGCCTAGAAAATACATTTGGCGGAATGTTTCTCTGCAACTTAGGTTATAGTAGTTCAAAGAACATTTGAATTACAGATAACCGGAAAACATCTGTGTTATCTTAGACCGGGTTCCAATTCAGGTATGCCCCATTAGTACATTCAGTACGAGCCTGGCCCATACTTGCGAAGTAGAAGGGAACACTAGCGCTTGTACGTATATGTGGTCGAAAAATACGTCAAACAAATAAGTGATGGCAGCCGTCACCTTGGCACATCTCGTGTAAATGTTAATAAATTAAATTTTATTGGCAAAGGAAAGTTAATTAAGTCACGCATCTACATCTACATATTACCCCGCAAGCCGCCTCAATAGGCGTGTGGCGGGGGGTGTTAGGACACCAGCCGCTTAAAGATAAAAAGGAAACGCTCTAATGAAATTACGCCTAGCATTTATTGAAGTCCCTTATTGTTCGGGGGAAAAACGAATTACCATACCTATCCGTTCGGCCAAATATCTCTCTTAATTTATCGTTTCTATCGGACCTGGAAATATAGTGGGGTTCTAATATGATGTTCTCCGTGTCGCTCTGAAAGATATCTATTCTCAATTGTTCAAGCAATCTAAGCCTAGCGCGCAGCCTCCGAGTCTCTAGCGGTTCCCAGCCTAATTCGTTTAACATCTGTGTAACGCTTTCAGTACGCCCGTAGCTGTTTTTGACGAATCGCGCAGCTTTCCTTTGTATTTTATTAAGTTCCCGGACTAAGTCTTTCTGCACCGGATCCCATATGCTCGCTGCATATTCAAGGTGTGGCCGGACGAGTGCAAAATAGCACCTCTCTTTTACTTTTTCATCCGAAAATCTTCCCACAATACGCTTGACGAATCCTAGCTTCTTCAGAGCTCTGCCACAAATATTTCTTATATGTGCTCCCCACGATAGGTCCGAAGTTATCGTAACTCCTAGATACTTCACTTCATCTGTCGCCTTTATGTTAACACCATCCACAGCATATACATGGGAATAGTTGGACGACTTCCGCAAGAAATGTACCGCCGTGCATTTGCTCAGATTAAGTTCGAGTCCCCACTCTTGGCTCCACACATGAAAGTTGTTTAAATCCGATGATAGAGTTTCAAAGTCAGAGTGATCACTAATTTCACGATAGATGACAGCGTCGTCGGCGAATAGACGTATTTTACTGCTAATTCGAGAGCATAGATCATTTATGTATATAATGAACAAAAGGGGTCCGATCACGCTTCCTTGCGGGACACCTGATGTCACTTTAACGACATCAGAGCTAATTCCGTCAAGAACTACCTTTTGCTTACGATCACTCAGAAAGTCGCGTATCCAGTTTACTACTGTTTCGTTTAGGCCGCATGACTGTAATTTGTATAAAAGTTTGTTATGAGGTACCGTGTCGAAAGCTTTCTTAAAATCTAGAAATAATGCGTCAACTTGTCTTTTCGATTCGCCAGATTTGAGAACGTCATGAAGAAAGAGCGCGAGTTGTGTTTCACATGATCTACCTTTCCGGAAGCCGTGCTGAGAGCCATGGAGGACGTTACGACTGTCCAGGAACGTCATGATTGCTAACGACGATATGTTCGAGTATCTTGCCTATAATCGACGTTAATGAAATTGGTCGATAGTTCCCTGGGTCGTGTCTGTTTCCCTTTTTGAATATCGGTGTAACGTTTGCAATTTTCCAGTCTAATGGTATCTTTCCTTCAGACAATGACTTCTTGAATATTATGTCTAAGAACGGTGCGATCTGTGGCGCTAACTCCTTGAGGACACGCGCGGGTATTCCCTCCGGACCCGGAGATTTACTATTTTTTATCGACTGTAGCTGTTTAGTTATCCCATCACGTTGAATAGTGATTTCTTTCATCGGTTCCTCAGTGAATTGTATTTCAAAATTACATGCAGTATCGTCTGTGGTGAATACACTCTTGAAGTGGGAATTTAACGTGTTAGCTTTGTCAATATTTTCGGTGACAAGTTTGCCATCATTATCAAATAACGAATCTACGGTTGAAGATTTTCCCTGAAGCTCTCTCGCATATGACCAAAAAGATTTCGGATTTTCTTCGAGTAATTCACCAAGTACTTTTTTCTTGAAATTTAGCAATGCAGAACGCATTGATTTCTTAGTTTTTGAGCGTTGCGCAGCGTAACTTTCTTTTGCTTCAAGTTCCTTCGATTTGTCACCTACCGTAGTGAACTTTTTAACCAAGTTGTACAATTTTCTCTGTCTCTTAAGGTCCCTCCTAACATCGTTGTTATACCAGCGAGGTTCTTTACTGTCGCATTTCAATTTTTGCGGAATATATTCGTTGATTCCCCGTCGTAGAATTTTTAAGAAATATTTCCATGATTCATCAGTGCTTTTATCCTCAGTTTTAGCTACGAAATCCGTGTACGAATCATTAAGCATCTCGCCAAATTTGATGAAGTTGCATTTATCAAATAAATAAATATTGCGTTTCGGTTTTACAGCTGACTCTACTTCAATTTTTAAGGTTGCAAAAATTACTCTGTGATCACTTATGCCGTCAATAATATCGAGCTGTTTTATCAACTTAGGATGGCTTACTGCAAAAAGGTCTAATATTTTATTTCCTCTCGTAGGCTTGTCAACTACTTGGGAAAGTGAGTGATTAGCAAGTGTGTTGAGTAAGATCTCGCTGATTTCCCTATTCCTAGAATTCGGTTTTACAGTGTAAGAATCCCAATTTATAGATGGAAGATTAAAATCTCCCCCAATAATTATTACACTTTTACTGTCTCTCACAGTAAATGCGGATATTTGATTATCTAATTGGTAAATAACATCAATTTTGGAGTTTGGAGGTCTATAGAAAGAGCAAACATGTATACTCCTTTTGTTTCGTTGTTTAATTGTACACCACACGCTTTCTATTTCATTGTCAGTTATTTCGTGGGCGGTGCTGTGTAAATGTGATTTAACTGCTAGAAAAAACTCCGCCACCTGCCCTATCGCTTCGATCGCATCTGTAGATTTTATATCCTGGAGGAAAAACTTCGCTGTCGCTTAAATCCTCAGTAAGCCAGCTCTCCGTTCCTATGACCACGTCTGCGTCCTGAAATATATGCTCGATTTCAGCGCGCTTGTTTTTAACGCTACGGCAATTAACTACTATAAAGTTAATGTCATATTTTGTCGATTGAGTGTCGGTTGGTTCTTTTCCACGCTTATGGGTATTAGGTGGGCGAATTTCACTGGAAGTGCTTATTACATTTGATATCATTTCTTTCACTGGAGTACGAGTTTTGGGAAAATTGCCACTATTTACCGGCTTTAGTGCTCCTAAGTTTACTTGGGTGTGAACATTTTCGCAATGCGGATTTCCTCGGAGGCTGCGGTTACGCAGGAGCATAGTAAGAGATCGTGAACATAGAAATGCCAGATAAATTAACATATGGATTGAAATTTGCCCACATGATATCTAACGATGTTCGTGACCCTTGCTATAGCGGACTCCATGATGAATTAAAACGACTCATACGGCCGGCTATATAGTAACACTTACTAGCTTACTCTCTTACTAGCCCGTACAAGTCCTTTCGTTTTCATGAGGTTGGTCCAAAAGTTGAACTTGTGACGTCACTTCCTGAATAAGGGAAATATTAAGTACGGCTAGTACGCCTCAACGTGGATTGGAACACGGCGTAATACCAATATATTTTTATAGCAAGAAATTTTTTCCTGGGAAATTGGCAGGGATAGTCACGAGCATATAAACATTAGGGATGCCATTCAAGAGTTACGATGACGATGCAAATTCCAGTGAGGCAATGTTAACCAAAATCTAACTTTACTCTTGATTCAAATATAAAAAAGTCAAATATTGGTATCACCTAGCATTTATACATATATGTACTTCCAATAAATTCGAGGCAACCCGGCCCAAAATAAAATTTGTTACAGTTGTACATGAAAAGCGTCGCACGCACTCACTCCCTTACTAATATACAATCAATTAAGCAGTGCTCTCATAGGTGTTCACTTAGCTTCCGAAATTGTATATTTGACGGAATCCCTGTCCGGCCGTTGGGTGGACATCTGTTTTTGACGCGAAACTGTCAGTTGAGGGAATTTCAGATTCCAATGCGTTTCCTTCCGTTGTCCATCGATTTATTTCCGTTTCCATCGCGTACAGCCTCGGTTAACTGTTTCCGGCATCTCTCTATTTTCAGGCATGTACTATATATGTGATACCTACCGAGACTCTCATTGAAATGCTATTGCCCTGAATATCAGCCCGGGTCAATTGTAAGAATGCATATTATTATACACTAGCAGAAATGCCCGTTGTTTTTTAACAGTAGGGATAAAAGTAGGAAACAATGTAGAAGATCTATTCAAACAAAGGTAAATCTGACTTCTCATTTCTCATCTTTGTATTTTTTACCAAGTGGAAAATGTCCATTTTGTCGCCTAATGATGCTAAATAGTATTAAACTACTCTAATGAAATTTTATATTCTTAAAATAGTAAAAATAGAAAAAGTATTCCAGTTTCGGAATAGGGGGCGTGGGGTAGATCACCATTAATTTCGAGCACATTTTCGGTGAGTGAGTTTGAGCGCGATCTTTTTCCAGTACTAATAGACCCCACATTTGGATTTTCATTTAAAATAATTTTCATGAGCCTACGCTCAAAATTTCAAGATAAACGGCTCATTTCTTCATTCGTTCCGAGGCTAAATAGAACGCAGCGATTAAGGGGCTTAGAGCCCATTGGAACCCTAACCATCCCTCTTGAGCTCGGTATTAAGGTTTAATAGGTTAAGTCGTAGGTCACTAGCAGTATGCAAAATTATACGCTGTAAGCTATATACTACGCATACCAATTGGCCCTAACTATAAAAATCAATGTGACGTTTAAAATGCAGATACTCTATAAATGCCATTAAATGCACATAGAGAAGGGCTGGGGTAAAAAGTACTCAAACTATATTTGCTTTTACTCATAATTGACATAGCTTAGTACTTTTCTACAACATTTTATTATAGCACGACGCGTTTCACCGCTTTACGGTATCGTCAGCTTTACAAAATAAAATATAATATACATTAGTTTGATATTTCAGTTTGTTATTGTTGTTGTAGTTACGGAGGAGGAGGGGGGAAACCAGATATTGGGGCAGGGTTGAGGGGAGGAAAAATAAAAGACACGATGATTAAGGGCTGGTGAGGCGGGAAAGATTAAATTTATCTGAAAGGAGGGGGGAGGGATGCGGAAACCGCTGGCCTCCTACTTTCATTCCCACATCTAGCTCATCCCATGCCTCTCTTACCATTTCCTGAGCATAGATGTCAAAAAGTAAATGCGACAACGGACACCCATACCGCACCCCACGACCTATACCTGCCCACCCTGATTCACCGTCAGCTACCCTCACCTGAGCCCTCTGCCCCATGTATAAGTTTCAGATGAGTCTCCTATCACGCCAACCTATTCCTATTTTCCCCAGTATCTGCCTTAGTTTCTCCCAGTTTACTCTGTCAAACGCCTTTTCGAAATCTACAAAGCAAGTGAAAGCATCCTGATTATGCTCTACGTTTCGATCTATAAGTGTCCTCATTACCGAAATCGCGTCTCTGGTTGCCCTCCCCTTCCTGAACCCAAATTGGTCATCGCCAAAATAGCAGTTTGCTCTGCTCTCCAACCTTCTATTTCGTATTCTAAGCAAGACTTTTGCCGCGTGCGAAATTAAACTGATTGTTCTATACTCCTCGCATTCTGACGCTTTCTTCTTCGGGATAGGTATTAATACTGTTTTCACGAAATCCTCTGGCCATACTCCTTCCTCGTAGATCCTGCGAATAAGTTCGAAAAACGATTTTCTCCCCTTACTACCTAGATTCTTCAGTAGCTCCGAAGGTAGGTTATCGGTTCCCACGGCTTTTCTACCCTTCATCTCTCTTAATGTCCTCTCTATTTTGCTGTCAAGTAACTCTGGTCCGAGGTTATCCTTACCTATTGTTCCTTCATCCTCTAGATCTAGGCTCAAGGGTCTATTCTCGCTGTCATATAGCTCCTCTACGTATTCTCTCCATATTTCCTGGATATCTTCCTGTTCGATTAATATCTTCCCTGTTTTGTCCTTAACCTTTGACATCGTTTCACCTCTCTTACCACCCGATAACATATTCACCTTGGCGTACAAAGCCCCCACTTCCCCCTCCTCCTGCATCTTTTCCATTTCCTCACATTGTCCCTTCCACCAGTTTACTGATTTTGGATATGAAAATCTAATTTTAAAAGTAAAGACGAAACGTAAATCACAATTGAATGCAATAATAAATGCTTCGTACTTTCAGCCATCCGATGGTGAAAATTTCAACCCTGTATAGATAAAAGTAAGAAACAATATATAGGTTCTATTCAAACAAAAGAGAATCTGATTTTTCATTTAACATAATAATTTTTTAACAATTGATAATAGCCCGTTCTGTCGCTTAATGATGCATAGTATTAAGCTATTTTACTAAAATGGATTATTCTTTAAAACCAGTGAAATTAATTTAAAAAAGCAAAAAAATAAACCTCTGTACTGATTCTAATTTTCTTATGGAAGTAAATTCTAGAGGCCCGTTTAGCGGCCTTTGGATCCTTGGTGAAATTTAAATATAGCCTATATTCGTCCCAGTGTACTCACATTACCCACATGCTAAATTTCAAAGGAATCCGTTCAGCCGTTTTTGCGTATTTGAGTAACATAAACACAGACAGACACCATTAGATTTTTATATAGGTAATAGTATAGGATTAGGGTAATTTACGATGTATGTAAACATCAGTATCATGTAATCATATGTATGTTAGAGATTTATGGAGGTGATCTGCACCTGTACAAATCTGGAGAAAGTTTATATGCGCAGACCCATATTTACTCACACAATTTCATTCTTCATCTCAGCATACGTCCTCCCTCACTTCATCCCGTCCATAAAACCTATTCTCTTTCTTCCCCTTCCCCGCTTAACCAACACCCTACCTGCTACCACGGCCTTCAGCAACCCATTCTTACCTCTTCCAGTCACGTATTCTGCCTCCTCCTAATCTGATCTAGAAGTTTCCTTTCCTCACCCACCATATAAACCACTTCCTCTTTTGTCTTCCTTTCCGTACTCCGTACCTTCTCCATTCCCCTCCACACGTACATCTCTAATGACTCCTGCCTATTCTCGTCTTCTTGTCTCTGAGTCCACGTTTCTGAACCATGAAATCCGTATAAAACTTTTTACCAACCTCTTCCGTATATATTTATCTAAGGCCTTCGATATCAGCTCCCTACTATTGATAAACGCTTCTTTTGCTTGAGCTATTCTCTTTCTAATGTCTATGCTACTTTTCCAAATTTCTTCTAGCGTATTATTTTAGTAATTAAATTGTTCCATTTGCACCGGTTTGTGCCTTCCTACCATTATGATCAGCCCCGCCTCCTTTTTCACTTGAAAATTTCACTGCTCTTGTTTTCTAATTAATTACCCTCATTCCCTATTCACTGACTTACTTACGTATCTTCCAAATTAGATGTATTAAGTACTAACTGAAATAACTTAGCACTGCTCTACACGACTTAGTTTTCACAATATCCTGACCGATTTCCTAATTCAAGCGCCATTCTTTAGGATATGCATTATAATGACGAATAATGATGCATGTACTTCAGGGTGCAATTCACATGCAACATGCATTTTAAATGTTTGTTATTAAATTGGACATAGAAACATGCAAGCAGGAAATCTGCTTAAGGAGCAATAGGGAGCAAATCAACTAATTAACCACACTAGTTATCGACAAACCTATTTATAAGTTTCATTTGCAGCAATTATACATGAGGACTACTTTCTGTTAAGGGAACATTTGTTTGCTTTTCAAGGGTGATGTGTGAAGAAAAACACACACTCAAACTCATAGAAAAACCCTCCCACAAACACTATGGGAGAATTACAGTAAAATTCAGCTCTACGAATACGTAAACGTTAGTGATGACGGAACTAGTCCCGGCTCTGGAAACCGAATCCATTGAACGCGGTCACGTGGTATTCTTACACAGCCATCAATCGGACGGAACGACCTTGCGGTCGGTGAGGGCGACAGTAGTAGGAAGGAGATATGTGCCCGGTCAAATGGTTTCCTATCAATCCCGCGAACGCGCGGTTGTTAGTTGTGTTCGAGAGCGCGCATTGTCGAACAATAGAGTCGGGGGGGCAGAAAATAAATGGACGAAACATGGCCGCCGAGGAACAACATCGTCAACGACCCCCACCGCGTGCGCGATCGAACAATGGAGCATCGCCCCTCTGCACTTGTTACGATCGCCTTTGGTTCGATTCTGAAACGGAGTGACTGTCATGAGACCCAGAACTATTATTTTCAGAGCCTCAATGATTCTTTTCCATATTTTGCAGCGGCAGGAGAAAGCGCGGACGTTTAATATAGCCGTGATATTTGCGGATAAAAGTCACTTTAATGTACTGTCAGTATGTTTAAATTATAATGAAGAATCCCTCAACCTATTAATTACAGTAAAAAATGTATGCTGAAAAAAATACTATATATATCCGTAGAATAAGAAGGATAATTGTTTGTCTTGGTCGTGTTACCACCGTGACGATGGAATATAGGTAGCAGTAATGTTGGTACGTTAATGATCATTGTCACGTTCTGGGGTCCTTCTCTTTGGCGTAATTGTTAGGGGTGGTCTACCGGTAACGATGGCCTTAGATGGAAATTTTAATATCCATACAATTGTTGACAACTAATTTATTGATAAACAACATCCATAACGATTTTACTTATACTTAACTTTAAATTATTCATAACATTTTTGGACAGTTAATACACCCAAAACTGGTATAAGAGGCGGATTTGTCGAGTTATCGAAACTATTTATCAATAATATAGTATAGGAAATAATTTACTAAAAAGCACGGGATTATAGATTAAATTTATGGATGAGTTGCGCGCGATTGCCATGTTAGTTAAGTAATTTTTCGCAAAGAAACAGTTTTCACCTTCAAGCGTCAAGAGGCCTTTATTCACATCAGAAATGTCTATGTTTACAGCCAGTTTATATACCTCGGGGGCTACGACAGAAGAAGCGCGGATTCCACAGCGAGTTTACGCAACCGCCCCGTCACCTGTTTAGCCGAATGGGTGCGATGGGTGCGCATTCCTTCGCTCGCCAGCGAATCCTTCTGGCATGGTTCTGCACCTCGGTTCGCGTCGGGCGTTGACGCAGTAACGGGGTAATTATTGGACGACGATCCCTTGTCGTCACGCTTCGCATCCTTTGCCTCAGGAAAAGTTGGGAAGCCCTCGCATCGCACCTTACTAATTGCGTCAGAGGGACCGCAAACAAACGAAGAGCGCGCATCGTTCGTGGAAAGGAAAAAAACATAAGAACGCACGATTTCCCTAGTATATCGTGCCCTATCACAGTGTGAAGCAGTCGAGTTTAAGGCAGTTTGAGCGAGATATCACTACTATAAATATGCGATGAGTTTTGTTTTATTACAAGGAAAAATATCTCATCTTTTCGGTGATAACAATATATTAGCCACTAACCGTTAACTTTTCAAGATATTTACCAAAAAAACAACAGCCATTTTCCGTTGGAAAATGGTACGCGTATGCACTCCAAAGAGACTTTATTTTTAAAAAAATTTCTAACGCATCATCTTGTCAGAAATTTAAGTGCATAGTTTGTATGTTTTCTCAACTATTCTCCAAGATAAACCACGTACTCATCTCACTAAATTTTACAGAATCGCAAAAAATCTTCGGTCGAAAAGGCGTCTTCAGTGTTCGGCGCGAAAAATATGAGTCATGCTAAAACCATATTCATGTATAATTAGTTAATTAGCGAGAATTTAAGTAATTTTAAATCAATCTTTTTGTAACAAGATCTTTTGTTGTGAAAAATCTGCATTTCTAAGGTATTGTCAATAATCGCTGATGAATTGTTTCCCTCCATATAATCACCGACTCTAATACGTTCTTTAATAACTGATTACGCTTCCTATACCTAACCGGCAGTTTGATTTATTTTACAAAACCCGAACTCTCAGTTTATATTATAACTAGAGGACTTATAGGCTACGTCATCTAGTGGTTTAAGTTAACCAGACACAGTTAACAGAGACATAAATGTCATAAGATTATCTAACATATTTTTCCGATTCGAGTGGTAAGTTTAAATTAAAAATGTTCAATGCATCCTCTCCTATTAAGAAAACTTCGAATATACATCATTTTTCACATCTGTTTTTTTGTTCTTTTTATCTTTTCAGGTAAGGAGAAAAACTCAATGGGTTGAAAATGGGATTGCCTGTGCTCTGACCAGCGGAAATGTGTAAGTCGTAAGCGAGACTGAATCGTATATCTTCCTCCTATTGCTCTAGTACAACATAATATTTTTCTCCCATCTTTATGACTTTCAACCATACTTTTCTTTAAGGTCGTTTTACAGAAAAAACAATGAAATATCATATAATTTATTCATCCTGGCTACAGAATACGAACTACAAAACCATACCTCTACACGCTATTTCATTCTCAAATCGAACTTCAAATTGCATTGTGTTAAAAAAGAGAGTAGGTGAAATATGGATAAAATTAACAGTTCTCTATAAGATACAAATAATATAAAAAAAAACTATTTCTAAGAAGTAAATACTCCCAGGGAAATAAACGGTAATGAAATAAAGGCACCAATCCATATTAGTTTTCGAGTTCTAGGAAATAACTACAGGAACTGATGTGAAAATATATGATAGTACAATGGAGTCGGGTCATATGGCCGTAAAAAGTGTCCATTGAAAACATAATATTCGAATATTATTCATATTCTTTTTTCTTATATTTGTTTCTTATAGCTATGGACTGTCATCAGTGAAAGCGATGTCTATTTAAACAGTATAAACGAAAATTTGGAAATAGGTTTTAGTTTTGACTCATACAGTCGCGGCAGAACCTCTTAAAGGTAGTCTCATTGAGATATCACTTCAGAAAAAGATGCAATGAATTTGTTCCCATCATAAACAAAAATTCTCATACTTCCAATGGTAAAAAAATACATACCACCATACTTTCCGAGTTATTTGCCAAAACCAAAATACCAAAAATACCAGACATTTTGCATAGTAAATGGTACGGGCACGCACTCCAGAGAGACTTTTTAAAAAAATAAGAATTTCTAACGAATTGATATCACCAGAAATTTAAAAGCGTGTAGTTTGTATTAATTCTCAACAATTTTTAAAAAGAAGTCAATTACCAACCGCTGTAATTTTAAAAACTACACTGCCAAAAAACTATGGGGTCGCAACCAGGGATGTGAAACGTAACCGAACCTCTGAAGCGGTACGGTTCCACGTGAAACCGAACCTTTTTCTCGGTAAGAGAGCGGTTCGGTCCGAACCGAACCGTGTCTGCGAAAGAGAAGAGGTTCGGTTCAAGCTGAAGCGGAACCGGCCGTAACAATTTGAACCGCTTTTGGAGCGGTTTTTTTCGGTCCAGTGGCGGTACAGGGGCGCAAGGGGAAGGGGAGCAATCCCTTTGGCAGGGACTGTGAAGACTGAGATATGTAATATGACACGTAAATGCTGCTGCTCGCTGCTGCGTTCGAGTATAAGGGTGCTATCTTAGAATATTGAATAATATTTGTTATTTTCCTTCTAAAACCACTATTTTGATCGTTGGGTGTTTTACTCCTTTCATATTTTCCGCTCCCTCCGAAACTTTTACTCTAAGACGACCACTCGTAAGGGTTCAAACAACAAAGCGAAACAAAACAACTAAGGGTTCCACATAGCATCGGCGATTTTGCTGCAGCTGCATGTGTTGGGCGGTATTCCCCTTTCAAGATTTCTCTTTGTTTATTTACGATGGTGGATTAGGGTGTCCCTTGGTGTGCACCACTCAGTCCGGCTCGCTAAGGTCGGAGGGGGGGGGGCGAGAAGAGGTAAGAGGGTGAGGAAGTATAATAGCACGCTGTAAGTGGCAAGATTTAGTCGGTACGTTTGTATGTACATTGAGGACAGATTTCTCGGAAGTGCCTTCGGCATGTCATAAACATGGGTGTGAGGGGTGAGGTTTGTCATTACTCGCTTCCGAACTGAAGCCGAAAACAAATTTTAGTTAGCTTGACAGGGTTCATTCACGCCACTTATTGCAGATCTTGAGAAGAATATTCTACCAAATGCTCAAGTTAGTTTAATTTTTTACTGGTAGTTTGAATTTTAGTGCCAAATTGGTGTCAAAGAAAATATAGTGATCCAGAACGATATGAACTAGTCAGTGCCGACCTTGCAGCTCCTACCACGCAAGTAAGCGTTGAAAGGCTTTTTTCACACACAAAGTTTATACTGCAATCAATAATAAGCAGATTACGTTTAAAAATCGTCAACGACATTCAATTGGTTAGAGGTAATAGAATATTCAAAAGAAAAGAAGAAAATCAAGATTTGTAAGTCACTAAATTACATTTTTGGCATAAAGTTTTTGTAAATGTTTCATTGATCTCATGTCCTTTCCAAATACCTATTATAACACCCTTTGATGTCCATACTTGTATATAAAAATTAGTCGCGTATGTTCTGCCACGTCCTTTGATGTTGACCTTATCAGAATAATGATCTGTCAATGAGAAAACCTTGTTGCTTCCATAAGATTTTGATAACACGGTTTATAACCATAGGAACGAGCAGTAAGTAGGATCAGGGAAACCCAGAGAGAATACCGAAGCGAACACGCTTTTGCAACAAAAGAGGGATGTCCTTCTGTAGGGTCAACTCCACCGCGTTCATAGCATGAGTCTTGAGTATGTGCTGTGTGCGACCTGGGATTCCCAGCCTGAGTATAACGGTAAGGTGGGTGGAAGGGTCGGGGACCGTCCTAACACGTGTTCGTGACCGTCCCACCCCTGAGGCTCATAAAATGACCGTCCCTGAGAGGTCCACAAAATATTCAATAGACAGATGATAACAGCGCATCGTGTTTGGTTTGGATCTCAGTTGGTTGCTTATCATAGGCTCCATTCAGTTACACTTTGCTCAGTGATCACTTGATCATGACGTCATAATCACTTAATGTGAGAGCGCCGATATGGGTGTGCCGAGACTCTCACTTGTTTTCCTCCCTTCTGCTCACGAGAGATTATCATGGTGATCGGTGTTTTTCTCCACTCACCAAATGGCGACCGATCACAGCCGTGACGTCGTTTCATTCAGTCCCAAGACGTCACAGCGCTCACTTGATCAGTATACCAAGGTTATCGCTCAGAGCGGCAAAATGCACCCAACCTTCTTTTGGTAAATTTTACTCCGTACCGAACCGTTTTTCCTAGTTTGGAACCGGAACCGAAACGATTTTTTCGTTTCTGAAACAAGATTCTCAAAAACGGTTTGGTTCCACGTTTGTTACGAACCGATTTTCGTTCCAAGCGCTTTTGTTACAGAAGAGGTTCGGTTTCATGAACCGTTTCTTTGGACCGAACCCTTCCAGAAGCGGTTCATGGAACGAAATTTCGTTACGTTTCACATCCCTGGTCGCAACCAATATTTTGCATACAAAGGACTTTACCAAAAGACTTCACTATTGAGTAACGTTGTATAAAGTTTTTAGTATCCTATGTTGTGCAGGACCAGAAATTTCCGGCATTCGAGGCTTGCCTCAACCTATACACTAATTTGTTGAATAGTCTAGTATCACAAGTCGTGATTAGGACTTGGTTGCTTCCGGTGAAAAGTCTTTCGCATCACAAATGTTGGTTGCGCCCCCATGGTTTCATTGTTAGTCATAAACAATCACGTTCTGCCTGTTGCAGTTGAGACAGCTCAAAAAGCTGCTTTTTAGTACTCGTTGAAACAAACCATATTTTTTTTGAGTTTTCAATAATTTATTTTATTTCATAAATTTTAGTTTAAAATAATTTTGCTTCAATTTTTCATTCTATTATTTCCTTTCTTCTATGAATAAAATATTGAAAAATTTACAGTGAAATTATTGATGAAAAAGAATGCAACGAATTTTTTGTGCGAAATGAATGTTTAAATTTTGAGTTAATTTGTTTAAAACGATCAAGTATTGTATTGTCATCAGAAATACACATGTGGGAAAAGTTTCAAGAGAATCGACATGGTGGAAATGGGTGAAAAATTGGTTACACGATTTCACCCAAACGAGCAGAGATGTCAAGTCAAATAAAACCATGTAAAAACCATGAAATAATAAAATAAGAGTAGGTTTGAGATACGGGGACAGAAAGCAGAGAATACATACAAACTAGTCTAATATGTGCCGCTCGTGTGTGCGATGCGATGGAGGTATCCCAAATTCCTGGTGGAAGACTTGAATGGGGCCTGAGGGTGAAGAAGGTATGCCTTGTCCTAATGTTTTAGATCAGAAAAGTAAGGACAACGTTTGTCCTCGACCGATGCCGACTACCATGGAAATTAGGGAAAATATGTGGCCTTAAACCATAGTAGTATTACATAAAACATCACAGTTGATGGCACCACACGGTTCAAATTCACTAAAAATGCTTGGCAATAAATTTGCTTCCGTAGGAACACATTTACTCACTATTTTCCCCAAGTACTCAATACGTCTGTTTTGGTTGTGTTGCCAGTACTTTCCCAATCTAGAGCTTTAAAACTTATCCCACCCATTTTGAATGCGGCAGGAAATGGGTCTGGTAGCGGCGGGTTGTAAATGTTCGGTGGCTAGAGGTGTTTGGGGAAGGCAATGCGATTACTCACTCTGAGATGAATGAACGATCACCTGAAGTTCGCTTCCTAAAGGCATGTACACATGACGCCTTACATTGTATGATCAATGACTAAACTTACGGCGCCAGATCGGCAATCCTTGGGCGGTGACACTCGTGGCAGCGACAAATGTCACCTCCGTGTACAAACGGAGCCAGGAGGCGGCATTAAGTTATCTACCTTTTAATACATCATCTACACGGGTACTGATATAGGAGGAAAAAACGCTATATTTTTTACCACTTGCTTGGAATTACATTGAATGTCACAAGGTGGTACCTATGTGATGTACGTGAACATAGGACGAAATTTCTTGCCTGCAGCTTTGCGATCAATTCCTGGCAACAGAAATATCTCCGAGTGTACGGGCCTTACCCATGAAGTTCAAGTCTGACTTCATAACAAGCAGGCGCTAAACCACCCAGATTCTTGAAGTTAATTCCGCCATTGCTAAGGAGGCTGAAATTGATTTTGAGGAGGCATGGCCATGTACGCTCATGGGCGAAGGTTTAAGCAAAATCAGGGGTACATGGGAAGGATATTGTGCCGACTTGGTGAGGCCTATCAGTCATAAATTATCGCATTACTCGAAGATTTCAATAATTATTTGACGGAAGTAAAACGCTGGAAAGCACC
Source organism: Pyrrhosoma nymphula (assembly GCA_963573305.1). Classification (NCBI taxonomy): domain Eukaryota; kingdom Metazoa; phylum Arthropoda; class Insecta; order Odonata; family Coenagrionidae; genus Pyrrhosoma; species Pyrrhosoma nymphula. The sequence continues at coordinate 82,100,706 of OY754334.1, read as the reverse complement.
AATGCTTAAATGAGGACCAAACTGTGCCGACTGTAATATCGGAGTTTGCTTCAAGAATTAAGCGGAATGTCGCCTTCATTTTTTTGTAACCTCCTAGGCCATTACAGTCGTAGGGGTGTAGGGTATGCCTGGGTACAGTGGTAGCAAAACATGGTGCCAATTAACGTATTTCTATTGTTTTCTGTTTCTTGGAGGAGCTCATCCCAGTCACTTGTTTACATTGATTCCTGCAACGATACTGAACACAGATAGCTCCTTTAATGGTCGGCTGCAGAAACGACTCATACCTATGTATGTAAAAGAGTTATGAAATCTATTATCCAAAGCATTCGCTCAATACACGTTAAAGAAAAATAATTCCATAAATGTATGGGTTTCATAAATGCCATCATAACTCATTTGGCCTGATGGAGTTACGTGTTTTAGAGTTCTATAAACAACCAAAATGGCGGACGCGTAATAAACCGCTTATAGGGTTTAATATTTTATAAGTGATTTTTCATGTGATAAATGACGATTTCATTTACTCATGCTGAATATTAATAATGTGCAACAGAAATGCATATACTTAAGATTAACGTACGTAAATATTTTTCAGCGGTAGGATAGTAGACTAAACATTCGAATTAATAAGTTTCGAAAGCGATAGTTCTTGCAACCCGAATTTAGGAATGAGATTCATAACTTTGTAAATCTTATAACTATCCATCCCATAGCAAAACTTTTTGTGCAACCTGACACAAATCGTCCAGGTAATCTTTTCACGAAGCTTAGAATCAACATCCAGAAAACTATTCGTTACAATCAAGGTGGTTTGGAAAAAAAGGAGGGGACAAGCCCTGCAAGGCACAAAACATCGCATTTTTTTCTGACGTTTACGAATATTTTACGAAAACTAAATGCGAATACCAACCAATGAAACTCAAAGTTTTACATCAAGTCTCCAGCCCAGTAGAATTGACGAGCGGTGGCTCGTGAAGTTGATTTTCGTCCGGAAGGGTCAAGCGCATTCATTGCTAATCAATTGGTCACGGGGAAACGAACTCTCGGCAGGTGTGTGTGATAACGGTAATCGTTCACCGCATGGGCGACGTGCAGTGGGACGCAATCGCGACCGACAACACTGGCACGTCCACTATTTATCCCACGAGGAAAAATACATGAGGTGAGGTGACGGAGGCATTCGGACTCTCCCCGCAACTCCTAGGGTGACCTCGGTTCCAACCGCATGCACGACTGAACTGATTTCGAGCTCTCCGCGAAGACGCCGCGAAGCGCGACTTGGCGGTGGAAGTAAGCGGCAGGAATTTTCGGAAAGACGACGCCCTCGATCTCCTATGAATCGCCGATCGAATAAAACCCATTCACATTTACGGTGGTGGGGGTGGGAACGTTTTTGTTTATTTGTAGATTTGTATGAAACGTTGCATACGTGTTCTCATTAGTGATATCTATAGATAAAAGTTAAAATACTTTAATTTCAGTCATTTGATAATATTTTGAAATTCACTGCAATTTTAACACGTATACTAATTGAAAATGAGATTTATTTCGTAATAACGCCATTACACGCTTACAGGTTTTTTTCTCAACGTGAAATATGTCAGCGTAACATTTTTCATGCACTATTATTTCTGCTGACGAATAACAAAGTTGTCACACCGCAAATGATTCGAAAAAAAACACACTTAAATATAAATTTCACCTAAATATACAATTTCGCGCACTGAAAACTCATGTCATACCAAGTATTTACTCAAGGCGAAAATGTAATACCACATAAATAGATCCTACTTTAATGAAATGTGTTGTTAGAATTTTTTTTTCGACTTACTTGACAAATTATCAAAATGTGCACTCAATAACCCACGATTACCGCTCCAGTCACCATTGGGTTAATCTCCCGCAATTTCTTATTCTGGTGACAGCTTTTTCTTTGAACCAAAATCTTCAGGAGTTTGGCGATCTTAACTAATATGGCGGCGGAGTAACACTTTTTGTCGATGTGTGTACAAGCAAGAGGGCGCTGAACGTCTACTTTTCCTCGGAAAATTCCCCGTTTCCACTACGCTCATCTTACGCCGATTAGGCCTGACGCGGTTACATTTTGTAATGGAAACGCCAGCTAGCGCCAACCGTGATTGAATTTCTAACCACGGTTGGCTGACGCGTGTTAGCCGGTAACGCGTGTCAAAAATTATAGTGGAAACGCTACTTCTCTGCATATGTGAACAATTTACGAATGTATTTCACACTTGGAGATGCCGGAGCCAGTTGCAGTAGAGTCTTAAATAAATGTCTACAAGGGGCACAATTATAGCCTCCATTAAGGCCGCCACACACCGAATGCTATGCTAAGCGCGCTACCAGATTTCGCGACGTGTCTTAAGATCCCGTAAAGCGATTTCCCACTGCCCGCACACACCAAATGCGAGCCACGCGAACCGATGCGAACTTCCCTAGCGCTCTATCGCAGGGGATCGCTCGGCCGGCGATTTCCTGTTCGCTTAGCTTCCGTGGCGCATGCGCAGTATCTATTGCGGTAAATGAGCACTTTTGTCCTGCCAGCCCAAATTAATTTTTAATCTAATTACAACAGAGCTATTTCAACTATTTTACGTACATTAGTTCTGCACACTATGCGTATTGTATAAAATCAGTCATCATTGCAATTAAGTCAATATTAACGGAATATTCAAGTGTCAAATCTGAGAAGTGCGTTTTACGCCGTCCGCCATCTTGCTACATAGCACGGCATGGTTAGCTTCTGGTGTGTGCGCGCACATAGCGGACGTTCGTTGCGAGAATAGTTCTCACGCTTAGCATAGCATTCGGTGTGTGGCGGCCTTAAATCTCAAATGGTTTGTTATGAATTTTGGGCTGTAAATAAAACCCTTTCGTTAGTCAACTCTTTACCTGCCCTAACTTCCCTGAAGGCCATTCGTTAACGCGGGGCATGCATTTCTCCTGGAACGCAAGTTGGTTACCCAGTACTCTCTAACCAGCGTGAGGAAGAGCGTACACTGGAAACAAGGCATAAGAGCGGAAGCGGGGGTATAAGCCCGCTGGAGGGGACGCGGACTAGACGTGAGTCGATCCCGTGATGAGGCCCAGCACGCCATCCACCCACCTCTCATTCGGCCGTGCGAGAGATTGAAGGCACGCGCGTGGGCCAAGCGACGCCCAACATAACGGTAAACGTTTCCTCCCTCAAGGCATCTCGGCAAACAGAGTACGATCGATCAATTCCGTGACTCATCACCACGGAAAAAAATAAAATAAAAAGGTCGGGTGCAGCCATTGATTTTTTATGCATCTTTTTTTTTTAATCGGCGATCGCGAACGGAAACAATGTCAGTGGACAGGAATTGTGATATTCAAATACAGTTCAGTTTTGTGCTTCAGATTTGTGTTCTGTCATTTTTGTTTTCACAACAGAAACGGAGCACTTCTTATGGATGGGATATAGTCTCGGTAAACACTAGCGGCACGCGACACCCGACTCCTGGACTGTTGAGCCGTTGCGTGGTTACGTTTAAGCAAGCGCTTTGAATTAATTCACAATACGGTCACTTGAGGGATATGGTGTAATTTAATATGGATATTTGAACTCTATACATATGTGCATTTCATGCCAGCAATTATCATAAATGTTTAAATATAATTTTCATATTCATATTTTCAGAAAAATCAATTTATCTATTTATGTTTATTTATATTGTGTGCTCCTATTTTATTTATATAAAATTATCTATATATATATATATATATATATAAGTAATCTACACTGACATTAATATCTATACTCAAGTGTTGCACTTCTGTCGGCCATCCGGCGACGACCACACCTTTTTTCTGATGCATATTTAAAAATTAAAATCTGCGACTGAACGGAAACTATGTCAGTGGATAGGAAAAGCGATGGCTGCATGTGTTGTGTTTCTAGGGCAGTACAGTTTTGTTCTTCAGAGTAGTGTTCCATCATTTTCTCATTTTTTTGTTATTAATGGACTGGCAGTTGCTCATCTCCTTCCGTCGGGGAGGTCATACGGCAACGTGTTTGCGAATTTTTGTTTAATAATATGGAAAAAAATTTTAAAAGAAATATGCATTGACATTTCAACATAAAATTCGTTGAGAAAATGAAAAAACCTGCCGGCACGATATTTCGACCTCCTTTACTGCTACGATTAATCTCTAAGTTCTTTCATAAAATGGGTAAACCCAGTGATTTATTCTATTCCTCGCTCAAAAATGATTTACAAACATACCTTCTTCGTCACTTGAGTCAGTAGTTGACACTGTGCAGTACCTAGCCACCCACTAGGCCACACCAAACTTAATACCTGATTGAAGAAAAATCTGTCAATAAGAGTTCCTTCATGTGTTAAGGCTAGTCACTAACCAGTTACTAATTAGTTTACAAGTTTAGTCACAGACCAGTTACGATTGTGTTGAGTAGCCCGGTGTGAATAGGGCTTCATGATTAATGTAGTACTTTTTTATATCATTTCCATTTGGTATTTTTTATAGATGGCATCATCACGGAACAGTGACAATTCCGCTACAAATACGTAGGTATGTTTTGTCTTGACATGCAATGATCGCCATGAAGTTAATGGCAAAGTTAGTCCCACTGAACATTTACGCGAAACCTTGGTTACAATCAAGGTTACCTGAAATCCCATTGTTTCTCCGGATGATACCAAGACATTCAGATTCTTTTATCTCCCTGCGGCCACCCCTGCCCTACAAGGAATTTCCTCCCTTGTTGATATTATCTGGCCGTAAAATATTCAGCGTTCGCCTCCAGCATAAAATTGTGAAAGTATACAGTCTTCTCAGGTTTTATTTTTCCATCCAACGATTGACATATCTGTTCCATTAACTACAGCTCTCCCCGGAGGTATATATCTACGTCCTACACACATGTAGGCTAGTACAAATGACGAAACATTTCGGGTGACACGGAGGATATTTCTTAAACCTCGCATTATGTATGCTTTCCATTTGCTTCATTGCGGTGCTAACTTTGCAATAAAACTGAGCAGTTGCTTCCCATTCGATTCAGACTCTGCGTACCGGGCATTGAGACTTCAAAACAGATCGAGAGCAGATATCATATACGCTTGAGGAATATCGATAAACGCATCACCGATGGTTGTTTTCGTGTTGATTTTCGGTAATGGTGTCAAGAATGGAGAATGCTAAGTTTCAAATTACTCTGTGGTAAAGAATCAGCTTTTGTTAGTAAATTTTCGCAGTTCATTTTAATTTTAATAAATTTCTTTTGGTTTTCTACGAATTACTTTAAATTTAGAAGAGGGTCACAGTATAGACATCAAAAGGGCGAAAGATTTATGTAAAGAAAGCAGCAACTATCCACGGGTCATCAGGGAAGTAATTGAAATAGAAAATATCTAACAAATTAAACGGAGAGGATGGCTACAAACTCCCTTACACGTGGAAAAGACTTTGCAAAATACAAGTAGGTACATATAAATTAATTCTGTTACATAATAACCGCCAAAGTATGTTCATTTATTGGTGATTGTTGGTTCAGAAAGCCTGACGAAGCCGGCATAAAAGCACGGTGAAACTGTAGCTCAAAAAGTAATTATACCGCAGAAACCCCAAAGAAATTCATTAAATTCAGCTTTTTTGTTAAAAGTCTATTCTCTTCCTTCGCTTTCCCTGCTTACCCAATATCCTTCTCTCATGGGCGTATTTATGGGGCGAACAAACGAGACCGGACCCTCCCCAGAAGCAACTTTGTTAAGGGTACCAACATTAATATATAAAAAAAATTAACTAAATACCTTTAAATATTTACATCAAAAAGGGCTATTTAATACAGTTTTCTTATTAAAATTTGTAAAAACTTTCCGGGGTAGGGCCCTCAATGAGGCTGGTCTCAGACCCCCAGTACTCGCCTCTCAAAAATATTCCAGACCCCCCCCCCAGAGCCAAATTCTAGGTACGCCACTGTTCTCTCTATCACGACCTACAGCATCCCTCCGCCTCACATCATCACTTCCAACCAACTACTTTGCCTCCTCCTAACCTCCTCCAGCAGCTTACTCTCCTCCACAACCATACCGAGTGCTTCCCCGTTTGTCTTCCTTTCCGTCCACTTTCTCTAATCCCCTCCATGACCCGATCTCAAACACCCGTGGCTTATTACCGCAGGACACCTACTCATTATTCTTTACTTTCTTACAAAATGTCCCTGTCATCAGCTCTCCCTTTCTGCCGAACACCTTCACTAGCGCCCTTCTCCTTCTAATGTCCTTTCTACTTTGAACATCTTCCTTTAACATGCAACTCAGGCAATTCAATTGTTCTACCTCATCCAGTTGGTGCTCTCTCACGATTATGATCAACCTCGCCTTTTTGTAAGAAAGCTATGATTTGGGTACGTTTTTGGCCACTTACAGTGAGGTTGACAGAGTTTCGGATTTTCCATCACCTTTTGTCCAAATCGCCTTTGTTGCAACTGCGTACCTACTGGACGGGTCTATCCTGGCACTTTGGAAACCTGGAGTGGGATCGCGGTTCCTTAGTTAGCATAGTCGTTATCATTATCCAAAACGTAAACCGTTCTAGAGGGGAAACGCTCAGGGATACTGTCCTAAAAATGGACTCCATGAATTATAACAGTGATTTAAAGCACCATGTCAAATTTTAAGAATCACGATCACGTTTTCGCTCTCATGAGCGCAATTTAAAAATAACGATAACGCGAGCGCACACGTTATGGAGAACCGTGATTAAGCCCCTGGAGTCCTCACCCTAACGGTGTATCAGCTGAATTCAATCCTTTCTGGCGTAACTTTGTGGAAGTCCATTTTTAAATAATGACGAGGCCAACTATGTTTAAATCCACAGAGTATTTTATTGGTGCAACTAGTTTCAACGCTACGGCGTCATGATGATGACGCCGTAGCGTTGAAACTAGTTGCACCAATAAAATTCTCTGTGGATTTAAGCATAGTTGGCCTCGTCATTATTTGGTGTATCATCTGATCGTGAGTGTACTGAGTGACAAGGAAACTGACTTCCTTCACTTTACATTACACTCTACGTTCTTTGTCAACGCTTTCTTTATTTTCATATGCAAGGCCTTCGTCATCAGCTCTCTCCTGTTTATGAACGCATCTTTCGCTAACGCAATTCTTCACGTGGCCTTTTATTTTCACTCTCCACGATAATGGCTTTCCTTTCTTCCTCCTTCACTCCCCCGGAGTAATCTCCTCCGAATCGGCTTTCACTCGTCATTCCCATTCATAAATTCACTCCGGGGAAAGGTTAAGGTGATAAACCGCGCGTATACGACGGAGATGGGGGAATATCGGTCCTGAAGAGACTCTATGGGAGAAAAGTTTCCCCTTCCACACATCCGAAAGCCCGAAGCGATGCACGGAACCGGTTTCTGATTGGAGCATCATCGCTTTTGCGAGGTGCGAATATATATCACGCATCTTGCGTGAAAGCCCAATGGGGAGGAGTCAGTGTAGACTTGAGGCGAAGGTAAGGCCCCGTTCTCAGCAGTGCCGCCGCCGGCGTCAAATTATCTCCAACCGGGGATCTTTGAGTCGTCTCTCGCAAGGGCGATGAAAGTCGCATGAGTAATGGGGGCGACGGCATTGTTCGAGAGGCTGAGGAGATGCTGTGGGAAGCTGAGAGAAAGATTGGATGGGGAAACCCAAGAATCTGGTCTAGTCCTTGACAGAAGACGCCAAAATTCGACGCCTGCGAGAACCCTTTTGTGATAATAGTATGTCGACATTCATTTGGGTTTCTTACCGTATGGGAGAGTTACAGGCTTAACATGGTGGAAATGTTTAATCTCCATTATTGCCAGGGAAAACAAGTAAATTTCCACAGCACGTTTAATAATAAACAGCCATGGTTTCGACACGGAGTGTCATTAACCTTGTTTTAAGGTAAACCTTGAAAACATTCAAGTTTCAAGTCATTCATACGTCAAACCTTCATATTTCAAGGTACCCTTGAAGATTACACATTGTCAATACCATGGTCGGTGATTATCAAAAGAAGTGTGGAAATCTATTTCTGGGTTTTCCCTATCCATTATGAAAATAGCAGTTATAACTTGTGTCGAAAACAGTGACATATTTGTGTGTCGTTTAAGCATATATGTTGGTTACCTACTTCAGGGAAATGAAGTTACAGTGTTCCACATTTAGTTGACAGTATGGGCCTTATGGATAACACTGTTGTCAAACTTGCGATTCATGTGTTAACCTCTAAACTATGTAAGACCGACGCTTTTAGACTGTTATTTGTTGGTCATGTGATTTTTTCCTGAGGAATTGCGGGTCATCTTCAGATTGATGATTGAAGTTGAATATAGGTGGTGCAGATCATCACATAGGTATTCGTAAACGGCCATTAATCTTAAGGAACTCCCAACGTATATTATATCTCCACAATGAACATAAATAATTAAGCCAAAAACGTCACGTTTTTCCACCATCATCTGTTTTCATCCGATGCTACTGCTGCCAGGAAAGTGACGTGTGTGACGTAAAACACAATGGCAAAACGACGCAAAAAGGGCTGCCTGAAAACGTAGCTTAAATAAGACAGTCGATGGCGTCTTGATATCCATTTTGTATATTTTTAGATATTTCAGAACTCTTGTCTTTAAAATTCCACCACTATGACCTATGTTTTCGGAGTATTTATTTCACAGCAGACCCGTTGAATATAGTCGTTTGCGCATTTTAATTGATTCAATATTCCCCTAGGCTATCGTATCGTATGGCTCCATTTGTCTATGGGAAGAAACACAGTAGAATACAGGTCACAGCCCGGATACCATGCGGAAAGCATTTAAAGTCTGTCGGATGGGACGTTAAACTGTGATCCTTCGGATTATTTCGTTAATAATAGACTGATACAATAGAAAAGTCTCTCTCCACCCTGCCTTCATTCTGCGTACAATTGTTACCTTACATATCCATCCATTTGTCCTCGATGGTGCAAATGACGTCAACTGATGGTCGCCTACCCAAATGACTGACCATCCACTTGGACGTCACAGTACTGCTATACGTGATCAAGCGCCGTTCACCAAGTTTTGAAACACTGAAGGATAAAGTCAACAGAATGTTTTTTTTTTAACGTAGCCTCCGAGATATACAGGCCTGAATACCCATAATTCGTCGTCACCACTCATTAAGTAGTAAGTGAAAAATGTTCAATTCCCTTACGGAGCTAAGAGGAAAAAAATTGGTATAAAGGTTTATTGTGACATGTAAGACTTGGTTAGTACTATAGATTTTCTTTAAATTAGATTAATAATCGTCACTGACAACTATAGAAATTCTTAAACCACTTGAAATGCTTATTTATATCTGGATTTGAACGCAAAATCTAAGGACGCTTTTTAGTCTATTTTTTTGCCACTAATTTGGATCACATGCCTCTCAAATGAATGGCTTCTCGCGGATCATGAAAGTGGTAGTCGGTTATGCTGCGGAGAGAATTACTCAAACATACAGGAATAAACCTTCCATATAACTAATAAACAAATAGGCAGGAATATAGTTTGACTGTTTTCAACAAGAAAATTTAGCTCCACTTTAATTCGTAGATCACATAAGAATGAGAAGCCAATACAAGTCTTCATCACCTCTTTCATTACTCTGAGTAAAATTACCTATTTATATATCCAAACTGGTGTCAGGACGAGTTTATAGATCAAGAAAGTTATGGATATACAGTTACTAATTTATCAAAAGTTTTCCCAATAATAGACTAAAATGCCTTACTATAATAATGCTTATGCTTTCACAAATGCATGTACATTGTTATCAAGTTGAAAGAAAAAGCCAGTTGAAACAGGCTAAAATATTGGCGAAATAGCCGAAAAGTAATGAATAAAGAAAATAATAAAATAGAATTTAATGTACTGTTTAATTATTAATAAATAATAGAGTAAATAGCTATAAAATTTCATTTACAGTTTGTTGTAATAATTTAAAACTATAGTTATCTTTTTGAAAAATGATACGTGTATTTTTAAACGCATACAAGCGCCATGAGCCAGTTAGTGGAGAACGTATATATGAGCTCGCTTTCCATATATTGGCGCGCATCTGAATCACTACGCCTAGCAACTGAATCATAAATACGTACGCGTAGCCTTTTATACAAAAGATAAAGGTAAAGTTGACTTTAAAATGTGGCATGTGGTTATAAATAATTGCTAAACTTTTTGGAACCCCGCGAGAAGAAGATCACAGCAAGCGCAAATCCCGAAATTTTCGTAGGACTGCCAAAAAATGTTACGGCCCCATCTCGAATGCTTTGTCAACTACCAAATAATTCTATGAAGGCAGCACTTTTCAGACACAGTCATATTTGACCGAAAATTGAATAGGATATTTTCTGATCATCTCAAAAAATGAGACGCTATGGTGCGTATCAAACCTCAGCCATGCCATTAATCACAACAAACGCGTTTACATTGGAAGCACAGCACATAAAAATGTAATTTTTTTCGAAAGCCGTTAGATGTAAATATCTAAACGCAAAGTCATGAATCCAGATGCATAAAAAATATCACCCCATACATTCTCCTGAAAAACACAGAAATATATGAACGAGCGAAAAAAACGAGGCGGTCCCAATTTGAGGGTCGTGTTGCGCGAGAGCTGTTGTACGTATATTGTAACCATGGGTGAGGCCCGGAGACGCCCATCTTTGATTCCATTCAACGGGAGGCCCATTCAATGTCGGCCCGGTTAAAATGGGAGCAGGAAATTCTTTTACCGCAAAAGAAACGGAGATGACGCACAGCGTTTTCAGCGTTTTCACTTGGTTGATATGTACACATAAAGCGTATTGGGAGGAGGAGGTGAACTTGAGAAACACGGGAATGTGCGTAGTGGTTTGACGTTTTACTTTTGTATTTTTCCCCTATAGAGCTTCGTATCGTCGGCTGAAAAAACTGATTTCCCCCAGCCATACTTTCGTCGCTTCCGTAAAGAGGCGAATGGGGGCGCCATGATGCGGACGTATCGCGTCTTTCCTATCGGCACATGCCCGCCGGGTGAAATCTTCGCGAAAAATGGCGCGAAATGTTTCGGATGGCGATTGTAGTAAGTCCTCAAGCCACCTTTCCATTGACAGCAAGCATGTGGATGGAGCGCGTCTATAGCACAATATATTCTTGCTGTATTTTTTCAAATAGTTTTTTACAATGCACAGTTTTATGCTGGCGTGAAACTCTTTGTTAAATTTCCAATGCTCACTTGCAGATGACGTATTCTAGCGATTCTATCGGCTAGCAAGTGTAACTAACCCTCCCCCACGCTCTGAAAAGAAAATACACTGGGGGAAACAGGCAACACGTAGATAAAATAACCCATTGCTAGTTGAAAGATCACTATATTTCTTTAAAAAAATATCTATAATAACTTTTATCTTGGTTACCCTCCTCCTTACCCTCGCATCTTCGGCAAATTGCGGTGAAATTGTATCATCCCGTGCTACACTGAAGGTAAGATAGTATAACAGTATAGAAACACTAGTGCACCTACACAATGAATACTTGTATGCAAAAACCATATTCATATTTGAATGACAATTATACAAACAACCTTGAGCCACCATGAGTACGAACAGACTGTCATTTGGATAAAGCTTTTACATGCTCGCCAGAGTGCGCCGAGCTGTAAATTTGCTGCCCTTGTTCCCGCGACTGTATAATACTCTTTTGGCCACCATGATGACGCTGCTTTAATGTTTTGATGTGCAGTACACAAAATTGGGACTGGGATTTTAATTCGTGTCTGCTAATTTTCGTATAACATTTCATAAGTAGAATTCATTGTCACAAAAACACGGCACAAAATTTTGTGACAATTAATTCTATCTTCAATTTCCACAATCGCCACAATCGATTAATTTGTTTCATAAGCTAGTTTACATAAATAAAATAAATGTTTAACCATTAAATAATGGCTGAACATCGTTTAACATCGAACCGAAATCGAAAGCATTCATTGAACATCGCATCGGCTACTACTCATCCATGATGGCGTAGCGACTACTTCGAGTTATTCATTTCTGCCTCACTGAATGGCCTTCGCACGATGGTACCCTATTGGTAGTAGGTTCGAATGCTCAGCTGTGCTGTTATCTTGGACGGACTCTATATTCTGCCAAAGCGGAGATGGAGGATGGATTCCTGATCGCCTCCCGATTGGCTGATCGCTACATACTCTCGACATAGATAGAGAAAGAGAGAGAGGGAGATAGAAACGGGCATCATTGCAATGCGCGGCAGGACGTGTTCACTTCCCTTGCGAGTGAAATAGAGACGTTGTGGGACGCGAAAGGTTCCTAACCTGAGCATAGAACGCGGTGCAGGTGCACAATCGATATCTCGGCATTCAACAACGAGATGGCCGCGTCCAAACAATCTGAGAAACCGGGAGGATTGAGCGGAGGACTGCATGGGATTGAATAATGAAAGTTATCGCACTTATCCCCCCCCCCGAATTCTTGGAAGGAATTGCGTGAACCGTGATCGAGTAAATGTACCATTAAAATGTTTTCATTTCAGCTTTTCACTGTGGTGCATGATTCTACGTTCTGCTTTCGGTTAGACTGGTTGTATTTTTAAAGAGCGAGCTTTCGCCGACCCTTCAGCCGGCTTCCTCAGGCAATAAGGGCCGGCAAAAACTCGCGCTGTAAAAATACAATCAGTGTAACCGACAGAAATAACGTAAAATACCATCAAGGTGGTTCGAGCGATTTTTAAAACACAGATTTGCATGAAATTTGCATACGTGTTCTCATCAGGGATATTTATTGATAAAAGTGAAAAAATTACATCATACCGAATTATTTTTTTGGCAATTCAATGATAGTAAGATTTAACGCTTTCCCGGCGAATTGCAGTGATGAACTCTTCTCGGGCTCTACACCGGGTGAGTGATTGAAATGTTGCCGACGTTTCGGGTTTCATTCTTCGATCATATGAACAACCAGCATCCCAATATCCAATTTACGATGGAAACAGAGAAAAATAATATGATAGCCTTTCTCGATGTCCTTATCCACCGGAAGGAAAATGGCAAACTTGGGCACAGTGTTTACCGTAAACCGACCCAAACTGATCTTTACCTGAACGGCCTAAGTCATCACCACCCTTCTCAGCGCGGCGCGGTCCTCTCCACACTAATACATCGCGAAAAGGCTATTTCCGACGAAGAAAATCTCCCTATGGAATTAGAACACCTCAGAAAAACTTTCCGACAGAATGGATACGGTGAGCGGCAAATTTTCTTGGCTTTCAAGAGGCCCTCTAATATTTCAAGGATTTCGGATTTAGAGGATGAACACACTAAACCGACAGCCAGAGCCGTTTTACCATGTTTCCACGATATCTGGAAAAATTTCGAGGGTTCTGAAGAGGTTTAATAACGACACCATTCACAGACCAATGGCTAATTTAAGGGATCGTCTCGTGAGAGCGAAGGACCCAGTCGGCCTCATGACTCCGGGGGTCTATAAAATACCCTGTGAATGTGGCGAGGTCTATGTGGGAGAGACTCGTCGAAGGATTTCCACTCGACTGAAGGAACATCGAAGACATTTTCGACTCGGACAACCGGAGAAATCAGCGTTGGTTGAACATAGCCTCAGTCTGGACCATCGCATTGAATGGGACGATACGAGAGTTCTCTGGCGCTCAGAAAAATTTTGGGATCGCTTAACAAAGGAAGTGATAGAAATTAAAATGGAAAAGAGGAACGTAAACCGGGATTCGGGCTATACCATCAGCAGCTCGTGGAATAGGATCCTAAAAAGAATACAGGTTGACAGAGCAAGGCCAACGGTCAACGGCCAAATCTCATCGGTCAACGGTTCTCCAGCTCAACAATCGGGGATCGACCAATCCCCCACCGCCACCGTCCGTATAAAACCAACGGACAGTTTAGTTACGTGACATTTGCCTTGAGGATGGGTAACGAGTCACTACCCGAAACGTCGGCAGCATTTCAATCACCCACCCGGTGTACAGCCCGAGAAGAGTTCATCAATTCAATGATATTTTAACATGTAGCCTTATGGCACATGAGGTATACTTCGAATTAATTCGATTATAGACAGATTTTCTTCTAAAAGCGAAATAATGCATTTATCATTTTTATATTAGTTGTTAATAAAAATCAAGGTATCCCTCCGGGTCCAGTATTCAACAGTAACATATTTCAATATAATTTTGCCTAAATTTTGAATACAGCACCGAAAACTCTATTCATAACATTCTTTAATTGTGGAAAAAATAAAATATAGCCTTTATACCATTTCTATTATTGCCTGTATGGTAAGTATCAACGCATAAACAGATGTTATGTCTTAATTGAATGTAAGATCTTAAATGAAATGTGGCCCAATAATTTATTTGTTGACCTAATTTAAAAATTATTTCAACGCGCACTCAACGAAACATGATTACCCCTCCAGTCACCTTAAGGATATCAGAACTGGTTTACTGGAGCTTGTTAATTGTTTTTGGTAAACAATAGAGTGACAGTGTATATAACAGCAGTATAGCAGTACTCAATTATAAATTCAAGAAGACAAACCAGTTTAAGTACCTAGGGGTAACAATAGCCAACGATAACAGAGAAGAGACTGCAATTCAAACCCGACTTGCAGTAGCAGACAGAACCTATTGGAGCCTGGTAAAGCTCTTCAAAAATAATGTTCAATCACAAAACACAAAGACAACACTTAAAAACAATAGTCCAACCTGTATTGCTACGGGTCAGAAATACGGTATTTTACAAAAAAATCACAGAAAGGTCTCATGACATACGAACATAAAGTGTCACGAAGAATATTTCGATCCATTAAAGAAGGAGAGGCATAGAGGATAACAAAAAGTAGAGAATTAAGTGATTTATGCAAAGAGCCAGAGATAGTAGGTGTAGTTAGAAGCAGAAGATTAAGATGGCTGGGCCACGTCTAACGAAGAAGTAAAAATACAATGATGAAAAATGTATGAAAAGAAAACCGGAAGGTACAATACCGTAGGCAAGCCAAGAATGCGCTGGAGTGATGAAGTAAAAATGGACGGATGAAGGAAAATGGGTGCTCAACTTGACATGACAGAAGACAGGAGAACATCGAGGATCTTGGTTGGCAAGGCCGAAGACCATCTAGGTTTTCAGTGCCCACAGGAGTGAGAAGTGAAACAATATAGCACATATTCCAAAAATATCGCGCAGTTTATTTTGATTGCGTATTTCACCAAAATCCCAGACAGCTCTGCTCCGTACTTAAATCAGTATCATTCAAGCTCAGGTTCGGAGGCATCGAATCCGATTTGAGTTAAGAAATTTGTTCCAAGTTTACGCAGCTGATTTCAGGGCTGACCTAAGTGTAAACAGCCTTTCGGCCCTTAGCTCAAAGTGGTTATTTTATCTATAAATTTTATCTTTCGTGCCTACTTCTTTGGTTTATTTCACACAAGCTGAGGAGGATGTGCGACGGGATCTGATGAAGACAGTAACTGCTTAGCCCGCAATGTGTACAAGTTATATTCAAAACACCCTAATTGACATTTAAAAACATTATCGTAACGTTGGTAGTTCCCGGCGTAACTTTGAGGAATTTGCTATTCATTTTGAATAATAAGGTAACAACTTTGTTTTTTCCACATTTAGGTTTCAATTAAACGACCATGGTTTCGTCAGTTAACGTCATCATCAGGTAAAAGATGCAATTTGTGGGACACTTAAATATACATAGTTGAGAGTGCAGGGAGGGGATGGAAAAAGGGGGGGCTGTACAGATGGGGTGGAAGAGGAAGGTGGGGAGGGAGAGGATGGGAAGGTGGGTGTTTAAAGTTGGGAGTTTTGGAGTCATGGGTCAGGAATTTTGGGAGAAGGAGACGTGGGGGGGGGGGAGAGGGGGGCACTTATCTGATGTTAAATATGGGAGAAATCGAAAGTGTCTCAAAATGTAATTTAATTCCACCACTTTCGACTCGGAAGCAGTTTTCAATTAGCATATTATTATTAGCAATTAGCAATTAGTTTCCAGTCGTGTTATAAATATACTTTTACGACCACGCATCACTAAGTTACGAAATCATGCATGAAGCGTACCGGATTGTGTTGACATCTCGCAAGTCTCAGTGCTTGCACGTCCATTCAGAAACACACGTGCGAAACACAAGAAAAAATGGGCATAATGACAAATGAATGCATAACGAGGAGAAGAGCGCTAGCGAAAGACGCGTTCAGCAAAAGGAAGTGGTGAGTGGGACTTTGGGTAACAATATTAAGGTGGTTGGGATGATTCTTGTTTATGCACAGATTAGCGTAAAACTTGGCACACCAAATGTGTAACATTCAAAATTACTCTTAACTGAGTAATTAAATGTTGAAATACAACATAAAGCCTTAATTTTCAGCAAATAAACACTGATTAAAAACCCTATTGAATTTTAGTGTCACCGAGAGAGAAAGAAGCGGGTATTTTAAGAAATCATATCGAGGGTGTTCTCGTGCCAGAAAAAAACTTCTTTCCTCAGCACTGTATTTCCTTGCATATACGCACACCTCAGCCTAACATTTACCCACAGGTCGTTCAATTTGTTGAAAACGTTTATTAGTTCGGACGACCAGCCAATTGCCTTTCCCTCCCTCGAAGACACTTTCACCCTTTTACCCCTTCTCCTTCTTTTTATCTCCTCCTCTCTCACCCTTTTCCCTTTCAAGATGACATAAATTTGATTTTAACGTAACCCGTTCAGCGAGGAAGCTTTAGACGCATAATTTAACCGTTTAAGACTGAAATCGTTTGGAGGGGCCGACGAAAAAAAACCGTACTGCCTTGCCGAATACGCATTCAGAATTCCCGGAATAGGATTGCAACGTATTTTCCGGCCTACAGGATTACGGCGTTTTCCTCTGGTTTAATATGGAATTTTAAAAATTATTAAATTACTATCATATCATTTATCTATTTATAATGGTACATCAAACGATTGCGCTAGGTTTAAATAGAAGTGAAGGTGGAGACCTGTTTCTACCGACACCTTTCTTTATTTAAGTATACGTCTACCTTCTCTTCATTCTGTCCATAAAACTTATTCTCTTTCTTCTTCGTTTTGCCAACATCCTCCCCGCTATCACGGCCTTCAGCATCCTTTCTCCCATCATTACCACCTACTCTGCCTCTTAATCTCCACATAAGCTTTCTCTCCTCCCCCACCATACCAAGCACTTACTCGTTTGTATTCTATTCCGTCCACCGCACCATTTCCATCCTCCTCCACACGCGCATCACACTTCTGCAGCCTATCCTCGAATTACTGTATCAGATTCCACGTTTCTGCCTCATAAAACGAGACACTCCCTATTATACTCTTTGCCAGCCTCTTTTTGTTACATGGTTTGTAAATAAATTCGCTTAGTAATTGTCCACAATAATTGTTATTATTCCGACCTAGGTTTCGACTCAAGTTAAGTCATTCTCAAGGTGATTATATTACCCCGCAAGCCCCTTATATACATTCCTAGGGAGTAGTGTAGGGGAAGTAGAGGCTGGGGAAGCAGCCAAATGGGCGGAGAGTGGGTGACCGGTCCGAGTAAAGGGGGGCGGGGGGGGGGAAGGTTTGAGTATTGTTTAAGGATTTGCATCATGGAAGGGGGGGAAGGAAAGGAAAGGTCGGGAAAGGAAAGAGGAAGGGAACATTTCATTTAACACACACAAATTTTGATTTATGGAATGTAAAATTATTTCCAGATTTTCCAGATAATCCAGTTTGTGCCCCTTGCGCATTATGTGATATTACTTATTGCTTAACGCTTAGCTGCTTAACTTAAGATCAGCTGCTAAACGCTTCTTTTGCTAGCGCAATTCTCCTACTGTATTTGCTACTATGCCCATTTTCTTCCAACGTACACTACTCTACATGTACAGTGTACAACGTATACTACATGTACTAAGCTAGTACTTATAATTCTAAACATACTCCAGTTTGTGACTTACGACCAGTCTTGCTTTCTTTACTCTAGTTGGAATAAAAAAATTAATATTCCTCCGAGTCATATCTTTTTTTCACAAGTACAGTGCAATTAAATGTGTACTCGGTCACTTTTTTTTCTTAGGACCGATTTTGAGCATTTTTCTATCTTCCAGTTTGGAACAATCCGTTTTATCACTTTTTCTCATTATGATAATCTCTCTTTCTGTGTATTTTCTTCTTTTACCATTGAAATTCATTATACATTGCAAATGGCTCATAGTACCGACAACATGGCTGTTAAAATTTAAAAAAGTTTGGAAATAATCGAGTATTTTCTTACTTAACATGTTGAAAGTTACTGTCTAGGTTTCACTGTCACACAGGAGATTGATTCATATATACACATATATTTTTCAATGAAGTGATTCCTTGCTTCAAATTTTTTTTCCAGCTGTCAGTAGACTTATCTTCTGGCAGAATACTTTCTTAGCTTGATCTCTTGGGCTCACTCGATCTTTCTAGGCTCTTCCATTGCTAGTGATCCTACTAGCCACATAGACATAATATTCCACTTATTCTTATCCAAATAAACGGGCATACACAACTGTAAAATAGGTAAACGATATATTTGCGAACATTAAGGGCCGTATTTATAGTCGTTACCTAGCAGTCCCCTTATCCATCCCCTACCCAGCAGGCCCCTTGAATTGTGCGTGCTATAGTCAAAATTAAGGGAGCTGCTAGGTAGGGGATGGTTGGGGGTTAGATCTGGTAACTAAGGACTACAAACGGCGGGAAATGGAATTCGCAGCTCAAATGTTTCAGTGGTGACGCTCGTGATCAACGTGGATACGGATAAATAAAAAGCCAGACGCAGCATGAAAACTGTTAAGATGGCCGCTCGACGTGCAAATAGCTTCAACGGTTTGGAGAAGAAGACTTTATGTGACATGGTGGAGAAGCATAAAGACATAGTGGAAAGTAAGAAAACGGACGCAGTTTCCTGCCACAAGAAGAAGAAATAGTGGGAAACAATATGCTGCGAGTGTATATGAACATCCATGGAATGAGTCTGGCGTCACATCAGATATTTATCGATTAAGAGCAAATCTTACTGTTGTTTTATTAACACCAAATCTTCGAAATTATTAATTTAAAGCTATGCACGTTCATTAGAGTCAGTTTAGTTGTATCTGTTGTCTTATTTTTTCGATAAGGGGGCTCCTGGTGGAGCATGCATCTCCTGCCAGAATTAGGAGAGGCTAAGGGGGCTGCTTGGGGTGGAAATTTGATTATAAATACCGTTTTTGACGAAGGGGCCTGCTAGGGGCTGTGGGACTGCTGGGTAACGACTATAAATTCGGCCCTAAGTATAACGTGTGCATCAACATTTATCATCACACTAAATTTTAATATGATGAATAGTTATACACTAGTCTTTTAATAGAAGCAAGTGATGAGTCAAGGAAATCAAGCTATAAATTTGACGTTACAAAACTAGTTTTCAGAAACTTGGATATGTCACATTATTGAATTTTTAGAATAGTTGGTTCTCTGATTCTTGCGAGCAAGCGAGTTTCGTGCGACCTTCGTGTGTAATAGGGTGACGCTTTAATTTCTTTTTTCAAGTTTCTGGGCACTGAAGTATGCTTTTGAGAATTTCATCTACGACTAGACTATGTCTATGGCAATAAATGACAAATACAAACAATGACGACGGGTTGATAATACTTGAACATAGAGCAGAGAGATGGTGATTGTTGCCAATAGTATAGGGGATCACGTGCGCAAGTATTTGCCGTCTAAACCTGAGTGTTACTCAGTCTTCTTGATTTCTTCCGAAAGATATACATGTCGCTTCCTTTACATTTATCCGAAAGTCACAGTCATGTCATCCTGGCAAAAAAAAGTTAAAAATCTCAATCGCGAACCTCTTTCTCCGGGACACTCCCCGAAAGCGCTGCGTCCGTTGCGTGGACGAAAGTCGGCCATCCGGATTTCGAGCCCTGGGGTTAAAAAGAAAGCGAGAGCGAAGAGATTTTTCGATTGAATCACACCCGGGATGAAGCGCGTCTATAGGGCGTTTCCGGCGTCTTCTAGACGAGGAAATGTCACCACACGCAGGCCGCCGATTCGCTTGAGGTGAGGTGGCACAACTGGACGGAGCCGATGGCAGTTTTATTAGTGCCGCTTGTGCTAGCTTCCTTCCCGGTGACTCGCGTCGCGTGAACGCCTCCGGCGTGACATTTATAGCGAGCATTCCATTGAAGGCGTTGAATTTTGCGCAGATCGGGGCACAACATCGCAGTTCAGCGCACACGGACGATGTTGAACGGAACGATGTGCGATTACTATACATTTGGTGGCCTGCCGGTAGGCAGAATTCTGTGCGTACACAGCAGCCATGGACGAATATTTCGTGTATAGTTATCGAATTAGTTCAAAGTGAGCATTTAAAAACGTAAGCTTGTTACATCGGGGTAGTTAATAAAAATAACTTTACATCACCCGTGTTTGACACCTTTACGGAAAATCGACACGAAAAAAACTATGGAGGATGCGATTATTTAAGTTATTTTGTTGTTTAGCAACAGTCAACTATGCTATCCATTTCAATAATCAACGGTGTCAGGCGAGATTTGGTGGAACATCGTAATATATAAAGTAATCGATGTAGTACGTCCACTTTATTTAAAAATACACTACACGTGTTTCAGCTTTATACTAAGCCATCTTCAGGTATGATTACAATCCAGTTTAGCGGTTTATATATATACACACATATCCAGTTCAACAGAAGAAGAAGGGGAGGAAGGGGGAGGTTAACCTTCCTTTAACCCCCCTTAACCTCCCCCTTCCTCCCCTTCTTCTTC
Source organism: Pyrrhosoma nymphula (assembly GCA_963573305.1). Taxonomy (NCBI): domain Eukaryota; kingdom Metazoa; phylum Arthropoda; class Insecta; order Odonata; family Coenagrionidae; genus Pyrrhosoma; species Pyrrhosoma nymphula. Next base: position 82,079,805 of record OY754334.1, on the reverse strand, counting down.
TGTTGAACTGGATGTGTGTGTATATATATAAACCGCTAAACTGGATTGTAATCATACCTGAAGATGGCTTAGTATAAAGCTGAAACACGTGTAGTGTATTTTTAAATAAAGTGGACGTACTACATCGATTACTTTATACATTTCAATTATGTTTTGTACTTTTCTACACTTTTTATTTTTTTAATCCACAACGCAATTCACCAATTTTTGGCATCGTCAGGTGTAGCAGAATTTGTTTACAAGTTATTGCTGTCGTTGTTAGATAAATACAGTACATTAAATTTGATTTAAAAAAATGTTTACATTCAAAAAATTACAAAAAGGAAAAACAATCAAACCAAGGTGGTGTGAGAAAGGTCAACGTTTTTTAAAGATAATTTTTCAGAAAGTAGTGGGGAGGTATGTGTAAAAAGCTGCTCATTGCATAGATTTGGAGAATGCCTGATAATTTCAATTTGTTCTAATGCATCCATTTTTAAACCTTTGGGAAGGAAATTTAAAATATCAGGGGCAAAGTCACTGACATGATTGCACTCTATAAGATGTTTAGCAAAAAGAGAGACAGAATCTCTATTATTATTGAAATTATCAATCTTATTATTGAAATGGATATAAAAAGATTCTACAAAGTGGAGCCTGAAACTGTTGATTTTAGTCAACTCTGCTGCCTATCTGTTTTGAAGCGCACTACTTAGTGGGTAGGTTCTGAAACGAATGGAAAGCCATGGCCTTATGCTTTGTTCAGAGGCTTTTAATAAGTTCATTGTAAGTATTTAAAAAGGTAATCTTTTTCCCACGGAGTAATCAAAATCTACACACTACCCATTTTTTTTCAAAAAATAAATATAAACGTATTTCAATATAGGTAATTTTCACCTAAATGTCGAAAACCGCGTCAAAAACTATCAATAGCTCAAGTCATAACTTGCTTTAATTGATACAAAAATGTAAAATACGATTCTTTTATCATTTCCATCACTGCATGTTATTGTGACTTCCACCGCATAAACAGAGGTACTCAAATGAAATGTGGTTCAAGAATTTGTTTTCTCTCGACTCGCTAAAAAAAATTATTAAAATATGCACTCAATGACCGCTAATGCCACCTTAAGGGAGTTTGAAAGCAAAAAAAACTGTTTGCCACGACCCCTGATTTACGAGAATATTTTACGCCAAGAATTTTCCTTCATTTGCCATAGAATATGAAGACCTTTCCTCATTTTGAAACATTATATGGTGGCTTAAGTGGTGATCGCGAGTCATTGGACATTTTTATAATTTTTAAGGAAGTCGAAAAAAAAATCTTGTACCACATTTCATTTAAGTGCATTTTATTATGGCGAAGAACTCAACGTACAGTCAATAATGGAAATTATACAAAATTATATTTTTATTTTTTTCCATAATTAAAGCATGTTATGAGAAGAGTTTTGGGCGCGCGCGGGATTTGAAATTTAGATAGATATACATTGAAACGTTTGTTTTTCGAATATTGGACTCGATGTACAACCTAGATATATATTAACTAACAACAATTATAATAATAAGAAATGTATTAATTTGCATTCAGAAGAAAAAATGTATACATGTAACCGACAAAAAGGGAGGTATCAGGCGAGATGTTGTGGAATATGAACATTATAAGAACTTATCAGATGCAATTTTCCACAGATTTATGGAAAATTGCATCTGCGTTCTTATTAACATGTAACCGAATTATTACGAAATATATGTCGTGTGCCATAATGCGACGTGTAAAACTAACATTGAACTGCCATAAAACCAAATTAGTAACATGCAATTTTTTTCACTTTTATCTACACATGTGACTAATGAGAATACGTATGCAAAGTTTCACGCAAATCTGTACATAAACAAAAATTGCTACAACCACCCTTGTGCAGAGATGCGTTCTGCCGTGCACGTCGCGCCGTTTTCCCGCAACGGCCCTGGAGTCCGCACTTACCACCTTCACTCCACCACAAATACACACTGTGCGAAATACTTCAGCATTTTGACGAATTTTCATATGCATTTCCTATTTATAGCACTCTATCCCCCTTTTATTAAACCGTAAACACTCATAAGCTTGCGCAGTATTTTTAGCTTCCATGGCAGAGTAAAGATGTCACTCTGCCTATAGACAGTGAAATCTCTACATCAATGAGCGCCTATGAAAACGATACGAGGACTTGCTACCAGAAAAGTAAAAAAATGGGACTTAATTAATACAAATACAAAAAAGTGTTTGATGTGTAGAATATAACTTGACATGGGGCGATATTTTCTCTCAATAATGCATATTAGTTACAATAGCACGTCCTTTGAAATATTTTTTTAAGCCGAATATTTTTTGGGACCATTGATACACCAATGTACCTAATCTTCCGACATGAGACATGTTATCTCTTGAAAATGTATGAACACAGTTCATTTTAATTTTGGTAAGTTTCTTTTGGATTTTTGCGATTAAACTGAAATTTTTTTAGTAACAGTTTTGTCGTGCTAATCTGCCGGCTTCGTTAGGCATTCGAAATCAACAATGAAAATTAAATAAACAAACTTAAGCGGTTATTATGTACAGCATGTGAAATTATTACTCGAGTTTTTCAAAAGTCTTTTCCACGTATAAGAAAACTGGAAACTGTTGCTAAAAAAGTTTAGTTTAATCGCAGACATCCAAAAGAAACTTACCAAAATTATTAGACTAAAGTATTAATTAATCATACTGTACATAATAACCGCTTACGTTTGTTTATTTATTTTTCATTGTTAATTTATAATGCCTGACGAACCCGGCAGAATAGCACGGCGAAAGTGTTTCTAAAAAAGTTTAGTTTAATCGCACAAATCCAAAAGAAACTTACCAAAATGTATGAACACAATTAAAGTACTTAGAACACAGTGTAAACACCTCAGATAACGTGTGTAGCTCTAAATTGCATCACCTACTACTTTTTCAAACTTACGTAGCACGACATTGGTATAATATCCCAATATATTTACTCATAAAAAATCCGAAATATTTGGTCGTTTAAATCTAATTTTATTTTATGGTTTCTATTAGGTGATGACCTGAAAAATTATGGCAGCGTTAATGGGCTAAATGCTTGTCTTCCTGTGCATTTCGGAGTGGCTATTTCAAATCGATACACTTTTAATGCATTGGGCGTTCATGATACGATGATACAACGGGCAATTCCCTTTGAAAAGTGTGTAATGGAGAAAATAAAAACTTACTCGAAAACAAAATTGAAAAGAGGAAAATGTAATGGTCCATTGTTGTATATTTCAATGAAAACGCAATATACTTCGTCGTATTATATCCGGGCCGATTTATACTCGGATAAATACAGTATAACTATGTTGTTATCTTTCAAATAACGGCTCATCTTTCCAATTTTCACCGAAAATATATCGCTACCTATCTCATCCCCATTTCCTGTGACTTTAATAGTTTTCAAAGAAGCCATTAGGGTAGCTTAGCTTTCGTTACATGTACAAGGGATTAAAAGTTTGCAAACTCGCTCCCATGTTTTCTTTAAGTGAAGATTATTGCCGACGCCGGGTTTTCATCCTCTCTTCCTTCATTCCTAGCAATGTTTTCCTCACCAAAGGACCCACCTATCTTTGGTAGCATTAATAATCTTAGTCCTTGGTCGTTTTTCCTAGATAGTGAATACAACAACGCATTGAAATAATAAATACTCCTATCTGGTCATTTTGAATTTCGCCTCAAGATTAAATAGTTCATCTATTTCTGCATACGCGAGCGAACCTGCGAGCTCCCGCTAAGGCGTCTGACAGGAGGAGTTATTTGGTCAGGCTTGGAAAGGAGAGATGATAAGGAAAAATGGGAGAATGCTAAGGTGAATTCCATGTTAACGTAGTGGAAAAGAGCCAGTCTGTTTTTTTCTATATCGCTAATGGTGCGTGGGAATAAGGAAGTTTTGCACCCATCAGTTCGGCTAGGAATCTCTCTTATTTAATCGCTTTTATCAGTTGTAGAGATAAAGTGAGAGGTCAAAATAATATTAAGCGTGTCAAACTGAAGCTCATCTGATCTGGATTTTTCAAGTAATATACTTAAGTCTCCAATTTTCCAACGGCTATTAACCTGGTCCAGGGGTTAGAAAAATTTGGAGGTGGAAGATTCAAATCTGTCCCTCACAGAAGTGTAAAAATTATTCGAGGGCCAAATATTTATTTTTATAAACAAGTAAAATTTAAATTAATAGTGTAACAAGTTGTAACATTAACTATTTCGTAATTAGAGGAAGAAAAAATAATCATTATATTATTATACTCCTTTAAAAATGTATACGGTTAAATGTTCTTCCTATTGTAAAGAAAGGTATAAAGAATAGAAAAGAATAATGGGTTTATTAGAACCTAGTCCAAAGGACTCTAGGTTCAACAAAATGATACAATGCATGGTACACTCTCCCATAATACAGATCAGGTCTGGTATACCCTTGGGGTGGTGGATAGGCCGGGGCAAGATAAGCCTACACCCTTCTTCACCTGCCACCATCATACCCAACACCACCCAAGTACTGCGGGTTAATAAATTAGTAAATTAAGCAACCAGATCATTAATTAGCTAGATTATTAAAATTAAAAAATTACGAATGAAATATTGTCACATAATTTTAATTTTTATTTTAGAGCTACTTTAATGCAACTAAAGAGCCGTGTTTGGCTCGCGAGCCGAAGTTTTCCGAACCCAGAGTCCCAATTCTTCCATCCGCTGCATAACGCAGTTCGCTCGTGGTAGATTTTGTCGGGAAGTTGAGACCGTTCCCTCACATTTCATATATTTCGCGACCTTTTTGTACAGGTTCCGTTGTTTCTCGCGGCGTGTTCGAGATGTAATCTGAACCACTTGAACTGAGATAATTTGCATCTCTCAATCAATTTTTCATCGTTGTACCTTTACTACTAATTGCTAGAGAAATCAGTGCCGAAAATGTGTCGCATGTGTTTACTTGTCATTAAGTATAGATTTTCTGCAAATTGAAGGATTCTGAAACCATATCACCATTTTGTATTTACATCTCCCACATCATAGATTGGCTGAACGGCGTTGGAGATATTTCTTTTCTTAGAAAAGCGCTTAACTACTATATAGAGAAAAACTAACAAAAAGTAAAGTTTTCAAAATGTTTGTAAACATCGGGTTATCTGACGATGGCAACCTTAACGTTGTGCCATGAAACCGTTCTTTCGAGCAGTTACAAAGATTCTGCCTGTGCACCATATTCATTCATTACAGTAATCTACCGGTTAGAGGTACGTTGTGATGAAAGTCAGAGAATATCCAGCGAACTCTTACACGTGCTGTGCCCTTTCTACCTCTTGTATTTCTTCCTTCATCTCAGCATAAGTCCTACTTTTCTTCATCCCGTCCATAAAACCGATTCTCTTCCTTCCCCTTCCCCGCTTACCCAACATCCTTCCCTCTATCACGACCTTCAGCAAACCATTGTCCCTCATTACCCCTTCCAGCCACCTACCCTGCCTTCCCCTAATCTCATCTATAAGTTTCCTCTCCTCGCCCACCATGTCAAGCACTTCCTCATTTGTCTTCCTTTCCGTCCAACGCACCTTCTCCATCCTCCTCCACACCCACATCTCAAAAGCCTTCAGCCTATTTTCGTCTTCCTTTCTCAAGGTCCACGTTTCTGCCCCATACAACGCCACACTCCATATCAAGCTCTTTACTAGCCTCTTTTTTACATCCCTACTTAAGGTCCCCGTCATCAGCTCCCTTCTATTATTGAACGCTTCCTTCGCTAGCGCTATTCTCCTCCTAATGTCTTTGCTACTATGTCCTCTTTCTTCTAGCGTACTACCCAAGTAATTAAATTGTTCTACTTGCTCCAGTTTGTGACTTCCTACTCTTATCACCAGCTTCGCTTTCTTTGTCCTAGAGAATCTCATTACTTTTGTTTTCCTATTATTTATCTTCATTCCGTATTTCTCACACTGCTTTTCCAGTGCATCTACTAAAGTTTGAAGTCCTTTCGATGACCGACTCACCAACGCCTGGTCATCTGCGAATCTAACCGACTTTATCCACTGGCCTCCTACTTTCATTCCCACGTCTAGCTCATCCCATGCCTCTCTTACCATTTCCTCAGCATAGATGTTAAAAAGTAAAGGCGACAACGGGCACCCTTGCCGCACCCCGCGACCTATAACTGCCCACCTTGATTCACCGTCCGCTACCCTTACATGAGCCCTCTGCCCCATATATAAGTTTCGGATGAGTCTCCTATCACGCCAATCTATTCCTATTTTCCCCAGTATCTGCATTAGTTTCTCCCAGTTTACTCTGTCAAACGCCTTTTCGAAATCTACAAAACAAGCGAAAACATCCTGATTATGCTCTATGTTTCTATCTATAAGTGTCCTCATTACCGCAATCGCATCTCTGGTTCCCCTCCCCTTCCTAAACCCAAATTGGTCATCGCCTAAATAGCACTTTGCTCTGCTCTCCAACCTTCTATTTAGTATTCTAAGCAACACTTTTGCTGCGTGCGAAATTAAACTGATGGGTCATTGGAACGCACAAGCCCTTCCACCACGTCAAGGTCGTAGTTCAAGGAAGAGTGTGCACCATATATCGGCACAAAATAATGGCTTTCATTTTTCAATCGATAATTTTTTTCTTCTAATCAGAGTGACACGTTGCACTTTCTCTCGCATTCCCTGTTACGCGATTCTAATTCTCAGCCCATCGCTTCCTTGTATTACGTGCCAAGACGATTTGCAATTTGAAATAGATATTCCCGTTAGGCGACTTCGTAACTACCACCAAGGACTTTGCAAAAGTAGCATCCGCCTTGTATTGATTCTCAAGTTATAATTCCTCGTATGAGGATACGAGAAAAAGGCTAAGAGTTAGCCTTCCAATGATAATTCTCGTATAAAAAGAAGAGGGAGAAGGGCGTAAAATAAGGTCAACGCGAACGATAAATCCTCGAGAATAAATTCCGAGCAACAGCTGCATTCAAAGCACGCCCATGCAATTCATGCAAAAGGATAGAGAGAGAGACGAAATGGCTTGAGACAATGCAGTCCGAGCACAAATGTCTTCGGGGCAAAACATATTCTGAGAAGTAAAATATTCCGTTCGAGTCTAAAGAACACCATGACAGGTGTAATAATTGCTTCTGGTAAATGCAGGTTTAGATGGAAGTAGGGATACCTATATGCACTAATCTTTTCCAGATGGAGGTCCTTGCCTCCATACTATACAAACCTATGATTCGACACTTTTGTAGCCTCAATTCACTTTTTGTCACTCATGTGACCTTTGACCCATGAGTAACCCTTGAAGGGCAAGGGATGACAAGAGGGATCTAAAGACCTTACCATCGACCTTGGCAACTACTTAAACCTATGATTCGATACGTTTGTAGCCCCGATTCACTATTCGTCACCCCTTGTGACCCTTGATCCCTGAGAAACCCTTGAAGGTCAATGGATGACAGGAAGGATCTGAAGATCTTACCATCAATTTTGACACCTTTTTAAACCTATGATTCGGCAGGTTTGTAGTGGCGATTCGCTTTTTGTCACCTCTGTGACCTTGACTCTGCCCTTTCAGGGGTCACGGTTGCATTTTCGATCTCGAAAGTTCTTCCACCGTGTTCCTCGTGCCCAAAAACGAAATAATTGAAAGTTTCGCAAAGAAATTCTGTCTTTTTTTATTTCGAATAATTTAGCACATAAAGCCCATCAGGCAAAATTATAATTTTTGGTTGGACCCTATTTCTGGGGTCAAAAGTCCATTTTTATAAAATTTTGCTTTGACTCAACAAAACTGACGATCCTTTTCTACCCATGTACCAAATTTCATCCATGTGGCACGAAAGAAAGTGTCTAAAATTATAGATCAAAATGACACACGATCAATGGGACAGTGGGACACAGTATTTCGTTCTAGAGCGTGGAATATTTCTTGACTCTCTTCACCCCATCCATACAAGCTATTCTCTTTTTTTCCCTTTCCCGCTTACCCAAAACCCCTCCATCACTGACTTTAGCAACCCTTGGCCTCTCATTATCTATTCCAACCACCTACTAAGCCTCAAAGGCTTTCTCTACTCACCCACCAAGGCAAGCACTTCTTCGTTTGTCGTCCATTGCATTTCGTCCATTCCCCTCATCTCCTCGCTCCTCATTATCTCTTCCAACCACCTACTCAGCATCCTCCTAATTTCCTCAAGCTATTTAAATTTGATGCTCTGTAGTTTAACATCTAATATCCGAATGCAAATCCTGGAACAGAATGTATATTTTTCCTTAGGCGAAACAATAAAGAAATATTGTGTGCTAAGCGAATTCATTTTTGGAATGTCGTTGAAAACACGTCACAAGTTCACCAATCACTTCACTTCTCCTGCAACTGCATGCGTCATCCTTCCCCGTAAACAAACAAATAACACCGGCTGTTACCATGGAGCTAATCTTACAAATGACGATAAAAACACCAAAATAGTGATTTTGAACTTAATTATCTTAATTTACAGACCAGTAGGTCCAAATTGAATGCTAGAAGCATAAAATTTAAACTTTTTTCACGCAATTTAGTCCAATTCTCAGTCTTAATTGCATTGTATCATATTTTTAAGTCGTCAAACAAAATACTCTACCTTGAAATCCGCATGGAATTCCATACTTTTCAAGCATTGGCCCGGAAATTTCTTCTGGGCTGAAATTCAATCCCTTAACGTATTTTCCCGAAGATCAGACCTGGTCCATTGAAATTCCACGCGGCTAGAGACTCAAAATATGATCTCTCATCAAAATCGCTAGAGCCTTTTTCGAGATGATTTTTCCAGACAAACATACAATTATTACTCGTTTTAGATATCAAAAGGACTCCAAAAGCCTGATGTAGTATCATTGAATGGAAAATCGACGAATTATTTCTATCTCGGAAATTGGATTTCTCGAGTTAACTGATTGGCCAACTTAATCCTCTCTGATCAGCTACAGAAGGACCACGTTGTGCAAGAATATAGCACCCATGAAATCTACATACCCATGCCCATTGAGTACGTAGTATTCATGAGAGCGCCGCTGCCACTTCCACCATTACAATACGCCATTCGAGCATCACCTGTTGACGACAGCACCACAACGCAATATGCCATGTGCCGCCAAGCTCAAAACGTTATTCTTCAATTTCGGAAGATTTGCCTCCTACTTCCAGAGAGTGTGGGTGCTTTCCGTTCATAGAGTTGAAGTTGGCACAGGTCAGGAAGACATCACCGCACTTTAGTGCACACGAACGACGTTGAATGGAACGATGAGCGCTGGCGAAACGTTTGATGACTGCCGGTAGGTAGCAATCTGTGGGTGCTCCACAGTCACGGCCGAATATGGTTTGTGTACAGTTATCCATTTGGTTTAAAATTCTGATTGAAAACTTGAGCTTTTTCCACGGAGTAATTTAAAAATATTATATCATCCGTGTTCGATTCTTTTGCTGACAATCGACGCAAAAACAACGAAAGCAGATGCGATTACCGAAGTTCTTTTGCTGCATATCTCACATCAACTCTGCTCCCGATCTGGGGAGTTATTCCGCAATCTCACCTTTTTAATGACTCTTCGCGTGAAGGCGGGAGACCCGTTTCGCTCTCTTAATGATCGGCTCACGATCGGCCAAGGTCCGATGGTGGCTCCATTTCACGTTCCTTACGTCAGGTGAGATGGAACCACGGACTTGGAATTAACTAGGATGGAACTAAGGCGGAGGCAAATGAAACGGATCAAGAATCGAAAGATGCGGATCAAGAATCGAAAGAGCGGATGAGCCAAAGAAAAGACCTGCAGGGGGTTATGTTGTAATATCACTTAAGTGAGAATACATCATAAAATGTGGAAAATTACGTCATTTTTCGAAGTTCAACTTCGCCACCGAGGCAGCGTGACCATCTTTGGCTCTCGAGATGTGAACTGCCTGTCTATTTATTTGATTAATCCGCTCTTTCGAATCTTGATCCATATCTTTCGACTCTTGATCCATATCTTTCGACTCTTGATCCGTTTCATTTGGCTCCGCATTTCATTAGTTCCATCTCACCTGTCGTTAGGAACGTGAAATGGAGCCTCCATCGGACCTTGGCCGATCGGATCGTGAGCCGATCATTAAGAGAGCGAAACGGAACTCCCGCCTTCCCGCAAAGAGTCATTAAAAACGTGAGATTACAAAATAACCCCCCATCACCACATGAGAGCCGAAAATGCTCACGACGCCTGGGTGATGTAGTGGTACTACGAAAAATGACGTAATTTCCGTATTTTATGGCGTATTCTGACTAAGGTGAGATTACAAAACATCACTCCTGTTTTGAAGTGCGCTACCTAGTCTAGCCGCAAGGTCTGAAACGAATGGAAAGCAAAACGCGTCTTTGTGTAGCGAATAACTAGCGCACTAGAGCGAATGGAAATCCCCATTATACTAAATTGAAAATGAAGCATGCCTGGATCGGATTTGCGAATCAGGCAGGAATGCCCCCGCAGAGGCGTGTGGCAGGTAGCGTTAGGACACCAGCCATGAAAGGGGAGGGAATAGGGGAAAGGAGGGGGGGAGGACGTCGCCATTCCTGCGGCTGCGCACTGGCCGGTTGCTACCCTGGCAGGTGGTTAGAGCGATTTTTGTTTATACACAGATTTGCGAGAAACTTAGTATACATGTTGCCATTTGTGATATCTATAAATAAAAGTGAAAAAACTGCATCATACCGATTTGATATTTTGGCAATTAAATGCTATTTTAACTCGTAGCCATGTGGCACATGACATGCATGTCGTAATAATTCTATTGCATATGAACAGTTTTTTTTTCTAAACGCAAAATAACACATTTCTAATTACCATAATTGTTGTTAGCAAATATCAAGGTTTCACGACGAGTCCTATGTTCGAAAAAAAATACTTTAATATAAATTCGTTTGAATTTCGGATGCCGTACCGAAAACTCTCGTCATAGCATGCTTTCATTGAGGGAAAATTTTTAAAATATAAATCTTATATCATTTAAAATACTTCCTGTATGGTGCGTTCCAACGCATTAACAGATGCACTGAAATGAATATGGTCCAACAATTTATTTTTCGACAGCTAAAAAAAATTTTAAAATGTGCACTCATCGAGCCACGATTACCAGTCCAGCAAACTAGCACTGGCAAATATTGGGCGCTTGTGGGTGTGCTGAGGGTGACAAGAAAACTCTCCTTCTCGTCTGGAGATGGACCACGCCCCCTTTTCAATTTCTCGTGTGAAAGGAGTGGAAGGGAGAAAGTCGATCATTTATTTCCGTGGACCGCTAGTGCCTCTACTATGGGGTGATAGGTGGAGCCATGGGTGTAAGACAGCAGCAGGAGAGAGGAAATATTTTTCATAAAAAATAAATAAAAATTAGATGAACAGATATTGGAAAGTTTGTTGACGCGTCACGCGAGAGCGGAGCTCAGTGTTCGAAGACCGGAGACGGAGGTTTAGAGTCTCCTTCTCCTACTTCCGCGTCTGCAAGAGGTTAGGTCCAAGAGGTTCTATCGAAAAGTGAAGTACCTGAATATCATTTTTCCCTGTTGTGACGCTTATGTGGCTAAGTGGCATTTAAATTCGGCCAACGTAGTTCCACCTTTCTTCCAAATATTTCCAACAAATCAAATTCGTTTTCTCTGGGGACACAATAAGTATTGCATACGAAATAGTAAATCTAAAGCACATATGTACACGTTTAAGTGAAGTGATACCTTACACATAATGAGTTAACATATCCACAGGCTTTTTACCTCCTTATCATTAAATAATGGAGGTTTCAGAAAAAAACATTTTAAACAGGTCAAAGTATTTTAAAATATTTTTTATGATTATCGATTATACCTAATTCAGATGATTATTAAAGGGTTTAGGAGACGCCGGGCCTCAAGAGGCTAAGTAATGGAATGCATATTGCAATAAGTAAATATGTACATAAATCACATACATTTCCATTACACCATTCCCTTTCGGGGTAGGCAGAGTCGAGGAACTTGGTTATACCTGTTAGGCCTAGGAAACTGACTCTTATTTAATACTTTCCTCCTTTCCTTTCTATTACATTCATTCATTTCTTCATGCAAGGTTATTCTACTCTCATCCTTTCTCTAAACCATTGCTAAACCAAAGCAGTGCGTACATTTCATACACACATGTCCATTACTGTAGCATCCAACCCATATTCTTTCATGACCCACTGATTCCTAACCATATCCACCCTCCTATTGTCGCAAACACTTTTTATGCGTATACCTCATTCCCACTGCATTTTACCGACTCTTATGCACATACTGACATAGACTAAACTAGAAATATCTCTTCTTCAGAGTCTCTTCCATTACATTCGCCCACGACTTTCTCGGTTCTCTCTCACAGCATTCATTCCTATATCATATTTTCCACAATTCATCTCTCATTCATTCTCTAAACATCACCCAACCAACAGAGCTAGCTTCATTAATATGCATCCACAGTGGATCATTCATTCTACATTCTTTATTGGCCCACTCATATCTAAACATGCCCCTTCTACTTATACAGCAAAAACTTCTCAGATACTAAATACACTAACACTTAATAAATAATCCAAGAAATAAAATGGAACAGAGACAAGGTAGTTTCCTTGGATTCAGTCTGCCATTGTGCCATTTCTGTGCATTAGTGGATCCATCAATACCATCCTCAGGCTATGAAATTTTATCAAGGAATTATTTATTCGTACGCTACTCGGGAACCACGGTGCTTCGTTTTTCGTTTTACTTGTTACTTATTTACTTGAATTACCTTATTCATGCCATCGGTAAATGCAGAAACTCACCACCGGCATGCGTGCAGAGTTTTACTGATTGAATACTAGATAATATCCCTTTTCTTCACGGATGCATCTATCTACTGTCTCAAATAATGATCGACACAAAACCTAAGTTAGTAAATATGAATGAAAAATATTGGAATGATAAAGAACTTTAACATGATGCGAGGCACAGTTTGTCATTCATATAACACAGGGGACACATTTTACTCTAAGCAGCCAGAATATGAAGCAAATGGTATCAATGTCCTTTAATGGTGGAACCACGATACGAGAAAAGAATCTGCTACAGACCGTTTACGACATCTTTATTTCGGCTTTAAATGGCATGCGCCTTGAATACCCAGAAGAATGTCAAGGTACTGGCGTGGTTTATTGAACGGGAGGGTTTGGATGAGAAATCGGAGATACCCGTCACATTCTTTTCGCAACGTTCTCCTTCGATGTAACGGGTTTCGTTCAGGTTACGCCCTGCGGCATGAAAAACGAACTGCGAAGTCGCACCCGAGAACCACGGCCCCAAAGAATCCTCGGTGTCAGTCAACCGCTGCTCCAAATGATCGATGCCTCCGCTCACTACTCCCACCGATAATGAGGAGCGGAACCAGTGTTCCCAATGGCGAAAAACCGATCGAAGATATGAGAAGAAGAACTGGCGAGTTCGATGGTTTGCAGAGTCCAAATTGTGAGATGGGCGTGCCCTTGAAAATCAAAACTAAACCCACTCGTTGGAAAATAACACGAAATGCAGCAGTTCTTTTGTTATTTTAGAGATAAAAACTAGGTCGAATATTGACAGCAATGTGGAGCATGATGAAAACACCACGATTATATACTTATCACAATATCCACGGTGGCATCCATACATTTATAGGATTTCATCTTTATCTTACTCCTTTGTCTAAAGTTTTCATAATAAAATATAAGATAAGGATTTTCTATGAAAAAGCAAGCGAGGGTGGTCGTAGTTGAAGAACACAAACTGTAGCAAATGGAAGAATTACTCAGGCAGTAAGTCGGAGGAAAATAGGCATGGTAACAAGTACATTTTGAGGAGAATTGCGCTGGCGAAACCAAGCGTTCAATAATGGGAAGGAACTGATGACGGGGATCTTGGGTAAGGGTGTACAGAAGAGGCTGTTAAAGAGTTCAGTATGGAGTGTCGCGTTGTATGAGGCAGAAACTTAAGCTCTGAGAAAGGAGGGTGAGAATAGGCAGCAGGCGTTCGAGATGTGGGTGTGGAGGATGATGGAGAAGGTGCGGTTGACGGAAAGGAAGACAAACGAGGAAGTGATTTGTATGGTAGGTGAGGAAAGAGAACTTATGAAGGAGATTAGGGAGAGGTAAAGTAGGTGGTTGGAAGAGGTGCGAAGGATTGCTTGAGGCTGTGATAGAGGGGAGTATGTTGAATAAGCAGAGAAGGCGAAGAGAGAGAATAGTTTTTATGGACGGGAAGGAGAGAGGTAGGACGTATACCAAGCTGAAGAATGAAACCATGGATGAGGAAAAGGGCCTGTGATTTTAAAAGATAGTATATGTATTTTTTTACATTTAAACATATTTAAACCGGATGATGAATTCTAATAATAATAAGAGATGGTAAGGCAGGATGAAAAGTGGCGATAAATGTTCTTGCTATGTAAACAACAAATGAAGATTTTCAACTCGGAGATTTCACAAGGTTTTACCTTTACTATAAAACTAAGTGAGATCACAAAGTTTTAAGTGTTTCATTTTAATTACGAATCGGTTTCACCAAGTCACACCTAAAACCACGAATTATTGACATGTGCATACATACATACATACATACCTATTCACGCCATTCCCTTTCAGAGTAGGCAAAGTCAAAGCATTTAGTTAACGCCGTTAGCCCTACAAAACTGGTTTCCTTTATATAATTCCCTCTATAATGCCCTATCCTTACAAATCTATTTCGCTTCTCTTACACTCATGCATTGCTTCATACACGCTCTCCTATTATTAAGACTCCTAATATTCCTCCTCTTTAGAATGTCTTCTACCATACTCATCCATGACTTTCGCGGTCTACCTCTTCCTTTCATACCATTCACTACAATAGCATATATGTTTCATTATTTGACTCTCTTCCATTCTCTCGACATGGCCAAACCAACGAAGAACACTCCTTTCATATCTGTCCATTACTGGAGCAAACAAACTACATTATTTCATCACCCACTCATTCCTAATCCTATCCATTCTACTTTTCCCTCAAACTGTTCTCAGGTGCACCACTCCCACTGCCTTTAGCCTACTCTTTTGCTTATCCGGACTTACTCAGGTTGCGCTGCCCGTCTAAATAACGTCGGGAGGGGAACGCTTTTGCACACTGCGATTTTCGCATCACTAGACAAACTCTCATTCCTAGATATGCTCCACATATTTAAGGAATATTCATTTAGAGATAAATGTTGGCAGGAAAAAAATGCATTCAATAGTTCGGGTGTTCTCGTCATTCGCGTCAATTCTAGGGCCTCCTACCGAGAAAAAAGGCAAAAAAAACTCTCCTTCCTTTTGACTCTGATCCTTATCAAGCAACAATGACCAGGAGTGCGAAAGTGTGAGCGAAAACCTAAAATACTGAGCCTAAAATGAAAAAAAAGCATTAAGCAGGCGGAGTAGGAAAATATTTTTCACTCCAACGTACATTCCAGAGTGGAGGACCATTACCATAAATTCAAGCTTTATCGCGTGGCGGAGTCGTGATAGAAGAGGAAAAAAATGCGAAGCGATGCAGCGCTCGTTGTGAGGGAGAGCTTGCCTCGATGGCATCTTCACGCAGGTATTTTTCGGAATAAGAAGAGGGAGGAAAGGTACTATTATATTTTTTGGACAATGACCGTTCAGACCGAGAGTGGAGCGGAATAAAAAAGAGAAAATTGTTTATTCAAAGGAAGAGAGTCTCGGACGATAGGTATCGTTCTCCCAAACTCTGCTCATGGGACCATTTCTTTCCGCCCTTATCCGGGGCTGCAACCCACACTTCTCCCTTCCACGAACAACGCTTTCGCGAGGATAAATAAGTGGTCTCCCATCTCTGAAGTGGTCCATCGTCGTACCCTCAGGGCTCTCTCTATAAGGCACTTACATCTTCACCTCAACGAGATCGGTGGACTTTTGAATAGGCCTGTGATTTCGTCGGTATTCACAAAACTCCGGAGTTGGGCATGGAATAAAAAACAGTGGTATAGGAAGGAGGGCATCGACTTTCAACATTCATGCATGCCATACATCACGCCGTTCCCTATCGGGGTGAACATGGTCAACGGAAATTTTAACTCTCGGTGACAGGCCTGTAAAGCTGAATATGCGTTAATAATTTCCTCCATTCTGCCCTTATCCTTGCATACCTCTTTTGATTCAGTTACACTCGTCCATTGCTTCATATACGCCCTCCTGTTCATCATCATCATTGGCCGTGCAATCATAAAATTGGTTGACTGAAACCCTTGCAAGGCTGCATCTTCTGGGATGTGGTGGTTTCCCGTTGCCTTCCACATCGCAGCACTCCGGCCGATTCCATGAAAATCACTCTTGCCCAAAGCTGTGGCAGTTGATACCAGACCGGTCTTCATAATTTGCGCCATCAGCTGAGTCCATATGGAAAAAAATAATAAAAAAATAACATCAAAATCACCTTTGAAGCTCGATAGAATTATTTAATTTATATTAATGTTTTTAAATAATATGTGTACTTTGAAAAATGCTTTGAAACACCCGCGCCATTTGTCAGTTAGCGGAGGACATAAATGGGAGCTCACTTGTCATCTATTTGTGCACATCTGAATCACGGAACCTAGCAACTGAATCATACGTACGTACGCGTAGCGTTTTATAATGTTGATAAATCGGTTTCATCCAATCACATCTGAGACCACGCTAAAAAGTGTAGGCTAAATGCAGTGGAAATGGGTATTTGTGAAATGTTGGCGGTAAAAGCAGGAGGGATAGTGTTAGGAAAAATTGGGTGGTGAAAGAATGTTAAATGAATTCTCCGGTAATGGATATAAATGAAAGTAGCGTGCTTCAATGATTTTGCCATGCTGGCAGAATGAACGATAATTAAGGTGCTCGGAGCGATATTTTTAGATACAGATTTGTGTGAAACTTTTCATACGTGTTTTACTTGTTGATATCCATAGATAAAAGTAAAAAAATGGCATTATACCGATTTGGTTTTTAGCAACTCAATGCTTTTTTAACACGTAGCCTTGTGGCACATGGGATATTCATCGTAATACTTCGAGTACATATGTACAGTCTTTCATCTAAACGCGAAATAATACATTTCTTATTATCATATTTGTTGCTAACAAATACAATGTGTGACGCTGACTCCAATATTCAAAAACAACATATTTCAATATAATTGTCTTTATTTTGAATACCACGCCGATAACTCTAAGTCTTAAAACCTTTAATTAAGGAAAAATTTTGAAATATAATTCTAGTATTATTTCAATTACTGCACGTACGGTGAAGGCCAGTGCATAAACAGATGAACGAGAGTGAAATACGATCCAAGAATGTTTTTCAACTTAAAAAAAATAATGAATACATGCATTCAATGACCCGATACAGCCGCCTTAAAAAGTGAAGCAGACTTATGATAGAGGAGTAGACGGTGTGATAGGAAGGGCTCGATTGAGAAAGTCATGGAAGAATTTGGTAGAAGATACATATTCTAGAGAGAAGGAATATTATGAGCTTTAAGAACAGGAGAGCGTTAATGATGCAATTCAAGCACCACCATACTTGGTAGCCCCTCTAAACAAGGCAGGAGAGTGTCTAAAAACCAGCCTCTAAAATGGTGGCACATTTGGCTCTGCTAAGCTTTGTAGCGCTCTATTAATACCATTTCATTGGTTGACAGCTGGTAAGTGCGCTATTTCGTCGATAGAAAGGAGGGGGACTCTATTAATACAGCCGCAGGAGTCTTAAGGTGCCTGGAGTGGTGATCGTTAGTTATTGAGTGCACATTTTAATAAATTTTCAAGGAAGTCGGAAAAAAAATTCTTGGACCGCATTTTAATTGAGTATATCAGTTTATACGGTGGAAATAACCATTCATGCAGTAATGTAAATTATGCAAGAATTGTATTGTAAAAATATTCGTCTTAATCTGTTGTTATGTTGTTTCGACTTGGGTTTTCGACGTGGAATTCGAAATTTAAGCGAAAATTATATCTAAATACGTGGTAGTTTTTATTTGGCATGATACCTTGATATTTTTTAGCAATCATTATAATAATATGGAACGTATTATTACGAGATTACACATGTGGAGAAAATCTTCGCATGTGTAATCAAATTATTACGAAATATATGTCAAGTGCCATAGAGATACGAGTTAAAATAGCATTGAATTGCCAAAAAAAATTGTTATGACGCAATTTTGTTAAATTTATCTATAGATATCACTAATAAGAACTTGTATGCAAAGTTTCACGCAAATCAGTAGATACATAAACAAAAATCGCTCCAGCCGCCGCAACGGAGACGAAGGCGTATGAATAGGCGTACGAATACATAATGAAGCAATGCATTAGTGTAACTGAAGCAAAACAGATGAGCAAGGATTAGGACAGTATGGAGGGAATAGTTAAAGCGGAGTAAGCTTTACAGGCCTCTCACGGAAAATTAAACTTTATTGACAGAGCCTATTCTGAAAGGGAACGCCGTGATTGGTAGATCTACATAATACCCTGCATGTCGCATCAAGGGAGTGCCGCAGGGGGTGAGGTATCACCCACATGCACTACACCATACCCTTATAAGGTTAATGAAACTATGACTGTTAATGCATTGGCAAAAACCTACAAATTATCGCCAGGAGGTGATATTTCACCAACATGCTCTAAACTATAGGTATGCTAACAATGTTAGAGAAACTATTTATATTACAGTATTTAGCAACTACATAATTTCTCAGAAGTACAATAGTTTTACAGGAAAAATGTAAGAGGTTCTGTTAATACTACTTATCAGATTTAGAAACAGGCATTAGGAAGAAAATCAACTAGTTAGCTACTCTACGTAAATACAAACGTAGTAAAAAGTCTCTTTGGCAGTTGTTATGGCGTCTTATCGTTTGCGGGAAAAATTTTAAACCTGTATGTTATGCAGATTAGTACCCTAATTTCATTCTCAATATCTAATCTACCGTAGTATGCCGGTATGAATTTATGAGAACGTGAAACAAATCATGAGTGGTGAATGCCGATATGAAACGTTCCTCACGAACGATTCGCCCACTAACCACATAGCTCTACTGCTCAAGTGCATTATTTCACCCTACCTCCTCTGGTAGTCACGGGCTCGCCCCACTGACCCGCTGCGGGCGACCGCGAAGCCCTTCCTTGTCGAGGGCGGACCCGTTGACTCGCTCTCAAAGGTTCAAGAGCCTCCGCCTGGAAGGTGAAAGTTTCTCTCCCCTCCTCTCCCCTTTGGGTCGTTAAGAAAGTCGGGCTCCGCCGCGCGGGGCCCTTCGGATAACGGTCCGGTTAAGTCTTCGGTCATTGGTCGCACGGCCGCGGCACCTTCGAGACGGTCTGGGCTGCAGTACGCCCATCATCCGCCGGAGCCACCTCCCAAAGGCTTATGGAATCAAGACTACAGATTCAAACTATAAATGAATTAATCAGTAAGAAAACGGGAAATATAGCACTGCAATGCCAAAGGAATTAATTTTGAGACCCACACGCCAGGGCCCGCCCGAAAATCAAAGAAGGCACCCACTAGAAACTAAAATTGCTCCCAATCAATATTTCTGTCAGGTTGTACATAGGATAGTCAATGTCAGGATAAACGTAAGAATATAATCTTGCAATAAGCTCAACTGTACTAGGCGAGACATGGTGGAGCAACATCATATATTGATCAAACCTAAAAGTTGACCTGCCCACTTGTATTATTTATTACAACGCCTTGACGTCATCCTCAGGCACAGACTCATTCGTAATTTGTACTTGAAGATCACGCCAAGGCGTTGAAACACGTTGTAATCAATAAAATAAGTGGGCAGAACACCTTGTAGTTTTTTATCGATATAATCTTACAGTTACAACCCCGATACACCCCAGTTTCACTCATGTATACCCCGTATTTATATGTCCACCCCTTTGCAGTCGAGTTACAGACAAAATACAGACTATATTTTTCCGATACAGACCAGATTAATCCAAGTTCAACCTCAGATACAGAACATAAACATTCTCCTGGATAAGCTAAGTTTAATGTTAATAGGGTATCCGAGAAGTGCTTGCGGAAAAATAAGGATGGATAGGGTCAAGAATGAAGGGGCATGAAAATATGCAGGTAGGATGCGCCACTAATTGATATATGTATATAAAAAGAGTGTGCTTCGATGGTTTGGCCATGTTGCGAGAATGGATGAGAGCTAAATGACGGAACAGATATATTTTAGTGGAATGAATGGCGAGAGAAGGGGTAAACCGCAAACATCATGTGTGAATGTGGTGGAAGATACTCTTAAGTAGAGGGTTATCCATTCATCATTACAGTAATCTACGGGTTAGAGGTAGGTTGTGATGAAAGTCAGAGAATATCCAACGAACTCTTACACTGGACGTGCCCTTTCTACCACTAGTATTTCTTTCTTCATCTCAGCATAAGTCCTACCTTTCTTCATCCAGTCCATAAAACCTATTCTCTTCCTTCCCCTTCCCCGCTTACCCAACATCCTACCCTCTATCACGGCGATCACGGCCTTCAGCAAACCATCGCCCCTCATTAACCCTTCTAGACACCTACCCTGTCTTCCCCTAATCTCATCTATAAGTTTCCTCTCCTCGCCCACTATGTCAAGCACTTCATCATTTGTATTCCTTTCCGTCAAACGCACCTTCTCCATCCTCCTCCACACAAACATCTCGAAAGCCTTCAGCCTATTTTCGTCTTCCTTTCTCAAGGTCCACGTTTTTGCCCCATACAACGCCACACTCCATATCAAGCTTTCTATATGAAATCTCTTACCAGTCTCTTTTTAACATCCTTAATTAAGGTCCCCGTCATCAGCTCCCTTCTATTATTGAACGATTCCTTCGCTAGCGCTATTCTCCTCCTAATGTCTTTGCTACTATGTCCTGTTTCTTCTAGCGTACTACCCAAGTAATTAAATTGTTCTACTTGCTCCAGTTTGTGACTTCCTACTCTTATCACCTGCCTCGCTTTCTTTATCCTACAAAATCTCATCACTTTTGTTTTCTTATTATTAATCTTCATCCCGTATTTCTCGCACTGCATTTCCAGTGCATCTACTAAAGTTTGCAATCCCTTCGATGACCGACTGATCAACGCCTGGTCGTCTGCGAATCTAACCGACTTTATCCACTGGCCTCCTACTTTCATTCCCACATCTAGCTTATCCCATGCCTCTCTTACCATTTCCTCAGCATAGATGTTAAAAAGTAAAGGCGACAACGGGCACCCTTGCCGCACCCCGCGACCTATAACTGCCCACCCTGATTCACACAAGCTACCCTTACCTGAGCCCTCTGCCCCATATATAAGTTTCGGATGAGTCTCCTGTCACGCCAATCTATTCCTATTTTCTCCAGTATCTGCATTAGTTTCTCCCAGTTTACTCTGTCAAACGCCTTTTCGAAATCTACAAAGCAAGCGCAAACATCCTGATTATGCTCTATTTTTCTACCTATAAGTGTCCTCATAAGGACAAAACAGGGAAGATATTAATCGAACAGGAAGACATCCAAGAAAGATGGAGGGAATACGTAGAGGAGTTGTATGACAGCGAGAATAGACCCCTTAGCCTATATGTAGAGGATGAAGGAACAATAGATAAGGATAACCTCGGACCAGAGTTACTTGATATTGAAATAGAAAGGGCATTAAGAGAGATGAAGGGTAGAAAAGCCGTGGGAACCGATAACCTACCTTTGGAGCTACTGAAGAATCTAGGTAGTAAGGGGAGAAAATCGTTTTTGCGTAATTAGAGGTTTAATGTTCTTCAGAATACATTATGGATGGAAAAATTGATGGCCAAATATGTGCGACAGTTTTGTGGTGGGTCTCACTCTCCAATTAGAGATTTAAACGAGTGTCATCAATATTCCTCAAGCGACACAAATTACAAAGTTTGGAAAATCTTACGGTTTCTCATTCTTACATCGGTAAAAATATTATCCGAATTAAGATTTGGAATAAGCCGTTAGAATCAAATCGGTAGGATTGTCTTTATTTGAAGAAGCAGTCAAGCTCGAAGTACGTTGTGGTAAGATGCAGAGTGGCAAAAATCAAGAAAATCAGCGTCTAGTTTCATTTCTGCATACGAAAGCTCGTCGAATAATTATTGAAGTTATACTTCTTTGCGCCCGTTGGAGACTTTAAGGATGGGATGTTGGTCGAGAAACCGCGTCACGCTCTTTTCCGCGTCACGCTCTTTTTTGGGTGAGAAAAATCCACAATTGTACTCATTGATACGAATTCCTGGGTATTTCTAATCGAGCTAAAAGGATGAAATTTTCAAGGAAGGGTTCAAATTAGGTGTCGAGTCAGGAAAAAATCGAAAATCCCAATATTTTTCATTGGTTTCGAGTCCAGATAGGATTTTGTTTTTTAATGGGTTTAAATGGGAAAAACGAATAATTTACGTGTAGAGTAATTTTCATTCATTCATTAAAATATGAAATAATTTAGATACAAGTTTCATTCTTTGACTGAAATGAGGCCAAAAGATCAATGCATTTACTTCTTGCAACCGATGTTTCTCTATCGATCGATAAATTGAAATATTTGAAGTTTAAACGCAAAATTAATGCAAATTTCGATCTTTTTTCATTTTCGTTTCTAAGCAATTTTTTCATTGTTCCCGAGACTTCCAGTACCTTATACGCGTGCTATAAAGATTAAACTTAAAGGAATATAACATTCTCCGAGCGTATTTCAATCGCTTTTAACGATATTATGCCTTAGAAATATACTTTTTACAATGTTTTATAATTATATACATAAACTCTTTCGTAGCTTTGACACTCCTCCATTTGCTCATGCCTACGAAATCCGTTGGGATCGCTCCAGATTCCTCCATTTTGCTTCTGAAACACTCTTTACACCTTATTCCGGGTTTCCCTCTCTCTGTTTTTCCAGGAAACATTAATCCTTGCACCTACTTTCTGAAATGTACCTCGAAACTCCATTCTACAAGTCAAAACCATGTAAAATGATAATGTTCTATGATGCATTATCTCTTGGATTTTGAAATTATGAATTCAAGTACTACGCCATGTGTTTAATATGTAAATTATAATAATTGAGATCAGCAAAAATAAAATGAAATGTGAAAATCCATAGCATTTACTTAGCTCATATTGATTGAATTTCATACTGCCAAATAACTGTAATCATGTTTAATTACAAATATTTACTTCAAAATTGCTCAATGGCATGAAAATAAAAGGAAAAATATAGCAATTACTAAGAAGAACAAAGTACATATGTCATGGGACCATTCGTTTTATGCTATTATCTCATTATTATATTCTTAGGTCAAAAATTGACCCAGCTAAAATAATTTCCAAAAGAAGTAAGACCTTATTGCATTCTTTTTTAATGATTTACAATGTACTATCATACACTTTTCCCCTTTTGCTTGCAAACTGCAAGCACCCATTTACTCGTTTTGTACGTTCGAACTTTGAAAAGAAGTTTTGTTTAAAATAACAATATATCAAAGAGAAATATATTGAATAATAGAGAAAAAATGTCTTTTATTTCATTTATATATCCTGTCTGCCTGTGTGTGTGAGCGGGTGTGTGCGACCGGCCAAAGAAGTATAACTTCCACCGTCTGGTCCGACGCAGACCACGTTTTTTCACCTAAACGATCGTTACAAAGAAAGAAGAGAAAGAAAAGCTGATGCGAATGAACGCGCCGAATGAGTATTTACCACGTCTATCTTTCGAAGAGAAACAAGATATCCCTTCATTTCCATTTTTGTTCTCAAGTGGAGTGGTAGAGCTCATGTTTCCATTGCAAATGCTAACATGTAATGGACCTTACATGCACATTTATGTTAAATGAATCTATACATAGCTGCGCTAGTGCCTCCCCACAGGGTCAGAGCAACATATTATGTTGCTGCTCTTGGCAAACTGCAGATTTTTGTATTAAGGGAACATAGACGTATATACTTGGAACTCCGCGAATTTCCTGCGGAGATGGGCAAGATATCACTATACGAAGCTTAATTAATTTGGCTTCATTATAAAGAGAAATATCTCATTTTTACTATTATCCAAATATCAGCTAATTATAACCCTACTTTTCCCTAGAAGGTTCTAACGCTAAGATCGAATCAGAAATTCTACGGATACTAGGTCGTATGTTATCTAAATTATTTTTTGTAATACAACTATTACCCGCAGTAATGCGTTTTATACAATCGTAAAAGAAAACCTTTGGTTGGTAAGGCGTTTTCAGGGTATGGATTGAAACAAATCATTCAACTTTATGCGTCAAATATGTTTTCCAGTTAATTGCTGAGAACTTCAGTCACATGAAACTGAGTGTTTGCGTCATAAACATTTATATACATTGAATTTATGCTTCCTACTACTGCCTGAATTTCAAAATTAAATTAAATTGCTGTCTCTAAAATGAGTGGAAAACAAAACGTGTTTTGCTGCTTGGCAACGTTATACCCGAGTACATAAGATTTTGGCTCTGACTCCCCTTCTTTTTTTTTGTCTGAGGCATTCCCTTTCTCTTCTTTTTTATTTAAATACTGGTTGTATTTTAAATTAGCTATTCGCTAATCGATGCTTAACTTGTAAATATATATCCTTATTTAAATAATTTAATATGCGGTCTCTAATACTTGTCATTGGAACTTGCCTCAAATAAAGTATTCAGTTAATTGCTATGAAGATCAGTCACATTAAACAAAGTTTATGAGTAATTTTTATCACTATATTTACTTCATACTTCTTACAAGTTCTTACATTTTAAAATAAATTAGAATGTTGTTTCTATGTTGAGTGGAGAAAAATCTCCCTTGAACTACTTCAATCGAAGGCGCACACCGCCGCTCTGAGCGCAACGGAATGAATTTCCCTATCGTATATAGGACTTTCATTGACCCTGAATCCTCCTGGGTGGCCTAATAGCCGTCCCAGGCTCACAGGAGTGTAGAAGGAAATACTTCGGGACGTTGGAGAATATGAGAGTGGGGGTGGTGTGCTGCTTGAAGGGTGGATGGCTGCGGTATTGGGCGCGGGGAGAAGGTTCATCGGTCCTTAAAAGGTCCTCCTCAAATGGCCCTTAAAAGGTCCTTAAATGGTCCTTAATGCGTTTCGAGTGGTAAAGGCCCCTCTTGACGCAGGGAAATGTGAAAATGAAACGAGCTGAGTGAAGGCGTTCCATCGCCCCTTCTCTGCACACCAGCTCTCTCCCCTTGCTCTTCATATCTCCCTGCTTCTCCCTTTAGACTGCGCGGGGCGAAGGTACGAATGCGGGCGACCTAAATAACAGCACTTTTGGCCATACTCAATAGGTATTGAGTGCGTCCTCCGGGTTGCGGGTAGTGCATCGACCTCTGGATACAGAGGTTAATGCGACTTTTCGCAAGAAGTTGGCTTCTATGGAAGTGGCGAGTGTGGTGATGCCTCGATGTGTATCGCTACTAGCAGAGCATAGTTCTGCAAACACACTACTTCGGGTTTTTCCCCATGGAATAGAATAACGGAAGTAAACAATGTAGATGGTAACTTCGAGAATCACCTGGATTTGGAAATAATTTCATTTAACATAGCGCTCTTCGAGTTCTACTTGGCTACGTTGATTTTATAAATTTCAATAAATTACATCGAAAAAATATGTCAAAATCTACTAAGTAAATAGGATGTTATAACAATGCATTTATCTTTCTTTTGCAGGTATGTGTGAAAAATGAACGGAGATATTCCGGTCCCTCCAGTCTTTCACCAGCTGTCGAACACCGGCTTGGTCAAATGGAATTCTCATTAATGTTGTTCAGACACCTACTTCAATTAGAGTAGATCACCAAGTTGAGCAACACCAAGGTATGAAATTTAATTTGATGACTATCCTCAGCACATATACGTCTTTTCTTGAACCGACCATTCATACGTCGAAATTCTTCACTTAAACACGCCCGATGATATTATTCGTGTATTCCGTCTGTCTTCTTCATTGATTCTTTCCAGTTGGGGTCCCTTCCATTGTTGTTTAGGAGACGATTGTGTCTCAGAATGTGTCTGAGTTCTCCCTGAATGGTTTAAGTAACTTTCATTCATTCAATTTCTAAAATATCTCATTCTTTACACGAGTGCTGAGCACAATAACTCGATCATAAATCAATGTAACAAGTGTCTGGACCACTGAGTATGGCATCAAACCAGCGTTAGTCCATTGAAATGTATTAAATAATCATCATAAATTACGAGGTCTTTACTATTCTGATGAATTTTATAGTGGCATCTTATATTTTAATGAGATGCCTCCTTACTTCCAAAACTTTCCGTTGCCTGCTGTTAGTAATGAGGTTACAATGAGTTTTGTCTGTTGATGATATTAACGTTGTGTTACTATTTTAGCGAAACTGATGCAGAATATGGGTTCAGAATGAAATGGAAAAAGGTTCTAACGTTGTTTCGTAGTTGATTGATGTATCCATGCCTTTTATTTTTAACCTTCTCCTTCGTTTATTTTTTTTATCGTTGTCCCGAGTTGAAATGGTGCTTTTCTCCCAGTGGCTTATGCTGAGGGTGAAAATAATGATATATATTAGTGAAACCTATAAAGAACCTCGTAGGGGTTCATTTAGAAATCATAGGGGAATGTTGCCTCTTTGGTTGTTTTTCTTATATTATGTTTGTTCATTCACCATCCACCACTTGGTATTCCCTTCCCACAACCGATACACGCTTGAAAATAAATCGCAATTATGGCTTAACTTATTCAAAATATATGGTCGGGTTTTTTTGGCATATGAAATGTTTTTCCTCTTTTGTATATTTCAAACTTGTCCCTCGTGTGCGAATCACTCGTCTGTTGCCTCAATAAATGGTTTAATAGACATCACGATAATTTATTGCGGAACTCGAGAAGACAACTCGCGGTCGAGCTTCATTTAGGAAAATTACACAAACAACTTTTAGCTTTTTCGTTCGTCTTTTGTCCTTTTTTTAAATTTGTTTTTGTTTGCTCCCCTTCCATGCGTCAGAGCTGCTGTTTTCGTCCCGTTAGGCCATGGCCGAAAATGACTCACTATATTTTCCGAAGCTGATGAAGGACGTGCGACGGCGCAATTTGTTTTTGTTTGGCAATTAGAAAAAAAACAGACAGACAAAGGAAAAGCGAGAGCCGCTGTCATTGTAACCATAAGAGCGATCATCACGGCGCTCCCACGCTGTTGACTGCACCAAGAGTGGAGTGACGAGTACGGTCTGTGGTGCTGGTCAACGACAGACGAATCCGAGGCACGCTTATTTTTTGGGGAATGGGGAAATTGTCCCTCCAAAAAAACCGGTAAATCATCGACGTTTGCGGACATTTCGCGGCGAGAGAAACAAGTCCATCGGTCCGCTAGGAAGGTGATTTAACTCTCACACCATGCGAGATGAAAACATACGGGATGTTTCCAAATATCGGGCAGTTGGAGAGTAGGTTTGTAAAAAAAGAACGAAATGGAGTGCGCCTCGGTGGTTAAAATTTTTAAGGGCAGGAAGCATGCATGGAGCGCATTGAACGCGTAAATTAGATCGGTTAAACGTGAATTGCTGGCTGCATGTCAGGCGCTTAACAATGAGCCCGCCTCACGCACGACTTGTCTCAAAGGGAACGGGTGATAGATGAAGG
The DNA here is from genome assembly GCA_963573305.1 of Pyrrhosoma nymphula. NCBI lineage: Eukaryota > Metazoa > Arthropoda > Insecta > Odonata > Coenagrionidae > Pyrrhosoma > Pyrrhosoma nymphula. Next base: position 82,052,044 of record OY754334.1, on the reverse strand, counting down.
TCTTTAAGTTGAATGGAGTTCCATGTTTGACGTCGTGCGGAGGAAAGCTTATCCGATCGTCAATTGTTGTGTTCGTCCGCCTGGGGCGTTTAATTGTGTAGAACTATTTGATGCCTGTTCATGTATGCATATATACCTCTACTTGCGATATGGCCACAGCAGACGTTGCTGCGCTTTGGTCCAGCGAACGTGTGGTCAGGCAATTACGCTATCCTCTGTTGAAATAAATACCTAAGTTTCCCTAAATGGCTTAGTTCCATCTTCATTTTACTCAAAGCTTCGAGACCACCCCAACTCTAACACGCGCGCCGGAGGAAAAGGTGTGTTGAGGATAGGGAAGGGATTGAGTAGGTGCGGTTAATTGAGCACTGGCTTCTCATCCTTAGGGCTCGGGTTCGAGTATCGGAAGTGATGGAATTTGTCCGTGTAATCCCAATCACTACTTGGATGATACACGGAGAGCACTGAAATGTAGTAAACATGTCATTTGGATGGGATGTTATTGTGGTAGTGAAACATGGTTGCTGTTACGCAGAATGTCATTATCAGTGAAGGATTCCATTTCCTAGGAACTGGATCTACACTGCCAGCTTTTGCCACTAGTTTCCGCGTTTGACTACCAGAGTTGCCAAAGCCAAACATCTAATTTCCCACTTCAGAAGCCAAAATTTGTTATTCAAATCAACTTTCTAGCTCAGTGTGGCTCGTAATCCTATTGCTTAGATGGACTAATGCGATGGATCGTAAACAATATATGTTACGTATGATATAATAAATCGATAATAAGTGCAACTTATTTGCTCACCAATGCTTTTGTCGTATTTTGTTATGTAGTAGCTCTACAGCACTTTTGGCATGCTTACTTATTTAATAAAACTTACTCGGTAGTAACTTAGTGGTATTGCATGATATATATTTGTATTCAAAGTTTTACTTGGCCACAGATAATGATGGTAATTCATTGAAACCCGGGTCGTGTGAGTGTGAGAAAAAATCTGCGGTTTAGTAAAAGTTTGAACAAAAATTAATAACATACTGTATTTCTCTGTGCAATTATGTAGCAGTAAAGTGTATTAACATTCATAGTTTTCCATTACATTGATAGCATATAGTGTGCTTCATGTCAATGTAAACTCACCCCATACCACACGGAGCTATCCGAAAGATTTCCGTGCGGTAAAAAGTCCGCCATCTAGGTTTTTCACTGTCGTATTGAAGTGGGCTTCCCCCCTCCTTCCAAGATACTTTTCAGTGCAAAATAACAGAAGAATTCCATTCAAGATGCTGAAGTTAGCGTGTATCGGAGCACATCAGTGCACTTCAGCGTGTTATATGGAGTTTGGTCGATCGGAGGGACACCTACCTATCCGACCGTCAATTGTTGCGTTTGTCGACGCCTGGGACGTCCAATTGTGAGGGACTATTTTGCTTACATTCAGGAATACAAGTGTTTGCGCGAACTGATCCTCACGAAGCGTCGGTCTTTTTAAGTACGCCGCGGCCAGTTCACGTTCTCAGACCGTTCTGACGTAAGAAACCCCTCCCCCTACCAATCGGATACAGGTTATTCCAGCCTTTCGTGCTCACGCGAGTCCTTTGAGCACGTAATTACCCAGTCCGGAGATCACGACGCCCGGTGTCGAAATGTCACGAGCGTTCCCGGGGATGCATGCGTTTTCTTTTCACTCGCTCGCCGGGTGTCAAATTCAAATGTCAATCTAAGTAAGAGCGAGAGTAGTGGCTCACAGAGGCATATCTCCCCGCCATGGTGCCATTTATCATTTGGAGCGGAAAAAGACATTTCTAAAAGTGTTTCGAAAACTCAAAAGAAGAGGATCCGACGGGAGTTTTCTTTATCAGACCACGGGCTAAGTGCTATTCTTCAACTCGTTAACAACTCGTCGTCAGACCATCGGTACCGTAAATTGTCACAGGGAGGAGGAGGTTGAAATGCACTGAAGGTGCTATCGGGATAATTTCCGTGCGGTAAAAAGTCCGCCATCAAGGTTTGTGAACTTTTGTCACATTAAAATGGGATTCCCTTCCTTACAACATACTTTTAAGTATGAAATAATGGGAACTTTCCATTCAAGGAGCTGAAGGTACGTCGGAACACGTCAGCGCACTTCAGCGTGTAATAAGGAGTACTTTAAGTTGAATGGAGTTCCATGTGTGACGTCAAGCGGAAGGATACCTACCTATCCGATTTGCAATTGTTGTGTTCTTCCGCTAAATATACTATTTGGTGCCTCTTTATGTACTACATGCATACTTCTACTTGCGATACCGCCACAGCAGACGTCTCGCATTGGCACGGTGAACGTTTCATCAGGCCATTTTGCTATTTTCTATTGAAATACATAAATTTCCCTAAATGGCTGAGTACTTTTATCATTTTACTCGACACTTCGAAGCCACCCTAATTCTTTAACAAGCACACAAGAACGGAGATAAATGTAGCGATGTGACGTATTGGTATTAAATAGATAAATAAAAGTTATGGCAAAACGAGTAGTTGGAATTGACTGTGAAACCGTTGCGATTTGAATATTTGGAAAAATTAAGTTTGGCCTTCCCATCATCCCAAAGCACCCATGATCCTCACACGCTCTCGCTAAATGCCTTTAGACCAACAGCGTATAGGAACCTTTCAGTGAATGCTAGTGCGGCCCTAAGAATTCGATGCTTAGCAGGAAGGTTGTCCCTTGAACGTTTTATGAACACGATATTTGAAAGGAAAAGTCATTTTGCTCGGGGTCAATTCATGGGTTATGATGTTTGTAAACCAAGTCGACAGCTGTAGAAAAATACACAACGGTCTAATGACACCGACCGAAAACTGGGAGACCCGGATCCGAATGTCAGTCAATCGAAATAACTTTTGTTTTGTTTTTATGAAAAAATTACCAACTTTATGACTACAGATTAATAAATATTCGTGCGGAAAATATGGGCTGGAAGGATGATGACACTGATGATCCGCGATGGCATATAGTCGCTTATACCAAAGATATACAGGTCCGTCGTGAAAACAGATGCATGTGAAAAACTAAGATTAAAAACAAAAACCATGAAATGTTTCGAAAATATTCACATACATACCCATCAAGCCATTCCCTTTCTGAGTTGACAAAATCAAAGAACTTAGTTTTTTCCGGTAGCACTAAAAAACTGGCTTCCTTTTAATAATTTCCTCTGTAATGCCCTTTCCTTGCAAACCTCTTTCGCTTCTCTTACACTCAATTCATTGCTTCATACACACTCTCCTATTCTTAGGGATAATAATATGCCTCCTCTTTAAAGAGTCCCTTCCACCCCATTCACCCATGACTTTCGCCGTCTACCCCTTCCTCTCACACCTCTATCATATATTTCGTTCGTTATTCGAATTTCATCCTCTCTCCCAACATGTCCAAGCCAACGAAGATCACTCCTTTCGCAGATATCCATCAATGTAGCACTCAAAACCCACATTCTTTCATGACCCTCCTCAATCCTAACCCTATCCATCCTACTCGTGTTAAAATAAAATAAAGAAGGTGAGCTTTCGTCTCACCAGCTTAATTTCTTTTTGCAAAAATCCTTTGTTATTAGTGAAGTTGAAAATGATACAAAGGGGTAGAGTAAATAATGCACATTTGTAAAATGTAAGAAACATACCGGTAAGACCAGTACTTTTTGAGGGAATTGAGTTATAAAATGACCAATGTTTCGATTTTTTCCGTAATTTCGCCACCATATTTGAAGGTTATATGGACTATCCCTCCCTCTAGATGACGCAGCGTTAGATCAGTTCCTTTTCTTCGCTACATACCGACCTCACTTCGCTATTTCCCGCGAAATGAGGATTTGTGCGTACGTGCAATGTAAGTGAAAAACGCGTTGCTGATTGGTTTGCTGGAAGGGGTTATTTGGCGGATAGTTATGTTTTTTTTCACGAACACCCTCTTAAATCAACCCACCCCTTTGGTGATCGTCGAGTAGGTGATTAAACAACCCACCCGTTGGTGTTTGGTTTGCGTAAAATTACGCTGAGTTGGTGATTGGACTGCCAAAAATGTGAAGAAAATGAGGCGGAGGGTAGTGTTTAGATAAGAGGAGCAACTGCTCGATCGCTGCGCCATCTTCGGTGAAGAAGGCAAAACGGCAATTTTTTCCAATCTGGCGGTGAGAAAAAAAACTCACTTCTCAGGTTTAACTCTTAGTCATTCCTAGAATAAATGTGATAATGTTATATTATAACTATTGCATAAATGCGCAAGGTATGATAATTGAAGTGAATTTTGTTGCGATACCTCAGTTGTAAGAGGGTGAAAATCGCGTTTTTGCTGGCGAGACGAAGGCTTATCTTTACATAAAGAACTTCTTAATGACTCCACAAATGATTCTAATAAATCTAAGCCAGCTTTGGCCCACAGTCCTGATCGAAATCTATATCTTTAGAAATGAAATTCTGTTTGCTTGAACGTTAAAGACTTCCAAACCCCTTGACGGAATCGAACAAAATTTGGTACACGTACTCCTTAGAACCCATAACTTCCACTTCCATAACCACATGATATGCTATATTAGAGTGGCTTCAGGGCTCTAAAAAGGCCCTTTGGTGGTTATGGATTACTCCTATAAGGAAGGATTTGGTTTCGGTGCAGAGGTTGTATTATTTTCTTTTTATAAATGACTAGTATTCACGATATATGCTTGGAATTTTTAGCATAGGATGGCTTAAGGAATTAAGTTTTTAACTCTTGCATTCAATTTTCGTATACGCCTCGTTTTTACCAGAAATTTGAGTCTTTGGCTCCAAAATCGTCAATTTTTGCACTATTTCGACCACGATTTCATCAATAGAAATTTTATTTACTTGGAAACCGCAGTATAGGTTTTTAATGGAATTTTATACCCGAGGCACTAATGGCTCAGGCAAAATGATCAGTATAACTGAATTACAGCGATGTATTAGTTGGGGTAGTTTTCACTCCACCTACTCTATTTCATAACAGCTATATATATAAAGAACACATTCTGCACGTCATATTAGGGGGGTTCTTTTAATCCATCGCCATAATTATATACCTTTTCTTCCCGTTGTAATTCTAGGGCCATCATCTTCTAGGGGACGATAAATAAAACTAAGCGAGAACGCCAAAAAAATGCCTTCCAGGATTAATCAGCTCAGTTGTGGAGCGTTCCGCAAGAAAAAAGGGTTAAAATGAGAATCCAGCTCACTTTAGTACATCCGCGTTAGCAAAAACTTCATCTTGGTGTCGAGAAGTTTCTCTAACGACCCCGCATACCGCAACGTATACTCGTTTCTCAAACGATTATGTTAAGTCTGACATTTTCAACGAGTTGAAGAATATAGGAAGAGGGATTTAAATCGACCCATCTCATTTGGAGTGATTTATTTTCGGTTTTAAGTCAAAGGCCTCTACTTCAAATGGCGAAAGTCAGAACCGGTCTTACTACACTTAAAGATTTGGTCAGCTGAATACGAATTTTTTACTCTTTCTTAAGACGTGAGATGTCTCATGTATCGGTATAGCGAGGGTAGCACCTATGGCTTTCGGCGATGCACCAAATGTGAGCACCAAAAATATCTTTATGATTCGGAATGTATGAGAGATATAGGGAAGACCAAGATGCCATCTGAAATAAAAAGGTAATCATGGCCATGTTGTAATTTTTGATGTCATAATGCAAAGATAATGGCTTCTTAGTATGGGTATAAAATTACGTGTCACTGCCTGCGTAAAAACTGTAGATAAAGCTCAGCGTATTTTTTTCTAGTGATTCATAAGTCACTTCACTTGAAATCGTTTAGATTTTTCTTGTGAATGAGGCTAACACAGAAGTCCGAAATATTAAAATAGAATGAAAAGTTAAAGTCGTAAAAGGTTTAAAACTTTAAGAAAGATTTTAAAAGTCCATTTTCGGGTAAATGAATTTCTACATATTTTAAGAATAAAATTAAATAGGTTACTGAATAAATGAGTTTCGGAAAATTCAGAATCTCTTCAAAGCCCTGAATTTCATCCACGAAACGTTTCAGAAAATTTCGGGCGCGACAGAGAGTCAAGGTGACAGCCGAGTCCGCGCCTACCATAAGATATTCATTTAGTTTGTTTGCTTCACATATTAATTTAAATCACGCTTATCTCAGACTCGCAAGAAAACTTTTCAGGCAATCAACGCATAATTGGAGCATGCTGTTATATAGTAAAAGAGCCGCGACAATATCAGCTTCAGAGCAAATAAGGTTGGAAGAAATGGATATGGTGAATGTGTTGTAATGGAAGACTGATGAAAATCCAATGGACGGATACAATCACCGATGAAGTCCTGCGAAGAGCTGGAGAGAAAATAAGTATATTGAAAACTCGGAGAAGAAGAAAAGACAAACTACTAGTACACATTTATAGACACAATAGCCCACTGAAAGCGATAATGGAATAAGAAATAAATGGGAAGAATTATAGAACAAGAATGGAATATATCAGGAAGATTATTATGGATGCCAAAGTGAAGATATGGGGCGGAAACTTGGGCAGTAAAGAAGGAAGATGAAAAAAGACTTGAAGCCCTGAAAATGTGGATATGGAGGAAGATGGAAAAAGTGAGTTGGAAGGATAAAGTGAGAAACGAGGAGGTACTGAGGAGAGTGGGCGTGGGAAGGACTCTGATGGAAACGACTAGAAGAAGAAAAATGAACTATGTTGGACATTCCCTGCGAAGACATAGTCTGCCGACGACGGGTATAGAAGGAATCGTGGAAAGAAAGCGGGGAAGGGGAAGGAAAAGGAAGCAAATCCTAGACAACATAATATTAGGCGAAAGGTGTGCGGACACAAAGCGCCTAGAAGAGAGAAGAGTGGAGTGGAGGAGGAGTCCATGAGATAACCTGCCATCTGGAGCAGAAAAACATGAATGATGAATGAAAGTGAAGTTATATGCAGGAAAGAAGTGGTTGCCTAGAGTAGGAGATAGAGGTGGAGAGCTGCAGCAAACCAATCTTCAGATTGATATGATGATAACATAGGCCAGTCGCTCTAGCGTTTTCAACTTTTAAGCACTCAAAAAATAAGTTTTCCCTTTTGGACTAGTTCCTGTCCGTCCCAGTTCCTTCCCCCCCCACCCCCCAAACTCCCCCCGACCTCCCCACCCACTTCAGTCCAGTGGACATGAGGCGATGTAACAAGAAGTTCGGGGAAAGTGGATTGGGGTCAGTTCACGTCGAGAGAGGCGGGTGGAGAGATTGACCGTATAGAGGTGGGAAGGTCGGCATCCGCTGATGGCGTTTCGTTTCTTTTCTCTTCCGCGGAGGGTTAAGGCCGGTTTTTGCAGAAAGAAGTTGTTGCCAAATCCATGTACGACACGGCCAGTATCCGATAGCCAGGTCTAAAACTTCGACGAAAATTGGCATGCAGGCAGTCCAATAAGAGATATATTTTAATTAAACCTCTGGGCTTATATCCCCCTATTGGGGTTATTGTCACAGTAGTTAAAAACACTATGTTTAAATATTTTGACTGTCACTAATTTGAAACTTCACAAACTTAAGGAAGTTGTCTAGGGGAATGGTTATTACTATTAGGGTAATCTACCGATTGAGCTAGACTTAAATGGAATAGTGTAAAAATCCTCTATATTTTTACATGCGCAGACCTACATCTCACTCAGTGATTCAACCCAGGATAGTTGAGGGTAGAGCTCACCCCGGACTAAGCCAAAGGAGTGTGAATCTCACCTATTCAGGGAAGGGGTGCCAGTTCCTTTTCCTGGGCCACCTCGCACTCCGAGGATTTTTTTTTGTTCGGGGGCGTCCAAAGGCTTCACCCGGACCCTTCGATCAGTAGCCAAGCACTCTACCCACTAGGCCACCACGCTACCTACATCTACCAACACAATTTCTTTATCTCATCTTACGCTCTACCTCTCTTCGTCCTGTCCATAAAACCCTTCCTTTCTCCTCCCAGCTCACCCAACATCTTCCCTTCTATCACGGTCTTTAGCATCCTTTCGCCCCGCATTACCTCTTCCAACCACCTACTCTGCCTCCTCCTAATCTCCTCCAGCAGTTTCCTCTCCTCAGCCACCATGTCAAGCACTTCCTCGCTTGTCTTCCTTTCCGTCAACCGCACCGTCTCCATTCTCCTCCACACCCACATCTCGAACGCCTGCAGCCTCTTCTTGACTTCCTCTCTCAGAGTCCACGTCTCTGCACCACACAAAGCTACACTCCATATTAAACCCTTCGCCAGCCTCTTCGTCGACTAATAAAGCAATAGTTCTAGGTTCAAATTCCATGATTGGAAGTTATTTTTTCACTTACCGTCTTGCTATTTGACCTACCCAAACGGTAAATATATTTCATTTGGCCATCCAAAATGCGTTAAACAGAATTACATTATCTTTTGCGCACAGAAATTTACTTTTAATCTCTGACGCCGCCGAGACATCTCTTCATCTCGGCCAATTAAATAATGATCTTATCTAAGCTGAAGTAAAAATCTGGCCTTATCTTCGGCCAATACTAATAACCGTCGGCAAAAAGGTTGCATTTCGACACCACAAGTTTCGGTTTTATACAACTCCAAATTATAGGCTAGATTCTTAGAAATAGGAAATAGGAATAATAATTCGTAAACTACTATCCGAGGGCAGCCTGCCAGACCACTTTCGCCAAAAAACATTGCCCTGGCTTTTTAATACTATCCCTGTTGAGTCTTAGGGTGAGATAGCAATCACTTTCAAAAGTCAATCGTGCCAGAGGGATGATAGTCTCGGAACGTCGACTAAAGTGAAAATAGACTTCAAACATGTCACTAACAAATGACTTATGACTGAAATACAGATTGCAATATTAGGATGGAGTTTTTAATTTCATATTAATTCCCGTATTATCTCCGGCAAAAAAGGGATTATCCAAATTATCACCTTATAAAAGACTTTTGGAACTACGTACCCATTACTTTTAAATCTGAAATTACTCCATTATGACGCCTTTACATCTTCAAGGTCTTAAAATTGTTATATGATATGAGTGTTAATCATCTGACTATATCTGATAGCGCATATAAGTACAATTTAAGAGTAGGAAATGCACGTTTAATTGAGTTTAATTAGCAGTCTTCCAGCGATCATTCGTTTATACACGACCAAATAATTTCTACATGCAACACAAATATTTTTAAAATGGAAATCATTCTGAAAACTTTTTTAAGTTGGGCAAATCATGAATTCTGAACAAAGAGGATACAAACAATGTTTTCTATAATTGGAATAAATTACTTGAAGTGACAGTAACTACATTTCTTAGACGTATTTGATGCAAACATTTTTATTTCGTACTGTAAAATGTGAAATGTGTGACTATGAAAATTGTTAGTAATGAAGTATGAAGAATTCTCGGGTTTCCAGCCGAGTAATGGTGTTGAGCTGCACCGACGTCTCGATGACGAAGTATGCCATCGTCTTCAGGGTGAATGCCGAGAAATTCATGCTAAGCATTAGCCGGAAAAGACTCAGATCTTACGTTATTGGTTTAGTTTGCCTTACCACAGGTTCTAACCTATAAGGTAATATAGAGCTCCCACATTTAGAATTAGTGTATCCTGAACGAGAATGGTCATAAAAGTAGGAGGGCACAATCTGGAGAGAGTAGAGATTATTAATTATTTGGGTAGTATGCCGTAGAAAATGGGCATTAAAGCAAGGACATTGGAAGAATTAATATGCTTGCGAAAGAAGCTTTCATCACTAGGAGGGAGCTGAATAAGGGGATCTGGAGTAGAATGTTAAGAAAAGGTTAGTAAAGAGTTTAACATGGAGTATAGCGTTGAATGGTGCAAAAACGTGGACTCTGATATTGAAGAACCAGAAAAGGCTGCAAGCGTTTGAGATGTAGGTGTGGAGAAAAATGGTAGGAAGGACGGGAAGGAAAACAAACGAGGAAGTGCTAAAAGTGGTGAGTGAGGAGAGTAAACTTCTGGAGGAGATTAAGAGGAATCAGGGTAGGTGGTTGAAGCAGGGCGGAGAAAGGGGTGGAGGGATACTAAAAGTTTTGAAGGAGGTGTTGGGCAAGCGGGGAAGGGGAAGAAAGAGAATAGGCTTTATGGACGGGATGAAAGGACGAAAGGATAACGTAGGACGTTTCACTGTAACAACGTCGGCCTTAACTTAGTGGACTTTATCCATAATCGATAAAAACACAGATTTGTAATATTCCACGCAAAATTTTATTGCTCCCAACCGGTTTCAACACCTGTCTCACTATCAGGGGAAGACTGAAAAGACAGAGCGTCAGGGCATTCTTAAATAGTGCACTTAGAGAAAGACCGTACTTCCAAAATCCCCCCTCTATCTTCCTTCCCCTAGTGCATTTGAAGCTGCCCTAGTGCTCTGTCTTTGCAGTCTCCCCTTGAAAATGACACCAAGGTGTTGAAACCAGTGGGGAGAAATAAAAATTTTAGTGGAATATTAATAAGCTGTTTTTCTCAATTAGGTAGGACTTAAGCTGAGATGAAGAAAGAAATTGTGTAAAGAGAAAGGGCCTTGCGCATGTAATAATCAAGAGGATTTTGAATCAATTCCATTTGGACCTACCTCATTCGGCCTAGGTAGATTACCCAAATAGTAATCTTTAATAGACCGAATGTTTTAAGGGATTAAATGAGAAGCAGTAACTTTGCAATTCCACATGTATTCATTGGAATTGACCTAGATTTCGACGTATCACGTCATCATCAGGTACCTGATGATGACTTGCTACGTCGAAACCGAGGTCGATTCCATAAATAAATGTGGAATTACAAAGTTACTGCTCCTGAATGAATATGCTAAGCAAATTCCATAAAGTTACATCCGAGACAACGGAGTTTTAAGGGATAGTGGATAGGGATTCCACTGAAAAACTTCCACCACATCTCTGGGCTCCAAAGCCGGTCCCTCGAGATAAGAAGCCAGTTCTCTAGCCTACACTCCAACCCGATTCCCCGGTAATCTTGTCTTAGCAAAACTTACGCATCGTTTTCCAGCCGCTCTGGCTTCTGAACTTTGATCAGAGAATAGAGAGATCTCCCCTCTTTTGTTCTCACTGGGGGAGGACACAGAAGTCGGGGGAAAGACCGCACTGGAATAAATCTGTTTGCTCTTCTCCTCTCCTTCCTGCGGGTGATATAAGTCGATGCGGGCCGCCCTAGACCCACAACCAACGTCCCAAAAGGATTTCATTTGCTGACGGGCCTTGTGGTTTGGCTGTGGTGTGGTAAGGGGTTGGAGAAGTGGTTGGACGAGCGAGAACAATATGTGGGCAGTAGAGCGCCTCCAACGCCATCCCTCGGTGGATGCGGAAAACACGCATTTGAGTGCAGGAGACGGGTGCAATTAAACTAAGATGGATGCCGACGAAAAAGGAGGGTGACCAAAAAAAAAAGAATCGATCCCGCATTAATTGGACCAAGACGCGGAATTAAAACGGTCTCTCAAACTTTTAACTCTCGGTCACAAAACTCCTCTTTCTCTCTTGTTTTAATTTACGGGGGATGCATCACGAGACTAAAACTTCCAAATGTCGTCCGCAGTCGTGGGGTTTTCGCTCTGTACGTGTGTCGAAAACAAAATTTTCGATACAATATAGGACGATGTTTCTGAAGCATTCCTCCTCATCATCTTAATCCTCCCTTAAGTGCACTCCGAAAATTAACTCCATGGATTGGTCGTAATTATTTTTCGAGTGATTTACGGGTGGAAGGGGGGGGGGGGTTAAATTTTCTTCGACGCATCTCTGGGAATTCTGGATGGCGTGATTATCAAATCGCTGGGCATGGGCAAACACGCATTTGAGTGCAGAAGACGGGTACAATTAAACTAAGATGGGTGCTGGGCATGGTATGGGCAAAACCATTTAGGAGGGTAACACCATGAGAATGCAGCTTAGAGGAAATTTCCAATTCGTCAAGTATTACCTACAAGATAACAGTGGTGTTTATGTTTTATCTTGTAATGATTGTAATAATGTTTACGTTGGACAAACTGGGAGGAAATTTGGAGTGAGATGTGAAGAGCACGAGAGGAGCACGACAAACAAATACTGTAAATCTTATTTCGCAAAGGATATATTTGATACTGGACATAAGTGTAACTTTAACCCCCTTATTTTACGTGTATATGATAAAGGTAAGCTTGAAAAATCAAGCTTACCTTTGTCATTTACATCTAATCTTGTAGGTCATACTTGTCTTTACAATTAAAAAGGTGTTGAATCAGAATGAATGGGTTCTAAAATGAGGTGTTAAAGAGTTCTCTAGGCATTATTCTAGCTATTTTGTACGTATTGCTTCCCAGGAATGGACACCACTTCGAGAACCTGTTGACTTAGCTCTTGCCTAAGCATACTCATTACGCCATTTCATTTAGTTACTAGCCCAATGGAATACCCAAAATCGGTGGTATGCCATGAACTGGCTCTCTTTTTTTTAAATTCTCCCACACTTCTCCGTCATGAACAAAACTTTCACTTGCTCATTACGGTCGTTTCTTCGGAATATTCCCTCGCGGCCATTGTTAACTGAATAACTGGGACTGACTGGATATATGTGTGGCACTAAGCCTTTTAAAACAATGAATCGCAATACAAGAGGAACAATGCTTTCGCAGTGAGTTAATTATCCAATTGGAAGCCTCAGTTGCTCGGCAGTGAATCTTTACTTTCCCCATGGGAGCAAAATGCCCTCTACCTTGGTTTTAACGCTTCAAAATCCTTTACAAAGTCCTCCCTTCTTTGAATACTAGCTGAATTACCCAGCTTTGCACTTGCAACAACAAATAATTTGCAAACTGTAGTCGCAATACATTCGTGGAATTCCCATGTACTTGGGCATCTCCTTGATATAGTATCGTCAAACGCTTGTACCCTCCTTTATCCCCAGTTGAAGTTTACTGATAACTTCAATGATGAGAGCTAGTTATTGACCACTTAATTATAAGAGGATTTTTTTGGAGAGCTGGTCTTCAATAAATTAGATCACATGAGTACCTCTTGCCAACGTTTCGGAAATTTAAATTTTCATAATCAGTGATTGAGGTGGAAAAATTAGTTTAAGAATTCATAATATGCAGAAATTTATTATGTGTACTGACATTTGACATGCCAATATGCATTCTAAATTTCTGCATAATCTGAATTTTTAATCTAATTTTTCCACCTCAAGCACTGATTGTGAAAATTTAAATTTCCGAAGCGTTGGCCAGAGGTACTCATGTGATCTAATTTATTGAAGACCAACTATCCAAAATGCATCCTTTGATAATTCCAACGGAGTACGAAGTCAAACTATGGAAATGGAAAGTCTTTTCGAATACGTCTACCGCTAGCTAGGTACGGAGCGCGCTGTGTATTTCATACATGTGTGGTACTTGGATGCAACAGCAATGCAAGGAAACAAACGAGGGAAGAAATTTTCTGAAAATGTTAAGATTTTCAACTTTCATGAGTAAATAAATTTTTGCCAGGTTTATTTCCGCTGTACACGTGATTGTTTCCTCAAAGTACGCATTTAAGAATTACAACCAACCGCGTACGCAGTACATCAGTACTTAAGGATGCAGATATCTACTCGACTCCATTCTGTGATCACTAAAAATAAATTACCGGAGTTTTCATCCATTACTCCTTGCATAATTTTCGAGTCATCTGCTGCTCGTGTCATCCGGATGACGTCATGCGCAGAACGGACTCATTTTGGCCACGGGAATGTATTACCTTGTATTATTTGTACCATGATGGAGGGCTAAGATCTTCCCCCCTGTACAAATATGTTTTAATGACTACGACGGTAGGCGACATTCAACGATTTGTACTACTCAATTAGGGCTTCAGGAGTTGTCAAGGGCTCGGCCCTCATGTCGCCGACTCTATTTAACGTCTTATAAGTCTATATAAAACGTTATATATCTCTTGCAAAAGTTTCTTCTGTATAAATCTCAATGCTTAATTCATCGTTACTGCAACTGCCTTAATTTAACAAATAAAATTCTAGGTATGTCCATTTGCCCATTCTGACTGATGCTCCCCTCCCTGTAGTCCCCACCCGGAAATCCGAATGGGGGCTATTTTACCTTCGGAATATTTTACCGGGAGGAATACCATCACATATATATGTGATTTACCGTCATATGAATGCAAAGCTGTATCTTCTAGGGATGGCTAATGTGGTTTAATTCTACCCCAGTCAAGTTTTCATCTCGTTCCAGATATTATTCCATTAATGTATGCATTTTAAATTAATTTTTTTATCATACATTATTTGTTATTTATGAGAGAATCGCTAACGAAGAAGTCCTCCGAAGAGCTGGATGGAAAATAAGCATAATAAACACTGCGAAGAAGGAGCGACAAACTTATTGGATATTTTTTGCGACACAACAGCCAAGTGAAAACACTATTGGAATGAGAAATAAATGGGAAGAATTAAAGAGGAATAACAAGAATGGAATACACGAAGCAAATCATAAAGTATATTAAAGTAAATAATTATGTAGGTATGAAGATGATGGCAGAGAGGAGAGTGGAATGGAGACCTGCTGCAAACCAATCCTAGGATTGTTGATTACTGATGATGATTTAACACATATTAAGCATTTTTTTAATTTCAGAAAAATGTCTGTCGTCGCATGGCCTCAAACCTACGACCCACATATTGAGAGTCAAACACGCTACCCATGGGCCAACCCGACCCCCTCAGAAAATCTCCTGAAAACCACACTCGACATCTTGATTTTGGCTTTATACCACATACGAGATGAATAATACACTTGTCTTTTCATAACCCACCCAACTCCACACGTGGTATATGCGAAGGGTCATAAGAGGGGGCGTGGGGTAGGGTCACGGCAAAGGGACAGAGGAAGGGGGAAGGGGATCCCTGGGTGTATAAAATTCCCCGGTATTGTTTCCGCACTCTATTCCCCTTTGCTCGGTCTCTAACAACCGTCCGTCCACCTGTGTGAATAGACCTCTCGTTTTCGCTAGTTTGTGTGGACTGAGGTGTGTATACACAAGGGAAAGGGAGGGACGGTAGGAATGTGTGTCTCGTTCCGCGTGGCTGATTGAAATGAATGAATGAGTGCCGAAAAGGGGGGTAAGTGAGAGAGAGAGGGATATGCATAGGGAGAAAGAGAGAGAAGGCTGGGAACTCTCCCAAAGAGCCCGGAGGCTTGTCGGCCTCCTTTGTCTCCCGAGGCCGAAAACAATGGGTCGGCTTTTTAACGTGGAAGGGGTCGGCCGTGGAAAATGCAAAAGCTACCGTTCCTCATCGTCTCCTCATCCTCCTTCCAACTCCTTCCTCCTCCCTCCTCTGGCTCACATAGCTAGACCTATTGACGAGATAATGAAAGCGCTTATATCTGGGAGGAGGAACAGATACTAATCCTCAAACATACCCAACCCATCCCATTTCTCTATCATTATTTTTAGTGGAACACTTCTTAAGGTATGGGGAGTAATCTCGCAAAAGTCTAAGGTCACACAACACACAACGTTATTTTAAGAAATCCGACGTACTGCGATAGCTCAGATCATGAGAATAAGATTAGGGAACTAGATTGCAGAACGGACAGATTTAAAATGTCATTTTTCTCGCAAACGATAAGGGACCATAACAGCTGCCAATGAGACTTTTATCTACAGGTTCTGTAGGTTTGTCAATAGGTAGTGTAGCTCTTAGTAGTAGTAGTACTCCCTAATACTTGAATCCTTATCAGTTACCTAGTGCTAGCAGCACGCCATGCATGTTTTCAACATATCTCTTGAGTCTCTGTCCATTTGTGTAGTTGCAAAATACATATATACTAACGGTCCCTCTCCATTGTGTGTATATCTGTAGTGTAGTCCATGCTTGTGAGACTTCACCTCGTGACAAGCATTAGCGATTTATGCTAATGCATAATTAGTCGTAGTTACACTAACTTTAGGGAAAAGTGCAATGCATGTTGGTGACTACTCACCCCCTGCCACACACCCCTGAGGTGGCTTGCAGGGCATTTTGTAGATGTAGATGAACACCCGACTCAATGGAGTTGTTGAATCGTGGCGTGGTTACGTCTATACAAGCGCTTGGAATTAATTTACGATGCTATCACTAGAAGGATATAGATTAATTTCATATTTATATATTTCAAGTTTATAATATTTCAAGCTTATGTTAATTTCATGTAATTATTATTAATGTATAAATATAACTCTCATATACATATTTTCTGAATTATTAATTGAATTATTTAGGTTTATTTATATATATCTGTGTTCTCCCAACTGCCAGTCATATCCATACTCAGTGTCCCACCTCTGTTGTCTGTCCCGCGACGGAAACACCTTTTTATTTTATTTATTTATCTTCAATTTTTGTTATACTTTTCCCCTTCCGTTCCCTTCGCCAGCCAAATCTTCGGAATCCGGCTGACTTCCTTCATATCACTTATTTTCTGTGTGGTTTTTTTTGCATTTAATTTTATAGTTTTCCAGGATTCACACATTGTGTCTCGGTTTAATAATCTCAGGTAAAATATTTTCCAGGTGTGAACACCGAAATCAATATGATTCACCCATTTATAACGGTCACGTCACCTAACCGTCAACCTGATGCAATGTACAGAACCTGAACTCTCAGTTAACATAAAGTTAACGAAAATGAAACGTCACCTCGTGGTCAACGACAACCAGACACTATAAATCCTCGCATCAGTGTTTTAATTCATTTTATTATTGCGAGATATTACGGAGGAAACATCATTGGTCTTGACCGGGACTCGTACCTGGATCCCTCGATATCGCGCCGAGAGCTTGTGGCATTTTCCCCCCCCCTGTTTTTTTGGGCAATTCTCCTCTTTGGACAGTTTCTCCTCTGCGGACTGTTTATCCTCCGGACTTAGCCGAAGGACTTAGCGCGCATGTCGTTCGGGCAAGTCCTTCGGCTAAGTCCGGAGGATAAACAGTCCGCAGAGGAGAAACTGTCCAAAGAGGAGAATTGCCCAAAAAAAACAGGGGGGGAAAATGCCACATCCACTGGGGGAAATCAGGCACAGAATTGACTCCCGGATGAGGAATGATGATTGAATCAATGACACCTTTTTTCTTGCTAGAGGGACACTTTCACTGAATTCACAATGCCAGTTTATGGCTTAAGAGGCAATTTACTGAACAATATTGCCAAGATACTGAGCACACACACCCACAGACAAGAACCTCCTCTCCTTTCTGGACCACAAAGGTGGAACAGCTGATAATTCAGTGTAGAAGGATAATCACTAATAAACATGTTGAAGTTAATAACCCAGTTTAGTAACATTTCAGATTCATACAATCTTTCAGTATGACACTGGTTCACACAGCCATAGCCAACCATAGAGGGAGAGACACTCCTCGAAAGTTGCCAAGTGCAGGAAACATGAGAGCAGTATACCACAGCTGTGATTCCAGGCGACAGGTGAAGATTGCAGATAAACACATTAAACAATAGATTTTAAGTATTCAACAACCTTCAAACAAATTATGAAAGTATATTCTGACTGTCACAAACATGGACCAGTAGAATGATATGATAGCATCTTTGATATCAATTATCATAAATAATTTGGATGTCCAGCTGGCAACATCCAACAAATGAGAAATAAATCTAAGTAACAAAAAACCAACACCCAGTAGACGAAACATCTGACTCGTCAGGTGTAATAAATAGGAACGACATGTGCGCCAACGACGGCCAAAATGCCTACGACTACAAAATGCAGCGACTACTGCCAGCGACTACTGCCAGCGACTTCTGCCACGACTTCTGCCACACCTTTCGCCGCACCTTTCGCCGCACCTTTCGCCGCACCTTTCCCTCACCAGGTCCTGCCCCGCTTTTATAGCCAGTAAAGTGAGGAAGGATACCAAAAATGCGGTCATCCTGACCAAGGCAAAAAGGCTGTGATCCTGTATTCTGCGGCCGACGCCAGAAAACAGTTCCTGGCGCTCCAATTAAAAACTGCCACCCTATCTATCACCCATCCCATTATTTCCTCCCCTCCATGGCTACCAATCGCCAACCTCCTGACCTTACCCATTCCACCTTCGTCCTTGTCGACAGACCCCCTCCTCAGCTGACTCGTGTCCAAGCTCGCTCTCTATTGCTTCCGAGACGCCGACCGGGTAACACCGTTGTGTGAGCCTGCTGACTAAGTCACTTTTGTACTTAAGAGAGAAGTTCAACCTCTCGTACTTGTTAAACTTAAACTATTTTCCGACTGGTAACTTTAACTACGGTCGCCTGGCACTCGACCTATGGGTAAATTATTGTAATTGGTTTGGTTCTATTTTGTGATTTGTAAAATATATTGATAAGTTAAGTTTATGATTGATAATACTTGTGTTTCGTTCGTTTTCCTCATTTTTCTCACCCGAGCTTGGAAAGAGTTTGTGTTTTCAAGAGTGTTATCGGCGAGAAAATCTGCTCCTTCTCCCGATAGCGCTACAAACTGGTAGCAGAGCGTGGTTGTTCTTTTCCTGTCTTTCCAACGCAGTTGGTGAGTGTTGTATGAGGATCTGTGATCGTCATTATTTCTGGTATTTCATTTTCTTCCTTCACGGAAGTTTTGTCTCTGCCGCTAACGGCAATCTAAATCGGCAAGGGTTTTCTTTTTCGTAATTTATTTCGTGTTCCTGGTTTCCAGTTCGAGGCCCTATAATAGGTCATTGTAAATTCCTGTCGGAGTTTAGTGTGTAAATTCTTGTGTGACGAAGTATTTTCGTCTTATCTTCCGGCAATTTGAGTGGAGTTTCGTCAGTATGCCTGGTGATTCAGTCGATCAGTACGCAAGGGCTTACTTGACCACGGCCGAGGACAGGCGTGCTAGATCTAATGGGGGATCTGTGCTTACACTTGAAACTTCTGGTGTTCCGGCGGAATCCACACCCAACGTGGTTCCCCGAGGCCAGGTGAACGAGCAGAATCCAACCCATGTCGCACCGCCGGTCCCAATGCAACCTGTTCTGCCGCTGTCTGAAGGTCTGGTCATAGTGAAGCAGCTGATCGCTGATTTTCCACCATTCGAGGTTTCCAATACAGAAAATTGGTATAATTTTATGTTGAAACTGACAGAAATCGTCTCTCTTTCGCTAGTTCCTTTGTCTACGTTGTTGTATTTAGTCATTACCAAGCTGCCAGCTAGTTCTCATCAGTTTTGGCTCTCTATGTTAAATCAGAATCTTTCGTGGGCCGAAATTACCAAACGAGTTTGGGGAAGAATTGTAAGTGATCGAGAGTTTGACCGTCTTGTTACCACTAAAGTAAAGAGATTTCAGTTCCCCCGTGAAACTCCTAATGATTTTGTATGTTCTGTTCGTAACGCGATTCAAGTGTTGGCGTTAGAGTTCACCGAGTGCCAAACCGTTCGGTTAATTATTCAAGGGTTAAATCCTCTCACGAAATCCGCTATAATGTTTGCTCGCCAGCCCACGACCCTTGAGGAGCTAGACTCTGTCATAACCCAGGCGTCAAAGCAATTGATTGATTGTGCCGAGTACGCCAATACATTTCATAGTATTTCTCCTAATGTCTCCCCAGTTGCCGCAAGGCAAATAATTTGTTCGTATTGTCGTAAAATTGGGCATCATGCAAGGGAATGTCGGAAGAAAGCCCGTGAAACACGCCAACCAGCCGTGAGTTTCATGAGCGTACGTCAAAATTGTAACAGTAATTTGCCCCTTCTTCCGATAAAACTTCAGTCTGTTTCTTGCAATGCCCTCATTGATACTGGTTGTTCCGTGTCTATTTGCGACGAAAAGTTCTTCAAAACTCTTAAAATTCGCGGTGGCAAATCTCAAAAGTCTTCCGACTCTATCGAGCTATTGACAGTTTCTGGTCAACCGTTTCAATTAAGGATGTCGATCCAACTTAAGGTTCAAATCGACAAATTTTCCTGGCAGCATACATTTTATGTAGCCAATATTCCATTTCCAATTCTTCTAGGCCTTGATTTTATTCGGAAATCCAATATGATTGTTCATCCGAAAGCTGTCTCTTTTGAAACGTCTCCCGCTACTAAGTTAAATTTCATCGCTTATTCAGTTGACAATTGCGCATCGAGTGCGTATCCCGAAGTGCCAAGCAGCAGTCGGTCGACAGACTCTTGCAGCAATCCTTTTCTCATTGAAAATGGATCTAATTCTTCGGATAATTTGATAAGTGAGTTAAAATATTTGTTGTCTCAGTATCCCGATGTCATGACCCACGATTTGGGGACCACATCGCTTATGACTTACGAAATAGAATTAACTGACTGTAACCCGATTCGGAGTCATCCGTTCTCTTTATCTCCCGTTAAGGCACAGATCATGAAAAAACATGTGCAGTCGCTGCTCGACAAGGGAATTATTGAGAATTCTAACTCAAATTGGTCTTCTCCAGCCTTTTTAATTCCCAAGAAGGATGGTACGGAGAGGTTAGTTGTGGATTATCGTAAGCTTAATAAGCAGGTTCAAATAGACGGTTATCCCACTCCGTCGGTCGAACATGCATTTCAATATTTAGCTGACGCGAAATACTTTACCATACTTGATCTTAATTCTGCTTTTCACCAAATTCCTTTGTCTGAAAATTCGAAGAAATATACTGCTTTTGTCACACCGTTCGGGATATATCAATATACTCGTTTGCCATTTGGGTTTGCCAATTCTCCCCAAGTATTCACTCGCTTAATTAACGAGGTACTGGGAGATCTAAAGTATTCTTGTGTGTATCCTTATATAGATGATTTGTGTATCTATTCAAAAAATTCCAGGGATCATATTAATCACGTCGATGCTGTCCTTAACAGACTTCGTTTGGCTGGACTTACTGTATGTGAGGAGAAGGTTAAACTTGGCACTACGTCTCTCACCTTCTTGGGCCACTTGATATCCCATGGAAAACTTCAAGTTGATCCTGATAGAGTTAAGCCAATCGAAAAATTCCCTGCTCCAAAGAGTTTGAAGGAAGTAGCGAGATTTCTGGGGTTATGTGGTTTCTATTCCAAGTTCATTCCAAGGTATTCTGAAATTTCTATTCCTTTAAATCGCCTTAAACGTAAGAATGTTCCCTTTCACTGGTCAACGGCAGAGAATGAAGCTTTTATTCAGTTAAAGCAAGCTTTGATTAAGCCCCCGGTGCTGTCTTTCCCTCGTTTCGAGGATGAATTTCACTTATTTGTTGATGCTAGTAGCCTCGCATTAGCTGCAGTGTTAAACCATAAAGTAAACGGTGATTTCATACCTGTGGCATTCGCTAGTAAAGCATTATTGGACCATGAAAGAAAGTTTTCGACTTACGAGTTGGAATGTATGGCTATATGCTGGGGTGTCGAGAAATTCAATGTGTACCTTCAAGTAAAACCTTTTCATTTGTATACTGATAATGGAGCATTGTCTTGGTTATTTTCACATCCCAAACAGCTGGGAAAGTTGGGTAGAATGGTTCTTAAACTCTCTTCTTATAAGTTCACCATCCATCATGTACGGGGAACTGCCAATAATGTAGCTGATTGCCTTTCTCGTGTCGTTCCTGTGTCTAGTGATAATGTTGCTAGTGATATTGATTCATCTAAAGTTGGTGATGATCTATTTCCACCAATGGCTTGTGTATTGAATAATGTTCCTTTATCATTTGTTAATATTAGAGACCATCAAAGGTCAGATCCTACTTTGAGGGATGTTCTCCAGAAATTGCAGAAAGATCCCTTGTCTTGTGCAAATTATTTTGTTAAGAACCAGCTGCTATGTTTTGGCAATTCAAAAACTCTTAGAGGGAAGGTTGTTTTACCTGTCGTGCTTCGACCAATGATATTCCAATATTTTCATTGCTCTAGTTTTGGCGCTCACCTGGGAATGTCCAAAACTTATGAGAAAATTAGCAGGGAATATTGGTGGAAGGATATGAAAAGGGAAATTTTTGACATGGTCAGAAATTGCCACTTATGTCAGACATGTAAACCTAGAAATTGTTCTTCGCCTGGCATGTTATCTTCTAACATCCCTTCTGATGTCTGGGAAAGAATTTATATCGATTTTGTCGGCCCATTTCCATCCACAAAGGGTAGTAATCAGTATATTTTAACACTGATTGATGGGTTCTCTAAATTTTGTATAATGGAGCCTGTACGAAAGGCTACAGCTGGTGCTGTTGTGTCTGTCCTCACTCAAAGAGTTTTCTCAAAGTTTGGTTTTCCAAAATATCTGGTCTCTGATAATGCTTCAGTTTTTAAGTCACACCTGCTTAGAGAGATGTGTTTACAACTTGGTATAAAACAAGTTTTCACATCTCCATATTACCCTTGTGCTAACCAAGTCGAAAGACTTCATCGAAATTTAAAATCTGCCTTGACAATTTTATGTAACAATGTTCACTCTACATGGGACCTTTTCCTCTATGATCTAAACTTTGCTTTCAATACTGCTGTACACGGTAGCACTGGCCAATCTCCTGCCAAAATAATGTTTGGTAGACAACTGCCACATCCTCTTACAAATCAGTGGTCAATTCCTATTGAGCTGTTCGAGGATAAAATTAAAGATGATCAGAGGAAAGCCTACTTGCAACAAGTGGTCGCCAATCTCAAAAAGGCAAGGGCAAAACATGGGGAGGCTTTTAACAAACTCCACTCTCCAGTAAATTTTGCCCCTGGAGATTTAGTTCTTTGTAAAAATCATCCTATTAGCTCAAAGGCAGACAAGAGAACAGCCAAGCTAATGCCTCCTTGGGAAGGTCCTTTCATTATTAAAAAATTTGTCTCTCCTGTAACAGTTGTTCTTGAGCTATCACATGATAAAGAAAAAATATGCCATGTCTCTCAGTTAAAAATTTATCATCGTGACTCTGTGAATTCTCATTAGCTCAATATGGTGTGACTATTGCATTTTTCAAATTAACTCAATGAAATACTATGATTCTATTTAATCACACTGTTATTTTCTGCCTTTTAGTTGATCAATATGTACTATTCTATTAATATATTATTATACAAATACTTAATAATGTGAACACAGTGATCACCATACTTAATGTTGTCTTCCTCTCAAAGTGTGCAAATTGTGAAATCAGTTGGAGGACGAATGGTCTGATTGGAATGGGATGTGGGGAGAACAGCCAGGAACATTCCCGAGGTGACTCGCTTCCAGATAAGTTGCGGAGGGTCAATGGCTGTTAAGATTCATGTGTGTGACATCGACAGTGATTATATCATTGTCCTCCCAGGGTGATTAGTGTTTTCTTTATGGTGATTAACTGTGTAATTGCAAACATTATCATTTTCTGTCTCTACCTGGCTATCTAATTTCTGTAGTCAGGTTATGTATGTTGAATATTGGGTTGTTAGGTCATGTATCTGGCGTAGGGGGTGCGATCCCATCGCCCGGCAATTATATTGATTGTCGCAAACAGCACCCAGCTCTTGTATCATGCTTAGCTGGTCTGGGGTTCCAACCCCCAACAAATTTTGAATTGAATAATCCATGACGGTGGCCACTAAATTATTTTTCTATTTATTAGCTTTTTCTAACACGTTTGACTTAACCTGGCCCGAGAACTGATTGAATCTCTCATCTTACCCAAATTAATTTTCCATTTTTTGCTGTTTTTTCATGGAAAACAATTTCTTACATATGGGTAGTGACATTGGAGAGATATCAATCTAATTTGTCATTAAAATGACTCCAATCTTATCCTGAGTCATTTCTATCAACCCAAATTCCTTCATTGAGTTATCAATGCTTAACAGTACAACCCAATTGGTTGTGCGAAAAAATTTAATTAGTTTTAAGGTCCATGAAATTGATTGACCTCTCATCCTGAGTCGTTCTATCAACCCAACTTCTTCAATCACTGTGTTTATGCTTAACAGTGCAACCCAAGTGGTTGCATAAAACCATGTAATTAGTTTTTAAGGTTCATGAATATGGGGGATCCACTCACAAATTTTGAATTATCATTAATATTGTTAATACTAGGGTGAACTTGGAATACAGAATTATTGTTATACTTGAATTATCATTAATATTGTTAATACTAGGGTGAACTTGAAATACACAATGATATTGTTATACTTTAATTATCTATAATATTATTATTACTAGGGTGAACTTTGAATATAAAATAATATTGGTATATATGTATGATTATTATAATTTTCTAAAAGTATATTTAACTGATGTCACACAATTGCATACTATTACTTTCAATGAATACAAGTCTACTTTCATTGAACAATTGTATAATCCTGCCTTCAAGAATATTTGCTTTGTTTTATGCAATATTCTCTTTCTAGTTAATTTATTACACCTGACGAGTCAGATGTTTCGTCTACTGGGTGTTGGTTTTTTGTTACTTAGATTTATTTCTCATTTGTTGGATGTTGCCAGCTGGACATCCAAATTATTTATGATAATTGATATCAAAGATGCTATCATATCATTCTACTGGTCCATGTTTGTGACAGTCAGAATATACTTTCATCATTTGTTTGAAGGCTGTTGAATACTTAAAATCTATTGTTTAATGTGTTTATCTGCAATCTTCACCTGTCGCCTGGAATCACAGCTGTGGTATACTGCTCTCATGTTTCCTGCACTTGGCAACTTTCGAGGAGTGTCTCTCCCTCTATGGTTGGCTATGGCTGTGTGAACCAGTGTCTTACTGAAAGATTGCATGAATCTGAAATGTTACTAAACTGGGTTATTAACTTCAACATGTTTATTAGTGATTATCCTTCTACACTGAATTATCAGCTGTTCCACCTTTGTGGTCCAGAAAGGAGAGGAGGTTCTTGTCTGTGGGTGTGTGTGCTCAGTATCTTGGCAATATTGTTCAGTAAATTGCCTCTTAAGCCATAAACTGGCATTGTGAATTCAGTGAAAGTGTCCCTCTAGCAAGAAAAAAGGTGTCATTGATTCAATCATCATTCCTCATCCGGGAGTCAATTCTGTGCCTGATTTCCCCCAGTGGATGTGGCATTTTCCCCCCCTGTTTTTTTGGGCAATTCTCCTCTTTGGACAGTTTCTCCTCTGCGGACTGTTTATCCTCCGGACTTAGCCGAAGGACTTGCCCGAACGACATGCGCGCTAACGACATGTGCGCCAACGACGGCCAAAATGCCTACGACTACAAAATGCAGCGACTACTGCCAGCGACTACTGCCAGCGACTTCTGCCACGACTTCTGCCACACCTTTCGCCGCACCTTTCGCCGCACCTTTCGCCGCACCTTTCCCTCACCAGGTCCTGCCCCGCTTTTATAGCCAGTAAAGTGAGGAAGGATACCAAAAATGCGGTCATCCTGACCAAGGCAAAAAGGCTGTGATCCTGTATTCTGCGGCCGACGCCAGAAAACAGTTCCTGGCGCTCCAATTAAAAACTGCCACCCTATCTATCACCCATCCCATTATTTCCTCCCCTCCATGGCTACCAATCGCCAACCTCCTGACCTTACCCATTCCACCTTCGTCCTTGTCGACAGACCCCCTCCTCAGCTGACTCGTGTCCAAGCTCGCTCTCTATTGCTTCCGAGACGCCGACCGGGTAACACCGTTGTGTGAGCCTGCTGACTAAGTCACTTTTGTACTTAAGAGAGAAGTTCAACCTCTCGTACTTGTTAAACTTAAACTATTTTCCGACTGGTAACTTTAACTACGGTCGCCTGGCACTCGACCTATGGGTAAATTATTGTAATTGGTTTGGTTCTATTTTGTGATTTGTAAAATATATTGATAAGTTAAGTTTATGATTGATAATACTTGTGTTTCGTTCGTTTTCCTCATTTTTCTCACCCGAGCTTGGAAAGAGTTTGTGTTTTCAAGAGTGTTATCGGCGAGAAAATCTGCTCCTTCTCCCGATAGCGCTACAAGCTTTGGCCAGTTCAGCTACGGTCCAACCCATAGATTACTTCATCTCAATCGTGATACACCAAAGAATTTTTAAGGCAGTATACAAAATTAGTATCAATCACATGTTAGCATTTATAAAGCATAAGGGAATCCGCCTTAGCACATATTCATGATCATTCTTATTGAAATTTCTAAGAATGCAAAAACACTTGCAGAGTAGGTACCATTACCTGTTTCCCTCCAGAACTTTCGTGATTCCACCCTTATATCTTGTCGCCATGCAAATATAGTTCTCTATTATTGTGATCATAGCGTCATTCCTAGCTTTGGGAAAAATACGAAAGTTGAGAGAAAGGAGGTCTATATTTGCTTTACTTCCCTCGCCGAAAACGTCCCATATTTTACAGTGTTTTCATTGCTTTCCATTTACAAAATATGCCCCTGCACCCAAAAAATTATGGAATGTGTTATCAATCTCCCCATTCCTGGTACAAAGAGGCGTTTGAGTCAGTTGAAAACGGCGCTTCTCCTTCCCTGTTAAAACTACTTCCTGAACGATATCATAATATTAATATTCATCGCATTGGGCGATATTTTCGAGGCCAAGTTTTTCCATTTACGAGAGTTCCTCTTTCGTCCTCCCCGAGGCATCCTCCTCCCCCGTGGACTTTACAAGGACAATAAAGGAACTTGCTCAAAACTGCCGGGCGCAGTATGTACTAATGTTACGAAGCAGTTCAAAGCGTGCGCTCAGCGCCACAGTCCGAGTGCGAGGTTATAGTCAAACACCGCACTGATGGATGGAATCCAAACACCGCATGGAATTTAACGCTGATGTGCACTTGCGGGTGACTTCGTAAAAAGTAATACGGTGGCTAGTTCCGATATCCTCCAAATTTGTGGATTTTATCATAGATTGTTATTTTATCGTATCTGGTTTTGGCGACGCGTGGCTTTGCATTTTTCCTTGCGTCCCTTTTAATTTATCGTAAAAGGTAGTCCTCTGTCCTGCTTTGTGCCCACCTGTAAGCTTTAAAGGCTCTATAGCAGCCACAAAATAAGTCCCTTTTAGACTTTCACTCTCAATTTCAATTTTTAAGGATAAGGTAATCTTCAATCAGCGTAGTCCTGGAAAAAAATGTTTGCTCCATCAAAGTAAATATTCACATGCTCCCATTTTAAAATTATCTGCACAGTACTGTAAGTGTAGGACTTACAGATTGTTTTCATTACTTAACTATCAATTGATTACATTGTCTTAAGAACTTGCATAAAATTAGAGCTGAAGGAAAAATTTTGGGCTTCTGATTGGGGATTACTGGTTCAAAAACCGGGTGGCTTCTTTCTTCTTTTCAGCTGATCCCAGAGTGTGAGATTTTCGGAATTGAATAACTTTGTGTAAAACTGGTGGTTGTTGAGGAAGATGTGGCTGGCCACACGACATAGAGAACAGTTTGAAGAGCGTTCTACCTTCACTGATCAACTGTCTGATCCAACCAACTGTCTGATCGAAGCAACCAACCAACGAAAACCAACGAAAACCAACTGTCTGATCGAAGAACTCCTTACCGCTATTGGTAGATGTACACAATAAAAGATATTATAATAAGTGCCTATATATTTGTCTACATATTTTCCTGATTTAGCTACGGTAGAGCTTTAAGTATTTACTATACAGTTCTTTATTGGGAAACCTAGAGCATCAAATACATATACGTAATTTTCATTCTATTCTGTTATCCTCGGCACGTCCGCGACAGAGTTTGCCGCGTTCCATTGTCGTGTGGGAGTGTTGTTTTTGTTTTGGGTGAAAGCTGAACGACGCGAGGCGTAGGTACGAGGGGGGAGGAGGGAAGGGTGCGGTTCTACCTGGGTAGAAATATTTTTACCCTCATCCCATCCGTGGCAACGGCTGTTTTTTCATGAGTAGCCATCACCTTGGAAGCGCTCTTCCTCGAGCCTATACAGTTTACGATTTAGCGTCAACTTAAAAAGTTAACCGTGAATCAAAGTCACGTTCACGATTTCATTTTAAGGGCGGGATTACGATCGACGTCGCCTGACGTGACGATAACAGACGTAGGCGTTCTGTTTTACGTCGTATTCTCGCAAGAGAAGGAATGTATTAAGATTGTAGGGAGTATCAGCGCCGATTGTTGGCCGTTTTTGTAAACGGAGCTCGAAACAGTTGCGAATTCGCTGTTTATTTCAATATTTTATAATGAAAAAATATTAACATAATCCACAAAAATGACACCGTTCTAACAGAAAATGATCTCAACATTGTATTAAATTAATAATTAAATTTTTAAAACTCTACAAGCGTTTATGTACACAGTACAACCCGTTAGGGCATCATCAGGCATAATGAAAAAATGTTGCGGAATTATATAAAAGGTTAATTTTTACTTTCTTTAAGCACGAGAGAGATGACGCCGAATAACATTCATTGAATGATCTCAACACTGCCAGAATTCAGGTTGAGAATATGTCGTTGCTAGAATGCAGAACTATACTAAGTCTAGATTCAAGTAAAATTGGACTTTTTAAAATAATCGAAGTATGGCATAATTCTTCATGACAAGCATATCCTATATGTAAACCTGATATTAGTATTAAAAATGAATTAAAACCGAAGTATCCTACGAAACAAAAATATATTTATTCTAATATTTCAAAGAGCTCTCCTGTAAATACAGTATAATGTGAAATATGACAGTTCTGCATTCAAGCAACGATATGTAGGAAGTATCAGAAACAACAGATCTCCAGAATTCCTTAAATAAACAGTAATGATGATGTCTGACAGTTATAATCCTACCAAATTTCTCCACACCAAGTACGGAAATACCTAAAGTTGCAGTCACTTCAAGTATCTCGGAGAGATAATTTCCTTCAATTCATCCGAAAAAGAAGCCATAAGATATCGAGCCTCAACAACGGAAACAGCTTTAAACTATGTAAATCCACCTACCATAATATGCGCTGGACCTCTTTATGCTGCCAAATTCTTGCTCCTTAACCATGGTGAGATTAAGAAGGCCCTTAAAATATAAGGAATGTTTAAAGAAATATTCTATCCACCCTTTTGGGGGCCATCTTCAAATTAATTCAAAAGAAATACTTTTAACTATAAAGTGTAATAATTTTGCTCAGAGGCAATGCATAAAATGTTACAAGAATCGGAACTGTATGATATGGTGCTTTCCCGGCATAGTTGATGAATGACCTCTTCTCGGGTTTCCAACCGGGATAGACTCTCCATAATGGCCGACGTTTCGATGTCCAACTCGTGTATCGTCATCGACATCACTCAACAGCCCTAATGACGATGCACGAGTCGGGCATCGAAACGTCGGCCATCATTGAGAGTCTAACCCAGTTGGAAACCCGAGAAGAGTTCAATAAAGAATAGGGAATACCTATTAGTTTTGTTCTGCATAAATAAACATGAATGCGCAGTCGAAGCCGTGTACTAAAATGTCAATTATATATATGACATCATTTAACACGCTCTTGCTGGAAGTACATCTACATAAGACATACTACCCTACGAGCCACCGCAAAGGCGTTTCACAGAAGATGATAGGACACCAGTCCTGTAAGGGAAGGAAAAATTAAAGGAGACAAGGGGACAAAGAAAAATGTCAGGACAGAGGTAAATTGTATGTGTACGATGTTTCTCATGTTAATTTAACGCTGCTTTTGTTTTTTCACAAATGGTACGTGAGGAGGAATTTTTGTACCCAGCAGCTCAGCAGTGTATCTCTCTTATTTTGTCACTCCTCTATCAGTTCTATAGATATAGCGCGGGGTTAAAAATATATTCTGTGTGTCATACTAATAGTCGTCAGATCTTTCAATTAATCTACGCCTAGCGTGTAGCCTCCTGGTCTCCAATGGGTCCCATCCTAGCACTTCCATCAGCCGTGTGACAATTTCTCTTCGCTCTCGGCAGTTTGCAAAAAAAGCGTGCGGCTATCCGAGGTATTATATTTACTTCGCGATTTAAATGTTTATGCAGGGCTCCAAATGCATAAATATGCATACATTAGATAATCGGATTACAAGATTGGTGGAATTCATGAGAGTATCATAAATATCATCACCTTTCTGAATAACAATTTTCCAGCTCATCTTCTTTTCTCGTAGCCACAAGTTTCATAAAAGTACTACACACCTCTAAGGGTGGGTTTACACTGGCAAGTTACTTCCTCAAGTTTCTTCTGCAAGAGCTTACGGAGCATCTAACTCTGACGAAACAGTTTTCTCAATTAGACCGATTGATTACTGTTTACAATGGTAACAATATGCTTCTGCTAGCGACTGGTCAAAATTAAATAAAAGTTCTGCAAGTGGGCTTGTAGAGACGTTTACACGTGCAATTTAAGGCAATAGTCGATTGCTGCAAGTAGCTTGTGCAATAAACTTGCCTGTATAATCCCACCTTAAAGAGTCACATAATATTTCGACGGATGAAATATCTTCGCTCCGTCTAAAATACCTTCGCCAATGGATGACATATTACGAAGGATTTATGCATGCTATGCTTTTATGTGGAAAACCCATAAATAGGAAAGGACAGAGTTAAAAATGAAGATGTGTTTAAGAGAGTGAGAGAGAAGGGGAATGAACTATGGAAGAGTATTGTAAAAAGAAGAGCAAAATTGGTGGGGCATATATGGAGACACGAGAGTCTAGTAAAGAGTGTGTTAGAGGGAATGGTGGAGGACTGGAGGGGGTGCGATACAGATGGAGGCCAAGGGAACAATATCTGGCGCAACGGTTCCACCACGTCACACACCTGCTACATTTTTTTAAAATAAGAACGTAATAATTCCGATCCCTAAGAAGAAAAGAGCCCAGAGATGCGAAGACTTTAGAACAATTAGACTTACAACACATGTATTGAAATGTCTAACCATAATCATCTACCAGAGGATGGAACAGATGACAGAAGAATTCCTGGGTGAAGATCAATCCGAATTCAGGCAAAGTAGGGAAACGAGGGAAGCTATTTTAACCCGGAGTCATATCATAGAGAGATGATTCAATTGGACCACCCATCATATATTTGCCTTATGAACCTAGAAAGAGTATTTGACGATGGGAACTGGTACAAAGTACTGAATGAATCGAATCGAAGTAGATCGAATTTTCCCAGGGAATCGAGTGGAAACGAAATAAGGCACCACTCAATCTTAATTTTTAAGTAATTAGCACATAACTGCTGGAACTGAAGCATAATTGTATAGGAAATGGCGCTTCAGTCGTCGCATAAGGGCGGAAAAACGTGTTCATTAAAAATATATAATCACCAGATTCCAATCCCCGCTAGAGCTGGACTGGTGGGAGAAAAAATAATTGGGATGTGTACTAATTTCATTTTATTTTGTCATCGAAAGTTCATGCCGAATAATGCATACTTGGGATATTCAGGGATCATATTTAAAAACTTAACGTTAGATAAAAACACTCTAGAAGGGTTTATTTTGACGCTATGCTGAAAAAGGCACGCCGCCATGTTGTAATTGATTTTGACGTCACAAAGCAGTAATCACCTTACATATATAGCTGAAAATAAACTACATAAACACTACAAATACGCATAGAAAATATTAAATATTTACTACTCATGTGTTAACCTTCACTTCTATAATCTCAGAAACGTTCAATTTTACCCATTGTTTCAGGAAATCCGTTGACTTGCATCGAATTTTGGGGCTATTATTACAATTGGGCTCTTCCCATCCACAGTCCACCCTTCTTGAAGCCATTGCCTAAGAGCCCAATGAAACGTTTTGCCTTTTGTGCTGGAGGCAAGTCCCATGAGCTGCGTTGCTAATTATGGTAAATGAACACACATACACAGTACTGCCTAGTGACGCCATCAAACATTGTGACCCGTTTTTCTGGACGTGTTATTTCCAGAAAGTGGCGCCATTTTTTATGGCGTACCAAACGTGTCACAAATTAAACATTACCCTTAATTGAATAATTATACGTTAAATTTCAACTTATAGCCTTAATTTTGAGCAAATAAATCAATGGTTTACAGCCCCATTGCTCCTGGCATAGCCGCCACCCATGTCAGAAAGGTCAAATGGTAGGAGCCCAGACGAAAGGTAGTCCACGTGATGGTGGCACGTTAAGAATACCCTCGAGAATGAAAAAGAGAACACCCTCCACCACTAACTATCAATTTCCCTGAACGTGAATATACGGGAAAAAAACGTAAAATATCAGGTATTTATATAATTACATAGATACATACATACCCACCACCATCCACATCCACCCACTTGCTTCGAGTAGGTACCCCTTCAAAAGACCCGGAACATCTGTCCTTCGTACTCATGAGCATAAATTATATCTTTCTCAACGTTAGCCGCGGATGTTTATTTTCCCACAATTTCGTTATCATGTTGTCATATTTTTTTGCTTGTTCTCTCGGAAAAAATGGAACTGACGGAAATCCTCCTCCCGTAACGAGGAAAAATTTCTGCAATTTTCTGAGAAAATCTTTTTTTCCCGTTCCCGTTTCGCGAAGTGGAAACGGCAAATAAATTCAAATGAAGCGGAGAGGCGAGAGAAATTGCAATGAAGGAAGGGAGAGAGAGATGTAAGGAAAAAGTATAGGTTAAAAAAAAAGAATTTCTGCGGACTGTTCCTACCACGTATTCGCCATATGCGCTCGGGTTTTTTTAAATACGAGAAGGACACAGGTGCAAGGATGCGATAAAATGACAAAAGCGGCTTCATTTTTCGCAAAAAAATGGGAGGAATGTGTCTTCATTTTACAAAAATCCTCCAAACGCACATATTGTTTCGCGTTCTACCATTACCGAAGAAACGCGATGGGAACAAACAAAAGCCTTGAACGCTGTACGCTCATTTTCAATCTGTAACCTGAAAACATTCAGAACATAAGTAATATTAAGCCTTACTCAAGGTATATACCTACGTTAGAAAATGGTAATTGGAACGAGAGTTTGGAAAGCTTTTCTTAGTCTCTTGCTGCGAAAATTTTGTTTTTATTTTCGTGCTGGGGAACGATATTCCTCATGATCTATTTTCAAGGTGAAATGACGTTTTACCTTTTATTGTGACGGTTCACTCGTCGAAACTTGGGCAAATTTAAAAAAAATGTAAGTGTAGATGAATACGACTTTTGGTGAAAAAACAATGAATTCGTAATGAAGGTATAGAAGGGTATATAGAAGGGAAAGCCCATATAGGAAGGTCGAGAGACAAAGACATCAAGGCGGACTGAAACAGGATATGAAACTTAAGAGCTATAATGAAATTAATGAGTTAAGCAGTGGACAGGGAAGAGTAGAAAGCTGCAGTCAACCGATCTTAGGATTGATTGACTAATGATTATGGGTATAGTGGTAGCGAAACTTGGTGGAAGTCGCCTGCGTGGAGGAGAAGACTCGTGCGGAAGGGGTCCGCGAGAAGCGGAAGGGAGAGGATAGAATATAGTAAGCAATATGACCAATATGACTTCATTGAACTTGAGAGAGCGGGAATGTGTCATAAGCACGACTATATTCACTATCTTAACGAAGTTGGATCAAAATACGCTGATAATGTTCACAATCCATCGGAGAAGCCCATTTAAACAATTGAATTAAGAGCCAAAGGGAGAAAGCAGTTGATGTAAATAAAAGATTGAACTTTTTGAAGTTGATAGTGAATGGTGAAGGCTTGCGACCTTGGCAACCTTGCTGATCAAACGCGGAGACTATCTTACCCTCGTGCGGAGCTCGTTCGTGTTGACAATGGACTCTTCCACTAAAAAAAATGCATTCTGCGAAACTGCCACCATTTTTCGCTACCACTACATTGAATGGTGCCTCATTCATGATGAATGCTAGAATTAATCAGTCCGTTGGATAAAAGCCTTTTTTTGTTTCATGTTTTCTTCAGGCTCGGCTACCATTTCGACACATTTGGCTTGAAACCTGGCTTTGGTTTCCCGTGACCGTCCAATCGTGACTCCAAGGTTGAGACCCTCCGCTCGGTTCGTGCAACGGCTTAAAAAGCGATCACTCTTACGCAACACTGCGCAGATGTTTTTTTTAAACTATCACCGATCGTGAGGAACTTCGAACGACTGGCATCATGAGTTCGTGATTAAGACGTGAATGATCGCCCTAAGGGATGAAACCAACGAGCAAGCTGAATTGATGAAGGTTGAAATTTTGAGAGATATTAGGAATTGGAAAACTTATATTTGGAGCATACTCTTAATAGACAGTGAAGCCTGGGCAATAACAGCACCCAGAGGGAAAAGTCCCAAGAGGAAGGCTAAGAGATAAATACATAGACCAAATATAAAGGAATGTAGATCTATATATAGAACTAAAAGGCAGTAAGTGAACTACTACTACATCTCGGAAATTGAAATCTAGCTTTCGCCCATTTTAAAAATCAAGTCTAGCGTTAGATAATCTTTGGTAAATGGTAATCCAATATTTAAACAATAGGAGAAAATGAGTTTGCCTTTTGAAATTACCCATTTATAGTTGATAACTAACTGAATTATTTTTCTAGGGTTAGCTTTCAAGATGAATAACCTAAGGCTATGCAAGCATTTCATTAATAAGGTGGTTAACTAGAATATAAAAGCCTCATTAATTGTGAAACATGATATTAGCAATTAAATCATAAATAAGATAGCTGTATGTTAACATAAAGAGTGAAATCCACTTTAAATGATATGAAAATGTTTAAAACCTTTTAGAGTAGGTTGAAGATCAATTTAATTTAATTATGTAAATTATATGCTATCCGATTGAAAATTGCGCATTAAGTCATTCGTCAAACGCCCTTAAATTAGCTATTTATGAAATGAAGGTAATAAAAAAACTGCTCTTATCAAAGGTTACTGAAGCAAGAAGTAAAGACTTCAAGAAAGAAGAAAGTACTTGCACTTAGCAGGGCCACAGAAAAAGTTATTAGCCCTTGAATTTGTAGGATGAGCTAATAAAATAGGAATGTTAAGTGAGAAAATTCGTAGTTTCAAGTTACTGTAATTTTTATTATGTTAATTCCAAAGTTCATAACTTTTTCGCAGTGTATCCTCAAGCCTTCCCCAATAATAAATATGAACTTCAAATTACAAAGATCCACCTGTATCTCCAACTACAATTTGAGTTCCAATGTCATAGTAAGCCATTGAAATAGGTACATTTTATATCTTAAGAATACCTAAGGCTTTAATTTACGCCTTTTGAGGAATTAAAAATATAATTTTACATAAAAATTGAGAGGTTTCTTGAGCAATCCATTTTTAGTAAGGTAAAACTCCCAGGGCCCTTTCACTTCTCCTTTCACTTGTTTACAATATTGTACGTCTGCACTCTCTTCCTCCTCGGCTTGGCAATTTTCTTTGCCTTCCTCAATTGCTGCCAAAAGCGAGCTATGAATTGTGTACTTAGGTAATGGGCCTTACTGAAAAATGTGTTTACATTTTAATATTTTTACCGTCACATTTGTTATCTATTTGAAAAATTTTGATTGGCAAATGCTTTTAAATTGAATGTCTACGATTAGCTAATACATGGCTCACAAGTTGATGCAAAAGATCGTTACTTTCTGCAGATGTAAAAATGTTTGCGTTGCCTTTGTCACATTCTAACTGTAGGTATTTATTTCTCCTGACACCATTCAACTCCGCAATTCATGCAGAACTGTAACAGTACCAATTTCTTCGTTTTCTGGCGCGTTTGTGTCATTTTTAAGAGAATTACCTCATTCAAGAGGCCAGCAGATCTCTTTCTTATTAGGTTATTTGCATGAACGCCAATGTTTAAAAACAGGACCTCCCATCCCTCCTCCCTGAATGTTTATCGCGTAACCACGGCGATTCCATGACGTCATCGGCAGTAAGCGCTCTAAGCGGAAATCAACTTAGGTCGAAGGCTCCCTTCGGCCTATGAAGGTATCCTTTTTCTCTCGTATAGAATTCGTTCCTACGATCTCGCCTACACCTTCGCCAAGGCTTCCGTCGAAGGTGAGAGTCTCGTTACGGACCTTAATCAATCAGTCCGCGATTGTTATTCATCTGCCCGTATGCTAAATGAATATGAAACAAATGCCTTATGAGTGCATTATTGATTGAATTTTATTTAAAGAGAAAACGTACAAAAACAACACTAGTAAACTAAAAACATGCTATTAAAAATAAAACAAATTTTTCGTTCACCAAGCCTTCTGGCAAAAAGAGGACTCGGTGTCTGGGAACGTTTTATTTTGGCCAGGAAATAATCTGAATCATTCACGAAATTGAACCTTTGAACTATCATTGTCTCCGATCCGAGGAAAAGCGACTCGTTTTCGACGACGGAATTTTAGAAAGCAAACCAGCAATGTAAGCAAACGAGCGGAATGATACATTCTAAATTTGTTTGTTTTCAGTGAATCCCATTTGCCCCTCCGTGGGACTATTTTAATGATGCACTGAATTCCCTGAAAATACTGCTTGGGAATTTTAAATTTGTTCGTCTGCATTTCAATCATTAAAAGCTTGCACGTTTTTGTGTAATCTGTGAAAAGTTCACACGGCTTGAATTGACTGGAGTACAAAAACAAAGCTTTTTCATTTCACCAATATTTTACAAACCTTTCTTCGTACTTGATTTCACTGTGGTTGAAAGTTTAATCTAGCAGTAAATGACATTCCCTGCCCATGAACTACAACCTTGACGTAGTGGAAAGGGTTGCGCATTCCAATGACAACTACAGCTGGACTGGCAAGAGTAATTCTTATTGCTCCTGGTAGGTCGACCCATGGATAAGATTAGAGAGAGGCAGGGTAGGCGGCTGGAAGCGGTAATAGGTGTCAATGGCTTGCTGAAGGCCGTCATAGAGGGAAGAATGTTGGGCAAAAGGGTAAGGGAAAGAAAGAGAATAGGTTTTATGGACGGGATGAAGAAAGGTATGACTTATGCTGAGATGAAGAAAGAAATACTACAGGTAGATAGGGCCCTGCACGAGTAAAAATCAGTAGGATTTTCTCTGACTTTCATCATAACCTACCTTTCACCAGCAGATTAATGAATGAAATGACATTATGAAGAGATAACCGATTGGGAGTTTTATAAAGAGTTTATAAGGAAAAAGGATCAGTTAAGTGTCCGCAAATTTTTTTGAAAATCCAGCTTTACTATTTTACCTTACCTAACATTACATTAGGTCTATAGTTCCATAAAAAATAGTTTTTATTTGCGTTTTTCTATACTTACAATATGCCTACATTATGAAGGGATTCATATTTTTGAATATGAGCCGCCGAATATTTCTATTAATATTCAAGGAAGGGAAACCTCTTTATTAGAATTATCTTCCCTGGAGGGCCTTATTACTCTCCTTTGTGTGCTAAATATCTTTACATATTCAAAAGAGTGATATGAATGTCATTTTCCTTCTTCTCTTCATTTTGTTCGTCTAAGTATCACGAAAATAAGTATAACGCATTCATTAATCGTTTCTAATTTTCCACTCATTTTTCTTGTTCCCCGATAATTCCTTCCGCTTTACTTGCTCCTTCTCTCTTCCGTCCACGTCTTATTTACTGTCTTCTGTTCCTTCTTCCGGCAATATTTGAAGTTTCGTATCAATGACCATGTGAAAAGCTTGGATTTTCCAGATTCAATCCACAAACTTGAAGCGATTGACCTTGCGCCTTGTTGATGGTCATTGAGAAGCAAGGCGAACGGGGAACTGTACTCGTTTGATCACAACTATCAAATCAGTTACTGAACCTGGCCTTTAAATGCTGCATGTGTAAAGAGCCGTTCATGAAATCGCTATTAAATGGATATTGACGCCTGGTTGCCAAGGAAATATTTATTGTCGAAATGAAAGAAAAATTGATTAATTTAGAGGTAAAATCGCAATACATGGACAAAAACGAAGCGTATAAGAAGGCCGTTGAACCTAACTCTCCTTTTGCCAATTGTATACGAAAATATCATTATCGGAGGGCAAATGAGGAAGTGATTGACATGGTTGTTGAGGAGAGGAAACTTCTAGATCATGGTTGTCCAACTGGCCACCATGGCGGCCCGCGGTGCCATTTATTGTGGCCCGCGAAAGGTTTTAAGAAAAAAATTCAGAAATTTATTTTTATACCTTATGTTGTTTCTTATTGTTACTTAAAACATAATAATTTATACTACTATATGGCCCGCAACCATATTAAAGGTTAAGTTGTGGCCCTTGAGGCCTTTCAAGTTAGACAGCCCTGTTCTAGATGAAGTAAGGAGGAGGCACGGTAGGTGTCTGGCAACCAGCGATGTGACCCGAAAAGGCCAAGGTCGCTATACCCTCCCAGGTATGGCACGACACGTGAAGTGCCTTTTCCAAGGTCGCTATACCCAGGTCATGACATGCACTTGACTAATTTAAACCACCAATATTGAATCTATGTCGGAGGATTTCAAATTTACCATGCAAATGAATGGCAAACATAGGAATAAAGAACCACTAATATCTTAATTAATACGTAAGATTGGGAATATGTTACCTCCGACTTCGAACTTAGCGATAGGTTACACGGCAAACATAGGCATAAAGAACCACAAATATCTCAATTAATACGTAAGATAAAACAATGAAACTTGCGCCAACAATAGATAATAACATGTTACTTCGGAATATGTTTAGACATCTGGGCTGATGTCTTCCATTCGACTCCAGAAAAATTGTAAAATTACCTCCGACTCCGAACTTCCCGCTACATTACACGGCAATCTTAGGCATAAAGAACCACGAATATCTAAATTAATACGTAAGGTAAGACAATGAAGCATCTCAGCAGATACTGCTCCAGGATCTACACAGTGAAGAGCGAATGGCTTTTAGTAGCCATCAGCTCGAGGATTCACATAAGGTATAGATTGAGGTAGCCAAATGAAAACATAATGCTGTATTTTCGCGATATTTATTAATAATTGTGCAAGGTATTCAACATCACCAACTGTTTCAATTAATATTTTTTAAATTCCAAACAAATGGTGCACAGCACAAATTTCAAAAAATCAGTTGATACACTTTGGTAGCAATTGAACTATTATAATTGCCTAAACACACAATTTCACAGCGGACTTTCAAAGTTTTCGACTCCCCATACTTAATACTCAGTATGGACCGCCAGAAACGAAACCCTGGTCACTGATATGTATACAAATCATCATACCTACATTAAGCAAGAAGAATTAAGAAAAAAAAACAATTTAACAAAAATTCAAATACACCTATGAGTCTAACTTCAAGTGCGAGAAACACAATAAATCCACAAATTCCTACTAAAATACAAAAACAATTATTATTCCATCTTCAAGAGAGAGAAACATAAAATCCACTCTTTCCACTTTCATGTGTTCACAACACTTTCCAATAGGCTTCCACGTTAGTAACTATAACTCAAAGCAGGGATCCAAATGAATCTGCGAAAACGAACGCAATGCCTCGCCGAGGCAACGGCCTTAAGCATACAAATACTCTGGACAAGAAACTACAATAGATATTGAGTCAAAACTTTCTGTGATTGCAATATTCATCGCTACGAGTTTAGATACTAACGTCCATGGACGCAGGTAGCCTGTGTTCGTGATTGAACAAAACATAAAACCTCTTCACCAATCTTTAACAAAACACAAATACGGAAACTCCAACTAATTATCAGAACTATTATTTTATGCATGAATGTCACACTATTTCCAGCATCACCATGAACACTATTTCCAGCAGGTTGACGTCTTTCTCTGCAAAATACAATGGTAAAAATGATATAACTACACACAGTTACGCACACAAATCATCACAGCCTATTCATGCATGTACATATGATCCAATTAATATTCACAATAAAGAAAAATATGTCAATACGTTCAAATACATAAAAAATCATAAGTTTGCATAGCATAAAAATTCCAATAAAATAGTAATTGGATAGGAATAATTGGATTCTTAAATAATTTAGGAACATACTTTCTTCAAAGTGCATACTGCATATTCTGCAATTAGCATGCAAATAGCTTGCACTCTTGTTCTCCAAGTCCTGGCGCCGCGACCGAATTATCCATTCCTTGCACCTATATAGTAAGCACATGTGCACATTTTCAGAAAAAGTATTAATTATGTGATAAATTTCAGTCGTAGCAATTCCCAATAGAATTAAATATAAATAATCAAGATAAATACAGCATATCTGGCGGCAACAGAGTCACAAATGCTTACCTGATTGGATCCTTTGGGAAGCAGAAGAAACTGCACGAGTTGTTCGGCATTCCCGAATTATTCCGGCAATTAATGGCCGAGCACGATGCAAATCCACCTTTTGTGCCAGTTTTCTTCTCTTCTTCGCCCATATTCGTAAAATTAGGGAAGCCTCCACTAAACCATAAACTCTCACACTTAAAATCGCCTCTACTTCACTTGAACTACCTCGCCGTATCCACCAGTTTAACTTACTGAGAACATGGCGAAAATGCGCATTGCCGATTACAGCTTTCAGCGCCCTCTGCCCCCTCTGTAGTCTGTATATACTCTGTGACTACAATACCCTGTATACCTTGTATACCCTGCGACGCGCGACCCCCAGCCCCAAACCCGAGAGAGTCCCCCTAAACGTATACGGGCTAATTGCTTCGCCCGCGGTTGACCGTTGTGAATGCTTTCCGGTAGCCGTTGCTTTTCGTGTTAAGTAGGAAAATAACCTTTGGGATATACTGCACACTCTCTTGCTCTATCAGATAAACCAATCAAATGTCAACAATTTTTATATTATTTCTATGCATGTAATTAACCAAAATGAAAACATAGAATGTTTTAAAATGTTTTGGGTTTTTGTGAATGAATTCACATTTTTTACCTTCAGGAAAAGGATAAAATACTTTGCACTATTCCACTGGAGAAATTTGATTTAATTAGTCTCCTAGTCAAATTTATCCAGTGGAATAGTGCAAAGCGATTTATCCTTTTCTTACAATGGAATTCCACAAAGTATCACCGCCACCAATAACTTCATTTTTTACCTTTGTTGAAATAAGCGATTGGTGATTATAACTATGTTGAAACAAAATATATCGATACTAGAAAATAGTATCTAAATTTGTTTTACTCTCGCTCACGGGACACCGGACCGTATAATGAAGATTAATCAAAAATCCCTAATGAATAGAAAAAGCAACAATAATTTCGTTTGCATAGGCTACAAAGCGGCGGCTACGGTATTTTTTTAATTTGCTAAAGCCCGAAAATAATTAACATAGCAGAGTTTTCCACAACTAACATAATAAGGTATTAATTTCCCAATCACAACATTTTTCTTCCATATTTGAATTTATAACTGCAGAAATGCCTGTTGATTCACAAAGGCAGAGATAAAAGTAAGAAATAAGATAGTAGTTCTAATCAAAGAGAAGAGAAACTGACTTCTCATTTTTTATCTTACAATTAGTTTTTTTACTAAGTATCAATTTCCCTTTTTTTGCTTAATGTTGCGTAGTATTAAGCTATTTTACTGAAATTGTTTATGATAAAACAGTAAAACTACAAAAGTATTCCAGTTTCGCATTGTGGGGCGTGGGGAAGATCGCCGTACACTTTG
Source organism: Pyrrhosoma nymphula (assembly GCA_963573305.1). Lineage (NCBI taxonomy): Eukaryota > Metazoa > Arthropoda > Insecta > Odonata > Coenagrionidae > Pyrrhosoma > Pyrrhosoma nymphula. The sequence goes on along the minus strand of OY754334.1, from coordinate 82,010,535 downwards.
AGCATATTTTCCCTTGAGTAAGTTAGAACGAGATTTTTGTCCATAAATAATAGGCCCCTCGTTTTTTATTTGAGGAACTTTTATTTGATATAATTATCATGTACCTACGCTCAAAATTGTATGAGAAATGTGAGAAAGACTTTTTGGAAATTTTCCGTGGGCGTGAATGAACGATAGCTGCTGGCGAAATAATGCCGAATGTCCAAAAATAGCAAACTTACAGAAAATTACAAAGGGCACGATTTGGAGAAAAATAACATAAGCAACGGTACTGCTGTCACGGCATCGTTACATTGAGCATGCCACGCATTGCCGGCATGCTCAACAAACAATTGGCTTGGAATGCAGAAGGTGACAACAATCAAAATCCTGCGAGCCTTCAAACACAGAACAGGTCAAGTGGGAGGATATTTTTCATTTGAAGCTCAAGAACGATACGTATTTTGCTAATCAGATTCCGAAGTTAGACATTTGAATTTGTAATGGGCGTGGTTCCATAAACCACAAGAGATAGGAATGATAAACTCGTCCCGTTTATTTTTTTGGGTAATTTATAGAAAGATGATTCGAGAGCATCCAAAAATATTTGTCTACCACATCTACGCATCACTGGCCTTGAAAAGCATGTAAAAGAAAAACTAGCCCCACAAAAGACATTATCAAATATTAGATGTGAGGTTGCATACATACTAGGGACATTGTTAAAAAAATTCTCATTCAATCATTTACAAATGCTTTCCAATCCCCAAAAGTATTAAAATAATAATGCTAAAGCAAAGGGAAACTTCGATAATTTATAATAAACTGAAAAATTAATTTTCATTTTCATGAAATTTTACGTCCCTGGGAATTGTCTACAAAAAAGGCCTACTTCGCGAACGTGTTAAGGCTGTGATAGAGGGGTTGACGTTGGGCAAACGGGGAAGAGGAAGAAAGGGAATAGGTTTTCTTTGGACAGGATGAAGAAGGTAAGGACGTACTCCGAGATGACGGAAGAAATACTATTAGTAGACAGTGCCCTGTACATGTAAACATTTAGATGATTTTGATTCACTTCCATTAAAACCTACCTTAATCAGTAGATAAAGAAAAGGCTAGTGAAAAATCTAAAGTGGAGCGTGGCGCTGTATGGGTCGGAAACATGGTCATTGCGAAGGGAGGATGTACGTAGTCTTGAGGCGTTTGAGATGTGGGTTTGGAGAAGGATGGAGAGGGTGAGCTGGGTGGCGAGGAAGACGAACGAGGAGGTATTAGATATGGTTGGAGAGGAGAGGAAGTTGGTGGTGGAGGTTCGGAGAAGGCAGAAGGGATGGATGGAGGAAGTTTTGAGATGAGAGGGCATGTTGGAGAGGGTAATAGATGGGAGAACACTGGTGAGGCGTGGAAGAGGAAGGAAGAGGATAGGAATTCTGAACGAAATAAGAAGAGGTAGAACATATGAGAAATCTAAGAGGAATCTAATGGTGGGATATATTTAGGAGGGAAAACGAGACAATGTTTCATTAATTGGGATGTAGGATAAGTATTGTCCAAAAAACTACCAATCAGCTGATAGAATACTCAGATGATGAATCAGTAGATAACTTCAAAATAAAGTTATTATTTTATAAAATATGGCTGCATTCACCGGCAGCAAAGAAAACTGCGAGTGGTAAGAGAGGAATGGGTGCAGTGGCTAATTCCAAGAACGCACCTGATAATATCAGCCTCACAATCCGTCACGGACGACGGAACAAGAAATTCTTGGGCGTCGCGCGACGAGAACTCGTTCTCAAGCCAGGCGAGAAATTGCACTTAATAGTTTGAGAGCATTCCGTTTTGCGTTTAGACTGCGGACAGAAAATAAAAACGCTTTCGCTCGCGATTAAGGTGTTGTGAATCTCAGCTCTGAAGCCTCAGGGGGCATTCATTCCCCGGTGCCGAAGTGATGTAAGACGATAGAATGCAATCAACCAGGTGCTCGATCCGGATACCTGGAGCTGGTGTTTGACCCCAATAAAAACTCCAGCTCGTTTTCAATTACTCGTGCTTTTCCTTTCAAGACTTTTGCTCAATTTTTGTACGTGCTGCTTCCGCCTCTTAAAGGCCGCTTTGTGCGAGGAGGCTCTTTGCCACAGTCTGATGAATGGATGGGTATGCAGTAAAAATTGCGTCGTGAGAAAGCTGGGACTAGCTAGAGTGACTGTGCGGATGCTTGAATGACTGCAGGAAATTTGCCTCTTTATCTCGTGTCCGCGTTCACCTAATTTCTTTACATTATTGGTGGTTTCTAGTGAGATTTTCCCCTAGTCATAATAGGGACCATATTCGAATATAATTTTTAAATTTTAGCAGCTATAAGAAGCATGAAGTAAATATTGTAATATTAATGGCACAAAAATATTTTTATATTTGACCGAAATTCTCAGTAAATATCTAAATATGGATGCTTAAGTCTTTAACTTGACTCATTTTTTTGCCTGCCGCACGGTGAAAACGTCTTAAAACCGAAGGTTATTTTATGCTATTTTGGAAAACCTATTACGGTGAGTGGTAAATTAATTTTCTAAATAGTTTGAGAAATCATAGTACAAACAACACTCCGTTACATTTATGACGAGATTTATGCATTAGAACTTACTCATTTTTTAAATAAATTCTCTCCGGGGCGTCAACGCCCCCACAGAAAACGGCTTCTATTTTCTGGCTGATATATTTTTATCATTGGTAATATGCGATATTTTTCTTTATAATGAGGCAAAATTAATCCAATTTCATGCGAAGTGAAATCTCGCTCAAACTACCTTAAATGCCTCCTGTAAAATGACCTTTAGATTGAAGAAGAGAGGTGGCCTCTTGGCGCACGATAGTAAAGCTAGTTTTATTTTCAAAAAATTATCAAACTAACTATTGAGCGTAATTAGTCCATAAACTAAATGAAAAATTCAGTGAATTTTAGTCAATTATTCCTATTCTGCATTTTTATATGAACCATTACGGAACCGGGAAAATTCCACAATTAATACCCATATTTTACATTTCTTGCGGAGGTCGTTCAACTATCCCCATGTATATGCTGTGGAAGGTGTTAACATAAAGGCGACAGATGAAGTGAAGTATCTAGGAGTTACGATAACCTCGAACCTATCGTGTGGAACACATATAAGAAATATTTGTGGCAGACCTCTGAAGAAGCTAGGATTCGCCAAGCGTACTGTGGGAAGATTTTCGGATGAAAAAGTAAAAGAGAGGTGCTATTTCGCACTCGTCCGACCACACCTTGAATATGCAGTGAGCATATGGGATCCAGTGCAGAAAGACTTAATCCGGGAACTTAATAAAATACAAAGGAAATCTGCGCGATTCGTCAAAAACTGCTACGGGCGTACAAACAGCGTTACACAGATGTTAAACGAAGTAGGCTGGGAGCCGCTAGAGACTCAGAGGCTGCGCGCTAGGCTTAGATTACTTGAGCAATTAAGAATAGATATCTTTAAGAGCGACACGGAGAACATCGTATTAGAACCCCACTATATTTCCAGGTCCGACAGAAACGATAAATTAAGAGAGATATTTTGCCGAACAGATAGGTATGGGAATTCGTTTTTCCCCCGAACAATAAGGGACCTCAATAAATGCTAGGCGTAATTTCATTAGAGCGTTTCATTTTTATATGTAAACGGCTGGTGTCCTGACACCCCCCGCCACACGCCTATTGAGGCGGCTTGCGGGGTAGTATGTAGATGTAGACGTATATTCGGCGTATTAACTGCACAACTGACCCATTCAGCATTGCTGATCGCGAATTTTAATAGTTTGAATATTTCACTCGCACCGTATGGTTCCATATGATTTATTCTATAATCCGTGGTTCATCTCTTCTATGATGATATTTTCATGGCTTCATTAGATCAACGTCAACGCAAATATAGTGGAACATTCGAAGTCGTGCTCATATTAGTACATTTCGCAGGAGCTACAATTATGTTTCGGTGCCTACATGAATTAATTGGAAGGAAAAATTGGGAAATTATCTAGAGTTTAAAATGTGCGTTTTAAATCTAAAAACTTTTGCGAAAACCTTTATAAAAAATAAGGCAAATTTTGACGGATTTCAATCATCCTAATAGGCATTCATTACCGAAAAAACAATAATTCATTTCTGAAATTTAAACGCTGCCTAAGTTGTTTTTGTGTGTTCATTTTTCATTGCAAAATGCTACATTGAGGCGGAATCGCTACAGCTCAGAACGGGGCATCTAAATAGTTGCGAAAAATACCGCATTTTAAATATACAAACATACACGTTACGTTATGAACATTAAATAATCTTATGAATTACGTGCGTTGAGACGTTTCCAGGTCAAACAATGTGTTGCAATCTCTGAGGATATGATAGAAATCGCTTCATTCACTATGATTGTTTGCTTAGCCGAGTGTAATTACAGGATATCATTTCCAAATCGTTTCCCAAGTTGAGCCAAGTCCACCTGGATAACATCATTCATCATGGGATCAACAGTGTTTTAATATCCAATAAACTCGCTCGTCCGAATACCGAACGACGCCATTCGACTGCCCCGGGCGGTTGGCGGCAACAAGCGCGGTGGATGCTGGGAGCGAAAACAAAAGTGGCGGGTGGAGATACCGTTATAAGCTGACGAGTCGATTCGGGACGGCACGGTCGCTTCCTTGAAGGACGCAAGTGCGCGCGCTCTGTTAATCGTCTTAACGGCGTCATTAGAGAGAGTCCCAACGCCCAGAAACGGAACGGGGAGAAGTTTCAGATCTCTCTTCCCTCGTGGAGAGAAATGGAAAGTTATCTCAGGAGCTTGGTTTTTTTTTATTTCTTCTCCTGGGCCGGCCTCGGGAATGAAAACGAAAGGGAGACGGCTGACGGAAAGTGATGGTGATGGAGGCGTGGGAAGTGGTATGAAGACGGTTGGGTGGCTTGGACGCGTGTAACGGTGGGAAATCAGACGAGGGAGGCCTGCTCACAACTCAACTACAGTAATACCTCGGTGATACGTGATACAAGGGGAACAAAATTTATGGCACGCAACTGAATAGCAACGTATGTACAAGCGTGCAGATATTGGGAACTTGACATTCAAGGAGCTGACGTTATTCAGATGGTAAATGATGATTTACAAATTGGGTATAAAAAGGCATAGCCAAAAATAAGAAGAAAATAAACAATCAATCCTCAACCATTTTGCGAGCAGTTTCTTTCAAACAGCCAGTTCATGCATATATAGGTATTAACATATACTAGATTATAAGGTAAACACCAGAGTAAGTCCATTAAAGATATAAGTGCTCAGGATCTCTAGTTGTTTATGAAAGGATAGGAAGGTTAGAGAGATCGGAGCATATCAGCTCACGTTAGTACTAATTTTATTAATAAGAATACTTAGTACTTTTCTACAAAATTATGGATGAATTAAATTGTGAATAAAAATATGTAGAAAAGTACTAAGTATTTTCATTAATCATGAGTACTAACAACATGAACTTCTACGAAGTGAAGCCTGCCACTGTCAAGTTTATATCAGCTCACTTCAGCGATTTGCGCTCGGTAACCTCCCAGTAAAGGCCGTATCACACTAGCGTTCGTCGGAGCGGTTAGCAGGAGCGGTTACGGGTGTCGGTTCTTCCAATCACACTGTGCGATGCGGTTGCTGGTTGGCCGTCACAGCAATGGCCGCATTTCAATGAGATCACACGCAAAAAACTTTTTTCACAAACAAACCTTCTTCGGCCCTGTTTTATATTCTTTTATCTTAATGTGGATGGATTTATTTTGATTATCTCCCAATTAAATAAAAAATTCAGAGTCAGAGATTACACACTTTAATACCGATCGTGACAACAATACAATACAAAAAGTAAATAAACTTCCATCATATAAACAAACAGTGTGCTGCTAATCAAACTCATACATGAAACAGGCCCCATGTTTTGTTTCACTCATTAACTATACCTGCGAGCAAAATAAAAATAAAACAAATACGCGCGCAACGGCAGCAGATGACGTGGTCACGTGATTAAATCCGAGTCCGTGATTGGCTGCGGTTGCGATTCTCGGTCAGAAAAATAGACAGTCGGTTATTCTCGCACCCGCACCCGCTCACGCCAGCCGCTGCCTTCCTCTTGGTTGAAGACTTAACCGCAACCGCTCCCGCTAACCGCTCCGACAAACGCTAGTGTGATACGTCCTTAAGTAGTATTATATGGATGCACAACAGTCACACCCATGTTTTGTTTATAGTCATTGAATTTGTTCAAAATAAGTATTTAAAAAGTAAGCTTTTTACCATGAAGTAATTAAAACCCATAAATTATCCATGTTTTACGGCTCTACGGAAAACTAACACAAAAACTACCATCGCAAGTGCAATTATCGACGTTCTTCTGTTGTTTTAGCGCACATCAACTCTGCTCCCAATCTGTTTTGAAGTGCGCTATTTAGTGCGCAGTGTCAGAAATTATTGGAAAGCAAGTCGTGTGTTGTGTTGCGAAGTGATTAGCACACTAGAGCGAATGGAAAGCTCCCGTTATCTCCTTTCTTATGGATCTTCACCGCATGTGTTGGCAACAGTTCCAACCAGCGTCTTCAGGTCAAAGGTTTTGCAGTTTTGGCCACCTTTATGTAGATGGCATTCAGCGTACTTGCTTCTCTCTGACTGGCTGTATCTCAGAGACTTCTCTTCCATGCTCGTTGGAGAGAGTGTCCGTCTTGTCCGTCGATGCTCTTCAGAGTTTTGGTGATTTCAAATGTTTCTTCTACTAGCCCGTGAGAGTACTGCTTCTCTTTTCTAAGTACTTAATAATATATTCGTTTTGTAAACGAGTATCCTTAATTAAGGTACAGAGGAAGATTCCAATTTATAGCTCGCTTTAGGGTGTTCCACAGTAAGTTGACAGTATAGGCTCAAAGGGAGAAACGTTTACCGCGTAAATCTCCAAAATTTCGGAAGTGCAATGTTACCAATATCAAGATTAATATTAACATATGGCTAAGCAGCACACTAACTACGCATCGAAGTATTTCTATATTTGCAAATATTATACCCTAAAGTCACTTAATTTAATCTAGTGCGGAGTTATAAATGGATGTTTATTTGGTCGTAGGGGTGAGTGCAGAGAGAGTAAGTGTGGCAACAATGTTTTTCATGACGCCCGTACTTTCAACTAAAAACATAGGTCTAATTACGAAAATTTATTGATAATTTAGTGACCTATCCAGAAAAATACTAAATTTATGTAATCTCCAAAACAGCACTGAATTATTCATAAAATTTACGGATGAACTGCGCGCGAAGGACATGTTAGGTGGACCAATGTTCACGAAATAAAACAGGCATCGCTTTCGTGCGACGAGACGCCATTTACTCTCTTCTTGAATCAACGGGATCGCATATACGTGTACTTATTCAGGGAATTGTATTATTTATTTCGTCATTTATTTTCTTATCGCAGTATTCATTGACTCCATTTCCTTGCGATTCACGCCTCACAAATGAAGTACAGCTTCAAGGTCATGTTTGATGGAGATACCAGAGTTCCCAACGGATAAATTTGCTTCAATGCTCGTCTCGCTGTAAATTATCAGCGTTTCCCAGCCTCACTACACCATGTGTTTCCGAACTCAAACAACTTTGGTGTCCTGAGTTGCGCCGCGGGGGTTTTTGAAAGCCATAGGTCAGGTCTTCAAACACATCTGGGCCGTGGATATGTTTCCACTGCCCATGCGAAAAGTCGAGATACCCGAATTTGAGACGTTACATGTCGAAAAGAAAAATGGATCCATCGCCATAAAATGAGCTGCATGTAATGTTTCAATTATATACGATCTATAATTGTTGTGAAAAAGTTTTTGTCTGATAGTTAAATATTGTTTATCATTCTTTGATGTGAAAAATTCACCGTTAATTCCGCATAAAAAACGGCAAAACCACTTTCATTGACAATTTATTGAAAACTACGCATCAAATTTGTATGAGATTATAAGCAGTTAAGGGAGGTATCACCGATGCTGCAAGACACAAAATAAATACCGAATCCCACACTTTCGTTTTTGTAGTTTAAAAAGTACCATTTTCACTGATGACAACCCATAGCTATTAGAAAACAAAATGAAGGTAAGAGATATGAAGATTGAAATAATAATTTTCCAGACATTGAAGCCGTCTGCATCCTCTTTTATATCGAACTAATGAACTTTGACTTTAGTTCCTATGTTCAATTACTAATGACTCAAAAAACTAACATGGATTGGTGCCTATATTTCATCACCATTCAAATGCATGGGAGGAATCACATAACATAGAAACATTTCTTTCGCGAAAACGGAATTTGATCTAGAAATAGATTCTATTTTCCCCACATAATTTCACTCATTCTCGCACATAATACCATGCATAATATGAAGTTCAATTTGTGAAAAGAAAATTAGAGCGGAATGAAATGATTTGGTTTTTAATTTCAAACGGAGGAAACATTTTTTCTATAGATAGCCAGGATATGAATTGGATTTACTTTGAGTCGTTTTTCAGTAGAACAACCTTAAAGTGCGTTAGTTATACGTCCACCAGTGGAAGTGGAATTTTGTGGTAGTATTATTTCGAATTACTGACTTTATACCATGTTTATCCACTACAAGGGTAAGAATTAGTGATGCGAACGCCCAGTTAGCACCGACTATGGCAATAATTTTTTCTACTCGGGTAAACTTACCATAGTTATCTTTCTACTAGAGTTACCATTCGAATGTAAGTTAGTAAGAGAGCATTTACGTGATGGTAGGCGAAGTACCTAACTTTTTGAAATAGTGACAGAGTCAAATAATAAATACCTTTGTAATTTTCCACACTGTTTTAATATAACTGACCGGCTTCGATATCACAACATCATCATTACAGTTCCATTACCATTAATTGAATTAGTCGAACTCTGATGATGATGTTGTGACATCGAAACCGTTCAGTTATATAAAAGCAGTGTGGAAAATTACAGATTGATTTATTGCTTAACTTAGAAACAAGGTTCATGTCATCAATCGCCAATATCATTACATGACTGGTAGGTGATGAGAAACATATATGACACACTTTAAAGGTAGTAAATGCCGGCTGTATAAATTAAAAAACATGTACGATGGTGATTGATGAGAGGTGCTAATGCCGGTAGAACGAAACAACGTTTTCTAACATAAACATTACTTTCATTTAATTATCAATGGTTTTCTACAGTGTCAAAAAGCTAGTAAAGCGAATGGGATGTAAAGGTCTTCACAAGTCTCGGTCATCGCCTTCGCCGCGCTCGCACCCAGTGATCAACAAACACCAATGTCAATCGATATCGTACTGGTCTCCTCCCTCTTCCCTCGCTCCAACTCGCAAAACTGGCTTCAGAGTCCACGGATGACGCAGTGACCCCTCGCCAACGTCAGCTGTTCGCGGTCACTGCGATCCGTCTCTCCAAGTGACCGTAGGTCATTAAACCGTGGGCCCAACCGAGGTTACAAGGCTGTCGTCAAAGATTACCGGCGTGTCCTCCGGATCCGGACGTCCAGTGACCGGATATCTTATCGGCATGTTGACGCCTTTTTCTTGTGTTATGAAAAGGTTTTGCCACGAGATAAAAGAAGAGAGTGGATGACGTCTTGACGCGGCAAAGTGAAGCATGTTTTTTAATCGAAAGAATGATCCACCCTACATGGATAACGCTCACAAGTTTTCCATAATATTTATGAATAATACAGTGCTTTTTAATGGAGAATATTTCCCTTTTGCATTTTTTTATAAACCATTACGGTACTGCGGCTATTAGGCTATTAGTGCTTATATTTATGGCGTATTCACTGCACAAATGATCCACTCAATATGGCCGATAGCGCATTTTAATTGCTTAAATATTCCCCCGCGTTTTCGTACGTATCGTACAGTTCTATCTTATCTCTTCTTTAATCTATAGGTTTTGCGCATCCAATTCCCCCTTGTGTATCTCCCCGTGAATCCGAATGTCTACGGGCAAGGCGATAGGGTGCTCGTGGTGGATAGAGTACTGGCCTCCCATCCCGAGGGCCCGGAATTGGATCCCGGAAGTGGGTTTTTTCCAGTGGAATCCCGACCCGTACTTGGGTTCTGTTCGATAGATAGGAGCAATAAAAGAAACGGAACATCTACACAGTCGTCGCGTAAACCTTAGAGAAAACATCACAGTCACGCTAACGATGAATTACATGCAACAGTTCATAATGACAGAATAGGCTATTGATAAAGTGTGAAAAGATACATAAATAATAACAAAAAATCGAAGAAATATAAGAAAAATATTTTTCTTGCGCTAACAATTCTTCATAATACGCTAAGCACTAAGCAATAGACAGTAAATCTTTGACTTAAAATATTTCAATGTCGAAACAATTTTTTACCTCATCTGTGAGAGCATTCCAGAGATTAGACCCAACGATTTTTTAAAAACAAGTTGAGCAATAAACGGGATAGTAAACGAAATTTTAATCTCTTCTCGTAGAGATTTTACTCGTTTTTGGCATCGTTTTGAAGAGAATTTGTAAATATTCAGGCTTTTTAAAAAATAAATAATGCGAAAACGAATGAAGTGGAGTTTTTGTACCAGCAGATCGGCCTGAAGAGTTTTGAATGCGTTTCTCAACACGGCCACCATTCTAGGTTGTTGTTTCTCCAAGTGAGGCCGAGTCGAAATGCTTCGCGTGGGTGGAAAAGATTCTTGGGTTTTTGTGGGCTGGGTGTGAGTGACTTTCATTAATAGCACCTTTGGACCACCGCGTGGTGTGGCCAAGAAGCATTTCCATGCCGTGCTCATGCTGGATCTCAAGGGGGAAAAAAAGAAAGCATTCGGATATTTTTGGCGCCGGGAAATAAGAGGTGACCCCGACAAAAAGGCGTGTCGGTTTTTCTGTTGATTAGAACTGCCTTCGAAGGCGCCGTTTCCTAAGTGCGTGGGCGATGCCGGATTCGGACTTTCCCACGACTTCGATAACAAAACACTCCCGCATCTGCAAGCCACTAACTCGGTAGTAGTTACGAACAGGTTTAGGTGATTGGATCATTTTTTTTACTATGCACCGATTTGCATGTAACTTGACATACGTGATTTTATTATTCATATCCATACATAAAAGTGAAAACAACTTCATCATACCTATTTGTTTTTTTAGCAATTCAATGCTATTTTAACACGTAGCCAAAAGGCACATGACATATACTTCACAATAATTCGATTACATGTGTACAGATTCTCTTCTAAGCACGAAATAATGCATTTATTATTATTATTATTGTTACAAACAAAATATCAAGGTTCAACATTCGAAAACAACATATTTCAATTACATTTTGTCAAAATTTCGAATACCGCGCCTAAAACTCTATTCATAGTATACTTTAACTAAGCAAAATTATGTAAAATATAATTCTTATACCATTTCCATTGCTGCCTGTATAATGAGTTCCAACGTATAAACAGATGCAATTAAATAAAATGTGGTCCAGGAATGTTTTTTCGACTTACTTAAGAAATTATTAGAATGTCTACTCAATGACCCACGATTACCGCTCCAACCACTTTAATATCAATCCGCGACGTCGCGGAATTATATTTAGCGACGCGTCAATTTCGTTTTGAAATGGTTAACTCGGCGGATCACCATCAGCGGAAAGACGTCAACTAGCATTCCTGAGAACTTATCTTATACTGTCGTGGAGGAGGAGGGGGATATATTTATCATCACATCCTTATCTGCTTCCTTTAAGCGGATGACCTTTCAGACGCCGGAGTGCGTTCTTCAAGTTTTCCACCCATGAGGCCTTATCCATAGTAACTTGAGTCACACGCACAATAACTAAATCCTAATATTTCCCCAAATTTGAGCAAAGTAAATATGGAGCATATAGAAAAGTTTAATAGCTGTCAGAAATGTATAACGTACGACGTCCGTTCAATTTTTATTTCATGAATTATTTTTTTTGTTTTTCAATTTTAATTATGTTTCTTTATATTTTAATTTTTCCTTAATAGTTTTAATTTTAATAGCTACTCATAATTGTTTACTTCAATCTCAGGTAACTCACGCTCAGAGATTAAAGAAGAGAACTGACGTCACCATTCGATATGATCGTGCAGGGAAAAAGTGAAGTAATAATGAAAATAATAATGAACAAACAGCTGAGCAGCTTATCCGCCGAACACTTCCTATACAAAGCCCAAATTATATTGAAATGTCTTGTTTTCGAATATTGGATGTAGCGTGACTCCTTGAGATTTGTAAGCAACCACTATAATAATAAGAAGTGAATTATTTCGCGTTTAGAAGAAAATCTGTTAAAATGTAATCGATTTATATATTACGAAATATATTTCATGTGCCTTAAGGCTAGGTGTTAAAATAGTATTGAACTGCCAAAAACCAAATCGGTAAGATGTTTTTTTTTCACTTTTATCAATACATATCACTAATGAAAACAGGTATGCAAAGTTTCACGCAAGTCTATACATGAATAAACACCGTACAAACCACCGTAAACCTGCCCTGAACGTAGTCGGGCACAACTTTTAATACGGCCGTAGGGGTATGAGCGGAATTAGGCACACCTGACATGAAATTTTTAACCTTCCATTTCTCTTATTTCTTCCAACTTATCCTCAGATAATGTTCCAACTTATCCTCGGAAAACTGGTGAGGCTCTATCCGAAGTCAATTTCCACGTTTTTTTCGTAGGCATTGTAATTAGAATTACTGAAAAAGTCATTTTTGAAAAACAGCAGTTCACCGTTTCCAATTTTTTAAAAAGAGCTAAAAACTGCTGTTTTCCATATTTTCACTAATTTTACAGTCAATATCTTATTTATGTTATGAACACCGTGTTATCATATATATTTCGTGATAAGGTCTTAATCAATGCATTTTTACTTATTAAATAATAATATTTCAAGGATACAAGTGAACTCCGGCCGTCCGGCCGGCCTCGGTGGCGGCGGGGTAACGTCCTGCTAACCTAAAGGTCGCGGGTTCGAATCCCGACAGGGGAGGATTTTTCACTTCCCAGGGCATGGCTGTTTGTGCTTGTCCATTGATGATTGTTAATACCCCGATATAAAGGCCAACGAGTGCTGTTTTCGGTGGTTAATAAATAAATAAATAAAATAAAAATAAAACTAAGTGACTTGTCGATGAGACGCGACCTTCATTTTTTACAGGAATCCGTACTCGACGAAAAAACTCTTTCAACGTCCGTTGATGTCGGTTTAATTGATAGAATTGTATTTTATAACTTCTGGAGATTTTCAGTGCGTTGGCCAGAGTTCCTGAAGAGCGTGAATTCGGACTTGAGCCATTTGAAACGGTATTGCCCTCCGACCGCAATTGATAATCTATCTTTTTGAAGCAACAAAGTCAATTCATCTTGAGGAGACAATTCCACATTTTTAGCATCATTTGACGACAGGTCGGCGACATCTTCTACATATTTTACTCCAAATAGACGAGACTCTAGATTTCCAGCGAAATTTAGCGTAGTTTTTGACGGGGTGACAAATGGATCTTAGAGACCGCGCAGTAGGTTCTTGATATAAATGTTCAATCGCTCTTCATAAGTTGCTTCGTGTCGGTATGGGAGTTAACTGGGTTTCCATTTCATCGGCACCAAATCAGCGTAAATTTCGTATGTCGCGTATATTTTTGTTCAAAAATTTACGTTAGAAGCAGTAAAACAGTTAGAAAAAATCAGATGTTTGCTGTTTTTAATTTCGGACAAAAAACAGCTGTTTTACCATTAATTTAAACAGTTACCAGAAACTCGTATTCATGCAGTGGGGACGTCGAACCGTTTCCCGCAAGGTGTGGGATAATTGGAAGAAAGTTGAGGCCTACATCCAACAGGGAGGGCGCAAATGAAAGGGTTTTACCTTCAATCCCGGGGCAACCATTCTTCTTCCTTAATTCGTGCTTATTCCGGGCCGAGGATTATTCCTCCGCTCCGCGGGGTGTTCGGGTGTTGCTGTCGGTCGTCGGGGTGATTGGAGTCACGAGAGAGCGGACGACGAGTGCACGATCGCCGGCGGGGGAACCGACGAATCACCCGTGCTCTCCTTTCCTGACGAGTCACGCTTCGGATGCTATCCGGAAATCATTGCACTGCATGTGTCGGATACAGGCGTTCGTTGGTCAATCGCCCTGAGAAATTGCAGACACTGAAAGAAAGAAGACCATAGCTTCGGAATGAGAAGACAAGGAATTTGTTTTAACGTCAACTTGGCAAAATTTGTACTTAGAATCATAGATGGAAAGTTGGAGATGAGAGCAGACAACAAATTCAAACGATATAGCGTGAAATTTGAGCATTATAAATTGATAAAATATGTAGTACAACTTTCCAAAAATTAGTAAAACTTAAATTACCACCTAGGCTCCAACGGCATTACAATATGATGATGAGCGCAATTTTCCTTAAATAAATAAAAATTTTATTACGACCTAGGTTAAAATGTTATTACATGATCAGAATAACCACCATCAGTAGCCATCGATCCAAAGATTCGTTTGCAGCAGCTCTCCAATCCACTATCCTCTCTGCCAACCGCTTCATTCCTGGATAATTATATACTTCCACGTCCTTTATATTTTGCTTGATGTATTCCATTCTTGGTTTTCCTCTATAGTTCTTCACATTTATTTATCCTTCCAATATCGCCTTCATTAGGCTGTTGGGTCGCAAAATGTGTCCAATAAGTTCTACGCTGAAGCTTCATTATGATTCTTTTCTCTCCAGCTCTTCCTAAGACTTCTTCGTTAGTCATTCTCTCCGTCCATTAATCTTCATCATTATTCGGTAACACCACATCTCCATTGCTTCCAATCTCCTTTGCTCTGCTGCTGTTATTTTCCAGACTTCACTGCAATATAAGAGCATGCTCCAAATATATGTTTTAATAAATTGCTTCCTTACTTCCAGGCTTCTGTTACCATCTGCCAGTAGACTCCTCTTCTGGTTGAATGCCTTCTTTGCTTGAGCTATTCTGCTCACCATGATGCTTTATTTGATTTATATTTATTTTCTAGAATAATTTACTTATTTTCTAGAATATTTTACATATTTTATACATTCAGCAAACGCCTACTTAGGTAATTACCATAACGGTTTTAGATAGGGGGAGGTAACGGTTTCAGGTGTAGGTTGGTAAAGCTTTAACGTTGTTGCAGACATTGGAAGAAGAAAAAACAAAACGTCATAGAGCGAGGAGTATAAAATAATTACTTTAATGTCCAAGCGGTAAAAGGTGTACTTGGAATCATAATATAAGCTTGGAGATGAGAGCAAACGACTATATAATTTCAAGTGATTTCAATAATTTGGTCAAAGTAGGCGAGGCCTTCCTATCCCATAAGCATGCCTATTTACAAACACACCTTTAACAAACTCAATTACGACGGTATACATCAAATTAAGGTAGCAGCCGTTGAAATTCAGTACTAAGATGTCCGTAAAGAGCTAAGTGTTCAATATCCGCAATGCACTCATCTGTAAAAAAAATACATCGGGCTCAGTTCGCTAATAAATGTCGAAAACATTGGCTCAATTAAAACATTTTAAGCATTTAATGCCTCTGTAATTACGTAAAAAATAAATTACAATGTTGTTTATTCCACATCTTAATTACTGCCCTGATGAACCAGATTACCCCATGAACTGTGCTATAAACTAAAAATCAAACTAGTGTAACGTGTAATATTTAGTGGCAACATATAAACACATTACGCCGTAGTAAGTATTTAAAGCCTGTTAAGCTTAAAACTTATGTGATCGAAGAAGGTTTTAACTCTCCTTTCAGTACAACTGGTTATAGGTATTGCATTTGCCTGAATATTAACATGAAAGGATTGTTGTAAACTGATGCATTTCAGAAAGATTTGTAAGACCACGAAGACATTTCAAATTACCCAACTCTCGAACCAATATCACCGATGAATTAGGCTGTGAGAGTTTGGAATGATATTCCTGATCAATTGACCGAACTTTGCCACTGTAATTTTTCACTTTTCATCACCGAATATTCCTTATTATTTATTAATGGTTTGTGAAATGTTGCCGTTGTTGATAAAACAGGCAGTTTTGCTTTTGTTGTCTTTTATTTCCATAAGTGTTTTTACTCCTGATGCTATTGCTATATTAATAAATTAATCTTATTTTTATAGGTTGCTTTGACATTATAATTTAAAGGTACAGCTGGTACAGCTATGTACGTATATAATATTTACATCTTTGGTTATATTATTTATAAGAATTACATCGGGTCTGTTGGCTTATATAGAGCTATCAGTTCAAATATCCGTATTCAAATACAATCTATCATCTCAGTTTTCTACTATTTTTGGAGGATCATTTTTATAATATGGGTTTTTTTCGGTGACAAGGTCGGTATTGACCGCTATTGCCTATTACGTATGAGAACCGTGCGACTCTCAGTCAGTCATGGTGGAATTGGTTACCTGCCTGACAGAAAGGATGTGAAGATTCTGGAGAGGTGCTTGTTGGTGGAAGTGAACTTCTTCCACCAGAAGATGTTCACGGCGTCCATTCCTGGAGCCGAAAAGTTCTTCTTGCTATAGAACGCCCTCTCCACGTCGCTTTCTGTGACTGAAAGGTGTCCATCCGTCCATGTAGTAGGTGGCAGGCACAAAACTCTTTGGAGAGAGTTATGGCCAGAGTGACTCCATTGAATGGCTTAAATGTTTCGTAGATATCCTTCCAAAAACGTTCAACCTCTTGGATGGGTGGTGGAAAATCGACGACAGGCAGAGATGGTGGAAATATAAGTGAGGGAGAAAGGTTGAGTTCTTCCTCACGGCCCTACTCCCCTTGAGGTTTTTGCGGGCCATGGGGAACTATCTACCTATTACAAAAATCACCGTCGTGTATATATTTATATATTAGTCAGAAACTCCCAGAATAAATACACGGAAAGCTGATTTTTTGTTTCGTTGCAGACCTTTTTTTTCTTTTCAAAATTTTAATTAGAAAAAATGGTCGTACAAAATTGGGTGAAGTAACAATAAAAATAAACTTGAATAAAAATTCTTACTATTATAACCAAATGTAATTTCAAATCCGAAATGGCAAAAACTTTAATAAAATATATCGATTTGTAGCTTGAAATTATAGCGTTATTTTATAAATTGTCCCCATATCTACCATGCTGATTTTTTAAGTCTAGATTACGTATATTTCCATTTTATCTGAACTAAATAAGCAATAAATAAATAATTGCACATATGTAAGTCAATTATAAATGAATTAATAATAAAAAGGTAAAGAAAGTATAAATCATACTAATGACCTCAGTCGTTTAAATTAACGTTGTTTACTAATTATGAAAGCGTTGTAGTTGCTTCTGTAGCAACCGTAATTTTGTTGATGCATCGTAAATGTTTACTGATGATGAGTCTTTTAAATTCGTATAAATAGCGAGATTAAACATTGTGAAAACTAGGTAAGTTTGATAAACTAATTTAAATTAACTTAACGGTAAACATGACTGAATTTAAAACGTCACATTGTAAGGATTCTTTCAATCCTATACAACACTTTAATTTTTTTTCTTCCCGTTGAAATTCAACGGGCACCCCCTCTTAGTTATTATTATAATTATAATAATTATTCCAGCCATTCCTTCCAATTCTTGCCACATCCCCACCATCTTCCATCACGTGGACTCTTCGAAGCTCGAAGGTTACCGAAAGCGAGATAAACAAAATAAAAACCCGTCGCCATAGAAATCTTCAATTCCGCTGTTTACTCTCGATTTCTCCGCCCCTCCTTCAACCTCTTCCCCCACAATCTTACCCCTCCCTCGTACCCACTCGACGGACTATATCGGCGTGATTGATGACGCGGATCTTCGCGCCAAAGAACTCGTGGGAGGGCACTAGGCGACAAGGGAAGGCGAGTGTGGAAGTCTAAGCGAGGAGAGAGAATAGCGGCCGAAAATTTAAAGTCAAGACCAATTTTGAGAGATACGCCAGGGAAAAAAAAAGGTCCTTAATCATAAAATGCAGCCCACTGATTTTGCATTTTTGAGAAATCGGATTATTTTACTAAGCTTATTTTAACTTTCCCTGTTTGTTAGTAGGTTTGTCTGGATGGAATCTTGTAATCGAGATCACTTCCCAATGTTCAATTGAGCTGAAATTTGGCACACTTACTTAATCTCAATGACAATACATGAATCAGTCATTAAATTCACTAATTACCAATTTAATCTTCTAAAATTAAATGTTTTACATTTCTTATGGAAAAGTCTTTCACACATAGATATCGATAGTAGAAACTAGAATTTATAGTGACAGAAATGCTAATAATTTAAATTTCAAAGAACCGTTGCTCAATTAATATAAAGAGTAAAGAGTTGAAAATGCTAATATGTTAAAAAAATACTTTTTTTTTAAAGCACGCTAATATTCAAGTGTACTAAAAAGGAAAAAGC
Organism: Pyrrhosoma nymphula; assembly: GCA_963573305.1. Classification (NCBI taxonomy): domain Eukaryota; kingdom Metazoa; phylum Arthropoda; class Insecta; order Odonata; family Coenagrionidae; genus Pyrrhosoma; species Pyrrhosoma nymphula. The sequence goes on along the minus strand of OY754334.1, from coordinate 81,992,028 downwards.
AATTTTTTTATCACTCGGAAAATAAAAGAGTGGGCGCTTTTTGTAAATCAACATCCAACCTCTGTTATTTTTATCAATATCTATTCTAAAATTGCCCATCTTATTAGGAGGGTGATGAAAAATATTAATTTTCCCTTTTTAGTACAGTTGAACATATGTGAGGTTTTATAAAAAAGTATTTTTTTTACATATTATTATTTGTTTTTAAAAAAGTGTTGTAGTGCTCGATGCGAGACCATGAAAACTTGGCACTGTAGTTTGTAAACAAACTGAGTCAACAACATCCTGTTCTTTGGTTCGAAATATTATTACTAAAGAAAAATCCGTAATAGAAAACAGAAAACAATATTGCACTTTGTAAGAGTTAGAGTAAGTAAAAAGAAACACGGAATGATATATTAATATTTCACAAAAGTCGCGTTTTAATGAGAGTACCTACATGAAACGACAGTGTTGTGAGGAAGCTCCTGTTCGAGTAGGAGTGTGGACTGAAAATTCTAAATTACCATTTGAGAAGATTATATAGTTCATTTTCTGTTGTTCACAAAACTACACTACCGTTAAATTTGAATTGCGATAAATTTAATTTGTATTTTTTATTGTAAATATATATTTACAAATCGTTTTATTATTATATTAATTATAGATTAAATTCCAAATGCAAATTCTCATCGATAAATAAATATTATGCTAAAACACACCGATTCGCCAAAAAAGGTAGTGGGCTGCATATTCTGAATATGTTCCAAAATAATATATTTAACGAAAATATTCCTCCGTATCATGCGATAACAATAACCGGCAGCAATTAGATATTAATAGAATTGATTGCAGGACAAAGTAACTTTTGAATTGATTTGTTTAAATGAGACCCGGTTTTTAATGTGTGGTCAACGTTGACCGTAGCCTTTCCATTATCTTGATGCTGAATGCCGTGTCAAAGCACGTTAAACTAAAATACTACTACTGTTACATAAGCCTGGCTGTTAGTTAAAGTGAGCCTTCTCAATGGGAGAATGTGTTGACTTTATATGCACCATCGGATTTCGTAACAAGAAAATATTGAAACGTGGGTCATAAAACCGGGCTTCATTATTTTTTCGAGATATTTTATCATTGTAATAATTAGTAATTGTTTATTGTTTCGTGCATAGCTATGTACGCGAATTAGTGGTTCTACGAGCGGTTCTCGTACTTGATATACTTATTCAAGATCCCGTAATGTCCTCAAATAGGAGCACAGTCAACAAATGGCATTTGCATGTCTTTTATTATATTTGTATGTTTTTCTAGCCTGTGAGCTAAATTTAATTTGAAAAAATGTCAGTAACACTAATTTTGAAAAACTTTGTCCCCGAAGAAGTACCGATATTCCTCATGTAAACTTTATTGTATTTGCATATACTTAAACCATTGTAATAAAATATCGATTAATATGCTTTACGGTAGAAATCGTGAGAATTCTCTTTTAATAACGGAGCAGTTCAATAATATTTTGTTCCTCAAAAGTAAGGGACCAAAAAAAACTTTTTCCGAGAGGACGAAAATATTTTTTTGTGGTCTGACGTAAAACGTGGTAGTTTGTAGGGCGAAAAAGGGCCCACGCGTAAAATTTGGTTTCAACAGTTCCAGGTTCCACTTATTGTAAGTTCATGGTAGGTAAAGTTTGTTAAAACGTTTTATGAAAGACTTGCTATAAGGCTTTCTCGGCGAATGGTCCTGGTAAATTCTTCTCGGGTTTCCCGCCGCTCCCAATGATGGCCGACGTTTCGACAGGAGACTTTCCTGTCATCCTTGAAGGTACATCAATAGCCCTGAGGATGACTTGAAAGTCTACCGTCGAAGCGTCGGCCATCATGGAGACATTAACACGGTGGGAAACCTGAGAAAAATTTACAAAAAACCTTGTTGAGTTTCGCAGAATTTTTAATTCGAACCGTCAGTTATATCGAATAGTCGACAGCATCAGGAAATCATTCAGGGTTTTATGACTGTGTAAGACCTCTATGATGTACCAAATAACTACGGCACCTATTTGACAAAAACTGGTCGTTCTTAATAAAAAGTTTTAGTGAAACTTTTATTCATTTTTTTACTTGCGTTGCATGTAATGAGGCTGTATAAAACTCAAGCAAAAAAATATAAGCCTTCTTTTTGAGGCCACTCTCGGAAACGGTTTATGTTTAACAGTCAAATTGGTTTCCAATTCTTAAAAAAATATTTTTAAAAACCTTTGTGGAAAATTGCATCGACACAAGTGCCAATGTATCATCATCATTGTTGACCAAAAAAGATGAATTTATCACTTGGGATAGCATTAAAAAGTCTTGAATTTTTTAGATTCATTGCCGCGAGTGGCTATTCGTTTGGTTTGAACTACAATCTTCCGGACGTGCGGATTTATCGTGTTCGGAAGCGAACTCCCCACGTTGACAACGCCAATCGAAGCTCCCGCCGAGTCCATCCTTTCGCTTTCCGCCTTAACCCCGATTTCTTTTCCAGAGACGCGGATGAAAGTTTTAGAAGTCCAGCTGATCGATCCAAGCGACCAGCTCCCATGAACTACCTACATTTTAACTATAGTCATTTCTCAATGCTTGCTTGCTCCGGTACACACTTGGATGATGCGAGGTACGCAATAACAAAAAGGATAAAAATGTCCGAATAATGGTTTTCTCTCTCAGATCGATTCAATCTCTTGAAATACTTCCCAAATCCCAATCAAATTTTCAGGTGGCGTCACAATTAAAAGTTACTTACATGACAGTAGCCTTAAAGGTCGCTTAGCGAAGGATAGTCGCCGATAAAATTACATTACACTCGCAACGAAAGGCGACTTTAAACATGAAAGTTGACAGTACGACACGACAGTACGACATGACAGTACGACACCTGCCCACATATCCTCAATAGCGCTAATGATCTCAGCTTTCGGACGTCTCCACAAAATAACCAACAAGCCGACCCGATAAGTTTGCTAGCACATAACCTGTAAAGGCACTTTACACATGGAAGTTACTTCCATGTAAGAAGAGTTAGAATACGCTTGCAAGTGGTACTTAGTTGTGTAATCAGGGACTTATACCACAGTAGGGGTCGATGTCGGGGAATAATCGAACGCGATTCGCGCCTTCACGGAAAATAGACTGACTTCTATTTTGCCTCCGAGTAACACTTTTTTTTATAATACATAGTTTATTATATCCTTGCACGGTGTTTACAAAAGTTGTTTACATTTTTTTTAAAACAATACAAAAAATTACAATACAGTCAAGCCATTTAACATACATATTTTTGGAGTAAATTCTTTTCTTCCTTTACAAAATAGCCTTTTAAGTCCTGCTAAGCCTTTCCAGGCTTGTCAGCAGGTGCTCTTTTTTATGTCTTTTTTTTCACTAGGTAATTCAATACATATTTAAAATCGATTAAATACAATATTTATACATTAGTTCAAGTTTAAAATAAATAAAAAAAAAATTGAATAATATATTTAGTTACCTGTTCAATTGTCAGAAATTATCATTTATTAAAAGTAAAAGACAAACCCATTTAATAGTAATAAAAAACATAAATATACACAAAACAAAATGTACAATTTCTATCATAACATTAAAATCTACCTTTGTTTCGTTTAACTTTTAATTATTTTTATAGAATGCACAGCATTTTTCAGTCAAAAACAGATTTAAAAAAATTTTAAATAAAACATAATTATATTCCAAAATTTAATAAAAGTTATGAATGGACAAATCATATTTATAAAATTTCTAAAAAATCATATGTAAACTTCTTAGTTTAAGAAAGTTTATTGTTTTACCATTTTCGATTCTATAAAATCTCATCGCGTCCGGTGAAATCCTGGTCGCGTGAATTTGAAAGGGGATTAAAAATAAAAACAACGACTATATATGCCGGATGAGAGCCTATTGCAAGAAATATAAAAAAATATGTATTAGTAGTAATTTTTTGTTTAGCGTGCTTCGACGGCTAAGGTCATTTCGCATTTCCTGTCTTCCACGTGCAGACAGGGGCAACAGCACTCGTACGAATCGGTTCCCCCCCCCAAACTCGACCGAGCCCAACGATGCTTAACTTCGGTGAATCATCGGGAATCGGTGTTTTCATCGTTGCAGGCCGATGTCCAATATTTGACCCGGAAATGTTCTTAATGTAAAAAAGAACGCAAAGTTAAGACTTACGACAGTTCCACTATTTGATAGTGATAAATATAAAAATTTTCATACTTGATACGCTCTATAGATGGACATATACAAGTATATAATGACATTTATACAAATTCATAAAATACGCGAATCTCTGTAGGACTTGACAAACGCAATGATTGCCGAAATTAGGCGATTTTCGAAATGACCGCATTCACTGTTTACATTCACCATTAATTTATTTGGGAAAAAACGGAAGTACGAGGGTGAGGTGAAAAGTTCTCGGCCTGGCAATGAAATACTGTAATTTTTTTGTCAAAAATTCATTTATTTTTCTACATAGTCCCTCTTCATGTTAATTAGCTTCGTCCAACGTTTTTCAAATGAGTAGATTCCGTGACGGAAGGGCGATTCTGGTAGGTCTGCAAAATAACCATCTACGGCTGCCATAACATCTTCATTGGAATCAAAACGTTTTCCAGCCACAAATGTTTTTAAATGTTGGAATAGGTAGAAGTCAGAGGGTGCCAAATCTGGTGAATAGGATGAATTTTCCAATAATTTGTCCTTCAACTCCCTCAGTTTTCCCATTGCCAAAGCAACTTTGTGGGCAGGCGCATTGTCCTGGTGAAAGATGATTTTCTTCTTTTGCAACCTAGGCCTCTTCTAACGTATTTTCTCATCCAGTTGGTCCAGAATACCTGCGTAGTATTCGCCATTTATTGTTTTACCATTTTCAAAGTAATCAATAAGAAGAATCCCTTTTGCATCCCAGAAAACACTGGCCATCACCTTTCCGGCAGGTAAAATTGACTTCACCTTTTTTGGGGCAGGTCCGCCGGCTTCCACCCACTGCTTCGATGACTATTAAGTTTCTGGCGTCTAGTGGTGGACCTACGTCTCATTGACAGTAACAAATCAGCGCACAAAATCAGTTCGATTCTTCTGAAAACGGTCCAAACATTGTTGAGAAATTTGTTTACACACTTGCTTTCGGTCAGCATTTAACAAAGTCGGCACTCAACATGCACAAAGCTTTTTCATATTTAATTCTTCATGAAAAATATACTGTACTCTTTTTTCTGATATGCCTATGGCATCAGCTATTTCATACACCTTTAATCGCCGATCGTCCAACATCATATTGTGCACTTTCTCGATGTTTTCATTTGTGGTTAGAGTTTTGGGACGTCCTTCACATGGTTCATCTTCAAGAGAAGTTCGGCCACGTTTAAATTCTGCCACCCATTTCTTAACTGTCGAAAATGAAGGAGCAGACTCCTTATGAACCTACCTACCTACCTACTCCTTCACCAACTTTGTATGAATTTCCGTTGGCAATAAACCGTCCAAAACGAAAAGTTTTATGACAGCACGATACTCCAGTTTATCCAGTTGAACGAAACACGTACAACGTACAAAGAGGGGTTTCACCGAAATCATTTACAGCATTGACATTAGCACCCTTGACAATAAGCAACCTAACAACCTCTAAGTCACCATTTACAATCGCGAAATGGAGTGGAGTGTTAGAAGGCCAGGTCCGACTAGTTTTGCTGTTAAGTTTGGAGCCAGTCACTATAAATAATTTTGCTATGTCAATTTGGCTGTATTCAAGAGATTCACGAAGTAGGGTTTATCCATGTGACCATTCTGGTCGGTGAGAAAGGCCATACTTAGTTATAACCTCTCTTACTTTTTCTAGATTTCCAACACGAATATATATATTATATATATACACACACACACATTTGGAGCCGGAGATTCCTGCAAAATTAGCTAAGATGATGAATTGGGGCCCAAAGCCAGCGACGTGGAAATAAATGCAAATTGAATTCCTGCGCGGCGGAGGCGAAGATTGGATATATATATGTTATGGGTTCCAAAGACGTTTACGTTCCCTTTCGCGGAAAATCCGATTTCATTTCCCTTTCTTATTTTAGCAATTCACCTAAAGACTTCCTTTTTCAACCTTCTATCAACATATATATTAATTTTTCGACCCGAGCACGTGATCTGTTTTCAGAAATCCAAAATTCTTTGCTCAACACCTTGCGTTCGTTTTGACGCAAACTGCTTTCGCGCCAAATGTCATCTTTAACGGAGACTGCCTTGGTCGAATGGATTTCGGAGGTCTCCTATTAGATTCGAGGATACGATCATCAACCTTCTCAACTTAATAGAAATTTGCCCATAATGGTGCGTACAGACAAATGAAGCATGCATGACACACATACAAATAAGCAGAAACAATCCCAAACATACATGTCAGGAGGACGAGTTGAACTGATCTGATAGACAAGTCGAAAATGAAGTAATACATCTAATGCTTACACTCGACTAGTATTTCAAACTCCAAAACCTCTTCTCAACATGTGCACTGACTAGGCTGCAATGAGGATACACGTATAGTTTTCGTTTTTCTCAAAACATTACATAATTAATTCAACAAATTGAAAAATTGATTGCGATCTAATGTTGCGCAGAACGAATTAGACAAGCGATTAGACACTATGTAACAAGCAACTGCAGAGTTATTTATTTTTAGAAATTATATCGATAAAATAAAATGTATGAATGACGTTTTGTCATCCGAATAAAGTCCGAAAAAAGGCCGAAATCCGAAATAAAAATCTTGCCTTCAAATCCTATTTTTTAAGAATAAACATGTGGCTTTTTATGATAAAAAATAAGTAGCTTTTAAAGCCATAAGTTAAGAACTTTAGATCAAATTATATGGGTGGTAAAAAACCAGCGTCGGCTTTATCCTATGGAAGGTGCTAAAGGAACAATTTTTTGCATTCCAAGTGTCATTCATCGCAGCACACAAGTTAAGATCGGGATAAAATTTCAGCGTTCTTTTTCTCGTTGAAAAGCCATTTTCTCTCACACTGTTCGCAGCTACTTAACTATCGACTGTTCGGGATAGAACTGGCTAAAACATGGTGGATTAAGCAAATTATTATTACAGCCTTTATAGCTTATGGCCCATAAATGTATGCACTCTTTCTCCTTAGTGTGAGCTGCAAGTGCAATCACACAGGAGTGCGCAATTCAGTGAAAAAATCATTCGCTTGTACCCAGAAACTCAATATCTCCCCGAGTGCCCTAATTAGTTTAGCTACCCGTGAGTCCTCATGCGCTGCATGTTTTTTCTCCGCTTTATAAATTTGCCGGGTTTTCTTGATTGGTCTTTATTCTTTGAATTTTCTTGTTGGTTGCTCTTTTTTCTTTGAATTTACCTGCATTTGTTCACTCTGACTGATGTTACCCTCCCGGTAATCCCCACCGGGCGATCCAATTGGGGGACTATTTTACCTCGGAATATTGTACCCGGAGGAATTTCATCACTTCATATATTGTGGAATGCAAGGCTTCATCTTCTAAGGAGACTGATGTGGTGGTTTCCCGTTGCCTTCCACATCTCCACAGTACGCCGACCGATTCCGTGAATTTCACTCTCGCCCGAAGCTGTGGCACTTGATACCGGACAGATCTTCTTGATATTCGCCATAAGTGTCTTTTGCTGAGACTACTACCTCTCAGCTGTGGAGACGGGTGGTTAGGGTAGCATATAGGGCGCGAAAAAGTTTCGTCACGTTCCAGATTTATTTACGTAGATATATTTTCCCTAAATCAGGGACATAGTTGCCGTTATTTGTCTCGAACCTGAGACTCAGATTGAGAGTTGGACACGGTACCACTGGGTCATCCCAGCCCCCTTGCAATGTACACCAGTGAAAAGGTGGTTTGGATGAAAGTTTGGTGCTGTTTTTATTTTATTTTGTTTAAATAAAAACAGCACCAAACTTTAAAGCCCTGAATATGGATAAATAAAAATCCGAAACGTTGGCAAAAGTTTTAAAAAAATATACATATATTATTGACCTAAACTCATGACATTTGAACCTTATATATAAAAAAAGAGGTCGAGAATAAACACCATTTGAATTACAACAATCCAAAACCCATGTTTGAATCATCATAGGAAATTCTAAATATGTCTCACGAGTACTTGTGCATTCGGAGTACAATTTTCGATGAAAGTTATGGCAGACCAGCCAAGCTTAAAAAAACCGCACTGACGAGGAGTCCAGGCTTAATATTCGACCGATCACCTCAGGGAGACGCTGCGGAGGAATGCGGTTCCTGAGAGTGTCACACTTATCTGCCACGAGTTTTCACGTCAATCTTCGACGGGGAGATAGTGGCGTAGCTACGGTTTAGAGCCCCCCGGGGCGGTCTGGCCAATGCCACCATTCCTTTGGGAAATATATAATACACATAGAGCCTATTTAGATTCAAATTGAAAATTAATTTTAGGAAAAAATAATAATTTTATTTCTTTCGTTTATGAATTAAAATAAAAAATTGCAAAAGAAACATTGTTTACATATTTAAGAATATAAATTTACGTTTTCACAAAATGCTTCATTACTTCCGATCTTCCGCACCCACATTTTAGTTGATCCCCGTTTGTTAGAATGCCGGTAGATTCATTATGATCAGATTTCACACATCTTTGGGGATTGTTGTTGACTCGTACACGTTTTTAAGTATGTAAGACCCTGGCCAATCGGATGTAAAAGCCAAACGGCAATGTGCTAGCCATGTGCTCCAGCGTATCTCGATCAAATTCTGTAGTAACAACTGGAGCAGTAATTACGTTCGATCTGATAAGAGTTCTAGGACAACATTTTACAACAAAGGTCATTAAAACTGTTGCTACCGTTGATACTCGGAATAGCTCATATTTTACTTCTTATTTTTTTTTAAGTGTTTAAAGAGTTTCAATGTCAAACATTTCACCCCGAAGAAAGTGCCGTCCGGGGCGGCCCCGTCCCCGACCCCGACCTCATCGCACACCCTTAGCAACGCCAATGTAGGGAGAGGGAAAACGCTAACCTCAAGGTGGCTAAGGGGATCGTGGGTCTTTGAGTGCAGATTTGAATAATTTTTCAAGTAAGTCGAACAATAATTCCAGCAGGTACCACATCACGGTTACAGTTAATCTGTTCATGCGATGAAGCTCGCCACACATGCAGATTTGGAAATGATAGAAAAATTATATTTCACATATTTTCGATAACTAAAGCATGTTATGACTAGAGTTTTCAGGCGCTGTATTCTAAATTTAGACGGCATTACATTTAAATATGCTGCTTTCGAATATTAGACTCGGCATGACACCTTGATATTGGTTGGAAGCAATAATAAAAATGCGAGATGTATTATTTCGTGTTTAGAAGAAAATCTGTGCATACGCAATCGAATTATCACTAAATGAATGTCATGTGCCATAAGGCTACCTACGTGATAAAATAGCAATGAATTGTCAAAAACCCAAATCGGTATGATGCAATTTTGTATACTTTTATTTAAATATATCACTTATGAAAAACATGCAAAGTTCCCGCAAATCTGTGCAAAGACAAAATTCATTCAAACCATCGAAAGAACCGTAAAATGTATCTCATTCGAGCGAGTTCTCACTTCTCCTTTCCATGCCTTCAACGTAAGCTCGCCGGCCGGTCCTGCAGTTAGCCAATCCTGGTGAGTTCGCCCGGAGGTTCACCTCAGAGACTCGAGTGATACACTCCGCGCACTCTGTGACCGACAGAGCGAAACAGCGAGCTACGGTGACGACACCTTCCGATCACCCGGGGAACTAACACGATTTTCGCGGCAGGAAGGAAGGTAGGAGAGGGAGGTAAAAGGGCGCCCTCACGTATAGCGGCGATTGCGAAAATCAAATATCTCCTCTCCATGGAGACGAGAAAACAAGGTTGTCCACCCAGTCCTTCCAATTCGATTCTTCGCTTTATATTTTTTTTCGTAAAAAACTTCGCTTCATTCCCAACGGTCGTTTCCGACGTGGCGGGATATAAGGCGAATTCCCTCGGGAAGACCCTAGGGCAAAGTTCCCCCTTCCTTTCCCAATCAAGGAAACGCGGAACGAACACACGGAAAAGTTGAACAAGGTGAGGAATTGACCGGCATGTTTAGCGAGCTGAATCGCAGATGACAGAAAAAAAACTTTTCTAGGGTTCGCATAATGTTTTTCTCTGGGGCACATTGAGATTGTAACTTTTTTTCAATCTAGGAAGTTTTCTGAAAAAAATGAAGTCACGTGTTAAAGATTAAGGAAAAAAACTATCCTACTTGATGCAGTTAATTACACTGACAACCCGTAATAACATATCTTGTGATCGATTTGAATTCTATAAAAATTAAAGTAACATGAAATAAAACCATTACGTAAATATTTGAGAAATAACATCTATATTTCCGCTTTTAACCTTTTTGATTAGATATAATCATGAAAAAATGTGTATTTTGTATAAACATTGTTAAAAAATTTAAAAATTCAAGTTGGTTAAAAAACATTATTCTATAAACAAGCATTACCACCAGGTTATCTTTAAAAATAATTATTAATCGCATAGTTATTTGTTTATAAACGTATTTATAAGATTAATAAACATTTTCAAATTTATGATACGTAAATTGATAAATACGTGATAAAATTCGTTTATCCATATTTTATCGAAGAACACTTCTAAAAAGCCGAGCAATATGAGCCAGTTTCGGTAGACGCCATTTTTATGAGTTATAGGACTGTGCCGAGAAAAAAGGACGAATTGGAAAACTAACCTTTACCCAGCCCTTCATTTAATCCGTAATAGTTTGGCGATTCACCCAATACGTTCGCTCTGGAAATGCGTGGATGCAAGTGCAGCAGAAAGATTCCCAAACTTAGTTTAAGCTAGAAAAAAATAATTTTGAATTCCGTGAGTCATTTAAACTAATTTCACTATTAGTCAACAACAAATAATACCTTCTTCAGGCCACGTCATCCAGTACGATTTTCGCCCAGATTCTCCGCATGTCCTAGTGATCAGGGTAATCTACCGGTCAAGGTATATTTCAATGGAGCAGAGTAATAATCCTCTAGACTTTTCAAGGCACAGGCCCCTTCCACTTAGCAGCATTTCTTACTTCATCTCAGCATACGTCCTTTTTACCTCGCTTATTTTAAATTGCCCTGTTTGTTTGTTGTTCGTCTGGATGGAATCTTGTAATCGAAATCTAACCCACTTCCCAATGTTCAATCGAGCTTAAATATGTGTACACACTCACTTAATCTAGATGGCAATACATGAATCAGTCATTAAATTCACCAATTTCAAAGTTAATCTACTAAAATTAAATGGTTTACATTTTGTGTTTCTTTATCCTAACATGACGCAACCAGCATACGAAAGTCTACCCTAGTATTCTGTAATTCATTGCAACCATCATTTTAGCATTTATAGTGAGAAGAAATGCTAATAATTTACATTTCAAGGTACCGTTGCACAATTAATTTAAAGACTAAAAAGTGTAAACGATACAAGATTCGTTTAAGAATAAAAAGTTTGTTTTACTTTTGAGTACACTTGAATAAAAGCGTGTTTTCTTTTTGAAGTATTTTTTTACATATAAAATTATTCTCTCCATCCCATCCATAAGCCTATTCTCCTCCTTCCCCTTCCTCGCTTACGTAACATCCTTCCCTCTACCACGGCCTTCAGCATCCCTTCACCCCTCATCATCTGTTCCAACCACCCACTCTGATTCCATCTACTCTCCTCCAGAAGCTTCCTCTCCTCACCCACCTTACCAAGAACTTTCTCATTCGTCTTAGTCTATTCTCGTTGTCTTTTCTCCTACCCCATGTTTCCGCACCGTACAGCACTTCGCTCCATATCAAACTCCTGACCAGCCTCTTTCTTAATGTATTACTCCATTTCCCGGTCATTAGCACCCTACCACTGCTAAACGTCTCCTTCGCTAGCGAAATTATTTTTCTAACGTCTCTGCAACTATATCCAAATTTCTCTAGCATACGACCGAAGTAATTGAATTTCTCTACTGACACCTGTTTGTGCCCTCCTTTTTTTTAGACCGTCCTCGTCTTCTTTTTCCAAGAAAGTTTCATTACTTTTGTTTTAATATTATGAATCTTATTCCGAATTTCCCGCACTTATTACGTAATGCATCTACTGAAGCTTGTGATTACGTCGATTGATCGACTATTGGAAGCCGCGTAGTCCACGAATGTAACCGACTACATCAGCTGTCCTCCTACTTTTATTCCAGCATCTAGCTCTTCCCATGCCCCTCTTATCATTTTCTCGGCATAAATGTTCAAAAGCAAAGGCTACAGCGGGCACCCTTGCCTTACCCCGCGACCTATAACTGCCCACCCCGATTCTCCGACAGCCACCCTTACCTGTGCCCTCTGGGCCATATATAAGTTTCAGATAAGTCAAGATCTCACTAATCTATTCCTATTTTCCCGAATACCCGAACTAGCTTTCCAATCAACTCTGTGAAACGCCTTTTCTAAATCAACGAAACGAGCAAAAACTTCCTGATTAGACTTTATGTTTCTTCCAATTATTGTCCTCATCACTGCAATTGTAACCCGAGTTCCCTTTACCATCCTGAACGCCTGGTTGTTTACGAATCTAAATCACTTCATCAGCTCTCCTCCTAGGCTCTTAAGCATCCGTAATTATAGAATTGAATATTATACTTTACATGAAACCGAGTACCCGTTTTTTAATTAGATGCCTTTATGGTCAGTATTCCATTAATTGACGCAACTGATTCTATTTCCAGAATGTTACCACACCAGCGACAAAGCGCAGTCACAAGGTCCCGGAATAATCTCCTCTCTCAGTCAGGTATATTTTTTTATAGCGGTACTCGGGCTTTTGTATTCCACCGGCATTCCAGATGTGCTGCGGTTGTCTCGTTAAGGCTACCGACCGCAGCTCAATGTGATCTGCGACATTTTTTTCTCGCCAAGGTTCCCGTTAAAAGATCCACTAATTGCCTCTAAACAATGTTAATGCATTGAAGGATTTCATTATTTCCCGGCGAATGGATTGAATATATTTTCCACGTGTTTCACACCCGGATTAGGTTATTAGGAACCTAAGTTTGAACAGCTAAGTCAGACATCGTCATCAGGGTTAAGTTTGGCAAGGCGAGGAAATTGGCGAGATCCACCACGATTCATTGGTTGCGACTGCCATCTCTTAATCAGAAGGCTACTCACCGAATGTGAAACATACTCTAGCCAGCGTATGCAATGCGGCATTTACGGGGTTCAGAAAAACATTCTGAAGGATAACGCTTTTAAAGTAGACCATATGCAAGCCCTCTCAGTAGGGAAGGCTTGCACACATGCCATTGATGTATGATTTTTAGGGGCAGCTGACTCACAGCGCTCTTAATAGTAACCGATGCTCCTTTTAAAGGCTCCCATCGTCCACTATGGCTTGTATTTTAGCCCCTCTGTCAACAGCTGGAACCGAGCTATCGGAAGATACGCATCGTTTTCAGGTGGATGGGTTATTATTTGTTTTAATTATCGTGTATCTTCGAGTAATTCGATTCGATTACAAGTAGATACGACTATAATTCGATTCGAGTGTTAGTTCATTCACGCATAAGTCGATTCGAGTAGGTATTAGTCGTTTCAAGAATTGGTAAATTCGAGTATAAGTCGATTCCAGCACAATTCGATTCGAGTATAAGTCAAAGTCTTCTTTTTGAGACAAAAATTACGAATAAAATACGTGACTCGAATATAAGTCGAGTTGAAATAATTTGTGGATCTCCTCATTTTGCGTTCGTTATGCGATATTTCTGAAATACAATTGGCCTTGTAAAATGCATTAAATCACAAAACGGAAGTTGCAAGTTTATTTGTCAGTGTAACTCCTAATACGACAATTTGATCGTAAATCTCACATATTTCACGGCGAATATTCTCTGTGGATTATTAGTAACAGAGATAAATATGGTTTTATGCAGCCGATACCTACGCAGAAGTACTGACCCCGAAAAATTCACCTTATTAAATGACTAGTATAAGTCGAAGGTAGGGTTTCATCGGCAGAAATAAAGGAAGGCATTTCTCGATGTATACTCGAGTATACACATAACATTTTACCGTGTTTCATTTGTTTGTGTTATCCATCCACATAAAAATCCAAGGGAAAAATCACTCAAAACAGGTTAAAATATTGGCGAAATATACAAAAAGTTGTGAATAAAGTAAATAGTTAAATAGAAATTAATACGTGGTTTTTATTTTCAATGAAACCAAATATGCAAATATGGTAAACAATATATAATATCTAAATGTCAAAGTTTTCTATATTTACAACATTTTTGGTGAAGCAGGTGGGCTGTTACTAAGCAGTTTCCCTTGTACATTTTGAAAAGTCATACGCCCGCGCCATATGTCAGTTAGTGGAGAACGTACATGGGAGCTCGCTTGCCATCTATTGACGCAATTCTGAATCAGTATGCCCAACAACATACGTACGTACGCGTAGCCTTTATGTAGAAGATGACTGAGTGCTCGCAAAAAAAGCTTGACACTTTTTTTTACGCACTGGGGGTTCACGAGACTGTCGGAAGAAAAGCCTCCCTTGTATTTCCTCCCACATTTTTCCCCCGCTGTCTGCAGTTTCTTCCCCTTTTTTCTGTTCCCACGCCCACGTTTCGGTTGGGGTACGACGGTGGTGTCGGGGTGTGAATGCAGATGTATTGCCAAAGACGATTCGGGGGGGGGGGGGGGCACAGGACCAACGGGGTCGTCTGCCTCCACCTCCTCCTCCTTTCCTCTGGCTCGTCCTGCAGTCTGTGAGCTTCTTTTCACACATATATCCCCCTCCCGCTCTGCCCCGCCTTGCCTTGCCGCGCGCCTCCATCCCCCTCAGCCGGTTCGGCCGCGCGCGCGAATTAGGGCAAACCGCCGAGTGGAGGGTGTGCATGTTGTGTGTGTGTGTGTGTGTGTGTGGAAGGGCACCGCGAAGCGAGGAGGTTCATGGGAAGGAGGAGGAGAGAGAAAAAAGTTGAAGGCTGTCGGGGAAAAGCGTGTGCGACGTTGCTTGGCGGGCTTCGAGCTCTCTCCTTCCCTCGTTAAACCTTGGGTTCCACCGTGAAAATGACTCAAATGTCTTTATATTCCTATTCCGGTTACTTACAGAAGAAAAAGGGTGTGGCCGTCGCGGGCCTTACGACAGAAGTGGACCAATGAGTATGGATATAGCTAGCACTAGGGAGTACACCGTATTATAAATATATATATCCGGGAGTCGGGTGTCGCGTGACGCTGGCCTTCCGCGAGATTACCCCCCCAAGCCATAAGAAATGTTCAACAAATGATTAAATAATGATCAAAAATGTACCTTTTTTGATCATTATTTAGTTAATTTACCATTTAAGGAGGTTCCGCCGCGACTGTGTGAGTCAAAACAGATACTTAATTCCACATTTTCGATATTTTGTCAAAAAAATCCTGCTTTCACTGATGCAATGCGTTACCTATAGAAACCCAAAAGTAAGGTACAAAATATGCAGATTATTTCACCAATGTATTTTAAATTAGCACTTTTTTCCAGCCATAGGAGCCGACTGCAGCGCCATTTCCTACGAATTACCGCATTTTGACTTCAATTACGGCATTAATTCTTCAATAACTAGAAAAATAAGGTGGTAAGATGCCTATATTTTATTTTTGTTCAATTTCTCTGGATTATTTCCTTCTTATAAATAGTTTTCCGCAAAAATGGCATTTGTATTTTATGGAAAAATACTATTTTTCCCCGTGTTTTTCCTCATTCCCCCATTGAACACCATGTAACTTCAAGGTCAATTGTAGAATAAAATAGCGTGGAAAGGTATTATTTTGTTGTTCATATCAGATAGAGGACAACTTTTTCTACTAGTAGACAGAATATGAATAAAATGAAATTTAAGTCATTTTACGGTGGAACCACCTTAAGGTAAGTTTCCATGGAAGTAAGTAAAACTCCCCTGGATTTTTACCTGTGCAGAGCACTCTCAACCTACACAATTTCTTTCTTCATCTCAGCATACGTCCTACCCTTCTTCATCCCGTCCATAAAAACCATTCCCCCTATTCCCGTTTACCATACTACCCTCTTATCACGGCCCTAAGTAACCCTTCGACCCACATTACCTCTTTTGTTTGATACGAACAACAAAATCATTAGAGCTTTCCATTCGCTCTAGTATGCTGCCAACTTCGCAACACAACTGCGGACTCGCTTTCCATTCACCCCAGACCCCGCGCACTGGGTAGCGCACTAAAAGCATATCGGGAGTAGAGATGATATAAAAGAATTTCGATGATCGCATCCGCGAGTGCTTTTTGTTTTGTTTTTCTGTTAAGGCGATAAACGTGGTAAATATAATATTTTAAAATACCCTGTGGTAACTAGCTGACTTTTTAAAAATACGTATTTATAACTAATGCGATAACTTTACACATAATATCCAGCCGTGAGTTGAAGTGCCCTGGACTTAAGGAGTTCTCCATTGAAGGTGTTTAAGTTAGCGCAGATCGAAACACATCAGCGCACATGAACGATGATGAATGGAACGTTGTGAGTAGGCAAAATGTTTAGTAACCTACCGGAAGGTATAAGCATTATGTGGGTAAACAACAGTCAGGGCCAAATAATTTGAGCATAGTTATCGAATACTTTCAAAATAAGTATTTAAAAACGTACGCTTTTTGTGACAGAGTAATTAAAAACTTTACAATATCCAATTTTTATGTCTTTGAGGAAAATAAACACAAAAACAAAAATCGCAGATGCGATTATCGACGTTCTTTAGTTGTTCGGCGCGCATCAACTCTGCCACCGATCTGTTTTGAAGTACGCAGCTACCTAGTGCGCAGGGTCTGACACGAATGGAAGGCAAGTGCGCTGTTGTATTGTACAGTGATTAGCGCACTAGAGCAAATGGAAAGGTCCCTTAAAACCACGAATATAACGTTTCCATCACAAAATCAGGACTGAAAATAAACTTTCGAAATGCACCGATTCCTGTTCCCACGCATCTGATGCATGGTGGTGCAGAACCCGAGGCAACTCTATGGATTACCCATCCATATATTCCCTTTTCAAAAGAAAAAACCGAAAAGGTCGCAAAGGGGAAATGGATAAGGGGGGAGTCCTTGGGTACCACGTGACTTGGCAAAGGGGCGGACTGCGACGCTCAACTGTTTCCCGAGTTTTGCGGGCCCGAGCGCCAATTTTCGGAGTGGGTCGGGGGAGGAAGTGCTTGCGGTTTGGTCTGGATACTACGTACATACTATGTCAATGTGCTTGTGTTCGTGGCTCGTCTGTTGGGACCACCCCAACAACTAGTTGGGAATTCCTGTCGGAAAGTTGACCTTTCGTTCGGCTACGTCCGAAGTGTAAGACGGAAATCTTCGCCCCAAATATCGTAGACTCGTAAGAACTGTCCTCGCGTCTCTTACCAGAAATATTTTGTTTATTTTTTGATGTCACGACATGTTTTTTTAATTGCGTGTTTAATTTCTTGGTATAGGAACAATAGAATGGGGATAATGTGAATCTCCATTCGGAGTTTTTATGTAAGAAAATGACGTAACTAATGCTCTGGCCACCTTTTTTGGACTAAAATGTATTCGCAGTTATAGTTAAATATTAATGGAGAATATATTTTAGTTTTATTATTAAAAACCGTCATAAATTTTATTTATTGGTCTTAATTGTGATTTAGAGTATCCCTCACAGAAATTACTATAGCAGAAAATATGATGATAGCCAGATTTCTTTAACCACTACAGGTATTTTCGTAATCCTTATAGGAATTTTTAAAACCCTGTATATCCATAGTCCTGTAGTTACATAATCAATATAGGAGTGGCTATAATCTCTACTATACTGCTATACTAATTGTTCCAAATAACTATGGAAGTATAATATTTACGAAAAATTACATCATTCGGCTAGCCCCTTTCGATTTATTACAGAATTGCTGCATGTATTGCATGAGTTGATTCATAGAAGTTTCTTCATAGTTGGACTAGAATCAGGGTATTCACGCTCGGTCAGATAGTGACGAAGCAACCGAATTGGTTGAACTATGTTGGACGTATGTGGATACGGAACTCATAGAATTAAATCTAAATCGAATCTTCTCTTAGGGTCACTTTAATTTTAGATAGTCTTTTCAACGCAATGCTCTTCTTTATCAAAGCTTTTCTTTATAAACATAAATTAAATATTTTCTCTATAAAAATATATTGCTATTTTTTCTATCAATTTCAAATCTGTAAGATTTTCTCTGACTCTCGTGAAAACCTACCAAAGCTGGTATTTTACTCTAACATTAACCTTTATTATACGGATTAAAATTCCTGCAGCAAGCGATGCCGGCCGGATTTTATTTTGACACTCATTAGAAACACGTAGGTTTAAAAGGTAGGTTTAACAGAAAAAAGTAGGTTTAAATACTAAATCAGGCTAGAATTATTATGCACGCACGGACGTAGGACCCCACATCCCAGCGACCATTTAAATGCACGCTAGTCCTTTAAATGTTAATGCTATCATTTTTATACTTTTCATTGGGTAAGAATACAAAGAAGAAGAAGCTTGTGAAGAGGTTGATATGGAGTTTAGCGGTGCATGGGGCAGAAACGTGGACTAAATGTTTACAGTACATAGGTAATTATAAGCTAGGAACGGTTTTCTTCCCATATTGCACCTACTTTGCGTTTGGCATGGCTGGGTTAGATTACGAAGAATTGTTAGATGATTTAGAGGTCATGGATGATGGGGTTAGGGGAAATCGGAGAGGGAAGGTGTATTTGACATGGCCTGATCCCTTTACTAAATACGCAGATAGACAATTCAGGAAGCGTTAACGCTTCGCAAAAGCCGGAGTGGAAGAATCCTGGAAACATTTAGAAACGACATATCGTGGTGCAGCTGGAAACAGTGGGAAACCTGTCTGCCCAATTCTCCAGCTAATGACTTGTACAATAGAGTACGGATATGGACTTAGAATATAGTATGGATAGATGCTTGAAGAAACTCTATACTCGAAGCAAAGAGAAAGAAGAGTGATAATGAAGTAGGGGTAAAAGCGGCAAGGATAGGGTTAGAAATGAGTGTGTAATAAAATAATGCACAATGGATAATTCTCTGGTAGACATGGGAAAGGAATGTACTTCGTTGGTTCAGCCAGGTCGAGAGCATGGATGAGAGTGAAATAATGAAACAAATTTATGACTTGGGAGTAAATGATGTGAGAGAGAGGTAAACCAAGAAAGTGGTAGTTGAATAAGGCGAAAGAGATACAGAAGATGAGGTGTATTAGGAGCCTTAAAAACAATAGGGCGTATATAAATCAATGCATGAATTCAACAGAACTATAATAGCTAAGCAAGGATTGGGCAGGATGGAAGACTACAATATTAGAGGCTTTTTCTTATGTACGAGTATTCACTCACACTAACTTCATAATATTTAATCCAGAAGCATATTAAGTAATACTTGTGAAAATCTGGCATGAGTTACATCATTTTTCAAGGAAATATATTAATTCATTAAATTGGCAATACAAAACTAAGAAAGATTAAGAAAATTCCCTCTTACCTTGGTGTGGCTGGTACTAGTGGGCAGGGAAGATCTGTATAATTTGAGATTGGCCGCAAGGCTGGCAATGAGCTGCAAGGAAATGAATACATGTCTTTATACATTGCTCTGGGTTCGTCAGAAAATAGGTATTCAAGGTGTTCTAATTTTTTTGAGGGAATGGGTTCATTCATCGTAAACACCTGTTTAAAAGGTTTTCGTTTTTAATCTTCTTCAGGGTTAGAAATATAATAGAAACCGCACGAAACACCAGAATAAGATGTTTGGTAGCAAACATATACAACATAAATTATAGAAATTCAGCATACCGTTGGAACTATATAAATTACATTATATTGCACTTTTCTTAATCACTCTGCACATTATCCAACGTTTTCACGATCACCCCGAGTCATGGTCATCAGCTCCCTCCAATTGCTCATACCTCCTTGAGTTTGCGCATTTATCCTTCTACTGTCCTTGCGACTAATCCCATTTTCCTCCTATGTACTACCCCAGTAGTTAAATTGCTCTATCTTTTTCAGTTTTTGCCCTCCCTACTTATATGACCAGCCTCGCTTTCTTTGTCCTAGAAAATCTCATTAT
The DNA here is from genome assembly GCA_963573305.1 of Pyrrhosoma nymphula. NCBI lineage: Eukaryota > Metazoa > Arthropoda > Insecta > Odonata > Coenagrionidae > Pyrrhosoma > Pyrrhosoma nymphula. Next base: position 81,971,771 of record OY754334.1, on the reverse strand, counting down.
TTTTGTTTTCTCATGATTTATCTTCATTTCGCATTTCCCGCATTTATTTTCCAACGCATCTACCAAAGTTTGCAATCCCTTCGATGATCGACTAACCAACCCTGTAGTGAAAGCTCCTGCGGGGTGGTCTCGAGACATGATGGCTTTCGGGATAGCTTCCGCATTGAGCAATTTTTACGACGACAATTTCGCGAGCGTTGCAGCCCGCTTCTTCATGTTTGAAGGCCTTTTTGGAGGTCTAAAGGTCACTCCAGATTTGAAGAGGTGAGCTGGAATGCTCGCGAAACTCTCGTCGTAAAAATGAAACAACGCGGAAGCTATTCCCAAAGCTATCATGTCTCTAACCAACGCCTGGTCGTCAACGAATCTAACCGATTTTATCAGCTGGCTTCCTACTTGTATTCCCACGTCTAGGTCTTTCCATTCCACTGCTACCACATACTTGGCATAAATATTGAAAAGCAAAGGCGGCAACATGCTGTGATGCCTTACCCCGCGACCAATAACTGCCCACCCTGATTCTCTATCTGTCACTCTCATCCGTGCAGTCTTGCATGCGTAAAAGTCGCCTAAAAGTTTTATAGGTGGCTGGAGCGGTAATCTTGGGTCATTGAGCGCGCATGCTAATAAATTTTCAAGCAAGTCGAATTAAAATTCTTGAACCAAATTTAACTTAAGTGAATCTGTTTATTCGTTGGAACTCACCATACAGGCAGTAATGTAAATTATGCTAGAATTATATTTACATTTTATCCTTAATTAAAGCATGTTATGACGAGAGTTTTTGGTGCGGTATTCGAAATTTAGACGAACCTATATTGAAATACTTACGTTTTTCGAATACTGGACTTGACGTGACACCTTTATATTTTTAGCAACAATTCTAATAATAATAAATGTACCATTTCGCGTTTAGAAGAAAATCTGTATATATTAACTCGACTTGTATGAACGAAATGTATTTCATGTGCCATAAGCTTACTATTTTTGCAATTATATCAATAGATAACACTACTGAGATCACGTGGTACGCAAAGTTTCACGCATATCTCTACAGAAACAAAAATCGTTCCAACCACCTAAACGGATATATTCATCATCATCGTCAGATATTCAAAGGTTTGACGGTGGACTTCGCAGATGGTGCTCGCACACGTATTTCTCAGGGCAGCGGATTGCCTTCCTTCCGGCGCGGTACATAAATCCACATTTCTTTCCCTTTCGCCGTCCTTTCGCCTTCGGGACCTCACACCTTTCCCCTACAAGGCGTCGTCCCCATATCTCTGATCAACGGCACGGGGCGATGATAAACGGTACGCCGAGGTCACAGGCGAAGACGAAACGCGTTAGTCAAAGGTGTGACGCACGTTGCGTCAAAATAACTCGCGGGAAAGCTTCATTTTATTTGTTCTCGCGGTAGAGTAGGCGAAGCCCGTTTTACAAGATACTTGATCCAGTAAAAGTCCGAGCTTACTCCCCGAACATGATAGCTTTCTAGTATCGTGTGATATAGAACTAGCATGCTAACCTAGCAAGAATAATCGCTATCATACATGCTGAGCTACTTGATTTAATAATTGACGCTGCACTAGTTTGCTACTAGCTCCCAGTCAGTGACGGATTAAGGTCGTTGCTTTGAGGGGGATGGCGGTTTGCTACTTTCCTGGGGTCTGGGGGGTATGGAACGATGACGATAATTTTTCCTGTTGTCCCAGGAATAACAGGGTGGCTACCCCCCTTAATCCGCCACTGCTCCCAGCAGGTCCTACTAGAAGCCGTCGGCCGATCATATTCGCTTTTACAGACGCAGTGCGATCTTCACATTCTGTAATCAGCGCCATCTACACCTCCAGGGAATAATACCTGATACTTACCTCCTTTTGGGTGACAGTAATTTTCAGGCTACAAAATCGTCAGTAAATAAAAATGTCCTAAATGCTGTTTTGGCCATCTGCTTTCATTGATTGGTTAATTTACATATTTAAGTAGACTTGCACTTAGTAGTGAATGAAAATACCGCTTACCCACCAGCAAAATTATCAATAATCGTCTGAATCATTCTAGGACTGCACCAACCATACTGGATTCAGTACTCAATATCTAGCGCCGGCTAGTTTACTACGTAGGTCTAATTCTGGGTCATGTATCGTGTGAAATAGGCTTAAGAGTTCCGAAAATGTATATACATATATACAAAATAGCTTTTTATACGCCTTAAATAGCGTCGTACTCCAAAACTAATTTCCAACGCCAAACAGTCGTCCGCTATCCTATTTACACCTCCGCTGTAATAGCATATGTTACTTATTTACTTTTTTCTCTCAATAATCTTATTGAAGTGAAAACTTCTTATGTCGCGTTGAGCACTTTTGTAGATGGGTAAAAGACATTGGACTCGCGTCACCGTCACCGCTACTACATATATGTATAATTATGTATATTCTGTATATACACAGTATACTCGCTATATACACAGTACTTGTGGATGGGTACAAACCATTGGACTCGCATCACCGTCACCGTCACCATCACCACTACTAAATATATGTGTAATTGTATATTCTGTATATACACTTTTGTGGATGGGTAAAAGCCATTGGACTCGCGTCACCGTCACCGTCAATGCTGCTAAATATATGTATAATTGTATATTCTGTATATACACAGTATACTCGCTATATAGACAGTACTTGTGGATGGGTAAAAACCATTGGACTCGCGTCACCGTCACCGTCAAATAAACTATATTATAATTTTATTCATATTACATTATATATATCTAATATACGGTTTAGTTCATTCAATTTAGGTTGCTACAAATATTGTGCCGGATAATATAATAGTCCATACTCGTGCAGGAGAGTGTACTCGATACAAGAATAGTGAAGGTTAGTACAATATAACTCAATTTATTTTAATACGTTCAATTTGAGTAGCTTATTCATATATACATAAACATAAACTTTGCAGACGATAAAAATCTACCATTGATTGAATTTTTAAATAGTGAGTTTGGTTTAACGATGTCTAATGATCGCAATCTTGGCACAACGATATATAAAACTACTATTCATGCAGTATTTACAAGACATTTAAGCAAATTCGAATGAAAATTATTCGTTTCTTACTTTAGTTACCATAAGCCTATTGTATCAGTTTTAGACATTGCCGATGATGATGGCGGTGATGATGAAAGAGTTGTTGAAATAATAGATGAAAGTTGATTATTCTGAAGTGTACAATTTTTATGTAAAATAATTGTGTACAATAGCGCAATAAATGAATATTTAATTTAGTTTATACATGAAACTACTTTCTACTGATTAATAAAACACTTCATTAGAAATTATTCCCAACATTCAAAAATGCTCACGTTATTTCAAGTTTTCACTTCTGTCGGCACTCCCGGAGTGCCTCTTTCTTTTTTTATATCTAAAACGAACACACATAGTCATGTTCGTGTACCAAATTGTTTCGAATACTGTGTAACCGTGGCCTGTAACTATAACCGTTATTGACTTTGAGGTAGCATTCCACATACAAGCATGATTCGTCTCTTTTTACGTTTATTTCCTTACCTTTGGATTTCGATATAACAGTTTGGCAGCCAAAATCTTTCCTAATCGCGAGTTTTAGTTCTCATTTCCCACACCAGTGGAGTCGTAGGAAGTAGTACTCTCAATTGGGAGAGAGAAATATGGGTTATAAAGGGTTAATATAGTATAGTGATGTAAATGGCTATTAGTAACTTTCAGGCTACGATATGAGAAATAAATAAAAATGTCCTAACTGCTGTTTGGGTCGCCTGTTGTTATTGATTGGTTAATTTAATTATTTTAGTAGACACGCGCGGGCAATTGGAAGATCCGGGTTCAAATCCCCGTAAATGAAAAGTTAAATAATGTTTTCATGACAAATTTCATCCCTTTGCTGTATACCGAAGAATATTTTTATGTACCAAGAGAAAGATCGATTCTCTTTATGTTTTCGCACAAATATTCCTCTGCGAGGTTTAAGCGCTGATCCGAAAATTTTCATTTGGAGCACGCGATCTGAGGATATCTTTAGGAGGCTTTCGCTAATGGAAAAGATGTGTTTCATATTATATAGGAGAAGTTTTAGTTAACAGTTAGGGAAAACTCAGGGAATTTAAAGCGGGGATTCTTCCTCACCGATTTAATGTTTGGAGAATTTTGTTGGCTCACATTAACCTCTGAAACTTCAGGGCACATCCAAATGAAGCTTAAGACAGAGTAGGTTACCTTGAATGCTTTTTTACGTTTATATAATAATATTTCATATATGAATTAATTCAATGTATAAATAAAATGAAACCATCTTTTTATGGATTGGCTAGGCTATCCCTTGTTACTTTAATACAACACGAGTGACCAGAGGTGTAAATGTGCAATGCTCAACGGAAAAGTTCTCAAATGTGTTCACTGGGTGCATCTTGCGCAGTTTCCACGCAATACAACAAGCCTTAGATTAGGATTACAAGAAGCCTTATCCATGTCCATTTTGCTTAACAATCTCACAAATTCGTATTTTTACACTGAATGCAGAAAAGATTCTACCACTAAAGAATTCTACCATGTATGCTTACATATCCCCACAAGCACGTCACAGTCTGATATTTTCACGCATTTCTCATCACAAGCAAATAAGTCACACACTACTTAAATAACTACACGTACCACTGGAGTTAATGGATTTTAAAGGATTATACGCGCTATTTATCATATGTAAATCACGCATTGCCAAGTAGACTGAAGAAATAGTGTGATCATAGTAATGGCTGAAGCAAGATAGATTATAAGCATCTAATTAAAATTGAATGTCATGTATCAAAAATATCGCACTCTACATGTACATAGGAACTCATAAAATTCCAAAATAAAACAAAACAAATAAGCTTGATTTTTTTTTAAACTTGATAAACCATAGTTATCATCATTTGCAGTCATCAAGCCGAATTTTGGTTTGCTGCGCCCTTCCAGTTCACAGTGCTCCCTGCCAACCGCTTCATTTCAGCACTATTCTTACCTTTGACGTCCTTCAAAGCCTTATGGATTTCATCCAAGGTTCTTCTCTGTAATCCATACGTGTCTCCTTCATTGCTACAAAATTGCTTTCAAGAGGATTAAGACCTTTTTGAGTCTGAAGACCTTTTTCGAACTATTTTATTATAGAAAAGAAGACATACACGGCACTTATACCAAGTTGACAAGCGCGCGCGCAGCGGTAATGGTGGCCAGCCGCGCACAGTCGCAGGGAGAGATGACTGATTTTGTCGGTCGCGCACCTGTTTATTTATCTGCTATGCTACCTGCTTAATGCAGTAACTCCCATTTGTTCCAATGCCCCACAACGAATGTGTAAGCTAAGTTGCACTGCGTAGTTGCTCTGCTAGTCGCCTAATGCAATATAGGGCATAGAGTGCAGAGCCAAATTGGTTACTGCTTACACTGGCAACAATACGCTTCTGCAAGCAACTTGACGAAGCTTTTTAAAGTTCTGCAAGTGGACTTGCAGAGCCGTTTGGACGTGCAATTCACGTCAAAAGTCGCTTGCTGCAAGTAACTTGGGCAATAAACTTGCCAGTGTGAACCTACCTTTAGAAATGCTTTTCTATTGAAGAAGTGAAAAAATTAACAAATGTCATATCTTTTGACGAGAAGTAGATGATCTAATAAACAAATATAGTATTCAGAAAAATTATGAGAACTTAGTACCTTGATATGAAAATGGACCATTTTTAACGGTTAGATATTATCGATGATATGACATGGAAAAAACATCATGTTATATTTTAACACCATACTCTACCAAGCTACTGCCTTTGAAGAAGAAAATATCTGTAACTTTTTATTTCCTTCAATTTATTGTGTTTTATTTTGACTTTCACGAACTTGTCCCCAAGTCAAATATTGATATTTTCGTTCAGAAAAAACAGCAAAATACACGTCTACGTGTAAAGAGAAATACGGATATGTACACAAAGATCGTTTCACTTTCCAATTTTCCCTTGTTTGAAGAAGGGATATTGATATCGGATTCCTCTGCTGACACTTAAGGAGGTTGGATCGGGACTATATGAGCGAGAATAAATGATAAATTTAATGATTTTTATGCTCTTCTTAAAATATTCTGCTTTTACTGAAATCATGCCTAACGGTGGATTTACACTGGCAATTTTACTGCGCAAGTTACTCGCAGTAAGCGACTTTCGTCATAAATTGAGGTGTAAACATGAGTTCAAGTCCACTTGCAGTATTTTTAAAGTATTTTTGCCAGGTAAACAGCAGTCAATCTGTCTCCGCGCTGACTAGTAAACAACAATTTTTGTCGGAGTAAAAATCCGCGAAAGCCCTTGCAGAATAATATTAAGGAAGTAAATTGTCAGTGTAAACCCACCCTTTAACAATGTTCATAGTTTGTGTAGCATTAACAGAGTCATGTTCTGTTTTCATATCAGGAAGAGAAATTGAAACGTGAGCTATCAACCGGCTTATTGTTTTTATTTTAAATAGTTAATCATACATTAAATAACTTTAATTTGTCTAAATTGATTTGTGGTCCACAATGAATACGTTTTCCACAAAAGCAGAAGTTCATTCATTCTGTAATTTTGAGACATGGGGGGTTGTGTTGGAACCACTCGAGATAATTCAGATCACGTAACTAAGGAGTCACGTGGCACAATAGCGAGCTTCGAGATGTTGGTGTGTTTGAACCACTCTTAAAAATCTCACGCAGCCTTCTCGAACGGGTTTTATTCGCTGGAATATTGTATATGGAGTTAAATATCCTTATTAGAAACACAACTAACAATATATTGGAAGCTTAACTGGGGGTTATTTTGTAATCTCACTTAAGTGAGAATACGTCATAAAATGTGGAAAATTACGTCATTTTTCGTAGTTCAACTCCGGCACCCAGGCGGCGTGACCATCTTCGGCTCTCAAATTGTGAACTGCTGGTCTATTTATTTGATTCATCCACTCTTTCGACTCTTGATACGTATCTTTCGACTCTTGATTTGTTTCATTTGGCTCCGCATTTCATTAGGTCCATCTCACCTGTCGTTAGGAACGTGAAATGCTCCATTTCACGTTCTTTTCGGACCATCGGAACTTGGCCAAGTGCCAATTCGTTCGGCCAAGGTCCGATGGTGGCTCCGATTCACGTACCTAAAGACAGGAGAGATGGAACTAATCTCATTCGGAGCCAAATGAAACGGATCAAGAGTCGAAAGATACGGATCAAGAGTCGAAAGAGCAGATGAATCAAATAAATAGACCGGAAGTTCACCACTTGAGAGCCGAAGATGGTCACGTCGCCTGGGTGGCGGAGTTGAACTACGAAAAATGACGTAATTTTCCACATTTTTTGATGTATTCTCACTTAAGTGAGATTGCAAAATAACCCCCCAGGAAGTGATTGGCCTCGACAATTTTGTGGACGTTCCGTCACTGCCTCGAAAAATCTCATATTTACAAATGGCATCATTTGAATTTTTCTACGTTGAGACACCATTATTGCGTCATTACCGGGGTTCGAAAAGTCCGAAAGAAAAGTTCGAAAGGTGTGGAATGGGTGCTGCATGAATTGAAGCTTTATATCCTTCCGATATAGCGTGAGTTACCTCAGAACCAACTTCACTATTATGTGCTAAACAAAATTACAGGTACATGGAATTACGCAAATTTCGTTCAGAAGCACATTACAAAACTTTCAGAGATGACATTTTGTTTTTAAACTAGGGGCAGTTCAAAAATTTGGTCACTAGTAAATTAGAATGTGTAACGTGCATTTACCATCAGCATGCCCTTAATCTTCACTTCCTTCCTGTTCTGAATATAAAAAGAATTCAGCATTCTCTTCTTACAATTACGGTCAGTTTTTCTTTTGGAATTCATTCCTTTATGTTTTGTGTACTTATATGGGATTCATGCAAGCGTAGTATGTGTCTCATTGAGGTTTGACGTTATGGAAATCATTAAGTAGACCTACATGAAACATTTTTCTTGTCTTAACGGACTTCGACGGCTAAGGTTATTTCGCACATACTGTCTATCACATGCAGACAGGGGCAACAGCACTCAGACGTATCGGAGAACCACCCCTCCATGCTCGAGCCGAGCCCAACAATACTTAACTTCGGTGACTAACCGGGAAATGGTTTTTACAATTTTGCAGACCGTTGCCCTACATAAAACAGATGGATCACATTAGGATTATTACAACTGGGGGTAAAATAAAATTTACACATCTAAAACTTAAAATCTCTTGATCCGTCACTAAGGTACTTGGAGCGAGATGTTACTACACATTAAATTCAATTAATCTGGCCTCATTTTTACGAAAAAAAATATTTCTGCTGAGATAAAAATATGAATCAATTATTGCGCTACTTACCGAGGTATTGACCATAAAAAGAAGCCGTTTTCCATGAGACATGATACGGCTGTGCTCTTCAGAGAGACATCTGCGAAATTCCTGTATGACCAGATATTGTATTGCAGCGTTAGACAGATACATAGTCAAACACGTAGACAGATAGACATATTAAGGGAATCGAATAGAAGTTCGGAAGTCTAATTAAACCTGAATAGTACGAAATAATAAAATCTATTTAAGGATTCCTTCACTTTAAGTATCCATTCTACATATTTACATGAAAATCAAAGCTAAGATCTAGTTACCTCGAATTACCTCTAATTAGCGTTCACATAATAAATACATAGGTCATTTCTCCGTTAAATTGATCAATATGTTATTTATAGCAACATGGTAACCGAGATCCATCATTTATCTCGGAGAATATTTATTTGTCTATACTTGAAAGCCATTGACAAAAACCATTTGGATTAAAGATATAAATATATTCTCATAACACTTTTTTGTGTTTGGATCTATGATTCGAATAGTATATGTATATTAAAAAATAAATATAAATTAAATTCACTTTCAATGAAATCGAATTCTCGACCGTAGCGCCCCTAGCAGCGTTACAGACTGACAGGTATTGGGTACACAGGCTGACCTGGGTAATTATTTAGTTTTATAAGGAAGCCCTATAGCTCAGATTGCGTCAGAAATGTAGCAACGTGTGCATATCACAAGCTGTCTCAATTATTTAAAAAAAAATACATTTATAACTCACCGTGACACTTTTTGATAAAATCGCGAAAAAACCTTCGGTAGCATAGGAGTATTCAGGTTTATGCGTGAAAACAAATAAGTAAAAGCCTCATATATGTATACTTAGCTCATTACTGAGAAGTCCGTTCGCGTAAAATATTTTTTTTGCGTCATGAAATATATTACACTTCCTCTATATGCGTATTGCAGTTGCTTAGATTTGTAAAGAAAACAAGAATATGGTCTGCATTATGTATAGAGAGCATTCTCCCTCTGACTACCTTAACTAACTTAAATCCGAATTAATTTTTTTTCAAGCGGCTCCACCCAGTTTTATATGCAAGAGTGCCCAGACGATTCCCCTAACTCCATCACGTATTGGATCAATCGCGTTTTATAGCAACGCAAACATCACCACGGCCTTAGTCTTCAGTTTTTCTTCCCCTTTTGACCCACCTTCCATCAAATAGGTCAACAGGCCACGCCACACCGCGAGCACGTGACCTAACTTTATAGGAGCGTGGATCCGAGGCGCATTCTCACCATAAATGCAAAATGCCTCCGGAGCGCGCGAAAACCACACCGAAATTCCTCTCCGTAATCCCTTACCTGTCGTGACCGTTTTATTAAAACGTGGTCATGGCCGTCTCTCGTAAAACTAGCATCTAGATCGGGTGTTTGTAGGACAATACAAATAGTAAAAATCATGAAAAGCTAGGAGATGCCACCGAACTTGACTCAAGTTTTTCTCCTAACAAAAATATCCATTCAAAAGTTGCATGAAGTGTATAAAATTCATTTCTCATATTTAAGTGGTGCACAAGACTAAAACTTTCCTCTATAACTAAAATATATAATCCATATGTGTATACCGCAACCGCAGACATGAATACTTTTCTCTGAAAAGTGCATAAAAATTTGAAATGTCATCTGTTCAAAAACGGCATCTCGGTTGCTTGACATCACCGCACGGTAACCCTAATCTACACGAATTAAAAGGTGAAGAATCGAATCATACTAGTTCATTGTCTTCCGTAAAGAAAAAATTGAATGATTATTTCGTCGGTTTTAAATAACATGCCGAACTTCACAAAGAAATATATATATATATATCTTCTGGAAATGATACCGTTCTGTGACGTCACCCCCCAGATTCCCGATGACGTAGTTTCTCCACACCGTCAGGCGCGCGTAATTTTGAAGAATAAATAATTTTCATCCATACAACATTGTACTCTGATAGAATTCATGTCCTGTTTATTTAAGAATACGTGCTTCTAATACAAATAGTTTTTAAAAATAATGCCTCTTCCCCATTACGGAGGTTCCAACACAACTGTGTGGGTCAAAATAAATACTGAATTCCACTTTTCCACTTGTAGTGTTTAAAAAATATCACATTTAATGATGAAAAGCCACAGATATTTAAAAAAACAAGATTAAGGCACGAATTACGCAGGTTATTCTATGACTATATATTAGTGAACACCTTTTTTTCAGCCACATTAGCCATTTGCAGTGTCATTTCTATTGAGTCGTATTTTTTAAATACATATTCATTAAACGAATTGAAGAACTATAAACAAAACATTCAGCCGTGACTATTGTTACGAAGGGATTACGATCAACGCTTCGTGACATGACGGAGACGGACAGAGGCGTTCGCGGAACTAAGTGATTGTAATATAGTGGAACCCATTGCGATGGCCGGTCGTTGACGTTGTCATCAACGGACAATGCGAGAACCTTGTCATGGTCTAACTTTACGTCACGCTACGTTACCGGCAGCCAATCAGAGGAGATATTTTTCCAATATTATACTAAATTTCATTTCTATATTTTACATCCTACTTTTTAGGTTGAAAAGTGTACATAGTTAACCTTCTAGAAGCTTTAATTGCCAGTATTAGTATAAAAAATAATCAATTACCTACTCACTGCAGTAATGTTTACAGAATCGCAAAAAACCTACTGTGAAGGCGTTTTCACCATGCGGCATGAAAATATGAGTCTCGTTGGAGACTTATGTGAATATATTTATTTGATTACAGAGAATTTTTGACATGTGTAACCATATTTTTGCACCATTAATATTACAATATTTACTTCACACTTTTTATATACACTGAAATTAAAAATTAAAATTCGAATATGGTAGTCATTATGACTAGGGAAATATTTCTCCCAAACTACTTTAAGGTGGTTTGAGCGTGATAGTTCCCTAGTCATAATGGAGACCATATTAAAATTACATTTTTTTTATTTCAGAGTCTGTAAGAAGTATGAAATAAATATTTTAATATTAATGGCGCAAATATATAGTTATATATGACCACAATTCTCAGTAATTAAATAAATAAAGCTACATAAGTCTCTAACTTGACTCATTTTTTCCCGCCGGATGGCTGAAAACCCTTCAAAACAGCAGGGTTGTTTTGCGATTCTGTAAAAATTACTGTGGTTAGTAATAGATTATTTTTTATAAATACTGTGAAGAAAACATGCAATCTACACACTGTTAGTTTCTTGACGAAATATAGGTGCTAGAAGTTCCTAATTTGTTTAATATTCTCCCTCTGGAGCACACAGCCATAATCTATCCCGTGTAAAACAGCTTGTATTTTCAGGGAAATTGCTCGAAAAGTAGTTTGGCAAGGGGTTGATATTTTGATATAATTGGAAAGATGAGAGTTTTTTCTTTAAAATGAGGCCAAATTCATCAAATTCTAGGCGAAGTGATTTTTCGCTCAAACTACCTTAACTGCACGACTGATCCATTCAACGTGGCCGATTGCGCATTTTAATGGCTCCAGTGCCATCGTACCGCAATGTTGCATCTACTCTCATCCTTAATCTATGCTTCGGACGAATACATGAGCGCGTCTAACCGTTTTCCGCTTCTTCTTTCCAGGTGCTCCGCTGCGACAACCTCTCCCTTCCGTTCCGGGACGAGAGCTTCGATGCCGTCCTCTCCGTGGCCGTGGTCCACCACTTCGCCACCACGGAGCGCCGGGTGAACGCCCTGCGGGAACTGGCCAGGGTCCTTCGCATCGGAGGCAGGCTCATCATCTCCGTGTGGGCCATGGAGCAGAGGCACCGAAAGGTACGTAACGTGCGCATGGGCACCATCAGGGTCATTCGATTCGATATACATGTTGCTCTGTCGATATTGAATCGAAGTAGGAAGACGATCGATATATCGAACGACCTTGAAGCACCATCACTCTATAGGGTAGGGTTTCTCAATATTTTTTTAATACTATCGACTCCTTTAAGGGTTTTTATAAAAAACTTTTCCAAATCGCCTCTAATAAATTATGAGCAAGATAGTACTTTATATTTAGGTATCCTCTCTCTATTCCAGGGTTTCCCCAACTTTTCAGCGATGTAACACTTAATGAATCCTGGAATTTAAACGGACCACCTTGTTTATTTTGCTGACATAAAACAATTCTTTTAAGTTGCAGCATACTAAACCATTTGAGGTTTTCGCGGAACACCAGCGTTCCGCGAAATATAGTTTGGGACACTCTTTGTTGTTCAATGGGATTCTTTTACTTGATGCTTCTTAGGTAGAAGTTCAATGTTCGGGTTTGTGTAGGTAAATTTAATCCTATTGACACTAATTGATAGCGCTTAGGCGCCTAGTTTTGAGGAGACCCTGATTGTAATCACATGAGTTTTTCGCCCCTTAAAATATAAGTTTCGCCTCCATTGAGAGTCCCTGGTTTAGATTAGGGGTTATCAACCAGAGAGGAATTTACTCCCTGGAGGGAATTAGAGGGTTTATGGGGGAATCGAGATCCCAGTATTCAGCAAAATTTGATGTTCTGTAGGTTGTAAAATTGAGTAGGCAATATTGTAGTTTGTTTTAATTTATTTTGTGCCGATCAATGAAGTTAACTTAATGCCAGATTAAAAATTAAATTCTCCTCATTTGAAATGAATCTTTTGAGTTAAACTATCTTGGGAAGGGTAAATTATATTTTGAGCTGTAGTTAAAATGGGGAATTAAGCAAAAAAGGTTGAGAACCACTGATCTGGGGTTATTATTAGGCTACTCTACCGGTTGTTTGGTTTAAATGGAGGAGAGTAAAAATGCTAGACTTTCACCCGCGCAAGTCCCAATCACCCTAAAATATATCCCTCCTCATTCGGCATTTGTCATACCTCTCCCCATTCTGTCAATAAGCCCATTAGGAGGAGGAGGAGGTCCTCCACCTGGAGGAAAAAAAGGGAAGAAGAATGGACTGTTTGGAGGAGCTGGAGATAAGAAAGCAATTAAAGGCAGGAAAAATTGCTAACGAGAACATTTTTGTGAGCCATTCCCCCCTCTTGGATATTCCCCTGACTCTCAATACCTGACGCCCCAACCCCCGCTGTGAACAGCGTACCTGACCAAGCGTCCACTTAGCCTACATCCACCACCACCCCCCTCCCATCGAGTCATCCACGTTCCCTCACACACCAACCCCCACCCCTTACCACTGCCTCTTCCAAACCCCTCCCCCCCACCCTATCCCTCCTCTCCCCCCACCCTCTTAAAAATTGTATATATTCTGCCACTTGCCATATTCATGTACCTGATGATGTCGCCTATGCGACGAAACCGGTCGACTTTAAATAAAAATCTGTGAAAAAAGTACCATATTTTTTTGAATTCTTTAGAATGGATTTTCACAAAGTGAAGCCTGAAACCATTGAGTTTAATAAGCCCATTGTCCTTCTTTCCCTTCCCCGCTTACCCACCATTCTCCCCTCTATCACGGTCTTCAGCAACCCTTCACCCCTCATTACCTTCCCCAACCCTAACCCTTCCTAATCTCCGCCAGAAGTTTCTTCTCCTCACCTACTATGTCAAGCACTTCCTGGTTCGTCTTCCGCACTTTCTCAACTTTAGGGAGGGGGGGGGATAAAAAAAGAAAAGTTTCATATGTTTACACCGTCATGGCTAATTTTTACTCCATTTATGTTAGAATCATAAATATTAAATTTTTGCTTGGTCGGAATATTAGAACGTGTGCAGCAAGAGGGGCAAAATTCCAAAAAAATTTGGCCAAATATTTTATAAATTTTCAGTTTCGTTAATAATTAGAACATTTCTTATGACGTGTTTTATGCTGTTCGGTTGGCAATGGAAATTATTTCTGTAATTTGTAAAAATATTTGAGTTATATTTTGTCGCAAAGGCGAGAAGATTTTTTTTATTGCGTCGAAGATCCTTCACCCAGATTATTAATTATGGCAGATAATTAGGAAACTTTTATTTATTCATTGCTACAACGACATATATACGTAATTTTTATACATACGTACGTTTTGGTAAACTGTTCCCGTCGCTATTCTTCCCCTACACCTCTTATCCCAATCTTTTTCATCCCTACAAAACACACCAACGTAAACATTACTGGCAAAAAAGTTACTTTTTGGAGAATAATGATACTATTGCCATTGAAGGGTAACAGGAGAGGGAAATATATTTTCTCGCCGAAAACGCCTGCCTAGACACAATAAACTCTTTCCAATCTCAGGTGAGACATATGAGGAAATCAGCGTGAAAACAAATATTATCGATGAAAAATTAATAAAAGCAGGTGTATTTCAGAGCAGCTACCAAATTACAAACCAATAATCATAGGTTCAGCCAACCGTTTTCAAACTTGTACTCCAAAATTATTCCCAAATGTATACAAGTGCGAGCTGTCAGGCTCGCTGAGTCAAAACTGACTGAATGCAGGGAGCGATACGTATGTACCTACACCTCGCCAACTAGACCGAAACAGAGAACGAGGCTTTGGTGATTCATCTTTCGGAAGGGGAATTTTAGGCAAGGATGGAGCGCAGGGGAAATGCATAGAATAGCGGCGATTGGTAGCCTTGGAGAGGAGGAAATACTGCGATGCGTCAATAGATGCGGTGGAAGTGCAGTGGAGCTTCAGGGACTGGTTTGTATCTCCGTCCGCGGAATATGAAGATGAATCCTCCGTGATACTGTCAGATGTTCCAAGTTTCTTGGTTTTCTCCTCCGCCCACTGTAAGTGAGAGATGACCGGGTGAGGGAAGGGCGCGGCCAAAGTTCGCGACCAAAGTTTGCGGCCGGAGTCGCTGGCAGAAGTATTCTTTGTAATTTGGAGTCGTAGGCATTGTTGGCGTCGTTGGCGCGATATCGTTAGCGCACATGTCGGGACGCGCCTCGGGCAAGTCCTTCGGCTAATTTCGGAAGGTAAACAGTCCGCCGAGGGGAAACATGCCCAAAGAGGGGGAAATTGTGACAAAAACGGAGGGAACGCATAAAAAATGCTACACCATTTAAGCCCCTTTGGATCAGTTTCTTGGCTGGTTAGCCTATTTAATTTATAGGCTCCATCTCCGTAATAGGTAAAGCTCACTTCACGCTATGTTTTATCTTTGCAATAACCCTGCACGATAGATGGCGCTAAATACCGAAGATGGACTCTATAATGATTTGAGCCTTCCTCTAAGCACTCGAGCAAGCATTGATCGTTGAACATAAACAAAAGGAATTGATAATTGGCCAGGAATTTGACAAATGAAGATCGCATGCGCGTGTATGATGGCTGTTGCGTGGAACACCGTTTTGAGAGGAAAAGTCGTTAGAACCTTCGTACTAAAACGCGCTGTACTGCTTGCTAATTGCTCCTAGTAGGACCTAGCAGTCCCAGACCAATCAAGTTAGCTTTCACAGACACTAGGTGATCTTCACTTTCTGAAATCAGCGCCATATATTTCTCCTTTCGGAGTAACAGTAATTTTCAGGCTACAAAATCGACAATAAATAAAAATATCCCAACAGCTGTGTTGGTCGCCTGCTATCATTGATTCGTTATCATGTGCGCTTGCCGGTAACTCCGTAAAAGGTCAATACCGTGGCTAGTCCCGGTATCCTCAACATTGGTCAATTGATTGGTTCGTTTAATATTTTATACCACTTCCCAAACAGTACAAGTTCAATGATCGCGTGAAACCTTCTAGAATCGCACCAATCATACTGAATTCCGTCCTCAATATTTCGTACCGGCTAGAATGCTAGGTTTCTCCCTTGCGTTGCCATATTTTTTGGACCACAAGGGCTTAACATTAAGTTCGATTATTTCCTCCTATATTGCCATGGTAATTAGGAAACCTGGGTAGCGTAGAGGTCAGCGCATAGGCCCGGCATGGGCAAGCCAAAGGTCCGTGGTTTGATTCCCGGTCCAGGCCGATTTTCTCCTGTGGTAGTTTCTACGTTACTAGGTCTTGTTCTGGATCATGTATCGTGTGCAACGGGCTTAAATACACGCTCCGCGCAGGCGATTGCCACCATATTTCTCCACCACTATACAGCTGAACTCTTTTTATCTCATTTCACAGCCACTTACCTTCGCCAAAAGTATATTTCTTCGCAAGATAATATGCTGGCGTGCTCCCTCCGTGTCCCTCATTCCTCGTTGAGATCAATGTTATGTGCTCTTGAAATTATGATGTCCAGGGTAACGCGAGGAAAATCAAATCATCTCGACCTTTTGGACGCTCCTTGAGTCAGCCCTGCTCACATGAGCTCTCAGAGCCATTTATAGTTGTGTATAAGTGCCCTTTCACGCCAATCTATTCATATTTTTCCGAGAATCTGCATTAGTTTTCCCGTATTCACTCTGTCAAACGCCTTTTCTAAATCCACAAAGAAAACAAAAACATCCTGATTGTAACCATCTATAACTGTCCTCATTTCTGCAATTGCATCCCGAGTTGCCCTCCTCTTCGTGAACCCAAACTGGCCATCACCTAGGTAGTAATTTGCTTTACTAACCAACCAATTCTTTATTATTCTAAAGAAAAAATAATAAATAAAATAAAGCTACCTATCGTTACCACTAACATTATTGAGGGCTTCGATCACAGCTTTTGTGGTCCGTTATCGTGCGCAGAAAACATTACACCGTTAACATGCTTTAAACTCACATCACCCGTTAGTAGACGATAAAAAGGTTCCGTGTTGTTGACTTGTTTCAAACGTGTCCTTGATGCGAGTGATGGAGTCATTCCGTCACCAGTGGCACTGCAATGGTGTTCTTCTCTCGACTTTTGCCTTCTATGGACCATGTAATACATCCATTTTCGTTTATTATTTTCCGCTAATTTTCTCGCTCTCCAATAATTTTTCATGCTTTTGCTTTGCTTTCTCCTCTTCTCTTCTTTTCCTTCTTCCGAAAACAATTGAAGTTCCGTATCAATCTTCTAAACTTTGTTTTATCCTGCATGTCTTCCGTTATCCCCATCTTTATCATGTCTTTATTGGACCCACTGGTTACCATTCTTACTCCAATAAACATTGATTGAAATTTAGTTTCGTAAGTCTACCGTTTGTCCATCCTCATCACGTGCCGAAGAACCCAAGTATCCCTGCAACTTCAATAGTATTAATACGGTTTACACTTTTCTATTTTTTTGTTCCCCCCACAGTTCGAATCTCAGGACGTGCTGGTGCCTTGGCACCGTGCCCGGAGGCATCCCCTGCCAGCGTCTTCCACCTCGAGGCACCACCACCACCATCATCACCACTATCACCATCATCACCATCACCACCACCACTCGCCCGACGGGAGCGGCGGGTGCGCGGTGGGTGCCGGCGTCGGGGCCGGAGGAGGGTGCATCGGGGGTGGCGAAGGAGGCAGCGGGGGAGGATCAGGCGGCGGAGGTGGGAGCGGAGGGGGTGGCAGTGCTGGTGGTGCCGGTGGGTGCGGGGGCCACGGCGGCCAGCCTCCCGCACCCGCCAGCACCCCGTCCATCGAGCAGGCTTCCAGCATCGCGAGCGGAAACTCGGTGGCGGGCCTCGCGGCGGGTGCCGTGGCCACGACCACAACCTCCGAGGACGACAACCCGCCCCCTCAACCGCACTACCACGCCTACACGCAGACATCGGACAGCGACTCCTGCCGGTCGACCGCCAGGTTGGTGACCCGCCACCATTGTGGTAGATGGAGAGGGCGCTGGCTATGGTGGCCAATGCTTGAGCCCGTAACGTGGGCGTGGCCCGTCCGCCATCTTTGTTCCCCCCGATTCACCTCAGCGCTTACGGGCCTACGCACTAATTTTGCAATTTTACAATGTTTTACTTCAATAACTCACTTGAAATCAGCATGCATTCACTTCTTGAAAATGCATTCTTCATATAGATAATTTTTTCATTTATTTAAATTAATAATAATCGGTAGTCCCAGCAAAAAATCATAGAAAAATCGAGCAGTATCAATGCCTTCATGTAATAAATGTATGTTTCAAGAGTAAATTATCTTAAATATTCAACAGATGGTAGATATTCTTGCTTTATATCCACTAATGTGTCCACTCGTCCGTGCATTCCAAAGGCAAGCAAGAAAAGAACAGGGGGACGCAATATGGTGGATCTTTCGGTTGTCAGCTTACAGTTTGATGACGTCATGCCCCCTCCATCTAACTCAATGTCCTCAATGTCCTCAATGCCCGCAACCGACCGTTGAACAGGGAGTTGACGTCACGATTAAGCCCCTGGTCAATAATGTCTGGCTAACTTAAAAAAAAAAATTCGTAGCCTTCACGACAAGGGGATGTTAACTAATAGTTCGTATATTGTCAAGTACATCTGACAACCCGTGAGTTGACGCGATTCTTATTGACAAAATGATGGGTATGGAAACCGTTTATCATGGCGAGAAAAGTTAGCCATAAGAGGTCTCATCACTCGTAGGTAGATACATATATCGACCGCCAGGTTGGTGAACGGCCGCCAACGGCTGAATTGGGATTTGACGTAACAATTAAGAACCGGTTTTATGTTGCTTGGTTCACTTCAACCATAAGACTTCGTAGTCAATACCACAATATGATGTTAACTGAGAGTTTGTATCTGTAAAGTAAGTACACATGACTATCGGTCAGTTGACGCGAGTATTAACGATAAAATTGGGTATAATAATCGTTTATCATTGTGAGACAGTGTTAAGCCAGACATTACAATGCCTGTTTAGCTTTTATCATAAGATTTCATAGCCTTTACACTAATAGGTAGATACATATATCGGTTATATACATATACACCTTCAGGTTGGTGACCGCCACCAAGCGTTGGATTTGGGAGTTGACATCATTATCAAGGCCCGGTTCTTTAATGTCTGGTTTACGCTTATGGGGTGTTAAATGATAGTTCATATCTTTTTAATATCTTCGTACCTAGTTTCAGCTAAACATTCAATGGTTTGCCCGTCGAGCCAAATCCGTGGCTCGATTCCCAGTCAGTTCATTACCTTCCAGATCTTAGCCCCATGGTAATTACACAAGAACAAATAACTGAAATTTTCGTCTTGTTGTCAGTTAAGGTAGTTTGAGCGAGATATCACTTCGTATAAAACTCAATGAATTTTGCCTCATTATAAAGAATAGTGATAGAGCCTGTTGAATCTTTTCTGACTTTCATCATAACCTTCCTTTAATCGGCAGATTACTCAGATGATGATGATATCAATCAGATTAAACTCAGAAAAGCAAATTTCCAGGCTAAATTCTCCTTTTCCATGAGTTTTCCAGGTTTTCCAGGCTGACATTCAATATCCATGACTTTTCTAGGATTTCCAGGATATTCCCGCTTGTAGCAATCCTCAGTAGTGTAACGACAAATGTTTGCGTCATTAATAACACTAAATTTACATCATGTTTCTTACAAAGGCTTAAATTTTAATTAAAAATTAAATGGTCTCCATCACGACCAGAGAAAAAAACTGGGTGCGTCGCGACGCATCCAGTTTTTTTCTCTGGTCCACGCGACGCGTCGGTTCGTGGAGACACGACATAAGTGGAACTCTCATTAAGTTGTTTATAGCAACCACAGAACTAAAAAACAAACAAATAATTATTTTAAAAACAGTTTCGGGCCAGAATCTACGGTGCAAAAGAAATATCATCGCTTAAAATGAGACAAAACAATTAATCTTAATTAAGCTCCTAAAAAAGTCCCAATATCTGTTCCTCAAACAAATTAATCTTAGACATACGTACTTAGTCTTAGTTTATAAACAAATCTGAGTATTAGAGATCAATAATGGTCGTTTTTATAGTTCTAATCTTTGAAGAGAGGGAAAAAACGCTAAAATTATGACCTTTAACCCATTTAAACCCAAGCGGTCGAAAACGACCAGGGTACCATTTTATCCCAAGTGGTCGAAAACGACCTTGGTGGAATTTCTTTGCTCCACACGCCGGAAATCTCCCAATGTACCCATAATACAACTTACATGTAACTGTAGATATCTGGGAACGATGTGGGATTGAGATCCTGCAAATAAGTCAGTGTAGTAGAGATTTCTGACTCGTGAACTTCGGGAAGCGTTTTCTTCATTGACATGTCAGGAAAAACGGCTCGGTAAGTCTTGTTTTTTTCATTTGTTAAGTATCAAATAACTTATTTTTATAATAAAAATTGTCTGTTTAACTATACAAGCTTGAATTACGTATTTATCTAGAGTCCTATCCAGCCTACAGCTTAATTACTCCTAAGTGGTCGTTTTCGACCACTTGGGATAATACATGCTATACTTGCTCATTTATCGTAGCGAATCGCGAGGTGAAAGATTTGTCGACCCATTGTTTTGGCCATGGGTTTGAGACTACCCATCGCTCTGAAAGATTAAAATTCTCTAAACCCTTTGTTACATAGTTTGATTGCCGTACAGCCTATTATTTTTATGTTTTTATGCTCATATACCAACAACTATGCACGTGTTTTCTATTTTGTTTAGAGGGAAATGTCTCACCGCCGCGAAACAATGATAAAACTTCGAAAATAGAGGAATGTGAACCATTGAGTGACGATGATATTCCCGATTCCATTTATGCATTGCCTCCAATCGAAACTTCAGCTGAGACTGATGATGACTCGGGAGAGGACGACGATTTTGATCCGTATAGATTGATACTTGATATCCGATATGATTGATCAGTGGATGGCTCCGGCGGAAGTGTCTTTTGGTGAACGTGATGATAAGTGTGAAAGCATTCCTTATGTAGAAAGTGCAAAACTTCTTAAGAAGATGAAAGTAAGTGAATGAGTCAAGGGAGATATCGGTGATGTGCGTCCTATACCAGTGCCTGGAGATCAATATTTCCTTCCTTCTCTAACAATTTCGGAATATCCCGAGACAATCGACTTCGTGAAATTATTTCTCAATCGAAAAGTATTCGAGGATTTGGTGTAATACACATCAATGTATTCCTCTAAAAAACAATATCCTCCATGTGACTAGTGATGATATGTATTCGTTCAGAGGGATTTTACTTCTATCGGGCTACAATTCATGCCCTCGCCGAAGAATGCATTGGGAAAATAGAGCCGACACCGAAAATATGCTTGTGAAATACACCATGTGACGGAATCAGTTTGATGAACTATTTCGCAATTTTCACGCTTGCGATAATTTCAAATCAGATATTTGTGAATTTTTCATACGATTAGCTCCATTAGAGCGTTTTGCATCAATCGATGAATCCATAATGATAAAATATATCGGAAAGCATTCGTGCAAGCAGTTTTTGAAGAAAAAGCCGGTACGTTTTGTTTGTAAAGCCTGGTTGTTGGCAATCAAATCAGGGTACTGTCTGACATTTACGTAATATCAGGGAAAAGAGTCTTCCAATGACAAGAATAAGAATGAATTTGGCCTTGGAGGTTGTGTTCTTTTCAGTTTTGTAGATTTACTAAAGAAATCATACCCAGGATTTTAATTTTCTTTGTTTTTTGACAATTTTTTACCAGCTCTATAGTAATACCACAACTCTCAGAAAGAGGACTAGGTGCTACTGGTACTGTTCGTGAAAATCGAACGGAAAAATGTGCCATCATATCAGAAAAGGACATGAAGAAAATGGAAAGAGGAGTGATTGACAAATGCGTTGAAAAAGAAATAAATATTATCGCAGTGGAATGGAAAGATAGCAATACAGTTTTACTTCTCTCAAACATATTTGGCATAGAGCCTTTATCAGGAGCAACGTGATATTCCTTGAAAGAAAAACGAAAATAATTAATATGTACAACAGATATATGGGTGGAGTGGATCAAATGGATATCATATTTCCAATAATCAGATAGGTAAACGCGGTAAAAAATGGTATATGCCTATTTTCTTTTGGACCATAGATGTTTGTGTCAACAATGCATAGCTCGACAGTAGGTCGTATGTGACTAGGTGGGATAAGCTAGAGTTTTTACACCAGGTTGTTTATTCACTCTGCAAAACCGATGGTACAAAGCGAAAAGTCACTGCTCTAGACAAAAAGTAGAGTATTATTAAGTAAAGTATAAAGTAGAGTAAATATTTATTTTTATTTAAACATTGGATGAAAGAAATAAAGCCCTAAGTTAGCAAAGGTAATTTTATAATGAGTTTTCTTATGTATATGACAAAAAAAGATATTGGGGAAAAGTGGGAGTTGACGTGTCATTTTATGCCCCATTATCCCAAGTGGTAGTTTTCGACCTCACCAGAAAAAATAATTTTACGGTTAAATTTAAAATGTTCAGAGTTAATGTGTCACTTGTACAACATTTAAATACATAATTAACTTCCTGTACGCCAAAAAAACAATTTTGGAATTCTGGGCATTCGGAGGTATTACCGATTGCACAGTTCTGGGCTTAAATGGGTTAACTAATATTTCGCAATTTAAAGGTCACTACGTAAAAATCGGAAGCAAGAAAATAAAAATATAATCAATTAATCTGCAAGGAAATTGTATGTTTCCCCAATTTTATCCCATTGAAAAATCAAAACCTGTCTATGCTCGAAATATGGAGACTTCCTCAGAGTTTCCCGACTCCCTTGCTGATAAGGAGCATTCCCAGGAAATTTCAGCCCCCCAGCTTGTTTGGAAATGCCCAGGAACTTTTATCCAAGAGATCTGACGTAATCTGACGATTTTCCGCGTCGTGTCGCGTGTCGTTCATTAGTGTTATACTCCTCATCAAGCGAACGTGTTTACAGAGGGCGCTATAGCGGGCGCAAAATACATAACGGCAGTATAGAAGTTCCACTTCAAAAATGTCTCTCAAAACTACATCCAAGACCTTCAGCAAAAAAAGTCGATTCATAGGATGAAGAGTTCTTCTCGGGTTTCCAGCCGGGTTATGGTGTTGAACTGAACCATCTGCCATCGTCTTTAGTGTGAATGATTTTCGCCAGAGTTGTCACATATTTATAGGATCATATTTTTGGTCAGGTTTTCCCTGATTGGTCAGTTTTTTCCCGCCATATGTTTAGCATTCTAAGAGCAGGTTTCCAAGCACTGCTAAGTTGGAAACCTTTGTCCAGGTTTATGTTATTTCTTTCCAGCCAGATCTCCACAGCTTCCTTCACAATTCGATCCCAGTAATCCGTTGTTTTACAAAGCACTCTGGTGTTGGCAAAGTCGATCCCATTTTCCAGGGTGTGCCCCGCCACCGCATATTTTTCCAGTCGATTCGAACAAGTCGATTCATGTTTTCCCAAGAAAGGCGTTTCGCCCGCACTGACTTTAAACCTTTTCCAGGATGACGGAGAAGCAGGGCAACCCGGAGTCGACGCAGGCGAGCATACCGCACCCTCACCCGTCCCACACGACGAGGCGTCGCGGTCGCAGTCGGCACAAGGGACGCTCCATCGACCCCGCACGACTCAGCAGCTCGCAAAGCAGCTCCGACCTCTCCAGCCCCAACGAGACCTGCTACAGCTTCGTCCGTCGCGCACTCCAGGTACCTACGAGCATTCTTCTATTTCATTTTAGATTTTCTACCAATAGGGTTGATTATTTTTACCAAGTTTTAAAAGGCGCCCGCAGCGCCCACTTATTCAAGAAAGATATTGAAACTAAATGACACTTGATATCATGAGTTTATTCCCAACACTAAAAACATGACATTCTCTCTGTTCATTAGAGAGAGAGAGAGCAACGTACAGTTGTCAGTGTGAGAATACTGCTGCTTGGAGTTGAAGTCCGAAGTGGTCAAACGACTGACCCAGCGACTTGTTGATTGTAATCGAATATGCCGGAATCAATGGAAATTGCCGTCGTCGCAAGATGAAAGGGAGAGTTGTCTCAGTCGGAGCCTAATCATAAATGATTCTCGCTTTTATGAAATTTCTTGCAAGCAGTTGAATAACGGCATTTTAAAGTTTAAGTGACTGTGGCTCCATCTAATAACGGCATTTTAAAATTTAAGTGACCGTGGCTCCATCTAATAACGGCATTTTAAAATGTAAGTGACCGTGGCTCCATCTGATAACGGCATTTTAAAACTTTAGTGACTGTGACGCCATCTTACAGCGTTCCTGAGTCAGTGAGTGAGTGACACGGGCTATCTGATATATATCAAGGTGACTAGAGTGGTAATCGTGGGTCATTGAGTGCTCTTTTAAATTATATTTTAAGTGAGTCGAAAAAAATTCGTGGACTACACATCATTTTAGGTGGTTCCACCGCAAAATCACTTGATATAATTTAATTCATATTCTGGAAACCTACAGGAAAAACGTGACCTCTAATTGATACGCAGAAAAAAATCATACCTCTCCGCGCTATTTTGTTTCGCAAATGTAACTTGAAACTACTCGCTGTTAAATGGGAGATTAAGTAAAACATGGGGAAAAATATTATTTTTACATTAATATAATTACCAATTTCACGTTAAACTGTTTATAAGGTGGAAAAACTCCCCATATAATATATAAAAATAAATCAGATGCATCTTACCAGCTTATTTTTGTGTTGTTATCTAATTACCGCGATAACTGAAGTCAAAAAGTGGTAATTCTCTGGACATAGCGCTGAAGTCGTCTTCTATGGCTTAAAAAATATGTCAATTGAAAATATATTCGTGGAGTAATCTACATCTTTTGTACCTAAATTTAAGTTAAATAGCTAACGCACGTCGCGAGTGAAAGCAGGATTTTCTCAACCAATTTAATCAAAAAGTTGGAGTTTCGTATTTGTTTTGCCTCACGCAATCCACAGCTTGAGTCAAAACATGTACTAAATTCCAAATTTTTGTTTAATTAGTTTAGAGAATCCTGCTTTCGCTGATGACAAGCGAAAGGCATTAAAAACCAAAATTAAGGTACGGAAAATGTAGATAATTCCATGAATATATTTTTAGAGCACTTTTTTCTATGCATAGCAGCCAACAGAAGCGCCATTTCCAGAGAATTGCCATACTTTGACTTCCATTATCATATTAATTAGATATCTAACATAAAAAATAATGAAGTGGTAAGATGCATCTCCTTAATTTTCAGTCACTTTATCGATAGTTTTCCCTTAATTTTAACAGTTTTCTGCGAAAATGGCATTTATATTATATTTATTGTGTTTCTCCTATTGTCATATTTGACACCATACAATTTCAAGTTCAATTTGCGGTAAAAATAGCTTCGAAAGGTAACATTTTGTTGTTTATATCAGACAGACGATTTTTATAGATATCTAGAATATGAATAACATTGCATTAAAGTCATTTTTCGGTAGAACCACCTTAAGTCAATCAGTTTATGCGTCGGAAATCAATATACAGGTAGAAATGGAATATATATAAGGATTATGTTTTATTTTTTTCCTTAAAGCATGTTATGATTACAGTTTTCGGCGCAGTATTCGAAATGTAGACGAAATTACTTATATTGAAATACGTTTTTTTCTTAAAATATTGAACTCGGCGTGATACCTTGACATTTGTGAGCAGCAATTGTAATTATAAGCAATGTATTATTTCGCGTTTAGAAGAATATCTGAACGCATGTAATCGAATCCTTACGAAATATATGCCATGCGCCATAAGGCTACGTGTTAAAATATCACTGAATTGCCAAAAAACCAAATCGGTATGATGCAATATATTTTTTTCACTTTTATCTAGCTAATCAATAACGACTAATTACTAATGAGAACACGAATGCAAAGTTGCAAGCAAAACAGCATATAAACAAAACTCACCATAACCACCTAAATGCAATCGAAAATCAACGTCGAAAATAACTTCAGATAACCAGCGGTAATTTTTAAAGTCATCCCATTATTGTAACAGTAGAGGCTTTGGTGACATATTGAAGAAAACCTTTTCCCAACTATCCCACATTTCGAATAGATTTAAATAAACTTCAGGGCGACAAAAGAAATATATAACAGAATGTTAATCATAACAGCAGACGTAAATTGAGAATATGAAAAAAAACATTTCCCTCTTTCTTTTTAGGTATATTAATTCATGGATATGCATATACTATCACGTGCTATAGCATCAATGTTATTGCATCGTTAGAAACCCATTTTTTAATTAAAGTTTTATTTATATTTGGATGTATACACATGGTTTATCCATTTTCATCTGTAAATTCCACGTCATGTCACCAGAATCTTCTGATTTTTTTAAAGGTAATTATTCATAGCAGTCATACCTGGAACCTTATTTGGGGAGAATTCGGATTTTTTGACCCCCGACATTATCGAGGGTGTGACGTCAAAGCATCATCGACTTAAAAAAAAAATCTGGAATTTTATTAGTAGTATTTCCAATATTTCGTCGTTGCCGAGGGCTTGGAAATTTCCAGCCTTTCCTGAAAGCCAGTGAAATTTATGAGTCGTCATTTTGAAAAAAAAAAACAGAACCCTAAAAATATATTTCATGGCTCACAGGTGTTGCACACGAATAAGAAATGAGTGCAAGTCCAATTGGTCAAGGTATAGAGAGCCGTAATCAGTTTTCTTATACCATCGCCGCATGTACCTAAGACACCGAAGCACTCTGTCATCCAAACGTATATGTTGCCTGAGAAACACGCTCAGTTCCGACTTTTCCTATTGTCACCGTACACTTAAAATACT
Source organism: Pyrrhosoma nymphula (assembly GCA_963573305.1). Lineage (NCBI taxonomy): Eukaryota > Metazoa > Arthropoda > Insecta > Odonata > Coenagrionidae > Pyrrhosoma > Pyrrhosoma nymphula. Next base: position 81,944,747 of record OY754334.1, on the reverse strand, counting down.
TCCTTCCCCCCTCCCTCCCCCCCCCCCCCAGTGTGCCTCTTTCTGCCCCTTGGGTGATATATTGCTCATGATACAACATGGGATATAAAATATTGAGTTCTTTTTTCGTTGGGAGCGAGGAAAATTCAAAAAGGCGGAAAATACGTCACCTTTCTGCAGGACAGGACCGTATTATGCGATATTTATGACTTAGTTTTATGCGTTGGAGCGGAAATGGGGTACTAAAGAACGCCAGGTGACTTCGGAGCCAGAGTCATTCTCGAAAACAATAATTTTTATTGACACCGGAAGTCATGAAAATCCCTTCCAGCTTCCCCCGAGCATTTAGGCGCAAGTCCACAAGTCCACGCAGAGTCCACGTAACACACTATAATTACTGGGAGGCCAAATTGGTTGATCCTATGCTATGTTATATAATGATTGCTGTGTTCATCAAATATATTGTCTTAAGGCATACACATTGAATTCCTTTCCGCGTGAAAACTGATTCATATGGAACTATATGTGTTTTGAATCGGTTAAAAAGGAAAATTGTGGAAATTTGTGGAAATTTAAGAAGAGTTGGTGACTCCGGTTTAACACGAATCTCCTGGCAGAGTTGACTGATTTGATACTAATTTTTAATGACTACGCACGATTCCATCATTCTTCGACTCATAAACATCAAAAGTAGAAATAATGTTCTCCTTGCACTTTATATTCGAGTTACCTTTCCTCAACAGAGAACCCATTTTCTCTCATTGTGAACCTGTGCTTAATACCGTCTGGCGGGGATGGGACGTGTTAACAGCATGGCGCAATACGAAGAAAATTCCAAAAGTTAGCTCGTCTCACCGAGACTGTATGAGTCAAAACAAATACATACTTAACTAAACTTTTTGTTCATTTGGTTTAAAAACCCTGCTATCGGTGATGGCAGGGTTTTTAAACCCTGCCATCACCGATGGCAGGGTTTAAAAACCTGGCAGGATGGCATGGTTACCTATGGCAAACCAAAATTTAGTACAAATATATGCAGATTATTCCGCGGATCTATTTTAAATTAGCACTTTTTTCCAGCCAAAAAAGCCAAAAAAGCCAACTGTAGCGCTGTTTCTTTGTAATTATCGCTTTTTGACCTTAAATATCGAATTAATTGGCTAATAACTCACATAATAAGGTGGTAAGTAGCCAATATTTTATTTTGTACGATTTCCGGGAATTCTCCTCTTCTTATGGACAGATTTCCACGAAAGTTGCATTCATATTATAAGGAAAGGAAGCGTGGTAGCCTAGTGGGTAGAGCGCTTGACTGCTGATCGAAAGGTCCCGGGTTCAAATCCGGGTGAAGCCTTTAGACGCCCCCGAACAAAATGTCCTAGGAGTGCGAGGTGGCCAAGGGAAAGGAACTGGCCCCCTTACCCTGGATGTGTGAAATTCACACGCCTGTGGCTTAGTCCGGGGTGAGCTCTACCCTCAACTTTCCAAACCAACCTTCGAGTTGAATCACTGAGTGAGTGAGTGATTATAAGGAAAACAATTCTTCCCTGAGATACTCCCATTAAACACATGTAATTTCAAGTTCTATTTCCGAAAAAATAGCGCGGAAAGGTAAAATTTTGTTTCTCATATCAGATGGAGGACAAGTTTTTCGACAAGTGGACAGAATGTGAGTTAAATGAAAAATTTGCCATTTTGCGGATGAACAACCTTAAAATATCATTTTCCCATACATATAAAAGGTAAAGCTCAAATGATCCCTGGACTTGTACCTGAAAAAATGACCGATTAATACAGTCTTTAACTTATTCCCTCCCCACTTGTTCCCACCCCCGCAGAAGCTGGCCGGAGGCAAGAGGAGTGGCTCTTCCCAGCGGCCTTGGTTCCTCGAGACGTGGACCAGCTCTTGCGCGAAGGAGGCGGTCGGAGCGGACCACACGCCGGACTTCCTGTTGGGCGCGGCGAACTGCGCGTCCTCGGCTGCGGCGGCCGCCAGGGCGGGAGGCGGCGTTGGGGGTGCGGCAGGGGGGTGCGGTGCCGGCGAAGAAGAGGGCGAGAACGAGGAGGAAGAGGAAGAAGAGGAGGAGGAAGAAGAGGAAGAGGAGGAGGAAGAAGGTTGCTGCTGCGGAGTCGGTGCGGAGCCGCACAACGAGGGCTGTTCCCGGCACTGCTACGACTCCGACGAGGACATTCAGGTGAGCGAGGGAGTCAACCAACGCGACACTTACCATATCCCAAATGCAATATTCCGTGGGAATAAACACAGCTAACCGACTCGACAACAGTGTCGGTCAGATATAGCAACATGAGAAAACAAAACACACGGCCAAATCTTTAGTGAGGGCCTCACCACATCATACTTCTCCTATCTTAAATGCCGTGAAGTGTTTATACTTCTTTATAGTTTCCACAGCGACCTGACTTGGCAACACTGCGAAACACAACATACGCATTGGTGCCAAATATTACGTGAGGGACCCACCACACGTTACTCTTCCTATCTCAAACGCGATGGTTTGTTTGTACTTCACATTATTATCCACAGTGAACCGATTTGGCAACTGCGTCGATCAGATTTAGCCACACAACGAAAAACAAAACACGCACATTGTTGTCACATCTTAACTGAGGGTCCCTCCACGTTACACTTAGGCTATCTCAAGTGCAATGGTGGGTTTATACCCCTCTAAATCATCCACAGTGAGCCAACTTGGCAACAGTGACGATTGGATCTGGCAACACATCGAAACGCAACACGGATTTTGCTACCTAATCATGAGTGAGGGACCCAACACACGATACCTCCCCTATACCAACTGCAATGGAGGATTTATACTTCATTGTTGACCACAGTGATCCGATTTGGCAACACAGCGAACCTCACTATGCGAACTGATGCCAAATCTGATCGCTAAACCAAATGGCATTGAAATAACCTATCATTCAGGTTCTGCGGTGATTGATCAAGCTTCATCATAACCAAAATAATTACAAACGGCGAAGAATTAAAATTGAATAACAAGAAATCGTAGAGATTAAAAGTTGAAAACCACTAGAAAGAGCTGATCGTATTGCTAGAATGATTCAGAAGTATACGAGCACTTAAGAAAGGAATTGGGAAATACTGAGTATGGAATGGAAGTAATTATTGCACGGTTCTGTTCTGCGATGATTACCATAGCAATTTTACTTATAAAAGTTCACAACTATTATATAGACGTATAAGATGAAGACTAAGTTTTCCCAGAATTTCCTTTCCAGACGTGCAATCAATTCTAATCCATCACTTGCAAAACAATAACAACCATCACCTTCGTCATAAACTCAACGAATATAATCCTCTTTCAGTTCCAAATGGTGTTATTATGTATCAAATAAAACGTTTACCTTTTCTAGGACCTCCCAATAGAACTCAGGAGGCTGGAAGATGAGAATTCCTCCGCCCCGACCAACGCCAGGAGGAGACAGACCTTCGCCTGCGACGCCCCGTCTTCTTCTTCAACGACGGCGGCAGCCGTGGCCGCAGCGGCCGCTGCAGCCGTGACGGCCGCGCTGGGGCACAAGTCAAAGTCTTTGAGCGACATTTTATCGACAGGGTGTGCCTTCGGGAGCGTCCCCGGAGTCAGCAAGGACGAGGTCTCCGCACAGCTCCCCGTCAGGTCGAGGTCATCGACCTCTGACTTGGCTCCACCAAACACCAACGTCGTCCTGTCCAACCCCCAGAAGACCACCTCGTCCACACTTCTCCCTCCAATGATGAATACATTGCCGCCCGTCCTACCCATACAGAACGTTTCGATCGCTCCGTTACCTCCACCGCCTCCCCCACCGCTTCCCCTGACCCTGACCGTCCCCATGAACAAGAACATGATGACGGCCTACACGTCGGATCCATTGGGGAGCAACCCCAGCCTTATCTCCGTGGTCAAAGAACATTCTAATCCGATTCAGCCGGCTAAGAACCCTAAGTCGATCTCCGGAGGGATCAAGGTCGGTGGAGGTGGACCGCCTTCGAAACCTTGCCTCGTGAAGCAGAAGAGGTCCTTATGCGAGGACGATGGTGAGGTCGAGATGAACGTTGTGGTTGTGGTCGTCGAGGAGGGCAAGAACATCTACGAGGAAGACGAGGAGGAGGAAGAAGACGACGGTGAAGAGGGCAGGAGGGACATGAGGGACCTGGTTAAGGCCCTGCCGGAGTTCAAGGTCAGGAGAGACCTCCAGCTGGCGGCTCAGCTGGGCAACAGGAGATCCGTTTTCAAGCAGAGCTCCATGAACGAGGAACTGATGATGTCGACGGAGCGTCAGAAGGAGAAGGAGCGGGTGAGACAGAACATCACGAAGCAGGCCTCCCTGAACGAGGACCTTATATACAGCAGGCGAGCCGGGAACAGCAAGCTCGATTCGTTCTTCTCTGGTCCGAGGTTCCAGCAGCTCCGGAACGGGCTGAGCCGACTGGCGGGTAGCGAGGCCGTCAAGAGCAAGGCCGCTGCGGGAGGTGCCTCGCTCAAGAACGGCTTCGTTCGAATGCTCCAGGGTTGGAGGGGCGAGACGGCACAGGAGGGCAACGGGGGCAGGCCCCCGCCCCAGCCGCCTCCCCCGCCCCCGCAGCCGCCCCCGTCCGCCGCTGCCTCCACCTGCCCTCCCCTGCCCGCGACCCCGCCTCCTCCTCAGACCCCGACGGAAAAGAAGCAGCCCCAAGACCCTGAAGGTGCGGGCAAAGAGAGGAGACACTCGCGAGAGGAAGGTTCCGATTCTTCAAAAGACAGCTCCCTCCAGAGCGACACCAGCGTGGATTCGGAGGACAGCTTCGCATCGGTCATCTTCGTGCCCAAGCCGGACGGGGCCAACCCGACGAACTCCGCGGGGACCAACAACAACTCGCCGACCCAGAGGTCCCCGCTGCAAAAGTCCCCGCCTCAGAGGTCCCCCCTTCAGAAATCCCCGCCTCAGAGGTCCCCGCTACAAAAGTCACCGCCTCAAAGGTCCCCGATCCACAAGTCTCCGCCCCAGGTAATGTCACCACCGCAGCGATCCCCGCCGCTCAAGACGCCGCCGCCCGAGAACGGAAGGCCCAAGGCGAACATCTCGCCACCGCTGAGGGTCGACGTCCTGGCGCCCGTCCCTACCATCAGGGTGAAGGCGGAGAACTCTGACGTGCGGCCGGTTGAACAGGAAGAGGTGGTGGAACCGGGAAAGCAGGATCCAACGCTGCTCACGGAAAGGTTAGTGATGCTTACCCTAAAAAAACAATTTCTGATGTGTAATTATTACTATGCACAATGTTAACACTTATTTAATAGGACGACCAAGGTTTCAACACATTGATGTCATTATTATGGTGATGATACGAAAGTGACACCTTGATAGTGAAACTAATTTGTTGAAATCTTTGTCGAACTGTAAAAATTATTGCAAAAATAGAACGAAGTTAAAATTGTTCATCTAGAAAGTTACGAACCTTCACAAATAGACGATTCTAAAGAAAACAGTAATTTTTGCGTTAAAAAAATTCTGCCAACTGTCTTTAACTGAATAATTTACATCCATCCCTAACGCACCATCTATGATCTTTATTCTGTCTGGTGTTTTTTTTTAAGTATGGAGTACAGGTTTCCAAGAAGTTGACGTTTTACATTTTTGGTGTCCCTTCTCCTACGGCTACAATTGCTAATGGAACTGTCCAACAGAAGAACTCAATCTCAATAAAAACGCAAAAGCCATTCCCCAGACAGAACTTGAAACCACGACCTACAGAATGCCAGAACGGTGCGCTCCCATAGCGATTAACGTACTTCTCGTGGGTTTTCTATTACCGCGGTTACTCACTCAATTTAAGCAACGAGAAAAATATTTCCAATTTTGAAAGCTTAAATTCTTGGCATATCTAAATTCCCTCAGGATAATCTATGTTGAATGTGGTGTTTCCGGGAAAATGAGAACGATTGGCACTCATACGCCAAGTCAACATCTTCAGTAGTCGAAAGACTGAATCAATCTTAAGACTGATTTGCGATAGTAATTCACTGTCCTGTCAGCTAGCTATTATATTTATTCGCAAGTCTTTGCTTTCTCGTACCTCATAATTTGCATTATTTCTTACATTTTCTGTCTTCCTCGGTCACTTTTCTCAGTTTTCAGGAAGCTTTTTGTCGCAAAATGTCCCCAATAAGTTTACCTCATCTTCAGCTCATTTTTATAACATATCTCCTTTCTCCCTACACTCTTCATATTTTACTCTCTCCGTCCATTTCAACTTCATCATTCTTCTATAACCCTGCATATTTTAAGAAAATAACAATTCACTTACCGCCGATGACAAAGTATAGTGTAGGGCAATTACATCTGCGGCAGATAGCGTTTTTCTCACACAGGAATTATACAATATTTCGAAATGGAGTAGCCAACGCAATGGATTAAGAATAGAACTTTTGGAATTCAATACGAACTAGGCCATTAGTAGTCACTTAAATGACTAAGTTTCCAACCCTTACAGCGCCACGCTCAATATTTGATTTTCTCTCTTATCTTTTCATTATGTCCCTCCTTAGAATCGTCTTTCCGTAAACTTCATCACTTCCCTTCTCTTCGGAAATACTTCCTTTGCTAGAGCAAGTCTGCATCTGATGTCCATGTCGTCCACCCTGTGCGGGAAGTATGTACCTATTCGGACGGAGCCTGTCCCTCCTTCCCACTGGCCGAGGCCGGGCCATGTAATCCCCTCCCGACCCTTTTCTCGGGATCCCAAGGAGTGGGCACCGGAACTTGTTGAGGAATTACTGAGACTGAACAAATTTTGAAAGTTTGTATATAGGCATAATTATTAAAAACAAATATGGCAATATTTTTTCCGCAATTTTCTGTTTAGTTTGATACAAAAAACAAAATAAATCCGTTGATAATTGATCCAAGCACGAAAATAAGACAACTAACTTGTGAGACAACCAGAACCTATTGAGCGAGCAATCAGAAGAAAGAGTCGTACCTCATTGCGGTACTATGCGATCCCTAAAGAACGTGGGAAGGGAGTGGTTTCGGTAAAAAGGGTGGATTCCCAAATGTCCACCGCTGGAAAGAAGGAGTTCGGGTCATAAAAATATGATAGGGCTGAGGGAGCAGGTAGACAGAGAGGGTCAAACGTTCAAGAACGTTTTTTCCGCAGTTGCCGGTACATACGTACATGTACGTTTCTCGCAGTCTAAGGGTTAAAGGCATAATCTGCGTAGGTCTCCGCTGTGCCTTGAGGATATCAGCAAGGTTTTAGGGTCACTTATCCAAAGGTTTATCTTGAATGACAACTATTTCACCGGCATTCTTGTCGGCATCTTCAGGTCTACAGCTGGAACTTTGGGCCGAAGTCCTTAGGGCTTCAGGACACTCAACACCTGAAGATGCTAAATGGAACGCAAGCGAGACTGCCGTCATTCAAGATAACTAATTTTTGTAAACCTACTACTTGTGGCACTTTTTAGATGTGCAAAATGGGAAATTAAATACCTCAAATAAAGTGATTCAAGAAAGGTGCGGAATGAACAATGGGGAAATATTTTCAAACTGTAGAACAAAGATAAATGCAGTAAATTCCCCGGGAGGTCGCCAAGAGTTATTGGTGTCAAGGGTTGGCGCACTAAATACTGAATTGTTATTATTAGAGCAATATATTTCTGTTCAATGTTTATACGCTCCTGCCGGCGTCTATCTGAAATGGAAATATAATGTGCAAATACTTTTTCAGCCCTTGAATTTTTTTCTTCACATAAAGCTACGACAATTTGTTTCTTTTAGTTCGTGTCATTAAGATTTTAGCTCTAGGTTTTATATTTCGATGTAACAACACTTTTTTCATTCTTAAAGGAATGCAATTTGACAGTTTATTGTGCAAAATCGAGGAATGATAAAAACCTTTTTTTGATCACTGTACGAGGGAGGAACTCGGAAACCTTGCTGACACATTGTTGCCATATTCCTCCAAAATTATATGCATCTAAATATAACGGTAGTATTGTAGTGAGAACGGATAAAATGTAGTTCTGCGAAAGAAAAGAAGTGAGAACGGATAAAATGTCGTTCCGCGAAGAGAAAGACTAAATTAAAACGAATAAAGTTAGATTTCTCAAATTTTATAAAAGCATTCAAAACTGGAGCAGTATTGAGTTAAAGTAAAACTGCCGTCGAGTTCACAGTATTTACACAGCAATCCTTGAAAGTGGGGCATCGCATTTTTGGGGTTAAAAAAAGTGGCTCTTTTTGTCCTTTCTGTCCGGAAAACAAAGTTTTACCGAGTTGAAAACCGTTTGCTAGTACTCACTTAACTTGGATTGAAACTAGCTAAATTTTGACGTCAATCTCATACAAATTGCCCCGGTATTTTTCCGGGCAATAATAAGGACTCGTTCACAACAACTTAAATCGGCATAACTTGGCTTATTCTCGCTCCGAAAGCGAACCAGTGCGATAAGTTTCTAACCAATCACAGGGCACCAATACTGAAATCGATCTCACAATCGACTGATGAGATCACGCTATCGATAAGATAATCTATTAACTCTCGAAGAGTTCCCTCAAATAGCTCAGTTCAGGTGTAGTATCAATAGTAAATACTGCGTTCAACCATAAAGGTATTAAAACCAATGTTTTTTTTGTACAGGTGAGGGTAATTTCGCACCAACTGGATCAACTTCTCCGTATCTATTTTCGCTCAAATGTATCCACAGGACTTCGATACATTTGAGCTGGGCTGCACGAGGAAAGAGGAGATAATCGAGTGCAGCAATCGATTACTTCCCGACTATCGATAGAGCAGCAGGCCATGCTATTCGCTAGCATTAAGATAAAGTTAAGCTGGGTTCGACTCCAGGCTACAACAGTCGAGCTAGTGAATCAAGCCACGTCAAGCCAAGTTACGCCGAGTTAAGTTGTTGTGAACGACGCTTAAGTCTCAGAATCAGGGTCGCATACTTTCTGCGCCGAAAGAAGTAACGTATACTATTCCTCACCAGACACGCTAATCTCGATACATTCTAAATCTGTTTCATTGCAATATTTGTGGTTTTTCTCCTCATTCCCGGCCCATGGCAGAGAGAAACGCACCACCGACGCCAAGCACAAGGAGACAATACGTAGGATCCAGGAGCTCTTGCGGCAGAGGGGCGTGGTGGTCCCTGGTTTCGGCGGCAGCAGCACGAGCAAGGACGGAGGCCGTGCCTTCCCCTTGGTCCGGCGAGCATCCGCCCTGCCCCTGCTGAGCGGTGGCAGGCCTCTGGAACCCCTGGCGCGACCCCTGCCCCGATTACTCAGCCTCGAGCTCTTCAACCCGGAGACCGACGATCTGGACTCCGATTCCAGCGGCGTGTCCTCCCCTGACTCTGTCGGCAGCGTCATCAGCGTGCTCAACGACGAACCGCCGACGCTGTCCGACGCCACCGTCGTTCTGGCCGAGAGGACGGAGGGGCCGGCGGTGACCGTCGCGGCCGACGGGGAACCACCCCTAACCTCAGGTCCGTTGCCCCTTATAACCCTTATATAATAGTTAAAACCTCTACGTTTAAGTCAAGACATTAATTTAATATCTTTTACAGAAAACATTTACTAACTTCACTGGCTCCAAAAATAGCCTCATAACTTATCGGGCTTAATGGAATAGTGTAAAATGCTTGTGAGTTCTTAAAGAACAGAGCAATTGACAGGTAAATTTAAATTAAAGATTAATCCAAATGTTGAATAAAAGCAAAGGAATTTTTACACCTACGGATAAACGAAATGCATAACCCCGCTAACCGAATACATCCTGCGAATCCATACAACCTGGATAGCCGAAATGCATCCATAGGTGTCAAAACTCCTTTACTTTTATTGACCATTTGGATTAAACTTTAATTTAAGCTCGTGAGTTCAATAAGTAGTCAAGGTGTTGTATGCGCAATGAACCGCCTATAGGTCAAATATAAGATACATAACTTATGAGATTAACTTAATATAAGAGATAATATGTGGCGAATGACGACCTTATTTGGCTCATTCTGAAATTTAATAATGTGCATGAGTAATTTCATACAAAATATTAGCTTACATAAGACCAAACAAGCGATAATTATTGAGGGATAAGTGACAAAAGTTATAGTTTTATAAGAACTTCTTGTTTTAACCATGAATAATGAAACTAAGGATATTACTTTAGAGTATTGGTCCAATTTTTAAGAAAACAACTAAATCAGACAGTCATTTTTCCGTGAAATGTATTGACTTCCTCAGGGCTAATAGCATAAAAATATACAAAACCAGAATAATACAAATAAATAATATTGGTTCATATATATAATTATCAACGAAAATTTTCGGATAAAAACATTCATAGTAAGTTTTTTTGTATATTTCTTAAACATTTGACCAATACTCCAAAATAATATCCTTAACTGCTTTATTTTTATTCATAGATGTTATTCATTAACCGTGTTTTCACTCTGATCTCTTTCCCCCATCGAATCCATTATCCTGCGTCCCATTTGAAGAATTTCCCTCATCATGCCTTCGCCTTATCCACGCAAGAGTCTCATCTTAGAAGACGGTATCTCAGGTTTTCCACCGGTTAGCAGTGTCATTCAGCACCGACGCGTCGCGACGTTTCGAAGGTTAAGTCTGCCATTGCCTTCAGGGTGAATTAACTTTTTGATGATAGTACAATTGTTATTAGCCTTCGAAATGCCGGTGCTGAACGCGAGATCTATTCCTCAAATCTATTCGCTGTAAAAAAAAACAGAGTTCCTTCGGTCTCGGCTTAATTTCTCTGTTTTGCGAATATTAGTCATTATTTTTTTCTCTTTCTTGTACTTCAGTCACTCAATGATCTCAATCTCCTTGACTCTGGCCTCAAGTCACTATTTTAATGAGGACTACTTTTATAATGTCTGGTTAACGTTAACCTCAATATGACATAGCTTTCTCGTTAGCACGATTTTAACTAAGAGTTCGGGTTTAGTACATCTAAACATCAGATTGTTGGTTTTTTGTCGTGAGTGTTTTTGATGAGAGAACGTATTTAATTAACATCGCACTTCCTACCGGGAAAAAATTAACCAGAGGTTATAAAACCGGGTCTTAGAATGAATCGGTAGATCAAAGGTCGGAAAACCGTCAATCGCGAGCTGCCAGTAGCTTACGGTCGATGGGTGAATGAATCCAATGAGTGAATCAAAGAAATTTATTCTGTCTTTGGTAACTCGCCACTTTCATACTCGAAGATTTGTTCTTTTTGGCTGAGGAGATTATTTATGGACCCTAAAATGCATTACAAATTATCTTTGTGGTCCAGACGTAAAGCGGGGGAAAAAGCTGCCGCGCCGGCACGTAACGTTTGGAAAGCCCAAAGGGAAATTAGGAGTTTAGACCTACGAAAATTTAGTGAGTTTGGCCACCGGAAAGGTATGATAATCCGATTATTTGTATCCCCCTAAATTTCAGACGCACAAAATGATCTCTCCGATTCGGAGGACAGACTGTCCACTTCCGGATCAACTTCGCGCGAACAGAAGCAGCAGTATTACTCGGTGGGCGCCGGACGCTCGCCGGAAAAGACAAGTCTTCCACCCGGAGTTCCGGAGGTCAGTCTTCCACCCACCACCAACGGCGGCACCGAGGTCTCCGCCGCGTCTACCACTGCCTCTTTGCCAGTTACGAACAACCCGGCGACGTCACCGGCGCCGACGGTGCTGACGACGTCCGAGATGGCTTCGGCGGCCGTCTCGGCTTGCGCCGCCACGGCTGCGGAGAGGTTGTTCCTCGAGGCCACCGCCACGGAAGTCAGGGTGGAAGTCGCCGTTGGCGAAGAGGGAGAGGTCACCGACGGAGCGGACCTCGGCCTGGACGCGACCGCACCCGTTCCAGACCGACCCTCTCCGTCCTCCAGCCTCCTGGAGGCCGCGGCGGATGTCGCGAGTTCCCTGGAGGGAGCCGTCGATGCCGTCATACAGTCCAGCCCGAGGGCCCGACGTCGGACCTTGGTCCTTCCGGACAACCCGATGGAAGTCGTCGACCTGTGGAGTCCCATCAAGTTCTCGCCTCCTGGAGGCGGCAAGGAGGCGACGGTTCCAGCGGACCGGAAAGCAGCACCGGAAGGGACGGAGGAGGCCGAATCGACGCCGGATCTCGTCCCGGCGCCGGTCGAATCGAGCGCGTCGAAGTTGGAGAATAAGGAGGAGACCGCGACGTGCGAAACCAACGCGTCGACCCAGGTAGGCATCATGGCTGTATTGCGTAGTGATACAGTAGATTTTACAGTCAGCAGCATAAGTAATTGTTGGGAAGTTCCGTCAGGGCCTCGACTCGGACCGAGCACGAACCACGTTAAGATGGCGTAATGCAATTGCATTCGTTTGTTCACCAGAGCTCTTGTTCGCTCATTCCCTCCCCCACTTTCTCCCCGTCCTCCCACGTCTCTTTATACCGCGTCTATTTACAAATGCACTACTAAAATACGATCATTTTTCACGCCAACTTAACGTGGTTCGTAAACGGTCCGAGTCCTGGCGCAGGTAGAACACTACACACTTACTTTTGCTTTTGAATGTACGTTAGCCAATAATGAGTTACATCTATTTATGAGATATATTTATGTCGGCCAGGCCAGTATTTTTATATGATTAATCCTGTGTTGGTAACAATGGTTGTACAAAAATGGCATTCAAAATCAGCTACTCTTTTTTAATTTCTAACACAAGCTCTTAAGGCGGAGAGAAAATACAGTTTCACGCATTGCAGAAAAAGAAGTATATAAATATGCTGGTCCTACAAAGCCAAGGAGTTTGTCTGGAGGAGCCAAGTTAGTAAAAATTTTAACTTGAAAATTAATGTCTATCTTATTCATAAATTATTTCATCGAAGGAGAACAAATATTATAGATGGATGGAAAAATATACAAACATATACACGTATACATACAAACCGACATATCCTATAACTTTTATTACAAATTCCTTTTTGCTCAAACAATGATAAATGATTATGACCCTTAAGATAAGAGTTATAAAATGGAATCATTTCATTTTAATACCTAGAAGAAAGCATTCATTTATGCGTGATTTGGTTACACGTTTCACCCAATAACTCTAACTAAATAATCGAGGTCCTAACTGATATACCTACCACGCTCACACGTTCAAATTTAACTTTCAGCAAATCCTCTAATTGCATTTTCAGATGTTAAATAGGTATATGCATAAAAATATTTTCACGATTATATAAATATTTTGTATATGTATGCACAATATCATCCGATTTCCAACCGATTAGTCATTTTCATAAATATACGTAAATCTATACTTATGAAACTGATATTCCGTTTCTTTGACCGCTATATACTTACAAACCTCTAAACGGATTCGAACAAAATTTTGCACTCATGCTCATCAGGGCATAAAAAGATTAATAAACTATATAAGAAAGGCCAAAGGTCCTAGGTGCCCCGTTATAGGCCCTTATTTTAAATCAATTTTTACTTTCAAAAGAAAAACATTGGATTCGGTGCAGAGGTTTCTTTTATTGTTGTTCTTAATTTCTTGCATTTCTGATATAGATTTGAAATATTAGGTATCGGATGAATGACAGAACAAAGTTTTTAGTTCTTACAATTTATTTTCGTATACGCTTCGTTTTTTCCTAAAATTGGAGTTTTTGGCGCCAAAATTTTAAAGATTTGTACCACTTCACGACGTAATTTTTTATTTAAGTATGTACTAAGAAACTGTTTGGAAAACACCTTTGGAATGGGAGGTTATGCCCTCGGATCTGACGCTGCACATAAAATAATCAATATTACAGAATTACATTGAGGTTTTCACTAGGGTATTTTCCCCCCAACCTCTCCATGTGGACGCAGTTAATCGCTGCTACATATTATGTACATGCATTTTGCACGTCATTGTGGGAGGATTCGTTTAATCCAATGAAAATTTTATTTTTTTCTTCTACCCTTTGCAATTCAAAAGGCAGTATCTTCTAGCAAATTTTATAGCGTATCAACTAAATAAAAGATTTCAGTAACGCGATAATCATTCGTGGTTTTTGGCCCGTATCCACGTAAAAGAGCCCACTGCAGGTGAAGTATGATACTAGGAAGAATCATAAGGTGACGGAAGCCGCGAGTATCAGCTATTACCTTAAAATAATCGATCATCACCGTGATTTGACAAAAAATCGCATTATTTACAGGCCCAAGACACGTGGAACGAGGAGTGCAGGCAACACCTCACGGAGTTCGCCGAGGAACTAAGCGCTGGACTGCTCCAGGAAATCGAGCGATACTCGGAGAGGTGCAACAGAGAAGCCCACAGGGTCCCAAAGAGGGAATCGGACGACGAACCGTGGTCCTGGCGAGCCAGCCGATCCGAGTCCCGCTTGTCCAGCCCGAGCAACGTGAGTGGCGGCAACAGGGCCGCGTGGGAGAAAGAGGCGACCGGCGGTTCCCCCACGGCCCTCCCGCACGTCAACGTCCAGGCCCTGCAGCAACAACAGCAGCAACAGCCTGGACTCCTGGGGGACAGGCACCAGCTTACGGGGAGGCGACCCGAGGCGGGGTCCAGGCTCAGCCTCACCACCAGCCTGAGCAGGACCCGCCTCATGGACGAGGAGGATTTCCCCGCCCTTGGCTGCGCAAGGCTCCAGCAGGCCAGGGCGAGGAGGACAGAGTCGTACCCTAGGAGTCTGAGCGAGAGCGTACACCACCACGGAGGCGGCGGTCGCAGGTTAGAGAATGGCAACAGAATGTAGCAAAAAATCGATAAATCTATGCTAGAGTATTGGTACTGACTTCGTGGAAACATGAGACATACGAAGAGACATATTTAAGATAGAGCAACACCGGTAAAAGTTTCCACGCCCTCATTAACCAACGACCAAGGTTTCGGGACTTTATGCCATCCTGATGATGGCACAACGTGCCGAAACCTTGGTCGGTAGTTATTAAAAATGAAAACATTTAAACCATTGTTTCTCTGTATTGGATTCTTCCACAAGTCGTCTGTTGTGGCCGCTTCACATCTCTGGAATTCTATTCCAAACGATTTGAGGAAATTTCAATCACCGTCAATTTTTAAATGTGAATTGTATGACATTTTATTGAAAGAATGTTTTTTTGAACAATGATAAAAATATTTTATTTTCACTACTGTTTTTTTATTAAAAATTGTTATTTTTCTTTTCATGGTTCATTCATGTTTTTTAATCGTTCTTGACGCTTGTATTGTTATTTTTTCATGTATATTTGGGAGTAAAGGATTGAACACTGCAGCTTCCACTTAGATATTTATTAAACACGACCATGGATTCGTAGCGGTGCTACATCATCAGGTGGTTGGAAAAGTGGAACTTCTAAGTGGAAGCTGCAGTGTTCAATCCTTTACTCCCAGTATGATTGACTTCCACAAAGTATTGCCTGAAACTGTGTCGTATATCATGTATATTTAATTCTTTGCATTTCAATTTTTCATATGTATCACATGAGCAGTTGTGCTTGACTGAGGAAGCCTTTTTATCGTTATATTTAATTAATTTTCTGATCAGAATATAATTCACTTTTACATTTGTCATTTGCCTCACTGCTCTGTTACTGCATTTTTTTTGTTTGCTCTAGGGGACATGTCCCAGAGAATAAAAAAGATTTCTTCTATTCTATGGGTAATCGTTGCCATCTCTATCGCAGATTCGACCCAGCGACGGAACCGTACCCACGAAACCTCAGCGAGAGACTAGGCGGATCCGCTGACCCTTTCCTGCAGAGGGCGCACCGGGTCGGACTCCTACACGAGCGGAACGAGGGGCACATAGTGAGCAGCAGCAGCGGAAGCAGCGGCGGAAGCAGCCGGAGTCTCCCGGCCAGGGGCGGCGCCTTCACCCCTGAGGAGATGCCCTTCCCCGTGGTCGAGTCGACGGAGACGACGATACCACAGGAAGGGGGCGTCAGCGAAGACTCCGGGGTCTGCGCCGACGCCTCCTTGGGCGAAGGTAACAACAACATAGCGTCCTCCGAGTCAGCGAGGAGCACCTCCAACGAGTGCATCGTGAAGAAGTGCTGCCCGGAAGGAAAATGCGAGACCAAGGAAGAGATTCCCGCCGACCATCATCAGACATCGAAATCGGCTGAAGATCGAGCGGTCCAAGGTAACACGACCCACAATACAACGGACAATGGCGACCCTGGGGGATCGACCTCCCAAGGTGTCGAGGGTCGCTTCGGGGGACTCAGACCGGGGTCCATCGAGAAGGGTTCGTCAGAGGAGTCGAGGGAATCGGAGGTCAACGCCAGCGCGTCTTCGACGGAAGACGAACCTACGCCCGCTTCGGTTCGATGGTGGTCGGGGCTCAGCGCCGACGCCAGCGGGAGTCTCCTCGGGATGATGCAGGCCGGCGCCGGGTCTCGGAGGGGTATGGTGCGGCAGGCCGCTACGTGGGGTGACGAACCCCACGTATCCCTACCGACCCAGGCGCAGGCTCAGAACCCCCAGCAGCAGACTCCTACAAGGACGGCCGCACAGGGGGGCGCGGTAGCCTCCTCGCAGCAGGTCCCGAGGGAAGGTGGTCCGATGACGAAGACGGCGAGCCTCGAGACTTCCTTAAGCGGATCCACGTCGCAGGAGTCTCTCAGGTCCGACGGTGGCGGCGCTGGAGGCGGGGGTTCCATCACGTTCCACCGTTACTACCACGTGTTCCGCGAGGGTGAACTCGACCAGTTGATCGAGCGTTACGTCGAGAACCTGCACATAATCTCTTCTTATTACGACCACGCGAACTGGTGTGTGATCGCGGAGAAGGTGCAGGTGTGGACCATCTGACTTTGTTTTGTTGCGAAAGCAGAAAAAGAAAAACAAGAGCCTAAAAAAAACGTTCGTTAAACACGTCTCGCATTTGGTGATCTTTCTGTGGTCCTCATCTGTTCTCCCCGACCAGGTGACAATGATGACTCCCTTAACTTAAAAAAAAGCTCGTAACGCATTACTCACTCATCTTTAATAACAGCCTAGCATCTGGTGTAGATTAACAGTCTTCAAAGTAACATATAGCAGCCGAAACGTAACATATGATATATATAGTGGAAATATTTAAACGAGAGATCCAATATGCAAAATATATTGTGATTAATGATCCCATAAATAACTTTTTGTTATACAAAAGTTTACCCAGAATTCATAAGAGGGCTTCATGGACCTATTGTTGTTTCCAACGTTTCATTTTTCTATTTAGTAAATTTAGACGTGCCCTTTAAGTATACATTTCTGTGGCAGCACCTTTAAAAAAATTGATTACATTTACATACCTTAACTCTTATTTGAGAAATAAGGACATTAGCGTTCATGATCTCTTTAAGATGCTCTTCTGTTCAAAGGGGAGCTGGGTCTTGGATAGGGAGGACAACAACAGCAGGTACTCAGATTATTAGAATAGAGAGATTAGATCTTTAGAATGTATCAAAAGGAATTGAAGGACTCTATGATAGCCTTTATCCACTATAGTGAGCATTGGTGTGTACTAGTAAAATAAATTCCTTAACTATAACGCCGACCTACAGAACCAACACCACCGTAGGGAAGTAATCCTTTAGAGAGTAATACAGTTTATTAAAAATAATTGCTCTTGGATGTGGGTTTAACTGAGAGAAGTTCTACTTTAAGATATATTTTTGTAAGCAATTTTTGACAAAGAGTCTCCAAAGGTGAAATTTCCTCTTGCTATCCCCACTTAAAAAGTAAAACTACTGATTTTTCCCCTATTGCTGTATCTTGCAACAAAAAAATGCGCACCCATCCACAATATGTTTCACACACACATAAACACAAGCTACTCTTCTGTTCAGTTCAGAGAAGCGAAGTGCATTTAAAGTACATACATCGAAAGCCACAAAGGAAAGTAGGGAACGAAAGTTAACGCATTATGTTGTTTTCATCTAGCGAAATCACCTACAAAATTGTACAAACAAATTATGGTAACCAAAAATAAAAAACGCTACTCCCTTCCAAATTAAATAAAACATTTGGTTTATTTCGATGATAATTATGATGCTCAGCCTAACTGAATCACAGCTGCCCCTTAAAAAATTTTCTATACAAATTCATTCGGCCTAATCATTCAACTCGACAGGCTTGGAGGGTTTTTCGTTCGGTGAAAAAAAACAAAGGCAAAAGACTTTTTAAAAATCTTGCATGAAATTTGCAAGATTCCCAGTTTTAAAAATTATATTTGAGAAAAAAGACGATACGAAAGGTAGAAACACTGATTCAAGCGAAGTTTTAACGCATGCGCGGGTCGTTCGACCAATCGGAGACGAGGATTTCAGCGCGCCGCAACGCGTAGCGCATTCTTCTCTTAAAAGGCCGGTTTAAGATTGGCGTCAACTTTAAAGAGCCCTTCGGCATTCGTCGTCCGTCTTCGGTTAAATCAGGATTTTTACGAGACAGACACCGCTCCCATCATTAATTTCGTGTCGAAAATAAATACCAATGATAAACAAAAAGCATCACTATGTATACTTATTGGTAGGCTCAGTGCCACAAGTTAACAAGCACCGTTTACCAATTATTTAGAAAATCAAGGGTAGTGTCAACAATGCATCTAAAATTATAGCTGCTTAAAGAAAACCTCAATGATAGCAGCACTTTCCAGACACAGTGAGGATGCCAGTCATATTTTACCATGGCATAGAATTTTATATTTTCTTATTGGTACACTGATGAGCCGCAAGATCTTAGTCACCTATGGCACTCAGCCATTTAATTGGAGGAGTGTGCTCATAAACACCTATGAACGTAAAAGGCTGACACAATTAATAACTCAATTATTGGAACGGGTTGCGCTTGCGCTGGTATCAACATTAAGATAGTTTCAGCGAGATATCAGTTCACAAAAAATATCGATGAACTTGGCCTCGTTATAAAGAAAAAAATATCATCTTACCAATGATATTATATAGGCATCAAATACAAAATGTTAACTCCCATTCCAGGAATCACTCGACTATGATGAAGTTACAAACTAAAAGGCAGTATAATTTGCATTTTCCTAAGTTTAACGGCAAAATTAACAAAAAATCCTACATATTAGTAAAAATAGCCATCGCTGCTGCCGCAGAAAATATAAAATGGCCAGCTCTCAACGTGTTAACGCTTTCACGGGATCGTAAAAAAAACGAATTAGCGAATCTTCGATAAAAGCTGAAGTTTTTGTTGACGCAAATCATGAACCGGCCTCAAGAGGACTCTCAAGTCTCTCTCATCAATAAATGGACGCTCTCCTTCGACGCATGGCATGTAGGATGTTTGACACTACACTTAGATCAGCTCCGAAATCAGTCCTAAAATTAGCACTGGAAATTCGGAATCAAATTCGGAACATAAATCGAATTCCAATCCTAAAAGCCTGTTACACAATGATAATTACAATGCCCAGGTGCGCGGTCACGGGATTTGCTGAACTACGCAACCTAAATAAGTTGCGCCATTTTTTTGGCATAAATACGTACTGTATCGGTCACAAAACATCCTAAACAAGCTCCAGTGAAAAATGTTCTGCAAGTCTCAAGAGCATATTTTATCGATTATAATTCGAAAAATTCCTCCGAAGATTATAATTTTGGTCGATTCCGGCTCCACCGCCGGTAGTTTCTCGAAAAACTCGACTCGCCTGTGATTGGCCGTTGGATCCAGCAATCGGATGTAAAATAAGTATCGTACTTATTTCCGTTTTCATCACTGATAATCGAATTGAATTCTTTCATCGGATATGATAACACCCTTTCACACGTTACGATTTTAAAGCGCACTGAATCCAGTTCGATTTTCAGCACTGAAGTAAGCATCGTGAGAAAGAGGAACACATCAATAGCACAGGTACAAGAGAGAATTCATTTATGAACGCGCATGAAAGGGGGCCAGGATAATGTACAAGAAAACCTTAGCTCATAGGATAAAAACGGAGAGAGGAGATATGAGGAATAGGATGCATTGTCCTCTAGACAAAAGCCACTTCATTATCGGTGCCTCCATTTATGATTCATATTCCTTTTGACTCCGCTTCAAAATGTAGAGCAGAACAGACGAAGCCAAAAGTAATGTACCAAAACGGTTGACTAGGACGCAGCAATTCGCCAAGGGTTATAAAAATAAAACATACATAAATATGTATACATATATACGATTGCACATTAATTTTATTTTTCCTGTCAAAGGCCAGCAGATGTATAGAGCAGAGCAAAAACACCCCAATATCCAACTTATTTTTAGGGGTGCTGAATGCTGAATGCATTTCAGTTGTGAGTAACGCAAAAACTTGATCACAGAGAAGAGGGCAAATAAATGGGACCAGGGAACTGATGAGTGTGCCCTCATATAATACGTGGAGGAAGGATAGTTTCAGTTCATCTTCAATGCATGCTGTTCGAGAAAAACGAAAACAAAAAATAACAAAAAACATTGGATCCGGAGTTTCAAAGTCTCTTATGCTACTCTTACTAAATCAACAGCCATTCCTCCATTGACAAAAAATATGCCTTTTGTGATTCATAGAAATGGTTAGTCCTTCGGGCTAGATATGTGGTTTCAGCTACAATGAACAGAGCCGAAAAAATGAACTTTAAAAGTGGACGAGGGGAAACATTACATGTATATAGCTATATGAAAATGAAATCGGTTGATCAGAGCGGCAGGTAGGTATTCTCTGCCAAAAGTTCTGTGAAGGTTTCTGGAACACACGTCAAAATTTGGCTGTTTACCGAATAGTTTACATACACAAGGTGCTACATTACTCAAAGCTTCCTTACAAACGTTCTGACATACGTACGATCATATGTAAGAAAATATATAGCGAATCTAGGGTCTTTTTATTACATGTGAAATAATTTTTCCATTATGTTGTATTCATGAAATACGAGTACATATTACTAATTCAGACCAAAGTAAGATACAAATTATATAAACTATGGAATTTACTTTACATTGTTCCAACTAGTCATTCATTTGCTTTGCATGTTCGATGCAGAAGTTACCTAACTGCTGCTTCCCTCAAGATGTTCCACAATTTTATAATGTACATAACTATACATAAAATTCCATATGAATATATATAAATAATATATATATATATACGAGACCAGTAATTGTTGAAAAATCGTGTTGTTTAATCGCATCATGTTTTCTGTTGTTATCTTGTTTCACTAATAAACTTTGTGCCTCTCTTGACTTGGTACTCAAGAATTTTGATATTTATGTCTCATTACGAATTTAAATCAATTTCCATTGTACTCGGATGAGTTATACTCATAAAAATAAGCAAATATAAAAAGAAAGATATTCCACTCAAGAAATGAAATGTTGTGTTCAATAAAAAATTAAAATTATTATTACCTTGCCTTTTTTTGTTGGCCATCGATCGGCGTACCGTTAAGAATATATTCGCCGAATGAATTCCGCAGACTACACCGGTGAGAATGTAAGTACACCAGCTATCACGTTGCTCATGAGGTATACCCTTCGATCATTGGATTCCATCAGTTTATTGGTGGGCACAATGGTCGTATCCGAATCTCTGAAGCGTACTTGGTGTAAGCACGCTTGAGTATGACGCAGTAAGGACGTATACGATAGGATCCAAGCCCGTCCAGCAAGTCAGCTGAATGCCTTGATAAATTTACTTATTGTACGAAAAATCTACTCTGACAGCATTATCGTTAATTTACAATGATATATCGAAAGACAATATCAAATGAGACAAAAGGAGCATTCCATTTTGGTAAATAAATGAGAAATTCAGCAGTTTCAATGTCATTAATATTACAATACTTACTCCATGCTTCTTACAGTTACTTAGATTTAATAATTAAATTTTAATATGGTCTCTATCATGACTAGGGAAAAACCTCTTTCAAACTATTTCTATGTACACTGATGTATTCCAATCTGCAACTAGTTCAAGACGCTGAATTGAAAGCTCCCATATACATACAAATACAAACAAAGACAAGGTTAAAAAATATAACCAAAATAATTAATGGGAACGAAAGGCAACTAGCTATTATCAGAGATATGGGGATGTGCTCTGGTGTTCATAGTGTAAGAAGAAAGCAAAATGAATTATTCCCTAATGTAAGAGAAACAATTGTTTCTCTTACATTATGAAGAACTTCCACGATATCTCGCCTGAATCTGTTGAATTTATTAGGAATTATTCCCTGGCAAAGAATGAAGCAGAGGTTCCAAAAATATAGGGAACGACCCCGTCGTGGGGTTGCGGAAGAGGTTCTAGGAGCCGCAAGGGAGCGAGAAATTATTGCTTTATATCGTGGTTGCCATAAGGTCGATCATGTAATTGGTGACACCACATTGCAACACATTTATACTGATAAAAGCCAATGTTCAGGGTGTGTAGATGCTAATAATGGAGTAACCTGCTGGACTTTTTAGTTGGTTTTGGTGTAGTTTTATTCGTACAGCATCACATATGTTTTAAATAAATCCCCGAATCCCTTCTAGACCCAGATAAATTGCAAATTGAAAAAAAATAAACGCGCCTAAAATCAAACTTGCAAGCCCCATGTTAAATTTGCATAGCAACTAACACGGAGCTACCGTCAACAGCGTGGCATTTTATGCACGGTTGTTTTGCTTCAGGGTTGTTACAGAACGCAGAAATTATGAAATTCCAGAATTTGTCCAGGTTTTCCAGGTGAAAATTTTTAATTTTTTCCAAGTGAAAATATCTGCTCTTTGGTGTGTATTTTAAAATGTCATTCGCGACGACACTCTTATGCGAGCCTGGATTTAGAACCTTTTTTTCAATAAAAACAAAATTTATAAGTCGCTTGGGTGCACAGGCAGACATGCGGAAGGCTATCAGCAACAAAAATCCACGTTTTTCACAATTCTCAAGCAATAAACATGAACCAAGGAGTCATTAAATTTGCATATTAATATTTGAACATTAGTTTAATTTTTAAAAGAAATTCCATGCATGGATGAAAATTTAATGTATGTAGGGTCTATGCAGCTTTTAAATGGCTGTGATATTTTTTCTTTTCCATTTTGTTAGTAAATTATTAAAAACTGATATTAAAAATTTTTGTTTATCATTTTCCGTTTTATTCTTAAATAAGCCCTCGGTATATTTCGCGGAACTTCACTCAAACAGTGCGGTAATCTGTTATTATCGCATGCGATAACTATCGCGACGTTTAAAGATTGGCCCCCAGAACTTTCCGTCAACATCATATAGGGTTAACATGGATAATTTCGTGATATTTTTGTTTTATTTATGAAATTTTTCGTAGAATATTTTTTAAAATTAGTAATGGAATCAGTTAATGGAACACGATTGTTTTTCACGACGCCAAAAGGTTATTTAATGCGAGTCCATCGCTTGTCTTAAAAATATTGTTTTTTTATTACCACAGTAGGTAATTTCGTGATTCCCGGGGTAATTTCACGATAATGCCCATGTAAATTAGTGATATTAATAAAGTTTATAATTTTCTCCACTTTAATCAAATTAATCACCACCCACAATTTCTGAGAACAAATAAATTGAGTATTACTATGCGTATTACCTTAGATTAAGTATAGTGGCAACGCAATGATAAACTGGATATCAATTTTTGAGAGCTTTTGGAAGAATTTCTCAGGTGGCATTACCCTCGAGGAGGAAGAAGGCTTATGGAAGAGGACGCTTGGAGGCGCTGGTGGCACTCCGTGAGTTTGCATCAATACACAGAGGTGCATTGACGATGCCTGTTGTGTGCTTTTTCACGAGTATCAACTGTTTTGTCGTTGCCATGATTCATCGGTAAACAGTGGACTCATAGAGTAATTTCTTTTAGCCTTTTATTTCTTTAATTGCGAATACGAATCGTAAGTGAAAGAACACAGAACTTGTGGCAACAGGTGGTTATGTAACAAAGGAATATCACAAATCGTGCAGAAAAAGTTAGCAATGTCTCATTATCGATAATATCATGATTTTTCTGGGTTATTTGAAAATATTTACGTGTATGGATACGAATGTTATTTGGGCATGCCTCGCACCACAATGCGACAAGCCAACGTATTAATTTGATAGCAACTTGGCTTGAAACGCGTTTTTGGTGTTTACTGCTGCTGCAAAATAACGAATATTAAAAAATAACAGCCTTTTCTGACGTTCTGGTTGGAGCATTGGAAACTAGATGGCTGGAAATTAATGTTTTCATTGTAATTGTACGTCTACGCGTCGGATATCAGATAAATATGACGCTAATGTTGAACCAAATGGAAATAGCTGTATGATTATAACTTTAAAATTAACATAAAAAACAAAACCATTGATTGTGGAAAAATCAATGAGAAAAACTCACTTTCAGACTTGAACAGGGAACACCAGCGATAGAGGAAGCAAGTATATATTGAGAACCACGTATGGCAAGCAAAGGATGAATTCTGCCAGAAGAGGCTACTAAATGCTATCAACACAACCTTAATAGAATGTAAGCACCACATGAGTTTGGAGCATACTCTTAGATTGCGAAAAAATACCAGGACAATTATAGTTACAAAAAAGAGAACATGGATATTTGTTGTAATTAATGAATTGTGAAGATCAAATGCAAGGAAAGAATTACCAACGACGAAGACTAAAGAAACTAAAAATGTTTAATGAATATTTTGTTGAATATAAGAGGTAATGTTATTGGACACCTTCTGCGGAACAACGTTGATTTAAAACAACCAAAAAAAGGAAATTTAAAGACTTATTGAGTAAGTCATTGGGTATTATAATGAAGATTTAATAGTCTAATTATACTCCTCATGCGGCCAAGGGTACTTATATAGCAGAGTGTGTTCCAATTAACTGGCATGGAAAAGGCGAGAATAGAAAAAAAAAGGAATTGGGAAAAAGAAAATTACGGGATTTGTTGAATTATTAATCTTGTTCAGTTTCCGTTTAAGCCGTGAATAGAACTCTAAAAGATGAATTTCATTGATCTTTCTGTTAAACAAGGTGTCTCATTCACTTTTTTATTTTTATTTCTTCTAAATGCCGTTTATGTGCACTAGTTCAAAAGGCATAAATGTGTATTTAAATAGTAATTAAATATATGGACTCTCATGCTCTTAAAGTAAATAAATTTGTGAAGACACAATCAGCTAATCATGTGCAAACTTTAATTGCATAGACCTAAGAAATTCATCTTCATTACTTCCTATAAACATTGAGTGATAGCAAATCTTATTCCTGTAATTAATCTGGTTCTGTGATATGCCTAAAGGAGTAAGTACTAATGGTCTGGTTTAGTCATGAATGAACTTTTCACAGAGAAATTACAGTTAAATATTAAGAAAATACTGTGTGTATAGTTGCTTCAGCTGTTTAACTAAAACAAGAAATAAACCGATAACCATCTAATGTAATATGTATAATGGTATCTAAATCTACAAACTACTCTACGAGCCACCATAGGGGCGTATGGAAGTGGGTGTTACGTCACCATTCTTGAAATAGAGAGGAAATAAGGGGAAGGAATGGGAGGAGGGTAAGGAAGATTTGAACTGTCTATTAACGGATAGTCACTTTGTCATGCTCTTTTTGTGTCGTAGTCATTAGAGGGGCGCAGGAAAAAAGGGATTTTTACACCTATCAATTCGGAAGTGTATCTCCATCATATTTCGTCACTACTTTCAGTTCTAGACACATACTGCAGGGTTGAAATAATATTGTCCGTGTCATACTGAAACTCGCTTGGTCTGACTTTTTCAATCAATCTTAGCGCAGCGTGCAGCCTCCTCCGTGTCTCTAGCGCCTCCCAACCTAGTCCTTAAATCAGCTGTTTTCACCATACTTGCTAGTCCTTTAATCTGCTGTTTTTAGAATAATTACAATTCACCATTTTTTAAATACATAAACAATATACATCAAATGCCAGTTAGGATGAGAGAAGTATTCATGCACTCGTCATTACATAAACGAGAAAATCTTCTGGCAGTAGCTATCTAAATGATGTGTGGGATTGAATATGAACTACTTAAGTCTTATGACCTTATGCCTGAATTACATTTCTTAAATAAGAGATTTAATTCACTGAATGACAAAAATCATTAAGAAAAATGTCATTTTGGTTCAATTACAATGAATGTCTCATTACAAACGAATGTCACATTATATAAATGATAGCCTAAAAGAGATATATTTTAATAACACGGTAATCAAGGGAGGTGAAGTTTTAATGCAGTACGGAGAATAATATCATGTTAGTAAATATAGTGAAGATAGACATGAGTTAAATAATTGTCCGATGATAATTTAGTATTGTTTATGGGGACCGAATCCAGAAAAATGTAGTCACAAGGTAAATAATATTAAAAGTATTGGAAATATAATATATGAAATATATACTATACAAATATTGGGAATACAATAAATCTGCCCACCTTCTTTTCGTAGATTTTAAAAAAGCATACGACAGTATAAATCGTGAACAGTTATGGGACAGACTAAGAGTAGAGGGCATACCTGAAAAGCTAATTAGACTGGCAGGAATGTGCATAGATGAATCGAAATGTAAGGTTAAAATAAATAACGAATTTTCAGAAACTTTCAAAGTAATTACAGG
This sequence comes from Pyrrhosoma nymphula, assembly GCA_963573305.1. Classification (NCBI taxonomy): domain Eukaryota; kingdom Metazoa; phylum Arthropoda; class Insecta; order Odonata; family Coenagrionidae; genus Pyrrhosoma; species Pyrrhosoma nymphula. The sequence goes on along the minus strand of OY754334.1, from coordinate 81,918,160 downwards.
GGTCCGACAAGGAGACGGTTTGTCACCACTACAGTTAAATTTGGCAATAGAAGGAACACTTAGAAAGACAAAAGAGTTAAATGACTGGTTGTTAGTGGACACCAAAGTCAATGTACTGGCATTCGCAGATGACGTCGCCTTGCTAGCAGAACACGAGGATAGCCTCAAAAACCTGGCTATGGAATTGCTATCTCAAGCAAGACTAGTTGGGCTAGAAGTAAATGAAGAAAAAAAAACAAATGTCTAAAAGTAGGACGAAACCCAGAAGGAATAGCCAACTTGGAAGTTAACACGCACAAATTTCAAAGAAGTAAGAATTTTAATTGCCTCGGTGTCACTATTGACCAATACAACAATGTAGAAGCTGAAATGCTATTAGGCATTACAAAAATATTAAGGAACAAAATTCTATTAAGAAAGACTAAAGAAACAGTCTACAAAACAATTATAAGCCTCCTATATGGCTCAGAGATATGGGCAATCAGTAAAAAGACGGAAAAGAAACTTATCACCATGGAAAATAAAATACTTAGGAAGATATATATGGACCAATAAAAGAAGAGGAACTGTGGCGAATTAGGAATAACAAGAGAACTCTACAAGGATACAGACATCGTGGCATAAGGAAAATGTAGAAGACTGAGATGGGCGGGTCATGTAAATAGAAGAGAGGATAGTTCATTATTGAAAACCAAAATGAAGGGGAGACCAACACGAAAAAGACATCCAGGAAGACCAAGACTGAGGTGGACCAACCAGATTCTGAGAGACATGAGGAAAATAGGAGCGGATGAAAACAGCATGCAGGACAGGCCGAGGTGGAGGCAAGCGGTTGACGAGGCCAAAAACCTCTTACGTTTTGAATGGCCACCTAAGTAAGTAAGTAAAGTAAGTAAGTAAGTATAATATTTGAAATATTCAAAACAAGTCGTATACAATTCCCATAATATCGTTTTAAGCAAAAAGATCTGCCCCGAATAACCACCATTTCATCGTAATCAAAGGATGTAGATTTTGTTACAATTATGAATTAAAAGTGTTGAAAGGAATGAATATAATTGTTACACAGGAAAGATCTTTCAAACCTTGAATGGCACTCTTGTGTTCTCCCTGTGATAATGGCACTTAAAGTGATAATTGCACCTTAATTTGCACTGACTGAACTTTTCCAATGACCATTGAAAGATCTCATCTGATGGTAATTCATTATTAAACAGGGAGGAAAACGCATTTTCTTTGCAAAAATTATGTCTTGGAAATCATAATCCACTCATTAAAGATCATCCGTCACTGGTAGTAAATTCGATTCACACGCTTCACAAAATTAATGTAGGAAGAACTTATCTGAGACAGAAGGATGCAAAAAGCATTAGGATTTGGTGCACTAGAAAGAACGAATCGTCGGACATAAAATTAAGGCTTCCAGTCTCACCACGTTGCTATTTTAATTTTGTCATCGAACAGCATTCAGCGATAAGAAAAGAATTGCAAAAACCATAGGCGTATCCAGGGGAGGGGTTTTGGGTTGTAACCCCCCCCCCCCACCCCCCACCCCATTGATTAAAAAAATGATGGGTTTAACACATGCTAATAGTACACCTATAGATCACCTTCCATAACAAAATAGAAAACCTTCAAAACGTCATTTAAGATGTATATTTTTCAAAATTCCCGGACCCCCCGTTTAACATGGGGGTATGGAATAGCCCCATACCCCCCATGTAAACCCCCCCCCCTTCAGACGCTTCTAGATACGCCTATGGCAACAACCAATTTTTCCGCGGTCTTACTTAGTCGGCGCGTCGTGTTGGAAGTGAAACATTGTAATGTGGTAATGTGCGAGCTGGTCAGAGCTGGTAATGTAATAAGGAGAAAAAAAATCAGCGGATAGTTCTGGAAAGATTTCTGGAAGGCAGAATACCTTTATTTAATTCTACTAACAGAACACAATAATCATTATAGTTTTAAGGTTTTAACCTATTTATTTCCTTTTCCTGCAATGTCTTAGACTACGTGTGGCTATAGGGAAACTTGCTCGATAGAATGGCATTAACTATATGTGCATTAAACTGAGGCGACTCGTGGGCTATATGAGACCTAACGTAAAATTATCATACGAAGTTACGTTAACTACTTCAGCAAGCTTAATCGATCGTCCTCTCACTTTTGAGCAATAGTTAGGTTTAAAAGTGCCAGAAAAATGTGCTAAAGGCAGTATAGTTCGAGTTCAAAGTTTTAGATTTGGTCGATGACGGGTTTCGACAAACTGCGGCGAGCGAGCATTATGCAGCCCTTTTGGTTACCGACATATGGCTATGAAGTAAATTTGAAAATGATAATGAAAATACCTTACTTAACTTCATTGAATTTTCGAATGAGTTTATTCATATTATTTTCGACTTGTCACACTTTCTCAGCTAGTATTACACCAACTGGAAAATTTTCACCTATCCTAAAGGTGGATTAGGATTAGGCTCGGAAGTTCAGGAAGAGAATTCACCCTATCCTACTGTGTCCGAATTTTCTTGGCTTAGGAATCTCCTCACGATTTGGCACAGCTTTTTGCCCGAGGTTAGTTATTAGTTTTTTATTCCCAGCTTCTCAGTTTGTTTTTTAAACATATGGGACATCACTCCCTCCGCAGAGATTACTATCGGGTGAATGCTGACATCATTTAATTTCCAGATATTTTTTATTTCGTCGGCTAAATTTCTGTATTTTGAGATTTTCTCTCTCTCGGTGGACCTTACGTTGTGGCTTAGTGGTACTGCTATATCGATTATATTAGCCTTTTTCTAATTTATTGATTAATAGGATATCCGGTCTATTGTAATATATGGTTTTGTCGGAGAGTATTGGTCTGTCCCAGTACAAAACAAGGGTTTTTGTTTCGTTTACAGCAGGTGGCTGATACTTGTAGTATGGTGGGATATTTTTCTTTAAGAGCCCGTAAGTTAGTCCCATGTGTTGGTGGATTATTTTTGCCAGTTGGTTATGTCTATTCAGGTAGACATTCCCTGCAAGAGCTGAGCATCCTGCCATTATGTGCTCAATTGACTCACCAATGCATCCACATTTTCTACATCTATCGGGTATTTCTAGTATAAGTATATGTTTTTCATAGTTATGGGTGCGTATAACTCTGCGTAACTTCATATAATTATTATTTTCTTTATTTGATGAATTCATGATAAATATTACACGTTACGATAATTCAATGCAAATTATCAAAATCATTTAAAATATACGTACGGAATTTGAAATATTTTTACATTGCTGTTGGTTCTTCCATCTCCAAGTTTTTCAACCCCTGCTCTATGAGATGAATACAACGTATAGGTATAGCGAAACATGGTGGTACCTGGCAGCAGGGAGACTAAGGTCATTTAGGACCTCTTCTCTACGACCATGGAGGATGAATCAAGCGTTTATCGGTGGACAGGTGTACTGAAGGACATCCTCATGGACCCCTGGAGGGACCCCATGTCCCACCTATCTTGTATAGGTACTTTACTCTCCCTGACGTCAAGCTTCGCACATGTGACTACCGTCAAGCTCCGCTACACCTATATCCCCGGGAATTTTACCAGGTATTATGTTCTAACTCGTTGTAGTTGATAAGTATAGAGTTAAATTATATATAAAAGCGTTGCGGATGATTGCCGTTTTATTAATATTTGCGCATTATGTCAATGGAGCTTTCCACAACAACTACGACTTATCAAATCATCCTTATCTTCTTTATTATGAAACAATATAGGGACAGAAGGCGTTCTTTAAAATTCATTTACGATTCAATGAATAATTTACAATAAATATAATGAGATAATAACCCTGTGGCTTCTAAATATCCTCTGAATATTTTTGTGTTTTTTACGAGTTCATATTAAAAACAACAATGGTTCATGAAACACACCCGTTTAGTCTCACACTCACGATTATATCTGTTTTGAAATAAAAATTCAAATATTTGTACAGACGGCTTGACCGTAGCCACCGTAGCCTTCGCTCCGAGGCTACGGCGCGGCGCTACGGCTTGACGGGCTTGACATACGTTGCTATGTGTCGATTAGTGAACATACTGATACCGACAGTATCATTTAAACGTTATTTCAAAGAAGCGACACTGAATTAAGTGTCCGTGTGCCGAAGTTGAAGCCGAGCTCAATTGTTTCAATTTATACTGCTACTTCGATACATCTCTTCCATCTCTCGGCCAAAATATCGTTCAAAATATTATATCCTCATCTCCCTATCTCGTTGCCACTCTATATTTACTTACTCTATGGTATTACTTAATACAGAAAAAACCTGAAGTCCAAATTTTATTTCCTAATCATAATACAAAAATTGGCAAATTCCCTTCAATAAAATATACACAGACATGAAGTCACAATTTTCCGTTATAACTTTCGCATAAATGTACAAATCAAGAAAATTAAACTTAAATTAAATACATGGTAAATGGAAATAAAGCCGGCGTCTCCTAAAGTAAAAATAAACTTGGGGATATCACAACCTACAGTGGATTCGTTGAATAGCCCTTTGGCTGATTCTACAAAATAATAGAACGTTTACCTAAATGTTAAGGGAACGACATCTGACGGTTAACGTGAAAATGGGATAAAAAACCGGATCTAAACGTAGTATAGCGAAGAAGGTTTGATTCGATTCGGACAAAAAATTCTATTTCGAATCAACACAAATCAGCTCCCTTATACCGGCCACGCGTGGTAACGTTAACGGAAATTAGTGATGGAACTAAAAGAACACAACAGTTTCATTGCAACTGTTTCGCCACCGAAACAGTTTCAAAGCGAAAGTTCCGCGAAATACCCTGTTGCGGACAACAGCTAGAGGCACACCAAACAACAGGCGATCAATCAACATTGTTACGACATGGCCGATAGTTCTGTATACATCTGGTAGTTCTGTAATGTAATAATAAATCCTTCACTCAAATAAAGTAATAATTTCATTTGGATTCATGAAAGATAGGTACTTCACAGTTCTAATCCTATCTGTAACGACGGGCGGACATCTGCTGACTTGATAAACCAGTAACCGCTTGCAACAGATTCAAATCCAACAAATTGTAGCTTACAACCGCAACTCAGCCACACGTGCAGTGCAACTCGAACAGAATAGAAGACGAAACAATCAGCTTCAGCTATCAGTGGCCGCTGCACAGCACAGAGTGCAACGGTGCGGTTGCGGCACAATCTCTAAACTAACCAGGTTGTTTGTAATAGTTATTTGAAACAGCTATCCGACCGAAACAGTTGAGGCTGAAGCTATTTCGCTCCGACAACACTTTATTCCACCGCTAGTGGAAATACGTCAGATCATTCACCGTTTTCTATCGCATTACGTTCCAGCGATAAAAATGAACCTACACTCGCCTATCTCGAAATGAAAAAGCAACGAATGAATGAGCTAACAACTTCCGCCATAGTGCTTCCGTTTGAGGCAACGCAGATAATTGCGCACATCTATTTCATAAGTCTGTGTTTTCCTCGAAAACGCATGCATCACCTTCGGTCGGGAATCCGCTCGGTAGAGTAATAATCATAACAGAGGAGGGAATTCTCACTTATGAAGAAATTTAGCTTCATTATTAACAGCAATTTCACTCACAGCGCATTTTTCCAACGAACTTTTGACAATTCATTTCCATTGATAAAGGTAAGGATTATTATACGCCAATCGTGTGGTGAAGGTTAAAACTCTCGCAAAAGTTCCTGGCGCTGCGAAGTCGGTGACATTTTGAGCCATGGGCTACGGGACTTTCAAAATGCTGCGAAACTGGGGAGGAAAGTTGTTTTAGTGTGGAGGTTCAGTCAGAAATCCTTTCTCATTGTTGTCAAAACATGCGCTTCGAGAATTGGGATGTGACACCACTACCTGCGGTCCCGTTTCGACACATTTCACAATGAGACCTCAATGCCCCAGTTAAATCAAATCGATTGCCGATTTTAACCACTCGCCTTGCTTGTGTGTGTAATTCTCATGAAGTAGTAGAGTTCCCCTGCCCCTCTCTCTTTCGTAGCCTCCTTGCCTTCCCCTCCGTCCTTTCCCATCTCTCCTTCACACGGCGCAGGTCTGCGCCATAAAGTTTTGCGGGAGCTATACTAAATTTGAAGGGATCGTTGAACAAGGACATTTTTTTCTCTTAATTTTTCTGATAAAATCATCTTTCAGTTCTTTAATTTTCGACTTAGGTAGTTACAGAAATTTTAATGATCGAAAAAATATTGAGCTGGACGTTGGAATTCTCATACTTCCAATTAACCCGAGAAATCATTAAATTATTCTCAGCTTGCTTGTTGCGTTTTAAGTCAGAGACATTTATGCACAGGGTCAACATGCTCCCAAATCGAACTGACTGGAATCGGGCGCAATGAGACTCGATTCCCCAGCGTATTGACTGATACGAAACCTAAATATTCAAGTGACTCGGATCTGTGGAATTTTATCACGTATCTCAACATTTTCCTACTCGAAAACTTTAACTACTATATCTCTTTAAAAAAAATTTTCGTTTTGCATTCGTACACGAATCTGTTAACACATATGCACGATTCCATTCGAATATCTCTCTGAAAGTGTCGATGTGGTTCAATTCGAAGCGGGAATTCCTGATTCACACTGCTTAACACCCATGGTTTTCCTGAAAAATATAAAATTAATATCATGGGACACCCAAGAATATTTTGGGGGTTAAGGAACCTCAGCATGAACCGATGCAAGATATTAAAGCCCAGGTAAAGATGTCTCTTTTGTCACTGATTTGCATTGATTTTAATCCTATTTTTTCTAGATCCACTTTTTTTAAACTGATTTTCACTCGCTTTTGCGCCTCATTTTCAAACTGCTTTTCAACTCATATCCACATGAGTTAATACGCAACAGATTTTCAAGCCAAATTTCTCTTTTGCAACTAATTTTCAAATTCATGACAGACAAGTCTTGTAAATGACGCTTTCGACGTCGAAACTGGTCGACAGCATTAAAATAAATGGTGGAATTTGTACTGTGTTTTTGTCATTATAAATTCTTTCTTCAATTTCCACCTAGTATCGCAAAAATCGATTAATTTAATTTTCAAATGTTTTGGTATTAATTTTAACGATTTTTCTCCTTTGGAACTGATATTCTTTTGTTTCATTTATTGAAAAATTGCGGATGAGGACAGAAAATGAGTTTAAAGTCAGTTTAAAATGAGTTGTAAAAGAAATATTTTTACCTGAGTCTTCATTTATTTACTAGCTGTTGCCCGTGGATTTGCTCGCCTAATTATTCTTCTTATGATCACATTTAACTACTTCATTTCCCCCTTTTCACTCACTGCCTCTCTTTCAAAGTAGGGGATCGTTGTACTGCTTGAATATTAACATGGTTCTTAGCGTTGACCGTGAAACACCACGAGGAGGTGACCATGTTGCGTTTTTCATGGGGAGTTATATGTTCACAAGCGGGTTCTCTTACCTACTGCCGTATAGTTAATCAAGATATATATTTTAAGGAGTTATATTTATCACGGCAATCCCTCTTACCTCGGCCCTGTAGTTTTTATTTCTCGCGCGTTCCAATGGCCCCTAGAGCTAAACTGGTCGGAGCAATAATATAATTGCTCGTAGTAGGATCAGCAATGCCGGATAGGTAGAAGATTAAAAGCCAGACGAAAGATAATTTGCGTAACGGTGTCACGTTTAAAATACCGTTGGGAGAGGCGATTGGAAGCCTACAAAACTATCAAACTCCCAGAAAATGAGAATATAATATCGAATAATGAGAATGAGAATATAAAGTTCCCTGAACATGGAAATGAGTCATAATTCCGTGTCTCAAAATCAGTTGTAACTTGGAGAAAACAATTCACGCCAAAAATTAAACGGTTAAACTTGAAGATTATGTCAGACATCGAAAACCGGGTAGAGATTGAAAATAAAATTGCGGAATAACCATGAGTTCAAGTCTTTCATTTCAAGTGAACCATAGAGTATTGAATCTTGGCTACTACGGGGACTAGACCCACTGGGGCGGGTGTCGTGCCCATCAGCGGTGGATACAAGACCCCCGCGGTCGTCATCTACAACTACATACTAACCTGCGAGCCGTCGCAGAGGCGTGTAGCAGGGGGTGTTAGGGAACCAGCCGTGTAGACGGAGAGGACAAAGGTGAATTGAATGTAAATAGAATGCCTTAGTGCAAAGCTCTGCTTTTGTTATACTCATTAATGGTGCATGGGAAGAAGAAATGTTTGTACCTTTCAGTTCGACAGAACATCTCTCTTAATTAATAAATTTGTACAGTAGTGCATTACTCACTTTTTTTATTTCCGACCATGGTTTCGACAAACATTGTCATTATCAAGGTTGCCTTGATAATGACAATGATCGTCGAAATCATGGTCGGAAAAAGTTTGGAATATACAATATACAAATTCAAAATTTAGTGACGTGTGTCAATTTCATAAAGTTACGCAGGAAACAGCTTGAATTCTCGTATCTCTCTTTTTTCGCTCTTATCAGTTCAAGAGACAATAGCTCGGGACCTCGTGAAATCCTTGCGCAGCAATAATCGGCATAAATAATTTCTTCATCTTCTTCTTAGCCTTTATCATTAGTGCTAAGGGTCGGCTTAGGTGGTCAGTCCTCTCCATTAGATTTTATCTATAGCATCCCTTTGGGTCACACCACACTCATACATGCCATTTTCCTGGATTTCCCTCTTCAATCTTTCCTCCCTCCCACCACGATGTTGATGAACTTTCCTCTGGTTCCCAACCGGATCAGAAATGCGGCTGGTGCCAACGTTTCAACGGCTAACTCGATAAATAATATTAGTATCGTATTTCTTTTCGGTACATATGCCTTTCTTAGAATCCACTAGTTAATAACTCACATTAATACCCATGCCCTGAGTGGAGAAAAATCCACCCAGGCGGGACTCGAACCCGCAACCTTCGGGTTAGCAGGCGAGGAAGATTCTCCACCGCCACCGAAGCCGGCCGAATTGGCCGTCGAAACGTTGGATGCAGCTTAAACTATTATTTTTTAGGACTAGGCATGGGTGCCTAGTCGTAATTATGATTTATGACGTTTACGTTAGCTCAGGTAACTTCACACTAATAGTTTTATCAACTCCTCTCTGAACGCTAACAACCGGGAAAAAAAAGAATCTGAAATGCTTAAGTAAGTAAAAAGCGGTGATTCCGAACTCAAAGCGTCAAGTATGCGTAACTCCTGGCGACCCTTTCCGACGAGATGAAGTGAGGGGAGAGGAGTGTTAAGACTTCCGCTGAGGTGAACCGCACGTTTCCTCACAGTCCAAGAAAGTCGCAGACGATATTCCCCACTTTGAGAGAGCTTCTTTCGCTTCAAGAGGATGAGCAAGCGGAGGAGATGGCCAGCGTTGATCCCAATCTACGGTAAGTCCCACATTCCAATTCCAAACTAATCTTGTCCTCCCAAATGACTCCTTCATTGGCGATTCTCTCTGTCCATTTAATCTTCAGCATTCTTCGGAAACAATACGCCCCACTGCTTCCAATTTTTTTTGCTCTGCATGTTGTTAAGAAAGTACAATGCAGCTCTAAGTTCACTCAAGAAAATAATGACGATGTTATTATTGCCATATTATGATAACCCAGGGTTGATGCTGTCATTCTACAAAAAGTTAACCTCTCACCATATCTCATTTCTTATGCGGTACTTTCACTTCACTTCTCAACATATTTTTCCCGTTTTCGTCTCACTGACTACTACATAAGCTGGAGGAGGTAGTTTTGCCTCCGTTGACAAGATTCAGTCTTTTTTTTACATCAAAAACCCAGTCGCTGGGTCAATATGAGCGCCGAACGTTAAGGTGGTTAACAGGAAGTTGATTCCGAGAGACGTTATTGAGAAACGTTCTGTATCTTCCAAACTCGGATTTAATAAAAAGCAATATAGTTGATTTATATGTTTATTCCCTTCCTTCGCGAAGTAAATCTGAATCATTGTGATTGTGATTGATTGCTAGTGCTGGAATATTTTCGTGTAGCCGAGCAACGGATATGGTAGGCACCTATTTTCTTGCAGCTTGTAATTTTCCAGGGTTTCCAACCGGGTAAAGAAAGCGGATGTTGCCAACGTTTCAACGACTAACTCTGTCATCGTCATTAGGGTCATCAGTTTATTAGGTATATCTTCATTCGGATTCAGGTGTCTCCAGATTGGTTGATATTTTCCCGCCTATTTTTCGCGCCCCTAATTTTCTAGAATAAATAGGTTTCCAGGATTTTCCCTAGGCGTATCCCGCGTCACGGTTTAATTTCTTGTCTTGATTTAATTTCTCGATTGAATGATTTCCTTTTCTCGATTTCTTGATTGATTTAATTTCGATCTCCGCCGTGTTATTGGTGGGAATGGTTATTGGACCAGCTGACCAAGGAGACAATAAAAATTATTTTTCCCTCACTTTCAGACATCTCACTAGTTTCCGGAGAGACACCTATTTCCTTTAAAAAATAACCAAGGTAAATAAGTAGGTACTTCACCGGACAACAGCAAATATTCTCCGCAAATTTTACCTATAACAGGAAAAGATAGGTGCTCGCTCCAATCGACACGACCGCGCTTAGCACATGATGGAAAGTTCATTTCGTGATTACATCATAGAGTACTCAGTGATTTACTCAGTGATTACATGTTTAAACGCCCTCTGTCCTCACTGAATACATTTCGAGAACATGTTTCAACACGTGCGCACCAATCCGCCATTTTGGATCTAAAAAGCGAGAGGATAGAACTCCAGTGAAGTGAAAGGTGATGTATTTTCCTTCAAGTTTTCGTTCATACCTATAATGGATTTGGAAAACTTCTTATCTTCCAATCGATTTTACTGTTGGTGAATTAAAGATATATCTACAACGTTCAACGTGATTAACAAACGCATTTAGGATAAGCGCAATATAGGTACTACCGAAACCTACAGGCAAGTGATATGTCAGATAGAGCGAGTTCTTCTGTGATTCAAAATAGCCTATCAGTCGCACCGCTAGCTCATGGTCGTGCTAGCATGGTAGTCGTACCACTGATCGAAAGAAACGACATATATTTCAGCGAGTTTATTAATGGATTAAATAAGTATGAATGGATCAATCTGCAAGCGTAAGATGAATTTAAAGACTTAGATTTTGTATGTGTTAAATAACTTACCACTAATACTCATGTACCTCATCTCACTTGAAATATCTCTCATGATTTTGTTTTCTTCGTGACTTGGCCTCTCATAGTATTAACGAATTAATAATATTAGTGATACAAATCAATAGTAGGATTCGAAACAGTGTACCTCATGTTAGTAAATTCGCCAAAGTAGCACGTAGATTTCTTGTACTTCCTGGTATTGCCGTGCTTTGTTCTCCTGACTGCTTTTTGGTTTGCGCCTAGCGGCCGGGGGAGCGTGCGGGACCTGAGACGAGTATTGCATGCCTATGGTGTGGAATCACCCCGTGCCACACACCTTGGACAGTGTTATCTCATGAGCAACCTATAATACCTATCGGTAACCAATATGGCGGATTTACAATTAAACAGTTTGAAGGAGTAATTACTTCATAGAAGCCTTATTTTGCGAATATTAACGAGTTTCTTTATTCGTGGACTACGTATAATGGGCATAAGTAACATGATGCGCATGGTTGATCGGTTCTTTTGGGAGGCGACCGACAGTTTATGGTCCTTCTCATAATATCTCGGGTTTCTTACCGGGTCATCCCGGCTCGCAGGGAAAGCACAAGATCCAAAAGCTTATGGTCATTTTCGGCATTCGTGTAGGTGAGTAGATGTATAAAGGAAAGTGAGGATGGCTCGAGAGAAACCCAGCGTCGGTATTATAGCCTGCTGTTAGGCGCCATTCAAGAATTACGTAAGACATTTTAGGGGAGGAGGGTTGATCTATTCTTACGATGCCTTTCGTAGGGAGGGTGAGGTGCTCCGATAAAATCTTACTTACGGTCTCAGAAGTGATAAAATCTTACTTACGTAAGATTTTATCACTTCTGAGACCGTATTTTTATCACTTTTTTAAATAGTTGTCCAACGAAAAATCTTACATTTTAGGATTACGATGATAGGCCGGTAAAGCTGATTCTGCTTTGTTCCCTCCACACTACCCTATCTTAGCATATCTCTTTAGCTTCAGTTACACGTTCTTAACTCATAATATCCCCTCTCTTCAAAGGATTTTCCAGCATATTAACCCATTACTTTCTCGGTGTATCCCTTCCTCTCACACCAATCACTCCTATATCATAAATCGGCCTTGTTATTTGATTCTCATTCGTTCTTTCAACATGGCCAAACCAACAAAGCGCGCTCTTTTCAAACATGTCAATTACTGGAGCATCCGTTCCACATTTTTTCATCGTCCACTCATTCCTAACCCTATCTCTTCTACTTTCACTGTAAAAAATCATACATACTCACTAAATATCTGATGAAATGTATGGAAATTTGGAAACGAGCATAAAAATGTAGGAATTTCATTCATGTATAAGTAAAGCTTGATGGCTTTCCCAGCAAAAGCCTTTTGCTATGCTCCAGTAATTTCAATGATAAATATTATGTTTTTCAGTGTTACTGGAGTGTTCAGCTCTACTTACTGCAGTCCATATAAAAGAAGGTAATGAGAAAATTATTCCTGCTGGGCAGGCTATCATATTAACCTGTGAGGGGCATGGAGCACTGCAGTGGACCTATCCGGTAAGTAACAAACATTGTTCACCAATGAATTTTTCCAATGAAATTCACCAAGTCACAGGTCAAATTCAAACAATTAGTCGAGATTTTTTAAATAATTTTTTCTTTTTTCGGACTGTATTAGGATCTAGCCAAAGGACGTGCACGGATTGAGAACTCACCAGGGAATAGCACTTTAAAAATTGGTGAAGGTGAAGCTGATGACACAGGCCTCTACACTTGCAATAGTGGGAAACCTGAAAATAAATCAACAGAAATATATGTTTATGTCACAGGTAAGTGTTGAGGATAAATCAATACTACTTGGAATACAATTTGGCAATTCAGCATTTAAAAAAACCGGGGCAGATCCAGACTTTATAGAGGCCAGAGTTAGGGCCCCCTTTTTGGTAATATAAAAAAAAACTTCATAGGCAACGGCCCACCACGATGGATACACCGGTTCCCGACTAGTCACCGAAGTTAAGCATCGTTGGGCTCGGATCGAGTTCGGAGGGGTGACCCTCCGATTTGTCCGAGTGCTGTTACCCCTGTTTGCACGTGGCAGACAGTAAGTGCGAAATGACCTTAGCCGTCGAAGCACGTAAAACAAAAATACTAGGTACTAACAAACTTCATTTTAATAAATTGGATTGTTTCAAGCTTAACTTCCTGGAAGTGATAGATATCCATTTTTTTATTAAAAAATTTCGTACTTATCCACATTTTATTTAAACCGGTTTCACCTTGATACGGCATCTTCTGAAGCTTTGAGCATTCTATATCACCAAAGGGAAAGTTTTAAAAAAAATTGGTGGGGGTTGGTTTGCGATGCGGAAGAGGGAAGCAGGGCAGTTCGGAGGGGGCAGAGTGAGAAAAAACAGGGAGGAAGAGCATTTTTTTATACACATAGCTGGGTTGAGGCCACGGACTATTGGGAGTTGGGCAAAAATTGGAAGTACACCAACCCCGCCATGCCCTAACCACCCTGCTCCCCTCTCCCCCATCGCGAATCTGCAACCAACACCATTTTTTTTTAACTTTCTCTTTGTACATATAGAATGCTCAAAGCTTCAGAATGTGCCAGAAGATGCCATATAAAGGTGAAACCGGTCACTGTTTAAAATAAACTGTGGAAAAGAACGAATTTTTTTATTCATAAACGGATATTCATTTCAATAGTTTATTAAAAATTAACATTAAACCATTTTGTTCAATTTACTTTGGAAAAATTAACACAATTCTCTGTGTGCTCAATGTGTACTATTTTGTTGGTGCCCAACGCAGCTGCCTAGTTTGCCTAAGCAGGAGTTTGTCACTGAACAGGGTCATAATATCTCATTGTCAGGCTTAAAAAAAAATGAGTTTCATGCTTTTTTGTGGAAGTGAATCATAGGAAATGATGGCTCACTTTGTAATTTCCACACCTTTTTATTGTTTTCTTCTGTTTCGGGATACAACGTCAATTTGTTGAAGTGGAAAACCTTGATAAAGGCATTGTCTGTCAAAGCCATGGTTGATCAGAATAAAAAAGTGCGGAAATTACAAAGTGATACATCATTTAATTTCAGGCTGAATTTACATATGTATTCACATTCACAACCATTTAGGAGGAAAATAGCATACACTCATTGCCAGTCAAACAGCATACCATGTAGTGGTCATATATGCAATTGAATTCATGGCACATGCTACTTGCCAATACATCAACATCTACACACTACCCTGCGCAAGCTGCCACATGGGTGTATGGCCAGGAGTGTAAAGCATAATGCAAGAGGGAAATTATTTACTCGCCTAAAATGCCCATCTAAAAACAAATTCATTCCTACCTTATGTGAGAAAAATAAGGCAATCAGCATGGCACAAGTATACTAGTAAAATATATGTTCAATGAAAAACTAATAAATGCAGGTGTATTTCAGAAAACCAACCAAATGCAAACAAAAAATTCAAGTTTCACCCAACCATTTTTCAAACTTCCACCCCAGAACCAATGACAAAATTGTTCAAGTACTAGAGGTCAGGCTTTCTAAGTAACAAAATGACAGTGCTGGAAGTGATGTGGACTCCTTACAATCTAGTCCTAAACAGAGGGTGCTTTTAGGATGAATCAGCTTCAGGAGGGGGTTTTTCAGCAAGTTCGAGATGGGGTGGGTGAGCTAACAGATATGGGAAATTGGTAGCCTTGGAGGAAAAGAAATAGTGGGATAGGTAGATAGAAGGAGTGGAAGACTTCAATTGGAGCATCAGGAACTGGTTTCCGTCTCTACACAGAATAAAGGGTCAAAGCCTTTGTGCTGCTGTCAGCAGTGACACAGCACTCAAGTACTTCTGGGGTTGACAACTACATAAATGATACCTGACCAGGAGCGGGAAACGTCACAGCCAAATGTCGCAGCAAAAATCGAGGCCAAAGTTGATGGTAGAATTTGCTGGCAAGAAGTGGTCTGCAATGTTGGGTTTTGGAATTGTTGGCACAATGTCTTTAGCGCACATGTTGCATGTGCCTTGGGCAAGTCCTTAGACTAAGTGCGGAGAGTAAACAGTCCTCCGAGGGGAAAATTTGGCAAAATAAAAGGGGGAATGTATGAAAAATGCCACAAGTGTTAAGACACCAACCATAAACAGAAAGTAAATCACAATAAATGATAAAATTGCATTGAATTTAATGATGCACATTGACATCTATGTATGTACTTACAAAAAGTAACTGTCAGCTACTTTTGGTATGTTAACCTACTTCAATTCACAAAATAGCCAAATCATTTTGTTTTATTTGATTATATATTAAAACAGTCATTACTGAGCTAAACGGTATTCTACCGTGATAACTCTTAGAGTATTCAAGAGAGAGGAAAACAATAAAAAGAATGCAAAATTATCTGTTTCAAAATCATTAACTCTCATTATATGTTACCAAATGTCCTAAGACATGTAGAGAGGAAGGGAGAGACTGAAAGAGTAAAAGGCATCTATCTCCAGTTGGGTTCAAGACAAGAAAGGCTGGCACCTCTCTACAATGCACAGTCACGACTCATGGTAGGGATAACATTGGCAATGAGGCACACAGGAGCATGAGGTGAGACTACAATTTTTAGAGGGTAAAATTCAACCAAAAGGCCTCATTTACTCTCACCATGACACATTCAGGGAGATTCATTTCCTACTCTTGGTGCCAGAGACACCAAGATATTTGAAACAGATAATTTGTAATACATATTAGGATAACCCACCAGTTAAAGTAGGTTTAAACAGAATAGAGCAAAAATCCTCTAGATTTTTACAACCGCAGACCCCACTCTACCAACACAATTTCTCTACATATCAGTGTATGTCCTACCCTTCTTTATCCCATCCATAACACCTAATCTCCTTCTTCCCCTTCCCCTCTTATCAAACATATTTCCCTCTCTCAAGGCCTTCAGCATCCGTTTGTCCTTCAATACCTCTTCCAACCACCTAGGTACCTAGCCTCCTCCTAATCTTCTCCAGAAGTTTCCTCTCCTTACCCAACATACCAAGTTCTTCCTTTAATATCTTCTTTGCCTTCCTTTTGTCCACAGCGCCTTCTCGATTCACCTCCAACAAAACCTCTAAAACTCCTGCAGTTTATTCTCATATTTCTTTCTCAGAGTCCACATTGCTGCACCATGCAGTGCTACACTCGAAACAGATAATGAAAGCATTAAATTTCACTTTATGATG
The DNA here is from genome assembly GCA_963573305.1 of Pyrrhosoma nymphula. Taxonomy (NCBI): domain Eukaryota; kingdom Metazoa; phylum Arthropoda; class Insecta; order Odonata; family Coenagrionidae; genus Pyrrhosoma; species Pyrrhosoma nymphula. The sequence goes on along the minus strand of OY754334.1, from coordinate 81,901,724 downwards.
CACGACCAAACTGAAATTTAGCTTTCTCTTTCCTAGGACTGAAAAAAATACCTATGTTTTCAATTTCAGATGACGAGGCACTTTTTGTCACAAACTACAATGCAGTCCTGCGATCAGCAGTTGGCGAAAACCTAACGATTCCATGTCGCACCACAAACCCTGCAATAAATGTGACACTAACCCAGGTGAGATACATCCATTAAATGTCATGTGATACTGACCTCAAATTCCTTTGTGTGAATTACAAAATTCTCAAAATGAGCAAAAATACTCATGCATCATAATACCTAGTAGGATCTCTACCCTGTGCTGGTGGGACAACCTATTTTTAATAAGGTTAGGACATTTATAGGCATGCATTTTTTAACCATCTTAGTGCAACGATTCCCTGCCGGGCCTGCCAATCATTCTCATTTTCCTGGACATTCCCTAATTTTTCATACAGCATGGAATATCTGTGAGGAATTAACGTAACATCTAGATATCATGCTTAAAAGATTTGAAACCTCCCTATCATTACTAAAAGAGAAAAACTATGGTAGTGAAATTGGCCATAATTGTCAAGCAGGTAATATCATAGCCTGGAAACCCAAAGGTCACAGTTTTGAGCCTCTCCTCACCCATGTCACATTGTAGATTTTGTAGACGTAGTAAGAGTAATGATTTTTTCATGACGAATTTCACCCTCTTTGGTGTACATCTTTGCAACCATGCGCATGACTACATACCACATCATTTTTGCAATTGCAATGATTGTAAAATTGTCAAAAGTTCGTCATTCTAAAGTGACAATGTTGGGTTATTCTCCACAACCATATCATGCACAACAATGTCTCCTGTGCTACAATGTACATACACTGGGGATGAGAAGAACTTGTTCGTATAAACCCCCACATAAATTCTTCCTGATTTAAGATGGCTTGGTAGTGTAACCAACAGTGTAGTTGGCTAACACACCTATCCAATTATTGGGAGATCCGGGTTTGAATCCTGGTCATGTCAAATGATATTTTCAAGACCAATTTCACTCTCTTTGGTGAACATCTTTGCACCCGTGCACGTGACCACGTACCACATCATTTGTGCAATCGCAGTGATTGGAAAATTCTCAGTATGGGATGAGTAGTTGCTGTGCAACACAAAAAATAGTTTTTTTGCTTCCGTAGCAGTTGTAGTTGTCCAATGTGCTAACTCATTAGTGATTCAGCAGAACTACAACTACGTAAATAAAATGTACTAATTGTGAGTAGACATCCATAATTGACAATACTAGCCTTTTTACAAATTGCCAGTTGTCTTAATGCATGGGGGGCTCCACCAGCCCATTGAAATCTATTCATACATACCCAGTGCATTACTTTACCCAGGAGCCCATGATTCTGCTTAAGACTAAAACGTACATATATAATATTGCTACTCTATACTATTGATCCAAAATAACATGGAATTCATTTAATGTGACTTACTTTGTGACCATTCCCAGAATGCCATGCCTCTTGCTCATGAATCTGAGTATGATCCAAGAGTTGGGTTTATACTGGTAAATGTTGACTACAATCACCAAGGTTCATATGAATGCAAAGCCAAAAATAATAAAACAACGGATGAGTCATATTTTCTTTCTCACATCACAGGTATGTAGAATATTTTTGTTTTCAACATAGAGCTTAATTTGAATTAATAAAGATTCAATTTTTCATAATATTATGTTTACACATTCATATATGCATACATAAACAGCATTATCAATGCACATAGTTTCCCTGTGACCAATGCAGATTCAGATCATAATTTGATGGAGATGACATTTTTCATTGGATTCAAAAGAATCATAAATGTCCAGATAGTATCAAAAATTACCTAACACAGGGGAATCAATTGGATCAAAGATGAAAGGATACGAGCTAGCCAATAAAAGTCTGGGTATAAACAGAATATAATGGGAATAGTGGAAGACAAGCAGGAAGATTTTGAAATGGGAATCATGAAAGGAATTATGGGAGGAATAAATTTAATCAGAATAATAGTGAGAAAATGAGAAGCAAGAGAGAAGGCATGGGAAAATAAAATGCAGGCTTAGGCTAAAGGATGTACAGGGATTTGAATATCAAAGAATGATAGGGATGCTAAGTGGAGAGAAAAGGTCAACTCCTTGGAGAAATTAAGAAAAGACGGAATAGCAGACGTATTGTACAGGAAAAGCTAATGAGAATTTCTGGAAGAAGAGAGGTGGGAATAAATATAAAGGTGGGAGGGCACAGAATAGAACAGGAGGAGCAGTTCAAGTACATGTCTGGGAATTCTTTGGACAAGGAGGAGTTAAATTAGTAAAGACATGAGATGCAGAATATTTCTGTTCCATAGCAATTAGAAGTGGTCTTCTAGTTATTCTGCATCATTAAATGCAATGAAAGAAGAAGGTGGAACAGTCAATTCAATACATGGGATAAATGTAGAGGAAAATTAAATCATTTCTCAGTCAGTGTATGCCTTAATTTAGTATTTACATATGTACTTATTGACTGTTTACTTGAATAAACTTTTCTGATCATGTATCCTAAATCTGTCCTTCAAAGACCTCTGGATTATAACAATATTTTACACACAAGGTACTTGGTAATGTAACATACATAAATGAGAAGTGACTCAACATGGTGAAAACTGTTGATATTTTTCCTTCATGCTAAATTTTAGTCGGTTGATTTCAATTGATAAATGTCTTTCCAACAGCTCCTACTTTGCTGCCAAAACCATTTATTGAGGGAAATAAAGAGTTAAAAGTCCGTGAAGGAGATGAAATACGTGTTTCTTGTGGAGTCAAGATTGAGTTTCACACAACTCACAACTTAACCTGGAATTTACCGGATGGAAGCCCTGTTGAGACGGTAAAATATTTTATATTGAAGGTATTCGTGGCTTTGCATTGACATTAAATACTGTTCTGAAGAGGCTAGACTACTTTCTCATATTTAGTAGCTGTTTTATCACTCCTGTATAAAATCCATGCTAACCTTCAAGTGGTACAAAACTATATCCAAGCATAGGTTTCCCTGAACTTGTGGGCTATGCACTGAATGTACAACTATAGTTGTATACACAGGCAGGGCCGCCCAGAGACATTTAGGGGCCAGGGGCAATGTTCTCTTTGGGGCCCACCTTGACCTGGATCTGCCCCAAATTTTTTTTACAGATAAATTGTTCATACATTCAGAATATTCTCAGTACCTTGCTAGTATGCCCTTGTATTAGTTTTATCATTATACAATCAGTAGATCTACAGATATTGGGTGTGACATAAATGTCACACTGGGTGGATATGCTGTATTTTAGCGAGGATAGAGCTGCATTGGCTTTGATGCACATTTAAGGTAGTTATAGACATTTACATCAATGTTTAATATATTAAAGCATTGAATATTCATTTTGCATTGATATTTTAAAACTTGCTGATTGTATATCATCTGCTACCTAAATATTTAAGACATTTTTATGCTAATAGATAAAAAGTTTTTATAATTATGTACATATATACATCCCTGCTGGAAATTTCTCCTACTGTTTACAGTAGCCTATAGGCTTTTTGGAACACTTTACTGTTTTCAGTAAGTCTACTGTAATCCTACTGTTTTCTACTGTTTACAGTAGGTTTACTGTACTGCCACTGTTTACAGTAGCTCTACTGTACTGCTACTGTTTTCTACTGTTTTTACTACTAAAAATATAATAAGCCTCTACTCACTTTAATACTACTGCGCAATGGCATGATTTACTTTGTCGCAGTGTATTTCCTACCTAACGCTACAATCCCTGCCTAACAATTCGACTCGACGCACCTGTGCTCGCACCCATTACTGATGAAGAGGCGTTGAGAAAGACGTATATATCTAGTAACTTCCGTGGATAAATGTGACTTCGAGAACTATTATCATTAAATAAAAATTCCGTGATGGTTTGAGGAAATACCATAAAATCTTGATAAAATTTATTTGCCATTAATTAATGCCAGATAACTGTTATTCTATGTTGCCACATAGTATGAATATAAATGCAATATTACTGCGAATAAACAAGATTTTTCCAATTCCCGCACGTTAGCTTCAGCGTCGTAGCTAGGGGCTGGCCAGGCAGGTGGCTGCCAGAGGCACAACCCTCAGGGGGCACACTTTGCAAACCCACAGCCTGTGGGCCATAAATCGAGGTAATATTACCTCGATATATATGGTATCAACCAGTAACTGCCGTTTCGGGGCAGCTTGATTCTTCTTGAATCTCCTTGTCTTACCTAGAGAGGAATAGGTTGTTTCATCTCGTATTGCATGGTTTCAGCTAGTAACAAACTACCTCGTTTCACATTGTATATACTCGTTTCAAATGTGCAATAATCAACTCGTATTATGGCGTAATATAGGCGAACGAAGGCAGTAAGTGGAATAATATCGCAGGGTACATTGTGCACGGTACTTCAACAGTAAAAGAACTGTACCTACACCGAACGTTGATTCGCTTCCTTAAGCGAATCACCGCTTCGTGTACCCTTCATGACCGGTCGAGGAAGCGGAACATTTTCGCTAGGGAGAGACTTGGGCCAGAAGAATGACTCCTATGTTGAACTTGTTGAGGGATAATTCGGTAAAATTGTTCATATAGTTGCTTTGGGGGATGCACATGTGGAACTTTATGTTGTTCTCAAGCCGCTTCGCACATTAAATGTCTGTGGCCTAGGTATAACCTGAAAATTGTAGTTGGTAGAAGAGGGAAGTTTTGTGCACAATTTTCCACTATTAAATGTGTCTCAGTTCACATTCAGGTTGATAATTATGAGTATGTAAGCTCAGTTCCATTTAAACATTTTTGTTTTAATATGTAAATTTGTTTGTCTTTTTGAATTTTTAATCATGTATACCTATTTGATTGTTTATGCACCAAAGTACAATGTCCTTCTATTGATTAAATTTTGTATTGCCATTTATTAACTACCTATATATATCTGTCTGTACCTATGTGTCCCTACCTATCTGAACAGTAGAAAACAGTAGAGTTCAGTTGGATTAGAGAAACCAGTACAATTCAGTAGGCTACTGTACCCATAACAGTAGAAAACAGTTGGGATCCAGTAGAGTCCAATAGAGTGCAGTAGAGTTCAGTAGGACTCAGTAGAAAATCCTACTGAAACCAGTAGACATTTTTAGCAGGGATACACTGAGAAAACGTAAAACTTTTTCATTTATTTATTTTAACTCAATTTTTTCATTTGCACTTTACTCATGAGGCATAGTGATTATCGTTCAGAAAAAACATTTTCATTTAATTATTCTTGATATTTTTCCATTTTTATTTATGTAGGTCAGAATTATCTCACAAAATGTTCATTGAGTGGATATTAAGTGCACTTTTGAAGATCAAATTGCATTTAAATATGATTTAATATTTTTTTCAAAATTATGATAAGACAAATAGGTACATACATCTGGGTATTGCCAAATAATTCATTTACAAGAAGCAGCAGTTAGTACGTCACCATAATATAGGCTAGTATTTGGATTTTGATCTGTACAAATAAAAGTAAGTTTGGGCGAGTGCTTTTCTGAAGTCCAACTTTGACATACTTGAATTGGATATACTAATTAGTTCCCAAAAATTATGAACGGCAGCCAGCCACATGAAAACACTCAACCACTATTTTTTGCACGTGTAAATTCTAACGCCGCGCCGTAAAAATTTCGGTCCATACGATAAGTGCCTCCCAAATTTTTATTACTCTCCCGAAAAATTTTGTTCATTGCATCACGATAGCTAAAAAGTATAAAAGATTGTGGTGTTATCTTTCTCTCTTTTTATCAATTTTGAAAAAGCTGTCAATTTGCTCGAGTGTGTGGGCACCATGGCACTCATCGTTATTGTGTCAATGTCAGCCCATCTCGCAAGGATGAACCTATCAGAACTTTTTTGAGATATTCATACGAACCTATCTCCGATTTCTTTTTCAAGTTTCTTACTTTCAAATGGCAATCTTACAGAATCCGATTCTCCCCAAGCGTATTGAATGCACCATACCCACGAGAATGCAGATGACTGAGAGGACATATGCCAGTGAATAAGTTATAAAGGTATATCCGTAAAGGCAAAATTATCCAGCATTGAAATCAAAGGAGAAACACATATCTCCTAATCTATTTCGTATTTCAGGTAGAAGTGTGGGTTTATATATTGGAGCAGCTTTCAGGCATTCCTCCGCATGATGTCTATTGATGACAAGTTTCTCCAGCCATCCTGCTGGCGTCATCAGACCTGAAGATGCCAGCAGGATGGCTAGAGAAACTGTTGTCATCAATAGACATCACGCGGAGGAATGCCCGAAAGCTTCTCCAATAATCAAACCCCGAAGAAAACTTTGTACCAATTTGTGGGTTAATGGTGGTATGTTGGTATACCTCAAAATCCTCTAGATAGCCACTGGTATTGTTCTAACACCAAACTTGGTAAGTATACAAAGGGAATAGGGATTCTCGGAAAACCCGCATTGGAGTGCCTACCGAAATAAGCTATCGTTCACTTATCGAATGCTAGGCTATGCTCAGCTTGGTCCTGTTCCGAAAACTTTTTTCTGAATTCATCAATTTTGGGGTGCAATTTCCAATCAACTATCATTTTGGGCTTTGTATTTTCTTAAAAATGAAGCTATAAAATTTCAAGAAAACGATTTCTTCTCCTTGCGTCAGTAACCATTGTGTTTTGCACATCACCATCATTTTCCTTATAGCATCATTTATTAAGAAACCGATTGTAGCCGGTAAAATAAGTACGGTAATAAAATATTTAATCTCCTCTTATGTGATATGTATTAGGACTTCCACAGCCAAGGAAAGCAGCATATTTTTCCGACTCCTAACAAGAAAATCAAAAACATCGTTAGCAAAAAAAAACCAGATTCAAAATGTTCAACGAAAGATTCTCATTTTGAAAAATCTGTCACAGGTAAAAAGCCATTGCCGTCACCACAATCTATTTTTCATGTTGAAGGCACTTTCTGTGTTTCGTCCAATTTTATTGGTTGTGGATTTTCCTAGACAAAATCATCCTCCATAGAACGATCTGCATTAGAAATGTCACCAGATTCAACTGTTCAGAAAGGGATTTGTGCGATCTGCTTTTCCCTACAAGTGCCGCACCTGCACGTCTGTCTGCCTGTCAGGTTATCAAGGAGACCATTGGAATCTACATCAGCACAATCCTCATCAGAAAAACAATTGGTTCTAGCAGTTCAAGATAGATAGAAATCACATCATGGATGTCTGTATTTTCAAGCTCAACTGCTTTGAGAAATGTAATATCTCTGGAATGTTGATAACATATTATATGATATCCCACAGTGGAATTATTTTACAATAAGATTATATTTCTCATAAAATATTGATGGAATTACATTTTAGAAAGAATTTACGTGTAATTTAGATTGGTAAAAATTATGTTTAGCCAAGAAACGATAATCAAAAACGGATCAGTTACGATGTCTGCATAGTGAAGTATTTGCATACATATCTGCCCAATGTGACATTTATGTCACACCAAAATGCAGCGCATTATTACTCAAAAATATGAAAGAAATATACAAGCAATTGACATCATATTAAATGCTCTGTTCATTTAATCTAAAAAAAAACAATGATAACAACAGTAGTAGCAATATCCAATAAAAAATATGAGCACTGACATGAAGGGAACGTCCATGATTCAACATAAGACGCTGAAATTCCAGAGCCCTCAGAAGAACATTTGTTACTTCTCATTGGGAATTAACGAAACTACGTAGAAGCAGTGGGGTTCCTTATCTGCACTAACATAAAAAGTAGAAGTGCAGCATCCCATTCCAAAGAAAGAGCAATTAGTGTGGAGGAATACATTGTGTGACATTTATGTCACATTGGGCGGATCCAGGTTAAAGAACGTTGAGCTTGAGTGAATGCTGAAGGAGAAGAAAGCACAAGTGAACATACTTAAGAGTTTATCACCTAAACGTTTATGACAGAGATTGTTATTACTCAACTATTGAATATTACAGTGAAAATTAAAAAAAAGGATGAGTTTGAAAACCAAAGCAATCAGCTTAGGCCTACAACATTTTTCCTGTCTTCGCTTTGGCAAAATCTTCTATTGTTTCACTGAAATTAATGACTTTAACTAATTCATGTTCAACACTAATTGTAAGCATCATTAGGCGATTAAGTCTGTCCTCACTTATCGTTGACCTCAGATGATTTTTTTTTATCAGGGACATTTTGCTGAAGGCTCTTTTTCCTGTTGCCACCAACACTTTAAGTACAGCTAATTGCCCTAAGCTAATACAGATCTGAGGTATAAGGTTTTTAAAGCCTTTTTTATGTATCACATTTAATAAATCTACAGATGAGTTAAGGCTCTTGTTTTCATGAAAACATATTATTGCCTCCTTAATAAGTTTATAGTATATTCTTCACTCATTAGCCTGATCAGTTTTCAACAAATCATTTGGGTACACGCTGACAAGATCTTCTCCTATAGCATCAATAACTTGATTTTAAATAACTTTCCGTAGGACAAATTACAGGAGAGAACACTTTTTATACTTGGTGCAGCCTGTCTGCCAATGATCTTATTTCTAAGTACATCAAGTCTGAAGAGGGTAAGAATACCTGCACTTTAAAGCGTAATTCTTTAGATTCATGATTATAATCTGACTCTCCTGATTCATCAAAGAATGGTTTCGTTTTTAATTCCTTCACAATAGATAGTGTGCTTGCTTACTTTTTCCAGAGTCGTTGGCACTTGAAACTGTTTTTAGATTATCCCTAATGTCTGGATTGTATCGTCCTATCAATTTCAACATGGACAAGAAATGTCCACAATCGTCCTTATCTACCGTAGAATTTTTACCTCGAAAAGGAAGATATCTTTCTGCTAGAAATAACACAATGTCTATGAGAACTGTTAAAATTCTTCTCTGTTTCGCCTCTTCTTCTGCGATACATTTGAACAAAGCTTCATCAATTGCAGATTTTCTGCCTTTAAGAATGTTGAACAGTTCTTACCATTTTACATAGTTATTACTGTGGTTGGCATTTGATTCATGGCTTTTGACCAAGTCATTTATTTTTTTCCAGTGGTCATTTAATCTGTGTTGCACAAATTTGGACTCTGAACAGTGGTGGGCGCTGGTGCCATGATGGTTAGAAGGGGGAGCATGACGTCAAGTTTGGGAATGCAGACGACTTTCCGTATATGCTCGTGGTGTATTTTATCACTCACCTAAATAGTTACACAACTGGAATCTTTTTTAATTAATTTTATTTTTGTCAACTCTTTGCCCCAGGCCCCCACTAAAAGTGGGGGCCTGGGGCAAAGTGCCCCAGTTGCTGTTGGATGCTGCCTTTACTTCCTCCATTGACAGGTCTGCTTCCTTTCCCAGCATAGATATGTAAACTTTATACTTGTATTTTGGGAGTCTGATTAAGAATAACCCGGCTAGTTGTTTGTCATTCAATTCCTTGCCAAAATTCCACTTCTGATAACTCGATTTAGTCCCTGGATTTTAGCCATATACTCATGCATGGGAACAACATCAGTTTTCACCATATTCATCATTTCATTAATTTTTTCTAAACACTGAATAAGCGTGAAAGACGAATGTATTCATTGTAATGTATCCCATGCGTCTTTTGCTCTCTCACAGTCACCGATGTCTTTGATGTACGCGTCAGTCACATACTTCAGCATGAAGGCCAAAGCCTTCCTGTTGGTTCGCTGTTGCTGCTCATTGTAATCCGCCATGCTGATCTCTCCAAACCCAGGATCAACGGCATTCCAGCAATTCCTCTCCACTAACTCAGACTTTGCTCGCCGAGACCACGAATAATAATAATTTCCTTGATTGAGCTTACGAATGGCGTGATTTATCTCATGGTCCGCCATATTGCATTTCTTGGATACCAGTCTTCTTCACTCTCGTACTTTTTCCCCGTAACACAGTAATGTCACCTATCGTCCTGCTGGGCCCATAACCTGTAGGCCCTCTCTTAAAAAGCAAAAAATAGTGATAGAACTAGTGTTGTTTTAAACAGTTTTATTTCTCGTCTCTCACTACCGAAAACTCTCACAACATCTTGCACATGTTACGCGCTCAAACAACTGCTGGGGTTATAACCAGTTAACCCCTAGAGGGCAGCACATTACACCTTCATTTGGCGGGTCATTTGATTTGCTTTCGCTACTTATACTAACAGAGAAAATTGCGAAAACTGTTTTATCGCCAAAATAAAAACGTATAGTCATAAGTTCATTCCCCTACTTTTTGATTTTTTATTTTCTAACGCAATTACAAAAAATTATTTAATTTGGTGATTGAAAGAAACGCACTCTGTCTTACAATGAGCGAAACTCACTGACAGCGTTCGGTACTAGAGCACTCTAGCAGTAGAATTCGACACCTCGTTTAACTGGCCAAATTGGCAGTAAAAATCTGAAAATTGAAAAAATCTGAAAAACACTGATGTGGCTGATGATACCGATGCCATAAATATCAGCCGATACTTCATATCGGTATTGGTCCATCCCTAGTAATTAACCCAACACTTGATATAGTGTGTACCTAAGACTGTCTTAATGAATTTTCCAGAACCCCAGAGCAGTTTTAAGAAGAGGAAGTAGCAGGACACCACCCAAAATGCATCTTGGGCCACCAAATAGTGGGCAGCGTTATAAAATGGAAGAAGTAAATTTAACAATTCATTCTGCAGAAAAGAAGGATGGCGGGAATTACTCATGTATCATAAAAAGCTCATCTGATGCCAAAAAGGAAGTAGTGAAGGTTGTTATATTAGGTAAGTTAAAGGTACAATTGCACCAGATGAGCGTCCATCCCAATGCACTCTTAAATGCATGTGGGCAGTTTCCAATAAATAGGAATAGCCCAGAATTGACTTTATCAACAGCAAATTCATAGAGATATTGTTGAAATTTAACTAACAATAAGTAATTGAGGAAATAATTTTTGCTGCAGATCTTTCTCCAAATTAGAGGGCATTAAAGTATTTCTATAGTCATAATGAATAAAAACACTTGGAAATCTTCCACAGATTTATTTCTTTGGCACGACTCGTTTCACCACAATCTGGCATGATCATGTGCAAAGACTCTCCTGTTTCCTCATGGATATATAGGTTTGACCAAGGCGTTAGGGAGTGGGGGAGGAAGGGGAAGACTAAGGGAGGGGCGGTAAGTGGGGGTGGGAAGAAGGAGAGTGAAGCGGCAGGGGGAGGGGGAACTAAGGGTTTGAGTGGACAGAGAGCGGAAAAAAATAGGGCAAACGGATGCAGGGATTGGGACTGGGTAATGATGGATTTACTAAGTGCAACACGTTCATTTCTAGTGCCAACATAGTGCCTCTCTCAGTGGATCCAACCCCAACCTTTCAAAATTTAGTGAAAAAAGCTGTAGTAAGTTTTAACCTGTTTAGTCGTCAATAAAAGGTGTTAGTGATACAAATGAACCCAACTTGCCCTGCCCTATACGGCCTCCCCAAATTACACAAGGAAGATATTCCTATTAGGCCAGTTGTTTCGTCAGTTGCAGCCCATTCCCACCAATTGGCCAGAAAAATAAACACTAGGTTTAGGGAGCTTACAAATTTTAAACCCAAATATTCAATTAAAAATTCATTTGTTTTGTCGAATGAGTTAAAAGAAAAGTCAGTCCCTTTAAACACCAAAATTGTTTCATTCGACATTGAAAATTTGTTTATTAGTGTTCCTTTAGCAGAAACCTTGACTAGGGCCCAAAGTGTTCCATCAACTGCCAATATTGATGAAAAAACGACCAGGGAGGTGATGAAACTGCTGAAAGTGTTTACAGAACAAAATTACTTCTGATTCCAAAATAAATTCTTCCAATTAATAGATGGCTTAGCCATGGGCTCGCCCATTTCCCCCCTTCTTGCCGAAAGTTTTCTGGACAACCTGGAAACGAACCTATATATTTAACTACACTACCTTCTCCAATACGTTCAGTATTATTACCGGTATGTGGACATACTTTGTGTGTGAACAGGAAGTGACTATCAGCTGGGGTTATTCCTTAACCTTCTAAATATGCAGCACCGGAATATCAATTTTAAAATGGAGAAAAGTAACTCTGGGAGAATTAATTTTTAAGAATTGAATATTTCAATTGAGGGAGGTAAACACGAATTCGCCATTAATAGGAAACCCTCCTATGCGGACCACAACATCCCATTTGATTCTGCCCACCACCACTCCCATAAGCATGCCGCTTTCCACTCACTTGTGCGTAGACTTATAAGTGTACCCCTCAATGAAATTAATTATAACATAGAGTTAGATACAATTAAGTCTATTGCTATTAGCAATAGCTATACAGCAGAATTAGTTGATGGAATAATTAGAAAGAAAATTAAACAAAAAACCTTTTCGGCGCTAACGTCCCTTACCCCTCTGCCCTTAGATACAAAAAATGGTGTAAGCTCACCTCACACTGTTGAAATCCACTTTAAACCACAAATTAGACGCATACAAGATCTTATTCTTACACTTAAATCAGAATAGTATCATGAACAATGAGTTGGGTATAGTTAAAAGCAAACTCTTTAAAACGGTAGCGAAGTACGAACACACAAATTTCAGACTGATCCCCTGAGCCACTACCATAAGAACAGAATGATGTCATCGCACCAGCAACGGTAAACCCACCACCCCATACAATTGGACCTTTAGCCTTGGGCAACGTCTTGCAAAAAAAAATAATTCGTGTAATATCCTCCAAAAATTCTTATGAACACTCCTTTTCTTTGTTTGTGGCCCTCAAATTGGTGCCTCTAAGGCATTTGTATTTATTTAAGGTCTTAAAATTGTTTTATGCCAGAAGTGGCAACATGCCAAGTGTATCTGATAAATGTAAATATAATTAAAGGAATGAGTCAAACATCGTAACAAACAGACCAAGATCAACATTATATAAACATTGCTTTCTCTACATGGGGCCAAAGATATATTGCCCGCTGAAATTTAAAAAATTAAATTTTCAAAAAAAATGTTAAAACTTGCCAAAGACTGGCTTTTTTCTCAAGAAAATATTGAACATTAATTTTGATTGTATTTTCATTGTAACAATACTTATGTAACAGTTTCTGCTTTTATTTTTATGGCATACATTTTTTGTAATTTGCTGGTGGCTCAATTCTGGTCTTATGACCTTGGAGACCACCTAAAGCTCCCGCTCCTTTGTTAGTTACCAGTTTGTACTAATTTTTTTGGGAGTAAATAAATTATTATTATTAAGTATTTTCATTGAAATTTTGGCCACTTCTCCTTTGCCACCACTTCCACATTTTAAAAGTCAATTTTTTTTCCCTAATTTTGACCAGGCATGTTCTTTATTTTATTGTTCTTCCTGTTTGGCCTCTATCACTATCGCAGGTACAGAAGCATAAATAAAACAGAAAAATAAACAAAGAAATTTAAATGCACCATCATCTTTACACTCATAACAAAAAATTAGGCAGTTTTTGCAATGCATATTTTCTTTTGCAGAAAAGAATGTTAGCTACATTGAATTCAAAAAGAATGAGGCATCAAACATGATCACAGTGAATGATGGGAAGCCTTTAGTGAAATGGGCAGTAGGATATGAAGCAGTTCCAAAGCCAAAATTCAAGTGGTTGGCACCTGATGGCAGTGAAATCATAAATGGCCCAAAGTACCACATGAGCACCAATCCTATGCAGACCATACTGGACATCTTATTAATAACTCCGGCTGATGCAGGGGTGTATGTTTTAGTTGGTGAAGCAGGAGATTTAAAAAAGGAGCAAAATTTCACCTTGATAGTCAATGGTAAGTGACATTACGCACAGCGTGGCAGCAACTTTCGCTTTCATGGTGTTTACCTTTCACAATGCCAAGAAGCTCACACAACTCTGTTTTTAAATATTTATCATGGGCCTTTTGTTCTGCATAGGATAGCAGAATTTTTAACAAAAGTTTACTGCAAGTTTTGGTTTAAAAATAGTTTTTACATGAAGCAATATTTACTTTCTTCATAAAAAAGTTTAGACATAACACTTTTGAATGAATAAGTATATCGGCACCAAGAGTGTTTCAAAGGCACTTGAGAAAACCAATATTTCAGCACCTTGTCCTAGAACTAGATTAAGTAGGAAGCCTTAGAAATGCTGAACCAGAACATTCACTGGGAAAGCACAAGATATTTCTTAAATGATACTTTTTGTTGGTACATCTTGCATGAAGAGCAAACAAAAAAGTCATTGGGTTGCTCAGCACTTTGAGGTATTACATTAGACACTATAAAAGAGGCCACCATAGAATGCTATGACCATGGCATCCAATGGTGGCCTCCTGGTGAATAAATATTATTAAGGTTGCTCTCTGGCACTGATAGTTCTTCACAAACACCATCAGATGGGGCCAACAGGCAAGGCTCACTTGGGTGGAAGAAACAAATGCAGCATAACTCACATGGAGAGTAATTCCTCCATTCTAATACATGCTATTGCTTTGAATATCAGTACAATGATTTATGCACAATCTCTTCATTTTTTCAGCCTTGCCTGTGGTGACATTGATGGGAAGGCATGATTTTTTCATTTTCTCTAAAAAGTATGAAATGAAGTGTAAGACAGATTCATATCCACTGGCAGTTATTAAATGGTTCTTCTTCAACTGCACAGGACTAAGACAATGCAATGAAAATGGTACAATCATCAAGCAGGTAAGTTCAATTAGTGCAAAAATACTGTATTAGGAGTTGACGTACTCCTAAAATTGCAACCACTTATCTAAGTTAGTTTTTTATATTTTCCATAAAATCATGAAGGAATTCTTTAAACAAAAAGCTTTCAAAGGAGACTTCCTATCAATAATGTCAAAAGAACTGACTCACATTTCAAGGGCAGATAATGTAAACTGAAACAAGTTCTTGAGTCATTCCCAGAAGACATCCTTACCATTCAAAGTTCTACCAACAAGTTCACTCTGCTGTGGAATAGAGTGCTGCAAGCTTGAGCCTAAATACTCATGGCAATTGTAGTATTTCAAAAGGCACTGTAGAAGTGGATTGAACAAGACTTTGGAAATGGATTAATGGGCACCCAGATGATTCCTCTTTAAAATAGACTGGTTTCAAGCCTGCTGAGCATGGACTTGCTCAAGTTTTTCCCCATGCAGTTTTTATAATTTCCCATGATTATGATTATCATCTATCTGGCTGCTGACTGGGATGTATTATATGTCCATCATAAATTGCATTAGTTCTTAGGTGGCTTGCCACACAGCAATAAAGTGTTACCATTATTATTCCCAGGAACCTTGTGATGCGAGTACATACACTTCTAATTTCACTTTGGAGGCAATATCTTCTGGAATAGTTCAGTGCAAAGCATGCAATTCAGTGGGATGCAGGTCAGATAATGTGACATTCCTAATTTCAGGTTTGTACAATTCTCTCATTTTAAATTATTCATTATGGGTATAGTCCACACTTAGGAAGTACTGTAAATCTTCGAGTACGTATAAGTTGATTCAAGTTTAAGTGAAAATCTCCTTCTCAGCTGAAAATTAAGCTAAAACCTGCGACTTGAGTACAAGTCAAAATGAAAAAAAAATGTTCGCAATCTCCTAACTTTGCCATTTAAAACACTGAACCACTAAATATGCAAGAAAAAACCTTGAAACTAAGCACAACAAACATTGAAACTTCCAATTACTTCACTTGACACAACTTATCTGCTGCTTAATCGGCTTTGTGGATGTCTACAGCATCCATTGATGCAATTACCAGCATTGTTGCATGATGAGGCAGTCAATTCACCGTCTTGATCTCTTGCACAATATGCAGTCTTTGATATTGCTCCCATACTGTTAATATCACAACAGTTTGCAGCACTGGAGGCAAAGCGATGACGTCTCGGGAGCTTAACTGGGTAAAGTGGTTGCAAAATCAAGGGATTTGGATATGAGTCCCTGTCATGGTGAATAGTTTTTCCTCTGTAGATTTTTTGCAATTATGTGCACTAGTGGGTGACTAAGTAAAGGTAATAAAGTAGCTGGTCATGGTATCCTCAAAAATTGTCAACTTATACACAAGAGATTCTGGTTTGGTATAAAACTTATGCGTACATTCTTTACAATCCCCCTTCCGTAATTTGCAGTCCAACTAATTTATATTGGTCCCATCAGATAACAGTTGATTGAAATGATGCATCAACATTTGGTAAACAATTAACTTTGTTCTATGACATATTTTCAGATTCTGAAGATGGATTTAGCATTATATATCCAAACATTCCCGTTGAAGGGGACAATGTCCTCCTGAAGTGCTCAGCATCCAAGTACATTTTTGCACCAAACATAACATGGTGGTGGAGAGGGGATGAAAAAGGAGAATTTAAACCAATTACATACTCTAAAGGTAAGTAACTACATCTCGGCATATCATTTTTTCTTTTTTATTCATTATTATTGTCAATGCTACCTGAAACAATGCCACTTCCAATAACTACAGACATAAGCTCACAATGTCTGTACCAAATTCCTGCCAAAACATGAAATCTGGAAGTCAATCAACCATTCATTTTAGTTTGGTTATACATAGATGGCTTTTTAAAGGTGGAAAATCAGTTGAAAACTTCATATGGGTGCACTTCACAACATGTATTTCATGAAGTGTTATACTTGTGATTTTGTGTGGAAATACCGAGTGTTCTCTTTCATTTTACATACTATGAACTTTCACAAAGTAGAACCTGCAACTTAGATGATATTGAACCTAATGGACTGGCTTATGGGCTATGTTTTCATGCATCCGATTTTTCATTGCCATTGGCAGTCTACCCATCTATATCATCTCTCTACTTTAACCACAGGCTCCATTGTGGCAGTGAGGTAAGAACTCACTCTCCATTATTCAATTGTATATGAGATTGCACGACAAATTACTGGAATAAGTTGCTATATTTGGAAGTAAACAATCCCATTTTCTTCCCATTGATTGTTGACATAAACAAATGTTGGTCATCATTTTTTTCTAAAATCAAACACCAAAAATTACAGTGCATCCAATGGGCCAGGAAATACATATGGTATTAGCTGAATAACTAGGCCATTCCATCATGCATATATAAATTCAGGTAGAATTGAAAAGGCCAGTTCCTTTTAAAATACCAAAACACAGCTTAGGCTGCCAAGGTCATCAACTATAATGATTTTTCCGGTTGCCCTTGATGCTTACCTTGCAGTATTTCTTGCACTCCATCAGCATGTCTTTGACAGTAAGCGGGGAGCTGCAGTCACTTCATTGGAGTGGAATCTACTATTCTGCAAAGGGGAATAAGTGTGTCAGTGCAAGACTCATTAATAGTCACAAGTATCTTGTAGAGAGCTTTTTTCAAGGAAGCGATTGATTCTTATAGAATATTACAACTTTTAAGTGCCCAGTCAACTGGTCCAGGTGTTTTATTGAATATTAACACTTCCACATCCCCACTGTCACATTTTATTCTCTCACATATATCTTGTTTTGATTCTATCTAATTATCTAAATCAGCTAGAGAGATTATATATTTGTGTTTCTCCACATTGGTTGACATTGTAGGTCCTGGAAGCATCCTCAGGTTTGATTACAGAATCTTCAAGTAAATCTCAAGATGCCTCCAAGTCTAGTGGGTATCATAATGTCATTTAAGACAGAGAAACAGAAAAGAGCCCCTTTTTCAAATCCTTAAAGCAGAAACCAGAAGAGCAACATATCAAAATAGGTTTTTAAAACTTTCTGCATAATGTAGAATATTCCATAGGCTTCACAGTAATAATAATAATATTTTGGGGACTTGGAGGGGCCTGTTACATTAGTAATAACAAATAGGTACTACATAATAACATTTATTTATTCTTTCCCATAAGGTCATAAATATGACACTCAACATCGTCAAAAATGCATAAAAATAAATACAAAAGACAAAGAAATACAAACAGGTCATTGAAATATGAAATACAAGATGAAACATAAATCACTTATAGCATTCATTATGTACACATAAATATGTAAAAAGAACAATTTGATATATGAGGTACAAATACACAAAATTAAGATGCACTGATGAATCAAGTATTTTACTCTGTACTACTTTTCCTTTAAAAGGAGCTCCTTAAGAGAATGTTTCAATTTCTCTGGAGGATTTGACTTGATGACTATAGTATATTCTAGAGGCTGATTTTAGCGATTCCTGTTGGCAAACAATGCTATGGTAGACCCTTAAATGCACATTAGTAGCTGTTTGGGTTAGGCAACTGTGTAATGAGTTGTTCTTGAGGAAGAGGATTGGGTTATTTTTTACAATGGTGGAGTAGTGGAGGATATAGAGAGAGGGAAATGTCAGGATTATGAGTTTTTGAAATGTTGGCCTCTCATGTGATCTGATGGACACCCTAACCACAGCTTTCAGAGCTCTTTTCTGCATTGACAAAGCTTTTGAGCTGCAAGATGCATTGCCCCAGAATATGCATGATGCCATAAGTTAGTAAAGGATAGATCTTAGCATAGTATATACATCGATTTCATGGTTTCCATTGAGGCTACCTCAGCCAGCTTTCTTATCAGGAAGACATCCTTGGCTGTTTCCTTACATACTTTGTCCACCTGAATTGACCAATCATCGTTTTCTGTGACTTTGAACCAAGAAATTTTATGGTGTGAGTGCCAACTTTCACTATCATACTGGAAGATGCGTGGTATCATTTGCTGCATAATTGAATGTAGACAGAGTGTTATGGTTCAGTTGCTGTCTATTGTTGAGGCAAAAGTTTGACAATTTAGAACATCAACAAAGAGAGTGAATGCCATGAGAAAAGGTGAGAAATGAACATAGATAAAAAAGAAACATTGAAGTTAACTATGCCATGGAGAAGTAAAATAGGATGAAATTCATTAATTTACTAACAAATTGTTTTTTTTTTACATTTATTTCAAACAGCAATTCATTCCTTCAGATGGAAGCAGTGGCGGATACAGAAAAAACTCAAGGGGGGGGCGCAAGTTATCGCGACGATTGTAGCTTTCAAACTGACTGCCTGGCAGCGACTCTGCTTCCCTTATATATGTAGCTCGGTTGTTTCGAGAACATTCGGTGCCAGAATGTTCGCTTCCAGACTTTTAAGGAGTGTGAACAAGTACAAACAGTAGAATATTCGCGACTTTTCTCGAACAAATGCCAGACAGAATAACGTATCGAGATCACTAGAATGGCCGCGACTTTTCTCGTAGATTAGCTATCTATGTGCCAGACAGAAACGTATAAAATACGATGACGCGGACGTGCGCGCGTGCTACATAAGAAAGTACAACTACTCGATAACTCGACTCAAGAGTCGACTGACGAAAGACACGAACGAATAGCGTGCGGGCTGACTGGCGGGGGCGGCGCGGGCAGCAATGCGGGCGGCCCCGCAAGGGGGATGTATGTATGTATGCGGCCCCCATATGTATCCGCCACTGGATGGAAGTGACAAATAGTACAGAAGACATTGATACCTACTCATATTGCTTAGATTGGACACTTAGAAATCAGTTTGAGCACAGCATTGCAGTGAGTTCTGCACAGCATATAAAAAAAGTAGAAATAGCTATTTCTACTTTTCTAGTTATTAGCTATTTCTAGCTAACAATATCTAAAGACCTTTGACAAATATTTCGTCAAAGTTTTAGATGATTACCTAAAAAGGTGTATTCAAAAATTAATCACCTCAAACACAACACTAATCAATTGTACAACAAAGAAGTGACTTGAAAAAATATTCTGCGTTCAGACTGTGTACATCATTTAAAGATAACATATTCCCAAGTATGTATCACTGTCAATATATGAATAAATATATTAATAATTTATTGGCAATAAATCAAATTACTTTTTTTCCAGGAATAATCACCACTTCAAGTTTTTCCATAGAAAGCAACCTGCATTTAGATCATGTGTCTCCCAAAAAACACAGTGGACAGTATCTCTGCAAATCATGGAATAGAATCAACCTCAAAGATGTCACCAAAACAATTGATTTAGTCATCACAGGTAGGTATTTTTGCCCTAGAGCTTTAAACTTTCTGGAGATGAATGAATAGATATACATATGCGATTGCATATATTACCTATGAATGTACTAGTCTTGCCAAAGTGAATTTTATCTGAACAATTTACTTTGATCCATGCATAAATACAGTAGAAATGCCCTATAACAAACTCTCTAAGAGCAAAATTTTCCCATAATCAGATTTTTTTTAGCACCAGCAAATTTACATTTAAAAGCATAGGAAAACTTTGCTAAACTTTGCAACAGCAAATTATCGCAAGTACGAACAAGATGTAATGTGAGTTCATTCCTTTAATAAATTAGCCAATGACATCAATGTATTATGCATATTTTTTTGCACTGACCTAAGCCATCTTTCTTAATCCCCAACCTTTAGCAGCCTGATTTGTCATTACAGTAGTTTAAGCGAGATACTACTTCACCTAGAATCTGAATAATCTTACCTCATTTTAAAGGAAAACATCTCACCTTTATAATTATATCAAAATATTAACCCCTTTCGAACTACTTTTCGAGCAATTTGCCAACAAATATAAACTGTTTAACATGGGATAGATTACGGCTGTGCACTCCAAAGTAAGAGTTTTGAAAAAGTTAGGAATTTCTAACTCCTAGATTTCATCGAAAAACTAACGGTATGCAGTTAGTATGTTATCTCAACTGTTTATAAAAATTAATCAATTAATCGCCTCAGCAGTTTTTACAGAATTGCCAAAAAAAAACGATCTGTTGTGAAGGCTTTTTCATCGTACAGCTTGAAAAAATGAGTCAAGTTGAAGACTTATGAGAATATATTTATTTGATTACTGAGAATTTTTGTCATGAATAACAATATCTTTGCACCATTGATATTATAATATTTGCCTCATACTTCTTACAGATGCTGAAATCAAATAATTAAATTCCAATATGGTCTCCATAATGACTAGGGAAATATCTTGTTCAAACTACCTTAAAACAGTGCTAAGGAAAATTGGGCGGAAGGGTCCCTCTTCACCACTAACAACAACAAAAACTTGATATGGTCACTGTCAAGTCAACCCTCTTTGGTTGCTCATGTGACAGTAGAGAGGGAAAATGGCTTCAGCTGGCTTGATGGGAATTTTTCCGTGCATTTATATAATTCTTTTCAAACATCTTGGGGGATAAGAGGCACTTAACTTATGGGGGGGGGGGCAAAGGGAAAGTAGCTCATCACGTGACTATCTCAGAGCCAATTAGGATTCAGTTGGCGTGGCCCAGCCTCTCGGAAAATGAGACACTCTCAGACCTCTGTTGTGTCAACTTTGTGAATCTGCTTTCAGTGCTGCCAAACCTCCACTGCTGTTGTTCGATCAGAACTCTCCAGTGCACTTCCTTACTTTCTCATTTCTATCTTTCCCAATCCACCCATCACATCCTTTTCATTAACCTATTTCTTCATTTATACCATTACCTATTCCTTTGCATTGCCATTTTTCTTCCATTTAAATGATGTATTTTAAGACAGTGAATTATATTGGTTCTGCTTTAGGAATGCTTCTGCTGCTGCTGTTTTCCAGGGAAATAGCATTCTATTTTTTGCATTTATGTAAGTGTTTTGTTCTCATAATCCCATTCTTTATTCTTTATAATCTCACTTTCCATAATTCTCATTTCACATCACTGCACACTTAGGAGTCTCACAATATGCAAATTTTATTCTCTTAAGTAACTAAATTAAATTTGCTGCATCGTTGGAAATGATTACTTACATGGCCAGGAGGAGAACATGCATATTTTAAGTTAAAAAAGAAGAATGAAAAGGTGAAAAGGATTTTAGGGTTTGAAAGAATCATTCATGGAATATCTAAACTATCAGCTTCAATTTTAACACCTAGCACTGGCCACTTAACCCTTAGGCTGTGGGAAATGTACATGAACGTGTGTACCGGGAACTGTGGTAAGAACGTTCTTGTACATTTGACCCTTTCTGTCTACCTGCTCCCTCAGCCCTTTCATATTTTTATGACCCAAACTCTTTCTTTCCAGCGGTGGACATTTGGGAATCCACCCTTTTTACTCAAACCACTCCCTTCCCACGCTCTTTAGGGATTGCATACCACCACAATGAGGTATGACCCTTTCTTCCAATTGTTCACTCAAGAGGCTATGGTTGTCTCAAAAGTTAGTTGTCTTATGCTCGCGCCTGGCTCAATTATCAACGGATTTTCTTTTGTGTTTGGTATCAAACTACACAGAAAGTTGCTAGAAAAAATATTGTCATATTTGTTTTCAACAATTACGCCTGTAAACAAATTTTTAAAATTAGTTCCAAGTCCCACTAATCCCTCAACAAGTTCCGCTGCCCACCCCCTGGGATCCCAAGAAAAGGGTCGGGAGGGGATTACATGGGCCATATAACTGCCCGGCCTCGGCCTGTGGGAAGGAGGGATAGGCTCCGTCCGAATAGGTATTTGCCGCACAGGGTGGACGAAATGCGCTCTAGCTGCCGCAGCTTAAGGGTTAAGTTTCCCTTCCATTTCAAACACTGTTATCTTTACCTTCCCAAACACAATGGAACAATACAATACTTTCCACAAAGAGGAATGATAGCTTTAGGAAAAAAAACAGTATTAGTCAAAGACAATATTTCATTGAAATCAACCATTTCTACAGCCTCATAACAGTTTTTTAAAGTTAATTAAAATCTATGAATATAATATTCCATTGCATTGAATGGCTCTAGATGTCCATAATTATTAAACAACGGTTGACATTTTGAGCTCAAAGCTTCATGTATATCTGTTGTATGGTTAAATAGAAATAACAATGTATTATCCTGGTGTAATACAGCTGTAATGCAGCAATATTACAAGAAATAATACACAATGTAAATTATACACCAATAAGCATCACAAATACACTATGTGCGCCTACACCAGTGCTGTATGGTTATGCTGTATAATTGAATTCAATTTCGTTGTTCATAAATTAGAGGTAAATTCTAAAATTTAGATAACCACTAAGGCTTCATGCATGCACTCTTTTCCACTGTAATGGATACACTATTTCTTCTCATATGCCAACATTAGGGTAATTTTAATGAGTTATTACACTTATACTCATTAAATATTTACACTTTATCTCATTTTATGCACAACTGTGACATTCTATAATTGTGTCAAGTTAATTCCTCTCTTTGAATGACCTTGCATTTTAAATCATTCCAGAAAAGAAACCTCCATTCTTTCTGAAGCAACACAATGATGAATATATGAGATATGAAGGAAGTGAAGTCCTTTTAGATTGTATGTATGATGGAACTCCAAGGCCAGAGATAATATGGATGAAGGTGAGCTTATTCCAATGAGTTTCCTACATTAAAACCTATATTTTCTTATGCATTCAACAATAATCTATTCTACCATGAAAATGCCTTGTACACACATCCAGTGTGAAAAAAAGGCAATTGGTGAAAAATAATATTATTCTTATAAAGAATTATTTCTTAAATAAGATTATAAAAATATCTTCAAATTATATTCTAATATCAACTGAGTTGGATGAAAGGCCGAATTGCAAAGTATTACTGATAAAACAATATGGGAATGCTAAAAATGCTTTTCAAGATTATTTAGAACCCAGAGGATAACTCTGCTGTCTAGAATACTACAGCAAAAAGTTTAACTTTATCTATTAAATATTCACAGAAGATTGAACTCTTAAATGTTATTTCCCCGATAAATCATAAGAATTGCATTAATCAAGACATGAAACCTAATATGTCCTATTTAGAATTTTCATGCTTATAATTAATAGCTTGAGAAGATAGAGGCATATTCTTTTAAATGATGGAAAGGAACACAGTAACTGCAGAAGTAGCATTTTGTTATTTGCAGAGTTATGCCTCAGACATATGGTGCAAACACAATGGCATGCTGCATTTAGAATGTCACTACAACTCAGTACTCATGGCGAACAGACAGTTACCTGAGTGATGAGATAGCCATATGACTTACTCTTTCCTTCCCTCATATCTCATACATAAATAGCATTTAAGCAAAGAGAGAAAATATCTAAAGGTTATTTCATACATACATTTCATACATAGTTCACAATATTGTTGGAAGCTATGTTATTAGAAGTTGAAAAATCAACCTGAAATGAGGAAGTTTATGAAAGAAATGTCCAAAAACCAACCAATCAGCAGGTAAACCTATCATTGTAATATGTAAATCATGATATCAAGTATATGTCTTTAAACCCTTTAAAGACATATACTTGAGTTAACAAGATAGTTCCGTTCTCTGATGAATCCAAAAGTTAAGCATAAGAGAGAAGGCAATGCATAAGAGCATTTTAGAATATTTATTTTATTACAGTAATCTACTGGTTAAAGTAGGTTTAGATGGAAGTCAGTAAAACCCTAAAGATTTTTTACAAGTGCAGGGCCCTTTCTACCAACAATATTTCTTCCTTCATGTCGGAGTACGTCCCACCCTTCTTCATCCCGTCTATAGGACCTTTTTTCTTTCTTCCCATTCCCTGCTTGGCCAACATCCTTCCCTCTATCATGGCCTAGAACAACCCATTGCCCCTCATTGCCCCTTCCAGCCAACTACCCAGCCTCCCCCTAATCTCATACAGGAGTTTCCTCTCCACACCAACCTCGTCAACCACTTCCTTATTTGTCTTCATTTCCAACTACCTAGCCTTCTCCATTCCACACGTTCATCCACCCATCCACACCCACATCTCCAATGCCTGCTGCCTACTCTCATTGTCTTTTCTCATAGCCCACGTTTCTGCCCCATACAACGCTCTCCATATTAAACTCTTCACCAGACTCTCCTTCATTTCCTTACCCAAAGTTTCCATCATATTAAAGCATAAATGAAAGCATATTTCATTGATGCATTAACCAAAAAAATTGCAACATTGCTTACAATGTTGTTTTGTGGGAAATTCGGATGTTGAGCCAACATGTACCCAATGCTGCGACAACCAACATCAATTTCGTGTGCAACAAATCTTTAACTATTGTAACGTTGACACAAGATTGCATCAATGTCGACTGCTACTGTGGTAGAATACCAAATGAATTAATGTTGATTGAAGAATAGATATAAGGGGTCATACATAAACTACGTTACCAACTTAGGGAGGGGAGGGGGTCGCCTAAAACCTTACGGCGGGTAACAAGGGGGAGGGAGGGGGGTTCACTCAAAGTAACGTAGCTGTTACAATGCACCTGTTTACGTTTCTTACTCGTCAATATCACGTCACAATACTACAAGAAATTTGTAATAGGCATAACTCTTACACAGCCCTCTCAAGAGTCTTCTAATAAAATAACTATAATCCACGATATTGGCTCATGGAGGGATAAGGGAACATTGGTTATTGAGTTATAATTAAAAACTCTAGTTTTTTAAACTTCATGTGATTCATGGTTGATTTCAGAATTTGATAATGAATATTTCTTGTTCTAATTGAGATTAGATAGCTCTATTATATCTATGTCGGCTACTATATTTGTCTTATTTCAACCTATCCCTAAAAATAACTTCACTCAATAATTGAGTAAATATTTTTTAATTGAAAGTTTCATTTGCAGAGGCAATGTTGCATATCGGGGGGGGAGGGTTGAGAAAAATACTACGGTTGTCAACGAAGGGGGAGGGGGTAAAAAAAATCACCGAAAACGGTAACGTAGTTTATCCACGACCCCTGAGGAAAGTTCGCATGAGTGGAAACCATTATACATATGCATTCTGGAATGCGTGGAAGTATATGTGTGTTGCATACTTTTAAGGATGGTCATCAGAAAATTATGATGCCAGTGAAGTTTAGGAGGAAAGATTATCTCAACTAATCTTTTATAGCTGCAGGTCCCTAACCCCTCACATGATTTAATGTGACAACTTGATATACATCCAACCCCTCTTCATCCCTTGCGTAAAGCCTATTCTCTTTCTTCCCCTTACCCACTTACCCGACATCCTCCCTTCTGTCACAGCCTTCAGCATCACCTAGGCCCCCCATGCCATCCACCTACTATTCCTCCGTCTAATCTCCTACTCACCAACTGTATCAATAACTTCCATGTTCGTCTTCCTTTCCGTCCACCACACCTTCTCCATTCTTTTCCACACCCACATCTCAAATGCCTTCAGCCTGTTCTAAACCACATTTCTTCACCATACAATGCTAAACTCCATTTTAAACTCTTCACCAGCATTTCCTTTAAATTCACACACAAGACTCCTGCCATTAATGCTCTACTGTTAATAAAAATCTCTTTTGCTGATTCAATTCTCCTTATAATGTCCTTACTACCATGTCAACTATAAAAGAATGTCACAAACAATTTTAACTAAAGAATAGAATGAAGCAGGCTCAAATATTTTTTTGTGTTCCCAACAAAAACAACAATGATTAAGAGGCAAAATCTTTTTACTTTGTCCACTTTGAGAAGGGTTTTCATTGAGAAAATAAGACTAAACTGAGGAAAATATGTACTGCAGAAATTAGGAATAGCCTGGAAGGATAGGATAGATGGATGCATGAGGATATAGGAGTTAAGAGAAATTTCTTTCTACTTTGAAACATGGGCTTTTACAGCAATGTAAGTCTTTTATAATGGCTTCCAGGTTCATCTGCATCTTTGGTTGTTGAACTCAAACTTTTGCTACCATTGCAGGGAGCATTTTCAGGAATAACAACCAATAATTCATCATTCCTGAAGATGCTGCTTGTAATGGCAGTGAAAGTTTGTGTTCAACAACCACGGATGCTGCACAACCCAAAAGCCATTAGAGTAGAAATTTCTTACTAAATCAGAGGGCATAAATCAAGATTGAGGCTTGTGAAAGCAAATGAGCAGAGATAAGCCAGGGACCACTTCAAAGACACATGAGAAGGGATGGAAGAGGGTACGAGAATCTGAGAGCGGACTAAGTCAGATGGCAAAGAGTTCGTAAGTAGATAGCCAAACAACTGCACTTTGTGATCAGTCAGAATTATAGAACTACAGCATAAAAGGTTTGGATTGGAGGTCAATTATAAGATGACAAAGTCTAAGAGTTTCTACAGAAGTAAAGAGGAGGGAATAGCCCTTAAGGAAAGATGGCATTAACCAATGCAAGAGATAAAGTGCATGTATAAGGCTAGTATTTTGGATTTAAATAAATTTTATTGAAAGGACATAAAGTAAGGAATTTCTCTGGCCAAGTAAAAATTTATGAAGAGGCTTAATTAATTTGGTAGACTCTGAGCAAAGGCAAAAGGAGAAAGATAGCTAAAGCACTTTCATGGAGAACATGAGTGTGTTCCAATCGGCTCATTTTACTTATATAGTTTTTTTTAAACAGAGCTAGGTAAAAGGTATAATGACCTGTTATGCAATTAAATATTAATGTAGCACATGCACCAGTAAATAGCACTAGAATTATGACTCTTCCTCATGAAAACATGTTGTATTTACAATAATATTATGTACTTATCATTTTCATTCCAAAAGGAAGGCATAGTCTTCTCAGTGGATAAAAATTATTCCCGTATAAGATTCTTAAAAGAAAACCAAGAAATGGAAATCATATCCACTGTAATTGAAGACACAGGAACATACACCTGTGTAATCAGTAATAGCAATGGAGCACTAGATAGACATTTTAACCTTCAAGTCACCAGTTCAAGTGCAGGTAAGAATTGAATGAATACTTGACATAAATATGAAAAATACTACAATTTTAGATTTCATGATTCTGCTTTAAGTTATTTAAATATTTCACTGATAGCCCTAATCTGATAGAGATGTTAAGGGGAGTGGATACTTTTCAAAAAGCCAGGCATAACAGTCATGTCCTGCTATTTCTGACATCCACTGCACCGATCTCTGGGGGTCCCTTAAAGAGATGGCAGCACCATCTTCCCCAGGACACTGGCCTATGGCCTTCCAAGGAAAGCGCTGGACATCCTCTTCACTTTGCACAATTACAGAAATTGTATCAAACTTAGGTACTTGAGAATATCTGAATTCAAAGACAAAGGATGCAGCTAGGACTTATTCCTCAGTTAATTTTTGCTCAGTTAATTCTCTGATGTAGTAAGCATTAAGCAAACGCAAAATAAATAAGTCCCAGCAATAATTTTCAAGCATCAAGCATTGAAAAAAAGGAAACTTTAAATCTACTAGCGAACTCCATGGGCATGTAGCCTTCGGCCTGGATTTTCAGTTGTGGTATCCACCCCCTTTAACACAATGCTCCAACAGTTCACACTTGAACAAAGAACCTGTTTCATTTACAACATTTTAGCAAAGATTATGTTTTATTCACCTATACCAAGGATGATGAAAGTTGTTAATGCTATTACTGATAGAGGTGATATATTTCACTCATGTTTTAATGAACTTAAAAAATAGTACCATCACATATAAGTGAATTCATGTATGACTGACTCGTCTTACCTTTTTCATTTATACCTGAATGTCATGTTGCTATGTTCCTTTTTTTACTATTTCTTTTTATATTTTTTATTCTGATGTTTGTCTTTCTCAAAGTGAAAGGAGGCACTGCTACACGCACTTCAACCAGTGGTGGAACCATCGCTTCCATCTCTATCATCTTCATAGTTCTTTTGGTGGCAGTTGTGTACCTCATCTGGAGGATTAGAAAAGAGAAGGTGAGCAACTTTTATCAAGGGAGTAATCTCATTATCGTACATAAAGCATACATGCTATAGCTTTAATCTTTATGTGGTTTTTACTGGATTGAAAATATAAGATCAAAATTCCAGAGTGAAAATCATTTTTCTTGACCAGGACTCGAAACTGGATCCCTTGATATTGCCCTGAGTCCTTTTACCAGTGAAGCTACCAAGGTGTCTTTCTCCCTTATGGATTTTTGAAAACTTTAAAGGAAAGGGTTGTTCAGAACTGCCGGATATATGATGTGATAGAAGCAGTCAATGGGTGTGCTTAGGCCCACCATCCATTAGGTTGAAGCCAAACATGGAACACAATGAGGCGTTTGCTCTTTTGATGAATTTTGAGGATAACGGGACTAGCCACAGTATTACCTTTACGGAGTCACCCACAATTGCACATAAGTGCGAAATTCCACAGAGGAAAAATCATTCACCTTGACCGGGACTCAAACTTGGATCCCTCAATATCATGTCGAGTGCTTTAGCTACCGAGGAGAACATTAAACAAATCAAATTAATAAGAGAAAAACTTAGTTGTATTTTATTTTTTCTAAATTTCACTTCAAAAACTTGGGTTTGCACTAAATTTGGGGTCGCAAAATATTCGGGCTACTATGTTAGTCCTCATCACCCCTAAGGACATGAACATACTACTACAGCCTTTGTTCTTGAATATTTTTTTATGCTTCCACAGCACAACCAAGCACCACCAAGCTTTCTTATTTAATAGCCTCCAGTGTTGTCCATCATCCACCATTAAATTGTCATCTCTGCTACACGTATTTGCACCCCACATCTGTTGCTGTGAGCATTAAATTGCATTATCTTTCCTTGCTTTGTGATTGTCTGAGTGGAAAAATTGTTTTCACAAAGTATCTGCCAGGAAATTTATAATATTAAATATAATATTTTTTGGAGTGATAATATGCATTTGTCTCACTCTCTAATATTTATCATTGTGTATAAATTAATTCAAAATTTCAAATAGACAATTGTCCAAAAGATACCTCACAGAGTGAGAGTAGAGAGGTGGATGCTTGACGCTCCAGACCAACCAGATTGGTCAAAGTCGCTTCATACACCAATAGAGTACTCATATATTGGGTTACAACTTGTATCATAAATAACATAATCGTTCATTGTCTATAAGATACCTCACAGAGTGAGAGCAGACTTCACAGAGTGAGATAGTACAATTGTGTACAATTTTTCACCTCTTGAGCTAATTACATAACTGATTACAATGATGAGATTCTTTTCCCCGTTTTGCAGAAACGAGTGAACATGCTGAGTACTCAAGACATCGTTCACTTCCATGAGGGAAATCTGCTCACAATTGATCCACAGATTGGAATAGATGAGCAAGCTGACCTCCTGCCTTACAATAAGGACTATGAGTTTCCGAGAGATAAACTGAAATTTGGTAAATTCTTCAAATAGGCAGTGATGTAACAGTGCAGATGTAGAGAATTCGCCCCGCTATTTTCATTCATTCATACAAAGTTCTCAAATGACCACTATCCATGAGACTGAAGCAAGCATGCCCGCATGCTTAATGTCTGCAGGGACTGGCAAGGTGTACAGTGCACATCAAAAGTGGTAACTTGCTAAAATGAAATGACTGGTCAAGTGGAAACCAACCACAGGGATAAACAGTATCTATTCATCTACAGCTGTAGTTTAACATCTTCTCAACTGAACTCTTACCCTTCATCAAAATGTCTATGGTCAAGTACATTTTTTTCCAGAAATTAAATCAGATTTATGGGTTCCATAGACACTCATGTTTAAAAATAAGTGGTAAATCATGCACTAATCTACCAAAATTAATAATTTTTTTTTCAATGCTTAAAAAGGAATTTGTTTTAGTACCTTCACGCTCAATAACACTCGGTGAAATTAGGGAAGTGTAGCCACTCATGAATAATATAGTACATGTAATTACTCCCTATTTTGAGTAGATGATGCCACCAGCCAAGCTCTTATTTGCTATGATTCAGCCTTTAGATAGGTAACATAAACAAATTCATTTAGATAGTTTCTGGTAATTGTGGCATTCTTATTATTTGCATTTTTTACAAAAGGAGAGTTTTGATTTGGATCCGATATGTCTACATGCTCCACTGAACACTCAAACATCATTTCTTCACTATTCCTTCCCTTCTCCATCACATAAAAAATGCCTAGCCTTCTCTCCTGCCTTGGTCATTCACTTTGCTATGTGCTTAACATTCCAGCCTCTTAAGACTAAGGCTGATGTAGCATCCTGTTCATTTTGATACCAGGAACTTCTGCAACTATATATGTTCATTGTCTTTGTGTTAACTTCTACCCTTTCCTTGGAACTTCTGCAACTATGTTCACTGTCCCTGTGTTAAAGGTCATCTGGTTTTTGCTGCAAATTCATTTTATGCACTTGAGTTTCAGATCTGCTGCAGGTAAAATTATCAGGACAGTTGCCGGTAATGCTCCAGACAACAGCAGCAAAACCTCGAGAGGATAAAATGAATACACATGCAGCAAAAACTGAATGCCCTTCAACAAAAGATTTCTTCCCTTATCCTTAATTCTGCACTCAGTAATTCTTACTTTTTGATCCTTCTCAAAGGTTTATATGGAAATATACCTATATGTATGTACTAACATTTTACAGCCCCAGGCCCTTGTCTCCTACCTGATAGCATTCTCCAGCTAGGCATACATCCTACACTGCTTCATCCCATTACGTCTATTATCTTTCTTCCATTTCCTTGCTTACCCATCATCATCCCCTCGCCCCTAATTACCTGATCCAACCACCTACTCTCCCACCGCCCAATCTCCTCCAGCAGCTTTCTCTCCTCACCTAAAATGCCCAACACTTCCTTGTTTGTCTTACTTTCCATCCACCACACTTTCTCCAGTCTCCTCCACACCCACATTTCAAATGCCTGAAGCATATTCTCATCCTATTTCCTCAAGGGTCCAAGTTTCTGCAGAATACAGCACTGCACTCCATATAAGGCTATTTGCCAATCTTTTCTTTACATTCTTACACTTAACTTAATATGTATGTATATATATCTTTTTAAAAAATGTTTAGTCCCACTTTGAAGCTAGCCTTACATTTATGTCTCCATCCAAAACCTATTTGACACTCCCTCTCCCATGAAGGACCTTAAGATTCAGTTCCAACCTTTTTCACAAGTGCTTCGTTTGAACTGAAAAATGCCATTGTGTACCTATGGGGAGAGTCACTAATACGGGTAAGATGACAGGTTAACATGGTTTTATATATCAACGATATTGCTTATATGTATATAGAATAATATTCATTTTCATAAAAGTCACAAGGCAACATTGACAATTTAATATCATAATTTTATTTATAACATTTATACATTGTTAGGTCATAAAGGCTTTGTCTTCCTCTTGGAAAAGCTTCATTTGTGAAGATCAATAATCCACATTTATTTATAAACAACCATGAATCCATTAGTTTATACGACCATACCTCCACAATTAATTTGGAAATGATAGTATGTTGTGCTTCATCAAATTTTCCTAATTTTGTTGCTGTAACAATTTTATTACCTTGTTGATTATTGTGATGTTTGCAGGCATGTTTCCAAAATCCATGCTCATAAAAAATATCAAAATAAATCTATTCCTCAGAGAATGTAAAAAGTGTATTCTCTAAATGAGACAATAAAACATTTGAACCAAAAGAATGGATATTAATGTGAACTTAAAAGTAGCTAATTCCACTCCAGAGAATGAAAGCATTTAGCCTCAAATTCACGAAAGCACGGGGTAGAATGGCAAAGGTAAAATAAAAGCTAGCAATACACAACATCAGCCTAGGATATGCCAGTCAACCTTTAAACTTCAAAACTTTCCTGTATTAATGATAAAACTTGACACCTGATAATAGCATTAAATGGTTTGAAATTATGGTTGAACTGACTAATATTGGAAAATAAATGTCCTCACTATGTTCCCAGTAATTTCAATGGTCATTATATTGATCAAGATTTTTTCCTTAGAAGAGAAAGTTGGAATGCACTCAGCATCATCCAATTTGGTAATCAGCTGCGCCAGTAAAAACTGAGTGAAATTTCATATTATTATAGTGCTATGCCCAGATATTCCTCAGAAACACACATTGGCATCCTTTAAAGAAGGTGATGTACCTAACGAACCTAAATCAAATTCTTGGCCTTAAAAATTTTCCAAAAAGTGGCATTAATGATTTGAGCTGGTATTGCTAAGATTGTACTCCTCGATAATTTAAAAAATCATATTCCTCAAGTTTCACCCAGATGCATGACATGTGTGTGAGTTCATTTTAATTTACAGGTAAGCAGCTGGGCAGCGGAGCCTTTGGAAGGGTTGTCAAAGCTGAAGCTGAAGGGATAAATGATGAGGAAAAGTTCACGACTGTCGCTGTGAAGATGGTTAAACCTCACTCTGACATTTCTCACTTGAAAGCACTCATGACAGAGCTGAAGATTTTGATTTACATTGGCCACCATCTAAACGTCCTCAATCTCTTGGGAGCGTGCACCACTGAGCTTATTAAAAGTGAGTAGGCACTCTTCATTTACTCATTTATAGTGAAAGAATAGAATTGAAATAAATAAACCGGCATAACATCAACAACGATAGAGGAAATATTTAGCACTGTGAAACTTGTCTTCCATGGAATCTCTTGGGACCACCACAACTTTCCTGGTTAAAGCAGTTTTCCACTTAATTAAGGTCATTCATTTGGATATTCTACCAACTGATTGGTAAGTTTCTTGGACAGTCCTTATCCAAACTTCCTCATTTTCAGGAGATCTTTTCATTTTCTTTCATACAAATTGCTCGCCATCAGGTCCCTCTCAAATCTCAAAATGTCGTCCGTCCATCTTTTCCACCTTCTCTGAACCTCCGCTACCACTTTCCTCTCCAACAATAACCAACACTTCCCTGTTTGTCTTTCTTGCCACCCAGCTTACCCCTTCCATTCTTCTCCAAAACCATATCTCAAAGGTCTCCAGTTTTTATACATCCCCTCTTCGCAATGACCAAGTTTCTGACCCATACAGCACCACGCTCAATATTTTAGTTTTCATCAATCTTTTTCTTGCATTCCTCCTCAGACCCCCTCATCAATTCCCTTCTCTTTGAAAATACTTCCTTGGCCAGGGTAATTTAACATCTAATGTCCCTACCACTAAAGCCATTTTCCTCCAAAATCCTAGCCCATAAGACAAACCTTTTTTCTCAAAAATACATTCTGGAATAGGCCTCCATCTATAGCTTTAATATCTTCAGTTAGGCAGTGTAACAGTGCAAATATAGGGAATTCATCTAGCTATTTCTATTTGTTAAAAAACACAAATATTTATTCTTTAAGTACTAACTGCAATGTGCATAATTATAATACTAGGTGTAAGACTAAAACCTATTCTACAATACTTTCCTGGCCCATAAAATGTACTTTATTACCCTAAAATGCATTACAATATTGGTCTTCCTCTAATAGGCCAAGGCTTTAAGTTATGTTTCCACGCAGCCAATTTTGAGTTGCCGTTGGAGGGGCCCATCTCTCTGCTTTCACTGCAGACTGTGTTAGAGCATGAAGCGAAACGTGCACTCTCCATCACTCAATTGTTTCTGCGATTTTCAGAGAAATAGCTATGATAAAATTGCTGTTTTTTGAAGTTAACAATCCCAGTTTATTTCTATAAAGTGTAAATATATATTAACAGATGTTGACTATAATCTTTGTCTTCTAAATTCTAACCCAAAAATCAAAAGGCAGCTTATGGGCCAATGCATCCTATAGTTCAAGAAATTCAGTATCAATCAATTACAATTTGGTACTATACTTGTAAAGGGTTATACAATCTATCTGATCAATAACTTCTATTCCACAAACCGACTCACATAATATTCACCTTGCATATCATCACCAATGACCATGGTAAACAGACTAATTGCGACAGGTCCATGGATCATACAGTAAGAACACTATTAAACCCTCTCATCTGTCTCTCATCACCCATTAGGGACTTAAATCATTCATTCAGCTCAATAAACCCTTCTGCTTGATTTTTCACAGAGGAACTTCTGGTGATCGTGGAATACTGCCGTTACGGAAATCTTCATTCATATCTTCAGCGCCATAGGGACTCCTTCATCAATCAAATCAATCCAGTAACAGATGAAATTGACTTCACCATTGGCCAAGATGCTATTGCAGAACAAGTAACTGAGGAGTATGTAACTTTACTGTGTTATATTTCATGCTTCTAAATAAATTTTAAATTTCAACTCCAAATTAATGGACCAATAGTGTTAATAGTTAACAACTGATACTGATCTGAATGTTGTTTAAGACAAGCAGTAGCCTCATCATATATTACTCATCAGCTATATTAACTATAGTCAGAGGAATGTAATTATGATGCATGACCTTTTTTATGAGGGTTGTGTAAAAAATAAGGTTCTCAAATTTTTTTCAGGTGTAAGACATTTTTTTTTAACTGAAAAATACATCATTGGAAAGCTTTATTTCTTATCTATTTTTCAACATAATCACCAGATTTTTCAACGCATTTTTTTTGACGACTAATCCACTTTTGAAATCCAGCTTCAAAGAAGTCCGCCGCCAGTCCGTGGAGGAATTTGGTAACCGCTTCCTGCACTCCTTCATCAGTCTTGAAACGTTGTCCACCCAAGTGTTGCTTTAATTTTGGAAACAAGAAGTCATTCAGTGCAAGATCAGGGCTGTAGGGAGCATGTTCAACGAGATCCCAGCCAAAATTGTCGATTAAATCCTTGGTTTGGCGAGAGACGTGCGGGCGTGCATTGTCGTGGTGCAGTCTAATGCCTTTCGTCAGTCTTCCTCTCCGGCGATTTTGGATGACTCTTCTGAGTTTTTTCAAGGTCTCGCAATAATTTTCCGAATTTATTGTGGTCCCTCGAGGCATAAACTCAACAAGCAGGACGTCCTTACGGTCCCAAATACTCAGAAGAGCCATCCACTAAAGTATATCAAACGCCATGGATTAAAATGGATTCTTCATGCTAATTATCTTACCTAATTAGTGGAGTTCTTCTTCCCAATAAAAATTATTACTTAATAATTTATACTGGGAAGAGGGAATGATATTCTGAACTTTGGTGATAGGGAGGGAATTGAGCAAAAAAGGTTGAGAGCCACTGATGTATATGCAGATGCTAAAGCTGTACTTCTTATCAAGCACTAACATTGAGCCATACAATAGTAGCAAAACTTGGTGGTAGTCACCAGAGCAAAATGTGACATAAATGAGGGGAATACGCAGAGGGGGGATGAGTGCACACATGGAAAGGGTTGGCAAAGGAGCAGAAGGGAGAGGATAAACCACATGGCAGGCAACACTGCCAACATGATTACCTTGAACCTAAGAGGGTGGGGAAGTGTCAGCAGCATATGTTATATGAAAATATTTATGGTCCAAACAAAAGTGCATCAAAATACAGTGTTTACAACCCATCGGAGAAGCCCTTCTAGAAAATTGGATTAAGAGCCTCAGAGCATTTTTGTCAGCGTGAAAAACCAATTAAGCTCTCTGAAATTGGCAAGGAAAGTTTGTGACCTTGGGAACCCTGGTTGTCTGCAGAAAACACGGAGACTGACTTACTCTTGGAGACCAACTTATTCTCCCATGCGGAGCTAGTTTGTAGGCAACAGACCCTCCCAATGAAAAGGATCTTCTGGGTAGCTACTGTTATGTTTTGCTACCACTGTTTATAGTCATTCACATTCATCTATACCTCTATACTACCCGATTAGCTGCCACAGATGTATGGCAGGGGGTGTCAGAAATAATATCCATGAAAGGGGGGGAACTGGGAAAAGGAATGGGGAATGAACATAGGTGAATAGTATCTTAACAATGTGGCTTATGTTAGTTTCCCACTGTTTTTATTATAATCATAAATGGAGCAAGGAAAGATGGGTTTTTGTACCCATAAGCTTGACAGTGTATCTCTCTTATTTTATCGCTCCTATCAGTTCTAGAGATACAGAGCAGGGTCAAAATTATATCCTCCATGTCACACTGAAACACACCTGATCTAAAGGTTTTTGAGTAATCTAAGCCTTGCATGTAGCCTCCGAGTCTCTAACGGCTTCCAACCTAGTCCTTCCATCAGCTGTGTAACACTTTCTACTCACTAGTAGCAGTTTTTAATGAAGTTCGCAGCTTTCCTTTGTATTTATTTACTTCTCGAATGAAATTTTTCTGAGCAGGGTCACAAATGCTCATGGTGTAGCCGAGACGTAGCCTAACCAGAGCAAAGTAGCATCTCACTTTCACTTTTTCATTGGAGAATCTTCCTAAAATTTGTAAGATAAATGCTTGTTTCTTGAATCCAATGCCACAAATGTTTCATATGTGTTTCTCACACGCTAGGTTTTAAGTTACAGAGATTTCCAGCATTGCTACAAAAAATGAGAGTCCAGGAGAAAATTATCCCAGGTATACAATAAAATACTGTGCCAAGTAAAACTCTTCTAACATTTTTTTAAATTAATTAGTTCACAATCCACATGGTTAGGAACGCCACCTAATGTATGCAGGTGATAGGCTCCTAACTACCTGGATTCAATATCTACAGAGATAGGGAGGAAGCAGGCGAGATGTTGTGGAATATGAACATAATAAGAACTAAGATATTACAATTTTCCACAGATAAAGTTTTAATCGTCCCAGGTCGATTGAAACTTTATCTGTGGAAAATTGTAATATCTTAGTTCTTATTATCTACAGAGATCACAGCTAGACAAATGTAAATTTTTAAAACTAGCATATTTTCCTGCTAACAAAACAAGCTATTGTCCCATATAAAATCACAGAAAAACACCTGTCACCTTATATGTTTAATGCCAAGGTTTCATTGAAATTTGTTGAAATCTTTGTGATATGAATATTTTAATGAGAGGAAAGACGAAATAAGCATGATGACTTTACCGATCAGGCCTTATTTGTTTTGGTATTTGGTAAAATATCACTCCTATTTGCCACTGTAAACAATATTAAAGGGTGATAGAAATGTTACACAATTATTTTAAAAAACTCCATGTCCAAAAAAGGGGTGCGTCTCACATGCCCGTGCATCTTTTAAGCTGGAAAATACATGACTCAATAAAAATTGGCAGAGCCACCTTCAGTTGGAGTGATTGGGTAGCACATGTTGAGTACAGGCAGTTCCCGAATTATGTCATAGATGCGTTCCGACACTAGCAGCGTAAGTCGAAATTCACAAAAGTCAAAAAAAAAGTCTGAAATTACTCCGCAACTGAGTCCGTGCCCTCAAGATTACAGTCGATTCTGAGAAATACGGGAAAGGACAACTCTTACTAACATTACGGCACATGCGCTCCTTGAAATCAGGCAACAAGCCTTCCAAATCCGTAACTTTGGTAATTCTCCATCTTTTTTTGTAAGGTTGCCGCTTACGTAAGTACGGATTTACATAAGTCGAGGTTTACGTAACTCGGAGACTGCCTGTAAATCAATCATGCATAACATGAAATCTGTGAGAGTGACTCTTTTGAAAAAACATATTTGTTAAATCATTTGACTCATTTTTAAAATAGCAGGTTTCATAAAATAAACATTCAATAACCTACTACTTTACAGGATCTCTCTGGATCCTTCTGGACCAACTAGCAATGGATCTAATGTGACATTCAATAATTCATCGGGCCAGCTGTTGTACTCTGACTCATCGGGTATGTCAACTGTTAATCAGTAATAAAAAGATACTATATTGCCTTAGGAAAGAATGAGCTCAAAGATTTTATTGATTTTTATCAAAAGTTAATCTGATTATGTATCATTATTTTAAATATGATCATTTGCCTATTTTTCTAGGAGAGAACTCAATAATGGGAGACTTCACAGGAAGTACTGATATGCCCACTCAA
Organism: Pyrrhosoma nymphula; assembly: GCA_963573305.1. NCBI lineage: Eukaryota > Metazoa > Arthropoda > Insecta > Odonata > Coenagrionidae > Pyrrhosoma > Pyrrhosoma nymphula. The sequence continues at coordinate 81,862,961 of OY754334.1, read as the reverse complement.
ATGTGGAACATCACCTACAAGTCTGATTTCAAGGGGAAACTAGCAGTTCCTTTATGTACAAAAGACCTACTGAGTTGGTCATATCAGGTAGCCAAGGGAATGGAATACCTTTCAAGTGTTAAGGTGAGATTATGAGATCCAACAATCCCATTTGACAGCTGTTCAGTAGGGTGTATCACGAAAATATTTATTTTGAAATTCAAAATTGCAAGTGAATAACACGTTGTCACTGTGATCACATATGCACCAAAAAAAATTTGAGTCAAATCGTAAAATGTTTAGGTCTCCCGGAACGGGCTTAAAGTTTGATTTTGTTGTCAAAAAACGTAGATTTTCAATTTTTTTAAAAACGTAAATACAAAACAAATTTTTGTTTTCAAGTACAAAAATGTAAAGTTTAAAACGTGAGTTAACAGTAGAAAAGAATTACACCAGTCGCGTAACATTTATGTCTCCCGGATAAGGGTAAAAAAAGTCATATTTGTGCAAAATTAAGGTCTGTTTTTGACAGTTTCAATTACTTGTATTCAACTTATTTTATTTATAATTTTTCTTTTAACCATACAAATAAAAAGTATTACAATCTAATGTGTGTTTACTAGGCCGAAATTGTCCTTTATTTTTTTAATTAAGCATATTTGCGAGTAAGAGAAATGAAAAAAGGATTTTATTTTCAAAAGGAAAATAAATATTACAAATATTAAAACGTTAAGCTTGAACATGTAATTCAAAATGAATCTTGATTACATAATCTATAGATCTTGATAATTGATGAAAATTTCAGAATGTTATAGATGACCGTGGGGAATAGGTTTATTTTAATAGGTATGTGACATCTCAGGTATCAGCAGCTCTCGTAACCTGTAACCAATGTTTTTAGTTAGGCTGATTTTAAAGAACAATTTCTAGCAACTCATCTATATGCTTACAAAAAACAAAAAATATTAGAAAGAGTTGATTGTTTCCAAAAAAGTAGATATTTTATATTTATAGAAAATAGTCTTAATTGATGTTTATTCCTGGGCTGTTGCAGATGCGATGTTTCGTTTCAAACTTTGGAAGATATTTTCTGTCCAGCAATAGATCTAATCTTGATCTAATGAAACCATCTCTCTCTTGGTAGCCTCAAACGTTATTAGAAGCTTCAGTAACCTCATTCACAATTCTTTCCACTGCTTGTGTGTAAGAAGGAATTTTAAACTACTTTCTATCGCTAGTTCCTGTTTCAACGATCAACTCTAGCTCTTGCTTGCTTAAGTTAGTTAGGAGAGGTGGTTCCGTTACTGTTGTAGAATGCCAATCAATAAGATCTACATAGTCCTCTGCATCAAAATTAACTTGTGGTGGTTTGAAACCTCTCTTTGCTTTTAAATCTGTTTGTAGAGCTATTTTTATTCTTTTGCTTACCAGACACCTTATATTTTTTCGTGAATCAAACAAAATTCCCAAAAGAAGATGTTCTGGGTGTACCATAAAAGCATTTCTCTGTAGCGTTGATTGAAAAACAGCCTTCAGATCACCTTCTAAGTACTTTATGTGTTGTACAATCTTAAAAAAGTTTTGTGAAGCATAAATAATCCTTTTATGACATTTAATTGTAAACCATGAGGGAGCATAAACTTTTATGACAAACTCAGCCAGGTTTTTCAACTGAGGGGTTGGATCAAGTGATGCAATATATAAGCGTTAAATTCTTTTTGCCATTGTCAGCAATCTTACATGGGAGATGTTTCCTGGGTTTCTGCTTGCCAACTCTTTGGAGCATTCGCCTGCTAACACAGCTTGACATATATGCCAGAGATATTTCTGGTCAGTGCTCAAATCCTTAAAATCAACCTCTGTAAAAACGCTATATATTTTATTGTACTCAACAACTGGTAAATCTTGACATCATGCTAAACTTTTTCCAATTGGGCTTCTAAAAGAATTGAGCCCAGAAGTTGTACCATCAAGGGCAACCATAACTTTCCTAAGCGGCAATTCGTTCAAGTGAAGCAAACAAACCACTGCTTGTACTAGGCATTTAAAGCCTTTAGAACAATAAAATTGATCCATTATAGACTACAGTATTAGATGCAGTACCATCACAGCCAAGAGCTTTAATAATTTTCTCATCAATGCAGTTTTCTTTCATGAATTTCAGTATGGATGATACTGTCTTACCCAGAGCCACTGGCTGGAGTAACGTGTCCAAAATATGTTGAATTTGGTTCTTCAAACAAAGATATGTATTCTTCTTGTATATTTATCCAGACACATTTACCACTAAAAATATCTTAACTTACTGTTTCATCTTTTCGACCACCGAAATAGCACCCCACCACAGTAACTTGTCGCAGCGTTCGTACGCAGCCGCGAGACGCACCAGTGAAACCACACCTGAGTGTAGCATTCACCATTTCTTAATAATATTCTCGCTACTTCAAAATGCTGTAAAACAATACGTACAATATAAACAAATAATTGAAATTAATCTGAAGGATGGATTTATAATTGAAAAATAGGTGTGCTTGGTAAAAAATGTACATTTTCATGTAGATTCCGGGAGAGGTAGATGTTACATGACAGGTATATATTTTTTACTACTGTTAAATAACATTCGAAACTTAATATTTTTGTACTTGAAAACAAAAGTTTGCTTTTTATTTAAGTTTTTAAAAAAATTGAAAATCTACGTTTTTGGCAAAAAAGATCAAACTTTAGGCCCGTTCCGGGAGACCTAAACATTTTACGATTTGACTCAAATTTTTTTGGGTGCATACGTGATCACAGTGACAACGTTTTATCCACTTGCAATTTTGAATTTCAAAAAAAGGTTTTTCGTGATACACCCTACTGTTCAGCTCCAAATAATCATAGCTCACTGCTTTTTACAACCTTCCCTGTCAACTAAATTATGAACTGTATGCATATTAATTTGCATGCAAAATTATATCAAATCTCACGTAATATACAGGTGAGTGATTCCTCATAAAAATAATGTGTATATTCAAGTTTAAGTTGAGAAATTTTCATCTTTTTTTTGGCTGGTGAAAACCTACCATCAACTTATAGCTGAGTTACTCTGTATACATGAGGTGATTTTATTGAGGTCAAATATTTCCATGTACCGGCTGCATAAAACCTCATGTATTTCTATTTCCCAAAATCCTCAGAGAATATTGACCAAGAAATGCATTACATTTATGATCTAAGTTTCATATTAGAGCCTACCACTGCCAAAAACACTTTGTATTTCCGCTTGTCAATATAAATCCACTCCACCAGGCCAATTGTATTGTGAAAATATCAATTGATCGTCCTAAAAACACTAGGATTTCCCAATTGGCTTCCGGTGATGCTAGAGCCGTAAATCCTTATGTATGCTGACTGATAAATGGCATATTTTTTACATGTCATTGCTTTTTATAGCTTAAGAGTTGAATGATACATAATATGACCATGACATAACTTCCTCAACATGCAACAATGCCGAAAATCACATCAAAGAACATTATAGACAATGACATGCCCAATCATTTCAGAGCTAATGACATTATGGATAAATATTTAGGAAATTTGTCAATCTTTTTTTCTCAGTTTTTATCGCTCTTTGTTTGAATGTTCATGCTTGCACCTTTAATGGTTTAATTTTATATCACAAAAATAGGAGATGAAGCATTTTTTTCATTTCAACTTTTCAACTTACACTCAAGTCACACATTTTATTAGATCCTTTTTGGGTGAAATGGAGACTTTGACATATTCTCGAAAATGTACAGTATGCTGTTTGATGCACCACTGATCATTTCTTGGTTCTACTCAGCCCTTTTTTGAGATCAAGAATGGAAGAACTTACATTAACCCTCCCAAGCCACCCATCAATATGTACTTCTTTAAAGTTACACTTAGCACCCAAAATTATCCCAGGGAGACCCGCCAGTCGCTTTGGAAGAGTAGGTAATGCTCCATTTTCATTAGAAGTAACAAGGAGAGAAATAACAGCAAGTTATCTCCTTTGCTGCATTATGGATACATAAGAGTTAATATTTTTATAACCAGTAATTAAAAATACACAAACAATTTATAGGTGGTTTAAGTGATACACAAATTACTACTACCTACTCCAAATATACTAACATAACTTACACTAGCTATAGTGATACATAAATGTATGGTAAGCACAATGAAAAAGTCATTCACCTGGCCTATGCTAATTCAGCAAATCTGGCTAAGCATCTCAAGTCCAGGTTAAAGATTTTTTTCAAAGTGAATTTCTCACATTTGCTCTGATATTTTGATTAGGAATACAATCTTTTCTTTTTTGCATGTATTTGACAAAAATATTTAATCAAAGAATGAATAAATCATCGCTACTACATTTAGGAAATCATATAAACCTCTTGTTAAAAAACTCAGTATTTTACCCAAACACCTATTTTTTTTGTTAGTTCTCTCATTTTTTTAAGTTTAATAATGATTAATTTGGTCTAAATGAAACTTTTCATGACTACAATAATATTATTAATAAACATGAATTTTCAGATAGTACATGCAGATTTGGCAGCAAGGAATATATTGTTGGCAGATAACAATATTGTGAAAATTTGTGACTTCGGACTCGCAAGGAATCTTTACAAAAGCATTGACTACAAGAAAAAGGGGCAGGTAATGATTGAAGAACATGATCAAAGAAAAACCTGTCTCAGGAGCATGCTTAAAACATGAAGCTCATGTATAAGCCTGATTTAATCTTTTGTCTCCATATTCAGGACCCACTACCAGTAAAATGGATGGCAATTGAGTCCATCGAAGACAGAGTTTTTTCAACCAAGTCAGATGTTTGGTCCTTTGGCATTGTTCTTTGGGAATTCTTCACTCTTGCCAAATCTCCATATCCAGGTATGTCATAAGTTAGAAACAAATGACCCAAATAACACCATATACTCAAGCATTGATGTACTCATACGAAGTGCAAAATGATACCTCAGAATGTTGTTTATTTTGCATCAATTCAGAATTACCTAATTTCTGTCAAAAATTTTTGAAATTAAGAATTTGGCAACATTAACAGATTAAATTTGTTAGACAAACACAGAAATGCTAACGCAATCGCATAGATCTTTACAATCCAGTTCTCCAATTTAAATTTCTATTGCCAGCCCTTGTGGTGGCAGTGTAAAGTTCTCACCTTCTAACATGTCTTGAAAATGATTTAAATCATTGAAGCATGTCATAAGCTAAGTTAAAATAAATTGCGGACAGTAGTAAAACTGTTTTACTCATTTCCATTCATATCTATTGCATCTCATCTGGTGCTCAACTATGACTGCTTCCCCAAGTCTGAAGAATTTAGGCCTTCCCTAGCTCCCCCCAATCAGCCCAGATTTTAAGAGTCCGAACTCCCTTGCCTTCACAAGAAGAGGAAAATAATCTCCTAATTCTCTACTCCTGCACACAATGTTTGCAGAGAAAAGAAGCTGTCGCAGCAGAGTTAAATACCAACAAAAATTCAGATCTACTCCACAGAAAACTTCACTCTGGCAGCAGTCCATAAGAATGAGCTACCTCATTTTTCTCTAACAAACCCATGGCTAACAGTTTTTGCTCATTATTCAATTACTGTAAAGTCCTACCACACATGTGAACAGCATACTATGTTATTGTTTTAATCATGACCGGCAATGATATTTATTCCAATGATTCACAGGGTTGGAGGTCAATGAAGAATTCTTAAAAAGGCTTATGCAAGGTTTCAGAATGGAGAAACCTCAATTCAGCACACATAACATGTAAGTACTTTCTTTTCTGTGAAGTAATATTAAGAAAAATGTGTTTTGTAATCATACAGGGAGGACATTTATCTTTTATTTTGATACATGCAGGTACATGTATCCTTATTTCATGCATTGTACACATATGCATGCAATTATTGTTGTATGTTATCCTCATTTTATTTATGTACATGTAGGCATTAATTTGCATTACCTTTTTATGACATTTGTTATGCCTTAAAGTTTTGACAAATGAATTTTTTGCATGAGCAGATATGTTGCATGAGCAGATACCTTGAGCTTTTTAAGGCAATCTATTCAAGCCGATACATCGGCACCTTGAGCATCTAAAGCCCGTTTCACATGATACCTGACCCAGCACAAGACCTAGTATGTATAATAGCTGATACTAGATATTGAGCATGGAATTCAGAATGATTGGTGCCATCCTAGAAGATTTCACATGATCTTATTGAGGTCTATTCTGGATTTCCTCCATGTTAAATTCTGCATTACTGCTGACATTTCGATAGCCGATTCGTCCATCGTCTTCAGGGCTGAATGTCAGTATTGTCAGGTTGGCCGGTATATATGCATTGATTTGCTGCTTCTCATCTTTTTAAAAACCTCTTGGATCCTCCTTAATATAGGTTTCCATGAGTTATGAAGAAATAACACGTGCAATTTTCCACAAAAATAATTGTGGAAATTATTATTCTGGAAAATTGCGCGTGTTATTCTTCATTATGTACAATTTCTACTCAATTTTGCAAGAATCTCCCAATTTTATATTTCCATGCATTGCTGAGAGGGTAACCTGATTGACCTCGAGCTGAATTTCAATGGCTTCTTTCGTCAGTCTTCCTTTTTCAGTAGTTGTTCCCATGGCAAAGAATGTTTGCCTTGTCCCCCTTGTTGGTGTGGTCCAGGTTAATGCGGTGTTCAGCAATGGCAGATTTTTCAGACTGGCCCAGCCTGAAATGTCTGTGGTGCTCCCTTGACGCTGGTAGCAATTGTCCCGCCCGTCTCTCCCACATATGCCTGGCCACATTCCCATGGTATCCGATGAACTCCTGGGGTCAAGAGGCCACAGGAGTCTTTTGCTCTCACAAGTTAGTTCTCTCAATGTGGCCGGAAGTAGGTCTATAAGTCATACCTCCTTAGAATTCTGAAAATGTTGCCAGGAACTGTGGATACGTAAGGCAGGGCAGCCCTGACCAATGGTTTTGGCTGCTCCTCTCCCGTGATGGTTTCTCTAGGGTTGAAGGTCCTTTTGAGAGCAAACCACTCAGAGCTTTTTTCACATGATCATTGAACTTGCACAGGTGGGGAAGTGGTATTTTCATTCATATCTTAAAACATGTCTACTAAAACATTAAATCAACCAATCAATGACAGCAGGTAACCAAAACAGTAGTTAGGACATTTTTATTCTTAGTTGATTTCATAGCCTGAAAATTACTGATACCCAAAATAAGGTATGGATGGTGCTTATTTCAGAAAGAGCACATTGCACAGCAGCTGTAAACCCCTAACTTGATTGGTCTAAGGCTACTAGGTTCTACTGGGAGAAACTAGTACCTACCACATCAATTATGAAATCAAGAACCTCAGCTAGTATGTATGATATGGATTATGCTTGTTATCCAGCATGTTGATTCTGTAACAAATGATACTGGAAAGCTATCATGCTATCGAGTATCCTCGAGCTTTCGTTGTATTAAGTATCATGTAAAATGGGCTTAAGGGTTAAATTAGACAATTTTAGTCCCAAGATTTGGCTTTTTGCTTAAAAATTGTCATTTTAACAGTGCTACACTTATGCATGGACTCAAATAAATTTTTCCTGAATATGTCGCAATAAATTGGGTGTGTACCTTGCATGGCCATGTATCTTATACTCAAACAAATACAATACATTTTTCTAAGAGGAAGACGTAAAGGCTTAAACTCTCCATAACCTATGCTACATATGAATGAAGTTTTCTTGGATTTCCAACCGGGTGAATTTCCATAGTTGCCTAAATTTTGAGGTCCAACACTTTCCGTTTCATCAGGGATATGGAAAAGCCATGAGTCACATGACACAGAACTTGTTGGGCATCAAAACATTGGCAGCTATGGAATCTCTCACCCAGTTGAAAACCCGAGAAAGCTTCATCCAGATAATACACCTGGAAAGCACCACATCCTTCTCCTATGCTTCATATAGTGCTTTATTTCATCTACAGTGCCTCATTTTAATCTCTCCAAGCTTTCCTCCTTCCTACCACCTCCAAAACTTCTAAGCTGATGTTTCTTTGTGCCCTATATGTCATCTCTAAAAAATATCTCTGTCTTTCCTAAGTCTCCTTTCAGCTTCAGACCTCAGAGACTGCAGGTTTCTGAATCTCACAACATCATGCAACATATCAACCATAAGATAAAATATTTTATTATAATGCTTTGTTAATTGCAATGAATGATAACTTTTTTTAATTTATTACAATTTTCAGTGAGATAACGTAGTTTTAACCCTTAAGTTGCTGCAGATAGAGCACATGTTGTCCACCCTCTGCGGTGAATATCTATTTGGACGATTCGGACGGAGCCTGTCCCTCCTTCCCACGGGCTGAGGCCGGGCAGTTATATAACCCATGTAATCCCCTCCCGACCCTTTTCTCAGGATCCCAGGGGGTGGGTACCGGAACTTTATGAGGGATTAGTGGGACTTTGAACAAATTTTGAAAATTTGTTTATAGGCATAATTCTCAAAAACGAATATGACAATATTTTTTTCTAGCAATTTTCTGATTAGTTTGATACCAAACACCAAAGAAATCATTGATAATTGAGCAGGGTGTGAACATAAGACAACTTACTTTTGAGACAACCATAACCCATTGAATGAACAATCGGAAGAAATGGCCGTACTCATTGCGGTGGTATGCGATCCCTAAAGAGCATGGGGAGTGGTTTGGGTAAAAGGGTGGATTACCAAATGTCCACCGCTGGAAAGAAAGAGTTTGGGTCATAAAAATATGAAAGGGCTGAGAGCAGGTAGACAGAGAGGGTCAAACATACAAGAACATTTTTCCCAAAGTTGCCGGTACACACGTACATGTACTTTTCCCGCAGTCGAAGGGTTAAATCAGATTGATTGAATTTACTTATGTATAAGGTATTGTATAACTTTTTGTGGCAGCAGCCACTGGTAAGGTAGTAAATTAGCCCTCCAAATGACTTCGACACCTCATCAAAACTCTGTTGATCCGTTTCACCAGAACTGTCCCTTTAACACCTCCCTTCTTAACATTCTCTGTCTTGATGGTGTTTGGATCATCTTCCACTCCCCACATGTTGAAACTTACTTACTGCTATGATCCATGTATTTTTCAATATGCCTACTATACTCTTAAATATCACCCTAAAACATATATTATCCTTATACATTCTCTTTCCTAGTTTCATATTTTATCAAGGCAATATTTAAAAAGAATGAAAGAAGCTCATTGGGAAATAAATAGAGCACACCACAGGATAGTCCTATGATGATCAATCAATAGAAAAACATCTCACTCATAACACTAATGATGTTGATAACCATTAACAATCGCTGTACAAAAAGTAATTTGCTTAAATTTGAGCTGCAACTATTGACAACAAAGCCTTATAGATTTGAAGTACAGTTGTAGTACATAATAGTTTTAATTAGCAGAGTGCACATACAGCTTGGTCATTTTCAACTACATTATGTATAATACTGATCATATAATGCTTATTTTGGTAATAGGTACCGAGTAATGTTAAAATGCTGGAAGGACAAACCAATTGATCGTCCTACCTTCACTGAACTGGTGCAATGGATTGGTGACACCATGAATGCTGAAATGAGAGAGGTAAGGAAATACCCTACGCCAATGACTTTGGCATTCCAAATGCCAACATATCCGTAAATAACATTGGTCAGCAAAATTATTCTCCCACACTTAAGTCAGTAAAAGGGCTATCTGTAAGGGTAAGATAGCTTCAGTTTCCTATTTTCGTTTATTCCGAGGATATTGCTAAATGTTTCTAAGACAATCTCATTTTTACTCAAAAACATCACATTAACAGTAAAAATAGTCTACCTCAAAAGCAATTAGGTTTTTTCACAACCAAACTATCTATCAGGGTGAATATTTAATGTTCCTTCTGTTGGGCCCCAGGTATTTCTTTCAGTAATTTGACTTGCATTTCATTTTCAACATGCCCTCACCTCTCTAAATGTCCCCCAACCACCTTTCCACGAATCTGCCCCGCTGACTTTCTTTCCTCTCCAACAACATCCAACAACTCCTCATTCATCTTCCTCACTCCCCAAGAGATGAAATAGTAGGCTCACAAAAAATATAAAAATGGTGAGATTTTCAAAAATTAGATGCAAGCTTTCTTAAAGAGAAAAAGGCAAAGGCCAAGGGATTGAATGGGTTGAGTCAGTTTCACTCATTGAAGTCAACATTGAAAATCCCTGTTATATAAGACCTCTACATTTTCAAAATATAAATTCACATAAAACTATTTAGACCTCAACTAACCCAAATTGTCATGATTCCCAGACTAAGGAACATTTCTCAGTTTCACAGTTTTTATCATGGCCGTGGTAACTGCAGGATTTCTAATGGGAGAATGCATTTATTTTCTATGCAAGCATTGAATCAGTCTCACATTTTACAAAAAAAGGACATGATTTAAGCAGAAAATTAGGGATGTGTCAATTCTCGATACCACCGATTCTTGTGGATTGGTATCGGTATTAAGAATCGATTGCATAAAATGGATACTGGTACCGGTGATACCTATACGAAACATGACTGGTTAAGTCTGACTTCACCGGGTGGCCGGTTCTGACTGGCTGGTTGTCATGGTGATCGCAATCTTTTTTTCCAAAGAAATTTGAGTTACAGCAGCATACAGTAGTTTCTGCCACAAGGAATTCTTTAATGGTTGATTTCTGTTTTCAGTAGTGCCTTTAGGCACTACAGACAGTTGCTATAGGGTGCCAGCAACTCTACCATTTTTTTTAATCTACCTCCTGAAAACTATCGTACTATCGTAACTATCGACACACAAGGCGTAATTTTACGACCGCAGCAGACGATATCGGCTTACATATAACCCCTCAACGGTCTGTTAGAGCATTTTATTTTTATTTTATACTAAACATGTTTTGTTATTAAACATGACATTTGTTATTAAGCATGCTTTTGTAAGAATAAATATAAATTTTTGTATTATCAAACAGTTTATAAATTCAGTTATGTCCTCAGAGTGCAATATCAGAAGTTTTTACCCAAAGCAAATAGTATATTCAAATTTTTGTATTTTCAAGTTGTATTTTTAGACTTTATGGAAAATTTTTACCCTAATTTATAGGAAAACTAGGTAAAAATAGGTATATATGCATAGGTCGATGGTATCGGTAGGTAACCTGAATCGATTTTTCAGTAATCGGAATCGGTATCAAGAATCGATAAATTTTGGTATCGACTCATCTCTACTGAAAATATTAATAAACTTGACAGTGGTAGGCTTCACTTCGTATAATAAGTACATACATACTAACTTTGGCCTTTTATTTGAATCCATTCATATTATAGCATTACATCGAGCTGAGTGAACCCTACATGAATGAGAATTACAAGTTTGGGAATACAACAAATGACTACATCAATGCAATACAACAAAGCAATTCTGATTACATCCAACCTGAGACACCTAATCAGAGTTTTTACATGAATGTTGGCCCACTGGGACATGAACACCAAGAGCCACTGAAAACAGTTTTATTTAAAAAACTGGATTCTACAATATCAGAAGACTCTGACTACCTGTCTATGATAAAATAGACATGTGTGTAAACAAAGTTGATAAGAAGCAGCAAATAATAGATGATATGAAAGTTAAATGGAATAGCAATTAAAGTGCATAAAATTTCAATGCTCACACATGTTAAGCTAAGGAACTTGTACAGTACAAATGACCAACAAAAATTTTTAATAAAAATAATTTCATAGCTCTGGCATGATTATTTCTTTACCACATTCAGTAAAACCTCTAACCTCACGAACATCTGCACAATAAAGACCTCTCCATAACGAAACTTTGTCTTGTTCCCAGTACCATCCTATGTGCAGTGCATGCAGAAACTCCCTTCCTTCAGGAAACTTCCATAGAACCAAAACTTCACAGTGTGACAATTTTTCCAAACATTGCAATTGAACAAGTGACAATGTTGGGTTTATTCTCTGGGAATGTGGCATATGATGCACAACTACGTCTCCTGTGCTACAATGTAGACTGGAGACGAGAACAACTTGTTCATATTAACCCCAAATGAAATTCACCTTGAATTACGATGGCTTGGTGATGTAACTGGCTAACACCCCTGACCTGCAATTGGGAGATCCGGGTTTGAATCCCAGTCAAGTCAAAAGATTTTTTCATGGCGAATTTCACTCTCTTTGGTGTAAATTTTCACGGCATGAAGTCAACACGAGGGCCCAAACAGTAAGTTGATCTCTTGCCAGCCTAATTTCTATTCCCAAAAATAGTTAAAAATGCCTTTCTTTGGATTCCATTCGCATGATACCACAGGTGATGTATGAACTATTATTCTTGCCCTCATAAGTCCTGCTTACATGGTTTGGTGGTCAGCAAATGCAAATACAATTAGGATATAAAGCTCGAAGGCATTCCAGGTTCAAGACTGGTTAATATGCAATTTTTTTAACCTCATTATGTATTTAATGTACTGCATAACAAATTAATACCTCTCATTTAGCATTTTTGTCATCAATTTGACTTCAGCGTTAATCAGATAGTGACTACAAGGAAGAATTTCACACCAAAAAGCAAGTGAATTTTAATGTGGAGGCCGTCAGGGGATCAAGAAGATAAGAATTTACCATTGCTAGGGAAACTAGCAGGGCCGGTTTGCAGAAAATTTCAGCCTGGTTACCCTTGCTGGGGGAGGGGATAGGGAATGGGGGATGCGTTTAACCCCTGCCAAAAATTTAATTGACAGGGCACCCTGAAAGGGCACTAGTTCAGAAAAACCCTATGAAAGAAGAGTTATTCTTTTATGCCTTTGAGCCCCAGCCATTGATTCATTAGCCATCAGGGGGGCAGGTGGATTGGCTCAGGGGCTCTTAAGCTACAGTCCCCCCTTTCCTACCAATCTAAAGACCTTGTGCCACATACAGGTTGAGGTTGACAGATGTGGGGTACTCAACACAAAAGCATCCAACCATGAGCTAGGCAATCAATTTTTGCCTTAAAGTTAGCAGTCTGCACTTTGCAGGTGGTTAGGGGATCAATACACCAGAGTTGCTACAGATCAGAGATAATGAAATTCCAAGACTTCTCCAGGCCAAAATTTTATTTTAACCAGGTGAAAATTCCATTCTTTGGAGTGTATTGTAAAGAAGGCACAAGATTTGAAGCACAACACATCAACAAATGTACCATGGGGGAATTAAGTTTTCCAACAAACAGAGTGCCGCCTCCATCACTCTGAAGGAAAATCGGCTTCCTTTCTGATTAGTGGTGGCCAGGGGCGGCATGGCCAGGGTGGGAAGGCGAGGATTCCCGTCCGGGCCCCGGTCAACGCAATAGGTTTCGGCTCGCATCCGAAAGGGCCCAGCTTGCCAGGCCCCGAACTTAGAACTAGACGTGAGCGCTGCCGCGCCACGCCAACGCCGCCAAACTCATGGCTGGCGCGAAATCGGCACAGTTGCGATCATTGCTAGTCAATCAGCCGTGATGGGTGTTGGGTTGCGCCAGTTAGTAGTGTTTGCTGACTTACATTAGTTCGCTTCACTCTCATCCCTTTCTTCCTCTGAATGATGCTATGAATGTTGGTGACTACATTGTCATCCCCTGCCACGCACCCTTGAGGTGGCTTACAGGTTATTTTGTAGATATGACATTGACTGCAGTTATTTCAACGCTACCGTAGATCGTAAGCGATCTACCTCCCTCCTCCCGACCATAGTTGGGAAAGTTACAAAAAAAATTAACTCATTTAAGCTAATGTTAATCTCTGTAAAAGGTAACTAGTTAAAGTTAAAAGGTACTTTTCTGAAAAAGTAACTGATTTAAGTAAAAGTTTAAAAAAATTACATTAACGTTAAAAATTACTTTTTCAGTTAAGTAGTACATATAAGAAACTTAAAAATGTAATTTTTTTAAACTATTTTTCACAATTGGGATAAAATAAATACAAACTTCAAATTAATTTAAAATAATGAAAAATTTATTTAAATTTTACTTAAGAAGTCATTTTTCTTAAATAAAATTCTCATTTCAAAATTTGTATCGGACATCCGTCCTCTCCCGTCCGAAAAAAGAAGAAAATAAAATTCGAACAGGTCGCCAAAAATTAACGAAAAAAATTAACTGAAGTAAGTTTTGTATCATTTAACGTAAGTATAACTTTAACGATTAAAAATTAAAAGTTAACTCTTCTAGAAAGTAAAGGTTAAGTTAATTGCTAACTACATTTTTAACGATTAATTTTAATCGTTAATTTCTTAAATCGCTAATCCCAACCCGACCCGACCTATCCTCCTTCTTTCCCTGTTAGAATATTTTATGTGGTTACATTGTTTTAAGAGATAGCGTTCATACGCGGCGCTTTCTTATTCATTCCGAGCAACGTTTGCAAATACCTGGTTGTTATTCGGTCGAAATATGCCCACATCTCCGGCTCACATTGGATTTAAAAACATGAGCTTAAATATGATGGGCCAGAAGACTACTTCTCCTTCTAATAAAAATATATTATTTTTATTATTGTATTTTTATAAATTTATGCATAACATATATTAGTGTTTGGCGAGGCAAAATAATTCAAGATAAAAATATTCCTCTCGGAAAAAAAATTTAAATCTTCCTCCAATGACTATGGGGGCAACGCAACAGTATTTGCACATGGGTGGCCAAAAGACACGGGCCAGCCCTGCTCTCAATCTCATGTCATCACAACGAATCTAGGGTGTATTGGAACAAGCATTAACACTTTCGCTGCTAATCCTTGGTTTCAATTGCTTTCATGGAATGCTGTGCATTTTTGGCCTTTTTCACGGTAAAAAAATACTTTTACACTCATAGGCGTGTCCAGGACTACAGAAGTGGTGGTGCCAGGAGTAGAAACATAAAGTGAACAGTCTCTAGCTCTCTGCCGTCCAGCCGCCAAGAGTCGGGAAAAAGGGAATAACTAAGAAAAGAATCTCTATCTAGTGGTGGTGCCACGGCACCAGTGGCACCTGCCTTGGACACGCCTATGGTTACACTACCTCTACAATTACGTCCTCGAAATATTGTGTAAATAACCCAAAAGTTATCTTACAAAATTAAACAGAAAAGCATTGAATAATGAATTAAACTAAAAATATTTTTATATGCTTTTGAAGATTGAAAAACTTGAAATGCGAGAATTAGGGTGGGCCGCATTTATAAGGGAAATTTTAAATCACGGCAATTGACGGATTTCGCCGCGAGTATTCGAATAAATGCGGTGGGATACTTGAGAAGTATTCGGGGTAAAATTAGAAGAGAAAGATAGCGAGAGAATTGTTGATCTGCGGTGACTTTGGGAGGAGTGGCCACTAAATAATTATAGCTAAGTTTTACAAGTTGCATATAATGTGGCGTTTCACAACCGAGGAATTATATGGTCGTATAATGGAGGAAACATTTCAAGTCATTTTTACTTTAAGGACACTACTTTTTTAACAGTATGGCGCTGGAAGCTAATTTAGTTTGTGTAAGTAGGTCGTAATCTGGACAGAATAATATTTTTTCATGATAATTATAATAATTGTAATTCTCGGATTCCATAGTTAAAACCTAAAACCTCAAGTTTATTTCTTTCAACACCACAACCATTCTTTATGATTCTTTATCAAGTTCTCAAACAATCGTACGCTTGACGAATGTTTTCTGGGGATAAAATATTTCATGATTATATCGTGCCTAAATCTACCTCTTTGCTGAGAATCTTTTTTCTAATTACAGCATTGGGGATGTATTCCGTTTAAATGGAGCGCTATTTTAGTGAAGCGATATTACAGTGAGTTGATTGTGCCTGAAAAACGCTCAGCGCAGTACTAATCGTACAAACTCTCTTTCCTTGTTCTGATCACTGAATACATTTATGGGGCAGCCCCTTGTTAAGGGTGATAATTGAAAAATAGAATATCACATACGTTATAATCACGCCATTACGCAAGCGTTTTGCCATTCTGTCAATTGCCTCTTTCATTGAATTCTGTCTCTTCATGAATCCCTAACGCACTCATTAAGTTGTAATGAGGACCATTGGCGGCCCCAAGGGAGGGGCGGGGCAGTAGGGACAATTGCCCCCCCCCCAAAACTATTTTGCACGTAGTTTGTAACGAATTTCCGGGACGAGACCCACGAACCCCCCTTTTCCTGGGGGGTATTCTATATACCAAGAGCCGCTGCGCTGGTGCCCCCCCTCCCCCGAACCTCTGGTCTGGAGCCGCCCCTGATAAGGATACAGAAATCCATCCGTGGAAAGTAGTACTAGATTATTCAGTCCACGCCGATTACGCCGAATACGCCGCCGGGTTGGAAGAGGGTCGGCCGCCGCGCCGCCAACGACGAAAACGTATTCGGCGCCCATGGTCTGTACTCTACAGAACTTGTTCGGCGCCCACGTCTACTTAAAACAGCCATCAGACCAAACATCTATGAGTTAAAGTACAATTTTGTCATATTGCACAAAAATACCTATGAAATTGTAGTTTAACGCGTTTTTAACGCACACATATTTTCAGAAGGGGGGAGGTGGGTCACAAAAACCGGGCCCCTCTGGACGTGCAGCCCGGACCTCTGAGCACCCACACCGCCCCTGGTGTGGCACTCAAATAACGCAACAGTTTCTTTGCAACTGTTTTGTAACCGAAACAGTTTCAAAACAAAACAGTTCCGCGAAACAACCTGTTGCTGATAATAGCTAGAGGCACACCAAAGAGCGGGCGATCCAACGGCGCTGTTAGAACATAGCTAGTAGTTCTATATTCTATGTAATAATAAATCTTTCACTTTAAAAAACAAAATAATTTCATTTGGATACATGAAATATAGATAATACAAAGTTCTAATTCTATCTGTAACGATTGGCAGGCATGTGTTGGCTGAATAAACCAGAAACCGCCTGCAACAGATTAAAATCCAACGAATAGTAGCTTATAACCACAACGGACACATGCAGTACGTGCAACTGGAACGGAATAGAAGACGAAACAGTCAGCTTCAGCTATCAGTTGCCGCTGCACAAAGCTCTGAATTGGATCCTATCTAGAGCTAGCTCTAGATAGGATCCAAAAGCTAAATTTACAGCTGCACAGCACAGAGTGCAAAGGCGTGGCTGCGGAACGATCACGAAACTAACCTGTTGTTTGCAACAGTTATTTGAAACAGTTGTCCGACCGAAACCGTTGTGGCTGCAGCCGTTTCATTCCAACAACATTTTCTTCCACAATTATTTCTGATGGTACATACATTATTATTTGGTCTCGGCCACAAATTACCTGTGCACAATGAGAGGAGAAACAAATACCCCATCATCTTTACCATGAGTTTAAAGACTCATGAGAGTTGCAACTTGGCACCGAAGCGGTACGATTTTTTTAACAGAACAAGGTAGGATTATAATTTAATATACTGCAGCATGTCATCGCGTTATAATACATTTATAGCATTTAAATATGAATTATCACTTTATATTTTGAGAGTGCAGGGAAAATTCAATGAAGAGGCAAGGGAGTGCCAGCTCATTCATCTACATACTACCCCGCAAGCCGCCTCAATAGGCGTGTGGCGGGGGGTGTTAGGACACCAGCCGTTTACATATGAAAAGGAAACGCTCTAATGAAATTATTCCTTGAATTTATTAAAGTCCCTTATTGTTCGGGGGAAAAACGAATTCCCATACCTATCCGTTCGGCAAAATATCTCTCTTAATTTATCGTTTCTGTCGAACCTGGAAATATAGTGGGGTTCTAATATGATGTTCTCCGTGTCGCTTTTAAAGATATCTATTCTTAATTGCTCAAGTAATCTAAGCCTAGCGCGCAGCCTCCGAGTCTCTAGCGGCTCCCAGCCTAATTCGTTTAACATCTGTGTAACGCTGTCTGTACGCCCGTAGCAGTTTTTGACGAATCGCGCAGCTTTCCTTTGTATTTTATTAAGTTCCCGGATTAAGTGCCCTCTGAAACTCTACAGCACTTCTTCAATCGTCGCACATTGACTGATTGTGAAATTAATTTTACAAGCAGAGACAAAATCGATGAAGATTTTCCGAACTAGGGCCAGCCTGCTGAGCCTTTTTCGTGTCGCTCGATCACGAATGTCATCGAATCTGAGACATCGCAAGAGAAAACGCAACCTATGGTTGAACATAGTGGCAAGAAATACGTCAGCACTAGTTCCATCTGATCTGTACAAATCGTCCATATTTCGATTAGAATTTTTCATGCTCCCTGCTATGTACAGCTAACCAAATAGTGCACGTATTTCGTTGGCTGAAGCTTCTCTAGCGTCCTTCTCGCTGACAAATTTACTTTTAATACATAATTTTTTGTATTTTCCCAGGTGAAAATTTCTATAAGTAACTATAGGAAAATATTGAAATTTGGCACAAATTTTCTATAATTAATTATAAGAAAACCTATAAATAACTATAGGAAAACCTATAAGAACCATAAGAAAACCTATAAGTAACTTTAAAAAAGCTATTAGTAACCATAGGAAAACCTATAAGAACCCATAAGGAAACCTATAAGTAACTACACCCTGGTAAATATTTAGAAGGAAATTGCCGGATTTCATTGATACGAAATCATTTTACCAATTACCTACCCGACCGCGTACTTCGACTGATACCTATCTCACGTCTACTTCATTCATGTCTAACTAGCAGTTGAAAGTTACGCGTCAAGAAAGCCCTGTATTCCTGGTCATTCCTGTGCGTGAAAGAAACTGCGAGAACTAATTTTTATATGTAAACGCCGTGATTATAATTTGAGGAAATACCATACAATCACGATAACAGTTATCAGGCATTAATTAATTGAAGCCTATGTTGCCACATAGGATGAAAATAAAGTCAATATTAATGAGAAAAAAACAAGATTTTTTCCAATAACAACATGTTTGTTCACATTTCAATGAAGACGTAACTTACTTGCGGAAATGTTACGAACATGAATATACATGTATATTTTGTAGTTACGAATGTTGAAAGGAGTAAACTGATGAATGTGCCTATAAAAGCATAACAATAATCTAGTGTACAACGGAAATGGAAACCAAAACATCATACCCAAATAAATCTGTATGTTTCTCTAAAAATCTATACGTATCTATATAACAAGAACTATACGTAAGCATAGAATTTTTACCTTTCTATAGGTTTTATACGTACGTATAGACTCACACTCATTGTCCATATAAATCACAATTGAAGTCTATAGAAATCTATAGTTACCTATAGAATTCTATACGTATATATAGAATAAAATTATACGTTCGCATAACAAATTTTACCAGGGTTGTGTTATGTTCGACCATGCAATCAGAAAAAAACATTGACCATCACTCAAAACATGTTTCTGCGCTTTTGGCTGAGGAACGAACTCCAGGCAAACGAGTTACAATGTAGTGAACTTGAGTTATTGTACTTGAAGGGCGCTTCTGGGACTATTTGGTCTTTTTGTCCCTACCTAGATAAAAAAGCATAGTATACTCACGTCCACCTACGAGGTCTTCACCACTGTGGTCGGTGTCAAAATTGTGATTTGAGTCATGCACTTCATCGGAATCATTGTCATCGTCCTCGTCCAACTCCGCCCTGGCGAAAATATTGTAGAGGGAAGCGGATACGAAACGTCGACGACGCGGAAATTTAAGCGTACACGAAGCGAATCGGAATGTGAACGAACCGTAACTAAACCGTCTCCGAAGCGAAATGAAACGTAAAATAAGACAAGGAAGCTTGCAAAAAAAGCGTTCACGATCCGGAATCCTAGCGTAAGGAAGCGTTATCGAGCCGGAAACCTAGCGTATGAAAGCGTTCCCGAGCCTGGAAACTAGCAGACGAAAACGTTCACGAGCCGGAATCCTAGCGTATGGAAGTGTTACAGAGCCGGAAACCTAGCGAACGAAAACGTTCACGAGCCGGAATACCGTATTATCCCTCCACTGACTTCGCTGCTCTCTCAAAATAAAAAAAGATAAATAGCCATTCCAAAAAGCAAAAAAAAGCCAAAAAGATAAAAATCATTTTGAATGTATGTAAAATAAAAAAATGATAATTTGTATTTAATAATTTTGAATATGATATTGCGCAATGGCATGATATAATGTCCTATTATACTACCTCGTATCTACCTAACGTTACAGTATCTATATCGCATCATTAGGAAACCTACGACTCACAACGCCACGCAATTCACCTCTTGCCTTTCTTTTAACTTTTATACATTACTCTGCAAATAGAGGAATAGATAAAATAGTGAAAGTAGGTGAAAAGACACCCTCTGCCAAACACCCTCGCAGGACATCGCAACCGGAATTCCGATCGCACGTGGGTTAGCTTAAAATAGGAGTCGGGGGAGAAAAAAGCCACTCTTGCTTTCCCCCCTCCCCTCCCATAGGTTCGGCGTTGCCAATTTTCTGGAGACAATCGGTTAAAATCACATCAATTTTCGTAAAATCGTTATTTCTCATCGTAGAACCTCGATCAAAAGACGTATTTAATCGCTCCGCCGTCAGGAGTAACATCACTTTATTTATTTACCTCTAAGCATCCGAATTATTAAAGTAAAAAATGTACTACGGATGGTCATGTCTGCCGGGGTAACCTCACGATGTGTCCGAGGTCCGGATTATCTCTCGGAGCCCGAGGAAGGGTTCGGAAAGGGGTCGCGTTCGAGGGAGTACTGCACTAATTACCCCTTCCTTGGGTCTCGTATACATGTGGTCTTGGGGGGACCCACCAAACTACCATGAATCCATTTATTTGCCAATAATCAATGCCAGATAACTGTTATCCTATGTTGCCACATAGTATGAATATAAATGCAATATTACTGTGAATAAACAAGATTTTTCTAATTCCCGCACGTTAGCTTCAGCGTCGTAGCTAGGGGCTGGTCAGGCGGGCGGCTGCCAGGAGCGCAACCCGCAGGGGGCGCACTTTGCAGACCCACAGCCTGCGGGCCATAAATCGAGGTAATATTACCTCGATTTATGTGGTACCAACCAGTAACTGTCGTTTCTGGGCAGCTTGATTCTTCTTGAATCTCCTTTTCTTACCTAGAGAGGAATAGGTTGTTTCATCTCGTATAGCATGGTTTCAGCTAGTAGGTAACACGCTACCTCGTTTCACATTGTATTAACTCGTTTCAAATGCGCAAGAATCAACTCGTATTATGGCGTAAGATAGACGAACGAAGGCAGTAAGTGGAGTAATATTGCAGGGTACATCGTGCACGCTGCTTCAACAGACAAAGAACCGTACACGCAGCGGCAGGAAGCGGAAGCTGAGAGCACCGCTTCCGTACGTTTCGTGCACGCTACTTCAACAGTCAAAGAACCGTACACGAAGCGGCAGGAATCGGAAGCGGAGAACACCGCTTCCGTACGTTTCGTGTACGTTACTTCAACAGTCAAATAACCGTACACCAAACGTTGATTCGCTTCCTTAAGCGAATCACCGCTTCGAGTACCCTACGTTTCCGGTCGAGGAAGCGGAACATTTTAGCCAGGGCGGCACTTCCTCATCGGACATGGACCGAATCATTTCCAAAATATTCGCCTCATTTAACTCGTACGGAGCCATCTTGGTTCCTTAGGATAAAATTCCGCTGGATAAAATGAAAATTTTAGTAAAAAACCTGCAATAACAATATTTCAGTTATTCATTAACTTGCCTTTCACGCAAAATGTTTGTCGTAGAAATAAATTATATTTTTGGATCAAAGTTAGTCTTAATCTTCACCAGTTTTTTCTTCCTTGCACCCGTCTAGGTTTCTTAGGAAAACTCCAGCTAAAATATAGATAATTTTACAAGTAAAAATGTAATATTTGGTAAAATTATGCCCGTGATACTACCTTTAGTACATCAAAGGTTAATCTACAGGTCAATAGTATTACATCTACTTACAGTTTAAAATATATCCCTCGACGTACTTTCGCCAACGCCGTTGCTCACCCCCTGGGCAAAATGACCGAATGGAGTATCGTCAGTGCTCGCGCTATGGTCGAGAAGACCGAACTAAATGTAGTATCGCCTTACTCGCCACATGCTTAGAGCGAATGAAGCGTGGATATTGCGATGCAAAGTAAAAAGTATGTGCAAAGAATACGTGGAAAACTAACTGGATTCGCGAAGTCCTCGTAAGATGGAGCACATTATTATACAAACTACGGGTAAAAGATCACAGTGCGACCAACTTCGGGATTGGAGTTAAACGTAATCCCGATTACTCGAGGAAATCCCCGGATTTTTCCTGATAGCTTCTGATTCCCGGCTTTTTCCCGGATTTCCCGACTGAATGGCCACCCTGATTATTGGACTGAAAAATATAGTTGAATGGACGATTTCACACTTGAAGGTTGATAGTAGCGCCGTCGGAAGTAGCTGTAACTATCGGGACAAACAAATCGTGTTTTTGTATGTTTACCATTGGGAAAGGTCATCTCTCTGATTTGTTAGTTGCGTTAAAATGGTGAAAAGGTGTGCTTATGGGTTGTGCAAAATCGACACGAGATATAGGAATAAGCCCTATACAGAGGGAGTGGAGTTTATGTTTGGAGTTAAATTTTGAGCCACCTTCACTGGTTTTGAACGATTAAAAGATTAGTTCAAAGGCTCCAGGTTTAACTGAAACAAAAATTAATCAAAAGAGAAATTCACTATTATTTAACTTGATTCCCTCAAGACTTCAATGGTTGGATATGATTTGTTTGTCCCGATAGTACCAACTTCTTCCGCACGCAAGCGTTGCGTGACGTCATTTGTAAAATCGTCCTTTAATTTAATTATTGTTAGTGAATAATAATCGAAATATCATTTTATGATGATGCACATAAATATTAATGACACCCCTCCCCCCCACAGAAGTCAATCCTGAGTACGCCACTGGATATCCCAGGGATATCACAATGTCCCGGCACAGATGTCCGAGAGATGTCAGTGTGCTGTGTGGGTATCTACATCAAAATACGTGTGTGAGCTCCAACGCGGAGTGAAAAGATTGTGGGGGGAGGGAAGAAACAAAAGAGAAAGCAGAAATGCCTCATTTATGTACCTCTAAATAAACAAATCAATAGCCAATATAACCAAAATAAAAAACAAGCAATAAGCATTTACTTGCTCATAGCAAATTAGTATCTAAAATCGTTTCTTGAATGCAGAACTATCCTATTTCACATCAGACTTAATTTATAGGAGAGATTTTTGAAATATTACAATACATGCATTTTTTTTGATAAGCTATTTGTATAAAAACGAATTAAAACCGAAGTATCCTACTTCGGTCTCAATACTTTTTATACAAATATCAAGTTTACGCATATGATACTTCTGCATGTTGTGAAGAAGTATGCCATTAATGGATTTTAGTAAAATAAATCCCATTTTACTTGAAATTGGACTGAGGATAGTTCTGCATTCTAGAATCGAAATTTTCAACGTGAAATTACATCGAAATTGTCATATTCATTTTTTATTGAGCCATTTATTTCTTTGGGAAACAACCGGAAGTAATGCGTGAGCATAACGGTGACTGCAAGCAGCGACACATATCGAGAATAAGCTTTTTCCATAGAATTCAACTCCCACGTGTCAAGCCGCCTAGACGCTATAAAATTTGAAAACGATTGGTCAATTAAAAAAGAGCAAAAGTAGGTATCTCCTTCGTATGATTCTGAATACCTGAATTTGATCAATAATTTCCCAGAATATGAGACCACCTATCAAGAGTTGCAGAGGATTCCTCTATGGCATGTTGGGGAGGCGTTCCATCATACGCCAGGGAATGGTAGGGGTTGGAGGGGTAAGCATCTCGCAGGGGAAGTTAACACCTGCGGAACTTCAAGGCTGCGATATGTACCAAAAAATTGATTGCCGAAATTAGGCGATTTCCGAAATGGCCAAATTCATTGTTTACTATCGACATTCATTTCTTTAGAGGAAAAAACCGGAAGTTTCGTGTAAGGGGACGTTCAAGTATTACGTAAGCACCCCTAGGGGCGGGGGGGGGGGGAGGGGGTTACGAGTTTGCTTACTTTTGCTGACGAGTGGGAGGGGTGGGTCATAGCATTGCTTACTTAAGACAGGAAGGTCTTACTCTTTAGTGAGGAAAGGAGTAGTGGTGGAGTAGAGCGTATTGTGTATCTTCGGAGTGCTTCTGGTTGCTCTAACGGATTTCAAAATAATATCTACTAAATTGAAAACGCCCGAGGTTGCGCGTGATCTGAAGGATGATTACAAAGAATAATGTAGTATCATCTAGTCGTAGCGTGTCACCTAGGAGATTCTAAGGCCAGAAGAAGAGCGCAATGTATATTGAATAAATTGCTGAATACATTGTCACTTAGAGGAGTAAAGGGGTGAAAGATTGCTCCCAAAGAGTAAATGAGTTGCTCTCCCGCAGCTTATGAGTCAGTAAAATGAAAATCCACGATACTAGAAGGTTATACCTTTTGCTGTACATCACTTTAAGAAGTACGGCTTAGATGCACTATTCATTGCAACAAATGCTCCAGGTCGGAGTGCTTTCAACCGAGTTCGGCGTATAATGGCACCACTAATTATAAGTAGGGAGCTAGCTGGATTAATTTTACCACATGACCACTTTGGCTCCCACTTGGATGATCGTGGTAGCACTGTCAATGAAGATCTGGAAAAATGCAGCTTCGAATATGCTGGGAAGGTTCTGGCAGAGGTATGGAACTTCATGAAAATTGATGGATATCCCGTGCTTGCTAAATGCATTGCACCTGGTGATCTAGAACTCCCAGATGATTCAGAAATAAAATGGTATTCAGAACATGTCCGCGAGGGTCAATACTTGCTACAAGTAGTCAAATGCAATATTCAAAATTTTGTTCTCCACCAAGAAGTGATTTATTCAGAGTACTTCAAGGACGCTTCTTGCCTCCTATAAAAACGACGCGAACACCTCATGGCTTAACTGTTAGCGAGGGGGGTGATTTCCTCAGTCTGTCTCCGTCTGGCATTGAAATAGGATATTGTGGCTGCAGGGTTTTCACAATTTCCGTATGACTACTTCTGTCCATTTGTGAATCCCCACCTCTACAATGGGACCTGTCAAACCTGTGGTCTTTACCATGCTTCGAAGAGGTCTGCAGCTCTGCACCAAAATCTAACTGCGACGCTCAATATTCCAAGAACATGATCAGTTCGTATAGCTGCTCGGCGAGCAAGCAAGCTGATGAGCATCATTCAGAATCACCATGGAGATGATGATGCTGAGTGGCTTAACTGTGTGGAAGTGGATGCTCCTGAGGCTGAAGTGCACCAGCCAGAAACTCATGAAAATATGATAATTGAGAATATAGAAAATTGGCTACAAGGACATTGGTCACCAAGTGATTAGAGCATTAAAATTGAGTCGTATCTTAAGTATCATATTAGATGTATTAATTCATATTTTTTCTAATTATTTTATTTTTTGTCTAATAGTTTCATGTTATTTAAGTGAATAAAAAGATACTACTACGTGCACTTTTGTCGTACATTAGCACAAATTTCAGTACATTTTCATGTACTCCATTATATAATAAGTAGTTCATTAAATCAGAATTTATTGCTCATCAGCGTTTTTAATTTTACTCGTGTAAACTTCCTCCTTCAAATGTACATGTATGTATGTAGCCATAAACATTATATTACAACGATTTTAAAAATTAATCGCGGCGACGCATGACAGATGTGAAACTTTGGATGCTTGAATAAAGTATTGGAGCGCTTCTCTCTATTAAACGTGGAGTGATGTGTTCGCCCATTCGCGTGTGTGTTCGCTTTCAACGTTCGGTTGGTTTTATGCTGCAAGTAAATTTTTCTTCACTATACAGAACGCCCAGATAGTTAGCGTTATAGCGTTACGCGTACTAATAATAATTTATTAATAAATACTTTTATAAATTTAATTTACTAATAAATAATACTAAAGTACCTTAATAGTACGCTATTTTATAGTACTCATGTGACATTGCGAAAGAAAGAATTAAAAAATAGTATAAAGTATTTGGTTTTCTATATGTAAAGCAA
The DNA here is from genome assembly GCA_963573305.1 of Pyrrhosoma nymphula. Taxonomy (NCBI): domain Eukaryota; kingdom Metazoa; phylum Arthropoda; class Insecta; order Odonata; family Coenagrionidae; genus Pyrrhosoma; species Pyrrhosoma nymphula. The sequence goes on along the minus strand of OY754334.1, from coordinate 81,836,858 downwards.
ATATAAAAAATCGTAAAATCTTACGTAGGTAAGTGGGGGGGAGAGGTTCGGCAAATGCTTATTTTTGCTTAGAAGGGGGGGGGGGGTAAAAAATGGCGAAAGATGTGCAAACGTAATACTTGAATGCTCCATAAGCGCAGAGCCGCACCCGATACACGTTGAGAGATTTCTGGACTCGTGATTTCCATAGAAGTCAACTTCCATGTGCAAGACCACCTTTAACAAAAGCTATTATTCTCGATTCTCCTCTCGCCCGCGACAATCTTTCGACCCTGCTTTCCGCGCGGTTGTATAAAGGCGGCTTTACACATGCAAGTTAACTTCTATGGAGGTAGCGAGTGTAGCGATCACTCGTTTCTATCGCAACTTGCAGGACATCGTTCTGTTTTCACATAATTCCAATTTTTCCCAAAGAAATGAATGACGGAAGTGATAACGAATATGGTAATTCCGAAAATCGCCTCATTTCGGCTATCATTCGGCGTGTGCCCATCGCACTGTTCGAGTCCCACAGGCATTCAGAAGTTTAATAAATTTGTTTAACTTACGTTTAATATATATGTTCATCTATAAAGTATAAGAGCTGTTATATTTATTATTACAATTCAATATTAGAACACTCATAGGTCTGACCTTTGTGTTCCCTTTAACATTAAAAACATTTCCAGGAATGAATAAATATTTACACACGCAACAATAAGCCCTCCGCCGTTTACATTTTAATCCCCGCTCGCGGTTGTGGGAACAGGATTTCACCGGATGCGATGCGATTTTATACATAATTGAAATGCTACTTGCAGGCAAAATAGAAGCCGTTATATTTTCCGTGTAAGTTCGAACCGCGGTCGATTACTTCCACTATCGGCCCCTACTGCCGTAGAAGTACGTGCTTACACATAGAGGTGTCACTCGCGAACGAATTCCACTACGGCTACTGTCATAGAAGTAACTTCCATGGGTAAAGCCACCTTCAAGCACCGATGGGAGCAGTGGAATGTAGGTTTGCAGCGGCGTGTACCAGAGCATCAAAAGAGTGAGGCGCTCATTAGCACGTCAGGGGACCGGCGAGAAATATTTCAGCGTCAACAAGCTCGGCTCGGCGTGTTTCACGTGATAATTGCGTTCAGTTCGCGGGCGTTTCTGTTTTTGTCCGAAGGGCCTTCCACGCCGGGAGCTCGCACCACCGTGGCCCGATCCTGGTGACTTGAAGGGGCGTGCCTCTCATAGATAAGTACCTTCGGAGACGGCTAAGTTAGAAGCGCCGATAAGTATAAAAACTTGAGATTTGAGAAGCTCTTTTAAGTCAGTACCATTTCCAAATCAAAGGGCAGCGTCGTTTTCAAGATAACAGTGCTCTTAAGCTAAATATTTACAAAAAAAACGCGCTAAAATGACGTTCATCATGGATAAGATGCTCTCAGGGCGGAGACCGCTTCGCAGTTGAGGTATGTTCTAAGTCATCATTCGCGTGTTCAATTTCATTGCTCTAAAGCACTCCTTATTACCAATAGAATAGTCATCATCATTAGTATTTTGAATTTGGAACGAAGATTTTCGGAGCGATGTGAAGCTTCTTGAAGAGCCTACCGTTTCTGCTGCGTCTTCATTTCTTTGCTTCGAGTATTCGTTTCGAGGCAGCTTCATCAGGAACAATAAGAGTCGTTAAATTATTACTCCCGACGATCGCTCGAAGCGAACAAATGAAGACGCAGTAAAAACCGAAAGCTCCCCTAGAAATGTCATATATGTCCTTTTAAGGATAATCATAGACACTGAAACAAATAACAAAATAATACGCATTCTATTTCGATGCATATGAATAAGTACAGTCATTCTGTACCCAGTCAATATCCTTGTTAAGGTTTCCGCCAAGTATTTCTTTGGAAAGACCGGATCTTGCCTAGCCAATATGCTGAAATTTTTACGACTTGGTATCTGTATGCGTACATCCGGTGTTATTGGAAAATCGCGAGTATTTGATGTTCCTCGGAATTTCTTCTGAATGAGTACATACAAGTCGACGCCCCATTAATTTTTCCACGACTGAATAAAACTGAATTTCAGAGGCACCACGAATTTGGTCATGGACTCGCTTCCCTTGTAGATAATCCGGAGTTCTCTTTTTGGTCGTCTCTGAAAATTATCCGTGAACCTGTGCCTCAAGACAAATCACGCTCATTCCCACCACGCTAACTTCCTTCACCTCGGGAACCGAAGCCGCACAGGAAATCGAACAACAAAAGCTGTTCAAATAAATATTTTTCCCTGGCTCTCCCTTTACGCCCCACAAGTTCGCGATAAGCAAGCTGAGAAATCACGGCTCTTCGGATAAGTCTTCGGACGAGCCCCGAAAGGGGGGAAGAGGCGTGCGTTGTTCGGGAAACAAAGTTTAGGAAAGAGTGAGAAGTAGTGGAAAGGCGTAGCGTCATTTCCGGATATGGTTAACCACGAGCATCCTCTTCCGTGACTCAAGCAGTAACTCTCACATTTGAAGACGTTTCAAAAAAAAACCTCTGCAAAATGGATCGGACGGCACGATGGGCATGGACGGCTTTCTGGCGTAAGTAGTATATTTTTCGGTTATTTGATACCTTAAAAATCCTAGTCGTATTGAGCGAATTTTTCACGTGTGACACGGATGTTTCTTTCCTCTCTCGATTTTGGCCGCCCATGAATCATGAAATCGAGGGTTTTTTTATAAGTGACTGAGTTAAAATTATCTACGGAGATTCAATATTAGGCTAAAATATTTTACAATTCATATTTTATATGTATAGGTATATAGTTTATAAGGCAAATATCACTGACTCACTCACTGAATACTCACCGCAGCCCCCCTCGTTTACAACTATGATACCCTAAAATAGAGTAAAAGGGGTAGGTAGTGGGTGAAAAGAGAGAAAGAATTACAAGTTGATTGAAGTCACGACTGATACCTAGTGGAATATTTCCATCCTGCTATTTGAATTCACCTTATTCAGGGTTTTATCGTCTTAATGTTTATATTGCGGGTGTATCAGTTAATTTATATGACGCGTTTCATTTATTATATTGCTCTATTTCATCTCTGTTTGCTTGTTCGTCGTAGTATACTATTTAGTTTATTTCATGCTAATTTAAGGACCAACTTTTTATTTTTGTTACATTGATACATCTAGTACTTCCTTCACCAATCAAGGAAAGGAAATCCCTTTAAGAGAATTTTCTCTCCTGATGTGCATAATTCAGCTTCTTTATTTGTTGAATATATTCTTACATCAAAAAGAATGTCATTGTTCTTTTTCTCGCGATTTTGGCCATGTAAGGATCACGTAAAATAATCCGACGCATTCAATAATCGTTTCTTATTTTCCACTTATTTTCTTGCTCTCAAATAGTTCTTCATTCTTTCACTTTGTTTTCTATTCCTCTCTTCCGTTCAGGTGTTCTTTCTTTTCTCCTTTTCCTTCTCCCGGAAACACTTGAATTTTGGCATTAATTTTCTTAATGCATAGCTTTTATCCTACATAATTTCTTCCGTTATCCCCATTTTTTTCTATGTTTCTTCTTGATCTCTAGGACCCACTGGTTGCCATTCTGACGCTTGTAAACATAATTAAAAATTCGTTTTGTGGGTCAATTCTTATCCATTCTCATTATGTGGCCGAAGAACTCAACTCTCCTTTTCCTAATCGTATCTGACATTTATTTTTTTATTTCACTTTTCGGCTAAGGTTTTGACTTATAAAATCATTATCAAGGCCTTGATAACGACTAAGTAAGTTGGAACCTTGGTTGGCAATTCGTTTTGTGAGTCTAATACTTGTCCATTCTCTTTATGCGGCCAAAGAGTCCAACTATCTTTTTGTTAATAATCTCTGATATTTTCCCTCTTTCTTCATTTTCGCATGACTTCATCCATCCTGTGCCTAAACTCGCATTTCAAGTGGTGTCAGGATTTTTCTCAGAATGTTTTGACGTTTCTTTATTTTCAGCAAACTACGTCATTTACACAGACGGTAGGCAAAGGTAGACGTTACGTTAGGCCTACGCTTATTTTTGAAAATTGGTTTTTCTTTTGAATTCGTCCCTTCAAAATAGTTGTTTTGGTGAGAAAACAAATACATTTCAGGCTGGTTTATGTACGACTACCCATAGACGTGCCTTAGGGGTCAAAGTGCAGGTGCACTAGAATAAGCGGATTTCGATGCCAGACACACGTCTTTAAAGTAATTCGCTGATTGTAGAGAGAGTAATATTACTCCGCAACGGCCTAGCCGCCGTACGGGCGCGACTAGCCCCCGTAGGGCGCCGCTCGCGCCCGACGATTTTTGATATTTTTTATCGTAAATTCAGCCGAATCGTACGCTCTTTTTCCTTCTCTTTTCACTCTGAACAGACACCGAAAAGCTAATAACCTGATAGTTTTGCTATCTTATGAATGTGTTTTGGTGAAGTGGTTTGATACAAAACTGCTAACTTAGTCTATCGTGATACGATGCATATTAAGGCATTGCTTTGTAATCATTTTGGTATCTCCAGTTATCCTTCCAAGCTAATCATTTGAGCCCTGTGGGATGGGGTTTAATTATCGTCAGTCCTCTATGTTTCTCTGCCTTGACATAGTGAATACATAGAATATGAAAATCGCAGTCTCTTCTCTTTTGGCCAAATAAGTTCAGTGAGGTGTTTCCTTTGCAAGCGTGTCGTTGCGTCTAAATCTATTTCAAGTGAAACAGTTTGTTTACACTGACCTTGTTGGATAAGAATCTGTGGAACTTCAAGTATTATCAAAGCTTCCAAAAATACGTGAGGTACTGCGAGAGTTATTTTATTACATGAGAAAAAATCATGACGTCCAAGACGCAGCTAAGATTTCAATGAAAGAAGTTGTTGATCTGTGGAACAAAATTAAAATTCCCCGTATCCAAGACATTCGGGTTTTTGAAAAAATTGAGTCGCTTTATCAGGAATGGAGGAATCTCAATAAGAATACTTCCAATAATAAACCGCCAAGTGCAGCCGCGATGGCTAAGAAAGAAATGTTTCAAAGTAAGCTAGGCTCTATGTTTGACTCGAGCAAAAATGATGCAATGGAACAGCTGGAAAAAAAGGCAAATTATGCATCTAAAGAAGCAGAAAAAAGGCTTGGTAGGAAGAAATACTTTTCTTGTGTGATCAACGCGGACCGAGGTTAGGAGTTATCGGGGGTGTAGATTTAAAGATGAAGAAAGATGATCAGAGCAGGACAGTGAGGAAATGTTGATGAGAAACTCACTGAAGAAGATAAAACGCAAGTTGCCACCGGTATTCTCAATAATGAAGGTTCAGAGGTGCCGCTAAAGAAGAGACAGGTGCAGTTGAGGGATGTTCCCAATATGATACTTGGTGACTTAGCCACAACAAGCTCCGTCAGATTTTTCTAAATACTAGGAATTAGTCAAGTGGTTTTAGAGTACCCTGTGACTGAATGGGCTGAAAGGGAGGATTACAAAATGGGAAAGCAAATTGCTACTTACCTTAGAGTGGTTAATGATCATGCGGAGCGAGGCGTAAAACTTATGTCCGATTTCAATAGAACAAAAACACAAAAAGAGGACGCCTTTCAAGACTTGCTCATATCCGTAGATTCCTACCGGAAGTCCCAACCTGACATCAAAAAGTCAACATTAATTCATAAGTATGACACACCATCTACATCAAAGAACCGGAATTGAATTGTGTACTTACTCGTTGTATCTTCAAATATGTTAATTAAACACATCCAGGTTATCAGACAATCTTAACCATTTATTTACCCTCAGAAGTGCATGAGGAAGTACAAAGAGAAAGAAGGGGTGGGGACCGAGGGGGGAGCGCTCAGAGCTCGGCACGGATGCTAGCGTAGCGGCGACCGTCAGCCAAGCGCCCGTACGGCGGCTCGGCCGTTGCGGAGTAATATTACTCCATGATGGCTTCAAGATACGAAAAAATGGTTAAGTATTCACCCCTACGGAACTCTACAATCAGCGAATTACTTTAAAGACGTGTGTCTGGCATCAAAATCCGCTTATTCTAGTGCACCTGCACTTTGACCCCTTAGGCACGTCTATGGGTAGTCGTACATAAACCAGCCTGAAATGTATTTGTTTTCTCACCAAAACTACTATTTTGAAGGGACGAATTCAAAAGAAAAACCAATTTTCAAAAATAAGCGTAGGCCTAACGTTACGTATACATGATCCGACTGGCTGCTGCGAACTTCTGATGCATTCGGGCTCAGCTTTTATTGTTGATATTCCTTCACGCGTGTTAATAAAATTTTTACTTTTCGGGGAAATTGATTTGAAGGCTTGTGACGAGTGATCCGCGCTTTCTGATGCATCTCTGATGCATCTGATCTGATTTCTGTTCTGATGCATTACTAGTGTTTCGCTCTGTTCGTGTAGTGCTTGTCAATGGTGCGCGCGATACAAAAAATCCGAATTTTACTAAGTACTCATCTAATTTTTTCGCTCTCGCATTAACTGTCAATACAGAGTTAGTCGAGAACTACTCTCTTCGAATAAGGCTCAATTCCATAAGACATTAGTTCATGTAAACCCATCAATGGAAGCTAATGCCCCGTTCACTTTACTAGCTTTTCTCCATGGCAACCCATTACAAAGGTAAGAATTAGTAATGAGAACGCCCGGTTGGCACCGAAAATGGTAACTTTTTCTACCCGGGTAAACTTACCATGGTTTTCCATCAACTAAAGCTGTTTTCTGCCATCTAAATGCAAGTTAGTTTCAATGGTAAGGTGATCAATCGTCATCATCTTCAACTGACCGTTAGGTGACGAGAAAGAAATGAGGTGCACGTTAAGGGAAGTAAACACCAGTAGTACCAAGGTAATTGAAGACAGGTGCGCACGCGGGTAGAAATATAACCAACGTTGTGTACAATTCTTTTTATTGTTTTCGGGATCCTTCGCGCTTGGTGACGTTTGCACGACGTTTCGCCTCTCTTCTTGGAGGCGCAATCATGTCAAAGTACCAATAATTTTACCTGAAGACGCCTCCGGGGAGAGAGGCGAAACATTGTACAAAAGCAACCAAACCCAATGGATCGTCGTTCATCCGCAAATTGCGTAATTTCTGAGATAAATGTTGAAATTAAAAAAGACAATTACTTCAATATTTTATCTTCTTTGAATAGTTATTGACCACTTTAATTATACATTGGTTAATTTATGGAGGTTTGGTCATGTCTTTTTTAAGAAACTCAACTTCCTTTTTCCGCCGACGTTTCGCCTTTTTATTAAGGCTTCTTCAGGGCTACAGTACAATGCAAGGAATACAGTTAATAATAATTATAATACAACAAAGATAAAAAAGTTTTCATTCATAAATTTAGTACCTCAAAGGATTAACTTTCTTACTGCGACAATGGTAACACAAAAACAAACTCTTCCTCTTAGTAACAAAATCAACATCAAAAACAAAATCAAAATGGAAAACCAAGCTAAAATTTTGTTTAAAAATATAATGAGTGAAAATAAAAATATTTAAAATTAATAGTATAAAGCATGAAATTAATAATTACAGATATCGTAACTTCAAATTTCGAATGTATATTACATATTTTACGAATATAAAAAACATATTCGTATTGAAATTCTGGAGAACACTAGGTATATAATACATAGAAAAAAATTTAGTTATAGGAGATCAAATTATGGTAGATATTGCTTAAATTCTGTATATCCGATCTATGGTTACAAACTGAAGGAGTTTTTATGATGTGGACTATTTCTTTGAATAGCCTCTTCTGAAGGTTCGATTCAAAATCTATAGGTTTAGCTTCCTTTAAGTTGAAATTGTGATTATTTTCTAGAGCATGGTTAGCCAAAGCACAGGTCCCGGAATTTGTTTTAATTGAATATTCATGATTACTAATTCTATTTTTAAGATACTGTGAAGTTTTCCCTATATGTATATTTTGTCACATTCATGGCAAGAAATGGAAAAAATAATGTTGCTTTTTAAATCATTGGGGGTTTGGCTCTTTAATTTTGAATAATCTGTCCTGTTTTGTGTTTTTTGTGCTTTAAATGTTATTTTGAAATTAACATTTTTTAAATTTTGGATCGTTGTTCAGATAATCCCTGAACGTAGACAATCCTCCTATAAGGGAGTTGTTGTTGGCGGTTGTTTGTGGTTCTGTGTTTAATGTGTTGTCTTGGGCCGATATTGGTTGGGTTGCTGTGATGCTTGATAGTTGTTGGTTTAATGGTGGTACATTTTGAGCTGTCATATTATGTAAGGGTGGATTTTGAGTTGTCATATTATGTGTGGGTCGATTACTACTACTATATAAGATTAATTTAATACGTTTTCTTGGGAAATTGTTCTTAATAAAGATATCTTCTATGATAAAAGGAAGCTGAGTTTCTTAAAAAAGACAGGACCAAAACTCCATAAATTAACCAATGTATCAATATTTTATATCACTATGATTTTATAATGCCGATAACAACATAAAAGCTTTAGAATTTTTCAGAATTACACTTTTCAATTTTATATTACATTATTATTGTTATATTAAATTAGGCTTTAAAATTTATGTTGCAATCATTTCATTCGATAATTATATATTTTCACTCACACCATCTATAGCGAATAATACTTTAAACAAAATGGGTACTCTTCGACAACATCGACAATTGAGAATACCCCAGTAATCGGAAGGTAAAGCAATAGCGCAATAAATTATTTAAAACATTGTTATTCTTAGCTTTAACTTTTTCTTTGCCTCAGAAAAAACGCAATTTTCAGATAAGCGACGATCAAATTCATAAATATTTGCCTTAGCCTGAGTCACGTATCAAGTATAGAGACATTCACGATAGTGAAACTGCAAAAAAAGTCGAAGAATTGTCTGATGCTTTCCCGGCGTATGATGTTGGTGAAGTCTAATCGGGTTCTCCACCGGGTCACACACTCCATTTTTGCCAACGTTTCCATGTACGAGTCGTCCATCGTCATCAGGGCATGGACGACTCGTACATCGAAACGTCGGCAGAAATGCAGAGTGCGACCCCGCGGTGGAGAATGCAAAAAAGTCCTTAAGTATGAGAGTAATTTTTAAATGTATGGCCTCCTGTCTCGATTTTCCACAGTTCAGCATTGCCTAAAATTTTGATTTTTTTCTCGGCGATGACTCCAACTGGGTTACATGTTATTGCAATTGGAAGAAGGAAAGACGTGCCGCATCGCACTCAAAATTTGAATTTTCGGCATTTTACGCTGTCTTCCGCTCATTTCTTGCGATAACGGAGCCCTTAGATACTTTTAACTGCTTCTCTGTTATAACCAGCGACAAATTATATATTTAATAGGTTTCGTCTCGAATTTTTCCATTGCTGCCCCGTAGTTTTCGCGATACGGCTAACGGAGCGATTTGAGATTTAAATCTCAAGCACTGTTGATGTCTTTTTCGCAACCTGAGGTGCACTGAAAAACTAGATCGAATATTTTTTTTTCATTCTTCACCATCTCTCGAATTGACGATTCATTCTTGTCGTATTTATTTAGCCTCTGCAGCGATTGTTTTATTTTCTTTCTGAATTAAATAAAGAGTGTGAACTCTCTGTGAATAACGCAATGCATTACCACTCTCATGAGATATGTTCCGCAGCTGGACCAATTTTCTCTTTAAGAGACACATCCAGACTCGAACATAAGTCACAGTAAATGTATCGCCCACAGCGGTGACGCGTACACATCGACCTTACCAAAGAGAAGGTCGCGGTGAATCCTCTCGGAATTTGCCAGGTGGGTTGTTATCGGATGACGACATCGGCCGATAACAACCCAAGATGTTCACTGAGATTTCACAGTCCGTATACACCGGAAGCATTTGCACCAACTATTTACCGACAGGATAATATCGATAAGTAAAATCCACGTTCGTGAACACAACGATCCGAGTCATATCACTTTTTCATTTCAGATGGGTATACGTTCAGACCGCACCGCGATCACTTGTTAAACGTAGCGAAAGCTGTGAGGTTGACGTGATTTATCGCAGTAAAGAGTATTTCTTCATTTAGTTCGATCTCCAATTGAGTTAACTCTATAAGAGAGCAACAATTACGATAATTTAAGGTCGGATGAAAGAATTTCGTGGTCCGTTTTGTAGTTATTTCCCGGTGGGAGACCGCATCAGCAACTATAGGGCGTTCCACATATTTACACGACAGTTTGGTATTTTATGGAGATCTATTTCCCGTTTTAATCTCCATAAAGTTGGAGGTGCGACGAAAGTCAAAAGCAGCAGGAAAATTTACATCTATTGCGATGTAGTAATGGTACTAACAGCGCATCCTCAGTAGCAAAGTTGGTCGCCGCAACGTTGCAGCGACGTAACAAAGGTCGTATTAAGGTTGCGGTCACAATGGTCCCTCGCAGGAACGTTGCAGACACGTCACATTTTCACCGTCAACTTGTGACCGACCTGCAACCAATTATCAACTTTGGTCAGTCCGATATTTTGCTTAATTGAAAAAAATCTTGTTTATTCTTGGTAATATTGCACTTATATTCGTACTATGGGGCCATGTAGGTTTTAAATAATTAATGCCTGAAAACTGTCATCGTGATGTGATGGTATTTCCTCAAACTATCACGAAATTGACATAAAATAATTAGTTCTCGAAGTCACTTTAACGCACAGAAGTAACCAGATATATACGGCTTTCTAGACGTCGATACTTTGATTTCGGGTGCGAGAAAATGCGCGTAGAACCGTAGGGTAGCTGAAAATTCGAGATAGATAAAATGTCGTTAGGTAGATACAAAGTAGGATAATTAAAACATTAAAAAATGGATCGCGTAATAGTACATTCATAATTTATACCGATTAGTTACAGACCAAATATTTTTACCTGGGTTGCTTTTAGGCATTTGGGGTGAATGTTCACAATTTTCCTATAGGAGGGGGTTTATGCTAGCGTTTGAACAGAAGAAAGAACCATGTAAGGAAGCCTAAACGTTTGATTATATAGCTTATCGTAATGGAATCTGGTACCCAAGCAAAACTTTTTCGGAAGGGCGCAATGCGACGGTCCCGCAACGTTGATTCTCGGGAACTTTGCTCGATGCTGGAACATCGCAGCAACGTACCGCCAACGGTTGTAACGGTGGATCTTCGTTGAAGTCAAGCATGGGAAGCGCGCATATAGCAGGTCGTACATATCGCACAAAATTCAAAAGTAACGCTGATATCTTTTCCTTCTCGCCTAGCTTATCTTTCTTTATCCTCTTCGCCAGATGCTAGGGTATCTGATTGTACACAAATCGCTCTCCAGAGTTAATTCGTCATTTCACGGCTATGTTTTACACCGGAAGCGTACATCACATCTCTCGTTACCGATCTATCGTAGTTCCTCCAGCACAACCAACTATCGGGCTGTAGACACTACGGGTGCGATAGCCATGGCGAATGGTGCGGAAGATGATGATACCCTCAATGAAGACGACGACCATTGTGCTATGTGGAACCTGAATGGGGGGGGGGGGGGACTGAGAAGAGATGCGAGATATTTGAGATGCAGGCTTGGGGAAAAATGATTCAAACTTTAAAAATCTACTATAGTGGCAGCAAAACAAGATGGCATTCACCTACGCGAAGCTGGAAGTCACGTTGGGGATGGCTTGCATAGAAGGGGTGAGCTAAGGAGTGGAGTGAAGAGGAGAGTCGAGAATGCTATGGGTATAGCCAAAAATTTAAGAAATATAGACCCCAGGGTACAATGTTCATTTAGACTGGTAGGGGATTCATATCCAGCCTAAGTAAAGGATATGGTATGCTCAACAATAATAATTTGCCAGTTCATATTACATATGTTTCATAAATGTAAAGAATAACTCACCAAAATATCCCCATATATTAAGAAATGTTTGTTACTACAAATGGTATTGGTATGGTAGAGCAATAAATATCATAATTGGTATAAAAAATGAAGTCTACAATCTTTGTTTTTTCAGGATTTGAGTCAATGTTATGGCAAGAACTAGGCAGCAGAGAAACTTTAACCCCTAATGATTACTCTCTGTTAAGCTGCGTCTACACTGACTACTTAAGTGTACACCTAAGTGCAGTTTTCACTTAAGTATACCGTGTAGATGCCCTCTCACCACTTAAGTAACTGGTCCACTTAATTAGACCCGGGGATCCCCATTCAAGTGGACTTGGATAATATCGATAGTGTACCATCGAGGTGGTCGAAGTCTCATCATCGATAGGTCGACGATTTACGATAATCATACATCTCATACATGTTTTTACATAATTTATATGAGGAGTTAAGTAATTGTGAGGGTTTTATTCTTCTTTTACGTTTATTTATGGGGTTATACGAGTCTAATAATGTCTAAAGTTACTTCTCAGGCACATAATTTTTGCACGATGCATATTCCTTTCCATTAACACCAGGTAGCGGGCAAGGGCCTAGCCACGTTGAAACACCGGTTCCCATCAGAACACCGAAGTTAAGCAACGTTGGGCCCGGACAGTGGTTGGATGGGTGACCCTCCTCCATACCTCAACCAGGCATGGATGGAGAGATGATACTCCCTCCATACCTATACCGGCAGGCCTGAGAGGCCAGGCCAGGCCAAACCGGGCCGGTTGGAGGGAGGACATCCTCCATACCTGGTACTGGGGTGAGGCAGGGGGAGGCCAATCCTCCATACCTCTACCGAGGTGCTCTTGTCCCCTGTCTGCAAGTGGCAGACAGGCATGGGGTTGGCACAATGGACCAAGAAAGGTCTAAGTGCCCGGGCTCCTGACGAAGGCCCCCCCAACAACAATCTAAACACCAGGTAGCGCTGAGGTAGATATAATATCTGTGTGTAGATGCTCGCCTGCATTTAAATGTTGCACCTAAGTACACCCTACTTAAGTACACCTGTAGTGTAGACGAGGCATTACCCCATGATATATATGAAATTTAATTCAAACATTCAAAAACTCAACAACTATTATTAAATTACAACTTTAAACAGTTGTTAAAAAATCATTCATTTACCTGGCATATTAGCAACATAGATATAGGAATTATTAGGGACTTCACAAAACTATGGCTCTAAGTACATAGATCGACATGTATGGTAAATGTAAGATGTATCACTTGATCATTAAACTATATATCCCTTTTACTCTTTTTAGAGTACACACAAAAGTAGTGCCACTCCTTACAACCTCAAACAGCAATGATGGAGGAAATTATTGAGGTATAATCTCATAAATTATGTACTGGATTTTGTATCTCTTTGGGAAATCTGATGACTTTGTATTGGCTTAACACTTTTTGAATGGCCTAATCTAATGGTTGGATTTCAAATGTAATGACCTTTTCTTGATTAGGAGACAACAACCTGAGAGCTCCATTAACTTTTGGCCTCATACACATCTCTCCCAGACTCTTAGAGCTTTTTAATGCTACCAAATTTTTTAAAAATTTTATTTATTTTTTGGGTAATGAGTATGTTTTTTCCTTACAGTGATACTGTCATCTCTGTCATGGATCCATGCATTCCACATCCGAGAGGGCCATGAGAAGGTGATAACATCAGGAACCACTTTGAAATTACACTGTGAAAAAAAATATCAACAAGCACGATGGACTGTTCCTGTAAGTTTGAAATGTTTAAAGTATGGGGTTCTAAGCATTTTACAAATTAAATCTCCATTGGGAGCAATCATAACTTATATATCACCACCAATGACTAGAATAACAGCAAACAAAATTATTACAATGACTTAAGGATTTGGTAGATTTAGAGGCTACAATGCTGGCTTATCCCACATAGGTCTTTATTTTTTAATCTGATCAGAGGTGTTGATTTTCAAGTGTAATTCAGATGCATATACTAATTGTAAGTAGTCGAGTAGATAGCACATCAAGTATTGTCTTATGTCTACCTCAGGGCCTGAACAATAACCCACAAAATACCACAATGGGGGGGAGGGGAGGGAGCAAGTGGGCCCATGGCCTTAGCTTTTGTTACTTGAGCATGCCTTTTATCTTGGCTTATTTTGAATTCATTGCCACAAACACACGGTACAAAATTCCACCAATTATTTTATTGCTGTAGACCGGTTTCAACGACTAAAGCGTCATTTACAAGACAAAACAGAAAGTAAAATTGCTATTGCTAGCCTCATATAATAAAGAAGGGGGGTTTGGGAACATGGAGAAATGAGGGGAGGTCCGGAATTGACGGTTGATTGGAAGGAGGACAGATCGGGGGTTAGACTAAGTTACGTGGGGGCGGGGGGCTGGGCTTTCCTGTGCAGTAGCTTTTTCACAAGTTGATCACTGTAGCCATTGTTCCGGCTAATCGTTAAAATGGTGTTTAGTTCTGAATTGAAGTCTGGATCGCTTAACAGAATTGAGTGGAGTCTGTGCACCATAGAGTTAATGGCTGCTATTTTATGACAAAATGGGTGGTGTAAATTTGCAGGAATGATGACGTCTGAAAATGTACTTTTCTGGTAAATTGAAAATAGGTGTTTCCTTTCTTTTATGGAAATTGACAAATCTAAGAAATTTATCAAGTCACCACCGATTTATAGCGTAAAATTTATGGATGGGTGGAGGGAATTGAGTAATATAAGGAAAGATTGCAATTGCCTCTCGCTACCAGTCCACAAGCAAATAATATCATCGAAGTATCTAAAATAGTAAACCACGTTCTTTAGAAGAGGGTGGTTGGATTTAAAAAGGGTGAGTTCTAAGGAGTTCATGAAAATCTCAACCAGAATAGGTAAGAGGGGGGAACCCATAGAAAGGCCGTGATGTTGTCTGTAGAAGGCACTGTCAAACTGGAAATAATTTTATTCCATGCACATGCATAGGAGACTGTTGAAGTCCCTCACTATTTCATCACTGACTCTAGATTTTCGAAGCTGGTCCAGGGTTATGTCGATGGCTTCTTTAGCAGGTACAGAGGTAAAAAGATTGCATACATCAAAAGAAACCAGTTTTCCGTTAGACGGGGGCGTTATATTAGATAGCTTACTAGCTAACTCAATTTGATTGGCTTGTTTGGAATCACTTGGATTTGTTTTGAAATATAACACATTATTTTCAACTGTTTTGTGGTATTATTTCTTTTCCCTCTTGCCTTTTACCTAAAGGGGGAGGAGGCCCTTGCAGGGGGTCCCAGGATTTGTAGATCCAGCCTTATGGTCAGCCTCATATGAAGTAAAACTGTTTGCACTTTTCATTGCGAGTAAGCCAATACTGCTTTTCTCTTCACCCTCCATTCCCAAAATTATTTTTCCCTAGCCAAATTACTATCCAGTTTTACTTAATGGCACAAAAGACCTCAGTTACTGGTTTCCACAATGAATTATTCATCAAAGGTGCCTATTCAATTAAATTTAGTGACCTCAAACAGTTCCTGAGTTCTCTTGAACACAATATCAAGACCATTGGTTGTTCGTTTTGCCACGGTTGACTTATTGAAAGACCTTTTCTTGTTGAGAGTACCTACACAACTACTACATATTCACTTCATCTGCCTAGGTGGCTGAATGTAAAATAAGAGACCAAAGCCGCCCAGTTCAAATCACCAGAACTGTTGACTGCCAATAAAGATGAGGTTCATAGACTCATCAATGTCAATAAAGGTCACAGGAAAGACAAATAACATTTGTCACCGGGAGTCAAAAGTTAAAGACGACCTTCTGGGGAAAATGTTTTGAACATAGCTCATATAGAAGATGTATAAAATCAAGCATCTGATTGTTAGAGCAAGCTAAATCAGTAAATATGACCCTTTTTAAGACAGCACACATAGACATGTTTGAACCTAGTACGAATACACTAATGCAGGAAATATTTTTACCAGAATTTTGTGGAATAATTGATATTCTATCTTGCAATGACATCTGACAATTGAGTTTACATTCTATCTTGAAAGATGTACAACAATAAGTCAGAGTAGGTCATGAATAAACCTCCAACTGAATAAAAGCAACTTTTCATATTATAAAGTATCAACACTTACCTAGCATAAAACCTTTCAGTGCATTTTTAAAATTCTATGTAATTTTTTTTTTTATAGGAACCATTACGTGGGGGCATCAAAACAAAAACTCTAGGAAATGCAATCATCCTTGAAGTGACCAATACTATTCCAACAGACACTGGATGGTACACTTGTAGCAGTTTAGATAAACGTGACTCAGCAGCGATTTATGTTTATGTGAGTGGTAAGTGAATAACAATAATATGTGGTTTAAAATACAAGTAAAAGAACTTTTTCACGATAACATGAAAAGCCCAATTAGTATATAGATATTCATCCTCATGGAAATAAAACAAAATATTTCACTTAAACTAACCAGAATCTGAACACCTAGGAGGACATCTCTTTCCAATAGATGACAAAGAAAAGGGTTGACCTTAAGGCACCATCCATAAGTCTTATCTGCACAATGTAGTTTACCTTCCTGAATATAGAGAGATAAAAGAGACACTAATATAGAAAGGAATTTTCTTCCACCACAGAATACATGCACACAGTAAAACCTTGATATGGCAACCTTGTTGGAAAGAAAGTCTCAACATAAAATATTATATCTTGATAGCAGGAAATTGAAAATGCACAGTCCTATTTGACTATGTCCTATGACCAAGTTACCATCAATCCAGTATTACAGTCCCAGAGTACTTTTATAGCAGAGCAGCAATTACCTAATTTTAAATCATCCTATAAATAAGTAACACAGAAATAATAACATTCCACACTTAAATTTTATCAACCAACCATTGATTTGAAAGTAAAAGTAATTATTCTCCGTAAAAATAAAAAGAATTTGCAATCCTATGTACAGCAGAAATGCAAAATTATGAAACATGTGGTTCAGCCTTATACAAGGCAGATGTTCTAGTGCTCCTTCCTCTTCCTGAAGGGCAATACCACAGTGATGTGACTAGTTTAATTAAGAGTACAAGCAAGTTCAACTTCATACACTCTCAAATATTTACATCTATTAGCATTAAGCTGCAAATGGCAGATTGTGGTGTTTGTACAGCAAGTCTGCTTAAGTGTCATCTGAAAATAATTTGCAGAGAATATGAAGTATAGTGCCACGCAAGCTGTGTGCAAATGTCCAAGGAGGACTTTAAGTTTTTCAATGCCAAAAAAATTGGTACTGCCTTCACTAGACTGAAGAAAAATGCAAAAGTATGACTGCAGTTTCACAGGCAGAATCAAAATCTGCCAATTTTCCCCAGGTTATACTGGAGCTGGAAGAAGCAATGAAAGATAGACAGTACATGGAAATGGACCTAGATAAGGCTATTAAATTTGTGCACCAAAGAATTGATGAAAATATGAAAGTTTTGTGAGAAAATTCTGCTGAAATTATGGAGTATTTAGCCAAAAATGAACAGCCAAGGTAAATAAATGTGAATTTAAAAGTATGTGGGTGTTAAAAAAGTGAACAGATGACCGTGAATAAAATGCACATGCAAATGACCATGAGACCCATGGTATGTATTCCCCAAGAATCAAATGAGAACACCTAAGAGGTTGTCAAAAATGTGGGGGCTGCCTCTGTAGTTGAGGTAACAGATATAGTGAACTTGTGCCACAGTATTGCAAAGAGATGAGGTTGGGGTGGGTTAAGAGGTATCATCACCTATTTTTTTCAGACATCCTAAAAAAGAGGTCCTTTGAAAGAAGAGAATGAAGAAGGCCCTTCCTACTTAAGGTGGCTCTATACTTCCGAGCCTCCTCACCGATCACGTGCCGCAAAACCTCTTGAGTGTTGTAAACAAGAGGGGTGGTGAGGTCTACGGGGTAGAGCAGGAGAAGACCAGCGATGGAATACATCAGGGCTGCAATTCTTTCTTGGATCACGTACACAAAGAGCATTAGGGGCTTCAGAAATATTCTTCCCAGTGGCTTTAATATGAAAACAGCATCAAAAGTTGTTGATTGTATGCGGACACAAAAGCAGTGGCGTAGCCAGGTTTTGGGTCTAGGGGGGGAGGCAGAAAATTTTTAGGGGGCACCGACTCATAAATTAACCAGTTCACTAAACTTTACAAATTTTGGTGATGCAGTAGACTGATGGGTTTGAACAAAATATGACAATTGACAACGTATTATACACATTTATGTATACGTATTTGGGACTTAAGAGTGAAAAAATTCACAGACTTAGGGGCACCAGAACACGGGGTGGGGGGGGCCTCCGCCCCCCTGTCCCCCCCCTGGCTAAACTACTCCACAAAAGATCAGTCTTTGCTTGAGTGGATTGAAAATCCTCATTACAGATTCTATGCTTCCAAACATCCCCAAGAATAACACAAAATAATGGGAAGGATCACTATTTTTTTATTAAAAAAACACTCATTTCCATTATTCCATTCATAGCAGCAAATGATTCTTCGTCTACAGAGGAAAAAATACTGCAAGTCTTCAGCTAACACAATAAAGCCTCAAAAGGGAAACAGGTAAATGTCTTAAACAAGCTTTTTAGCCCAGGTTTAGAATCCTCTTAACCTATGGGCTCCACATCACACACTCAATCTACGTAAATGAAATCCTGAGCCTAGGATAGAGCGGTAATGAGAAAGGTTCTCTTCCCTGCCACAAGAGAAGTGAAAAAGAAAAGGGCTACAATATAAATGGGTTTGTCAAGGAATCATACTGATGAGTAAAAGAGAGGATTCAGTGATTACAATTAAGTGCATTGATGATTCAGAGAAACTGTAAGAATTTAATAACTAAGCTTTCTTACTCATTTGTACGTACATTGTTCCCTAAAAATGTCCCGTATTTTCTCACGTGTTTCTTTATGTGAGTATCTACTGGCATTGCTTTATCATATTTATTCAAAAATCTACTTGCATTAGTTGAAGAAAGATGGTTCTTACTTGTGTTTGTAAAAGGGGACTTGCAAATTTTCTGCATTAAAAAGAGGAACAATACCTCATCCTATATTCAGATGCATATGGTAGGTATGTACTCACTTGTCCCTCAAATGAGCAAGATAAGTAAGGTCATCTTAATATTCGGGGCCATTGACATAACATAACATCTAAGTAATAGAAAGCGATTTAAAATAGGACACATTCAACTTTTGCCATATTTTACCCAGGATGTTAATTCAAGGGATAATGAGGGACATACATGAATCATAATCAAATAACCTAAATTTTATTCAAGATCTTGGCTTCCATGCCTTTACTATAATAAATGCATATTTGAAAGTTATATTTGTGCAAGTGATAAGTGCCACCTTCTACATTTCAGAAAATGAAGACTTATTTGTTCCTGAAAATCAGACTGCAGTCATAACAACAGTTGGCAAGGATGCTTTGATACCATGTCGCACCACCAATCCTAAGGCAACAGTTACTCTGAAGGTAAGTTGATCACTAATAAACACAAAAAGTATGCAGTATAACTGTCCTCTGTTCTCATGCCATAATCCAAAGCTGCTACTATATCTACATTAATTCAGTCCAAACGCAGTTTTAACTCCGATCTCATATGCAACGCTACTAACCAAAATAAGGCAGCTTGGCGGGTCATTAATAAGGAAATCGGTCATTCAGGAGGTATCTCTGACCTACCTTTTACGTCTGATAATCTGAATAAGTTTTTCATTGACTCAATTGCTGACCTTGTGTCAAAACTCGATCCGACTCCAAGCACTGCCTTGCCTCTTCTCCATAAATTTCCAGCAATCATATCCCCCTTCAAATGGAAGTGGGTTACAGAGCATGAAATTCGTCAAATTATTAAAAACTTAAAATATTCCAAGTGCACTGATGTTTACAGACTATCCGTCAACTTAATTAAAGATCTTGTAAATATTATCGATGAACCCCTGGCATTAATCTTAAACTCATGCTTTCAATCAGGCATCTTTCCTAGTCCAGTGGGGAGAGACCATGCAAAAGACATTCATGAACTAATTCAAAAGTAGTTCACCACTGAATTATCCTGAGCATACAACTATAGAACGTTCATTGAATATTCAAGTGTGAACTATTCATTTGAGACTGTTCATAGATCGTTCATTGAATGTTCAAGTGAGAACTATTCATTTGAGACTGTTCATAGATCGTTCATTTCCAGTCCACGAAGAATTATTCAAAAATGCTCCCTGGTTGAACATTTAAAGAACATCTTTAAACCATGCAGATTTGAATTGTCAGAAACGACAAACTATTAATTATATATTCTAGGGAATATTCTATCATACCATATGTATGATATAATTACTAAAATTAATGCCTGCATGTGATATCGAATTATGTACGTAATGAGTTAAACTGTAAATTTTAACGCATGAACACTGAACTGTACGCATATTTGCGTGCAGCTCAAAATCTTATTTATTCACAGTATTAAGTTATTTATATTCGTATTATGTGACAATATAAGTTTAAATTAATTAATGCCTAATAACTGTTATCAAAATTGGATGGTATTTCTCCAAACTATCACAGAATCGCCATTTAATAATTGTAGTTCTCGAAGTTACATTTGTCGACGGAAGTGACTAGATATATACGACTTTCTTTACGTCTGCACTTCATTAGCGGCTGCAAGAACATGTGCTTAGAGTCGTAGAGTACCTAATAACGCTACATAGGTACACTAACGTTAGGAAGATACAAGATAGGATGTTATAACGTACTAACATTACGAACGCGTAATTGCACATTCATAGTGATTAATTGCAAATTATAATTTCTTAAGGGAAGTCAGTGAAGAGATAATACGATATGAATCGAGAATTACTTCACAAGAACTATTTTTAAACATTCCTTCATGGTTCATATGTTATTAATCCAAAAACAGTTCAGCCGCAAGTCATCCAAGTTGAACATTCTTTGAACATTCTATGAAGTATTCCAATGAATGTTCTTTGAACTATCTGTGAGTGCCATTTGAACGTTCATTGAATGTCCTTCTTGAATGATCTTTGAACGTTCAAATAGTCTTCACTGAACGTTCTTTGAACATCTTTTGGACAATAAATTCCCCACTGGGAGTGCTTTGAAAATATCCAAAACGATACCATTCATAAAAAAGGCGATAAAACCTTACCTTCCAATTATAGGCCAATTTCTATAATCCCAGTATTTGGTAAAATTTTTGAAAAGGCTATTAAGATTCAGGTATATGAACACTTTCAAGTTAACAACTTATTTTCTCCTTCACAATTTGGTTTTCGCAAAGGCTATTCCACCACTTCAGCTGTTGAGTCTGCCATTGATCTAATTCTAAATGCTTTTCTAGATAAATCCTCCATTGCCATAACTGCCTGTGATCTATCTAAAGCATTTGACTGTGTTGCTCATCCAATTCTTCTTCAAAAACTTCAGTATGATGGCTTCAATAATCTTGAACTACAACTCTTTGAATCTTATCTCACTGATCGATCCCAGTGTGTTTTCATCAACAATAACCTTTCTTCGCCCCTGAGATTAAATTATGGAGTTCCTCAAGGCTCAGTCCTTTGGGCCTCTTTTATTCCTTATTATAATCAATGACTTACCGTCTAATGTCTCCTCCAAGTCCATACTTTATGCTGACGATACTACTTTTATTCACAAGACTAATAACCTGATTAATACTAGCACTACTGCTAACTTGTTTTTATCTGAAGCCTCCAACTGGTTTTCTGCTAATGGTCTGGTTCTAAATAATGATAAAACTCAGTCACTGGTCTTCTCATTAAGTACCACAACTAATCCCCTGAGCACCATTAAGTTACTTGGATTTGAACTCTACCAAAAATTGACTTGGGAGCCACATGCAGTAGGCACACTTGGAAAATTGTCCAAGGCAGTTTACATGTTACGTAAACATAAATATATGATTCCAAAAGAGTACCTTATTCATGCATACTATGCCTTATTTCATTGCCACATTAATTATGGTATCGAACTATGGGGCCACTCACCATCCACAAATAATTTATTTAGGATGCAAAAAAAGGCAGTCAGGATAATTTCATTTTCACACCCAAGAGATCACTGCAAGCCTCTTTTCTGTGAGTTGGGTATTATAACTCTGCATAGCCTGTATATATACAAATGCCTATGCAATGTAAAAGAAAATCTTAGCTCATTTCAGAAAAGGTCAAACTTTCAAACCCACTATACCAGGAACAGTGATGCCCTAGATGTCCCTTATTGTAGGCTAGCCAAATACAGCAATTCTTTTAATATCTTAAAAATACGTATTTTCAATAGATTGCCCCCTGAGGCAAAAGATGTGAGTGTGCCAAAATTTAAAGAAGTTATACGTAACTGGTTAACAAAAAAAGCATTTTACTCTGTAAACGAGTTTCTTGATTGAGAAATTATGTTGTCCTTCACAGATATATAATCTTTTTTTGCCTTGCCAAATGTATTTTGAGTATTTGTGTATTTACTTGTTTTATGTAAACTATTTGTATATGTAATTTTAAATCACTTAACTTTTGTATTTCTTATGTATATGACGAAGACTATTGCAAATCCATTTTGTTCAATGTCCAATAAAATTATTATTATTATTATTATTACAAAATACCCTGCAAGCCACCTCAAGGATGTGTGGCAGGGGGTGAATAGTCACCAACATGCATTGCACTATGTATACCCTAAAGTTAGTGTAACTACGACTAATTACCCATTAGCATAATTCACTAATGCTTGTCACGAGGCAAAGCCTCACAAGCATTGACTACACTACAGATACACTACAGATGTGCTAGCAGATAATGGTAGAGGGACTGTTAGTATATACATATGTATTTTGCAACTACACAAATGGACTGAGACTCAAGAGTTCTGCTGAAAACATGCACGGCGTACATACATCTGAATTATCCACTACATGAAACATGTAAAGGGGTAACACACTTCCTGTTGTACCACATTTTGAAAGGAGTTTTGCATTCCACTGGACTTATTCCTGTCCTATTCAACAAATACATATATGTACTGCAGTGCTGACTGCCTCTGCCCAAAATTTCTTTTCTAGCTTCTTCTCAGCCAACATAGACATCACAGCTTTGACTGCCTTTCCATTCTCTCTCTCTGTGAACTCATCTTGCTGAGGTGTATAAGCTACTCTGGTGTTGTATGCCATGTTCAGGAAACAATGATTTGACTCATTTATTAAAAAAATTCTCTATTATTATCACACCTGATATGTTTTCCATTTGATCTTTAATGTTTTTGCCATTTCACTGTGAACCAAACTCAAAAATATTATGGTATCACAAATACAGAGCTTTCTACTTATTCTATTACTATAGTCATACCTTATTCTTAGTTTCAGAACAACATGAATGTTAGCTGTGACATTCTGCAAAAACCAACCTCCCACTCTATATAGTCTACACATTAAATGCCAAGTCCCAATACAACCAAATTCATTCAATTTACACTGGTTTTTTAAAAGCTTGCGATAAAATCAACCATAAAATTTAGCTAGCTATGCTACAATTAAATGGTATCAATGGCCAAATTCTGGGTTCTTTCAACAGTTTGGTAGCTATGTACTATGGGGGAAAAAATTTTCCCAACAAAAGGAGCGATGCCACTATCCCTCTCGGGGGAAAATGACTTTCCTTTCTGATGCCATATTATTCTTAGTTCTTGGCCACGACAAGGGAAATTCAAACCCAGTAAGGTGATGGACTGATCGTCCAAATTTCTGATGGATTCCTGGCCGCTCGCCTGCCCCAAGTGTGTTTCGTGCAGGCCACGAGAACGGAGACGCATTAGATATCCATGTATGCATTTGAAATGTTCCATTTAACTCTCTCCTATGGCTCAACCAAAACCAGGTAATGATAAACAGTTTTCCTGATGCAAAACTCCATAGGTAAGAACACAGGTAGCCTATCGCTAAAAGACTCATGGCAGTTGATCGGTAGGTTAGATGGGATGCAGATCTCAATGCATTTGCTTTTGCAGACACTTTATTTCTCTGTGAGGATTCCACGGATATTCACAAAATTACATAAAGGAAAGAGGGGATATATCAATGGGTTAGTTGAGGTAGGCTCAACTGTCACTGAAATATCGAGGGCAATGAATTGGAATAGAAAGACAGTATACTGACTAAAATGCTACAGGGTGGTGGATGAGACAATAGTAACACGACAAAGAAGCGAAGACCAAGATGCACCTCTCAAGATGATAATGGCAGCATTTGTTAGTATCCTACATAAAACCCTATTACTATTAGCGGAGCGGCAGTGATGAAGAGGAAATTAAACTAAAAAGAACCTGTATAGTGAGAAATTGCCTCCATGAAGCCGGTATGAGAAATTGCAGACAGACAAGAAAGCCAGCAATAAACGAAACTAATTAACGGCTAGGATAGATTTCGCTCATTAATATCGGGATATGGACCAATCATATTAGAATATCGTAACTTTCATCGATGATTAAACATTAGATGTGTTGAGTATGAATGTGTTTAGCAATGAAAAACACACGATTGTAAGTAAATATAACTTTAGCAATTGACATTACTCCTTAGAACATTCCCCTATTTAGAAAAAATAATATTCCTCCTCTTTTTCAGGTATCACCCAATAGAACATAATAAGGAAACATAGATCTGGACATATATGTCTGCATTTTTGGGAAGTAATTTATACTGCTGTGCCGGGACCATTATTGAGAACACCACCTCGAATGATGTATGAGGATTACGTCCGAATCCTTCGTGTTTTCATCGCTCCCATACATAAACAAAGTAGTATCAAAGGACGAAGTAGTACGAAGGAAAATGTATTATCTTTCTTACTTACTGTTTTTTTTGTCTTTTTTGCTTGCATATTTATTAATTCATTAGTATTTGCACATTCACAGCATATATATATGCGTAGCCATTGAGAATCTACCGCCATGCTTGAAAGATGCATTGAACATATGTTTGTATTCACGATTAAAAGTGGAAACCCTTTTTCACCGTGGTGTTCTGTTAAGTATCGTAGGTTATAAAGAAATAAGTGGACACCGGGTGAATCTCAGGACCTTGCCAGAGTGTGAGAGGAGGAGCAAAACCTAGAATAAAAAAGGGAGGAAAGAGGAAGAATACAGAGGAAACTACGGCAAGAATGAGAGAGTTCAATGATACATTTTAAATGCATACAAGGTCATCTAATGTGCCTCCGTTTGGAAGCCAGCGGGAATAACGCTCGGAGAATGCAAGCGGCCAGTAAGCCGTCACTCGCTTCGACGATGAGCCCACCACCTTACTGTGTTCGAATTTCCCTCATCGCTGCAGAGACCAAGGAATAATATGCCATAAAAGAGGAAGCCAATTTTTCTCCAAAGCAATAGTGGCAGCACTCCTTTTGTTGGGAAACTTTTTTTCCCCATAGTACATAATAGGTAAATGTGATCACACAAATGGTAACCTGTCTTCTAAGTTTTTTTTCCACTTTTAGCATACCTCAAGGTACTCATTGGGACCACTCATGTCATGCCTATTCATCAATGAAATTGGTCCTTCTTTTTCACCAGTTCTGTAGAATATTTACTTTATGCTAGTGATTTCATTAGGCATACATGTATGATCTGATCCACTTAGTACGGGATTACCATAATTGTCAAGTCTATCAACACAATTTTAAATAGTGATGTGATGAATATTTTATGATAGTGAACAAGAATAAATGTAAAATTATTTCCTTTTGCAAAACAAAGTCCCCAACTGAATTTAGGTATAAATAATGTGATAGTTGGAGCAAAGGCTTCCGCAGTGGCTTGAAGAACTGGATCCCATTTTTCTGGTTCAACTGCATGTGTCAGCTTTATGATGACAAACGTTTTCTCCTCCGTTACAGGAGACGTCTTCAGGTCAAACTGGAGAATCTCATGGTCTCCAGTTTGACCTGAAGATGCCTCCTGTAATAGAGGATAAAATGTTTGTCGTCATAACGCTGACACAAGCAGTTGAACCTGAAAAATGGGATCCAGTTCAATAATGTGATACCATAATGAGTAAGATAAATAAAAAATCTGATCTAGGAGTCTTGTTTGACTTCCTTTACACTCCAATAACACACTCCATTTCTTTTTTATTTAGCTGGCAGGTAGAAAAAGTCTACATAGCTTCGTTGCAATAAATATTACATAAGACAAACAATGATAACACAACACAATCCAATATTTCACAATATGTATAATGCAGCATCATGCACAAATTTACAAAATTAATAGTTATGAATCATTCGACTCCATAAATTCATTCACACTATAGATACATTTTTGAAAAGATATTGTTTTACTTTCCTTTTAAAATATAATGGGGAAGAAATAGATTTTATAGATAGTGGTAGTTTTTTGTACAGTATGGAAGCAGAATGATAGGGACCACGCAATGAAAGGGAAGAGGAGTATTGACCGATATGTATAAAGGAGTTGCTAAGTGTGGAGTAGTTGTGATACTCAGAGAGTTGGTTCTGAAAATCACTGGATTGGTTTTTACACAACAGACTCATGTCAGTATAAATACATATTGTCATGTCAGTATAAATCCATAACTGTAAAGACCCTAAAAAATGGGCTTTGTACATATAATTTCTAGGAATTTTATCAACACCCACATTTTGAAAACACAGTAACATTAAGTACTGTAAAATTAATCAATGCAATTGTATAACATGCTTCTATTGTACAGCCCTCCTGCGTTCAAATATTTTTGAAATTCTTTTTAGTTTTTTAAAATTTCAAACTACAAATTTATTATTTTTAAACTATAAACATTTCAATTGTCTTTTTTCACATCAGACTTTCAAACAAACATGTTGTTTGCAAGGATGGCATCAATTCCTCTAGGCATATTAGCATGCCCATAGCAGTAAAAGGGTGCCAGACTTAGGGAAGTGACATCCAAAAAGATGAGTAGGGACATATGTTTAAAAGAAGAAATTAAAAATGCAACATAATTCTTTTTTGAATTTTACAGCACTTTCAGTCATCTACCCCTCCAGCTGAATACAACCCAAAGAAAGGATTCCAGCTGAGAAATGTAAACCTCAGTCACTATGGTTTGCTTGCTTGTGAGGCTCACTACAAGAATCAGTCTGAATCAATGCACTTCAATTTAATAGTGGAAGGTAACAAGAAAAAAATTAAATTTTAAAAGAAGTAACTACCTTAGCGGTAGATACCCTTCAGTGTATGCCTGTGCTGCAATCTCAGCAAAGAAAATTAATATACAGGGTCTGTCCCAAAAGTTTCGGTAAATTTTTTTTCATAATTTTATTTTAAATCTTACAATCTCTTTAAAACTTTTCAAAGTACTCTCCTCCCGACTCGATACACATTTTCCAAAATGCCACCCACGCCTTGTAGAATCCCTTGAAGGCCTCAATGGGGACCTCTCGTAGACAGGCTGTCGAAGCTTATTTTAACCCCTCCAGTGCATCGTCCCGTGGTGGTGTCCTTTCAGAGTTCTTTTTATCTTGGGAAACAAAAAGAAGTCCGGTAGTGCCAAGTCAGGGCTATACGGCAGCTGGGGCAGCATTGCCACGCCCATTGCAAATTTCAGGCTCGGTTTCATAGCATTCGAGCAATTCCTAGCACTTCAACAGGCGCTGTTCCTTCATGTCGCCGGTGAGAACTTTCGGCAACATCTTGGCGCAAACCTTCCTCATGTCAAAATCCTCGGTTAAAATGTGGTGAACAACTGATTTTGCATGCCACTTTCTTCAGCTAACATCTGGACACTCATTCATCGATTGCTGTCCAAAAATTTTAGCACTTTTTCGACCACTTCGTCAGTTTTTGCCATTGACAGGTGCCTCAAGCACTCGTCGTCATTGATGATCTCCCGACCCTCCCGGAACTTCTTGTGCCACTCGAAAGTTCGGTTCTATGACATTGCGTTCTCCCTGAAGGCTTGCCTAAGCACTTATAGCATATGCGCACCATTTTTACTGACTTTCACACAAAATTTAACTGAGTAACGCTGCTCCAAATTCTGCGCCATTGTTTTTTCGATGAGGTTATGGTAACTCACTTTGCACGAAGCACGATCTTTACTCAACCACTTCCCGCAGGCAAGTGGGGATGGTGGAATTCTCTAGCCAAGACCCCCACCACGTTTTCCGTCAGGAGCCGCACCAAGCAAGCATACGTGGCTGGCTGTGGAAATTCATTACCGGAACTTTTGGGAAAGACCCTGTATGTATTTCAAATTTTAACCAGAGCAAATTTCTTTGGAGTGGCATAGTTAGTATCAATATTAAATTCCTGGATAAATCCTATCCTGCATAATTTTTTAAAACATTTTATTGGTGTCACTCCATTGGGTGAGTCATTTTTCTTTACTACCATTGTGGAGCCCTTTGGTGGAAGCAGCTAATTAGTACAATATGTACACTGCCCTGCATAGGGCCTCCACTGCAGTTTAAACTCAATAAAAATGAGAAATTTTCAATACTTCTGAGCAATACATATACATATGTACCTTCATTTCTAGATGCTATCTTGATTTTTAAATGCTATCAGATGGTTTTCAATTGCTAATTTTTCCTGGAAAATGGAGGTTGTCATTGCAAACAAAGCTGACTAGACAAAATGTTAAAAGGAACTTAGCAGATTTCCAAGTGCATTATACAAAGTTTATTCTCATATTTTGCCATGACGAGCTTCCACAAAGTTGAAGTCTTAGGAGAAGAAGTAGATGGTGACTTGATTGTTAAATATGACCAGATAATTTTCCACACTAATATCTATGTACAAGCAATTATAATAATTTCAACATCGTTGCCATTTTGAAGGTGAAATCTTTTCAATTTTCACTTTAAAAATGACATCACAATTTGTAGAATTACTAAGAAGTCACCCCCATTAATGCAAATTCCTAATTTTAAAGCTTAAAAGATTCATAGCTCACGAGGATATAAGATCTTTGATTTATGTGAGCCTGATAAATTCATTTCAATACTGCGCTAGAAAAAAAATCATCTTTACAACAGATATACATACCCATTATAACTGATTTACTTCTGAATTACCATTGCTGTACACTCATTTACACCAAATATTGGGTCAATGGGGAGGTGAGATTCCTCCTCCCACCACCTCCCTTAGCCCTTTCACTACATAAATTGATTTTGTGTGTCAATCCTAATGTGTGCCAAATCTTGATTTTAGGCTTTCCCGGTGAATAATGCTGATGAGTTGTTCTCGGGTTTCCCACCAGTATAGGCTTTCCATGATTGCCGACATTTCAGCAGGAGACTTTCCTGCCATTTTCAAGGCTCTGGATGCAAGCAGTCTTGGTGTTCCAGTCTTTATACTCTGTTCCTCCCACCGTGGTCTCCGTTCATTGGCTATCCGTTCCCACCATTATTAGGGTTTCCTGCCTTTTTCAAGATAGGGTTCCAGGTACAGCTGAGACAAAAACCCTGATCCCTGTTGAGATTGTTGGTCGTGAGCCAGATCTCAATGGCCTATTTAGTAATTCAGTCCCAGTATCCTCTGGTCCTCCCCAGAATGGTGGTTTTTTCCCAATGGATGGAATGATTTCCTTTTAAGCTGTGTTCCGCCACAGCAGATTTCTCCATCTGGCCGAGTCTGAAGTGGCGTCGATGTTCTTTCAATCTCATTTCCATAGTTCTCCCTGTTTTGCCAATATAGACCTTGCCACACTCACAAGGTATGCGGTAATTTCCGGGTACTTTGAGGCCAATTGGATCCTTTGTCTTTACTAGGTGATTCCGTAATTTCATTCGTCCGCATCCAGAGCCTTGAAAATGGCAGGAAAGTCTCCTGCCAAAACTTCGGCAATCATGGAAAGCCTAAGCTGGTGGGAAACCTGAGAACAACTCATCTGTACCAAATATTGTTGGCGTCACTATTTTTTTGTACTACAGAATAAATATCGGCAATTTTTCAAGCAGATATTACATGATTATTTTAACTGTAGTAGCATAGTAGTAAATTTACCACTATATATACCATTCTTGGATGTAAATACATGAACTCCACAGTAGAGAAAAATAATTTTTAACCCTTTCGCTACGAACGACGTGATAGAGCGGCGTAAATTTTTTGACGCAAACGAACAAACGACGTGATAGAACGTCGTGCCGCTAAGCTAGCCCTAAGCAAGCCTAAAAGGTGTGTGTTATAAAGGACTTCTTCTCGGGATGCCATCGGTACCCTTTCTCGGTTCGCGGGAGGGGGTTACCTCGACCCTTCCTCCTCCCGGTGGCCGAGTAGAAGGTTCAACACCTCTCTGGCCCCCGACCCAAGTTAGGGAAATAGGTACCAGTGAAGATCCTAGCGTAGTGAAAGCTCCATACTGGAAAAGCAAAAAAATTTTCCCCGTCCCCGTCGCGAAAGGGTTAAGCTTGTGGGGTAAAACTAGGGAACGTGAGCTCTACGGCCTCTTAAAGTTACAAGGTATAAAATTCTCCAATGGCCGTAATAAATTGGCACCACTCGTCAAAAATACACCACAATTGCTGTTGGTTTGCGGGAAAAAATGGGGGGAAAATCCACGCCAGTGACCAACCACAACCTCTCGACCAGAAAAACCCCTGTGGTGGTTTACGGAAATGTTACTTCCTCGCCAGTGACAACCACAGACACACACAATCAACCCGAATAGGGATACTTCGCTGGGCTGATGAGACCCTGCTAAGGATGCCTGGGTTATGAACACACACACACACTCAACCCAAAGAGGGATTCTTTGCTGGGCTAATGAGACCCAACTAAGGATGCCTGGGTTGGGAACACAAACACACTCACAAGCACTCAAGCACTCAAGAACTCACACACTCAACGGGCCCAACTTCTGGGAGAATCTAGCTCAAAAGAGCGTTGTCAAGAAACGGCACAAAAACAAGAAAAGACGAGGGTGTGCGTCGGATACGCCAAACGATACGTCGGATAAGTGCACTATCATTTCTGTCATTTTTCCATATTAATTGTATAGATAATGCACGTGTTATCTACCAGAAAATATGGTACTTGAAATTGAATCTATAGATATAAACATATATGTACACATTTTTTCCCTGATAATGAAGTTATCAGGGAAGTACCAATAGACTTTGTTCTAAAAATAGCTCCGGTAATTGTTCCTTTTTTTCATTGTAGACACATCTCCAATACCAAAGCCATTTATTGAAGGTGTGAAAATTGTGCGGGTAATTGCAGGAAGTGAGATTAATTTTATCTGTAAGGTTAAAATGGAATTATCCCAAAAGTACAGCCTGAATTGGTATCTTCCACACATGAAGCCAATTACTACAGTAAGTATCTAGTTTTTATAAAACCATATGCTTTAAGCTTAAAAGTTTAATTGAGACCTAATATCTAACTTGAATCACACAGAGAAGAAATCTTTAGCAAACAAGCTAGTCCTTGACTCTACTCTAGCTGAAAAATATTCAACACATGTATTTTGACCTACAATAACCTCCAATGAGCAGTATTCTTGAAGATAAGCATCTTCAAGTGTAGCCTCTCAGAGGCATTTCTCATGATAAATATTTTTCCGATTAATCATGAGTGATAATAATATATATGTAATACATTTATTCTTCAGTCGATCATTACAATAGTGTGATATAGGATTCGTCAGGTTATACAAATCAAAGATATTACAAATAGTACACCATGTTTGAACAAAGTATAGCATATATGTAGTTTCAAACAAGTGTCAATTAGGAAGTCATTAACACAATAATACAACTTTCTGGCTAGTAAATGTCCCAATTGTACTTAAAATCTACTAAAAGTTTTTTCCTTTAATCATGCTGACAGTTTATTGTAGAGACGTATCCCCATTTCATGTGGGGCAAGTTTGAGGGCCCTTGTCCTCGTTGTATTATAATGGATGCCTATGTTTCTCCCTTGTATGGTATCTATGGTAGTCAGCATTTAATGGGAATTCATTAATGCTTGACTTTACGAAGAGAATCAGGGGAAAGATATTCATATGTAAATTCATGGAAGTGGAAGTAGTTTTAATTCAGAAAATATAGGTTTTGATGGTGGATAGT
Source organism: Pyrrhosoma nymphula (assembly GCA_963573305.1). Lineage (NCBI taxonomy): Eukaryota > Metazoa > Arthropoda > Insecta > Odonata > Coenagrionidae > Pyrrhosoma > Pyrrhosoma nymphula. Next base: position 81,804,830 of record OY754334.1, on the reverse strand, counting down.
ATGGCTTTCATGAAATAATTCTCACTGCCCTCTTTTCATTTTTTAAAGATTTTAAGTAGGTGTGGATATGATCCACATATTAAAATACCATACAAAATGCATAAATAAAATTCTCCATGGTACCAATTCAAGAGGACATTTTCACTTGTAGTTTTGCAAAGTTGCCTAAGCAAATAACAGGTGCTGTTTAATCTTTGGCATAGGAAATGTATGGGAAGTTCCCAAGAGATGATGGGATTTAAGTGATGTTTAACAAACAATCAACATTTCACCAACTACACTGCACGTGCCTTCATAGGCGTATCTAGAAGCGTCTGAAGGGGGGGGGGGGATCACCACCACTGAAGGGAGGGGGGTCACCACCACTGAAGGGGGGGGTCACCACCACTGAAGGGGGGAGGTTTACATGGGGGGTGTTCCATACCCCACATGTTAACTATTTTATCAATGGGGGGGGGGGGGTTACAACCTCCAAAATCCCCCCCTGGATACGTCTATGAGTGCCTTCAAGTGATTTGATTGGAGATTTTGAAGATTAAACAATCTGAACTGATTAATGTATGGTTCAAAGGTGCCAACATGTTTCATTAATGACTACATAACACCTACCTTGATAATAATTGACATGGTGGACAGTATTATCTGGTACAAGTCAGCACACACTATCTGCAAGCAATAAAATCATAATTTTCATGTGGACATTCTTAAGAACAATAGAAAATTAATGAAAATAATTTTTAAGATATTTCACAGAATAAACATTTTGGTGTGGAATTGAAGGAATAAATTTCAAAATATTTACATTATTTAACATTAATTATTTATTTAAACATTTATAATTATTAACATTAATAGTATTATATGGGTAGCATTGCCGTTTGAATAACAATTGCCATCAGTATAATAGTCATGTTCCTTTTTTGCCAATGAAAACTATCATCAATATCAGTACCTTATTATAGAAAAATAATCATTAAAAGCAATTCTGTAAAATAGATGACATTATATTCACCCACCTAAAAACTGCTGCCAGCAAAAAATTGTAGGATCTTCAATATTGGTGGAACAGGCATTCCACGGTTAGTGGTGTTTGCTAGTGTCAGCATTGGCAGGAGAACATCTCATGTCATTTTCAAAAAAGCTGAATCTGGTCATTAAGTCCTTTTCCAAGTAATATTCCAGTGAATTTCCCATATACATCTCTATCATGCATTCCTGAGGAATGAATGAATAAGGATCATCATAATATACAACACATAGGATGGAATCAGGTCACATAAAAAAACAACACACAAAGCATAAAATTAGTCATTTAGATATTTGGAGATACTCTAGTAGGCATGCTCTGATAGGAATAGCTTCAAATTATGCTTAAATGTTTCAATCAAAGAAACATCTTTCAGTTTTAACAGAAGGAAGTTATATACATATGTAATTATGATCATGCAAAAAGAGAGCAATTTTTTGTTAGGCTGGAGCAGGTTAAACCTGGCCAGTGGTACATTTTGATTGCATAGCATGCCATGTTCATAAAAAAATTAATTTACTGAAAAATTGTAGGAATTTCTTTGTAAAAATAGAGCATTGAAGTATAAATACACAATATAGGGCGAGGATCCTAAGAGACATAAGGAAAGATATACACCAAAGACAGTGAAATTCTCCATGAAAAAAATGTTTGATTTGACTAGGATTTGAACCTGGATCTCCCAATTGCCGGTCACCCATCTTAATTCAAGGTGAACTTCAGCGGGGGTTTATAATTAAGATGGCTTGGTGGTGTAGCTGGCTAACACACCTGACCGGCAATTGGGAGATCCAGGTTTGAATCCTGGTCAAGTCAAATGATTTTTTTCACGCCGAATAGCATCATCTTCGGGTTATATCTTCACACCCGTGCCCATGACTGCGTACCCACATCATTTGTGCAATCGTAATGATTGGAAAATAACCTAAGGAAAGGTTTGCCATGTTCACTGATAGGGATTCCAGCAGTAGCTTGTTTTTGTAATCTATATAAGAAAAACCCTCGTCACTCACTCACTGTTTCAGGAACTCTGTAAGATGAAGCCACAGTCACTTAAATTTTAAAATGCCATCATTAGATGGAGCCACAGTTACTTAAATTTTAAAATGTCATTATTCAACTGCCTGGAAGAAATTTCATAAAAGCAAAAACCATTTCTGATTTGGCTCCGACTGACACAACGCTCCCTTTCATCTTGCGACGACGACAATTTCCAGTGATTCCGGCATATGCGATTACAATCAACAAGTCACAGGGTCAGTCGTTTGACCATGTTGCACTTCAATGCCAAACAGCAATATTCTCACATAGACACCTATACGTTGCTCTCTCTTGCTCGAGGAATTCCCGCCAAGTAAAAGTGTTTATCAAGCCCAACCCTCAGCAAGGACCACTGCTCAAGGATATTCGTCAATTCACACGCAATGTGAGAAATAAACGGAAAGAGTGTAATTTTTTTAGTGTTGGGAATAAACTCATGACATCAAGTGTCATTTAATTTCAATATCTTCCCTGAATAAGTGGGCACCATGGGTGCCTTTTAAAACCTAGTACTAATAATAATAGCCTTTATTCTCCAGGGGACATGTGAATACATTGGAATACATAAGATTCGTCTAGGTATAGTATCAGTTAATGTACAATATCAACATTTGCATCATACACAATATATGTATTATAGATATACAAAAATGAGAAGTGTTTTGAACATGCCAGCCTCGGTGGCAGCGGGATCAAGTCCTCGACTGCCAAACCAAAGGTCGCGGGTTCAAATGCCCCCTGGGTAGGATTTTCACCTCCCAGGGCTTGGTTGTGTGTCTATATATCAAATGAGTAGATAGTAATTGGCTTCGGCAGTTACCCATTGAGATATTATTTATAATTTAACCGTTGTAAGATTCCCCTCCCAGTCCCCGGCAAGAATCAAGTTTCATTGCCATCATAACGGCCGGAGACTTGAGAGGGGTTGGGCAGTTTCCGCAGCCACCTCCATCGCCAATCCGATAGGTGGCCATGCTGCGTTGGGGTCATGCATACGCAGTAAACAGAGTGACCCGTTCATAGCCATTGCTCAGGATGCCAATGAATTATGTTTTTGTTTAAATTGGATAAAGATTGATAATTTTGGAATTTGCCAATGAATTATGTTATTGTTTAAATTGGATAAAGATTGATAATTTTGGAATTTAAAACATAAATGTAAGCACAAACGAAGAGTATAAGAAAATCTATTGCATGAATTAAATACTTCATTCTTTCATCCATCTGATAGTGAATATTTCAACCCCATATCTTGATTAAATGTTATTTAAAAAAGCAATAGAAGAAACCTCTGCACTAATTCCAATGCCCTTTCTATGGGGATAAATAGCAGGGGCTCATTTTGGGGCCTCTCGGGCCCTGAGCCTTTTTATATAGCCTATAACACCTTCTAGCGTATACGCTAGAATCCTGCAAAATTTCAGCTCAATCGGTTTATAGTTTTTGAGAAGATGGGTAACAAACATGCAGACAGACACCACTCAATTTTTATATATTAGTAGGATTATCGTAAAATTCAAATATGTATTACATTTACAGCCATTTTAACCACACTTGCTACAGAGTTTCTAATTTCTTTTATAGAATGTAAATGCATCTATAAGCCGTGTAGAAGAAAAGAAGGTATCATACACCATCCATAAAATCACCTTGCATATCCAGTCTGTGACGAATAGTGACCAAGGGAATTACACCTGCACTGTAAGATCTTTACACCGAGATGCAACCAATTCAGATTATGTGCAACTTATAATTGTGGGTAAGTACTTCAAGCAACTTCAGCAAAAGGAATAATTCTGTCTACTTTAACACCAGAACTAGAAAAGTTTAACCTAGAACAAAACTTGCCAAAAATACTGAAATCAGTAATCTTGGACAATTGTCATATTGTATGTCAGGTCCTTTCAATAGATGAGAGAGAAAAACATAGATGAACTTGACATAGTACATTCACTATGTTACAATTACCTTGTTTAAGACAAAAAAAAATAATAATACCAAAAGAGATATTTGAAATTTTAGACATAAATTTACAGAACGATTGTGAGATACTAATGGCCTGAGTTGTTGACTTACCCAAAAACTCAAAAAATACTGGCAATAATTACAACAATGATCAAAGTAATGACATATATTTTTACCTGTTTCAGGAAAAAACGATAGCTTTCTTAACTTAACGACTCAAGGAGGAAATAAAATTGAAATGAATGATGGTGAATCTTATGCTGTGTGGGCAGTGGAATACCAAGCTGTTCCAACTCCAACATTTGAGTGGTTATCCCCAGATGGAAGCAAAATTAAAAACAGCATCAAATACCACATCTCTACCAATTCATTTCAAACCATCTTAAACATCTCCTCAATTTCACGGAGTGATGCAGGGGTGTACACACTGCATGGAAAGGCAGGGAAAATGGAGAGAATGATGCATTTATCTTTGGTGATCAGAGGTTAGTACTATTAGTAATTTGCAGCAAGTGATGCTTTAAAACATTCATCAACCAGTACAAGTGCAACTGGAGGCATAAAAATAATAACTTTAACCCTTTTGCTATGAATGCCATGTTAACACGTTGCTGATTTATCATCCAATGCAAATGAACGCCATTTATAAATGGCATAAATTTTTCTATACAAAAGAACAAATGCTGCATAAACATGGCTCTGTGGCTAAGCAATACGAAAGGTCCCTGGTGTCATTATGTACCCACAGTTAACTATTTGTTTACCCAGTAAATATACTAAAAGAATTATTTGTTGCATAATCGGAATATATATATAGGCTCAGAAATAAGTTTCTTATAAACTTATTCATTTATAGACACACTTTTACGAATACCACACAATAAAAAATTTGCACAACCTGGGTTTCAACGATTGATCGCCATAATCAGGAAATAATAAACATGGTAATACACAATAAAGTTAGGTTTTCCCAAGTATTAATCAACTTGAATAATATTTTTTATTTTTTTCCATGGTCACAGCTATTCCCGAGGTGAAAATAAGTGGCAAAGATGGATTTTTCCTGAAGTCAAAAAATTATGATTTCAAGTGCAATGTTTACTCATATCCTTTTGCAAGCCTAGAATGGATATTTTTAAACTGCACAACTTATGATCATTGTGATGGGAAAGGAATACCACTCTTAGGGGTAAGTCCACTAATTTCATTTCAGCTATTCTAGTAAATATTGGAAAATGAAAGAATGACCTATGAATACTCCATGTTAGTATGGCAGTACATAGTTGATGCAGAAGCTGAGAGCACAAAATGTTTTGTTTTTTTCTTAACTTTAATGAGTTCTCAATATTACTCTAAAATTCAATTCAATTCTTCATTTTTATGGTAATTTTCCATTCTGTGAGGATGCTGGAACTTCTCAAGAAAGTTGAAAAATTAATCATACAAGCTGTAATTTTTGCTCCTTGACAATGCTGAATACCTATCATTTTGAATCTTATTACTATTCTCATCTCATTATGAATAATAATGTTTAATACAAATTCTTTTCTTTAAATGGATATATTCCCTTACACAGGACACCATTCAGCAAGAAAACATCACTCATGAGTTCAATACAATAGCTTTCACATCAGGAAAACTGCTGTGTCGAGCATGCAATCCGCTGGGATGCCAAGAGGATATTCTTGATCTTTTCATTGCAGGTATGTTAGCATCTGTTTTTTCTCTGAAGACTAACGAAAAATATCACAAATGACAATGAATTTTTAAGTTTCAAGAGCTAGACAGTATGTGCACTACAATTATTATTAGGTAATATACAGGTTAAGGTAAGCTTAAATAGAAGTGAGTAAATATCCTCTATATTTTTACATGTGCAGTGCCCTATCCACTGATAATTTTCTTTCTTCTTCTCAGCATACATCCTACCCTTCTTCATCCCATCCATAAAACCTATTCTCTTTCTTCCCCTTCCCTGCTTACCCAACATCCTACCCTCATATGCGGTCTTAAGCAACCCGTCACTACTCATTACCTCTTCTAGCCACCAACCCTGCCTTTCTCTATCTAATCTCATCCAGAAGTTTCCTTTCCTCACTCACCATAGCAAGAAACTCAAAACTGGTGTAAAGGGTTGGTAATATGTGTAGTTAATATGTGAGTAGCTACTTAGGTGTGTAATGTAAATGTTCTCTTCCCTTGGACTACTACCTTGACAAAGTGGAAGGGCTAGTACATTCCAATGACCCCAAGAATTGGAATGGCTAGAGCAATTACTATAGTTCCTGGTAGAGCCACCCAGATAGGTCTAAGGATAGGAGCCAGATAATAGGTAGTTCATGTGATGGTGTCATGTTAAAAATACTGTTTGGAAGTGGTGATGGGATGGATCCCCCCAACTACCAATTGCCCAGAACATGGAAGTCAATCACAGAGAATTGAATTCTGGCAACTACGTGATGCTGCCTAATAGTTTCAACTGTCCTTCCACCTTACCTTACACAACCGAACATATTTGTATTCCCTTTCCCCATTTCATGTTTTATATTTTCCAACTTCCTGGATCTTATCATTGTCGTAACATTCTACATTCGTATTTGTATGGCTGCAGCTCACTTCTATGTCTTCTCTGATTTCATTGTACCAGCTGTGTGCAAGGATTTTGAGTGATGATGCCAACAGGGAATTGCTTTCTCCACTGCCAGGCATGACACCTACCCTAGTGGGCCAAGTCCCATAGCTGCCAAGATCCCATTGTCTATACAGTAAAACCTTGATTTTACATATTTCGAGGAACCAAAAAAGAGGCAGTATGTAAAATCAAATTGTGTTCAATCAAAGGTTGACAAAAATGCAAGATGTAATAACATTTTTCAGGTCTCTTCGTTGCATTTAAAATCAAGCCGTGAGTCATTAAATTTGTTTTGATGATTGAATTTGATTTGAATTACCGTAATTGATGGTGAATAAAATGCACTTTTGTCCCCAAATAATCACTTGAAAATCAGCCCCAGGTGTTTTATGCGAAGGGGATTCCACAGGCTGGCTCAAGTCATCCCTGATGATCTCTACTGAGGGCGGGGCAAGGGCCTAGCCATGTTGAAACACCGGTTCCCATCAGAACACCGAAGTTAAGCAACGCTGGGCCCAGACAGTGGTTGGATGGGTGACCCTCCTCCATACCTGGACCAGGCGTGGATGGAGAGGTGATACTCCCTCCAGACCACCGGGAGGCCGGTGGGAGATATACCCAGACCGGGAAGGTTAGATGGAGGACACCCTCTATACCTGGAACTGGGGGGGCAGGGGGAGGCCAACCCTCCATACCTCTACTGTGGTGCTCTTGTCCCCTGTCTGCAAGTGGCAGACAGGTATGGAGTTGGCACGATGGACCAAGAAAGGTCTAAGTGCCCGGGCTCCTGACGAAGGCCCCCCCAACTAACAATCTACCAATCTACTGAGGGCGAATTTTACCCCAGATGGACTCTACTACCCAGCTCTTCCCTAGGTATTATTAGTCATTCCCAGTATTATTGTCACCAACAGTACTAGGGTCGATACATACCATATTTGTCCAAATGTAGCCCCCCTCTGAATATTAGCCTCCCCCCTCTCCAACTTTTGATCTCTATTTTTGGAAATGAATAATTAATTTCATATGGACTTTTCATACATGGACATAGGAGCATATATGGACTTTTCCATAGCATTGTAGGTCTATAGAAAGATCATCATGATGGAAAATCAATGAGATGATAAAAATTGTTCTTTAATTCTTAGAATTATCGTTACTTGTCTATTTTCGATGGCTACCTCAGTTGGATCAGAAAAATATTTACGACATGCATTCATTTCGGGTTGCATAAGGTCTACTCTTTACCAAGTTGCTGTTGGGCTGTAACTTAGGGTTCCAATTCATCCCGGGACAGTCCCATTTTTTAATAGAATGTCCCAGTGTCCAGATTTTTTTCCAATTATCCCGCTTTTTTCTGTAGTAAGCATCTTTCCAAAAAGCAGCGAATTAGGCTTTCCATTTTAAATGTGCTGCACTCCTAGCACCAAATTCATGAAACTTTGATGAGGAATAATAAGAAGTTGGTAATTGTAATAACAATGCTCTTTTTTTCCCCCATGTTTCTGTTGGCAGTGTTACATACACACGGTTCCCAGTTGCAAATGACACAATGTCAGTTCAGTATCGGCATTGCTAGATTGTAAATTGGTTGCAACTCAGTGTTGCACATAGTTTGTAACATGCCGAAACATACGTGCTTGTTTAATGATAGTATTAGAAGAGAATTTCAATTATAATCGTTCATCAAATGAAGCAGTAAAGACTTGCCAGCTCACATACCTCAGAGCAAAGTGATTTTATATGCTGATGATACCTCCACACTAAGCTTTGGTAATAGCGCAGGGGAGGTCAATGAATCCTCACGTTCAACTATTGCAGATATGTGTAACTGGTGTGACAGAAACAATTTAAAGTTGAATGTTAAAAAAACCTGTTTCCTCAATTTCCACCATAAAATTTGTCCCCCAAAATCAAGCCCTTTACTTAAAATTGACATAAAAACATCCATCCCACAGGCTAGTTCTACGCAAGTTTTAGGATTAAAATTAAATGATAACCTTGACTGACGATCTCATATTGAGGATCTTGTGCACAGAATGGCAATAGGAATACACATGATATGTAAACTAGCACCAACTACCTCATTCAAGGTTCTGAAACTGATACATTATGCCAAAAGTCATTCTTATCTGATATACGGCGTGGTATTGTGGGTTAACTCTAGCGCAGCTGCCAAGGCCTTTTCAATGCAGTTTTTGACTTCCACACCCAAATATCTAAGGAAAAGAAACTTATTGATCAGGTTCATAATTGTGATAAACATTCTAATGTATTGTGTAAACATGAACTTTAATCAGGTATATTTTAAAACTCTGTTCTTCTAATCATTGTAAGTGCGATTGTGATTCATAATACAGGCATGGTGAATTTAATTCTATTTTTCTCATTTCTAATATGTCCTGCTTTTTTACAAAATGTCCAAGTTTTTTAAAAGTAAAAAATGTAAATGTCCAGTTATTCAAAAATACATTATGGGAATCCTACTGTAACAGCATAACAACCTCAACATGAAGTAAGATTAAATAATAATAAAAAACTTTTCGTTAATTATTCAAAGTATGGTTCGTTTTTTCACTGATATGAGTTTTATGTATTAGCATATTACATACACCTATTTTTCTCCATTATTTTTTATTATTAGCCATGGAATTTCTGGGTGGTTTTCTCTTTTCATGCTCGAAAATAGCTCCCCTTCCATCTTTTGACTACCAATTTTTGGCCAAAAAAGAGGGTCTTATTCGGACATATAAGGTTTATGTATATGTATTTTGATTGCTTCTGTGATATTGAAGAGCAATACACATATGGAACGTCATATCATCGCCTAAGACTGAAATACCATGCCCCTAATTATAGCAAAACCAGAAAAAAACTAACAAAATAGTCTCCAAATGTAGAGCATACTATGCCAACATGGATTATGATAAACTAGAAAAACTGCCAAAATGTGATGTCTATCAGAAAACCGAGCATTTAGTTCCACATTTTCTGTGCATGTTGCAAGAAAATAAAGTACGTAGTTAGATATGCTTGTTAACATGTTGGGGTTGGCTGTCGTATTCAATAGCTTTGGTCGCAATTAGTAAAAATTATTGTAAAACTACATAAAAATGACAAAAATTTGACTATAAGGGCCGAAGTATGACTAGGTAAAAACAAAAAACTACGTAAAATCAAGAAAATACGTAAAATCCAGAGTTTACCTTTGAAATACCCTATGCATCCTGGCCAGAACTTAATGCCGCTATGCAAAATTGAGACTGACGTAAAATTGAGTTTTTACAGTAGCTTACTTCAATAATGTTCTTGGGAACTTCACTTTAATTCCGGGACTTCACCACATTAACCCCGCCCTCAAGTATTTTTACCCATTTTGCATGACAGCCCACTCACCTCCGACTTAATTCCCAAATGGTCAACCATCACCTAAAAAAGAGCGGCCAACCTTATTCTGCTCTCACTGAAGATAACACTCCGATATGCTGCTTGTAATTTGACAGCATTAAATAGGTTGTTGCCAAGAGTTACAGTATTATTACACAATGTATATGTTAATACTAATAGTGCAAAATAATTGAAAATAGAATTACTTCATTGCTTTTTTCACAATACTGTAGATTCTGAAGAAGGATTTAGTGTCCAGGGCCAAAATGTTTTGTCAGAAGGCAACATTGGAGCGTTCAACTGTTCAGTATCCATACACAGATATTCAAACGACATTGTGTGGATGTGGAGACAAAACAACAGCACTCAATATATACAGTTATTAAGAAGTAAGGGTGAGTACTTTTGAAAAACTAGATTGAGAGAAATAATATGTTAGATATTCTATTTTTTTAACTGTGGAAATGGCCACGCAGTAACTTCAATTGAGTGCCCACTGAGGGTCCACTACTGTGTGAAATTCACTGTGAAAAAAGTCAGTTGCCTGGACTGGGATTCAAACCCAGACTCCTCGATATCGAGTCAAGCATTCTAACCAGTTGAGCTACCTAGATGCTATCTTCCACAGTGAATGTCATTGTATGCACAGTACCCATGAGGACAACTTGCTCCTTAAAGCCTCTATGAAATTCAGAGAAGAAGGTAAAGCCTGGGTAGTTTAATTGGTTAGAGCACTTGGTGTGATATCGAGGGGTCTGAGTTTGAATCCCAATCAAGGAGAATGATTTCTTTCACAGTGAGTTTCACACATTTGAAGACAATGAATATTTTTACTACCTAGATTGGGAGATAATGAGTAGAATCACCATTTCCAGATACTTGATTGTATTTCTTCTTGTTTGTTCTGTAGATGTACGCATTAAGGAATCTCAGACATCACTTTCAATACGGAGTGAACTACGTTTAATGAACATAACGAAACATCACCAGGGAGAATATCTCTGTCAAGCCAAAAGCTTGCCATCATTGGGGAATATCAACACCATTACCTCAAAGACAGTGACACTGATTGTAAAAGGTAAATAGAGCACCAAAAGAAGGTGATTAACCTTAATAAAATGCTAAATGTGAAAAAACATGTACCTAGAAGATCTGAGCTTAAAGTATGTACATATTATCCATTCCTGAACCTAATCCATTCCTGAAATCAATCCAGTATGGGCTGATCTGTGGGGTGAGGATCATACTCACCCAGATTTCTGGCAAAAAAACAACTCTTGAATAGAGATGGGAAAATTGTCGTAATTTTCATCTGAGGAAAACTACCATGGTAAATCACGGTAATTTTTGAAAATTACCATAATTTTCCAGTATTTTTTAGTTTTATGCATTTAACAGCAAATGCATGGTTAAATAAGAAATCCAATAGCAACAGGAAGGGAATAACAATGCTTAAACCATACCTAATACAACATTAATCTATTAGAAATTTAAAAAATTGCAAAAATAAATACTGCAGTAACACGCAATCTGGCTTTCTTTTGTCATAGTATAGAAATATTCAAGAATAATATTCTAATACATTACTCTATAATGTTATAATTTAAGTAAAATATTCCAAAAATGAGTTATGAGTACATGCCTCAATTTATAAATAAACACGTAGGAAATGTGTATGGAATTGCCTTAAGAATATATTGGGAATTTGTCTGTATGAAAAATTATCTCAAACATTGATGAATTATCTCGAAAATTACCAAAAATTATGGTAATTTTCAAGGGGTGTGGTAAAATTTTGAAAAATACCACCGTAACTTACAAAAATTACTGTGGTAATTTACAGAGTGGCCCGTCTCTACTTCTGACGAAAGCAGTGAAAATGATCCTTGTTGATTAATCCAGAAAAAAACTAACCTAGACTAATTCATTTCAGAACTAAAAACACCCAACTTTGTTAACCAGCAAGAGGAAAAATTTTACACCAGATATACAGGCAATCACGTACGATTTGACTGTGAAAATGAAGGCAATCCAGAACCAGAAATACAATGGATTAAGGTAAGCCTACCTTGCATCATGCACATATTTTTTGGATTTGAGTATTTCATCACATTTTACTTTTATTAGCAAAAGCCGATATCTCTTTCATGAAATTCAGGTGAACATGGTTCGTCCATAAGTTCTGAGACTAGGGAGGGGGCAAAATATAGGGAACTTTAGCCCCTGTTTCCAGCACATCCTGATTAAAAGTATGTAATCCCTAACAGAGACAATGTTTTTCAGTCAACTTTTGCTCACCAGCTTCAAGTAAGCAAGGACATCATTTTCAGTACATAATTGATTTCCCAATCTTAGGTTACTCCCACCACATGAACCACCCGAACAAGAAACTGAGCTAGAAACAATTCAAACTCTTACTCATCTCCACACCCCCAGACCACATTTTCAACTTTTGATGAGAGGACCCAGTTTTTAAGACATTTAAGATCGAAAATGTACATTATTATGTAATTATATATTCATTAGACAATGAGACAAATGCCACCCTGCTGCAAGTTGATAACTGGTTTTCTATAAACAGGCTTTTTATGAATCCAATTAAAACCAAACACTTAAATTTAACTCTTTAAAATGTGGCGCTGGTAAACAATTGCATCAAGCTTTAAGTCAATACTTCTTGGCTTATACCTTGACTCCACACTAACATGGAGTCAACACATTTCCATCGTTAGGAAAAAATTGCTACAGCTCTGATTTTAATCTGGAAACTCAAATCCTATGTTCCTAATGAGTATCTCATTAATACTTAGCATTCAATAATTCAACCTCACCTAACATGTGATATTAAACTTTGAGGGCATTCCTCTGATGTAAAAATGTAGTTTCTACTCCAGAAAAAGGTAGTCAGAGTCGTTACTAGCTGGGGTTTAGGCGAGCATTGAAGACCACTATTTGTCAGACTGAATATAATGAGCATGTAAAAGCCTATGCATATGTATTTAATACATTTCCATGTATTAAAAAGAACTTGAATTTGTACTAAACTAAGGCAGATACACACAGTTATCACACCAGAGCCAATTATGGATTAAATATCTCACATTGTAGACTGGCAAAACAGCATCTATGATATAATTTCTCTTAAACTCCATAATGTGTTGCCTCCACTGCAAGCATGGTGGGTGAAAGGGCATTTTGCCTGGTTTTAAAGAAATGGCTCATATCCAGGCCACTATATACCCCAAAGAAACATTTTCAACTCAACCTTGCCTCCTTCAGTTTCTAGTTTCATATCTTTTATAATCTTACTAGAGAAGGTGACCGTAGAATATCAACGGGAAGGAAAAAATCAACACTAATACAATGTAATAAACCATTCATATCTTATTTAGTGCAAAGAACCATTGAGTTAATGGATATACACGGAATCTCGACTTAAACAATGAGTATGGTCGTTATGGGGACAATGACAAAAATGCTAAAATATTGCAAAAAGTCGTAACATTTTAGCAAATATTTCGGAATTTCGACCAGAATACAAAATTTGATTGAATGAATAAGAATCTATATTTTATTTTCTTTCTATTGGTACCTTTCCCATTAACAGAAAACCACTACATATTTCTAATTTAATTTTGCAAATAAAAAAGGTTTGCAGCCAAAAGAAGATTCAGCTTCATGTGTATTTCTTGTGTGAAAATTACTGACATATGTGCACATCAGTGATTATTATAGTAGATGTGTTATAATTTTATACACTCTGTTTTCAGGCTTTACATTGTAGAAATTGTTAGTATCCATACTAAATTATACACTTTGTAATTTTTGCTACAGTTTTAATTATCGGTTATGGTATCAGTATTTTGTTCCTGAAATTTTACACATCGTCTCCAAGGGATTAAAAATGGATGCTCTCGAGCAAATCGAGATTAGAAGGCACTTGGCAGACCCTACCACGGCTCTTTGTAATGAGCAATTGTTCCCGCAGTCCTTCCCATTCCTTTCCGAGAAATTAACTTTAAGAAAAATAAACCATTCAAGCCACCTATCCGCGCCCACACTTCTAAGCCACAGTATAACCGCCACCTCCCTCACTCAAACCATAACCAATAACTTAACAACGGTCAATAAACAAACAATCTTAGAAATTGTACCTGATGATGCCATAGATCAGTGAAACGCATTGTACCGATAATTAAAACTGTAGAAAAAATTACAAAGTATGGATTTTACAAAGTAAAAATTTAGTATGGATGTTATAATTTTGTTTTTTGACTACATCAATCACAACATTCTTTAATAAAGATTATTATTAAAGCTATTATTAAAGCTGTTAGAGAAGCCTTATGATGAATTGCCACTCTGCAATTACCCTTGCTTGAGTTGCACTGCTTCCTCACCAAAACTCTCTCATCTGTCTGGCGTTCTTCCTACCTCACATCATAAAAACCAAATTCCAAAGTGTCTAAACTTCTCCTCCACGTTTCCTGGAATTATGCCTCACCTAAAACCCTATCTTCAGGATGCCATCCTTCTTTATAGCTTTCTCAATCCACTATTCATTACTACCCAACTTTGCCTCTTCTTCATCATTTCCTCAGGCAACTTTCTTTCCTCCCCCACCATACCAAGGTATTCCTTGCTTGGCATTCTTTTCATTGCACATTCTCCATCCTTCTCCATGCTTTAAGTCTTTTCTAGTTCTCACGCCTACAGGTCCTAGTGCTCCATTTCAGGCTCCTCATAAATCTTTTCTTAATTTATTTACTCAAGGTTCCTGTCATTAACTCTTTCCTCCCAAATAACAGCTCTGTAGCTGGTGCAATTCTCCAGCAAATATCCTTTGTGTGTACTACATATGTCCAATTTCATCCAGAATGCTGCCTTGGTTACAAAATTGCTATACCTGTTATGATTTATCCCCTCCTCTCATATTGAATTTTGCCTTTTTTTTGGAAAATCTCATTGCTTTTGTCCTCTTATGTTTTATCTTCATTCCACATCTGTCACACTCATTTTGGAGGGTATTTGTGGATGATTGCAATCACTAAGCAGACTGCTTAATTGATTTAAGAATGTTCACTTTAAGGATCTTCTGGAGATAATGAAAGAACACTATTTTAAATGAGGAACAAACATTTAATAATCTTCTGTTAACCCTTTTGCTGCTATGAACATATGAGCTATGTTTGCCTGGTGGACTGCTGTGAATGTAGCTCCTATGTTCCATTGGCAAGGTCGTACCTACCCACCGTTCACTTTTTTGCCGCACAGGGGTTGGGATGTCTCCGCAGGTTGATCAAAGCAAAAGATTTAATTAACTTGCTTCACAAAACCATTTTATATCAATCAACGAACTGTTATTTATCAGGTGTTGTCCTAACAACCATTTTAAAATCATCAACATTAGGTTTCCAATCAACAAAAATTTACTGCTTACTTCACAAGGAGCATTCAAGTCTTTCCACCATGCCATGGTTGTAGCCCATGGGGAGAAGAATCTTCTTCTTTCACTTTGGCTTTATCCACTCCTTATACACTCTTATGTGGGGTCCGTATTTTCTTTCTTTAATCTCTTTCTCCACTCATCTCTGTTTTTGGCTACCTCCCTCTTCTAGGCTTTCTCTCTTAGGTCTTCCACTACCTTATCTTTCCATCTGACTTTGGGTCTTCCTACCCTTCTCTTCCCAGACACCTCCAATCTTTTCACTCTCTTTCCCATGTAGTTATCACCAGTGGTGTACGCAGGATTGACTTCTGGGGGGAGTTTTGACTTCCTGGGGAGGGTTTCCTTAATATGTATTTATGTGCATCATCATAAAATGACATTTAGATTATTATTCACTAAAACAATAATTAAATTAACATTCTCTTTTTGTGAAGACAATTCAACCATATTTTCCAGCCCAATAAGCAAAATTCTAAATGCTAGTTCTGTACACCACTGGTCATATCACTCCTTCATTCAACATGACCATACCACCTCAGTCTGCCTTCTTGTATCTTTTTACTCAATTGTACCACTTTGTGTTCCCTCTAACACATTTGTTTCTTATTCTATCGTTTCTCGTGATTCCACTCATCCTCCTCAGCATTTTCACCTGACACTTCCAGTTTCCTTTCCTATGCTCTGGTGGTTGCCCATGTCTCCGCGCTGTAAGTCATTGCAGGCCTCACTACCATTTTATAATTTTTTCCTTTCATTCTACGGCTCACTGTCCTGCCACACAACACCCCACTGATTTTCCTCCAATTTGACCATCGCATTGGATTCTATGGGATACCTCAGCTTCCAGGCCTCCATCCTTCTCTAGGACTGCCCCAAGATATCAGCACCTCCTCTTTGCCTGTAGAACTTCCCTTTGCAGTTCCACTGAGGCATCCTTTTCCTGGTCATTGGCCACCATATACTCAGCTTTCGTCCTACTGATTTTCATCCCCCTCTCTTCTAAAGCCTTCCTCCATTCCTCTAGTTTCTGCTGTAACCTGGCACGGCTGTTTTCGCACGGAACAATATCATCCGTAAATATCATATTCCATGGTGCACACTTCTGATGCCTCTAGTCATTACGTCCATGACCAGATCAAACAAGTAAGGGCAGAGTGCTGACCCCTGATGTAGTCAGACTTTCACATTAATGCCATGGGGAGAACCATAAATGGGTAGAATCACAAAAAATTGCTTCTTTCTCGTGGATTACGCAATTCTAGCCCCATTGATAGAGCATGGGAAACACCTCAAATGGCAATCATGTAATGACTACTTGAAGCAAAACCAAATCAACATCAATGTCAGCCCTAATACTCTTTGAGTTGACCATTCATATTTATGGTCATAAAGTGAGAAACATTTGTCAAAATTTTAGAACATTGAAAATGAAGATTTAAATCAGAAATGTTGAAAACTTTTTCAATTTCATGTCTTCTTTTTCCAGGATAAAAAAAAGATAGAAGCAGAAGGAAATCATTCACAGATTGCATTCTTGAAGGGAAATCAAATATTGTTCATAAATCACACTTCTGTGGAAGATACAGGAAATTATACCTGCAAGTTGATGAACAATTTAGGGGTCATCTCCAGGAGCTTTGAGCTAAAAGTTACTCAGTGTGAGAATTCATCCAGTGGTTCTTGAGTACTCATCTCCTAAAGAAAGTACATAGCAGTTCACTAGTGCCATTATCAAATACTGATCAGAGTATTTCTAAGTGAAATAAGGTGTTTTCTATTTTTCTAGATAAAAATCCATCAAGTGGACCAAATGCAGGAGTCATAGCAGGTGTTGCTGTGGTATTTATCATCCTCTTGGTATTGGTGGCCTATCTTATCTACAGAATCAGAACGGAAAGGGTAAGTTTTCTATAATATTTAGTTTGCTAACCACAGGTCTTTACAGCATTACAGAATGGGCTGCATAATTGACGTATGATAGAAAAAATTAGAGATATTTTAGTGAAATGCGATTCAACAACTAAGGTAATTTCGCATATACTATCTGGCTCTAGCCGACAGGGGCAACAGCACTCGGATGAAATAAGAGGATCACCCCTCAAAATTCAAGCCAAGCTCAACGATGCTTAACATCTGTGACTTATTGAGAACCAGCATTTCCATCGTGGCAGGCTGTTGCCCTTGAAAACATTTTTGAGCTGGCTCATTCCAAATGAGATCACCTAACACAATGTGCCCTCATGTCATGGATTTTCTTCAATTTTTTTCTTGCATAGGCGTGCATGAGCTATGCGAGTCACACATTATAGTTCTGACACGGTTTTTTAAGAAAAATATCTACATATTTAAATTGCAGTGAGTCATCGATTGAGTAACACAAGAACAACCTTCTCTTCCCTTATGAAAATTGGTATGCAAAAACGGACAATTGAGAGATTTGTTGGCCAAAACTCCAAATTGCCCCTGATTTTTTCTTAGGTTCAAAGCTTCATACCTCAACTTCACCTTCATGGCACTAACCCTATAGGTACATTTAATAACCAGATAAAACTTTACCGCTTTTGTCTTCTCAGCTATTGATAACTTTCTGAAGTGTTGTATTTAGGCTTCCAAAAAAACAGTTTTTTTAGGCCATATAAACAGAGCCTAGTGTATATTTTCAAGAATTTTAAATAATTATTTTTTTCTAAAAAACAACAAAAAACACCCTCACAATTTTTTCTCCAGAGTAAGCTTATGCATATAATATATAATGTATACAATAAGTATGTATTGAAAAATATTATGAAGACATAAATAGTAGCACTTTTTAAGTTATTCACAGTTAACTTGAACTACAAAAAAGTAAAAGTTTTAGTGAATTGCAATTTTTACATCTCTGTGCTAAAAATTTGCATATTGATTAACTACTTTTCAAAGAACAAAGCATTGCCTTCAATTTTATATCAAATTTAACAACATTGGTTCATAAACAAGAAAAATGTGATACATTTTAGCAATCACTTTCAAAATTGGAGGTATGCATTTTGCAAGCAGTCATTTTTTCAAAAAGTTTTACTGAGGCCATTTTTGGTCAAAAAATGTGAAAAAATTAATTTTAAGAAAATCTGTATCGTGAGGGCATGAACCTTTCCTGAAATTAAGTGATTTGACGCGGAATGACCCAGCTGTTAAAAACTCCTTATTATCTCCCCTAATATGCAAAACTCAAGTTAATTGATTGGCTTACGAATCACAAATTTACTGCAATAGGAACTAAACATATTTTTTGCACATACATATGTACAAACATTTTGCATTCATGTGACCTCCTGCTCAACATCATGTTTTGCTGTGAAACATTAATTATCACATCAGCTAATCATGTAATATCATACACCAGATAGAAAACTCAACACTATGACTCATAAGTCTCTTCCTTAAAGGATAGCTTACACTCCCTTTATTTTCTGCTTCTTGTGTATCATACATCATCTTTTTTTTAATAAAAGACAGAACAAAAAAATCATAAATTATCAATGTAACAGCAACATAAAGTAACCAATTAAGTCCCCAGCTACAGCCTGAAGATTAATCAAAACTTTCCAGGGTTTTAGCCAACACAGTCATATAAATGGCTTTTAAGAGTTAAACAAACTACCTTCCAAAATATGTACACCAAAAATTGATGCTTTCAGCAATTGCAATAATTAAATAAGATTCATAGTGAAAATGTAATAATTTTAGGGGGAATGATGGAACAGAATTGTAATTTGTATTAATAAGTGTGCCCATGGATTTTTATTTTCCAACTTAAGGAGTTATCCATGTTTTTCGGGAGGAAAACCATATTCTTTCAAGGAATTTGAAATGCCCTGAAGGGTGAGTTTAGCAAATTAAATAACATATCAACCACATTAGTAAGAGTATGGCCTCTAGCGAGATCTATGCTAGAATGAGAGATTGCGAGGGCACCGTTAATTGGCCCCAGAACTGTCATGCAGAAATATATTACTATTACAAGGTTGTTAGTGTTGTT
Source organism: Pyrrhosoma nymphula (assembly GCA_963573305.1). Lineage (NCBI taxonomy): Eukaryota > Metazoa > Arthropoda > Insecta > Odonata > Coenagrionidae > Pyrrhosoma > Pyrrhosoma nymphula. Next base: position 81,785,311 of record OY754334.1, on the reverse strand, counting down.
ACCCATTGTTACCCTGCTAGCACCTGCTATTGTGACAGTTGCCTTTATAAAAAAAATATGTGGAACAATTACTGCTGCAATCGCTTATATTCATAGGCAGTGAATAACTCCACAGTATATGTATTAGATTAATGACCCTGTAAATATGATAATATCCACTATAGTAGTAGGTAATACAGCACTGTTGCTGTGCATTTGCAATCTTCTTTGTTGACACAACGGTGGGGCACATTATGTGCTTCCAATTGAAATAGCCAACTGTCAATTGCAGACTTTTTAACACTCTCCACTCATGATAAATTTGAGAGGCACAAGAGAATATTAAATAGATGCAGGGTACCATGTAAATCTAGAGAGGTTTTCAATATAGAAGCTTTTCCAATACCACCAAGTAGCATATTTGATCACATATTTTATCCCATTTTTTGTTTTTTCCAGAAAAATATAAATGCTTTGAGTGCTCTTGAAGTTGCAACATTTCACGAAGGAGCTCTGCTCACCATTGATCCAGACCTTGGCATAGATGAACAGGCTGAACTTTTACCGTACAACCCAGATTTTGAATTCCCCAGAGAGAAACTAAAATTTGGTAATGATCATTTATTCTGAATTTCTAAGAATGCAAACCCATGAAATCCCCTACATTAGAATAACATGAAATGCACAAATCATCCTTAAAATAAAAGGATGCTACATTGCTTAATCCTCATCATCCTAACTCTCTCAGTATTTTACCTAAAGAAAGAAACATGTATAACTTTATAATTATAAAAATCAATCCTTTCACGAAAATAAAATAACATCCTGGTAATACTTCCCTCTAATGCTGGATATTGATTTTTTTTAACAGTAAATGAAAGTGGAATAAAATAAATTTTATATCTGCAAAGAGCTTGTCATTATATGAGAAATTTTGCAGGGTCAACAGAACTTTATTCATTTTAGTTTTCTGTCCACTTTCATGGGGAACCCAAAAACTGGCAATTTGACATTTAGGCAAGCAAGTGGGTAGTGGAGCATTTGGACGAGTTGTGAAGGCAGAAGCAGAGGGTATTCGAGATGGTGAAAAGTCTACAACTGTTGCAGTCAAGATGGTGAAGGCTCACTCGCACATAAATCACCTAAAGGCCTTGATGACTGAGCTGAAAATATTAATCTACATTGGCCACCATCTGAATGTTTTGAATATCCTCGGTGCTTGTACCACCAACTTGATTAAGAGTGAGTTTTCCAACTTGTAATAGGTGCATGTTTTGTTCTTTATTTTTCAGTGTATTGTATTTTTCATAAAATTCTTGCTTTTGTTAGCTACTGATACCTAGTATGTTTTTTTAAACACGAGCTTTCACCAACCCGTCTGCCAGCTTCATTAGGCAAAAGCTCACACTTCAAAAAAATATTATCAGTGATTACTGAAAACAAGAATTTCTTAACTCACGTGTTTATTATTTTGGAAGAAGTTGAAAATTTCAACAATTAGGGGGTAAATGGCACACTAACTTCCACTCAAACCCAGGCAATATTATTAATGAAAACACTATTTAAGTTAAAGGTGCTTAGTTAGCAAAGAGTCCTCTTTTTCATTATAAATAAGCTACAATACAATGAGGAAAAATATCATGATTTACACAATGCCCACTGACATTGAAGCATGGTCATTGATTCCAAGTTTGTCTGCTGAGAGAGGATGAAGGTGGTGCATTTATAGTCCATGAGAACTTCAGAGGTCCAAAGCAGTAGCGTAACCAGGGGGGGTGAATGCCCCCCCACCCCCCCGTGTTCTGGCGCCCCCAAGCTGTGATTTTTTCCACTCTTAAGTCCTAAATACGTATAAATAAATGTGTATACATAATATGTTGTCGATTGTCATATTTTGTACAAACCCGTCCGCCTATTGCATCACCAAAATTTGTTAAGTTTAGTAAACTGGTTAATGTATGAGTCTGAGCCCACAAACTTTTCTGCCCCCAGACCCAAACCTGGCTACGCCACTGGTCCAAAGTAGAGGGACACATTCTTTTCCCTATATTGTCCATATTTTTTCACTGAAAACCAGATACATGAACTGGAATCCTCTAATCCAGATATCCTAAACCCATGGACCCCATAGTGACCCATGGCTGAGTTTCAAGGAGTCTGTGAGCATAAAATAATAATAATAATTTCTATATATCTAACAGCAGACGCCAATTACTAGATATGTATTAAATGGACGAACACACATAACCATGCCCTGGGAGGTGTAAATATCCTACCCAGGCGGGATTCGAACCCGAGACCTTCGGCTTGACAGGCAAGGACTTTACCCCACCACCACTGAGGCCGGATGACAGATAAAAATCATTACTGCTTATCTATCAGCTGCTTGGTTGTCTCTGAACTACCTTCCCCTTTTCAGGATCATCTCCCAGGTGAAAATGGCCACTTATGGCCACTGAATACTTGAATGGTCATGGCTATGTAGTCTGAGTGGCTGTGAATGGCCATGACCTTTTACTCTAAGTGGCTACAAAAAGCCACTATGGACAAGGCCATTTGAATCACCAAATTTCCATTTGCGGCCATTAATTTTTTTCAATGACCATGAGTGGCCATTTTCACCTGGGCTATTCTTAGACAGTATGTACTCTACTTGCACACCATCTAGTCTCTTAAGTTCCTCATATCTTTTTCCTCTCCTTATGTCATAAAAAAGTACGAATTGTTTACATCTAGACAAATGTTGTGGCTGAAACATGGACACTCCAACAAAAAAAAGGAACAAGTTCACAAAAGATTATTCCCATTTTTATCACTAGTAACCTTAGGACCAACCTGAGCAATTTTCTGAATATTTGCAGGCAAAATATTTTCTCGCATAGAAAATTTATGTAAATCTTCATTTATCACCTTCACTTATGGACTTGTTAACTGTTTTACATTGTGAACTACATCAAGAGGAACTGCTAGTGATCCTGGAATACTGTCGATATGGAAACCTTCACAGCTATCTTCAACGCCACAGGGAATCATTTGTCAATCAAGTTGACCCAAAAACAGATTCTCTTGATTTTACTATTGGAGTAGAGGGGACCCAGGATGAAGGGTAAGTTGATATTAAGCTCTTACAGTGAAAACATTTTTTCTGCTACCTCACTATTAAAATTTAGTAAAGCTCATCATGTACTACATAGTTCAACTTGTCAAAAGCTTTGTCAATATACATACATAGTTGCTCAACATTTTCATTGATGTTCTTCAGTCTTTTCATCTACTCATCTCAAATCTCGCTTTGCAATAGGTTTATGCAATTTAATATTTCTCTATACATTTTTCCCCTCCAAACAAACATTTTAGAAATTCTTCCCATCAATAACAGTCAGCACTTCTCCGAGATTCATATTTTATTTTCAAAGTTTTTCAGTTTACTTTAATATTTCTACGAGCCATTTGTTCTTCCTTGTTTTTCTCTTTTTAAAAAAGATGGCTCTTTATTATCACTACAATTTGATAACAAGAGTCTTTTCCTCAGTAAAACTTTTTCAGGTGATATTACATAGATCAGACCCTGAGAATTGCCTCAGCTGTCAGCCATCTCTCCTAATTACTAATAACTACTGGTCATTACCACTATACATGATTACTTAGGAGTTAAAATTACTAAGACCTGACCTATGAAGGCAGTTGCTATACCTATAAATGTTAAATAATGTATTTTAAACCAGATGTGTTGAATTTTTTAAATTCCAGAATATCACTCAACCCTTCTGGAGAGGAAAACAAGGAATTTGAGGTCGCCTGGGACAGCTCTATGGGTCAAGTTCAGACCACAGACACCGCAGGTGATTAATGATTTTAATAACTTAACCCTACATTCTCATTCTATTTTAGCAACTTCCCTTATTCCAAGAGCTATCAAACAGGAAAAGGAGCTTGAGCAATCAAATTTTCAATACAAAATAACTTTTCTTGTTTACCCAGCCCAATGATGAAAACTTACCACCAAATTGCTAAACTTTTTGCTGCCCAAGGGCTGATCTGTCACCCTGACAAGTGGACAAATAAATGCCACTGGCCATATATGAGCCAGAATTCATGCATAGGGAAATTAACTTGTTAATTTTAAATTAGACTGTATCTAGCATTAGACAGTGGAACAACTACAGTAGTTGTACTGTCCACTAATATTTAATGTATACCTTATGATGATGCCCTAAACATCGAAACGTGTAGTTTAATATTTTACATTACATATACCTAAGTGGGCTGTACAACTACTGCTGTTTTATTTAATTATTGTTAATTTTAAACACCGTATAACCTCGAGTATAAGTCGAAGTCTCATTCTTGGGGCAGAAACATCCACTAAAATCCGTGACTCCAGTACAAGTTTAGGAAAATAAATGCTTAATCTCTTGTTTTGTGATTAAAACAGCAAACCATTAAAGGTGCATGGATGAATATAGAAGCAAAGAGCAATTAATGTTGAAAATCATAAATTCAAAATTTCAATTAATTTATCGATGATATCTTCAACAATAACAAAATCAGCTGCATAGATGGCTACAGAATCCTTCGATACAATTCTCAACATTCGTGATAAAGAAGTAACATCAATGTCATCGTCTTGATTGAAGGAATCATCATTTTCCACACCATCCGCCATGGCTACCGTACCTGTAGTGTTGTCAGCACGACAGTTGATAGTGCTAGAGAAAAGCAATAGGTTGGTGAGGAGAGATGTGCGCTTTCAGTGTAAAACGTTGCCACGAAATGAAATATTAGCTCCAAAGTGATTTTGTTTTAAATCAGATATTCCAAAAACTGCATAAAAAGATAATGAAAGCAAAGTTAGATGAGAAGGAGAAGATACTAATGATTCTTCTGAGTGTATTTGCATCACAGAATTTGATAAGCTGCCTTTTTGACTCCAACAAAAATTCATTATTATCGTAGATGGCTATGGAAATGTGAATATTTGCCAGAAGAGAATATTTACAAATATTCAGGACTCAGACAGAAAGTTATAAAATGGGATCCATGAAGCTAGTGGCAAGTCTTATCTGATCCAGCTGGCAGTCAGAATATGTGCTGTATTGGAAAGCATAGAAACCAGGCGATTCCAGACTTCATGATGAGAATTTGAATTGTTTTAGTTTCCCCCTCATTATTGAGTTTAGTTTTTTCTAAGTTATTTTCACCAATAGCATGTAAAAAAAGGTGCATTATATCGATCAGTATATTTAAGGAGATTTGCAACCCCAGCATCACCTGTAGCTCATTGGTAAATCTTAGTGTTTTGGGTTGGTTATGCAATACTTGTACATGTGGAAGCATGAAGAAAAGACTAGTGAAAGCTTATATGGAGTATAGCACAGTATATATAGTTCAGAATCATGGTTAAAAATGAACAAAGATGAGCGAAAATGGAAAGCTTTCGAGACGTCAGTTAGGAGAAGGATGGAGAGAATAAGCTGAGTAGAGAGGAAGACAAACGAGGTGGTGTTTGATATGGTGTAGGAGGAAAGGAGGTTGGAGGAAACTCTAAGACAGAAGTAGAAGTAGGAAGATATTATTATTATGTATTAGGGTAACACCTACCAGTTAAGGTAGGTTTAAATAGAAGAGTTAAAATCATCTCAATTTTTACACACCTCTACCTAACCACACAAATTCTATCTTCATCTCAACGTATGTCCTACCTCTCTTCATCCCATCCATAAAACCTATTGTATTCCTTCTCCTACCCTGCTAACCCAACATCCTCTCCTCTATCACGGCCTTAAGCATCCCTTTGGCCCTCATCACCAGTTCCATCCACCTACTCTGCCTCCTCCTAATCCCCTTCAGAAGTTTCCTCTCCTCACCGATCCTACCAAACAATTCCTTGTTCGTCTTCCTTTTTACCATGCTTATTTAACTTGCCCTGTTTGTTTGTCATTTGTCTGGATGGAATCTTGTAACCGAAATCCATCCCACTTCCCAATGTTCAATCGAGCTGCATTATGACACACTTACTTAATCTCGATGAAAATACATGAATCAGTGATTAAATTCACTAATTACCCAGTTAATCTACACTAGTTTACAATTTATATTTCTTTATCCTAGCATGACGCAACCCACATCACATTGTCTACCCGGAGTCAGCGCTGTTGCAATTCATTGCGACCATCATTTTAGCATTTATAGTGAGAAGAAATGCTAATAATTACAATTTTAAAGAATCGTTGCACAATTAATACAAAGACTAAAAAGTAGAAAAAGTGCTCTCGGATCGCAGTCTAAAAATTATAAAGTCCGCTGATAGACTATAAGATCTATGTTTTTGCATCTCAGAAAAATAAAATTGAACAATTATCTGTTTGAACTGTTTTATAAGCATCCATACTAAATTATACACTTTATTATTATACACAGTGGCACAGACCATAACACGGCCCTTTGTAATGAGCAATTATTCCCGCAGTCCTCCCCACTCCTTTCCGAGAAACTAACTTAAGAAAAATCAACTATTCAAGCCACTTATCCGCGCCCACACTTCTAAGACATGGTACTTCCCTCCCTCAAATCAACCCCGTAACTACGACAACTTAACAACGATCAATAAGCAAACAATCTTAGAAATTGTACCTGATGATGCCGTAGATCAGCGAAACGCGTTGTACCACTAATTAAAATTGTAGAAAAAATACAAAGTGTATAACTTAGGATGGATACTAATAATTTCTACGAAGTAAAGCCCAAAACCATAGTGTTTTATAAGTGATTATAAAGTCGATTACAAGATTTGTGTATGACTAAAAAGTTTTTTACTTTTTAATATTAAAAAAGCACTTGGTTATTATTCCACACTTTATTTTAAAGAACACGACCCGGGTTTCAGCATCTCATGCCATCATCAGATCTGATGGCATGAGATGCTGAAACCCGGGTCGTGTTCTTTAAAATAAAGTGTGAAACCAAGTGCTTTTTTAACATTAAAATGAAGGAGATCCACCGAGTTACGCCGGAGACAGTGCCTTATGTTTTTTTTTTTACTTTTTAGTACACTTGAGTATAAGCGTGGTTTAAAAAAAAAAGTATTTTTTATGTACTAAATTTATAATCCACCACACTTTCTCCATACTCCTCAACATCCACATCTCAAATTCCTGCAGCCTACATACATGTTTTTTTTTTCATAACATTGGGTAGTGATATTTTGCTAGCTAGTTAGATACTACCGATCCAACATTGGTACAGGCAGTCCCCGAGTTACGTAAGCCCTGACTTACGTAAATCCGCACTTACGTAGGTGGCAACCTTACCCAAAAAAAGACGAGAATTACGAAAGTTACGGATTTGGAAGGAGGTTGCCAACTTTCAAGGAGCGCATGTGTCGTAATGTTAGTAAGAGCTGACCTTCCCCATACTTCTCCGAATCGACCGCAATCTTGAGAGAACGGACTCAGTTACAGAGTAATTTTCGACTCCATTTTTTCGACTTACGCCGCTAGCGTCGGAACGCATCTATTACGTAACTCGGGGACTGCCTGTAATGTGCAAAACTTGATTTTTCATTAATGCTATGAACTTTAACATGCTCGCCTATTTTTCTCATTTAATTAATGATGATTAACACTTAATACTATATTTGGCAGTATATAAGACTCACTCCCATTTCATAGATATTTAGTAAAAAAAAGCTTTTACTGTCCATATGAAAGTGCTGCACTGTAGAAATGGCAGTGGGCAATTTGAGACTAGAAGGGTCTATTTGAATGAAGTTTCAATGGATAAAATTGTCCAGAAAATTACTGAGATCCACAGCTATTACAAGTGTGTCATAATCCACATCGGAATAATAAGACATACATTTGGAGATTGTTTTGATAGTTTTGTCCAGCTTTACTAGTAAGGGGCAAGGTATTTCTAAGTCTTGTATGGCATCAATCTAAAATTTAAGGTATGCACACATTGCCCTTTGATATTGCAAAAGCAATCAAAATGGTATATGACCCTTGTACTATTTGAAGCATTAATACCTGTTATAATAATGACAACCACAACATCATTTAAGTAAATGATAATATGTTTTGACAAGGGCTGGGCGATATTTGTCATTTGAGGTAACATTTCCCTATAGGTGAGAGCATCGAGTATGTACTGATAGTATGTATGTACCTACCATCAGGGGCAATATTTGTCCACAGTAAAGAGAGTAGGGGATGAATAAGTCTGTGTATGGACTTAAATTCACATTTAAGGCTCACAGTATATTTTCAAGCTATTATTATGGGGAAAAAATTGTCTTTAATGTTGTCAAATATGGTAAATTTTAAGGCATATCCTTGCTTAAATGTTTAGCCAATCAACAAAAAAATGTTTGCCAAACATTCGTTCGAGTCACCAACTCTGATGATGTCACCAAATAATTGAATGTGAATGCCTCCAGGGGAAAATTCGATGTCATCGCTGATGGATAGTAGCGGAAGCAATGCAAACTTGGATGAACGAATAACCATCACCTATAAGTCAGACTTCAAAGGAAAACCTGCCACTCCTTTGTGCACAAAGGATCTATTCTGCTGGTCATACCAGATTGCCATGGGGATGGAATACTTATCAAGTCTCAAGGTAGGTACTCAATGATTACATATGTACATAGTTATACTATAAATTTACTATAACTATGCCACTGCACTGCAATTTGAAAACATAAATTTGATAAGGTAGTCAACTTTTAAGAGAATTCCAAAATCCAAAAAGTAAAAAATATCTTCAGAGGGGGATTCTGGAACTTCCCATCTAAAAGACAAACCTATCATCATAAGATTATTAAAAGCCTGTTGACGCCGGCAGCATAGCACGGAAAAACCATTGCATAATATATAAAAATTAATCGCAGAACCAAAAGCCTTAAATAGCATATACATACAATGATTGCAAAAATCTACAAAAAAAGTACAAAAAAGTTCTATCGTCATAAGAGTTGTAGAAATTTTGTTTTCCCTCTATGTAATACTTTAGGTACCCTTTAACAATTGATGAACTCGATTGTATATGTCTCCTTGCCTTCAGTTCCCAAGAGACTCTCCACACTTCTTTACTGAGAACTTTCCAAAGGAGAAAATCTCATAGGCACACAATAATGCTCATTGGAGCTTCACTCAGAGGGACACCAGACCCTTTCCTCAGCAACTCTTATTTCCTCAGTGGTAAGTTCAACTTTACCTCACCTCAGTGCATTTGACTTTCAATTCCATCATTAAAAATTTCAAATCTGCTACAACCACTAACATTGAGCGCATTTTTCCCAGGTAAATTAATGAACGATGTTAACATATTTAGTCTTTCAAAAAGGGAGAAGCAGGGATAAATTATATGGCAGAACTCACAAACGGTCCACGGGGTCATAAAAAACCCTTTTTGCAAAGCCTGCCGCATTGAGAGTGGAACAGCAATTAGACACAACCTGCTGGCTGGTACCCTTCAAAATAAGTTTTCACGTCTTAGAAGATTAGACAGCCTAAAAAAGCTGTTATATCCTTTCAAAGGCTAAAATATTCACATGAAATGCCAGTTTTAGAGCCTGTATTTCATCCAAGGAAAGCGGGCTAAATGCTAAATTGACTAACAGTAAAAACCATATAAGGAAATCGATTTCCCCATATATCATTGTAAGACAAAGTACAGACGTACCTGGAAGTCCTTTTCAATTGATATGGCTTGAAAATAGCCATAATGGAGGTTATGGAACAATAGCACTTCCCAACACACGCAGCATAACAGCATTCCCCATTGCCAGTGGTCAGATACGGACTGGACAGCACTGAAAATCGATTTTATTTTCGGCGTGGTTAACGATCGCAGATGATTTCTTTGGATTCACCGTTTTGAAGATTTGTTATTATCGTAATGTAAGTATCTCAGTGCCCGTCGATATGCATTTTTTTATTTTCTACATAAAGACGAAAAGTTGACGAAAAAACAGGGTCTGCCATTTTGTTATGAATTGACGACAAATACTAAAAATTTGTCCACAAAATAAGTTTTATTTAATGAAAAAAAATAGTTATACCAAACTATTTCAGTTTTCATTTCACAGCTTTACTACAAAAGGTTCAGAATCAGCTTGAATTCGGTGATTCTCAGTAAAAAAATTAAGCAGGGTGATTTTTATGAAATATGTCCAACTTTGAGCCCATATATATTTTTAACAAGTATGAATTTTGGCAAATGGCATGCAACATCACATGCACTAATCTATGGAGAATGACTGTACTAAGTTTCAACTCCCGAATTGAAAAAACCATTTTTTGGGTTTTGGCCAGCTTTTTTCGATCTCAGTCCACTGTGCGTCAGTGAGTTGGGTCTCACTGCATATCTGTGAGCTCTGCTCTTGCAATCACTAATCCATGCCCCACCAATGAGCCAACAAAACATTCACTCTTTTGCAAATCAAATTTCTTGTCACCTGACCACAAAATCTGGCAAGAAAAAGTTAGGGTACAAATGTTAACTCTAGTGATTTTAACTTCAGAAACCTACTATTGATGTTTAGCCAATGGATCAGGCAAATACATCTAAGCACAAAGAAATCCTAGTAATTACATGAATTTCAATGCCATATGGTTGCAACTCTATTTTTAGGGAAAAAATCTTCAGAAAATTCATTGAAGCAAAGGCATACATTAAGTAGGACGAGGAGACTTTTTACGGAGGAGACCTCGATGGCACAGATGCACCTCAAGTTGAAGCATATAGGGGTTAGTGAAAAGACAAATAAATTAAACATATTTGCACCTCTAAGTAACTCATCCAAAATTACACAACATGGTATCAAAGTATAAGAATGAAAACTCTCCTCGAAATTGCCTGATTTTGAATGAAAAAAAACATTGTTTGTCTCCAAAAAATTAAAAAAGATGGGTAAACTTTTGAAGATCTGTACATACATACTAGTAAAAATGAACATTACTTGAAAAGTATTTAAGCATGTATTTGCATATCAATATGGAGTTTGTGATTTTTTTATAAAAATAAAATCATCATAAAAAACAGGAAAAAAGTAAGTTTTTTAAGGTGCTGCCCGGATTGAAATGACCTTGGCAGTGCCAGAAAATGGAAATATTCAGTAATGTTGTAGAAATTAGATGGTAACTATATTGCCAGGTTAATAAATACATATCACATCTGTCATTCTACACAATAATTATAATACAGATATGAGAGTGTGTTAATTCCAAATAAAAACTGCAATAATTCTATATTTTCAGATTGTCCATGCAGACTTGGCTGCAAGAAATGTATTGTTGGCTGATAATAACATAGTGAAAATATGTGATTTTGGATTGGCTCGTAACCTCTACAAGAATATGGACTACAAGAAACAAGGACAAGTACATCTGATTATAAATTTTCTCATAATTGATTTCGTAGAAGTCCCTCTGCGAAAATTTTAATTGATACCTACTTCATTAATATAGATTAGGAAACAGCTGCCGGAATTACAGATGATGAGAGGAAGGGTGTTATTCTTGACTGACATGGAATGATAAAATACCTTCAAAATGCAACATACTGTTCATGAAATATACCATATCCTGCAGTCAGAATAACAGTTCCGACTGTCTTTATTTTCGGTCAACACCTTCATGATGGAGATAATACACATTTCAATTTGTCAATTTTTTGTGTAAATTGTCCTATTTCTATGTGTAATTTGTTACATCTTTTCCCGTAGATAAAGCCCATACAAATATGTATTTGTTCAATGGTGAATAAATCTAATAATTTCAGGATCCTTTACCAGTAAAATGGATGGCAATTGAGTCAATAGAAGATAGAATTTTCTCAACAAAATCAGATATATGGTCATTTGGTGTTGTGCTGTGGGAATTGTTCACATTGGGCAAAACTCCTTATCCAGGTAAGATGAATTAGAAGCATGGAGTGTTTCTCATTTTAACTGAAACACACTTAGAGCTTCATAATATCACTATCTTCAACAGCTGATATTATTGTCTGGCGTTAACCTTCTAGTACATAACGACATTACCAATACTTTTTCGGGCACCTTCAGTGTCTGAAATTGAATGAATTCAAAGAACTGCATTCAGCTAATGCGTATGCATTATTTATTAACGACAGCTCTCTCTACACGCAGAAAAACAGTTGTTTTCTGTAACCTGTAAAATTGGTGGTAACGTGGTTGTAAATTGATGAAACAATTGCAGTTGGTCACCCTAATTATCTCATGGTCACTGTAACTATCCAAGCTTGGTAATCAGTACCAGCACGCCTGGTCGACTCGCCCACGGTTACAATGGCTATGCAGCTGGTAACGAGAACCATCTTTTCAAAGTTGGTGCGACAGGCAGCCAGTTGCCGGCACACACAACCAAGTCAGGAAGCTCGAGGAACCCGCTGGAGTGGTAGGGGGAGTAACGTGGTAGGAGTGATGATGCGCATGTGCTTGGAGCGGGAATAGGAATATATCTTGTTTATTCTCAGTAATATTGCATTTATAATCATACTATGTGGCAATATAGGTTTCAATTAATTAATGCCTGAAAACTGTTATTGTGATTGGATGGTATTTACTCAAAACCATCGCATGACATTGACATTTAAAAATTAGTTATCGAAGTTACATTAATCCTCGGAAGTGGCCACATATATAAGACTTTCTTGACGGCGGTTTATTAATATCGGGTGGGAGAATGTGTGCGTTCTGTTGTAGGGAAGATGATCATGGGAGTTAGATACAATTTCATTAGGTAGGATGGGAGAATGTATTATGAAAATGTATGCCACAGAGTTAATATTACATTCATGGTACTTGAAAAATATTTTTTCATTTTTTTTATTTTGAGAGAGTAAGGGAGTCTCAACAGAAAATTACAAGAGTCTCAATGAGAGACTGTGTTGGATTCATGTTTCAATTTTCAACACAACTTCAAGAGAAATTCAAGGCAGCCATTTCAAGATGGTTTCAACACAGATTCTTCCACTAGCGCTTGGTAACGAGACCATTTTACTAAAAAACTCAGGCAATGAGAGATGTCTATCATAACTATGGATCTGGCTATGGCATAAACCACCATTTGGTTCTGGTTACCAGCACGATGCGGTGACGGAAACCCACGAAAGGTATCCAAGAGAGATGGTAATCATTACTATCTTCTTGGTTAAATGAAAATAAACCTTCTGACTTGGTAGTGGTTACCAGCTTGTGAGTTCATGAAACCACCTACTTCTCTGCATGCACTAACCACGAAAATTCAATACAGGTGCACCTCAATTTAAAAAAGCTTGCACAACATCAATTCATTTAAATGACAATTTAAAATCACCCACAACCTTCTCTCTTGCATGGTGCTGACTAAAACTAACTGACTAAAAAGCTTAAGATTTATGCCTACCATATAAAATCAAGTGTTAGTCTAGAAAATTCTTCCTTTTTCCAGCCTGTGAAAACCTACCTTTGTATTATAGTCGAGCCACTAAATAAGGTGACTATTTTAGGGTCAATATTTTTGCGTATCAGCTGCATTAAACCATGTGTATCTCTATTACCGATAAGCCACGGAGAATATTCACCAACAATTGCATTATATTTACGTTTGTTAGTTTTGTATTAGAATATATCAATGATAAATACACATAGTACTTCTGCATTGTGATATTAATGCTTTCCACGAGGCCAGTTGCATAGCACAAATATTTTTGAACTTCCTCATGATTTTTTCACAACCTGAAATTATGTTACGTAGCACCCGAGAGAGCTTTGAAACGCATCGTCACATCAATAGAACTAGTAACATAGTGCATCGGCGCATGCAAAGAGAGAACCAGAACTCTGACCTCTTTTTACTTCCTTTTTTGTGACACATTCACTAAAGTGAGAATTTTAATTCTTCGGATCTAGATCCAATTTTTTTGAATGAATTAGGATCTGATTTCAGTATCCCCTAAAACGTAATATCCACGGATCTTTGGATCTGATGTATCTGATCTGACCACCCCTAGTTGAAATGCCGAAAATGCTACGCAATATCAAGATTATTTTGTTCTTAGGGACTGAAGTTATACTGCGTAAAATAAAAAAACTGCGTAAAACCAAGAAACTACCTAAAAAAAAGAATGACGTAAAATCAAAGTGGGCAAAAATCTAAGTTTTACCGCATTTATCTATCTGGAATTGATGGAATCGGAATAGACTAGGCGATCGATTCATGATACCGATTCTTAAGGCCGTTTTACACGGTACATTTATTTGTACAATCTATTGTGCGAACGCATGTAGAGTCAAGTGTGCAAGAAAATATTGTACGAATGACTGAATCAGACTGAATGTCGCTTTGCAGGATGAGTGCAAACACACAATTTTCCACGCAAAATAGTGGTAGAAATCGATCGGAATTCGCAAGTGTTTATTTTATCATGTTTAAGTTTCACTCACGTATTTCACACCTTGAAAAGCTGATCACCTGAAATTCGGAACCTCGACTCGACCATCTGCCTACTGATAACTCTCTCTGTTTAGACAAAGCTCTCTTTGACTCTTCTCTCTGGCTTTATATTCGACCTTTGCATTGTTTCGTTTTTTCTCATTTGGATTTTAGTGCGACAAGTCATTGACGTTTCTCACCGGATCTCCACTCTTGGTAAACAAATTTCGTGGGTTTATTATGTATGTGTGACAAAGTGTTATTATCAAGTGGTACAGCAGAACACAGAACCCTTTTTTTTAGTGCCTCCAAATTTCCCTCCCTTGTATTATTTGTCTCTTCTCTTGGACTACAACCTTGTCGTGGTTGAAGGGCTTGCGTGCTCCGATGACCCCTAGAGCTACACTGGCGGGAGCATTGCTCCTGGTAGGGTCACCCATGCCAGATTGGTCGAAGGTTAGGAGACAGACGAATGGTAGTCTGCGCAGCGTCTGTACCTCAGTGAGGCGGCTGCAAAAGGCGTCTGACCCCAGTGGGGCGGCCTCTGAAGTGATGGTGTCACGTAAAAAACACTATTGAGTAAGGCCACGGAAGACTATCTCAATTAAAACAAAAACCTTGAAATTATGGACAGTTCTCAATTGATAATAAATCCTGGCAACTACGGGACTCGGCCAAGAGGGCCGGGTGTCGTGCCCGGCAGCGGTGGGAGCAAGGCCCCTGCGGTCGTCATCACACGAAATCCTTGCTCAGACGTAGCAGCAGCAGAGGAAAAGAAGATAAAGAAGAGGAACGAAACTATCAGAATAGGCACGTGGAATGTTAGGACTATGCTGAGGGCGGGGAAGCTAGAGAATATAAAGCAAGAAATGGAGAGGGTGGGTGTAGACATCATGGGACTGGGTGAAGTAAGATGGAAGGATGACGGGGATTACTGGAGCGGCAACTATAGAGTAATTTATAGTGGAGGGAATGAAAGTCAGCGCGGGGTTGCATTCGTAATGAATAGGAAACTCGGTAGAAAAGTAGTGTATGCAGAACAGGTGAGTGATAGGATAATAGTCGTGGAACTAAAAGCAGAACCAACGAATTTAGTTATAATCCAGGTTTATATGCCTAACTCTAATCATAAAGAGGAGGAGGTAGATGGGGTGTACGATCAGCTAGAGGAAATAATTGGTAGGATACCAGGAAGTAAGCACCTGGTAGTAATGGGGGATTGGAACGCGGTGGTGGGTGAAGGAAGAGATGGGCGGGAGGTGGGCGATTACGGGCTAGAAAGGAGAAACGACCAGGGCGAGAAAGCTGTGGAGTTTTGCCGCAGAAATAACCTAGTACTTACGAATACATGGTTCAGACATCATCCTCGACGTAGGTACACTTGGAAGAAGCCGGGAGACACAGATAGGTTCCAGATAGATTATATAATGGTACGTCACAGATACAGGAATAGTGTTAAAAACTCGCATACTTATCCAGGAGCTGATGCAGACACAGACCACAACTTATTAGTCATGAAATGTTGGGTAAAACTGAAAAAGATGAGAATGGGAAGGAGGGTACGAAAGTGGAATACGGAGGCATTAACTGGGGAAATGAAGAAGAAGTATCGGGAGAAGGTGGATGAGAGAATGGGTGAGGACCATGGAGTTAGATCAGTCGAAGATGAATGGGGAAGTTTGAGAAACGGAATTATAGAAGCGGCGAAAGCAACGGTAGGCGTAGTGAGTGCAACTAAAATTAGAAAACCGTGGATCATGAAGGAGATGATCAGGGAGATGGAGGAGAGAAGGAAATGGAAAAGCGTAAACTCAGAGCTAGGTAAGAGAAAATACCGAGAATTTAATAACAGGCTTAGAAGAGAAACAAAGAAAGCAAGAGAGGCGTGGTGGAGAGAACAGATCGACGCGTTAGAGAAATACCAAAAAGAGGGAAGAGCAGATGCATTATATCGGAAAGTAAAGGAACTGACGGGTGGTAACAAGGGAAGGGGAATTACAACGATAACAGACAAGACGGGAACGATGATCGTAGAACCGAGAGAGATCCAGGAGAGGTGGAAGGAGTATGTTGAAGAGCTCTATAGTAAAGAAACAAGGCCCAATAGGTTAGATATAGAAAGGGAAGATGACATCGACAGCGATGGCATCGGACCAAGTATCCTAGATAGCGAAATCGAAAGAGCTCTAAGAGACATGAAAAGGAATAAGGCGGTAGGAATAGATGACATACCTGCAGAGTTTTTAAAGAGCA
This sequence comes from Pyrrhosoma nymphula, assembly GCA_963573305.1. NCBI lineage: Eukaryota > Metazoa > Arthropoda > Insecta > Odonata > Coenagrionidae > Pyrrhosoma > Pyrrhosoma nymphula. The sequence goes on along the minus strand of OY754334.1, from coordinate 81,768,641 downwards.
TGGGGAAGAACGGAAGAGGAAAACTTTTTGCGCTTATTCGTAGGATTTATGAGGATGGAGTGTGGCCGGAAGACTTCGCGAAGGCTGTACTAATTCCTATACCGAAGAAGAGTAAGGCAAAAACTTGCGAAAACTATAGGACAATAAGCTTAATATCCCACGTGGCCAAAGTAGTTCTGAGGATTCTAAACAGAAGGCTAGAGAAGAAGGCAAATGAATACCTGGGTGACGACCAGTTCGGGTTTAGGAGAGGGACGGGAACGCGAGACGCTATAGCGGTGATGAGGACGCTAGTAGAAAGAAACCTAGAGTATGGGCAGGATGTTTTTGCATGCTTCGTAGATTTTGAGAAGGCGTTTGATCGGGTGGAATGGACGAAATTAATGGGAGTGTTGAAGAAATTAGGAGTCGATTGGAGGGACAGGCGTCTGATTCGGAATTTGTATATGAACCAGACGGCGCAGGTTAGGGTAGCCAATGGAGAATCGGGATGAGCCACGATAGGATGGGGAGTGCGGCAAGGGTGCCCACTATCGCCGTTGCTTTTTAACGTGTATTCAGAGGAAATGGTAAGGGAGGCATGGGGGGAGGAGGAAGTAGGAATAAAGGTAGGAGGGGAGCTGATAAAATCAGTGAGATTTGCAGATGATCAAGCATTAGTTAGTCAGTCGGCCAAGGGGTTACAGTCAATGGTGAATGCATTAGAGGTGCAGTGCGAAAAGTATGAGATGAAGATCAATCACAAGAAAACGAAAGTAATGAGATTTTGTTGAAGTAAGAAGGCAGGGCTGAATATAAGGGTGGGAGGGCAGAAGATAGAGCAGGTCGAGCAGTTTATGTATCTGGGTAGTATTTTAGAGGCGAATGGGTTTAGTGGTAAGGACATCAGATGCAGAATTGCGCTCGCTAAAGAAGCATTTTCGAAGAGAAGGGAATTGATGAGGGGGGGTCTGAGAAGAGACGTAAAGAAGAGGCTGGTGAAAACTTTAATATGGAGCGTGGCGCTATATGGGTCGGAAACATGGTCATTGCGAAGGGAGGATGTGCGTAGACTTGAGGCGTTTGAGATGTGGGTTTGGAGAAGGATGGAGAAGGTTAGCTGGATGGCGAGAAAGACGAACGAGGATGTATTGGATATGGTCGTAGAGGAGAGGAAGCTTGTGGCAGAGGTTCGGAGAAGGCAGAAGAGATGGATGGAGGAGGTTTTGAGAGGAGAGGGCATGCTGAAGAGAGTGATAGAGGGGAGAACACTGGGGAAACGTGGGAGAGGAAGGAAGAGGATAGGAATTCTGGACGAAATAAGAGGAGGTAGAAGATATGAAGAATTGAAGAGGGATCTAATAACTTAGGAGGGAAAGCGAGACAATTTCTATTAGGTTAGGATACAAAATGGGGACTGTCCAAGAACCTACCAATCAGCTGGTAGAATACTTGAATGAAGGTAGTATTATTTGTACCAATGTTTTAATGTATTTTTTACGATTTCGTTATTTGCTAACCAGCAGAATTAAAATGGTTATTATTATATCATGCAGGATATCAAGAACTCTACTTGAGAACGCGACCAGTCATAAATTTGGGGGAGTAAAATAATTTTTAACCCAAAGATCGCGATTACACTGAAAAACCAGAACACCAAATAATACGACGAAATGACGATGTAAACATTTGAGCAACTTTGAGTTAACTCTTCTTGGGTTCTCCACTGGTTCAAATTATTCATAATTGCCAATGTCATTAATTCTTGCCTTGAGAATGAGTGATAAGTCGTCTCTCGAAACGTTGACAATTATGAATAGTTAAAACTGGAGGAGAGCCCAAGTAGAGTTTACTCATTAAAGATTATACACGCAGGATAATAGTTACTCATATTATTCGATGGGAAAGTGTTAATTCTTTTTATAAACAACTTTATTTTCAATCGTAACATAGGCACCACAGTTTTCGCCATATCTCCGCCAATCTGTTGAATAAAACCGGATCAAAATTGTATGTTTTTCTTAATGGAATTAGAACAGGTTCTATTTTCCGTTCAGTCATTCATACATTCGCACAAGCATTCACACAATTTACCGTTTTTCACGGTACAATTTCCTGATACATGCATTTGCACGATAGATTGTACAAAAAAATATACCGTGTAAAACGGCCTTTAAGCCTGAGAATCGGTGGAATCAAGAATCGACATTTGGAATAGACATCCTTAATCTATATGTACACCTGGTAGTCCCCTTTTCACCAAAATGAATACATGTACTCACTCTTCCCTCAATCTATATTCTTACATGCACAACACTTGTATAAAATAACCCAGATAAATGTTTCACCATTGCTACAGTCCACACTCATGACACCAGAAATAGACTAGTTGCACATTCCGATCATAGCTCGTACTCCTCCAATCTTAATTCGCCATATAAAATGCCCTAATAAATTTACAAGAAACTTGCTACTCAACTGAAAACAATTCCTTCTCCCTCATTATTCCAAAAAAATAAAGATTTTGTAGTTAAATAAATGTTACTATAGTGTCAATGAACTCGTTGAGGAAAAACTATTACAAAACTTGAGTAATGGTATCTTAGCTCATTAGTATTATATGTTGCTTTATTCCCCCATTGTGATTGTAATGTATTCAAGTATGTCGTCTTTTTAGACTTGTCTTATATCATGTACCTATAAGATCAGCGGACAAAAAATAAATAAATTATTTAATGTCTGGGTTTAACACTGAGGGGCATGTGTTAATGAACACAATATTTCTTAAGGAAAAGGGTATTTACTAAAAGTGTAGCAATCAAAAGAAAATAATTTTTTTTTAATATTCTTTCCCACAGGTTTTGAGGTGAACGAAACATTTTTGAAGAAGTTAATTCAGGGATATAGATTGGAAAAACCACAGTACTGCACCTATGACATGTAAGTATTAAGACCTATGTATTATAAGACCTAAAATTCAATTTAAGCAAAAACTGCAGATGATGCTGGAGTAGTAATTGTGCTGTCATGTTATTGAATATACCTTTTTTGAAAATACTTTTTTATCAATTAAAAAATTCATAGCCACCTTATCTGAAAAAAATGTCTCAATTGGGAATCATGACAGATTGACCTGGGAAGCCAGTTAAAACAAATGAATTTCTGCAGACATGAGACAGAAACTACATTTATTAAACTTGAATATCGAATTTGAAAATTAATCAACTCACGGAAATACCTTAAATACTAGAAAAACTATTACTCTATTTAGTTAGTATTTTATTTCCTCTTTAACATCAAATTAAATCAAAATACATGCATATTAAACTGTTGTTTTTCCATTTGAATAACTGATTTTTTTATCTATAGAAAATTTTCAAAAATAAAAGCACCTGAATGTGTTTTGGAACAAGTTTCCTCTCTATCCCAAATCTCTTTTTTAATCAATTTTATCACATTATACATGAAAAGGAACATCTTTATAAAACAGTCTCCATTGAGGTCATCATCAAATACTTTCACCATTGTCAAAATCTTATCCTTTACTAAACAACTGCCAGATAACATTACTGCATCAACAGCACCATTATTAGGAGCTATTTACCCCTTTAATGGGAACATTTTTTTTCAATAGTCACTCACCTGGTGGGGGTTTTTTCTCTGTCAATATACATATATCATTTATTTTTGGTGGAAAATGTCTTATGGACTTGTGAGTAATAATTTTGTAATAAAAATATTTGAACATCCTGCAAAATTATTTAAACAAAATTTTTTCTTTTGTTTAAATTTGCTTCAACAATTTTTGTTTAAATAATTTAGCCGGACAGGGACAAAATGGGGAAAGACCGTTAAACGGGTTAATTATGATCTTGGTGAGGCCACATCAAGAGCACATCTAACTAAGCCATATATTACATGAAAAGTAATGTCTTGAAGAACATCAATTAGATTATGTATGAAGCAGAATGAACCCTAGTAATTCAAGCTACAAAATTGTTTTTCACAATCCTTTCTTCAGCTGAAGGTTCATGGCATTTCAGCAACACCAAACACAGAACACACAGTTATGATGTACTAATTACTTAATTATATATGTAGTACACTATTCCAAGTACATATTCTCTATCTCAGAATGAACGTAAAAACATGAGATCTTGAGTATTGAATGCGTACATACTTTCAAGATTTAGTGGTATTCAAGTATTTTTAGATAGTATTTGCCCATCTCTAATAGATATATGTACATACCTAATTATACCTCCACCATGGATAAACAGAGAATCATAAAGCTATAATCACGGCCTCGCCTACAATATTACACTAGCCTCAGTGACAGTGAGGTGAAGACTTACCATGCTAATCCTAGGCTCAAGTGTTCAACTCCAAACATGTTTGATTTTTCAGTCCATTGAAAACCCTGATGGCTCAAGCAAGTGGTTTAATGGTCTGGTAGTATATGGGCCCTCAGAATGGTCTGAAAAGAAAAAAATCTCCATTACCTTAAACTTCACAACAGGGGAGATTGAAATAGGTCATGATTTCATTATAAATTTGAACCTTTCCACAAAATAAAGGTAGTCTTTTGGAAATTACAATAAAAATAGACATAAACCCTATGCGATGGCAACAAGTACATCATTTAATTTATCAATAGGTAAACAAATAACTTATCACTCTCAAATTGAAGAGAGAATACATTTTGTATTGTTTTGAAACCAAAGTTAACGTAATGAAACAGCTCTAGTCCTTCAAATGGCTGAAAGGCAAAAATCTCTGTGATCAAAATAGCTGTACCTACTCTTATTTCACTAAATCTGCTAATAAATTTTCTAAGTCCACTAATATTTCACTCTGTCCCAGGGGTAGGACAGAAAATATGTACGAAATAATTTCTGGATAAGCATACACTGAGTTTTGCACCCAAAACAGGACATTAAACTGTGGAGGTAACACTGACTTCAACATTTACATATCAGCAGATTTGAACTCAACTGCATTAATAGTGTTTAAAAATACTACATACTAAAATTAATGTAAAAAGGTATTCAGAATTCATCCTTGTACTATGAGAGTAAATTTAGCAATTTGATAAACTTTCATGAACTCATAAGTGAAGCATTAATTTCAATTATGTGATACCAGGTACCGAGTAATGTCAGGCTGCTGGAAAGAGAAGCCATGTAATCGTCCAACTTTCACAGATCTGGTGCACAGGATTGGTGAGGTATTGGACAATGAGACAAAGCAGGTAATTGCAAGGATTAGTCTAGTTTCTAGGTCATATATGTGAATACTTTAATGACTAGTACACAGTGGCAAATATATGCCTCCCCCCCCCCCAAAATAAGGCTGCATGGCCGTGGCAAGAGGGGCATGCACAGATACCTAACTACAGCCAGTCACCCCTAGCTAGCCGGTCTTGGACCCCCCAAAGTTATAATAACCTATATTCGCCACTACTAGTACATGTTGGTAAACTTAAATTTTGGATGAGTATTAAGTGTAACTGGTACTCTTCTTTATTGCTACTGTTTAACATATATTAATGGCAGTAAAGCTATGAAATGTGTAACCAGGGCCGTCCTTAGGGATTGAGGGGCCCTATGCAAATAAATATTTCAAGATATTTGCATATGGACTCAGTAAGTTTAATGAGGTAAGAGTAATGAAAAGATATTCATGATACTATTTTAATGAAATTAAATAGGTACATTCATTATCAAGCCTCAGGTAAAATTAACATAAAAAATTAAAAACGATCTTTTTACAAGATAACCTTAATGATATAATGCATGCATAATGGCAAAGATGCATGAATGATGCACAGTATGAAAACTACTTTCCTGGCTTTCATTGAAGCAAACTGCTAACTTTTTAATCACAGAGATGATTGCAAGATCTGTTAGGTGGTCTTGGGACATAGTAGACCTTATGTTTTTATTGATTTTAAAGTTGAGAAGCTTCTTTCAGTGCTTGTAACACTAATGGGAATTGCTAATATAATAAGCAATTCTATGCAAGTATTGGGTAAAGATCCATTTTTTGTTGTTCGCAAGCACTTGCAGCAAGGCAAGCCATAGCAGGGCCCCTAAAGGCACGGGGCACCTGTCGCACTACCCTAGGGACGACACTGAGTGTAACTTGCTGATACATACCAATATTCAATTGCCAATAACTCAACCAAAACTCAAATATGATGGCCTGCAGGGTTGTTATAAGTAAAATTGAGAAGCCACTACCATAATTTATAGATTGCCTGACTTTTATTCAAAGGGAATTGTATGAAGGAAAGGGAGGAAATACAATAAAAAATTATAGAGCAATTAGTCTATTGAGTATAGTGGGAAAAGTGTTTGGTGAAATATTAATCGAAACAGTGAGGAAGATAATGATTAGCTAACTCTGGGGAGTGCAGTATGTTTATGCATACCCATTTATTCGACCTGAAGGTGCCAGTAGGAATATATGCAAAACTGTTATCAGGCAAGCCAACAAATTTGGGTGATAACATGGAAGAATGCAGAGGCATATGAATCAGCACTATGATAACCAATAAACCAACATGATTCAACTCTATGGGGAGGAGATTCACAGGAAGCTTAGGAGATTTGAGAGGCTGAAGAAAGGAAGGCTTCTGTTCTCCTTAGCCTTTCTTCAATTCTGCTTGAATACAAATACTAAACCATCCTGCATGGAAATCATACACCATCTGCTGACGAAAGCTTCTAAGAGCATTTTGCACCACACCAGTGAGGCTCTTGAGGGAATGTGTTCGTCACATGCACCTTACCCTCCACCCGTGCTTGGAGGAACTACATATACGAGATGTGATCAAAAAATAACGGGAATTTTCACTTAAAGAATATTTATTTATAAATCAATATCAATTTTGTCCCCTTCAAAGTAATCCCCCTTAGATATAATACACTTGTGCCCGTGGTTTTTCTAATCATGGAAGCACTTCTGGAACTCACATTTCGGTATAGAGTTCAGCTACTTCAGTGATTCTGTTTTTATCTCACCAATGGTGGCAAAACGTTGTCCTTTCATGGTTCTATTCAGCCTTGGGAATAGAAAGAAGTCACAGGGACAATTTCCGGCAAATACAGTGGCTGAGGCAAAATAATGGTTTGTTTTTTTACCAAAAAATGACAAATAAGCAGTGAGGTGTGAGCGGGAGCATTATCATGGAGCAATTTCCACGAGTTGTTCTGCCACAATTCTGGGTGTTTTTGCCGGATTGCTTTGCGCAAACGGCACATAACTTCTTGGAAGTATTCCTTATTGACCATACAACTATGTGGCAGGAACTCTTGATGCGAAAATATCGGAATTATAAAGCCCCCAAAATTTAAAAATTTCCATTATTTTTTTATCACACCTCGTACAACATTCACTCGCCATTAAGTGCCACCTTGAAAGCCATAGATTGGGGAAACAGTAGAGGAAATAGTTCATGACCCTTACCAGCATACTCAAAAATCATCCCAGGATGCACAAATCAAAAAATTTGAGAAGCTGAGAAGCAGGCAGCAGTCATTTGTGGACTCAGAATCAGACCGTTCAGTGGTCAACTTCAAGGAATAACACCTGGATAATGCTGATAACAAGATCTTATCAATGGAATTAAATTCTGCCATCGATTCCACCATAAACCAAAAGAACAAGTCATCACTCAAGTGGAGTCTGAAATCCATAAGCTCCCCAAAAGAGAAGCGGATGAAATCAGAGAAGGTACTGCAAAGATTCTTTGACACCATACGCCACCAAAGGCAAACATTACAACCACAACATGAAGAGCCCTCGTGTTTTGAGGTAGTATCTTGTTTTACCAACATTCTCATTCAGGAATCAGTGGATATGATCTTACCGATCATTTCATTTTCTAATTAAGAAGGCTTCCCTGAGGTAGTGGAGTATGTACTGTCTTCTGAGTTTTTACCTCTTGTGGAAAGGAGATTACAACAAGTAGCAGGAAGGAGCAGCAATGAGTATACTTAACCAATGGTGGTTTACCTGTTCATGGAGAAATTTGAAAATAAGTCACTCAAAACTCACGACAAGAAGCCAACTCTTACGCTTCAGTATGCAGATGATATGCTCGTCCCTTGGCTGCATGGCAATGAATAATTGCACAAGTTCCTGATGCATATCAATTCTATGTACCACACTTCACGGTTCACCATGGAGACAGAGAAAGATAATTAACAACACTTCTTGGACATTCAAGTGAGAAAGAAGAGTGAAGAGAGTCTACAGTATGCCACATACAGGAATAGGGTACATCAAAAAAACATTTTTTTTTAAATTTTGACTTGAAATTTTGGGAAAAGGTGTGATTCTAGCCACAAATACACCAAGAGATTTTTTTCGAAAAATTCTAAGAATTAGGGGCAACATGATCACAGGGAGGCCTATAGAAGATGGCAAAAATTATGTGACTTGGAAGATGCTAGTATGAGTACTGAAGAAATGCTTGCCAGCCAAATTAACAAATCTGGGAGATAACTTGGATGAATTATTATTATTAGAGTTATCTACCTGTTAAAATAGGTTTAAATTAAGGATGAGTCGATTCCAAACATCGATTCTCGATTCCACCGATTCTCAGGCTTACAATTAGAATCATTATTGAGAATCGATCGCCTAAAGTCGATTCTGATTCCATTGATTCCAGATAGATAAATACTTTAAACATAGACTATAAGCTGAGGATATATTTGCTAATTAACATTAAATACACTTTTTGAGCAACTTAATTGTCTTTGTTATTTTATTCCAGCCAGTACTTGAATTTAAATAATAGTCCATCGCCACTGGTATATCAATATCCCACCTGTAATTAGCAATAAGAATCGATGGAATCGAGAATTGATTTGAAAGAATCGGAATCGAAAAAAAGTGGAATCAACTTATCCCTAGTTTAAATGGAGAGAGTAAAATTCCTCTAAGTTTTTACGAGCCCATACCTCTATCTACCTGCTCAATTTCTTTCTTCATCTCAGTATATGTCCTATCTCTCTTTATCCTGTTCATAAAACCTACTATTTTCTTCCTTCATCCTCCCCTCATCCCCCTTGCCCAAAATCCTCTCCGCTATCACCGCCTTCAGAATCCCTTGACCCCTCATTACTTCTTTCAACCACCTACTCAGCCTACTCCTGATCTCCTCCAGCAGTTTCCCCCAGTCACCCACCATACCAATCACTTCCTTGTTTATCTTCCTATCCATCCACTGCACTTTCTTCATTTTCCTACGCACCTACATCTCAAGTCTGCAGCCAACTCTCATCTTCCTTTCTCAGAGTCCACATTTCTGCACAATACAACAATATACTCCATATGAAAATCTTCTTTACATCCTTACCAAAGGTCTCCATTATCAGCTCTCTCCAGCAGAGGCTTAAAAGAAATAAGTTGAGGAAGGTTTTGAGTGAATATGGGGTTAATGAGGGGTTAATGATAGGAATGAAGGTGATGCTTGATAGTGGTAAGGTAAGTGTGACAGCTAATGTGAGTGTAAATGGTTTTAAATAAAACAGGGTATATAACAAGGATCCATAATGTCACTGTGGTTGTTCAATGTTATTATCGATATTTGCATGAGAGACACATGTAGTGATAATGTCGGTAATGGTTGTAGATGACAATGTACAAGTTCCACTGTACGTGAGAAATTCGGTTGCCGTCAGAGAGCCCAGAGGAATTACAAAATCTCCAGGATAACTTCCGTGAAGTTACTAAAAGAAAGAAATTGAGGGTAAATGCATTAACGGCCATAGTAGCTTCTTTTGACATGGAAAATGAGAAGAATGATTGTGTCATAAGGATGAATGATGAAAGAATTGAACAAGTAGGCGAATTTGTGTACCTTGGGTGAATGTTTGCAAAAGATGGAAGGATTAGTGAGGAAATTAAGTGGCACATGAATCCTGGAAGGAAAGTCATAATGTGTATGTGGAGCATATCAAGGAATAGGTATTTGTCTAAGGAAGCAAAATTCACTGAATACAAAATTATAAAAATTTCTCCTTTCACCTTTAATGTATGGCAGTGAAACTCAGTTACACTACGATGGCCGTAAGTGTAAGCTGAATGCAGAGGGAATGAGGTGCCTGGGTATTGGAGATGTGTTTGCGGTTAAAGTAGGAAGAATAGGATTAGGTATGAGTGGATCATGAAAGAATGTGGATTAGATGCTCCTGTAATGATCATCTCAAACGGAGCTTTGCTGGTTTGGTCATTAAAATGCTTTGCTGGTTTGGCCATGCTCAGAGAATGGATGAGAACCTAATAATGAAACAGATTTATTATAGAAAACAGAATGATGTAAGAGGAAGGGTTAGTCAGAGAAAGTAATGAGTGAATGTGGTAGAAGAAACTTAAGAGGAGGGATAGATAGTAGAAGTCTTAAGAACAAGAGATCAAATATGAAATATGTATTGCACGAATGTAAACAAAGCAAAAGAAGATTTGGAATTATATAGAAAATTATTATTATAGTATTATAAAAACTGTGCCAAACCAATATTAAATGGTGTGATGGTTATGCATGTATGTAATTATGTATGACATCATTATTCGTGTGCACATAAATTAAAACGTACACTTGAAAGAACTTTTTTAGTTTCATTTGAAAATAGAGCATTTTCCAACAATTTACTGCACATTAAGCATCAACTTTATGGTAACTCAGGGGCTTTTTGCATATAAAAAATTCTATGCAAAAATCTATCTCTTTTAAATATCAGTAGATTTTAAGAAGTATTTCTTCCGCTCATCAATGAGCACTTGAATCTCAAAACCTTATACCCTATCCTTGAATCAGTGATTCATCTTCTCTTCCCTTGCTTCCTCCTAGTTTATCAAGCTTACGCTTCCGTCAGCTGTTGATTTCATCTTTTAGGAAACTAAATAAGACCATACCCAATCAGTATTAGGACAGCTGAAAGATTTTATAAAGAACTGAAGCATTACTCAATCATGGCCGACATCAAATTTTTATATTAATATTGTAAAAGTACTGCTAAGAGAGAAATATTTTATTCAATTTTAATCAATAGAACAACTTAGACGATATGCAAAATAAACATCTAGGTGATAATGTATTACACATATGTATTACTGTTCATTTAACTCTAAGAGCAGTGGTTCTCAACCTTCCAAATGCCACAATGCTTTAATACAGTTTCTCATTTTGTGGGGCCCCCCGGACACATCGAAACCATCATAAGTCCATCAGAAATATGTGTTTTCCGATGGTCTTAGGTGACCCCAGTGAAAGGGTCGTTCGACCCCCAAAGGGGTCGCGACCCTCAGGTTGAGAACCACTACTCCAGAAGTTTAGGTCTTTAGCCAGTATCACAAACTATTTTTAAATTACTACTTAGTGTCAATTGAATACTCATTGTACTTCCTTCTGCTTGACTACAGAACTACATGGAGCTGAACGTGCCATATGTTAATGAGAATGCTCTCCTGGCAAATTGCCCCAACAACTACACTGCAATACTGCAAAGGGCTAGCTCTGTATACATCGCACCAGGACGTTCTGAGCAACCATATGTGAATCTCAACCCAGCAGAATGTTTAGCAATGAAAGAGTTTAGGAAGGATGCTGAAGGAAACAACGAAGAACAGCAAATGTTAGAGGAAGATGATCAGTACTTGCCAATGACAAAATCCTTTTCAGAGAGCAGACCCCAGAAGTAAAAAAAAAAGACAATCGAATTGAAGGTTGTTGAAAGAGGATAAACTTAAAAGTTTCAGAGTAGAAAAAAACATTGTGTAATAAGTTTCATCCATGATTATTATAAAAGACATTGATGCCAATTTCTTTCATACATGTAGATTTCCATGAGCAAAACCATGAAGTTTTGCCCTAATGATAAATATATATGTTAAGGTAGTGCAGTGCAAATCAGGGATTTTCATTTTGAATCGAACCGAATCGAATCAAAATGAGTTTTTGAAAAACTTTAGTAGCGAATCAAATCACACTAAAAAAATTCACTTGCAAATTGAAATCGAATCTAAATAAAATGTAGAAGCTTATGCAGAGTGAAAGTAATAAAGATTTTCACAATACTTCAGGGAATTACTTTAAGAAAATTTTCTTGAATGGGCTATTACCACTACTAACTTCATATATAAAGGTAAATTTCATTCTGAGACAGTTTAAATTTTTGTTTTGCGTGAGGAAAACATCATCTAAACGGACAGCGTGCCATTTGGGAATGAGCACCATGTTTGAATGCGTGTAACGAGCTTTTGAGTACCTATTTCGAATCATTCTGTTTCGAAGCATCTCGATTCAAAGGCATATCGAATCGAATTAAGCTTGATTGGGGTTGATTCGATTTCGAAGCATTCGAACAGCTCTAGTATTGAGTGAAGTATGTTTGTCTCATTATTTAAATGTGAGATGTTAAAAGTTTTGTATTGTGTGAATGAATAAAGAGTGTATGCTAAAACTGAGTAACTCAACTGTTACACCTTCTTCAAGGACAAATCACATGATTTATTTGGCAGATAATGAGAACTATTGTCTACTTTATTTATTTTTATCATCAAACAATCTATGCTATTCATTTACATTTTACTAAGGTTTATCTATATCTAAATTTTAAACACGTGCTACAAGCAAAAATGTACGTACAATATCCTGTATCTGCAGAAGATATGTACATGTGACCTTCTTTTGACAAAAAACAGAATATCTGAGTATGCAATGTATTCCCCATTTCTCCATTGTCTTAATGCTGCCAGGTTACCATTCAAGGGAAATAACCTTCCTAGTATTTTTACAAGTGTTTTTTGAAGTATGTATTAGGAATTTTTTAGTTCATAACAAGTCTACACCTCTTGCATTTTCTTGTGCTATGCGACATTGCTGGAGCAAGAGATTACATTTTTGTACATGTATCATCCTGTCCCTCCAACCTTCATCATACTCCTCCTTTACAAAGGTTTGTCACATAGAACTATGCAACATCGGCTGCTTGAAGCCAGTACAATGGACCGGCATGCCCCTTATCTACGACACCCCAAAACCATTCCCTTCCATCAAAAATTTTTGTTCCAAGATGCACTGAGGACTTTCAAGAGCATTGAGCCAGGCACTGACAGTGAAAACCTTCCTTTCACAAGATGAGATGTTTTCTTTCATTTTTGAGAGTTTACTGCTGTCACCTTATAGAATGGAAGGATGACTTAAAAATATATCTGACATAAATACTGTAAAAATATGCATGGTGTAAATTCATTTCGTTATAGTAAAGCCTCAATTTCACACTCCTTGGTTTTATGTTACTCTCAATTTTGCAGAGCAACATTAGGTTCTGGCCATAAAGCATAGGGTATTTCTTGGTAAACTCTTGATTTTACGCAGTTTCTTGATTTTTTCACATACATAATTATTTGTTTTAAGGCAGTCATACTTCCATCCCTAAGGTCAAATTTTCCTCATTTTTTACAATACTTTGCAATACTTTTCACTATTTGCAAGCAAAGCTAATGAATACAGCGGCCACCCCAACATGTTAACAAGCATATCTATGTATGTACTCCATTTTCCTGCAACATTCACTGAAAATACGTCATATGCTCAGTCTACCGAAAAACATAACATTAGTTCGGCAGTTATTACAAGTATGTCATAATCCGTGTATGAATAATATGCCTTAAATTTGGAGACTCATTTTTTTGTTTGGTTTTACCATATGTGTAAACTCTTCTCGGGTTCTCCACTGGTTTAAACTAGGTACATATGTATTCATAATTGCTGAGGTTTTGAGATATGACTAGTCACTCATTCTCAAGGCAAGAATTCGTAAATTTTAAATTTCAGAATCAAATACTAACGCTAGGTCTATCTTGATTGGTCAGAGTCCAAATGTTGACTCCGGACACTGTTAATTAGCGGAGGATTAGCTCTTGTGTAAATTCTTTTCAAAATTGGATTCCAAGCATTGCTGATGCAATAACAGGAATCACGATTGAAGTTTTTATTCTTTATCTGAATCTCAATGGATTCTTAAGTGAGTCAATCCCAAAAATTTCCTGAACGCCAAAGAAGTTTTGTGTCGTCCCCCTTAATCCTATGGTCCAAATTGATGCTGTGTTCAACTACCGCCAACTTCTCAGGTTGACCAAGCCTGAAATATCTGTGGTGTTCCTCCAGTCTTATGGCAATTGTTCTACCCGTCTCACCCACGTAGACTTCGCCACATTCACATGGGATTTGATAGACCCAAGGAGTCATGAGGCCGATTGGGCCCTTCATTCTGATCACTAGATTGTCTAAGTTTAGCCATAGGCTTCGGGACAGCTTCTACATATGTTGTATCTCTTCAGTATTCTTGTGTTTTTCCCAAAATTGAGGAGACGTGGGGCAGAAAGGCCATGGCAGCCAGTTTTGGCGTTCTTTATCCAAATTCCATGTTTTGAGGGATTTACTTAAAAATTAAAAAATACTGCAGATATTTCAGGCTTGGTCAACCTAAGAAATCGGCGTTAGTTGAACAAAGCATTTAGGTATTTTCATTAATCCTATGGTGAATATCCAAATCCAAAAATAGTGATGAAAAGTTGGAGAGGGTGGAGGCTTATACTCCGAGGGGTGCTACATGTGGACAAATACGGTATATATTGACCCTAGTACTGTTTGTATCAATAATACCGGGAATTAATAATAATACTTAGGGAAGGGATGTGTTGCACAGACCATCTGGGGTAAAATTTGCCCTCAATGGAAAGTGTCATGGATGACTTGAGCCAGCGTGTGGAGTCGCCTTTGCATATAGGACCTGGGGTGATTTTTAAGCGATTATTTTGGAGATAAGGTGTATGTTATACGCCGTCAAATACGGTAATTCAAATCAAATTCACTCATCAATACATATTTGTATGACTCATGGCTTGATTTTTTTATGTACTATGAAGAGACCTGAAAAAAATTATTACATCTTGAATTTTTATCAACCTTAGATTGAACACACTTTGATTTTACAAATTGCCTCTTTTTTGATCTCTCCAACTACTTAAAATCGAGGTTTTACTGCATTGAATATAGATGGAATATTGTTTTCATTCCTTACCATCTCACCCACGGACAATTCGTCCATATTGTAAATTTTAGTGACTTCAACTACATATAGCTTTTTTCTTTCTGAATTAGCTCTAGGCTTTCCCCTTTTTCATTTACAGTGAGCATAACACCCCTTCTCTTCTGCTGAAATGCCTTTACTGGGAGTGTTCATAAAAAAGTAAATGGTACCTATCATAATGATACGTGACACAGCACAAAATACTGGCACTGAGAATACTGGAGGTGCATATTTTGTAGGCTCAGATGGTAACTGAGGACAGAGTAAAATTTTGACTATTTCAGGAAAATTTCACTTCTAATTTCTGAGCAAAGGGAACCTCAGATAACAGAAATAGCAGATAAGGAAATCATGTAGGTATGTGCATGGGATATAAGGCACCCGGTAACTTATTTTACCCAGAAAAAATATGATAGCAAAACTCATGGCAGTAAGGATTAGTTAAGCAAAGAAACCAAAGAAGAAAATAATGTATTTTAAGAAACTGAGAAGAATAAAGTTGTCAAGTGTTTTATTTGTTCCAAAAATGGGCAATTTTCCTAAATAAGGCAAACACAGCATGATGTTAATTTCAATATGCAAGAGAATAACAGTAAAGAATAAAAAATTCTTCAAAGAAAAAAAAACAAGCCAAATTTAATATGTAAGAGGATAAATAATATAGAAGAGAATTTCTTCGTCAAATATATTAATAAAAATGAAGAAAAGATGACCTTCCTTACAGAGTTTACATCATCTGAAACAGCTGGGAAGCATGTAACAGCCGAAGTCAAACCATAATGTAATAGTGTGACCATGACTGTGGATAGTGGATGAGCAGTACTCATGCTGAATGATGCATTTTAAGATACAAGAGGACATGACATCAAGATATGACAGGGGCCAAGAAAGGGGAAAGTATGACAAATAATGCTGCAGGAAGCCCAAAAAATAAAGTGTGTACATTCAAATATTTCCTACATACCAGACCTCAATAAAAATCTGCCCTATAGTCATGCAATCATGCAAATGAGAGGATTTGTGATTTTTGTCAAAAATAAAAGTTCAAGCGCTCATAAAAAAGATGAAATTGTTAAAATAAGGAAAAGCAAGTAACAAGAAATTGCTCAAAGAAAATAAAAACACAGTGGCATAAGAAAATGGGATGCTCCCACTCCATAGTTACCTAAAAAAATATGATGAAAAAATTATATGGAGCACAATAAAATTTGTACTTAATTGAAGAAGTCAGCTGTAGCGTACAGGAGAAAACAGTCAAGACTGCCTCATAATGCAATGAGAGGAGAAATGCATTAGAGTCCCAGACACAGGATATCAGTGAAAATTCTCTTCTAGTCTCAAGAAATCTTATTTTAAACTAAAAATAGATCTGCATAACTTAGCAGAACAATGAGAAAAAAATTGTGAAAATGGAGTGACTCCTGGCAAAGTAATCCACAGCAATCGAAGTTACCACCATCCATACATTACCAAATCCAAATAATTTTACTACCTCATTGTAACTTAGATTTAGCATTTTCAACACAGGAATGGTTGGCTTACAAGATATGTATTCAGCTACAGTAATGAAGCTCAAAGGAATGTAGCTCATAGTGGTCATATATTTCTGTCGGTATTATTATTATTAAGGGAATCTACCCGTTAAGGTAGGTTTAAACAGAAGTGAGTAAAAATCCTCTAAATCTCAACAAGCATCAAACCCTTCTTAATCTCATCCATAAAACCTTTTCTCTTTCTTCCCCTCCCCCACTTGTCTAACATCCTTCCCTCTATCATGGTCTTGAGCAACCCTTTGCCCCTCATTACCTCTTCCAACCATCTCCTCTGCCTTCTCCTAATTCCCTCATGTTAACATCTCATCACCCACCATACCAAGCACTTCCTCATTTGTATTCCTTTCCATCCACCACACCTTCTCCATCCTCCTCCACACCCACATCTTGAATGCCTGCAGCATATTCTTGTCTTCCTTTCTCAGAGTCCACGTTTCTGCCCCATACAATGTGACATTCCATATCAAGCTCTTCACCAGCCTCTACTTTATATCCTTACCCAAGGTCTCTCAAACTAGCTCCTATCTTTTACAGAACACTTCTTTCGCTAGCACTACTCTTCTTCAAATGTCTTTGCTACTATGCACATTTCCTTCTAGCAAACTACCCATGTCATAAAATTGCTCTACTTGCTCCAGTATGTGCCCGTCTACTTTTATGACTAGCCTTGCTTTCTTTGTCCCAGAGAATCTCATTAATTTTGTTTTCTTATGATTTATCTTCATTCCGTATTTCCCACACTAACCATATAATGCATCTACCAAAACCTGCAATCCCTTGGATGATTGACAAGCCAACACCTAGTTGTCTGCAAATCTAACCAAGTTTATGAGCTGGCCACTTACTTTTATTCCAACATCTAGCCCTCCTCAATCCTCTCTTACCATTTCCTTGGCATGAATGTTAAAAATCAAAGCACCATTGGCTTAACCCGCAACCTAACTGCCCACCCTGATTCTCCATTAGGTGCCCTCTGAGCCATATATAAGTTTCAGATGTGTCTCCTCTCTTGCCAATCTATTCCTATTTTCCCAAGTATCAGCATTACTTTTTGCCAATTAACTCAGTTAAAAGCCTTTTCAAAATCCACAAATAGCAAGTTAAATATGCTGATAATACTCTAGGTTTCTTTCTTTAAGTGTTCTCATCAACACAATCACATCCCCAGTTGCCCTATCAGTCCTGAACCCAAACTGGTCCACTTAATCTCACCCCACACCCTCAAAACATCTATTTTTCCTGTCTCCATTTCCTGGTAAAAATTTTCTAGGCCCCAAGCCCTCATTATTGTCCTAAGGATCCATGTTTCTGTTTATACAGCAACTTTCCTCTTCTTCCTTTCCTTCATCTTCTCCTTTGTAGTCATCATATCCACCCTTGATGTTGTTGTGCAAGAATTTTGTGTGACGACAACCATGGAGGCCATGCACCCACCACCGCTAGACACCTGCCCTAGTGGACATTGTCCCGTAGACGCTAGGATTCAATTCTCGGTGATTGACTTCCATGTTCTGGGAAATAATAGTCGGTCAGAGGTGGCTGATTCTAATTGCATTTCCAAATAGTATATTTAACATTTTAATGTGACACCATCGTGCAAACTACTCTTACTATCTTTCGTCTGGTTTTTTCCAAATAGTATATTTTACATTTTAATGTGACACCATCGTGCAAACTACTCTTAATATCTTTCGTCTGGTTTCCCAACCTTCGCCCTGTGGTTCTACCGGGGGCAATAGTAATCGCTCCCACCATCCCTGCTATAGGGGTCATTGGAATGTGCATGCCCTTCCACTGCATCAAGGTTGTAGTTCCAGGGAAGGGGTATAATAAATAGAACTGGAAGAATAAGAACAGCTAGATGCAGGAAGAATAGTACATATCATAAAGACTTCATTGCAAAATTCATGAATTAATTTTAGACGTATCCTAGAGTGAAAATACCATCATTATTACATTAAATTTTAGTGTTTCATTCATTCTTCCTCCCTCGTCGCTGAGAATTGTTTCTAAGTTTGAATAGATTAGATTATAAATAATTATAACACTCACGAAGACACTATCAGTGATGTGGATATTTAACAAAATTATAACATGTAAGATCAGAATTACGTCCCATGCATGATCAGAGACAGTCACATAGCATGATATAGTTTCTCATCACGTCTCACAACATCACAGTAACGGCGAACGCAGGATATAAAGGACAAAGAACATCCAACATTGTGTTCGCGAGTAGTAACTACAATGCCTAGCACCTAAAGGATGGAGATCAAAGAAGGACGTCTTCCATGAAAAAAATGGGGTTTGTGTAATTTTCGACGCAATTCCATTACAAAATAGGAAGCTTAAAAGAGCTTTAATACGACTGACAGTTCATGGAATCTTAAACACGGCTTTGATATATTACAACAAAATTAGACGACAAAAACATTCTGACAACCTAAGTTGATTTGTCATTGATTCAAATTGTATTGCACCCAACAACATCTGGGGTCATCTTCTTCGCTGATTTTAAAAGCTAAGTACAAATATATGCATAAACCAAATACTACTTATATCACGGTTATTGTATCGGCCCATCAAGACAAAATATTGTCGAATTGAATGAGAGCCGTGGAAGAGAGGTGCAACTGTCTAATACTCTTGTTACTAAAAAGATCTAAGTTGACTGTAGAACGTTCAAATCATTAAAATTATTGTACAAATTTCAACTCAATGTTTGCTAACTTGCAACAACATACCGTGAAAATTGTCGATGATCAAACCAATACCCAGTCCACCCGATTGTTCTTATCACTTGCCAAGTTTCATAACTTACGAATAAAATTATGTGAACTGTCGAGACAATACAATCGTATTTACTACAATTTCTATAAGTTCCAGGCTTACTTACCAAATCTACTCGTTCGAAAATTTTGAATTTGTATTACTTCATGTATGAACTTTGATCTGTTCTCGTGAGGTAGCGGCACTGGCGACACGATCGTCCAATCGCGCGCATTCAAAGTAACGTATTATTGCACACTCGAGGCTCGGCTTGTGGATGAAATGTTTATCCCACGATTCTAATTGTATTTCCGTTTATCCCCTTGTTTGCGGAAGAAGCTGATTAAACACCATAGAATCATCAAGGTGTTAGAATTTGTGGTCTTTGAGTCAGTGAAAACTTGTAGCGAAACATGTGTACTCAGCAGCAGACTCGTAAACGGCAAAATGAATCAGGTTCCAAAAGTGTGAGTATATTGCTGACTCTTTCCATAGTAATTATTACTTTCAGTGTACTATTGTGACTTATAATCAATGGTTACCGTCAATAGTGGCAAGAAATGTTTCCAAATCCTCAATTATCGGAGCAAACTTCGGCTACATTCCTTAAGAAATTGGTAGCTATAGCTATATCCAATATAACCTACCTTCGAAACATATTCCCAGAAGGTGCCTTTGCTGATAGGTCACTGGAAGGGCTAAATTTAAAGGTACTTCGTGATGACGGCTGCTTTCCGGCAGTATCACAATTAATAAAATGGATCAAAGGTTCGTTTGAAGCATTGGACCACAAATTTGTAAGTAATAATCGAATTTTATGTGAAATAGCATTATAATCATATCAAGTATTAGGCATTTCAAAATAGCTTAAACATGATGCCTCATTATGAGGTTGATTTTATGTTGTAGCATGTATCATATTAACAAATCAATGTTAACATATGATACTGCAATGATAAATGAGAAAAAACCTTCCTGATTCGTTCTCACCTTGTCTTACCATTCAGTTGCGGCAACTTATAATTGGAATCTATAATGACCCAACGAACCCAAACAATGTCTTGGAAACGTATTCCTTTCATTTCTCCTACACCAATAAGACATTGTCTGGTTGCTCTTATTATCAAAATGATGGAAAAAATAAGAGGTAGGATAAGCTAAAAAAAAATGAATCTGTAGCTTTTTTATAGCAGCTTCCTAGGGCTGATTTTCAGCTTTATACCTTATTAAAGTGTGAACAGTTTAATGACTTTCTTTTTTATTTTAGGGAAATCTCTACAGAAAAGCTTGTTTCTCCAGAAGAAACATTTAGGCAAACAATAAGTCTTTTCCGCCATTGCATCATGTGTACTCATTCCTTAAAACCACTTCCTCAAGATTCATTGATAAACATGAGACTTCTTTATTATGATGATGGTAAGCAAGTTCTCTCTACTATTGCACTATTTCATTCACTTTGACAGTGCAAATTTTAATTTTTTCACTAACATCTACAAACTCTTTAGCTATCATTTTTGCTTCTGTACTTGCCATTGTAGTTAATTTTTAAAATAAGTGTGTATTTTAGGGAGCCCGAGTTCTATTGGAAATGTATTCTCATCATGAATGTCTATTTAGTGTGACACTTTCGTGATGACTGGGAGTATGCTTATTGAAGAAATGGAAAATTGGGAATACTTTATGTATTTGTTATGTGATTTATTTCACCCTATACAACAGCCTAAATAAGAGGGCCTCCATTATTTGAAGATATTCTATGTCAATCCACCATTACCAATATTTATGCCTACTCCTCTTAGCCAAAAGGTGACTTTATTCTAGAAGTGGCTATGCAAGATGTATCTTCCCTGGTAGAAACTGAAATCCATATAATATCCATATGAAATCCACAATCTCCAATGATAATATACATACAATCTTCACTTTTCATCCAGTAATATTTTTGGGCACATCTATACAATATCTAAAGTTGCCCCTGGTGGTATAGATTTTTCATCAGAATCCCTATCCCTACATTGGTATCTTGTGGAGGGAACTTCAAATGCAGTACTCTGTCCGTCAGATGAGGCGTGAAACTGTGGTCTCCTTGACACCTTTTTAAGAGCATGCTAATGCTGATGCCAGGTTTCACTCTTACAATTTCCTAACCAACCCACTCAACTATCCACCATAGTAAAAATGACCTGAGTTGTTGATCACCTCCTGGAAATTAACAACCAACTGAACTACGACCTTGACGTGGTGGAAGGGCTTGTGAGTTCCAATGACCCCTAGAGCTGGACTGGCAGGAGCAAGTACATTGCTCCTGGTAGGGTCACCCATGCCAGATAGGTCGAAGGGTAGGAGCCAGACGAAAGGTAGTTCCGTGATGGTGTCACGTTAAAAATACCGTTGAGTCGCGTGGGATACCTCTCAACTATCTCCTCCCAGAACATGAAAGTCATTCAAAGAGAATTGATTCCTGGCAACTACGGGACGCCGCCCACTAGGGCGGGTGTCGTGCCCGGCAGCGGGGGAGGCAAGGCCTCCGCGGTCGTCAACATACGAAATCCTTGCACAGCAGCATCATCATCGGCGGATACAAGGGATAGGAGGGAGAAGAAGAAGAAAAAGAGGAAGAGGAGGAGGAAAACAGTGATAAAAATAGGCACTTGGAACGTAAGGACCATGATGAGGGCCGGGAAGCTTGAAAATATTAAGCAGGAAATGGAAAAAGGAAAAATAGATGTTTTGGGATTGTGCGAGGTGAGATGGAAGGATAGCGGGGACTATTGGAGTGATAGCTACAGGGTAATCTATAGTGGGGGAGATGAGAGTCAACGGGGGGTAGGCATGGTACTAAACACAAAGTTGGGACTGAGGGTGGTAAACATTGAACAGGTGAGCGACAGGATACTAGTGGTAGAAATAAAAGCACGTCCGACGAATTTCGTACTGGTCCAGGTATACATGCCTACGAGCAACTATAGGGAGGAAGAGGTGTACGAGCAAGTAGAAGAAATAATTAGAGAAGTTCCGGGAAAGAAACACCTGATAGTGATGGGTGACTGGAATGCAGTGGTGGGGGAAGGAAGGGACGGATTAGAAGTAGGAGAAGTAGAGAAGTGGGCTAGGGAGAAGAAATGATCGCGGTGAAAAGGCAGTTGAATTTTGTAGAAGAAATAAATTAGTAGTGACAAACACTTGGTTTAAACATCACCCCAGGCGTACGTACACATGGAAAATGCCGGTTGATACTGGAAGATACCAAATTGATTATATAATGGTAAGGCAGAGATTTAGAAACAGTGTAAAAAACTCTCGTAGCTATCCAGGGGCGGATGCGGACTCGGATCATAACTTGGTGATGATGAAGTGTGAAGTTAGATTCAAAAGGCTTTGTAAAGGTAGGAAGATAAAGAGGTGGAACCTTGAAGCATTGAAAGGGTTGAAAAGGAGGGAATACCAAGAGCTAGTAGAAAAGAACATAGGTGAAGATAGGCGGATGGGAACCATAGAGAAAAGATGGGAAGTTATAAAAACAGGCATCGCAGCAGCAGCAGAGAAAACGATAGGAACGGTAGAAAAGAAGAGGGTAAAGAAGCAGTGGGTTACAGAAGAAATGATAAAGAAAATGGAGGAGAGAAGGATATGGAAAAACGTGAACACCGACGTAGGCAAGAGGAAGTACAAGGAATTGAATAATAAACTCAGGCGAGTGACCAATCGGGCAAAAGAAAACTGGTGGAAGGGACAATGTGAGGAAATGGAAAAGATGCAGGAGGAGGGGGAAGTGGGCGCTTTGTACGCCAAGGTGAAAACGTTATCGGGTGGTAAGAGAGGTCAAGCGATACCAAAGGTTAAGGACAAAACAGGGAAGATATTAATCGAACAGGAAGATATTCAAGAAAGATGGAGAGAATACGTAGAGGAGCTATATGACAGCGAGAATAGACCCCTTAGCCTAGATCTAGAGGACGAAGGAACAATAGATAAGGATAACCTCGGACCAGAGTTACTTGAGAGTGAAATAGAGAGGGCACTAAGAGAGATGAAGGGTAGAAAAGCCGTGGGAGCCGATAACCTACCTTCGGAGCTCCTGAAGAATCTAGGTAGTAAGGGGAGAAAATCGTTTTTCGAACTTATTCGCAGGATCTACGAGGAAGGAGTATGGCCAGAGGATTTCGTGAAAACAGTATTAATACCTATCCCGAAGAAGAAGAAAGCTTCAGAATGCGAGGAGTATAGAACAATCAGTTTAATTTCGCACGCGGCAAAAGTGTTGCTTAGAGTACTAAACAGAAGGTTGGAGGGCAGAGCAAAGTGCTATTTAGGCGATGACCAATTTGGGTTCAGGAAGGGGAGGGCTACCAGAGACGCGATTGCAGTAATGAGGACACTTATAGATAGAAACATAGATCATAATCAGGATGTTTTCGCTTGCTTTGTAGATTTCGAAAAGGCGTTTGACAGAGTAAACTGGGAGAAACTAATGCTGATACTGGGGAAAATAGGAATAGATTGGCGTGACAGGAGACTCATCCGAAACTTATATATGGGGCAGAGGGCTCAGGTAAGGGTAGCTGAGGGTGAATCAGGGTGGGCAGTTATAGGTCGCGGGGTACGTCAAGGGTGCCCGTTGTCGCCTTTACTTTTTAACATCTATGCTGAGGAAATGGTAAGAGAGGCATGGGATGAGCTAGAGGTGGGAATGAAAGTAGGAGGCCAGTGGATAAAGTCGGTTAGATTCGCAGACGACCAGGCGTTGGTCAGTCGGTCATCGAAAGGATTGCAAACTTTAGTAGATGCTCTGGATAAACAGTGTGAGAAATACGGGATGAAGATAAATAATAGGAAATCAAAAGTAATGAGATTCTGTAGGACAAAGAAAGCTAAGCTGGTGATAAGAGTAGGAAGTCACAAACTGGAGCAAGTAGAACAATTTAATTACTTGGGTAGTACGCTGGAAGAAACAGGACATAGTAGCAAAGACATTAGGAGGAGAATAGCGCTAGCGAAGGAAGCGTTCAATAATAGAAGGGAGCTGATGACGGGGACCTTAAGTAAGGATGTAAAAAAGAGGCTAGTGAAGAGCTTAATATGGAGTGTGGCGTTGTATGGGGCGGAAACGTGGACCTTGAGAAAGGAAGACGAAAATAGGCTGAAGGCTTTCGAGATGTGGGTGTGGAGGAGGATGGAGAAGGTGCGTTGGACGGAAAGGAAGACAAATGAGGAAGTGCTTGACATGGTGGGCGAGGAGAGGAAACTTATAGATGAAATTAGGGGAAGACAGGGTAGGTGGCTGGAAGGGGTAATGAAGGACGATGGTTTGCTGAAGGCCGTGATAGAGGGTAGGATGTTGGGTAAGCGGGGAAGGGGAAGGAAGAGAATCGGTTTTATGGACGGCATGAAGAAAGGTAGGACTTATGCTGAGATGAAGAAAGAAATACTAGAGGTAGAAAGGGCACGGCACGTTTAAGAGTTCGTTGGATATTCTCTGACTTTCATCACAACTTACCTTTAACCGGTAGATTACTGTATTGAATTGAATTGTTGCCATATGCACAATATCCTACTTGGATTTGACTGAAAATGGCTTCCCACTCTGTCATTTTGGTATTCCTTACTGTGAACAGTGTTAAATTTGATAATCTATAGTCACTAATATAAGTTTTAATGGAGCACGACCATTTCAGTGATTTTACACACAAAGGCCTCCACACCGAAAGAAAAGGAGATAAACTGGACTTCCTTGAACAATTGGAGATTGTGAAAACATCCAATGCAAAAAATGTAAACTTACATGTACACCCATCATGCCATTCCCTTTCACGGTAAGAAAAGTCGAAGAACTTAGTTATTGCTATTAGGCCTAGAAAACTGGCTTTCTTTTAATAATTTTCTCCATAATCCGTGCATCAGTGCCAGATTAAGTCCATTGTTTTTGGGGGCAGATTGCTATAGCACTTTCTGGGGGTCTGGGGGGTATGGAATACCTTTTGACCACCATTTTTCCTATTGTACCAGGAATTACGAGGGCCACCCCTCCCCCTAACAGCAATTCTAACTAAGTTCTTCGAATTCGCTTACCACACCCCCTCTTAATCCGCCATTGCCTTGTATACCTCTTTTGCATCTCTTACACTCCTGCATCACTTCATGCACGCCCTATTATTAAGATTCCTAATGTTCCTCATCTTTTAAGTCTACCTCCACATTCATCCATGACTTTCACAGTCTTCCCTTTCCTCTCACAACCACTTCACTTTCATAGATTTAATATGTTATTCTATTCTCTTTACATCACACAAATAATGCAGGTTCCTTTTATATATGTATGCATTTATTTAAATAAATTTACACTACATATTTTCATTGTAGCATTTGCATGCATTATACCTTTGCTTGCCTATCTTCCTCTATTCTTCCATCTCACGTAAATATTCGTCCAAGATAAACAAAATCATAAACTTGTTCAATTATTTCATCATCCAATTATTATTACCACTATTCATATCAAAAGCAATTGCTTTGGAATGAAAATTTTGCATTCATTTAAATAAAGAGCACGAAATGGAAAAGTTGTGTAACTTATTTTCTTTTCAAAACAAAAAATGTTGATTTCTTTTATCATTTAAACTGAACAACTTTTTTGAATTAATATGTTAGTTATTTTTAGACAAAAACATGTGGTTACCCAGGTAGAAATTTTCTGCTCTGTAACTGAGATGGAACTGGGGTGTAACTGGTCTGTATTAACCCTTTTACTGCCAGTCCATTTCTAATAGGATGTGCAAAGAATGCCAAGGCTCTCTTCAGGTTTTTAAAGTTGGGCCGATAAATCGGCCCATGGCAGTTTTCGCACATCCAACGTGGGCCGATATATCGGCCCGCTGGCATTAAAAGGGTTAAGACCTCTGTAACTGGGAATGAATTGAAACAAGCTCCACCCGAGTTACAGAGCAGCTAGGATGAAACTGGGGTACTCCTCCTCCTCCTTGAAAAAAAATATTTCACCTAAAAAGAAAATATTTGTAACAAGAATTACGGTGATGAAAACACAACTTCTAAAGATATAAACAGAAAAAACTATTTAAATAAAAAAAAATATTTTCCACGCCAGAGTATCGAATGCCGTACCTTCCGCTCCTCAATACACCACCTTACCACTGGGCTTCGGCTTCCATGTAGATTATCGCAGTGTACAGGGGTCAAATCCTTTTTCAATTTCATAAATTCTGTCTTAAAGGGATTGTGCACTAACTCATGAGTTTATCCTGAGGGTGAGGAAGAAGCAGAAGGTATCGAATTTTATGCAATTTCATGATTATACCAAGTTAATAAGCATGGATGAACCATGGATATAATGATATATCAAAAATATTTCTCACAAGCTCTAAGTTGGTTTTTTAACAATGGTCTAGCCATAAACACTGTTAAAACCAGCATTTGTGTAGCAGTCTGAGGCTGAGTAATCAAGATCTCATTGATTCGATGGATAAAGATATGATTATTATAGGTATCCACCATAGGGGGAATCCAAGGTGATTTTTTTAAAAGTCCATAAATGCACCCCAGTTACAGATGAGAGGGTGTGAGAGGGTCATCTCATCACAGGTGGAACTGGGGTGAACAGGGGTGGAGGAAGGCAATTAGCCATACAGAAGAGTTACAACCCTGATGCACCCCAGTTCCACCCTTCTATACCTCCATGTATATGAGTCCACCCCTTTGCAGCCCAGTTACAGACCATATACAGACTAGATTTTGCCCTTACAGACCAGATTAACCCCAGTTCCACCTCAGATACAGAACAGATATTTTTTCATGGGTAATGTATTCTTTGAGAAAATTGCACATAAAAAATCTTAAAATTTGGAGTGTTGCACTGAAGTTGTAATTGCACTCTTAATTGACTAAAAACAATTTTGCTCCTTATTAAAAACCCTCCCCGCAAATACTGAATACAGACCCCCATGAAATGAAATCTTAGCAACATCTCTGCATTAAGCATGCCCTGCCCTCATTTATGGAATTAATTAATTAAGTACCAAAAAAAAATTTGTAAAAGCTTTGGAGTGGTCACCATGAAATTGTTCCACACGGCTAAATCATTAAATCGATCTGCTAATGAATACTAGACTGGAAATGAGAAATTATGAGATAAATAAAGGAGAATAATGCATAGTGTTATATTTTAGGTAAAAATGAAGGAACATTTCATAGCTTCTTTATGTTAAAATAAATATAGCATCAACAAAGTTATTGCGTTATGCATGGTTGTATGTTGGAATAAAACCCCTTTACTATTGGACTGACAGTGGTTGCTTGTTACGGACGTGCTCCGCCTGGAATAGTTCATTGGCAATGAGGATAAACATTAGGTAACATGCAGTATTGGTTTTTCCGGAAATGGCTTTAATCTGAAATATAGGAGAATTTTCTCTGGAGAGAGAGGAGTTTAGCACATATGTATATAGAGAGTTTTTTTACTGTGAACAGTGTGGCAGATGATAAGCGAGTGCCACTATTTATTACATTGATGGATCCAGGTATTACGTACTGCATTTTAAAGAGCTTACTTGACCCTGCTTCTCCAGCAACGAAAACATTTAAAGATTTGGCAGATATACTCTCCTCTCATTTCCAGCCAAAAACTCTTGTAATCGTGGAGAGAGTCTGATTTTACAAAAGGGATCAACTTCCCCATGAATGTTTATCTTCGTATATAGTTGAGTCACGAAGACTTGCAGCCTCATGTAATTTCAAAGTTTTCTTAGAAGAGGCACTCAGAGATAGGTTAATATGTGGGGTGGGCTCGGAAGCCATCTGCAGGAGGATGACTCTGGAACCAGATCTGTCTTTCAATTGCATGCCATGAGTGGGAACGGTCGTATGGTTGGAATGAAACCCCTTTACAAATGGACTGACTGTCATGGGTGCCCATACACGGGGGCAGGGGGGGGCGCCCCACCCTTAGCCTCCTGGGAAAAAGTAGAAAAGGGAAGGGAAAATTTTATTTACAAATTTATTGTTTTTGCAGGATTAAATTAATATTTTAGTGACAATTTAGAACCTTATCATCCACCTAAGATGTTCCAAAAATGTACTCCTGAGACCTCAAATTTACGTAACTTTCCAGGAGAGGGCTCCTCGGACCCCCCCTTCTTAAACCTATGTTTTGACCCGACCCCCCCTCCCCCCTAGAAAATATTGTATGGGCGCCCATGCTGACTGTGGTTGTTTTTTACAGACGTGCTCTCCTGGAAGTAGTTCAGTTGTTATGGCAATAAGTATAACCACAAAGTGGAAGATGCATTGGAGTACATAATATATTACATGGGAACAATGACTACGTATTAGAAAATCATACAACTTCTGCATAACAATACAGTAGAAGGAAAGATTCTCTGGATATTGTATAGATTTTAATTGTGGCCAGGTTTGCGTAGTATATTTGTGCAAGTACCTAAGTCCAAACATTTGTGTTCCCTCCAGTTGGAGTTCATGTAGAGTTTTGATTGGCTGTAGGCTAA
The DNA here is from genome assembly GCA_963573305.1 of Pyrrhosoma nymphula. Lineage (NCBI taxonomy): Eukaryota > Metazoa > Arthropoda > Insecta > Odonata > Coenagrionidae > Pyrrhosoma > Pyrrhosoma nymphula. The sequence continues at coordinate 81,739,715 of OY754334.1, read as the reverse complement.
ACTCTAACTGCATTGCCATGAAGATCAGATGAAAAAATATACATATGAATTTATTTATGGTGATTGATATTGTCTCCATCTTTAACCCTTATAGCCTGGTGGAGATTTAAATGAATCCCATCTCATAGGTCGGAGGAGATTTATATGGAATCGCTGGTTTTCCTCTGATTTTCAGGAAAACTTGTCAATAATTAATAGCATAATCCAAGTTACCCTGAAAATTTTCCCCTATTCAAGTTTCTTGGGATTTTTTTTATAATTTTGAATGCGGGGGCAGGTAATAAATATAGGTAATGGCAAATGATCCATTATTTCCATAAAAGGATGGTGTCTTAGATTCTTCAAGATTAGTCTATAGCCAAGACATTTCAAAACAAAAGTATCATATGAATATTTGAAAAAACAATAGACAACATGCAGACATCTATCCCAATTATACTTCATTTTCAGTGACTCCAGAAAACTATGAGCCTCCTGGATTCAAACCTTCACCTGTGTCTGCTTACACCTTTGTGAATAATCCCATTCTTTTAAACCTGGGAGAGACGAATACACCTTGGCATGGTATGAAGTTGCTCTTAGCCACGGATGCATCTGATTTTGAGGTTGCTGGAGAGACCTCCCCAGATTCAGCAAAGACCAATACATCACATTCAGTAAGCTAATAACCTAAATATGGGAGTTGAGGTCAAATTGAAAAGAGCTAAGATTTTGACTTTCTATGTATTTTCTGGTGGATAATTTGATCCATTGTTGCTATTGTTATTATTGGATATTGTATGCACAAAATGTATCAATGGCATTTATTTATTATTCTCTCTAATTTATGTATCAGGATTCTCAGCAAGGACAGAAAAACACTCCTTCTCAGCCCAACAAATCAGCTGCCTTAATAACGCCAGTTGCTCAACAAATGGCATCTACAAGTAAAAATATACCTGAAAGTCAGAATGCAGTGGTCCCAACTATAAGCCCGGCACAGCCTGGTAAAGTTAATGAAAGACCTACCTTTAAATTGATGTATTATACTACGTAGAATAATATAATATGCCTTAATTTCACACTTTTTTATTATAGAATGGTACTCAGTTTCTGGCATGGTTTCCTTTTTGGCTAAGGTTAATTTCACTAAAAATTTAACATGAGATTATTTCCCTAAGTCCCTTGGTGATGGGAATTGATATACCACATATGTCGTGTCATGATACTGCTGCGGTGTGATTGCAATGGGGGCAGATTAAGGGGCTTGCAGGAGGGTTGGCTGCCCCCGTAATACCTGGGAAAATAGATAAAATTGTAATCATAAGGTATTCCATTTCCCAGATCCCAGGGAAGTAGCAATCTGCCCCCCCCCTCCCCCCAAACAATAACCTTAATTTACCCCTGGATTATATTTGTATTGTTGATTGTTGCTACAATTCTAGGCTAGGTGACCCTTCAACTGCAGCAGCCTCATTTTTTCACCGCCACTGCATGCAGGATAAAAATGAGGCGAGGGCATATTTCCCCCTTCTACAGTGCAGGCAAGGAAGTTGCAACTAGTGGGCCCCTATGACCTAGGTCAACATTTTTCCACAGGTTGGGGGATGTAGGTTGGATATTCCAGCAATGAATTTAAATAAAACGAGTATGTATATGCTTAATTGGTTTTGCCATGTTGAGAGAATGGATGAGTGTCGAATGGCAAGGTAAATTTATGATAGAGTGAATAGTGTGAGATGAAGGAGTTGGTGTAGAAAGTCATGAGTGGATGTGAAGCAATGCATGAGTCTAACTGAAGTAAAAGATGTATGCAAAGAGCAGTATGGGAGAAATTATTTAAAGCAGAGTTAGATTTACATCCCTATCATTGAGATTTAAACTATTTTGACTGTTAGTACCCTGAAAAGGAATGGAATGATGGGTATGTATGTATGGTGTATTGAGTTTAATTTATACTACACATGTAGGTACTCTGTGTTTTGCCTATGTGTTTTGTTTGTCATATTTATTTTATACTTAGTGGTTATACCCATGTTCATTTGTAACCCAGATAAAAAATGTTTTTTTTTTCCAATTGCATTCCGAATGTTACCTTCCAATTGACTTTCATTGGAGCAAACAGAAAACAAAGTGATACATTCCTGAAAGAAAAGTGATACTTTCTTCTTGCTTTCCATACTATATTTAAAGCTGCTTCCCACTGTCATTCAATGAAATCTCAACTGAAGCTCTAGAATTTTAGGGCATTTTCCTTCAATATACAATGTGCATAAAATTTAGAGAGAAACTGAAGTGAACTTTGAATGTGGAAGTTTTCACTGGCGAATTATAATCATCTAATGGCAATTCAATTCTTTACTTCCTTCAACAGTAGTTAAACATGTTCCACATTGTAATCAACCTATTCATATGATTAAGAATCTAAAAAGTGTAATTACATAGACACAATAGGAAGATATGTTTTGAGAACTTCTGTTTCATTTGGCCAAAAATTCCCCACTAATGCCCATATAGAGGATCCGTATTTGTGTCAGAAAACCTTTTCCTTCTTGCCTTTCCATAGAATATGTCCGCAGGGGATCGCCATCAGTATCTCCTTTTCTAACAAATGGCTGGTAATATCTCTGACAATAGTTACCGCTCTTGGTTTATCGTAAATAAAATCTACGAGGGCACAAACTTCCTTCAGCATGCCAGATGACAACTGTAAGTACATATGACTTGCAAGTGGAAGTACCTTCCATTTTTGGAGGACAAAGTTCCCTCAGAAGCACCACGAGGAAGCATGTTCAATTATCACTCAGGCAGCAGAAAGCAGAAATTCTAGTCAAGAGCATATCTAATTTTACTAATTTATGATAAAACCTAGGAATACATCCGCTTATACCACACTCAAATAAATGTTTACAAGATTAAATTGCAAGGGGCTCTGAAGAGAAATTTTTTTATTTAAAAATTCACAAATTTGTCATCTAGAGGAGTGGTTCCCAACTTCTCCAGATTTCCTTACCCTATTATATGTAATATATATTGTCCATGGTTTATTTCTATATTAATTCTGAATTTGTATTGCTAATTTAAAATTACTGCCATCATTCCTTTATTTCAAGGGTACTCCTACAATGCCAAGCAGTTACCCCTCAGGGCATGCACACCACATGTTATCAATCAGATCAAAGGTTTATGCACAAAATATATTCCAAATAAATCTAGTCGAGGGGAAAAGAAATGGAAAGCAACCAGATGGCAACTAATGCCAACCCAAGCCAACCTGAAAGCAATGCAAGTCAATCAGAAAGCAAAGTTGCTTTCCGTTTCCTTTCCTTTTGCCGAGGAAAGATAATGAAAAGCAAAGAATTTCACCTGGGAACCTACAGAAGCAAAAATGATTATATTCATCTGAATTTCTCTGGCTCTCTAATTTTAGCATCTGCAGTGTCCACTACAGGATCCAGTTGGGCAGAGCCAAATGATCCAGAGGGGGTGGAAGTGAGGATAAGATGTCCCTGTGGGTCCACAATGGATACTGGATTAATGATGATCTGCATCAAATGCAGACTGTGGCAGCATGCTGTGAGTTTAGGGCAGCACTTATTTCCTTTTAGTCGCTAATTGTTCTTCAACTCATTAACCCATTTGCTGTGCACAGTTCAGAGGTATTCAAATGAATATTTTCACTCCCTGACTGCGCAGTTCGAATTTATTCCATAAGCTCGAACACTATTTTCCTTCTATTGCAGAGATTGAGTATAACCCCATAGGTATTGTATATATAGAAATAAATATACTACAATACAACAATGGATTACAATTTTTTGTAATTTCTGCTTTAATACTATGTATTTATATACTTATATATGTATGTATGTATAAATATTGAAAATATTTTTGTGGAGAATTTATAAATATTATGAGTGAAACTGGAAATCAGTTTATGCAGTAAAAAGGTTTATGAAGTCCTCTCTGGTTCACTACTGGGTCAATTCTTCCATGGCCTTAGTTTTGATGGTCAACTTTCCATTATTCTTAGGCAGCTGAGGATGATGGACAAATTGTCCTCAAATTGTGGGTTATAGAAGAACTAACTTGATGGAGATATTGAAGGTATTATATTAAGTAAATTTGTCAGAAAAGTCTTAGATCCATGTTTATTCTTGGACTCATAGGCGTCTTTAAAAAATTCAGGGGGGGTTTTGGGAGGTTGTAACCCCCCTATTGATATAAAAACGTAAAAATTATGTGTTTAACACATACTAATAGTACACCTATAGATAACCTTCCATAACATAATAGAACACCTTTAACATGTCACTTTAAGATGCATATTTTTCAAAATTCCTGGACCCCCCGTTTTACATGGGGGGTATTCCACACCTCCCCAGTGATGACCCCCCCCCCCCACTTGAGACGCTTCTAGATATGCCTATGCTTTGACTTATTCCTCTCTCTTGACATTGGCTACAAAGTGAAATATCAGAGTGACCACCTTTCGTTGAAAAACAGAAAAACCACTTGAAAAAAATACCTACATGAGTTTTCCTTCATTTTAACAAATTTTGGAAATTTTAACTTGATATTTTATCTATTGATTTTTATAATTTAATGTAATTTATTCTCTGCCTCATTATAGCGAATTTCGTATTTTCTCAGAACCTAAGATGTTTAGCAATCACTGAGTATTCCTAAAAGCCATCTTCCCCAAAGTGTTACATATATATGTGCCTACAAGTATGATACCAATTATTTGTCTTTCATTTTCAGAACTGCTTCAAAATTTTGACTGAGGATAATCTACCAGAGAATCACATTTGTGAGCTTTGTGACTCTCAGAACAGTCCATGTACAGATGCTTCTCTTCCAGCCATTATGCCGAGTGAAAGGAAGGTTAGATTTTTTAAAAGTAGTAAATGTGCCAAATCAAAACTCCATTATGGCTTCTTTTTGGACCCCAAGGTCTGAAATGATGATTACAATTTCAGGAAATCTGCTTATACCGAAGGGCCTTAGGTTTGTGTAATGACACCTATCGAGTTGGAGAAGGTGATTTGATAACAAGTGCTGGCGTGGATGCAGAAATGGCTTCCAATATGATGAAAAAGCTGGACAAGGAAGGAGTATTCAAGCTAACAACTAAGAGATCAAAAGGGTAATGAACCACATTTTTGCCAATCAAAGAACAACACAGTGCTTCTTTCACCAAGGTTTTGGTTCTGGGAACAGTTTTCATTTCTGGTATCCATCCAGTTTTCACTTCTAATGTGCATAAATGATTGAACCTAATTGGTGATGTAAGATGGAAAACAATATTCATTAACAAGCTCTGAAAATACAACACTTGCATGCATCAGGTTAAGGCCAGAGTACAATTTTATGCACTCCGTTCCGTTTGTTTGTTATGTCCTCCTATAATGGACACTTTCCACATGACCCCAAAAACAAGTGGCTAATGAAATGCCAGCAATGTGTTGTATGAAGAAGGCAGAATTATGGTGATAGCGAAACAAACAAACGTCATCTAAACAAATTCACAGCACCACTTAAATACACATGGAAATCACCAATAAATAGATTAACCCTTTGTGAATGCTAAAAAGATAGTATGTAATGTGATACATATCTGTGACATGTTATACATCAATTATAATAATGGCGACTTTCTATTTTAGGTCAAAATTAGGGCTATGCTGCCCTCCCTTACATTTTAACCCTCACACATACACCCATGCCCTGAGTGGTATAAAACCCACCCTGGTGGGACTCAAACCCACAACCTTCAGATTAGCAGGCGAGGACCCTACCCTGCCGCCATTGAGTGATACTCATTTAAATAAGACCTGGTGCTTTCTCAGTGAATTAGATGCAGGAAATCTTTTCAGGTTTATCACCAGGTTAAAGGTTCCATGTTGTCCTGAGGTTTTGATGTCCGACTCAGACATCATCTACAGGGCAGATGAGTGTCAAGTCTGAGGTTTTTGTTGCCTTATATGTATACTATTTCCACTTGGTTAAGTACCACGTGATTGATCAGTGTGAAGGAGTGAAGTCTGGATCTTTCCCACCCTTTTGGGAGTTAGCTGTTTTTTTATATATTGTAGCTAACATGGGTTTCCAGGCATTACTGAGTGAATTGTCTGAATCCTGCTAGAGAACCATTTTCTCCATTCAAGTCTCAGTATGCTCTTAGAACAGATGGTCCCAGTATTCTGATGAGCGAGCAAATATCTTTGCTCTGTCGAACTGGATGGTTGCGGCTGATAGTGTTCGGCAATGACTGATTTTTCCCATTGTCTCAGCTGCAGATGCTACTTGTGCTATTTCGGTCTCGACTCAACTGTATCCTGCTTTTGCCTGATGTAAGCCATTCTGCATCTGCTGGGACCCAGTGAACTCTTGGTGTTTTGAGGCCAATTGGGTATTTGGCTCTCACCATAATATCTCTTAGTTTGGCTGGTGGCTTGTGCATTGTTTCAATATTATATCAGCCCAATATTCTTGATATTTGGCCAGAAACTGAGGACAATTCCAGCAAGCATGCTCTGGCAACCATCCTATCTCTCTTTTCGTGCACCATATGTGCTCTCTCAGGTAGGAGAGCCTTATGAGGACCAGTGAAATATTTCTTTTGCTATAACAATTCTGGAGGATGATTGTTCTTAGGTGTTTTTATTCATTGGGTAAGCTATTTTCATTGGCAATGGATCTTAACCTTTTAAGGACTAGCGTACGTTTAAATGCACACTGGGATGTGGGGTGCGTACAATATATTGCACGCTGGATGTGGTATTTAAACCCATAGAGTTTCTACTGAGTGTTCAAAATTAAATACGGCTGGCAGCATCCAAAGTGGGAATTTTAATCCGTACAATAAAGGTTAATCATTGAAATAATATCATATGGCTATTAAATAATGGTTAGCATGGCCCACCATTGGGAGGGATGATGCCAATGCCAAGAGTAGTTTCCGTTGTAGTGGATGTAGGCAGATACCAATGTGAGGTGAAACAGCTTCTACGTGTTGTCATTGAATCTGGTGCTCAGGAGGTGAAGTGGGGGATGCGTGTAAACAAGGATACAACCTCAAGATTCACCAACCCATCCATTTCCTGCTTCTGCTTAAAGTTTTCACAACTTCGACCAAGTTTGTGCAAATTTCACTGGATCCCACGAAAGGCACCAGTATTTCAGTGAGGTATTTTGCCAGGTCATAGGTGGGAGAGGCAAAGAATCATAATTGGTCTCAGCAGTGTGTCATCCTTGTTGATTTTGGGTAAGCCATAGAGTCTAAGAAGAACTGCTGCTTGCGGCCTCAGGTTATGGATGACCTCGGCAGGTAGCCCTGAATTATAGATGAAGTCGATGATCTTTCTGACGATGGTGCCTGTAGAATCATGGGGAAGGGCTACATAGGCCTTGGCTTGGATTGATTCCTCTATTGCTTGGTGTTATTCTTCTTAGAGCCTGTAGGCCTGGTTCATAATTGTCTGTGATGAAATTTTTCTGTATTTATGGTCCATTATATCCAAAGAAACAGACTTAAAACCTCCTGTGAATTCTGTAATTCAATCATCATTTTCTTTCGTCTTCACTTTACATATTTTTCAAGTGTTTTCAACCATAATTTTTTTTTGTCCTTTACCTCTTCTTCCAGCTGGTTTTACCTCCAGTACTTTCATGGGGATTCTATTTTGGTCCAGTCTATTGAAATTTCCACACCATTTTCATACATAGCTTACTCACATACCATATTCGTTGGCTTGTTTTTGTCTTTGCCAAAGGGCTCCTGCTGTTGTATTAATCAGATTTTTGTTTCTTTCCACATCTCTTTTAGTTTTATTTCTTTTGGTAACATAGTACCAATTAGAAGTTTTTCCAAGTAGCCAAATTTGAGTGGGTTTCACCCTATTTGAGACTCAAACTTGTGTGAAATTCACTGTGAATATGTCATTCATTTTGACAGGGATTTGAGCCCAGATCCCTTGAATGCATGCCAAGGACTTCAACCATTATTCTCTTCTACTACAAATGAAAGCACTCTATGCAAATTTGGAGTATCTGGTTTCCAATCCCAGTCCAGCTGAATGATTTTTTCACTTTGGATTTCCCACTTTTGTATGCCTAATGGGGTGTTTTCTTTAAGTTTTAGATGGACTGAGAAGATGATAAAAATGAACTGAAATAATTCTCCTGACAATTAACTTATATGTACCTATGTTACACACTATTTATTCTTCTACTTGATATACATACATACTCTCATACATGTGAATGAATCATGGATGTTTGCTGTCATGGCCTGATAAACTATTTGAACCTTAGTGTTGGAGAATGTGAAAATGATGAGATTTCCTTTAAAATACATTCATATCCCTCCCACAGGAAGTTTCGCCTAATAAACAAGCCAGTCCTGAAAAGGAAGATATTGCCTAACTACTTCTTTAAGAATGAAATTCCAGAAGAGAGTCAGGCTCAAGTGGAAGAAGGAAAAATTTCCACATCACCATGCCTTAGTGACATGACAACACAGGTATGTACACACAATGCAATGCTTGCTCCAGTGACTTTGATATACTGAGAATGCATGTATATGTATTGTATTTTCCTGTAATTATGCACAAACTACTTACTACAATATTAACTTCTCAATCTTCTTATCAAATAGCAACTAAACTGCTATAATTTCAAGGTGTATGGTAGGGACCTTTCATGATGTGATTTTCCTAAATCCATTCCTTTTTTGATCAGCTTCTACTACATCACAGAACTCGTCTCTTCCTTCAAAGCCTTCAAGGGGGAAATGTCTTTTACTCAAGTAATTTAAGGATCCAAGTGAATTTTTAAGCTGAGGAAAACATGAGGTGGAATCTGTTCTTCTTTCTGTGAAGCAGACAGAACAATGAGCGTTTTGAAAGGAGCAGCTTGGTAGAGGGAAAGAGGATGTAACCAAGAGGAAAGGGAACATGGATGTTGGCATCAGATGAGGAATGAGGGTAGGAGGTTCATGTGAGGGATGTTGGTGCAGAATGCAGGTGCAAGGCTTGGGTTCCAGGGTGGTATTTGGGTTAGGGACCTGGAAGCAGGTTATGGATGCAGTATAAAAGTGCAAAGTCAAAAGTCTAGATGTTGGAATGAAAGTAAGAGGTCAGCTGATAAAGTCTGTTAGATATGTGGAAGACTAGGGATTGGTTAGTTGATCTTCTAGAGGCTTTGGTCAGAGGATTAGTAAATCAATGTGGTAAATACAGAACCTCGGGGCTAGCTTACCGCTGCGGAGTGCATCCACCATGTTTAGGATGGTGGGTTGACCTTTAGATTTAGAAGTTAGCTGCAAAATAAGCGAGTTCACTTGATCAATAAGCACTCATGGACTTGATTGGGCTTACATTAAAATCAGTTTAAAAATTCATATAGGTGCGTATGATCAACTTATGATAGTTACTTGCCACGTTTGCATAACTCAGTATGAGTTATGCAAACTTTTGACTTTTCCTTCACACTCCTGAATAACGGTTAATAATTCCAATGTCCCACACTATGCTGTTATTTTCTCATCGCCAGAGGTCACTTCTTTAAAACTGATTCTGTCATTTGCAGCTGATCAAAAACCCCACAGTGTACTTTCTAAGGGTTCCAAGAGAGTGTTTGAGCAACCACGTTTTATTTAGTTGGTTGCAGAGTGAATGGGTTTTACAGAAGTGGATTAAAGGGCCAATTTATTCATCATACCCATCACTGCCCTCTAATCGGCTGCATGCACTGAACGTGAAAAGAGAGAAAATATTTTAATGACATCTATGAAACATAATTTTCATTTTACAGTATTTTAAAAATACAAACTACTTCTCAAAGTATTTTATAGACATAATACTCTCACAAAAAGTATTTTCGATACAAATTACAAAATACAGAAGTATTGAAAATACATATTTCAAATACATGAATTTTCGATATCTGCTGGTATTCATGCATTTTCAGTATGACACTTCAGTTTCAGGTAATATGTTATCCCTCCAGTCAAAAAGTTAATGTAAAGTGCTGGTCAAATTCTTCTCTAAGCCACATGGTGCTGTTTCAGGTTACATCCCGTATTGATACAATATTTATCTGCCAACCCATGCTTGCAAAAATAGTAGGAAAAACATTGGTAACAGTAGCTCGTTTACAAACCCTACAGAGTTTTTATATCCCAAACTTAGGTAAAAATATACTATTAGTATTTTATCGAGAGCAAGATATGATATGGAACACACTTAAAATCTAAGATCACCAATATTTCTAAATTTTACAATCTCTGGGTTTTCCTTCTCTAACATCAGAAATAATGGATTCCTGCTTCACCTGAAATTTTCTGAGGGAAAAATTGTGATTTAATATAAACTCATGTAAAGAAGTCTCAGGATTATTTGGTGTTTCAAAATCAATATTTTCTCTCTACTATTACCCTTTCACAAATTTATGAGAAGGCAGTGCGTTAGAGTAATTAAAGCTGGGAATTCATGAATAGACGTTTGTACTTAGTCACAGCATGAAATGTTAGAATGCCCTTTATATTATTTTTCAAAGGAAATTCCAGAAGAAATAGAGGTACTCACCGAAAAGCTTTCCCTATCCAATTCAACGAACTCAGGAAGCAAAAATGATGGGTTTTCTCAAAGAAAAGGGAAGAAAAGGTTAATTCACTCCCCAATACAGGTTAGTGTGTACATCTATCTCAGTAATTTGTTTTCTCTAATTACCTGCATGAACATGATCCAATATAAAGTCATTAATATGTTGCCTCATTATTTCTCAGCATCTTCGGAATACCTCTGATGAAGATGAAAAAAATACGTCAGAAAAAAAGAGGTTCAAGGCATCAGTCCCCGAAGACCATTGGTTTTGAATCTAGTTGTTTGAGATGTCATATTTTATTCTAATTAGATAATTGGATGAATGGATTAATTACTTAGAAGTGGAGTATCTGAGTACAATGAGGGTATATATTATGTTTTTATTTTATTTTTCTCTTAAATGTTTAGAGCTAATATTATGCTCACTATGTACTGGGGTACATGTACAGTGCTGTTGATCTTTAATCCATGGATTTTTAACTGTCACACCACTTATTAAGAACTTGAAAACTTTTCTCCTTAAATGAATATTTTTGTTGTTCATGAATTTATTTGGTTGTGTTAATTAAACGCAGAGTAAACGTTAATTGTATTTAAAAATGCAAAGGAATTCTATTGATCTTCTATGAATTAACCTTACCCAAATTCATACTTTTAGATCAAATATTATTTAAACAGAGGCAATTTTGTTCAAATCAAGTAAATTCAGCAAAATAACGTAATGCATTTTGGGTATATTTCTTGAGTTGGCTGTGGCGTGGCTATTTTTCCGATAAAAATATGAAATAAATATAGAGTCGGTTCAATTTCCAAATGTATCGATTTTTTTATCATTAAATATAGAAAACACAGCATTGCTATTAGGCTAATTTTTCTAGTAGTTACGGGGATTGAACGCCGCAATATGGCTTTATGACCAAAGTTTTGATAATTACGAGAAATATTCGAACCTAGAAAAACACCGTCGTTAACCGCTTTTGAACTGGCGCCTTGTCGATTCTCTTTGGTTTACCTTCTCCCCGCTAGATGGCCACACGGATCTCGGTCGAGTTCACGATTTACTTCTGCTGGTGCACGCCGGATGACAACCGTGACTCTGCGGGCACGGTTGTGATGCGAGAATTGTGTTTTTCACATTGCTGGACCACGCGAGGGAGACAATGGGGAGGTTTTGAGTCTCGCTCAAGACGTCGCAAGAGACACTTGGACCTCCAGTGATGACATTCGTTCAGCCGGTCCCAGCAGGAACCCTACTCTGGCGTGTTCCGCGGACGTTTCACGGCGACAATCCTCATCGTAAGTCCGCGCAACACGAGTGAACGTCGCCGGTGCAGAGCTCACGTGCTTTTTCTCAGCGCGGGATGATGAAAGTAGGCGTGTGTTGTGTATACTACGAGCTAAGCGTGACGTCACTTTGAGGGGCGGGACACGAAAGAAGGGGGACTTCAAGCGGTCAATGGAAACTGCGGAAGGTGTTCTGCAGCAGTCGAGCTGTGGATTTCGACGACTGAGGAACTGAGGGATTGTTGCGTTCTCAGTGCGCTCATAGTTGGCCGTCCAGAGCCGGGTGGTCAAGATGACAGTGACTTACACCGGCGAAGTAGCCACCTGTCGCGGCTTTGGCTGCTTCATCAGGCTCCTATTCCGGTGAGTACGCAGACCTTTTGTTTACCTTCGGAGGTGCGGCGCTCGTGGACCAGCCTTCTCGGCGCATTGCTTTCAAATGTGGTACTTAAAGGTGTTCTTGTGTGTGATTTGAGCATTGTGCATAAAAGTTCGGCTTTTCTTTCGCGGGTGATGTCAGTGTTGTGGTGGCCCAGTGGACTTTGCGTTCGACTTTTGTCCTGATGGGCCAAGGGTCAAATACCGGTGAAGCTGTTTGTGTGCTGGGTCTTTTTTCCTGGATGCCAGATTTTCTGTCTGAGGAACAACATGTGATATTGGGATAGGAATGTGAATTTTACCCACCGTTGTTATGTTATTTAAACTGCTTATTAACAGCTCCGTATTCGGACGTCAAACTCACCTCCGCATTGAAGACGCGCGGTGAAAACCTTGATGGCAGTGTCACCGAGAGACTCACTGCAGTTTGTGAGCTGGTGGAAACGAGTTTTTTTCCTTTGGCTTGTCTTCATTATATTTTCGTGGTTTTGGGCGCTCGCGTATTTTTGTGGTTCTTGGCTATTTTTTTCCTTTTTCTGTGCTTGGATGTGAATTCTCATATGAATTTTGATTTCTTCATATGCAGACCACGTTCGACTTTACGCGGGAAAATCTTTGCTTGACTGTGATATTGTTTGTAAGCAAGCGGTCGATGGGAAATTTCTGACAAAATTAATTCTTTTTTCCGTGCTAATTTTTAGCGAATGCGAATCAAAATGAATGGATGTTTGATTCCACAGATCATATCATGCGCGGTTAGGTTTTAACGATTGAACTTCGTTTTCCGGCTCTTCAAAATGTGCGATCTTTAAAAAAAACCAACAGCACGTATCAGACGAATGGTATATTTAGTTATTTACGGTTCCATGGGATTTAGCCGTTTGTACATACTTACGAACGGAATATTTTAGACAAATGCTCCTAATTACGAAAAGTAAATATTACGTTACAGTCAATATTGTCAACCTTTGAATTTGTTAAGAATTATATCTTCAAGCTGGGTTTTAACTTTTTTCGTTTATATTTCAAGTTTTAACTGCTGGTGCATATTTCAGCATAGCTGACTAATATCGATGAATCATAGTAGCAACATCAAGTCATTTGAAAAGATAACTTCAACCTTGTTGCATCTTGATGCTAAATCATGTAATATTAAACCTAATTTCAGTCTTTCTTTTAAAATTAAAATTATTCTATTCTACATTTATGTACGTCTACCCACAGAAATCATTATTACGATTTCTTACTCATAAATATTGTAATGTAGTTTACTCATTTTTTAAATTTTCACTTTAGGAAACCTGCCCCTGCCAATAACATATTGGTAAACTTATTCGTCAAAAAGAGACCGGGGTAAAAAATTTAGAGATGTGTTTATAAAGAAGGCTGGTATAAACTAAGTTAAGGAAAATATTAAATATATTTTTGAAGTTTTAAAGGAGGAAGTGGGAGTTACAAGGTATTTAGGAAGAATGTTAGGGCGTAGGTGGACGCAATGAGCGGAGCTGATGACAAAAATATTGTTCGCTGGAAATATTGTTGCATGGTGAAGAAATTGGTCACAAATGAAGGCTGTGTAATAATTTTCCGGAAACCTCCTCAACCTACTTATGGGTTGTAAACATCCCAAAGGAGATGATGTTATACCACTTACACTTTACTTTTCGTATACTCTTTGTGGACATATGTCATCGGTTGCTGTTTCTATTCTCCTATTCTCATTCACTGAATATGGTTCCGATTGTAGACACTTGGCACTCGAAGCTTTACCAAACATGAAAATCGATAATCTGATCACCCATTGTGAAAATAAACGGTTTTGAAATGCAATCTTTGGTCGATTACGCTCCTGTGGTGGCACCTAGCCCATCGCCAAACATTCTTTTCACCCGCTTCGACAAAAAAACCCATTGTTGGTGATCGCTGGCAGGCGCTGTAGTTAGGTGAAGGTGCTGATGCGAGTAGGTCTCGAATGAGGGACACCCATAGAGCTTACTCTATGGGGACACCCACACCTCGGCAATTTTCCCTTAATCGTGGGTTTCCTAGCACCCTATGTGCTGTAAACGTCTTCGCCGACTTCCTGCGTACTCAGCGCATGGCCTTGAAGTGCATTCCATAGCGGAGTCTTTGGATCTTCGCTTACCTTGGTCCGAACTGTATTCGCCTTCACCTTTCCAAGCGCTTAGCGAGGTGAAATCAACGATTCTGCCTGCAGTCAGTTGCACGGAAGGGTCAGGTCCGGGAAGTCGACTCGGAATTCGGCGGAAAAGAAGATACCTTCAACGGAAAGGAAGGAAAGACTTTTGGAGGCGGAAAAATTATATTCACTCCACTTCGAAGCTATGTAGCAAGCTGAATTGGCGGTCGATTAGTATTTAATTATGCACATCATTTTTAGTTTCCATTCCACTTAGGCTCTTATTCTATTTTAAGCTGATTTCAGGATGATACCACGACTATCTTTATAGTTAGGTCTAAGGAAATAAAAGATACGTAAGGATAAGGCTCGGAAAATTAACTTAGTTTTTTTTGTTATTTTCCCAAAAGGCGCAACTGTATTATGAATGATTAATTATCATTTGCACCCGGTAAACATATAATTAGAGTAAGTTTAACGGTTATGTGAATCATTTTGATTACCACCGCCTAGTATTATCTCTGTACTCACAGTCAAACTCGAGTGCATATGATTTTTACGCCGACAGAAGTAAAGACCGAGTAAATGAGCTACATTTAATCTACTTCATGTCATTATTTTCAGGCGAAGGTAATACAGTAGCTTAAAAGCGCTTTTTAAATTTGCAATGGTGTAAATTGTTGAGTAAATTATTTTGTTCATATTGGCTATTTTGATATTATATTATATTTGAAGCCTTCATGGAAGTAAGAACTCTATAATAAAGCGTACGGTTCAAAACAGTTTTCGTACTCGAGGTGACAAGCAAACTTTTAGACCTGATTTTTCCGGGTTGCCTTCAAATTTCTGTTGAAATAGTTGAAATATTCGCCATGCTAAGGAGGTAGATTACTTGATGAAAAAAATTCCTCCTAATTTTAGTTTGAATGTGGTAAGCAATTTTGTTTGATATTTGCTATTAAATTTGTGTGATATTGAAATATAAACAGTTTGGGTAGTTCTTTCAATGAGAGTTTAAAATTGAAAACTCCAGGTGAATGCACATCAAAATGATATGAGGAGCAATTTGAGTGAATCTTATTTGGATCGAAGTTTCTCTAAACTGGAATTGTTTAACAAACAAGCACATTTAAATGGTAGAAACGTGCACACAAAATAATTTAGTATTCAGAGCTGGTGTCAAAGGAATGTCAATCTTTCATTATCATTATTTCAATTGTGCAATGATTTTTTTCTTCTGGATTTGTCTATTATTTGACTAATTTTCTAAGATTTGGTATTTATTTATGAATTGTGAATTGCTTCACATTCATCAGTTAGTCTCATGAGCACCTATAAATGTCGATCTCCAATATTTGAATTTAATAAGTGACTGTTGCAAATTTATTTATCGGAAGTGACCATCAAAACTCAAGGCAGTACCGTGAATTTGAGTTTGATTGCTATGATTATAATATTTTCGCGTTTTCCCTCTGAAGATATTTACCATTCATCCAATGATGATCGTAGCGTTTTCGTGTTCGAAGAAACGGATTGTCAGTCTAGGGGAAGCTTTTGCGAAACAGACTGGGCCGCGCTCCCACATGCAAAAGAGGTGCGCATCAATGCCCCTCCAATGTAAGTCCCCGTGACCTCTGCAAGCATCGGGAAACCTGTTTTCGCTGGACTCTCGGCTCGTTCTTTTGTTACGTCGGAGAGGCTGTATCCTCACTGCATGTTGCATCCCCGCTCTGGGGTATTCATGGATGATTTTCACATCGGCGCGAAGGCGATTGAGCTGTGAATCTCCGATGACTTATAACGCAAAATCAAGGGTTAAATATTGGAAACGCGTGTAAATTAGACAGTGAAGTTATAGAAATGAGTTAGTGAAAAGTGTTTTGAACGAAACGTTTTTCGGAAGGAGTGAACTGTAAGTTAGGAATGACTGGGTCATGAGAGAATACGGGTTATTTGCTCTAGTGATGTACCTACTTCTTTGAGAGGAGTGTGCTTCGTTGGTTTGGTCATGTTGAGAGAATGGATGAAAGTCAAATAATGAAACTGATATAGGTTATTGGAGTGAAGTTATGGAGGTATTGCAACGATGAAAGAAAATGCAATATGTATTCCTTAACTGATTGTTTGCCTCATGAGACCCGGCATCCTCTGAACCCTTTAATAATCAGCCGAATTCGGTAGTCAAAATTTTAAAAAAATTTTGGAAATTGCTTTGACTAGTTTTAATGTTGTTTCTGTAACTTCCAATAAAAAATTTTAGTCAATAGAAAATTGAAAGGGTGCCGCCTTTAAAAATTTGTATCCCCCCCTCCCCTCGCTTCCCCCAAAATAAAAGGAAGAAGCTATTGTCTTTTCTATCTTTTGCGTCATAAATTTCCAAATGTCGCGGTATACTTGGAAGCTTCTCGATACTTTTTCTGTATTAGTAAGATGTATTCATAGTAAAAAAAACAAAATTCGACTCAATTTGCAACAAAACATTTATCGGCACTCATGTGTACAGGAAATCACTCAGTTTGTTAAACGGGCTACGGGTATCCGTTAAAAGTTAAAGGACCTGTGGCGAAAATAGCAGCAGCGAGCGAAAAGTATTTGAAATATATTGCGTTTGAGCATTCTCATTTGTTAGTAATTTTACTTTTTTCTAAATGAAAACGGTGATAGTTTGACCTTGTCCATGAATCTGAAATCGTAAACCATAAGTATGTGAGGAATCTGAAGTCCTTTTCCTTATAATGCACTGAATTTTCAACTCCTCAGTTGCAGGAAATTTTTAAGTTGTGAATACTTAGAGTCAAATTTTATGAATGTTACGGCATCTCATGATGGGCTAAAAGTTCGGTCAAAATTTATTTTGGATATAAGTTACGTTCCGATTTAGTCAAAATGTACAGTGGCACCTTGACATTCGAACTTAATTCGTTCTCATCCGTGGTTCTTTTCTCGAAAGCCAGTTTTCCATTTAAATTATGGGAAATCAATCAACCTGTTCGCCGATGCAGAAATTTTGCAAAGAACATGCAAGTCGCTGTAAGTTCGCGCCTTTTGACAATTTATTATATATTGTTGCTTGCATTAAGTAGTGTGTGATTAGAAAAGCAGCGCAGATAGTTTCTCGAGAGTAAGTTCGTAATTAGATACCAAAACTAAATATTAAAAAAAATAAGATCTCGAAAAGGTCGTATGCTGATCAGTTCGTACTTAGAGGTACCCGTGTATGTTATTAGATGGAACGATAAAGGACAAACTCGACATGAAAAAAGAATTCCTAATATGTACAATAGTGCCATGGCGTTCGTTTTCGTGATTACCTTTTTTTCTCCCACTGTATCTTTCGTAGAACATTTAGCAGCGTAACGTTACGCTGAATAGAGTTCCTGTGATTACGTTGCAGAAGTGAGTGTTGAGTTTTGGGTTGCGATCGGGTTTTCTCAAGGTTTTTCGACTCTTTCCTCCAGGTAACCTTTTATTTTTGTTACATAAAATACCACCGGTTTTTTCGGAAGATCCTTTCACTTCAGCAAACCTCAAGGCCATACTTTTGCCCGATGGCCATACCTTGATGGCATCCATGTCTAACGTTGCTGTGATATTCTTTGACTTGGTGTCTAAATTTTAAACGTAAATCTGTTCATGTATAGCGGAAATTCTGGAGAGTATGGCGTTCTCTCTCAACATTTTTGGTGGACTGAAAGGGTAGCATTACTGTCCGCGCCAAAATCTTGTAGACTCGAGTTTAAATCTAAATAACTCCTAGACCGTTCATCGGATTTTCACGCGATGTACTTATTATTATAAATAATTTTGTTTTTAATTTAATAAATGTGTAGAATAATTTGTAAAAACTAATTTTGGGCCTGTTTCTTACGTTAGAGTAAAAAAGGGCCTATTTTTTTAGTGCCACGGCGTTATGCGTCACTTTGACGTCTAATAACTGCCAAGCATAACGTTTGGCAAAATCAAAATTTTGATACAAGCATACGTATATCTTTATTATTACGTGTGCGAAGTTTCAAGGTTTTAACATTAGTACTTGTTTGTATGCTATTCCATTTATAAGCTTACCCTTTTCTCGGCAACTATGCACACTACAGATATTATCACAATGGAGAGGGACCGTTAATATATATGTATTTTGCAACTACACAAATGGACAGAGACTCAAAACCCATGCAGAAAACATGCATGGCGTGCTGTTAGTACTAGGTAACAGATAAGGATTCAAGTATTAGGGAGTACTACTACTACTAAGAGCTACACTACCTATCGGCAAACCTAGATAAAAGTCTCATTGGCAGTGCTGTTATGGTCCCTTATAGTTCGTGGGAAAAATGACATTTTAAATCTGTCCATTCTGCAGTCTAGTTCCTTAATTTTATTCTCATAATCTGATCTACTGTTTTATGTCGGATTTCGTAAAATATTATCAACGTCGTCAGAGAATAGACCGGTTTGGAACTTACATAATAGATTGAGTCTAAATTTTAATCTGAAAGCGTTTCCCATCCCAGTTGCTGCAAAAGGTCAGTAACACTAACGAGATTATCATAACGGCCTTTAACGTATCTACATCTACGTGCGCAGGTCAATGTGATTGGAGGTGATGCAAGGTGACTAAGATGATGCAAGGTTAAGGTGATTGGAGCGATTTTTATGTACAGATTTGCTTGAAACTTTGCATACGTGTGATTAGTGATTTGCATTAGTGATATCTACTATATAAAAGGCTGCACGTACGTACGTATGGTTCAGTTGCTAGGCTTAGTGATTAAGATGTGCATCAATAGGTTGTAAGCGAGCCCCCTTATACGTTCTTCACTAACTGACACGTGGCGCGAGCGTATGAATTTTTCAAAATACACACACGGAAAACTGCATAGTAACAGCTCCGTCTGCTTCACCAAAAATGTTTTACATATAGAAAGAAATCTCTGAAATTTAGATATTTTTTCGGCTTCCTTGAAAACTTATTTGAATTTGAACTCAAGGTCCCACGATTACCGCTCCAGCCACATCCGAGGCAGTTATGTTGGCAGCGTTGCCTACCATGTAGTCTTAGTGTACTCTTCTGCCGACCCCTATCTGACGAGACTTCCCCCTTTTGACGTTAAACTTCTCGCGGGTGACTGTCACCATGTTTCACTGCCACTATACCCCTCCTTACACCTTACAACCATTTCTTCTGCCTTAATTTCACTCCCCCACTAGCCAAATTTCCATTCCCACCACGTTCAACACCTCCTCGTTCGTCTTTCTGTCCACCCAGCTTATCCTCTCCTTCCGTCTTCTAGCTCACCTCCGAACCCTCTGAAAGTCTCCAATCTACGAGATATGTTGTACTAAATGGATTGCTTATTGCACAAATATTTGATCGTTGAGTATCGAGTGAAATGCTCCCCGCGTCGCGTTTCACATCACCTTTCGAGTCTCGTCAACCTCTGATAAATGAATTGGCCATTGTTACTGCTAAAATTTGGCAACGTTGGACGCCATATTGTTGCATGGTTCCGCAATTGCTGCCAACATATATTTTATTGCGAGTCGAGAGGAACTCGTTCCGTTGTTCTGGTGTTTACCTTTTGCTGTAAAAAAGGCAAGTTCCAAGAATTACTGCTTCCTCCCAGCAGGAAGAGGGTTTGAAATGACGTTTTGGCATAATGACCTAAACCGGCGAGGGTAAATTTCATTTTTCCAACTCTCTTTTCACCTCTCAATGGAACCGGAAAGTGAAGCGGCAATTTTCTTAGCATTCGATGTTCTCGTAAAAAGTTTTTGAGGAATGGCTGCAAAGAGTGCACACATTTAATTGAAGGGCGGAAGCAGAATTATTTTGTGCGAAAACCTGTTTTAAAACTAGCATATAATTAGTATTTTTTACTCGTAATTAAAAAAAGATGGACTTCTTTTGTTTCAACCTGGGCAGTCGCTATGGAACCTCCTTTCTTACATTTTAGTATTCTACCAGCTGATTGATAGGTTTTTTGACAGTCCTTATCCTACATCCCAATTACTGAAAAATCGTCTCGTTTTCCCTCCAAAAGATGTCCAGCAATTAGATCCCTCTTAAATTCCTCATTTCTTCTACCTTTCTTATTTCGTCCAGAAGTCCTATCCTCTTCCTTCCTCTTCCTCGCTTCCCCAGTGTTCTCCCCTCTATCACTTTCTTCAACATGACCTCTCCTCTCAAAACTTCTTCCATCTATCCCTTCTGCCCTCTCTCCAAAACTCCGCCACCAGCTTTCTCTCCAACTATATCCAATACCTCCTCGTTCGCCTTCCTTGCCACCCAGCTCACCCTCTCCATCCTTCTCCAAATCCACATATCAAACGCCTCAATTCTACGTACATCAAGATCTATCAATCCATAGATGTAATTTCAACCAAAAATTCTCTTTCAGACCATCAGCCGATCAGCGCCAAATTCATGATTAATTCTTGCTCGTGTGACATCGATGCATGGTCGTTCATGACACTTGTTTCATAAATATGGTTTTCATGAATAAATTAAACGTGGGACAAGAGCATTGGGATAATTTGAATTCGTCGAATAATTCGTCGAATTTTTATCTCCGACGCCGGAGAAAGAGGAAAATAAAATTCTTGGTTACCTATGTTTCCAGGGAGTAATTTCATTATTTCTTTTCGAGTCACTCGCCCGCTATCAGTTCTAAAGATATCATACTTATTTGATGAAAACACAGAGGGGGATCCTTCAGATGAGCACAACCACTACAGCTAACGCAAAATCTTGCCCACCATCAACACGCAAAGGCTTTCAATCAACCAGGGTAGCCTACAGAAACGAAAGGATGAACATACCGAGATTCTAATATCCCTAAAAAAACACTCCGAATCCCTGAGAGCGGTCAAATGGTTGTTCTTAACCGCGGGGGCTTCTAGACCGGAAGGCTCGGACCCATTGCACACTCCAGCATTGAGCGAAAAGAGCTTAGTATGCAATCCAAATGAAAATATTTTTCGGCATTCTAAACCTTAGGCTGGGGTAAAAAAAACATTGTTCTACAATTTTACTTTGCCAACTTAATGTGTAAAAGTGATTGGGTTTTGCTCTTCGATCTCCTACTCTTCATGTGTGTAATAATGTTTCAGCTGGTTAGCATTGTACTTAATAGAATTATTTTATATTTTACTGTAAAAGTGCAAAACAATGTATTTTACTAATTGTTTTTGGCAATTAAATCATATTTTAACACGTAGCCTTACGACTCACATGAGATATATTTCGTAAGAATTCGATTACGTATGTACAGATTTCCTTCTAAACGCGAAATAATGCAGTTCTTATTAAAATAGTGGTTGATAATATATGGTGCATAATATCATGGTATGGTATATAATATCATGGTGTCAAGACGAAATGAAGATTCCTAAAAACGTATTTAATTATAATTCACACAAATTTCGAATGCCATGCCGAAAACTATCAATAGCTCAAGTCATAACACGCTTTGATAAAACGAAAAAATGCAGAATATAATTATTGTATAATTTCCATTACCGCACGTATGGTGAGTAAACTATGCTAAACAACCGCTGTCTACACTCTGAAATTCCAAATTCACTTTGTAAGCCTATCAGCCATATTTTTTGGGAGATTGATAGCTGGTACGGCCGTCCTCTTGAGCCTCCTCCTTGAAGTGGATTCATCTAGATCACTGACCACCACTTTCGGAACTGGCACCAGTTTCCAAAGTGGGCGCTACCTCCCGGCCCCCTAGGGGGCGGTGCCATAATCTAGGGGGGCGAAGTAACAAGAGGCGGCATGGGGGCGCTGGAGGCAGGATCCTGACCGAAAGGTACCATACATGTCCTGGGATCAATAAAATATCAATCTATTGTATTTTAAATGAGCAATGATTAAATCATAATTGTTTTAAATTTATTTTTATAATCTTTCTGATTTGGTCAGGTAGTCTAGTATGATTTTAGAGCCCATGGTTGGGGGGCATTTTGTGGAGCCAAGAGTGACTCGAAAGGGTTTGGGAAACACTGATCTAGATACTAATTCCAATCAATTAATAGAAGTGATAGAGGGATGACAAAACAGAAGGACAATATTTTTCTCATGTCATACACATAATTTTCTGCAATTACCTTGGTCGAAAAAAATCATCTTCTGAAAACTTATGCTGCAAGCATAGGCGGTTTTCGGCAACATTTTTCCGATTTGAAGAAAGTTGTCCACCTTTAGCCGAGAACTAAATTTTTCAGGAAAAGGTAAAGAAGCTTTTTCGTTTGCCCTATTTTTGCACTGCGGAACTGACCATATTTTTTTATTCGACTTGAAAGTGTTCAAAGAAACTCGGGACGTATTTGGGATCGACGCCACTGTTATGTGTACATGAAAGTAAATCAACTTTAGGGATAAAAAACACGCGCGTACACCTAATACTTTAAGGATATAAAATTCAGAATCAACGATATTTTCTGCGTTAATCGTAAAGAAAGTCGTTCGCGCTCTCTAACAAGAACAGCGTATAGCCTTGCATGTCCGCGTTATCCCCTCTCGAAAGACTGTGAATTTGACCTCCAATGTCAGCTTTTTCGGGTGGAAGGTATGTACTCTCACGGATATTAGAAAATTTTGTTAGGAACGGTCTTTTCCCGAAAAATTTCGAGTGATATTTGTGCATTAGAATGTTTAATAATTCATATCCTCAGGTTACGACGCTAATTGAGTGGTCACTCTCACTCATTGATTCAACCCGAAGGTTGGTTTGGACAGTTGAGGGTAGAGCTCATCCCGGACTAAGCTACAGGCGTGTGAATTACACACATTCAGGGTAGGACTTCACTTTCCCTGGGCCACCTCGCCCTCCCGAGGGCGTCGGGGGCGTCGGTAGGCTTCACCCGGATTTGAACCCGGGACCCTTCGATCAGCAGCCCAGCACTCTACCAACTAGGCCACACGCTCCCCTAATTTTTGTGAGCTAATAGCAGTTTAATATTTCCCTATATAGACGGCAATACGGAACGACATAGTATGCTTTGCCCGCCTTTTTTAGGAAAGAATTTTTTCCGAGAAGTTTCCTCGCGAGGTATTATACTTTCTGATGTTCAAAAATTCATTTATTACGGCCACGTCGTAATTAAATCATTTTCATTGTGTAGTAAGAGCGAGTTAATCGCCCCTTAGCTCAATGCTTAATTACATGGCAGACAGAACCATGTCGGCAATTAGCACCACCTACCGGCTGCTCCTTTCCGCGTAAGGTTTTGGCATCACCTACCGGATAGCTGTCGGATGTCCATATCTTCTATACTCCCTAGGTAATTCTAATTGGATCAGGCTTCTCCGGACGCTGAGAAAAATAAGAGCGTTTCTGTCTAAAAAAAACAGTCGGGTTTCCGTTGGTACGTACATAAGCAGGTCGCAAGGTGGCACGCCAAGCAAAACGCAGGGAGAAACACAGGCGAAAACATTCCAAGTGATGCCAGCTTCAGGCATGGATATTGAGCTATAGTTGCGTTATTTACCGTGCATGCCGCGCTGTTCTGCGCTCTCCAGTCACCAATTCGCTCAAATGTGCACCGTAAATAATACTTTCCTCCACGTCTAATTGCAACTGGTGGTAAAGATGGCCTACTTCAGTGACGTTTTCCTCTAAAGAATTCGAGGTCTTCTCTGGCAGGGGAATGGTCGAAGCGAATGCGCGCAGGCAAACCAAACATTGGTCCCGTTTCGTCAATAATTTACCTACCTAAATTTACTTAACTTAATTTACCTTAATTTAATTACCTATTTTTTTATAAATTCACAGGCTATTTGATACGCGCAATCGCTATCATATTCTGTGAGCTCTTATGAAATATTCATGAATACATTTACGAAAAAAATTACCGTGGGACACCGGCTTAATTCTCTCAGCTGATTCTAAAAAAAAATACGCAGAAAATAATGATAGTAGGCTACCCTCGGTCCACCAGTCACCATCCGATATTCCTTAGCCCCTACGTATATCTGATTATGATGGACGTCACGACAGCGCGAGGAGTGACAGATTGATGAGCGGGTACTTAACGTAATATACTCACAAAACAGAGATATTCCAAGTTAATGCCTTCTTTAGCAATCTAATAAAAGGGGTTTGCAATAATTCCGTTGTCTCGGGTGTGACATTGTGGAATTCGCTTATAATTTACAATGTTTTGTAATAAGGTTGTTTGAGCAAAATTTTCCTTAGTCATAATGGATACCATATTCGATTTTTTTGTTTCAGCGCTATGAGAAACATGAAGAAAATATTGTAATAATAATGGCGCAAAAATATAGATACATATGCCAAACAATCTCAGCAATAAAGTAAATATATCCACATAAGTCTCTAAATTTCTTTCACGCCGCGGCGCGCCGTACATTGAAAACTCCTTCACAATAGATGGTTTTTATGCGATTTTGTAAAAAATACTGCGGTAAGTAATTTATTATTTAAATAAATAGTTGACCAAACAAACTACACACCGTTAGTTTTTGACAGAATTTAGTCGTTATAAATTCCTAATTTGTTCAATATTCTCCCTCTAGAGCGCACAGCCATAGTCTATCCCATGTAAAACAGCTTATATTTTTAAGCATATTGCTCGAAAAGTAGTTCGGCGAGGGGTTAATATTTTGATATCAATTGAAAAATGGGATTTTTTTCTTTCAAATTAGAATTTGATTAACACTCCCCCGTCTTAAACCTCTTTTAACTGTTGAAGAGTACCCGAAACGTGACACCACCCCCCTCCTTACTACCCCACCCCCACCCACCTTATTCCCGCCACTGTACATTCCTTCCCCCACCTACATGACCAACGGTGTTGGGATGACCTAATCATTTTACCATTATGTTGACCCTCATACTTCCATTTCCTCCCCCCCCTCTATTCCACATCAATTTCGTAAAATCCTAACCCCCCAACCCTCCCCCCTCTGCCTTCCCCCACTTCCTTCCCAACCCCTTCCGTTGAAAATGATGCATAAATGCCCAATTCAAATGGAGTTTGAACGTTGTACTAAACGATGGCTGATTAAAAAAGCCGAAACGTGTTGTAAGTTTTAAATAACTAATAAAATAAATAAAACAGTACAATATCGATTACTTTTCATTTTTGATAATGCACCTCCACCTCATCTCGCCGGACACTGTTGAATTCATCAAGGTGTTAAGCCCAGCAAAGGTTGATAAAACATTGAATTAAAAAAATCGCGTATATTTGGAATACTGCGCCGCAAGATATCTTAGTTGATAGCGCGCTTTTATTGAGGCAAAAATGTAAAATATGATTCTTGTATCATTTTCGTTGCTGCACGTTGGGTGATTTCCTCCGCATAAACATATATACTTAAAGGAAATGAGGTCCTTGAATTTTTTCGACTCACTTGAAAAATTATTAAGATGTGCACTCAATGACCCGCGATTTCCGCTCCAGCCACCTTAACGCAATATTCTATAGGGGTTTTGTTTTTGTTGGACGCGCGAGCCATCTCTGAGCCACGCGCGATGAAATGTAGCCTCCTCATGTACAAAGCTATCAGTGGGCTTGGGTGACTCATTTCCGCCGCGCTGAAAAAATTTGGAGTCGCGTTGTGGGTAAAGGGGGGAGGGGAGGAGGGGTGTTGAGCCCTATTGTGAAGGTCGAAAGCGTCGAGCCCCAGACCTTGGGACGATCAAAGGACAGGGCGTGAGATCCGAAGAGGAAACTTTAGCTTCAGCTGAATTCCGTTCAGTCGGCATGGAATTGGCTGGCGGTCGTCGGGAACAAAAACACATTCGAAAGGTTTCCCGCACAGGAAACGAAAATGCCGTACGTTTGTAGATAGTCTGCTCACAGTGCGGTCGCTTGCTTTAGGTAGCTGGCGCGGTAATCGTGGGGCAATTGAGTGCACGTTTTAATAATTTTTCAACCATACCATAAATAGTTCTTGGAGCACATTTCATTTCAAGTGCATTTCTTTTCTGATCTGGAACTCACCATACAGTCAGGATTGGAAATTATGCAGGAATTATATTTTAATTAATTGATTTATTGATTGAACTTTTGACGAAAAGATATTGAAATATGTCGAATTGCTGCTTGTTATTCGAATATTGAATCCGGAGTGGTACCTTGATAATTGTTAGCAACAGTAATGGTAATAATAAATGTATTATTTCGCATTTTTGAAGAAAATCTGTACACAATTAATCGAATTACTACGAAATATATGTGCCATTTAGCTACGTGTTAAAATAGCATTAAATTTTCAAAAAACCAAATCGGTGTGATGCAATTTTTTTCACTTTTTTCGGCGGTACAACCGCCATCTTCTGATGTGTTAAGCGTGCTGTGGAAAACATTATTAAAAGTGGATGATACTTACAGGGGAAAATTGAATGGCCTTCTCTTTTATCTTTTCAAAATACTTGCGAGTCGCTTTGTATTCGGGCTAATAGGGTATTGTTTATTTATTCAAATTCGAATTAATACTGTTCTAATATGAAGTACCAATTCGGTAAATTCGAGTTCCAGTGATAAGAATATCGTATTATGAAATGGACAGGTTTATACTATGGCGGAGCGAATGTGAATGGACCAATCACCGTGCTTTTGCTCTGCTCTGTTGTGGGAAATAGCTCCCTTAACAAGCATGGTTGAAGTGAAGAAAACATTATTGATGACATCACAGGGTAGGGATTATTGAAAAATGCAAACATTTCGTACTGCCTTAGATTTTTAACATAAAATATTCCAATTACAATGATCGATATGAGATAGCTCTTCGCTTATTCCATCACTATCGAATTGCTGCTTGTTGATCTTGCCCACAACCCGTAACGTCACGTGATATGTGACGTCGTTCTGCCCGCCCAATAGGTGCACAGATTCTTTGCTTTGGAAGGTATCACGTTGAACTCACTGCTGCACCTAATACTATGCTACTATATAATACTATTACAGCAATCACAGGCGTGGGGCATGCACTTAAGCCTTTATTGAGAGGCTTGAGTTTTTTAGGTACTGCAACTTTTGAGGTTCAATCGTACCCTTTAACCCAAGACATCCATATCACGATACGCGGTACATCCATCACCGTTGTAGAATTCATACACCTTTGTATTTTTGTTTTCCAGGCGGGCGTGTTACTAAACTGGTTCATAATATGTTATTCGTTTAGAAATAAATTCTTTAAAAAATCACCAATAGCTAAATTTTAGATATCTGCTGAAATGTGTTGCTGATGCACAATTGGCTACAAATCGGAGGAACAAATTCTTGCGACGCGTTTTCTGCTCCACCTTTTTAAGCTAACTTTAACTACCCTTACTAAAGCTAACGTTTTTCTACCCTTAGCATGTTCTTCACTGAAAAAACAATGATATTGAATGAATCTATCTTGTGAATTACTTCAGGTTATAGTTAATCACAATATTTTGCCAATTAGAGACTGCTGCGATTGAAGGGATAGGAACGGTGATAGGTCAAGCGTGCAGCAATAAACATGAAGTGACAAATAGAGGAAACCAGCTTATATTCGTTATTTTTCCCCACTGTTGGTGTCTTCACCCGCCTCTAATCATCCGGGAAAAGATTAAAAATAATACCAGGGTCAGAGAATCCGTTACATGTGAATTTTCGTTGCGCCTCATATGCATACATTTATTTTTTTTAGATCGGAACGAGTCGTTAGAAAGTTAAAAGCAGCTCATTTTCGTCCTTCACCTGGCGTCAGGCAGCGTGCGAGCATTTCATCCGACAGTTTTAAAAAGCCGGCTTGAGACTCATGTTTCGGAAACATTTGGCTCCGTTCGCTGGAGGAAGAAGAAGAAAAGGGCGTGAGCATAACAGAGGCCCTTCGCCAAATGTCTCACAGCGTGTCGGAATGTTTAAATGGTGCGTGATTTGGAGAAAACAGCGGGAGATGTTTGTCAGCCTCTTTTTCTCTCTACAATTTGAATGCCAGGTTTCAATTCGCTCTCGTGCCGACGGCTAGCCGCGATACCGGTCGCCATTCCTTTTCTCACCCCGTACGTTGAATTTTAATGCATTACACCCACAATCAGTTCGGAAAATAACGTGTGAATCCTTTTTTATTTTTTTGCTTAAGGTTAGGCGGTAGAGATAAATTTCAAATTTTATACTTAATCATCAGCGGCCGTCAGTCCGAGTAATGGTTTTCTGCAGCTCTTCACTTCACTAGCCTCTCAGCCAACCGTTTTATTCCATGGTGTCTTCATTCTAACGTCACCCGCCATTTGCTCAATGCGTATCATTGTGGCTTTCCTCGGTAATTGTTCCCTGTCTTTTATTTTTCCATTATTTTTTCAGAAGACTGCTGTCTCAAGAGGACGGTCATAAGAATAGGACGGAACAAACTACAGCAAGTAGATCTATTTGGTTACTTACGTAGGACCACGTAGTACAATACAGGAAAATGGGTTTAGTAGCAAGGGTATGAGGCGGAGAATTTCGCTAACGAAGGGAGGATTCAGTAATAGGAGGGAGCTTATGATGGGGAATTTGTGTAAAAATGTTAAGAAAAGGTTGGCGAAGAGATTAATATGGAAGTGTAGCGTTGCCTGGGGCAGAAAGTGTACTCTTAGAAAGGAAGAGGAGAATAGGCTGCAGACGTTCGAGACGTGGGTGTGAAGGAGGATTGAGAACGTGCGGTGGACTGAAAGGGAGACAAATGAGGAAGCGTTTGACATGGTTGGTGAGGAGAAGAAACTTAAGGAGGAGGAAAAGTGGGTGGTTGGTGGGACAAATGAGGGACGAAGGGCTGCTTACGGTGGTGACAGAGGGGAGGATGCTCGGTGAGCAAGAAAGTTGGAGAAAGAGAATAGGTTTTATGGACGGGATGAGGAGGGGTAGGATGTATGTACGCTGAGATGAAGAAAGAAATATTATAAGTAGATAGGGCCTTGCACATGTGAAAATCCAGAGGATTTTTTCTCACTTCCATTTAAACCTACTTTAACGGGTAGATTACCTTAATAAATAATACTCAATCATCAGCTGACATGATTGCATGATCAAGCAGGATTGGTTTGCTGAAGCTCTCTCTACATCTACGAAGTGCCGTGCAAGCCTCCAATAGAGTGATTCCACACCAGGCATGCAGCACTTGTACCAGTTCAAAGCAGGACCTCGCACATTCCCCCGGCCGCTAGGCGCAGACCAAAAACCATTCAGGAGAACAGAGCGCAGTCGAACCAGAAACTGGGAAGTGCTACGTAAACGAACATGCAAGCATGCAGTTCACTGGTAAATAGACAACTACTGGTTAATATTACTAATTCTATTAATTTATGAATGCTGCGAGATACTACTTCATGCAGAAAACCAAATAATGCCGGACATTTCAAGCGGTGTGAAGTGTAAGTAATGATGTTATGTTATTAAACACAAGTGGACAGTCTACTCTACGTAGTGAGGGTAGGGGTTTCATATGATTGATCTATCGCAACAATTATGATTCCTTATTGTACGCGGAAAAAATGACATTTTCAATCTGTTGGTTCTGCTGTCTATTTCCTATATCTTATTCCTGTGATCGCTTCAACCGTAGTACGATGGCTCTAGCAAAATATGTTGAACATCCGTCAAAAAATTGTCTGCTTCCAACTTGCGCAAAATATTTTGCCTATATTTCTCCCTTCGATCAGTTAGAGATTCCCTCCCTAATTCCTTAAACAATTCGGTAATACTGCTAAGCTTATCGTAACTATGTTTTACAACTCTACTTCACTCTCATCTCAGCTAACCGTTTTATTCATTCTTGAGTGTTCATTTTAACCCTTTCGATGCGCAGTTATTTTCCCAAGGGTGTTACGGTGGGTGTATAACACGAAAAAATTAAGCACGGAAAATTTTTATTGAAAGAAAAGACTGCGTCCGCCTGCAAACGATGAGCAACCTTACGAGTGCTTGGTCCGAACTGACGGTGGAGGGGACAAATGAGTACCTTTATGGGGCGGTGGGAGCCGTTCAAGGGGCATCGTTTCCTATATCGAGCTTGACTCACGCTGTGAGCCATATGCCCCTGGAAAGCATGCATGAATGAGTCACACGTGTGAGTATTTTGTACTGAAAAGGTGTCTCTCATGAGTTGCCTGATGTATTCCATCTTGGTATTCATCGTTAATTGTTCCCTGTTATTTCGCTTCCATAATTTTTTCAGACGGCTGCTGTTTCAGAAGCCGGTTTTAAAATTAGGAGGGCAGAATTGCTGGAACAAGTGGATCAATTTAATTTATTGGGTAGTAAGTTGGAGGAAAATGGGCATAGAATAGCATGGGTTAGGAATAGGATCGCGCCAGCGGAAGAAGCCTTCAGCTATGGGAGGAAGCTTATGACCAGGACTTTGCATCATAGTGTTAGAAAAAAGTTTAGTTTAATATGGAGTGTGACGTTGCATGGAGTAGAAACGTGGACTCTGAGAAAGGAGGACGAGAAAAGACTGCAAGCACTCGATATGTGGATGTGGAGGAGTATTGAGAAAGTGCGGTGGATGGAAAGAAAAACAAACGAGAAAGTCGTTGGCATGGTGGGTGAGGAAACTTATGGAGAAGATAAGGGGAGGGAAATTTGGTAGGTGGTTGGAGGGTTTAATGAGGGGCGAAGGGTTGCTGAAAACCGTGGTAGAGGGGTTGGGTAAGGGGGGGGAGAGGAAGAAAGATAGTAGATTTTATGGATGAAATGAAGAAGGATAAGGGCGTACATACACTGCGATGGAGAAAGAAACATTAGATCGGTGAATGTGCCCTGCACATTTAAAAATCCAGAGGATTTGTACCCACTTCCATTTTAACCTACCTTAATTGGTGGATTGCGTTAATAATAATAGTGGCCTGGGGTGAGATCATGGTTCCTTCTTTCGCGTTATCGTTATATCAATCGCAAACCGCTCTAGATATGCAATGCTCACGCATAATATCCTATAACTCACCCCATCAATAAAAATTAGTGATTTCATACCCCTCACAAAATTTGAAGAATGACGATCACGTTTTCGCTATCATACACAGTGTAAGCGCAGTTGAAAAATAACGATAACGCGGGAGCGTGCTGGGTTTTTTCTTGAGCTGGGGCGAGTGTTGTGTGCCTGGTGAGGGATCAACCCTTGTCACACCACGACCACCGAGTGGTATCTCGGTGGCAGTGGTCACACATCCTGTTGGCGGCTTGCACGGTATTTCGTAGATGTAGATGTGGCGCATCTTCTCTTACCCTCTCCATTCGTCCTCACACCCACATATCAAAAGCCTCCAGTCTACATCCGCCAGCACTCACTAAGTTTCTGAAGTGAGTACGCCCACATGGGTTAAGGAAACAAAGGTATGGCTTTTAATGTACAATCCAATCTCCTCTTGAAATTAGCCTGTATTTCCTTTTTATTGAAAGCTCTCAGTGAGTTGGATGTTAAAAGGTGAGTGGTGATGCATGTTCAAAATAGAGTTTTTTCAAGTTTTTATGACATTTACTTTAGGCTATCTCATCGACACGGGTAGCCAACTAGTGAAGATGAGGGAGGGAAACTGAGTGAAAGTTTTTTTTCCCAAAGCGAAATTTAAATTTCTCGCAGTTGGTGAGAAACGACAAGAAATAAGCTTGACATCGAAAAACGAAGTCCGTTCAAATCTGTTTAGGGGGTCCCTATGTAGTGGGTGGTATTACGGTCTGGTATATTGGAAGTCTTAATTTAATCTCTTGTTATTACAGTGACACGATGATTAAAGTACTCTTCAACGGACCAAAAGATTGCGAGTTCGTATCCAGGTAAAGGCTCTTTAAAAACCACATCCCAAATGTATTTCTTTAATTGTGGAGATGTAGATTGAGGAGGTTCTCATCTGTAGAACGTGCAATCAAAGTGAGAAATTCGAAAATATTGGTCATCGGCGCTAAGAAAACAAAGTTTTTGTTTTTTGTGCGTGTGGATGCAGAGAAATAAACTCAGGTCCATCGATAAATGCCGTGTACGGAATAAATACAGTAAACTCTCGATTATCCGCGCCAATGAATAGAAGATGAAGCACGGATAACTGAAAAACACGGAAAATATGGTGGTGATATAAATGAATTAGGCAATTCAATTCGTTTGAATAAAAGCATTTAAAATAACAGTAAGAAAACAAATTAATAGATATGTAGAGAGCTTTTAGTATATTAATCATTATGTCACGAAGCGTTTATTTTTGCCATTACCATTGAAATATTGAGTTATATCTAGAAGAGAGTCGAGAGCTGTACCAAAGGAATCTTCGGATTGATGACTGCTAACGGATGATAAAAATGGAAGGTGAATTGTCTCATTTTTGTGTATACATTTTGAAGCTGAATACTGATAAATTCACACTTTAAATGTATGTTTTTGTAATCATCACTTTTTTATTTCATTACTAGCTGAGTTACCCGGCGTTGCTCGGGATCACTCTTCCTTGATAAGTGATCATATAAGAGGAGAATCGATTGAAAGAAATGAGAAATTTCATTCTTTTGATGAAATAAATGTTAACTCTATATCTTCGGGGAAAGTAGTTTTAAAAAGTAAAAAACTAAACCACTGCACAAACCCCAATACCTATCATCAGCTTAACTAAGCAAAATGTATTTTTAATGCGTTAAAAGACCAAAATCTGGTTGTCAAGGAAATATGCTATTGTTGATTTCAGAGAAAAATGTGTGTTTTTGTGGCTAAATACGCGATTTTATACAAATATGAATTGAAAAAGATGATTGAGAGAATTATTAACTTCATTCTTTCAGCCATTTGCTTGAAAAAAATCCCAACCCTTTATCTTGAGCGGAAGAAATTTTAAAAGGCAAAAAATAAAACCACTGCACAAAACTCTATGCGCAGGGCAGACCACCAAAGGGCCCCTTTTTGGGACCCTGAGATCTTTTTTAAAATGGCCTACAGTTTTCCTTCTGTCTTAAACTATTATTCTACATTATTTCAGCACGACCGGAGTAAAACTGTAGATAAAAGACAGACAAACATTTTATATATATATATATTTCGTTCACTCACTCACACACCGCCTTTAGGCGAATAAATATATAATAATTTGAACAGAAGATGAAAGAAAGAGATAGGAAACATGTAACTAAAATTGGACGAAGACACTGGTGATGTGGAAGATGGTACAGCCCAGAAATCAGAGGGTAAAAATGTGCCGTGCGGGCTACGGGCTCAAGCTTGAAGGGGTATTCTTTGTTATAAGG
Source organism: Pyrrhosoma nymphula (assembly GCA_963573305.1). Classification (NCBI taxonomy): domain Eukaryota; kingdom Metazoa; phylum Arthropoda; class Insecta; order Odonata; family Coenagrionidae; genus Pyrrhosoma; species Pyrrhosoma nymphula. The sequence goes on along the minus strand of OY754334.1, from coordinate 81,706,112 downwards.
CCCAGCCGAAATCATGGTAAATCTAAGTATCCTGATAGCTCAACTGGTAGAGCACTCGGCGCGAAATCGGGAGGTTCCGGGTTCGAGTCCCGGTCACGGCACATTATTACCCTCTGATTTCTCGGCTGTTCCATCTTCCACATCACCAGTGTCTTCGTCCAATTTTAGTTAAATGTTTCCTATACCTTTCTTTCACCTTCTGTTCAAATTATTATATATATATATATATATAATAATTATTTATATATATATAATAATTATATTTTATATATATATATATAATTTGAACAGAATAATTATATATATATAATTATTATACAGAATTATTATATATATAATTATATATATAATAATTTGAATATATAATAATATATATATATATAAAACTTCTTGGAGAATCACTCGGGTGATAAATATATAATATGCCAAGAGGGTGGCCGATAAAAATATAGAAACACAAAAAAGGACACTCACAAATTTAAACTATATATATATATATTAAATACTTTTTTATTTACTTTTCTCCTTTTTGTAATTAACTCCCATGTAATCTCGATGTAAAAATATCTCATGGGCCAGAAAGGCCCACGGTAATATATCAATTGAATCGATAATGTTTGAATTGAATTTGTTTTACGAATGCTGTAGCGAAAACCTCATTCATTATGGGGAAATTCCAGCCAAGTTATCTCATCGATTGGTAATCATACGGTCCAGTCAACATACCAGTAGTGCTAGCGTAACGGAATCTCCTTGGCGGCCTTGAATTCCTTTCGATTCGGTCTCGGAGAAACGTTTTTATTCCAGCAGATGTGTATTTACCAAGGCCGTCAAAGCAAGTGAACCAAATGCTGGATCTAGGAGAATGTTTTCGGTCTACCTCTGTATAGGAATTGAATCAGGAATTTAACCTTTCGCATAGCACAAACAATAAGTTGACTGGAATGAAGTAAAGGATTTTAATCGGATCCCCTGTTTTTTAACTTATTGAGCTCCGTGTGTTTCTGACATGCCACTGACGGAAAAGACTGACATATTTTAAATAACACCACTTCAAGTGTCCATTTTAGCGAAAGAAGCTAAAATAGAATAATTTAGGCAGGTATAGCTTTGAAGAGCTTTTCTCCATTACAGTGAACGGAAAAAAATTTTAAAATCTTCGCTGTGAAAATATTTCGTCAATGGAGAATCCCCCAGCTTGAACTTAATTCGTCATTTATTGATTTTCTCTCTCCGTAAGTAGGTATTTGCATAGTAGCTTCCCCCTCTGACATGCTCTTGCAATTTATTTAATACCTGTATTAACCCTTACATACCTGATTATTTTGCATGTGGAAAAGATTTTAATTTAAATTAATTATGACTTTTGGCATTCGAAGTAAATCAGTTATTCAGAATAAATCACGTCGAATATATTTCGGAAAAAATATATCTCGTTTTACGCTACGACGCGTCGTTCGACGGCTTTTGGAAATATTCGTCACATAACCTTGGCTACACCATCCAAGAACGTCAGTGATTTGAATTGGAATCCGCCTGGTAAAAAGGTTTAGCAGGGATATGATTTCTGAGCAGTTTTCATGGCCTTATAAATCGTATTTCCTTGAAAAAATTGTATTCTCCTAAATTTAAAGTAAGTGCTGTAATTCCAGCCCATGTTATAAGGGAGGACTTTAAAACCTTGACTGCAGATATCCTTTCGTACATCTGACGCTAAATATCTGCAGTTCTCCCCACAAATTTCTTGCGGATCAACTAGTTTCGTCGTTTCACATAACTGTCAGTTCATTTGTAAAAAACTATGACTATTTCTGGAGACGATACCTGCTAAAACTTGGCGAACAGTTATAAAATCGGCGCTTTTAATGTCAACAGTTTTTCTCCTCCATGTTTTATTCATCCGATGGGTTTTCAAGGTGGGTATCAGAGTTGTCTGCGTTAACCTCAAGGAGAACGCGGAAATACAAGGATTTACTGTTGACGCATTGTTCTAAAGTTACGGAAAATCTAAAAATAGGTTTATGGAAAGGGTCCCAATCCAAAATACTGATAACAATTGAATTCCTGAGCAGACCTGAAAAGTTTCAATCTTACCTTTTTGTGAGAATCCCTGCCAAAATTCGAGCATTTCAATGTTGGAATAATTTTGTGAGAGAGGCAAATCCGAAGGTCATTTTTGCGGTGCATTACGTTGGATGGGTATAAATAGCGAGTTACGGGCAATGACGAAAGCTTAAGACAATGAATGGACTAAAGCGTAGGCGTAAGGAGGCTAATCTTTGTGTTAACTGGCTCAGTTTGTTCTACTGGGAGCTTCATCTAAGAAAGTTATTCTCAAGAAGTCCCCGATCGTAGAAATCCTTAACCAGAAATACAATTCAGATAATTTCACTAATTAATATTTAAACCCATTGGCTCAGTATCTCTTGAGTTATCACCATACCCAACTATTTATTTAATCAAAATTTTGCTTTTGATTATAAAATATTATTGAGGAATGTTATATGTACCTATTATTAAGTTTTGTTTTAAATATATCTAAAAATTATGTATGCAATGGATTAGAAAATGTAAGCATCTAAGAATGAACATTGCTGAGCATTTATTTTTTATTTAAATTTACGTTATTGTATAAGCGTTTTAAAAACATCAAGTAATATCTCATTGAATATACGGAGTATCTAGTACATGTTCCTTTCTAAATCAACATAATACCTTGTAAGCTCCCTCAAGGGTTTGTGGCAGGGGGTGAGTAGGAGATGGAATGAGCAGTTTTCTCCGTTTAAAATGTGCTCTTCCGATTCTCAATTTCTCCCGCTCGAAGAGAATAAGAGGTTCGACTGACCGGTTGGCTCCGAAGGAAATAAAATACAAAAACGGCTTCTTTCGTATGCGGAGAGCGACGCCGGCGGCTACTTGATATGGAGTCCCGGACTGACTACCGCCGACACAATGATTCTTTCGGAATACGCGTTCGGTTTTATCTTTTGTCGCCGGCCAATGAAAAAAGACTTCCGCCGCGGCGAGGCAAGGTTCCTATCAGCTCGTCAGTGGCAGGCGACGGAAAGGCCGGAGGCGAAGCTATAGATGTTCCGGCTAATATCGAATCACAGCCGAACATAATATCACTTAATGGACTGCCTTTCCATACCGTTTCCAACAAAACCGTTTAATAAATCTACCACGCACTTTCCAGGAAAACTTTATGGACTCGCGGAAGCTTAAATTGACCCCGAATAACATCGTAAACGTTTCAAAGTATAAACTTAGAATATATTTTTTTACTAAGAGAAATCTGAGTTTTTTCAACAGGATATTCATATTGGATATCAACTACTTAACTAGGTATACTGAATTTAAAGAAAGAATACAAACGTTGATCGAGTGCAAATTTTGAGGGCAAAAAAAAAGATACTTCCTTTCAGACGTGGATTTCCCGTTGTCCTCATTTAGAGAAAAGGGCCCTTCAAAAGTTTGCAAGACAGTGGTGGTATTAAGTGGATGGACCGATTTTTCTCCATGTACAGATTTGTGAGAAACTTTGCATACCTGTTCTCATTAGTGATATCTATAGGTATAAGTGAGAAAAATTGTATCATACTGATTAGATTTTTTGGCAATTCAATGCTGCTTAACTCGTTGTCTTATGGCATATTGAATTTATTGCTAAATGATTCGATTGCATGTGTACACATTTTCTTCTACACGCGAAATAATACATTTATTATGAATATGATTGTTGCTAACAAATATCAAGGTGTCCCGCTGAGTTCAATATTCTAAAAAAAAAACGTGGTCTGCGTCGGACCAGACGGTGGAAGTTATACTTCTTTGGCCGGTCGCACACACCCGCTCACACACACAGGCAGACAGGATATATAAATGAAATAAAAGACATTTTTTCTCTTCGAAATGTTGGGGCCTGTTTCTCTATTATAATTTCAAAGTCCAAGAGATAATGCATCATAGAACATTATCATTTTACATGGTTTTGACTTGTAGAATGGAGTTTCGAGGTACATTTCAGAAAGTAGGTGCAAGGATTAATGTTTCCTGGAAAAACAGAGGGAGGGAAACCCGGAATAAGGTGTAAAGAGTGTTTCAGAAGCAAAATGGAGGAATCTGGAGCGATCCCAACGGATTTCGTTGGCATGAGCAAATGGAGGAGTGTCAAAGCTACGAAACAGTTTATGTATATAATTATAAAACATTGTAAAAAGTATATTTCTAAGGCATAATATCGTTAAAAGCGATTGAAATACGCACGGAGAATGTTATATTCCTTTAAGTTTAATCTTTATAGCACGCGTATAAGGTACTGGAAGTCTCGGGAACAATGAAAAAATTGCTTAGCAACGAAAATGAAAAAAGATCGAAATTTGCATTAATTTTGCGTTTAAACTTCAAATATTTCAATTTATCGATCGATAGAGAAACATCGGTTGCAAGAAGTAAATGCATTGATCTTTTGGCCTCATTTTAGTCAAAGAATGAAACTTGTATCTAAATTATTTCATATTTTAATGAATGAATGAAAATTACTCTACACGTAAATTATTAGTTTTTCCCATTTAAACCCATTAAAAAACAAAATCCTATCTGGACTCGTAACCAATGAAAAATATTGGGATTTTAGATTTTTTCCTGACTTGACACCAAATTTGAACCCTTCCCTGAAAATTTCATCCTTTTAGCTCGATTAGAAATACCCAGGAATTCGTATCAATGAGTACAATTGTGGATTTTTCTCACCCAAAAAAGAGCGTGACGCGGAAAAGAGCGTGACGCGGTTTCTCGACCAACATCCCATCCCAAAAGTCTCCAACGGGCGCAAAGAAGTATAACTTCAAAAACATAGTTAAATATAAACTCGTCTAAATTTCGAATACCACGCCAAAAACTCTGGTTATAGCATGATTTAATCAAGGAAAAAATATAATCCTAGTATCATTTCCATTACTGCATTTTTTCCGCAAAAGTATTTATGCAAAAACTAGAGTTTACGACGTGGTATTCAAAATTTAGACGAAATTATATTTAAATGTGATGATTTCGAATATTGGACCCGGCGTGACACCTTGATGTTAGTTATCAATTATAATAATAAAAATTAATTTTAAGGTCCTTGAGGGAAGATGCTCCGTAATTTAGGGCTTTTGTTTTTGGTGTGGCCTTACCAGGTATAGGTCGTGTTAGCCGCTGAGTGTATACATGTATGACAATGCAGAGGTGAACAAGAACCATGCATGTTTAAGTGTTATGTATAATGTATCATGTGTTGTGTTGGCTAAGAATTAAACAGTAGATAATAAATATCAAGTTGTCACGCCGAAAAAAACATTTCAATATAATGTTCGCCTAAATTTCGAGCACTGCACAGAAAATTCTAGTCATAGCATGATTTAATCAACGAAAAAATATAATTCTTGTATCATTTCTATTACTGCCTTTATGGTGAGCTCCAACACACAGGCGTTTGCACTTAAATGAAATGTGCTCCAAGAAGGTTTTTTCGACTTACTTAAAGTAATTTAAAATATGCACGTAATGACCCATGATTACTGCTCCAGCGGCCTTAAACAATGAATTCCAATGTAGCTTGTTACTAGTAAGATTCCCCGCGACGTTTTTCCGACCGAATTTGATAAGACATTAAAGCAGCCATTTTTAAGTTTTATCCGAGAATATGAATGGTCGATAAAAATGGAGCGGAGACTATTAACAATATCGATTTTTTCACTTCGTTTAAGCCATCAACCAAGCCACAGAATAGAGACCTACGGAATCAGAATGGACACTCCGCCGAATCCGCGTGGCTATTTTTTTCTGCGCATGCGTGAAATCGTACGTAATGATAACACTATTTCTTTTCCCACCTCATGTTTATTTCAATTGAAGGAATTTAACTTTTCATTCATGGCGTGGAATTGCATACTTTTGGACGACAAATGTCATTAATCGAACGCGGCTCTTGGGGTATTTTAAGTGAGTACATCGTTGCTAATTAAAAAGTAATAATCCGTTCATTGTTATGGCCTTGAGAAAGACGCACGACCAATCAAAGCCCATACTATTCACGGAAGTATCCTTGTATTTTCAAAATCTAAACATACTAAGTCTGTAAGCATGTGAAGCCTCTTTTCGGCTGCACAAGAACCCCGAAATTATCTTCGAAAGTCTGATTGAAAATCCAGCAAATAGGCAGAAAATTAAAAAAAATAGTTGCTACTGCCGTAAATGTATGGGATTGGGCAATTTACAGTAATTCCGAAAAATATTCGAAAGAAAAAGTGCCGTATACTACTGGGATCGCACCCCAACCACCATATGAAGTTAACCGCCCCAGCGCCTCAACCCACTGGGCTACGACCTCTGTTGAGAGAGGCCTTAATTGTAAAGCATTTATACGGAGTAAGATTCTTTAATAGCATTTTTCTCTCGAACCTGGGCCTATGTGGAAGAAAGCCGTGACACTTTTCCCGCATTCTCTCTATAGTTTCAGAAAATAATTGCCTCGTTTGGATCCCGAACATAAGTCACGCGATGTCTCCTTGTAAGTGTCCATTCTGATTCCGTAGGTCTCTATTCTGTGATTAAGCCCTTGTCCGTGCGTACTCTGTGCAATGAATTTGTGACTTTTTCCAAAGTTTCTTGCAGATGTTTCTTCAATAGTGGAGCGTCTAGATTTATTTTAATGCCGATTTGATGATAACGACTTAAAAAAAAATATTTTCTGAATCCTCTTAAGCCACACATTTGTCGAATTGTCGAATTTCATTCACAAACCTATGCTACAATCTATCATGCAATTTTTGCTTGGAGTTTCTGTGTAAAAAAAGCTGTGGTGTTGATTTATTTGGTTGTTATAGCTACCGATTTGACATTTGAATATCCGGGAACGGAAGCGAAGTGAGAGAAAGTCTTTACTCGTTAAAAAAAAATATTTTTGCTCCGTGGAGATGCGCGAAAAATCTCTTTCTGGTTTTCCCCCCAGTCTCGCGAATTTGTCTTTGTGTAAACGAAAATCGAGAGTGACCCGCTGACTCCGCATTTCATGTTGCTCGATGATGGTGCACAGTTCCGAATGACAAGGCATTTTTGGGTTTGTTTGTGTTTCTCAGGGATTTTTCTCCCAAAATCCCTTCCAAGTTCCCTCTGGATTGGGGATCTGGTTTTTTCCTGACTCACGAATGGACTCGTCCAGTATCATGCGAGACGTGGTAAAAATTAGAATTATGTAGAATTAGTCCGTTTGAAATTTTCCTCTCGATTTTTTGTAACGGCGAATTTCGGCGTCTGTACCTTAGGGTACATGATGACGTTTAAACATCGAACGCGTCATTGGAAAAAATGCATGGAAAATTGCAAAAAGACTTTTTTACCGCTTTTCAATTGTTTACGAGTTCATTAATTTATGCGGCTATAACATTGAAAGGAGGAACAAAAGAGAAGGAAAGAATTATATGGCTGAGACCGTTTGAGCTTGCCGCCGCCATCCTACATGGAAAACGTTGCACCATGAGGTCGACATTCTTGTACTTGTTATCATTATTATCTTTCTCGAGAAAACATCACAAAGGGAAGAAAATACTAATGGCATTTTAAAGCATGCTTTCCGAGACCGTTAACTGAATGTGTCGTCCTTGAACATGTGGTGATCGGGGTATATCATACAGTGGTAGCGAAACTTTTCCGGCTCCGGCATTATTTTATTTTGTTCTTTGCATGAAGTAGCATCTCGTAGTATTCATAAATTAACAGTATCAGTAATATTAACCACTAGATGTGTCTAAAGCATTTCTCTGCATGTTTGTATGTTCTTTTACGTATCACTCTCCCAGTTTCCGGTTGGACTGCGCACTGTTTTCCTGACTGCTTTTGGCCTGCGCCTAGCGCCAGGGGGAGCGTGCGAGGTTCTGATTTGTTGAGTCTGAGTGCTGCATGCCTGGTGTGGAATCACACCGTGCCACACACCCGAGTGGTGGCTTGCACGGTACATCGTAGATGTAGATGAAACTTGGTGGTAGTTGCGCAGAAGGACCTTTTCTGTGGAAGAGTCCATTCTCTACGAACTGACTCCGCACTGGGGAGTAAGGTGGAGTCTTCCCGTTTCACTATCAAGGTTCTCAAGCAAGAGTCAAAACTCGTTGGCAACTTCAAAATGCTCAGTCTCTCATTCACATTAACTTTCTAGCTCCCAATGGCGCTTAATCCAATTGTTTAGATCGGCTTCTCTCATGGGTTGCGAACAATATCAACGTATTTTGATGTAGCTGGATCTTAATCATTGTCGAGACGTGCCACTGACTCATACATTGCATGGGATAAATAGTTTTGGTGACTTCGTATTGCCTGATTCAATAGTATTTTTTTACGTTTCAACGGCACTTTAAACAGTATGGGATGGGTATTCAGGTAATTGGAATATATGAAAGGATTGTGCTTCGTTGATTTGGCCATGTTGGTAGAATGAATGAGAGTCAAATAACGACACATATTTATGATAGTAGAGTGAATGGTGTGAGAGGAAGGGGTAAACCACGAGAGTCATGGGCGAATGTGGTAAAAGAGACTCATAAGAGAAGGAATATTAGGTGTCATAAGAATAGGAAAGCTTATTGTTAGATGAAGCAATGCATGAGTGTAAGAGAAGCGAAAGCAGTATACAAGGATAGGGCATTATGGAGGAAATTATTAAACGAGAGCCAGTTTTCTAAACCTAACATCAATAACTAAGTTCTGTGACTTTGTGTTTCCCGAAAGGGAATGGCATTCTGGGCAAGCATGTATTGTGTACAGCCTTTGACGTAGATACGCGAAGAAGTTGATAGATGTTTCAATAGTCAACCTTATTATGTTCTATTTCTCCTGTATCACACACAACGGCGCTATTTTTGGGTGTGTTCAGATTCATACTCTCTTATCTTTCACCTCCTAGAAGTCTTTCCTATTGTCCCTTGTAGCTACACTTGGAGGAAGTCTTGGGTGAGTAGCGTACGAGATATGAAAGGACGGGACAGTATGGATGAAACTATTAAAACAGGATCAGTTTACTATATCTTGCACCGCTAGTTTAGCTCTTTTGACTGCGAACATTTCGACGGGGAACGGCGTGATTTTAGATGCCAACCCACTGGGTTTATTTGCAGCCCAGGAAGTTCCTCCATAGTTCCTCTTTTAAGGAACTGACGCTCCGTACACCGAAATCCATCTCTCCATCACTTTAGCTGCTTTTCTGGCACTGGTGCCCCTACTGGGAGCAATTATCGTCGCTAACGCCAATCCAGTTCTAGGGGTCAATGAAACGTACAAGGTCGTCCCCCCAGTCAAGGCTGTTGCCCGTGGAAAGAGCGCTATGAATTCTTTTAGCAAGCCATTTCATCTCGCACCATACCTAACCCACCTTCTTTCCTCTTCTCCGCATGGACAGAGGTATTATAGTTATTTATCCATCTCTTTCCGTTACCACATTTCACAAGCGTCCCGTCTGAGCGAATTCTCCTTTCATTCGTAGTGCAAGGCAATAGCTAAAGAAACCGTACCAGTACGATCAGTGTCGACCTAAACCATGGGGTACGTGAGAAAAATAGCCACAGGCGGCCGGTCGTAGGGGCGGGCAATCTGCGAGTTATTAATGAATGTGAAAAAGCGACAGAAAGTATGAAATATGGAAGATGTTACTAACTTCCTACATGTATTTTCATCCAAAAGTACCTTCGCTAGTGTATTGTAAAAGTGACTGACACTCAAAAATGAGCACAATGATACCTACCGGCCAAGAATTTCCTTCATTAGCATTTTCGCTGCCAGCGCATCGAATGGAACTGTGGCTGAAATTGTACTAAATACACGGTTGATATTACACCCACCCATTCATTCATTATAGTTATCTACCGGTTAGAGGTAGGTCATGATGAAAGTCAGAGAATATCCAACAGACTCTTACATGTGCCGTACCATATCCATCTCTAGTATTTCCTTTTTCATCTGAGCATAAGTCCTACCTTTTTTCATCCCGTCCATAAAACCCATTCTCTTTCTTCCTCTTCCCCGCTTACTCAACATCCTACCCTATATCACGGCCTTCAGCAAACCATCGCCCCTCATTACCGCTTCCAGCCACGTACCCTGCCTTCCCCTAATCTCATCCACAAGTTTCCTCTCCTCCCTCACCATGTCATGCACTTCCTCGTTTGTCGTCCTTTCCGTCCAACGCACCTTCTCCATCCTCCTCCACACCCACATCTCGAACGCCTTCAGTCTATTTTCGTCTTCCTTTCTCAAGGTCCAATAAGAAGTAGAATTAATGTAAATGATTCTATTATTAAATTAATCCTACAACTTATAAAAACTATTCTTCATAAAACACGAAGCTTGGGGACAACTATTTGATAAAAAAATTGAGTTCCTGGTAGTCAAATAAACTAACATCCCAGATAGAGTCGTTCTGAAACCCCAGAGTATCCCTCAAAGTAACGTGCGGTTTAAGAAATCACAATCGATTTAAAAAATTCTTCATTGGGCGCGGCCAAAAAAAATTCTGACCACAGTTGTAAAATAGCTATGAAGACGAATGAGGATGTATTGGATATGGCGGGAGAGGGAAGAAAATTTGTGGCGGAGGTTCGGAGGAAGTAGGAGAAGTGGATGGAGGACGTTTTGAGAGGCATGCTGAACAGAGTGATAGAAGAGAGAATTCTGGTGAAGGGTGGAAGAGGATAGGAATTTTGGTCGACTTAAGCTGAGACCGAGTGAAAATAAATAAATGTATTTATTGTTGAGCGAATTGGACCGGAAAGTCCTGTCTTATAATTAACTCACATTTACATGAGATTATGAGGAAGCTTTTGGCTGAAAGTGTCAATCTGAATGCACAGTCGTGTCCTTGAGGAAGACTTGCGGGCTTCTTGACGATAATCGCTGATAGTCAGTGGTAACGCCTCAATTCGCCAGACCGACTTCCGTGATGTGAACCTCTGGCGACGTCCTTGATCTTAAAAAGTTTCCTCGGCGGACGGGAGCTCCTTTTTGGCTGGGAAGAAGCATGAGGAGAGCAGGGAGATGGAGGAAGAAGAATAGGCGACGAAGCCTGCCCGGTCGTGCGTGGGCGGTCAACTGTGGAACATTATTCTGTGGGTGCTGAGCGTGGGAAAGTGGTATGCTGCGCATGGGAATGGATAGTAGTGGGGCAGCTTCCATTCGTTTTGGGTCGTATAAATCGGGAGGTAAACTTAAGACGGAAATATTGATGCAAGAGTATAGTGTTGAAGTTCTGATAAGGCAGAAAAGCGCAAAGGATATTTCGGTGTACCCTTCAATATGGAGCGTGGCGCTGTATGGGTCGGAAACTTGGCCGTTTCGGAACGAGGATGTGAAATGGTGCTGCCTTCCTTGGCTGGGACCATTAAAAAGCGGAGCAGAGATTAATACTCTCATCATTGGTCGTTCAATCCTAAGATTAGTTGACTGCAGCCCTCCATCCTTCCTTAGCTAGTTCCCTTAGTCCTTGGTAGTTCTTCTTATGTACTTTCCTCTTTATTTGGTCTCTATTTATCCCTGGGCCTTCCTCTTCGGAATTTTCCCTCTATTTTTTCTTCAATTACATTCCTCACAAACCCATTGTGCCTCAAAGTGTGTCCAATCCATCTGCTTCTTCTTTGATGTACAGCGTTCCATTTGATCCTTTCTTCTTCTACCCTTCTGTATACTTCTTTATTCCTTATTTATCCGTCCATTTGGTCTTCAGCAACCTTCTCCAACACCAGGTAAATAGGCTGGGGTCAATGATCGCAAATATTCTTCAAGTAATAGGTATTTAAGTGTTATTGGCTTGCTATTAGTGAAAGGAGTACTTTTAAATCAACGTGAAGAAAAAGGGAATATTCTTATTACGCAAAAGCTGTTGTGAGCCTTCGAGAGTCGCGTGGAAGCAAAGGTATTGTCTCTTGAGTGATGGATTTTTTCTGGCTTTTGTAAGTAGTACTATTAGGAATGATCTTTGGTGCGATCGGATAGGTCATTTGTATAGTTGTGTGTTCCCTAACTCCACCTCCTGAATTATTTTCCAATAAGAAGAAATCATTTCATTATATCCCCTCGGAAGTATTACGAATAGCTAAGAAAAATAGGATTACTTCGTAATTTTCTTTTGCGATTACTTTTTTCTTTCGTTAAAATTTATGATCTTATATAATGTTCACCCGGTGTTTCACTTTCTGTGTATCGTACGTGCTATAATGTTCATGGCCACATCTAGGTCTGGATTATGATATACGGTATTAGTTCGATTTTAAGCCTGTTTACTTTCCTTCCCGTGAAATCATTTTTTTAAATATTTCCATGTATACACAACGCTCCTTTCTTCTTTTAATAGTATGTTGATTGTAAAATTGTGATTAAGGCATATCTGGAACAATATACTATCTTAGTGCATCGCTTAAGCTCATTCATAATCAATAACCTAAGTATATTTTCATATTCCGATTTTCTTGCTTCGTTATAGAGGAAGCTTAAAATCAGAAAATGAATTTGAATAATGCACACAAACGTAAAAGTTCGATTTTGACTGCGTGCTCTCCAAAACATTGATTGAATAACGTTTCGCGCTTTCCTCCATTATTTTGATAGTTGAACAAATATACATTATAATTTTAGTTTTATTCCACATTTGGGAATGTAAATTTTAAATAAGTTACTTTTTAAATTTTTTTCTTATTACTAATTCCTTATCTAAATTTATCCGGATAAAGTTAATAATATTTTTCATGCATCACACTTCGGTAATCAGCTAGTTAATCATTATGTACTCAGTTATTTTGCAGACGTGGTTAGTAAACAATTAAGTAAAGGTAAGAAAAACATAGAAACAGTTGAACATTTCTCTGGGTATATTTTGTACCTAAGCTTCAGAATGTGCCAGAAGATGCCATATTATGGTGAAACCGGTCGCAGTTTTTAAATAAAGTGTGGAAAAGTACAAAGTATAATAGATATCTATCACTTCCACAAAGTCAAGTCTGAAACAATCAAATTTATTAGTAGAACAGTTACAGGATAACCCAAAAGCATTTTAGTCATACGTAAGGGAAGTTCAAGGCAATAGATCAACAGTTATTCCACTACGAAACTAAAAGGTGGAATTACTAACAAGCAGTTCGGACAAAGCCAACTTATTAAATTCCAACTTTCAAAGTGTGTTAACAAAGTCATCACAAATGACATCCGTAAAGATAAATTATCACTTCCAGCAAAAGATGCCGCCTATCGATATTTGCACTCACGGAATAGAAAACGATATTTTAGTCTCGGGTGAACATTACGTTCCAGTTGATGCAATTTTTCTTGACTTTAAAAAGGCATTTGATAAAGTTTCCCACAGTAAACTACTCATGAAATTAAAATCCTACGGGTTAGACAACGACGTAACTTCCTGGATTAGAGAATTCTTAAGCAATCGCGTGTAAAGGGTTGTATTAGATTATCTCTAATGAAGTAAAAGTCACAACGGGTGTCCCACAGGGAAGTGTGCCCTTGAGTTGTGTCTGGGTCTCTTTAGAGTAATCTCTGCAGGGTAATTTGTAGAAAAAATATTCGGTTAATGAAGGCGTATTCAGCGAACGGCGTTAAAAATGTCAAGTGAAAACCTTATCTATGCATTTTTAGTTAATTACTCAGAAATTCATGCACATAAAACAAAGTTTTGCGTCAATAATGTTACAATATTAACTTCATGATTTTCAAGGTGGGTTTATATTGACAAGTTTATTACGCAAGTTATTTGCGGCAAGTGACTTTCGGTATATACATTGCAGGTGTTCTGCAAGTCCGTTTGCAGAACTTTTATTTTTAAGTTTCGGCAAGTCGCTTACGGAAGCCTATTGTTGCCAGTGTCAGTGTAAACAGCAACCAATTCGCCTCTGTGGAAACTCCTGAAAAATATTTCTTAAAATCCCCCACATGCTCTTGCAGAAGAAACTTTCGGAAGTAACTTGCCAGAGTTAACCCAGCCTTAACAGTTGCTGAAATTTAAAAAATAAAATTCGAATATGGTCTCTATTATGTCTGAGAAAAATCTCGCTCAAAATACCTCGATCTACCTTCGACTTCGCGTGTGGATCATTCGGAATTTACTCGATAACAGGTTTCCTGGCTGCGTAAGGAAGATTCGCCCAGAAGGCCATTCGTGCAGTGCCACTCGAAGTGCTCCTATGCTGGCTTCCCTCCTTTGCGAGCTCTCCTTCCTACGAGGCTCCGCCAGCATTCTTTCTCAATCTATGTCACGGGATAACGCATTAATTGCCCACTAACCTCTACCACCAGAAATCTTAATCTTGGAAAGCTGATGGGCTCACATTCGCTTGCTGTGGCGTCTCTATCGTATTAGTTCGTGGGTCGCTTGGCGAAGACCTGACGGATTCTAATCTCACAACTTGATTTGTAAATACTGCGCGATTCCTCGTGAAAATAGAATACAGATGAATCACAAGGAGCTTCCTCCGTAAGGTTAATGACGAGTTACTTATTTGAAAACTTTTTTCAAATCGCTGATGAAAATTATGTATCAGTTTATACACATTTGTTATGTTACTGTTGTCCTTATTGTAATCTATTTATTAAGCCCTGTATTTTAGTAGGAATGTCTGGTCACAGTGTTTGTTTGTATTGGAAATTTTATACTTCTATTAATATTGCACTGCGTGCGTAGCAGTTGCAAAGGACTTAAACGTCCTAGAGCGTTAATAATAATTATTATTATTAAGTACTGTAATATCAATTCCCTTTGCATCACATTCGTCCCCAAACTTATTGGACATATTTTGCGACACAATAGCTTATTGAAAACAGTGAAGGAAGGAGAAATAGAAGGGAAGAAATACAGAGGAAGAAAAGAATGGAATACACCAGACAAATTATGAAGAACGTCACAGTGAAAAACTATGTGGGAATGAAGCGGTTGGCTGATGGGAGAGTATATTGGAGAGCTGCAGCAAACCCAACTTCGGACTGAAGACTGCTGATGGTCATGTTGGTGCTGCTTGTAGAACAATAATTGCTCTATCTCATTACGCCACCAAAATGCTACCTTTCCACATTATTTATCAATAACGGTACCTTCTGTATTTCCACTTTCAACTAGATACTACTTAGTGGTTCTCGAAGGACAAAAAAATAGTATCCTATTCTGACGTAGGTTTCCGCGGGGCTTGGAGTCCATCCAAGCCCCGCGGATTGATTTGATGCGCCCCGCGGTTGATTCTTCCGATTTCCGGGATTTCCGCCGCGTGGTTCCATCTTATGGACAATATTTCGCAGGCCATCTCGCAGGTCCAAGTGACGTGAGGAAGTCTGAAGTACTTGAAGGAAGAAATCATTTGGATCTAAGGAAGCCTACTATTTGGTGATTTGGTGACTAGTCACCCCCTGCCACACACCTCTGAGGTGGCTTGCAGCGTATTTTGTAGATGTAGATGAAGCCTGTCACGCGGCGGAAATCCCGGGAATCGGAAGAATCAACGTCCACAAGTATCCGGTATTGCCGAATACCGGTATTTTTGCCGGTAAGTCAGGAACCTGTTCAGGTCAAAAGCTGGGGGGTTGTGTATGAAATAGTTAGAGATAACTCCGATCACGTAGCTAAGGAGTCACGTGGTACAATCACGAGCGGTTCGAGATTTTGGTTCATTCGAACCACTTCATTTGAACGAATATCGAACGCTCATCTCATCCATCCGAGTAGTTAAAAAAACACAAAAATCGCGAACAGTTCGTTATTGTATCACGTGACTCCTTTGCCACGTGATCGGAATTATCTCAAACGAATTCAAACTAACCCCCTCAGGTATGGAATTGCTTCGATGCTATCGCAAGAGCACTTCCTCGCGGTCGGTGCTCTCGAATGCATTTCACTGCGGTAACTTATTCCATTACCATCCCCTCCAGCCAACGATGGGCGCACATGTTCTTAACGCTAAACCTCCGACTGAATAACTCTATTGGGTACGACGGTAGTACGATTATCGCACGAAATTTACGACGTGGCTGCAGTTAAACACGCAGGTGTGGGTACCTTACGTTTTTTTCCTCACAAGATTCGAGGCGGCCAAAGATGTGCATACGAAAGCGAATACGCCTGAAAGGTTAAGACGTAGACCCTTTTTTGGCTTTGGAAGTGTGCAGTCTTTTGCATCTTATGCATGCCATCGATCCTGCTATCGTTCCAAGCAAGTAGCATGGAGAGATACTGTGGCTTTCGGCAAATAATCTACTTTAGACGACTTATTTCCTAGCACCTCTTCTTAGTTTCGACCGCAAATTTGTTAAATCTTTCTGACAATGGAATTTTGATAAGAAAATAAATCTATTGCATCCGAAATTTCTATGTCATCCGGTACTTTTAATTTGGCTCATACTAACGGTCATAGCAATCGAAAGAAAATAAATTGATTTCGTGAGGCGTTTATTGCCCAAGTTACTTGCAGCAAGCGATTTATGCCGTAAATGTTTCGTGTAAATGGGTCTCTGCAAGTCCGCTTGTTAACTTTTAAAAGTTTCGGCAAGTCGCTTGCAGAAGCGTACTGTTGCCAATGTAAAAATCAATCAATCTGTCTCTGCGCTAACTTGTGGAAAATTTTCATCTGAGTAAAATTCTTCCCGCAAGATTTTGCAGATGAATCTTGAGGAAGTAACTTTTCAGGGTAAACCTACACTGAGAGAGGATAGCAAAATCGTGCTCTACGCCGATATACCATTTAAAGAAAATGGACTAAAACTTTTAGTGATAATCCCCCGGTTTTTCGTTGTAAAATATGGCAATCCCCCCGTTTTCTTCATTTTAAAATATGGCAACCCTATGGCAGTAGGGGTTGATAGCGGAAGTAATCGATCGTGAGTCGCACTTGCACGGAAAATAGACTGGCGTCTATTTTTCTTGCAAGTAACACTTCGATTATGCGATAAAATCGCATCCTATCCGGAGAAATTCTGATCACACTGATTGCAGCGAGTGGGAATTATTAAACGACGAATTAATTTGCTGGTGGAATGCATTGTTGCGTATGTAAATATGTATTTTTGCCTGGAAATGTTTTTAAGGTTAGATATATTTCTTCAACGTTAGACCCATGACCGTTCCAGTAGTGAACCATAGGAAATATAAGTTTTCTCATTCCATGGTACCCTTTATTGATGCACGAATATGTTTAATGTAATTTATAAAATCCACAGATGCCGATTGAACTCTTAAGAGTGCGATATAGAAACGCATCGGTAGCTTATTGTGAGCGATTTTCGAAATTGCCGTACTCGTTGTTTACTTCCGTCATTTGTTTCTTTGGGAACTAACCGGAAGCACTGCTGTGTAAGCATAACGATGTCCCTGCAAGTAGCGATTCACACTCCGAGACATCGTGACACTGGCTACTGCCATTGACGTCAACTTCCATGAGTGAATCTGCCTTTACCGAGGATGTAATGCATGAATAAAATGATGAAGAATGTCAAAATGAGCTATTATGAAGGAATAAATTGGCTAGCCTAAAAGAGAGTGGAGTGGAATGCTGTAGCAAAGGCAATCTTCGAATCGATGACTGCTGATGATTATATTCAAAATTACGTGCAACATAACATCATCAGCAGTCATCAATCCGAAGATTGGGTGGACTCAAATATCCTTTTAGTTAGGTAACCGCTTTCCAATGAGACATACGTATTTGTGCAGAATATAAAGGTTGTTTTTATTCAATCTGGTGGCAGTCCAATATTGTTTGAAACGACTTTCTTAAAATTGCTTATAACCCGAGAAGCAATCATTTTATAAGATACCTACACTAAACCTAATATTTCATTGTATAAAAAAATCACTTGTGTATTTAGGGGCCCAAAATGATTGCTACCAAACGATATTGCATGCGTAAATCTACATCAACATCTACGAAGTACCGTACAAGCCACCACTAGGGTGTGTGGCACGGGGTGATTCTACACCAGGCATGCAGCACTCGTCTCAGGACAAATCAGAACCTCGCACGCTCCCCCGGCCACTAGGAGCAGGCCAAAAAGCAGTCAGGAGAACAGTGCGTAGTCCAACCAGAAACTGGGAGAGTGATACGTAAATGAACATTAAAACATACAGAACAGTGCTATACACACATCTGGTGGTTAATATTACTGATACTGTTAATTTATGAATGCTACGAGATTCTACTTTATGCAGAGAACAAAATAAAATAATGCCGGATATCAAGCGGTGTGAAGTGTTAGTAATGATGTTGTGTTATTAAGCACAAGTTAAAATTCTACTCTACCTATTGAGGGTGGGAGTTTCATATGATTGATCTATCGCAACTATTATTATCCCTAATTGTACGTGGGAAAAATGAAATTCTAAATCTATCGGTTCTGCAGTCAATTTCCTTTATCTTATTCCTGTGATCGCTTCTACCGTAGTACGTTGGCGCTAGCAATATATGTTGAACGTCCGGCAAAAAACTGTCTGCTCCGAACTTGCGCAAAAGATTTAACCTGTATTTCTCCCTTCGATCAGTAAGAGATTCTCACCCTAATTCCTTCAACAATTCGGTAACACTGCTAAGTTTATCGTAACAACTTGTCACAAATATTGCTGCTCTCCGTTGTATTCGATCTATTTCAAAGATTAGTCCTACTTCGTAAGGGTCCCATATGCTAGCGGCAAACTCTATGTGAGGTCTCACTAGTGAAAAATAACATCGCTCTTTAACCTTCTTGTCGCATTTTCCTAAAATTCTTTTAATAAATCCCAATTTGCGACTAGCCTGTCAGCAGATTTCCCGGACGTGTTTCCCCCAAGACAGGTCCTGAGTAAGGGTCACACCTAAGTATTTAACTAACTCTACATTTGATAAGTTGGTTTGATTAATTACTTACGTTTCTTTGTCCGAGTTATTCTTTTTCGAAGAATTCATAACAACGCACTTTTTAAAATTCAATTCTAACTGCCTACTCTAAAATAAATTTAATTCTAACTAAATAAATCAGTTCTTAAAATATATGGAAATGGTAGTTACAAAAAGGGGAAGTAGATGCACACTTGTGTTGAATTTATATCAAATTGTGCTGATATCTTGTAAATAAGTTCACAATTGCGTTGTTTCAATTCTTGTTGCCTCATGTTGCGAGATGTAGGAATTCCTTTTTGTTTAAAACTTTCTATTTACCTAAAAAGCCAACATTATATTAAGCTTGAGTGCAAATGCGCCCGAGATGAAAAACTGTGTCAACACACAGTTATCCTTCGTTGGCACCAAAAACTTCTCCATGATATGTTATCTACATGGTAGGTACTACTAAAACAGTAGCTTTAGTACTACCATGGTTTACTATATGCATAAACGTATCATGCGATAAGCAATGCTTCTGGAGCAATGAACTTACTTATTATCGTTCCAAACAACGAGGGAAATAAAGTACAAATGTATTTGTGGTAGGAAGAGAGCAATTACAGACCCGAGGCGAATGCATCACGCTGAGGAGTGGATGACGCTCACTGCAAGACGTCCGAAGAGGCTCCAGCCCGTCTGGAGGTTATACCGACGGAAACCCAGCAGTCTAGTCACGCGTGTAAGTCGTGCCGAGAATCGCATCTTATTTTGTTTTTCATTTCCTCTTCCTCGGTTCAATGAGAAATTGATTGAACACAACTGCGCAGGTTTATGGTTTTGTGGATATTTCGATTTCCATTCAAAGGATTCACGTAGGCTCGCCATCGTCATTTTTTATTATGTCAGCGGGATGAAAGATTAGGAAATTCTATGAAAATATTTGATCAGTTTTTGCGAAAGCTTCACTCGGTACGAGGAAGAAAAGGGAGCTTGCTTGAATGAATATAGCATTCCTGTTTTCTGAATTTCCCCAATGAGTGAAAGATGTAGGGATTGGAAATTTAAATCCAGAATCGATTTTCGATTAATCGACTTTCGATTTTGGTTTTAAAAATCGATTTTCTAAGAATTCGATTTTTTGCCAAAAATAATCGAAAAATCGAAATCGATATTTACACATAGTAAAGTAATTGCCTGCTGAAATACGGATGTGCTGTTGTAACAAAATGCAAAATATGGGTTAATGGAAGCACTAGGGATAAGAACCGAATACAGTTATATTTATTAATACAATATATTATTTTAAATATATTAATAAGATATACAGAGAAGTAATAATTCATAACAGATACTTATAAACACATAGGTAATATAACAAGTAAATTAAATATAGTTCAGTAGCAATAAGAATTGTATATTGAAAAGTGGGCATACCACAAAATGAAAAACAGAATTTTATTTATTTCTTGTTTGCAAAGCCGTGGAACCAGTGTTCCTCAGGGACGGACCTTAAGAAAACTAACATATTTAAGTGTTCTCCGAATAATCGATTTCGCACCTGAGTTGCAATTATCCCGGCGTGAGAAAATAGTCGCTCACACGGCACGGAAGAGGCAACTATAGATAAAATCCTGCTGGATGGTTTGTATATACGTGGGGATATTCTCCCTCAATCTCCTTCTAAGCTTGTAGTGGATTAGAGTTGGACTTGCGGTCGACTGGAGGGCGGTTTACGAACTGGTGCAGCTCGATTGGCAAAATTCAAACGTTAGCTTTTGCTAGCAAGCTAAAAATCGAAAATCGATCGGCTAGAATCGATTATGATCGGTTTTTCAAAACAAAAAGTCGTCTTCGATTAAATCGAAATTCGGAGTGTGATAATCGATTTTCGAAAAAAATCGAAATCGATTTTCCAATCCCTAGTAAGATGGCAACGATGATGGGACTCAAGAGCACGACGATGAATGTCATACGCTGCATATTGCTTCAAGTATATGAGCTTATAATGGCTTCATTCATCTATCAAGGTAGAAGTTATTGTATAAATAATATCGCATCATGAAATTTAATCTTTAAATCATTTCTCAGTTCCGTAAATTATTTCATGTCACTTGGAGGTATATATTTATGAAGACCACGGAAGATAAATGGCAATGAAAGCTATTCATTTACAGCGTAAATATCATATTATTCTTTTGAATTGTTCGCGTGCTATGTATTACTCCTTCAATCATCACATCATTTCAATATCTTTTATTTTCACATCGACTTTTCCCAAGAACCCAACACTTGTAGAATTAGAATCTCTAGCATATATTCATTCATTCATTGGTCGTTCAATACTATTAAGATTGGTTGACTGCAGCCCGCCCTTCTTTCCTGTCTAATTCCTTACTCCCTGCCAGTTCTCCTTATGCACTTTCCTCTTTATTTGTTCCAAATAATTATACCTTGGCCTTCCTCATGGGACCTTTCCCTCTAATTTTCCTTCAATTATATTATTCACAAACCCATTGTGCCTCGGGGTGTGACCAATCCATCAGGATCTTCTTTTCTGCATATCCATATGGTTCTTTCCTCTTCTACTCTTCTGTATACTTTTAATTACTTATTTTATCCGTCCATTTGATATTCAGAATCCTCCTCCAACATCAGGTTTCGAATTCTTCTAATATTTTCTGATCTGCTTTTCCAATGGTCCATGTTTCCGATCCATAGAGAGCCACGCTCCGCACGAATGCTTTCACATAATATTTCCTCGTTTGTAGTTCTATATTCCTTGATTACGGTAGTTGCCTTTTCCTCATGAATGTAACATATATCTAACCATATAAGAGCACTAAAATGTTACGGGGACTTAGCGCATCCTTGTTTTACGCTAGGCTTCATTTCCAGTTAGTCACTCGAAGTCCCGTTCACACTCACTCACTACTAACTGTTATCGCACGTGATTTTATGGCGTACTTAAGTCCATTCACGCCGTGCTCTCATCTTTCCTCTATTTACGCTTCCATGTGCTGTTTCGAAATTAATGGATGCTCGATACGCTTTCAAACGCACAGCCATGCATTTTCCAAGACTAACCAGCTTAGGATGTCATTGTAGTTCTGCTCAGTGGAGTCCACGGAGTATTTATTGAACAACAGTTTACGTAATGTTATGTTTCCATTACGTATTTGATCGTGAGTGTGCCGAGATGCCTGCCGTTAAAAAATGGCTTCCATTTCCTTGTTTTGCTCTTGCGAAACCATCCGAGTCTCCGTTAATTGCCCGATCGCAGAAGAAATCTTTTTCAGTCACAGGTTTCCGGTATCCAGGCGCGGGAGAGAAATTATTATATTTTTGTGATTGCGAGATCTTAACCTATTCTCAACTTGTTCAAGCCCGCGGCACGCCGGAATTTTCGTCTCGAGTCAACTAGTTCAACCGGTTATTATTCACTAATTCGTTAGGATCCATGACTATAGAAACCTCGGGGCTTTCTGAAACACCATGGACCCTGCGGCATATTGACAAGGTGTACTGTGGCACACCAGTTTTGAAGCAGTGTGTCCTCATTCCTGAAGGAGTCGTGATTATTTTGTTATGTGGGTTTCTGCAGAGCTTGTTGCGACACCTCTTTCCGGGGTTTCCACCCTGTAGGTCTTTGCTGAGGATGAGTTTTTTACCCGGTCTCCTTCTGTCATTTTTGGATTCGTAGTGACCTCAGTATCCTTCGTACTCCTCTTCATCTTGTCCATAATTCCTATCCCTTTCCACCCGCTTCATCCTTCCCCAGCATTATACGAGCATTTTTCGTACTTAAAACAGCGGTCCTAAACATCCACTCGTCTCTAATTACCTGTTCAAAACTCCTACTCAACCTCCTCCCTACTTCCTCCAGTAACTTTCTTTCCTTTTCACTCTTACTGAGTACTTCATCGTTTGTCTCCCTTGAAGCAGTTATGATTTTGTGAAAACCTAACTCTCTTGAGGGATTAGGTCTTTCGCCGGCGAATATTCATAGTCACCGTTCCCATTGCTGGAAGCATTCTACAGACTTGCAGAATCACGTTCACATATCTCCAAAGAACTTCATCATTGGGTCCACCCCTATCAAATATATACACCCATTAAAAAAATATATGTATATATATATATATATTTATTCCCTAAAACAAAAAAAAAACTTATAAATATAATTTTCATGAAAAACTCTTATCCTGTAGAACGTTTACTTGTTGAGATATTTGTCTTCAAAGAGGATAAGTTTCCATGATATTTTCAGCTATTTTGAAGCAATTCTTTTCCGGAGTTTCTTAAGACCGTTTTACAAGAGGCACTTTATTGCACACTGAAGTAGCATCTGTTTTCGCAGTGCAAGAATGCAGGCTTTGAAATAGAGCAGGGGCTATTTTATCATCTCTCGTTTATGCATTTGCGCATGCATTCTAGCAATTCACCACTGTACACGACTCAATTTTCAATGCATATCCATCCGTACATCAGTTTGGGCAATGAAGTTCCTCGAGTAAAACGGCCTTGAGAGCAAGCCTTTTACAGGGTCGCCGCTCCCCCTGCCTCGGTCTCGTTTCGAGTTTTCAAGGGATTACGGGTGTCATCAACCTGCGATGGTTTTTAAATGTGATACCTGGAGCACGAGACACAGTATCGGATTCCCATCATCTTCGCATCTCCTTCATTGGTGTATCCCTCGTGGAGGGAGCAGGTGGTGGAGCTCCAAAATGTAGTGGATGCGGTTTTTGTTCTTCTTTCTTCCAGCTTCTTTTTTTGTGATTAGGCTGACTTAGAGGAAGGCCGTCTTGACTTGGTGCCTTTCTCTCCGTTGGAAACTTCTTCCTCCAGGCACCACATTCGTCTGCCTCCTATGTAATTCCCCCCCCCCCCCCACGCTTCCGTTGAGGTCTGGGGAGAAAAGTGGTCCGAATGTGGAAGGAGGCGGCGTTGCCAACTGTACCATTTTTGTGTTTCACTCTCCGCTTCCATGGTTACGGTTCCCATGGAGCCGGCGCGGACGATAGGTCTTGTTTACGTCCGCGGTGACACTTCATCGTTTTCTCGCGGTTTCCTTTCCGGATGCCACCAAGCATTAGGCTGCGTTCCGATACGCATCGAAGCGCACCTGTGGTGCTTAGTTTGACCGAGATTCTACGCCTACGTACTGTCTTGCGAGCCTTCGCTGGGGCGTGTGGCAGGGAATTTTAGGATACGTCCACATCTATGTAATTACCCTGCGAGCCACTTCAAGGTTATGAGTTTTAACCAACTTACACTGCACTGTATCCTAAAAGAGTTGATGAAACGACGACTAGTTATGCATTCGGAAAAACCTGCAAGTAAATGAAGGGTGGTGAAATTTCACCAGCATACACTGCATTACACGCATGCAATTTCATAGAAACTATGACTATTAATGTATTTTTAGATCACGGAAATGCACAGAGATACCAAAGTTGCAGTGGTAGCATTCCCAATTAAGGCTTCTGCTGCGTGATGACTGTGAAGATGCAGGCCTTCCGGGTATTCCTCCGCGTTTGTCCATTACGCTGGGACGACAGTTTCGCCGGCGTTGCAGTCGGTTTCATTGAGAAGCATGCGAGTCGTGTTTTGAGAACTACGTAGCACAAGCATCATGGAGAAAATCAAATATCGAGCTACACTGCCTATCGAAAAACCCAATGACAAAGTCTTATTAGTGACTATTATGGTCGCTTATAGTTAGCGGGGAAAATGGCATTTAGCATAATGATACTAGTCATGAGGAAGGGAGGAAATATATGTTTCTTGAAAAGGAATTTGGAAGAAGTTAAATACGAAAATTTATATTTGTTTTGAGGGATAGTTTTTGTCTCTCGCGCGGTTTTTGTTGTAGTTACTAATAGTGCGAATGAAGAAGTGGTACGAACGGTGAATTTGTTCAACAGGATGTCTTATTTTGTTGCTTCTTCAGATGTATGCATGTACATCTACATCTACAAAATACCCTGCAAGCCACCTCAGGGGTGTGTGGCAGGGGGTGAGTATTCACCAACATGCATTACACTATACCCTAAAGTTAGTGTAACTACGACTAATTATGCATTAGCATAACTCGCTAATGCTTGTCACGAGGCGAAGCCTCACAAGCATGCACTATTACACTATAGATATTATCACATGTAGATTGGGTGTGGAATAGCATCCTCTACGTAAGAATTACACTTGCGTCATTTAAATTTCCATGAAGAGAGTGTCATCTCTGTGTGACTGTGGAGGCGGTAAAATGGATATGCGGCACATTTAAAATATCCATCTGGTACAAAAACGTAGTACTGAGATATGCGCCCCCAAATCGATTGGATAATTCGAATCAGTTGAACGAAATATAGAAGGAAGAGCTGTATTGCTAACCTTGATGCGGAAGTTTCCCAGTGAACTGCGTGAGTGATATGACAATAAAAATAGTAAAAACTTGTATTAAGAACTTGGGATTTCTTGTCCCCTAGATTCAAATGAACTGAATACACGAGAAATATAAACTATAACTAATGACGTGTGTATTGGTAATTAGAAATATTTGGTGCCGAGGGGAACATCCAGAATTTTAAATACCGAGCGTTGGATTTAAGAAATATTACGTTAAATAAACACACGTATATATTTTTAGAGCTTATATGTAGTCCACATGGTGTGAATATTAATTTAACAATAATAAACTGGACTAAAATAAGATATCAGTTTAAGAATACGGAGTGGACCAAAGAACAACAAAACTACAAGCACTGTTAAATATCGTATCAATTTGTTTTCCCAGTGACCGTCCTAAATCCTTTGCCTATTTGTGTTTGTCAAGTACTAAGGTTGAAGAGATATTGAAACAGTTTTGGCCGAAACGAATTGATGGATACTGCCTGAAGAGTGAGTTGGGGGATGAGGTTCCATAATTTGACGGCCTCAACCGAAAAAAAAGGAGTAATGAAGTATTGTAGCTCGGTGGGTGGGAATGTAATGTGTGTCCGGAGGGGTGCGCTGAGTTCTTTGTTGGGCGCTTGTGGTGGGTAAAAAGAAATTTGTCAAGTAGTCAGGCTTTTTGAACCAGAGGACATTAAATAGGACGCATTCCAGGAAGAATTTTCTTCAGTTTCGCAGGGTATGAAAGTTTGCTTGCTTGAGTGCATGTGATTTTGCATCAAGTAGATGAAGGGAACACAGGCATTAACTTTTCTTTGTAGTTTTAAGCATAATTGTTTTTTCTCTGGAGATGCAGGTCCACTAATTGATAAATTGTTGTATTTATTTATTACCTACGTTTCGCATTTGTATGTATGCTTCTATATCTCAAGAAAAAAAACAACCATATAAAATTAAGAGGTCATGAAGAGAACTATTCTAGATATGTAGTTTGAAGGTTAGGTCTTTCCGAATATTGCAAATAGTAACTTAGCACTATTCGAGTATTGTTAATATAAGTGAGTTGTCAAGTTTATGACGAATGCGGTGTAATAAGGTAGATAATAGAGGGTAGATATTCGGTGTAATAAGGTAGATACTATTACTATAAAAGGTACATAGATTATGGGTACCATAACCTTTGTGGCTGTCGACCCCTTAAAGAACTTCTCAACTTATTATTGACCCCCTTATGCTTTACTATTATGTAATTATAAAATGACATGTAGAAAAGGCATGTGTTTTTTTAGATTAATTTACAGTTTTCATTATTTGTATTTCATAATGAATAAAGACACTTGGTAATCTTCCACAGATTTAGTGTCCACAGATTACCAAGTGTCTTTATTCATTATGAATATCGAGAACTTCCACCATATTCAGCCTGATACAGTAGTATTTATTTTTATTTCATTTTAACATCATTATCATTTATAATGAAAAGAGTTATTGTAACATTTTAAACGGCGAACGAATTTTCGTCCTAGTTTAATGATGAATTATTGCGACTTATTCTTTAATTAAGGTTTAATATTGATAAATATATTTGATGCGGATTAAAGTTCTCTGAATTATGAAGGACAAAATCTATGAAATTTGATTGAAAAGATTTTCTAAAACCAATGTCTTCCACTTTTTTACGTCTTGAATGTTTAAAAATTTGAGACTGCTATAGTAACTTGTGTTAAATAAAAATGTTCGGCGAAACAGGCACAAATTTATTTTAAATTTAATAATTTCATGCATTAATATATCCTCATTTATTTGTAAAAGTAAAGAAAGTGACATATGATGAGAAAAAGAGATTATGAGGACGTAAAAATCTGCCTTAGTGTTGATTGGAAGCGCGACAGTTCCCTTCCTCAAGTTAACATGGATATTCCATGGGTCCACTTTTATTATATGATGGAGGGCAGCCTTCGAGGTTTAAAACGGGTTTCCTTTAAACGGTTACAAATGCCAAACCATTTAAAAGTCGTTTTTTTATGTCTTGGCTCATAGGAGGATCCTCAGTCTTGGGCAGTGATTCCTTGCCTGCCTGCATCGCAGGTAGTCAATTCTCGTGTCTTCGTGATGATTAACTCATTTGAAAATAGCCGATTATCGCATGGTTTCGTTGAAGTAACGCAGGTTACACCATCAATTGAGATTTTACATGCAATAATCAACACCGGCGGTGATGTTTATTGCATGTTCGCCGTGGCGGACAGCATGTGACAATTCAACAATACTGAATTCACAAAACCAGGCGATAAAATAGTTATTTCTGCGTACGTTAAGTACCTATCTTGGAGTTCGAGAATTGTTACCATTAGCTTTTGCCCACTTGATAATGGGAAAGTTCAACTTTATCTCTCAGTCAATTGTCACTCGCTCTCTGTCATTATATTCTTGCTGCATCGCTGGTGAAAGCTCCTGCTTTTTATCGCTGTACAAGCTGCGGATACTCTGGACTGCAAAACTTTCTAATTGTCGCACTTCCCTTTTCCAAAACTGGGGTCTTATTTGAGAAGGGATAGAAATCGGAGTAAGTCGATAAATCCTTATCACTAAACGCTGGAATCAAGGTTTTGGCGTCTAGAAGTAATCATTGTTTGGAATCAAAACTGTTCTATCTCCTCTTGAGTGAGAATCCAATCCGGCATTCAGCTTTTGATTGTGGGGTAGATCCTTCGAGGCTGGTTTTCACATAACCTGCCATGCCCATGCCGTCAACATGCTATCGGTCGCGAATGGCTTTCCGGAGCGATCGTTGGGAAACGGAAGATGCGCAGCAGGGGTATGGCAGAGGTACGGCAGTTATGTGAAAACCTGCCCTAAAGAAGAGAGTAGATGGCGTCTTGATGCACGATAGTAAAGCCTGTTTTCTTTTTCGAAAAATGATCCATCTAACATGACTCTCGCGCGCAAAATCTCCATAAATTTATGAATAATTCAGTTATTGTTTCGTTATTTATTTTCATTTAGCATTTATCTAGAGAAGTCATTACGGTTGCGCTACAATGCCGCTACTACTAATTATACCCATGTTTTCAGCGTATCAACTGCACTATTTATCAATCCAATATGGCAGATTGCGCATTTTAATGGTTTCAATATTCCTCGGTGCTGTAGTAGCGTATGGTTCCATCTGTTCCCTTCGTTGATCTGTGGATAATGGTGAGAACAAGTTGCTTCCTGTATTTGTGGCAACACTGGGCCCCGTTGAAGGTCAAATGAAGCGACTGCCATACGTTGATGGGCGTGGTGTACCTTTAATGGCGAAGGTGCGTGCTCCATTCCAATCCACCCACCGGCCCACCCACTAAATTGCGGCGCGATCTTAGGACCGCCCCGCTAAAGTGATCCTCCGAACTCCTCCTGCGCCCTAAATCCCTGGGCAAGCTGAGAAGAAAGGTTTGCTACTAAACCGGTGTCGTTTTTAGTCCTCGGTAATCGCTCCGTGAAGTCTGTCTTACGGACGATGAGACAAACTATGGTTGGTTCTACAAAATGTTTGGAGAGGATTATTGCTATAGAGCTGTCCACATTTAATTGATGGTATGAACCCTATGGAGGGGAGTGCTGACAAACGTACGTTCCCCATGCACTCACACCTCTAGACAACTTGAACAACAATTTTCAGCACCGCCTTATATATATAAATATAGTTAACTACTAAGAAAGCAACATATAAATGACTTTTTTCTCCATTAATAATACTACATTCTATTCATGCGTCTTTTAAATGCTTAAGTTTCAAAATAACACTCGAATATGGTCTTTAAAGTGACTATAGAGCGTTCCACAATGAGTTGACAATATGGACCTTACGGATAACACTGTTGCCAAACTTACGCTTCGTGTGGTCTCACCTCTTAGCAACGTAGGCAGCCATTTAAAACACTGCGCTTGGTGCAAATAAGTTACTTTAGTGATTAATACTTGAATATTGGATGTGTCCTAAATATGCTATTAGAATACTTCAGAGCGAAAAGTTTATTTTCCCGCTGCTATTAGCAACATCGCATCTCTGGCCTTATTCAGATTTACACGGGAAATGAATCTCCATAAGAGCCCGTATTGTTAACTATTTAGAAGGCCCCATATCAGTGGTTCTCAACCTTCCTAATGCCGCGAACCTTTAATACAGTTCCTCATATTGTGGTGACCCCCGGAAATATGGAAAACATCATTAGGCCATCGGAAATATGTATTTTCTGATGGTCTTAGGCAGTGACGGATTAACGCACTTGGGGGCCTGTAGGCAGTACAAGCAACCCACGTCAATAAACAAGTCGCGAGAGAAGAAAGGGGAAAACAATTCTCGAGGCCCATAGACAACGGCCTACATTGCCTTGTTGGTAATCCGGCACAGGTCTTAGGCGACCCCTGTGAAAGGGTCGTTCGACCCCAAAGAGAGCCGCGACCCACAGGTTGAGAATTGCTGCCTTATACCATACCGGTGTGAAACCAAAAATTAATGCAACCCTTTGACAATTTCGCGAAGGCCTCGGAATTAACGAGGCTCGGCGATGGCGGAAATGTGACGTCATTACATTAAAAACCTCAAGGATCGGGGTAGCGTGTTTGACTCTCAACCTAAGGGTCACACGTTCGAGACCAAGTGACAGTTTGGAAAAATGTATTAATGGAACGAGACAGTGGGAATTTTCTACTCCCTACATGACGCCCGGCTCCACTGCTGAGAGGCAGCAGTCTCAGCAGAAGACATTGATAGGGCAGATCAAGAGGGTCGGTCCAGTATTAACTGCCACAGCTTCGGGCGTTAGTGAAATTCACGGAATCAGCCGGAGTACTGCGATGTGGAAGGCAACGGGAAGCCACCACATAAGTCTCTCTCGATGATGCAGCCTTGCATTCTTTATTATGTATATGTATATGAGGGCCAAAGGATAAATACATAGGCAAATTAAAGAGAAAAGTGAATGTGTAGAACTGTCAGTGAGCAAGGGAATTAGCATTATATAGGGAAGGACCGGGGCTACATGCAACCAATCGTAGGTTTGAACGACCAAAAAAACGCGAATACATAATACCATTTTAAAATTATGACATTCTGAGGAAGTGACGTGATAGATTTCAGGATGAACAGGCTTAAAGTATCACTTTTTCCGCGTGGGATCAGGGGCCACAATAGCTATGATGTATGCGTTAACAGAAGTTAATGGTAAAAATGAACTTAATTATTTTAAAATTTTATTAATATTTTATTTTCAGTTTTCAATGCCTTTATGAGATGCTAGTTTATTTTATAATTTGTGTGTCTATGGTTTTGTTAAAACGTTTGCACGTTAGCATGACTGTTCTGTTAAACTTTAGCTAAACATCAGTTAACTAATGGTCTCCGTGATGTATTACTGCAGTGTCTTGAGTAGAATGATGGTTTTAAACCACATTGCTAGTTAAGTCCCTTCCATGTACGCTACTTTATTTAACGTAAAAGTATATTAATAAAAATAGCCAGTAACAAATGAAAGGGTATTTGACAGTTAGTGCATGTCTGGTGTGGACTCACCCCCTGCCACACACCCTTGAGGTGGATTGCAGGGAATCGCCACTGGACGCTGACGTACATCCACGACATTCCAAGGCTCGACAATGTCGTATCCTTCCTGAATAAGACCACCAAGCGAAAGAATTTCTTTAATATCCCATTTTAGACCGAAGCGATTCTATCGTAAAAACTTTTTACTATATCGCCCGTGTTTGAGCGACGATCTGTAATTGAGCTCGATATATAACTTGTATTTTATATTTTCGTATTTTATATTTGGTTCTTGAGTATTTTCTGGTTATAAGTTACCACCCGACTAAATGGTCGACTTGTAACAATTTATGCAATAATAATAATAATTTAAATAAATATATGTATGACTGTTCGCTCGACGTTTTCTGTTGATATTATTTAAATTCAAGAGCCCCATGAGAATAAGGTGCATGTATATTTGGTTGTATTTTGACAATCCAACTTCATTAATGGCAAAATATTTTAGGAAAAATAAGCCACTAACTTCGGTATAAACGCTAAAAAATTTCCAATGCTATTCCTGTAATTTTTCTCTCTCAATCTCACTAAATGTAATTCAAAAACGTTTTAACCTCTGTTGGCGCTGCCTTGCTACGTCCCGTTATTGTAAAACGTCGTCGCGGGATAATTTTTTTATAAGAAACGAAAATAAATATCCAGATAAGAATTATTATACGATAACGATTGATTTATTATCCCATTCAACAAAGGCAGTGAAGAGAGATATCAGAGATTTTAGGAAGATTTATGCCTGAAAGATTATTTTGTTGAGGGGCTACCACAAAAGTGGGGAGAATATATTTATATATTCCAAATATAAAAAATATAAATATATAAATATATTCCAAGTATATTTATTTGAAAATGTTTCAGTTCAAAATAATAGATCTCTGACTGACTGAGCGCGAATGCACATTGCTTCACGATCATAACAAGCACAACGCCTACTTAAATATTATTAAAACAGCTGAAACGAGTATTGTATGCCTGGTGTGGAGTCACACCGTGCCACACCCCCTTAAGGTTGCTTGCTCGGTACTTCTTAGATATAGATGTTAATGTACCGGGAGTAAAATTTTAGATCTAGTAAGTTTGATGTAAGGTACACATTTTCCTAAATCAAATCACCGTCATCATCAAATTGTTATCTAGGCTTCTCAGGGACTTTTTCGAGTTTCACTTCTGTCTATGGTCCATATTGGCCGACGTTTTGATACTCGAGTCGAGGTCTCGAGTATCGAAACGTCGGCCAATGTGGACCATAGTACCAGGTATGAAACCCGAAAAAATCCCTGAGACAAATCTTCGCCGGGAAAGCCTGAAATCTTACATCTATATTTCTTTTAGCAAAATTTTACTGGTTAAGGCTCCATTAATACGTCTTTGCCGGCAATATACATATAAAAGATCTTAGATTCCCCCGGTGAATCTGATGCATAAATTCTTTACGGGTATTCGACCAGGTAATAGCTATCATATCATCCAAATTTGGCAGATATGATGCATATTACCTGGTGGAATACCCGTGAATAATTTATATACATATGCATATATTTGCCATGCTACGTGGTTCGAGTAAAAATAAACGGAAAAAATTTACCTATACGCTTGCCGGAAATACCGTGTAACATAGTGCATGCTTCATAAAAATCACCTCTTGCCACACGCTCATGTGAGGAGGACTAGGGTACAATGTAGAAGTACAAGTTGAAGCAACAAAAAGCCTAAGTTTAGCAGTTATAACCTTAGATAATCGTCAGAATAGTCAGCGAGAAAATAATTCAGGGGGACGGATGATCCCGAATGAGAATTTTACTGGTACATACTACCCTGCGAGCCTCCCAAGAGATGTGTGGCAGGCGATGCTAGGACTCCAGCCATGAAAGTGGAGGGAATAGGGAGGGGGAGAGGACAGGTTAATTTTATGTTATCGATGGGTCTCATGTTAGTGTCACGCTATTTTTATCATAATCTATAATAATCGGGGAAAAGAAGAAATTTTGTACCTATGAGTTGGGCAGTTTATCACTCTTATTTTTTCGCTTCTATCAGTACAATAGATTAAGCGCGGGTGCAATAGATATAGATGCATTTGTAAATAAATCTAAACCTAGCGTGTAGCCTCCGTGTCTCTTAACGGCTCACAACTTAGTCCTTCCATCATTTGTGCGACACTTTCAGTTCGCGTTTGAATTGTTACCGTGTTTGTTTATAAGATAGGCTTTTCATCCTGGGACACAAAAATTCTGATTTTTGCGGATTGGACTTGGGTCGTTGGGTAGCCTATTAAATAATCATTCGCCTTGACCGGGATGCCCGGGGCAGTGATTTTTCTCCTGTGAAATATCACACTTATGTGCACTTGCGAGTGACTCCGTAAAGGTTACTACCGTGGCTAGTCCCGGTATCCTTAAAATTAATCTGTTTGTGGCCTTCGAACTCTCTGAGGAACAACAGTCAGCCTCCAGGGTCCTTCTCAGACCTTAACAGTTCCTATTTTTTGCCCAGTCTTCTTTCACACTTGTGGATGCTTTTTCCTCATTGGATGCGTCACGCTACAAAAGACTCCTCGCGACGTGGGTCGGAATAAAAAATAACGCGGCTGGAGAGATGCCAAACGCTTTGCAGTGAGGAGTTGACACAGATCCAACGTTCTCATCTCCCGGACGAGCAATAGGATGGCTTCCCGACGATTTCTGGAGCACGGGGGATACGCTGTGCGACCTTGGTACTACTAGTAGTAGTTTTGAGTAGCAACTGAGAATATTTTGAAGCAAAGAACTAAATGAAAGAAAGGTACCTTATCTTTAAAAAAAAAACCTATATGTTGATCAGGAATCTGATCGTCGTTTATTTGCAAATTGCGTTATTTTTAAAAGAAATTTAGTTGAAGTTGAGAGTGCCAATTTTTAAAATATTTTATAGCGCCATGATTTTACATTCCTTTGTCGAGCAGTTTCCTCTGTGGAATACTGGACGGAATTCGTTGCATGTTGCTCCTTCTCGTTGGAGGGGCTCTTAAATTACCTTTCGCTCGTCTTGGGAAGGAAGGGTTGGGTTGGGACTTAGGTAGTTCGTGTTCGAGTAGTCCTTAAGCCTTTGTTGCGGCCTTCGAAGAGCTCACCCTTGGGGCTGCCTTGCCTCTCGATATACGGCACGGTCAAGGTCGAAGTTGCCCCTGCTGGGGTCGTCTGGGAGTTGAAAGGAGAGGGAAGCCGTGGTTTCCTAATTCATTTTTACGATGCTACCATTATCAGTCGCGGGGAAGGAGAAGCTTTCATAATTGTTTGGTTGCCCCTGCTTCTAGCATGATTGAATAGTTTCCGGAACGCGACTAATATTTGATGTTTCCGGTTAAGGGAAGTTCCACTGCAACCACTTCAGCCAAAATAAATACTAAAATCTACCTTTTCGTTTGTATTGTTGGAAAAATACTTCCTTCACTTGATAGAGTATTTTCTGAAAGCAAAATTTAGACACAATGTGTTGTAAAATCGACGATTGTTGTTTTTGTAGAACACTTTTTCCAGCAGTTGCGTCATTTCCTCGAATTGTCGCATTTTCTCTTCAATTATTTCAGTAATTTGTTGATAACTCAAAACATCTGATGAGCTGAAGCCTAAATTTCATTACCTTTCAATTCCCTTGGAAATATGCTTTTTGCTAACAGTTTTTTGCCAAAATGGCACATGTATCAGATAGATAAATACCATATTTCTATGTACTCGCATTTAACACAATGTCGTCTGTTTAATTTTCGAAAAAAAATAACGTGGAACGTTAGTATTTTGTATTTAGTTTCAAATAGAAGACGCAATTTTCTTCGAGTTGCCTGAGTATGAATAAAGTGACATATAAGTCATTTTTCGGTGGAACGGTGGAAATAGATTTTAATTTACCCAAAGAAGCAGGGTATACTTTTTTAATACCATAACCGAGCGTGTTGACTCACTCTTGCATTAACGTTATAGAAAAGGGAACAGTTATGACGTAATCATATACGTATTATTACTAAATAATCCAATTATGTGGGACCAACATGATTGCAGTTCAAGTCACTCAGTGAGCCGTCGCAAATCGTTCCATGTGCCTAGCATGGATACACGCATTGGTACACTTTCTGTTAGATACCGACTCTTATTATGTATAATGGATTTTTTTCTTTATTAACACGCCTATTTGATACTAATTTTGTCCGGTTTGTCGTCAGGTATCTCTCGTAATTCCTCGACTCGTCTCTTCCCAGGGGTTGCAAACTTTACGTGTTGAAAGGGCTTGCGCGTTCCGATGACACCTAAACTGACTATAACAATTACTCCCGGTAGGGCCACCCATACATCTACATCTACATCTACAAAATACCCTGCAAGCCACCTCATACAAGATTGGTCGAAGGGTAGGAGGCAGACGAATAGTAGTCCGCGCAGCTTCTGTGCCTCAGTGAGGCGGCTACAGAAGGCGTCTGATCCCAGTGGGGCGGCGTTTCACGTGACGATACTACGTAGAAAATACTCAATGGAAGGCCACGGAATACAACCTCAATAAAATGAAACATGCTCGGTGGTAACTTCGTAGTATTGCATAGTATAAATTATTCAAACTTTTACTTAACCACAGATTTTTTCTCACACTCACTCAACCCTGGTTTCAATGAATGAATGATGTATCGTCATCAACAGGTGCTTGAGACTCTTATTTTTAATTTTTACAATCTCAATTGTTTGTACCTTGAAATCATGCACAGTCTTACGTGAAAATGAACGGGGAAGTTCGGTTGGGAAGTGCACAAAAACGTACCAGTAGGCTGACAGAATACCCAGTGATGATTCCTCGATAATACTTTCTATTCAAGGGTCGTTGCCCTTAGAGGACAAAAAGGTTTGAATGAGGCACCTTAGGGGATAATGGGAGGACCCTCCATTAATTGAGGTATACGCTTGGGAAGGAGAGGAATGTCTTGGCGTCTGCTTTGTTGCGTCACGTTGGGGCTTTGGAAGACGAGGGAGGTGTTCCGTTTTACATACCTGTGGCTAGAGAAAGGAGCGGAGGGAGAGAAAAGGGATTTACGAATAGCATTGCAACCGACCGAGTACGAACACACTACTGTATAACAGAAATAGTCTCCTTGCGGCCCTGATACCAGCTTTCTCCCGCTCTAGAGAGCATTAGTAGCAGGGAGAAAGCAAGAAGTCGCAGTAGTTTCATTATTCTTTATAATTTTAATCAAAGTTTTCACCGTCCTTTGTGGCATTGAATTCATAATGAGTACCTTCTTTATTTCTTTTGCCTGCATATTGAGATCTTTGGTATTCATGTTGCTTGCCATCTAATGCCAAAATGAAAATGTCATATGTGGTATGTACAAAGGAAATACTTTTTTATTTTAAAGTTGACATAACTATCTCATTTTCACGAAGTTGATGACGCCATTGTATTGTTTCATTTATAGAAATGTCTGTATTGTTTCATTGTTTATAAAAAATAAAAGTATAGACACTGCCTTTACGTATTTAAATGCTTGCAAAGAAATTCAACGAAATTATTCCAACTGAAGAAACGACCGTCGCGTTCTTTAAAAAAATTCAAATGTTTAAGCAGCATACCCGTGAGATGTACAAACAGTTTATAGATGATAATTGTTGTTCAACAAAGCATGTTTAAAATATCGTGATTATAAATACGTTTTCATTTGGTTATAATGTATCTGTTTAAAATATTATGTTAATTAAGGGTATTTATTCAAATAAAATGCTCTTATTCTTTCAACCAACTGTTATGTGCTATTTTAAACTATTTTAAAAAACTGTTCCGTTAGAACTAACTTAGAACATCGATTAACGAGTAGAATGAGGAGCTAACTCCATTTTAAACGAATTCCAGGTAAACCTGTTTACCCTACAATTGTGAAGGACTACGCATGATTCTGTCCTTCCTAGACCAAAGTACACGCATCCAAAATTGAAATGATGTACGCCTTGAATATTATTTTCGAGTTATCTTTTCTCTGGAAAAAAGCTATATTCTCTCATCGTTAGTTACTGCTTAATACCGACTGGCTGTGATGTAACTTGATAAGAACATGGCGAGTTCCGGGAAAAATAATTACAGCCATTGTCACCTTTGGCCTCTCTATGTAATCTGTGGTTTTAATGTTATGTTTGTCTTAGGATTAACGTTTTAGTGTAGTCGGTGCCTCACAACCTAAGCAGTTTCAGCACCCAAGAACCCAAGGTAGCTACTACTACGTGCTCGGAACTCATGCTTTTCTCATGGCCGGTGTAGATACAGCACACATGTATCCAATAGAGATAAAATATCGATAAATCAAGGCATTCCTTCAGTATGCGTTGCAGATACATTCGATAACTTTATTTATTTAATAAATGGTCAAATAAATCATTGAACCTAATAGCTGGCGTTCACTTATGAGCTTCAGAAGTAACCAAGATAGCGGATATGCAATAAAACGTTTGAAGGAGTAATTACGTGATAGAAGGCTTATTGTGCGACGATGAACGAGATTATTGATTCATGCTGACAGTTTGTAATGTGCATAAGTAGCATAATACATGAGTTTTAGCCAGCGGTAAGAGAATCGACGAAATTATTGAAGAGATCATTTGTATCGACGTTTTAGCTTAAGGTTATGAAAGCAATAGTTCCTGCGAAACGAATTTTGCAATTAGTTCAAAAAAATAATGGATCTTATAACTATTGATTCCATTGCTAAATTTTTGTACTACCGTCCATTATTGGGTCTGATGCAATGTAGGTAACCAAGGTAGGTAAATAATTGTAGGTAACCAATATGGCGGATGCACAATGAACAGCTTGGATGTTTAATTGCTCGATAAATAAGTTATGCCGACTATTAATAATGTGCACAAGTAATTTTTTATGTGGAAGATAAACATTCACTTCGTTTTTCGATGAATATTCCTTTGCAATTATTTTATCTATGAGCTGTTTCAAATTCTCTGGCTGCCGTACTGCATGGGGAATGAAAGCTTTACGTAGGTTGGCCACGCCACGTATTTGAATTCTCCTCTTGCCGGTTGATTTTTTTTTACTTTTTTTTAACTTTTTTAATAATATCCCCGGCTCTGGTTCCTGCTCGTCCCGCTTCAACCTGACAGGCAAGAGCAGTTTGCGTGCCAATTGCCTCCTTCCACGACTGGCAGAGCGAGTCCATCTCCATTCGGACAGCGTCCGTCCAACGTCGACTCTTTTTTTTTGTTAATTCATGTTTATTTTCCTATTCTTTGGAGGACGTATTTTTCACGAATTGACTCAGGCAGCTTTTCCCGGAACCCCGCATGAAAGTGGCTCACGATATCATCCCAGATGAACACAGGATATACGTATACCAATTAAAGAGGAAAGTACATAGAAGAATTACCAGGGAGTAAGGGAACTAGCATTACATAGGGAATGATGGAGGGCTGCAGTCAACCAATCTTAAGGTTGAACGACCAAAGAATGGATAGTGCTACTACCCGTGATATGGATAGTATCCCTTAGTGCGTATGCTACGTACTAAGTATATAATAGTATACGTATATCCCTTAGTACGAATACTACATAATAAATATACTTATCCCTTAGTACATATACTACGTACCAAGTATATACAAGTGTATGTATGCTACCCATGATAGATACTACTACCCATGGCCTTACGTAATTGCTACCTCAATGGCCAAGGCGGTCGCTCGTCCAAATGTCATGTCTTGGTTCCCCAGCCTAGCCTACGGCAATCTTCTCAGATTTTCTTCCGTTCGACGTCGGAAGGAATTGACGACTGAGAAGAAACTGCTCTCCTTCGCGTGTGCATCGAATGGTGGTGCGAGCAAGGAGTGGAACTCCGAAATTACGGTCACGAAATCCATCGATTCCCTCTCAGCTCTCTCTTGGTCTGTAATGTCCCTCTGTGAGAGGGAAAACCCTTTATTTTTACCCTCGTTCGTGTGAATTTTTCTCTTTGTCTACGTCCTGTATCGATCTTTTCGTTGAATTCAATCTCAAGGGTGCGTTTTCCCTTCGTCATTCAACGAAACCGAGGACTGCGATAGTGCACTACATGCAAACCCAATCACGTCATTCCATTTCGGGGTACCTTCACAATCAGTCAAACAGCTTAGTTAGTCTTCCAAGTTCAAGTGGATAGGATTAAATATAAAATTGCCACAGTCGATAAAGTACACACAACACACTGCATACCACGTTACTAACTTACTAATTACTAACGTTTGGCAACAGTCACGGAATATCCCCCCCCTCCTCCAGGTTCCAAAGTTTCCTATTCTCCTCCTGTGAGCGTCTGTTTTCCTGACACTTACAATTAGACCTCCTCCTTGGACTGTGAACTCATCGTCAAGGTGCTCTGTAAATTTCACCCACTGCAGACAGTGTTGTCTAACGCTTATTTCGCAATCAATTTTACAGCATTGAATCTATTTCAAACACTTATTATATTCCTTGTGAAATAATCGTTGTAGAAAAGGCGTAAAACTGTAAATTGCGCTATAGAATTCTCAGCAATAGACGGGAGCTGATAATGGGGACATTCTGCAAGAATGTTAAGAAAATTCTGGCGAAGAGTTATAAATGGAGTGTGACGTTATATGGTACAGAAACGTGGACTTCGAGAAATGTAGACGAAGATGGGCTGCTGGTGTTTGGGATGCGGGTGTGGAGAAGAAAGGATAAATGGTGGGGGATGGAAAGGAAAACTAACTAGGGAGTGCTTAGTATGGTGCATGAAAAGAGGAACTAGTCCGAATGAAATCGACACTTCCACGTAAGGGTCTTCTGATCAACTGTCACCATGTTTCGTTACCACTATTCTGCGATATTCTGGATCGCTGCTCCTAACAATCCAACTGTACCAAGCATTAAATAAATATTTTAGACGGCGCTGGCGCCTTTTTCAGTCGGCGTGAATGGTTGGTGTAATCATGTTAAAGTCTGGCTTTATTCTTTTTTAAAAAATCTCCCCATCCCTTCTTCATTGATTTTTGGAACAACTGCCGTAATTACGGAGGTCTCTCGAGTGTTTCAGATGGATATTCGGCACGCAGGCCTCGAAAAAACTAAAATGGCGCGTGATATCATCACAAAAGTATATTTCCGCCCACTTGCGTTGCGTTGGAAATGCATCATTATCGCAAATGATGTAGATGATAATGTGAAATCACTCCAGAAATTATTATTTTCGACGTAAACTGAGGCGATGTGTTGAGGCGTGACTTGATGGAACTGCATTAATTAGAAGAACGAAAAGCACGCAAAGTCCACACTTGAGATTTGATTCCTTTTACAGAGGGAAGAATTCCCCCGCGTTGTACCACATGTGACGCAACTCTTACTGTAAAGCCTCGCTCACAACAACTGAACTCGGCGTAACTTGGCTTGACTCGGTGCAACGCGCAAATAGCATGGCATGCTCTACTATCGATAGTCGTGCAGCAATCGATTGCTACATCTGATATCTCCTCGAACAGCCATATTGAAAACGTAATTTTGTTGTGAAGCCGCATGTGGATACGTTTATGCGAAAATGGATGTGGATAATTTGATCGAGTCAGTGCGAAATAACCCTCACATGTTCAACAAACCTTCCATTTTAATACTTATATAGTTCAACTCACTATTTACAATTGATACTTCTCCTCAACTGAGCTGTTTAGGGGGAGCTGACTACAACTCTCGAAACTCACGATATCGATAGGTCTCATTAATCGATTGTAAGATCGAATTTGGCAGTGGTGCGCTGTGATTGGTTAGAAATTTCGCGCACTGGTTCGCCTTCTAAGAGAGAATAAGTCAAGTTACGCCAAGTTAAGTTGTTTTGAACGAGCCTTAAAGTGTATATACTTACTGAATGTGGGAAATACTTAGCCGTGCGTCACGCTCTGGGGATCGTATGCGGCTTAAACACCATTTTAGGATATAACAACGAAGAGATATATCGTATTTGTAGTAGAATTCTAAAACAAACAGATTTGCTGTGATTCATGCAAACTCCCACTTTCTCTATTCTACAGGCTTATGTTTTTGCTCATCGTTGTAACTATCGGATATACAAGGATTATTAATTACCTCTCGTAAACATCTAGGAAAGGGCTTGGTGCGGTGCAAAATGACCCTGACGTTGACGCGCCCACCTAAATGCAAGCTACTACTACTACTTGAGAATTGAAACCTATTTCACTGATGTAATTTTCCGAATTCCACTTAAGTTATAACGAAGTTTTTATTCTTAAGAAGATACTGATCTGTGATGATTGCACGATTTAAATTTTCGTACAGATGTTCAACGCATACTTTAAATTACTTTCTTTTTTCCTGAACCATCGTGGCAGTCCGATTTCAATCAAAAGTGATCCCCGCTATCATAGTCGCTCTGAAGTACCCTTGAACGAATAACAAATCTTAAAATAGAATTATTTATTTAAGAGCCGTGAGAAGTTGATGCAGTGCGTGTTGATGTCATATTTCGGAGATAGGAGATTTTTTATCTCCGAAACTTTCAATTTTGGAAAAAAAAGTCTTGTCGTACTGCAAAGAAGGTAGAATGGTGAATATTAATTCGACGTGGCTCTTTAGTGCTATAAATTTTATCCTGAACTTTCATTTATTTGTCGGCTGATAGTGTTCAACATTGAGGTCGTTGGATAATTGAGTCCTAATTCAAGTAATTAAGCCTTGCGACACGGGGCTAATTTATTCCCTGGTCATTATCAACTTGACTATCGTTCAGTAGTCAAGTTTCAAAAATAACGATTATAGTTCCCGGAGAGAGTTGGCTCCGATTCCATTCAGCGTAAGCCATCGATGAAAGATACAACACTTTTATTTCCTCGGCAACGGGGGCAGGTAAGGAGTGTTACATTGCGGAGGGCAGGCGTAGAAAAAATTGCCGGTTAGGCGGAGGATAAATCCTTCCGCGAGACTGGTTCTGCCCATCCCATAGCCATTCATCTTATCCATGACTTTTCTTTGAAGCGGACCAAGAAATTACAGTCTTAGTGGATTAATTTTCCAGTCGTATCAATCGAGTTTGCTCCTTTAACGGATTCAACCCTCGTCTTATTCGAAGTTTTTTGGGCGGA
Organism: Pyrrhosoma nymphula; assembly: GCA_963573305.1. Classification (NCBI taxonomy): domain Eukaryota; kingdom Metazoa; phylum Arthropoda; class Insecta; order Odonata; family Coenagrionidae; genus Pyrrhosoma; species Pyrrhosoma nymphula. The sequence goes on along the minus strand of OY754334.1, from coordinate 81,664,182 downwards.
ACTTTATACCTGTTCTACTAAATTTCTTTTTCCTAGCTGCGGTAAGAATTAAAAACCTTTTGCCACTGTAAAATAAGTGAATTGGGCTCTTCTGAGGCAGGATGAGATATTTTTCGTTGGGTTTTCGGGGCTAAGATATTGATTTTTAGGTCTTATTTGAGGCTAAGGTTTTAGGATAGAATTACCTGTTCTATTAATTTCATTTTTCCTAGCTGCGGTAACTATTTTTAATCTTTTTCCACTGTAAAATGAGCGAGTTGGGCTCTTAATGAGGCAGGATGGGATAAATTTCGTTGAGATTTAGGGACAAAGATATTGATTTAATGTCTTATTTGAGGCTAAGGTTTTTGGGCGGTACTACCTGTTCTACCAATTTCAATTTTCCTAGCGACAGTGTCTATTTAAAACCTTTTACCTTTGTAAAATCAACTAGTTGGGCTCTTACTGAAACATTGTGTGATATTTTTTGTCGAGTTTTAGGGACTAAGGTATTGGTTTCAGGTTTTGTGAAATTAAAGTTATTGAACGGTAGCATAGGCGTATCAGCACCCATGCAGATTGTTCGACGAATGTATTTTGAATGAATACTTATTTCCAGCCATTGGAGCCGACTGCGGCGATATTTCTACTCAACTACCGCATGTTGACTTCAATTATTGCGGTATTTTTTGCCAAAAACTAAAATAGCAATAGGGTATGGTGCAAAAACTTTATTTTAATTCGATTTATTAAGAATCTTATAAACTTCTTATATACACTTTTTTGCAAAAATGGCATTTAAATTTGGTTAAAAATAATATTTTTACACATATTTTGCCTATTATCGCGTTTAACACCATGCTATTTCTTGTACGAATTAGGAAAAGAATGAGTGGAAAAGTTTGATTTTTTTGTTGGCATCAATTAGGGGAAACGTTTTTCTTCAGGTGGCCAAAATATGCGTTAACTATCATTCAAGACGTCTTGCGGTGGAACCGTCTTAAAGGATTAATTTTAGTGGTCGATGGATTCGACCTACATTATATACGTAAATGAAATCTGGTCTTAGAATTATTTTTTGACTTCCTTGCAAACAAATTATCAAAATGTGCACTCAAAAACTCACGATTACCGCTCCAGGCACCTTAGCGGTGCACATCTATGTACAGATCTACATTTATGCTCTATTGAAGTGAATGAATCTACGATTATTGGTGAATTAGAAAAAATCCTGCTAATACTTGAAAGAAGGTGAAATTCCACCAACATGTACTACACTATAGGTATGCCACCAATGTTAGAGAAACTATTTGTATTAATGTATATTGCAACTACATAAATGCATAGAGATACAAGAGTCATACCGGAAAAATGCACGGCGTGCTGTTAGTACCATTAGGTAGCAGATAAGGATGCAAGCATTAGGGAGCAAACCAACTAATTATCTACGCTACCTATCCAGGCCCGGCCGGGCCTACCAGAACACCGGGACGTGTCCCGGTACGCCCCCCTGGCTGTAAAAATATTAAAAAAATAAAATTGATGGATTGTATTATATATTTTACTCTAATTTGATTATTGCGACTATCAAAACCCTTCCTCGCCTTGGTTACAGGAAAAAATTGTTCTGCATGCCAACGTAGTAGAGTGAACGCATCTGCCAGCTACGCTCATTTACAGGTGGTGGTGATGCAATGAATCAACAATTAGCAAATCTAAGTTCGTGAGAAAACTGACCGCCCGCACGCGATCGACGAGCGCCCTAGACTAGACGAAGATGGGTGGACATAACCGATTATGGCCGATCTATGAGTAATAACCAGGCGTGTGGACATCCTCTGAGAAGCGGCCAGAACCAGAACCATCAAAGTGTGTGTACCTTGAATTGGTTATTGCCTTATTGAAAATCATTAAGTCTCCCAACTTCAACGCAAAGGTCAGAAGTGAGGCAGAAGGTCTTCTGAAGAACTTCACAGGCTTTTAAACAGTATTGTAGTCATGATGTGTCTTCAAATATTCAAAATAACTACTCCAGTCTCAGATTATCTGCTCTGTTATTCTGAGACTGAAAGAACTGCGAGTAATTTTAGAAGAAACGGTGTCTACAGGAAAAAGATTTGTATCAACTCAAGTTAAAAATTCTAGCCAAAAATTCGACATTGATAATTCTCTAGAAGCTTTGTAAATCGAGGAAGACTTCAAGGAAAAACGAAAATGGACGATAAAGAGGCAAGCTGGTGAACAATGCCAACATAAAAACCCTATGCAAACTCGACAAGGTGAGGTCAAGGTTGACATATTTTACCGAGTTTTGGACACAGCCATTGAAGTAATGAAAAAAAGATTTGCCCAGCACACAAACCTTTACCTTGATATTTCTTGGTTTGATCCAAGAAACTTCAAGGATATAAATATTCTGCCTCCTCAAGCTTTAGCAAAAGTTTCTGAAATAATACCTAAAATTGACCAGGACAAACTAAAAGAAGAGCTTCAGTCATTCATTCAAGTTTGGTCCAAACTGAAAGAAAATGTTTCTCAACGTAAGTACACCAGTGAAAATAATGATGAAAGTATTGGTGGCTTGGATGAAGAATTTCGAGAAGCTGAAGCTGCTGCAGACTCAGAGGATTTCTTAAAATGTTCTGATGTAAGAAAGTGCGCTTCTTATATTAAATGTGTATATAAAGTTATTTTTGACTACAGTATGTACTCTTTACAGTATACAGAACTGTACAAGGTGTATTAGTATTTGTTAACATTTCCGATGACCCAAGTTATATGTGAACGGGTCTTCTCAAAACTATAAATCATGAAAACCAGATTGAGGTCAACACTTACCGATGAAAACCTTGAGGTACTCATACTTATGAGTGTCGAAAAGGATATTTTAAATACAATTGACAACGAACACGTAATACTCAAACTACGTGAGACCTCCTCATAAATGAGAAGGTTATTAGAAGTTTAAAATTAAAAAAATAACGAAGAACTAGTCATAATTTATATAATTCAGTTTATCATAATACAACCTCAAGAAAATCGAAATTTTGGGTTTAAGAAATAAAATGAATATTGTTCACCTAAAATTGTTTATTTTTTCCTGATAAAAATTTTGTGGCAGCTCAGTTGTCACTTGGCTGACAGATAGAAAAGCGATACTAGTTTTGTTAAAAACATAGATGTGCCGCTATAGTCATAATTGTAATTAATCATAATTGTAATTAGTCATAAATTGTTAAGACTGCCATTTCCATAGGCAAGGTACTTGAGTAAACTAGTCAACGCCCGGATGAGTCGGCGAAACCCACTCACCTTTGATTCCTCGCTTACTTTACCGGGACCGAGCTGTCACGGTTAGGACTTTTGTAGCTATAAATAAACAAATTATTGATTTTCTAAGTCATTTCTATGTTCATTTTGCCAATAGATATGATGTTAAGAGTGAAAATTTGCATAAAACTATGCATATACTACGTTTTTATTTCATATATTTATGCTTAATAAAGCCTCAAAACTCACGAATTTTCACCGATTTTTCTACAAATTTCGTGACAATCCCCCCCGGACCCCTCACTGATTGGGGAGTATTCTATACCCCCCAAACCCCCTGGCGCCCATTTCCTTTCAACTCGTCCACCGCCCCCAACAGGTTCCCAGGCCGGGCCTGTACCTATCCACAAACCTTGCCTCATTGGAAGCTGTTATGGTTTCTTATTGTTCGCAGGAAAAATGACCTTTTGCAAACCATATAAAATAGTTTGAGCGAAGTATCACTTCACCTAGATTTTGACGAATTTCACCACATTTTAAAGAAAAAAATCTCATATTTCCAAAGATATCAAAACATTAACCCCTCACCGAACTACTTATTGAGTAATTTGTCTAAAATATTAGCTGCATTACATAGGAAAGATTACGACTGTGCGCTCCAGTGTGAGTATATTGAAAAAATATGGAATTTCTAAAACCTAGATTTCGTCAAAAAAACTACGGTGTAGTTTTTGTTTTCTCAACTATTTATAAAACACAATCAGTTACCGCAGTAATTTTTATAGAAATGCAAAGAAAACCTTCTATTTTGAAGTGGTTTTTACCGTACGGCGTGAAAAAATGAGTCAAGTTAGAGGCTTATGAGGATATATTTATTTTATTACTGAAAATTAATGTAATTAATAACAGTTTTTGCGCCAATAATATTACAATATTTAATTCATAATTCTTACAGTCGCTGAAATTAAAAAATTAAATTCGAATATGGTCTCCATTATGACTAGGGAAGTATTTCACTCAAACTACCGTGTAATTTCGGGTGTTGGCGAAACCCTCTATTCACCATCGTGGAGAGCCGATTCCTCGCGATCGCACCGCGAAGTCTTTCAAACAAACGCCATCCGGATTGCAGCGCCACCTCCCGTGGTAGACTTCCCGCCACGCGAGACGCCTTCCCAATATTCGTCCTTGCGTGCGGGTTGTTGGTTGCCTCCCCCTCCCCCTCACTCTTTCCCTCTGTTGAAGGATCTTTTGGTTTGTTGACCTCTTCTCCCCACCCATCCCCTCAGCAACCCATTCCCCATTGCCTGCCCCGCGCCAGCTCGCCTGAAAGCGAAATTTTTGGTGTTGCGTAATGTTGTTTTTCTGAAATTTCACTCGGGAAGTAATTTGCCGGAATTGACGAGGCAGGTGAAAGGGCCCTTCCCTTTTCTCTCTTTCTCTCTCTCGCTCTGTCTCTGGTTCATTACGAATCTGTTTATCCCATAGTCGGGAACGGTACAAAAAATAAGACCCAAGCCGGGTGAAGGTACGGGGATTTAGCATTTTGTTCGTTAAGGTGGGTCTATTCGAAAGTCGATGAGCATGCTGCTGTTATGAAATTTCTTTCAGAGCATAACCTGATAGAGATCGTGTATGGCGGAAACTCTGAAGAGAAGATGAGACAAAGTATATTGGACACATACTTCGATAAAACGCCTCTTAACAACAATAATGGAAGGAGAAATGAATTCTTTGAGGAAGCTTTTGTGCACGTAATCGGAGAATTATGGCACACATTTAATTTTTAGCCTGATTTAGTGGGCCTAAGTTCGACATGTTCTCATTATAACATGGAATACATATATAGTGAGCAGAAAAGCCCAAGCAAAGAAGGAATTATATAAATAGAAGAGTCTTCTGAATGTTAGCAATAGAGGCGGTTAAACTCGAATATGTGGGGCCGAGATCAGGTAGTCGCAAGATGGGTAGGGACGAAGCTCGCGAGGGTCCTAATCCGCAACCCTTTCCCGAGCTCGGAGACCCAACGCCTGCCTCTCTCCTCGACCTACGCAGTAGGAGGCCCCCTCACCTCAGCTACGCTCACCTGTACCCTCTAGCCCAGCGGTTCCCAAACTTTTTCTTTCCGCGACCCATTTTAGCCCATACGTTTTAGCCGCGACCCCCTAAAAATAACAAACAATGTGTACATTTAAATGATATTGTTTTTAAAGTAATTACAATCCTCATCTCGCGACCCCTTTCCGAACGGCCCGCGACCCCCCTGGGGGTCGCGACCCCCAGTTTGGGAACCACTGCTCTAGCCCATTAACAAGTTTCGGATGAATCTTCTATCACGCCAATCTATTCCTATGTTCCCGAGTATGTGCATGGACATAAAGAGGCACTTCATTATAATGTGTACGGAACAATCTCGAGCATGAAAATGAAGCATGGACGATAACAGCTGGAAAGATGATTGGTCGCAATTTAAATGTGGTGTTACAGAAGAATAACGAATAAGTCCTACGGGGAAATGTAGAGGAAAGATGTTAAACAAAGCTTATGAGAAGAAGAAGAGACAAAAACTTACTGGACGCATTTTAGGAATGAAAGCTTCTTGAAAACAATAATGGAGGGAGAAATTAATGGAAAGAATTACAGAGTAATACCAAGAATGGAATACATAAGAAAAAATATAAAAGACTTTAAATTGAATAATTATGTAGCAATGAAGTGGTTTATTAGCGGGAGAGTAGAGTAATCCTAAGATTCTCGTGAAATCCAGTGTTATTTAAACACGATGAAATAATAAACCGAGCAATTATCCTCAGTTACAATTGGGGAAAATAGAACGGTTTTTTATTTCATCACAGAGAGTAGAGTGAAGAGCAATAGCCAATCTATCTTCGGATTGATGAATGCTTCTAATGATCTTGAGGGAGTGAAGATTGCCTGACAGTATTGAGAGGTTTTCACCTTTTATCATCATAGATAGGGAGCAATTACATCTTCTCAGCAAGTATTGCCTCGATAAATAGTCCCGAATGAAACTTTTGCATATGTCTTCCATGTTTGGAATACTCTTTTCTATTTAGCCCAACCATATTCCTCAACCCGAATGGTAGTTTTATCAGTGAAAGTATATTTCGCCAGTAGTTAGTTGTGTACGAAGAACCACAAGTTTTGAAATTTAAACACCAGGTCAGGGAGTTATTTTCCCTTAGTATGATGTTTCGCCTGGTTTACGATGAAGACCTTTTTCTCACTGAAAATCACTGTGCTTGGGTTTAGCCGTAAGTGCCCACAGAGGTCTCTCCCGGTTTTGAACCGAGAGCCCAACACAATACCCATAGGAATAAAAACCCTTAGTTTCCGGGTTAAGATTGACTTTCCAAATCATTGCCCTTTTAAGTAGCTTCGTTTAACAATGCAGAGCATATTTCCAGAATTTTTCTGTGTTGCTTTAAAAAAATGCCGGCTTGGGAAAGACTGACGTGGGAGCTCTTACCGATACAAATCGCTGAAAGTGAAAAAGAAGAATATTAATTATAGTATTGCTTTGTTGTGATTAAAATGAAGTGCTTTAAATATATTGTTCTATAACCACTGCACTTTTTTTCTTTTCAGGTAAGCGCACGTTAACCAACTATCACGTCCACCCCACGAATTTCCTTGCTTCGAGAATGCGATGGGTGTAAATAGGATTGGAGGGGTAATGTATCAAATACTGCTTTCGTTTGAGTTGAGAAACGGTGATGAGATGACGAGCTGCTGCTTACGCATGAGTCACTGGTGAACTTGAATATTATATTGCTTTTGGTTTCCAAAGAGGGGTATAAAAACAGCGATTTACCCGTATATTTTAAATAATGGTGTCCTGAGAACACGTAAAAACGTGTGCCATTGATTTATTTCCAGACTCCTCTCTGTAAAATCTAAAATAGAAGAATTTTGTTTAGATTCAACCTGTGGGAGTTAGTAAATAGCTTAAACCGGTGGAATGAGTAAATACCTCACGATCATTCACGGTATTATTTAAACCGCTTATATGCGACTCGGTTCTCATAAATTCGGAGGTAGCCTGTATTAATGGCTACAGAGAGGAAGTTACCACAAATAAGTGCATGCAAGTTACAAAAACAATAGAATAATGAAAGCAGAACAAAATTATTGGTCACAGGTAATTTATTAGGCTCTTGTATATAACATGCCTGTGATTCTTCCTCATCGGGGGCCTATCTACTTGAATATAAACTTTACCTCACAGAATTATGTTCGTCCTACATTCAACTCTTTTTAACGAAAGAAGAACAAGAGTCACAGTCAAATGTCAAAGAAATATAGTTCACGTTTAAATAGACTAAATTGGAAACAAAAATGTGTATCAATATATGTGTTTTTTCGCTAAAAGCATTTTTTACTATCAAAGCCAATCGGCTTACCGTTTGTCGGAAGGGTAGTAAAAGGATCGCGGACTGATTTAGACTCGCAATTAAGGCCGTCGCAACCGTTGGAAAGAGGACTTCTTTGTTTCGCGTTTAGCCCCACACCTCGTTCGCCACACTTGCAATTGATTCGCGCCAAATTCCAAACTCGTTTAAGCTTTACCCGTCACACATTTCCAACCTCCTTCCGTCATTTTGAGGTGGGGAACAACAAAAAAAACACCTCGCCGCAGTCTTGAAGTGGGTCGTCCGAAATATCGAGGAGCCCTTTTCATATAAGGAACCTTCCCCAAAGACCGGAGTTTAGTCCGGAACTCAAGACGAGGGAAAAACTACGATCCTTAATACGGTTTCCTATTGGCGTAGTCTCAGTGAAAAAGTCTGAATTGTGGCTGTGTTCCTACAAAAAACTTGCCGTCTTCCACTTATTTACCTCACTTCTCCTGCTTTAGAGAGATCTGAGACAGTCAGAAAAGTGTGCAAATGGGCAAAAAACTGACCACCCACGTGCTCAAGGAACCATGAGTCTGACTATTACGTCTTCGAAAACAGGGTCGAAATCACACATTCTTCTACGAGATTCACGAAGTTTTCACTTCCCTAACTGCCAGCATTTAAGGTATATTGAGCGAGATTTTTTCTCTAGTCATATAAGAGACCATATTCAAAATATATGTTTCAATCTAAGTAACTGCAAGGAGTATGACTTAAATATTGTAACACTTATGACGCAAAAAAATTGTTATAAATTACTGAAATTCTCAGTAATTAATAAAATATGAGTGAATAGTGTTTGACTTGGCTCATTTTCTTCCCGCCGTACGCTAAAAATGCCTGGACAACCGAAGAATTTTCTGCGATTCTATAAAAATTCCTGCGGCGAGTAGTCAATTTATTTACTTGTAATAGTTGAGAAAGCATACAAATCACTCAGTTTAATTTCTGACGTGATCTATGCGTTATATATTCCTCATTGTTAAAATAAAGTCTCCCTGGAGTACCATTTCCAATGGAAAAATGGCTGGTATTTTTTTTCGCAAATGTCTCGAAATGTATAGTGATACGTGGCTGATATTCTATTATCATTGGAAAAGTGAGAAATGTTTTCATTATAATGAGCACAAATTCATAGAATTGTTTACGAAGTGATATATCAAACTACCTTCAAAGAATTTACTTTAGGTTGAGGCTAATATTGGCACGACGATTGGCATATTGCTTGCTTTCGCGTTAATTCCTCCACCTCTCCCGAGTCCTACCCCCGGGCATGAACAGTGGGCTCGGGGCACTTAAGGCTTTAGGGAAAGTTTTATGAACGCTGGTCGTCCCCAAGGAGGTTAAAATGAAATGGAGGAGGCATGACCGTGAACGCTCATGGGCGAAAATGTAGCAAGAATAGGGGTGCTTGGGTAGTATTTTGTGCCGAGTAGGTGTTACCAAACCAGCATCGAAATGTCTGTGGTGTTTTACTCAGATTTGACGAAACTCGAACGCGACCGCAGGACACGTAAGCCAGAGGAAGGTCTAAACTGTGCCGACTGCAATGGCGGAATTGGCTTCAAGAATCAAGTGGTATGTCGCCTCCATTTCTTTTCTAACCTCCTTGGGTCGTCCCCATGCATTTTGTGACCAGTTTTCTGAAGGGGTGATCGATGTGAAAACAAATGCATGTGTTTCCTTGCACAGTGGAGCTAAGAGATACAGCACACCGCCTTACGAGCGCAGGTTTTTCGTGGCGTTGATTAAGTTGCCTGGGAGTGCTAACCGCGAGTCATTGAGTGAACATATGAATAATTTTTCAAGGAAGTCGAAGAAAAAATCTATGACCACATTTAATTTAAGAGCATCGGTTTATGCTGTGGAAAAGTAATGGAAATGATACAAAAAACATATTTAATTTTTTTTTCCTTTAGGTTGTTGGAGAGAGATTTTTCCGCAGTCACAACGGAGACCATGTTGAAATTTTATTTTCTAATTTAATCGACTGCAAGAAGCATGAAGTAAACATTGAAACATTAATGACTTAGTCAATTTGTTTTAAATTACTGAAATTCTCAGTAATTACCTGAATATAAAAACAAAAAGTTTCAACTTGACTTTTTTTCACGCCATTCACTGAATACGCCTGCTTATCCGAAGATATTTTTTGCGATTCTGTAAAAATTACAGCGCTGAGTAATTGATTTATTTTTAAAAATAGCTGAGAATTAATACAAAATACACAATTAATTTTATGACGAGTTATATGCGCTTGAAATTCCTCATTATTTAAAAATAAAGACTCTCTGGAACCCATACCATTTCTAATGGAAAATGAATGGTTTTTCTTGACAAATATCTCGAAAAGTAGAGTTGTAGATGGATGATATTTTGTTATCATTGGAAATATGAGATATTCTCTTAATAATGAGGCCAAATTCAGGGAACTTTATTTGAAGTGACATCTCGCTCAAACTACCCTAATTAAAGCGTGTCATGACGAGTTTTCGGCGAAAATTACATGTAAATGACATGTAAATACGTTGTTACGAAAATCGCTCCCCAAACTGTAGTCCATTGAATCCACCCCAGTGATCTGTTTATCCATTCCCTGAAGAGGCGAAATCCTAGAGTGGGGTCCACACTTACCGTTTTTGTTGTTTTGTATAATTTTGCTTGGAGTGTGGAAATAAACCTTTACTGACTGACTGAATCTTGGACTCTGCTTGACACCTTGATATTGGGAAGTAACTTTTTTTTATTTGGGATTTTCCACTCTCCCGTAGTTTTCCTCACCAAATCCCACACATCCATCTTTCACCAGTAAAAGTCCTTAATACCCTTAAGTTCATCAACCTATTCCCACTCTCCACCCGTCCCTATCAAATGCATCTCCCACATCTAAACCCGTCCTATCCATTTCCTTCCTCACTATTACCCACCATGACTTCTTGGGTCTTCCTTTTTTCCTTCTGCCTTCCGGTATCCATTTTAGAGCAGCTTTTGGTTTTCTCTCATCCCCCATTCTTTGGACGTGTCCAAACTATCATAATCTTCTTTCTTCCCAAGTCTCCACTGCATCCTTCTTTACCTCCATGATTTCTCTTATCTCCTCATTTCTGACTCTTTCTGTTATTGATTTCCTGGCCGATCTCTGCCAAAAGTCCATTTCTGTGGTAGAAATGTTATTAACCATTTTTATAATATGAAATGCATTATTTAGTATTTCGAAGAAAATCTGTACGTAAGTAATCGAATCATTACGAAGTATATCTTATGTCCCATAAGGCTAATTGTTTATATAGCATAAAATTGTCAAGAAAAGACCAAATCGGTAAAATGCATTCTTTTTCACTTTTATCCATAGATATCACCAATGAGAACATGTATGTAACGTTTCTCGCAAATCTGTAATGAAGGAAAAATCGTTCCCACCACCTGAAGACTGTTCTACGCAACACTTCGGTCAGCACTGAAATCAGTACTGAAAAAAGCACTGATAACTCGGTATCGAATCCGGAACTTCAATCGAATTCGATGCCTAAGAGCCTGTATTTATATTCGATGCTAATTTCAGTGCGCAGTGGCCCTGTCCGGGAATTTACTGAACTATGCAAACTGCATAAACAGCGCCATATTGTTTTTGGACCCGTGATACATTGTTAGCGAGCATTCTGAACAAGCTACAGTAATATCCCTTTTCATTACTAACTTTCTACGCTAGTAACTCGAATTCTCGTTAGAATTTCGCCGCCTGAACGTATTACGTAAGTTAGCGTCAACCTTAGTAAACTTGTTTACCACGCTAGAGTTACTGGGGATGGCGCTGGTTACCGGCATTTGTAATGCGTGCGAATGGAAGGTAGTTGAAATCGTGGTTAAAATACAAGTCAAGAAAATAGAAGAAAGATAGAAAGACGGCAGCTCTATACACTGGTGGGGAAATTGAAGTTCTCCTGGACTAATATGGCCAGCAAGTCCATTCAAAGGAGGATTCATTGATTAAATTAACATTCTAGACAGGTATGAAATGTGAAAACTGCTCAGTACTGCTGCAGGCTGCTTCTGTTATTTTTTTTTCTCTTTCAGGAGATTTAGGTCCATTAATTTTTAAATATTTTATTTCTCTTTGCCGATGTTTCGCATTTGCATACATGCTTCTTCAGGGCTACAATGAAAACTACATCTGTATCTACAAAATACCCTGCAAGCCACCTCAGGGGTGTGTGGCAGGGGGTGAGTAATCACCAACATGCATTACACTATACCCTAAAGTTAGTGTAACTACGACTAATTATGCATTAGCATAAATCGCTAATGCTTGTCACGAGGCGAAGCCTCACAAGCATGCAACACTACACTACAGATGTCATCAAAATGGAGAGTGACCGTCAATATACATGCATTATACAACTACACAGATGGACAGGGACTCAAGACCCATGTAGAAAACATGCTAGGCGTGCTGTTAGTATGTACTAGGTAACAGATAAGGATTCCAGTATTAGGGGTACTACTACTACTAAGAGCTACACTACCTAACGACAAACCTAGATAAAAGTCTCATGGCAGTTATTATGGTCCCTTATCGTTCGTGGGAAAAAAGACATCTTAAATCTATCCGTTATGCAGTCTAGTTCACTAATTTTACTCTCATGATCTGATCTACCGTAGTATGTCGGATTTCGTAAAATATTATCAACGTCGTCAGAGAATAGACCGGTTTGGAACTTACGTAATAGATTGTCTAAATTTTATTTATAACTATTGGGTGTATGGTACAACAATTGAATATGGCTTACAATTTTGTTGCACAGCTATGTTAAAAGTGTATATAAATGTGATTTTACTACCCTATAATGCTATAACAGCACTTAATTTTATTTTTGAAGACACCTACATTTACAAAAATTAACCAACACACAATCAATTAGCAACGATTGTAGACATTAAACTATAAATTCAGAAGGAACTCTCTCTCTGAGGTAACTATTGTAAAATATTAAATTTTTTTGTTTTTTTGTGATTCCTTACTCCTCACCAGAGGTCACCAGCATTCTTACTACGGTTAACTGGAAATCGTGTGAACGCTAGTAGGTTAGAGCCACCATGTTAACCATCATTCAACCCTAGTAATGTAGACTTTTTAACATAGCTATGCACCAAAATTGTAAACCATATTCAATGGAATTTCAATACGGCCAATAATATTCATTGTAGTCCTGAAGAAGCATGTATGAAAATGCGAAACGTCGGTAAATAGAAATTAAATATTTTAAGAAATAATGAACCTGTAACTGCTGATAAAGAAAAAAATTACATAATGATACGTCATCAAGAGGAATCGTCTAGTTGTGTTTGTGTGATTTCATTAGGGATGGGCCAGTAAAAAAAATATATCGATAGATATCGTATCAATATTTAAAACATGTATCGATAGTTATCGAGCAAAAATTATCGATACTTTGATATATCGATAATTTTGTCAAAACAAGTGGTTCCTTAAAGTTTCACCAAAATATATAAAAAATGTTGAAGTAAAATTTGGAAAATTATGGACATGTAAAAGTAATTAAAAATCTTTTATTTTTTTATTTTTACAATCAATTTTAATCAATCAAACCAGTATTTGTCTGATATTGACATCAGAAGATCTGTCTGTTTTACATGTTCCCCTGTTAATCTACTCCTGTTGTCCGGTACCACGAAGTTAACTGCAGAAGCCACTCTCTCGGATGGAACAGATGAGGCTTGGCATATTAAGTACTTCAGCGCGATTTCCGAAAGAACCGGTGTGAAGAGTCGGGAGTTCACCCAAAACTTTATTGGATCTGATTTCCTCTCCAGTAGTGGTTGGTCCAGATACTGCTTCAGCTCATTAGGGACAGAGCCAGAGCTAGGAACCTCTTGCGTAGTAGTGCTAAGAGATAATAGGTGTTCATGTCTGGACCAAATTGAAATTCTATCTGCGTTTTCTCGTTCTATTTGTGCAGATCGTACTTCTGGAGAACGTTGTCCCATTCGCCTATGTTCTAAGCGAATATCATCACTTATTTTCGCAATAGCACTAGACACCGCAGATGGAGAAACAACTTTACAATGGTGACGTGCTACACAAATATATCGGGCTACACAAATAAATTTGATACTCGGAAAAACAATCAATTTTTGATATATCGACATGAAAAATAATGACGATAATTATCGATAGATTTTAAAATATATATCGAGTTTTTGATATATCGATATTTTTTGCCCAAGCCTAGATTTCATATTCCTCACCAGATGTCAAAAGTATTTCTAATACGGTTAACTGGAAATCGTGTGAACGCAAGTAAATTATAGAGCCGCCATGCTAACCATCATTCAACCCTGGTATTGTAAACGGGGCATTAACAAGCTCTGTTGAGTTATTTACTATAGCCATAGTTAATTTGGCATTGGAGAGCCGATAGATATGAAAAGGTAGGTTCCCGCTCCACATCCGGCATTCTCTTGAAACACTCGAATCGCTTGCTTGCTTGTGATTGTATTTGGATCTAAGAATCGGATGTAAAATAAGTACATATCGTATTTGTTTTCATTACTAATACATAATTGAATTCGAATTTTTCATCGGATGTGATAACACCCTTCACATGGTGCGATTTTAGGTATATTGAATTTAATTCGATCATCTGCACTAAAGTACGCATTATGTAAAAGGGGCTTTAGTGGATCAAAGTGAGTTTGGGTGAGAAGTAACTATGCATGAAATACTATGAATTTGGTGCCATTATGAAGTAAAATATGTCATATTTATAATGATACCAAACTATCAGCATGCTTCATCGCACCTCTTTTCGAGATATTGAGCAAATAAATATGAGCAGTCTTTCATGGGATATGGTACCGCTGTACTTATCCCTCCTTTGCCAAGTTTAACATTTGCTTTTCTCTCCAAGACCTAATTTGCTTTTCTCTCCAAGCAGCTCAAATTCTACATCCTGAGCCCTCATTCATGAAGGATTCGGAATACACAATCGCGAAATTTTGACGTGACAGCCTGGAAAAATCTCAATTGCCTCATTAAAAATAGTTGATTTACGTCCGAACTATGATGTCACAACAACGAAATTGGCAAAGGCCGGTTTCCAGTTAAGGTATACCACCTTAGTATACATCATGCACTACATTCAGTACGACCCTGAGCCATTCTTGCGAAGGGGAGCGAAAAACTAGCGCTTGTACGTACTTGAGGTCAAAAATATGCCAAACAACTGACGGCAACCGTCACTTTTTCATATCTCGGGAAAACTACAATGTATGAAATTATATTAAGCCACGCTGGAGAATAATAACAGTTCTTGAACTTTATAATGGCAGATTAATTAACATTTGTATTCAAATTTGCCCTCATGATCTCTCACGAAGTTCGCAACCCTTGCGACAACGGACGCCATGATGAATTAGTACGACTGGTGCTACAGGTAACAGAACAGCTAATTAAAGCTAGATTTCGATTAAAGAGCTGCGATCAGCGATTAAAGAGGGCGATTCTAAACTAAAATTATAAACTAACAAAAACTGCCCTACACCTAATAAAGTCTACGGTGTTGTAAGTTTTAAACGAAACTAAACAGAATAACTAAAATACAAAAGAAACACTAAAAAAACGGCAAGCTAATAGTCTTAAAAGCCCATTTACAACCAAAACCTAAAAATTCAAAAGTAAGCAACAAATAGCTTTATGATTTTAGACGAAGCTCCCGTACCTTTGGGAAACTGTACATGGATTTAGTTAATATTATTTAAGATTTATTTTACATAATGTCTGTCGGACATCATTTCGTGGCCTCCGTGTACATGCCTACTGCATGGAACTTCTTAGGATGTCATTTACATGGCATCCTATGAACAACCAAAGGATGTCCATAAGGGACTTTAGATGCTAAATGGACATCATGTGGTGGCTGTGTATCACTTTAAACAGACGTATCAATAATACAAAAAAAAGGAAAGAACTGGACAAGGACAATATAAAATTCTAATTGAAGCTATCAACTACTCGATCACAAGTGCAATAAACTGCTCAGTCTAACACGAATCGTAATCTACCATAAAGGAAAAATTAAAAGAAGTACTATGAACAAAAGTTAAAAATATGTGCTTTATACTGCTAAAAGACACGGATAAATACACAATCACAAATTCAAAAATTGCTCAGTCCAACACGAATCGTTATCTACTAAAAAGGAAAATTTGATACAAACACAATGAACAAAAGCTAAAAGTTAAACTACGAAAATATTGAGGAAATGTATTATTGTCGCAATCCAATTTTCAAACAGCACTAGTCATGAAGGTCATGTGTTCAAAATATTATCGTATTTCGCATTTCCCTTATCCTTCGTTTGCTTCGAGCTCAGTAGATGGCGACACTTGCGAAGTTTGTCCAAACTCAAGCTCCCTTTTTATTAACTGCCCAAAATTTAGGCACCCAAATCTATGCTCACGGTGCTCCCTAATGCCTATAAAGTTTGAACACCGCTTTAAGCTTTTCTCTTACTAGCCCTTTCGTGGTCGTGAAGTTGGTCCAAAGGTTGGAATTCTGACGTCACTTCCTGAATTTGGGTAAAATTACGTACGGCTAGTATAGGTATAGCGAAACTTGGTGGTACTCACTAGCGGAGGATTAGTGGACACTGACCGTAAACCAAGCGTTGATGAGTGGGCAAAATTATTTATCGAAGGACTCCCACAGGATCCTCTGGAAAAAGGCTCGGCCGCTTCATCCCACATCTCGTGTATGCTTTCCTCTCCTTTGCGTCATGTTCTTCACAAGCGAGTGCCACCAAGTTTCGCTACACCTATACGCCTTAACATGGAGCGGAACACAGCCAAAGTTTGTTAATGCCGAAGCCTTTCTGAATAAGGTACCTCATCCAGGCAAATCATTACGTCACCAAGACAAATAAATCTTCGACTTGACTCTCATCCAGTGGCGCGCGGACTGTCTTTCTGTATCCACTATATATATTTCAAGTCGAATTCTCCCACTTGATACCCGTGGAATAACCTATTCAGGTAGCGCTTGGGTTCAATAATTCTTTCCCCGCCGTGTTGGTAGTAAATTGAGAGCCCTGAACCCATCTGAAATGCCTAATCTTTATTCTACCTTGCTCTCTTCGTTACTGGACGGTATCCCATCGTTGTCTCCCTGGTGAACTGCCTTGATGCATTTTTTTCCTCGTAATACTTCTCTACAAAGCTAAAGGATCTTACCGAATGAGAAAATTCAAAAAAATTCCTCGTGCTGCGGTACATCACTGTCGGTCAATACTTTCTAAAGGATTCCCGAACCGCACTTGCTCATGCTCCCGAGACTCGCCAATTATGCCTTCTTAGGAGGTCTTTCGTGTTTTCCAATCTCGCTAATGGAGTGCGGAAGGTAGGGCAGGGTGAATAATTATGCTGGGAGAGAGAAACTCGTTGAAATGGTCCGGGGTAAAGGGCCGACGAGACTTGTCGGTCGTTATCGCATGAGGCGCGAGAATACTGTGGTGACCGTATGTAAGAGCAGAGAACATTGCCACTCACCGGATACCTAAGGCTGGAGCGATTGTTATCTATTGTACGGATTCGCGCGAGACTTTGTATACGTGTTCCCGTCAGTATATCTATAGATAGGAATAAGCGAAAAAATTGCATTTTGCCGATTTGGTTTTTTGCAATTCAATGCTATTTTAACACGTAGCCTTATGGCACATGAGATATACTTCGTAATAATTCGATTACGTACCTATGTTTACATTTTTTTATAAATGCAAAATAATACATTTCATATTGTTAGAATGGTTGCTAACAAATATCAAGGTGTCACGCTGAGTCAAGATTCGTTATAACATATTTAAATGTAATTTTCGCCTAAATTTCGAATAAAGCGCCTAAAACTCGTCACAACATGCTTTCACTGCGGCAGAAATGTAAAATATAATTATTGTATAATTTCCATTACTGCATATATATGGTGAGTTCCACCACATAAACTGGTGTACTAAAATGGAATGTGGCCCTAACATTTTTTTCGACATACTTGAAAAATCATGTCAATGTGGACTTAATAACCCACGATTACCGTTCCAGCCACCTTAACTCGAGACTCTGAAGGTGTTGTAAAATGGTCCTTCTTAAGGAATACACAAGAACAGGTCTGTAAAAGTGTATAGTTAAACTTACGAGCCGCAAGTGGATCAATATCTAAAATAGGGTGTTCAGTAAGCCTGACGATGTCGTAGAGCAAATGAGGCAAAGCTTCAAAAATCACTTTAAAACTTTCTGAATTCATATAAATTTATTCACACGGATTACAGAGCTGATTTTGGAGTCATTTTTAATAAAATAAATCAATTGTTTTACCTTATTGTTGGTTAAGTCCATTGTGATTTCCATTCCAAAGTTGTGAAGTACTTTTTGAAGTACCCTGTAGAATTTCCTTTCTGACTTTTAAAACAGCAGGTAATTTTCCGTAGTGTGAATGGAAGATTTCACCGCAAAAGATCTACACCAACGGCGACGAGTGTATCCGTAACTATCGAGACAAACGAACCTAAGCAAGCCGTTTTACTGCAAGGAAACGTTTGTTTTCTGACGAAGAAAGTCCTTTACAAAGAGGTAATAAGGTGTGCATACGGTTCGTGTAAAAGCGACGCAAGGTGCCGAATATGGAGGGAGTGAAGTTTACTTTCTCCCCGAAACCTTCAGAGAATATAACTTAGAGCAACATTTGAGCTAATGTCTGTGGCTGCAGAGACTTTTTACGCAAAGATTGAACGCTAAACGCCTGTTTATGCTCTAAATAAGCATTTGGTCGGTGGAAGGGCACCAACCTAACACTTAATCCCCACGCCATCCCCATGGTAACCAAAGTAAATAAATGTGAAGCAGTATTACTGTCTCGAATTAATGTAATTCTATTTGCTGGAAGTCATGTCATTCCCATGCCGTATTTTGAAGTATCGGTCATGTACGAATACTACTTTCAAGTCTGGTTTTCTTGAGACGCCGGCATTCCAGCCACCGTTGTAGTCGTTGCGTAGAATGGTCTTCTATTTTGCGAAAGATAAATTTAGCTTCGTCTTCTTCTGTCAAAGACATCACAAACCGCGAACAAGTACTAACCTATCTATACAAATCAGCAAAGAAAGTCAGTGATTTTTTCTCAAAACCCCCTTGATCAAAAGTCTCGACGCGACGCGTTTGTTCCGACAGTGTCTACCAATTTTTCCCGTTCTTTAGCGTCGCGTGACGTAACTTGCGAAATTATCCATATCAGACGCTCCCTTTTCGATTAGTGATGACAGTTTGAAAAGCGCTTGCGGACCAATGAGTTTCCCCGCATAAACGCTGGTCGAAGTGAAGGCTGGTCGAAGCGGGCTGGTCGAAGAACTATCATACTTGTAATCTTCTATCGGCAAAATCAGCTCAGCCTATCGTCCTGTTATCTGAATCTTAGAAATATGCATTATAATATAGGATATTTTGGTGATCAAACCCAATGGTGTATTCTTTAATTTAGTTCTAGCCTAATAGAAGTCCGAAGAGTGACATGGATTAGTTTACAATCAACAACGTGTGGAAGAATGTTAAATACAGCCAGCCTTCAGCTAAATCACTAGAATGTCATTCGCAAAGCGGCCATATTTACCCATACTCACAGTCGCTTGACAACACTAACATAGTATTCAGACATCAACATGAAGTTTTATGTGACTTATGATGATAGAACTTGTCCCCTACTTGCTCCCCTACAACTGACGAAAGGAGCAGGATCGAGGATTGGGGAAAAAGTTACTTTCCCTGTACCTACAGGAAATATCTGTGCTGATGAGGCTTTGGGCGAGTTGTGTTGCGATTGGAGAATGTTTAGTTCAAACCAAGGGTCTGACACTCACATAACTCTATTGGTTATACATTTCACCCAGAGCATTCTAGTGGTCAGGCGCTAACTAACAGCGCGACAGGTATACTCTTTAATTGAATATTTTGCAGATTTATGTAGGAAATCAGCTATTTCTTTTTCAGGGGAAACTTAAAAAGGCAATTGTATAATCAATTTATACATCTTGAAAAATTCTGGAACCAGATTGCAGCGCAATAATACCGTCCCGTCCATCTCTTGGCGTTTTCGTAGTGTACTTTCTCGACCATCTTCCTTGTTTACTTACGGCTGCGATTGCGATGTCTCGTGTGGTCCCAGGCGTATTTTAAATGTACGCTGATAAACGTCTTACAACAAAAGGAATTATTACGGCATTTTTCACAAAAAATAAATTATTTATGGCAAACGCATACACTATCTTTTTCACTCATACGTATTTTTCCATTTGCGCCTGAAACAATTGGCGCTAGTAGTAATCCATACGAGATATCGCAATTCCGTCAGACCCTTGGTCCAAACGTTTCGCTCGCGTTGCAGCAAGCGTCTTCAGGAGCGAAGCGATTGTTGCTGTTATATCATCGTCTTACGCATGGGAGAGCTTCAAAGGTTGGATCTCTATACTTAACTCTTTTGTCATTGGTTGAGGTGACTAGTTTTGCGTCTCGCTGCTTCCTTTGTCATCGTCACGATTGGTCTCGGCGGAGTCCGCTGCGTCAAGTTGTCCGGCCAGCAGGCGTTTCCAGGAGTGGGAAAGTTGATAGCCATCGTCACGATTAAAAATATTAGCCCGTTTCGCGATATCTATAGACTCCGGTGTAGATAAAATTCTTGACTAGCTAACACCTTTGCTTTCTCGAATTCTATTTAATGCCTGGATTCCGACATAAAGTGTTCGGAAATACCCCGTAGAACTACATTTCATGACTAATTTCACGCTCTTCGGTGATTGGAAACCAGAATGATTGGACATTTGTCACTAATAATATTATTCTTTTATTTTTTTCTGGAGAAATATTTCTATTAATTTTTAAATTATTTTATTTCTCTTTACAGACGTTTCGCATTTTTATACCTGCTTCTTCGGGGCTCAGAGAGAGTTCCTTCTGAATTCAGAAGCATGTATGTCTGAATTCAGAAGGAACTCTATCTGAGCCCTGAAGAAGCATATATAAAAATGCGAAACGTCTGTAAAGATAAACAAAATAATTTAAAAATTAATAGACCTATATCTCCTGAAAGTAGAAAAAAAATAATTACATAACATATAAGAGGGCATGAAAAGGAATCATCTAAATAATAATATTGTTTATTTTTTTGGCAAAAATTGCCCCGACTGAATCCTTACTTGTTTGATGATGAACAGGCAAAATGATAAGTCCGATGGAGAGGTTAGTTAGTAGATATAAAGCAGTATGAATTAGATTTAAACGCAGTTTTGAATAAGTTGGGGATATCTAACATAAACTGGTTTACAACCCATGTAAAACTGATCTACTTTTTGTTTAATTTTCAAGTCAGTTTTAAATCAGGTATAAATGATGTGAGAAAATCAGAAGTAAATCATTTGTGATTGCAAAAATTATCTCTCGTTGTAGTATTACATTGGCCTTTTTCCTTGATGGGATTTTACCAGTTCTTACTCGTTCGGTTGGATTTTCCTCTTTAAAAAAGTTATAACTTTCCTTGGACGGAAGTTCTCATGCTTCTAAAAAAATCGATGATGACGGATCGGATTATCGAAAGCGATCGAAATGTTTGCGTTGTTCATTAACTATCAACGTTGAGCGCGGTATGGTCATCGTAATACGTCATGTCTGCCGATGATGCCCAGTGATTTCTCTAAGGAGTTTCCGCTTCCCGTAAGAGGAATTCTGGGAAACCATAATCATTTCTCATGATAAATTAGCACTGATTGGCCTTGCGGAATCTTGTGGATCCGGTTCGATTTTTTTCCATGTCTTCCCTTTCAATTATGACGTTTTGCAGTTTGACGTTTCTTTTGACTTGCAATTTGACGTTTCGATATGGCGTTTTAACGCAGTGAGTAATTTTCCGTTTAGTGACTTTCTGATACTTCCATCTCAACTAATGATGACGGTTTGGATTACCATGAGCAATTTTATGCTTGCGTTAGTCAACTTCTATCTATTTTCAGCTGTTTGGTACTTTGAGATTCCTACAATATGTTATAATCAAACTTTCACATTCCAAAATCAATTGAATTACTTGACTATGGTTTTTATTTGTTGTGCTTCGTAAAAGATCCTCAAACGAATAGTGTGATGGCATCTCGAAATTATGAAGAGGAGAACATTAAATGTGAATTTCCTATCCAGCGATTACATCCATTATTTACTGTAGGTCATTCACTGCAACGCGCAAAAGAAATCTTGAGGAATGTTTGTGCCTTTGCTTCCCGGATTGATTAAAGGATAGATACAGTTAACTATTAGTTCGTTGCAACAGCTCTGGTAAATTCACTCATAAAACAAATTAGCTATTAACAGACATAGGAGGTCAGTTTCGCCATTCAGGATAGCTATAGGCTAAGTTTGTTATGGGAAGGATTGTCTTGGGAGTGAAGAAAGGGTTGGGAGAATCCCTGCGTCAGTGTTAGCCTACTGTTAACGAAATGCGGTAAGAGAACCACGGTGTAATGTCCCATTTGACGGACGGAGTTCTGTACTTGGCTTGTCATCCACAAGATCATCAAGTAGGGATGGGATATCCACCGAAAAATCTTCGCCACGGCTAACGGGGTGGAAATTCAGGAAGTGAAATCACATCAGGCGTCACTTCGTAAAATCATACGACATTCATGATGAAATTAAGTTAAAACTTTGCACTGCTTTCACGCTACTTTATTCAATAATAAGACCTATGTTTCGATAATTGGTGTATTTGTCAAGGAGCAAAACAATAGAATAGCGAGACGTTTTATGTCCCAGGGTGTCCGCTAGCCTGAAAAACCGGTAAAACCTGGAATACTCAGGGAATTTCGGTCTTCTGGAAAACTCAGGGAATTTGGCGAGTGTTCTGGAAAAATCTGTTTTTGTCGAAAATTTGGAGATCACGTTTCCTTCGCTGCGTAATGCGTAGAGTTAAGTAGTTGCAGTCCCTACAGTGATGGTGGCAGAAGGCAAGGCGTTCACTGAATAAATGTGAAGGCTTTTATGCCTGGTCTACAATGGATGTAAGCCGTAAGACGTATACCGTAAGACGTGTAAACCGTAAGGGATTTCTTAGGACAGTCTCTCTCCAATGGGAGACGTAAGCCATGAGGCGAAATTCAAAATGAGAGAGCAGACGGGAAACAGTTGAGTTCCGATATCATGCCCCGTCATCGTGGCTTGTGCTTTCATAATGATTTTTTCACTTAATGAATAATTTTACCGCGTAATTTTTCGAAATTTCTTTTATCTAAACTCTCAACGACTTTTTGTAACGCTCTCTTTGTCTCTGCTTGAATCTTTCAATGTTTTAAATCAGATCTAGCGACCTGAGACAAACGTAATGCCAGTATTACCCAGTTGTATTAACTTGTATAATTTCTATATTCTTATGTGCTAGTTAACACCAAGCATTCACATTCAATAAAATTAAATATAAGATGAAGCTTTTGCTTAATTTTCATCCTGTTATTTGTTTATTGATGCCATTCCTTTCCCGTAGCTTTCGCATCTTGGATATACGACTATGCTCAATTGTATTATCTACCACCCACTTGCGGTTTGGTGAGACACTGCACTGACACCAGTCGTGGTCAAGATGCTCTCACATTGGCTAGACGTTAGCCGTTAGGATGGGACTTCACCATCATTCCTTCGACACACGTCTTATGGCTTACGTCTATTGTAGACCAGGCATTATGCTGGTTGCGTGCAAGCGGCGGCGTCCGGCGAAAACCAGACCAAAGTGTTGAATTCTCGCGACGCGGACGCTCACAAAGCAGATGTGTTCAGAATCAGAAGTGACAAAGGCCTCTTCCAACCAACTACTCTGCCTCCTTATTACCTCAAGTAATATGCTCTCCTCACACACCATACGAAGCACTTCCTCGTTCGTCTTCCTTTCCATCCATCGCACTATCTTCATTCTCCTTCACACCCGCATCTCAAACGCCCGCAGTATGTTCTCGTCTTCCTTTCTCAATAGCCCACGTTTCTGCCGCATACAACATTAAAAGACTCAGTATTGCGCTCTTTTTCAACCTTTTCTTTACGTTCTTACCCAAGGTTCCCGACATCATTTCCCCCTTATTGCTGAATGCCTTCATCGCTGGTGTAATTCTCCTTCTGCCGTCTCTGCTACTGTACCCCCTTTTCTTCCAACGTACTACCCAAATTATTAAATGGCTCTACTTTCTCCAGTTTTTTCCTTGCTTATTTTATGACCAGCCTTGATTTCTTCGTCCTGGAAAATCTCATTACTTTTATCTCCCATTGACTAATCTTCATTCTGTATTTCATGAAATGATTTTGTAATCTACACCACATAATAATACAAAGGTGGCGAGGAAGACGAACGAGGAGGTATTGGATATGGTTGGAGAGGAGAGGAAGCAGGTGGCGGAGGTTAGGAGAGAAGGCAGAAGGGATGGGTGGAGGAAGGCTTGAGAGGATAGGGCATGTTGAAGAGGGTGTTAGAGGGGAGAACATTGAGGAAGCGTGAAAGAGGGAGGAAGAGGATAGAAATTCTGGACGAAATAAGGAGAGGTAATGGATATGAGGAATTTAAGAGAGATCTGATGGCGAGCCATCTATAGGAGGGAAGTGAGATGATGTCCCAAATTTTGGAATGTTAGGATAAGGACTGTCCTAAAACCTTTTAATCGGCTGGTAATGAAATGAAAAGTAATACAAAATATATTTCGCCCTTTTCTTACTAATTGTAAGATGACGTTACGGTGGCGTACGGAGTCCCCTATCGGACAATGCTAGAAATTCTTCTCCACTGAAAAAATAATCAGGAGATTTAAAATATGTAAATTCCTAATAATAATAAATATTAGAACCCCGGATTCAATCCCTCCTATTCCTGAACGATTCTTCATATTCCTCGAATCTCATGCTAGCTCAAATCTTCTCCTAATGCCCCTACGGCTGTGTCAAATTTCCTCTGTGCAGAAATTATTCTATTTACAGGCATGTCGGAATCCCTTGGTACTTCTTTTCTCTTGGAGATTCCGTAAGCGTCTCGCAAAACGTCTCTAATACGACATGGACGCTAATTTCCCGACTAAACCCCCGACGCCGTCGTGACCGCTTCGTTAGCACGACCCACATGACGCATTTCCCCGCAGGTTGATTAACCTCGTGATGAGTCCACCACCGATGATATTCCCGGAGTCTCCCAATCTTAAATAAATATTTAAGATTTTGTGCGGCATTTTCCATTAAGGATTGGTCTATACCCTGGATTGATTACTGGCGGATTCGATTGCTGCGATAGAGGCATAGGTACATACATAGATGTGATTTTTTTCACGTACGATGCGACTCCGAGGAAGTTCATGATTATGTAACGAGTTTCCTGTATCTTGGGAGCGTGATAGTCTTAGCATAATCTTCTTTACTTGATTCCTAATGTCTTTACTTGGAAAATTCAGATCAGGCGAGTTTCAGTGCGACACTGAGGATATTATTAATACCTCGCGCTGTATTTCTGCAACTGATAAGAGGGGGCAAAATAGGATAAATACACTGTTAAACTGATTGGCACAAAGGTTACTGGCTTTTAATCCCACTGTATTCACAGACTTTCCTATGACACGTCAATTGCACGATAATGGAACAATTAAAGTGGTGGGGGTGATTTTATGTTTCTCAATTAATTAATTGAATTATAATATTTTTGCTTTCCGGAAGATTCTGGTGGTCCGTATGTCCCAGCGATGCTGATAAGCCACTCTTGCCTTACCATCAGGTTTCCCTGGGGCCGTACCCGCAGAACTGAACATAAACACCCTTGTATCGGGTGGAGAAAATCCAACCCAGATGAGATTAGAACCCGCGACCCCAGAATTGGCAGGCGTGCAATTTACCGTGGGGATGATGGGGTAAAATTCCGGGGTAATTCAAACTGTTTATATCCAAAACCCACTTGATGCATGTCTGATGATACGAGAGTAAATTACACAGATTCGTCGCACTTATACCTTTATATTAATTGCTTGATAACCGCGAAGAACGTCTCATAAGGAGAAAATAATTGCGCACAAAGGTACTCTACAGTCTCTTAGCTTACCTCGCTGAAAATCCCATTTTCGGCAGTGAAAAGACTTGAATGAGTGTAGCTTGATTACACTGATTTCCGATCAATTTCAAGTGGGAAACTTAACGGGGGGCGTATTGTTGGTTGCAAATATGTAATTGGAGCGTGAATTAAAAGCTCTTGGGTATACATTGACAGATAACTGCATGCCCTACTGAGGAAAACCGGCTGTAACCGAGGGATTTTCATATCCCGTTGAAAAACCACAAAAATACACGGACAAATTATGGAAAATAAGAAAGATTTAAGCAAGTTTTAAGGCACGTTCCCCTCACTAATTGACGTAGTGTGGAATCAGGGCGCATTGCGGTCTTTGAAGTCCGTCCCACCGCAGAGTCACGGCCTTCACTTGCTTCTGCCTCCGGTCTTGGAGGTGATGGATAGATCTGTGACTCGGAAGGCGTTCGGCGGCACTAGCCGACGGTAGATTGAGCCGTTCACCGGCCTCTTTCAAAGCACGTGAAAGCTTTCACCAACGTCCGCCTCGATGCGAACTGCTCTTACTTCTAGGAATATGCGGTATTGTGGATGTATTTGCGGATGTACAGAATCGATTAGTTATAGAATGCTTAGGGAATACTGGATGGGGTTGTGAGGAATGGAGGGTGATAGAAGAAATTAGGAGGATGCAGCAGAATAGGCTGGAGAACGTCTTGAGGGATAACGGAATGCTGAAGAGGGTGGTACAGGGGATATGAGAGATAATTTTACTAAAACACTTCAAAAATAAACGTGCAATCTACTTGGATATCGGAATAATCATACAATAAGTATCGATCCTAGTATCGTATCTAATCAAGGTATCGATATACAACCCGATATCGAATTTGATATATTCCTGGGCCTGAAACGGGACTAGGGAAATAGAATTTCCCAGTCTTTCAGGATGATTCATAGATATAATTATTTGACTTGAATGATTTTAACCAATAAATTATCTCTTTAAAAACGCAATTTAATCAGCCTTACTAAAAAAGAACTGTTATTTTTATATGCTATTTTATATCTTTCTGGTACTTAAATTCCCTTGCGAGTACTCTAAAATTAAGAATAATGACATTAAAAAAGTACTCTGATAATGTCTTGAAGATCTCATTTTAAAAAAGGTTTATAAATACAAGAAGGGCCTCAGAGAGTACTTAGTACAACCAGATAATTTTATTAAAATATGTACTTCAAAAATGCTTGAACAATGCATTCACGTTAATTTTTTTCAATCTGAGAGTTTTGTTCGTTAATTGATAGCCGATACAATCAGCGGAGTATAGGCATGAGTAAAATATCATGGTTAGTATCGATTAGTTATCTAATCCTTAGGGAATATTGGATGGGGCTGTGAGGAAAGGATGGTGATAGAATAATTTATAAGGATGCAGCAGAATAGGCTGGAGGATGTCTTGAGGGATAACTGAATGCTGAAGAGGGTGATATGGGGGATGAATGTTGGCTATATGCGAGGGATAGGAATGTTTTACGATTACTTTGACGAGAGGCAGTAGCTGCAAAGACTTTCGAGGGATTTAATCTAGGAAAATAGACAGTGTTCTTCGGGAAACGTAAGATAAAACGTACCAAGGCTGGGGATTATATTAGGCGTACTATTCTTGCTCAACTACCGTTTATATATGTAGTATAATATCTACGGTGATGATGAAACCTCAGTCATTTGGGGTTTAAAATATATAAGTTCCCCATTTATTATTACTATTACGGTAATATACCGATTAAGATAGGTTTAAATGGAAGAGAGTAGAAACTCTATAGATTTATTTCAGGCATCCGCTTCTACCTGCTTATATGATTTCTTTTTTTTATCCTATTCTTGTTCTCTTTTCTCAGAGTCCAGGTTTTTGCACCATACATCACTACACTCTATTTAAACTATTACCCTACCTTTTTTTTACTAAGTCAAATTGTGAGGTACGCAAAAATCAACTATATAAAAGGCTACGCGAACGTACGTATGATTCAGTTGCTGGGTGTAGTGATTCTGATGTGCGCCAATAGATGGAAAGCAAACTCCCATATACGTTCTCCACTAACTGACACTCTGTGAAGGGCGAAAGTATGCATTTTTCAAAATAAACGCATCATTTTAAAAAATTCAATAATTCTAATGTACTGTCAAGGAGATTTTAAAATTTATTTTAATTATTATTTATTAATAATTAAACCACCCATTAATTTATATTTAATTATTTACTTTATTCATCACTTTTTGTTCCTATTTCGCCAACATTTTAGCTGGATTCATCAGACTTTTCAACTACTTCAAGACATAATGAAAGAACGAAATGGTTAGCTGATGGGAAAGTGGAGAGGAATCTTAAGTCTTGTAAACACTGTTGATGATGATTATTAGGTGCTAGTGGAGTAAATGCAGCTAGCATTTACCCCGCTATACCCCATAGCTAACAAAGGCTATGAGTTTCTTCGAGTGCACAAGCCCTGAATATGCCGCGTAGGAGTTGAATCACTAATTATTTCGCCCACGCAATAGGGCACACCCCGGGGTCATATTTTCTTCGGGAGCCTTATGCAAACGAAGTTGACTTCTCCAACTCCAAACATTACTCAGGTGCTGGTCACCTGAATCCTCCAGCTCATCATTCACAAAGAGAAAACGTGCACTCAAATATCCCGGAATGTATGTCAAGTTTTCTAGAGATGATGCCGTTCCCTCCCCAATGCCAAATGAAGTAAAAAATGTACCTCCAGTGCGAACTTCGACACGGAACGTACGGGCTTGAATTTATTGGAATATTTGTCCCTGTTTCAAATGGAAAGAGGACTGTGCAATGTAGTCAACCCGTCGAGGACATGGGTAACCGAGAAACTCCCTCATATTTTGATGAAGTGCTTCCTTATATCCATATCTGTGCTGCTTGCAGTTAGAAGACTCTTCTTCTGATGTAATGCCTCCTTTGCTTTGCTGC
Source organism: Pyrrhosoma nymphula (assembly GCA_963573305.1). Taxonomy (NCBI): domain Eukaryota; kingdom Metazoa; phylum Arthropoda; class Insecta; order Odonata; family Coenagrionidae; genus Pyrrhosoma; species Pyrrhosoma nymphula. The sequence goes on along the minus strand of OY754334.1, from coordinate 81,635,398 downwards.
TCAATATGTTAGTTTAAAGTGTTGTATCTTTAACAAAAAATGTAGAACGTATCACCATATCACCATAGACCAAATTGATATAATATTTATTGATTCTACCTGTCATCATACATAATTAATATTCACTTTACAAAAGTGAAGAATTTTTTGGCTACCCCAAAGTGTAATATCTGTGCTAGGGTAACCATATACCAGTAAATAATAGCCCATTATTTAACCGAAATTCATGTATGATTGCTGTTTCAATGATTATTTTCAAAGGGCAATTTTCCAAAGGTATTAAACATGATTTCAGTATCATCAACATCAAATAATAAATTTATTGCCGTTTCCTTTTTTTCTGACTCTTTTCTAATTTCCATTAAAACATACATTTAACCGGTCGAGTACTACAATGAATGAATAATTATCCATTAATATAAGATTTAAATTCTTTTCGTTTTCACATGTGCTGTTTATGGTATTTTAACCTAAAGTGTATCGTAATTCTGTGATTAGGTGCTCCCATCATAGTAAGCACGCAATTGTGATGGGTGTTTGAATTAATTAGGCACCAATTTGATCGCTAAGTTTAGTTTTTTCTCAAGTCATATTCATAAAAGGCGCACGATTTTATTATAAGAGCTACCGGTGGATTCAATCGCCGAAATAACTTATGGGTTTCGTTCTTTAAGCAAAGGTGGTAAATGTCACATCCTCGGGATGAAATGTTGCCAAAAGTTTTCTCAAGGCACCGTTTTCATCGTAGCCCATGTATTCTTATAAATCATTCAAGTCTCTCAAGCTAACTCATCACCAAATCAAATCTTCACAATGCATGATGAGTTCATTCACACCCCTACGTGCGTCCATTAACATACATCGTGCCTATTAGGATAGTAATGTAATCCGTTATAATCGTTTATGCACTCAATTCGGTACTCTTTTGCTATAATCTTTCCCCACCGCCATAGTGGATACATTCTTTTGATAATAGGCGATCATGACGCCATTGATTGGAATTCAAATGAGGGCAATAAAGTTCCAAGATGAATGCGACGGCGACTTGATGTATGTAATTCAGCATATATGTATATGATTCATTCCTTTGTCTCTTTGACAGTGGAAATCCGAAGGAATAGTCACGTTTGAATCATTTTATTGCCGTGGGACCTAAATAATCATCATCAAGAATGGATTAACCGCAGTCTCCTTTTTCAGGCCCGAAATTTTAAATCAGTTTTACATATTTAGAATTGAAATTCTGAATTAGGCTTTCGCGGTGTTTCATGATGAAAGGCCGAAGGGCTGCCGGTGTTCCACCGCGTCGTTTGTCTGGTGATAACAACAGTTTCGTCCTCGTTCCAGAGGACATCTTCAGATCGAAGAGATTCGGTTCGAACGGCCCTTCAGCACTTCATATTTAGAATTGTGTGTTTGGTTCAGGGATGTGATCCGAAAAGGCAGTTCACGTCTAGTGCCGGACCTGGCACCAACTGACCAGTTACACTCTAGTTACAACTTCTTACAGTTAAATATAAATTGCAAAAATTATATTCGTCGTTTTGTTGCACTAGTCACGCTAGTAAAAATGGTTTTTTCATCGAAGTTATACGATATATATTAACCATTTTACATGGTTTACGCGCCATTGAAAGTGGTATATGTTTAGCTTTAAGAATTTAAAAACTATAGTGTTTCTGGTCAGCTAGTGCCATAAACCACCCTCGGTGAAGGGTTGGGTCGCCTTCGACGCCGAGGCTCGGACTCCGAGTTCGGGTGCCTCCTAGGCCCGGCCTTAAACGTGAAGTGCCTTTTCGGATCACATCCCTGGTTTGGATATGAAAAATATACCATTTTCATCATGGTAATTATGAAAAACTAATTTAAAATTTCGGGATTAAGAAAAGCGTTGGCTAAATGCAGTGGGTATGAGATAACTGAGAAGTGTTTGCGGTATGTGCTGGGAGGGATAGGGTACGAAATGAGTGAGTGATGAATGAGGAATAGGTGCTCCGGCAGAGCGTGCTTCGTTGGTTTGGCCATGCTGAGAGGAAGAATGAGAGTCGAATAACTAAGCAGATAAAAGTGGAGTGAATAGAGTGAAAAAACCAAATTTATGTGTTTTAGTTTAAGAGACAGGAAAGACTACATTGATTACTTGTATTTTAAGTGGGTCAGCTGCCTTTCTTACAAGAACAACCTGTGTAAAAATTGTCTCTTAATAGAGCAAGTCAGTAACATCAAGTATTTAGGTCTTGTTATTGATGAGAACTTGAGTTGGAAGCCTCATTTGCAAACACTAAAAAACTATATGAATATTGTATAAAGCAAGTTTTATCATTTAAGACAAATATGTAATCTACCTGTCCTAAAAATTGTGCATTATTCTATTGCACATTCTAAGCTGCAGTATGGGCTGAGTTGTTGGGGTGGAACCTACATCTCAAGTATGTACCCTGTTATAGTGGCACAAAAAAATAATCAGATTGGTAATGGGTGAAAAACAAAATGCTTCATCCTTTCCTTTATTTAAATTATTAGGTATACTACCCCTCAGGTAATTATTTATTTTCAGAGTATTACGATTGTTTTATGACAGAGGAGGGAATGTCACAGGTTTTGTGAATGTACCGTTTTATGGATTGAGGCCACGGAATAGAGTTAATGTTTCCAAACCTAATAATGAAGCCTTTAGGAGATTCTTTAGTTATTGTGCTCCCAACATATTTAACCGCCTACTAGCTCAGATTGCCTCATCTTAGTCGGTTAGAATATTTCTAAAAGAATTGAAAACATGGCTGCTCTCCGTTACAAATATTGAAGATTATATTTAACTTTAAGAGTAATCTGTGTAACTATGGAATGTATTTGATCAATTAGTGTTGTTGTATAACTTTATTTCCCATTGTTTCTTGGTGTATGATTGTGTGAACACAATTTAAAATTCAATTTAATATGCAACATGCTGACTCTACTGGAAAATGAATTGTAATATTTTTATGTTGTGGCCTCGCACTAGCCAGTTATATCTGGTAAATTTAAATGATGACAAACCCAACACAGGTTTTCTTTTACCTCATGGGTGTCTGTTGTTCCATATATCAATTGTAATCTAGTGTTTTTGTATGTATAAATTGTGGAATAAATACTACTACTACTAAATGAAATTGCACTTTGTATTTTCCACTAAACACAAATTCATACGGTGACGTGTACCAATTCCATAAAGTTACGCCGGAAACATTAGCTTTTAAGTACTTCTGATGGTACTAAACTGGTTAAATACAACGAAGGAACGTAGGTGGTTAAATTCTGAAGTGTTCACCCGCCAATTGGGACGCTACGGTGTTTGAAAGACGTCCAATCCCACGGTTTGTTTTCGCTGTTTGAAGCAGCGCAGCATTTTGTGGAAACTTGGGCTCCTCTGCGACATTATGCAACATTGATTCAGTAGTCGAGTCCCAGTCAGAGTTTCTTGAAGTGCAACGTTGGTCTCTCGATTTATGGACGGGCAATTTGAGTGATCCGATAAGAGAATCCAGCAGCGTTGGAAGGGACTAATTCGACCTTGGAGATTAATTAGGGAAATGGAACGACTGAAATGGAAATAGGGCACGGTGGATGCTTTGTTTCCTACCTCGAGAGTCACAGGCCGGTCTTAGTTAGAGGACTTTTATCAAATCCTCGTGTCCACGTCATTGTGTGTCCCAACGCAATTGGCCTTGTGGAGTGTGGATGTTTCCCCAGAGACTTCTTCTTTAACCCAACGATCCACCAACAGTGCATTTCCATTTGCGTGTGTTTTTAAGGTAGTTTTGACCGAGAAATCAGTCCACCTAGAATTTAATGAATTTGACCTCATTTTAAAGAAAATACTCCCATATTTCCAATGATATCAAAATATTAACCCTTTGCCGAACTACTTTTTGAGCAATTTGCCTGAAAATACAAGCTGTTTTACATGGGATAGATTACGGCTGTGAGCTCCAGAGGGAGAACATTGAGAAAATTAGGAAATTATAACACCTAGATGTCAACAAAAAACTGTGTAGTTTGTATGTTTTCTCAACTATTTATAAAAAATAATCTAGTGCTCACCGCAGTAATTTTTTACTGAATTTCAAAATAAAACCTGCTGTTTTGAAGGCTTTTAACCGTACGGCGTGAAAAAATGAGTCAAGTTAGAGACTTATGAGGATTCAATGAGGATATATTTATTTAATTACGGAGAATTTTGGTGATATATAACTATATTTTTGCGCCAAAATGTTACAATATTTACTTCATACTTCTTACAGGCGATGAAATTAAAAAAATATTGTTCGTATAGGTCTATATTATGACTAGGGAAATATCTCGCTCAATCTAGGTACTTTAAGGTCAGAAATCAGAATATTTGTCAAAAAAAGAGGAGTAAACGCATTTTCCCGTGTCACGAATTCACCTCAATTTTTTTACTGTGCCAATTCGTGATGGTGCAATATAATATGACTTATATGACGCATTGAGGAAGTAAGGGGAGTACAATGTGGATGTATCTGATTAGAGAGACATGAAGAAAAGATCTTCGGGTACAAAAAACACGATTCCCGTCAAATTCCTCAGATTTGCCTCAAATTTGTTGCTATGGTAATTCGTGAATGTGAAATGTAATATAGTGAATTGAGGAGGTAAGAGGAATATAATGTGCATGTATCAAAGCATAAAGACGTGAAGAAAAAAAGATGAAAACTCGAATATGCCGCTGTGAATGAGTTGGAAACTTGGTCATTACGGAGAGAATATATAGACTGGAGGTATTGGAGATGTGAAGCAAGATGGACAAAAACATTTTAAACGATTCCACCCTTTTTTTATTTCACTTCATTGTTTCAGGTGAAATAAACAAGAGCGGAATCGCACAAAGTAATTTTGTCCATCACGCTAAACGTTTATAAAGAAAAAACACAACTTCCGTATCGCAGATTTGGCTCAAATATGTTACTGTGATAGCTTGTGAATGTGCAATGTAATATAGCGAATTGAGAATTTAAGGGAAATATAATGTACATGTATCAAAGCATAAAGACATAAAGAAAAGATGGATGCAAATTCTAATATGGAGCGTAGCCGCTCTGAATGGGTTGGAAACTTGGTCATTGCGGAGAGATGATATACGTAAACTGGAGGCATTGTGGATGTGAAGCATGATGGACAAAAACACATAGTACGATTCCACCCTTGTTTATTTCACATTATAGTTTAAGGTGAAATAAACAAGTGTATTGGTATATACAATCAAGGTATATACAATCATAAATTGTAAGAAGTGAACCGAAAGTTAATGAGGTAGTCAGTAGGAACAAGAGATTATCTGTCGCGACGCTCGATTATGTGATCAAGAAAACTAAATACTATTACCATTTGAGTTTTACAGCTGAGGTGATAGTTTTATCAGTAATATTCCAGGACGGCATTACCACTTGGCGTGCAAAAGGATGGTTGAAATGCTTGAGGCGTTTGAAGTTGGCTACGGAAGGAAATGTACTTACGGCGCGCCATGTACCTGCGTGATGCATGTACTAGGTTCGCTGAGCAGTGCATAATTGCTTCTCGTCCAGTGGACGCCGGAAGGTACAATTAACCACTCACCAGCATTCGCAACGGTGCAGCACGCAAAAGACGCACGCTCACGCCCATTAGACCCACGTGCTACTCACTAAAATTATTTAACTATAATGCCTCGTTTCAATTAATAACATTCCACCCATGTTATACATGTATATCTACCCGCTTACTGCTATTATTAGCAACGCTCGAAAACGTCTACCATAGTAGATCATCTTACTAGGGTTGATGTAACCTGGTAATTAGTTCCCCGTGGTGACTATTTTGCAGTGGGAACGTAAGTTAGCCAAAAACCAAGGTAAGATGGAATTGTGAGAAAACAGCTGAATCACGGAAAGCATTGGGGTATAGGGAACTTGGTCATCAAAATCGAAACGTGATGTTAAAATTTCTAATCTCCTCGCAGTGTGTATAGTAGTGTGTATAGCCAGGTCTAGAGTGAAACGAAGATATTTAAAATTATATAAATTACAATAATGGTTTAACACTTTGTTACTTTAGTAATAGGCTGGAAGACTTGCGCCTTCAAATATCGCTCGTCGATTTAAAAAACTGGAATGTTGGTAATTGCTCTACGGTTCGAAAAGAGTGAGTTACTATGGTATGACATACCTAGTTGGAACACAGGTAGTTTAATGAGAGCGAATACAACCGTGGTATAATGTTAGTGATGGAAACGAGACAGCGGCCGTATTCATAGTTACGTTAGACTACGCCTACGGCAGGTTTAAGAAAGTTAGACCTGCAATGTCGTTGAACTCATATTCATAGCGTCGTCTCAGCGCTGATCGACCTTATCCCCGGGAGCTTTAGTCCGGAGGAAGTTAAACCTATGAAATAATGGTTTAACGTTGAGTTTAAGCTCCGCGCGTCGCCATTTTGTCTTCAGTTTTTGTGGTGTGGTGATTGTCGAAGGTGTTAAGTGATTAATCGCGGGTAATCTCCAAGTTAGAGCTAATTTAAGGGGTAAAAGTTTTTGTTAGTCTATTGTTAGGAATATTGCTGGCTTAGTGATTTAGGTTTATTCTGACGTAAATAATTGTATAGGCAGTAATGGACAGCAATGTAGTAGTTTCGTTCTCAGGATACCTATTTAATTAATTTTGTTTTTATTTAGTTTAATTTTATCGGTAAACGGGTTAATTAGTCAACTTTATAATTTAGTAAGTACAGTTTTTATTAGGAATTATAGCTCGCATTGATTAAATTTGTTTTCATATCGCTTAGTTGTGTTCATTTGTTTACATTTCGTATGATAAGTTTTGTTCAATCACGGTAAGATCAATAATATTTCATACCTTTCATACTTTGTAACATCCTTTTGTTTACATTTTACATATGTAGTTAGTTTTTAACGTTCATTTCAATTAGCTGTGCGTTTTGATGAATAAGTTATTTTAGTGAATTAATTATTTGTGTAGCTAAATCAAATGACGTGAATTGCAGGAAACAAAACCGGGTTATTATTTTATACATTCAATAAGGATAATAAACTTAAATAACAATATAAAAATGAATTTAAACACGCCTAAGCCATAAATAATTACAAAAATGAAATGGAAGATTCCTATCCAAAGATCAGGGAGCAGCATTCCGCGCCGATTTCAGTGAGCAAGAATGTCCCAGGAGCAAGTAATGAGTGAGGCATGGGTAAAGGGTTCGCAGATAACGGACGCCTCCTCAGGAGACCCCAAAAACCAGTTCAGAAATTCCAGGAAATACCCTGCTACTTGACGAAATCGTTTCATCCTCGCACAGTAGGCAAGTCTCGGACTCGGCTAGTCCCCGAGGCCATCTCCCTCGGCCCAAGCTATGAATACCAACTTTTAGTATCGCTCTAAACCGCACTAAGATAAACCGCATAACCCCAGGTTTAACTCGAAATCTATGATTACGGCCGTAGGTGTTTTGTAATGGTTCCAATCGTTGCTCACACGTCCGAAAACGCCTACCGTAGTAGATCATCTTGTCTAATGTTGAGCTAACGTGGTGATTCGTCTACCGCGGTAACTAACGCAAGTTCGGCACAATCCTGCCAACGCAAATATAAATGATTTTAAAGGAAAAAAACTTTTTTTTTACTATAAAAACTTTTTTTAACGTTTTAAATTTTAAATTAATTACTATCTATATTGATTATTATACTATAATATATTTTATTATATTATTTGTATATAGTATGTATCATTTATAATATATATATGTATATTATATTGTAATATTTAATATATATATATATATATATATATATATATATATATATATATATGTATAACTACTTACTCTACTCTTACTCCTGTGGCCATGTAAATCCCAAGTGATTTTTGGCTTCATATAATATATAATATATATATATTTTTACATATTTTTGCATTGTCATCCAGGTATGTTTAAAGTTTCAAGTCTCTAACTCATCGGGAAGTTAGTTTTAAATCGATTGTGAAATTTGTACCGAACAGACAGACTAGAACTCAACCTAAGAAAAACGTTTTAAAAAAAGGTTGGGAATCGCATCTTCAGAGTGATGGCTTTTCAACGAAAGGATCAAGGCCCGGCGACGGCAAAGTATTTATGGTTTCTCAATCGCCTCAGAGCAGTCATCGTCTTTAAGATCCATTGTTTTCTCAACTCGTGATAGTTTTTTAAAGCAAATCACGAACCTTCATCCCGTCTCCCCCGATTCCTCCGTCCCGGGTATATCTTTCGCTTCGGAGAGGTACGCTTTGCGCAGTTTGAGTTGTTTTTTTATTACCCCGCCGGATGACTTGTGAACCGGAAAATCTCCTTCTCGAAAAGGTCTACCGGAGGGAGATTGATGCCGACCTCATGCCATCGGGCCCCTCCCCACTTTCTCATTCAAGCGCGTTACGAAATTCTCAACTTTATTATATTTTCCTAAATCCACGCTCTTCAACGGATTGCTTTTTCGAAATCTCAATCATTCGTTATGGATCTCTCTCAGAACCGAGTGCGGGTCGTCCAATTATCACGGAAGGTGCGAGCCCACGTGAATGTTTTCAATGCCTGTACACTTTCAGTCGTGGTTAGAATATCAATAACTCATTATGTATTTTCACACAACATTAAAAAAAAATGAATTGCTGAGGTTTTCCAGGAAATGGTTTATCGGGTGTTTTTTGAAATGTATTTAATGAGATTCATAATATTTTTTCCAGATCATTGAGAAAACATGAAGAGTAGAATTTTAGGTAATAATATATATAGTTTTATTGGTCACAGATTTACATCCGATCTGAACAATTTGCATTAATCACATTTGAGCTCAAAATACATATAAATTTGGTGCGCAAAGCACGAATTTAAGAAAAAAGTATTACCATGAAGTGAACAACAAAAAACCAACATGCCATATGAATAGAATGAATATCAGAAACAAAACACAATAGAAAATATGGAGTAAAAAGCAAGTACACACAATGATTAAAATATCAACAGGATTAAATGTTTTGATATAGTAACTTTGAAATAAATAACAATGGAAAATATATCACAATATACATGATTATAAAGCATTGAAATGAGTAAATACGGCTTATGGGGGGCAAGTTAGGTACGAATATAATTTCTTTTTAAATAGGGGCAGCGATGAGAACTCTTTGATTGATTTAGGTAGGTAGTTCCAAGTTTGAGAGGCGGCAACGGTAAATGATTTTTGAAATGTGGGTAGAAGGTAGAGGAGTAGAGGTGCTCTGAACCAATTAGATTATATTTAACCGTCTTATTTATGCCCTTGTTGGTGAGACAATGTTTAATCATCCACATTAGTTCGGGTGGACAACCCATTTTGTTGAGGATTTTTCGTTCGTCACAGGATCCTTAAAGTCTGCTCTACTGACGTCCTTCACGGAATGGATTGTCAACCCAAACTAATATGGACTGTTAGACAACTAAAATTACAATATCATGGAGATATAATGAGACGCGAGGATAAATATAGACTTCTTCATTTAGCACTCCCAGGGAACGTTGAAGGATGACGCGAGGTCGTGGTATAGGAAGATTTTCCCCGCTTACCGATCTGAGAAAGGGGTGTGGAGAAACATCAGTAGAAATAGTCCGGACTGCATCAAGCAAGTCAGACATTGCCATGATGGTGACCAACGTAGGGACTGGATAAAGCAGATGAAGAAGTAGCAAATACAAGCTAGAGGTGGGATTTGAACTCGCGATCTTTGTGTTGCCAATCCAGCTCGTTACCACAATCGGCAGGAGACCTTCGGCAAGAAATATCGTCCTGCGTTAATTTATAGCAATATAATTTTCTGTGAAGTATATCTTCAGTTTTGTGATAAAACTATGATCTGAAGCGCTTCTACTGAATAACTACCCTATAATTTCTCTTACTGTTTTATAAAACTAATTCATAACCCTCTATTCATTCACTACCTGCTCCTTTCATTCCGTGTTGGGGGTTATAGTATAGCTTTGATATTAACATGATTCCTAGCGTTCACCGAGAATCACCGCGTGTAGAAAGTCTTGAAAAACAGAAGAGGTGATATCATATTTAATTCCCTATCTCTATTCGCTGAATTTGAGCCAAATCTTTAATTTTACTGTCGAAACTTCGAAACGAAACGAAACTGTAAAATTTCATTCAAAAATTGCAGATTGGCAAGCTATTTATATGCCATGGAAGTAGTAGGTTATACCTATATCATTTCTATGATCAACTCGCTTAAAGAAATCTTGATAGACAAGATTATTTTCATACATATTCTACATTATATTATAATGGAAGCAGCTTTATTTTTATTTGAACGAGTTTCGGCTGTAATTTGAGAGGAATTTCATCCCACGTTTCAATGAAAAAACACGTTTTAGTAATTTTCCGCTCGAAATAATTTATTCCACTCCCGGTTCAAACGCCTATATGTCATCTTTAAAGAAGGTCAAACTACTTAACACCCCTTTTTCTCATGAAAGGATGCGGAGGCGTTGAAAACAGTGGAGGAATAAATCACTTTGAGCGGAAAATTTATAAATTCCCTTCAAAATCGACCAGCCGGAGTGCCTAATTTTTCTCAAATGAAACTGGCAAGGCTTCATTTCGATTTGATTTGTTGCATTTACGTACGGTATTGATTTCTCACGACTACCGAGCCTCCGAGGAAGATTGTAAAGGGAGTTTCCTCTATAAATATATGAAATTTCTTTCGTGTTTTCATCCTACTGTATGCGCAAAACATCCTGCTGGCTACCTGTACCTCTTAGACTATACGTATCTGTTGGTAACCAAAACTGCTTGTCTTAAAAGTAATTTCAAAATTTCGTAGAGTAAATCATGAGACAATTTGTTTATTTGAATTGTTTACTGTCTTACTTTTTCCTCCATAACTTTTGACTCGTCTAAAAAAAGTATTATATTAGTTTCATTGTAGTGAGAATTTCATTTCCTTATTTTTCTGTATTTTGTATTATTACGAAGCACCACTCCAGATCAAGAAATGTTGTCCATTCTTTCAAAAAAGATATAAATTGGCTCATAATCATCATAAACTTATTAAGGAAATGCCTTGTCCTAATCAGCGACGTCTCTCTTTTCATCGCAGCTTACTTAGCCTCAACGTACGATGTCAAGTCCATCTCTTGGTCCGTGATTTTTAAGAATTAAGTTCTTCGTGGTTTTCCTAGTTTCTTTCCTGCCACTTTTCCTTCGTATATATATTAGTTAGGAACTGATTACGCCTTAATACAGGTCAATCAGTTTTTCCCTTCTTTTTCCTATTATTTTTAAAAGTAATCTATTTTATTTCTCTTCTGCTTAAAACCTTCTCACTAGTTTTCCTATCTAACCAGCTTTTTTCATCATATTCCCACAGGTAGGTACACATTTCCATTGCCTCAAGATTGATACTTTCCTCATTCCTGATGATCCATGTCTCACATCCATGTGATAAAGACTCCATACGAACGTCTTGGTGAACATTTTCCTAGTTTCATTGCTTTTGCGATTAGTAATCGATAGGTGGTTTTTGCTTTAAAAAGCTAGTTAGGCTCAGGATATCCTTATTTTAATCTCTATTTCGCATTCATTTCCGTTATTCATAATGCTCCCTTGGTGGCTAAAATTTAAAAACTACTCCAAGATTGTTTTGTCTATTTTTATGTCGGTTTTTAGCTTGTTGATATGCACATTGCGTAGTGACTACAAATTCCGTTGTTCATGAGTCGCGCAACTTATTTCTTGTCAAGTGCTCTCGTCTTCATGCTTATGTGACTAGTAACATTTGACCGCGGAACAAAAGCGTGGATTCGGAAAAAAAACGAAGGAATGAAATGATTTTTCCGAGTCCGTCCATTTTTTTTCGCGATCGAAGTGTCTTCTCACTTCCCGCCGGCCCGCGAGTCGTTGCCCCGCATTCAAGGAATCGGATTAATGGGTTAGCGAGCGAGACGTCGCGGTGCGAACGAACGCACTTCCACTGCGGAGTGAGGTAGGCGATGCGGATGAACTCACACCCACCCACCGGTCAATCGCCCTCCCATCTCTTTCACCACTATGTGGAATGTCGTATCTTAAGGTAGTTTGAGCGAAATATCACTTCACCTAGAATTTGATGAATTTGGTCTCATTTTATAGAAAAAAATACTCACCTTTCCAATGAAATCAAAATATTAACCCATTACCGAACTAATTTTCGAGTAATTTGATTGAAATTATAAGCTGTTTTACGTGGGGTAGATTACGGCTGTGCGCTCCAGAGGGAGAATGTTGAAAGAATTACGAACTTATAGCTCTTAGATTTCGTCAAAAAACTAGCAATGGGTAGTGTGTATGTTTTATCAACTATTTATTAAAAAATAATCAATTACTCACCACAGTAATTTTACAGAACCGCAAAAAATCTTCTAATTTGAAGGTGATTATACCATACGGCGTGAGTCAATGAGTCAAGTTAGAAACTTATGTGGTTATATATGTACATTTAATTACTGAGAATATAACTATATTTTTGCACCATTAATATTACAACATTTATTTCAAACTTCTTACAGACGCTGAAATTAAAAAATAAAATTCGAATATGCTCTCCATTATGACTAGGGAACTATTTCACTCCAACTACCAAAAATATACATTCTCCCGTTTTATTCTTTTACTTTTTACCCTCCCACGCGTCACGCTGTGCGGATCAGAAACGTGATGATACAAAATATGGATTTAAACTTTTATGGTTCTCAGTGAGGGACACAAGCCGTTTTACAAGTGTGGCTAAAATGTTATTTAGTAGCCCCTAGGAAATAATTTATATACCGATCGTGATTTCTTAAACGGCATGTTAATTTGAAGGGTACTCTGGGGTTTCAGAACGATTCTGTTAGCATTGTAGTTTCCCTTCCTGTCAGGAACTTAATTTTTTATCCATTAGTTGTTTCTAAGTCTCGAGTTACGCGGTTAAGTTTTTACAGGGATAATTTTATCATCATGTGTAATTCTTTATCTACATCTACAAAGTATCGTGCAAGCCACCTCTAGGGTGTGTGGCACGGGGTGATTCCACACCAGGCATGCAACGCTCTTCCCAGTATAAATCGGGACCTCGCACGTTCCCCCGGCCGCTAGGCGCAGACCAAAAAGCAGTCAGGAGAACAGTGCGCAGTCAAACTAGAAACTGGGAAAGTGTTACGTAAATGAACATGTAAATATGCAGAACAATTCTATAGACACACCTAGTGGTTAGTATTGCTAATACTATTAATTTATGAATGCTACGAGATACTTCTTCATGCAGACGACAAAATAAAATAATGCCGGACATATCAAGCGGTGTGAAGTGTTAGTAATAATGCTAAGTTATTATACACAAGCGGAAATTCTACTCTACCTAGTGAGGGTGGGAGTTTCATATGATTTATCATTCACAACTATTATGATCCCTTATTGTACGTGGAAAAAATGACATGAATTCTTGTGGGTGGGTGTAATTTCGACGTAAATTGTAGTGACATTTCAGTCACAGTTCCTATCAATTGGTTGGTGACAAGAATGCTTATGAAGGAAATTGTTAGTCCGTGAAGAGGATGCGATACATCTGGCAAATCATGAAGGGCATCAACGTGGAGAATTGTGTAGGAATGAAGCGGATGACGGAGAGAAGAGTGGAGTGGAAAGCTGCTGCAAAACAGTCTTCGGACTGATGACTACCGATGATGAGGTTTCACTTTGCTCTACTTTGAAGTTAAGCTATCCGTGTGTCACTTTTACGATTTACTGAAGGAGGCCATTTTATATGGAAATACCTGCTGGAAATTTGTAACTTTCCCGTATATCATACTTTCCGTCCCCTTGGATACTTTACTTACACCCTAACGCCACAAATTCCTAAGATTCCCTGCATAATTGGTGAAGTTTGAGTCCCATCATCTAGGATGTACCTTTCACGTGCCGTCTCTCTCCCCTTATATATCGTGGTCGTTGGCGCAATCTTCCAAATCAAGAAGGGGCCTTCCAAAATAAAGGCTACTTGGGTTGAAGCTAGCGTTTTTCGGCGCAATTGATGGTAATCAAGATTCAGCAGATTGAAGTGTGATAATGTAATGTGTAAAGCTGGTGAGTCAAGGAAAAGACCCGAGGGGTTATTCTGTAATTTCACCTCACGGAACATGACGTCACGGACACGTCCTTATATGTCGAACATTACTGAAAGTGTAGTTGTAAACCGTGCCCGCCAAACGGCGATACCATCGACTCGTTCATTTCTGCCGAGAATGGTTCATTTCCAGTTCTTTCGGTCGTCGAATCGGGCTTCGAATAAGTACTTCGAGAGCGTAATAGCTCAAATAGATCGTTCATTTGAGTTGGTGCTCTTCCGAAAGAGTTTTTTCGGAATTGGAATTACAGAATAACCCCCATGCAGATCACTTGAGAGCCGAAGACGGTCACGCCGCCTGGATGGCGGAGTGAAACTACGAAAATGACGTAATTTTCCGCATTTTATGACGTGTTCTCACTTAAGTGAGATTACATAATAAACCCCCAGGGAGGTTATTTTGTAATCTCACCTTTTTAATGACTCTTTGCGGGAAGGCGGGAGATCTGTTTCGCTCTCTTAATGATTGGCTCACGATCGGCCAAGGTTCGATGGTGACTCCATTTCACGTTCCTTACGACAGGTGAGATGGAACAAATGAAATGCGGAGGCAAATGAAGCGGATCAAGAGTCGAAAGAGCGGGTGAGTAAAATAAAAGACCTGCAGTTCACCACTTGAGAGCCGAAGATGGTCACGCCGCCTGGGTGGCGGAGTGGAACTGCGAAAAATGACGTAATTTTCCGTATTTTATGACGAATTCTCACTTAAGTGAGATTACAAAATAACCCCCCAGATCGCGTTTTCCAGCCACCGTCCGTTCCTTTTCGGAGTAGGCATAGTCAAGGGAGCTTAATTGTTCGTGTTAGGCCAAAGAAATTACTCTGCTTGAAAAACGTTTCTTTCGCACTGCCCAATCCTCGCATTAGTCTCTTTTGTTTCACTTACACTCATTCTTTGCTTCATACAAACTCTCTTGTTATTGCGACTCATAATATTCCTCCATTTAAGAGTATCTTTCACCACATTCGCCCGTGACTTTCTTGGTCTACCCTTTCATCTCAAACAGCTCATTCCTCTAACAAAAGCCGCCAAAGTATGGTGAATATTCCTCCTTCCTTCCGTAAAAACCTGCAACATCTGACCACGTATTCCTCACGCATTCTCACTCTGCGGTTCCGTTTCTTCGTCGTGGAAGCTGCAATACCGAAATGGAAGGTAATTATCATCCTTGAGAGTGGTCCCGACTGATTATAATCCAATTTTGTTCAATTACTCGTGAAAACTGGTAGCGACAACTCCCTCTGTGGTGTATTCGTGCTCGAGTCTCCAACGAAAATAGCTTGCACAATAGCTCTCGGGAGAAAATTAGGTTCACAGACAAACAGGAGAACGTTCAGCACGCTGGATGAAGGAGCGTAGTTATCGACGGAAAAATGTGAATGCACACGGTCCTCATGAAAACTCGAATAAGTCAACTTGTTCATCAAAATGGCGCGATCATTCAGATCGTTTTATCATCATCGTCAGCAGTTATCAATCCGAAGTCCCGGTCTAGTCGAATTTTTTTCACTTGGAATCCATCATTCCATCTTCACATCACCATTGTGTTGTCACATTTTATGTGTTTCCTATCCTCTTTCTTTCACCACCTGTTTGAACGAATATTTATTATTTACGCCTGTGAGCGGTTTGAGTGAATGAATGAATGGTTATATATATATATATATATATATATATATATATATATATATATATATATAACCATTCATTCATTCACTCAAACCGCTCACAGGCGTATTATATATATATATATATATATATATATATATATATATATATATATATATATATATATATATAACCATTCATTCATTCACTCATACCGCTTTTTTCACTTGGAATCGGCCATCATTCCATCTTCACATCACATTTTATGTGTTTCCTATCCTCTTTCTTTCACCACCTGTTTGAACGAAATATTTATTATATACATATATATATATATATATATATGAGTGATATATTTGAGTTATTTAGGGCATTTTTCGTCAGGTACTCCACTTCAATGGGGAATAACATTGTATGCATGTCCCCCAATTCTTCCCATTCATTTCTCCTGCCTTTCTTGTTTTCGATAGTCTGTTGAATCGCAAAAAGTGTCCAATTAGTTTATCTATTCTTCTTTTCAGAGTTTTCCTTGTTCTTATTTTCTCTCCAACTCTTCTTAGTATTTCTTCATTTGGTGATTCTCTCCGTCCATTTGACCGTTTTATAGCGTGTCGTAACAGAGTGGCTAATTAACGGCAAAGCCGTGAATAAACCGTGAATTTTGTGTTTAAATATTTAATTTGGTTATTTCCGGGTTCTCGATCGTTCTTGCAGATATGTTGAGGTCGTACAAAATTCAGTTTTATTTCGTCCTAGGAACGACTCTGGGCGGTCATGTGTGAATGTGCTGTTTCTAACCCTTTAATTCTGCTCTTGCTGAATTTCCTTCGTATTTCCTCTGTGGCGATAACTTTTCGTATCATGGATATGAAAAACGCCTCCCAGAAACGATGTTACTGCTCATGAAGAAGCAATTAGCAGTTCCTACTGCTTTAATTTCTGCCGAATCGAGGTGCCATTGTAATTTTGTGTTCAATGAGAGCTAAAATGAGTCAGAAAGCTCACTTCGCGTAAGAAAAATATTCGCTCAAACACTTCATATTTTCCTTATATCGTTAATAAAAATCGACTGCAAAACATTTTGTGTATTCTATCTCTTTCTATTATTTCGTTAAAAAAAACGTCGCCTTATCGTTACGTAATCGGTTTATCTATCGCATACTTTCATTAAAATATTAATCGTCGTGCCTAAGAAAAAGTATGGTTTTGAATGAATATGCATTTAATTCAAACGAAAATTAGGAAATGGACGATTATCGACCTTTAAAAATCCGTGAATGAGTGTGAATTTACCATCGTTGGACGAGTGCCCAACTTGTATAATAATACGTGATGGAAATCCCGAGAATAATGGCAACGAAGGATATGTATTTTGGGGGGAAGACTTGTGGGAAATTCTCCAGAGTCTTGAGGTCAAGATAATTATATCATCGGAGCGGCAGCTGCCCGTATTTTCCGAATCATTCGTGTTTCCTTTTCCCCTCGAAGGCGGCTCGTCACAGAAGTTTGCCGCCCGGGCCCGAGGATGGGGTTAACTCCGTAGATTTTCTGCTGTGAGAAAGAAAGCCTCAGTTAATTGCCTCTCCAACTGCGCCGCATTGATCCCTTTGGATCACGGAATTGAGGCGAAAAAGCAAGAAGGTGAAAGTCAAGCCTTCGCCTTAGCTAATGCGCCCAAGGCATCGATACTGAGGTTTCGAATCCAAGCAGTACAATGTCATTATGAGCAATAATAGCATTATTTCAGCCACAACCCTCGCAATGATCGACGAAAAACTTGCTATCGATGCTAATGGGCTCAAGAGACCAAAGGAGAGTGACGACCGTGAAAGTGGCATTCAGTGAATCGAGAAAGCTCACTTATTAGTCTCGCCTTGAGTTTCCCACGAATTTTTGGAATGTAGAAAATCACTGATTTGATTTTGTTTGTGTCAAAAAAAATCATGAACACAAAATCGCCGTCAAACTTGGGCAGCAAAACGCTTGCGCAAGTGGAAGAATTTTGTGATTTGAGAAACAGGATTACCAGCAATGGAAGAAGAGAGAAAAATATTTTGACCAGAATAGCCCACGAAAAGAAGGCATTCCACCAGATTAGGTGTCTGGTAACAGCTAGTAATGCAAGCCAGTGAGTAAGGAAGCCATGTACTAAAATACATATGGAGCGTGCTCTTACGTGGCAGTGAAGCTTGGACAATTCGACTGCCGATGATGAAAGGAGACTGGAAGCGATAAAGATGTGGTCTCATCAAAGAACGACGAAAGTCAAATGGACGGAGAGAACCACCGATGAAGAAATCTCTCGAAGAGTTGAAGAGAAAAGAATTTAAATGAAAGCTAGAAAAAGGAGAAGGTACAAAAGCTTCTGGGCACTTTTAGCGACGCAATTCCCTACTGAAAACAGTAATGGAAGGAGAAATGAACGGGGAGAATTGCAGAGGAAGACCAAGAATGGAATACATCGGATAAATTATGAAGGATGTAAAAGTTAATAATTACGTAGGAATGAAGTGGTTGGTGGAGAGGAGATTGGAGTGGAGAGGATGAAAGAGAAGCAAGTGAGAATTGGGATCGTTGCGTGAAGAAAGACAGTTGGGAAAGGAAATCCATCGGAGGAAAAGGAATGTTTAAGGCAGAACTGAGAATTTAAGGTAGTTTGAGCGAGATTTTTCCCTAGTCATAATGAAGACCATATTCGAATTTAATTTTTTACTCTCAGTCTCTGTTAAAAAAAGTATGAAAGAAATATTGAATTATTAATGCCCAAAAATATAGCTATACAAGACAAAAATTCTCCGTAATTAAATAAATGCATCTACGTATTGTTCAAAAAGGAAAGACAATGGCAGGTTCCACAGGCGACCGGTTTCGATACAAGGTATCATCATCAGGAACGTTTTATATCGAGGATACCAGTCATATCGAGGCAGGATATCGAGGATACCAGGTGAGGCACCAGGATAGCTTGTATCGAAACCGGTCGCCAATAAAATACCTGTGGAACCTGCCATCGTCTTTCCTTTTTGAACAATCATGAAGGAGTTACATCATATTTCGCCTGATACCATTACCATACTTACGTCTCTAACTTGACTCATTTTTTCACTCCGTGCGGTGAAACCGCCTTCACAAGGCGTTTTTTTAGCGAATCTATAAAAATTACTGCATTTAACAATTGATTAATTTTCATGAAGAGTTGAGAAAACACAAACTACACATCACTAGTTTTTTGACTAAATTAAGTGCTAGAAATTCCTAAATTGTTCAATATTCTCCCTCTGGAGTGCACAGCCGTAATCTATCCCACGTAAAGCAGCTTACATTTCTAGGAAAATTGCTCGAAAAGTAGTTGAGCAAGTTTTTTGATATCATTGGAAAGAGAGTTTTTTTTTCTTTGAAATCAGGTCAAATTCATCAAATTCTTGGTGAAGTGATATCCCGCTCAAAGTTTAAGCTTGGAGTTGTATAGAGAAGAACAGGGTGTGTATTTAAACATTTTCAATAATTTTTTTTCTCGACGTTACTTCCAAATAAAGAGTTTTGTAGGTCTACGTTCGTCTCGCGCGACAGGGATATCTTACAAAGTCAATTCCTCACAGTTCTGCGTGAGGGCTCCGACATACCTCGTTGTAGTTGAACACCAGCTTAGTAGCCTGTAAAGAGTACTTATTCCTGATATGTTTACCTCGAGAGAAAACAATTTTTTATTAGTTATATGAATCAAGCACGATGCGGCCAAATACGTTTCCGATCCATTTAATTTTTAAAAGCACAATCGCTTTGTTCTCAGAAACCTGGACTCTGAGAAAAAAGAACAGGAGAAGACTAAAAGCACTGGAGATTCAAGTGTGGAAGAGAATGGAAAAGTGCGGTGGGCGAAAAGGAAGACACACGAGGAAGTGCTTGGTATGGTAGTTGAGGAGAGGAAACTTAAGAAGGAAATTAGGAGGAGGCAGAGTAGGTGGTTGGAAGAGGTACTCTACATCTACATCTACAAAATACCCTGCAAGCAACCTCATGGGGGTGTGGCAGGGGGTGAGAATTCACCAATATGCATTACACTATACCCTAAAGTTAGTGTAACTACGAATAATTATGCATTTGCATAAATCGCTAATGCTTGTCACGAGGCGAAGCCTCACAAGCATGCACTACACTACAGATATCCATACAATGAAGAGGGACCGCTAATATACATGTATCTTGCAACCACACAAATGGACAGAGACTAAAGACTTATGTAGAAAACATGCACGGCGTGCTATTAGTACTTGGTAACAGACAAGGATTCAAGTATTAGGGAGTACTACTTCTACGTAGAGCTACACTACCTATCGGCAAACCTAGATAAAAGTCTCATTGGCAGTGCTGTTATGGTCCCTTATCGTTCGTGGGAAAAATGACATTTTAAATCTGTCCGTTCTGCAGTCTAGTTCCCTAATTTTATTCTCATGATCTGATCTACCGTAGTATGTCGTATTTCGTAAAATATTATCAACCTCGTCAGAGAATAGACCGGTTTGGAACTTACATAATAGATTGAGTCTAAATTTTAATCGACTGTCTGAAAGCTTTTCCCATCCCAGTTGCTGCAAAAGGTCAGTAACACTAACGAGATTATCATAACGGCCTTTAACGTATCTTGCCGATCTTCGCTGCACGCTTTCTATCTCAGTTTCCAAGCCTATCTCATATGGATCCCAAATTACTGGCCGCATATTCCAAGTGGGTCTAACGAGGGAGAAGTAGCTGATTTCCCTCACTTTATCGTCGCACTTGCCAAGTACTCTTTTAACAAATCCCAATTTACGATTCGCTTGACCGGTAATTTCTCGAATATGTTTACTCCACGAGAGATCATTAGTCAGTTTAACTCCGAGGTATTTAACCGATTCTACAATCTCTAATTTGCTGTTGTTTATGCAATAGCTGTTACAAGGAGCGTTTTTCTGTTTACAAAAATTCATAACAACCCATTTTTTTCAGGTTTAATTCTAGCTGCCATGCATCGCACCACTCCTGTATTGCCTCGAGGTCCTTAGTTAGCGCTTGCTTATTATTAAGGCTACGAATTTCTCTATACACCACTGCGTCGTCTGCAAATAATCTAAGCTTACTGTCAACTTTGTCACCGATGTCGTTTATGTACAAAAGGAACAGAAGTGGGCCTATGACACTTCCCTGTGGGACACCCGATGTGACTTTTACTTCATTAGAGGTAGCGCCATCTAATACAACCCTTTTCACGCGATTGCTTAAGAATTCTCTAATCCAGGAAATTACATCGTCATCTAACCCGTAGGATTTTAATTTCATGAGTAGCTTATTGTGGGAAACTTTATTAAATGCCTTTTTAAAGTCAAGAAAAATTGCATCAACTGGAACGTAGTGTTCACCCGAGACTAAAATATCGTGGGCAAAAAGTGCTAATTGAGTTTCGCAAGATTAATAGTGGACACCCGAGCGATTTATAGGCACCCGACACGAATCCAGCACCGGCCTGAGGTCCAAGAACTCCGCTCTCTTGCTGCCACAGACTTAACTAAGTATCTGGTTTATGCCTTCCACTCAGCTCCAAACCATGGACCCTCGATCCGTTCTAGGTACCAAGCTGCATATGGTAAGCCTCAAATTGGTACCAGATCCTCCGCGAATACGGCGGACCTCGGAGCGTAGGTCTCTCACGGAGCCTAAAATCTCCTCTGATCCCATATTCACAGCGTCATTGGTCCCAACATGGGCAACCACATGCAACTTAGAGCAGTTCGCGCCCCTGACCACCGACTTCATCGCCTTCGTCACCTGTGGCACCTTACCTCCCGGTATACACAAGGGCAAAGGGGTAATGTACTGAGGAGAAATGGGCTGCTGAAGGCCGTGATAGAGGGGAGGGTGTTTGGTGAGGAATAGAATAGGTTTTATGCATGAGGTGACGAGAGGTAGGGCCTATGGTGAGACGAAGAAAGAAATAGTGTAGGTAGATAGGGGTATGCGCCTGTAGAAACCTAGAGAATGTTGACTCTCGTCCATTTACCTACCTTAACCGGTAGATAATAAAAATAATCGCCCTAATAACTTTTTCAGCGTGGAACGAATCAGATGTTACAATTTTTGGGGAGAAGACTGATATAACTTACTTTCCTTGTCAATACTCTTCATGAACTTTGAATCGGATTCTGCTTGGGACACAATGGCATAAACGAGAAGCTATCTTTAACATGCTGTTTGCCACATAAGTTAATCACTTGTTTGCTGTTTGCCACATAAGTTAACGGTGAACACGCGGAAAACAGAGAAATAACTAAAGGAATCGTATGAACACCGTGATATCTTATCCTAAAAATATGTCAAATTAAAATAATTCAGGGAAAACAGAGCGTATTACATTATTTCATTGGACTACTAACGCAAGGTAGCCATCTTGATTGCATCTTGAACTGCATAACTAAAACAAGTCTATTTTTTTGCAAAAAATGCTGTGCGACGTGACGCCAACTACTTTCATACTTCAATTGTGGCCAGTATCGAAGCGAAAGAACTAGCTTAGACCAACTAATATAATATCTTACGAATGTGGATGCTCCAAGTTCATGACACATTCTCGTCACGTCGTCAACGATTTTCAACTGTCTCTTTCGTCAACGATTCATGGTGGAACCGGAATTTGCACTCACGGAAGCGGCACGCGCAGCATGGGAAAGTAGACCGCCACGGAATTTGGCGCGGTCAGACTCGTAAATTAGTGGGACCTTACGACGTAATTGACCGGCGAAAATTAACGAAATATCTCGGTCGTCGGCGTTTCTGGACGAACGTGCTGTCTCGGCAATTCGCGAGTGGGCGTTTTACCTAGTTCGCAATCACGGACGTGAGACTTCACAGAATTGTCTGTTTATCGTTGAAATTTGCATGCGTGAAACTTTTTTCTCGTGAACGCACAATATCTGTTTGTTCTGTTTAGGTCACGCCTCGAATATACCCGCGAGTATTTTGGGGAGCTGCCGCCGAGAAAGATTTAATCCACAGACATTATCAAATTACAAAGAAAAGCTGCACCCGTCGCATAAAAACTGCCACGAGAGAACCGAAAGTGTAACACAGTTGACGGAAGAAGGTCTATTGTTAGGGAACCATTAGAGACTCAGAGGCTAGACGCTAGGCATGGAACATATGCTTGTAAAAATTCATGTCAAGAGAGTCTCAGTGTGACACGGAGAATATTATTTTGACCCCATACTGTCTCGAGAACTGATAGAAGCGACAAAATAAGAGAAATACGCTGCCAAATTGGTAGGTGCAAAAATTCCTTCCTTTTCTTGCGCTTTCAATAACTATCGAGCGTTCCACATTAACCTGACTAAGGGCTTTTTGGAGAGCACTGTTGCCAAACTTAAAGCTCCGAGGGCTCTCACTTCTTGGTAAAGTAGGCAACAATTTTTAACGCCACACGACATTTAAGAAAGTTTTACTTTTAACTATATATCTAATAGTTGCAACTTGGAAGACTTCTGGGTGTGCAGTTTGTACATTGCATATTACTCTATGTTAAATGTCCAGTTGCTTTGGCAACAGCGCACCTCCGTTCTTATGGAGATTTATGCCGATAACGAAACTCCTTAAGAGCCCATACTGTCAACTACATGTGGAACGGGCTATCCAACAGAAACAGGGGTTGACACTAAGGCCGTGTTCCAATCCAGGTTAAGGCGTTCTAGCCATACTTAATTTTCCCCAATTTCAGAAAGTGACGTCACAATTTCAAACTTTGGACCAACCTCACTACCACGAATGGGCTGGTTCGGGCTAGTATCACTAGCCGGCCGTACCAGTCGTAATAATTCATCTTGGCGTCCGTTATGGCTAGGGTTGCGAACTTTGTAAGGGCAAATTTGAATGCATGAGTTAATTAATCTGCCATCATTAATTTTAAGGACTGTTACTATGTTCCTCCGTGACCAAATAAACTTTCCTTTTTTACGAGATATGCCAAGGTGACGGCTGAGGTCACTTTTTTGACGTATTTTTCGAGCGCATTACAGCGCATTAAGTAAAAGCGCTATTTGTCTCTTCTTCTTCGCAAGTATGGCCCTGGCTCGTACTGAATGTAGTACATGGTATATACTAAGGGGGGTATACCTGAATCGGAACCTAGCCTAAGACACTCCGTTAACCTGCAATTCACCCATGTCCTCTCCCCCTTACTTTTGGCTGGCGTCCTGACACCTCTAGCCAGTCGCCCAAGTGGCGGCTCGAAGGGATCTATGTAGATATAATCTATTCTAGCCGCTGCGGCAACTTCCGAGCCGATGACGCGCTCTTGAATAACCGTGACACGCAAGGGATTCATGCTAGACGACTTAATGAGAGTCGAAAAATCAATGAATTCCTCTCTTTTCCGAGAAAAAGTCACGGGAAGTAACACAAAATCAATATCGAAAGCAATACCTACCCTTCGAAGGGCATTCCGCTTCAAGGTTATTGAAAACAGCGACAATTTTTCCCTAGTGATAACAGAGAAGACATTCAAATATTATTTTTAATTTTAAGCAACTGTAAGAAGTAAATATTGTTATTGTAAATTGGTGGTGTGCCAAATATGCCAGCGAAATAGTGTGAATTTTCGAGCTCCAACATGTTTTGAGAATCCATTTGTATCTTTGATTTTATCGCTTGTACACCAAGTGGAACCGTTCGAAAATTAATGTGAAAAGTGGTTTTCAATCTATTTTTTAGTAGGAAAAAGAATAATTGAACAATTGTGCATAGCATCCTGTGGAATTGAGCAAAGCATTCATTCTTTTTCCTACAATGGAATTCCACAAAGTATCGGCCACCACCAATACCTTCATTCTATTTCTAAGCGTATGATTTAATCCTATAAGAATAAATAACTGTAACCATCACTTCGGAAAAAATTAATAGGCAACTTCCACACGTACATATGTCAACTCCGCTTCCTAATGCGAACAGGTATTTTCCTGAAAATTATTATTGATGCAAATGAGTTGCAAAATCAGTTTTTTAGAACTCATTTCAATCACTTTTATAATTCCTAAGTGACACACTAGTTATGTCCACGAAGCAAACAGCATGAATTAGAACGCGGAGTTGATATTTGTATACGTAGAAGTGACCTATTTTATTTTTTCTAAAGTGACTTTGTTTTTAATTATTCGTAGGTCTGAATCATACCCTTGGAAATGGATCGAAAACCAGGTTATGTGTGATTGTATTCCTGAACATAAAACGAAGAAAAACACGGTGTAGCGTCCAGTCTGACGAATGGGGTACGATACTATAAGTGTTCTCCTCAAAGATTACTGTAGAAAACCTTGTGCCACTACGGAATTGGAACCCCGGCCCTCCGTGTGGAAAGAATTTAATCTAGCCGCCGCAACAATTTCAACCCCTAAGCCAATGACGTAGCCAAGGGGTCCATGGAGTTAGGACTAAATAAAAGATTTCCCCCTCCTCCCCGAAATTATGAATTTATTTTAATAAAGGGTACTTCTGAAAAAAGTTAAATTTTTCAAACAAAATCCAATTTAATTTATTCTTTATTTTGAACAATTTCTCTGTTATTATTTTCATTATTTTCAAACGTGAAAAATCATTTGGTATTGTACACTGAAATTTTCACAAAATTTTGTTTCCAAATCAGCCGTTACACCGCAGTCGCAATTACATTTTTAATTGCCTAAACACGCAATTACGCTCCTGATTTAAAAAAAAATGTCCAACCCCTTGTCCCTTCTTAAACTCAACATGGTCCCTCCCCTGAATCGAAATCATGGGTACGTCCACTGCCTACCCACATAACTCATGCAGAGAGGCCAAAATTGAATTTCCGCTATTACCACCTTCACCTTTCCTATGACTCCATCTTCGCTCCGACTAATGTACCGATTGCGGCAAAGTGAAAGGCTGCACCGGATGTGGTTCTCATAGGCCGACAAAGGAGCATCATCGATCATCTTCTTTGCCATTCCACGGAAGCCAAGTGCGAACGGCTGAAGGTCTCGTACGCTTTCGCATCCGTAAACACCTCCCGATTGATGCTTCCCACACCATTCAGAAAGCAGTCGCGTGATCATCTTCACCAGCCACCTCATGTCTCTTTCCGAAGAAGAGAACGCATTACCTCTCGTGATACCGTCTCACGTCTGTGGGGAGCCAAGCATACGATATGTGTTATATTGCAATGTAGGGATCCATTGAAGATGTTAAGGCGTAAGAAAGACTATTGAGTTAGTCTGAGTACTGACGGCGGCTTTAGAGCATAAAAATGCCGAATATTACACAGTGATGCTATAAAAAAGAAGGTATGTTTTGGGTTAGGGAAGGTACGTACTTTTTTATTGTTAGGCAATATAATCATCTCCAATGCTATCCTAAAAAAGGCGTTATGGACATCATATGGAGCCATCATCAGTAGACATCAATCGGAAGATTGGTTTGCTGCAGCTCTCCACTCGACTCTCCTCTCCGCCAACCGCTTCCTTCCTACATAATTCTTCACTTTGACTTCCTTCATAAGTTGCCTTATAAGTATCTATTTTTTCTTGGTCTTCCTCTGTTATTCTTACCATCAATTTCTCCTCCCATTATTGCTTTTAGTTGGCTGTTTTGTTTCAAAATGTGTCCAATAAGTTTTTATCTCCTTTTTCGTAGTTTTTTCATGATGCTTCTTTTATCTCCAACTCTTCGTAGGACTTCTTCATTAGCGATTCTCTCCGTCCATTTCATCTTCACTATTCTACGGTTACACCACATCTCTATTGCATCCATTCGTTTTTTCTCTGCAGCTGTTATTTTTATTTATTTTTTTTATTTATAAAAATTGTCCACATACAGCATGCTTGCCAATTTACATTGGCACAATGTAACAACAAGAAAACAAGAAAAAGATATACGAATGCGTTCAAACAAAAACAATTCAGCAACAATATATGAAAATAAACACACAAAAGAAAGAAGCAATTAAAAATTGCCAGTGAGATATGAAAGACCAGGGCTGTTAAAGGTGTAGGAAGAAAGTGAAAATGGGTAAATATTGTCTGGAAGTGAGTTTATCAGGGAAGAAAGGCGGAAGAAAAGGGAGCGCTTGGTCAGGGATAATCTGGGAATGGGCATGTGGAGTAACGAATGTGAGCGAGTAGGTCTACATGGAACTTTATTGGACATGTTTAACGAACTTTATTGAACATGGAGTAAACATATTCGAGAAATTACCGGTCAAGCTAATCGTAAATTGGGATTTGTTAAAAGAGTACTTGGCAAGTGCGACGATAATGTTAGGGAAATCAGCTACTTCTCCCTCGTTAGACCCCACTTAGAATATGCCGCCAGTATTTGGGATCCTTATGAGATAGGCTTGGAAACTGAGTTAGAACGCGTGCAGCGAAGATCGGCAAGATATGTTAAAGGCCGTTATGATAATCTCCTTAGTGTTACTGACCTTTTGCAGCAACTGGGATGGGAAAAGCTTTCAGACAGTCGATTAAAATTTAGACTCAATCTATTATGTAAGTTCCAAACCGGTCTATTCTCTGACGAGGTTGATAATATTTTACGAAATACGACATACTACGGTAGATCAGATCATGAGAGTAAAATTAGGGAACTAGACTGCAGAACGGATAGATTTAAGATGTATTTTTTCCCACGAACGATAAGGGACCATAATAGCTGCCATGAGACTTTTATCTAGGTTTGTCGTCAGGTAGTGTAGCTCTTAGTAGTGGTAGTACTCCTAATACTTGAATATTTATCTGTTACCTAGTACATACTAACAGCACGCCTAGCATGTTTTCTACATGGGTCTTGAGTCCCTGTCCATCTGTGTAGTTGTAGAATGCATGTATATTGAGGTCACTCTCCATTTTGATGACATCTGTAGTGTAGTGTTGCATGCTTGTGAGGCTTCGCCTCGTGACAAGCATTAGCGATTTATGCTAATGCATAATTAGTCGTAGTTACACTAACTTTAGGGTATAGTGTAATGCATGTTGGTGATTACTCACCCCCTGCCACACACCCCTGAGGTGGCTTGCAGGGTATTTTGTAGATGTAGATGTATTGTTGATACTGCCAATCAGTTCTGGAAAGTCAATGGCAGAGTTGAGGATGCTGTGGATGAGTTTCAGGTCAGATTTGAGAAATTGTTTAGGGAGATTATGAATGGATAGTTTAGGCATAATAGTTTCAGTGACATATTTTGAAAATGAGATACTCTGTATTTAACTATCTTGCAGAAAAAAGAAGTAACAGGCTGAAGGGTCTGAATGTTAGAAGAAGCTGATATGGACCAGATTGGGGAGCAATACGTGATTATTGGGATGACAATAGTCGAAAAATATGACCGTGAGGCTAGTGGATCTGCATTTGGTGTGAAGTGGTAGAGGAGGCCAAGCAGAGGCATTGCTTTATTATTAACTGCAAGGATATAGTCAGAGTAGTTGAGTTTGAGGCCCATCAAAACGCCGAGGTCTTTAATACATCTACATCTACATCTACAAAACACCCTGCAAGCCACCTCAGGGGTGTGTGGCAGGGGGTGAGTAATCACCAACATAAATTACACTATATCCTAAAGTTAGTGTAACTACGACTAATTATGCATCAGCATAAATCGATAATGCTTGTCACGAGGCGAAGCCTCACAAGCATGCAACACTACACTACAGATGTCATCAAAATGGAGAGTGACCGTCAATATACATGCATTCTACAACTACACAGATGGACAGGGGCTCAAGACCCATGTAGAAAACATGCTAGGCGTGCTGTTAGTCTGTACTAGGTAACAGATAAATATTCAAGTATTAGGAGTACTACCACTACTAAGAGCTACACTACCTGACGACAAACCTAGATAAAAGTCTCATGGCAGCTATTATGGTCCCTTACCGTTCGTGGGAAAAAATACATCTTAAATCTATCCGTTCTGCAGTCTAGTTCCCTAATTTTACTCTCATGATCGGATCTACCGTAGTATGTCGGATTTCGTAAAATATTATCAACCTCGTCAGAGAATAGACCGGTTTGGAACTTACATAATAGATTTAGTCTGAATTTTAATCGACTGTCTGAAAGCTTTTCCCATCCCAGTTGCTGCAAAAGGTCAGTAACACTAAGGAGATTATCATAACGGCCTTTAACATATCTTGCCGATCTTCGCTGCACGCGTTCTAAATCAGTTTCCAAGCCTATCTCATAAGGATCCCAAATACTGGCGGCATATTCTAAGTGGGGTCTAACGAGGGAGAAGTAGCTGATTTCCCTAACATTATCGTCGCACTTGCCAAGTACTCTTTTAACAAATCCCAATTTACGATTAGCTTGACCGGTAATTTCTCGAATATGTTTAATAGAGGAGACGCGATTGAGATTTAGTGAGTTTATATTGTAGCTGAAATTTATGGGGGATTATTTTAGGGGAATAGATATAACATTGCATTTTCTTGGGTTTAATTTGAGTTTCCAGGTATTGAATCACCCTGATACCAGGTTTAAGGCATCCTGAAGGTCACAACAGTCCGTGAAATTGTGGATTTGCTTAAACATTTTGCAGTCATCTGCGTAAAGAAGGGTATGAGGTTGTGAGGAGGGAACTAGGGAGGCCAGATCATCTATGAAATGATTAAAAAAATATGGTCCGAGAACACTTCCCAGGGGAACCCCAGACGTTACAGGTGACCAGTGGGATGAGGAGCCGGTAAGTATTACCCGCTGGGATCTGTTGCTGAGGAAGGAGCCAACTAAGTTTAGGAAATTACCATGCAGGTTAAATCGATGAGAAATTATGCGAAGGAAAAGAGAGTGGTCAAGAGAGTCGAAGGCCTTTGAGAAATCTAAGAAAATAGCATCGAGTTGGGTTTTGCTGGAAATGCACTTGACTGCATGGTGCTGAAAAACTGCTAAGTTGGTCAGGCAGGAGCGGCCAGGGAGGAAACCATGTTGATTCTTGGACAGAAAAGGGGAAGTAAAATAGTAGTCTGTTAAGGATAATCCTTTCACAAACTGAAGATAGTATAGGTATTAAAGATATTGGGCGATAATTAGAAACTTCATCTTTAGGGCAATTTTTATGAATGGGAATGATGTTTGCGATTTTCCATTGGGAAGGAAAAGTGCCGAGGGAAAATCAATGGTTGAAGAGGAGGCACAAGGGCAGGGAGAGGGAGGATGCACAGTGTTTGATGAGTATGGGACTGAGGCCATCGGGACCAGGTGCACGATGGAGAGGGATTTTGGAGAGATACTCAAATACCTCACGAGGATCTGTCTTAATCATGGATAAGGAGTGGTCACGAATTGGAGTGAGGAAGTGATCACGATTAATGGGGAGATTAGATAAAGGGGCCAGGCAATCTGTAAAGAATTTATTAAATAAGTTTGGTCGATCTTGACCCGCCGCGTTTACATTTTCATATGGCATCTCAAGGGGGATGCGCGGCCGATTACGGCGACTATTTACAAAGGACCAGAATTTTTTTGGGTTGGAGGAAATGGAAGAGGAAAGGCCCAGCACGTGTTCTTTGTGATCACGGCGGATTAGCTTCTTAGAGCAGCGGCGGATATCGTTGAATGATTTCCGAGTGCTCTCATTCGGGAAAGCTTTGTACAGATACCAAGCACGATTCTTCTTTCCAAGAGCGTGATTGGTATCTGGTTTGAACCAAGGAGGGAACTTTTTGGACTTGGGTTTGACCATGGGCACAAAATCTTTAACCGCACTCTCAAGGATAATGTAAATAAAGTCCACACCTTCCGGAGGCATGGAAGTGAGCACATTCCAGGGGATGAAGTCGAGGCTGCGTTTAATGTCGTGCCTTCGGCCAAGCAGGGAAAGGTTTAAGGTATGTAGGAGGAGAGGAACCCTGCGGTGTTTCTTGGAACGGGGGAGGAGGAAAACTGCATCGAGGGAATCGTGGTCCAAGTCGAAGATATTTCGCCCGGGGGTGACTGCCTCCGGGGCAACGGTGGAAAGCACGAAGTCCAGTGTTGCCGCGTTTCGGGTACCTTGGAGGCAGTATTGGGAAAGGCTAAGAGCATTTATGAAATTTTGAAAGAAAAAGTCGTCGAGGGCGTCATGAGGACAACCAGTAGTTGATGAGTCCCAACGAATTGATAGGTTAAAGTCACCAACCATAATAAAAGGGCCAAGGTTAATGGCTCTAAGTAAGGAATCAAGACATAGTTCTAGAGTTGAAATGTCACTGGTGGGGGCCCGGGGGGCCGGTAGAAACAACCGATGAAAATCTTCTTAGCCTTATAAGGTTTACCTGAGAATAGTGAGACCTCACTCCAAACGATCTCACAGTCCGTCTCAAGGTCCAGTTGGCGCTTGGATGGGTAGTGAGTGTTAAGAGCAAGCAGCACTCCACCACCTCTGGACGGTCGATCACGACGATAAATGGTGTGGGAACTTGGGAAAGATAACTCAGAATCGGAGACTGAAGGATTGAGCCAGGTTTCTGTTAGGGCGATAATATCCAACTGGGGGAGCTCCTGAGAATGACTGTCACAAATATTTAGTTTATTTTTTATGCTTCGGGTGTTTTGATAGAATAACTTCACTTAGGGGGCACAAGAGGGGCCAGGGTTGAGACTAACGTCACCAGAGAGTAGCACAAGGAGCAGGATGACCGTTCCATACCGAGGGGCGCGTGTGAGGTTTACCCGAGAGGGCCCGAGATGTCGCCGGGACCTCGACAATGCAACGCCGGGGTAACGAAGACAGCGTCGGGAGAAGCCACAGGATGAGAAGGCGGAAAAAAATATATAAATAAATATTTTCATCATTTGGAATTTGGACTAATTTTACGTGGCTGATTGCCATGTTCATTTGAGTATTTTTTGTACACATCGGAGTCTAACGGAAAAAGTTGATGAGCAAGTTCCCCACCTTATAAGTAGGTTTTCTAATTAGTAATGATACTATTTTAATAAAAGTTCCGGTGCCTGGTGATGATTTTTTAAGGAACATAAAATTAAAAACTTCTCTAGTTATTTGCATGGACTTTACTTATTAATATTTGTTTTTCGGAGCAAACTATTTCCTTTATTGGGACATATTGAAATAAAATTTTAATATAATTGTTTATTTTGAGTTTTAAGTGCTTTGCGAGTGATTGAATGATAATAACAGAGTAATTATAATCGAATGTAACTTATTACATTTAATAGGAAATTAATTTATCTTAAGTGTCTTTTTGTTCTTAAATTTATCATATATTAATATATTAAAGTTCTAGTGAATCCAAAATGATTACCGTTTCAATGGAGAAGAAAATTAGTCCTTTTTTCTTAGTAAATTATTCTTTCATAGTTTTTCGAACGGCAGTGTAGCTTATTATTTGATTCGCTCTCTAATGCTTGTGTCTTAATTTGATACGTAATGATAACAGTACGTCTAACATGCTTCCTATATAACTCTTGTATCTCTCTTCAATTATGTAATTTTAGAGTTTATAGTTAATTAAACATTGAAAGCATATAGTGCAGTGCATGTTGGTGAAAATTCACCTCCTGACACGTATTAGCAAGTTTTTTCCGAAGCCCTTTTAGTTTTAGTCCCATTCACATTTGTATGACATAAATACATTGTTCATTGTACATAACTGTAGTATAGGCCTAGTGCCAGTTAGTTGAAAATTCACCCCCTGCCACACCCTATTGAGGTGGCTTGCAGGGTACTATGTAAATGTTGATGAAGGGTGTCAACTTCTTTGTTCGTGCCTTCATTCATTGAACGACTTTAAGAGTGGTCCTTCTAAATTAAGAGCGGACTTTTGGTCCTACAAATATAAACATTCACTCACTTTACCCTTTCTCCACGATTCTGATTCCATGAAGATTACCAAAAAACAGAAGAACTGAAGATTGTCATGGCTCGGAAATGCCGTATCGCGGCCACCAAAACACTCGGAAATAAGCAGAATGAGAGACGATCGACGTTAAGTGATACTAATTAGCAAAAGGTGGTTTGAGCGAGATAGTTCCTTGGTCATAATGGAGACTATATTCAAATTTTATTTTTTAATTTCAGCACCTGTAAGAAGTATGAAATACATATTGTAATATTAATGGCGCAAAGACATAGTTACATATGACCAAACTTCTCAGTAATTAAATAAATAAAGCTATATAAGTCTCTAACTTGACTCATTTTTTCCCGCCGAACGGCTGAAAACCCTTCAAAACAGCAGGTTTTTTTGCAATTATGTCAAAATTACTGTGGTGAGTAATAGATTATATTTTATAAATAGTTAAGAAAACATGCAATCTACACACACAGTTTTTTGACGAAATCTAGGTGCTAGAAGTTCCTAATTTGATTAATATTCTCCCTATAGAGCGCACAGCCATAATCTATCCCATGTAAAACAGTTTATATTTTGAGGCTAATTGCTCGAAAAGTAGTTCGGCAAGGGGTTGATATTTTTATATCATTTGAAAGATGAGAGTTTTGTCTATAAAATGAGGCCAAATTCATCAAATTCTAGATGAAGTGATTTTTCGCTTTAACTACCTTAACGCGATATTTTTTTATTTCTACGTTCAAAGATAGCGCTCCAGAGTCCTTACTGTGACGTTTTGCCTTGTTGTGCTCATTTAAAGAAGATTTGAGCACCAGCATAGGCGTATCTATCGATTCTTGGGCCGCTCCTGTTTTCAATATATATTAATGACCTTTCTAAAGTCATCTCTAACTGCAAATACCACATGTATGCAGATGATCTTCAGATCTATATCGACTGTAACCCCACAGATGTTATTGATACCATTTCCAAGGTTAATGATGACATTGAAAACATATGTAAATGGTCAATGGAAAATTGTCTGCGGCTCAATCCTAACAAGACGTAAAGTATTATTATTGGCAGTAATATTTATGTTAATAGAATTATATATGATAATTTGCCAAAAATAACTGTAAAAGGTGTCCAAATTGAATTTTCTGAGAGTGTAAGGAATCTAGGAATTACTATAAATAAAACCCTATCATGGAACGAACATATAAAAGCCATTTCACATAAGGTATTCAAGACTTTATATCAGTTAAAACAATTTAGACACCTTATTCCGACTTCCCTTCGCCAGAAATTAGTAGACAGTCTTGTTTTCCCGCATATCGATTACTGCTGTGTGGTATACTCCGACCTAACAAAAGAATTGAATTTAAAACTTCAGAGGATTCAGAACTCCTGCGTGAGGTATGTCTTTGACATCAAATATTATGAACACGTGACACCATATTTTGAAAAACTCGGGTGGTTAAAAATACAAAACAGGCGCTTACTCAATAAGACAACTTTTATATACAAAATAATAACTACAAAATTCCCCACATACTTGTATCAGAATGTATTGTACAATGCTGCGACAAATAAACGCCCAACGCGCCACATGGAAGAACTCTATGTACCCCAATACCGTTCATCTGTCTATGCATATTCTTTCTATGTCACCTCTTGTGATATATGGAACCACTTACCCGAAGATGTTAAAAAATGTAAGAATGCTAACAGGTTTAAAAATGAATATTATAAAATGTTGTTTAATATGCGTTAATGGATGTGCTACTTCGTGTAACACCTATAATATATTATGTATAGTGTTTTTTCTTGATGTCTCTGCTTATTGCATTCCAATAGTATTGTAATATTGTAACAAAACTCAGTCCCAATTCAATTGAATATTGTTTTCTGCAACACCTATGAGGTTTTTTTTTCATTGCTTTTTCATTTTCTTGTATTTAGTATTCTATGGCAATAATGCCAAATGTGTATTATTAATTTTGTTAATCACCTATGTATTCAATGATATATTTCTTGAAATTGAGGGTCTGACTCCAAATTATGTAAACATTTTATGTTCCTAAGGGACATTTTGTCCCGGAATAATAAATTTCATTTCTATTTTATTCTATCTAGAAGCGTCTGAAGGGGGGGTATGGAATACCCCCCATGTAAATCGGGGGATCCGGGGATTTTGTAAAATATACATATTAAAATGACGTTTTGAAGGTGTTCTATTATGTTATGGAAGGTGATCTATAGGTGTACTATTAACATGTGTTAAACACATCATTTTGACGTTTTTTTAATAAATAACGTTGTATACAATTTTTTTTTAATAATTTTTTTTTTTACGTTTCTTTTAAATAAATGTACAACCCCCAAAAACTGCCCCCCCCCCTGGATTTTCCTATGAGCACCTGCGGCAGTAGGTCGGGCACTCGAGAGAAAAAAATAAGTATCGCGACTCGTGAACAACGGCATTTGAAGTTACTGTGCATACGAGAAGATTTTCCTCCCCAAGCGAAACATGACTTCACCGCACTCGAGATCGAAATATGTAAGTAGTCGTCTCGGACAAGGAGCGTGCATTCTCCTCACGATCCGAGCTCGAGTCGACAGTCAGCGCAGTTAATGGTTGTATCCGCAGGAAATGATGTAAGGGGGTGTGCCTTTCCCCAGTGGCGCGAGACTTCTCGGGGTCTCACTTATTGCACCGCGGGTGGAAATGCATGAGTCGCGTCTTCTCGTCGGCACGAAATGATCTGCATACGCGTAACACAGGATTCATCGTCTTATCGCACCCAGGGGGATGGAGAAGTTACGAGTCTAGCTGCCGTAACCGTGATGTCTTGTCGGTGTAATCTCTACACGCCGCAACAGGATTTTCGTGACCTAAAGCAACTATATTTTCAGCATTGGTTCATTTCGTTTTTCGTCCAGTTTTCTAAAGATTAATGCCAGTTCCGGGTGGATAGATAGAAAAAAATATTTTTCAAACACGGAAAAGCTACACGACGCAATGGAAATTCAATTCAATATGCAGTGTACCGTTTTTAAGATAGATTTGAATGAATGGGTGCTTCAATCTGTTCATCAACAACGGGGGACTTGCTTATGCAAAAGATATCCTTCTTTAGT
Organism: Pyrrhosoma nymphula; assembly: GCA_963573305.1. NCBI lineage: Eukaryota > Metazoa > Arthropoda > Insecta > Odonata > Coenagrionidae > Pyrrhosoma > Pyrrhosoma nymphula. The sequence continues at coordinate 81,599,639 of OY754334.1, read as the reverse complement.
TTTGCATCAATCCCACTTCCCATATCTCATCCGAAAATTTTCCCAAATTTCCCGAAGATCTTTTCCCCGAATCACTCTTTTCCGAACCAATTTTTATTTATACTTCCATGCAACATAATATACATTCAAAAAATACAAATTTATTTAAAAAAAACAATATTGTGCGCGAGAGCACGGAGAAAATCAAGTACGTTTCTCTCGCTTTTATATTCTTCGTATTCGGTGAAAATATTTCTGAGCCTATTCTGGTGTTCACCATACTTCTTTTTGGGCTTCGCCTTAACGGGTTTTCCCACAAACAGTTCTATCAGCGTGACATCTGTATCTGCTTTTACACTCTGCACTCCTGCGCGAAATGTATCGGCTATAAAAATAGCCGATACATTTCGCGTAGAATTTGAGCTGGAGGTTGTTCGGGGTGCTCTTTTGCTCTCCTTTTGAGGTTTTGTTCAAATCTTTCTGCACCAGCTTCCACTCTGTCAGGGGGATGATCATGGTCCCCAACCGCGATGATAATGGGATTCACAGGTCCCATAACCGTACGGGCACGACATATATACTCTTTCGAGCGAAGTTACTTGCAATCCCAATACGTGGTAACTCCTTTTACCTTCGATCTTTCATAAACAAATCCGTTGAATGCCATCTTTGTTTCGCCAATAATTATCTGAGCCTCGGCCATTTTATGGAGGTTCGGTGGTTTCACTCAACTTAAGGGAATACAAAGAAACTTGCTGGAAGAATTAATTATGTTTTCCTAAAGCTACCTGATTTTTTTTCAAAATTATTTACCGCAGATTTCTTAGGACATTTGATGTGGAAGTGGGCATGAAATTACATGGGTTCTTAAGGGAACGCGAGGTGCGACTGGCTTTAAAAAGAAATTTTTTTAGTTAAGAATAAGAAAAACAAAAATGATTTAAATCATCAATAGAATAATGTATGAAAATCATTTGATATACTTTATTTTTATTATTTTTCCTTATCCCTATCATTCTCGCTATCCCTGAAAATGATCGCGTCACAAAGTCATCATTTGAACTGTCATTTCCTCTATCCCTGCAGACTTGACGTGAAAAGTGACAGTGTGATTCACAGTTAACCCATAACTTCGTGCAGGAAGTCATTCCCGCATATAACTCATTGTAGAGCTAGCCGGCGTTACCTCGTGATTGGGAGCCAAACATTGTTTTGCATGAATTGGCATAACTGAAGACATCTTAACGATAATAAAGTTAAATCTGGCTATATGTGCCAATTACAGCATCAACGCAAACTATTTTTAAGATTGGAGAAAGTGTGGTGGATGGATAGGAAAGCGTACGATGAAGCGCTTGGTACGTTGAGTGAGGAGAGGAAACTTTTGGAGGACATAAGGATAATGCAGAGTAGGTGGTTGGAATATGTTATGAGAGGTGAGGGGATGCTACTGAAGGCCGTGATAGAGGGTAGGATGTAGGATAAGCGGGGAAGGGAAAGGCTTTACGGACGGGATGAAGAGAGGTAAGACGTAAGTTGAGATGTAGAAAGAAACCTTGTTAGCAGATAGAGAGATAAAGAAACCTGCGCCTGTAAAAGTCTTGAGGAATCTTACTCTCATTCTACCTTACCTAACCGGCCTACTAGCCTACCTTAACCAGTAGATTACCCTAATAATAACAAAGTCTATTTTTCACGTCGGCGCCAAAGCTGAGTTATGTAAGATTTTTTGGGTTCTTTCAACTCTTTGGAAAACCTGCAATAAACATAAAAGAGCCTCAAGTCAGTTTTACGCACCGTTAACACCATTTCAAGGGCATGAAAACACGGGGAAAAAATTGTGCCGATTACAAGCGCCGGCTAAGCGTGTTTTATTTTTCTTCGGCCAATTTCATCTGCCTAACGAAGCTATTTTACCTAATTCAAGCCATGCGCAACGCACGAGGGAGCCATTTTTTTTAAGAGGATGGCACGAGATGTTAGGGATGGCGTGAGTTCTTCTCTCTCTGAAAAACAGCTCTTCCAAGAGGATTAACCCGTAAATTTCCAAAAAAATATATTGCGCAAACCCTCGAGTCTACTGGAAAAAACTGGGCTCGTGAATAGTTTTATGGCGTGCATATTTCACCGTGATTTCTGGGTTGAAAAGATAGCTGTTTATTGAGAGAAATTTCTACATCAATGATCGCTGGACAGTTGGAATGTCGCTTATTTCGACTCGAAGGCAAAATATATCTCGATTCATGGGATGAAACGTTTTTGACCGCAAAAATATCAGAGGTAGAGGTAGGTAAATGGGTGAACATTACTAGCCGTCGAATATTCGAAGAAATATGATTTAATGGCAATCACAATTTTTGTTTCTCCCAAGAAATATCCGGCATCTCAGGATATCTATCTCACTTTAATAGCGATACGAAATTGTCGGGAAACCCTTTATCTAGTTTTTCATGTCTTTCAAAGGAGCATCAAAATTAAGGGGTAGGGCACGCTTTTATCTTCCGAGACCAGCCCGCGACTCGTACTTCAACTGTTAACTCAAAAAAACTGAATCATCTCCCGAGAAGGTCGTGATCGACTCGCGCGAGGCATAACTAATGAATCACCGCCCACTAGCTTCTTCTATTCTCCCTAAAGCGAGAGTCTTTAGTTGACGTAACGGACTGTATTGCTCGCTCAGTGTGTGACGAGTATAAGAAGGGGAAGAACGTCAGTCATCTGACATCGCCGAGTGACTTCACGAGGACCAATCCGCGGAGACGCTCTCGGAGAAACCATCGTTTCCGCTCCATTCTCAAGTGGGCATCAATTAGTCACTGACTGTGAAGGCACGACTTTACGTTCGCTATCGGCGAAAATAGTTTGAGATAATCCATTTCAAAGAAGTGAATCGCCAATGCCCGTCCAGCTTCGGTAAAACTGAAGCTTGTCCATATAGTCCAACATGGCGTTAATTAATGAATATTCTTTATATGGGACTGTATAAAACTAACATAATCGATAGATACTGAATCTTAGGTACCTTACAAAGACAGCCTGTATTTGGGGCACCATCATTCAACTGGACGCCTGATCACAAGAAAACTTAAAAAATAAGAGAATACTCGCTCAACTGACGAAATAGAAACAAAACTAGCGTAGCAATACCTAAATTTTCGGTGCAAACTTGATAAGTGACAATCATATCATAAGATATGTATACCATGGGAAATAGCATCTACCAGTGCGTGAATGAAAACAAATATGGCGCAACAAGACATTAAAAGAAGCTTTCTAAACTCTCGTAATTTCATAATCATTGTTTGAGTTGTCTTGAGAAAGACCTAATATTACTTATGTTCTGTTTTCCGGAAACAGATTGAAACAAATTAAACAGTCCATTCACCTTCGCGGAACTAAACATTACTACTGGGGTTTTCAAGTTACCCTTCTCGTGGAATTTTGAGTCCTATTTTCGGTTTCATCAACGCCAACGGAATGCTCTTCTAGTTATCTCAAGGATATATGGCAATGGATGAATCTTCACCTCACAAGTACTTAGTAACTTGCCACGAGATTAATATGAAGCGTATGAAATAGGTTTTACCTACAAACTCACGCTTAAAATTATTACTTTTCCAATTTCGTTTGATAAACAAGGCCACACGATCTTAAGCATAAGTGCATAAATTCATCAAATACGAAGCTACTTTTACTGAAACGCAAATAGAGCGTCATTCGGTGTCAGTGTAAATAATTTTTTTCGTGTCGTTCTTTTATCCATAAAAATTCGGCAGGATATGATAAATTAGTTTCTTCCAGATGCTTGAAATAATGACACGAGGCGTAGCTTTTATACATAGTACTAGTATGGAGAGGGTACGAAATGATCTAACTGTAACCTGAGGGACGAAATATCCAACATATTCCTTCCCCCTGTTCTTTCCTTGCTTACCTTATGGTAGCGCGGAGGAGTGGACGCATTAGCGTATGTATAATAAGAATATCTACCTTTTGTTGATAATTTTAGGCAACTAACTCTTAAAACATATGATAACTACTTGAGTAATGAATTGTACCCGATTTTACTATGGTTTTTCACTGGTAATAAGGATTAGTATTAATTTAAATAAAAATGAAGAATGCATTTCCAGAAAGCAGATTCTTGCTGATTCCAAGTGAGTTATGGAATGAAAACATCGTAAAATTGCAAAATTTGAGCGTCAGTCCGTAAGCGCTAAGGTAAATCGGGGGGAACAAAGATGGGGGACCGTCCACGCCCACGTTAAAGCTTCAAGGATTTGCCACCCCCTCCATCTTCCTCAATGTGTGATTCTCATTGATAACCGCCTTCGCTCAAATGCAGATTCCTCGCAGCCAACCCATCGCCTCAATGGAACCTTCCTGCAATTATCGATTTGGTCGTTAAAATCAGAGATTACATTACATTGGCGTTTCTTTTCAACAAGCTCTCGGAAGTGTTGATGTTGCAACTATAATTTCGCAGTCCGGTCGAACGTGTCCTATGCCATTTGAAGAAAGTGAGTTTGCAGAAGGTGATTTTAGCCGTCATTATCGTTTCCACTTGATTCCCTTGTATTTAAGAACTTTCCCCCGGGAAGAAAGAAACGAACTGAGCAGACTTTGTGGGAGTTGGTTTGCAGGGAAGAAAATGTGTTCGATCCATTTGCCGTCATGCTTTCCATTCCCAGGTATTGCACTTCTTTTGTCTTCGCGAGAACTGAGTGCTATCTCTCACATAGATCCCACCCACAGCTGGATGTTTCATAAGATTCATAATAAAGGATATTGCACACACAATTGATGGACTATGGGGCATGAAAGCGTATTTCGAGTTGTGACTCAAGACAGTAACGCTATGTGAACACTTGAATACCTTAGGTTGTGCTGGTGATTTACCTTTCCAGCTCAGAGTTTCACATTCCCGATTATGCACCAGTTAAATCTTTCCGTAATGTATGGCAATGTAGCTTGAAATGTCTGTTAATGTCATTGCATTAAAAAATCAGTTTTCACTCAAGGGAAAAGGAATCGCTGGCAATTGACACTAATATTCATGAGTATGCATTGTGTTTAAATTGTTACGCCTACTAAATCTTGTTGTTAATAATTATTTTGTTAATCTTGTTTTGGTAACTTTCCTTGACAGAACACCAACTACATGTAATTAGTATTTCTAAACAACCCGAGTCAGTTCACCGTAACTCTTTCGAAGGACGAGGGATTGGCAACACTTTGAGAAGTGGTCGCCCGTGATCGGATCCGCTGTCGTCAACAGGTGGTCGGCCCGGTGATGTCACCACCGTCTTTATATGTATCCCGATAGCGTCACCGTATCGCCCACATGATGCTGCTCCCATTCCCCTGCCCCTCAAAAGCGCCCCAGTATACTTCTTTTAAGTCTTAGTTGTTACTTCCACAGTCTATACCATGCACTCTGTGACTGGGTGTTATCATAGTAACGTATTCGCTAATTCATTTCAGGCAACCTTCAAGAACATAACCCGAATTTTATGCATGCGATATTCAAGATTTTTACAACTGCCATAAAAATGTATATTTACGTGAGAGTAATTAATTCGCTTTCCACGTGGGTCTTGTTCGTTCACGTCACACCTGTGGTTACACCATCTGTGGCAATTGTGAGTGGTATAAAAGTTAATTATAGCCCAAATATTTGCCTGATATTCACCTCCCACGTGCAGGAAAACTTATCTGCTGGTAACATTAACTCCTCTATCCATAATACTACAAATGTAAGACAAATCATGCCTTTCTACTTAGGCTTAATGCAGTTTGCGATATTGACCGTGTTAAAAATCTGCTTGAGACGCAATGCGCATCTCAAATCGTGACCCTTCGTCAATTATACGACTGGTGTGATTTGCATCGCGTTACCAATCGCTTTGAAAGTAGAAGCGGTGGTGATGGAGTTTTCAATTTCTTGGTTCAGCCACGCTGAGACGACTTATGCTCCTGCAGACGAGGAGAATTAAATTTCCACCCACCATTTCCGCAAAGGGGAGTCTTTAAACTTATCCTAGCAACCGGTGTAGTAGCGAAGGGTTAAGATTATTTTTACGAAACTCGTTTAACCCTTCAGTTGTCGCGTGAAATCTTTTCATGCGGTTGGGCGCGCGGGCCACACCGGTGGCCCAAATTCAATTTTTTATTCGGTAAAATTTTCAATTTTTTTTGTAAAATATTTTTTAAAACAATAAATTTGGACTAATACCTATTGTTTAGTTAGGTTTTTGTCACTGGGGGACATATTAATAATTATTAGTGGAACAAAACGCAAAGTAATGGAAAAATTATGATAAATTTCGAGCATCGTACATCCATTATGACAAAAAGTAGATAAAAAATCCAATAAAAATAATATAACTGAATGGAAGACAAAACTGATATAAATGTAATAAAAAATATTTTTTTATAAAGTCCTGATTAAAAAATAATATTAAAGTTATTAATGACAAATAATTTACGGAGAGAAATAAAATGATTAGATTCACTACAGAAAAAAACATCTTTGATCAATGTGTAGAATTAATAGATCTCAAAATGCATTAAGAAATTTATATTATACTATCATATTTTTACTCATAAATGTTTTATCAAGTTTAGAAAGAGAAGATATGAGCATATGAATCATTCTTGAATACAGTTCACACAAGTATCTCGTAGGTGATCTTTGCATGTCCATATCCCGCATTTGATGCACCACCGTCTTGTCGTTCTGTCACGGCTTCTTCCACAGGCGTCCATAAGTACTGCTTGTTTCAATTGGAGGGGTAGCGGGGTCACAAATTCCAAGCAATGCAAGAGCCCGTGCTCTAATTTGCGTTGGGAGAGTAGTGATTCCACTTCGTTTAATTATTTGGGGTTTTATCATTTCCCAGGCTATCTTCTGCTGAAAATCACGTCTTATAACTTGAGAAGATTTTGAATTAGCCTTGAACACGCTAAGGGCATTGACACCGGCAATGTTCAATAAATCATTTAAAAAATCACCATAGGCCAACGTTTTGTATTACGCGCCACATTGTATTTAGCATAGAGTTGGTCATATAGATCCACGCCAATTTTTGTTCTATTAAAGAATTTAATCATGTCAGGTTTCTTTTGGTCACCACTTTCAGGATCAATGGCAGAATCGTGGTGCATTGAGGAGAGAACCAGAACAAATGTTTTTGGGCAGTATGACACGAGAGTACAATTCTTCTGGAAACCAAAGAGTATTGAATTCACTTATTTGCCCTTGCTGGGTAAAAATTCTTTCGGAATTTCTCTGTTATTTTTCCTTATCGTGACAACATATGTAAGATTTTTTTCTTCCGGCAATTTTTTGGCCAGGGGAACACTTGTGAATCAGTTATCACCGGTAATATTTCTGTTAGTACCCACAACTGTTTCAACTAACCGAACAACAATATTTTCAGCAGAATTAATACTTCGGTACGGTCCTTCGGGCTGTGATCCAGCATATATTTCGAGATTAAAAGTGTAGGCATTTTTTACATCAACTAATGCTAACATTTTTATGCCATATTTTGCTGGCTTACTCTGAGGGTATTGCCTGAAGTTGCAGCGCCCACGAAAAGCCAGGAGTTGCTCATCCACTGTAAGGAACTCACTCCCGCCAAAAAACCTCTGAAAGTTACCTACAAATATTTCAAAAACTTCCCGAATAGCTGCCAATTTGTCAATGACTTTCCGCTGATCCCTACTTTTGACATCATCAAATCTTAGGCATATCAAAAGAAATCGAAATCTCTTTTTGCTCATGGCCAGATAGCAAGCTTCAATAACACTTCCTTGTGAATTGTTCCATAATTGGGAAACATTTTGTCTTGAGTTTCTCAAGACCCCTATAAGGTAAAGCAAACCTATAAAAGCTTTAATTTCAATTTCATCAACAGGACGTGCATCCCTGTCTCTTTCAAACAGATGCTTGACTTTCTCGATATATATATATTTGTATTTGTGGTAATAATTTCTATCAATTTCTCATCAAGAAAAAGCTGCAAAGAATCTATCTCTGATTTGACTTCACGAGCAAACCCTTTTGGCCCAGGGACTTGAGTAATAATGTTGTGCTTGCGACACTTAACCTTTACATTTGGTTCACATATCAAACATAATTTGCTGCGCAACTACAAGTGTTGCTGATAGAAAAAGGTTACACAGTTAGGTGCGTGGGCCACACTTGTGGCCTAGTCACGCCGGCTTCCTTTCGCGTGCTATTAAATGCTAACCCTGTATCAATTTGTAAAAACGACCATGCGAGGCATTCGAGGACATAATAATGTGCAGCTACTGAAAATCACATGTATATTAGGCCATCCTATAAAAAACGGCACGCAAATGAAGCACTGTTGGCCACCCCTGTGACCCACGCGCCTACTGAAGGGTTAAGCTGGGGTGTCTGATTAGCACTCCCATCTAATGTGTGATTTTCCAGCCAAAAATAGCTTCCTATCTTGTCTTAACTATGCAAAAGATGCCATAGTGCTAAGCTATCCGAAAATATTTGTAAGATTTCAGGCTTTCCCGGTGAATGGTATGAATAAAGACTTCTCATGATGCCATCTGGGTTGTGGGGTCCATGAGTAACGTTTTGGCCGCTTACACTGCTGCCGACCTTAGGGTTATGAGCTGTCGATGACTGGAACTGCCACAATATACAGTTGTCACGGTTGTCAGAGGAGGTGTGAGACGTGACGTGACTCCAGACCTCCCCTGATATCTATGTATTGCGACAGTTCCAGTCATCGGCAACTCATAACCCTGAGGAAGGCAGCGGTGTAAGCGGCTGAAACGTTGGTCATGGACCTCCCAACCCGGATGGACTCCAGAGAAGCCTTTCCTCATCTAATTTGCTCCCTCTGAAACCGCTAGATAGACATCACTCCTCAAACCTATCATTAGTTTTGAACCTAGATTAAACATGGTGTCTCGGTGTAGAATTATGAGGCATAATATTTGCACTTTGATTTGACCGAAATGTGAGATTTCGTGTTTCAGTAACGGATTAATTATTTTCTCTTTCGGTAAATTACTATACATGTATAAACGTTGAACGAAAAATATTCCTGATACTATATCCATTTATTGCGCGATATAACTCAACCTTTGGCGAATTTACAGCGTATCCTTTTGACATACCTACCTAATGTGGACGGTGACGTATTCCTTTATGGCTTTGCTTTGAATATGCGTTACGGCCCCGTATCTCATTATCTTACTTTACTGCTATATCTGTCTCGTGACCTAACCCACCATTTTCACTGCCAATCTCCCCATTCCCTAATTGATCCTTGTTTTCATGCCTTGCGACGATGTTTTTCGCGTTTCGTCCTCAGCCATTCTCCGTCGTTCTTCCATATCTTGGCTCCGAGTAAGGGTTTGTGTGGTGGCCAAAGTTCTAGCTTCTTATATCAAAGTTCCTGGGTTCGGATCCCAGCAGTAGTCGAGATTTATTCAGTTGAATCTAGGTTCTTAATTTATTTCCACGTGAAGGGCTCACTTAAGAGTGCAATACTGACGTCGACCAGCAATAAATTCTAAATATCTATGACTGGCAACAAATAATTTTATTGAAATTATTAGTCTCAATTTATTTATTCTTGTCTCCAACATAGGACTGTTGGCTCACAATCATGTTACTACAATTGGTCTCTTCAAGTTTCAGACTCTTTTTCTTAATAAAAACATCACTAGGTAACTAAAAACTCTGTCAATTGATTGACAATATGTGTTAACAAATAAATAAAAGTAACAAAATGTGTTTTAAAATGTATAGAAGTGATTTGAGTTATTAACCCATAAACTGCCAGTTCACAACCTTGGCATGCGACAGTACTCCTTCTGACGAATGAAACTTTAATCTTTGATCTATTGACACCATTTGCTGAGAGTAGGCTAATGCCGACGTCCAACGGGGAACGCCATGATCGATTTCTATCTATGTGTGGAGTTCTATTTTCTTTGCTATTTCACGACAGAATTCCTGAAGCTATACTTGAATGTTAAGTGATTTTCTTGGCACTAAGGATGTGTCACCGATTTTCTTCAATAAAACTCGCTTATGTTTCAAAGCCTAATCCTGAAATGAGTCATTCGTAGACTTAGAGGAAATTTTATCGATGACTTGTTTGTATCTTAGGTACACATGAATGGTGTTCTAGAAGGGACGCGGTGATGTGAATCTCTCTCCTTGTCCAATATGTTGAGTCAATCCGTCCGTTCGTTGATTAAAGCCAGAGTGCAAATGAGACGAAGGTCAAAGCCTAGCAGCTCGAAAATATTCGCGGGGAAACACTGCTTGGCAGCATTGCTTCCTTCTTGGGATAACCCGTGCTGAATGAAAGGTCTAGCTTTGAAAATCCTCCATCGGTTTATATGTATGACAATCCTTTCAAAATTCACGTTACGGAAAGTTATACATGTCCATCCAGTTTGGCATACATCTCAAGTAATTTCACCGAGTAATACCCAGCCTATCTATCCCATCGCCACGCAGGTTAAAAGTGGATATTTTCTTCGGAATTTGGTTATAATCGTTAATGAACCTCCGTTCGATAATGTATTATCATATCCGCGGTGATAGCTAGGACCAAGGAGTATAGAGAAATAGAATAGAAAGAGAGTATCTAACTCCAAGTCGGTGCATTGAATAAGCTTGCATTTTCCAGGCCTTTTTCTTTGTTGTATTTTCATTAGTTAATTATATTTGCATTCCGGAAAAAAACTAGTGCTGCTCATCTCATCGTTGCAGATGTCCAAATAATTAACCCTTCTTCACCTGAATCGGGACAGATTAAATCGCAAACCTGCACTCCGCCACGCTAACTCATAGAAAAGAGTTGAAATCAGCTCGATTGGTTGCAAGTCGACTGTTAACAGCGCCTCCTGCGGTGAGTTGAAAACCTCTTCCCGCCAAATTACCTTGCTTTCCATCCGGGTTTATGGCCGCCCCTCTATTCCCTATTCCGATTTCCTCCTAACTCCATGGCTAGAACACCCTAATGGCCGTTTAAAGTTTGAGCACCACGCGTCAAAAAACAGGCACACGCTAGATACTAAGCTTACCTATTCCCGATCAATCCATCTGCGTTGGTTTAAGGGAAAACTAATCCCCCCGCCAGTGACCAACCACAGGATTTGATGAGGACATCCGATTGTTAAAAAACTTACAAGCCGCAATTTGTAATATGTATATATTTAACACAATTTATTTATGTTTTTGTAATCGGATCACACGTTCCGCATCGCACTCTTAAAGTTATTAAATTTCGGCAGTTTTCGCTGTTTTCCAATCATTCCTGGATTTTAACACAATTTATTTTATATCCAAATGGAACAAAATTAGGGAGTGTCGCAAAAGAAATTCCGATTTCAAAAAAATGAGTACCTCCCTTAATTGCTCCATGTATGACAGGAGCGTGCTTCGATGTTTTTGCAATTTTGAGAGAATGGACGAGAGGCAAATATCAAAACAGATTTATGACAGTAGAGTGAATGGAGGCGTGAGAGGAAGGGCTAGACCGCGAAAGTCATGGGTGGATGTGGTGGAAGAGACTCTTCACAAAAGAGAAGGAATATTAGGAGTCTTATGAACATGAGGGCGTGTACGAATCAATGCATGAATGTATCAGAAGTAATTATAGGTATGCCAGGAGAGGGCAGTTTGCAGAAAATTAGTAAAGCAGTGTGAGCTTTTCAGGCCTATGACCTATTAACTATGCTGACTGTGCCTACCCCGAAAGGGAGTGGCGTAAGGGGTATGTGTGTTTAGGTGGACGAATTTTTCTAATTTCAGTGATTTTTTTCCGGATAAAGTTTTTACTTATCTTATATGTAATTTTAAGTGACGAAGTTGCAATATTTTGTCGAAGCGTAAGGTGAATTCCATATGAGCGTTGTAGTTGTCCACAAATTTTAAACATTATTTTTTATTCCTTTGCAGGTGAGTAACCGCTCTTCGTCAACCTGGTTTCCGTGAAGGCTGCAGTTTTTCGGGTGTTTCACCGCGTCGTTGTTTTTAAGACAACAGTTTCGACCTTATGAATGCCAATTATCGGCGTCAATACTTCGAACTGAAGACGCCTGCTGGAACGCAGGTGAAACTGTTGTCTTAAAAACAACGACGCAGTGAAACACCCGAAACAATGCAGCCTTCAACTTCAACACATCGCGGAAGCCTTCGCACCAACTGGTTTTCATGACCTTATACTGTGAGTAAGTACAGACATTGGAATCGTTCGTCCGTGGCCCTTTTATATGACGTCGTCGGTGTTTATATCCTATCATTTAAGGTGGTCGGAACGATTTTTGTTTATGTACAGAGTAGTGTGAAATTTTGCATACGTGTTCTCATTAGTGATATGCATTGGTAAAAGGGAAAAAAATTGCATCATGCCGATTTGTTTTTTTTTTTGGAAATTCAATGCTATTTTAACACGTAGCCTTAGGGCACGACATATATTTCGTAATAATTCGATTTTATACTATTCACAGATTTTCTTCTAGACTCGAAATAATGCCTTCCTTATTGATATAACCTTTGCTAAAAATTATCAAGGTGTAGCGCCGAGTACAGGTTTTGAAAAAAATATTTTCGATATCAGTTCGTCTAAATTTCGAATACCGCGCCGAAAACTCGTCATAACATGCTGCAATTAAGGAAGAAAAATTTTAAATATAAATCTTGTATCACTTCCATTGTATTCTGAAATAATTTACTCAAATGTGGTCCAAGAATTTTTTTTTGTGTAACTTAAATAATTTAGAAATGTGCACTCAATGACCCACGATTACCGCTCCAGCCACCTAAATCAATCTCGGGCGATTCCACGCAAACTCAATCAAGGCCGTGGCTCGACCATCTTCGATTCTCACGAATTTTGGCACCAAGGAAGATTACAATAAGGAAAGACAATCTGCTAAATATTTGCACTTAATAATTATAAATGTCAAAGTTATGGCCGCTTCAAATATAACAAGTTAGCGCAAAATGGCGCGCCGCAGCTCCGGACTGTCACTCCAATGTATGTCGATCTAACTGTCAAATTTAAAATATAATGAAATTTTCGTAATGAAAAGACAACAATCTGCGATTTATTTTAACTTTTGGCTACGTAGACATTTATTCTGAACTTTTGGATTACTTTAAATTTTCCTATGTTTTGAATTTTGATCCATGTTTAAGGCCTAATAACTCCTAAACTGATTCTTAGAACGGGTCAAGGTTAACTACTCCGAACAAACACAACTCAGGACTGTACGTAGACTTCAAAATATTTCACTTTTGGGACACAACCACGGCACAATGAAGTAACAAAAACGGAAAGGTGAAAATTTTGTGATTTTTGCTGCTTAAAAAAGCGATGTTTGACAACTTACACTAGGTTGAAGTGTATATTTTACAACAGTTTTAACCTTTATTTTCCAAAAACAAAAGGAAAACTGGTGGGTTATTTAGTCAAACATACAAAACATATGCCAACATAATGACCTTCCAAGCGCGCGCTCGCTTTGAAAATGACACGTTAGGGTCTGCGCATAAGGATAAAGGATTTGCAATGTAATTTGGTGGCTACTCTTTGTCTTTTCGTTTACCCTTTCGCTGTCGTTCGCCCACTCTCGCTCTCTCTTTACAACGTGTGCTCTGGTGTCCATCTGTTTCCACAACATTTCCCTTTCATTTCCACAACATTTCCCTTTCCCTCCGAGCCCATTGTGATGGATAGCGGATGCGGGAGGAGGCTGTTTGCGCCAAACGACGAGGTAATTAACGCCTAAGTAGTAGAGGGAAGAAAATGAGTCAAGGCATGTGGAGGGAAGAGCATTTTGATGGCTGAGTGCTTGACGAAAAGGGCCAGGAGAATGCATAAACATTATCAGGGTGTACTAGGCATACTCATAAATTACCGACATATCGAATATTCGATGTTTTTTAAACGAATTATTTTGAGTTATGAAAAATATTTTAGCTAATAAATCGCAATGTATATTGAAAAAATAGTCATGTCAAACAATTTCGGGAACTTACAGATGATCATATTAAAATATGTGGCAACATATTTAGTTGCCCTTCCCTTGGACTACAACTTTGACGCAGTGCAAGGGGTGCGTAAGGTTCCAGCGAGTCCTAGAGGTGGGCTGGTGGAAGAAGTAATAGTTGCTCCTGTTAGGGCCTGCAAGATAGGTCGAAGGATAGGTGCTAGTCGATAGATAGATCCCGCAGAAATGTCACGTTAAAAATATCATTGGGTCTTTCGTATTATTTTAAGCAGAAATTTCTTTGGTGCCTAATTTGTATACTGACCCGACCATCACCACCACAAATTATACTCGATATACCACATCCGGTATTTTCTCCTCGATATATTATAGGTTAATATAAATAATTTTAATATAATTTATACATCCACAATTCGATATTTCATTCCAATAAGTGCAGCACTAGGGTGTACTACTTAAACAGAACACAATTGTGGATGCTCTGCATTAATTATAGTAAAATGGATGTAATCCGACACGACATTGGAAATTATGGGTTCCGTTTTCGGTTCAGTGAAACTTATCCAATTCATTGTATTTTCACCCGTGCTCGTGACTGCGTACCATATAATTTTTGTATTTCGCGGTTATATGGAAATAGTCAGAAGTTCGTCGTTTTAGAGCAGGGGTCGCCAAACTTTTCAGACAACGGAGGTTATTTCAGGAGGTCAAGAATGCACTCGAGGTCAGAAGAAACAAGGTGTCCAAGGAAAACTTTTTATTCAAAAATAGAGCATGATCAATGGGAAACGTGATGTTTCATGTTATAACAGACATAAATACAATAGCAGGTTCTATTGACGAGGAGTTCAGCAGCAGAAGCGGACAAAGAAACAGACAAAGAGCGAGGCACATCATGTATTGTTCTACTTTAGAGCCATCTTTTGAATGAGACATGTACCATATTTTTTTCTTTGATTCCAGCGCCTCTCCTCTTTGAAGCGGAAACTATTCAATTAGGCCGGATTCAGCAATAAATAATTATGGGGGCGTTAGGCCGGACTAGAGTACTGGCTAGGCTGTATCTGGCCTACAGGCCGGAGTTTTCCGACCTCGGTTAGAGAGCGACATCCTCCGCGATAGTAAGCACGGCCCCGTCTCCTGTGATACCATGTGGAACACCAAGTTCGCACAAACCCCCGCTTTAAAAATCGCCTTAAATCAAGATGGCTGGTACAACTGACTAACACACCTGACCGGCAATTGGGAGATTCGGGTTGGAATCCCCGTTAAGTGAAAAAAGTTTTCCGTAGCAAATTTCATTTCTTTAGTGCTAACTTATTTAGTCATAAAACGGCGTCTTCCGCCTCTTCCACGGCCGTTGTGTTCGTCCATTGTTTGTGTTCACTATCCCTTTCTTTCTCGTTCTGTTTGAACGAAATAAGTGTACAACATGGGCAGGGAGATATTTAGAGTTTAGGTTCATGTTCGTGTTTCGGCTGTGGCGGAACTTTCTTTTCACTGGAATGTCGATCCTTACTCAATCAGCGGGTATAGCATTGAATGTCTATGGTTTCTATTAGCAATGTAAAAATCGCAATATCTTTCGTTACTCAAAATAATTTCTTTCGGAATGGAGACTTGGGAAGCCGCTACCTTAATGCGTACAAAGCATACGCCAATAAAAATATTACAAAATGACCTGATTTACATCGGTAATCAAAATAATACATAACGTGACCGCTATGACCTTCAGTGACAAATATCAGCTTTCAATGAAAAAGATGCGATTAGTCAGAGTGGGGCAGACTAGAGAAATATGTATCTAAAAAAATCAAATACAGGACCCTTAATCAAATTTGCTGATCAAGTCGGGAAGGTTATTAAAGTGACAGGTATGCCTTCTAACCTGCTAGTCACTGATTCAACTCCTTGCTGGAGCGTAGGTGTTGTGTAAGCCGTAATGGTTGGAACCGTAGAAAACCTGATGACAAGGATCGAAAGACATACAGGGATCCCTAAGACACGCGGGCCGCCGGAAATCTTCGAAGAGTAAGCAAAAGCAGAATTTTGACAAGCATAAGCGCTAATATTTGTACGATGAGTGCAAGTATTTGATGTCGAAAGTGAGAATAATATTGAGAAAAATTTCGTATTTTGGACCGTAAAACACGGAATTGCCTGTCTCCGGAAATGAGCCCGCAAACACTCGGTAAAAGTTTGTCAAACAAAACCGTCTTAGGTTGAAGGATCTCCGGAAAAAAATGGGGTGAGCACTCTGGTCTCCCCATGATGAAGGAAGCTGGGAGTTTCCTTCTTCCCTGCCCTTCATTTAGACACTCATACGGAAAATGAGAATGGTAAAGAACAACAACTCTGCCGTGAAACTTTTGTCGCAAGTGGAATTACTCATTCAATTACGGGAAAGCTCATGGTTTACCCACACGAGCACAAAAATAGAAGTTTCAGGCGTGATGTGGTAAAATTGAAGACTGAAATTGCAATTTTCTACTGAATAATAGATTTAATGTGACATAGGTTTCTATTTACTACAGCATCATCATCACCTGATGATGATATTGTACATCGAAACGTAAGTCGCATTAAATCTATTATTCAGTGGAAAATTGCAATTTCTGTCTTCATTATCCATATAATCTTTTCATTTAGTTTCAAAGGCATTCTCGGCAAGGCAAAGAAGGCAAAGGTCGGTCTCCCCATCATGTGGGTCCGGTCGAGCCTGTGCCTGAGTTTCTTCGATAAAATCCCGATCGCTACTTGGGTGTTATGTGTGGAGCACTTCAAGTTTACTACTCCATCCGTCGGATGGGACGTTAAACTGTGGACCCCTTGGCGCCCTTAGTTAAGAGCAGGCTAATGCCGACGACAGGTTTCTCTCTATCCTACCTAAATTCCCCCTATTATTTCTGTCCTACCGACCTACCCACCTTTCCAAAAATGCTCTAATTAAATCAGTTTAAGGTGGCCTACCCGAGCCAAGAAATGTAATATATACCTTGTTGTAATCAAAGAAAAAGTTTTCGAATTCTCTACCGCTTATTTTAAATGTGAAGACTCAGAAAAAACTCTTCAATGATTTGCGTCATTTTACAAAGTGAAAATTGTTTAATTGAAACTAAAAAACAAATCGAAAATTTGTTGAAACGCGATGTGCGAGTCTTTTTCTTACAAATGAACGGTGGAGAGTACGGAAACGTCTTCTTTTATTCCAACAATGCAGAAACTGTTCCACTGAATCTCAACAAAAACTGTTAATCATAATTTTCAACCTATAGATAATTGATGAAAAGGGCTGCAAAATTTTGAGTACTTAAAAGGTCCATATTGCCAGGACAATGAAGACTTTCGGGATATTGCCCCGCATGACTTACATTAGATAACTGGGTGATCCGATATGTCCAATGGGAGAGAATTTCAGGAGAATTTCTCCGTGGCATGCCCTTAAAAAAACTTTCTATGATGAATTTGTAACTTCCTGTCATTGTCCAAGGTGACGCGGGATCAAAATTAAAACGCCTAATTATTTCCCTAGTCGCTTGAGTACTACAGAGTTGAATATCGGGATTAATGAATGCTTAGATGTAGTGAGATAACTTTTAGGCTATTATGTACCTACTCTGATTGAGCGACGATTTGAAACAATTATTTGGGAATCGGTAAATAGCCAACCGTTGCAAGTTATTACCATTATAACATAGCCTTCCAATTCGACGTTTCTTTGAAATGACCTAATTATCTTAAGCTGTCTATTTCTTGAAGTTGTTCTTCAGCAATGAATATGTTTGCATAAAAAAAGGAAAAATATATTAAGGTGGTTGGAGCGATTTTTGTTTGTACAGATATCCGTGAAACTTTGCTCGCGTGTTCTCATTAGTATTATCTAAAGATATAAATGAAAAACTTGGCATTTTACTGCTGTGGTTCTTTGGCAATTCAATGCTATTTTAACACGTAGCGTTATGGCACATGACATATATTTCTTATAATTCGAATATATATGTGTACAGATTTTCTTCTAAACGCGAAAAAATACCTTTCTTATTGTTATAATTGTTGCTAAAAAGTATCAAGATGTCCCGCCGAGTCCAGTTTTCGAAAAAAAAATAAATATTTCAATATAATTTCGCCTAAATTTCGTATAACGCGCCGAAAACTATAGCTATAACATGCTTAAATTAAGGAAAAAAATTTAAAATATAAATCTTGTATAATTTTCATTACTGCTTGTATGGTGAGTTCCATCGCATAAACTGATGCACCTAAGTTAAATGTGGTTCTAGAATTGTGTTTCGACTTACTTAAAAAATTATTTAAATGTGCACTTAATGACCCACGATTACCGCTCCAGCCACTTAAGTTTTAGAGTAAAACTTGAAATAGGGCAAATAGGGCAAAAACGTAAAATAGGTTTGTACTTGCGGGCGAGGAGAGGAAACTCCTGTAGGAGATGAGGAGGTTGTGGTTGTAGGTATGTGGTTGGAGCGGGTATTGACGACGGACGTTGGGATGCTGAAGGCCGTGGAAGAGGGGAGGATGTCGGGTAAGTGGGTAAGGGCACAGAGTAAAGATATATCCCTACTATGTGGTAAGGGGAAGAAAGAGAATAGGCTTTGTGGACGGGATGAATAGAGGTCGGGCGTTGGGAGAGTTGAAGAAAAATGCGGCGAAAAAGGTAGTGTCCAGTGGTTACTTTCACAATAGGTCGGGGTAATCATCTCTCTATCTAAACATACTTTAATGGGTGGGACGCATCTAATAAATCCACGCCCGCTTCGGAAAGGCCCTCATTGACTTTTACGCCAACAATTTTTTTTTCGAACATCAACATCTTCTCATGGCCTCATCTCAACTCCGATAATGTGCGTGTTCTTCCGAGTAAGTTTTCACGACGTGTTAAACATGAAAGATACATCTTCGTCTGGATCGTATCTATCCCCAACAATCCCCTTCGCCAAGTGTGAAGAGTGATTTTTTTCTCTTTTTAGCTTCCCCTTGTGTGATTTTTACTTCCTTTTTTACGAGCGGTTTTTCAGCGTCGGCTGGCCGGAATCGCAATTTATTCCGAGTGATGCGGCGCTCGAGCAGTCCCGTCCCAAGGACGACGTGATGATTTAGGGAAAGGGCAGTAGAGGAGGAAATCCGACACTCCGGGCGAAACGCTAGGAACGGCGACGCCCGAACGCCGCCGACGGAAGATCGCAATGCAAGAGTCGTGCGATCCATGCGTGGGAATTTTATTTGCTCAGGAGATGATAAATAGTTGAATGTACGTGGTGACTGGGATTACCGGTCTGGGTCTTTGATGATGATCACCTGTGAAATGATCCTCAAGGTTGGTTGGTGATTTGTGAAAGGAACAGAAAAATGAGGTCATTTGCGACGCAAAGGATATGCGAAATAGATTAAAGAAGTCCCATGAAGATTTGAGGAGAAACGAGGTCTAATAACACCCTGTGAAGTTGTGGAGGCTAACTTGTCGGACACAATCTGTGCTATAACATACTATTGGAAACAGTTCAAGAAGATAATACGGATGGGAATAATTACCGAAGAAGACGCAGAATTAGAATTGCCATAAGGGCTTATGGAAGGACCAGGTTGGGTACTGCTAGAGACTCGGAGGATACGGTTATAATCCCTTGAAAAATTCAGATCAAGCAAGTATGAGGGTGACACGGAGGACATTATTTTAACCACAACTATCTCTCTAGAACTGATGGAAATGAGAAAGAAAGAGAGATACGCTGACGAACTGATAGGTGCGAAAATTAATGGTGACCAGCAACTGAGGTAAATTTTATCATTGAGGACGAGTCTGGTTGGTTGGTGAGGGAAAGATTATTTTAGGAATGGAGGAAGGGTGGTTTCATATCCCCGAATCCACATTCCCGATGCACATTCTCCCTAAAAGATCTTATTCCCGAAAGGACATTTTCCCGAAAGAGATTTAAAAAATTAATGGTAAAGAAAGACGAAGTGCTGTTCCATCACGATATCATGTACCAACCTGGAATCAGTATAATGCTGCATTCGAACGGTAATAATTGTTATCAATAATTGCAGTGAAGTTTTGCATAATAGGTTTCTGGTGGTTGTGGGAACACATCATTCTGACCCTTATTCTGCAATCAAAGAACTCCAGAAAGAGCAAGCAGATACTGAAGCGATGATCGCTGAGTTGATCGCTCGGTCGGAAAGTAATAGAAATCCCTAAAGCGAAATGGGTTCAAACTCAAAATATACTTCAAAAGCTTGCCGAATAATATGATATATACAAAGAAGAATATCAAGTTTTAGAATATTTCCGAATAATGAGCTGTAATATTTGTATCGATGTAATAAATCAATATTGTAACATCTTCAACTAAATTTTATATCAGTTTAAAAACCTCTTTTGGGACAATGTCCTTTCGGGAAAACAGGGTAAAACGTCTTTCGGGAAAAAGGTCATTCGGGAGAATTTCCTTCAGGAAAGAGGATTCGGGAAAATCTACGGTAATAGGAAGGATAGAGAGAAACCCGGCGTCGGCATTATCCTACTCTTTGCTTAAGTTACCAAGGGATCCTCAGCTTAACGTACCATCCGACGGACGGATTATTATCCTTGAAGTACCCTACACATACCCAATAATGATTGGGATCACTTTTTGGAAAATCTGCGCCATTACGGGATTTAAACCCTTATCCGAACGAGCGCCGAAAGATGAATGTTACGCTCGGGTAAATTTATAGTGTGCTGCAAGAATCCATCATGGTAAAAAGTCTTGCTAAAATCCCTCCTGGAATGGAAAAAATACGTATGTCGTCAACTTATAAGAGGATAAGGGAACTAGAGAGATTGCGCTTAAGAGTCTATCGAAGGTGACATTCCTAAGGGAGTATGGGGCTTCAAAAGTGCCACTCACTGCGAGACGAAATCCTTTTTCGTGAATTTGTAAAAACTACGTAAACGGAATGTCTTTGTCTCAGTCGAAAGTATGACCAACAAAAATTTAGGAATTGACACTAGGAAAAAATCCTACTCCACCGGACCTGGAATCAAACCAAGGACCTTTGACGTCATCATTTTAATGGGAAATTGCATTTAAAATTCATGAAAGTTTATATGGTGAGGTGTTATGCACATTGGCCGGGCAAGCCCGTGGTTTGATTCCCGGTCAAAGTGAATTTTTTCTCTTGGCAATTTCCACCCACGAGTTTCTCAGCCGTTTATTTGATTGAGGAAGACTTTCAGCACAAAATATGACGAATCTAATGACGCACCGCCGATTTATAATAGTAATAATGAAGTGACTCGTCGTTATATATACATGTTCTTGGATCTTTAGAAAATATAAAATCAACCGAAAATATTCCCAAACCCATTTGATCCATGGTAATCTACAAAATATAATCGTAATTAATTACTGATCACGGCCTATAAATGCGTGCAGTTGCCTCCGTAAGCAAATGACGTCGTAAAAGGTATTAGTAAACGACCTACGGTCACTTTCCCAAAGTATTTTAAAATTAATTTTTTGGTCTAATTATGCACATGTACACACGACTTAGCACGTTCTCTGGATACTCGGAACGCTCTGACATCACGTAATCATTTTTACAAAAATGTACCACCAATTCACATGGGAATCCAGTCTAATTATTTTTCTGCGAGTAAACATTACCATACTTTTCCAAAAATTGTTAATATGATTAGCATAAACGAAGCTTTTCACTAATTATTAACCTGAGTTCAAGACAAATTTCAGTTAATATGTAATTGCAAGGAAAGCCAATGAATACGCAAGCTATATCTTAAACCAGCCGCAATATCTGAGGAAACGCTTATCATCGGGTTCCCTTCAGAAAAAGATGTTACAGAAAATGGCAATCAAGCGCGATTCAATACAGAATATCGATCATCGCTTCAGTCTAAACATTTTAAAAGATTTTCAGATAGCCTCAATCGATCCCAATTTAAAAGGTCACCATTTCTCTGACCCCAGAAAATTTTGAACCTGCTGAAATGTGTTGAAAGGGCTTTCCCGTGAGATAAAAAGGTCAGTGGAAGAAGGATTCCAACTGAACTTCGGAAAAGCATTTCTCATTGATCGAGCTTCATTTTTTTAACCTCGTACATTACAATGTATCTTATTCGAGTGTGACTTTGGAATTTGTGCATTCCTTGAGGCCTACGAAAGATTGAGTCACTGGACTCTACGTTACACCTCTGGTGTGTCTTTGCTAGAGTAACATTGAGTATTTGGGTGGAATAATCGAGAGAAATGATATTTTAGGTAGCCCGGAGGAGTTCGGGTCTTAAGTAAGCTATATTGACCATATATGGCAAAAAAGAACTATGATACCCGGAAATGCGTCAAAATGCTGTCATCGATTCTAAATATCTATAGTTCCAGCTGAATATCCATAGCCAGCTGCAGTAGAGTACATGAAAATTGCCAAGTCTAGGAATGCTCACCAATGCAACTTGGCGAGTCATCGTCCGTCACCGAAAATATTGTCTGATCTAATTTTTCCTATTATTAAAGCACTTAGTATTTTTTTCCCGATTCGCTGAAGTGATTGGATGAAGAGGATCATCATTTACCTTTCAAAGAAGTGGGTTTTACTATCCACTCCTATATGCATTACCCTACCTGCGCCGGTCATACAGACTGATTGCTCTAAGGGAGAAATATTCTGTGCATATACGTATACATTCCTTCCTTCAGCAAACTGAAGGTCTTCAACATGCCGAGACGACTATGTTATCTCAACAAGGAAGTAGCTATAATGATCGTTTTATTAACGTTCGCACCCACATAAATTTCGTCTCAGGGATAGCATATCGTCATAATTCTTCCGTATCCTTTCATCAGCAGGCTTCCCGAAATTCCCATGACGCGCTGGTCTTCGAAAACTGGAGCGATCAATAGTTATACCTACGGGTTTTGAAATCTCGGATTCTTCTTTCACCTGGAGGCTTGAGTTTTGTCTTTTTGTGCCCTTTTCTTAATTTTTTAAAAAGATATTTATGAAGTGTCTTCGTCGGTTGATGACTGGTCGTCGGACAACTTATTTTTAGCAGTAAATCACTTGTGATCAATGCAAGAGCCAAGGTTCTTTTTGAAGACGGATATTCTTCTTTCTCCTTTAAGGTCTGTGGAATCGAGAAGTGAGTAATTCCAGTAACATAAATAATTATTGGTGAGTGACGCTTCATGTAATGTGTACACCCTTTGTCTTTTAATTCATGGCATCAATCTATATTAATAAAAGCCAATATCCGGGTGGTTGCTAATGATTGAGAAAACGGTTGAACCGATTCAGTCGATTTTGTTGTCGTTTTTTCGTATAGCAACACAGTATTACATAAATCTGTAAAAATCCCCGAATTTACATTTATCAACCCGGATTAACTATAAATTGAAAACAGATACGTGCCTTAAATCAAACTTATAAGCCCCATGTTAGTAAATGGAAACATTCATTTTGTGATTTTTTCCACAAAATGTATTTTTCCTCTACCGGTTTCAACGTTTTCACGTCATTATCAAGAGACAAGTTAAACAAGAAGCATTCGGTCTCCTATTTATGCACTTGAACGGGAGGAGGAAGGGGGGGGGATTGCAAGTAAAGTGAAGAGGGAAGCAGTAACACTGGGAAGTAATCACCATGAGAGGGAACAAGGTCAGGGTCATGGAGAATTGCTTGCGGATGGGGAGGAATTGGCACAGAAATAAATGTTGAGTGAGTGATTTTCAGGATCAACCTCATGTAACCATTTTTTCCTTAAAATCTAATTTATCACCTTTGTCGCACGTATGAAGTACATTAATTTTAAAATCAGATGAATGATTGCTCCCAATTAAGTGCTTGGCAAACATTGATTTGTTGTCAACATGAAACAGTGATTTTCTATTGAGTTTTCTACCAGCTTGTCCAATATAACAACAATTACAATCAGGTGTTGTACATTTCAAGAAATAAATACCACTTTTGTCACGTTCTTTTTTAAATCCAGATAACTATTTTTGTTCATTTTATTCCCATGTTAAATTTGCAAAGCAACCACGTAGATGCCGTCAACGTTTCACTTTAGCGCAGATGTTTATATTTTTTTAACATTAGTGACGGCCTCCATGTCATCATTGGTCGTTCAATCCTAAGATTTGTTGACTGCAGCCCTCCATCTTTTCCTATATAACACCATAGAGTAAGTATATTATATACTTACTCTATGATAACACTAGTTCCCTTATTCCCTGATAGTTCTTCTTATGTATGTACTTTCCCCTTTATTTAGCCTGAATTTCTTTTATCCCTTGACCTCCTTTTTCGGACTTTTCTCTGTATTTCTCCTTCAATTGTATTCTTTACAAACCCATTGTGCCTCAGGGTGTGCCCAATTCATCTGGTTCTTTCCCGAATGGTGTTCCATATGGTCCTTTCCTCTTCTACTCCTCTGTAAACTTCTTCATTTCTTATTTTACCCTTCCATTTGATCTTCAGCATCCGCTTCCAACAAAAGGGTCCGAATGCCTCTTATCCGTTTTGACTTATAACTGAAACTATAAATAGTGAAATAACCTACACAAACCGTGTACGTATAAATAAAATCTATAGTTATAGTATTTGCGTGACAATTTTGCCCGTCATTTTTGGCGAGTTATCAGCTTGTAGTAATAACAGTCACGTAAAGGTGGGTTTACACTGGCAAGAAACTTCAGCAATTTTTTTCTGCAAGAGTTTGCTGGGATTAACTCTGACGAAATATCTCTCACTAGTTAATGCAAAGTCAAATTGGTTGCCGTTTACACTGGCAACAATAAGCTTCTGCAAGCGACTTGCCGAAACTTTAAAAAGTTCTGCAAGCAGACTTGCAGGGCCGTTTACACCTGCAAGCCACGTCGAGGGAGCTTGCTGCAAATAACTTGCGCAGTAAACTTTCCACCTTAGCGATAGCATCATAGGAGAAGTCCAAGATCATTTGAGAGCCCCCTCTAACCTAACTCCAGGGATCTAGGTCTGGGTAAGCGGGGTTTAAAAATATTGCTGACCACCTTCTTAATATATCAGTAAACATAATGCAACTGTTGCCAGGGTATGAAGATCAAAGAGTTTCTGTCTTATGGCAGAACAGGTGAGGTAGGACCCGTGAATAATAATTTTGTATATTTTACATTTGCCCACCAATTCCATATCTAATTCGGATTCATTTTGACGTCAAAAATAATGAAGATAATTTATGTTTTGAACGATTATTGGTTATTATTATGACTACTAACCAATTATTTTTAGTTCTACTGGAGCCAGGTTCTATTCTACACAATTTCCCTGAATATCTTGCGACTACACTTCACAAATTATTAGCTGATGCCCATGGGAAGCTGGGTGCTTCTGGTAGTCTTATATTAATTTAGCGTTGGTTATGAATCGTCTTCGTCGGATTTATAATTAGCCTAGGATATAGAGGCCATTGGTCAATTTCAGGATACTTCAAATGCCTTACTTTCTTTACCCCAATAGGGTTTATAAATCGGGGTGTGAGTCACTGTCATCAGAAAGAATAAAAACCTATGTAGCTTCTGTATTGTTCTGAGAACACACGGATACACACTCGGTTAAGGCTCATTAGTACCCTTAGTGTAAAGAAACTATCGGCGTAAATTCGCAAAAAGTGTCATTTTATAAGTACATATTTAGGTTAAGTTAAAACTACTCAAGTTAACTTAAAGAACAGGGTTTACTTCCCCTTATTTTGAAAGGTAGATCAAAATTTGACCATAAAAATTTAAGTGGTTCAAAATTACTGACGAATAGCTACAAAATAGACAGGGATGGAGTATAAAACGTGATGCCTTCAAGCGACATTCTTTCGCTCCGATTCCTGGGCGTATATTGAATTCCGTTGTGAAGTTGATTGAGAGTTATGGAGTACCGGATCCATTATCAAGATTAAAAAGATGGTCTGGTGGTAGCAATTCAGCCTGGGTGTTTTCGGGATGGCAAATTGGCTTTGGGTTTAATGGATGTGAAACCGGGTAATGTTCCTCTGTTTGCTGCCCTCGAGGTCAAACATTGTCTACTTACGTAAAAAGGTATTTATTAACATAGGAACTGTGCGTGCATAACGGAAAGGGACAAACTCTTTTAAGGATGAAGGAAAATCTCCTGCTGAGAAAGATGAATGGATATCCCGTGAACGCTCTGAGGAAGGGCAAAATGAAATAACGACGTGAGGCAACTGAATGGAATAAAGGAGTCTTGGTTCTTCAGACAGATTATCTGGTATCCCAGCCGGTTATGCTGCCCGCTATATCCTTCGATTTATACTATGGTACCTTGAGTAAACGAACTTCTCAGCAAGGCTTCTCCATATTTTCGTTTTTACCTCTATATAAGAACTTAGTCTCGAGATTCGAACTGTAGGTAATGCTTTTCTGGAGTAGCGTATTGCAGTCTACTGGTGGTGAGGGCGATTTTTGTTTTACATACAGATTTGCGTGAAACTTTGCATGGGTGTTCTCATTAGTGGTATATACATTTTGATAAAAGTGAAAAAATTGGATTTTTACCGATTTGGGTTTTTGGCAATTCAATGAATGCTATTTTATCTCGTGGTCTTATGGCATATAACAAATATTTCATAATAATTCGATTATATGCGTACAGGTTTTCTTCAAAACGCAAAATAATACATTTATTTTTTTATTGTAATTGTTACTAACAAATATCAAGGTGTCACGCCGGTTCCAATATTCGAAAACAACATATTTCAATATACTTTTTTTTCTAAATTTCGAATACCGCGCCGAAAACTGCTCATAACATGTTTTAATTTAGGAAAAAAATTAAAATATAATTCTCGTACCTTTTCCATTAGTCAGTGTGTTGCGTTCTGACGCATAAACAGATGCTACTAATGAAATGTGGTCCAAGAATTTTTTTCTACTTACAAAAATATTAAAATGTGCGCTCAATGACCAATAATTCTGTGGCAAAGACCCAAAAACTGATATGCCCAGAATCACAACTTTACAGGGTGAACATTTTAAGATTTTGTTGAATTAACGTATTATGATATGTCACGTTTGGTCACAGTGAATGACATTATTTATGGTAGCATGTCAGCATTTGACCATATAAAAATATCAGATTTCACATCATATATCAATCAACAACTAAAAAACGCATATTTTGGACACATCAGCTTTTGGCTCTTTGCCACAGAATTACCACTCCAGCCACCTTAATGCGAGAAATAATATATTAAAATTATCTGATAACCCGCCAAAATGACGGGCAAAATACCAGTCATGCAAATTTCACTGGTATAGATTCTATTTATCATGTTTTGTGCAGGTTATTTCACTGTTAATAGTCTAATATCTGGAGGCCGTTATTAATTCTCACCAACTTTAAACATCTGTGCTAAAGTTCACTGTAGCTACGTGGTTGTGACTGTAGCTACGTGGTTGCTATGCATATTTAATTTGGGGATCATATGAGTTTGAGTTTAGGCGTGTTTAATTGTTCAATTTACAATATATCTGGGATAAAAACGGGAACACAGGGATTTTTTCAGATATACGTGATGCTTGGCGATAAAAATTAGACAAAACAAATGAATCTAATATCTGGAGGCCGTTATTAATTCTCACCAACTTTAAACATCTGTGCTAAAGTTCACTGTAGCTACGTGGTTGTGAATGTAGCTACGTGGTTGCTATGCATATTTAATTTGGGGCTCATATGAGTTTGAGTTTAGGCGTGTTTAATTTTTTTAATTTAAAATATATCTGGGGTAAAAACGGGAACGCAGGGATTTTTTCAGATATACGTGATGCTTTGCGATAAAAATTAGACAAAACAAATGAATCGGTTCGTCCGTTTTCTTTTACATATAATCGTTTTTCTTTAACAGATAATCGGTTCGTCCGTTTTACACGAAGCTAATTTCAGTACTGAAAATGAAGCTCAACTCAGCATGCTTAAAATCGTACCGTGTTAAAGGTATGATCGCATCCGATTACGGAATCGAATTCGATTATCATTACTGAAAAGAGAAATAAGTACGATACTTATTTTCCATCCGATTCTTGGCTCCAACGACCAATCACAGTCAAGCAGGCGAGTTGATCGCTAACAGGCTTTCAAAGAATACCAGTGGTGACGCTGGAACCTACCAAAATAATAGGGCAAAATAATCTCTCGAGGACTTGCTCAGAATTGTTGAAAACTGTACATTCATTTCGAGATTCCATGGTTTCGCTTGAATACGCCGAAACAATATTGCGCCTTTTATTTATATTGCGTTGTTCAGCGAACGCTCTGACAACGCAACTGCGAACTGAAATTAGCACCGTGTAGACACAGGATCCGAGGCATCGAATTCAATTTAAGTCCCGAATTTGGTTCCGAGTTTTCGGCACTGAATTCAGTGCTGACCTAAACAACGTGTTGAATGGCTTTTGGTTTATCATTATCGCTATCATTAAATCCACCTCTCCGGACATTAGCTTTTATGAACTAGTATAGTCATGACGTCAAATTACTTTCCAAACAATATTTTCCTGTACATTAAGCATTGACCTCGCGTTTATTTGGAAAATAATACATTCATAGCAAATCGTCTGTTACTCCAAGCTTTTACCAGCCCATTAGTATCGGTTTTCTCAAATGCGCGCGCTTCCAGCCGTGCATTTGTTTATATTTTCCAATTTTTTAAAATCCCATTCTCAACTCACCCACATTTTTTCCCCCTTCGTACCGCGTCGTTTTTCCAAAGAATTCAAATGATGATCTGCCTTTCTGTTTATTTCGTCAAATATCCTAGCATACTTTTCATATCCTGCTCTCCGTGCGCTTGGCCGTTGCGTCGTTGACGGTTCAAGGTCGGATTGTCATTTCGCTGCGCTTACCCCGCGTCGCATTAGCGTTCTTTCCCCCCTCGGCAGAATGCAAACGGGGGATGGCATTCTTTTTTTATAGAATGGAAACGGTTTTTCGCGTTTACCTTTTGTCACGGAGAAGCAAAAAATTAAACGATCAAGATAATAAACACGCCGATCAGTCCATGCATGCTCAATAGCCATCGCTCATAACTGTTTTTATTGAGTTTTTTGTTAAATATCACATATATTGCTGAACATGACTCTCATATTGCAGATGCTAAGTCATTTTTTTCGATGTACTAATTATTTTTTGATAAAATTATAGTACCAAGTGGAAAAAGTCGTGGGAGAGTCAGAATAATGATTATTACCTAGCGAATTATATGGAAGTATATTTTGATGCCTTTCATTTTTCGCTGCTATCAGTTCAAAAGATAGGGCAAGGGTCACAAAGTAACATCTTTCGTGTCGTACTAAAATTCGCCTAATCTCAATTTTTCAAGCAATCTAAACGTGCTAGGAGGGTAACCCCTGGGGTTACCCTCCTAGCACGATGTAAGTGAAGGCCGACGAAGTGGAAATACGGCTGGTGAATACTTGAAAATTGTTTAAAAATTCTCATTCTTCTCACGGAGCTCAAAATTAAAAATGCATGGTGTATAGTACACTTTGTATGGGAATTTGAGCTTGAGGATATTGAAGTAAAATTTCAACATGAATAACTCGAGCTCCCTGCAACTGCTCAAGGTGGCTGGAGCGGTAATCGTGGGTCATTGAGAGCACATTTAAATGATTTTTGAAGTTTATAAATGAAAAGGAAAACTTTGTTATATTCCACCAATTTATTTTACGGTACAACTAGTTTCGACGCAGCGACGTCATCTTCAGGTACGCCGCTGACGTGACGCCGCTGCGTCGAAACTAGTTGTACCGGAAAATAAATTGGTGTAATATAACAAATTTTTCCTGTTTATTTATAAAATTAACTTCCACAAGGTTGAGCCTGAGACGATGGAGATCATTTTTGAAGTTACTAGAAAAAAAAATTCTTGGCGCATATCTACTCGTTGGAATTTCATTTGAATATTTTTCCTTATTTAAGCATGTCATGACTCGAGTTTTCGGCACGGTATTCGCAATTTTGACGAAATTATACTGAAATATAAAATTTTTTAGAATGCTGGACGGCGGGACACCTAGATATTTTTCAGCAACTATTATAATAACAATAAATGTATTTTTTCGTGTTAAGAAGAAATTATATACACATGTAATTGGATTATTACGAAATAAATGTCATGTGCCACCAGGCTACGTGTTAAAATAGCATTGAACTGCTATAAAACCATATCGGTAAGATGCAATTTTATTCACTTTTATCTATTGATATCACAAATGAGAACACGCATGCAAAGTTTAACGCAAATCTGTACATGAACAAAAATCGCTCCAACCTCCTTTCGCTACCACGATATGTCGCGCTTAAGCAATTTTTTTTTTTCATTTTCCCTCGAAAGGAAATCACTGGCCGCGGAGAAGGTCAAGTGGGTGGTAAATTTCCATGAGCGTTACTTGAGCTAGCGTTCCGTTTTTACGCCAATGTTTGGCTCCTATGTGGGTTTTTGGGACTTCCTTTGTGGTTAATTTTAAGGCCGACGGCCCCGTGCCACCTATACTCTAAGTGGTAATTAGTGTGACACTGTATTGAGAACACAGATTTCTCGGAAACATGGGAAATGGAAGAAGCTCGGATTTCAGCTGGGCTTTCGTGACTTCTTTCATATGTCCGTGTGCGGAAACGTTCGGAAACAGATGTGTAAATAAACCATGAAGCCTCGGCCTTACCTAATGTGAACATTAATGAAGCTAAGCGGCATTTTGCCTTTGACAAGCGCATAGAATAATGTATCCTTGATTTTTCATCTTCAAAAAATAAATTGAGGATGCATATATATATGATGTGAAAAATATGAAGTGGTTTTGTATTGCATGTAACATTTATATAGAAATTGACATTGGCATTGTCTTCCACTATTGAAGGTGGTGTCTCATAACATTAATGCCACAGTCTGCCATAGACTGTGTTAGTACTGAGAGATAATTCACCGTAATATTAAAAATCCAGACATGATATTGGTGCAATGTATTTTACAAAATACATGTTCATCGAGTATATTTTTACCTAAATATTAACTATTTCGAAAATTAGTTCGGAGAAGAATTAAACGCGTAACATTAGTTTTCATGCTGAAGAAAATTGCAAAAACATCCGCGTCCTCTTGAGAAGGATTTTCCTAGCCACAACCTTCGTGTCTTCCTTTTTCCGCATGTTTAAAAGAAGCCCTTTTCTATTGCTTTGCGGTTCCGATGATAAAAGACAAACTCAAGCGTAAGTGAAGACAGGATGGCATCACTGAAATAGTCTCTACGTCCCATGGTGCACTAGTGTAACAAATCCTTATAGAATTGATGCTCCTTCAAGCCTCTCCATCCTGGGATCTGTCTTCCTCTGGTTCCTTGTTTCACATAGCTTTCCTTATTTTCATCCATGACCGTAAAAGTTGACCATGTTTGTTTCGTCCAGGTGGAGTCCACTGAAAGATTCGATTGGGCCATAGATTTTCTGGCATTCCTAACGAATGACAAAATCATCGCAGTTTATTTATTCCCAATTATGCCCATCACCGCATCTGTATTTAACATACGATTGCAAAAATCCTCTATCGTATCGCTTTGTATGTGAGAAGAGTTTGCTGTAATAGCAGAAGGGATTCATTCATTCATTAACGTAGTATACCGGTTAAAGGTAGGTTTTATTGAAAGTCTGAGAAAATCCTCCCGATTTTCACACGTGCAGGTCCCCACCTACCTCCAGCATTTCTTTCTTCATCTCCGCGTATTTCCTACCCTTCTTCATCCCGTCCATCAAAACTATTCTTTTCCTTACCTTTCCCGCTTTCCCAATATCCTTCCCTCTATCACGGCCTTAAGCAACCCTTCGCCCCTCATAAACTCTTCCAGCCACCTACTCTACCTTCTCCCAATCTCATCCAGAACCTTTCTTTCCTCAACAACCAAACCGAGCACTTCCACGCTTGTCTTCCTTTCCGTCCACCTCATCCATCCTCCTCAACACCCACATCTGGAAAGCCTATTCTCGTCTCTTTTCTCAGAGTCCACGTTTCTGCCCCACACAACGCTACACTCCATATCTATCTCTTCACCAGCCTCTTCTTTATACCCTTACCCAAGGTCCCCGTCATCAGCTCCCTCATATTGCTGAACGCTTCTTTCGCTACCTCAATCATCCTCCTAATGTCTTTACTACTTTGCCCATTTTCTTCTAGCGTAGAACTCAAATAATTAAATTGCTCCACTTGCTCCAATTTGTGCCCTCCTACTTTTTTGACCAGTTCTTTATCCGATAAATCTCATTACTTTGATTCCCGAATCTAGTTCTTCCCATGCTTCTCTTACCATCTCCTCGGCATAAGTGTTAAAAAGCATGGGTGACAACAGGCAGCCCTGCCTCACTCCAAGACCAGCAACTGCCCACCCTGATTCACCGTCAGCCTCTTCACCCTCAGCCACCGTCACCGTCAGCCTCACCTGTGCCCACTGGGCCATATATAAGTTTCGGATAAGTCTCCTATCTCGCCAATCTACTCCTATTTCACCTATTATCTGCATTAGCGTATATGAAAGGATCGTGCTTCGTTGGTTAACTATGTCGACGGAATGGATGACTGACGAATAAATGAACATATCTATGATATAGGAGTGACTGGAGTGCGAAGAAGTGATAGACCGCGAATTTAGTGACTGGTGAATGTAGTGGACGATACTCTTTAAGAGAAGGAGCGTTAGGAGTCTTAGGAATAGGAGGGCGTGTATGAAACAACGCATGATTGTAACTTAAGCAAAAGAGCTATGCATGGATAAGGTATATGAAAGAATGGAAGAAACTGTTTAAACTGACCCAGTTTTACTGCCCTGACGACGAAATTAAGCGCTTTTCACTGTGTATACCTCGAAAGGGAACGGCGTGATGGGTATATATGTATGCATCTACTAAAATAACCTAATCATCTTCACTTCAACATAGCGATATTAGATGACCCATATAAGATATAACTGACGAGCCGTCTGCGGTGATACACAGTGAAAACGTTTCACATTGCTATGAGATATCTCCGTGCTACTTTCCATATTGATTTTTTGGCACAATGATATTCAACGCTTCTAAAGCTGAAATTGCTACATTATCATAAAAATAAGTAACCCAGCAGCTTCATCAGTGAAACGGAACATACTGAGGTGGCGATGAGTCTATGAATATCTAGGGGGACCATGTTACCTCCATTTTATTTTAAGTCATCTTAATTATGAGAAAATCGGGCTTATAATTGAGAAACAAGAAGACTCCCAACATAAAAGGAACGATTAAGGAGAGGCATTTAACATTATTCGTAACGGTAATAGAGCAATTACAGGCATAGAATTGCAGCACTAAAATCATGCAAGTGGAATAAGTTCCGCCTCGACCCACTCTTTTTATTCGTGTCTCACTCGTCCGTTGCAAAACAATAAATGAGTTTGCAAGGCCATCCTTTACGTGATGATAACAATTCAGAGAACCACATGACTAACCTTGAATATCCGTTAAAAACTGCATTGACCTCGTCGGCAGTATTTTTCGGAGCGGGGAAAGAGCTATTAAGAATTGGAAATCACGCATTGCCGAAATAACTGGGGTGTGACCCAAAGGGAATAGACTTTTTGGTAGAATTATGAGTAATGGGATGAGATCGGTATGCATTTTGATGATTTCGGTTTCGACTGGGTAGAATTGCTAACTCCAGGTCGAGTCCGCTTCTACCCACCACAGGACATAACTATGAAGTCATTTCACATTACCTCATATTGTTGATCTGGGGCCTGATTCTGATGCTTTCCCGATGTTCAACTTTTCCACCAAAACGTCATTAGTTTCCACCAAAACGTCATGACTTTCCGACACTACGTCATCATGTTCTACCTTCCACCATAGAATCGTTCACTACATCGTTCATCGTTCAATGACTGGTGGAAAGTCAAGCTTCCCTTCCACCCGTCATCCACTTGGTGGAACAGCGCTAGTGTCGTGGTGGAAACTTTCCGACGGAAGTAAGCGTGCGGAAGGTAGACATTGTTTTGTTCGCGTTTTCGAGGTAAGTTGGACATCGGCATAAGTTTGTGACTTTCGGCTCTCCAGAGGGGGTCATTGAGCCGTTCATTGAGCGGATCAAGAGTCGTTCAATGAAAGAATGGTGGAACTTTCCACCAGTCATTGACTGGTGGAAGATCAGAATCGGGCCCCTGGTTGGTGAAGTGAATAGAGTACCATTTGGCTTCCTATCCCGAGGACATGGTTTTAATCCCGGCTATGGCGGAGATTTTTCTCTGTATAGGGTAAATCATTAAAAAAACGAAATTGGTGAGATTTTCTAGAAGTAAGTAGGCGGGGCTGAAACCTGTAACAATGGGCTCTGTTTCTATGCGAAGAACCAAGTGAAGGAAAAGTCACCTACTGTTAATTAATTTGAAATGCAGATCACGAATCTGATGGTCGCTCATGTGCAAATAGCTTTATTCCTTAGATAAACGCATTTGAAGCTGAGGATATCAATGGTGCTTATTTTATTGTGTTACGGTTTTTACATGGGTACCGACAAAAGGTGCCACCGTTTTCCTCTGTTGTTTTCAATGTTTAATGCAAGATACGGACATTATTTTTGAAGTATTCTCTGCCAGGTGGCGTGAGTGAAAACAGATAAATTTCAAATTAAACTAATACAGTGTAAACTACAAAGCACTGAGAGAATATTGACAAATGTAAATATTTGAAAATGTTTCTAAAGATTTTACTGTTATCGGAATGCAAAATAATTCCACAGGAAAATATTTAACAAAATGACTCTAAACTTTATTTATCTCAGAAATAACCCTCTATTCACATGAACGACGATCGGATCTGTGATAAGTATGTAGAATTAGTTAGCATTATTATTGGATAATCTACCGGTTAAGGTAGATTTGAATGGAGGTGAGTAAAATTCCTCTAGATTTATACGTGTGCAGGGCCCTATCTACCTATGATATTTCTCTCTTCATCTCAGAGTGTCCTACACTTCTTCATCCAGTCCATAAAACCTCTTCTTCCTTCCCCTTTCCCGCTTACCAAACATCCTCCCCTCTATCTCAGCCTTAAGCAACCCCTCACCCCCATTACCTTTTTCAACCACCTACTTTGCCTCCTCCTAACCTCATTCAGAAGTTTTCTTTCCTCAACAACTACACCAAGCGCTTCCACATTAGTTTTCCTTTCTGTCCACCACACCCTCTCCATCCTCCTCCACACCCACATGTCAAACGCCCGCAGTATAATCTCGTCCTCCTTCCTCAGAGTCCTCGTTTCTGCTCCATACCACGCTGCACTTCATATGAAGTTCATTACCAGCCTCTTCTTTATAGCCTAACCCATAATCCCCTTTATCAGCTCCCTTCTATTACTGAACGCTTCCGAGGTGCCTTTTCTTTAATTTGGTTCTTCTCACCAAAATAATGTCTATGGACGTAAAGAAGAGGCTGGTGAAATCTTTAATATGGAGCGTGGCGCTATATGGGTCGGAAACTTGGTCATTGCGAAGGGAGGATGTGCGTAGACTTGAGGCGTTTGAGATGTGGGTTTGGAGAAGGTTAGCTGGATGGCGAGAAAAACGAACGAGGAGGTATTGGATATGGTCGGAGAGGAAAGGAAGCTTGTGGCAGAGGTTCGGAGAAGGCAGAAGAGATGTATGGAGGAGGTTTTGAGAGGAGAGGGCATGTTGAAGAGGGTAATAGATGGGAGAACACTGGGGAAGCGTGGAAGAGGAAGGAGGAGGATAGGAATTCTGGACGAAATAAGAGGAGGTAGAAGATATGAAGAATTGAAGAGGGATCTAATAACGGGCCATCCTTAGGAGGGAAAGCGAGACAATTTCTATGAGGTTGGGATACAGAATGGGGACTGCCCAAGAACCTACCAATCATCTGGTAGAATACTTGAATGATGAATGATGTCAGATACTGCTTCAAGATACATTTGCAAAATTTACTAGAATATGTTGATCCACGCATACTAGTCGATTTATCGCCTCGACGCTATATGGCGTTCGCGTCGGGTGAATGAGGACTCTGCGACTGCCGGTCGCCCTGTGCCAGGACGGAAAAAATTTCTATTCCCCCGTGTTTTTATTTTTTTTCTTGAAACCATTCCAGGACTGGTGGCTACAGCGCGTGTACGTCTGGTGCCGAGTTGGCGCATTCCTCCTATCCTCCCCCCTCTATCTGCTATCCCTCCTGGACTCATCCTCACGTGCTTCTGTTTGTTCCACTTTCGACCAATCGATAACGGACCGTTTAGCGCAGAGATCTGTCCTCCCCCCCTGCAGCATCCCAAAACGACAAATGCCTCCTACCCCACGCGCTTTCGTAGAATTGTGAGGAGAAGTTTGTTGTAGCTAGGGTTTCTGGCCTTGAGGGTCCGGATTCGTATAATGCCCATTAGTGGGGATTTATCAAGGGGAATCCCAATCCTTACTTGGGTGCTCTGTGGAGAGCACTTCCATTCTATAGTGATCCTCAGCTGTAGTGGTATCGCCCCCTAGCGGGCGAAAATTAGATTTGGGTTGGGAGAGCGAAACCAGCGAGGAATTAAAATCGGTGTTCTCTAAAAACTGGACGCCTAGGAGCTAACAAGAGATGACATGGATATTAAATTTACTGACATCAAACAGAAATTTGAACTTCTACCTGAGAAGCATCAGGCACAAGGATCCAATTTAATAAATAGAGTACCTACCCATTAAGTATTTTCTTGTTTAAAATTTTAGGGGGTCGATAAGGAAGTATTTTGTCTAAAAACCAATAATATAGTTATAGAAAAGGTTGATAAATCCTAATATAGAGCGTTCCACATTTTGCTCACGGTATGGATTTAAGGAGAGTGATGTTGCCGAACTTACACTCCGTGTGCTCACCACTAAATAATATATTTAGCCATTTTCAAAACCGCGGTATATTTAAGTAAATTACCGTATGATATAATATTTACACATTGCATGACTGCTAGATTTGCAGTTATAATACAGAACAGCACTGTGTTAATTTTTCCAGCTGCCATTGGCAGCATCGCAAATCCTGTCTCTTGGAGATTTTTACTGGAAACCAATCTCCTTAAAAAGCTCAGTCCATGAAATAAATGTTTAACTATAGTCCATAGAACTTCGTCCGTCGGATGGGACGTATGATATTAGTCACCACTGGCGCTTTCCATTAAAGCCCGTTGCACACAATACTTGATCCAACACAGGTTCGAGGATACTCGCTAGTATGATAGTTCTATAGTATCGTGAGATACTGAACCAGAATGCTGGCTTACAAACACGGTCGATACTATGCCCATTTCACATGATACAATATCTAGCACAAGACTTAAATGTTCTATCCGGTACTAGATATTGAGGACGGAATCCAGTATGATTGGTGCCATCCTCAAAGATTTCACACATTCATTGAACTTGTGCTGGCGGGGAAGCGATATAAAATATTGAATTAACCAATCGATGACAGTAGGCGACCAAAACAGAAGTTGGGACATTTTTATTTATTATTGCTTTCGTTGCCTGAAAATTACTTATAGCTAAAAGGGAAGTATATAGGGCGCTGATTTCAGAAAGTGAAAATTGCACAGCGTCTGTAAAAGCTATCGTGTTTTATGGAATACTAATAAGTCCTACTGGGAGCTAGTAGCAAACTAATACCGCATCAATTACGAAATCAAGTAGTTCAGCCAGTATGATAGGGATTATGCTTTTTCGCCAGCATGCTGGTTCTATATCACACGATACTGGAAAGCTATCCACAAATATTTGCTCGATCTAGTAACGTGTTGAACAGGCTTTACAATCGCTGAGCTACTGCACTCCACAACTGATGAGGTGCTAGTTTGCTACCTTCTAGTAGGATCTAGTATCTATCGGCCAATCACGATAGCTTTTACAGTCGCTGTGCAATCTCCACATTTTAAAATCCGCCCCTCATATACCTCCTTGGTGTTATTAGTAAGTAATTACGAGACTGAAATCGCGATTGGTGAAAATGTCCCGACAGTTGTTTTGGTCTCCTGCTGCCATAGTTCAATAAGTTAACAATAATGGTAGACACTCGCTTCGATGAGAAATCAAATACCACGTCCATCAAGGTGGACAAGGACGGTGTAAAACATTCTAGGGCGGCTCAAATCATGCATGATTCCGTCCTCAGTATCGCGATACTCAAGACCTAGTATTTCGCTAAACTGGCTTTAAAGTAGGCGAATGTTGACGCAGAGTTTCTCTCAAGAGCACTCTAGTCGAATCTCCAATAATCCTTTCCTTGCGGAAGTACCCACATTATCCGTACAGGCGTAAATGGTCCAAATTGTCAGTCGCCTCACTTGATAACGAATCTCGAATGTTCAACTCTACGGTGAAGTGCCGGCATATTTTGGAATCTTGCTATCAATTTCAATCACTATCAATGGGGAATGCGCTGCCCTCAATTATTATTGTCGACGCCAAATATCAAGAGTTGCGTTGGCTAATCATCCCGTCCTTGAATACTAGCGGAAAAAGACTGTGATGTGCAAGTCATTGAGAGAAAATGTTAAAAATATCTGCTGTGCACCGGGAAAAAATTAATTTGGCTATTACTTCTCTACAAGGTTAAATTTGATCTCTGAATAGGTCTGAATTTGATAGACAAGACCCTGAAATTGGACACGTTTCTCCAAATCACTTCAGACATTTTGTTTTGTGACGAACGTCCTTTGAATTCGTTAAAAATGATGTGGCGGGTAACCTACCGAAGTTCTTCCAATCGACCTTTCTTAATTTACAGTGCCGATTGGCTATAATTAGAATTTGTTTGATTAACATTCCTAACTATGCGATGCAGCAGAATTAAACGTTTCACACAATGTGCTCATTATTTATTTTTTGGTACGTTCACTACACATTGTAAAGACTTAGATTTGAAATTTCGAGTGATTTCCGCATCGAATATGATTAAAATTAAAGCTATTCCACCCTCTCATATACGTATATGCTCTGTTTCATGGAGGAGAGAAAACTGATTGCAAAGTAGAATGAGATTCAAATACATTGTAATGTGCAAGGAATTTGATTGGAAGAATTTGAAAATGCATATAAAAATATTCGTTCTCTTTCAGCAGTCGTTTCTCATCCTTTTTCTCTCCTGCCATAGATGATTAAGAAGGGAGTAAATGGCATAATATCGGGCGAAAGTTAGTTCGTTTTTTTAATTGGTGCACTTAACATGGCTAACGCGCGCAATTGGCCGTACATTATGAAAAATGCTGTTTTTTATTATTTCCATTTTTCGTTTTATCGATAAATCACTATTATATCACAATGTTTCCGCTATTAACACCTATGTTTTTGGTGTATAAACTACCCAATTGAGTAATTCAATATGGCCGATTGCGTATTTTAATTGCTTCAACATTCCTTTTGTGCTACCGTACCGCATGATTCCATCTATTCCCTTCATTAACCTATGTCTCCAGGGGTCTGATGGAAGAAGGTAGATAGAAACTTAATTGCTCTAAAGCATGCCCTATATGAACAAGTACATATAAATCAAAATATTTTCTCGAATTTTAACGTAACATTTTGACAGATATACAGTAAATGATAATAAGTACATTATAACGTAAGAAGGAAATTTTAAAGTCTCAATCTCGTCCCAACATAGACGTTTATCTATCTATCTCTTGTAAAAAGTAAATGTGGAATTTGACTCGTTCCGAGTGTTCCAGTTGAGATAAAAAAGACACATTGTGGGCCATACCGTAGGACTTCATGAGTGAGAAGACCCACTGGTCACTTCCACGCAAACCTAAATATTGGTGACTCAGCGGTGAGTTGCGTTACTGTTGTCTATAATTTGCAGCACTTTTCCCCTCGGCGTTCCGATCTGACGCAACCCGGCAATTTGGACTCCAGAGCGGCGGCGTCCCCTCCTCGCGGATAAAGGAGAAGGAACGAAACGCGAGGTTGTAGAAGTTCAGCGACCGTTTTATATCGCGTGCACCGCCTGCCACAGATCAGTGAGTTTCCGTCATCGAACGGCAGGCGAAAATAGAGCCGGCGCAGTTCCTTCCGCGCCCCTACCGCTCCGCTCTTTGACCCTGGCGCTGTGAACAATGACCTTCGGGGCTTTTAACCCTGCCTGCGATGTCAGACTTGAGCGTATCCCGAAAGGGCGGGATATCCTTCCCGCTTTTGTTTAGGTGGCTTAAGGTAGTTTGAGCGAAATATCGCTTCACTTAGAATTTGACGTCATTTTAAAGAAAAACACTCATCGTTCCTATTATATCAAAATAATAACCCCTTGGCGAACTACTTTTGAGCAATTTGCTTAAAAATATAAGCTGCTTCGCATGGGATAGATAACGGCTGTGCGCTCCAGAGGGAGAATATTGAAAAAATTAGGAACTTCTAACACCTTTATTTC
Organism: Pyrrhosoma nymphula; assembly: GCA_963573305.1. NCBI lineage: Eukaryota > Metazoa > Arthropoda > Insecta > Odonata > Coenagrionidae > Pyrrhosoma > Pyrrhosoma nymphula. Next base: position 81,559,158 of record OY754334.1, on the reverse strand, counting down.
GTCAAAAAACTAACAGAGTGTATTTTGCATGTTTTCTCAACTATTCATTAAATATAATCAATTACTCACCGCAGTAATTATTACATAATTGCAACATGAAACATCTGTTGTGAAATAAAAATGTTTTCACAGTACGGCATGAAAAAATGAGTCAGAGACTTTTGAGGATATATTTATTTTATTACAGAGAAATTTTTACATATATAACTATATTCTTGCGCCTTTAATACTACAATATTTCCTTCATATTTCTTACAGACGCTGAAATTAAAAAATAAAATTCGAATATGGTATGCAATATGACTAGGGAAATATCTCGCTCAAACTACCTTAATTTCTATCGCAGCTGGAGCGGAGCGTGGGTCAATTGAGTACAGATTTGAATAATTTTGCAAGAAAGTCGAAAATAAATTCTTGGACTACATTTTATTTAAGTACCTACATCTGTTTATTCGTTGGATCTCTCTATACATGCAGTAATGGAAGTTATATAGGAATTATATTTTATATTTTGCCTTTATTAAAGCATACAGTGACTTAAAGTTTTCTGCGCAGTGTTCGAAATTTCGGCACAAATTATATTTGAATGTTTTCACGAAAAATTGACTCGGCGTGACACCTTATTATTTGTTATATACTGTTTTATTCTAAGCCAACACTACACATAATACATGCATGGTTTTTGTTCACCACTGCGTCGTCACATTTATCACGACCACGACCTCTACCTGGTATAGCCACACCAAAAACAAAAGCCCTAAGTTACAGAGCATCTTCCCTTTTTTACAGAACATCTACAATTTCAACAATATGAAAAGAATATTTTCGGAATTCAAATGAAATATGTATGTATACATAATCGAGTTGTTAAAAATATATCTCTTGTGCCGTAAGGCTACGTGCTAAAATTGCTTTGAATTTCCATAAAAATCATAACGGTAAATTGCAATTTGTTCTCGTTTTACTGCAGATATCACTAATGAGTACACGTATGAAAAGTGTCGCGCAAATTTATGCATAAACTAAAATCGTTCCTACCACCATAAGATTCCTCGTTCCCCGAATCCCAAGAAAAGTTTTTCGTTAAATTGGTAATACTTCTACCTAACACTTATTCGCGAGGATCAGGAGCAAATGGTAAGCAACTTCGCTGCTTTTTTTTGCGAATTGAGTAGCGCACTAGAGCGAATGGACAGCGCCCACTTGAGTATCAATGAAAATAAAATGCAAAAAAAAACTGTTTCGGGAATTCTCGGGAAATATAATTTTCCGTTCTAAATGCCTTGAATTTGTGAACCCTGGTCAACCCTTGAATGGGCATCAAAATCCGGCTGGGTAAAATATGGCTATTCCTCCAACAGAGAACGTTTCCGTGTTTCTTGCGTGTTTGAACCAACCTGTTCTCCGCCCGCGTTCAACCGTTAATTAACGCGCGAGATTTTCGAGTCGCGATAGCATCGGAGAAGAAATTAATGAAGCAGCCTTAAGCAAGGACCCTGAAGATAAAAAAACCTCGCTTGTGAGTGTGATTTCATAACTTCTACTCATCATTAACTAATGATTAAGACTGAAGTAGAATACTGTCGCTTGTTTTTTCCTTAGTTATTGAGAGAGCCATCAAGCCATGGACTTGAACTGAAATATTCGCTTCCAGAACAGGGAGCCAATTTATGAGTCATTCATCGTTGAAATGTCATACAAACTGACATTTCAATTTTTTAAGTTTTAGGCAATGGTCATTTAACCGTCTCCCTTCCATGTAATAATCATTTATTTATTTTATGAAAATGTCCGAAATGTGATAATATGTCTGTTTTTGATTAAAATTCTCTTAATTTTCTCCTGTAATCGTAAAATTCAGTTTTTGCGTAAGGACATAGTGTGGTAACGTACGCGGAGTGTTCTTACTCCCTAGCTGCCGGGCGCGACACCCGCTCTTGTGGGCGTCGTCCCGTTGTATCCAAGACTCAGCTCTCTTTTTTTATACATCATATGCAAGGAAGATATCAGGGAATATCAGGAATTAATTAAACATTTTTTCGCGGCACCCGACGTCAATATTTGTTGTTAGATCAGACTGTTGTTAGTTCAGACTCCGAAAATGATAACAATAATTTTCGTGACTACTTAATGCCATTAGTTTAGTTTTCCCGGTTTATGCGAGATCAGGCTTAAATAAAATATTGTTTAAATGAGAAACTGTTCCATATTTTTCTATAAAAGTGATCGGAAGAATCGCCATAAGAGTTATTCTCAGAGTTATTCGATTTTGTAATGGAAATCGCCATTTCTCTCACAGCCAGTATCGTACTTTTGTTACAAGTATTGATGATTTGGAATTGAAACGAAAAATGTTTAGAACTCTCCTTCATCATGGTAAGATATCAATTAGGATTGGTTTGCTAAACTCTTTCCAACCTGTTCTCCTTCCAGCCAACCGCTTGATTTATTCTTAAGTCTTCATTTTAACTCCATATTTTGCGTACACTCTTGGTCACTTTTCTTCTTGCATTAAGTACTCTACTAACGTTCCATTCTAGAAAATTCTGTGAATTCTTAAAAAAAAAATTTTCACAGAATTCCCTAGGAGTTCCTGTAGATTTTTCAAAATATTGAAGCAATTTTTTAAGGAATTTCCTAAGAAAATTCCACATTCTGGAGAAACTAATTACAACATTCTGTAGAAATTTGTTATGAAGTTCCGTAGGAAACTCGTGGAATACATATTTTTGGTTGAAGTTAGTTTCTACATATTTAATTATATTATTGAGTTCATAGTTGTGAAATCTTCGATGGAACAGTATCAAATGGCCATATCCACCGCTTTTCTTTAACTTCTTCGAAAGAGACTCGCTTAGGAATGCCGGAAAGGTTTCCGTAGTTTTCCCAAGGCTTCCTATATTCTACCAAGCTAGGCGCCGGTATTCCGTTCAAATCCATAGAAAAGGAACTGATCCTACAGAAAGCTCGGCAATATCTATAGAATTCCTTATATTCTATTGAATAGTTTGTTCGGAATGTTCAGTAGAGTTGCGTGATGTACCCCATCTTCGCTCCCGTCCCTCTGGCATACAGCACTTGGCAAGTGTCCTTCTAAAATAAAATACTCCACTCCAACGCGCTTCGAATAAATAAATCCGAAATTATTAAAAATCGCATTTTTTGTCTGATGTATCCATCCCTTATCCTTTCCTCACAATGATACAATACTGAGGACTAAAACTTCCGGCATAAAATACTGAACTTGAATTCAATTTAAAGAACTCAATCCAAGATCTTTTAAAAGATTAAATTTGCCACCAGAAATGCATATTACGCTGACGAACCCCATAGAAAATCTTGCCACCCGCATAGCAACAACTGGCTCGACGTCAACGGAGGGTATCCCTGCGGAAGCTGCATTCAAAGTTGCGTCCGGAGCTCGTCATTTCCCTTCGCTACGTGACGTCACGTCAGGGCGGGTGAGTGGACCCATTTCGCGCGGCGCTGTGCGGCATAGAAGGATGCTGCAGAGAAACATCTTCCTCCCCCTTTTTGAGAGGACCCTAAAGTTCCCAACCCTTCCCTTTCGCCTCAGCACTGAATTTCGGGTTGGTGCAGGTCACATCAATTTCCTTGTCTCGCGGGATTCCAGCGTTGGGGAGGGAGTGAGGGTTATCGACTAATTGTAAGTGTGAGAGAGGATGTTAAAACAACGGCAGAGAAAGGATGGGTATTGAGCGACGCTCAACGACCGTCTGAATGGCCTCATACACTCAAATGCTCACACACAAAAGAGAATTAAAGCTAAGTCAGTGGTAAGAGAAACTACTAGTCACAATCACTCAACCCGCTTATGTTTTTCTGACAGGAGCCGCGAGCCCTGTTCAAGAAAAACATAACTAGGATACACTCAAGTAAGTTTTTTTAGGGAGAGTTACCCCTATTATTTTTTGCGAGGCTTGTTTTACCGCGAAACACCCATCCAACGCGGCTAATGCACGTAAGTTGTTCCCAAGGCATATATCAAGTGCTGTTTTTTAAAATGGTGAATCATTTAAGGTGAACATGTATTAAGGGATATAATCGTAATACTGATGCTAGGAGATTACCGTTAGTAACAGAGGCGTGTACTAGCTGGAGAGAGTTGATGTCAGCAAGTCTCATCAAATATGCAAAGAAAAAGTTTAAGTTTGGCGTAAGTTTTTCAGACTAGTTGTTATAGTAATAGAATGCATACGTTACTGACAAAACCCGAAAACAGTTAATACCCGAATTACCTAGTTACAGCTAGTTTTATCAGAGCCCCTTCATTAATACTAGTAGTAGCTAGGCAATACTAGAATTCACTGATAGGTTGTAGGAAAAACTAGAACTTACTGAAATTGTTATTGTTTTCAATCTTTAACAGTTTTTAACAGTTGAAACTAGTTTTTCCTAAAGTGAGTCAGTCAGAGTAAGTGACTTTGAAAGAATAGCTGTAACTAGGTAAGTTGGGTATTAGCTGTTTTCGGGTTTTGACGGGAGCATATATATTCTCAGCGTGAATTATTATATATTATTTATTACTCAGCATGAATATCCCTTAGTCTTTTTCCAATCACTTTGCTCATAAATCTCAGTTTTCACGATCATTATAATAGATTTTACATACTTTAAGTGATATAATCGCAGCTCGGAACACATTAGACGGAGAGTAGTAAAAGCAAAAAGGTTTTTTACTAATAGGTGAGAACTGATGACAGGAACTCTCGGCAAATATTCTTAGAAAAGCTTACTCAGGAGCGTGGCGTTGTATTGAAACAAAACGTGGGCTCTGAAAAGAGGGAATGAAAATATAATATATATCAGAGGGGTTCTGTTTGGAGAAGGAAAGCCTTCCTCATAAGGATTCCAAATACTGGCAGCGTATTCCTAATGTGGTCTAACAGGGCAGAAGTAGCGAAGTTCCCTAACTCTCTTGTCGCACTTGTCAGGTATTTTTTTAACAAATCCCAATTTACGATTTGCCTGACCGAGTCACTTTCCGAATATGTTCACCCCACGGGAGAACATAGTGTTACCACAGTCTATACAGTCGCGACAAGACGGACACAATTCTTGCAGCTAGCTGTTAGTAGCGCCCCAAGCGGCGAACGTGTATAACTACCGTAATGTGGGGTGAGTACATACACTTGCGCGCACTGGAACTAGAACCTATTTTCTTCTTCGTGATGTAATGGTATTATTCCTTTTGTAGATAATATATTGTAATATCTCCCCTTTTAGGATTTAATTGCGTTAAAAGGAAACAGTGAGAATAGAACGCAGTTCAAGCGCTAATAGAAACAACCGTTCAAACTCATCCTGTATTTCAATCTCGCGATACAATACCGTACTTAGGATGGCATACCGGCTTTTATTGAGACTGTGTGCTTAGTGCTGCTACTACGCACAGTTTTTTTCACATTTAATTTGTATTAAATAATAATGCTGCAGAAATCGGTAATGGAATTCAGGAGTGTCATTTTTTCCGATTCCCTAAGTATCATTACAGGTTGGTCGGTGCTATTGATATTTTTGAAGCTCACAAAACGTGAGTGCTCTCTAATTCTTTTATTTTAACACGCTAATGTAATTTATTATGATCATTACCCGTGCATACGATGGGTCACCCATTGCCGTAGAAAAGATTGAAACGGGAAAAATGCCGCTTATTTGTGCACAAAATTATTTGCTCTGTTCGGGGCATTTTGAAGACAGCCAGTTGATAAAAAGAGATTGGTGCTTACCGCTGTCCTCATAATATTTGATATACCCAATAATCCGTCTCTAATAAGCTTTCAACGGAAGTTATCTGCCAAAAAGACAGTCTTCCCGAGGAAAAACTCTAGATACCAATCTCCTCTTATATACAAAGAAAGTATCCTTCGATAGCTTTTTTTAGCGTTACTAACATGTTTCTTTTCACCCAGTTTCTGCCAATCATGGCACATTTTGCTCTGATATACAGTTACAACAGGATCATCCAATGAGTGAGTAATTTTTATTTGTATGTCTATAGTTCGAAACCAGGAAATTAAGAACTCACTAAAGAGAGTAAAAGATTAGATTTCTTGTTTGAGGAATAACATAACAGTTCTTCGAATTAAGAGTAGATTGAGATGTACTGGTGGTAGGTAAGAGATGGTCAGGGTAATTAAAGATGCAAGATATTTTGCGGAAGTGAAAGATATAGCCAAAAACTGTTTTAAACCTTTTGCCTGAAAATTAATAGGGAATATATTTCGTGGTCATGGATCTCATAAGTTCAGTGATACCAAATGTTTTTCACTGAGTCTCCTGTATCGCAGTCCTTAAGCACAGTCTAAACAAATAGTATAGACTGTGTATAGCAATAAATAAAACTTTTACAATCCACAATTTTAGTCAATACAATTATGCACAAACCGGATTTCAATGCATGTGCATCATTATCAGGTGCTTATTTATTGTTATAAAATGGAATTCCACAAAGTTAAACCTGATCTTATTTATTTTATTAGTTTAGACTGTGCCTTAAGGTTACACATTTTTTCCAAACATTTTAATCTATCCTCTGTTTGTATGTAGCAACAGTAAGTTGAGGGAATAAATACCAAAAGTAGCCTGGATCTAAGAGTGTTTATGCTTTTTAAAGAGATGGCAAAGAACTTTAAATAGGACCAAAGGTTGGTTAGTTTGAGCATAGATAAAATAGCAGTTGTGAGGCATTTGTCGTACAATAATAGTGTAGATTATGTCTGTGGCTTAGAGGACTTGGGAATACAGTCAGACTTGCCCATAGTTTATAAAAGCAGTAACTCCCCCTACTAACTTCCCCGTCTTCTCCAAATGGAAGGCCAGTTCACCACATATACTACGTCATTCTACAGAAGTATCAGCCATAAGCACTCTTATTTCTTGTGGATTAATGCCTGTTCAGTCACTGGAAACACCAAAATGTGTAAAAACGTTGATGATTTATCCAATATTTCCAACTCCCACGGCATTATTTCAGCTGCGACACTGATAGTTACTACCACAGATGAATATGAACACATTGAAGCCCTCGAGGCAATGAAAAATTGGCTGGGGTCAATCAGGTTAATTGGCCATTAAGGAAATGATAATAAGTAGATACATACACGGTAAAATTTGTTGAAGTTTGGCTTCTAAATATCAACTCTCTGCAAAATATTTGGAAAGAGCTGAGAACCAAAGCACTTTAGAAAGATGTCAAGAAACAAGAAACGAGACTTTTTGGAGAATTTTTCTCTGTTGTCCGCTACAAGGCTACTCCTATGTCAATCTTTGGTGTTCAAATCGTTTCTGAAGCCTAATTCTTCCTGTGGCAGTCAAATATTCGATAGCCAGGAAGCAATCCTTGATAGCTTGAAAGAAGTGGTTGGTCAAAACATGATTTCTTGTGAATGATATATGTTTTTGGGCTATTTTCTGAGAAAACTGCTATCACTTCATTATTGTGAATGTAGGTACTTCCTCATGAAAATAGAAGATAATATCCGAGGAAAAAATTTATTAACATATTTTCAAAACTTTCCGCGAACGATTGTGACACATCGGTGCTCTGAACGAGATTACGATAATTTAAAGAGGATGGAAAAGCCGTTAACATAAAGCATTACCCGCAAAAATCAAATGTTTAGAAGGCAATGCAAATGTTGGCGAAAGTGAGCAAAAGTTAGCTTAATTTACACCGTAATGGAAGTAGTTATACACGTTCACCACTAGAGGCGCTTGCATCGGCGCGCTGCAAGTCTGTATAGGGAAAATTACATGGCATGACGCGACTGTATAGACTGTGGTGTTACTCAACGAATTCTAAGTTCTCTAAATCTCTACGCCGTACGCAGTAAGTGTAATTGGAAGAGTTGTTCTTTTTCCGGAAATTCTTTGCTCTGTTTTCATCTACATGTAACCACCTGAGCATTTTCACAGACCCATCTCTCTTCTGTGCTTAGCGTCCCACGTGGTTTTCACCTGTTCTCTTATTCAATCTCTATCGCTGCCGTCTCGAAAGAGTGTCGTGTTCTCAACCTGCGTATTGATCCCTAGGATTCCAGAGAATCGGGTGGATGGGGGAAAGAGTTGCGCGAGGGTAGTGACGTGGGACTGGCTGGCATTAGTTTCACGATCGTTGCCCGGCGGATGCATCAAACCTCACCCCTCTCTCCCACCTCCCACCTCTCCATACTCGTGAAAGACGTCCCACCGCCGCTCTGTGAGTCAAAACGTGCTAAATTTCACCTTTTCGTTTGCATTGTTAAAAAAAACTACTGCTTTCAATCATGGCATGCCATAGCTACAAGATAATAGATTAGGCACAAAATATTCAGAATATTTGACGAGTATTTTTTAGTTCACATTTTACCAGCCATTAGAGCCGACTGTTGCGCCATTTCTATGGAATTAACGAATTTTGACGTCAATCTTGGCAGTAATTTACTTTAAACTAATAAATATTACGGAAAGCGCTATGAAGTTGTTACTCTTTTGTTTTTTGTATTCTTGTGTGGCTGCACTGCTGGTAATCAGTTTTATATATGTGCTGAGTGTCTTTCACAATATTCAGGATTGCCATGAAATCGTAGTATTACTTAAAAGTTGCCTCGGTTCTTTATATTAGTACGTTGAAACAAAAGGAAGTTATTACAGGCTTGTGCCTATATTTTATTACCTTTTGATTTACAGTGTAAATTCGCATCTTATAATAAGTCTTTTTTTACGAAATTGGCAATTATATTAGATAGAAAATATTGTTTTTTACTCATTTTCGGATTATATACCGTGCAATTTCAAGGACAATATGCGAAAAAATAGCGTGCGAAGGTATTATTTTGTTTTTCGTATCAAGGTGGGTAAGGAGAGAGAACTTTTGGAGGAGATAAGGAGAAGGCAGAGTAGGTGGTTGGAAGAGGTAATGAGGGGCGAAGGGTTGCTTAAGGCTGTGATGAAGGGGAGAATCTTCAGTAAGCAGGGAAGGGGAAGGAAGAGAATAGGTCTTATGGACGGGATGAGGAAAGGTAGGACGTTTACTGAGATGAAGAAAGAAAATGTGTAACAGGATAGGGCATTGGGCTTGAAAAAATCAAGAGGACTTTTACTCTCTTCCATTTAAACCTATCTTAACCGGAAGAAACCCTAATATCAAAAAGAGGGCACTGGTGAATTCTTCCCGGGTTTTCCCACCGGGTTGACGTCTGCACGATGGCCAAAGTTTCGATGGAAGACTTTCCCATCATCCTCAAGGCGGTAAATAATTATACAGCACTGAAGCATCACCATCAGTCCTGAGGATGATGGGGAAGTCTTCCATCAAAACTTCGGCCATCGGGCAGGCAACCCAGAGGGGAACCAGAGAAAAATTCACCAGAACCTTTCGCCGGCAAAGTCTGAAATCTTTCATCAAAGAAAGGGCACGTTTTTTCTAGGATTAAAGTATGCTATGGTTAGGTAATATGAATTATTTTGGTTGTAGTGGTAATCGTGGGTCATTGAGTGCACATTTTAACAGCATCTTAAGTCGAAAAAAAATCTTGGACCACATTTTAGTTAAGTGCGATATTTTTATGCGTTGGAACTCACCCTACAGGCAGTAATGGATATGATAAAAGAATTACGCATATTAATTTTTACCCTTAAATAAAGCATATATTGACTATAGTTTTCGGTGCGGTATTCGAAATTTTGACGAAATTATATTTAAATATATTGTTTTGAATACTGCACTCGGTGTCAAATTGAAATTTTGTGAGCACCAACTATAACAATAAGAAATGTGTTATTTCGCGGTAGACGAGAATCTGTTCATATAAAATCCAATGATGACGAAATATATGCCATGTGCCATATGGCTGCGTGTTAAAATAGCATTGATTTACCAAAAAAACCATCGGTATATTGCAATATTTACCACTTTTATCTATAGATATCAGTAATTTGAGAACACGCATGCAAAGTATTACGCAAGTCTGTGCACAAACAGAAATCGCTCCAACCACCTTAAATACCATTCAGATCATTACTCTAAAGGTGGAACATCGTTGAAAAAACGACTTCCCCACTCACACCACCTCCCGCTTCATCCCCTCCCTCCGGACTGCGGGGAAACCTTGAACTGGGTCACGTGACCTCGAGACTTTCCCACTCCGTAGGCTGTTGGGATTGGACTTCGACGCTCTCTCCGTTGGGACAAAGAAGACTGGGGGGTAGGCGTACACGTAAATCGAAGCCAGACTCACGGGAGAGTGAGTGGGCGGTATTTTCAGCGTGACACCGGTGGTGACGCAACTTCGATCCGGGGGAAGGAAAGCCGCCTCCTGTTGATCCGACCAAAGATAGGACGGAGAACCATGGTCAAGGCCAATGCAAGTTGACGTGAAATTGATTATCATTTTTATTAGAGGATATAAACACATAAAAGTAGGTTGAGATTAGGATAATATTACCTCTACATTCTCTTTTTAAAACCAAGGGTTACCTCGTCCATTTACTGTCTTTAACTCGAGATTTAAGGTAGTTTGAACGAGATAGTTCCCTAGTTATGATAGAGACCACATTCGAATTTGAATTTTTAATTTAAGCGCCTGTAAGAAGCATGAAGTAAATAATGTAATATTAATGGTGCAAAAATATAGTTATGTATGACAAAAATCCTCAGTAATTAAACAAATAAAACCACTTGTATCTAACTTGATTCCTTTTTTCACGCCGTATGATTAAATCGCCTCCACAATAGGTTTTTTGCGATTCTGTAAAAAGAACTGCGGTGAGTTATTGATTAAAAATGAAATTGATAAAAAATTGATTTATAAACAGTTGATAAAACATACAAACTACCCACCGTTAGTTTTTTGACGAAATATAGTTGCTTAAAGTTCCTAACTTTTTAAATATTCTCCCTCCGAAGCGCACAGTCGTAATCTATCCCATGTAAAACAGCTTGTATTTTCAGGCAAATTGCTCGAAAAGTAGTTCGGTAAGGGGTTAATATTTTATTATTATTAGAAAGATGAGTTTTTTTTCTATCAAATGACGTCAAATTCATCAAATTCTAGGTGAATTGATTTATCGCTCAAACTATCTTAAGCAGTTCAACTTGAGTGGGAGTGACTCCAGGTAGATGAGTATACCTCCAGCTGATTGGTTGTTTTGCTACTCGCTCCCTGTAGGATTTAGTAGCTGTAGACCAATCGTGTTTGCTTTTACTGTCGCTGTGCTTTATTCATTAAATCATCGCCTCATATGCCACCTTGCAACTATTATTAATTTTATGACCGTGAAATCAACAATAAATAAAAATGTCTCGACAGCTGTTTTGGTTGCCTGCTGCCATAGATTACTAAATTTAAAATTATAGTATGAATGCGCTACAATATGAATGAAAATCCCTCTTCTTCGCTTGTACATAAAGAGTTCAATTATCGTGTCAGACCTTCTTGGACGGCTCAATTCATACCATAAACCGTACTCAATATCAAGTACAAGAAGGCGTACTAGGTCACACTAGGTCTTGTATTGCATCAAGTATCGCGTGATACAGGCTTAAGATAACTTAACGTTTATTTCGTGGCTTGATACAGTAAAGTGCATAGATAAACTTAAGGTAGCTGGAGCGGTAATATTGGGTCATTGAGTGCACATTTTGATATATTTTTAAGTAAGTCGAAAAAAATCCTTGGACCACATTTAATTTAACTGTATCTGGTTATTGGTTCGAACTTACCACACCGGTAGTAATGGAAATGATAAAAGAATTATATTTGGATTTTTTTCCGTAGAAGTAAGTATGTTGTGACTAGATTTTTCGACGCGATATTCGAAATGCAGACGAAATTATATAGAAATGTGTTGATTTCGAATATTGGACCCGGCGTGACACCTTGATGTTTGTTATCAACAAACTCACTCAGTGATTCAACCCGAAGGTTGGTTTTTGATAGGTGAGAGTGGAGCTCATCCCAGACTAAGCCACAGGCGTGTGAATTTCACACATTCAGGGTAGGGGGGCAAGTTCTTTTCCCTGCGCCATGCCACCTCGCACTCCGAGGATTTTTTTGTTCGGGGGCGTCCAAAGGCCTCACCCAGATTTGAACCCGGGAGCCTTCGATCAGTAGCCAAGCGTTTTACCCACTAGGCCACCACGCTCCCTCAGTTACCAAAAATAATAATTATTATTATTATAAAAGTACAAGTTCGCGTTTAGAATAAAATCTGTGCACATTTTATCGAATTATTACGAAATACATGTCATGTGCCATAAAGCCACGTGTTAAAATAGCAAATACGAGTTGCCAAAAACCAAATCGGTATGAAGCAATTTTTTGTACTTTAATCTATAGATATCACTAATGAGAAGACATATGCAAAGTTGCAAGCAAATCTGTAAATAAACAAAAATCGCTCCAACGACCTTAAAAGAGAAACTAACTTCTCATCAAACCCTTATACGCAGCTTTTTTCATGACAAGCATACGTACTCGACTTACTCTTTGGAATTTTCAACTGTGTGGCGTAGCTTTGAACATGGTAACGCGCCCCGCAAACGTTAGTCAATGGCCCACAGGCAACACCGGCGCGCCGGTGACAAGAGATAATCAGCTGACTTTCAGCTCGGGCAGGCTTCTCCTAAACACTAACGCCGTTTCCGGAATCTGGTCACCGTTGATGTGCGTGAAAATACCGTAAAGGAAACGGACTTTTATCCCGTAATCGGAAATGGATGTGGCGCTAGCAAGGACGCCCTGAGGAAACGGAAGAGCAGATAGAGCATCAGTCGAGAGCGAAAGCGGAAACTGCCCATTCGATCGGTGAACTTAAAGATTAATTAAAGATTTTATACCCGAGTATATCGCTCATTCATTGGTGTTTAAAAGAAAATACGGCCATACAAGACGGATTCAACTAGCCTAATATAATACATCTCAAATCCTTTCCGTGCTAGCCAAAGCATAGCTTGGTCGTAAACAATAATGAACAGATAAACTCAAGTTCGTTTACGGCTATTTACTTATTTTTTTCAACAAATTCACATAAATGCTCCGTCAGGCGAATGTCAGTCGACGGAACATATCTACAGAAGTCAAAAATATTAAAATGTTTTTTCTTTAAACAACCCAATACAGCAGCTCAGCTGGAGTCATTACCTTCTATTAACGTAGTTTGGTCAATGGTATGGGAGGTGACGTCACTGATCCAGGAACATGACGGGGCAGTGTTTTGGCACAGCAATATTTTTTATGATTTTATTAATCGGTAATTAATTCAAAAATGATACCAAGAGCCTAAATTTTGGGATTTTGCTTAATTAAGATATGCAAGTTTTTAGATGATTTCCTCGCAAATGGTGATGGGAAAAAGAGATATCTTACTGTGTAATGTGTTTCAGCATCGTAGATCAGTCGTAATTCTATGAATTTGTCCTCTACGTTTATGTGAGGTTGTAAATATTTCCTCAGTAATAGTATAAAACTTTATGGAAAAATATTATAAGTTTCATCTTTCACCTTGATGATTCTGAATTTAGTTGATAATTTATTTTTATAAGAGGAAAACTTTTCTTCGGTATGTGTTCCTTTTGAGTGAGAATTTCTGAGCTGAGTTCCAAAGGCTCAAAGTATAAATAATAAAAATTAAATAAAACCACTACGGCATGGCGGTATGCGGTGCTGTATGGTGAGGTAGCATCAGGGCAGGGAGTTGAATTAAAAGCGACAGCCTTAGCACGTAATTTGAGACGCTTCTTTGAATATCAATCCCCATTCATAGGCCGAATGACGCTCGGTGCTGTAAAACGTATTTCGTGATGAGTGCTTGGTTAATTGTGTTCTATGAATGTATTATTCATGCGCCATTGGCGAAGCATAGGGTTTCGGAGATTAAAGACTCCCTTTGCACAGCGCAGGCTCTTGCGACTGGCACTGCATCTCTACTGCAGTATTCCCGCATCGTGCTGTGCTCAATGGTTGGGAATCGGAAAAAGGTGACCAAAGGTCCAAAATTAGTTTTTTTATATATAAAAACTTTAAACTTCGCATAAACACTCGTCAATGGTGCGTCTGGAAAGATTAATACGTCATATATTTATGGTTCATACCCATTACTTAGCCACAGAGGCTCAAATATGACCAAATTTAAAAAAATAACGCCCGTCTTCGGTTTTATTCGAAAATGTTCCAAGTTTAGTAGATGGTGAAGTTGAGGGAGAATATTATGCAATAAAAAACAATTTGGTCGGTTAACATGTAGTTTTTTATTTGCTACACCTTAGTTTCAGAAATTATATTTTGTTACTGCGTGCGAAGACGTCAAAAAATGACGGACGCTGTTTTAGACGAACATTTTACGATAAGTAATAAATGTTAATGGGTTGTAGGTGAAGACCCGTAAAGTGACTTATATCAGAGCATTATTTGAAGATTTTTAAAGATTGATCTGAAGATAACTTTGAAAACCATCTGCTACGCCGTTGAAAATTTTGATTTTTCGATCGCAAGTTGGGGTCAGGCATGCCGGCGCGCCGGAAACTAGAGATTCCGTGATGTAGCTCTATTGTTCAAGCAGTATAGACTCTAAACGCTTAGCATTCGCCTTTTTTTAGCAGCGTGTGTTGTCAATTCGTCACTGATCTCCACAGAGTCTATAATGAAGACATTGGGAGGATGTTGATTTGAAGGAACGGATAAGTGTACGCGTAATCGTCTTTCAATATTTTTTGGATGCGTTCCGGAAACATACTTCATATTCACATATTTCATCCCATGACAAAGTGCATAATTTTCCCATGAACCATGCCTGTCCTTCCATACCAGCTGGGATTTCTTCACACACAGTCTCCCTCCCCCCTCAGGACTTAATAGACCTAGAAAACGGGCTCTCTTTTTGTTTAATCTCTATTGTACTATCCTGAAAGCATTCGAAGGGTACCTACTCCAAGTACTCGAAGGCTACATGTTAGGCTAAAATTACTCGAAAAATTCTGGTCGGGTGAGTTACAGAATGACACTGAGTATATTGTTTCGACCTCACACTACACCTCTAGATATAATAAACGCGAAAAAAATTAGGGAGATGCGCTGCCGAACTGTTAGGTACAAATATTCCTTTAACGCATTATTAGCGACTGCAACTAATGCAGAGAGACTATGACACTACGCTAATACACTATTTACGCATAAAAGCATATCAGGCTTAATTTTGTGGAAGAATGTTATATCCATGTCGATAAAAACAATAGTAACTTCCACACTTTAATGTCACAAATTAAAACAGGCCGACCCAGATTTCGGCACGCAGTGCCACTATCAAGGTGACAACGACACTATTTACTTTCGACCTTTTGCACTGCCAATTCATTTTCCCTATTCCTTCCCCTTGACATGGCTGGTATCATAAACTCCCCTTCAATGCTTCGAGACCTCTTCCTTCCGAGACCAACTTCCCCTCCGCAATGACTCGCATGCTTGTATGGTACGGCATTGTTATTGCGGTGAGAGAGACACATGAAATTCGTTGGTTCCCCCGTATAATGACTTAAATATCATTTTATTTATGCACTGGATTTTTATGGAAACACGTTCTCTATGTGATATGAACAACAAAATTTACCTTTACGCGCTTTTTTTCTCGCAAATAGCACTGGAAATTACGTGGTGGAATGGGAGAAATACTGGAGAAATAGTAGTTTACCCCGTAAAATTAATGCCATTTTCACGGTAAAATGTTCGCAAGAAGGGGAAAATCCCAAGATATTGAATAAAAACGAAATGTAGGCATCTTACAAACTTATTTTGTGAGTTTTTAGCCAATGCCGGAAATATTCGGCTTGTTCGGCTATAAAAAAGCGTTCATCATTAATGTATTCGTTGAATAATTTGCTTATTTTGTACCTTCAATTTGGTTTTCAATGGGTCGCGTAAGTCATCGTCGAAATAAGGGCTGAAATACCAATTAAACAAAAAGGTGAATTTTAGTATTTGTTTTGACTCACGCAGTCGTGGTGTTCAACACTAGGTTTCACGAGTTGTAAATGACCTGTCGAAACAAATTTTTCTTTCCAGGACTTAAAATTAATTCCATCCGGCTTACAATTAGTGGAATGAATGTAATTGGATCAAATCTACCCACTAAATTGAGGAATCCCACGAAATAGTGTTAAAAATCTAATTAGTTTCATTTTGTATAAACTTTAGAGGGGAAAAATAGGTCGAAGTTCGAGTGAATGTGAGTGTTAGTGCAACTCACTAGATGTGCGAAACTATCTTGTCTCATCGCCATAAAATAAAACGCCCTGTGTGGATGTCATTGGAGCCTTTTTTCCGGGAGAGGCACGAGGAAAATTAATTTTAAGACACTGTCTCTGGTTTTACTTTATGGAATTGTTCCACTGTGTCACAATGAAAAAATACGCTTTGCAAGTCCACATAAATTTATTGGAACAACCTGTTTCATAACAGAGAGTTACACCTGAAGATGAAACTCTGTTACGAAACCGGTCGTTCCAATACATTTCGATATGGAATTGCAAAGCGTATTTTTTATTGTGATGTCTACTTTATCTGAGATTTATGGGATCCGTTTCTTAGACTCTTAGAAAGTATTAGTGGTCGCAAGATAAGGCTTGCTGAAAAATCCTGCTGGAAGAAGGTGCGGTCTAAGAACCGCAGGACTCGCGGAGTGAAAGAAAATTGAGTTTGTTTTCTGAATTTCGGCAGAAGGTTTTGCCGGACGCCAAGTGGGCGAGTGGATTTTGGAGGATGAAGAAAATACGCGAAGGGGGAAAACTCGAGAGGAAACCGACGGAGCCATTTTCTCCATTTCCATTGAGGGACAAGTATTTTCAAGGGATGAGTCCATGAGGATGTAACTCAACCGCGAGATTAAAGGGGAAAACTCGGAGATGACATTAATGTCAACACCAACTTTTCTTGAGAGGTTGCCTTCTCATGCGTCGCATTGGGTCTTGCTGACCGTAATATTTGAAGGTAAATATCAACAAAGATTACCAGAAGTGCGAAAATGGAGAATTTCGTGACTCCGAGAATAATTCAAGTGACTGAATACCCCGTTCTGCTTTAAAAAGAGACGAGAATGAATCATAAAAATGCAATTAATTCATGATATTTATAATGATTTTCTAGGGAGGGAGCAAAGCTGTTCTAAGGTTTCCAGAAAGTGACGAGTTAACGTCGGAAATTTTACCTTCGTGCAACGTTGCCACTTAGGACGGCAACCTTAGGTGTACGTTGGCACAACGTTGCGGCGATTAACTCTGCTATTGGGTTTGTGCCTTTATTTACCTCGAGGCAGACTCCTCTGTTAAAGTAAATGAAGATAACCGTATGCTCCTCTTTCTTTCCAAACATTTACGCGGTCATCACTTCTCTGGGCAGTTTATCACTTGAAGTAATTCTTACCAGTTCTACCAAAGATTTATGCCGGTAAACATCGTTTTTAGTTGTTTGAAAACAACATTAATACAATGTGGAGCGTGTTTGCGATTCCTAAACTTGCCTGTGTTTCTTTAAAAGTTTTCACAGGCGGTATTTGTGTTGTGAATGTACAACAGGTTATCAGTGGAGATAAATTGAATAAATTTCAGAGGGAAGCCGAAAATGCTTTCTTTCAAACTCAAATTTTTGTTATAAGACGATGACCGAAGAGCCCAAAAGCCTACTCTCAAAACGTCTAACGTAATGAGTAAACTCTTTTTGGATTCTCTGCCGGTTTAAACTACTCATGATTGCCGACGTTTCGAGAGACGACTCGTCACTCATTCTCAAGGCAAGAATGTCGCTAATCTTAAATTTAGCCAAATTAAATACTAACGCTAGGTCTTTCTTGATTGGTTGTTAGCCGATTGTTGACTCCGGAGACCGTTAATCAGCAGAGGCTTAGCTCTTACGTTCTTAATTATTTTCAAAATTGGATTCCAAGCATTGTTGATTCTATAACCGGAATCCATCTGAATCTCAATGGCTTCTGATGGAGGATAAAATGGAGCAGCGATTCCGGTAATAGCATCAGCAATGCTTGGAATCCAATTTTGAAAAGAATTAAGAATGCAAGAGCTAAGCCTCTGCTGATTGACGGTCTTCGGAGTCAACAATCGGCTAACAACCAATCAAGAAAGACCTAGCGTTAGTATTTAATTTGGCTAAATTTAAGATTAGCGACATTCTTGCCTTGAGAATGAGTGACGAGTCATCTCTCGAAACGTCGGCAATCATGAGTAGTTTAAACCGGCAGAGAATCCGAAAAGAGTTTACTCGTATACTCACGCCGGGAAAGCGTTAGATCCTTCATCGTCTAACGTAGTATTTGAAAGGCCCCAAGTTAAAAAGATGAAACCATTTATGTAGCTATTGACCAAGCATCCCTCAAAATCCCCCACAATATCAGCAGATGTTCTAGGCAGTGTAACTGAATTAACTAAGTAATTAGTAAGGACACTAATGGCGGCGTTCAGTTGACCCGTTGTAGATATGGTTGCGAAGACCCACATTGATGGAGCAACATATCGAATCGAACGACCAATCGCTTGGTTGTCACACCGTCAATACTTTTTTCCAAGCCTTTTACGATAGTTTAGGCGGATATTACTCCTCATGAAATTCAAATTGTTTGAAATTATCATTAAGAAAACATTTCCTCCGTCTGCTGATACCAAACTATGAGCCACTTATTACACTATTTTTTATGTTTATGCCAAAAAATAACCCTTATTCCATCGGATTTGCGATCCAGAAAAGCAACTTAAAAATGAGAAAATTCTGACGCATCAAAGGGGTCAGAAATGTAATGGTGTGTTGTGATGTTCTATTAATTAATTTTAAAAGAAATTTACTTCACGCCATAACGCATTTTACATGCATATACTTTCATACATGACTATCACACCGTTCTATTCGGGGTAGGCACAGTAAAAAAAAAGTTAAATTCTCAATGATAGGACTGTAAAGATGACTCTGCTTTGATAATTTCATCCATTACACCCTATCCTTGCATATCTCTTTTGTTTCAGTTACACCCATGCATTGCTTCTTACACGCTCTCCTATTCTAAAGACTCCTAATATTCCTCCTCTTTAAAGTCTCTTCCACCGCATTCACCCATCACTTTCTCGGTCTACCCCTACCTCTCACACCATTCACTCCACTATCATAAATCTGCTTTTTAGCAGGAGATAATTTTTATAAAATCGCAAAAAAAAACTTAGTAGATATATGAAGGCGTTTTCAGCGCAAGGCGTAAACCAAATAAGTCAAATTAAAACGTCATGAATGTATACCTACTTCGTTAATTACTTAGAGATTCAGCCATTTTATACTAAGTTTTCGCGTCATTTATATTTCTATATTCAACTCATACTTCTCACAACTACTTAACTTATGAAATAAAATTCGAATATGGTCTCTATGACGATTGCGATAAAATCTCGTCCGAACCACTCAAAGACAGAACGCTTCGAAGTTCTGAAAACTGAGTTTTTTCGTCCGTCAGGTGTCTATTTTTGGAGATGGCCCGATGAGATAACGTAGGCGGGACATAGAAAGAGGAAGCAGGCCAGCTTGAGGTGGGAAGGCCACACATACGGCCGCAGACAGCGAGGAAGTTACTCGCGTGGAAGAGAGACTATAAGAAGCGTTCGTTTGCTGCGTAAGTTCCTCTCGCCGCGTCGCGTGCCTCAGCGGATGTTTTCGCGTTGCTTTGTCGGCCCGACGTAATCTGTACGGTAGTCGCATCTACAGACATACTTGACCCTGCGAGACAGTGCAAAGATGTGTGGCAGGAGACGTTGTGATAGTTTTGAACTAGCCCTGCCTAGTTTTTATTCCATTGCATTCTATGGTTATATGACTCCAAACTTTCTTGTCAACACTTAACTATTTTCCCCACGCCAAGTCTCTTTTTAGCTCTTCGTACATTATTTTCCCCTTCATAACTATTGTATTTGGCGAAAATCGATAAATATTTTTTCTAGAAACAGGAGGACTTTGAAATACAAAGGCGATGATACTTTCGTCATCAAGTTTCCAAAAAAATAATTCTTTCCTGAGAACTAATAATGCTCAGAACATGTAGAACTCGAGCGATTTTTTCAAAAATAAGGCAAATGAAGATGGACGTGCTCGTTTGTAACAACGAATTCTGAAGGCCGTAATATAGGGGAGGATGTTGGGTGAGTGAGGAAGGTAATGGTAGGGCGTATGCCAAGATGAAAGAAATACTGTAACGAGATATTGTCCGTAAAAGTCAAGAGGATTTTTTATCTCTTCCGTTTAAATCTGCCTAAACCGGTAATATATTTATCTTAATAAATAATTAAATGCATGCAGTTCAAAATTTCAATCATCTTCCTTCCTCATCCACGCTTCGGATGTTTTGAGAGATGAGGGCATGTTGAAGAGGGTTATGGAGGGGGAAATGCTGGGGGAAGCGTGGGTGACAAAGAAAGAGAATAGGAACTTAGAACGACATAAGGAGAGGCGAGGGTTAGGAGAAACTTAAAAGAGTTCTGATGGCTAGCAACTAAGGTGCAGGAAAAGAAAAATATGTCCCAGAAATGGGGAAGTTGGGAAAAACCGTCTAAAAACCTATCCATCAGCTGGTAGAATACCCAGTTATAGTGTCCTTGCCGCTTAGCTGAACGTTATATCACCAGCAATGAAAAACGAGACAGAGAATATGTCTATAAGAAAAAGGGAATTATATTTCAAGGTTTGTCTAAATTCGCCCATTGTGTGTGTGAATGCTACCTTTGAAGCGATGAAGCTATACTGAAAGGTGTCCGGAAAAACTTTCATATTTCCAATGATGTAAAAAATGTAACCCCTTTCCGGGCTACTTTTCGAGCAATTTGCCTGAAATTATGAACTGTTTTACATGGGATAGATAACGGCTTTGCGCTACAGAGGGAGAATATTGAAAATTTTAGGAATTTCTAACGACTATATTTCGCCTAAAAACAAACTGTGTGTAGTTTTCATGTTTTCTCAACTATTTATACAAATTAATCGATTACCCACTACAGTAATTTTTAGAGAAACACAAAAAACCTGTTTTGAAGGTGTTTCTACCGTGCGGCGTGAAAAAATTAGTCAATTTTGTGACTTATTTAGATATAGTGATTTAATAATTACTACGTATATCTATTTTTCGACCCGTTTGCCAATGGCTTCCAGACTTCGCACCATAATACGTAGAAGATTAAGCGACACAATTCAGAGGATCATGGTCGTGTATCCGGACGAGAGTGTTTTTCGTAGCAAGGACATGAGATTTAAAATTGCATAGACTAAGGAAGCATTTTTAAGAGAAGGGAATTGACAAGGGAGACTCTGAGCAAAGACGTGAAGAAAAGGTTAGTGAAAACTTTCATATGGAGTTTGGTCTTGTTTGGGTCGGAAACTTGGCCTTTGAGGAAAAAAAGACGTGCGCAAGATGGAGGATTTTCAGATAATGAGTGTGGAGAAAGACGGGGAGGGTGAGCTAGGTGGCGAGGAAGACGAACGAGGAAGTTTCGTATATGCTGGAGAAAGAAAGGAAATTAGACTCGGAGGAGTCAGCAAAACATTGATTGAGGACGTTTGAGGTAGAGCGAGATATCACTTCACCTACAAATTTGACCTCATTTTAAAGACAAACTCTTCTTCAAGTGATAACAAAATATTAACCCCTTGCCGAACAATTCCTCAATTTCGAGCAATTTGCCTAAAAAGGTAAGCCGTTTTACATGGGATAGATTTAGGCTTTGAGCTCCATAGGAAGAATATTTCTTTTTATTGGGAATTTCTAACGCCTAGATTTCATAATAAAAAACTATCGGTTTGTAGCGAAATTTAAGTTGAGTAAAGTAAAATTTTGAAAATAAAACTTGGTAGTTTTTATCAAGAGTTATAACTTAACGACAGGACAAAGCATAGACGCGTTATGTAGCGCTTCGTCTCTTTTTATTTACGATAAAATGAATAGAGATGCTGGAGTTCGTGATAGAGGGTAGGATGTTTGGTGAGGCAGGAGAAGAAGAAGAGGATTTACAGACGGGATGAAGAGAGGTGGGATGTATCCTGAGATAGAGAAGGAAATCGTGAAAGGGTTAAGGGCTTGTGCATGTCAAAATCTAGGAAATTTTTACACACTGTCATTTAAACCTAACTTAACCGGTAGATTACCCTAATAATATTATCAGTAATAAAATAACAGCGTCAGTGGTATTTTCATCATTGCCAAGACACAACTCCAAAGTGTAAAAAATTAGTATTTTTTTTACGGAGAACGGAAAACTTCCCGGATATAGCGGCAAAGGAAGTAGAGGAGGCCTTGAAATATTTCCTGACATACCGATGAGTAGACGAATCGTTCTGTGCCGGTTCCCAAAGCACTCTCCTCGTAATCGAGTGGATGCCTAACGAGATCCATAGATGGTATTATCCCTATCACTTTTCCGTCCAGACATCCTTCTTACGATTCCTGAGAATCTTTCGTGGGACCGCGAACTTGAAATGATGACTCCCGCGTCGGACGGGCCTGGAAACGTCCCCAGTGTGGACTGTGAGATGGGATGACACGGGCGGTTAGTACCGGGGAATCCCCGCTTGGAGCGCCAGCAGCGCGTGACGCCCGCCGGGTAATTTCCCCAACCCTCCCCCCTACCTTGCTCATGGCCGCTAATTTCGATTCGCCAATCGTCCCGAGACAGTTGGGCTGGATCGGCGTCGCAAATTTTCGTCGAGTATTTAAGGCCTCGAGCAAGACAACCTTCTTGGACGACTGACTAATCAAGTGGATATCGCAAAGTGGGTGGGATATTCTCTTGTCACGCGTAATTCTATTAGATTAAGCTCGTTTCTCACGATACTTGATCCAACGCAAGACATAGTATGCTACTTTAGAACGGCACTTGGTATTGTAGACAGAATCGAGTATGATTTGAGCTGTCCTATATAATGTGTCGCACTATCATTGAACTTGTACAGGCAAGGAAACGGTAGTCTTGATCGTGTCATAGCGCATGTCCTCTAGATATAATCTTAAATTGACCAAACTATGGCTGGAGGCGACCAAAACAAATTTCGAGACATTTTATTTATTATTGATTTCACGGCGAGAAAATTACTAGTAGCCACAGGAGGTATATAGAATGGCGCTGATTTCACAAAATTATGATCGCACAGCGACTGTCTAAGCAAACGAGATTGGTCGATGGGTTCTAGGTTATACGCCAGGCGAGTAGCATACGAGTACCCGCATCAATTATGATGTGAAGTAGCTCAGTGAGTATGACAGGGATTCCTGCTTGTCAGCCAGCATGATGGTTCTGTATCACACGATAAGGTAAGCTATCATCCCAGCGAGTATCCTCGGACTTGTGCTGGACCGTGCTGAAAGCCGTGATGTAGGGGAGGATGTTAGGTAAGTGGGATAGGGGAGGAAAAAGAATAGTTTAATGAATGGGAATAAGATAGGCAGGACGTACGCTGAGCTGAAAAAAGAAATAGTGAGCGGAAACCGGTACCCCTTGCTGTGAAATAGTAGTGTAGGTATCCTTACTTCCACTTAAACTTACCTTAACCGGCATATCTCCCCTAATAATTATATTCTTGTTCAAAATAAATAAAATCCTGATTTTGTGGTCTGGGAAAAACAAAAAACACGATCTCCAAGGGATATTTACCTCATAGTGTCCACCTTATGCGTGCCAAATTTAGCCATCGTTTCAACCGTTCATTCGGCACGCAAATAGTTTGCCACCAGATGATGGGCATGTTTGGATTGGACGCCAGAATTAAATGTGACTGAAAGGTCCCTGTTTTATTTTTAGGAATGCCTATTTGTAAACAATGAGAGTAAGGAAATAGAGCCATTCCATGGAGTACGTACAGAGAGGCCATACACGACAATGGCTGTGATAATTCATTGCGCAATTCGAGATGTTCGTAACAATTTCCATCCCGGCCGGTCGATATTTAACTCCTATCGCTCTCAAGGCATTTGCCTTTTCACATGAGTTTCTTCTTTTTTCTAGTTCTTGGCACAGATTGGTACTGATTTTTTTCTTAAGTTAACCTTAGGATTTAACTGAAATTTCTTACCTCCTTTCCGCATTTCAAGCTTTGTTTGCGGTATCTGGGGCTAATTGGTGCTCAATAGTGTTCTAAGATCCACTGACGATGAAAAAAAACAATTAAAATGCTGCCAGGCTACCAAGCCCTCACAGAATGCCAAGTGATCCCTCACTAGGAAGTATAACGTTTTGAAAGAACGGTATATAATTATATTTTTATATCAGGCTTAAAAAATGAATATATACAACCATCACGCCGTTTCCTTTTCGGGGTAGACTGTCAAAAAAGTTTAATTCTCGGAGACAGACCTGTAAAGCTGACCCTGCTTTAATAATTTCCTTCACACTGCCGTATGCTTGCATACCTCTTTTTCCCAAGGTATTCTCATATATTGCTTGAAACACGCTCTCCTCTTCTTAAGACTACTCATGAATTGTATTATTGTATGATACAATCAATATACGCCTATAACGGAAGCAAAAGAGTCATTAATAAAACTTTTTATAAGTGAACCATTGTGAAAATTACCAAGTTTTATTAATTCAGTGAGCGATTTAATAATTACTAGCAGACCTGCTGCCTGCTTCGCAGGCAGTCTCTGCCTGGTGTGTTCTTGAGGTGAACTTCGTCTTTTTCCTTTTTTTGCACTACTCAAGTGGAAGCAGTGGGAAATGTGGCTAAATGAGTTTATATATTTCCCAAAAATGAACAAAAAACATCTAGAATAGTTTTTTTAAATATAATTAAACATTTTGGAGTAAAAAAAGTCATCATATTCATTTTTCTGTGCTATGCTCACTATAGTTGTCTGAGGAGAGTACCAATTTTGAGATACAGTCACACCGACGATTGATTAGTCATAGCTAAAAAGATGAGGGCAAAAATTCCGCTTTCTATCACACAGAGAGCCAAGGCATTTTTTGCACATTGCATTGTTTTAGGTTCCCCACTGGAAATTTTACTTCCCCAAAACAGCAAGCTCGGGATCAATATTTGACATACATTAACAAATATTGGTATTGAATTATCTCCGAGGTCAGTTTCTCCCACATTCACATAGCATTCGTAATGGTATAAGTAATACTTCTAAACTTTCGACGTGAAGCTAATTCATGGAAAACTCTTGAGGTTCATTTCACTTACGCCAGCTAATCGTATATCTTATGCAAAAAAACCAAATCAAGGGAACGGCAATATAAAAACACTTAATTGATTATATTAACGTTGAGTTTACAGAAATTTGACATGAACCTTATCGTTTTGGAGTGGCATACATTTAAACATTCACCCGTATAATTTCTAAATATCTTCACTAAATAACTTCGATTGGCACACTTAACTGTACCTTTCATGATGTAATAATTAAAACTTTGTAATATTCTACACTGTTTTATTACTAGTACAACCTTACCCGGTTTCAATGTAAACACATCATCATCAGAGGCCAAACTTGCAGCGTACAAAAGTTGTGGCTTGATATATATGCTGGGTTCCCGGGGAAGGACCCTATAGGACTCCCCATTATCGCCTATTCTGGCTGATATTTTCATGGATAACTAAGAGAAAAAATTATTTTCCACAAATAGCCCACTATTAAAGCACATATTTTATTATTTTAGATACGTGGATGGTGTTATTTGCCTCTGGCCTGGGACAGAGCACCAATTAGATAAGTTCCTTGTGTTGCTAAACTCCCTCCATCCCTCAATTTCCTCTTCTGTGGAAAAAGGTGGTAAGTAAATCAATGTTTTAGACCGGAACATCTCCATTTCAGAGAATAATCACTCATTTTCAATTTTCCGTAAACAGTCCTTCAGCGATGTTGTCATCCCCAGTGATTCAAGCCACCACCATCGCCATAAACTCGCGACATTCTATTCTCTCCTACACCGTCTCATCAACATCCCCCTAAGTGACCGTGAGTTTTCAAATGAACTCAATGTCACTAAACGTATCGCCTCACGGAATGACTACAAAGAGGACCTTATTGAAAAGTATTTATAACGTCATTTACGCAAAAAAGCCAGATCGAGTTCCACTCTCCTCACCCCCGTTCCCCCGGACAAACCTAGGAGATGGTGCAAGCTACCATTCATCAACCTACTAAGTTACAAACTTAGCCGAGTGCTGCCTAAGGACAATTTTAAGCTATGCTTTTATAATCCTTTGACTATCGGTAAACTCCTTTTTAACCCTAAAGATCCCTATGACAGTTTGGAGAGAAGCGGGGTGTACTCCCTGAAGTGTGATTCTCCCGGATGCAACTGTTTTTACGTCGGTCAAACTGGCCGCAAATTTAAAACAAGAATTTACGAACATTTGAAATGTTTTTTATTTTATTTTTGTGACAAAGTTCCCAAATTGGATTTTTTAAGAAATTTTTGAAATTGTTTTAGCTTTTAAAAAATCTAGCATAGGGTCTTAAATGATTTTATTCCGGACAAATTGTCCCCCCTTTTTACCGTGCCTCCCCCTTCCTCTTTCAACTCTTGACGCTCTTGGTTTTAAATTTCCCGTGACCTTGCCCCGTTAACCCCCGCCTCTTTACTAATATCTTCCCCCCCTCCCAACCTCCTCCTTACTTCCTTCCCCGGGATCCCAGTATATATATCGAGCCACCACCTCTGTACGCTGCAAGTTTGGCCTCTGATGATGATGTGTTTACATTGAAACCGGTTAGGCTTGTACTACTAATAAAACAGTGTGGAATATTACAAGGTTTTAATTATTACATCATGTCGAAATTCCACAAAGTCAACCCTTCAACCATCTTGTATGTACCTTTTATTTTCAACTCGACTAATTGCCGAATTTCGCCTTCATTTGCGTAAAAGTAGCTATATGTCATGGGAAATAAAAGAAATGAAAATAAAGTAATACAGATATTGTAGTCCAATCAACATTTACCCGAAAAAGATAAATTAATAAATAATAAGAACTAAGATATTGCAGTTTTCCACAGAGAAACAACGTTTATACCTATGCCCATACGTTTTGTAACTGATTGTAATTTAATGAGCACTGTTTGTTTACTTCACCCTTGCCAACCTAAATAAATTCATCGTTGTTTAGCAGTTTTTACGGATTATGAGCTTAATAGGTTACCAATTAATTCTGCATGTCATATGCTAACCTATTTAAGTGAACCCGGGAGTCCCGAGAAAGACTCGAACTTTGCACCCGGGAGTCCCGAAAAACTTTAGTCCCCTGAATCTAACTAAATTTAAACTCTCAAAAATGACGGTTGTTTGCATTTTTCTTTGCACCACCAACTGATAAAAATCCAAAATTACTACAACCTCATACAGACTGAGAATACACATTTAATGCACCAAACCTCATTTCCTTAGCTGAAAAATTGAGAGAGAAATAAACAAAATGGATACAGAATGACTGACTGACACGCTACAAAATTTATATATATATATATTTATTTATTTAAGTTGAAGAACTTCACCAAACTGTAACTCTAGCCAAAATCACCGCAGAAGCGTCAAATTGTGCATAATTTTTTTCAACTTTTATGGGTTGGGACTAAATACCACCTGTTTCAAGGACCTCAGTCACTCTGAGTAATTTCTAAAATTTCCCGGTAAGAACTCGGTTGCTCTTAGTTATTCCTGAAAATTCGCAGTTGATAGACTATGGGCACAGATCACACAACATCAATTACTTCCTCGTAAGGTGAAAGATATGGGTATCACCATAGAGTAAGTATACTTACTCTATGGTGATACCCATATGCTTACTCTATGGTATCACGTATTTTTCTTGCGTAGTTGCCTTCCGAACATCGCATTTTAGGCTCTAAATCACATGAAATGCAGGCGCACTGGCATTTCAATGAGTAAGTACAGACTTCTACGGCGGTATGGGTCGATAGTGGTGACAATCGGTTTGCTATCGACCACGGTTAGCACTTGCAAGGACAATAGACTGTCATCTATGTTTCCTTCAAGTAGCATTTCGATTCTGCGATAAAATCCTTATCACATAACTGAAAACGGGCATTAAAAATTTAAAAAAATTAATTTACCAGAGAGGGACTTGTGCAGCATATGTAAATATTTATTTTTACCTAGAAGCGTTTTTTTTATAGTTAAGAGTGGTTAATTGTTGGCTTAGAGGTGAAACTTGTGACTTTTCTTATATTGAATAACAATGAATTTAATGATTTTCATGCCTAATATGCTTAATAGATGCGCATAGATATATTTTCAATGTCAGTTGTACGGATTTATAAAATCCATTAATATCTGTGGAACTCGAAGATTGATTCGGATTGATTTCCGAAATTAGCTGATTTTCAAAATTGCCATATTCATGCAATAAGCTTAAAATAAAGTTTTGAAAGTTTTTTTTAAGCTCCTGGTTATATTATATTCATTTTCACTCATTTCATTCACTTTAGCTCCTTACCTAAGTAATTGTAAAAGGCTTTATGACTCCAATAGCCGTACCAATGGCAATACCCGCGCCAGGGATCAACTCCTCAATATGGCACACCACTCAACACCGACGCGGTAATCAATCACCTAATACTGGCTAGTGATTTTCTGACGAGGAGTTCAACCCTCGTTCGAGAGAAACCCACGCCGGACACTCTCAAGTAAGAGGTTTATTAGGGGGAAATTAATACCAAGCTTTTACCTTTTTATATTTAATCCAGCCGCGAGAGCTCATTTCATTGTAATTAACTTCCGTAATGCATTTATTTGAGAAATAACCGAAATGTGTAAGCAGAACGATGCCCCGCACGTGGCGATGCACATCGAGACATACGCTTCTCTCTCCACTTCGAGAGTAGTCGACTTCCATGAGTAAAGATTCCTTAAAATCGACGGCTAATCCCTTTGATCGCGCAACACACGAGTCCTGTGACGATGAGAATTGGATTCCGGTGGGCAGGCTCTCCCGAAGCCTCTCTATACAAACTCCCAAGGTTGAGACTTCATTACCGGGCACGAAACGAATTTTTATAAATAAAAAGTTACTCGTGTCCCCGCAGGTGACTCAACCCTTGATCTCGGACCCGGTTTTGCGTTCTAGAACAATCATCATCTGTCCTCAGTCCACGGACTGTGACGGACAATATAGAGGGAGACGTATAAAAGAAATAATGAAGGTGTCGTAACGAATTGGCTTGGCTTTCGCAGCTCCCTTCCTCCTTGATTATCCCCGCTCGTCCCTGTTGCCTGTATTCATTTCCCTCCCATCCTTTCTCTTTCATCTTTTTCTTCCAGGTGCGGTTGGTTCCACTTTGGGAGGCCACCCCGTTCCCTATTCTCTCCCCCTCGTCTGTTGCAACGAAAGCGATAAACGCGTCTGCCTACTGCCAAGGTCACAGCCGCGTCGTCGTCGCTCGCGCCATCTCTTGCCATCTCACCAAACTGGAGGGAAGGGGCGAACCCAGGGAGGGGATACATCCTCCCCCCCTGAAAATTTTGAGTTTTACAAAACAATTTTTATAACTAAATAACGTCCTAATTACGTCTTAGTTTATTCAATTTTTGCAGCATTTTTATATTTTTTTTATGATGACGAAAATTGCAGTTTATTGTAGCAGAGTGAGTGTGTGTATAATGTGTATATAAATGCTCATGAAGAAATTTTCGCCACAAATATAAAATGAAAACTTACAGGAGGTGAGAGAAAGAGAAGATCAAAAAGATTTGTTCTTAGTGAATGTTTCTGACCGGTTGGTCCTTCCTCAGCTTTTACTAGGGCCAAACGGTCCGAAACGTTCAGTAAGATCAAATCATTTTGATCTCTTTCTCTCACCTCCAAAAGTTTTCATTTTATATAAGTATGTGTATAATTTAAATTATAGTGTCTCCCCCCGAAATAAATTCCTGGGTTCGCCCCTGCTGGGGGGGGAGGGGGTAGACTTATAGACGAGTGAAATTAGAATTTTCACATGAAAGTATTGATACACGAGACCTGATGGATGGAATATATTCAGAATGATTGTGGTAAAAAATAATCACTGTGGGGAAAATTATATTTTGCCTTAAAGAAGTGAAAACGTGGTTCTTCCGAGTTATAGAAAATGCCAAGGACTTTTCCGAAAAACGTTTCAAAAAAAGTTGTGCGTTTAAAAAACCTACAAAATGAGCCTAATCGCATCACAATTGATCTCATTGTTGATCCGCTATCTAAATAAAATATAAAAACTGTTTTTATTCAAATGTTAGTAACAAAGCAAAAACATATTGCACATCCATCATACCAGAAAAATATAAAGCTCTAGAGATAAAAGTTAATTACTCAAAATCTCAAGACAAAATATTCGATAGTTTTTGCACAAATGAATTTGTTGATCCCGTTTTCAGTTTTTTACAATGTCATTTCTCAATCATTGGGTGGTCCTACATCAAGTTGCGCATGTGCACATTGAAGTTCAAGGTTTATACTAGTGATTTTTGAGAAACAACAGAATGAATTATTAGGATTAAATTGTTTAAATTAAATATTTAATAAACAATCATGTTTTCCGTTATAAACAACTAGAATACAGTTTAAGCTATTTGTTCTATGAAAACGCCAATGAATACACGTGATAGCTGGCATTTTTACGCAAATTTACAAAAAAACGAAGTCCGTTAGATCAATATAGGACCCGAGATAGTTTTTTATAACTTTAAAGGGGAAGTCACGGTTCATGAACGGCCGATTTCGCTAAAACTCGGGAGTTAAATTCTCCTGTGCGACTATAAGTTCAATGCGATTTTTTGGGTTGCATCCAAGTTGCATCTATGATTCGAATAATATGTATTTTTTCATTCATTCATTACAGTAATCTACCTGTTAGAGGTAGGTTGTGATGAAAGTCAGAGAATATCCAACGAACTCTTACACGTGCCGTGCCCTTTCTACCTCCAGTATTTCTTTCTTCATCTCAGCATAAGTCCTACCTTTCTTCATCCCGTCCATAAAACCGATCCTCTTCCTTCCCCTTCCCCGCTTACCGAACATCCTACCCTCTATCACGGCCTTCAGCAAACCACCGTCCCTCATTACCCTTTCCTGCCACCTACCCTGTCTTCCCCTAATCTCATCTATAAGTTTCCTCTCCTCGCCCACCATGTCAAGAACTTCCCCATTTGTCTTCCTTTCCGTCCAACGCACCTTCTCCATCCTCCTCCACACCCACATCTCGAAAGCCTTCAGCCTATTTTCGTCTTCCTTTCTCAAGGTCCACGTTTCTGCCCCATACAACGCCACACTCCATATCAAGCTCTTCACTAGCCTCTTTTTTACATCCTTACTTAAGGTCCCCGTCATCAGCTCCCTTCTATTATTGAACGCTTCCTTCGCTAGCGCTATTCTCCTCCTAATGTCTTTGCTCCTATGTCCTCTATCTTCTAGCGTACTACCCAAGTAATTAAATTATTCTACTTGCTCCAGTTTGTGACTTCCTACTCTTATCACCAGAATCGCTTTATTTGTCCTAGAGAATCTCATTACTTTTGTTTTCCTATTATTTATTTTCATTTCGTATTTATAAGCATAAAAATAAATTCACTTTCAATGCAATTGAATTCTCGATCACAGCGCCCCTAGCAGCAATACATAATGACAGGCATACCTAGGTAATTCGTAACAAATAACCATACCAACTCAGTTTTTTCTCCTCAATTCTGTCCATTACCGTATCTGTCGCTCCCATGTGATTGAGGATCTCCTCGTTAGTGGCTCTTTTGTTTGCAAGAAACCCTGGCACTACTTCTCAGGTAATTCATTGCAACAGCTCTCAACCTTCTTTCTATGTGATCTTTGGTGACCACCAAGGCTTCGCTGCCATAACACTACGGATTCTACTCGTGACTTTCACCTATTCTTAACCATTAAAACTCTTCAGACATGAAATGTAACCTCGAAACGCCGCGATGATTTTCAAACGCGAACGTCGCTTATAACCCTTGTATAATCAAAAATTTCGCCAGCGTCTGTGCCAAGATGATACCCTTTGCATCAGTTTGTACAATCGTCGACTAATGGGTTCGCCACCTCTACAGTTAAAGTTTAATTGGTAGTTGTAATCGCCCCGTTCAGATAACTTTCAGCAACCCGGAGAGCACGAGAGCGATGCAGAGCTGCATAGTCTGCTCTGGTCGTTTACGGGGAATATGCATGAAATCTTATATATTCCATGACTATTGTCGGGGATTTGGTCCAAAATACTCAACTCAAAAATGAAAAGTAATCAATATAGTGCGGTTCATTTTATTTTAAATTTACAACACGTGTTTCGGCTTTTTTACTTCGCCATCTTCCAACATCGCATTTGTTTTTCCAACATCGCATTTTTACCTGATTCCAAAATCGCATTATTACCTGAAGATGGCTGATTAAAATAACCAAGACACGTGTAGTAATTTTAAAATAAAGTGGACAGTACTACATCGACTATTGTTCATTTTTCATAATGACGTTTCACCACATCTCACCGGACACTGTTTACTTCATTCAAAAACCCAACTCGAAAACTCAATTTCTCATTACTGAATTGGACGAGTTTCCGAGGAAGGCTATGATCGAATACATTAAGCAAATTATGGTGGATGTTAAAGTGAAGACTGGTGTTGGAATGAAACGGTTAGCTGAGATGAGAGTTAAGTACCCGATACCTTTAAATTACTTTCATACTTGCCGAAATTACCCCGCCGACTAAACCTGAGTTCCGTCTAGGCGGGTCTCTTCTCAATATCGCACCGAGTGCTTTATCCAAGACGTCCTCCTCCCTGGTGGATTTGTGAGGGCATTAGAGGAACAAGTTGTTCAGGACTGCCAAACGTATGATGTCACAGAAGGAGTCCAAAGCGTACGCTTTGCGCCACCGTCCGCGAGGTTGGAGCCAACCATGGAAAACAATGAGGTGTCCGCTCTTGTTGATGAATTTTGAGGATACCCGGACTAGCCACGGTATTACCTTTACGTACTCACCCGCAAGTTCACTCAAGTAGGAAATTACACAGAGGAAAAAAATCATTAGCCTTGACCAGGACTCGAACCCGGATCCCTCTATATCGCGCCGGAGTGCTTTAGTTTGTTAAGCTACCGTGGCGTCCTTTCCCCAGTGGATTTTTGAGGCCTTAAAAGGAATAAGATGTTCAAGACTACCAAACGTATGATGTCACAGAAGGAGTCCAAAGCGTGCCCTTTGCGCCACCGTCCAAGAGGCAATAGCCGAACATGGAACCAAGTGAGGTGTTCGCTCTTTTTGACGAATTTTGAGGACTCTGGTACTAACCGCGGTATTACCTTTACGGAGTCCCCCGCAAGATCACACAAGCACGAAATTCCACAGAAGAAAAATAACTCGCTTTGACCGGGATCACTCGATATCGCGCCGAGTGAATTAGCCAGTTAAGCTACGGTTCAACAGAGTTTAAGCTACCGAGGCGTCCTTCTCCCCTGTGGAGTAGAGGCGAATTATTTTTCGTCTGTTATATATCGTACTTATGTGCACTTGCGGGTGAGACTCCGTGAAGGTAATACCGTGGCTAGTCCCGGGATCCTCAAAATTCGGGTGTCTTTCTCCCCAGGGCATGGTTATGCGTTCGTCAGACATTTAATGATGAATGATCTTGATCCCAATATACATTGCAGCAGAAAAATGTTCTAGATACAGCGAGATGTATTGAGTTGGCAAGATCGAGGCTAGCCTATACTCGGGAAAGTCTACGGACCGCCATCAAAGTTTTCCTTTCGATTGCTTTGCGGGCCGGAGAGGATCTTCTAATGGTTTCGAATGGCACGCAGGCCAGAGTCTGTGCATCCATGCTACAGAGATTCAGCAGGATAATCTACAATCATATAATATATAGCAAGAATCATATACGATATTTTCCTCGGATCCGAAATCTTAACCGAATGCTATCAAACTCTCGTATCCCTCGAATAGATTATTTTGTGAATGTGAGACGAAGAAAATAGAAGACCTTCAATAATAATTCAAGTTTTTGTTCAAAGAAAAATTATTTGTTTACGTTTTTTCTTGATGACAAGCTTAAGAATATACTTCCTTAATATGAATCTATGCTTATCGAGAAGAGACAAAATATTAGAAAATGATACACATACACAAAATCACACGTAAAATTTAGTTTAAAAAATGAATTGGACGTAAATGAAACTGAGAAAATCTTTCCGGAGTAATTAATCAAATCTGTACGATAGGAATCGAAAGATTAAAATGATGAAAAAATAAGATTCGAGTTTTTGAATCTTGAATCTTTTTCTAGGTTTGCGGGATTCGATCTCTCCTGATAATTGGAAAGGAATGAGGTCTACACTGAACTTATATTTGCTTTAAAAAGTGATTCAAGCCCTTGTGTTAGAAAAAACATTCCCTCAAGTGAAACGAGCGTGACAAAAGTAAGCTAACCGGAACCAAAAATGACGGATCATCTAATTTTTTACTCGTGTTTGAATGGCCCACCATCGCGGATGCTCTGAAAAAAGTAGCGAAACTTTATAGGCCCTCTATTCGGGGGCCTAATAGAGGGCCTCTACGAAACTTCCGCTTAAAGCGACCTTGACCTAGACTTATCCTGTTAGCCAGAGTGTCACCGCTTCTCAGTGAAGCACAGAAGGCTGTGGGACATCTAACTGCCCATGCACTCCAGATACTCCCGAGTTAGAGACGCTATATCTCGATTACTAATGAACCGCGCATTGTAGGTTAGCACTATGAGAATTAACATAATTCTTGTCGTGCAACGGGTACTAACACAATTCTTTCCTATGGAGTTAAAGTAATGTGAATTGAAATTTTGTTGAAAGTTAGAATTTCAAGATATTATCAGAAAATTAGCATAAAAAAGCCTCAAAAGATGTATGAGTAGAACTGGATTGAGGATAAAGAATTTTAAACTTGACCCCAATGCCATGGTGTGTGGTATGTCTTGTGCAAAGTAGTCTTTCATATCAAGGTAAGATAATGAAAATGCGTCGGTAGTATGCAAAGCATAATCGTGGTCTCGCGAAGGCTGGAGCAAATACGATGGATGGAGTGAATGACCAACAAAGAAAAGCGTTTTTGTGGAGAAAATGGAAGTTTTTGGAGTAACTTAGGAGGAAGAATAGGCGAATCAAGGAAGTGATCAGAAGCAACGGGATACTGAACGCTGTGATGGAAGGGATAATGCGAAGAAAACCGGGAATAGAGGGAAGAAAGACGTGCTTTGTGGATGGGAAGAAAGGAGGTAGGAAGCGTGTCGAGCCTAAGATTGAGAGGGTGTGAGAAAAAAGATGTTTTTGTGGTGAAACGGAGCGTTGAGAAATTCTCCCTATGCAAAATATCCAAACTTATCATCCATCGGTAGAATAAACATTAGTGAGTAACCATCGTAACGTGACAGATGGTCTCATCTCTCATTTCTATCATTAAGGCCGATTAATGTGTACACCTGTCACCGAGTTAACTTGAACGATGACTTAGCTTTGTTTCGCAACACCTTTGCTTTTTTGCAAATTTAGGCGTTCTTTGAAAGACGTAGCGTGAAGCCCGATTTGTTTCAGAAAAAAAATCAGGATTCTTTTGACTTAGAATTTGCAGAAATAACACACAAATTCGGACGTATTTTCGTGGTATTTTTCTCCTACTAGCGCTTTTTCACATTCTTATTCTTTCTTATTTGGCTGCTTTCTGTTTTCCTTACGCATGATAACTAGTCTAAATCCTTCCGCTCCCACTTTCCTCCCTTTCTGCAGCCTTTCCATTTCCTCTCATGGTTGCCGAAGCTTTGAGCTCAAAACCGCACGGCAGAATGCGCGAATCGGATGAATTTTCTGCAACTTTTAAGAATGTCTCTTCACTTTCGCGGGAATGCCTTGGGTAAGTTTTATGGCCCGGCCGGCCAAAATATCTATGGCACGGCTTGGAATGTTTGAGCGTGAAGAGGTACACTAAGGAAGAGAGTGAAAGATTGTGTTGTCTGCTTTTTCAATCGGGCACAAACGTTACATTCTTTTTCATTTCCTGGCATAGCACCCACATAAAAAAATCTTGGCGATGAATCATGGCGATCCATCACCAAGCCACGCAATTAGCGAACGTTGTTGTGAGTGGTGTTTATTTATATCCCGGTTGAAGATTCATCGATTAATTTTTTCTCCAGCAGATAGAACGTAACCAAAGTAAAGTCTGTATTTACACAGTTTACCAGGCAAAGTGTAAATGCTCTTTAATTAAAAAACTTTTTTCTTAATACTTATTGCATGTGCCCTGATCATGCATTTGCGGCTTCGCCGTTACATTAAACGACTATTTTACCTATTTCAGTGACCACAATTGCATTTGTAATTAAAAACTACAACATTCATATTTTACGTCTTTACGGAAAATCAACCGAAAACATTTATTGTGGATGCGATTATCAACGCTCTTTTGTTGTTTGGCAATTACGACAACTTTCCTTCCGATCTGTTCTGAAGTGTGCTGCCTAGTACGCAGGGTCTGCAACGAAAGGAAGACAAGTGAGCAGTTGTGTTGCCAAGTGATTAGCGCACTTTCGTGCGAATCTGTGCGTTCGGAATCACCCTGCATCTCGGGGTGTCGCGGGTCATAGGCCCTGGCTCAAATGATAACTGGACTCTTTAAGTGAAAAAAGACCGTGTGATTCCGGCTTCATCGTCTTAAGGTGGTTGGAACTATTTTGGTTTTTGGACTGATCTGCGTGAAACTTTGCATACCTGTTCTCATTGGTAATATCTATAGATAAAAGTGAAAAAAATTGAAACTTTGCATACGTGTTCTCATTGGTAATATCTATAGATAAAAGTGAAAAAATTGCATGTTACCGATTAGGTTTCTCGGTGATTCATTGCTGTTTTAACACGCAGCCATATGGCGCATGACATATATAGGTATTGAAATAATTCGATTAAATATGCGCAGGTTTTCTCCTAAACGCGAAATAATAAGTTTCATATAGTTATAATGGTTGCCAACAAATGTCAAGGTTCCATGGCGAGTTAAAAGAACGTATTTAGATATGATGAACTTGGCTCCCGATTTGTTTTAAAGTGCGTAGGGTCTGTAACGAATGGAAGGCAAGTGCGCTGTTGTGTTGCGAAGTGATTAATGAGCACAAAACAACAAAAGAACGGAGACAATGGCATTCGTGATTGTCGTCAAGTTTCATGATTTTCCATACACATTGCAAAGTTCTTAGTTACTCTGTGATAAAAAGCTTACGCTTTTAAATGCTTATTTTGAACGAATTCAACAACAAAAACTGCACTGCTTAGTAATGCGCAGCGTCTGAAACTAATGGAAAGCTAGATCGCTGTTGCTTTACGAAGTGAGCAGCACACTAGAGCGAATGGAAAGTGCCAGTAATGTTTTCGGCCTATTAACCGCAAACGGATCCATTTAACATGGCCGATTGCGCATTCGAATTACTTCAATAATCCTCTGTGCTATCGTACCGCATGGCTCCATCTGTTCTCCCCTTTTAATCTGTGAGGAGAAGCGAGAGGAGGAAAGCGAGCCGTTTCGTTGGTTCCCCATTCCAAAGGGAAATGCACAAAAGGGGCCGTTCATTACGTTTGGCGATGTAATCGCTCGTTTTTTCCTCCTCCCGTCCAAGTTTTTTTGTTGCTGTCCTAGGAAATAAAAGCACTGAACAGCTAAACTGAAGACAAGCGGCTGCGAACATCAAAGTGATGGAGGGGCTTCGGATCCATTAGTGGCGCCATTATTACGCAAATTCCGTATAACTGCTTCCACCAGTCGCCTCTGACATTGCGTATTTTATATGGCCATCGTATTATTTT
This sequence comes from Pyrrhosoma nymphula, assembly GCA_963573305.1. NCBI lineage: Eukaryota > Metazoa > Arthropoda > Insecta > Odonata > Coenagrionidae > Pyrrhosoma > Pyrrhosoma nymphula. Next base: position 81,521,308 of record OY754334.1, on the reverse strand, counting down.
CTCCGTTATACACGATGATTATTTTTAATGACCATATTATGGTACTGTGTGAAACAAAATTTCAATTATTTTAGCCTGAGAAAGAGCGTGTCGCGAATAAAAGATTAGTGGAGACTTCTATGATCTATAGTTCAGTATGGTTTCGAAACTTGGTCTATTAGGAAAGAGTTTGAGTGTAGATTGGAGGTATTAGAGATATGGGTTTGAAGAAGGACGGAGTATATAAACTGTATGGAGGGAGACAAAGAAGAGGTGATAGATTAGGCGGGGAGGGGAAGGAAGTCAGGAGAGGGGATTCGAAGGAGGTAGAAAAATAGTGTACAAAAATGTAATCTGATTGGCCAATATTGGCTCCTTTTTGGCTGAATTCTGGCTCCTTGTCGTCCCAATATTGGCCCCTTGTTGGCCCACTATGGTCGGCTACTTGGGAAGGTAAAATAAAGGGTGAAAGGATGTTTTAGACAGTGATTGAAGGGAGAATGTTGGGCAAGAGTGGAAGATGTAGAAGATGAGTATGAATTTGGGATGTCGGAAGCACATACTTTACATGTCTTATTTGACCAGCACATCATTTTCTCAGTTCATGTGATGATTATTTTAATGACCAAATTATGGTACTATCTGGAATAAAATTTCAATTGTTTCAGCCAGAGAAAGTGAGTATTGCAAAGAAAATATTAGTGGAGTCTTTTATGAAATGTAGCAGTCTAGTTCCAGAACTTGGTAAGGAAAGTCAGGAAAGAGGTTGAGCGTCGATTGGAGGTTTTTGACATGTGGATTTGAAGAAGGACGGAGAAGATAAACTGTGTAGGGAGGAAGACAAACAAAGAGGTGGTAAGAGTTGGGTGAGGGAAGTAAGGAGGTAGAGAAAATTCGTAGTATGCAGAATCATTGCCTGGAACCTAAGTAGCCTACAAAAACTGGCCCATATTAGGCCAATGTAACCTGTAATGGCCCTGTAATGTTGGCTCCTTCTAGTCCCAATATTGGCCTAATGTGTTCGGCTACTTGGGATAAAATAATGGGTGATGGGATTTTAAGAGAGTGATGGATGGGAAAATATTGGGCAAGAGGGATAGAGGTAGAAGAAAAGAGGGAATATAAGATGCTGTGAAGGAGGGTATGGGGTACGTGAATGGCTTAAGATTGAGATAATATAGGACATAAGCAGTGTGACCTATGACTTGAATGGATTTGAACGGACCATGGATTTCGAAAGTTGGAAGCTAGGTAGGAATTGTCCATGAGCCTACCAGAGTTAATTGCTAGAAAATCTTAATGATATGTCAAACTATAATATATACATGGTAGTAGATATCAGGAGAAGCGACCCTCAACTGAGGTCATTTGCACCATGAAGGAGATTTGTATAAGTTGTTAAAAATATGATACTTTATGGAATGGAGGGAAAGTGGAGAGAAACCCAGAATTGGCATAAGTCTACTATTAGTGAAAGCATATATGGAATCTATAGTTGTACATCCCTGTATGACAAAGTGCAGCCTAACTGCCTAAAAAACCATTGTCTGAGAAGTTGAACCAACCCAGGAGACCGTGGAAAACCATCATCATGAACACACAACCATGGAATTCTTCATTGATATGTTGCTACAAATGTTGATGAGTTGTATTGCAGTCAATGAGTCGATTAAATCTTAGGATGGTTAATACAAACAACTCCTTTAGTGAAGAACTGGCAAATTTATGCTCTAGCTTCGGATTTGCTCTTTAATTATCCAAGAAAGGACAATATTTTCATGCAAATATGCAAAGTTCTTGAAAATATAGAATATGTATTCCTTCGAAATGAGTCTTTATTTTCATTGTGGTTAATTGATCGTGTATTTGTGCATGATACAGGTATTGAACTGATTCACCCGCAGTGTTAAAATGAAGCACTAATAGTTCTTTTCTTTCGTCTTTCAGGTGGAGAGGCGGCATTTACAAACTGGTGTGGCTTGATTTGCTTGTGTTCCTGGGCGTGTACTTTTTCCTCAACTTCATCTATCGCTTTGCCCTAGGTCCTGAACATAAGAAGTAAGCCACCAACCATTAATTAACTTTATGAATCGGATACTTGAAATTAAGAGTGCTACTCAATCTCCCAAGATATTATTTGAACTTGAAGTATGCTTTTGACATTAGTTTTGTCAACTGAAAAATGCCACGTAAAGATATCAATTCTGGCAGATTAAAGCATCAAAATTATAAACATCTCGGTTTATGTAGCAACACAGTTCAAAGAGTTGCATAAACGTGAAAATGATTGTCCCTAAGAGACTTTTTTCTAAACTTTAGAACAAATTTCATTGAACCACATAACTTAAAAATAATTCATAGCATAATGTGTCTTTGCTTTGCTGGTTGGATTTTAACCCTTTCAGTGCTATGCACGCATATATGTGTTTGGGCAGAGCAGTGCCATCAGCGCTACGCACGCATATATGCATTTTAAAAATCAGGAGTTTAAATACCAACAACGAAAGTATGCACGCTAGAGTGAGTGCTCTCTGGGATGAAGCTTAGCACTGAAAAGGTTAAAAAATGTCTCCAACATTCAATCACCTAGCTTAACATTAAGTCCGCTAAGTCAGTCAGCTCTAACATTAAGTGGCATTTCTCCATGCTAAAATTAAATTTATGCAGACTACTATTAATTTTTTACTGAACAATAATTCAAAAAGATTGAACACATAAGACATCATCAACTGTTATTTTCTTTTGTTCTAGGATATTTGAAAGTATTTCTCACTACTGTGATACATACAGCAATCTGATTCCCTTGTCCTTTGTGCTCGGGTTTTATGTCTCCATTGTCATGCAGCGATGGTGGAATCAATACACAACAATTCCTTTTCCGGATCCGATAGCTGTTTTTGTCAGTTCCAATGTTCATGGACAGGTAAGACTTTACATAAAATACTGAAAGAAATGAAAAGTAACAGTGGATCTTATGAGGTTTTTCCCCATGCAATAATTTCCTTTACTTTTTACTTAAATGTGACAGCTTTATGTACTTACTATTTTTATATAAGAACAAAATAATGTCTACCTTCTTTTTTCTCTTAGTCTTCTTCCTTAATGAAAAACCTTTGAAAATACATTAACAAATCTCACGCCACTCCAATAATTTTACCATTAAAATAATAGTAATGTCTGATAGAAAAGGTACCTTAAGATTTAGTTTAAATAATTATTATTGACTCATTCTATCTATGTTCAAACATTCGTTTCTTCTTTATCATTAAAAAAATCTGATAAATGCCTCATCAGATCATTTGGCTCTTTTTGCTGGTCCACAGACACAAAGTCACCAGGGAAAATTTGTTGATAGATTCAGATAAGACTAAGCAACTATGAGGAGGATCCTCTATCATAGCACAAAAGTACTCTGAGAGTCCTGGATTTAAAGCTGTAAATCAACAGAGATATTTTTTACTTTGAAAATAACATTGTTGGCGATTTAAAACTTTTCCGTGTATTGAATCATATGGAAAATTAGACACAAACCAAATATTTAGCAAAAACATTATTGTGTTTTTAACACACAAAACAAAAAACATAAAATGCAGGGAAAGCTGCCATGTGGAATAAAAATAAACTGCATGCTTTCACTTCGTCCAGGCAAGAATGGGGATCTCTGGAACAATACTAGGATCAGGACAAAAATCCATGCGGGATCCTGTATGGCTTCCACATGAAGAAAATGCTTCATGGAATACTCATTTTGAGTAAAACTGATGATATCAGGCCTGAGATCATGGAAATGATGGACATCCATGTTGATAACCACAAACTTTGTTTGAAACTTTTTGGAAGTTACAAAGTTGGTTTTTCTCAACATGGATACTCATTTTTAGTGATTCAAAAGCATTTATGACAGTGTGGCTGTTGACTGCTGTATATCTCCTGAGTTTTTAATAAATAGCTGTTTCCGCAGTGAAAAATAGTTCAACTTTAAAAAAGAAGGATTTTTAAAAAGTATGGAAATAAGTGCGCACTACTAACTTCTCACGCTAATATGTACACATTTGAATCATTGATATATAGGTAAAGCGATACCTGGTGGCACTCACAGGCAGAAGATTAGTGGACTCTGACCGTAAACCAAGCGTTGATAACCGGGCAAAATTATCGAAGGACTCCCTCAGGGTCCTCTGGAAAAAGGCTCGCCACTTCATCCCACATCTCATGTATGCTTTCCTCTCCTTTGCGTCATTTTGTTCACAAGTGAGTGCCACCAAGTTTCGCTACACCTATACATCCTTGTGCAGGCTTCCATGGCGTGGTGAAAGTGAAGATTCAGGTCTTCTGAATTTTTCTCTGCATTTGCTCATTGTGCTGGGATGACAGTTTTGCCAGCATTACAGTCGGCATCTTCAAGTCAGATGCTCATGTTTGCCCGTCTTGTATACATCATCCGTTGGAGTTGGGTGCACTGTGATCGGTCAATTTTTCCCACGTTTCTGAGCGGAATACAAGTTTCCAGGCATAGGACAAATGGTAGCCGTCCTCCCGGTTGAAGTCAGGAATTTTAGAGATCTCAATTGCTTCCCGTATGATTAGTGGGAAGTAGCTCTTCTCTTTGGAGATAAATTTTGCCTCCTCAAAATTTATGTTGTGGCTAGGTCCCATCCAGGTGTGCTCAGTGATGGCAGAGAGGAGCAGCTGCCGGTTCCTTGTGGCTCTCTGATGTTCCTGTAAACAGCATTTTAGTGCTCTGTATGTCTGCCTAACATATACACTGCCACAGCTACATTTAACTTTGTTGACCCCACTCATCATTTCTGTAGGAACCTCATCTTTTGCTTTACACAGAAGGTTAGTGGTCTTAGTCACACAGCTGTATCTTGTCTCTAAATTGTGCTTGGCAAGAACACGAGCTATCTTTTCCGTATCTCATCGCAGCACAATGGACAAACGCAGAGAAAATACCGTAAGACCTGAATCTTCACATTGATCCACAAGTGTACATATTCTTTTAACCCTTTTCCCTTGTAAGTATGTCAGGGGTGGCCCCAACGTCGTCTTATTCTTGTTCCAAATGAGTGTTGGATGAGCCTTGGCAGCCATTCCATGGTATAACCCATGGTATTCAGAATTACGTAATTCCAACCAGTCAGGGAAAACCAGTGATATATGTAGTATTTCGAGGCAAAAGGGTGAAAGCTTATCTTACTGTGGGATTGACTAGCATTGGTTACTGTTTATACTGATCAGTTCAAATGTTTAAGAGTGAAATTTTGGGCTAAATCTCGGGGGTCAAACTATCCAAGACTTCTAAGGGCCGAAAATATCAGCTCCAATAATTCATAATGCCTTAATTCTACCACAAATTTGGAAAGCTGGCCAAAAAAGTGAGGTTAACCTACCAAAATAAGGGATTAGAGCTTTGAGATATCAAAATGAAAAATATTAACTAGGTTCTCAAACTCAAACTAAGATTTAACTTAACGAAAGACAAGAAAAAAATCAACTTTTTTGTTAGAAAAAGAGGATTGAATTACACACAGGGACAAAGTAACATTGAGTATGTATAGTATGTACATTAGAATAGTTACTATCCCACTATGTGGCTATGCTTACCTATATATGGGTACCTCTCAACCTTGAGCTCTTTTTATCCTCCGTCTAGTACAATGGCAATGCCTACTTTATTACATAAATAACTTATTTTTCTGAATTCAGTATAATGTTTTTGTCTATTCTTTGCTTAGGATGAACGAGGCAGACTAATCAGAAGAACCATTATGCGTTATGTCTGCTTGTGCCTGACTATGGTCTTCACCATGATTAGCCCGAGGGTGAAGAAAAGATTCCCAACTCTGGAACATTTTGTTGAAGCAGGTAAATATGGCATCTAGCCTTGCTCCTTCGTAACATAGTGGTTTTGCATAGTTCAGGTATTTTACAATAACCACCCAGACCAAAGAGTCAACACAGGTTTCAATGCATAATCATCATCTTCATGTTGTCTAGTCAGTCACTGGTCTTGCAGATTTCTATGAGCCAGTTAAATGATTTTCTTTATGATCAACGTCCAGATGACTATACATTAAAATCTGGGCTGTTTCTTTTCTCATTGAGGTTTTTGCATAGGTTTAAAAGTGTAGTTAATTTACTAAGCCATCTAGCCTTACATTAGGAGCCAATAACTTGCTAAGAAGCAATGAAAAAGTGTTGTAATCACTGTTTGAAAATGTATTGCATTGGCTCAATAACTTGCATGTTTTGTGCCTGAGATGAATGACATTTTATTTCAGTGGAAAACCTTCAAAACATTTTGCCAATCTAAATTTTTATATTATGCAGTGTTTTTTGTCCTATTTTTGTTAAATTTAACCCTAGGTAAATACCAATTCATAACGTGGAAGATAATTTTTTTTCATTCCGCATAGTGCATAAAAACATAAATTGGAGAGCAGTGATTTATGACATTATTCACAGGTTCAGGGAGTGAAAATGTATGCTTTTGAATTTTAGAGAGGGATTACCTGTGCTGTGAACTAATTTTTTCTAAATTGCACTGAAAACTGATAAAGCAGAAAGGCGGTTTTACACGATGAAAGATTTTGTACAAACGAATGTACGCGAGATTGTACGTTTGTCTCAATGAAATTAGAACAGGTTCTATTTTCCGTTCAGGCATTGAGACATTCGCACAAGCGTTCATACAATTTGACGCTTTACACGATACATTTTGCCTCATGCAAGAGTTCAATGAAGAGTTTGTACAAATAAATGTACCGTGTAAAACGGCCTTAACACTCTCTCACCTACTAAGACTAATCATGTTGAATTCAAAGATTGAGTATCCAATGGGCTGGGAAGTGAAGTGTTTCTACCTTTCTAGGGGTTTTAATGGGGATATGAACCTGGTTTAATTTGTAATCCTCCATGTGTGAAGTTGATAATCTTTTTTTCAGAGGCTTGTAAGTAAACTGTATTCTATTATGTTTCAATATATTCCTCCAGGTCTTCTTCTTGACAATGAACTTGTAATTATAAAAGATCTCAATGAGAAGTCACCACGTCACCCAAAGCATTGGCTCCCAATAGTTTGGGCTGCAAGCATTGTGACTAGAGCCAGAAAGGAAGGGAGGGTCAGAGATGATTTTGCAGTCAAGACAATCATCGATGAGCTCAACAAATTCCGAGGAAAAGCTGGACTTCTCCTCAGTTATGATACTATCAGTATTCCCCTAGTGTACACCCAGGTTTGTGAATGAAAATCAGTTTGCATTATGTTGAATTATTTTTTGAACAAGATGGCTCATTACAATTAATATGAAACTCTTGAATACAATAACTTGACTTTGGCAAATCGAATGCATCATTTTTTTTAAAGAATATTGATAACTAATAGTATGTATTAATAATTTGAAGTCAGATGGTAGATGGTCATTTTTTTAAATTCCTTATAATATTTCAATATTTTCCTCTCATATAACTGTCATTAACCCTTTTACTGCCAGCGGGCCGATATATCGGCCCACGTTGGATGTGCGAAAACTGCCACGGGCCGATTTATCTGCCCAACGTTAAATACCTGAATTCAATGGCCCAACTTTAAAAACCTGAAAAAAGCCTTGGCAGTCTTCGCACATCCCACCTGGAATGGTCTGGCAGTAAAATGGTTAATGTGCAAATCGATTAAAACAGAACTTTCGTCATTTTCGTACTTTGTAGGTACTGGTTTCTTCTATTTTGAGATGTACATATTTTGAAACATACCATTGTAGGAAATATATGGCACAGTGAAAATCAGCAATCTGTTGTTCTAGTTGATACATAGATTATGATTTTAAGGATTTTTTTTATTTGGGGACCAATGAATAAAAGAGTCCTAGTGTGACTTTGACAGTGCAAGGAGCTTTTGGGCCATTCCATGCGAAATGACCAAATAAAAAATAAATTGGTTGCACGATTATTTCTGAAAAACATTTTTTTGCATGACCATGATTGTAAGTTGGTAAAATGCATTAACAGTTGAATGTGATTCTCTTAAAAATTTTATCCCTCTGGCTTTTCTCACGACAGCCATTTTCCCAAAATGGTACATGTGAATTTTTGAGAATTTTTATGTGTTACCTATCCTTAATTTGTCAAGAACTAATTATGAGGGAGGGAAGATGATAATTGGGTCCTCCTAAGGGAAAAATAAAAAATGGGAGTGAGTTCATTCAATTTCCCACTAGTTCACAACTGCCATAGAGAGGAGCTTTCCGATTTTTTGGAAAGAAATTGAGGTGACAAAGAATTTTAAATACAGCACAGTGCTGAAAACCTTACATCAAAGTGAAGCCTAGTTTTGGAAATAAAAACTCGCAAAATAGTCAAAATTTGAACGCCTAAAAGAGGCCTAAAAGAGGACCCCCCATCTGACATCACAACTGCCTTCCAAGAGCCAGCATCCTTCCATCCCTCTTACGAGTCGAATCTCAAGCATCAAATTTCCACCTAATGTTACACTTACGCACATCTTTATACTCTCTCAGCCACATAATTCTTAGAGCTCCCCCAAGAGAGAGAATGAAGTCCAAAAATGTCTTATTCTGAGTGTGAGGCAATTTTTGTTTGTTTCAAGAAAGACAGGTAACAAAACTTTTAAGATTATTCTTCTACTACATTAGGGACTTAAAATACAAATCCGAGACTTTTCCTTCGTACAGTTTTCTTGAGTCAAAAATCAATTTTTTCTAAAGGAGGAAATGTTGACTTCAAGTTCATTTACAAGGTACGTAGAAACTATGTAGGGAAAAAATCCACCTGGACCGGGAATCGAAGCACAGACCTTCGGCTTGCCGGGCCAATGCGCAGACCACCACGCTACCCAGGTTTCTTGATTCTCAAGGCAATTTTGGAAGGATTTAAGGGAACTAGATATTCAGCACCAATCATAAAACACCAGGCTAAACATTAGCCCGCAAGCCAAAGGTCTGTGTGGTACAGGTGGATTTATTCCCCAGGCAATTTCTACGTATTTTCATCATCCTTTAAGGCACAACTGAAATTACATATCTTCACGACAAAGGTATGTAAAAGGAAAAAAGAAAAATTGAAGAAATGTTTTTCCATTTTAATCACAAAAGTATGATGAATTATGATAACAGTAACTTTTCTCTCTCATGATTAGTTCTCGACGTGTTAAGGTATATTGCGCGAGATATTTCCCTAGTCATAATGGAGACCATATTTGAATTTTATTTTTTAATTTCAGCATCTGTAAGAAGCATGAAGTAAATATTGTAACATCAATGGCACAAAAATATAGTTAAATATGACAAAAATTCTCAGTAATTAAATAAATACGAGGTGTGATAAAAAAATAACAGGAACTTTCGTTTTTCTTAGAGAATATTTATTTATTAATCAATATCAATTTTGTCCCCTTCAAAGTAATCTTCCTTAGATATAATACACTTGTACCAGTGGTTTTTTCCATGTTGGAAGCACTTCTGGAACTCACTTTTTGGTATAGAGTTCAGCTCCTTCAGCGATTCTGTTTTTATCTCATCAATGGTGGAAAAACGTCATGCTTTTATGGTTTTATTCAGCCTCGGGAATAGAAAGAAGTTACAGGGGGCCATGTCCGGCAAATATTGTGGCTGAGGCAAAATAACGGTTTGTTTTTTTTACCAAAAAATCACGAATAAGCAGTGAGGTGTGAGCGGGAGCATTACGTGGTGCAATATCCACGAGTTGTTGTGTCACAATTCTGGGCGTTTTTGTCGGATTGCTTCACACAAACGGTGCATAACTTCCAGGTAGTATTCCTGTTGACTGTGTGACCATATGACAGAGATAAATACAATTATTGAAAATCGGAATTATAAAGCGTGCAAAATTTAAAAATTCCCATTATTTTTTATCACACTTAGTATACCTACACACTTAAATCTATAACTTGACTCATTTTTTTGCAGTTTGGCTAAAAAGCCTTCAAAACATAGGTTTTTCGTGATTCTGTGAAAATTACTGCGGTGAGTAATAGATTAATTTTTATAAATAGTCAACATAAACACTACCACAGAGTTTACTCTATGACACTACACACTGTTAGTTTTTTGACATAATCTAGGCGTTATAAATTCCTAATTTTTTTAGTACTCTCCCTTTGAAGTGCACAGCCAAACATAGGCGTATCCAGGGGGGTTTTGGGGGTTGTAACAAAAAAGTAAAAAAATAATGTGTTTAACACACGCTAATAGTACACCTATAGATCACCTTCCATGTACAGTAGAAACTCATAGAAAATAGTAGAATAGAATTAGTGTAGAATAGAGTAGAAATAACAGAATTACAGTAGAAATACGAACTTTCGATTATACGAAGCAAAACTGTCGGTCCCGACCAAAAGCCTATACTAAATACATGCCGTATTCGATAATACAATGTTTCGAAAATACAAAATTTATGATGTTACGAACCTCGGCCCCGGTCCCCAGGAAAAAATGGAATTCGTTTTTACGAACCATGGCCAAAAACTAAGTCCTGGGAAGAATTCATCAGTAAGCATGCCACTGCAAGCGTAGAGGGGGTAAGAATCATCTGTTTGGGCATTCTGAAAGGTCGGTGACCTTTTCTCGTTTTCTTCGAGAAAGGGCTGAGTAAGCAGGGAGACAGGGCACTCGAGATCTCCCGAGGGGAGACCATAAACCGCTGCAGACCAGACACGTGATGAGTTGGCTATAGCTTGGGGTGGAGGGATCGGACTTAGAGACATGCACGCGGTCGGAAAACCCAGGCGACTTCAGCCTATTTGTTTATTGTCCATACGTTGCACATTGCTGTTCGCGTGTTCACCCGTCATCCAGCCACGCACTTGCCTCGTGCACTGAACTTGTGAGAGAAGGGAAGGGGTATACTTTGGAAAATGGTCCGCGTAGTTGACCTCAGGAAAATAGTGGTTTCAGCAATTTGGAAGAAGGTCGCTTGTCCACCCAATGAGGGATCAGCTCAAGAGCGCGCCCCTTCCCCTTTTGCCTTTTCCACCGTTTGGAAGGGGGAGAGAGAAGAGTCTCTCTATCTCTTGCACACAGCCGGGCGAGGGTAGTTCGTATTTGCCAACCACCTGCAGGTCTCTACTAACTCCCAGGAGCTGTCATTGTTCAAGTGTTCATCAGCTACCTTGACGTGAGTCTCAGAAGTTAAATTACGTGATTTGGCCAATCTCGGATTCTTCACAATGAGTGTAACACGTTGCGATCATGAATTTAAATTCTTACCGACTTAAAATATTTGCATAGAGAAACTACGAGGTGATAGTTATTTTACGATCTTTTATGAGTTAAAGTTTATGATATAAAAGCATTTTTTTAAAGAATGCCTGGACTAATAAGGATCAAATATGGTTTTAAAACGTTGCCAAAGACCAAAAAATTTAGGAGGGAAAAATAATAATTTTTTCACAATTTCTTTAAAAGGTTCAATGTTACAAAACTCACTAATACGAATTGCCAATTTTTCGGTCTCGCTGACTTCATATTATCTAGTTTCTACTGCAACATAATAGAACACCTTCAAAACGTCATTTTAAGATGTATATTTTACAAAATTCTCAGATCCCCCATTATTTTACATGGGGGTATCCCCCCCCCCCTTTAGGTGGTGACCCCCCCTTTCAGACGCTTCTAGATACGCCTAGCTGCAGACATAAAATCTATCCCATGTTAAACAGCTTGTATTTTCAGGCAAATTGCTCGAAAAGTAGTTTGGTAAAGGGGTTAATATTTGATACCATTGGAAAGATGAGTTTTTCTTCAAAATGAGGCCCAAGTCATCAAATTCTAAGTGAAATGTTTTTTTGCTCAAACTACCTTAAGGTATGTACTTAATTAAGGATGGATTAAACATCAAAATTACCAAAAATACACATGTATGTACCAAGTTGGAAAAATGGCTGCTGTGAGAAAAAGCAAAGGGAATATGTTTTCAAAATTGTTGCATTCGACTGGTCAATGCATGTGGGTATGTGTGTGCAAAAAAAGATTTTTCAAAAATGGTCATGCAACCATCACAGGGTGACTTGACATGGAATGACACTTTTTCTAGTTATAAGACATCATCACCGTACATTTTTTTTTCGTGTGTTTTGCTTAATTTTGCCAGTAACATTTAATCTGGAGGCTCTGAAGATATCTTGTTAAATCTACTGAAATTCAATGTTTTTAATCCTTAAACCCTTCTATGTTTGACATCGTACAGGTAGTAACATTGGCTGTCTACTCTTTCTTCCTGTCGACAGTCATGGGGAGGCAGTGGTTGGACATAAGTGATGAATCAAGTCCCCTTCGCAGCCATCGCAATGAAGTGGATCTCTATTTTCCTATATTTACCACACTACAAGTAGGCTGAAAATACTATTTTTAAAAGACAGTGAAAATGTACAGTGAAACGATTGAAGGCGATGGGTTGTGGTGACATGGCATTTTCTTTTTTTTCTCCAATCAGTTTTTCTTCTACATGGGGTGGTTGAAAGTGGCCGAAAGTTTAATAAATCCATTTGGGGAGGACGATGATGACTTTGAAGTGAATTGGATGGTGGACAGGAACATTCAGGTTAGTTTCAATCCACATATTGTGGATGCACTATGGAAAAAATAAAAACAACACGGAAACTTCAATGCTTAAAATTTTTTCACGAATGTGGGCATCTCCTCAGCCTGTTGTGAAGCTGCGTGAACTGGAAAGAATAAACTTTGTTCTCTTCACAACATTCATTTCAATGACATACTGTGTTTTCCCATGCTGTGGCATAGCAATGCTCCTATGGCTGTGACATGTAACCATTAGATACAGGACTATGCCACGGCTTGGAAAAATATGATGCCTTTGAAATTAAAACATACTGTGAAAATTACAAATATTATTACCCTGTATCAATATGAATATACATAATTTGCATAAAGTCAGGCCTAATTTCATTTATTTCACATAAGTTGTGCACGCATTGTGATTTTCAGAAGGTCATACATCCGTAAAAAAATATTGTTGAAGCTGCTCACTAGAAAATGTCAAATAAATTATAAGTAGGAAGGTACATGTGTGGTATACTCAGAAAGAAAAAGCACCCATGCATTGTCTTATGACGGTTTGAAAAAGTTTCAGTTTTTAAGCCTATCCAAGTCCATCCCATAAACCCAAGATGTGAATCCCAGGCTGAACTTTATTATATGTTATCATCTAGTAATGGATGTTAAGGAGTGGAGATTTCGCAGAATTATGAATAACTGGTGAATTAACAGTTTGTTAAAGCATGTAGCCCTATTTTGGTTCTTGATCAGTGCCTTTTATTTATTTGTGAACCAACAGGTGTCATATCTCATTGTTGATGAAATGCATCATGACCACCCTGAACTGCTTAAGGATCAGTATTGGGATGAAGTATTCCCATTGGAACTACCTCACACTGTTGCTTCAGAGAAGTACAAGGAAGACTATCCGGAGCCCTCAACGGCTAACGTGGAAATAAAAAAAGATGATAGTGACATACTTGTGTACGGGTCTTCTTTCCGTCTTCATGATGGCGATGGCCAAGTAAGTATTTTTTCTGGCTTTTGCTTGAAACAAGCTTGAGTGAAGCTAATTAGTCTCAGCTTGACTTGACAAGCTTGTTTTATGTTGATTGTAGCTCAGATCAAGCTTGATTCAGACTTGAATCCTGACTTTGCCCAGAAAGCCTTTCACGTAGAGAATAATAAAAGCTTGAATCAAACTTGCCTTGTCAACATGTCACGACAAACCAAAATCATGCCAATGCTGAAGCTTGCAGCAATCTTGATTTTTGTTGATTGTTGTTTCATTGAATCTGCGTTCAAGCTTTATTCAGGCTTGAATCGAGAATTAACCCGGTAAACTTTTTGGGTAAGGCGCGATATTAGCTTGAATCAAACTTGCCCTGTAAACATTGACATGACAAGGCAAAATCAAGCCAATGCTGAAGCTTGCCATAAACTTAGATGCTACCTGGGTGATAATTTTAAGAGAAAATTCACCCTCGGAGAGACTAATACCAACTTCTTTTCATCATTACAGGCGGATGGAGTTGGTGAAGGGAAAGAGGGGCCAAAAAGAACAGGAAGCACAGCTCATATTTCCCGTCCACCAACGAGACGAAGTGTCAGCAGAGTCAGCAGCACCAGGGAGCATCAGCTGAGTGCTCGCTCCAGTTCCAGTATCAGTGGCCCTGAGAGTGTTGCCGGCTCATTCCACCGAGTTGCCTCTGTCACATCTGTACTGCGCAGGATGTTCTCCAAAGAACCATCCCATGGGCATACAGCAAGCAGTGCTATACCAATACCTGGTGCTGATGGTAAGCAGTATATACTCACTAACTCAAAAGTTTCATTTCTAAACCCCTCCCCCAAAAATTCTGTGCTTTTCCTCTACCTTTTGTTCCTTCATGTTTCACCAGCTATGTGGTTTACATTCTACTTTGTAATGTATGTGAAGCGTTCTATATTGAGCTCACCATGGATCCTCTCAGCCTCCTTATCAACAGCCATAGAGTGTTGTGCAATCCTTCTTCTCAAAATGCCTCTCTCTCTGCCCCCACCCATGCCTCCACCCACAACCGTAAGTTTGACTGTTGTTTTAGCGTAGGCGTTTCAACGTAATAAGGTGGAGTGCAGCTGGAAAAGTTGCATTAGTCAGAAGGAAAAATGTGATATCCCTCAGTTTTGTTGAAACTACTTACAAAATGCTTCAAATGAATATGTACAAACTATTGAAAAGTTAAAAAATACATATAATATTTAGACTATTTCATGATTACATAAATTTTTAATTGATGACTTTTTTCAGCCATAGACACCAACTGCAATGCCATTTATGTTTTTAACTAAATGTATTGATTCGGAATATCTGCATCTAAATTTAGTCTGATTTCCTTACCAGTGAATTTTGTCTCAGCTATTGAAAATAATTCTGATCCCTTATCTTGTGCCTGTACATGTCCATTAGCTGCTGTAATTTCAAATTTGATTACTGGTAAAAGAAATAAGATTATTTTGCTAAAGAACTCAAGAGGACACTTTTTTTTACTAGAGCTCTTCTTGAAAAAAAGCAAACAAAAAATTCCCTTTCAAAATTTAATAATTATGATTATGAGCTTTATATTTGCATTATTTTTTACCATTTTTATTAATTGTTCCTTGAATTTTATATCACTATTTTATATCTTAACACTATAGATACTCTGAAATATAAAGTCAAAAATGATACTCTGAAATATAAAGTCAAAAATGTGACTTAGATTTAATAACAAATAATCCTCCTCTGCCTTTTCAGATAATATCATAAAGAACTTTGAAATAAATTTCTGGAATGGGAATTTAGACACGTGCATATAACAATACGGACAAAATTTTTAACTTTATTTTTTTCTCAACGTGTACATTTTATTTAGGAATCCCAAATAAAACAGAGACATCTGAGCAGCTCATGTCTTAAGTGGAAGTATATATATAGAACCATGAGTGAGAGTGCTTAACAACAGAAGAGGATTAGAATTTCTGTCAATGGTCAAAAGTTCTGCAATATGTATTCCAAGAGTGATAGACCAAGCATGGTCTATCACTCTTGGACTCAGAAGCTCTAAGTGTAAGTTTGCATATACATATATTTAATTGCTCGTAACGGTCATGAGCTGTGATTAAACAAGTGATACATAAATAGACACCAAATTGCCTGAATTAGTCTTCCACACTTCCCCCACCACTCAGCCCCACAACATTACGAGGATAAACATTAAAAGATTAAATGTGAATATACCTCTGTCAAGAGATTACTACAGCTTACGGCTAGGGAACTGAAGAGGCAGTATGCCGGAACAGAAGCGGTGTTATAAATTGAAACAAAAAAAGAAATACAAATAAAAAGTTCCAATAACGGAACAAAAGAAAGTGTTTCGATGTATGCCAAGTGCCTTACTTGTGGCACTGTTCATTTACACAATCACATTTATGATATTTCTACGAACTTTCTACGTCAGCAATAAAAGCTTTCATGTTACTTCATAGTTTCATTCACATAATTAAGATCTGATCAACATATAATATTTACATATTATATTGTTTTAACACTAAAATTGTTTTATTCCCACCCTAGGATCAAGGCATGGAATGGCTGGCAGCACCAGCAGTACCAGCATTTCCAAATATTTTGGTGCAACACCCTCAGGTCCGGGAATATTGGACCAAGTCATCCCTGAGGGAGATGAGCAAGCCACCATCACTTCCATAAGGCCTGATGACACTCGCAAGCCCATCATCGGTGTGTTCCAACTCCCACCTGTGACCACCAGTTCCAGCTCAGAGACAAACGCCACTGTCATCTCCATACCAGACTCTCCAATGACCCCGGAGAGTCCACTGGCACCACTGTCTGCACACAGCAGCACAGCCACGACCGATATAGAGCTGTTGGCTTCCCAGCCAGGTACTCCTACGCTCACTGTGACAAGACCAGATGCAGAGGACACGAGGAGCAGCAAGCGGAGGTCAAGAATCAAGGACGATAAAGATGATGGAGATGACGAAAACTCGGATGATGACCTTGCGATGAAAAAGGATGGTACTGCTGCTGAGAAAAGGCAAAGGCTGAAGCAGAAGTTTGCCCAATCCATTGGAATGAAGCCATCTCCCAAGGACAAGGCTGGGGAGGAGCAGTTGCTCATGAACGTGTCAGTCGACTCTGCCTCTCCCCTCGTGGGACAGGACACAGGTTCCAGCAGCCCTGAAGGGAACATCTGAACTCAACTCGTGGCTTTGTGCTGTGAATCAGATTTTTTTGTTTGAATGTGCCGGGGTGAATCTATTGGGGAAAGACATGTTTGGCTATGTATGTTTGAGTGATTGTGTTGGTGTACAGGTTCACGAGTTCCAGTGAACGATGCACAGATTGATGCGCTCGCTGTGTGGGATTGCCGAACTGTGAGGAAAGAAAATATTCGATGGAAAACCTTTCCCATCCCAAGGCAACATCAACGTCATTGAGGAGTAAACTGCTTGCTTCAGTGAAGTGAAATGTTTACGTCATCATCATTTCTCAGAGATTTTGTAAATCACACTGAAAAACTGATCAGACTGAGCTGTAAAGTAAGAAATGAGAAAGGAAGAATAGGATTCCTTAATACAAGAATCTCAGACAATGATCTGGATGCAACATATGAAGTGACTACAATTGATGAAATTTGATGCACTTTATCTAAAGCAATATTGTCTCCCTTTTTGGGGATACTACTTTGATGAACTTATTTTAGCAGCTAAATAAGTTTCAGCCTTTTCTTGCTGCATGAGGCCATTATCTTTTCTCAAAAAATCAAATCTTATTTTTTATGGAGTGGTCACCATAATTTTGTTACGCAAAATCTCTCCAAAATATTTTGTGCGGATGCACATTAGTAAGAAGTTGTTGTCATCTGTTCACATGATCAGGAGTTTGGGTGTGAACATCATAGCAATGCCAAAAGCAGCATGGTCAAATTTTAACCCAGATTTGGCAATTTACTTCATTGGCAGGATTTTTGACTATAAAATTTACATTGAAAAATATATACATTTGTTGCTTTTCATCTTTGATATACATTTAAATAAAGTATTTTCTTAATCAAATATGAATTTGTACAGTTTAACAAATATATGCTATAAAAATTAATTGAGCAATCCTTACAAGTGATTGAGAAAAGTACATACTTATGTGCAGGGCTTTTTTTCTGGCAGTATGTGACGGAACTGCGCTCCGGTACCTTTTTTGGTGGAAGTAAATAGCCTAAACTGGTATAAATCAATCTAAGGTTATTTGGATTTTGTTATTAATTAATTCTCAGATTTAATGTAGGAATTAAAGATGCAGTTAATCTTCCAGATAGTGAGCACATTACCAAAGTAGCACTAACGGGAAATGTAACTCTTACTGATAATGTAACTCTTATGGAAGGGTGAGTTCCACCACCGTTTTTTCCGGAAAAAAAGCCCTGCTTTTGTGTACCCTCAAAGTTGGGGATGGTAATTTGAAAAATTCTAGGCCTCCTGAGCCAGAATGGAGTTAGTATGAAATTTCACATGTGTGCTTACATCCTGTGAAAACATCAACTCATATTTTAAGAAACACTTATGAATTTATGTATTTCAATTCCCATTTAGTTTTACTGCCCGTCTATGTTTTATGTGGTGGCAAAATTATTCCTAATTTTCAAACAAAAGGATAATTTAAGTCAGTAACTTAAGGTGGATAAAATGGCTAAGGGCATAACTTACTCCTTGATAACCATAATGACATGAGGAATGCTATTCCCTTGCTGGTACCTCCATCTTGTCGTGATAAGGGAGCTTATGTACCTAAGTGAACCTGAGAGCTATGCTGGTTTGAGCATAATCCCCTGGTAGTCCCACCCAAGCCGGACAGGTCAAGGCCAATAGGCCACACAAAGGGAGAAACCCTGGTCCTCCAGGTTGGAGGTTGAGCATAGGGCTAACAACCCTACATCATAAAAACTTTCATGTTACGAATCCCAAAGATAATGAAAGCCGGACTGGTAATTATGATAAACCATGCAAACGAAAGGTAAATGTAAATTTGATATGCAGATAGCAATGTGGAATGTTTGAACCTTGAATAAACCAGGTACTCTACAAGGCCTCAAGGAAGAGATGAAAGAATATAATACAGTAGTAGCAGCCATTCAAGAAGTTAGATAGAAAGGAGAGGGAATCTTAAGCAGTGGCAAATATATAATCATGTACATATAGTGGAGGAGAGGGCAGTGCAATAGGAGGTACAGGTACATTGGATAATATGTAAATATAAGGCAGCAGTACTTAATTTCAAGCCTATAAATGAAAGGATATGCACTCTAAGGATAAAGGCTAATTTCTTCAATATTACATTTGTAAGTGTATATGCACCCACAGAGAATACTGGGGATGGGGAAAAGATATATTGTATGGACAACTAGAAAAGAAAATGGATAGCATCTCAAGACAAGATGTGAAAATAGTATTAGGGGACTTCAAAGCAAAGGTTGGCAAAGAGGAAGCATATGGAGAAACCATCAGAAAGGTGTCAAATCATAATGGGCTAAGATTGATTGATTTTGCCGAAGAGTGTAAAGAGTGGTAAAGAGTACATGGCCCCAGAAAAAACACATAAGGAAGGTCACGTGATGCTCATCGGATGGGATTACTTTTAACCAAATTGACAACGTGATAATCGGTAGGAGACATGCATATGATATACTTCAGATTGACAGCTGCAGAGGAGCTGACTGTGACTCAGACCATTAAATGGTTTGAGTCAAATATAGAAGGGGTATTGCAACGTACAGATCCACTAGGAAGGAGATGTCTCAAAACTAAAAGAAAATACAACTGCCCAACAGTAGGACTCCGATCGGGGACTTGGAGACTAAACAACAGAACTGGAAGAGAGAAAGTGTATAAGGAAAGTGGAATACACTGTATTTCTCCGAATATAAGCCGCACTTTTTTCCCGATTTTGAGGCTTCAAAATCGGGGTGCGACTTATTCATATTTGAGACGTGGCTTTAATTCGAGAACTTTCTTTTAAAATCATCAAAATAACCAATTTGAGCAAACCAGCCATTCGGATTCATGCAGACGCAAGTTAAACTCCCCTAAGCCACGGGGAAAGTAAGAAATAATGCTGAAAAAGGTCAAATTGGTGCACAATTTATTCATATACAGTAGAAGCCCCATATAACGTGTAGGGCATATAACGAGAAGCTTAAATTAGCGAGTGATGGCCAAAGAACGATTATAATGAACCCTATGATTTGCATGTGAAATAAATCGGTATTAGCAAGGACAACAACCAGCCTCCACTGGGGTCGTTTACTATTACGAGTGGCAAAGGGTCGTTTACTATAACAAGTGGCAAATGTCTGCTTCAATCTCGGAAAACGTGCACAAACTTGTGCTCATGTCCTCTATCATTGAAATTATATATCTAGCAGTATTTTTTCCGCACAATTTGACGTTCAAATGCACATTTCGGACATTCACGGCATGCCCGTATTCACACTAATAAATTCCTCGTAAGTCTGTGCATTTCATTGTTCTTTTGTCATCCTCCAGCTTTTTTATCAAGTTCAGTCCGACTGATACAACATCATGGCTGGGAAACGAAAGTTGTTGGATCTTAAAACTAAAATACGAATTATCAATGAATGCTAAAGTGGCGATGGATCCTAAAGCAAGATAGGGAGGCGATTTGGCATACGTATCTTCCTCGACCTTATTCACAATTCTGAAGAATAAGGAAAACTTTTGTGTCACAGTGCTTCAAGAAGGACGTCCAAGCAGCCAAAAACATTTGCCGCCAGGAGAACATACGCAGTTAGGATCTGCGCTTGTCTCATGGTTTTGCCAGCAGAGAGCAGCCTGAATTCCGATAAATGGCCCACTGATGATGGCAAAAGCGGAGAATCAAAGTGAGAGGCTCGGTATTGACAAGTTTAAATGTTACGATGTTGAATACGTAAATTATTATGAATTTGGATTCCCTATATTTTAAGTTGTCTACGTATTGTATTGTCTTTTGCAATTGTTTCAAAGATTATAAGTATTGAAAACAGGTCAAGGATAATTCATTTCGATATGCACAAAAGGTTTGTAGTATAAATCATAAATTTATCTCACAGTAAGGAGTGTAGTCAGTATTCATGGTACATATTCATTATCAACAAGTTCCCGCAACATGTAAGTATGGCAGAAGATATTATGTGTATTGTGATGGACTTCATTTCGGAACTTTCTGCCTCGCGCGCAAAACTCACAGCAAATCACGTATATGTACATAAACATTAGAGTAATCTACCGGTTACAGGTAGGTTATGATGAAGTCAGAGAATATCCAAATATTCAATGGACTCTTACATGTGCCGTGCCCTATCTACCTCTAGTATTTCTTTCTTCATCATAGCATAAGTACCACGTTTCTTCATCCCGTCCATAAAACCAAATCTCCTTCTTCCCCTTCCCCGCTTACTCAACATCCTTCCCTCGATCACGGCCTTCAGCAAACCATTGCCCCTCATTACCGCTTCCAGCCACCTACCCTGCCTTCCCCTAATCTCATCTATAAGTTTCCTCTCCTTGCCCACCATGTCAAACACTTCTTCATTTGTCTTCCTTTCCGTCCAACGCACCTTCTCCATCCTCCTCCAAACCCACATCTTGAAAGCCTTCAGCCTACTTACTTCTTCCTTTCTCAATCTCTACGTTTCTGCCCCATACAATGCCACACTCCATACCAAGCTCTTCACCAGTCTCTTTTTTACATCCTTACTTAAGGTCTCCGTCATCAGCTCCTTTCTATATATTGAATGCTTCCTTTGCTAGCGCTACTCTCCTCGTAATGTCTTTGCCACTATGTTCTGTTTCTTTTAGCGTACTACCCAAGTAAATAAATTTTTCTACTTGCTCCAGATTGTGACTTCCTACTCTTATCACCAGCCTCGCTTTCTTTGTCCAAGAGAATCTCAATACTTTTGTTTTATTATGATTAATCTTCATCCCATATTTCTCGCACTGCTTTTCCAATGCATCTACTAATGTTTGCAATCCTTTCGATGACCAACTGACCAACGCCTGGTCATCCTCGAATCTAACTGACTTTATCCGCTGGCCTCCTACTTTCATTCCCACATCTAGCTCATCTCATGCCTCTCTTACGGATTAGAAGTGGGAGGGTTTGGGCTAGGAAGAAGAAATGACCACGGTGAAAAGGAAGTTGAGTTTTGTAGAAGAAATGAACTATTATTGACAAACACTTGGTTTAAACATTACCCCAGGCGTAAATACACATGGAAAATGCCGGGTGATACTGGGAGACACCAAATTGATTATATAATGGTAAGGCAGAGATATAGGAACAGTGTAAAGAACTCGCGTAGCTATCCAGGGGCGGATGCGGACTCCGATCATAACTTGGTGATGACGAAGTGTGAAGTTAGTTTCAAAAGGCTTTGTAAAGGTAGGAAGATAAAGAGGTGGAACCTCGAAGCATTGAAAGGGTTGAAAAGGAGGGAATATCAAGAGCTGGTAGAAAAGAACATAGTTGAAGCAAAGGGGATGGGAAAAATAGAGAGAAGATGGGAGATTATAAAAACAGGCATCGCAGGAGCGGCAAAGAAAACAATAGGAATGGTGGAAAAGAAGAGGGTTAAGAAGCAGTGGGTTACGGAAGAAATGATTAAGAAAATGGAGAGAAGGATATGGAAAAACGTGAACACCGACGTAGGGAAGAGGAAGTACAAGGAATTGAATAACAAAATCCAGCGAGTGACCAATCGGGCAAAAGAAAACTGGTGGAAGGGACAATGCGAGGAAATTGACAAGCTGCAGGAGGAGGGGGAAGTGGGCGCTTTGTACCCCAAGATGAAAATGTTATCCATTTGTAAGAGAGGTCAAACGATGCCAAAGGTTAAGGACAAAACAGGGAAGATATTAACCGAACAGGAAGATATCCAGGAAAGGTGGAGAGAATACGTAGAGGAGCTATATGACAGCGATAATAGACCCTTGAGCCTAGATATAGAGGATGAAGGATCAATAGTTAAGAAAAACCTCGGACCAGAGTTACTTGACAGGGAAATAGAGAGGGCATTAAGAGAGATGAAGGGTAGAAAAGCCGTGGGAACCGATAACCTACCTTCGGAGCTACTGAAGAATCTAGGTAGTAAGGGGAGAGAATCCTTTTTCGAACTTATTTGCAGGATCTACGAGGAAGGAGTATGACCAGAGGATTTCATTAAAACAGTATTATTACCTATCCCGAAGAAGAAGAAAGCGTCAGAATGCGAGGAGTATAGAACAATCAGTTTAATTTCCCACGCAGCAAAAGTGTTGCTTAGAATACTAAATAGAAGGTTGGAGAGCAGAGCAAAGTGCTATTTAGGCGATGACCAATTTGGGTTTAGGAAGGGGAGGGGAACCAGAGATGCGATTGCGGTAATGAGGACACTTATAGAAAGAAACATAGAGTATAATCAGGATGTTTTCGCTTGCTTTGTGGATTTCGAAAAGGCATTTGTCAGAGTAAACTGGGAGAAACTAATGCAGATATTGGGGAAAATAGGAATAGATTGGCATGATAGAAGACTCATCTGAAACTTATATATGGGGCAGAGGGCTCAGGTAAGGGTAGCTGAGGGTGAATCAGGGTGGGCAGTTATAGGTTGCTGGGTGCAGCTAGGGTGCCCATTGTCGCCTTTGCTTTTTAACATCTATGCTGAGGAAATGGTAAAAGAGGCATGGGAGGTAAGAGGTAGGTGTGAGAATCAATGTAGGAGGCTAGCTGATAAAGTCAGTTGGATTCGCAGGCAACCAGACATTGGTTAGTTGATCTTCATAAGGACAACAAGCTTTAGTAGATGCATTAGAATTTCAGTGTGGGAAATACTGAATAAAGATACATCATAAGAAAACAAAAGTAATGAGATTCTCTAGGACAAATAAAGCGAGGCTGGTCATTATGATGGAGGTGCACAAACTGGAGTAACAAGACTTTTTTAATTACTTGAGTAGTACACTAGAAGGAAATGGGCATAGTAGCAAATATATTAGGAGGAGAATAGCATTAGTGGAACAAGTCTTTAGCAATAGAAGGGAGCTGATGATGGGGACCTTGGGTAAGGATATAAAGAAGAGGCTGGTGAACAGCTTGACGTGGAGTGTAGCGTTGTATGGAGGAGAAACAAGAACTCTGAGAAAGGAGGATGGAAATAGGCTGCAGGCATTCGAGATGTGGGTATGGAGGAGGATGGAGAAAGTGCTATGGATGGAAAGGACGGCAAATGAGGAAGTTCTTGACATGGTTGGTGAGAAGAGGAATCCTCTGGATGAGATATGGGGAAGGCAGGGTAGGTGGCAGGAAGCGGTAATGAGGGGGCAATGGGTTGCTGAATGCCATGATAGAAGGAAGGATGTTAGGCACGCAGGGAAGGGGAAGAAAGAGAATAGGTTTTATGGTCGGGATGAAGTAGGGTAGGATGTACGCGGAAATGAAGAAATAAATTCTCGAGGTTGATTGGGCCCTGCACACGTAAAAACCTGGAGGATTTTCTCTGACGGTCAATAAAATCTATCTTTTAACGGTGGAGTACTTGAACGTCATAACAACATTTTTACTCTCTCAGAAATTAGCAGGAGATGAGATTTCTACTGGAGGGCTCCAGTTTCACATCTGCCCGATTTTATAGGATCTTTTGGATGACTTGTGCTGATCTGAAGATGCCCATTATGGATGTCGGGGATTGACAGATGACTGGCTGAATTCCGATGGGATAGGGGAGATTGACTGCTAAGCCCATTTTCTTATTTAAAGAGAATTTTAAAAATAAAGAAAATGTTTCCCAAATAAATTTCAGTTTAAACTTCTTGAATGGTACAAGCTCGGACTTCGGGATAAGGACATGAAGCATAATGATAAATAATATAGAGCATAATAAGCAAACAACATAAACCAGAGCTCCCTCCGAGATGGATAATGATATATTTCTATCAAGTGAATTCGGACTGTACCATATGCCATATTTCCAACTGCCGTAAATATATTATTCATGATGAAATAAGTTATTATGCTTGTTTTTGTAACAAGTTTGAAAGGAAGTGAATTGTGATGATTCACAGATTCCTCACCACTGAATGTTAATTAAAAATAATTGGTGATGATATTTGCATAACTAACATACCTATATAATTTATGGAAATACCGGACTCAGGCTGAATAACTCAGGTTGATGTGAATTTGCAATTAACTAATAAAAATAAGGTCAAATACTGGTATGCTGATAAAATTGCATCGGTACTACCAGTCCGTTACAAGTAGTGCATTAAAATACTCATTGGTTAAATACTGGTACTTTTTTAGGAAGTGTCCACTCCTAGTGGGCAAATTTAGTGTGAACATACCTAATTTGGACATACAAGACATTTGGACTCAAATTCACACGAGCGCTTCCCGCAAGAGAAGCTTCAGAACAAGGCACATTTACTGCCAACCCTTCAGAATGGTTGTCTTTTTCCACTAATCATTTAGAACACACATTTAGAACATACATTTTAATGGAGACCTCATGTATGGATATAAAGAATAGGCTGGGGGGAAGAGTCCATTACGAAAGTGTAGCATGGTATGGCGCAGAGACTAGGGACTCAGGGGATGAGATTGGGTTGCAAGCGGTTGGCGTGAGGGTGAGGAGGGGAATGGTATAAGTGCGGTGGAGGAAAAGGAAGACAAAAGAGAAACTGGTGAGGTAAGGAAACTTCTGGATGAGATTAGGAAGATGCAAAGTAGGTGGTTGGAGGAGGTAAAGAGGTACAAAGGCTTAAAGCTGTGATAGAGGGCAGGATGTTGGATAAGAAGTGAAGGGGAAGAGAATGTTTTATGGATGGGATGAAGAAAGGTATGACGTATGCTGAGATGAAGATGGAAATTGTGTAGGTAGATAAGAGGTATGCAGAATATAAACAACTACTTGGGCCCCAAATGTCTTTTAATCATAAAATTGACAGTTTTGACGTCACTCTCAGACACTCTAAACTACTGAAAACGTTCTTCTACAATTTCCTGATAGATAAGAGCAAAGCAATCCCGGAAACTTTCCATTCTTACCCACACCAGCTGGAAATTCATGGAAGAGGTTGTCGGTGGAAGGTCTGCCAGGAGGTATGTCGAAGAGGAGGTCAGAGGTGGGGCTGCCCACTGCTTTCACAATTACACTGGCTCAATCCACGAAAATCGGTCGTGGCTCCTTGCAGATGGCTAGGACATTTTTTCTTGTACAATAGTTTTTTAAAGTTCCAACATTTCTCCTATCATTCTGACGCCCAAAACATCCTGCACATTTTCCAAATTTTCCTTATTTTGATCCGTTGATGGTCGTCCAGAGAGTGATTTGTCCTCAGTGTTTTCTCTGCCCTCCCCAGGCAATTAAAACCAGCAGTAAACTAGTGCTCTAGACAAGAAGGCCTTATGAATAATGGCTATTGTCTTGGTATCTGATTTCCTGAGTTAAACAAAAAAATTAATGGCATATCGTTGCTCAAACATTCCATCTAAAACCACAACTAATGTAAAAAAGGACACTTTGTTTATAACTTAATCTGTACTCTTTAACAGTTCATACACAATGGCAACCAACAGGAATGTGTAGCTGAGATCCCCCTACCCCATCCCACCTTACAGTGCCACCATGCGGATTTTATTTGCAGTGGGAAAAAATCAGTCTCAATACCTTCCGGACACACCCTGTATAGTAGACTATGGTTATGCGTTCCAACTTCTATTGTTATATCCAAAAGATTGACCAAAGACCTTAATCTAAGGCAAACACAACATCTACACTACAAGAGGGATTTAAGTCTGCAATGCTTGGGCACCCATGCAAGAACAACCAGGTCAACTGGTTGTTTACAGGCCAATACCACTGCCAACACAATACCGAGGGGGCATTCGAAAAACAGATTGATTTTAATGCGATGAACATGATTATGGCTACTTGTATACAAATAATTGCTTTCATTAAGCCCACTTTCTCAACACTTCAGTAGTTGCACAGCATTTGTAATGCAAGAAGTTGCGTGGGGTGTTGGTGACACACCACAAATACGTACTTTGTTACCAATATCCAAAATTTATGGAGCATGAAAGCTTAAAATGTAGCAGGAAGTCACCCAAGGACACAGTAATCTAACATATGGAAACCGAAAGATACATTTCTTTGACGAACTTTAGGGTGGCCGGAACACCCTGCACGACTACTTATAGGTTAAGCAGATGGAGCAATTAATACAGAAATGATGGACTTAATTTTTTTTTCAAAAGTTATGTTCAAAAGAGGTCTTCAATATTTTTTAACTTAACACACAAGATCCAAAGATTTAATCACGCTCAAATAAAAACAAAGAAAAGCTTCAAAATTAGTTAACAAATTAACACAAGTGAACAGAAAGTGAGACAAAACTATCAGACGGACTTGGTTCAGGGCTGCTAGGAACTCGCAGACTACATCTTACTCTGATGTAACCAGAAAAATATGCATATCAATCGTATCAGGTCAGCATGGTAGATATTAATTTAGCTTAGTTATAGTTTTCGAGGCTCTGTTCAATTTATTGCAATTGCATGAACCTAATGCCAACATTTCAATTTATTAGTAATAATCAAAAGGGTTAGAAAAATGTGTACATCATCCATTTCTTTTTTTAATGTGAAGCTGAAAACTTTGATACGTGTACAAATATTTCAACACAATCACAGACAACTATGAAAGAAATTACCTAAAAGCCACTAATCCAGGACAACTTTGAAACTTTTTCTATCCCCAAATAAGATTTATTAATGCATCAAAATATTTGCAAATGCGAGCGATTGAAACAAATTGACCAAAGCCTCAAAAACTACAACTATGCCAATTTAAATTGTGGTTGATAAGCAAACAGGATAATATTTTAGCTTCACGCTGCATCTGCAGGACAATGACGGCGACAAAATAAGAGAACTTCACTAGCCAGCATAGAGCATCAATAGTTCTTACTTCCTGCGTACCTTCAATGATCACCACAAAAACTAAGCGAGACACTAATGCATAAAGATACAACTAATACTTTGTTCTATCTTTCCTCTGATACCCTTCCACTTTAACCCTTGACTTGGGCAAGGGCCTAGCCACGTTGAAACGTGGAAAAAAATCACCGGTTTCCATCAGATCACCGAAGTAAAGCAACGTTGGGCCCAGACGGGGGTTGGATGGGTGACCCTCCTCCATGCCTCTACCAGGCGCAGATGGAGAGGCAATACTCCCTTCAAACCTATACCGGGAGGGCGGAGGGAGATATGCCCCGAGCGGGAAGGTTGGAGGGAGGATACCCTCCCTACCAGTACCGGGAAGGTTGGGGGTGGCCCCTCCTCCATACCTCTACCGAGGTGCTCTTGTCCCCTGGCAGGGAGGCTAAACGTGGGATGGTACAATGGACCAAAAGGTTTAAGTGCCTGGAAGGCTCCCGAAGGCCCTTGCCCACCCTAACAATCAATGACCCATGAATCAGTAATCGGAATTTACAACATTGTTCAATACTAAGTTCCTGGGTGCCCACTAGCTAAATTCTTATATAATACACACTTTTCATCTCAGAAACCACTTTTTATTCACTTGATATAAGTCACCTAGTACATCTATGAGGTGCCAATATATTTTAATCAATTATGCTGGCCATTTCAGCTTAATGAAAAAGAGCTTTGTACTAGGGCTGATCAAGATTGAGACTGATTTTTTTCATAGATGTTTATTACTCTACTTCAATGTTAACATGTTCTTTTTCAAAGTTGTCCCCTTCTGCTTCAATGTACTTCTTATAATGTTCCTGCCAGCCCTTGAACATATGATGCAAGCCATTATTTGTCAGGTCCGTGAGAAACGCCTCATATTTCCTGAGAACTGCTTCAGAGTCCTTAAATTGAACTCCCCCACTTTGCTTTGCCTATAGGAATTGCCTTTATTAATCGGAATAAAAAATAAGTTGGAGGAGAGAATGAGGTCAAGTCCACAAGGTGGATGTAAGAGACAGATTTACAATTAGCTGAATTTTGCAAAAACTGAAATTTTATCACTTCGTACTGCTCCTCTCACGTCACCTCCATTTTTTGGCATGTAAAGTGCAAGCAGGTTATACAACAATGAGCATTATTTCCTATTGATCAGTATGACAGTGCTACCGCTTATTGACACCATACACAAAACGTCTTATCAAATATTTAAGATACAGTCATGTAACTACATATCAACTAATTGTAAGCTTCAAGAAAAATCAGTCAGCCTTTCATGATCTGCCTTCTTTCAACTCAACATACAATGCTGTCTCTTTTCGGCTATTGCGGCTATTACGCAGTTGAAACCAGACAAAAAAATAAATAACATTCATATGATGTAGCTAATGAGGAAGAACATTATCCTGGTATTCATAAGGTATGGTAAATTATTTTTCACATCATATTTTTAGTAAATTTAATGTGACAAGTGGAAACCCATGTATCCAGTTATTGAGAATAACAGCGTAAATTTGTACCCTAGATATTTTCTGTTCAAAGGGAAGACAGTAAAAATGAAATTTTACTTGGATTTTAAAATGGTGATGACACAGGAGGTTTAAAAAAATTACTGGAACAAATAAATTTAACATTTTAAGCTGAGGTAGGCACCTGGCTACTGATTTATTGAAACAAGGGTTACAGCTGGTGTTTTCACACTCCCTGCCTTATACCCTTGAAATGATTAGCAGGGTAGCACCTAGATATACTCACGAAATCTAATGTTTAGTTTAGGGTTTATGACAGCACAAAAATTCCCTTCATACAAAAATTATTCCAAAAACCACACACAGAAACAAGGGTAAATTATCAAAACTACATATAAATGAAAATACCATGAATTATTTAAGGCAAGGAACATTTAAATAAAAAAACAAGTTATTACTTGCAGTCCAAAATAAATTTATTGTTAATTTGAACACTTTTCCACACAAGTTATTTTCACATTGACATAGTCATGATGATTAAGCATGCAATGCACTATGAAACAATGCAAAATGATAACTACAACACCACTAAATTGACACGTTAGTCATAAATAGGTTACTTGTACAATGAATATTTTGTGTTAACAAAGATATGTCACATTGATAGAAAATACCCTGCTGTCAGCGATTTCTATTAAATGGTCAAGTTTGAAAAATTAACGGAATACACAACATAAAGTCAGATTGTCCTGGGTTCAATACTAAAAGATAATTGAGCATTTACTCAGGCTGCATAAGTTGATCGTGAAATCAGAGGTAGCTGAATGTAAAAGGGAACAGTTTCCAAGTATGATTTCATGGTTTACATTCACTCAGAAATGACATTTTATAGATGCAAAAAATATTAGGTACTTACAAGGGCAAGCATTGAGCTCATCTTCAATTTGAATGAGATCAAATGAAGAGCAACCTGATCAGAATTAGAGGAAAGATGACCCAATTTTGCATTATCCTCATTGCTAACAAGGTCATAGAAGTTATGGAAACCTCCCACCACATGGCACAATGAGGGAAAATATTATCGAGATCAACTTGGTACATCTGAAGAGCATGATGTAACAAACACACACACTACTCAAGACAGCGGCAGCCTGCTTCAATCTTCTAAATAGTCTACATAGTATACAGAAAGCCTAATGATTAGCACACTTAAGCAACGATAGACTACTGTCCAGTAGGCTACCTAGACAAAGATGCTGGGGAGGTACAGAATTGCTGAACTGCTGGTGGAAAGACTAAGGTTGGGAAAATAAAATCACATAACCATGCAGATTATCACCTGTCGACTACATACTAAATAAATCTTTTCACTATGGGCATGTAACACTAAGAACACAAGAAAGCAATCCATCCCAATTTGCAATGAATCATTCCTCTTTCCAGAGATGCAATTTGCTGAGAATCTGATTGACAGCACCACTTACTCACGAATAGTTATCATTCAATTTACTTTGTCTTCTCTCAGGCTTATTGAAACTAGGACATTCTAAAATTTAAGAGTCCAAATTTCTTCAGGCACACATAAAGGCTCAAACAAGGACTTTCATTCATTTCCTGGCCCAAAAATGTTTGCATTCTTTGGAAATGCATGACAATTTTCTAGCAAAATATGTAGTGGAAAAATTAACGCCACCCAATGAAACAAGGGTCAATCAAATCGAATGCCTACCTAATTGCACTAAGTTGTGGTAATGAGATCCTCAAGTTCTGCATGAGTCATCAACATATGAAAGCTTCTTAGGGCCTAATATTTCAACACATGGCTTGCAATGAAGATTAGTGAACGGGAGGAAACATTGGATTATTGGAAAAAGTTAATCTCTGGCTGAAATTCCCCATAAAGGGTTTCTATAGCACAGGATATTCCAAGGAATCAAAGAGCTTGCATCTTCACAGGAAACAATGAATAATGAGATAACAGCTAACAGGTACAATCAATCAATAAAATGCCTACTTCGACCAGAAAAACCGCTTCTCTACAGAGAAAATTTGAAGTGCACACTAAATTTGACAAATATCAATTTCAACTAAGCCTCAATCGTGAAAGCTTTTCACTGAGTAGCAATATTTACAGCTTACTTTGGATATGGATTCAGATGTGAGACCCCACTGGTGAAACACACTGTCTGACATTCAAATACTCTGAAGTGGCCGGAAGCGGAATTGAATACCTGCACATACTTCAACCCATATGAAAAAAGGGCCATAATTTAATACACATTGGTATAAAAAGTAAAATGTAACAAGGCCTACGAAATAACAGAAAGTAACTTGAAGAAGACATGAATGTATTCATAAACTAGAAATTAATACTGCTAGATATCCTATTCTACACAATAATTTATAGGCTTTCTTTTCATACTTCGTAGTTTGTATTCATTTGGTAAATGAGTTGCCACTTTGTCCATCCAGTCAAAACTCTCTCTGCTAGTCAACATCAACATTTCAGGGGGGAAACTGCTTCATTTCTATCACAGAGCATGAAATAAAGCATAGCTCAACTGCTATGCTTATTTGGCACAAAGGACATTAATAAGTCAGCTTCCTCCCCAAAAAATATATCATTCCGCACACATGTCAACGTGCTCTAAAACCAAATTCTTTCCAAGATAAATATAAAAATACATTGTTCAACTGGCAATAATTTTCAGTCTTTCAATTTTAGGCAATGCAAATTGGTTTCCTCTTTCAATCTGCAGGGATTAAACTAAGTGGAATTTAAAAATATTAGCTAAATAGGGATGATTACATTAACAGACATACTTCAATGGCGAATGACAAAAAAGGAAGTGTGGCAAGGCTCTGACTTCACTGAAATCCAGTCCAATCTGAAGCATCCGATTCATCAGGCTCGGATCCAACACAATGAATACCATTCTTCAGCATTGGTGTTCCCATGCCTTTACCTGAAAGGATGATTCAATTGGAGCAACTAATTATGTAATGCTAAATGACCAATTTAAAAGAGAATATTGTAACAAAGAATAAACTTAATGCACTTCATAAAATCTTTGGCAGTGAAAAATCAATTATATAGGATGGTTCATTGTTACTTCTTAGGTTTTGAAAGCTTAAAGTTCAATCACTATAACAGATACAGTAGATAAGAGCATATCAGTATATACTGAGTATCAGTATATACTGAAGAGTTTTTGAATTCAAAAACTCTTCAAGTGTGTGAAGAATGATCGCAGGCTCTCCCGGCGTATTATATCTTGGAAGGTTATTCGAGATTTCCACCGGGTCAGGTTCTCCATTGCGGCCGACGTTTCGATGAACGAGTCGTCCATCTCATCAGGGTAATCATCATGCCCTGATGACGATGGACGACTCGTTCATCCAAAACGTCGGCCATAATGGAGAACCTGACCCGGTGGAAATCCTGAATAACCTTCCATGATCTTCAAGTGCGCATTGGCAATAAGTGGCATTGCATAATTTCAGATTTAGTCACTACATAGTATCTAAGCATGACAATCACTGGTGAACACAAAGCTATTGTGCCTTAGAATTCACTAAATGTTAGTTGGCCATGACAGTATAACGAATATTGTGTATGAAATGTCAAACAAAAGCACCTACAGCTAAGACAATTCATGGTTGGTCCATAAAATTTTGAAATACTGGTTGTCTCTGCGATGCTAAAAAAAAAGGCCAGCCAGGCCCATTAGTTAAGTTGGTTAACCTTGAACAAGAAACATTTTCCTTATCCCTAAGAAGTCCACACATTGCACAGTTCGGGAATTGCAGATGTCACAGCCAACTGTGTGACTTTTTCTTGCAGGTTACATTAAAGAATGTATGTATCCCCTTTTCCATGTGATTTACAACAATGGAGCAAGAAATGATCCAACATGCAGTAGCTGTTTTCAATCGTGATATGCTGCAATGCATGTGGCAAGAACTTGGATGTACGATTGATCCCTGCCATGTCACCAAGGGTTTACATATAGAGCACATATTTATTTATTTTATTTATTTATTTTATTTTATCAAAAATGTCCACATACAGCAACTGTTGCCAATTTACAGTGGCCCAATAACAAACGTACAAAGAAAACAGATACAATAAAAACATAACATAATAACAGATATAATAACAAAACAGGAAATATTGGAAAGAAACTGAATGAAGAAGTATTGTTAGCTATTTTCAGAAAGATGAGAGAGAGCCAAGTTTGTAAAGATGATGGAGGATAGAAAAAAGAGATCAACGCTCTCAGGAAGGGAATTAAGAAAGGAGGGAGGCGGAAAAAAAGTGAGTGTTGAGCGAGCGATAATCTAGGAATTGGTAAATGGAATAGATCGTGGGTGCGTGTAGGCTGGGAGGGTACTCGGAAATTCATAGAAGAGAGGAGATCGGGAGAGTCTGTGATGGAGTTAAGGATGTTGTAAACAAATTTCAGGTCACTTTTAAGGAGGAGACAAGGAAGATTGTGAATGGAGAGAGAAGACAGAATGGCGTCAGTGGACATATCTCGCATGTGGGGGAGTCTGTACTTCACTATACTTGTGAAGAAATGGGTAACAGATTTAAGGGCTGTGAGATTAGAAGGAGCAGACATCGCCCAAATAGGAGAGCAATATGTGATCACGGGAAGAACAATCGTTTTAAAATAGGATTTAAGAGCTTGGGGGTCTTTAATTTCTGTGTAGCGGTATAGAAGGCCTAGAGCTTTGGATTTAATTGTATATGATCTGAGAAATTAATCTTGTTATCTATAAATACACCAAGATCCTTTACTGACGACAGATGGTTTAGGGGTATTGAATTTAGGGTGTAATTGAAGTTAAGTGGGATTTTTTTAAGGTGAATAGACATGGCATTGCACTTGCTTTCATTTAAGTTTAACTTCCAGGTAGAGCACCAATGGGAGATTATATTTAGAGCATTCTGTAGTTCGTGACAGTCATTTGGGGCGTGGATGGTTTTAAATACTTAACAATCATTAGCGTATAGCAGCATGCGGGCTTGTGAGGTGTGAACTAGGGAGGCTAAATCATCAATTTAAAGATTAAATAAATATGGTCCCAGGACGCTGCCTTGGGCAACTCCTGACGTTACAGGAGACCAAGAAGATGAGTTGCCAGAAATAATTACGCACTGGGTTCTTTCACTAAGGAAGGTAGATAAGAGGCTGAGAAAATTACCATGGATGTTAAACCTATGATTGAGCTTATGAATGAGGAGGCTGTAGTTGAGAGAATCGAAGGCTTTCGAGAAGTCAAGAAATATGGTATCAAGCTGGGCTTTTTTGGATATTGAGACGACAGCATGGTGTTGGAAAACTGATAAATTGGTTAGGCATGACCACCCCGGAAGGAAACCGTGTTGACTGGTGGTCAAAGAAGGGGACGTGAAATAATAAAGTCGGTTAAGAATAATTCTCTAGCAGATTGATGAAAGAATTGGAAGTAGAGAGATGGGGTGGTAATTGGAGACATCATTTTTTGAACCAGATTTGTGTATAGGAATGATGTTAGCAGATTTAAACTGTGGTGGAAAAACACCAAGAGAAAAGCAACAATTGAATAGTAAGCATAAGGGTAATGCGAGAGAGGAAGCACAATTACGAATAAATACAGGGTTGAGACCATCGGGACCGGGAGAACGATGAGGAGAAATCTTGCAAAGATATGTATAAACTTCCCGAGGATCGGTCTCTGTTTGGGATAGGCAGTGATTGGTATTTGGAAAGAGCTCGTGATCATGGTTGATGGGGACACTAGATGCAGGTTTCAGACATTCAGAAAAGAATTTTAGGAATAGATTAGGCCTATCTGAAGCCACGGCACTGAGATGATTATGTGAAACGGTATCAGGAATACGAGGACGATTACGTCGACGATTGACAAAAGGCCAGAATTTTTTGGGATTGGAAGTAACGGATGCGGATAGACTTTGGGCATACTCTTCATAATCACGACGGATCAAGGTTTTGGAGTAGCGGCGTAGGTCGGAAAAGGAGCGACGAGTATGAGCATTAGGAAATGATTTTTAAAGATACCAAGCACGGTTCTTGTTAGCTAGAATGTGGAATGTATCAGATTTAAACCAGAAGGGGAATTTTTTCGTTTTGGGCTTGGAAATCGGGACAAAATCTTTTGTGACACTCTCGAGGACAGCGTAGAGGAAGTCCACTGCTTCTTCGGGAGACAAAGAGGAAAGCACACCCCAAGGGATTAAGCTGAGGCAGTGGTTAATGTCCTTCCAACAGACCTTTGCCCAGGCAAGGCGGGGGGGAGGGGTAGCGGGTGGTACTCCACGGAGCTTCCAGGAATCCCATAAGTGGAAAGTTGCATCCAGGGACTTGTGGTCCGAGTCGAAAATATTTCGCCCGGGGGACATCGCCTCAGGGGTAACGGTAGAGAGTAGGTCCAACGTTGCCACATCACGGGTGCTGTGGAGGTTATGTTGAGGTAGGCGGAGAGCATGAATAAAAACCTCTCTTTTACACTTTTGACGGGGATGAAGGTAAAAAGTGTAAATCGCGGGAAAATGTAAATCGAGGGAAATCATAATTTTTAGGAAATAGAAGCAAAATCATTGCCTAATGTTAAATAATTTTATTTAAATTAACAGGTGATGTTTAATATTATTGATGGGTCACCAAATAGACATAAATAAATGAATAAACAAAAGTTAACAAAAAATAAAAGTATTCTCATATTTTAACTTAACTTGATTTGAGGTGGTGTCTACCTACATATATTTATCTTTGCATCAATTAAGGGCATACATTTTTTCTTCAACAATAGTCTATGTCATCCATGCCTTTGTGTTGGCTGCATAGGTTGTAGCCAAGGTCTTTGGTAATGTTTTTAAAGCAACGTGGATTTTTGGACTTTTCAAAAACAATGGGTTTCAGTCTCACACTGCCATCTGGATTAGCTCCTAATAAAACAGTAAGGCGACCTTTGCTGTGCTTGGCGCCATGACAAGGGTCCCCTTTAAAGTCTATAGGGTCTTGTGTGTGGCATTATTTAAAAAAACCTGTCTCGTCCACATTAAACATGTCTTTATTGCCAAAATCACGTTGGGAGGGGGGGGGGGGGGAAGCGGATAGATATAGCGGCGACCGGCTGTAGTTTAGGTATCCCCGCATGCGCCTATCGCAGCGATTATGCGACTTTATTTTGGGGGGATGGGGCATATATTCGCCTCTGCCTGCTGCTCTGGAAGACAACCCATGTCTTCAATATTTCTTCAAGTTCATCATCTTTGGAGTATTTAATGAATTTACGCCTTTTTCCAATACGGCCGCATTCCTTAGCAATTTTCTCTATACATTTCGGGGTTTTACAGTTGCGTTCCACGTTGAACCTGGTATATCAAGTTCTTCGGTCAGGGACACGCGAGTGCCCGTATTAGAGTCAATTCTCTTTGCAAAATGTTGATTTTTTCTTCAAATGATAACGATTATCTCGCACGCTTGTTTGCCATTTTAAAATACGTTTCCTCACGATTGCCGTAAATAATTGCTCATTAAATAAAACTAAAGGTGAAGTAACTAAAAACCTAAAAACACAACATGAATGGCATTAGTGCGTGAGTTACGAGAAATAAGAAAAAGATCGCAGCGAAGCATGAGAACAAGAGTTAACATACGTTTTAACTTTTCGCCATTATGACAGAGGTAGTTGGCCAAATAACATCTAATTTAATATATTTATGGCATCCGCTACAAATTTAAATGTACTCTTTAAACATCTAGTACGACCAGGGAAGAGAATTCTATTCCCTGGTATGGCTCCTTAGTACGAGAATCCCGATCGCAAGCATTACAATATCCGGCATAAATACTTTTCAGCAATGCTATCGATGTAATGTGCTACCATCAAACGAATAATTATGTTTTTAAAGGAAACCAAATAAATCAGCATTCATATATCATGTTTAAGCATGTATTTTATCCATATTAACATTAATTACGCTCGAAGAGTCGCCAGTTGAAGTGCGCCAGCCGCCATCTTTCATGCATTCAAATGTCGTTAATGGCGGGATTTGAAAGTGTAAATAGTGGGATGAAAATACATTATAATGATGCAAATATTTTTGGGACCGGGAGAAAATGTTGTAAATCACGGGAAAACGTAAATTCCGGGAACGTAAATTCCGGGGACGTAAAAGCGGGGTTTTACTGTAGTCTAAAAGAAAGTTATCATGAGCGTTAAGGGGATGGCCACTCATTGAAGAGTCCCAGCGAATGGACAAATTGAAATCACCCACAAGGATAATTGGACCGAGATCAATTGTCCTTAAAACAGAGTCCAGACAGCTCTCAAGAACACTAATGTCACTCGTAGGGGGACGATAAAAACAACCAACAAAAATTTTATTTAATTTTGTCTGTTTACCTGTGGGTATATGAACCTCGCTCCACACTATTTCACATTCCGTCTCAAGATCTGAACGGCGTTTCGAGGGGAACTGAGATTTGATGGCAAGGAGTATTCCACCACCTCTGGAAGGTCGATTGTGACGATAAACAGCATGAGAATTGGAGAAAGATAGCTCACAATCACTAACTGATGGACCAAGCCAAGTCTCGGAGAGTGCTATAATATCCAACTGAGAGAGTTCTTGAGCATGGGAATCACAGATGCTTAGCTTGTTCTTGATGCTTCTCACATTCTGGTAGTACATATTCACTGAGGGAACACTGGGAGGGCCTGGGTTAAGCTTTACATCTCCAGAGAGTAACAAGAGTATTAGGACAAGAATTGCACACCGGGGGTAAGGTTTCGAGGCACCAGGAGCGTTCCCGAGGGATCGCCGGGACTTGGGCAACTGGGCGTCGGAGTACCGAAGGTCACAGGCAGAGAAACCATTTGCAGCGAAGGCGGAGCAATAAAAACTTCCGTAGCCAAAAATCTCTATCGGGGATGACTCCACGAAAGGGTGGGATTGGTCAGACCACACAACTGCAGAGATACATACTGAGAAATTCAGCGACAAAACAAAACTCACAGCACAAAAGCAAAAAAACATAAGAGCGAGAGCGGTACGTGTTCTCTCACTGATAGCCATCTTGAATTTAGCAAAACATATGTACAAACATTTGAGTTTCTTAAACTACCGATATGCTGAGTGTTTACTGTGTCTGTTATAGTTATTACATAAAAAAAACCTTTGGAACCCTTGAGGTACATAATTCTGAATCATCCTGTAAATACCAAGGTTATGCATATGCTTGCAATATTAATCTATTATTTTGCCCAATGAATTGTAAAATTTCTATCAACTATCCACAGACCAAATATCTTCGTAATTAATTATTCAGGCCAATTATTCCAACTGAAAGTCAACCAATAATCTCATCCACGCAATTACGGGGAAGAGATTGTACACAGAAAAGTGATAACTTACAAATGGTGGTTATTCTAATGATTCTGCAGTGCTCAGGACATGGCTCAAGGCATGTTGAGTCAAAGTTGAGTCTATATCCATGCTATTCAAAACTTAGGAAATAACTATACTACGATTCACTAAAATGATTTCACTTCCAGTATTCTTCCAATCATGGTTTTTGTGCACAATATGAGTGCATAGTAGTTTATTTCATTATTAGTATGTATCTCATTTTTAGCAGATGAGATGCAGTGATTTGGTATGGGTCAAAGCAATAATACTTGCAGTCCACAGCATAATTATTTTATTTTCAACATGTTTTGCTCTGGTGAAATATCTTCAAGAATACATAATTACAAGCAATGTGTTCCAAAGTGGAGGGCTGTACAAGCATGTATTCCATTTGTTCAAGACTGGACCACCCAGCACCCAATGAAAATTTTCTTTCTCCAGATATTTATTTACTTAAAAGATGTTGTGTTTGTTATTATTGTAATGAATGGTACTATGGTTGATATACTCAACTTGAATGCTTCTGTGACATCTAAGAGCAATTATGGAGTGCCATATCGTCACCATATATGCTCTGTAATACAATGCCCCTAACTAGTAAAACCACACAAAACTAACAAAACTATCTCCAAATATATATGGCATAATATTCCGATATGGATTGTGACACACTTGAAATAAAAATACCAAAGAAGTGTTACACATTCATCCATGTCTTTCATTGTCTACCTCTTCCTCTCACATCATTCACACCTCTATTATATACCTTATTCAACTCTCTTCCATTCTCTTGGCATGGTTAAACCAACAAAGCACACTCCTTTTGTATACACACATCCATTACTGGAGCAACCAACCCACATTCTTTCATGACCCACTCATTCCTCACCCTATCCATTCTACTTTTAATGCAAACACTTCCCAGTTACCCCATACACACTGCATTTAGCCTACTCTAATGCTTATCCTGACACAGCCATGTTTCACCGCCATATAATAATGTCAGGAGGAGAACACTTTTGTATAATAAGAATAACCAAATTATATTACACTTACCTAAAACTCTGGCATGGATGAGCAATGTCAGAGGTGATCCACAGGGGTACTTGAGCTGAATCTTCTCCCGCATTAGCTTCACCTTGTGAGCTATCATCTGGATTTTAAAATTCACCTCTAAACAATCTTTGTTTTCTCCATTTGCATTACTTAATGCAGTGGTGGAAGAGGCTTCAACAAGATAGCAATGGACGTTTGGTACCTCCTGCATCAATCCCATTATCTTAAAAGATGAGAAATAATGACCATAAATTAAAAAATGACAGTAAGACCATCAACATTGAAACTTATAAGTTAAGCCTCAAGTAGTAAAAAACTAAAAAATAATCAATTCCAAGCATTGCTCTAATTTGAATAAAATTTTCATTTGAAAATTTAGGAATTACGTATTCCATTAAATACATACATACTTATAGGCATTCTAGAACTAAAGAATATTAATTTTTTCTAACAATTCCAGCTAGTTACAAAATGATGGTCAATGTCACCCTGGGGAAATAAGAAAAAATAATTTTCTGATATCCAGCACTATGACATTAACCTTTAAAAGACGGGATTAAATCCCAGATGTATTTCTCGGTAGTCGGGCATTTAAATGTCCAAGGTTCAAAATTTATGGTTTGAGTGGTTCCTATGGGGACTATTCGGCCATTAACAGAAACATTTGGTGGTCCCTTTAGGAACCGCTCGGTAGATAAAGGTTAAAGAATTTCCAGAGAGATGCTTGTCAAGCACAAACAGGTTGTCTAACAAAAATCTAGTCAAAAATTCAAGGGTATTTCAAGGTTTTCAAGGATAAAAAAGAACACTTTTCAAGGATATTTCAAAATCAACATGAGCTATATTCGAACACAAATTATAATTTTTCTATTTTTTAAATATAATTTATCAACCAAATAGCTGAATGCAGCATCTACTCGTCGTTTTGCAATATTTTTGAAATCCATCACATAGGTATGGTGAAAAACAACTTACACCACGCAAAAGTGCTGATGAAAGAGGAGACTTTTGTTTCAGTTTTTAAAGTATGTATGTATATATAAAATAAACTTTTGGCATTCAATTAAGGTAAATTGCAATTTCTCTGAATTTTTATCACCTTTCAACTTATGTGCAATCGCGTAAGTTCCAAATCCAATATCCACAGAGTCTGCAGGACATAAAATTTCTTTATCTGTTAAATCAATACTTAAAATACCAGTTACGGAATTAAAATTTGTTATTACTTTGACTTCATAATTCAATTCATCAAAATCTTAAATAAATTGAATAAGTCATTTCTCATGAAGGGTAGCATAGGGTGGTCTGTTTGATACCAACCCAAAAATGGTTCCATGTCTACAATCACTGAAATTATAAAATTAAGCTTTACTTTTAAAAATTTATCATTTACGAGTATTTTAATTTTTTTGCAATTTTCTGACTTTATTCGCCTAAAGGCGGTGAGTAAGTGAACGAAATTTATGGCCGAACAGGCTCTTTTTCTCTTCAGTTCATGTTCCTATCTCTGCCCGACTCTCTGTGTGAATGAACTCATCTTTGCTTTCTTCTTGTGTCCATGTCTAATTCTTCTCTCTTGGTGATGGAATAGCTGCCCTTGTGTGCCATCCAGAGGCCACGGCTACGGGCTCAAGCTTGAAAGGGGCATTCTCTGTTATAAGCCCCAGCCAAAATCATGGTAAAACTAAGTGTCCTGGTAGCTCAACTGGTAGAGCACTCGGCACGAAATTGGGAGGTTCCGGGTTCGAGTCCCGGCCATGGCACATTTTTACCCTCTGATTTTTTCGGCTCTACCATCTTCCACATCACCAGTGTCTTCGTCCAATTTCAGTTATATGTTTCCTATCTCTTTCTTTCACCTTCTGTTCAAATTATTATATATTTATTCGCCTAAAGGCGGTGTGTGAGTGAGTGAACGAGATATATATATATATATATAACTTCATACATTCATAGGAAAATGGAAATGGATAGGAACACATAAAAAGACGAACACAGGGTTTGGTGGGGAAGATGAAAATGAGTCAAATCCAGACAGAAAAGACTAAGGGGAAAAAAATCCCGGCTAAGGTGAAATTTTTTCTGTCTGGATTTGACTCATTTTCATCTTCCCCACCAAACCCTGTGTTCGTCCTTTTATGTGTTCCTATCCATTTCCATTTTCCTATGAATGTATGAATTTATTCGTGCCTTTGAGCGTCATGTTTTCGAATGATTGAGTATATACAGTAGAAACTCGAAAATACGAACTTCGAAATTACGAAATTTTGATTTTACGAAGCAAAATCTTCGGTCCCGACCAAAAGGGTATCCAAGTGTATGTAACAGTACGCGATATTACGAAATAACGAAGTTTTCAAATTACGAACCTCGGATCTTGGTCCCGACATGAAAAAGTTACTCGTTTATACGAATAGGGATGGATCACAGTAACGTTTTCCGGTGCTCCTTGTCAGAGTTAAACATCTAATTAATCAACGTCAACGAATACATTATGCACTAAATGTATTACCTGGACGATATCTCATTTTTCAATGCTACAATAGTAAAGGTGTTGTTTCGCTGGGGCTTCCCGCGGCCGCGTCCGGCGTCCACGTCCAGCAGTCGGAAGTCACTGCCGTACTCATCCAATGTGTATAAAATGTGTTCGGTTTCACTGATACGTCTCGGCCATCGAGTTCGACGGCAGATGCCCGACGTCTGCGTCTCGACTGCTTCGAGAGCAATCGAGACGCGGACATCTTGTTGGGCAGTCCCAATTTTTGGTGATTTTTCTGCTCTCCTCTCTCCGCATTTTATATTACGCGTCCTTTCAAGCTCTTTTTTGTAAAACTACTTGCAACATTGGTCGTCCTCTTCTTTGTCTTCCAACAAAACTAAATCGTCACCATCCATTTCAGCTTAAAATCAACTCACTCTCAGGAAACACAAAGCGATAAATTCGTAATTAAACTAAATCCACATTCTCCCACATCGCCCAACCGTGGAAACAGGATGTAGTTGCCTGAATGAAACCACCCGGCCACGTTGTCCAGCCGCGACGTCCAGACGTGGCCGCTGGACTTGGATGTGGTTGGACGTGGCCGCTGGACGCCCCAGTGAAACCAGACCTTAAGGACGACTTTGAATCATAGCACATAAAATATGGAACCATTTTTCATTCAAGTATTCTACCAGCTGATTGGTAGGTTCTTGGACAGTCCCCATTTTGTATCCCAACCTAATAGAAATTGTCTCGCTTTCCCTCCTAAGTTATTAGATCCCTCTTCAATTCTTCATATCTTCTACCTCCTC
This sequence comes from Pyrrhosoma nymphula, assembly GCA_963573305.1. NCBI lineage: Eukaryota > Metazoa > Arthropoda > Insecta > Odonata > Coenagrionidae > Pyrrhosoma > Pyrrhosoma nymphula. The sequence goes on along the minus strand of OY754334.1, from coordinate 81,478,495 downwards.
TTATTTCGTCCAGAATTCCTATCCTCTTCCTTCCTCTCCCACGTTTCCCCAGTGTTCTCCCCTCTATCACTCTCTTCAGCATGCCCTCTCCTCTCAAAACCTCCTCCATCCATCTCTCCTGCCTTCTCTGAACCTCTGCCACAAGCTTCCTCTCCTCTCCGACCATATCCAATACCTCCTCGTTCGTCTTTCTCGCAATCCAGCTAACCTTCTCCATCCTTCTCCAAACCCACATCTCAAACGCCTCAAGTCTATGCACATCCTCCCTTCGCAATGACCACGTTTCCGACCCATATATCGCCACGCTCCATATTAAAGTTTTCACCAGCCTCTTCTTTACGTCTCTTCTCAGACCCCCCCTCATCAATTCCCTTCTCTTCGAAAATGCTTCTTTAGCGAGCGCAATTCTGCATCTGATGTCCTTACCACTAAACCCATTCGCCTCCAAAATACTACCCAGATATGTAAACTGCTCGACCTGCTCTATCTTCTGCCCTCCCACCCATATATTCAGCCCCGCCTTCTTACTTCTAGAAAATCTCATTACTTTCGTTTTTTTGTGATTGATCTTCATCCCATACTTTTCGCACTGCACCTCTAATGCATTCACCATTGACTGTAACCCCTTGGCCGACTGACTAACTAATGCTTGATCATCTGCAAATCTCACTGATTTTATCAGCTCCCCTCCTACCTTTATTCCTACCTCCTCCTCCCCCCATGCCTCCCTTACCATTTCTTCTGAATACACGTTAAAAAGCAACGGCGATAGTGGGCACCCTTGCCGCACTCCCCGTCCTATCGTGGCCCATCCCGATTCACCATTGGCTACCCTAACCTGCGCCGTCTGGTTCATATACAAATTCCGAATCAGACGCCTGTCCCTCCAATCGACTCCTAATTTCTTCAACACTCCCATTAATTTCGTCCATTCCACCCGATCAAACGCCTTCTCGAAATCTACGAAGCATGCAAAAACATCCTGCCCATACTCTAGGTTTCTTTCTACTAGCGTCCTCATCACCGCTATAGCGTCTCGCGTTCCCGTCCCTCTCCTAAACCCGAACTGGTCGTCACCCAGGTATTCATTTGCCTTCTTCTCTAGCCTTCTGTTTAGAATCCTCAGAACTACTTTGGCCGCGTGGGATATTAAGCTTATTGTCCTATAGTATTTGCAAGTTTTTGCCTTACTCTTTTTCGGTATAGGAATTAGTACAGTCTTCGCGAAGTCTTCCGGCCACAGTCCATCCTCATAAATCCTACGAATAAGCGCAAAAAGTTTTCCTCTTCCGTTCTTCCCCATGCTCTTTAAAAACTCTGCAGGTATGTCATCTATTACTACCGCCTTATTCCTTTTCATGTCTCTTAGAGCTCTTTCGATTTCGCTATCTAGGATACTTGGTCCGATGCCATCGCTGTCGATGTCGTCTTCCCTTTCTATATCTAACCTATTGGGCCTTGTTTCTTTACTATAGAGCTCTTCAACATACTCCTTCCACCTCTCCTGGATCTCTCTCGGTTCTACGATCATCTTTCCCGTCTTGTCTGTTATCGTTGTAATTCCCCTTCCCTTGTTACCACCCGTCAGTTCCTTTACTTTCCGATATGATGCATCTGCTCTTCCCTCTTTTTGGTATTTCTCTAACGCGTCGATTTGTTCTCTCCACCATGCCTCTCTTGCTTTCTTTGTTTCTCTTCTAAGCCTGTTATTAAATTCTCGGTATTTTCTCTTACCTAGCTCTGAGTTTACGCTCTTCCATTTCCTTCTCTCCTCCATCTCCCTGATCATCTCCTTCGTGATCCACGGTTTTCTAATTTTAGTTGCACTCACTACGCCTACCATTGCTTTCGCCGCTTCTATAATTCCGTTTCTCAAACTTCCCCATTCATCTTCGACTGATCTAACTCCATGGTCCTCACCTTTTCTCTCATCCACCTTCTCCCGATACTTCTTCTTCATTTCCCCAGTTAATGCCTCCGTATTCCACTTTCGTACCCTCCTTCCCATTCTCATCTTTTTCAGTTTTACCCGACATTTCATGACTAATAAGTTGTGGTCTGTGTCTGCATCAGCTCCTGGATAAGTATGCGAGTTTTTAACACTATTCCTGTATCTGTGACGTACCATTATATAATCTATCTGGAACCTATCTGTGTCTCCCGGCTTCTTCCAAGTGTACCTACGTCGAGGATGATGTCTGAACCATGTATTCGTAATTACTAGGTTATTTCTGCGGCAAAACTCCACAGCTTTCTCACCCAGGTCGTTTCTCCTTCCTAGCCCGTAATCGCCCACCTCCCGCCCATCTCTTCCTTCACCCACCACCGCGTTCCAATCCCCCATTACTACCAGGTGCTTACTTCCTGGTATCCTACCAATTATTTCCTCTAGCTGATCGTACACCCCATCTACCTCCTCCTCTTTATGATTAGAGGTAGGCATATAAACCTGGATTATAACTAAATTCGTTGGTTCAGCTTTTAGTTCCACGACTATTATCCTATCACTCACCTGTTCTGCATACACTACTTTTCTACCGAGTTTCCTATTCATTACGAATGCAACCCCGCGCTGACTTTCATTCCCTCCACTATAAATTACTCTATAGTCGCCGCTCCAGTAATCCCCGTCATCCTTCCATCTTACTTCACCCAGACCCATGATGTCTACACCCACCCTCTCCATTTCTTGCTTTATATTCTCTAGCTTCCCCGCCCTCAGCATAGTCCTAACATTCCACGTGCCTATTCTGATAGTTTCCTTCCTCTTCTTTATCTTCTTTTCCTCTGCTGCTGCTGCTACGTCTGAGCAAGGATTTCGTGTGATGACGACCGCAGGGGCCTTGCTCCCACCGCTGCCGGGCACGACACCCGGCCCTCTTGGCCGAGTCCCGTAGTTGCCAGGATTCATTATCAATTGAGAACTGTCCATAATTTCAAGGTTTTTGTTTTAATTGAGATAGTCTTCCGTGGCCTTACTCAATAGTGTTTTTTACGTGACACCATCACTTCAGAGGCCGCCCCACTGGGGTCAGACGCCTTTTGTAGCCGCCTCACTGAGGTACAGACGCTGCGCGGACTACCATTCGTCTGTCTCCTAACCTTCGACCAATCTGGCATGGGTGACCCTACCAGGAGCAATGCTCCCGCCAGTGCAGCTCTAGGGGTCATCGGAGCACGCAAGCCCTTCAACCACGACAAGGTTGTAGTCCAAGAGAGGGATATATATGGAACCAATCGGACAAAAAATCGGCTTTGTTACCACGAGTCCACAGAGTTGCCAACGAGTAAAAAAATGTAAATTAGTCGTTTACGGATACACTCGCCCGCGAGAGAATAATTGCAACAACCAGCATTTTCCTCTCAAGATTCCTGGCATTTTTTTCTACCGGTTTTCGCAAGCATTAATCCATGATGAATATTCCTGGTACAGCATTCGTTTGCTGCGCGTGTGTGCTCAAAAACTATGACGTGTCGAGTTGTACGAGCGGTAGTTTCAGTCGTGAATATAACCCAAGGAAGCTTTTTTTCGCACTTTTTCAGACTGATTACACTCAACCTTGCTCCCAGGCAGTGGCGGATACATATGGGGGGCGCCTGCCCCCCCGCCCCTTGTGGGGCCGCCCGCGCCAGTCAGCCCGCACGCTATTCGTGCGTTTCTTTCGTCAGTCGACTCTGAGTCGAGTTATCGAGTAGTTGTACTTTTTTATGTAGCACGCGTGCGCGTCCGCGTCATCGCATTTTATATGTTTCTGTCTGGCACGTAAATGACTAACCTAACCTACACGTCTTAAGCTAATAAGTTTGAGATTTTCATATCATATAATTGTTTGTATAATTGTATGCCACTCTCTAGATTGTGTGCCTAAATATTTAATTCATGCATTTAAAATTAATTTATCATATTTCGGTGATTGGAATATATAATTTCGAGGATGCTTAGAGATTTTCATGGAAAATTCATAAAAAAGGGCCTTTTTTCAAGGAGTTTAAGGATACAAAAAAGATTCAAGGATAATTCAAGGTTTTTAAGGTTTTCAAGGACCGTTAGACACCCTGACAAAGGAAACATGGTTGCCTATATGTGAGTACTGTGATAGTAACAGAGCAACATGTCTACAAGTGGCATCATAGAGGACTTCTCAATAAACCAATGGTTTCTCTACAGTCTAATTGGCCCTGATGCAGAGTATGTAACTGCACAACAAAAGCAGCAACACACTTCACACTATGGTAAGGGTTTTTTGTGATTTATTTCACATCCTATTATTTCAAATTTGCTCTTAAATGAGATTTTTATGTTTAGCTAGAACTACCTTTAATAAGAACAATATAAACAATAGTGGTTTACAAAATATTTGGCAGACGCATAGTTGGGATTAACGACTAAAATATTAACAATTAAAATTAGTCGTTAAAAATGTAGTTAACTAAAATTTAACATTACTTTTTAGTAGAGTTAACTTTTAATCTTTAAAAGAATACATTAACTGATACAAAACTAACTTCAGTTAATTTTTTTCATTAACTTATTGGCGAATGTCGACCTGTTCGAATTTGGGCAAAAATCTTGCCCAACAGACCAAGTGGAAAACAAAACTATCTACGAATGCAATATAGCTGGGTAGTTGTGCAAGAATGCAATGAATTGGCCCAGACGAATTCATCCAAACAAAAGCGGGGTTGAGTGGAGTGACCGGCAGAGCTTAGGAATACACCCTCAGCAAGAAAACACGAGATCACTCGAAGACCATGTCCGCAAGGGCAAGAACGCCTTACTCGACGACGTTGTGTCATCAATACTACATAGTTGAACATAAGAAAGGGGGTCACCAAAACACCTATGACGGGTAACGAGGGGGACAGGTTCATTCAAAGTAATGTATCTGTAAAATGTGCCAGTTTACGCGTAACTTACTCGGCGATATTCCGTCATCAGCGGGGTTGAGTGGAGTGGCCGCAAAAAGTTGACGGATACAAATTTTGAACTTAAAATGTTCCTAAAGTTTAACGACTTTTTGAGTAAACGTAACAAATTTTTCTTGAATTTAAAGTTTGTATTTTATCCCATTTGCAAAAAATAACTTTTAAAAGTTACTTTTTTTTACTTTAACTTGAATCAGTTACTTTTTCAGGAAAGTAACTTAACATAAACTAGTTACTTTTTACAAGGATTAACTTTAACTATAATCAGTTAATTTTTTTTAACTATTCCAATTATGGGCAGACGTTATGAGATGTGTGGAGTTGAATTTCAACCACAAAATTACAACAAGGCAAGGATTTATAAGAAAATAGAATCACAGATGGTACAAAGAACAGAAGAAACTGACTAAAACAGAATGACATCAGAAAAGATGAAGATACATTCCCATTTCAATAAATTTTAGTACCTCAGGAACTGATAAATGCTTTGAGTTTAAGAAATTTCAAAAAAAGGGAATAGTTTCTCATGTGCAAGGCAAAGAACAACTATCACATTTCTTTTGAATTATTGAAATTTGACTTACAGAAGTCTGAGTAATCAAAGTTCAACTGTACTTATCCTCATAAGTATAGCAATCAGGAGCATAATTTTAAGATTAGTTTTGCAAGGCTACTGCAATTCACAAGCCAACCAGTCAATTAAGAAAGCATATTGAAAGGCAGAAAACATGAATGTGCGTACCTGTGAGCGTAAGCAGTCCTCAGACACAGTCTCATTATCTTTACCCTTACTCAGAGTTTGGATCAACAGCTTCGAAGGTACTGAAAATGTTACTTGATAGTGATGATTATATTGTAAGAATCCCAAATGGGCAGTAATTTCCTGTAATAGAAGTCATGCATTACTTCCCAGACAAATCAAATGATGTTTTCATGGCGAATTTCACCATCTTTGGTATATATGTATCTTCACACCCATGCACATGGCTGCGTAACATCAATTGTGCAATCACAATTATTGCAAAATTATACCTGTGCCAATAATTATTAAAAACTTTATTTCTACGTATATTAAACATTGAAAACTCTATTTCTCTTTATTTATATTACCTACATTTCTACGTCATAAGATTCTATATTCATATTATCTAAAGATTCACCTTCAAGGGCAAGGTCTTGCCATGATGGAAACACTAATTTCAGCCTGATGACTGAAGTTAAGCATTGGTGGGTTTGTCATGAATAAAGGCCATTTTACATCACGCTTAGGCCAGCACTGAAATACGTGCTGAAAATTCAAAACTTAAATTGAATTTGATGCCTCGGAGCCAGTGCTTACACAATGCTAATTACAATGTGTAGGGGTGATGTCTGGGCATTTGCCAAACTATGCAGCCTGAATAACCTGAGCCATATTGTTTTGGCATACGTACTTTAGTATCTGCATGCTTCAGAATTGCTACAGACTGGAGTCTTATGGAATTCCTGGACTTTCCCAGGTTTTCCAGGCAAAAAATTCCATTTTACAGGTGAAAATTTCTGATCTTAGTTAAGTTTGTAATTTAAATAAGGCACAAGAATAGGAGCACCACATTTTAATGCATGTACTTATAATGGGGGAATAAATTTCTCTATTTGGTTACTTGGTGGTACTCCATTTTTTCACAATTTTTAATGGAAGTAACTTTTACAAAGACCACTTAACAACACATCTAACATGACCCGGGTTTCAACTATTGATCGTCATCCGGGTCTCATTAGATGTATTGTTAAGTGGTCTTCGTAAAAGTTATTTCCATTAAAAATTGTGGAATAAATTTTCCCAACAAACAGCACCACCAATCGCTGTAGAGAAAATAAGCTTTCTTACCAATGGAGTATTATTCCCAGGTCTTCGCAACAATGGGAACCACAAATTACCTGTACACCATCCGAGGAGAAGCAAATATGTCACTCCACAAAAGCATCAAGAATGGGAACTGTAAGTTAATTTTAGGACCGTAAATTAAATGCTAAACACCAAATAAGAGCTCCACTGCCTCATTCAGACATGGTACTAAAACCCTCATTTCACACACCAACAGACAGTGCCTATGATGGTACATCTCACTTATTGAAAACTATCAAAATTGGACTTAAGAGAGCAAATTTCCACACTTCTCTCTCATTTCCAATGACTTTTCCTGGTCTATTTTCAATTTCCACTACTTTTCCAGCTATTCTAGGTAACCTGATAATTATTCACAAAATTTTAATCTGCAATTCTGTCAACCTGTTTCAACTATCCCAGCACACTTGGCAAAGGCCGGTCAGTTCACATGTTTATCCCCATCAAATCCCCATGCATTCTTTTTAGTGCCAACAGATCCTTATGAAATATAAAAAATAGTGAACTCATTTAATAACAAATATTCTTCTGGAGTTGATGATATACCAATGCCAATTGTAAAAGCTTCCATCCAATTTATTGCAACCCCTTTGGCTGATATTATTAATATGTCCTTTGCTGAGGGTCATTTTCCCAGAAATTTAAAGTATGCTCGTGTTACCCGTCCTAAAAAAGGGAAGAGTGCTGATTAAAGCAACTACCGACCCATATCAGTTCTTTCTGCCTTCTCAAAGGTCTTTGAAAAAGCTTTTTACGACCGCCTGATACATTTCATGGAATCATCAAGGGTGGTTCATGACTCTCAGCATGGCTTTAGGAAAACTTGTCCCACATCATCTGCACTATTTCAACTCATCAACGATATTTGCCAATCATCAGATGAAAACCAATTCACGATTGGTATATTTTATGACTTGAAAAAGCTTTCGATACCCTAAATCATGATATACTCTTGAATACATTGTCCAAATCTGGAGTAAGGGGGAATGCCCTTAATTGGTTAAAGTCTTTCCTAAGTAACAGACAGCAGGCAGTCCGCTACACCAAGATCTTGTCTAATAGTTATGTAAATGCTACATCCAACATGCATGCAGTGACAAATGGGACTCCCACAAGGATCCATCTTGGGGCCTCTATTATTCATAAATCATAATCTTTGTAAACAGTCTCCCCATTCACTTAACTCCTAGCAAATCTGTGTTATATGCAGATGACACATCCTGCTTGCTCAAATCTGCCAGTTAAAGAGATCTTGTTTAAAATTCAAATCTTTCAGTTGAAAAAATGGTCCAATGGTGTGACTCTAACCTTCTCTTGATAAATAATAACAAAACAGTATACCTACAATTTCATAGAAAGTGGTCTGTTCCCGGCGAAAGCCCCCTCATTAAAATGAGGAATTCATAAATGGCCAGGTCTTCCTCTCTGAAATTCCTTGGCATTCATCTGACAGAAAATCTCGATTGGAGTCTACACATATACAACATTAATAAGAAATTATCCACGGGCATTTTGATTATCCATAAGATGCGGGATATTGTGTCTATCAATACCATGAAGCTCCTGTACTCAGCCAAAATAGAATCCCACTTAACTTATGGCATCTTCTTCGGGGGAAACTCATCCTATGCTACCAAAGCTTTCTCACTCCAAAATAAAGCTTTGAAAGCTGTGTTGGGTTTCCTATCGCAGTCCTGGACAGCCTCTACTCAAAACATTATGAATCTTAACCCTTCCATCTCTGTTCATTTTAAACTATGCAGTTTTCATTAGGCAACACCCAGATCTGTTCCCAGCAAATAGCGACATCCACCACTACAACACCAGGCACAAAATGGATCTCCATATCCTGGATTATAACCTGTCAAAAAGCCAAAAAGGCCCCATCATATTTTACTAGAGATGGGCCACTCTGAAAATTACCTTGGCAATTTTCGTAAATTACCATTGTATTTTTCGTAATTTACCGCGTCCCTTGTAAATTACCGTAATTTTCTAGATAATTCACTTATGTTTGAGATAATTTTTCATACAGATAAATTCCCAACATGTTCTTTTAAGCCAAGTTCACATCTCCTACAAGTTAAATAATAAATTGAGGCATGTACAACTCATTTTTGGAATATTTTACTTAAATTATAACATTATAAGATTAGAGCTTTAGAATATTCTTCTTGAAAATTTCTCATACTTTGACAAAAGAAAGCCAGATTGCGTGTTGCTGCCGTAATTCTTTTTACAATTTTAAGAATTTCTAATAGATTAATGTTGTATTAGGTATAGTTTAAACATCTTTATTCCCTTCGTATTGCTATTGGCTTTCTTATTTAACCGTACGTTTGCTGTCAAATGCTTAAAACTAAAAATACTGGGAAATTGCGGTAATTTTTGAAAATTACCTGTAATTTACCGTGGTAATTTACCTCAGATGAAAATTATGGTAATTTTCCCATCTCTATACATAACAGACTTCCTCCAGATATAAAAAGTATATCCCCAATCACACAATTCAAAAAGTCCCTGAAGACTTTTCTAATAAACGAAGCATTTTATAGCCTAAGCTCATTTTCGGGTGGTTCCTAATCTCATGAAAATACTACCTCCATTTTCTTTTTTTCATATTCCATGTATACCTATACTTTGTTCTTGTCATTTGATATGCATGTTGTGTACCTTAATGATAACTTAACAAACAATAAACTGCAGGGTAAGTATTTCCGTGAATATGAAAATGGGTCTGCCAGGAGTTCGAAAAGAAGCAACCTGTGTCACTTTTACTCAATAACATTAAGGCCATAACTTCCACGAATACTTTCAAAGTGAAGATCAGGGAGATATTTATAATTAGTAAAGCCTACTTACTATAGTGGAAGAATTTCTAAAGGATGATTTGCATAAGGGGACTTTTATATTGTATTTTATAGTTATTCATATCAAATGCCTGTGAATTGTCTGTGTACAACTGCTGAATATTTGTTTTGTATTTTTTTGACTTGTTTCAATGCCATGTACCATGATCAAACGAAACTAATAAAAAAAATAAATATAAATACATATATATCCGTTGTGAAATTTTTGCCAATTGGCCACAAATATATAAAATAGACTTATAGGAGGTGAGAGAAAGAGATATAGATAAAAAGGATGTTCTTACGGAACGTTTCGGACCGGTTGGTCCTTCCTCAGCTTTAGAAGTCACTTCTAAAGCTGAGGAATTTCTATATATATAACATTCTAAACAAGTTCTAGTATACCCGTTCTGTTGAACTGTAATTATTAGCTACAGTTATTGTTACAAAAGCTACAGCTACAGGCTATAATAAGAACTAAGACAATGCAATTTCCACAGATAAAAATTTTTAATCGACCCAGGTTTCGACGCACTGCATCATCATCATCACCTGATGATGATGCAGTGCATCGAAACCCGGGTCGATTAAAAATTTTTATCTGTGGAAATTGCATTGTCTTAGTTCTTATTATGTTCATATTCCACAACATCTCGCCTGATTCCTCCCTTTTTGGACAGTTACAGGCAATGAAGAGATGACCGATTTAAAAGAGTAGATCCCAGCTCCACCACCCGTATTCTCTAAAAACAGTCGACTCTCATGCTTGCCAGGGATTGGTCATGATCTTAGAATCCGATGGAAAATGAGTGTCATACTCATTTCTGTTGTCAGTACTGACATTAGACTTTGATTCTTTCATTAGATATGGCTAAAACCTCCAAAAATTTTACAATTTCAAGCATACTGAACAGTTCGATTTTCAGCACTGAAGTAAGCACCAAGTACATGTGTAGCAAAACTTGGTGGCACTCGCTTGTGAAGAACATGACACAAAGGGGAGGAAATTTACAAGGGTTTCCTTGTAAAAGGAGCAATAACATGAGATTTGGGATGAAGCAGCCGAGCCTTTTTCCAGAGGACCCTGTGGGAGTCCTTCGATAATTTTGCCCGCTCATCAACGCTTGGTTTACGGTCAGTGTCCACTAATCCTCCGCTAGTGAGTGCCACCAAGTTTCGCTATACCTATACAAGGGCATTAGATGGGTTAGCATTCAACACATTCTGAGTGGTGTTGCCCATCTGCCAAGCAGCAGGCAGTAAGTGTGATAAGACCACTGTCAAAACAAGTTAATTTAAGTACTACTCAACAATTATTTCATCTTGCATTCATCATGTTAGTTCTGTTATGCCCTAAAGAGAAACTGAATACCCTCAGATAACAGGCTAAAGCTTGATTGTGAACTAATAAAATGGCATCATCTCCCCTTGCATATTGAATGTACTGGAATGGAAGGGCTGGCACATAAAGTGTTATCACAGCCGATTCCAGGACTAGGTTGGTAGCCATTAGAGGCTCATAGGAGATGAAACAGATATAGGTGTATTATCATTCAAGGATACACTATATTAACCCTTTCCCTTCTGAAGTTTAAATTCCCAAAAATGCGCTCCCTCTTAAGTCGGCCGTAGCTTCTTCTCTCTGGATACTGGGAATTTAAATTCGCCGAACAGCCAGAGAACGCCATACGGCCGGTTTCACCCGAGTTAGGAGGGAGAGGGTTAAAAGCAGAATTCAATGCTGCAGTTGAAAACCTATGAGATTATTATGAAATTCCCCAGAGTTGGATAAGCAGGTAAGAGCAATAACACTGAGCAAATTGTATAAATTAGTAGGGAACTCTCTACAAGCTCCCTTGTAAGCATCCACAGGGCATGTAGCAGGGAGGGTTAGGACACCTTAAAGGTATCCAGTATGGCCATAGCTATTTAATCTGTTTGGCTAATGTGGCTACACGCAGCTCCTGCCATTTATGACCACTAAGAGTAAGTGTCCATGGCCATGTGGGGCTATGGAGAGAAAACTATAACTTGCAACATGAATTTTTATTTTTCCAGCTCAAAACTTTTAAGTGGGCTTTCTTTCTGGGTGAACAGAATGGTAGTTTAAATCATGTTTCACAAATTCCAGAAAAAATTGTGAAATTTAACTTATTTATCTTCACTAGCACTCTGTGGAACAAAGTTATAAAGGGAAATGGATAAGCAAGATACAGAAAAACCAAGCAGGAGGTTTCATTGAATTGTATAACCACTGAGTAATTATGTTGCCAATTAGTACCTACTCTTTTAAATTAACCTTGAAATTAAGAACTTGGAACAAGGGTGAATTACTTTAATTTACTTCACCAAATAGTCACACTAAAACATGTGAAAAAACACTATACGAAGGAGGAATGAGCATCACTGGCGGTGATGACACAATTTATGTTGAAATAATAAGATTTAGCATTATGAAAATGGTGTGCAAGCCAAATATTTGGCACATTCTAGGTCCAAAGTAGTGATGGTAAATGCGCGTGAAGCATGATCCACTGTTTAAAGTTTCGGTAATACTATCGAAGCGTCAAGTCTGCTAATTCCTCGAATTTACTAAAATCTGCAGTAGTTCCATGGAAATAGGTTTTTGGTAGGTTGAAAACGTAAATTACAATTGTTAACATAAAGTAAATTGAAGAGAACCAACCTATCTGCAGTGACATAGCTAAAGTACTTCACTCTCATTTTCAAGTCAATGCTTACATGCTTTTTGGGTCCGGCCTGGACGACTATTGTATTATCTTTTCCAAAATGATCTCCTCCCTCAAGATCTTCGGAATCAAAATGCACCCGATGCTGCCCTTCTGCAGAAAGAAATAGTACAACTGACGTTAATGGCTTCAACATCTCAACAAAATTCAGCGACAAATGGATTCGCCCGGGGAGAACTCCCTAAATCTTTAAATAACTTCAACTTTAATGGCCGTGACACGGTAATGCCACAATATATTTGATGGGTATAGAATATAAAATGAGAAGTGCGGCGAATGGACCGATTTCACGGTAGCCGACACGCTGCAAATCAGTAAATACAAATCATGAAAACTGCGCACCCATTTCGCTTGATTGATTTCTCCTTGAACGGTCTGCGAATATAAACTTCTTCAGCACTGACTGCTCAGTAACATTATTCGTAGCACATGTACACACGATCACATTGACCAAAATATCAGAAATTCCTTGAGATTTCTAAATCTTCAGATATTAGAATCACTGCATGTAATAATATATTTATGAATTACAACACTCATACAATCTGCGAAAAGATAACACAACTACTTAATGAAATCAGATTATGACGCCCAGCTGCGCAAGTGTCTTAATAGACCTCCCTCATTGGCGCACATTGGCGAGCCCGGAACTTCAAATCTCCCAATGAAAAAATATCGTTACACTGCTGTTTTATAACGGCGGTACTTATGAGTAGCCGTAAAGGCCGTACTCCTACAGATGCATACACAGATTATTGTAACACAGATGGAGATGAAGTTTGTTTGGGGTAATTTGAAAACAACTCCCTATCATCAATATGTTGAACATGAATTCATAGGTACCTACTGCTCGAGTAAGACGAAGAAGACTGGAATTCATCGACCTTTTTAAATTAAATTAACAAAATGAATAAATACCCGTACAGCAAAACTGGAGAAATGAAACATGCAAATACTTGCAGAAAAAATAATTAGAATAAGAAAAAAGAACTAATTCAGAAACTAAAAAAGAGTTTTAAAAATATATATTTAACTGTACCTACGCACCCGCTTTTACGTTGTCTGATATAGTTTAATTTGCTCACGACACGACGAAATAATAATTTAGTCGTTGCACACACACACGGAGTCCGCTTAGTGGGGTATTGGAGTCAAGAACTCAGGAGTATACAGCATCTTAGGACGTCTAAGTGGTATAAAGACAAAAATGCTGCATGACCCACTCACAATATTGGCCATGGGATGGGTCCTTATATGGAGTCAATGTTTATTTTTTTCCTCTAGAAACGCGATTGTTTTAAACACAATAGTAAATTACGATATAAATACGACCTTTGTTCAGAATACTTAAATAGATTTTACCACAATTTTCAATAAATTACGCCTAATAATTGAGCAAGAAAAGAATACGTAACAATGCGTAACCACACATCAATGTAAGCTTGTAATAAAGTTCCTCGCCTGAAACATACATATGAATAGCCAATTTCAGAAATTCGACTGCAATGCCAAAGAATAGATAGGTTGAAAATCCTTGCACTAAAAGACGTCTTTAGGACTGTTCAGGACAAAGGGAGATATCTTTGCAAGGGTCTGCAATTAAAATCATTGCAAATCTGAGTCTTGATTATCGTTGTACTCATCCAATCCACATCAACTTCACAGGCAGGTAGGTATGTACAATTGGGTATTTTCCACGTATTTTAAACTAACGATATTCTGATTCAGTTACTTGAACTTATTGCATTGGCTAAAAATTTTCTTATCAAATTGTATGAATTTCGGTTTTAAAAGCTAAAGAAAGTAGAAGGTTACGAAAGCTCCCGAGCACACTCCGAGAACAACCGAATGGCCTGTGACGTCATTTTCGCTGTTTACATTTACACCTAGGCGTTTCCTTATGCTTACAGTGGTAACAAATGCGGCGAAATTAGTTTCTGACGTGTTCGCGTTTCTAGATATGCCTTTAAATGGCATCTAAGTAAGGGATATAGATGGTGTTTTGTGCCACAATGTACGAATACATCGGTTGAAACTCCGAACAAGAAATTTATTCACGCAATCACGACATTGAATGGTTGAAATTTCTTCCTTGGATTCCTCAATGTCCACCCGTAAAAATGTATACTTTACTCCGCACTTTGTGTTCTGGACATATTCTTGCAATGACTGTGCACAGTGGTCCATCTCTCTTTACTTGGACGTATCCTATAGCATTATCACCATAACTCTCACGAGAAGCTTTATAATATAACAACACTTAAATTAAACTTTGAATAGACATTTAGGAGATGAGAATCTATTTTTAGGCATTTCTACAGCAGATAAGCCACTTCTAGAAACCTCCTCTGCAAACAATCACTAATTAGCAAATAAAAAATAAACGTTTTAGGTGTGTCGAGTATTGGCAGCACAAACATTTGGCAGGTACTGTGTTATGTTGATATGTTACTAAGATACTGTTTGTTTACTGTTACATGGACTGATATGGACTTCGATAAAGAAAGAAGTATCATAATGATTATAAGTGTATTGGAAAAACAGTTAATAAAGTTCATACACCAAAGACATAATTATATGTATCAAAAAATATATAAAACAGTAATGACGATTTTAAAAGCAAACTTTAGGCTTACATTTTTTGGACTTAAGCTCAACGAATTTCCGCAGCATTAAATCGCTCGTCCTTCTTCATTAAAACGCCTACCATAAACGTATCCACTTTGGGTAAATTATCTTATGTGGTTTTAATAAAACCATTGCACGCCATAGTTTTTGTTTTCAATGAAAAATCTTTAAATATACGGTAGCTCTTCTACAGTTACTCACTTTCTCCCTCACATCCGTCTATCGCTCAGCGAAAATGACGTCAAGCCAATCAGATTTCGTTTCGCAGCGGCGTAAAAAAATTTGAAATTTCGACTATTTTAATCTTAAATATCTCAATTAATATTGAATCAATTTTAAAACTACTTTGACTCCGCAAGCTTGTTCGAGTTTAAGTAACATATAAAGATCCGTAAACTTAAATTTAAAATTTTGGAAAATACCCAATTGTACATACATGCCTATCCTATTGACGTTACACGGACATTTTTATTAAATCATTATTTTAGAATGGGTGCCACCCGATCAAATTTAAGGGGCATAAATGGGGCAAAGTTCGACTATTAAAGTAAATGAAACTCCCTTGCCTACAACGCTGAAACATCCTGGCCCACAGCACTGAAACTCCCTTGCCCACCCCTCACTGCTTTAAGCTATGTTTAGCATTGCATCGAAACAAACAACTCACTAACCGAAGTTTCACTAGAGCACTTATTTATTGTATGCAATTAAATATATATGTAAACAATATAATTCCTTAATTTAAGGATTGTATGGTTGTATTTTCTTGGCTTTCGACTTGCGTTTGTACTGAGCATTTGGAATGTTGCGCAGAAGCGACCACCAGTAGTCAGCCAACATGGATGCACTCCATCGACTCTGATAAATTGACTCCATTACTGGGATGTCTTGATGAAATCGTTCACCATGTTCGTCGCTGACTGAACCTATGTTTTCAGGGAAGAAGTCAAGAGGCGAGTCTATTAGATGAATTTTGAGGAACATGTTGCAACCCAGGAGTATGTACGCACTAATGCACTTCTGCACAACATTCATATAATCATCAGATATATAATTTCCAAGGAAATTGACTACAACTGACTTGAATGCCACCCATGCATCTCTTTCAGTACCTCCTAGTAAGCCTTGGAAATGGCTGTCAGCAATGATCATTCTTATTTGTGGACCTATGAGCACTCCCTCATTCACTTTCGCATAGTTCAACTCTGGAAACTTGTTGGGCAGGTACAGAAAAGCATCTTAGTCGCTGTCAGGGAAGAAAAAGTTCTTCATGAGCCCCTAGTTACCCCATTACCGCCCAGAAATATTTTTGTTTGCGATTTTGATAAATTTTTGGTATTTTACTCATATGGTCACCTTAAGTACTCATACAAAATATTTTGGTGATATACCATGTCGTTTCAGCATAATGACCCGTAGCCATATGGCTACGCTGGGCGGTAACGGGTTCAACATCTCGTGTGCTGCGATTTCTACGTGTATGTCCGAAAAAAATAATGAAAGTTCTGTGCAAACATAGTTTTGGATTTAGAGGTAAGTAAAAAATCATAGTTTCCATACAAATCTTTATTCTCTTCCAAAACTTGCATCTTATAGCACAATTTTAGGAACGTTAGTCTTTTGTGACTAGTACGTTGGTAAGATAACTTTTTACTCATATGCCTAACTTTTATGGAATATTTTGCAAAAATGAACACATAAAAAACAATTGTTTTACTGTACTTCATTTTGTTGACTGGACGGATCGGAAAGTCTTGAGAAACTCTAATTCGTCGCATGGTTCCGGTACTTACGGCTTTTCAAATCAATGGGCAGTTTTACACCTGTAAAAAGATTGTCAAAGAATAATTGATATGGCAACTCCCGCTAACTGTTTTGAAAATTATCGAGCATCACGACTAAGGGTGCCGTTGCTTTTCCCAAAGGCGGCCAAAGTATTTAACCATAATCTCATCATAATTCATGTTTTGCTCTGGAAAATAGTGTTCCATGAAGCGTTGCTGATTTGCGTTGCCCCCCGTAATTCCCGGGAAAATGGAAAAGATGGTAGTCATTAAGGTGGTTCTCCAATGCAAGTTTTTATTTCACCAGCTCAATTAACAATGTTTAAAGATAATTGGAAAATATCTAAAAGCCACTTGTCTAAACAGACACAGTATCCTCGATGTTCGCAATTGTACTTTAGTAGGCCTTTTGATGAAGTGTTGTGAAAGCTTTGGTGCCGTAACGGAACAGTTATAAGATATTATACTATGTATGCAGACCTATATACTGTGCCGCGAGTTTGGGCAGTTGAGCCGTAGTGCGTCTGCGAGAGGGGAATAGAGTCTCCACGCCCTCCTTCAGCATTGCCTACTATGCGACACCCTCCGCTCTCGTGCTCGTCGCGACATGTCAGTTGCCCGGCTCTAGCGAGAGTATTGTTTCATTGTCAGTTGTAGTGAGTGACAAGTTCAAGAGCTCTTCACATGTTTAGGACCCTGCGTTCTTTTTCCTTTTTTCTGTGATATACCTGACGTGCAGATCAACCTTTCAGCCAGAGATGGTAAGTTCAGTCGGTTAATTACAACGACATAACTTATTTGCGTCATCTCGCGCTCGCCATTAAGGTCGGACGGCCGGCTTCAAGCTCGGGGCCACATTAGCCTCAATTGCTATTTATCTACTTTTTGATTAAGAAATTGAACACCCACCTATTTACTGCACTTTCATTTTCATTGTGTTATCATAGAAATGCTGTAAGAGGTCCACCCACCGTAGTTTTGTCCCCTCTCCTTTTGATAGCAGTAAAATTGAGGACTCTCTAAGTAAAGCAAAATAATTTTCAAGTATTACGCTATAGGGTGAGAAAAAGATATGCTTATAATGTTTTTTGCAACTCGTCGCAGAAGGAATAGCTAAGGTTTACTTTTGTTTACAGGCGTCTTCTTCTAGTAGGCTTGGTACAAAGCGGAAAACTAATAGTGCCTCTACGGACCTTCGAAGTTTTTTCTCTCGCGTCCAAAAGCAAAAGACGCCAGAAGCAGCAGGAGGAAATACACAATTTGTTAACACCATGCCTTCATTCTGCACAACTGACAATGAGACTCAAGCTGAGACCATGGTTCTTTTACAATCCCCTCCACGTAGCCACGAAACATCGACTGAAGCTTCAATTTCTTCACTTCTTTTGGCTGAAAATTTCAACTGCGTAGTAGGTCTCTTCATTGTACCAGGAAAGGATGATAGGAAAATAGCAGAACTTTTGGAAAGCCCTTGGATATGCACAAGCGACTACAAGTATCCCTTTTCAACTCATAGGAAGGGAACCGCGGAAGAGCGTCGTTACGTGAGGATAGAACATCTTGAAAAGTACCCTTGACTTGTGGTTTCTCCCTCAATGAATGGACGTTTTTGTAGGTATTGCCCTTTTTTCCCAATCAATGGCAGCTTGGGGTACAAATTTGCAGTTCAAATCCCTCGTTACAGAGCCGTTAAAGTTTTCAAAACCGCTAGGGAAACTAGATAATCTGGAAAACCACCAACACACAGTCTTTCACAAAGGTGCAGTGCCCAGTTGACCCTGAATTTTCTGGCCAAGCCGAAACACAAGCCAACTAGACGGCTACAGAAGGGAGAGAATCAAGGAAAATAGAGAAAATCTGAAGCTGATACTTAAAAATGTGATTTTTCTTGGCCGTCAGAACATACCATTCAGAGGTCATCGGGACGATACACGACGGTGCATTATCATTGGAAGAGGCCTTGACGAATGACGGTACCTTCCTAGCATTACTGCGTTTTCGTTGCTAGGTATTATAAAAAATTATAAAAATATTAAAGGAAAATTGTATTTTCAGAATATGTACTTATATTTTTATTTCATTCCAACAATTTTCATCATTTACGGCATTAAAGAAGATTTCTTTCAAGGAGTTCGAAATCCTTGTGTAGGCTGCCGCGGGTTGATGGATGGGAAGATGCAGGTCTTCCGCATTTTGCACCGCGTTGGTCTATGTTTTCTTGGACGACAATTTCGTAGGCGTTGTAGTAAGTTTCTTCTGGTCGGTGAAGTGAAGGTGCAGCCATTCGTCGTTTTATATATCTCAAGCGTCAGACCTGACTCCAACGGGTGAGATATATAATACTACAAATGGCTGCACCTTCACTTCACCGACCTGAAGAATCCGACTGAAACGCCGCCGAAACTGTCGTCCGAGGAAACATGGACCAACGCAGTGTAAAACCCGGAAGACACTTCACTTCTTCACAAGAATGGCGTTCTTTACATCGTTTTTTTAAGTTTTTCAAATATGATTAGATAGATTTACTCAATAATTTATCACATCTCTTATATCTAATATAGCCACACCAAAACAACGTTCCAAGCGCTTCATTTCTTTTAATTTTCCGAGGGAAGTCCACCCGGACATCCATTTAGTTGAGCAGTATTGCATACCCCCCAGGCGCCGCGGGGAGTAGTGAACCGCCCCGGGCACCGCCCCCCCAAAACAACGACCTAATCCGCCCCTGATCTGGCGATCGTGACCTTAACCAACGAAGCCTTGACAAGTTGATTGCGATGAAGTTCGCGGTTCCTCCTACAGAGCATACACTCGGCGCGTCAGGGTGTAGCCATATGGCTACGGTGGGCGGAAATGGGTTAATATGAAGAGGTGGCATGATAACTTTGTCACGGTCTACCAACAGTACACGAAAGGTGTTTTTACTTCCTGGCTGCATTCTCTCTCTGATCGGCCAATTCCTCTTTATGTAGTAGTGCTTCCAGTCTCTGCCGTCCCACTCACAGATGAAGCAGCAGTACGAGCTCGTACTTGGTGTACCCTGTCTGCATTCCCATGAGGATAGCGATTACTTTTAGAACACCGCAGCCGTGCTGAATTGTAATGCAGCAGCAATTCAGCTTGGCCTTCTATAGTGCCAGGTCCCGTGTGAGGTCGCAAAGTTCAGCATTATTCATCAAATGAATATCTTCTCCAGGTTGGTAATAGTCTGAATCTGATTCATCGGTTGGAGATGGAGGAGAACTTTCTTCATATGATTCTTCATCAACTGTGTATTCTGCAGATGGTGTAGGTATTGGATAAGTGACGGGATCATGTGGTATTGGTTTAGAAACTGAGGGAACGTCTGGATAATTTACAGTTGCACGAGTTTTGAAGGAGAATCAGGTGACGTTTGCCAAACAAAAATAACAATCTGTGATGTGGTTGCTTGACTCACACCATATCATAGGCACTCCAAACGCCAGATGGTTTTCTTCCTTTGCCTTCCTTATCCAACCGCGCAAGTAGCAAGCGCATGTAAAACAGATGAACTGTGGTGCCCACGATTTACCACTATCCATCCACCTTCGAATAAGATTATAATTCATAAACATTCTTCAGAAATGACGTAAAATTCTTCTGATGAGTTTGTCTGTTACATATCCGCAAACGTAGAAAAGGAGATCTGGTAAATGTCTGCACCCTCTGTACGCCATTATTTCTACTGCCACAGAAAGTAAAAGAGAAATAAATGAAAGTACAGGAAACCCTCAGAATACGCAGTGTCACAAGACGCGATTTCATTAAGACGCTGTTATATTTATGTATGTACCTGATTTTACAAGACGCGATCGTTATTCTCAATAAGACGCCGATTCCGATGTTCCATCATAACGTACTTGGGAGTCACGCCCAATCATCATTCGCTATATCGTTTCATTTATGAGAGGAACGATTGGAGTAGTAAACCTGTCGAGTCAAACCACATTGTGGGTAGAGAACGTTATAATCCATGACATTTACCACGAACTCATCGTTTCACTACGACAAATGTAACTCGTTGCCAACTTTTAGAGGGGACGTCATCTGCATTGTACGGTTTCAACAAAGATTATATACACAATGGTGGTTCAATGTCACAATGTATCACATGTTCTGCGAGTCATATCTTCAGTCATTCCTTCAGAATTTCGCGGGAGGAGGGATGTATGAGAAACTGGCGCGCGGCAGGTTGTCTCGGAAGGAATCTTTTCCCCAATGGATCTCTGGGCTCTAACTATTCTACCTCATCTACAGAGATTGACTTAAAATGCACAAGATATGAAGCTAAACTCAGTGGTAATCGAAACCTAGAGAGAGTCGGCTATCAGAAGAAACAGCATTAATTTCAGCGCTTCAAAAAAGTAAGCAGTATTATTTTTACGATCCATGAAAATTTTATATCTCATTATCTTGAGGCGCGACCATATCCGCCGATTATGCTGCCTTGAGTTATTTTGTTGTGATCGTTTTTCATTTTAAGGACCCTACCGATGATGTGGGCAGATGAAACCCAAATTGTCATTGATTTAATTTTTATTACAAAGAGAGGGCCAGGTTAGCAGAATCAGCTAACCGTGCCCCATGGTCCTCCGTGGGCTCAGTATGAGTCGCGCATTAAATGTCTTGTAAAAGTTTTTTTTCCAAATCTTTAGTTGAAGCCATTCCAGTTTGTCCTGAAGACGCCCTAACGCATCAATGAGATCTATAATATTGAAACATTTTATTTGAAGAACAAAATTCTTGTTTGAAACTAATATTTTGATTAAACTGGACGCCTTAGCTAAAAAGCAAATATACATCCAAAATAAACTGCGCTTAACAACATACAATTGCTAAATTATTTCCCAAAATGCAATATCATAAAATTCCGTGCTGAATAAATCTTGAGGTGTTAAGATTAAGGAACGAAACTCAGTATTCCCCATATACTCTCAGTATATTCTCAGTATTTTTCGTAGAGTACGATTTTACAAGACGCGACGATTTCAAGAAACATAACTCCTGTTATTTGATGGCTTACTGTAAAGAGATTTCGAAATTATTTCGGTGTAAACATAAACCGTTTGCAAAGGACGGTTCCTCTGGAGTTCCAGACAGGACACTTTAACATAAAATAAAACTCTTTTTCAAAACGATGATAAAGCTTTCAGCGTAGCATGAAAAACGACTCCGAGAATAATTTTTGACGAGCGGTGTTCCATGACATATATTTTTTTGATTAAATCTTCCAAACCTGACGTGATAGAGAAAAACGGATTTCAGATTTGAAATCAGCTTGAAAAACTACGTCCATGAAATATATTTTTTTGATTAAATCTTCCAAGCCTGACGTGATAGAGAAAAACGGATTTCAGATTTGAAATCAGCTTGAAAAACTACGTTAGAAAAGGTGGATGCCATACCAGTTATCTACTGCTTGTTTATCAGTGTTATATATATTAGAAAGATTTCACTGTTTTATCCAGCTTCACGATATCGATAGAGATTGAAATTCTGACAGACCTAGGGAAGTTTTTTTATAGAACATAAATAATATTTACTTACTTATTAAAGAACCTATTAATCCTCTCTATGAAAAAAATCTCTACATTGAGCTAAATTAAAAATCCCGCGCAATCCGCCAAGAGACTTTCGATCGGCTTTTGTTCAAAAGTGCCTTCCGGGGCTTCCGGGAGGTTGTTGTGTTGTCTGGTTGTCGCGGCCGCGGTTGTTGCCCGGTGCGAAGAAGTTGGATGGCATGATCTTGTAGGCAGTGTGAATATCAGGCGGGTTCCAAGCTGGTGCGCTAGGAAACTCGCTGATACATAATGGTGCTTGAAATTGGCTGTTATTCTGAAATTTAAAATGAACTCGTTTCCCGAGACAGTGCGGTGGAAAATGCTCTCGTGTGAACGGACTGTGCTGTCAAGACGTGCGAGAGCTGAGAAGAGAGGCAAGAATTGGAAACAATTTGCTTCGATAACGTGAAGGATATGACAAGCTGAAGTCGTTATCTACCAACTGGACCACTGGAATGAACGGATGTGACCTAGAATTTCTTGTTTTTTGAAACAATACTCCGTCGAGATGGTTGCCCAAGGTACACAAATCAACGTAATGGTGGACGCAGGAAACGGTGCAATAGATTCGAACCCGAGGTCGGCTTTATTTTTAAGTGTCGCATCTGCGCTCTTCTACGGTATTTCTTCGTTCATGATAACAGTGGTTAATAAGACTGTTTTAACAACTTACGGGTTCCCATCATTTCAAGTGCTTGGATTAGGACAGATGGTGGCTACTATTGTAGTGCTTTATGCTGCAAAAAAACTTAAAATCGTTGGTTTTCCCGATCTGGGTGCTGACACATTTCCGAAAATATGGCCATTACCCTTGATATTCATAGGGAATATGGCTTTTGGTCTCGGTGGTACCAAGGAATTAAGCCTTCCAATGTTTACTGCTTTGAGAAGGTTTTCAATTTTGATGACCATGATAGCCGAGTTTTACATACTTGGTGTTCGGCCTAGTGCTTTAGTTCAGTTTTCTGTTTACGTAATGATAATTGGTGCCATAGTAGCAGCTAGTAACGATCTTGCATTTACCATGCAAGGGTATGTTTTTGTTTTGCTCAATGACTTTTTCACAGCTGCAAATGGTGTTTACATGAAAAAGAAACTCGATTCCAAAGAGCTAGGAAAATATGGATTAATGTTTTATAACTCATTGTTCATGATGCCGCCTGCCTTATTATTTGCATGGCAAACTGGTGAGCTTGATAAAGCTGCAGAGTTTACGAATTGGAATGATTTGTTATTTTTAGCTCAGTTCTTGATATCTTGTGTAATGGGTTTTATTTTATCGTACAGTGTCATAGTGTGCACTTGCTACAATTCAGCATTGACGACAACAATCATTGGATGCTTAAAAAATATTTGTGTGACTTACTTGGGAATGGTTATTGGTGGCGATTATGTGTTCTCGTGGGTGAATTTCATAGGGATTAATCTGAGTGTTATGGGAAGTTTGGTTTATACTTGGGTAACATTTCGTCGCAGAGATGCACCTAGTGTTCCCTACAAACCACTGGCCAGTGTTGTTACAACAGAGTGAAGTTTTAAAAGTGGAAATCCTCGTAATGCAGCCTCATGATGCCTTCTAGTCCAAAGAGAATCTGCCATTCAGGAAGTGAATACATCCTTGATATATAGTGTTTCAATGTGCCATTCAAAATTCGAGAGTAGTGATTCTTATTCTAAAGATGAGTGTGTTCTGCAAAGTAAATGAATAGCTTCGTCACCTTGAAGGCAACACTTGAAGCAGAAAATACAATTTAGAACTATATTTACGTTAAGTTCTCTTCTTTTCGAGGAATATTCTTTGGAGCATGATTTTTTAACGAGGAAATGAATGCCTCTACATTTCCCATACGTAAGTAATTAAGTACTAGCAAAGTGTATGCCAAATGAAGCATCATTTAATGCTAACTGGCTGGCGTTGTCACGCAGCATGTCAACTATTGATGTTATGAAGCATTAAATTATGCTTTTCCTAGTACACATTGGTGTTATGTTGAGATGTACTCAACCATGGGAAATCTCTCTCTGGGAATATAAATGTCATTATTATTTATCAAAAGTGAAAAATCTCAATTTCTGTGCTGTGAAATTTCAAGCTTGCCAAATTGCTCTTATTTTTCGTTGTTGTCGCTCTATTTATAAGCAGGAATTCTCCCTCTCCCACCAGAAATTAAAAGAAAAAGGGTAATAGGTAGCCACTTACATCCCATTGAAATTCTAGAGGTTTAATGTGTTACTTGCCTTCTCATTTCAATGTTATTTTAGGTTTTCAAATCCAATCTGCCCTGCTATGAAATGAGTACATACATCTAATTTCCCAATTTCGTGTATATTGCCCTCTAATCTGCAATCATTAAATTTCAAGGGTATCTCTAGTCATTGTGTGTATTTCTTACAACAAAATGCAAACATTAGAATGCCAAATTTCCATAGTATATAATTTTACTGCTAATGGAGGCGAAATGATTTCATTAACAGTATATTCAGTCACATGCTACATTTGTTATTTCCACTCAAGACTGCGGAAATCGGTGCTTCAGGATTTACTTACTGGGAACAGTTTAGACTCAAGTCTAAAATCCTAAGTCCTTCATGTCAAAGAAAGAAAATAATTGAAGTTTTGTTTGTAAATAGATGCCTATGAAATTTAAAAAGTATCTTTTTATCTAGAACAAATATATATTGCTTCTAATCTATGAATTCAGAGTGGGTATTCGAATTGTAGTATTATAGATGATTGCTTAGACTGCGTGGAGTTCCTTCAGATAATCCATCGCTATGCCTACCTACGCCTTGATTTGAAGAAGGCTTAATATATTGAAACTGTGATTTTTTAGAATTGGTTTCAATTGACATGCTGTATTCCACTTTTTTTAGTTGTTAGTTGTAGTTAACTGCCGTCGTATGTCAACTGGCTTGTGTTTTCCGGGCTTTGGTGTGTGAACAACTCTCCCAAAATAGTAGTTTGGTTAATTTCATTTTGTTATCAACCTAACTCCGGCATTGAAATTCAGGTTACGTACATGTTACATGTAATTTTGGCTATGGGAGAAACCTATTCATGAGATACCTCAACACTATTATGAGATGATAATCCAATGAAACTAAAGTGAAACCTATATTTCAATTTCTGGATTCCCTGAGCATGGTAATTGGTTGCTTAACCTAGTTTTCACTGTGAGCCATGTTACATGATATACTGACTTATAACTTGATGAGTTTTTAAACCTGCTGGGTAATAACCAAAGATGAATTAACCTAATTTTTAAATTGTAAAAATACACTTTGGGTACATTATAAAATATTCCCTTTCTCAATTTTATTTATTAATATGGAGAGAAATTCTATACCTTTCATCTAAATCACTTGTCAGCATTAAAATTTGCTAAATCTTTTGATTTTAATAAGAGGTAAAACTCATTTTTTCACTTGAATTATCTTTCCTCACATAAAAGATTAAAAAATATACAAATATTTAAATTGGGACTGTTAAAAAAATTATTGCAGATATATTTAAAAGTTAAGTTAATCCTCCACAGTCAGAGAAAACTTCATCTTACAGTATTTGTGTACCAAGAGCAAGAAAGGAATGCAGATTAATGACTCATTATAAAGACAAATCTATTTTTTTACATTCACACTTAAAATTTATCAGCAGAGATGGTAGTTTTAACAATCAAGTTTAAATGCTTGTACTTGTTAATCACACTCTTGACAGATTTTTGGAATTCGCGAGTCATTAACAGTTTAAATTTGGCAACCATGCCTTCAGTTTTTTCCCACCATGGAATATGTTTATAGCACAAGAGATATAGTATGGGCTTACTTGCCAATGATGAATGCAGTGGATCAACAAGGCTCTTTGGCCAATATGTACTTTTGTCTGGTGGTTCCACTGTATTCCTCTCATTGTCAGTCATTCTTGTCCTTGTGGTGTTATTTTGAAATACAGCTGATTGTACAGTTAATATTTATGGCCCTTCAGAAAATGTGGGAAACAGCGTAGTGTCAGCTATGCATGTGCTTGGATAAGTTAGATAGGATGCATAGGCTCGGTGGAATTACCAACAATATTAACTTTTTCATCTGCCATTTGTGCTAGTTTGTCTTCATTCACATTATTATGTACGTTTTAGTTAATTACAGTTGTGGCCTGTGAAAAAGTTATTTGTATAATAAGAATGAAATTAACATTTAATTTTTTTATCAAAATTCAGAAAGTCTGGCAGTCAGTCATTTTAATGATACTCTTGTCCCTTCATTACTGTCTTCCCATGAGAGTACTCATTAAATATGCTATTTTAAATATTTTACATGATGCATGTGGTACCAAAGATTAGCTGTATGACTAACTTATGTCAGGCACGTCAAAAATTTTATTGCTTTCAAGGAATGTAAAACTAAGTATTTACCTCACATTGTTTTGATGTTGGGAATTGCTTACTTGATGTGTCTTGGATAACATGAGAGTATGAAAGACCACGTGTGTATAGTGGCTTTGTTAGTTTGTCATGTTGACAGTTAATAGTTGCTTACTAAGAGTTTTTCTTCTATTTAAATGTCAAAGCTGTTACCGAGTATTCATCAGTCTTTTAAGAGCTACATTGTTGTATGTTTGGGCTCTTTGAAAAAGTTATTTTTATTATAATATTAGAGCAGCCTATGATGACAATATTTTGGTATGTATATATGTACTCATTTAATTTCTCATTAGTACCTTCTTTTATTGCATTGTCTCATTCAATACATCCTCAAAATATGCAGTTTGTAATGGAATATTTTATTTTTAATCCTACATTTTATGTCTTACAATGATGCAGTTTTTATTATGTTATCATACAAAATAAAAAGGTGCTAACATTATTTACATTCCATTTTTTAATGCACAACCAAGAAGATTTTCAGAATTTCTAAAATGCTTAGTGATTTTTGTCTTTCCTCTTCAATGTACCAAAGTATGTGATGTTTCCTGTGATGAATAAATAGAACATTCAGTCGAAAATTTTCTATGTAAGTATTGTTTCCCTTTCTTGGCAGTGACTTAATTTCCCATTATTGCTTCTCTGAGAGTTTCGAGAAGTGTCACTTGGAAATAATAATAAATGTAAACAGTCACATTCATGCAGAACTATATCCTTTTATCTGTATTTCAGGAGGTTTTTCTGATGATGTCATGACATTAGTATTTTTGACCATAAATTTTTTTCAGTTGTCAAAACTTTCTCGGGAATTTTTTTCATGTTTAGTAAAATAATATTTACTTCATTTTTCAAGAAGATTTTGGCAATGGCTACTTTCAATAATATGTACACTGCATAACCAATACAGTATCTTTTTTCTAGCATTTTCAAAAAAGGGTAATAATAAGTTATGTGGCTGTAGAAGTTGTAGCTATATACGCCCTTGACTTATTCTCTAGCTCGGCAGTAAATACACATATGTAAGAGGGGACGTAGAATCATATGTAGAAGCTTAGGTGGGACTCCGTAACAAGTTCTTTTGCTTTTCCATACGAGGATTTTTCCCATTGCTTCAATCAGTTAAAATTCATGTAACACTCGGTCTTCGATTGCCAGAAAACACTACTCATGATGCGGCATTGATTTAATCTAATATTGATCATTAAATGGGTCAGAATATTTTTTAAGTCCTCTCCCAACGCATTCTACTGTGAGCATCCTGAATGTCTCACTGTACAGTGAACTGCATAGTGGTTAGTTTTTTATTACGAACGCCAGGCTTAGGATGGCCTTTTGCCAATAGTGATGAGCTAAAACTTGTTCAAGGTGAGTCGTGGAGGTAACGCGTAATCCTATGCAGTCATCGAAGTTGACGTCGGAAGTAGGTATGCGTCACAATAATTCGCAAGAGCCTGATGCGTGGAAAAGCGGCTTCCCGACCTTTTCGGCGGCACATAACTTTTATAATTATATGATTATTCGTGTAGAGTCCGTTCAAGATATAAGCGCAGTTGACAGAAATGCAACTAATCAGTAAGCACGTCCAATACCGTTTGGAGAAGGGAAATACGTGGCCGAAGAATCCATTACGGTGACCTTTGTTTAAATCATACGATCGTGAAAAGGTTGTTGTTTACTTTTAATTTCATTCTAAGACACACCAGTACATTTCAACTGCGCTTTGGACGAACTTTAACTAACGTATCAAAGTTCTGTCTGATATTTCTCGTAATATTGCAATCGAGATGGACACTCGTTCCATGGTGCGATGAAATCTTTCCCGCGCCCGAAGTGGAAATGAATACCCATTAGATAATGAGTGCGTTGCACCCAGAGTGTAACCTGTTTCATTACTTGCCAGATAATGCGTTGTATGCTATCTCTTTGGCTGCTTCCCGGGTTGTCGGAACATTTTTCTCTTGACGCTGATTGTTAATTTGGTTCTTTTTTGCTGTTTTTTGTATCTCTGACTGCGGCACCTCATATTTTGAAGTTTCATCAAAACATTAGCTCAAAAACAAGAAAATTAAAATATTCCTACCACCAGAGACGTATTGAGTCCTACGCCACGTTACGCAACCCCGCAGTGAAGGCATCGCGTAATATTAATTTGCAAAAAAATTCGACCTCAAAAAATGTTAACATGCTTACAATCAATAAATTATTTAACTGGTCTATTTTGCCATGAGTATTTTTTCAATAATTATTTTTTCCTTGAAATCCCTGGCATGTAAAGATGATGAAGTAAAAAAGATGGCAACATTCCAAAGCATAAATGGTGCGCTACTACCAGTTACTAGTGCCACAAAGAGAGACTGGACTCGGCTACTCCGCGGACGCTTCTGCGATACCAGTGAGAGACCAATGAATAAAACTGGATCCGATCCCTGAAGTCAGGGCATCAGCGCACCTGGCCTGCGCGGTATGACTTGAATTCAAGGCATCAGGACAGTACGTCAAGTGCTCGGAAGGATACCACATAGTGCCACACGTGCGACAAAATAAATGAAAACCAGATACCCATGACTGGTTTCGTAGTCCGAAGTCTCCTGATTAGTCTGCTACAAGCATATCGTCATCATATGCGTACATTCCATCTGCGCCAATTTTATGCAGGGAGGAAAATTAGAACAGTGATAACGCGTAAATATACGATCATCCGCAGAAAAATGTATCAAAGAAGAAAATTACCGTGGCTGGGACTTAAATCAGGATGTTCCCCTTTTAATGGATAAAGAGACCCAGCCTTGAATTGTTACGTTGTTATTATTAGGTTAGGTAATATAGAGGTTAAGGAAGGTTTCAATGGAGGAACGGCAAAAGAAATAGGTTCCTGCAATATCTTATCTCCTAACAGTTCATCTCAGCATACGTCCTACCTGTTTTCAATCTGTCCATAAAACCTACTCTTTTCCTTCCCCGCCCCTCTATCACAGCCTTCTGCAACCCTTCGACCCTCATTACCTGTTCCATACACCTACTCTGTCTTCTCCTAATCTCCTCCAGAAGTTTCCTCTCCTCCTCCACCGTATATCAAGCAGTTCCTCGTTCGTCTCCCTTTCCGACCACCGCACTTTCTCCATTCTTCTCTACACCCACATCTCAAAAGCCTACAGCCTGTTCTCGTCCTCTTTTTCTCAGAGTCCAGGTCTCTGCACATTACAAATTACGCTTCTTATTAAACTCTCGTCAAATCTTATGCAGAATCACCTAGTTTTCCTAATTATTACATTCTTTCTTCATGTTTAACGGCGAGTTTGCCTTGATTGGGAGCTGGGAAAAACGGAGAGGCCGAGAGTGTGGTTAACTTTACTACCTACCAGCAAGCAAAGCAGGAGGAGCGCGCAACAGTCATATAGTCGGGATTTCATGCCAGAAAAATGAAAGCGCCATCCAGTAAAATGGTTATCTCAGTTATAAAATGGCAGTTATATCTCACTTTCCCCCCGCTATACACCAAAGGGATGAAGTTCCCCGTGGAAAAATCATTTGATGTGACCTGAATTCAGACCCGGATCTCCCTGATGCCGGCCAGGAGTATTAGCCTGCTAGTTAGTTGTACCTGCTACCGAGCTACATATCGAACTTCAAGGCGAATTTCGGCGGATGTTTAGGCGAAAGAAATGACATTCGGCTTGAACTAAAGTAACTCGGTGGCGTAAGCGGCTGACACACCTGACTGGTTATTGGGAGCGCCGGATTCGAATACCGGTCAAATCAAATGATTTTATCATATTGAATTCCATCCCTCGGATGTATATCTTTGCACCCGTACTGAGTTCTTGTAGATTTGGCAGTGATATTAGTTCACCACGCTCTCTTTAATGATCCTTACGTAAACCTAACGCATTCCCAATATAAAATAGGTTAAACCTGTTAAATATGTCATATTTTGTCTCCATTCATTCCGACCAAGATGGCAATTCTCCTCCCATCCTCCCCCACACTTACCCAACATTCTGCCCTCACTCTCTCACCCTTATCAACAAGTCGCTACCCTTCAGCAAGACCTCCAGCAGGGTCTCCACCGATAGGGAAAAGCGGAGATTTCAAGTGCGGGAATTATGTAGTTCATCGGGAATGTTATCGTTACCATCCGCGTTTAAAATTTGACGAAATAACAAAATATATGTATCGCATCACGCATTTATCGTGGGGGAGGAGTGCACAAATCCTAGTGCGTGTATTTATATTTTTTTTTTAATATAAGAGCAGTTTGTTTTTGTACTGGATACAGTGGCTTAAAAAAAAGGAATTCACTATCTCGAAGTTGACCAGAGCTTTAACATTAAATCACCCACCACCGAGTTCCAATCCCCTATTACTACTAAGTGCTTACTCCCAGGTATGATTTCCAATACCAATCATTTCCTCCAGCTCGTATACATCATGTACATCTTCCCCTCTTGGATAAGAGGTAGGCATATATAGCCCTGGATTATGAATAAATTCGTTGTATCTGCCTTTAGCTTAACGAGTATCATCGTATCACTCACCTGATTTGAAAATACTATTTTTCAAACTGTTTCCTGCTCGTTACGAATGCAACCCCGTGCTGGCTTTCATTCCCTCCGCTATATATCACTCTATAGCCATCGCTCCAGTAGTCCCCGCTATCTTTCCATCTTACTTCTCCCAGGACCATGATGTCTACACCCACCTCCATCTCTTGCATTATATTCTCAACTTGCCAGCCATTAGCATAGTCCTAACATTCCATGTGCCTATTCATATTGTTGCGTTCCTCTTCTGTATCTTCTTTTCTTCTGCTGCTGCACTGTCATCTACTTCCGAGTAAGGATTTCGTGCGATGATGAACACAGGGGCCTTTCTCCCACCCTGCCAGTCACAACACCCGGCCCAGAGGGCAGAGTCCCGTAGTTGCCAACATTAATTTTCATATAAGAACTGCCCATGATTTCAAGGTTTTTTATTTCACCATAACCAAGTTGTAGTCATTGGGAAGAGCAACAGTAATGCAGCGAAATAAAAATCATGTAACTCTTAGGTACTTTAAAAATTAAAAAAGTAAGTTTGCAAATGAAGTTTTCATGTTTCTTATATTTTGAGGCTTTAAAGGCATACATAATCAAAACTTTTGATTTTAGGGCTTTACTGCATTAGCTTACGAGTCCAGGTAAGGCAAACTTCCATGAACGTTGCACGCAGTCTCGTGCATAGAAGTGTACAACACCAACGCTGCGGATATTAACTACGTAAAAACATTTTGACGTACTAGAATTCGTACCTAGATCGCCCAATACAGGTGAGGTGCGTTAATCAATGATTCTACCGAACTCTTGATCAGCCAGTGTGTCAAAATCCGACCGCAATAGCGAGATTCGGCTTCGAATCCCGGTCAAGCCAAAGTACCATTTCATAGTGACTGTCCCAACAGTGGCGTTGACCAAAAATGACTATCAATACCGACTGTTATTTATAATAGTGACACTGCATCCCAAGTAGCATCAGCTGCTACTTCATCATCAAAAGATGATGGAAGTGATTTAAACTTATTAGTGTCTTCATTAAATCTGGGATTAAAGGAACGAATGTATTCGGTATCAGCGCCGGAAATAATATTTATGCATTATTTTCGCCTTTCGCTTGGATTTCTTACTTTCCATCGCGAGATGTTTGCTAATTCAATTCCCAGAATTGCAATATATATCTCTAGTTCACACGAAGTGAACACAATCCATGAAAAAAATTGATACTTGAGCAGAACGTAAGCATTGCATGAGAACAAAATTCATCCTGCAGTGCAGAATGAGTCTAAAATTTACGTCGATTAATTTAAGATTGCTTATGCAGAAATTTATCTCTAAAAAGAATCCCAAAACTTCTTGATGCTTGGAATCACATGGGGGTGTGTTTCTCGTGAATAACCGCTTGTATATTCGTGAGGGAGATAAAATTTGAGATAAGAAATCGCCGCAAGGTAAAGCAGATATAGTATGTCGCAGTTGGGTGTGGATATAACGATGCAAGCGAGATTGTGATAGTGAGGCGGTGTAATAAGGCAAATTGCTTTTACAATTAGAGGGAAATATTCCTGTATTCGTCCTTCATATGTCATTGAGGAAAGTGAACACGTAAGGCATGAAGAGCAGCTTCCATTCCTGAATCATTGCGTAGTGTTAGCTCGTTGAGATGAAATTGTTTGTTTGAAAGGAAATAATGAAAATTTATGCAAATTGTGTAAAGTACCATTTAAAACTGAAATATTTTGTTATGTTTCTTTGCACGAAATTCTTGTTTACCCCCACACAGGTTTATAACATTTGGGGTAACCTAAAGCTTCCCAATTTTTAGTTAAATTGAATGTACTTTGTACTTAAGAAGGAATCAATAATCTATCTTTTTCGAACACTGCTTTCTGAAACGGCGAATTCGGCTTGCGAATTCGTTTGAATATCGTTTAAACTGCCCTCGAAAAGGGCCTACTGATTCCATAGTTACTCAGCTGTCGAGTCACGGAATAGACTTGCAGAGACCTTTGGAAATAGAAATCCGTTTGCACATGTGTGTACTGAAATGTGTACAAGATTACGCGAAATCACTTTGTGGCCAGATATAACTTAGCCGTCAAGTTGAGTGAAAATAGAAATTTTCAGCTGCCATATCGGGAAAAGATCTGAAATCCTACTCAATACCAGCTGTCACAATACGTAAGGCCCTCTAGGTCAGGTGACGTTCACGAATTTAAGAGACATTCAGGGAGCCAAAACTTTCACTTTCGTGCTCACATGTTTTGGAACATGCATCTAAAAGAAAACATGCACACTTCAGCTAACGTGGGTAGAATTTCATTTAAGGGATTGCGGACATATATTGCGTGTGGCAATAAACCTGAATGTTGGATTTCATAGGGCAGTCTTCACTTTGTAGTACGATATCGTTCCTTCTGGCCATGGGTGACATCGTAAACGAAAATGCAGAAATACGATAAGATAAACTGAGAGAATGGTATTTTTTTTACTAATATTTCTCCAACGTTTAACGGTAGGTGCGTCATTCCACAGACGAAAAATCTTTCGCCTTGACCGACACACGAACCCGGTTCCCTCGATATCGCGCCGAGTACTTAAGCTAGTTACCAGTTAGCCAGCAACTTGCCCATTCAAACCTCTCAAAAATCTTCAATGGAAGGACGCCCCGGTAGCCTAACTAGCCAAAGTACTGGGAGTGATATCAAGGGATCCGGGTTCAAATCCCGGTAAAAGCGAATGATTTTTCCCCCTAGGAATTCCGCACTTATGTGCACATGGTCTGAATTAATCAAATACTCACCACCTAACATCTTAATAACTCCATACTCCGCGACTCCGTAAAGGTACTACAGGGACATATTCTGATAGAGCCAACGTACTACGTTCACAGAAATAAGATTTAGGAAATAGACTGCGGAACCGATATATTTACCATGACATTTTTTCCACGTACATTAAGGGATCATAATAGTTGCGATAGATGATCATATAAAACTCCCATCCTGCATGTCCGGCATTATTTTGTTCACTGCATGAAGTAGTATCTCGTAGCATTCATAAATTAATAGTATTAGTATTATAAACCACTAGATGTCTATTTAGCAGCATACTGCATGTTCATTTACGTAGCACTCTCCCAGTTTCTAGTTTGAATGCGCACTGTTCTCCTGATTGCTTTTTGGCCTGCGCCTAGCGGCCGGGGAAACCTGCGACGTCGTGATTTGAACTGGGACGAGTGCTGCATGCCTGATGTGGAATCACCCCGTGCCACACACCCTAGTGGTGGCTTGCGCGGTACTTCGTAGATGTAGATGAAAGGTAATGCGGGTGACTCCGTAAAGGTAATGTCTTCAAAATTCGCTTAACGGTAGAATTCATTCACTTCAATTAAGTTTATTATTCATTATTTCATTAGAATTTTTTTAAAGAATGCTGCATTTTAGCTGAGAACGCGGACTTTCTCTATTTTATTCTCAAGAATTTCCTTCAGTAATTTCCCTTCTCTATCAAGTCTAACACGTTTTCGTTCACCTTGTCTCCAATTCCACATTTCATCCATCCTCCTCATCGACTTCAATGTGTTTGCAATCATGACGCGACAAAATTAAGTATGTCTACGAACAAATAAACGGAATGAGAAGTTTTCATGGTCTTCTAACGGGTGTGGTGATCAGCATATTGAACGATTAGATTTAAAAGCCGACTCTATCATGCCATCATGTGAGTACCGAATCAAGCATGAAATCTACTGACTATCATGTAAATGAAGAGGCGGGATGAGCTATGACCACTGACAATGATCACCGTTTTGGTGCGAAGAACCAAATAAAATATACAATATTGTAATGAATTTTATATGCTGTTCATGAACTAGATCATTTACATGAATATGATACCCTGCAAGCCATCTCAAGGGTGTGTGGTAGGGGGTGAGTCATCACCAACATGCACTACACTATACCCTTATAAAGTTAATGCAACAACTATTATGCACTAGTAAAAACCTGGTAATACCTTTCAGGTTGTGAAATTTTACCACAGTCCACTGCACGATAGGTATGCTACTAAATAGAAACTCGGTGTATTTATCTTTAATTATTAAAATACCTAAGTGTATTTTGCAACCACATATATGCACGGGGATATAGAAGTTAAACAGGTAACATGCAAAACTTTAGTACTAAGTAGCAGGTTAAGGAACAAGTATTAGGAAGAA
Organism: Pyrrhosoma nymphula; assembly: GCA_963573305.1. Taxonomy (NCBI): domain Eukaryota; kingdom Metazoa; phylum Arthropoda; class Insecta; order Odonata; family Coenagrionidae; genus Pyrrhosoma; species Pyrrhosoma nymphula. Next base: position 81,442,922 of record OY754334.1, on the reverse strand, counting down.
AATCAACTAATTAGATACACTACCTATCGGCAAACCTAGTTAGAAGCCTCACTGGTAGCCATTACGGTATCTTATGGTTCGCAGGAAAAATGAAAATTTTAACCGGTGTGTTCTGTAATCTTATTTCCCTAATGTTATTACCATTATCTAATCTACCGTAATGTTTCCGGTTTCGTAAAATATTATTTACGTCATCAGAAAATAAATCGGCTTGGAACTTACACAAAAGTTTGTAGAAATTGAGGATATCAATTTTTTTCGAATTCTTGATTGCGCAATGATTTTTACATACCAATAACAGTAACTGAGATATTTTTTATTGTAGTCGATATTTATTGCCAAACGAGACTAGGTATCAGGTTGAGTTATCGCTACTGGGACACAGACGCGAACACTGTACGCTTATTAAAAAAAGAGTGTGGGTGTTAAAGTCTCGAATACGCAGGTATATTTCATGAATTACAGAGGAGTTCAGTCATGAAAAATGAAGTTATTACGTTATTAATATAAAAGTGTTATTTCTTACTTCTCGCAAACGGCCTCAATTTAAAAATCAAATATGAATATGGTCTTCATCGTGGCTAGGGAAAAATTTCGCTCCAACCATCACAATCGAAGAAGGACGTCTACTGCGCCGAGGAAAACCCAATTGGTCGGTCCCTAGTAAACCAATTCAACTCGATTATCCAATTGGGGGAAGAGTGAGAGATGGGGAGGTCGTTGTTGACCCCTGCCACAAACTACAGTGGCAGGGCACACTGGTGGAAGCCTGGTATTTATTCACTCAAGGGGTGCTCAGGCAATTCAATGAAATGAAGTGTATTTTTAACGCCTTAGACTTAGAAGCCTCTTCAGTCGTGGGGAGGCGGGTGGCCAAGTCAAGGCACCCGAAGGTGACGAACCCCTGTAAATCCTTCCGAGATCAAGAACTCGCGCCACGTCAAGGCATAGGGCGCTTAGATCATCAGCAGCCAGCAGTGTGCTAGGATGGGCTTTGGAGCTGGAGCTACCCGGAACTCCAAACTTTTGCCGGTGCCGGAGATCTAATATGAATAATTTTCCCGCTTCGGCACCGACCAAAGATTTTTTCCAAACCTAGTCAACGATGTGAATATATTTGTCACACTATAATTAGATTACATTCACTCCCGTTAACATTTCATGTGCTGAGGATTTCTGAATTACTCATGAATACTTTCAATGGTGTAATTATATTTTATGAAAAACCAAAACGTGGGTGTTAATTCCTCAGTTTCTTCCAACTAAGTATTGTTTTTTTGTCCAAATTCTTGGAATTATTAAACAAACGAATGCAAGATGGTAAACACAGGGAACGAATTTTGAATTTTATTAACGTAATGGTGTACGAGTTCCGTTTTTGCGGAATTGTGATATAGTGAAAGAAAGAATCACTTGGTAATTTTACAAAATTTTTTAATGCAACTGACCAATGCCGATGTTTAAACATCACCATCAGAGGTCAAACACAGGTTCAAGTACGGTTGGCGTCTTAATTTTAAGGACGGGATATGGGGGATGGTTTACAGGGGAAGGATCTTGGGGCGGGGGAGAGTCTTAGGTCGGTTACTCAACAAAAGGACATCATACCCGAGGGAAAGATAAAAACAATGTCAAAGATTAAAAAGATAAGGTGATAGTGCCAGTTAAAAAAAGGGGAAAATTTTTCCGGGGCAAATGCATTTAAAAATGTATAGCTACATTTGAAAGCTGAAACAATTTCAAAATTTTATAAAAAAATCTAGCGTAACACCTTTGTTATAAAAATGTAAAATAGAAGGATTAAAATCAGGTGAGTACTTAGAATATGGTTAGCGCTAGAAGAAGAATTTATCAGTATATGTGCGTAAGAAAATGGTCAGTTGTGTTAAAACAGCGTTCAAAATTACCGACTGATTCATTCTTTACCTTTGCATTTAAAATGAAACCCCTGTAAAATCTATCGTGAAAAAATCGAGATAAAAATCATTAACTGGAGCGAAAAGTTTGACCGGAGCGGAGCTGGAGCTAAGAAATAAAACGGAACTGGAACCACTCACGAGGACCTCGACTCCAAAGCCCTGGTGCCAGGCACATCAATCTTTGCTGAAAACCTTCAGGACCCATCTTTGGGGGTGGCCTTAAGCTAAGAGGCTGATTTTAACCTTCATCAAAAAGCCAACAAGTAATTTCACCATTGTTGCGTCACGCTTCATAGACAGGCCGACAACTCAAGTACCAAAGAGAGAATTAAGTGCGGTTGCCGGGAGAGGAGAGCGACGCTCTGAGGACAAAAATTGAGGAAAAAACAGGCCAAGATACTTTTTTGAGATTTTTTTCATTCGGCATTCGCGTTAAGGTTACTGACCTCATATTAAACCAGCACAAGTCTAATGGTTTATTCCGAATTTTTGACATGGGTCCTTCCATATCAAATCAACCATTCTGGAAAATTTACCGATTTATATTTTCTTGAAATTTGGTACATTTACTCTACACATGGTAACATACAAAAGTATTGTCATTTCAGAAATTTTCGCACGCCCATTCTTGAGCTACTCGCCGTTAAAATGTAAACAAATGGCGCAAAATTCATTAGCAGAGTGTAATATAAAGGAAAATATCTTCGACTATCAGTAATTAAGATATGCTATTGACATGAGTCTCACCTTAAAGGTCTTGTAATGGCATTTATTTCATAATTAACAAAATATGATTCCGAAAAAACTCAAATGTTATTTATCAAATAATTTGTTATGAACATTTTCAAAATTCGATTTTCTTAAATATATGTTTTACATGCATCTTTTACCTAGCTTTTCTGTAAGTATATTATCATTTAGGATAACAATAGGATAAACTTAAAAATATATTTAATACAAGATCCTATCATCAGGGTATATGCTATTGCTTGGTACTTACCATCCAGGAAACATTGCAGTTCTAAATTCTACTTTCCATCGCGCACAAATGAGCTACCTACAGATAGAGGATATACTGATTTAGATATATATATATAGATTTGCAACCATTATCTGCTGAAACCACCGGACTCTGCACGAACCTTCTACACGCAGCGGAAAATGACCACGAGTGCTGCCAAAGAAGATTATTATTAAGGTAATCAATCAGGTAAGGTAGGTTCAAACACTAGTGAGTAAAAATCCTCAAGATTTTCACATAAACAGGGCCCTACCTATCTACACAATTTCTTTCTCCATCTCATCATACGTCCTACCCCTTTCCATCACGTACATAAAACCTACTATCTGTTTTCCTTCCCCGCTTCTATCATGGCCTAAAACAATCTATCACCTCTCATTACTCCTTCCAACCATCTACTCTGCCTCCTCTTAATTTGCTCCTGAAGTTTCCTTTCTTCACCGACCATACAAAGCATTTCCTCTTTTGTCTTCCTTTCCGTCCACCGCAATTCCATCATTCTCCCCCTAACTAACATCTCAAACGCTTGCAGGCTATTCTCTTCGTTTCTGCACCATACAACGCTACACTCCATATTAAACTTTCACCAGCCTTTCTTTATACCATTACCCTTTATGTCATTATCATCTCTCTTCTATTACTGAACGCTTCTTTCGATTGTGTTCTTCTCCTCCTAATGCCTTTGCTCCTTTTCCCATTTTCTTTCAACGTAAGTACTACCCAAGTAATTAAATTGACCTATTTGCTCAAGTTTGTGACTAGCCTCGCTTTCATTGCCCTAGAAAATCTCTCAACTTTAGTTTTCTTATGATTTACCTCCATTCCGTATTTCCCGCACTGATATTCTAATTCATCAGAGAATATTTGTACAGGAAGAATTTTACGCGAGGCGAGTAATAAGTGATGCGCTGGACAAGGTTTATATTCATTTCTAAAAACCCTTAAACAGCACACAATATCAGTTCAATTTCGAGTCATGCTAGACATGGTTTTGGCGAAGGTACCTTTTGGTGATACTTAGGAAGACGAACGAAGAGTTGAGGGGAAATGGAATTTGGTGGGGGAGATTCGTAGGACGCAGAAAAATTTACAGGAAGGCGTGATGAGGGGTAACAAGATGTTGAAGAGGGTTGAAGGCTTAATACTCAACATAACTGGTACATATTATATGAAACACAATCCAAATTTTTCCACAGAATTTTTTAAATGCTACCATGCGTTTCAACTCACAGTGTAATCCTCAGGTCCTTCAGGTACAGAGTTGAAACGGGTAATAACATTAAAAATCCTGTGGATAAGTGTGAATTGCCTGATTTGATATGGATTCCTTTCACCACAAGAAGACAGATTCTGTTGAAGATTACTGGTACATTGTACCATGTTTTCATACTTTTTTTAAATAAACACCAAATAGGGTGAAATTAGCGGTGAAAAAATCATTTGACTTCACGTCTTGACTAATTGCCCATTAGATGTGTTAGCCAGTGTAACTGACGATAGACAGTGTATCTGGTTAATACACCTGGCCGACGATTGGGGAATCCGGGTTCGAATCCCAGTCAAGTAAAATTATTTTTTCATGGCTAATTTCACCATATTTGATGCGCCCGTGAGCGTGACTGCGTAACATATCATTTTTACATTTCGAAGTGATTGGAATTTTTTAAAACGTTTGTTTAGATAATTTATCTTTAGTTCATGCAAAAAAGGCTATTTTCCACACCATAGTAGACTAGCAACGACACCGCTTCCTCACCAGTAAAAGTTCATTGATCTTGTGAAACATTCCAAGAAGGCTCAAATTAAATTAGATTCCACACTCAATACCAATCTACTACACGAAATTCCTTTTCCCCTCCACTCTTCGTTCGTCTTCCTAACTATCACCAAAAGGTACCTTCGCCAAAACCATGTCTAACATGACTTGAAATTGAACTGATATTGTGTGCTGTTTAAGGGTTTTTAGAAATGAATATAAACCTTGTCCAGCGCATCACTTATTACTCGCCTCGCGTAAAATTCTTCCTGTACAAATATTCTCTGACGCATTAGAAAATCAGTGCGGGAAATACGGAATGGAGGTAAATCATAAGAAAACTCAAGTTGAGAGATTTTCTAGGGCAATGAAAGCGAGGCTAGTCACAAACTGCAGCAAATAGGGCAATTTAATTACTTGGGTAGTACTTGCGTTGAAAGAAAATGGGAAAAGGAGCAAAGGCATTAGGAGGAGAAGAACACAATCGAAAGAAGCTTTCAGTAATAGAAGAGAGATGATAATGACATAAAGGGTGATGTGGCTGGAGCGGTAATCGTGGGTCATTGAGTGCATTTTTAAATATTTTTTTACATACGCCGAAAAACATTCTAGAACTACATTTCATAAGTTCATCTGTTTATGGGGTAGAATTCAGACTAATATCCCAGCGCTCCCTATTCTACCGTATCCCAAAAACTCCCTAACCTCGCAGTAACCCTCCCTTGACCTCTTATCCACACCCTCCGTTTTCAAATCAGTCCTAAGAAAACATATTTCCGAGTTGACTCCCTCTATCCTATCTCCTTGTCCATAAATCCCAAGCTTTCTTTCCTACGTTTTATTTCTATTTTTCTGTTATTTTTATTACATTTTTAGGGTATATTTAGTTAAAATTCTATTTATTTGTTTGCTTGTCGACCAATATAATAAGCCTTCGTGCCGTTTTTAGGGACATTTCAAATAAATAAATAAAACTCAACACATAGGCAGTAATGGAAATGATTCAAGAATTATATTTTAATTTTTTCCTTAATCAAGCATGTTAAATGACTAGAGTTTTAGACTTCGCATTCGAAATTTAGACGAAATTATATTTAAATACGTTCATTTCTTCGAATATTGGACTTGGCGTGACACATTGGTATTTGTGAGCAGAAACTGCAATAATAAGAAATGTATTTTTTCGCGTTTAGAAGAAAATCTGTTTATATTTAATCGAATCATTGCGAAATGTATGTCACGTGCCACAAGGATACGCGTTGAAATAGCATTGAATTGCCAAAATACTCAATCGGTATTATAGTTTTTTTTCTCTTTTATCTATAGCTATCACAAAATGAGAAAACGCACACAAAGTTTCACGCAAAACTGCACATGAGCTAAAATCACTTCAACGACCTTAAAAAGCTAAAGCGCACCCTTCGATGTTTCGTACTTTTCGACTTTATTGTGTGGCGTTGAGGTCTGGGGCCCTGGAGGCGATGGAGAAGAAGATTCAAACCTTTGAAATATGGCTCTACATACGCATTTTAAGGATCTCTTTAGTGGATATGTGACAGATGAAAAGCCTTGAAAGTTTCACTCAAATCTGTACATAAACAAAAATCGCTCCAACCACCTTAACCCTTGAGTACGGTCGCCTGGTTGTTTCACACCCGGAGGAATTTAAAAATGCCATAATTTTCACTTCGTCCACATAATAAAATCCATATATCTAGTAGTTGTGTTCATGGGCATTTATAGTACATAAAATGAAATCTAAGGCCGATTCATTTTTTTTCTTTTTTGAGTTTTTGAGCCTTGAGGGGCCTTTTGAAACAGACTTCACCCCATCCGCTGTTGTGAAGCGTTTATTAAACCATTTTCAAGATGCTGGATTTAACATAAAGATGGATAGCTGGTGCTTACGATGTAATTTGGCACAAGAATTATTTGCAATATAAACAACTACAGTTAGGACGATCAGAAAAAAATACATGAGAAATTCCACCAACACATTGAAATCCAATAGGGAGAGATTAAAGTCAGTTATATTATGTTGTAAAATAAACTACAATTAAGTTCCAGGTGCAGAATAAAGCATTGCGTTCGGTTACTCTCCACAATTCATCACAATGGCAACATGTCAAAGTGTATGTATCACGTATTTGTATCAAACACTTAAAAATTATGCCATATATTTAAGACAATTAATAACATTACATAGTAAGAAAATTGTTGAATTTTCGAGTATTACTCATTTAATTTAAATAATTATGCTGGGTGTTCGACACCCAGCGACATGAATCTTGTAAGTGAAATAGTCGACCCTACTCAAGGGTTAAGCTCATTAATTCAGGCGTCCTCCATGCTTGGGGACGTTCGCAGTCATCACCTGGATTCGAACCCGAAGCTCTCGTGTCGCAAATGCGTCACGACAGTCGCAAACGCCGTCTCTATAACAGGTTGGCCGGAGAAAATTTTCAACTCCAGCAACTTGTCTGTTAGCACAGCGTGACGACCCGCTCACCGAGACCAATTGCTTGAGCGGAAAAATATTTCCTGGAACGACGGACGTCGTCGAGGTGGTGATCGCCCTCTTTCCTCTCGTGCGCCGTCCCCCTCACAATGCGTCGGGAAAGGCGGAGTGAGCCTACGTGCCTTGAAGTTTGGAGTACGTGGACGAACAGAACAATGCCGGGAAAAATAATAACCGTCTTCTTATGGGGCCACGTTGAAAACTGTGTAATCCCTACTCTCATATGACCCTTCGTCTGTGAGAGATTTCCATTCGCTCTAGCGCTCTTATCATTTCGCAACATGGCACTTGCTTTCTCTTTATAATTCCTGCATACCAAACCTTTCATGATCTCCTCTACATTTTACAGTTCTGGCATTCCCCTAGACCTTTTACCGTTCAAAAGTTCCTCTAGAGTTACATTTAGGAGTCCCTGATATCTAAATAAATATCCTACAAGTTGGATGATTCGGTTTAACATATATTTCCACAAGCTTCTTTTCTCGTCCATTCTTCTAATCATTCCTTATTAGAAATCTGCAATTGTTTTGGAGAAAATATATCAATTCGAAGGAATAGGGCCCGCTATGTGCGGTCTTCGGGATTGAACGGCTCACGAGCAAAAGTGGTAGAAATCGTTCGTACTAATGGAATTGTGAGAATCATATATCATGATTTTAAAAGGGAGGGCATTTTTTTGACAGAAAGGGCATTTTTTTGTATCACGGATATCATTGTAGGAAGATAAACGTTGAGAAAGATATCATAATGGAAGTCAATTAGCGGGAAGAAAATATATTTCATCCTTGAGACCATTCGTGATGTCATCACTACTGCTGTCTCGATTCATGATGTCATATTGTGCGCGACAAAAAGTGCAGTGCAGTTCGCGGAAACATAAAACCGAATGCATGAAAACGTACCTTCACTCTGTTATGGCTGTGGTCCTCCATGATATTTGAGAAGAAGGAATTCTCACGCCTATCTTTACGACAGTTTATCCCTATCTTATTTTGTCGCTTGTATATTTTCTCCAGATGTGTGGTGGAGGTCGTATAATTCCATCCGTGTTAATCCTGAAACTCATGTGACTGAATTTTTGCGAGCACTCTTAACCTTGCTCGTAACCTCTGAGTATTTTCTTCTTCCGACTTATCCGGGCCGGATGTTTGCTATCATCACGGCGATGTCTGGTTTGTTTGATGCAGTTCGGAAGAGCTCCACCGATGTTGCTCCATACTACTTTCTCAGATTGGCCAGCCTGGAAATTCGTATTCTGCCTGGGCCTCTTCTTCCTTTCAACTTTCCCTTGGAGTACTCGAATCTGAAGTAGTCGAATGTGTATTCTGATATATCAATATATGCCCAATGACGCTGTTTAATTGTTAACATGAGTGAGGGAGGGTTAGACCACCCATTCTGTGAAGGACATCTTCATTTGTCACATATCCACCAAAGAGAACCTTGAAATGCGTAAGTAGAACCACGTGTCAAAGGTTTGAATCTTCATCTCCATCGCCTCCAGGGGCCCAGACATCAACGCCATACAGTAAAGTCGAAAAGTACGTAACATCGAAGGGTGCACTTAAGCTTTTTAAGGTCGTTGAAGTTATTTTAGCTCATGTGCAGTTTTGCGTGAAACTTTGTGTGCGTTTTCTCATTTTGTGATAGCTATAGATAAAAGAGAGAAAAAATATAATACCGATTGAGTATTTTGGCAATTCAATGCCATTTCAACGCGTATCCTTGTGGCACGTGACATATATTTCGCAATGATTCGATTAAATATAAATAGATTTTCTTCTAAACGCGAAAAAATACATGTATTATTATTGCAGTTTCTGCTCACAAATACCAATGTGTCACGCCAAGTCATATATTCGAAGAAAAGAACGTATTTAAATATAATTTCGTCTAAATTTCGAATGCAAAGTCTAAAACTCTAGTCATAACATGCTTTGATTAAGGAAAAAATTAAAATATAATTCTTGAATCATTTCCATTACTGCCTATGTGTTGAGTTTTATTTATTTATTTGAAATGTCCCTAAAAACGGCACGAAGGCTTATTATATTGGTCGACAAGCAAACAAATAAATAGAATTTTAACAAAATATATCCTAAAATTGTAAAAAAATAACAGAAAAATAGAAAAAAAAACGTAGGAAAGAAAGCTTGGGATTGGGATTTATGGACAAGGAGATGGGATAGAGGGAGTCAACTCGGCAATATGTTTTCTGAGGACTGATTTGAAAACGGAGGGTGTAGATAAGTGGTCAAGGGAGGGTAATTGCGAGGTTAGGGAGTTTTTGGGATACGGTAGAATAGGGAGCGCTGGGATATTAGTCCGAATTCTTCCCCATAAACAGATGAACTTAAATGAAATGTGGTTCTAGAATGTTTTCGGCGTATGTAAAAAAATATTTAAAAATGCACTCAATGACCCACGATTACCGCTCCAGCCACCTCAATGATTCTGAATCTCTAGCGCCTCCAACTATGCCACACATTCTATTCGCTCACAGAATTTTTTTCAACAAAGCGCGGGGCTTTCCTTTCTATTTTTTTATTTCGTGCATCGCAATTGTCGACAGATAAAATATTCGTCCTCCATTACAAAAGAAAGCGAACGGAAAAAACACAAAAATATCGAAGCGACTTCAAGAAAGACCTAATTCGGCTCGATAAAAAATCTTTCGAAGGGATAAGTAAGACGATCCAATAGTGTAAATGGGTAATACACATACCCATCAATTAGAAAATCTGAGATCGAATCCCGGGCAAGTCAAAAGATTTTTCTAACTAAATAATTCCCTCACTACGGTATATGTCACATTTACCAACAATGGGAGTATAACGAATTGCATCCATCAAATGCATTTATAGAATTAATATTTAGATAATAAGATGGGTTTTAAAGAAAGATGTTTATCGAGGGTGATATTACGATTGTAAACATCCAATGATAGTTGGGTAGTAAGTAATTGATTAAGAATAGAGAAATTTCTGTGATTCCTTGCAAATGGAATTAACTATTCCGTACTTGTGTTGAAAATAGCTATTTGCTAATAAAGACCGTTGGTGTTTCCCGGCGTAACTTTGTGGAATTTGCTATTCATTTTGAATAAAAAGGTAACAACTTAGTATTTTCCACATTAGGTTTTAATTTTGACGACCATGGTTTCGACGGTTAACGTCATCATCTGGTAAAAGATATAATTTGTGGGACACTTATATATACATAGTTGAGAGTCCCCCCTCCAAACCCCCATATGACACATGACCAAAATGAAAAAGTTTCACTTTTTGGAAAAAATTGCATTTTTTTTGAAGAGCTGTTTCTCAAAAAGTTCTGAACATACGTAGTTTTTTTGAGCTTAAATTGTAGCACAATGTATCTTCTTTAAATAAGTATAGATAACTATTTTCTGTAGGTCAAATATTTTAGGAGATATTGAGTAAAAACAAAAAAAAGGCAAAATTTGCGCAGTTTTCTGCGCACTGCGCAGATTGCACAGGTCTTTCGAAGCTGCAAATTTGTTTTTTTACTATTGGCATAGATCCTAACAACATATTAAAAAATTAGAAATACATGACCTTTTGCAAGATCGGATGTGTAAAGTGACTGGACTACCAACTCTAAACGCCTAACTACCCATCCTCTCCCTCCCCACCTTCCTCCATCCCCTCCCTGCACTCTCAACTATGTATATATAAGTGTCCCACAAATTGTATCTTTTACCTGATGATGACGTTAACTGACGAAACCATGGTCGTCAAAATTAAAACCTAATGTGGAAAAAACAAAGTTGTTACCTTTTTATTTGAAAAAAAAAACTAATAAAGACTTTAAGAGAAAATTTATAATTATGAATCCCGCTTAAATGAAAAGATTTTTTCGTGGTGAATTTCCACGCAATGCCATCCAACTCTGCATGAGATTGCGAGCCGTACCATGTGTGTAGTTTTTACAATGAATGAGGTAAACGATTACTTCTATCATTCGCCAGTATCGTGGAAATTGAAGTGAATCGCCGATCGGTCATTTCCTTTCCACGGTATCGTGAGGGGGACAAGAATAGGAAGACGATATGCTCATCGCACCGCGTCGAGTTCCGTCTAGATGATCTCAGACGGTCTGACTCAGCGCATTCATCGAACGTAGTAAACCGGGCCAAGGCCGGAGAGGATGCGAACGATGACCATGGTCGAGTCCACGGTCACCGCCTCGCGATGATCTAAGAATGAGAAATGACGTCCCCAAAAGTGTTGTCTTTGGCAAACCAAACATCGCATTCAAGGATTGATCGCGAGCCTCGTGTTTTTTGTGAATTTCTGGGAGGAACTCTGTAACTTCTCATTGTTACTCAATAAAATGTATCAACATTGGAACCAAGGAAGCATTTTATACTTTTCTATCCCAAATGCAAATGGCTGGAGGGGTAACCGTGGGTAATTGTCAATTTTAATTTTTTTTACGTACAACGAAAAAAAAGTCTTGGACCACATTTCACGTAAGTGGATCTGTTCATGCGTTGGAACTCACCACAGAGGCAGTAATGGAAATGATTCAAGAATTATATTTCAAATCTTTTCCTTCACTTCTACTATGTTGTGACTTGAGTTTTCGACGCTGTATTCGAAATTTTGACGAAATTATATTATAATATGTTTGCTTCAGATTATGGACTCGGCGTGACCCCTTAACATATGCTAGCAACAATTATAATCATAATAAAGGCATTATTTCACGTGTATAAAAAATTACTACGTATATAATAGAATTATTACAAAATGTGTCAAGCTCCATAAGGCAGCGTGCAAAAATAGCACTGAATTAAAAAAAAACAAATTGGTATGATGCGATTTTTTCACAAATATCTATAGATATCACTAATGAGAACACATATGCCAAATTTCACGCAAATTTTTACATATGCGCAAACATCGCTTCAAAAACCCTAAAATCTGCGTAAGGAGCATTATATTGTGTGGCTACAAAGATTGGACGATAACAACAGTCGAAAAAAGAATATTGTAAGCCATTGAAAATTGGTGCTTATTTCCATATGACAATGAAGGTCAAATGGACGGAGAGAATCACCAATGAAGAAGTCCTACGAAGATCTGGAGAGATAAGATGCTTGACGAAAACTCTTCGTAGTAGAGGAGACAAACTAAATACAATCTGTGACACAAGTGCCTCTAGGAAACAATGACGGAAGGAGAAATCAATAGGAATAAATAACAAGGTGCACCACAGAGGGAATAACTCAAAAATATTGAAACGACATGAAAGATTTAATTCGGCTCGATAAGAAAACTTTAGTATTGATAAGTAAGATGATTCGATAGTGTAAATGGGTAATACATTTACCCATCAATTAGAAAATCTGGGTTTGAATCCCAGACTTGACTAAAAACTAGCATGGAATAAATTATGAAGGACGTCAAAACGAGGAATTACAAAATAAACAAAGCCGCTGGCAGAAAATAGGATAGATGCGGCAAACCAATACTCTAATTCATATCTACTGATGATGAGGTAATCTACTCATTATTATTAGTAGTATTCTACAAATAAAATTGTGAATCCATTCTTGCAGAGAGTATAGCCAGCGTTGACGGCGTTTTGTCACGTTTCCTTGATAAAATTATTCCATTTTTCAATACCAAATCCTTTCGAGGAGTTAGACAAGGATGCAACGTCACACCAGCACTATTCAACATACACTTGGAGGAGGCAATATGAGAAGCACAAGAAATGGGAATGAACGGAATTAAGGATGACGGAAAAGAAATAAACATGCTCCACTTCGCAAACGACTTCGAAGTCAGAACAGGAAATCGTGTTGATCTTCAAAGATAACTGAATAAAATGGACCATGTTCTTCATGAATATAACATCAAAACAAATGAAAAGAGGACCAAAATCCTAGTATGCGGAAGATGGAAGCCGAATGCAGAAGTCTAACTAAGAGGAGAGAAATCAGAGCAAGTGGTTTCCTTCACCTACCCCGGAAGTACCATCCCGTGGGACGGAAGAAGTATATAGACTTTAAGTGTGGAATAGCCAAAGCTAAGAAAGTTCATGATGAGAAGGCAACTGCTGTGTTCAAAGAAGATAGGACTAAGAATGAGGAAACATTGTGAAAATATTCGTGGCACTCTATGGATCGGAAACATGGACCATTGGAAAAGCAGACCAGAAAATATTATAAGCTTTCGAAACCTGGTGCTGGAGGAGGATGCTGAAGATCAAATGGACGGATTGAATAAGAAATGAAGACGCATGCAGAAGAGTAGACGAGGAAAGAACAATGTGGAAAACTATACAGAAAAGAAGAACCAGATGGATAGTGCACACGCTGAAGCACAACGGGTTGGTGAAGAGCATAACTGAAGGAAATATAGAGGAAAAAGTACCAATAGGAAGGCCAAGGGATAAATACATAGACCAAATGAAAAGGCAAGCGCATTAGAACTACCAGGGAGTAAGGGAAGTAGCATTAGATAGGGAAGGATGGAGGGATGCAGTCTACTAATCATAGGAATGAACGACGAGATCCTTTTAAATCCTTCTCATATTTTGTCTCCTTCCAAGCTATCTTAAAGTCCTTTTCATCTCCCTCTCTCGCGCTAATCCCATTGGTATGTTTGAGAATAGTTCCAATTCATCTCCTCCCAGTTTCATCGGCCCATCAGGATTCGATCCTACTCAAAATCACGACACGTGGCCAATATTACCAAGAAGATGTAGTTATTGGGTATGGTGGCCGTAGGATATCGCGGACTCCCATAGGAATACCCCAAGGCGTGAACAATTCCACAGAGAGTATTTCAAGCGCAGTACTCAGTGGGTCCCATCCGATGGACGGAGCACAGTACCTGATGCACTCAGCACGTAGAACACAATTATTCTAACCTCCACAAATATACTACCTCCCTCTTCAATTCGGTTGCATCTTTCACCCTCTATCACGCCGGCAAAAATCCCAACTCTATTGCTACTTCCTATCTAAACCAACAGTATTACATCATCCTGTTCAACAATCCGTTACCTCTCGACTCTAAAGGTAGTTTGAGCGAGATATTTCCCTTGTCGTAATGGAGAACATATTCGAATTTTATTATTTAATTTCCGCGTCTGTAAGAAATATAAAGTAAATATTGTAATATTAATGGCGCAAAAATATAGTTAAGTATGTTAAAATTCTCAGTAATCAAATAAATATATCCTAATAAGCCTCCAACTTGACTCATTTTTTCACGCTGTACGGTGAAAACGCCTTCACAATAGAAGGCTTTTTTTGCGATTCTGCAAAAATTACTACGGTGATTAATTTTTATAAATAGTTGAGAAAACATACAAACTACACCCCGTTAGTTTTTTTTACGAAATATAGGTGTTGTAAATTCCTAATTTTTCAATATTCTCCCTCTGGGGCGCACAGCCGTAATCTATTTCATGCAAAACAGCTTATATTTTTGACAAATTGCTCTAAAAGTAGTTCGGTAAGGGGTTATTATTTTGATAAAATTGGGAAGATGAGAGTTTTTCTTTAAAATGAGGTCAAAATCAGCAAATTCTAGGTGAAGTCATATTTCGGTCAAACTACCTTAAGTCACTTCTACCTTCTTCTAATCTTCCCCATCTATTACATTTCCTCGCCTAATGCGTTCAACAACTTCCCATTCGTCTTCCTCTCCACCCACCCTACACTCCATTCTCCTCCACCTCTGAGAAGCCAAAAGAAGATTAAAAACAGAAATGGAAAATATTACTATCGAGTACACTTCCTGAGAAAGCACTGAGTGCTAACGTTCTGCAGTTCACAATTTCCAACTACGCTTACAGAGAGGAAGTATTTCAGTAGAATCTCAATTTTTGAGTCCTGGTCTACCGAGGTTCTGTATTATTCGAAGTGCATATTCAGTTAGATCACCGCATTATTAAGCCAGCTATATACGATGCACTGAAATATAATTGTTGATTGATTTATCAAAATGTGTAATTCTTACTTTATTTAATTCAATAGGTGCATATGCCAACTGCAGGGTACCATCCCTGCAGATATTCTGATACTGAATGAGATGCCTAGAGAGAATAGGAGAAAAGAAGTGAGAAGTGCATCTAGACAATTGACGTTTATTTTATGGAGGAAATGAGTAATATTTTAATAACGAATCTATTTATATAAATTGATTATCAAGGTAGTTTGCGAGATATTTTTCCCTGGTCATAGTAGAGACAATATTCGAATTCAATTTTTTTTAAATTTCAGCAGCTGTAAGAATCATGAAGTAGATATTGTAATATAAATAGCGCAAAATATTGTTTTTTAGGACTGAAATTATCAGTAATTAACTTGGGTTCTTTAACTTGACTCATTTTTTCACGCCGTACGGTGATAGCGCATTCACAACCGAAAATTTGTTTTGCGTTTCTGTAAAAATTAATTTGGTGAGTAATTAATTTATTTTTAAAAATAGTTGATAATTTGTACAAACTACAAACTATAAAATTTATGACGAGATCTATTAGTTAAAAATTTCTCATTTTGAAAATAGTCTCTCTGGAGTGCATACCCGTATCATTTACCATGGACAATGGCTGGTGTATTTTGTCAAATATCTCGAAAGTATAACGGTAATTAGCTGATATTTGATTATCATTGGAATTATGAGATATATTTCTCTATGACGAGGCCAAATTCACTGAATTTTAAGTGAAATGAAATCCCGCTCGAACTGCCTTAGATGTAAATATAAGTCTCACAACGGTAAGGCAGGGAAATAGCGTGTTTATTTCAAAATTTACGTACGACAGACGACCCTCCCGTATTGTTCAAATTGGCTTCAGTCCGTATCCACTCGGATTATCGAGAATCTACTCCCACAGAAGAGAGGTGGTCCAAGGCATGACATCATAATCGATGACAGGTTAGTGGAGGCCTTTGCAAAAGGTGGTAATTTTTTCTCTTAAGGCATTCATCATTTCCTGATGACGCCATGGAAAGACCAGCTTTGGCGAGAGCTGGACGATTAAAAGCTGATCACGACAGAGTATATCCACGACTAAGAAACTTCTATGAAACAATCCACTCTACCAACTATTTTATTGTGCAAATGTTTCAAAATCAACCTTTTATCTGCTCGTTTTCCTACATCCTCGATGAAATTGGATGACAGTACACTCAGGAACAATTCAAGCATGGAACGCAGGACGAAGGCAGAAACTGTCGAGCTACGAAACTAAAGGTCTGAACGAAGCGTCGCGGTAGCGGCATTAAAAAATATCTCAGCAGTCAGTTACCTTCCTCTTCGTGTGCCGAGTGTTCTACAGTCTACCGGTCGCAGACAGCTGTTTCAGCTTCTAGTTCGACAAACAGAGATACCATAGTTAATTAAAAAGCTTTATAGGACACAAATTCTAAAAAAAGCAGGTGTAAGATGTACTGAAATAAATGTGCATTGCTTTCTAGCTTCTTACTCATTCAGGATATTTTTATAAGTTCGTAATCAATGTAATTATCAGCTTATTGGAAAAATTCGGCGCGTATCTGTGAAGTGTTATAGATAGAAATACGCGGAATCGAATGTGTTCCCGTGTATCTAATCAAAATCTAGCGATAACGCATGCATGACGGCTCAAAACCATTTTCCAAGATCATTTTGAGATTTTATTATTTATTTCTTTTATTGACCGCGGAACTCAGATTCAAGGTTGTTTCATCTTTTAAGTATGATTTTCATTGAGGAAGACAGTTTTCATTTTCACTTCAAATACAACCTCATCTTAAGTGACCCAATTGGAATATTTTCCTGCCATCTGCAGTCCTCTCCTTTTACGCTAGTGATATGACGTGATGGACTGAGTATTTATCTCTCATCGCATACGTTAGATATGCGTGTGTGTGATGTGGTATAGTTGCAAATCATAACAAGAATAAATGGAAATTTTGAAAAATGACTTTTTATCAAATTTCACAGCTGCACTTAATTTCTGAAAACCAAATAATGTTTTCTTTTTACATTATACCGCATAAAAATACAATTACACACCTATCGAACGCAATAAGACTGAACAATATTGATTCAATATCGTCATGTTCAAACCCTCTCTCAATCAATCCCATCAATTGGGTATGCCAGAATAAGCATAAAAATGGGCTACATGCAGTGGGAAAGAGGTATCTAACAATCTCTGCTGACCTCCCACCAAATAATAATGGATTATTTCCTTATTCACTCACACAGCCGTGGTTATTCCGGCAGCGGGAGACCGAGAGCGGAGTATTTGTTCCTTTCGTCGGTCCACTAGGTTCCCCTTCGTAGATCCATCGAGAGTACATCGCGGAATCTTTCCCTTGCTCTCTATGGGGTGAAAAGATAAGTTTTCATTGCTTGAGGGAAGGCAATGAACAGCGATAGAATTATACGTAGCCTCCTTCCTAGAGACGAATGACAACCGCTGTCTTACCGAGCGGCCGAGATCGCGACACCGGCCGGGAGGAGCTCGCTCTCCGCCGGCGGCTGGATCGCAGAGTCGGTAAATGTGACGTCACAGCGTGGGGCCCGGGTTGCCGTTTCGCGGATTTTGATTGCTAATATCTCAACTCGTAGGCCACGAGGGCACGTAAAATTTCACAGAATTCATTTTTTCACTTAAATCTACGAACATGCCAAGTTTGAATGGAATCGGCGCGTTACACTTCGTAAGTGTTCCTTGTAAGAAGTGTATTACGCAAAAGTCGGAGGGGTGGGGCTGAACGAAGCGTCGTTACGGTATAGTTCCTTCTCTTTTTGATGAAATATTATACACATCAAGGCTGCACGAGTTGGAAAAGAATGCTGAGTCGAGAGTTTTTCTTGCGATAAGCCTTCGCCCACTGCAAGACGTCGTTTCCTCTCCGACGACGTCAACTCGCCTAAGACCCTTAAGACCGAGGCAGCCTCGTTATCGCTACGTGATTGTGGGTGGGTCTCCAGTCACGTCCTTGCCATTAGCATTTTTCAGTGTGTCAAAAACTGTGCTATAACGTGCAGCTGTCTGCGTTAACGTGGTCGGAGCGATTTTTGTTCAGATTTGCGTGAAACTTTGCACACGTGTTGTCATTAGCGATATCTACAGATGAAGTGAAAATAAACTGCACCACACCGATTTGTTTTATTTTTTGACGATTCAATGATGTTTTAACACGTAGCCTTATCGCACATGACACACATTTCGTAATAGTTCGATTACATATGTAATTAGGTACATATTTCATCCTAAACGCGAAATAATGAATTATTTTTATTATTGAAATTCTTGCTAACAAATATCAAGTTGTCATGCCGAGTCCACGATTGGAAAACAACATATTTCAATGTAATTTCGTCTAAATTTCGAATACCGTGCCGAAAGCTCAAGTGATAGTATGCTTTAATTGGATAAAAAATTAATGTATACACCTAATTCTCGAACTATTTCCATTACTGCCTATATGGTGCGTTCCCAAGCATAAACACATGCATTTAAGTGAAATGTGGTCCAAGAATCTTTTACTTAGGCACTTAAAAAGTGACAAAATGTGCACTCAGTTACCCACGATTTCCAGGAGGCATCCAATCAAACATAAGGTTGCTCGATCTTGATCTCGGTTAATTTCTACTTTCAGAGACATGCAGAGTAATCGAGTTTTAGGTCTCCACAACATTAGGCGACTAGCAGAGCAACTCATGCTGCTGTGCTGCTAGTTGCGTGAGTAAAAAGTGACGAGCAGCTAGCTCTGCAGCAGTCAGGGGGGTTCTTTGTAATCGCACCTTTTTAATGACTCTTTGCGGGAAGGCGGGAGCTCCGTTTCGCTCTCTTAATGATCGGCTCACGATCTTGGTGGCTCCATTTCACGTTCCTAACGGCAGATGAGATTAAACTAATGAAAGGCGGAGCCAAATGAAACGGATCAAGAGTCGAAAGATACGGATCAAGAGTCGAAAGAGCGGATGAATCAAAGAAATAGACCGGCAGTTCACCACTTGAGAGCCGAAGATGGTCACGCCGCCTGAGTGGCGGAGTTGAACTACGAAAAATGACGTAATTTTCCACATTTTGTGACGTATTCTCACTAAAGTGAGATTACAAAATAACCCCCCAGCGCTGCTGTTTTGATAGATGGCTGATGGATCACGTGACAACTTTTTATCCGCCTTTTTAGCACATACACGAATTCCTATGTACTCAGTGCATAAGATGTCGTCGAGTGTTAACCTGTTTTTGTCAGTTCTACTTCTAAACGGAAAAAGGCTAGAAAATATTATATTCATCCAATTCTAGCAGCAAGGAAAGAGTTTATTTATTATTCACGTCCAAAAAAGGTCAAGGCCAATTACAATGGACAAATAACAGCATTGATCCAAAACAAATAAACAGAGAACCACATAAAATAAAATAGTATTAAATAAATTAATAACAAAGTGGCATTTTACACTGAACAAACTAGAACCAAACAGACAGGGAGCGAAATACGAGAGCAGATCTAGGATGAGAGAGGAGTGTGACAGATACGGAATGAAAGGAATGGATCGAATTTAGGGACACTTTCCATAGCGTAATTTTTGAAAGCTGGGACTTTACTACACTCTATTTGATGAACTGTCAGCGGATGATCGTAATTTTTTCAAACTACTTTCGAATGTGGAAGACCTCCTATTTCTAACTACATTTTTGCAAAAAAGACATTCATGGCACCAATGGCAAGTTGAAGTGCGCAGGCAGCGGTAACGGAGGCCAGTAGCGCAACTAACCACTCTAATGTGATAGGCTCCATGTAAAGCGATGCCCATCAACCAAGGTGCTCCGCTAAAAGCTGCGCGGCTAGCCTCCGCTCAGTCGCGGGGATAGGTGAATAATTTTGTCGGCTGCGCAGCTGATTATTCAGCTGCTTAGCAACCTGCCTTGTGAAATAGCTCCCATTTGCTCCAATGCCCCTCAACGTGTGTATCTCCAATGGAGTATAGAAAATAATTTTCTATACTCGTGGTATCTGCTAGCTGCTCTGCTAAGTTGTTCTGCTAATCGCCTAACGTAATAGAGGGCTTACAACAATGGGAGCTTTCCATTCGCACTTGATCGCTGCTCACTTCGCAATACATCAGCGTACTTGCTTTTCATTCGTTTCAGACCCAGGGCACTAGGTAGCACTGGCGCACTACAAAATACCTTGGTTGCATTACAGCTTCATTAAAAGCACACTTTTTTTCAGTATAGATTTAAGCAAAGACGGAATCTTCACCTGAACTTTAAACTGAAGGGATCACTAAAGAAGAAGAATCGAACAAATGATTAGCGCCGAGAATTGAACTTTGAAACGATGTATTAAATAAAATTTGGAATGAAAGAAACGCTTTTTGACACGAATTCCTGTAATTTAATTTGTGAAAGCGTTATTTTTTAATAGAAATGTCACTGAAGTCGGCTCATTTGGCCGGAAAAAAGTGTTCATTGATAATATAATCGTCAAATAATCTGCATATTTTGCTTCTTAACCGTGTTTCCTAATGGATAGGGACTGTTATCATTGAAAGCCAAATGTTTTAAAAAATACAAAAACAGGTGGAATTCATAATTGGTTTTGACTCACACTGTCGCAGTGGAATCTCCTTTGCCCACTTCATTGTTACCATTGACGTCACCTGTCGGTCGCCTCTCCAAAATATTCAACCGGCCAAACGAAGTTCGTGGTTGACTCTAGCTCACCTAATTGGTCGCACATTCTCACATAAAATTTAGAACGCAAGCTTTTAATAGTCGAAATGATGATTTATTTCGTATAGATTTCTATAAAAAAAACTACCTAGCAAATCGTCCGATCGTAAGAATGATGAAAGAAGCTAACTCAATAGACCTGGACCTTCATTTCTATAAACTAAATACCCTTAAGCTCTATTTAAAAAATAATGGTAATTGATGTTTATGTATGACATTATTTTCTATGTTACCTTAATTTGCATGTCTTTTTTTTCTATTTATCTTTTTGTATAATCAGTGTTTTATAATGTATGTTTATATGAATATGATAATTAATTGTACTCATTAGGATGTAATGTCCTAACTTTTCTTTGTTATTGGTAACTGGGCAGCTGCCCGTAATTGCGCTAATTAACTATGTAATCTGTTTTTTATCTATCTTATGTAATCTGTTCTACTATATTTGGTGCGATAAATGAAATGAAATGAAATTCTTGCACATTTTGTTAACTTTACGATGCTATCGTTTCCGAAGGGGTTTCGGCAAGGTTAACGGCCTCCATGCGCGACTCTTATCTTAATTCCACTGCCATAAACAGGCGTGTTGACTCGGTAAAGGGTTCTTTCGAGCTCCATATCAAGTGCTTCGTGAATCCAGCAGCTGCGATGAAATGAATATTTCACCAGCAAACGTAGGTTTTGAGAAAAATTAACTTTTACTGATTCATTGGTCTTTATACTGTGGAATAAATTGATGAGGTTTAGGAACTTATCAGCGTGTTTGTTTAAATGAGTTGGCTATGAAAGAATGTCGAATGACAAAACAGATACATATATGATAGTAGAGTGAATGGTGAACGGGAGGGGTAGACTACGAAAGTCATGTGGGAATGTGGTGGAGGAGACTCATAAGAGAAGGAATATTAGGAGTCATAAGAATAGGAGAGCTTATTGTTAGATGAAGCAATGCATGAGTGTAAGAGAAGCGTAAGAGGTAGGGTAAGTCCGGGAGAGATGGCCCCACTTTTTTTAAGTGGTCATATTTTTGTTAATTATGGTATAATCGGTTCAATCTTTTGTTCTCCTATAATATCATAGACAACGTTATTAGTATTTCATAATAAATAAGTGAAATTTAAATGGAAAATACCTTTTAAAAACCAATATATTTTTTCTCATTGGACCATCTCACCCATATACTATGGGTGAGGTGGACCAAGGATATAGGGAGAGATGGACCATAACTAAAAGGCATTAAATAAACTTGAAATAAAGTTTCTCTGTACAAAAGAATATTTTAATAACGCTCTATGGTTACTAACAATGTTACCAAACTATAAATTTGCAAAATTAGAACATATAAGACAAGAATCTAACCAAAAGGATTCAACGGCCCACAAAAAATTAAAATGTAATGAAAAGGCTAAGTTTTAATATTGGAATTACTACTAACTACAATTTCCTTAATTATTGGTTCGACTGTATGTGTTTTTTAACATTTCAGCCCTTTGATAAAGCAAATCTAAATTGTCAGCTTTTACTTATAGTGTAAAAAGTGTGGTCCATCTATCCCAACTCGAACTGGTCCATCTCTCCCGATTGTATGCGAGAGATGGACCAGGCCATTTTTCTGCTTTCTCTAATGCCTGGGGCGCCGCAGTGGTGTATAGTGAACCTTTACATATTGTTTTCATCAAGTATAGACATGAAACTCACTGATATGGACAATTAAACACACTACAACTAAAAAACGTTGACTATGAAAAAATATTTTACTCAGCTGATATCATTTTCTTTGAATAACTATCAAATAAGCAGGTCAAAGCCGCTACAAACAACAATACGTGTCTACGTAGTTGGCCATGACACCAGCATGAGAACAGTGCCGCACTAGAGCGGCTACATTCCGAACTATGCAATCAGTCCATCTCTCCCCAGGGGCCATCTCTCCCGGACTTACCCTATAAAAGGATAGGGCATTTTGGAGGAAATTATCAAAAGAGAGCCATTTTTCCCAAAAGAGAGCCTAATAGCAATATCTAAGTTCTTTGAATATGTCTACCACAAATTGGGAATGGCATCATGGGTATGTAAGTATGAAAGAATGTGGAATGGATTCTCCGGTAATGGCCTCATATGAAACGGACGTGCTTCGTTGGTTTGATCATGTTCAGAGAATGGATTCGAGTCGAATGACGAAACAGATTTACGATAGATGAGTGAAAGGCACTGTCCAAAAACAAAAATAGCTCCAACCACCTTAAGACGATAAAGCCGGAATCACACGGTCGTTTTTCTCTTACAAGTCCAGTTATCATTTGAGCCAGGTCCTATGACCCGCGACACCCCGCATCGCGGGGTGATTCCGAACGCACAGGTTCGCACGAAATTGCGCTAATCACTTGGCAACACAACAGCGCACTTGTCTTCCTTTCGTTGCAGACCCTGCGCACTAGGCAGCGCACTTCAGAACAGATCGAAAGGAAAGTTGTTGTAAGCTAAACTACAAAAGAGCGTTGATAATCGCATCCACGATAAATGTTCTTGAGCTGATTTTCTGTAAAGGCGTCACAACTAAATTCCACATTTTTTATATTTTGTCCAAAAAATCCTGCTTTTCCTGATGAAATGCGTTACCTACAGAAAACCAAAAGTAAAGTAGGAAAAATGCAGAATATTCCACGAATGTATTTTAAATTAGCACTTTTTTCCAGCCATTGGAGCCGACTGCAGCGCCATTTCCTACGAATTACCGCATTTTGACTTCAATTACGACGGTAATTCCGTAATAACTAAAATAATAAGGTGGTAAGACGCCTATATTTTATTTTTAATCAATTTCTCTGGATTATTTCCTTCATATGAATAGTTTTCCGCGAAAATGGCATTTATATTTTATGGAAAAATACTATTTTTCCTCGTGTTTCTCTCATTCCTCCATTGAACACCATGTAATTTCAAGTTCAATTATAGAATAAAATAGCGTGGAAAGGTATTATTTTGTTGTTCATATCAAATAGCGGACAACTTTTTCTACAAGTAGGCAGAATATGAATAAAATGACATTTAAGTCATTTTACGGTGGAACCTCCTTAATTACTCCGTGGTAAAAAACTTTACGTTTTTCAGTACTTACTTTGAACGAATTCGATATATAATCACAAAACATTCTCCCGTGACTGTTGTGTACCGACGGAATGCTACCTACTGGCAGTTAACTTAACGTTTCGCCAGCGTAACATTCAACGTCGTCCGTGTGCGCTGAAGTGCGCTGATGTGTTGCGATGTGCGCTCACTTAATGCGTAAACTAAATTTATGAGCAAGATTTATATTCAATCTCCGGCGGGATGAGCATACCTCCCCGGATCTCCTGCAGCTTGGATGGCTTTTTACAAATTCCCGTCGAACGTACCTACTGGCCACATTCCTCAACTTCCTCCTCCATAAAAAGCTACCTGAATACCTCCTAAACCTCTTCCCAGTCTCACCATCTGCTCTAACAATAGTCACAAGATCCTCATATCTGTACTACCCACGAAACCACACCGTAACCTTCCAAAAGTCATTTCAAGTTGCCGGTGCGAAACTCTGGAACTCACTAGCCCTACCTGATGAATTAAAGAAACTGCAGTCCATTGAACCAATTTAAAAACCGTTTTTATAATATGTTATTAGGAAAATAAGTTTCCTTTCTTCTCTCCATGTACATACATGTATCACCCAAATTTTATATGCCAGCTTGAAAATTTTTTATAACTATTTTCTGTTAAAATATTGTTCTCATGCAAAAGAAATTGAATATTCTATTATTGTTATTTTGGAATCTTGACAAAACGTTTTGTAGTGTATTTTTGTACTCAAGGGACTATGTCCCAGTGCAAATAAATTATCTATCTATCTATCTATCTAACTTCAACACCTTAAACGGAAAGCGCCCTATATCTACAAAACTGTAATTCCGTTTGTTTGAGCACAATAGATCCAAGCCCCTAAACGGATTTGAACTAAATTTGCTAAACGTATTCATTAGGACCGAGAAGGGTTAATACGCTACTTCAAAAAGGCCCTAGGGCCTCAGGAGTCCCTACATGGCCCCTTTTTTAAGCGAAATTTTTACTTCCATAAGAATAGAATTGGATACGGTGCAGAGGTTTATTTTTTTGCTATTTTTAAATCACTTGCATTCACTGTAGGGGCTTGCAACTTTTAACTATCGGATCACTGAGAAGAATAAAGTATTGAATTCCTGGATACGATTTCCGTGTTAGCTTTGTTTTTCCCTAAAATTTGAGTTTTTCGCTCGATAATTACATTTTTCACTGCTTCAACAAAACAATTATTTACTTGGAGAACGCAGCATAGGCTTAGAGTGGGAACATATACCCAAGATGAAATTTATGGCTCAGGTAAAATGATCAGTAAATCAGAATTATATAGAACAGAAATATCTCAAATGTACAATGGTAGGTGGCTGATAATTTGTTATCATCGGAAAGGTTAGATTTTTTCTTTACAAGTCGACTTGAATGCAAATTAATAGTATCTCGCTCTAACTACCTGAAATCGCACGCATATGTAACTCGACCGAAGTGCTTAATTATAGCCTCACATTAAATATGCAGGTTGGATGTAAGCGAAAAGATAAATGAGGAACTTTTGAGCAGATTGGTGCGAGAATAATGTTTTGCCCAAGGCCATAGTTGGTTTTGCCCTAGCGCCATACATTATCACATCACAGTGTATGGTAACACTATAGTGTATCAGAACAGATCTTCCAATCTGGCATCTTCCTTCATATCCTTCCCCCTCGCAAAAGCTGGCTGTACGGAACGCGCAGCGTTAGTATAAATAAAAATCAGTTTGGAAAATTCTGGTAATATTTAACTATTTTCGTATATGTATTCGTAATTCTGGAATTCTAGAGCACACTAAGGTCTCACTCAAGTTTCAATCGGGCCATTCGCTTCAAATTTAGCAGTGTTGTACACTTTTTACAACAACCTGTCCATATTTTGTGATAAAAACGAATAGTTTCCAGAAAATTATCAAGAATAAATTTGCTAAAACATGATAAATCAGTTTTTACGCGCTAAAAACAGCGAAGGTTTGCTAATAAAGTTTAGAAAAGGTACAGATAAGGTATCAAAAAATGTTTGACATGCATCAACAAACGAAGAAACAAACAAGCTTTCAGGTGCATTTTACAGCATTAAATATCATATCTTAGTTCAAATATAGAACATCTCAAACTCGGGTATCTCGACTTTTTTTTACAGAAAAAAGATTTCTCTTTCCTATCCTTCTCGGGTAATTATAATGGTTGTGACCTCACATGAGCCTTTGAAGCAGTTAGCGGGGAATACATGGTTTCAGATGAGATGAAGCCGGACTCACGACTGAATATTCATGTCATGAGAGATAGTGAGACTTTCCCTACCTTCCGCATGAATCAGCTGATCCTTTCATTGGCAGCACGGACTTAGATTGGCAGCTTTCCTCCTCATGTTGTTTCGCGGTCAAGGCCAAGGACGATGTGGTTCTTCGCATGCGACAGCACTGTTGAGGCTGGTTGGGGTTGACTCAATGGGCGCTGCTCCACGAATTTCGGACAACACAGCCATTCGACAACCAATGTTCAGCAGTGGCGTAATTCGGGGGCAGTAAGGGGTGGTAGTTGCCACTCCAGAATAGTCCAACCCATTATTCTACCACCCCAGAATTTTTAAGTAAAAAATCTCAATAATTTACAAACAATTCAAAAATACAATTCTCCATGCACGGCACTTCCTTGCAATTTCTTGATTCTTCATTAATCATGCCTAATTTTGCCTTAACTTCATAAACTAAACATTTTTCGCTAGTTTTTTTTTAATTTTCCGGGGGAGGACCCCCCCTTCCCCCGGTAGACGTTTAAAAAGCTGAAATTAAAAGTTCCCCAGTTAAAAAGCTGAAATTCCCCAGTTAAAAAGCTGAAATTACGCTCATGATATTCAGGAAAATCACACGAGAACTGTTAAATTATTAGAGCAACCTCCATAATGCAGTTTGCTGAATTATGGTGGTACAGTCAATGGGCTTCCTCACGAACTTCACTCTTAATGCCTGCAGTCAAATCAATTAATGTTTAGAAATATTAGTACAAGGCACTAAACTTAAAAACTAATGTATGTACTAAACACTGTCAACTATACTACCAGCAAACTTTTGAAAACCAAGAGATAACATACCTCTCGCCCAATCAGATGCTACCGTAGCTCAACTCTAAAATCTCGATGATCTTAGCAGCGCAGTCAATGAGAGGCAAATACGTTCTTGTGGAGAAAGATGGCGACATTTAAGGGGAAATACGCTAAACAACTCGCCTGTTATCTGAGATTACTGGGTGTTCTGGACGGAGGTATTCACCAAAACACCTAACTATTTCATTCACAAATACTCTAGTATTTCAGCCACCTACCAATACTATTGAAACACTATGAGTCTCATGTACCACCAATAAATAACCGATTTAGCGGGACAGGACGCGATGCATTAAAATAAATGAATGAACGACATACACATAAGAGGTAGTGGATGATATTAGGTGGCATAAAATTGAGTTTGACGCTGTGATCTACAGCTTTATATTACGCTACTTGGATATTTTGGGTCACCTATATGTATAAAGGCTAGCACCTAGCACCTGTAAGTGGATATACCCGCACCTTTAACCAATTTCCGCTGGTCAAAGACTCTATTCCAAGTCTTGAAGTCATTTATGGCGATTAAGCACTACTTAAAATATCTTTTAAATGTTTTGTAGAGAATCCAATAAAAGGTATTGTTATTCATTGATTTGATATTACGGATGTAATTTGGAATGAGGACCATAGAAAAAAAGTCATAGAACAATTGACGATCATTAAGGTCCACGGGAAAAATTATGGATTTCCGGGGGATTTAGATTTCAGATTCGATTGTCACTCTATCCACTTGCTATTAGTCGGAAACCAGTATGATACTCTTCATGGAAGACGAAGAAAAATAGTCGCTAATTAAGGGGAGTTTTTCAGCAATAAAACAGTTGTTTTACGTTCCGTTTCAAACTGTTCTAAAGGGGTCTAAGTGCCAGGAGGGCTCCAGCAGGCCCTCGTCCACCCTATCAATCAATCGATTAATGCAACTGCATAAATGTTTGGTGAGGCTGAACCGACAGCCATCGCATTTGGGCGATATTTAACTCTTGTCACGTGTTAAAACTTTTGTTGTTAAAAAGAGGAAGACAATTAGTAGAGTATACATAATCAAATTTAATCATGCAGGCACCAAAATGAAAGTTGAAGAAGATTTGAGCCTGAAACTCAACAATATAACTATAACAGAAAGTGTAAATACGTGAACGAACAGTGGAAATATCTCAAACAAATATTTAAATATGTAAGCGAAAAACATACAAAACCGGACAAACCAACAATGAAACAAGCCTGGATGACTGATCATATTCTCCAGCTAATGGATCAACGCTGACAATTAAAGAAGTATATTGCTCAGTAAAAAATGTTCAAAGGAATATCAGGCGAGAGATAAAAGTTGCAAAGGAATAATGGACGAAAACGCACTGCAGAGAACTAGAACTAGCAATATGCACAAAACTTAAAGAAATGACCAGTTTAACATGAAAAAATGGTCCATTGTGCTTAGCTAATAACAACAATAGATTAGTACTTGACGAAAAGGAGGTTCTGAATGCACGGGAATCATACATTGGTACACTTTTCAAAGATAAAAGGTATAACATCACACTGTTGCCTAGAAGTGAAAACACAACCATTCTTAAATCTGAACTTTATTACGAAATACCCACTTCAAAGACAAGGAAAGTCCATGGTCAAGATGAAATACCCATAAAATTAATCAAACTGATCCATGAATCAAATATTGAAAAGATTTTATAACTATTATATTTAATTTATGATTCTTGGGTAATTCCCAACGATTGACTTGATTCTGTATTCATCACACTGCCAAAGGAAAGCCACCCCAAAAAGTGTAGCGACTACCGCCTTATTAGTCTCTTGAGTAGCATGCTGAAGCTATTATTAAAGATGGTCCGAACAAAGAAATTTACGGCATCAATTCCTGTATTATCTTTACTGCTCAGCGCGTGAATGAGTAACCGATGTTCACAGTAGCTATGAATACTGTGGCAAATGAGGACGTAATTATTACAGAAACTCTACCACGCGGAAAAATCATTTGTTTCCATGTCGCCGCATATTCGTGATTTCGTTCGACTTCTTGCATTGGTAACCAGTTTTTGTCTGCTCGTCAAAAGTACTCTAAATTAAGTACTACTCAAAAGTACTCTTTCTGAGTGATCGTAAGCAAAAAGTAGTTCTTGACGGAATTAGCTCTGATGCAGTTAAAGTGACATCAGGTGTCCCACAAGGAAGCGTAATCGGCCCCCTTTTGTTCATTATATACATAAATGATCTATGCTCTCGAATTAGCAGTAAAATACGTTTATTTGCTGACGACGCTGTCATCTATCGCGAAATTAATGATCACTCTGACTTTGAAATTCTATCATCGGATTTAAACAACGTTCATGTGTGGAGCCAAGAGTGGGGACTCGAACTTAATCTGAGCAAATGTGCGGCGGTACATTTCTTGCGGAGGTCGTCCAACTATCCCCGTGTACATGCTGTGGATGGCGTTAAGATAAAGGCGACAGATGAAGTTAAGTATCTGGGAGTTACGATAACCTCAAACCTATCGTGGGGAACACATATAAGAAATATTTGTGGCAGAGCTCTGAAGAAGCTAGGATTCGTCAAGCGTATTGTGGGAAGATTCTCAGATGAAAAAGTAAAAGAGAGGTGCTATTTCGCACTCGTCCGGCCACACCTTGAATATGCAGCAAGCATATGGGATCCGGTGCAGAAAGAATTAATTCGGGAACTTAATAAAATACAGGGGAAAGCTGCGCGATTCGTCAAAAACTGCTACGGGCGTACAGACAGCGTTACGCAGATGTTAAACGAATTAGGCTGGGAGCCGCTAGAGACTCGGAGGCTGCGCGCTAGGCTTAGATTACTTGAGCAGTTGAGAATAGATATCTTTCAGAGCGACACGGAGAACATCATATTAGAACCCCACTATATTTCCAGGTCCGACAGAAACGATAAATTAAGAGAGATATTTTGCCGAACGGATAGGTATGGGAATTCGTTTTTCCCCCGAACAATAAGGGACTTTAATAAATGCAAGGCGTAATTTCATAGAGCGTTTCCTTTTTATATGTAAACGGCTGGTGTCCTAACACCCCCCGCCACACGCCTATTGAGGCGGCTTGCGGGGTAGTATGTAGATGTAGATGTAAATAAACGGAAGACATTAAACGACAAGCTTTTAAAAGTCCACTTTCCGAGATACTGAAGCCGCAACGAACGCGCCATCTTCAGTTTTTCTTTTTCGTACGAACATCGAACACGTAAGGATAACACTTATTTTCTTTTTCAATCTGTCATTCTCACCACTATTTCTATAAAAAGAGGAAATGAGCTTACGAAAACTCAGAAGAATTTTCTGTATTGAGATGCAACTTATAGCCGAGTGTACCCATTGATGTTCAACAGAATACAGGCTACTTTTAATCAGAACTTATTGTTTTAACAGACAAAGGTCTTCGTATACCTTATTTCAAATGTACACCGAAAACATTTGCCATGAGATGCCACGAAAGTTGCTGAAAAACCACTCATTGTCAATAAAACAACTTCTTATCAAAAGAAAATGAACCCTTAGCTCCTTCTTCACTCTCTTAAAAAACTAGCAGCATTGCAATAACGTTTGAATAAACCACACTAATCGACAAAACAAGACAATTCACCACAAAGTGAAGGACTCTAACAATATGAAATGAATTTTAAACTAAATGAAGCTTAATGTTTTTGCATTGAAATTATCACAGGAGCAAGGAGGTTGGCATTGCCCGACGATATTTCTAAGAAGAGTGCAATTACCTCCACTTTACTTCAATTACTGTACGCAGCTTTTTCACGAATAACAAACAAACGTTCACTTTTTCGTAGTACTTCGCATTAGCTTTGAGCTTGAAATTCCTGCCTCACTTCCAAGCCTCATCGGAGGTAGCATACAGCCTACAACAGGTTGCCTATTTCAGAGCCCAAGGTAATAAAACACCATGCTTGGAGCAGCATATATCAGTGGTTCGCTACCGGTTTTGGTTCGTTTCCCCCTTAGTCATTAATTTCCAAAAATTGCACTCCTGATATTTGAAAAATATTTATTATTTATATTACATTCTTTACCAATTTCCTTTAAGCTATTATAGGCCCGTGGCGCAAACATTAAGTGGGGTTCAAATTTAGATGAAAACATTCTCTCCGAATGAATGCTAGATCGTTTAAAAAAAATAAGTAAAATGCTTTTCTAAAGAAAAAAGTTATGGGAGTACGGCAGTTTTCATCGAAGAAGTTCGAAGTTATATTCAAGAGCAAACATAACAGCGCACGACGCCACTTTCACGGGGATCCATAAGTGACTGTCATCACTCTTGCTCGCAGACGTTAATCGTGGTTTTACCACTTAAATATCTTCATGTAGGCATTTTATTTGGTTGGTTTCGATGTATAAGTATGAAAATTTACCCATGATTCTAATTGTATCAATATGGAGGTAGAGCATAGATGCAGTCCATCATCCTTGAATCCTAGCATAAAAAGGCACTTAGGTACTCTCATGCTTGCTTCGACCTATGTGCCTGCTTCCACGGCTGTGTGAATTTATGGAATGCGGGAAAACTTCCGCGATTCCTTTAAATCCGTAGTGTCGTAGCCCGTGATACATATATATTGTGGGCAAGGGCGTATCCAGGTGGGGGGTGGGGGGGGGCAAGGAGAGGCAGCTGTCCCCCCTTCCAACATGGAAAATTTTTGAAATAAAATAGCAAAAAATATGAACAACAAATTTTTGAAAATTGATTGGCTGTTGGTATTTCAACATTTTGAAAGAAACTAATTACGAATTTGAATGTTAATATAACCACCACTCGCGTTGCTGGCAGACAAAAGCATAGAAGCAACCCCCCAGCCGGAAATCCATCTAAATTTTGGGTGAAGGTCACTTTTAGTTCCTAACTTGGATTCCATCATATATTCTTTAGAAGTCAGATTTTCTTCAGATAAATCGCCTGCATTTTCATTGACACATTTTCATCCAAGCAATGAGAGATGTTTATTTGGGGAATTGGAATGAAGTTATTTCATCTTGTACAAATGTTTACAATTTGGAAGGTATCGAAGGAGAAAGGAAATTGAGGTTTAAAATGTGAAATGAGGTACATGCAGGAGGCGCCAGACATCATTGAAGTTTTAAAAAAGAGCGAATTGTTTTTCTTGATCATTAGAAAAGCGATACTGGTATTGCTTTCACTGCTCTGCACAACAATCACTATTGAGCGCTCATTCAGCTCCCTTTGCCAAATTAAAACATGGCTAAGATCAACTATTGGTGAAAATAGGTTAAATGGGTTAGCAATGCTGACAATAAGCATTCCCCGTAACTGGATTTTCGCAAACAAGGAGCAATTAGTGGAAGCTGTAGTTCAAAAAATTCGCAGCTAATCCCCGCAAACTATTGTCCAAGAATTAACTTAAAAAAAATGTTCTTCCTTATGTTACAGTGAATGAATTGGGGGCCCTCCACAGATGTTCAAAACTATTGTTCAAGAATTAGTATATTTTTAAAAATAAATACGGTTCACTGTTCTCCCTTTTGTTATTGTTTTTTATTGTATGTCACCCCCTCCCCCATTAGGTTGAATTCAGAAAGTTGCCCCCACCCCCTTCAGTTTTGAGCTGGATACGTCCTTGATTGTGGACGCTTTCCAATCGCGCATTTGCGCTTAACTGTTTTAATCTGTTTAGCGCAGAGCGCGTTCCAATCGCATTTGTGACGCCATCTACGCTACGCTGATTGAAACACATCTCCACCTGTGTTCTTCTGCGTTCATGTGCGCTCAGAGTAAAGAGATATTTATTATGAGCATGTGCGCCATGTGCGCTGCCCATTGAGTCAACTCAATGGCGCTGCCAGACGAAACTTGTGATGGCGGGGAAATGTATGGAGCAGCCAAGGATATTAGCAGCATTAACGAGAATACCAAAATGGTTAAGTTGAAGATAATTTTTTTAAACAACTAATAATTTGATGTTCGATTTGCAATATACTATTGAATGAAGCGAATTTTGAGAGACTTAATAGCTCCATATTTAGAGAAGTTTAAAATATAATGATTAGCAAATGGATTATAGAGCCCGATACTGCCGAAATGACTTAAAGTTATTAGTCCTTCCCATTAGTCGCTTTCTTTCATTTCTTACGGTAAATGAGCGCTTGTAACTATACGCATTATATTCACTGCGCGACACCATTATAACAACACATTACGAGTACTAATGATATGTGTAGCCGCTTGCACAACTGTATTATTGTCCTTTGACAAAACTGGTGCGAGCACCATCCCCTTGTTGCTACTACAACTACTTCCAGAGTTGTTAAAGGGATATTGATCGCCTCGCAGAAATAATGACATCCCGACATGTTGAAGAATACACCGGAAGTGATTTTTTATTCGTAACTCACCACAGGAGAAATACAGAGACCAAAAACAAAAACCACACGAAATGCACTTTGGCGGGATTAACTCCAAAAGTAACAAAAACACACCCCCTTTAATCCCGCACAGAAACAATACCAAATATTTCAACAAGTTTCTTATACTTAGGACAGGGTAAAGGTTTAGTGAACATATCAGCAAGCATATCCTCTGATGACGCATGTTTCACTGAAATCTGACCTGTTTCTACAATATTTCGTACTTGGTGACATACAATATCAATATGCTTGGATCTTTTCTGAAAATCAGCATTCTTGGAAAGGAAAATAACTGCCTTGTTTTCACAATACAAAGTCAGAGGATACATTTTAGCAGAGTGTTCCTTCAAAAGGTTCTTCAAAGAAATAGCCTCATTCCCAGCCTTTACCAGAGAAACATATTCAGCCTCTGTGGAGGACTCAGCCACCAAACTTTGCTTCTTTGACTGCCAGGATGCGATACCCCCTCCAAAAGTAAATACACACCCAAAATAAGATTTCCTATCGAGTGAGTCACTGCCCCAGTCCGCATCGGAGTACCCACACAGTCCCTCATCACTTTTTTTGTACACAAGACAGTGGTCTGCAGTCCCTTTAAGATAGCTTAATACTCTCTTTGCACAGGCCCAATGTTCATCACCATAACAATTGTTGAACTGACTAAGATAGTTCACCGCTTGTGTTATGTCGGCTCTGGACCACAGGCTCAAATACATCAGGGATCCAGTCAAGCTTTGGTATGGCACATTTGGAGTCTTACCCTCATTTCTTTTCAAATAAAGTCCATTTTCAAATGGAGTTTTCACTGGGTTACACTCTGTCATACCAAATCTGGAAAGAATCTTATCCAAGTACATATACCATACATGTACCATAAATCTCAACAGTTCGGTGCCTGTAAAGGCATTCTACACTCTTCAAGGCTTTCTAACCAAGGGCAAGAAATGAGTTTGACACAGAAAGATAAGGAGGAGAAATGGTGATGTCATAAAAGATCCCGTCGCACTTCCATACGTCTCGGAAAGCACACATGGCTGGAATACAGCAAAATTAATTTGGAGACTGTTGCGTATGCTCTGTACAGTTGGAGTAGGTATTATAGTGCATTAAAGTTCTGTAACGAAGAATTTGGTATGGGCAGTGCGACAGGAACTGTCTGGAAAAATTTTGTTTGAGAAATTTAAATTTGTGCGTATTCCTTACAAAAGAATCCAAAACTTACAGGGGGAGATTGTAAACTTACAGAGGGTTGAACAGTACATCTACATTCTGCATACCACCCTGCGAGCCGCCGCGGAGGCGTGTGGCAGTGGGTGCTTGGATACCAGGCATGGAAAGGGCGGGAGAATAGGGAAAAGGAGGGGGAACAGAGGTGAGTTGTATGTTTACGATGTGTCATAAGTTAGTGTCATGCTGTTTTTTTTATAATCACCAAAAAGGGTGCAAGGAATGAAGATATTTCTGTACCCATCAGTTTGGCAGTGTACCTATCTCTCTTATGTTGTCACTCCTATTAGTTCTAGACAGTGCGGGCACAGTCTAAACTACTGTGTTTAGACTGTGGTGCGGGGACAAAATTATATTCTTCACGTCGTACTGAAGCTCGCATTATCGGAGTTTTTTAAAAAGTAATCTAAGCCTAGCGTGTAGCCTCCGATTCATTAACAGTTCCCAAACTAATCCATCCATCACCTGTGTGACACTTTTTTTACGGTCATAGCCGTTTTCAACGAAGCGTGTGGTAGAATTTGAAACAGTAGAATTAGGCGAAAGTGTCTTTACACGACGGAAATATAATTCGTGTAGGCAGAAAGATTCCAGAACAATGGATTTTCGTAGGTGTTTGACAGGAGACCAGGAAGCGTTTTATGTAGGTACGCAGTGGCCAATATAACAGCAGGTGCATTGTTGAATCATGTAAAAATCTAGAGGATTGTTACGTGCTTTCATTTAATCCTACCTTGACCGGTATATCACATAATAAGAAAAGAATGTTTCCATTCGGGGGCGTTAATAATATCTGACTGTCGGGCAAGTTATAACGGAATTCCCCATCTAGAGGGCTACAATTTCGTGCATTTGACTGTAAATCACACGGAGAATTTTAGAGATCCAGGCACTGGCACACACTGATACTGCCGGAGGACTGTGGACCCTCGCAAAACGAAAAGACGATGTAGAATGTGGGACGTCAAGAGCCCTTCTAGATTCATATCTATGAGAATTTATGTGGCGCCAACGATATGCTGGAGAGGATTTATTCGAGGAAGTAATGTTACTATGTTTAATCCTCTTCAGTGTAGTTTTAAGGTAATTTGTGTACTAGTACTATAAGTGAGAGTAATACATCTATTTAGTGAAGAGAATTCCAACAAAAAAATAAACAAAAAAGTGGCATCCACTTTCTGAACAGTTTTTTCTGCACTCGTACATACTAAAATACAGAGAAATTCAACAAGAAACCATTGGAGTTCATTTTCTGAACAAGACCCTCTTATTAGGTAGAAAAAGTACTATTTTCACATAGTTAACCATTATTCTCACGCCATGCAGTTTCAAGTCCAATTTGAGTAGGAAATAGCGTGGAAATCTAGGATTCTGTTTTTCTTTTCAAACAGAGGACACTTTTTTCTAAAACTAGCCGGAATATGAATGAGATTGAAGTAATTTTACGATGGAACCACCTAAAATTGGATCGGATTAACCGCCTTATTCTTGAGCCGAAGGGCATAACGCGACGTGATAAAATTAAAATTAGTACATATTTTGAGTTTGCGTAAAACTATTTTCAACTTTGAGAACTTTATATCCGCTATTTTTACCGTTACCTCCGAGATGTACAGACCTGAACACCCGAATTTCAATAGTCATCTCTTTATAAATAGTAGCTTACGGAGCTAAGGGAAAAGCATTCGAATAGAAGGTTAATATGACATGTGAGACTTGATTAGTGTCGTAAAATTTATTTTAATAAGATAATGAATCTAAACTGGTGGCTGAAGAAATACCTAAACCGCTGGAATGCGCTTTTAAAATGGTATATGGACACGAAACCGGCGAATGAACATTACCGGTGAAAATATTTTTTGGCGAATTATCTGGATCACACGTCTCTCAAAAAAATATCACCTCGCGTATCATGACAGCGATAGTCGAATGTGCTGCGGAGGGAATCACTTAAACAGGTATATGATTTATTGACAATACAGTTATTAATTTATCAAACGTTTTCCTAATAATGGCCGAAAATTCCTCGCTAAAATAGTTCTATTGCTTTCTCAAATGCATATATAATGTTAAAGGTAAAGTGGCCCATAAAATGCGATATGTGATTATAAATAATTATCTAACTTTTTGTAAACCCGCCATAGGAATATCACAGCCAGCGCATTTCTTAGGACTACGAAATATAAGTGTTAGTAGCCTAAAAAGCGGTATGACTACGAAATAAAAATGGCGGCGGTAGTG
Organism: Pyrrhosoma nymphula; assembly: GCA_963573305.1. Classification (NCBI taxonomy): domain Eukaryota; kingdom Metazoa; phylum Arthropoda; class Insecta; order Odonata; family Coenagrionidae; genus Pyrrhosoma; species Pyrrhosoma nymphula. The sequence goes on along the minus strand of OY754334.1, from coordinate 81,405,869 downwards.
TTACGGCCACGGTCACAGAATAGAAGTAACGGCCTTTGAATCTCGGAGGCTACGTTTTTACCCACACCCTGCATTACCTTTCATCATTGATATTTGTAGAGGGCGCCCAACGGGAAAAGAGCGCTTGGTGTCGTGCGCACCCCTGCCTAGTTTGCTTTTTGTACAACAGATGTCGCTAGGTGCCGGCGCGAGAATAAGCGGCCGTGAGAAGTCCGTGACTTACGCCCTTACGCCTTTAATTGGAACCACGCGACGCTACCAATCTTGGGAGAGATCATGCGGTAATTTTCGAACAATTCCACTAGTGCAACATATATATTTTCGCCTGTAAATCAGTAAGCCTCTTCTTGTCTACTTGCATGGTCTCATTCTTTAGCTCGGCATATCCTACCTCTCTTCATCCCATCCAGAAAGCCTAATCCCTTCCCCGTGTCCCCAGCATCTTCTCACTTCAACGTATATTTCAGGGTTCTCTGTCATGAGCATGGTAGTTAGGATCACTTGGCATGGTTGTTCCGATAGTAATCGCAGATTGTGAGTAATTGCTATTGGTATTACAGTTGATCAACCGATTGAGGCAGGTTTAAATGGAAGTAGGAATACAGCTATACAAATTCGTAGTAGGTTGCTAGGTTAGGTGTTAGGTAGGAAGTCCTTGGACTGACTCTGCCGAAGGTTATTGGTAGAACAACTTGATCGACAGCAAAGAAACCTCCCAAGAGAAATTCATCATTGGGGGAACAGAAGCTAAGGTTTTTAAGGAAGAAGGTTTTTCGTCTAAGTTCATAAATCCCATGTTTAAGAAAATTTGGGACGCAAAATAGCTCGAAATCTTGGGAAAAAACTCCCTGATAGCAATATACTCCACAGAGGAAAAATCATTCCATTCATTCCGTGACCAGGATACGAACCCGACTCCCTCGATTTCACGCCGAGTACTTTAGCCAGTTAAGCCACCGAGGCGTCATCCTCCCCTGTGGATTTTGAGGGCTTTATAGGATCAGTTTTTTAATCCGGGGTGAATCCCGTTCAAGGCGAATGATTTTCCTCTGTGGAATATTGCACTAATGTGCACTTGCGGGCGACATATCCGAAAATGTACAACGCGATGTCGCGCACTTTGCGGACAACAGTGTTGCCCATCGCGGGCAGTAATTCATCGCGGGAGACCCCAAAAGTCGGATAATTCGACATGTAATTTGGATAAATTCAAAGGCGAGCATCCCCGCCATCTGTGATAACATAATGGAGCACTTCGGTTTATGCCATACAGTTTTATAGGTCAATCCATGGATACTAGAATTTAAGGATAGCCGACTCCCAACTTCAGCGTGATACCTTTCTGAAGCTGCCAACCTTTTGCCACTGTCATGAATGAGTCACTTGAATCAGATGATTCCTATGTACCTATCACACGTATTTTCGTTTTTTTTTTTTTTCAATTTCGAACTAGGGGAAATTACGGCTAGTTAGGAAGAAACTAATGGTTTTATTCGTCAAATGATAATGTTAGAAGGATCACGACTACAAAACAAAATCATTAGCGTCAGTATGGGTAATGAGCGTAATTCACGAGTACTTGTAGTCGGTAATACATACTTTCAATGATCACATCAAAGAAATTTACATCACATAGAGAAGAAAAACCAAAATCTGTCAAAATAATAGAAAGAGGTCTGCAATGGATACATAGGTAATCATCAGCATCGACCGTGCCTTGCTATACGGTAACGTGAAGAACACAAGAGGATACTTATATTAGCCTTAAACAAGCTTCTGTTCTTCAAACCTAAAATTTTGTTCTTTCTCACGGCTGCGGAATACACTGAGGAGCATCCAGGAACAAAGAAAGATCTTTTACCCATTTTTAGTCGAGCAATCAATCTTTTTCTATACCAATAATCGGAAATCCCCACAAACCGACATTCGTAAAGAAAGTGACAATGTGCCTCAGAGTCCTCACTAATTCCACCTATCGAACGGCTTCAAAAAAAACAATGAAAGCGCACTGAACTTGGCTGGGCTAGGTCAATCTATGGCGTGAACATGAAAAAAATCGGCGGGGGTCGAGCACACCACATTTACTCAACTTGCGCGGAATCACCCATATACTTCGTTTGTTTGTACTATCTAGTTGTACGTCACACATTCTGTTCCCCTAAGATAAGTTATAACCCCAGTTTTACTGTGATAATATTTCTGTCTCTCTTATCAGGACATTTCAACTTCCCGCCCATGAGCGCGTGGTGATCACCACCTTTATCCAAGTGGTAACCAAGGCTACCGGCGGATGTCGCCACTTGCCCCAGCAACGGACAAGGGCGGGAGATGGGGCCTCCGAGCATAACAATACCCTAACGCGCGCGCTGGTTCGGGGAATTGTAATAGGGTAAGGGGGGAGGGGTAGCGGGTGAATTTTTTTCATCCGGCCCTGCGCAATGGCCAACTCGGACCCTGGGGTGAGGGCGTAGCCCAACAGGGGGAGGGGTATTGGGTATAGGAAGGGGGGAACGGCGTAAGAGGACGGATAGCCGAAGGTTTGAGGGAGGAGGAGGAGGATGGAAAAAGTTGGTGGTGAGAAAGGGGTGGATTTTGTGAGAGGGTGGGGAATAAATATATATATTTTTTTCCTCGAGAGGGGGTGAAAGAGTGTGTGCCTCGCACACGAGTTCGGGGAGATATAGCGAGGGCGAAGGGGGTGAGTTTGTCCAGTCGGGAGAGCGGCTTCCCCGTTGAAAAAAATAATCTCTCCCGTCGCGGAATACCCCCGACCGCTTCTGCACGTTGTTGTTGCCGTCGCGGAGCACCCCCGGGGGGAGGGAACCGAATCGGACCCGCCGAACGATTTTTTTTCCATTTCCCGGCTGGATCGTCCGCGATCGCCGGGCTGAGGAAGAGGCCCGGAGCGCGCGCAGAGAAGAAAAAAATCACGAGTTCCCTGCTATATCGCTACTGCACACGGACTGACGGACGTCGCCAACGTCGGGACAGGACGGCCGACGACGCCCGGGCACGACGCTCGGCGCCGCGCGGGGAAAAAATCGGACGGGAGCGACGGTGGACGAGGAGAGTCTTTCGCCCGGAAAGGTGAGCGAATTTTGATGTTTTCGTTTCTACCTCGGCGTGTTCCCGAAGGAGGACGCTCCTGTCCGTTGCGTAGATGTCGCTGTGTTTGGTCTGCAGAGTGGCAGACAGTAAGTGCGAAATTACCACTGCTGTCAAAGCTTGTTGGGTCTTCTTCAGAAAACGGACGCCACTTGCTTTTTGTTGGAATTATTTGTATTTTAGTGCCATTACACAAATTAAATTAGTTCAGAAAGCGTACGCCACTTGTTTGTTGATGCAATTCTCTACATTTAGTAGATATAGTACTCTCACTTATGTACTAATACAAAAAAATAAAACTACACCACAGAGGATTAAACAAAGAAGGTAATTTCCATAATTATTTTCTCTAAGAAGTCGTTATCGTATCTAGCATATCGTTGGCACCACATGAATTCGCATGGATAAAAATTTAGAAGGGCTATTAACGTTCCACATTCTACCTTGTTTCTTTGTTTTGCAAAGGCCCAATGTCCTTCGACAGAATTAATGTGCGCCCGTTTCTCCTCTTTATTATTAAGAGTCAAACGCATTTTGTGCCCTTTATTGCAAAGTCTTGAAGCGTTTGCATATTGTTTATCAGGAACTTTACTGGATAATTGAATCACACCCATGACGCGCATTGGATATGCCATAAAACATTGAGCTACGGAAGTAAACAGCAACTGATATCCGAAAGTAAACAACAAAGGTGGACATAACAACTAATGTTTACCAAAATGTTGTGAAAGATACAAGTGGCCTCCAGTTTCTGATCAAGACCCAACATGTTTGTTCCTGTATAATAGACCGGTACCATGTAGCAAAAACGTACCTCAATTATCAGACCATTCATTTGACTAAACTTTCAATATTTTGCAGCAGTGACATTTTTCTGCATTATATGCACGTCAAACCTCGTGGATATGATTCACTATCCTAAATATAGGCGTCAAAGATGCAACTGTGTCATACCCTGAGTTCCTTTGTCAACGTCATGTGACAAAGCATAGACCAATGCCTATGCCACAATTATCATTGCATTCATCTTGTTAACATTTCAATCGGTTTTTGTTATAGACAATGTCTACCATATATATATTATAGACAATTTCTATTAGACATGTTCTAAATTATGCATGAATCAAAACTAAAATATTACAACTTCTACCAAAGAAGGGCTTGTGGATCTTCGAAAGTCATCAAAACAGATCGTAGGAATCGCAATTTAATGCGCAATTACGCGGAATTCTCAGCGAGCAAAATCAGTCGATCCAATTATTCACTGTTAAAAAGGACGTATGTGTAATTTAATTGGTTAAAGTTCTCGGCATTAATCCAGGTGAAATGGGTTCATATTCCAGTCCAGGCGAATTTTTTGATTATTTGCGAATTTCCCACGTTTGTATATCTCTCCAGAAGATGACATCTCCGATACTATTTTCTATCGCAGTTCATGGGATAATCGCAAAAGAAGATGCAGAACTATTCAAAGGTTTTCGGGTTCAACCAATTAAACAAAAAGGGCATTCTAACAAATATCTCTAGGTATAGATTCTCATCATACGGAGGATTTAGTTTTCCCGTCGTACTATTCACGGCAATGACATTAACAGCGAAACAGTACTATATAAGGAACAACTAAAACTATCTTCATCCCCTTGTTTTCCCTATCCATTCATCTATATCTACAAAATACCCTGCAAGCCACCTCAAGAGTGTGTAGCAGGGGGTGAGTAGTCACTAACATAAATTTCACTAAACCCTAAAGTTAGTTTAACTATGGCTATTGATGCATTGGCATAAATCGCTAATGCTTGTCACGAGGCGAAGCCTCACAAGGATGCACAATACTATAGATATGCCAACCAATGAGAGGGACCGTTAGCATTTATGTGCTTTGCAACTAAATCATTCTTCCTATCCTCTGGGTTGTTTATGAATTATGCCCCATCATCCAAAGCCACGTACACAACATCAGTTAGCCGGGTAATATGTTGCTGTTAATGTTTGCTAAACACAGAAAAGTGGAATGCCATAATTTACTGAAAATCATGCCTGAGTAAAGAATTTCTTTTTATTTTATTTGTATTCTCATAAATGCCTCATGTGCGGCATCTAAAAACAGTTATATGGTTTTACTGATCTTCATATGTTTTTTGTTACCCTAATGATGTGTGCAAATACACACGAAACGCCTTTCCTTCGACTTGTAATGATTTCTTCCACACCGCTCTATCCCTGCACACCTCCTTTGCTTCTGCCACATTCGTACATTGCTTCATGCACGATCTCCTATTCTCAAGACTCCCATTATTCCCCTTCTCAAGAGTCTCTTCCACCACATACACCCAAGACTTTCTCAGTCTACCTCTACCTCTCACGTCATTCTCTACAATGTTTACTAATTCGTCTCTCATCCATTCTCTCAACGCGGCCAAACCAACGACGAATGCTCTTATCATTTACATACATCCATTACCGGAGGATTCATTCATTATTTCATCATTCATTCATTCCTATCCCTATTCCACTTACTTTTACCTCAAACACTTCTAAAATATCTCTTGCTTACTGCATTGATCCTACCCTTATGCTCATCCTGTCATGCATAAATTTCGCTACTATACAAACAAGTGGGAAGGAGAACACTTTTGTTTACCGCATTTTTTACTTCCTCAGACACTCATACTCAGATACTCATTTCTTACATGCTCCACAAGCTACCTACGACTTTCCTTACAGCATTCGCACGTCTTTTTATCTCCTCACCTATCCGTCAACCTTTCGCCAACATTCATTCTGAGTACAAAAACACATCCACTTGTTCAATTACTTCACCATTCTCTGTCCGAGGAAAAAGAGTATTTCATTTTGATGTGGCCCAAAATGTCGATAAAACTGAAGATTTATTCGTGAACATAATGTGTGTGACCCCCTTGCAGACAAAAAAATTTAGCAGGTGTGTCCATTTACATTCGCTGGGGCGAAATGACCATCTTCTGGCCCGAAGAGGCCATGATCAGTTCCTAACTGACCTGGTAGCATGACAGTGGGCAACTTCGAACAGGAAGATGACGACGGTAAAACCGTCACCCTCCTAGTTACATCTACTTGGGAAGAACCAATATCCCAGCTGTTATCTTCACAGCATCACGGAGGCCCTCGCAGAAACGAGAGAAACACTTTGTTCAATTATTATGCAATGCCAGTCACTTGCCAACGCTCGCCTGTTCACCCTCGAAGTTCTGGAAGCGGGAAAAAACAAATTGGGCTCCCTCGGACTAGTAAAGCCAAATGTTTTCTCCTCCTTCTTCTTCTTCCTTCTAGGATTAGGCTATTTATGCCCGTTCCGATTTCATTTTCACCATCTGGTCCTTGGTCTACCAATTTTTCTTTTTCCTGATGGCTTATAGTCCATATCTTTCTTTGGAATTCTCTCTCTTGGCATTTGCATTACAAGTTATTTCCATTTTTATTTGTATTATTCAATTTATTGAGTCATCAATTTCGCGCCATCTCTTCTCTTATGTCTGTATTCTTCAGCCTATATGATTTGGTACAGCCTTTTACAGTTAGAAAGAATTTCATTTATGATGTTTCTATTAGCATTAGGTCTTTTTATGACTCAAAAGCTTTTCAAATGGCATAGCACGCGTGCAACTCATTGTACATCGTTATCATATCTTCTTCCTCTGAATCGAGGCTGTGCTCTGCGCTATTCGCTTCTTGCCTCTTCTGCTGCTCATCGTCACTTTTAGGCTATGCTTTCCAAAACTGTTGTGACCTCATCGTTCTGGTATCTTTTTCTAGGACATGCAATTGCCTTTTTCTCCTCAATCATTCCTTTAAATATGTGCTCCCAAACTGGAAGTCAACATCTATCTTGCATGATGTAATAACCAGCATCTAGGGGCAATGTATGCCTCCGCATTTACCTGGACCAGCACTTCCCAACATTTTTATACTTGAGAGCCCATTGGTAGCCCATAACCTTCAATTTAACTCCGATAAGTTAGGATTCCTCGCCTTATTTTTGTATGCCAATCACACTCCCGCCATCGTTTAGCCTTTTGTTTTTTTACCTCTTAAGGCACGCGTGCCCGAGACTAAAAACTGCTGACCTAGACCATACTTTCTCTTTTCCCAGAGTTGACCGAGACGCCGGAATCGTGCACTTATTTTTATTTCTCGAGGTAAGGTCTTGTTTACACGAGGAGGTATACTGCGCATTCTGATGCATGAATGGATGAGCAGCGAAAATCGCGTCGTGTTTAAAGGATAATTGATGGAGTGCCTGCGCGAATGCATGCTAGGAAAAATAAACCCTGCTCTGATTCTGAGTCAGAATTCTTGCAAGTTTTATGCATCAAGTTGCGCAGTGAAGTGCCAATGGTAAAACAGCTTCTAAAGACCGATTCACAAGAGGCACTTTATTGCACGATTTGATGTACAGAAATTGCGAGAACGCGCGCACGGAATTAGGGCAGGGGCTATTTTCCCATCTCCCGTTGACGCATTCGCGCATGCATTCAACGCATCAATTCGGGGCATTGCACGGCGCAATTTTCATTGCATATTAATTCACACATCAGATTGTGCAATAAAGTGCCTTGAGTAAAACGGCCTTAAGATTCTGGAGGATATCGAGCGCCGAACGTGTTTATTCCGTCGGGAACGAAATGCTCGTTTTCCCGCCAACGGCGTCACGGGAGGTCAAATGCTCCGCGTCTTCCCAATGACGGGTGAATGCGCCCAAACGCCCGGTATGTTGGTTCATCTACATTATTATTAAGAGTGATCTAACCGTAGAGGCAGGTTTAGACGGAAGTAAGAATATCTGTAAAAATCATTTACAGCTATGGGACCTTGTCTCCATACATTAATTCGTTCTTCAGCTCGGCATATGTTCTAGCCCTCTTCATCCCATCCATAAATGCTATTCTATTTCTTCCCCTATCCCGATTTCCCAACAATCTTCCCTCTATCTTGGCGCTCAGCATCCCCTCACCCCTCATTATTCGTAACAACCACTTACTCTGAATATTCCTAATTCCCTCTAGCATTTTCCTCTCCTCTGCCATCATGCATACTAGCGATTTCTCATTCCCCTTCCTTTCATCCGTCTCACATTCTCCATTCTCCTCCGCACCCACATCTCAGATGCCTGCAGCCTATTCATACTCCTTCCTCAAAGTCCACGTTTCTGCACCATGTAACGATAAACTCATCATCAAACTCTTTGCTAACCTTTTTTATACGTTCTTAATCCCAATTCCCAGAAATTGCTGAGTTCTGTATTCAGTTGTAGTCAATAATTATTACGGTTGCGGAACGGAACAATGCAATGACGGAACGGACTGTTTACGGAACAATGCAATGACGGAAAAAGCATTAAAATTTAATATTTTTACAAAATTTTGCAATTCCTAAGTTTTACACATAGGTACGTGTTGTCAGTGAATGGGTGTCGGATATGAAGAGAACATTTTTTGACGGGAGTGACACATACACCCACATGAGAAAGCAAACGCAGAGAAAACATCCATATATACATTGTACTCTACAAGCCACCTCCAGGGTGTGTGGTGGGGGATGAGTTTTCATCAAAACGCACTACACTATATCCTACAAATGTTTCTGAAGCTACGAGTATTGATGGATTACCAAAAACCTGCAACTACGTTTCAGGAAGTATTCCGGCATGGATTACCCCGTCGTCCGGCCTGAATGTTGCCATGCGTGCGGTGTGCATCCAAGGGGAAGTTCTGAGAGTTGAATAGTGCGTCGACACTGGTGACGCGGGCTGTTACACCGCAGGGGGTAGTTATCTCGGAGGGAGGGACTGTGGAAGAGGTTGGGAGGCCGCGGTATGGTGGACGGTGGCAGGCTGTGGGACTGAATGGGAAGACACGAAATTTTATTTCACCGCGGATGCTGGACAAGGACAGATGTCTTACGGGTACCGCGGCCTTCTGGCATTCCTTCGCCCCTGGTTTCTAGTTCCAAACCTTGGACTATGTCTTTTCACGGTGGAAAGAATTGTGCATGGGAAATAATAAGTACTCCTGATAGGGCCATCCATGACGCATGTGTCAAAGGGTAAGATGCTGACGAAAGGTAGTTCATGTGATGGATACACGTTAAAAATACTGTTGGGAAGGACACATAACAACCCCCAGCTATCAATTTCCCTGAACGTTAAAGTACAGAGCTGATTGTACGAATTAAATGTTGCCAATGGCTATCATAAGTTTTTTTCAATATGAAATTTCGTTTGCAATAAATAGTACGGTACTCTATTGCGAACTGTTGACCTATTTTCTGCTGTTACAAATTGGAATCCCCAATCTTATATAGGCCACGGCCAACGGCCGTGCCGAACCATATGCCACGGTTCCCACAGAGTGAATTTTTTCTCTCCCCTTTTTTCCAAGAACCTGGACGTGGTCCCAAGGAGACCAGTGGTTTGCGAATAGCGGAATCCATCGTCTAGTCTCCTTTTTCTAACCCCAATTCCTCCACCACTTACTTACGCACATATACACGTCCACTTCCACACTTATACCGTTACGCGCTGCCAACACCCTTATTTACCCCCGTAGAAACGCGAAGGAAAAACGGTGGTCAAACAATGCAAGCGCATCGAGAAAGGAAAAGGAAGGGAAAAAAACAGCAGACGGGATGCGTCGCGTTTTTTTATTTGGGGGGAGGATTCGTAGGAGGACGTGAGTGAGAGAGAGAGGGAGGGAGAAAGAGGGTTTGGGGAGAAGAGTGGGTCACCCTGGATGGTGGAGGAAAGTAAGAAAGTCACAGGGAGACGAAGAAATGTTACGAGAGAGTGGAGAGCGGAGAGAAGAGGAAAGAAAACCTGGGGAGGGTGGTCGACGAAATTGCATGGTCTTGCGGGGGCATTTATTGCGGATATTATCTTCCAGTTACGTCGGTCGTTTAGCCTCCTCATCCTCCGGGGCATCTCTTAAAATGGGACCTCAGTGGGAAGAGTGAAGTCGCCTTCCCCGGCATGAGAATTCGACCTCCTTCCAGGAAATATCCTTCGGAGGAATTCGCGTCCCATGTTGGGGTAGCCTTTCTCCTCCCACCGTGGCCCATATGAGGAGGGAGAGAAGGAGACGAGGAGGAGGGACTGGAAGAGAGGAAATATTAAGACTCTGGAAAAGGGAGGAGAAATATGGGGAGCCAAGAGTTGAAGCATCTTAATCTCATATAAGGCGGCCACTCGACCCCAGAATGAAGGACCCTCACGCTTGTCATTATTGTGTGGAGGGCAACGAACAAGAGGAGGGATGTCAAAGGGACTATATTTAACCTGTTAGTCTTTTTTTCCCCCAAAAACTTCGAAGATCTCTCGAATAATTGTGCGTGGTTGAATAAAATTTTGGTCGCTTGACATCGAGAAATAGGGGTAGAAATACTTGGTGGTACTCCCTTGTGAACAGCATGATGACAATACTTACCATCTTTCTGGCGGCTAGTAAACGAAACTTCTTGAACGTTTAGCTCCTGTAAACCGACATTTACCGCGAGATCACTGTAATAACTACTGGATCATTCCAAGTGAGGATCACCATTTACCCTCACTACACGGATTACCTTCAAATGTTTTTCTCTCATAGGCATGCATGAGCTTTGCTCAGATTAATTTTTTTCAGTTTTTTAAACCAAAAATGGCCTCAGCATAAATTTTTGAAAAAAAATTTACTTGTAAACTGCGTACCTCCACTTATGATGGTGATCGTTAAAATGTACCCATTACATTTTTCTTATTTATGAACCAATCTTGTTATATTTGACGTCTAGTTGAAGGTAATGCTTTTTTCTTTGAAAATAATTCAATGAATATGCAAATTGTAGTACAAAAACTCGAAAAACTGCAATACACTACATTTTTTAAACTTTTTTTGTTGTTCAAGTTAACCATTAAAAACTTAAAAAGTACAATTTTTTATGCCTTCCTAATTTTTTATAAAAACAAGCTTATTATAAGCTTACTCAGGAGAAAAAAACCATTAGGGTGCTTTTTTCGCGGAAGAAACTATATTCTACAATATAGTTGCGTCCGCGATTCTGCTGTAAGTTATTTTTTGCGCCAAACGAAATATAAATGGAAAAATGTTCTGGAACCTTTCGTGGATGGCATTCTCGGCTTCTTAGATTCAGAACTATGACGTCCTATCATTCAGTAGCCTGTTTTTGTAGGCATTAAATTAGTTATTCTGGAGAAAATTGGAAATTATGGTGAAAATTGCCGAGCGGATAAAACAAATCGAGCAAAGAAATAGGGGCCTGCGCCGGTATAGGGCAGTAAGGATTTTACTCCATTCCCTATGAACTTACCTTAGCCATTTAGAATACACCAATAAATAAGAATAAAAATAATGTTCAACAGGTTATGACTATTCTTCCATTCGACTGGGAAAAAGCTACAGCTTTTCAAATAGATTTTGACGCCGACAATCACTACTGTGGTTATTGCCATTGATGTATGGTCTAATGCAGCCTCCATAACGACTATTTGCAGTGTTTCACTCTATGTTTCTTCACGAATTAAAAACTATATGGAGACTCTGATTCCACAAAAAAATACACCACATGACTTTCTCCTCCCAATTTCCGTTTTATTTGCCCTTCCCTTTTGTCGTTGGTGTCCTTATTGAATGGTATGTTGATGTAATGGACAAGTGAAAAATGTGGCGTTCGACCAATCACCGTCCGTTTTCTCTGTTATGTTGTAGGAAACAATTCCCTTTACAAAAACTGTTATAGAAAAAAATAGAAGTGAAGGAAACGTCATTAATGCCATTATCGGGAAAAAAATATTTAAAAAAGCATAGTTTTCATTTTAGCTTTGATATTTTACTAGGACTAGAACACTTGCTTTAGCCTGCTCAGCTACTGAGGCGTCCGCCTCCCCTGTAGATTTTGTGGGATTTACAGGAACTGGGATTTCCTTAATGGTATCCTAAAAATTTGTTGAAATTTAAGTATTGTTCAGAAATTTTTGGTTTTATTTCTCAGGACTAAAGCTGAAGGAACTTACTACGCCAGTGAGCGCTACATTTGTACTAGACAAAACCGTTGGTTGACAATGGCAAAATAGTATGTGGGCCTTACAAACATCCTTAGACCTGGCGAAACAAAATTATAAATACAGCCATTTAATTCGATAAATCTGTAATTCATGGCAAACATGTCCACAGAAGGGAAAAAATGTGAAAAAAAAAGGAATTAATTGCAACAAAACATTTCATTGACGTTTTAAAACAAGAAAACGTTTCCAAAATGGCAAAGAAACCTACCATTTCCATCGCTATATCTCTAACTAAAATCCAAGAACGGTTTGCATCGGAAAGATAACGGTATTTTACCTTTTTCTCCCGCTCTCTTTTTTCCTGAAACGTTCGAGGAGAACCGCGCCATTTTTTTTCGCAATGCGGTTCCTTTTTTTTCGCGTGTCCCAATTGCCACCAAGGCGTCCCGGGTTGCAGTGCTATTGCAGTGGGAGCGACGTTGGAGTGATTTATGGCCGAGAGACGGGGCATTTTTCTCGGAAAGCTATGATGAACGAATTAGAGGAGCAGGTTGTCTCCGGAGAAGGTGCCGGACGGGAACAGAAAAGCGTCTGGTCGCCGGCCATGTGTGTCCGTCTCGTTCCCAGGGCCCTTAAACGAGTGCCAGGGGTGGGGGAAACTTTACAGATCGATTATGAAGGAATGCTCCATGTCCGTATCGAACGATACTGAATTTAGTACAAGGCCGAGGATGCTTGCTAGTATGATAGTTATGATAGCGATTCGTATCGTGTGATACCGAACTATCAAGATCGCTATCATAAACGCTAAGCTACTTCATTTCACGATTGATGCGGTGCTAATTTGCTACTCACCCCCAGTGGGATTTAATAGCCTTCGACCAATTACGCTCGCATTTACAGACGCTGTGGGATCATTACTTTTTTGTAATGCAGCGTTTCTCATGCCTCCTTTGTACTAGCAGTAATTTTCTGGCCGGGAAATCGACAATATATAGAAAAGACCGGCCAGTTGTTTTGGTTCCATGCTTCCATAGCTTGGTTAATTGAAACTTATAGTAAAAATGCGCTACTATAACATGGCATTTATGTATTTACAATAGCAGCTGGAGAGCAAATAAGATTGGATACATTAGAAATGTGGAGTAATCAAAGAATGATGATGATGAAATGGCCGAGAGAATCACCAACGAAGAAGTAGCACTTTGAAGAATTGGTGTGTGAAGATGCATATTGAAATCTCAGGGAAGAAGAAGGGACAAACTTACTGGACACATTTCAGGATACAACAGCCTCTTACATAATGACGGCAGGGTGAATGAATATGACTAACTATCGAGGAAAAACAAGGATGTAATACAACGGGAAAATAATAAAGGATGGCAGAGTGAAGACCTATTCAGGAATGTAACGATTATCTAATGGAAGTGGAGAGTTGAAGCCAACCAACCTTCGGAATGATGCTGATGATGGTGAGTCATAACTCCGTGGTTGATTTTTTTGTGGAGCACCAAACGATTTAAACGAACCCAGTCTATTCCTTGATTTACTAATATTTTTATTTCCATCCAATATCCCACTGCCCCCAACTGCTTAATCAACATTTTCTGTCTCCTTCAGTGTCAATATAAGGTTAGGTGTAGAGGGGGCTACATAGTCTAAATCTCGCTCCAATAAAGATGTTTATCTCTCAGTCAATTTTTTTATAATCCACCAAACAGTACTATTTTTCTCTCTTTCCATAATAATCCTGGGTAAAGCTTGGGTGAAGAGACAACAAAATTCGCAAATACATTGGAATCCAGGTTAAAGACGCAAACACAAAATTCACCCGTTCAAAAACATATAAATTTTAACCTTTTTCGCTATCCGATCTTCTTTTTTTCCATCAAATTTGATTAGAATTTGAGACATTTTGCAAAATTAAACACGTTTGTGCTTGGAAGACAGATTTCCGCTCATTACTAAGGCAGTTTTGAGCTCTCGTTGAGCACAAACAAGTGTTTCTCAGCAATTTTATTTACATTGAAGAATTCTTTGCTCGATAAATTCATTTTGTAATGTTACATGAATGGACTAAAAGAAAATTATTGTAAAAAAGATGATGACGTAACAATGATTTCAGAGCGCAGTAGCCATTATCAGTCACGTGCCACATTTACTAATACTTTTCAATAATAGAAACACCAGGATAATATAACCTCAGGAAGCATAGTGAACAAGTCCACATATATGCATTATTATTTGTAAGTTAACTTTTCCACTTTCAGAGGAGTCCTTCTAAACATTATCGCTCCAACAAAGATCCTGGTTCCAGGCGCGAGAGAGATTAGATACGGGAAAACATTATGCTTACTTTTTTCAAGCATGCATTCTAGTTGCAATTCAGAGGTCTAACCACAAGCTATGTCATAGAATTGAGTAACTTACTTTCTTACACTGCACCTGATTCCGTCCAAGATAATAGAGAAGTTGAAATACAATGATTTTGCTTAGAAAGAAATAAAAAGTAAACAATTTTATCACGATTTTCTGTCAACTGCGCTATTATCTTGGACGGACTCTATAGTAATGTATAAAAGAAGCACTCTGTAGTAAATATATTTTTATAGCATTGGAAATTACAAGTATAAAGAGTTTGGGTATTTTTCACTGTTCATCGATCCGGAGAAATGGGAAAATAATGCAAACTTCATGCCGGTTCGTCATTTACAACAAAGTTTCACATTTTTATCAATTTTAGTGGTGATGGATTCGAGAATCGACGTCGATGAATACCATTCCATTTCCTCCAATTCTGATTTCACGCTATTAAACAGGATAACTCCTCCATTAATGCGTGGCCATACGTTACATTTTCGTTGATTATAACTTCTTTTTGAGGCACGGAATAATGCAAGATGAATGAGGAACGACGAAGAACTTCCGGAACCTCGTGAAAGAAAATTCAATTGCCTCTTACGCACTTAATGCTTCAAGGGGTGGCTCAAAAACCACCCACCTCTGAATTTCATGGTAATCCACGGAATATAGACGCGTTATACTATCATTTGGACGTTTTTCCTTTTGCCTTGTGATTCTGATGAACTAGAGCAAATGTGACGATGATGGTATACCATACTTTTGCTTTCCTGTGAGCCTTTTCGAGCCGAGGGCATATGTCATATCCCGTGTGGTCTTCTGAGTGGAGACTTGCATTCAGATCAATGTCATAAATCACCGAGTAGGCACACGCTCCAATTGAGGAATTCTGTCAAAAGCTATATTTTATTCGAACTTATTCTGTGGAGTTGAATCTCATTTTACGCAAAATATCACAAATAGGTACTTAGCGGCCCCGGTGGCGGCGGGGTATAGCCCTCGCCTGCGGGTTCGAGTCCCGCGTGGGTAGGTGTTTCGCCTGCCCAGGGCATGGGTGTATCTGTCAAGTTCTGGTGGTTCGACTCCTGAGAAACCTGATGAAAATCCAATGGATTATCGGGGTTACAGGAGAATACGGACCACGAGAATCGTCCCAGAGCAAAAAAAGGGAGCACCATCGGCTGTACATAAAAACTGTGTATATCAAACATTCCTTCATGACTACGAAAGTATTACAGACCAGGGCTATGTATCATTCGAAAGAGGAATGTTAAAAAAGTAAAATAAATTTGGCCTTGAAATTGATGGCGTCATCACGCAAAGTAAGATGGTGGTTAAGTAAGGGTAGAATATTACTTCTCGTCGGTAGCGTAACATTAGTACAGCTCAACGTAAAAGCATTGAAGGAGTTCGTGAGTGGGCATACTTGAAAACGTAAATAGCATTCTAAGAGATAAATCCAAGAAAAAACTGAAATAATGAATGTTTAAACAATAAGAGGGATTCAAGTGGTGAAAGATTTGTGAATTTCAGGGAAAATGTTAAAATAACTCCAAAATAAGAAAGTGAATCACCCATAGAAAGAAGCTACCGGTTGTAAGAGCATCGAATTCTATATATAAGAAGCTCAGTGTCATTTATGGAACGTTCTCGTAAATTTCGAAGTTTCATTCATAGCTCGCATGTAAACGTTTCACGCACACCAAAGGCAGTGTCTTGGGCACCACCTGTTCGTTTTTTTTACTCTCTATATTCTCCATTTGCAATAATTCACCAGGAGCCGTATCTGGCGACGATAAAACTCGCTGTATCTCCTGTGTGGTGCTACTTTTCAAAGCCTTTCAAAACTTGAGGTTTTACGAGGATGAAAGAAAAAATAGGGTGGCAGACGCCACCGGTGCATCTCAGCCGATAGGAAGGGGGGACGGTATGTCATGGCGGCGAGATCTTCGCCCGGGAACAAACGGATACCAATTTGATATCCTTCACGAGTGGTGACCAGGCGCAGGGACGTTCGTCTTGTCGCATTTTAGTCTCGGACCACTTCATTCCGTGTGGCTTTTCAAGCAGCGTGTGGCAAGGGGTGCGAATGGCTCACCAGAGACGTCGACAGGATGAAAAAGGACACCATCGTCCATTGTAGTGAACAGGGATATGGGATAGATACTTTTACACTCGTATAAAAGGTGAACACATCATAAATATGCATTGTAAAATGTTTTTCCTCGAACTACCTTAGTACAAACTTCGCCAAGTGCAGCGCTGTGACCTTTTCTGGTCCCTCCCTCCATCACCTTTCTTACTCATTCCCGACCATCTTGCAGGGAGGCCATTCCTTTCTATATGCCACAAAAGCTACTTCATATATGGCCGGTTGTAGAAATTATACGTATACTATGTATCCAATAGAGTTATGAGATCTATAAGGCAAGACATTCGCCCACTATGCGCTGTAGAAACATGCGATAAACTTATTAGTTTACAAAATGGTCTCATAGCAATGATTTGGCCTTATGGAATGGAGTTTAGCATATAAGATAACACGCATAAATGTTATTAAATGGAATGTGAGTAGACCAAACATCCTAAGCAATGGCTATTGGGAAATAAATTATGAAATGGATAGTTCCTGCAACCCTAATTTAGTAATGAGGTCCAAAACTTTAAAGATTTCATAACTATCGAACCCATAGCTAAATATTTCTGCAACCGACCAATAGAGGAGTGGATACTTTCCGAGAATGCAAATGGAAATTTTCCATCATGCAAAAGGTTTTTATGAAGATACAATGGAGGCGGTGGAGGAGAAGCAGTTCGGGTGGACTGCGGGACACTGGTGAGAAAACGACGATGCCTGCTCCGCTAATCGCTGAGGAAGGCATATTGCATCCTCCACGAACACAAAAAGTCTACGGAAATTATATTTTTCGAAAAAAGACTGAATTCATAGGTGAGGATTATTGCATTAGGTACACGTTAATTGGATTACGCATCACTCCCCATTACCGAATATTACTCCATTGAAAATGATGTAATTTTAGGGAATTTTGGGATTTCTTTTTCCTATATGATCAGTACCTACTTTACAAATTTAACTCCATTGCTTCATCTTTTTTAGCGCCGAATGGGTAAAACAGGGTTTTTTTTATCTTCTAACATGCAGCTATGAATGTGGAAAATCCCAGCGATTACAGGTTACTAAAACAAAACATATGTGCCCCATAGAGTTATGAGATCTATAAGTCAAGGCATTCGTTCATAATGCATGGCAGAAATATTAGATACATTTATTGATTTCATAAATGGCCTCGTAACGTATTTGGTCTTCTGAAATGGAGTTTAAAACTTATGATCTCCATGAGTATCCAAGATGGCGGATGCGCAAGGAACCAATTGAAGGGTTAATTACTTGATAAAAGAGCTATTAAGTGACGACGCATGAAGAGTTCATTTATTCATCCTGGCTAGAAATAATGCCCATAAGTAAATTGTGCACGTGTGATAAACATATATATGTTTTATTTAGCGGAAGGTGAGTAGATTAAACACTCTAAGCAATCTCTATTGGGAGATAAGTTACGAAGGCCACAGTTCTTACAACCCGAATTTATTAACGTCTTCCATAACTTAATATATGTCATAAATATTGAACCTATGGCTAAATAGCGATCTGAAAACGCCTTTTCTGGCGCAATAGCCACCCTCTTCAAGATTACATCCACATCTAAGTTATATCCTGCATTCATCTCGAGGATGTGTGGCAGAGGCTACTTCATACCAGGATTTTAATTAACCATCAAACACCTGTCATACTATTATTAGTAATTTAGCTAAATATACTGTTAATGACGCATGTACACGAATATTTCACGGGTAATACGGCTTCTAGTCATAATTATACTCATGCAAATTACACACTTCACTCGTAAACCAAGGAGACCATTTGTTTAAGTTCAGTCATGCTGACATGGAAAAATTATTCCCAAGTTACAGGCATAAAACATAAAATTAATCAGCATATCATGCAGACATTGAACATTTTGAGGATACCGGGACTAACCACGGTATTACCTTCACGTAATCACCCGCAAGTACGAAATTCCACAGAGGAAAAATTATTCACCTTGACCGGGATTCGAACCTGGATCCCTCGATATTGCGCTGAGAGTTTTAGCTAGTTCAGCTACCGTTTTTTTCATCCACAGGGGATAATTACGACTCTGTGGCTTAACTGGCTAAAGCACTCGGTGCGATATCGAGGGATCCGGGTTCGATTATCGGTCAAGGCGAATGATTTTTATTCTGTGGAATGACACATTGACTGAAAGCATGAACAAAATGAAAAAAGCATGAAAACAACGCCAGCTTTCGTAACTTTTAGCATTATTGGTGGCATCGATCATAGCAATTTTGGTTCCTAAACGTACAATGAAAAAATTACATTTTAACTCTATTCATCCTTCGATCCATATATCTAATTCTGTGAATCTTCGCTGCTCGCGATCTAATTCCGATGTCATACCAGCTTCATAACGATCCTAAAAACCAGACGTGTATTATAGGAGGGGTCTAATTAGTGAAAAATTAATTGCGCGATAAGATTAAGGTTGGTCGATGAAGTATAACCGTAGGTGTTCGTGGACTTTAGATCCAAGTCTACTCATACTCTAGTATATGCTACGAGCGCCACATACCTATCTACTCATCTGGCATTCTCTTTAGAACAAACTTTGCAATTTAGTCGAATTTATTTGCAGTACAGAACTCGATATTCACAGGATTATGAAGATATTTCACTTCTAAATAAACCGGCGATGAAAATACGTAGATATGGCCTTGTGAAAAAATCCACCTGGACCGGCAGTCGAACCACGAACCGTATTTTCATCGCCGGTTTTCGGCAGAGGTGAAATGTTTTCATACGTACCTAATCACGGCATTAGTGAAGACAGAGGATTTATCCTCGCGGTTAGTGACTTGTTTGAAGTCGATTTTTCCCTGCGAGTGCAATCCTTGATCGACTGTAGGGGCCGAGCATCTAGTTCCCTTGGATCTCCTCAAAATGACCTTAGGAATCAGGAAGCCAGGTGGTGGTCTGCGCATTAGCCCGGAAAGCCTAGACCCATAGATTCCATTCCCGGTCCTGGTAGATTTTCACCTTTGGCAATCTCTACGTATTCTCAGGCTTCACTTCGTGAAAATTGATAATGAATGATTCATAACTTTGTAATTTTCACAATTTATTATTAGTTGTCGATCGGTTTAAGGTAGTCTGAGCGCGATATTTCCCTAGTCATAATGGAGACTAAAAAAGAATTTTATGTTTTTAATTTCAGCGTCTGAAAGAAGTAGGAAGTAAATATTGTAATATAAAAAGCGTAGAAATATAGTACTATGCATGATAAAATTTCTGAGTAATTAAATAAATATATTTACATACCTAAGTCTATAACTTGATTCATTATTTCACGCCAATCGGTGACAACGCCTTCACAACAGATGTTTTTTGTGATTTTGTAAGACCTACTGCGGTGGGTAATTGATTATATTTTATAAAAAGTTGACAAAATATAAAAACTACACACCGTTAGTTTTTAGACGAAATCTAGGAGTTAATAATTCATATTTTTTTATATTCTCCCTCTGAAGGTAATCTATCCCGTGTAAAACAGCTTATATTTTGAGGCAAATAGTTGTAAAAGTAGTTGGGCAAGGAGTTATTATATTGATATCATTGGCAAAGATGAGTTTTTTCTTAAAACTGAGGTCAAATTCATCAAATTTTAGGTGAAGTGACATCTCGCTAAAACCACCTTAATTGCAAAGGTGATGAACACATCATGCAGGTAGTACGTGATCGGCACCTGATGATGTCATCTTTTCAATGCAATCGGTAAACAACTAATGCATCTATTGTGTCAACGACAAATTTACTGTAGCCATTCAGTCACTGCAATCTTTTCTCGTAGTTCTCCCCACCGTCCTTCTCGCTCTTCCCTTCCAGGAAGACCAATATCCAAACCCACACTCCCTCCCACAGCCCACGCAACCCACTCCATTAACTCCTCCAGCTCTGGGTTCCCATCCCTCCCTCGTCCAGGAGGTTGCCACCCTCCTCATGCCCCCAAGGAGGATCCACAGCCGAGAGAGGGCGGAGGGAGGCAGGCCAGAGGTAAAAACCTCCCTCCCACAATCACTTCCCTTTCACGCTCGAAGAGTAACAGAGGAAATGTCCGAGGGGCAACTGTTACGACTGTGCTCTCAAAAAATATTTCTTCTTCCCTTCCACGTTTTCGACTTTTTGACCTATCCCAAAGTGCGCCCTCTTCTTAAAAAAAACTTTAGAAACTTCTCATCGTGCACGTGCTAATATATGCGTTTCCGTGATCCGAAGTGAAACATGATATATTCAAATTAAAGATTTTCCAAAAAAAGAAAGAAATATAATGATGATCCAAATATTCAATGAAATCAGCAGGAATTTTGACTCCCATGCAAGCATTCCGGACATCCAGGTGACATTCGACAGAGAGAGTTTAAATCTCGTAAACATGAGCGTGTTGCCAGAGGTTCAAAGTCCAAGCGCTCTGACTTGGTAATGACAATTTGGATTAATCTTTAATTTAAATTTACTTGTCAATTGCTCTCTTTTTAAATAAAAATGATATATACGCTCCCTGTTTGACTTGAAATGTTTACGATTGGCTTTCGCAGGAATTCGTGGTGCAGTGAAGGTCAGGCCATTGTCCTACTAAACCTAGACAAACTACTGCTTCTCTAGATTCAAAAATCTGTGATGAGGATAGGGCATTTGAATTGAAGTTGTGTGTTAGTTGGAAATGTGATTCTTTTCTACGAGTTTCTCGCAATTTTTGGACGTAAAAACTGGCATTGTTACGGTCATAGAGTAAGTATATTAGTTACTCTATGTTACGGTTCTTATTTTCTATCTTTTTGTCGCTTACATTATAGAGCTCAACAACATGCACGCGGAGGAATTGGTTATAGAAGCTATAGGGAATAAATTGATTTTAGAGTGAAAGTAGAAGGGTAACTTAAGAAAGCTATCATGTATGCTGAGTAGGTATGCTTAGCAAGTTCACCCAAGGTTTAAAAGCACATATTTCGATAAGTCGAACTTCGGTAAGTGGAACTTCAATATATGTAACTTCGATAAGTCGAAATACCTCCGGTACTGGAAAATTCTTCAAGTTGAAGAAGTTATGGGTTACAGAAAACTTATTTGCGTAGAATACTGAGAGCAACTATAAATTTCCATCGAGTTATCGAAAATCGTCTGATAGATGTTCAGCTGAAAGTACACGAAGAATTGGATGTGAATGGGTGAACTATTCTCGGGAGCACTACCTAGTCATGAACTCAGAGGCCATGGAGTCTCGACTACTATTGGGCAAAGATTCCGGGATAAACAGGTGCATACGATATGCCGGGAAATCGTCAGATCTTTCGTTAGAGGTGGATATTTTATAACGGTTTGAAGAACGGTTAGCAACCGACGAGAAGTTCGATTACAACTAGGTACATACTTTACTCTTCATCTACCAAAAGAGAAACTCAACTCATATTTTTCCTTCATCAAAATGTCTTTCAAACTTTTCGAATGAAAACTTTTCTAACAACGTGGCAACGGTCACCATTAGTTCCTTAGGGAGACCTATTAACGACGAGCCGAACTTCCTCAGATCCAGGATGCCTATTTGTCCATAACTTTCCTAGTCGAATCGTGAAAAAAGATAATTCTCCACGCTTAATGGTCCCATCAGGAACTGTTTTCTTTTTCTGCCAAGAGACAAAAGCGCATTGCCAAAGGTCTTGTGCGCAAATTTTCATCCCTACCATAATTTCCCATCTTTAACCACTCACTGGGTCAACGGAGGCTCCAACCAACTGTTGTCCCATATGTTCCTGACAACAACCTTCCTTGCCCGTTCTCAGCCATATTTGGGCCGCCTCAGAGTAAGGAATGCCAATACTCGGAACTTCGGTTTACCTGGGTGCCCTGTTCATTTGCCTAAATTACATATAGAAGTACATCTACGTGATAGAAACGATACAAGGAGATGATTCCTCAACAGGTATGTACTGACGTTAAACACACTACCATACAGTTATTCGCCACTATACTAAATATATTACTGTTTGCAACGTATGTGATAGGAGATTTCACATGTATTGACATTTAACCCACTGTATAGAAATAGCACAATTTAGTGGCACTCGCCAGCAGAGAGTGTGAGGTCGGTGAGCGAGTGTTAAGCGTGGATGAGCGGGCAGAGATACCGAAGTCCTCCTGCCGTAATCTCTTGAGGCACCTTGCATGCTTTCCTTTCCCTGAAATCATGATCAACACAAACGAGTGCCACCAAGTTTTGCTTCTCCTTTACTCATTCATCACGAGGACAATTGGCTAGAATCCATTTATGCTAACACGTTAAACGATTACAAAATTACAATGCAATCACGAAGGTAACGAAAAAAGGAACAATGTATAATTTCATTTGAGAAACAGGAGCCTCCACTTCTCCTAGTTTTTCCGTTCCTCCCAGCCTACCTCTTCCCCCCCTCTACCTCCATCCAGTTGGATTTTGCATATAAACTACTTGATTTTTAAAATACCCTCACCTGATGGTCGAAATGAATTATATTTTCTCAAGTAGAATTTTACATTTTTCCTTTTTTCGTAGTATAATAGTATTTTTGTTTAACGTGCTTCGACGGCTAAGGTCATTTCGCGCATACTGTCTGCCACGTGCAGACAGGGGCAACAGCACTCGGACGAATCGGAGGATCACCCCTCCAAACTCAAGCCGAGCCCAACGATGCTTAACTTCGGTGACTGATCGGGAACCGGTGTTTCCAGCGTGGCAGGCCGTTGCTCTCCATTTTTTGTTATCTCCGTCATGGACAAATTCCACACAGGCAAGCCTGAGAACGTTCATTTCGCTAACAACGCTGTCCATTACAGTCAAACTGGTGAGTTAACATATATGTATTCTACCGGCTGATTGGTAGGTTTTTGGACAGTACCTATCCTAGCATCTCAATTTCTGGGACATCTTCTCACTTTCCGTCACATAAATGCATAATCATCAGATCTCTCTTAAATTTCTCATACCCTCTGACTCTCCATAAGTCGTCAAAAATTCATGTGCGTGCACGTCATGATTTGGTCTTTGCACCTTTGTTTGCTACCTACGCTTATCACTTTGGTTAGCCAGAGCTGGGACAGGATTATGATCTTCCTGACTATATGATTGACAAGATGTTTCCCTTTTTCCTCTTAATTAAAAACAGTTACTCCCAGTTTTTTCTATAAGCTTTGACATAATCTTGTTACTATCATTTTAACATACGGATTATTCACATTTGGAGAGGATTGTATCTTTATTTATAATTATAGAGAAGTGCATGCACATGCAGAAAATTGTAGAAACTCTTCACTTTAAATCTTATTTTAATACTAAATTCTAATTCTAATTTAATTCATATTTATCCCGAAGAGGTTTAGAATTTTCCAGCCATTAAATTTCCCGGGAGAATTTGCTTATTGGAAACACATATTCAAGCGAAAATAGCATTTAAACTAGACTATCTGAAAAACCTGCTGAACCAGGCAAAATGTTGGAGTAATAGCCAAAAAGTATTGAATAAAGTGAATAGTTAAATAGAAATTAATGTTTTTTTTTCTTTTTATGAAATCAATGTACGTAACTAAGGTAAAAAATATATGTTATCTAAATATCAGAGATATCTTTGAAAACAACATTTTTGGTGAAGCAGGCGGAGCAGTTTACCTTGTGTGTATTTTGAAAAATGCATACGCCTGCGCCATGTGTCAGTGAGTGGAGAACATATAAGGGAGCTCGCTTGCCATCTATTGGTGCACATCTGAATCAATACGCCTTGCAACTGAATAATATGTACGTACGTGTAGCCTTTTATATAGTAGATTTTAAAAACACTTTTATCCCCATGTTTAACCATTTTCCGCATTTAACACCAGGTAATTTTGAGTTTTATTTGCGAAAAAAATACCGTGCAAAGGTAGAAGTTTCTTGTTCATATAAACCAACCTAAGAACACGTACTTCTAAAAGTAGCCATACCGTGCAAAGGTAGAAGTTTCTTGTTCATATAAACCAACCTAAGAACACGTACTTCTAAAAGTAGCCAAACCATGAAAACAATGACTTATCTGTAACTTTACGGTGTAGCCACCGTAACGAATAAACAAGATTCGACGTTACGTATTAAAATGGAACATCTTACAACGAACTCGATTACTTCAGGCTTCACTTCTCGGAAGCTGCACATTTCCATATTATAAAAATGCGCAATATTGGCACTTATCAATCACAAGACGCTCTATCAGATCGAGGGAAGTCCTCAAGTACAGGGAAAACAGGTGAATGGAAACTTTCCAGGGGAAACTTGCTCTCAACTTTGGATCGCGTGAACTCAATGTGTAATTTTCTCAAGCGGAAAGAGTAAGGAAAGGGAAAGGTTAGCGCATACATTAAGGAAACGAGAGGTTCCTAAGAACTTACTTTTTTGAGACTCAGGCGAAAGAAAAAAAAACAAGTAAGCCTCAGTTTTTTCAAGTCTCGTCCACATCACTTTCTCACTCTCTCATCAGGAGCCGCCTACAAACTTAGCTCACGCGATCGTGTCATATCAATCCATCCCACTCGTCTAAAAATTCCACTCACATTCCCTAACCACTCATCCCTCCGGGTCCAAAGTAATCCACCAATATGGTTTGAGTGGAGATCGAGGGGCTAGATTGGCGAGGAAATTTGAAGTGGCTTTGGAAGAAGGGGAGGGAGGGGGGCGTGGGGAGTTCTTAAGGTGCTGGGCCAGGAAAAACAGAGTGTAATGTACCCGGAAAATTGAGGTATGTAAATAATTCTCCTTCCTTAAAAGCTTTGATGGAATGGAACACTGGGAATTTTTTCCCCAAAACTTTCTCGGAAAGGCCTCCTGAATTGCTTATTGCCTAAGGCCGTCATGGTGATGAAGATCATATTCGTCGGTGCAATCAATTTTGACTCAATCTTTAACCGCTCAATGGCCAGTGGCATAGGTAGGCGGGGTAGGTGGAGGCGGTCTCAGGCGGTAATTGTTTACATTTAACTTTTTGAAAACACTTTTTTAATGTTCAGAGGGTTGAAATTAGCGATAGTCAACAATTACAAACGTTTCATGACTGTTATTGAGAAATGCTTTCCAAGGTCCCTTATCAAATTGAACAAAAAAACTGTAGTAAGTTGTAGTTATAGCCACGGACTACGGAGTGATTGTGTGATTATAACGGTGTTTATTTTATAATTTCGTATTTTAATTTTTTCATGAAATAAATAAAATAATTTTTCCTAAAC
Source organism: Pyrrhosoma nymphula (assembly GCA_963573305.1). NCBI lineage: Eukaryota > Metazoa > Arthropoda > Insecta > Odonata > Coenagrionidae > Pyrrhosoma > Pyrrhosoma nymphula. Next base: position 81,379,974 of record OY754334.1, on the reverse strand, counting down.
TGAATTTTCAAATTGTGTCTAAATAGGTTTGATGTGTATTGCGAGTTCCACAATGTAAGGGCGGCAATGGACAAACCGCCCCGGGCGGCTCGAACTTAGCAACACCACTGCTGAGGGCACAGGAAGATTTAACCGCGAAATATGGAATAGTTGCCATCTCGCCTTTTGAAGGACCTCATTTTATTTTATTTATTTAAAAATAGACCACACTCAGCATGATGCCATTTTATAGTGATATAAGTAACAACATAAATCATAGCACTCGCGTTATCACTCGCAAACAGATGTTTAAAATGCAAGCAATTTTTTTTAATTTGGCTAGCTTTCAGAACCGACAGAAGGGAAATCATTCTACATGATCGGGTCTTAAGCACTGGACGCGGTATCGAGAGATCCGGGTTTGGGTACAGATGAAGGTGGATGATGGCTGGAACGGTAATCGTGAGTCAATGACTGTACATTTTAATATTTTTTTAAGTAAGTTGAAAAACACTCTTAGACCACATTTCACTTAAGTACACCTGCTTAAACGTTTTAGCAAACCATTCTCGCAGTTACGGGAAAAAAATGCAATAATTATACTTTAAATATTTTCCCTTAATTAAAGCATGTTATGACTAGAGTTTTCGGCACGATATTCAAAATGTAGACGAAATTGAATTGAAATATGTTTTTTTTCTTTGAATATTGGACTAGGCGTGACACCTTTATATTTGTTAGCACAATTATTATAATGTTAGCACAATTACAATTATGTAATGTACCTATCATTTCGTGTTTAAGAGAAAATCTGTGCACATGTAATCGAATTATAACGAAATATGTGTGAAATATGCACCATGAGGTCACGTGATAAAATAGCATTGAATTGCCATAAGAAATTGGTGAAATGCAATTTTTCACTTTTACTCATAGATATCATTATTAATGAAAATATCTACGTGTGCAAAATTTCACGTAGGTAAACCTGTGCATTAAAAACATCGCTCCAACCGCCTTAAATACACTTGCAGGTGACGCCTTTAAGGTAACACCACGATTAGTTCGCGGTTTACTCAAAACTAAATTTCAGACTGATAAGTCAGATAGAGAAATGAATATAGTCCATTTAAAATTACTTGGCGGCTGAGAATTCGGCCGTTCTCGTCAGCTCTCGCTTACTCTCGCACGGTAGGGGGAATTTGTGGAATGGGCGAGGTAGGGGAGGGACGAACGCGAGGTAAGGGAGGGGCAAAGGCTAGCAAGGTGTTGCCACAGCCACAGCATTCGCACAGCCATACTTCAAATATCACTTAGGTAAACGCAGGACACGTGGCAACACGGCAAGGAGAGAGCAGATCTTCGCACGACAGAAGGCTGAGCAAGACTGAGGTCTCGGGGGAAGGAATTTCCACACCCATGTTCCTATTGGCTACCCCAAGACCACATAACTGGGCTCAAGCTCCTCCCCCGGCTGGCCCAGCCGCCAAGTCATTTGAAAAGGACTATAATTCCAGAGCCGAGTCATGCTACATCGGGTCAGATGATCACAGATTGGTTGAGTATTCCGGAAAAAGACACCCATACGTATCTTTTACTTATATGCTTAAGTTTTGGCTGGTAATTGGATGTATTAACGCTGGGACCTAAACGCATTATGTGGCTAGCATACCTTACATGCTGGAAGATTCTATTAAATTTCCAAGGGACATGAACTTTGCTTCATTACTCCGATAATCAGTCAGAATTCGAGATAAGATAGCATGGAGCCCGACGTACCTTTTATTATGCTTCGCAAAGCAAACTAATGGTTAAAATTTTCACTAAGCGTCTTTAAATATGCATCAAATAAATTACGTCATTAAATATTGAGGTATTAATGTTGTATGCGGTCTACAGCCGAAATCAACATATCGTATGCGGTCTACGGGAAATTATTTTCTCTACGTAAATATTCTATTTTCAGACTGTTGATAGAGTTGCATTGTTGCATCATCTAGAGACAAACAAAAATATAACTAACCCTTCGTAGATACAATCTTGCAAAGGAACTCCACAAAAGTATTCGAACCTAATAAACGACCGTCGCGTTCCTAAAGAAACAGAACATTGATAGATTTTGATCACGAGCTTCCACTGAGTCATGCATATGGGGTAGCGACCAACCTTTAAATACAAGAAGAGGTTGAGGTAATGCCCACGTTTTAATAAGATGTGCGAAAAATGGTGGCCAAGAAACGCAGTCCGTAAGTTTTGGTTTATACTGGCAAGCTACTTCCGCAATTTTTTTCTGCAAGAGCTGGCGAGGGATTTTACACTGACGAATACATTTTCACGAGTTAGTGCAGTTCCAGATTGGCTGCTGTTTACACTAACAACAATACGCTTCTGCAAGTGACTTACCGGATCTTTTTAAAGTTCTGCTAGCGGATTTGCAGAGCCGTTAATGCCAGCAATTCACGACGAAAGTCGCTTGCTGCTCGTAACTTGCGCAATAAACTTGCCATTTTAAACCAACCTTAAGGAGATATTTTAAATATTTAGATCATAAAAGTTTTTATTTGGCGATAATACATCTGTGAAGATTAGACAGACGGAAAGAATAAGCAACGAAGGAGTCGAAAGAAGATTTGAAGAGAAAAGTCTTATAAAACTCTTAAGGAGAGAAACTTGTTGGACACATTTTGCGACACAGATCAAGAGTGGACCACATCAGGAAAATTATGAAGGATATCAAATTGTAGTTACGCAGAATTAAAGTGGTTAGCCTAGAGGAGAGTGAAATGGAAGGCTGCAGCAAAACCTTTCTTCGGATTGATGAACACTGATTATGAACACATCATTTAAAAATATTTTATATGAAAAATATTCACTGAGTTGAAATAATATTCTACATTCATCAAATTATTATATACTATTCTAGATCACGTACGACATGAATACCCTCGTTTCAAGGTGGCTGCAGCGTGCATCGGTAATCGTGGGCCATTGAGTGCACATTTTAATTATTTTTTTTAGCAATTCGAAAAAAATGTCTAAGTCCACTTTTCATTGAAGTGCATCTAGTTATTCGTTGGAACGCACCATATGCACAGTAATGGAAATGATACAATAATTATATTCAATTTTTTTCTAAATTAAAGCATGTTATGACTAGAGTTTTCGGATCTATAAAACCCCGTAAACTGATTTGAGATCCGACTCATTGTATAGGAGCTATTAAAAAAAATAAACCGGGTCTTCGGACCTCTGGTGAGTAAACTACGAAGCGCAGGGCGACAGGGTAAATTGCATCTTTAAGATAAGTAAATTCCTTAGTAAGATTTTTTCTTCAGATGCGATCTTCGACCGACCGTTCAAAAGTTACAGAGCGGAAACCGAGTTGATTTTGGCACCATGTTGCCTGCGAACTATAATAGATAGAGAAATAGGGCAGACACGAGGTTGTAGATCTCGTTGAGATCTATAAAACGCTTTCAACAGATTGAATGTCCGATTCTTAGTTTGTTAGCTATCGCCGATTCAAAATAGGCACCATGTAACGTTAGCACTATAAAGAAACGGTGTGTTGCATCTTATAGATAATTGAAAACCCTTAGATGAATTTTTCATCAGATGCGATATACGACCGACCGTTCAAAAGTTACAGCGGCTGAACCGAGTGTATTTTGGCACCATGTTGACTGCGCACTATAAAAGATAGAGAGTAATGGCAGGCACAAGGTTGTAGGTCTCGGTGAGATCTATAAAACGGCATCGACAGATTGGATGCCCGACTCTTAGTTCAAGAGCTATCGCCGATTCAAATTTCGCACCATGTAACGAGAGCACTATACGGGATAGAAAAAAATCAAAAATTGTAGGTCTCACAGAGACATAAAAGTTTTGTAGAAAGTATTTTTCTATCGGAACCTTAGTTTCGGAGTTAAAAAATAATTAACGAAAAAAATAGAAATTGTTAATGAAATTTTGTATTCGAGGACCTCTGGTGGTAAAAATATTAAACGTAGACCCTTGAGATTTTTTGAGCGTTTAGATTGTTCAATTCCCTATTACTAAAATGCAAACAGATTTCAGATCCGACCCATAGTTTAAGAGATATTAAGGATATCCCAAAAGTCTACATTTCGAAAGGTCCAAAAAAACGCCATTTTGAATTTTTTTGGGTCACTTCCGGTTCGAAATTCCACGGTTTCCCATTTTTTCCTACGATGAATTTCGCCATAGAAAATTCACAAAAATTTTCAAGTCCGTATCTCTTCCAGTTTCGTCCAAACATTTGTATACGTGAGTGAGTGACGCAAAGGGCTGTATATATATTAGACTCGCTGCGCTCGCTAGGGGGCTCCGCCCCCTAGAACCCCTTAATGGGGGGGCTTCGCCCCCATTGGTCTGTGGGCTAAAAAAAAAATTTTTTTGGCACCATGTTTCTAAGCCACTATAATAGATATAGGGTATGGCAGAAAGTTATAGGTATTACTGAGACCTACAAGAAATTGTAAACAGATTTAAGCTCCGACTTTTAGTTCAAAAGTTACAGAGGAAAAACAAAAAAATTTAATTTTGCGCCATGTTTCAGTGCACTATAAGTGGTAGAGAAGTTACCATGGCAGCTAGTTGGAAGCCTATACGACGGCTCGCTTCGCTCGCCTCTTTTTTTCTAAAGAAAAAAAGAACATTGGCTCGCAAAGCTCGCCAACGTTCTGGGGGCTTCGCCCCCTACACGGACATACAAGAAATAAAAAAACGAATTTCTACTTTGGCACCATGTAACAGGAGCACTATAAAAGAGATAAAAAAAACATGAATATAAAGGTCTCATCCAGACCTCAATCTTTTGAACGAAACAATATTCAATCGGAATCTTAGTTTCCGAACTAAAAATTGATGAACGCAAAAAATAGAGATTTTCTACGAAATTTTGTGTTCGAAGACCTCTGGTGTGAAAACTATAAATCGTAGGGCGTTAAATTTTTTTTTATCTTTTAGATAATTCAATTCATTTTATCGAATTAGCCGTGGGATTTCAGATCCGACCCATAGTTTAAGAGATATTAAGGATATCCCAAAAGTCTGCATTTCGCAAAGTCCAAAAAAACGCCATTTTGAATTTTTTGGGTCACTTCCGGTTCGAAATTCAACGGTTTCCCATTTTTTCCTACGATAAATTTCGCCAAAGAAAATTCACAAAAATTTTCAAGTCCCTAGCTCTTCCAGATTAGTCCAAACATTTGTATACGTCAGTGAGTGAGTGACGCAAAGGGCTGTATATAATATAGATAGATTGAGAAACCGGGTCTTCCTAGTTGGCCATTCGCATTTATTGAGTAAAATAAGCAAAACGAATTTCGACTTTGGCACCATGTAACAGGAGTACTATAAAAGAGATAAAAAAAGAAACATGAAAATAAAGGTCTCATCCAGACCTAAATCTTTTGAACGAAACAATATTCAATCGGAATCTTAGTTTCGGAACTAAAAATTATTGAAGGCAAAAAATAGAGATTTTCTACGAAATTTTGTGTTCGAAGACCTCTGGTGTGAAAACTATTAGTCGTAGGGCGTTAATTTTTTTTTTATCTTTTAGATAATTCAATTCTCTTTATCTAAAAAGCCATGGAATTTCAGATCCGACCCATAGTTTAAGAGATATTAAGGAGAAACCAAAAGTCTACATTTCGAAAAGTCCAAAAAAACGCCATTTTGAATTTTTTTGGGTCACTTCCGGTTCGAAATTCAACGGTTTCCCATTTTTTCCTACGATAAATTTCGCCAAAGAAAATTCACAAAAATTTTCAAGTCCCTAGCTCTTCCAGATTAGTCCAAACATTTGTATACGTCAGTGAGTGAGTGACGCAAAGGGCTGTATATAATATAGATAGATTGAGAAACCGGGTCTTCCTAGTTGGCCATTCGCATTTATTGAGTAAAATAAGCAAAACGAATTTCGACTTTGGCACCATGTAACAGGAGTACTATAAAAGAGATAAAAAAAGAAACATGAAAATAAAGGTCTCATCCAGACCTAAATCTTTTGAACGAAACAATATTCAATCGGAATCTTAGTTTCGGAACTAAAAATTAATGAAGGCAAAAAATAGAGATTTTCTACGAAATATTGTGTTCGATGACCTCTGGTGTGAAAACTATTAATCGTAGGGCGTTAATTTTTTTTTTAACTTTTAGATAATTCAATTCTCTTTATCGAAAAAGCCATGGGATTTCAGATCCGACCCATAGTTTAAGAGATATTAAGGAGAAACCAAAAGTCTACATTTCGAAAAGTCCAAAAAAACGCCATTTTGAATTTTTTTGGGTCACTTCCGGTTCGAAATTCAACGGTTTCCCATTTTTTCCTACGATAAATTTCGCCAAAGAAAATTCACAAAAATTTTCAAGTCCCTAGCTCTTCCAGATTAGTCCAAACATTTGTATACGTGAGTCAGTGACGCAAAGGGCTGTATATAATATAGACTCGCTGCGCTCGCTAGGGGGCTCCGCCCCCTAGAACCCCTTAATGGGGGGGCTTCGCCCCCATTGGTCTGTGGGCTAAAAAAAAAATTTTTTTGGCACCATGTTTCTAAGCCACTATAATAGATATAGGGTATGGCAGAAAGTTATAGGTATTACTGAGACCTACAAGAAATTGTAAACAGATTTAAGCTCCGACTTTTAGTTCAAAAGTTACAGAGGAAAAACAAAAAAATTTAATTTTGCGCCATGTTTCAGTGCACTATAAGTGGTAGAGAAGTTACCATGGCAGCTAGTTGGAAGCCTATACGACGGCTCGCTTCGCTCGCCTCTTTTTTTCTAAAGAAAAAAAGAACATTGGCTCGCAAAGCTCGCCAACGTTCTGGGGGCTTCGCCCCCTACACGGACATACAAGAAATAAAAAAACGAATTTCTACTTTGGCACCATGTAACAGGAGCACTATAAAAGAGATAAAAAAAACATGAATATAAAGGTCTCATCCAGACCTCAATCTTTTGAACGAAACAATATTCAATCGGAATCTTAGTTTCCGAACTAAAAATTGATGAACGCAAAAAATAGAGATTTTCTACGAAATTTTGTGTTCGAAGACCTCTGGTGTGAAAACTATAAATCGTAGGGCGTTAAATTTTTTTTTATCTTTTAGATAATTCAATTCATTTTATCGAATTAGCCGTGGGATTTCAGATCCGACCCATAGTTTAAGAGATATTAAGGATATCCCAAAAGTCTGCATTTCGCAAAGTCCAAAAAAACGCCATTTTGAATTTTTTGGGTCACTTCCGGTTCGAAATTCAACGGTTTCCCATTTTTTCCTACGATAAATTTCGCCAAAGAAAATTCACAAAAATTTTCAAGTCCCTAGCTCTTCCAGATTAGTCCAAACATTTGTATACGTCAGTGAGTGAGTGACGCAAAGGGCTGTATATAATATAGATAGATTGAGAAACCGGGTCTTCCTAGTTGGCCATTCGCATTTATTGAGTAAAATAAGCAAAACGAATTTCGACTTTGGCACCATGTAACAGGAGTACTATAAAAGAGATAAAAAAAGAAACATGAAAATAAAGGTCTCATCCAGACCTAAATCTTTTGAACGAAACAATATTCAATCGGAATCTTAGTTTCGGAACTAAAAATTATTGAAGGCAAAAAATAGAGATTTTCTACGAAATTTTGTGTTCGAAGACCTCTGGTGTGAAAACTATTAGTCGTAGGGCGTTAATTTTTTTTTTATCTTTTAGATAATTCAATTCTCTTTATCTAAAAAGCCATGGAATTTCAGATCCGACCCATAGTTTAAGAGATATTAAGGAGAAACCAAAAGTCTACATTTCGAAAAGTCCAAAAAAACGCCATTTTGAATTGTTTTGGGTCACTTCCGGTTCGAAATTCAACGGTTTCCCATTTTTTCCTACGATAAATTTCGCCAAAGAAAATTCACAAAAATTTTCAAGTCCCTAGCTCTTCCAGATTAGTCCAAACATTTGTATACGTCAGTGAGTGAGTGACGCAAAGGGCTGTATATAATATAGATATAGATAGATTGAGAAACCGGGTCTTCCTAGTTGGCCATTCGCATTTATTGAGTAAAATAAGCAAAACGAATTTCGACTTTGGCACCATGTAACAGGAGTACTATAAAAGAGATAAAAAAAGAAACATGAAAATAAAGGTCTCATCCAGACCTAAATCTTTTGAACGAAACAATATTCAATCGGAATCTTAGTTTCGGAACTAAAAATTAATGAAGGCAAAAAATAGAGATTTTCTACGAAATATTGTGTTCGATGACCTCTGGTGTGAAAACTATTAATCGTAGGGCGTTAATTTTTTTTTTAACTTTTAGATAATTCAATTCTCTTTATCGAAAAAGCCATGGGATTTCAGATCCGACCCATAGTTTAAGAGATATTAAGGAGAAACCAAAAGTCTACATTTCGAAAAGTCCAAAAAAACGCCATTTTGAATTTTTTTGGGTCACTTCCGGTTCGAAATTCAACGGTTTCCCATTTTTTCCTACGATAAATTTCGCCAAAGAAAATTCACAAAAATTTTCAAGTCCCTAGCTCTTCCAGATTAGTCCAAACATTTGTATACGTGAGTCAGTGACGCAAAGGGCTGTATATAATATAGATAGATTGAGAAACCGGGTCTTCCTAGTTGGGCATTCGCATTTGAGTGAAATAAGCAAAACGAATTTCGACTTTGGCACCATGTAACAGGAGTACTATAAAAGAGATAAAAAAAGAAAAATGAAAATAAAGGTCTCATCCAGACCTAAATCTTTTGAATGAAACAATATTCAATCGGAATCTTAGTTTCGGAACTAAAAATTATTGAAGGCAAAAAATAGAGATTTTCTACGAAATTTTGTGTTCGAAGACCTCTGGTGTGAAAACTATTAGTCGTAGGGCGTTAATTTTTTTTTATCTTTTAGATAATTCAATTCTCTTTATCGAAAAAGCCATGGGATTTCAGATCCGACCCATAGTTTAAGAGATATTAAGGAGAAACCAAAAGTCTACATTTCGAAAAGTCCAAAAAAACGCCATTTTGAATTTTTTTGGGTCACTTCCGGTTCGAAATTCAACGGTTTCCCATTTTTTCCTACGATAAATTTCGCCAAAGAAAATTCACAAAAATTTTCAAGTCCCTAGCTCTTCCAGATTAGTCCAAACATTTGTATACGTGAGTCAGTGACGCAAAGGGCTGTATATAATATAGATAGATTGAGAAACCGGGTCTTCCTAGTTGGGCATTCGCATTTGAGTGAAATAAGCAAAACGAATTTCGACTTTGGCACCATGTAACAGGAGTACTATAAAAGAGATAAAAAAAGAAAAATGAAAATAAAGGTCTCATCCAGACCTAAATCTTTTGAATGAAACAATATTCAATCGGAATCTTAGTTTCGGAACTAAAAATTATTGAAGGCAAAAAATAGAGATTTTCTACGAAATTTTGTGTTCGAAGACCTCTGGTGTGAAAACTATTAGTCGTAGGGCGTTAATTTTTTTTTATCTTTTAGATAATTCAATTCTCTTTATCTAAAAAGCCATGGGATTTCAGATCCGACCCATAGTTTAAGAGATATTAAGGAGAAACCAAAAGTCTACATTTCGAAAAGTCCAAAAAAACGCCATTTTGAATTTTTTTGGGTCACTTCCGGTTCGAAATTCAACGGTTTCCCATTTTTTCCTACGATAAATTTCGCCAAAGAAAATTCACAAAAATTTTCAAGTCCCTAGCTCTTCCAGATTAGTCCAAACATTTGTATACGTGAGTCAGTGACGCAAAGGGCTGTATATAATATAGACTCGCTGCGCTCGCTAGGGGGCTCCGCCCCCTAGAACCCCTTAATGGGGGGGCTTCGCCCCCATTGGTCTGTGGGCTAAAAAAAAAATTTTTTTGGCACCATGTTTCTAAGCCACTATAATAGATATAGGGTATGGCAGAAAGTTATAGGTATTACTGAGACCTACAAGAAATTGTAAACAGATTTAAGCTCCGACTTTTAGTTCAAAAGTTACAGAGGAAAAACAAAAAAATTTAATTTTGCGCCATGTTTCAGTGCACTATAAGTGGTAGAGAAGTTACCATGGCAGCTAGTTGGAAGCCTATACGACGGCTCGCTTCGCTCGCCTCTTTTTTTCTAAAGAAAAAAAGAACATTGGCTCGCAAAGCTCGCCAACGTTCTGGGGGCTTCGCCCCCTACACGGACATACAAGAAATAAAAAAACGAATTTCTACTTTGGCACCATGTAACAGGAGCACTATAAAAGAGATAAAAAAAACATGAATATAAAGGTCTCATCCAGACCTCAATCTTTTGAACGAAACAATATTCAATCGGAATCTTAGTTTCCGAACTAAAAATTGATGAACGCAAAAAATAGAGATTTTCTACGAAATTTTGTGTTCGAAGACCTCTGGTGTGAAAACTATAAATCGTAGGGCGTTAAATTTTTTTTTATCTTTTAGATAATTCAATTCATTTTATCGAATTAGCCGTGGGATTTCAGATCCGACCCATAGTTTAAGAGATATTAAGGATATCCCAAAAGTCTGCATTTCGCAAAGTCCAAAAAAACGCCATTTTGAATTTTTTGGGTCACTTCCGGTTCGAAATTCAACGGTTTCCCATTTTTTCCTACGATAAATTTCGCCAAAGAAAATTCACAAAAATTTTCAAGTCCCTAGCTCTTCCAGATTAGTCCAAACATTTGTATACGTCAGTGAGTGAGTGACGCAAAGGGCTGTATATAATATAGATAGATTGAGAAACCGGGTCTTCCTAGTTGGCCATTCGCATTTATTGAGTAAAATAAGCAAAACGAATTTCGACTTTGGCACCATGTAACAGGAGTACTATAAAAGAGATAAAAAAAGAAACATGAAAATAAAGGTCTCATCCAGACCTAAATCTTTTGAACGAAACAATATTCAATCGGAATCTTAGTTTCGGAACTAAAAATTATTGAAGGCAAAAAATAGAGATTTTCTACGAAATTTTGTGTTCGAAGACCTCTGGTGTGAAAACTATTAGTCGTAGGGCGTTAATTTTTTTTTTATCTTTTAGATAATTCAATTCTCTTTATCTAAAAAGCCATGGAATTTCAGATCCGACCCATAGTTTAAGAGATATTAAGGAGAAACCAAAAGTCTACATTTCGAAAAGTCCAAAAAAACGCCATTTTGAATTTTTTTGGGTCACTTCCGGTTCGAAATTCAACGGTTTCCCATTTTTTCCTACGATAAATTTCGCCAAAGAAAATTCACAAAAATTTTCAAGTCCCTAGCTCTTCCAGATTAGTCCAAACATTTGTATACGTCAGTGAGTGAGTGACGCAAAGGGCTGTATATAATATAGATAGATTGAGAAACCGGGTCTTCCTAGTTGGCCATTCGCATTTATTGAGTAAAATAAGCAAAACGAATTTCGACTTTGGCACCATGTAACAGGAGTACTATAAAAGAGATAAAAAAAGAAACATGAAAATAAAGGTCTCATCCAGACCTAAATCTTTTGAACGAAACAATATTCAATCGGAATCTTAGTTTCGGAACTAAAAATTAATGAAGGCAAAAAATAGAGATTTTCTACGAAATATTGTGTTCGATGACCTCTGGTGTGAAAACTATTAATCGTAGGGCGTTAATTTTTTTTTTAACTTTTAGATAATTCAATTCTCTTTATCGAAAAAGCCATGGGATTTCAGATCCGACCCATAGTTTAAGAGATATTAAGGAGAAACCAAAAGTCTACATTTCGAAAAGTCCAAAAAAACGCCATTTTGAATTTTTTTGGGTCACTTCCGGTTCGAAATTCAACGGTTTCCCATTTTTTCCTACGATAAATTTCGCCAAAGAAAATTCACAAAAATTTTCAAGTCCCTAGCTCTTCCAGATTAGTCCAAACATTTGTATACGTGAGTCAGTGACGCAAAGGGCTGTATATAATATAGATAGATTGAGAAACCGGGTCTTCCTAGTTGGGCATTCGCATTTGAGTGAAATAAGCAAAACGAATTTCGACTTTGGCACCATGTAACAGGAGTACTATAAAAGAGATAAAAAAAGAAAAATGAAAATAAAGGTCTCATCCAGACCTAAATCTTTTGAATGAAACAATATTCAATCGGAATCTTAGTTTCGGAACTAAAAATTATTGAAGGCAAAAAATAGAGATTTTCTACGAAATTTTGTGTTCGAAGACCTCTGGTGTGAAAACTATTAGTCGTAGGGCGTTAATTTTTTTTTATCTTTTAGATAATTCAATTCTCTTTATCGAAAAAGCCATGGGATTTCAGATCCGACCCATAGTTTAAGAGATATTAAGGAGAAACCAAAAGTCTACATTTCGAAAAGTCCAAAAAAACGCCATTTTGAATTTTTTTGGGTCACTTCCGGTTCGAAATTCAACGGTTTCCCATTTTTTCCTACGATAAATTTCGCCAAAGAAAATTCACAAAAATTTTCAAGTCCCTAGCTCTTCCAGATTAGTCCAAACATTTGTATACGTGAGTCAGTGACGCAAAGGGCTGTATATAATATAGATAGATTGAGAAACCGGGTCTTCCTAGTTGGGCATTCGCATTTGAGTGAAATAAGCAAAACGAATTTCGACTTTGGCACCATGTAACAGGAGTACTATAAAAGAGATAAAAAAAGAAAAATGAAAATAAAGGTCTCATCCAGACCTAAATCTTTTGAATGAAACAATATTCAATCGGAATCTTAGTTTCGGAACTAAAAATTATTGAAGGCAAAAAATAGAGATTTTCTACGAAATTTTGTGTTCGAAGACCTCTGGTGTGAAAACTATTAGTCGTAGGGCGTTAATTTTTTTTTATCTTTTAGATAATTCAATTCTCTTTATCTAAAAAGCCATGGGATTTCAGATCCGACCCATAGTTTAAGAGATATTAAGGAGAAACCAAAAGTCTACATTTCGAAAAGTCCAAAAAAACGCCATTTTGAATTTTTTTGGGTCACTTCCGGTTCGAAATTCAACGGTTTCCCATTTTTTCCTACGATAAATTTCGCCAAAGAAAATTCACAAAAATTTTCAAGTCCCTAGCTCTTCCAGATTAGTCCAAACATTTGTATACGTGAGTCAGTGACGCAAAGGGCTGTATATAATATAGATAGATTGAGAAACCGGGTCTTCCTAGTTGGGCATTCGCATTTGAGTGAAATAAGCAAAACGAATTTCGACTTTGGCACCATGTAACAGGAGTACTATAAAAGAGATAAAAAAAGAAAAATGAAAATAAAGGTCTCATCCAGACCTAAATCTTTTGAATGAAACAATATTCAATCGGAATCTTAGTTTCGGAACTAAAAATTATTGAAGGCAAAAAATAGAGATTTTCTACGAAATTTTGTGTTCGAAGACCTCTGGTGTGAAAACTATTAGTCGTAGGGCGTTAATTTTTTTTTATCTTTTAGATAATTCAATTCTCTTTATCGAAAAAGCCATGGGATTTCAGATCCGACCCATAGTTTAAGAGATATTAAGGAGAAACCAAAAGTCTACATTTCGAAAAGTCCAAAAAAACGCCATTTTGAATTTTTTTGGGTCACTTCCGGTTCGAAATTCAACGGTTTCCCATTTTTTCCTACGATAAATTTCGCCAAAGAAAATTCACAAAAATTTTCAAGTCCCTAGCTCTTCCAGATTAGTCCAAACATTTGTATACGTGAGTCAGTGACGCAAAGGGCTGTATATAATATAGATAGATTGAGAAACCGGGTCTTCCTAGTTGGCCATTCGCATTTATTGAGTAAAATAAGCAAAACGAATTTCGACTTTGGCACCATGTAACAGGAGTACTATAAAAGAGATAAAAAAAGAAACATGAAAATAAAGGTCTCATCCAGACCTAAATCTTTTGAACGAAACAATATTCAATCGGAATCTTAGTTTCGGAACTAAAAATTATTGAAGGCAAAAAATAGAGATTTTCTACGAAATTTTGTGTTCGAAGACCTCTGGTGTGAAAACTATTAGTCGTAGGGCGTTAATTTTTTTTTTATCTTTTAGATAATTCAATTCTCTTTATCTAAAAAGCCATGGAATTTCAGATCCGACCCATAGTTTAAGAGATATTAAGGAGAAACCAAAAGTCTACATTTCGAAAAGTCCAAAAAAACGCCATTTTGAATTTTTTTGGGTCACTTCCGGTTCGAAATTCAACGGTTTCCCATTTTTTCCTACGATAAATTTCGCCAAAGAAAATTCACAAAAATTTTCAAGTCCCTAGCTCTTCCAGATTAGTCCAAACATTTGTATACGTCAGTGAGTGAGTGACGCAAAGGGCTGTATATAATATAGATAGATTGAGAAACCGGGTCTTCCTAGTTGGCCATTCGCATTTATTGAGTAAAATAAGCAAAACGAATTTCGACTTTGGCACCATGTAACAGGAGTACTATAAAAGAGATAAAAAAAGAAACATGAAAATAAAGGTCTCATCCAGACCTAAATCTTTTGAACGAAACAATATTCAATCGGAATCTTAGTTTCGGAACTAAAAATTAATGAAGGCAAAAAATAGAGATTTTCTACGAAATATTGTGTTCGATGACCTCTGGTGTGAAAACTATTAATCGTAGGGCGTTAATTTTTTTTTTAACTTTTAGATAATTCAATTCTCTTTATCGAAAAAGCCATGGGATTTCAGATCCGACCCATAGTTTAAGAGATATTAAGGAGAAACCAAAAGTCTACATTTCGAAAAGTCCAAAAAAACGCCATTTTGAATTTTTTTGGGTCACTTCCGGTTCGAAATTCAACGGTTTCCCATTTTTTCCTACGATAAATTTCGCCAAAGAAAATTCACAAAAATTTTCAAGTCCCTAGCTCTTCCAGATTAGTCCAAACATTTGTATACGTGAGTCAGTGACGCAAAGGGCTGTATATAATATAGATAGATTGAGAAACCGGGTCTTCCTAGTTGGCCATTCGCATTTATTGAGTAAAATAAGCAAAACGAATTTCGACTTTGGCACCATGTAACAGGAGTACTATAAAAGAGATAAAAAAAGAAACATGAAAATAAAGGTCTCATCCAGACCTAAATCTTTTGAACGAAACAATATTCAATCGGAATCTTAGTTTCGGAACTAAAAATTATTGAAGGCAAAAAATAGAGATTTTCTACGAAATTTTGTGTTCGAAGACCTCTGGTGTGAAAACTATTAGTCGTAGGGCGTTAATTTTTTTTTATCTTTTAGATAATTCAATTCTCTTTATCTAAAAAGCCATGGAATTTCAGATCCGACCCATAGTTTAAGAGATATTAAGGAGAAACCAAAAGTCTACATTTCGAAAAGTCCAAAAAAACGCCATTTTGAATTTTTTTGGGTCACTTCCGGTTCGAAATTCAACGGTTTCCCATTTTTTCCTACGATAAATTTCGCCAAAGAAAATTCACAAAAATTTTCAAGTCCCTAGCTCTTCCAGATTAGTCCAAACATTTGTATACGTCAGTGAGTGAGTGACGCAAAGGGCTGTATATAATATAGATAGATTGAGAAACCGGGTCTTCCTAGTTGGCCATTCGCATTTATTGAGTAAAATAAGCAAAACGAATTTCGACTTTGGCACCATGTAACAGGAGTACTATAAAAGAGATAAAAAAAGAAACATGAAAATAAAGGTCTCATCCAGACCTAAATCTTTTGAACGAAACAATATTCAATCGGAATCTTAGTTTCGGAACTAAAAATTAATGAAGGCAAAAAATAGAGATTTTCTACGAAATATTGTGTTCGATGACCTCTGGTGTGAAAACTATTAATCGTAGGGCGTTAATTTTTTTTTTAACTTTTAGATAATTCAATTCTCTTTATCGAAAAAGCCATGGGATTTCAGATCCGACCCATAGTTTAAGAGATATTAAGGAGAAACCAAAAGTCTACATTTCGAAAAGTCCAAAAAAACGCCATTTTGAATTTTTTTGGGTCACTTCCGGTTCGAAATTCAACGGTTTCCCATTTTTTCCTACGATAAATTTCGCCAAAGAAAATTCACAAAAATTTTCAAGTCCCTAGCTCTTCCAGATTAGTCCAAACATTTGTATACGTGAGTCAGTGACGCAAAGGGCTGTATATAATATAGACTCGCTGCGCTCGCTAGGGGGCTCCGCCCCCTAGAACCCCTTAATGGGGGGGCTTCGCCCCCATTGGTCTGTGGGCTAAAAAAAAAATTTTTTTGGCACCATGTTTCTAAGCCACTATAATAGATATAGGGTATGGCAGAAAGTTATAGGTATTACTGAGACCTACAAGAAATTGTAAACAGATTTAAGCTCCGACTTTTAGTTCAAAAGTTACAGAGGAAAAACAAAAAAATTTAATTTTGCGCCATGTTTCAGTGCACTATAAGTGGTAGAGAAGTTACCATGGCAGCTAGTTGGAAGCCTATACGACGGCTCGCTTCGCTCGCCTCTTTTTTTCTAAAGAAAAAAAGAACATTGGCTCGCAAAGCTCGCCAACGTTCTGGGGGCTTCGCCCCCTACACGGACATACAAGAAATAAAAAAACGAATTTCTACTTTGGCACCATGTAACAGGAGCACTATAAAAGAGATAAAAAAAACATGAATATAAAGGTCTCATCCAGACCTCAATCTTTTGAACGAAACAATATTCAATCGGAATCTTAGTTTCCGAACTAAAAATTGATGAACGCAAAAAATAGAGATTTTCTACGAAATTTTGTGTTCGAAGACCTCTGGTGTGAAAACTATAAATCGTAGGGCGTTAAATTTTTTTTTATCTTTTAGATAATTCAATTCATTTTATCGAATTAGCCGTGGGATTTCAGATCCGACCCATAGTTTAAGAGATATTAAGGATATCCCAAAAGTCTGCATTTCGCAAAGTCCAAAAAAACGCCATTTTGAATTTTTTGGGTCACTTCCGGTTCGAAATTCAACGGTTTCCCATTTTTTCCTACGATAAATTTCGCCAAAGAAAATTCACAAAAATTTTCAAGTCCCTAGCTCTTCCAGATTAGTCCAAACATTTGTATACGTCAGTGAGTGAGTGACGCAAAGGGCTGTATATAATATAGATAGATTGAGAAACCGGGTCTTCCTAGTTGGCCATTCGCATTTATTGAGTAAAATAAGCAAAACGAATTTCGACTTTGGCACCATGTAACAGGAGTACTATAAAAGAGATAAAAAAAGAAACATGAAAATAAAGGTCTCATCCAGACCTAAATCTTTTGAACGAAACAATATTCAATCGGAATCTTAGTTTCGGAACTAAAAATTATTGAAGGCAAAAAATAGAGATTTTCTACGAAATTTTGTGTTCGAAGACCTCTGGTGTGAAAACTATTAGTCGTAGGGCGTTAATTTTTTTTTTATCTTTTAGATAATTCAATTCTCTTTATCTAAAAAGCCATGGAATTTCAGATCCGACCCATAGTTTAAGAGATATTAAGGAGAAACCAAAAGTCTACATTTCGAAAAGTCCAAAAAAACGCCATTTTGAATTGTTTTGGGTCACTTCCGGTTCGAAATTCAACGGTTTCCCATTTTTTCCTACGATAAATTTCGCCAAAGAAAATTCACAAAAATTTTCAAGTCCCTAGCTCTTCCAGATTAGTCCAAACATTTGTATACGTCAGTGAGTGAGTGACGCAAAGGGCTGTATATAATATAGATAGATTGAGAAACCGGGTCTTCCTAGTTGGCCATTCGCATTTATTGAGTAAAATAAGCAAAACGAATTTCGACTTTGGCACCATGTAACAGGAGTACTATAAAAGAGATAAAAAAAGAAACATGAAAATAAAGGTCTCATCCAGACCTAAATCTTTTGAACGAAACAATATTCAATCGGAATCTTAGTTTCGGAACTAAAAATTAATGAAGGCAAAAAATAGAGATTTTCTACGAAATATTGTGTTCGATGACCTCTGGTGTGAAAACTATTAATCGTAGGGCGTTAATTTTTTTTTTAACTTTTAGATAATTCAATTCTCTTTATCGAAAAAGCCATGGGATTTCAGATCCGACCCATAGTTTAAGAGATATTAAGGAGAAACCAAAAGTCTACATTTCGAAAAGTCCAAAAAAACGCCATTTTGAATTTTTTTGGGTCACTTCCGGTTCGAAATTCAACGGTTTCCCATTTTTTCCTACGATAAATTTCGCCAAAGAAAATTCACAAAAATTTTCAAGTCCCTAGCTCTTCCAGATTAGTCCAAACATTTGTATACGTGAGTCAGTGACGCAAAGGGCTGTATATAATATAGATAGATTGAGAAACCGGGTCTTCCTAGTTGGGCATTCGCATTTGAGTGAAATAAGCAAAACGAATTTCGACTTTGGCACCATGTAACAGGAGTACTATAAAAGAGATAAAAAAAGAAAAATGAAAATAAAGGTCTCATCCAGACCTAAATCTTTTGAATGAAACAATATTCAATCGGAATCTTAGTTTCGGAACTAAAAATTATTGAAGGCAAAAAATAGAGATTTTCTACGAAATTTTGTGTTCGAAGACCTCTGGTGTGAAAACTATTAGTCGTAGGGCGTTAATTTTTTTTTATCTTTTAGATAATTCAATTCTCTTTATCGAAAAAGCCATGGGATTTCAGATCCGACCCATAGTTTAAGAGATATTAAGGAGAAACCAAAAGTCTACATTTCGAAAAGTCCAAAAAAACGCCATTTTGAATTTTTTTGGGTCACTTCCGGTTCGAAATTCAACGGTTTCCCATTTTTTCCTACGATAAATTTCGCCAAAGAAAATTCACAAAAATTTTCAAGTCCCTAGCTCTTCCAGATTAGTCCAAACATTTGTATACGTGAGTCAGTGACGCAAAGGGCTGTATATAATATAGACTCGCTGCGCTCGCTAGGGGGCTCCGCCCCCTAGAACCCCTTAATGGGGGGGCTTCGCCCCCATTGGTCTGTGGGCTAAAAAAAAAATTTTTTTGGCACCATGTTTCTAAGCCACTATAATAGATATAGGGTATGGCAGAAAGTTATAGGTATTACTGAGACCTACAAGAAATTGTAAACAGATTTAAGCTCCGACTTTTAGTTCAAAAGTTACAGAGGAAAAACAAAAAAATTTAATTTTGCGCCATGTTTCAGTGCACTATAAGTGGTAGAGAAGTTACCATGGCAGCTAGTTGGAAGCCTATACGACGGCTCGCTTCGCTCGCCTCTTTTTTTCTAAAGAAAAAAAGAACATTGGCTCGCAAAGCTCGCCAACGTTCTGGGGGCTTCGCCCCCTACACGGACATACAAGAAATAAAAAAACGAATTTCTACTTTGGCACCATGTAACAGGAGCACTATAAAAGAGATAAAAAAAACATGAATATAAAGGTCTCATCCAGACCTCAATCTTTTGAACGAAACAATATTCAATCGGAATCTTAGTTTCCGAACTAAAAATTGATGAACGCAAAAAATAGAGATTTTCTACGAAATTTTGTGTTCGAAGACCTCTGGTGTGAAAACTATAAATCGTAGGGCGTTAAATTTTTTTTTATCTTTTAGATAATTCAATTCACTTTATCGAATTAGCCGTGGGATTTCAGATCCGACCCATAGTTTAAGAGATATTAAGGATATCCCAAAAGTCTGCATTTCGCAAAGTCCAAAAAAACGCCATTTTGAATTTTTTGGGTCACTTCCGGTTCGAAATTCAACGGTTTCCCATTTTTTCCTACGATAAATTTCGCCAAAGAAAATTCACAAAAATTTTCAAGTCCCTAGCTCTTCCAGATTAGTCCAAACATTTGTATACGTCAGTGAGTGAGTGACGCAAAGGGCTGTATATAATATAGATAGATTGAGAAACCGGGTCTTCCTAGTTGGCCATTCGCATTTATTGAGTAAAATAAGCAAAACGAATTTCGACTTTGGCACCATGTAACAGGAGTACTATAAAAGAGATAAAAAAAGAAACATGAAAATAAAGGTCTCATCCAGACCTAAATCTTTTGAACGAAACAATATTCAATCGGAATCTTAGTTTCGGAACTAAAAATTATTGAAGGCAAAAAATAGAGATTTTCTACGAAATTTTGTGTTCGAAGACCTCTGGTGTGAAAACTATTAGTCGTAGGGCGTTAATTTTTTTTTTATCTTTTAGATAATTCAATTCTCTTTATCTAAAAAGCCATGGAATTTCAGATCCGACCCATAGTTTAAGAGATATTAAGGAGAAACCAAAAGTCTACATTTCGAAAAGTCCAAAAAAACGCCATTTTGAATTTTTTTGGGTCACTTCCGGTTCGAAATTCAACGGTTTCCCATTTTTTCCTACGATAAATTTCGCCAAAGAAAATTCACAAAAATTTTCAAGTCCCTAGCTCTTCCAGATTAGTCCAAACATTTGTATACGTCAGTGAGTGAGTGACGCAAAGGGCTGTATATAATATAGATAGATTGAGAAACCGGGTCTTCCTAGTTGGCCATTCGCATTTATTGAGTAAAATAAGCAAAACGAATTTCGACTTTGGCACCATGTAACAGGAGTACTATAAAAGAGATAAAAAAAGAAACATGAAAATAAAGGTCTCATCCAGACCTAAATCTTTTGAACGAAACAATATTCAATCGGAATCTTAGTTTCGGAACTAAAAATTAATGAAGGCAAAAAATAGAGATTTTCTACGAAATATTGTGTTCGATGACCTCTGGTGTGAAAACTATTAATCGTAGGGCGTTAATTTTTTTTTTAACTTTTAGATAATTCAATTCTCTTTATCGAAAAAGCCATGGGATTTCAGATCCGACCCATAGTTTAAGAGATATTAAGGAGAAACCAAAAGTCTACATTTCGAAAAGTCCAAAAAAACGCCATTTTGAATTTTTTTGGGTCACTTCCGGTTCGAAATTCAACGGTTTCCCATTTTTTCCTACGATAAATTTCGCCAAAGAAAATTCACAAAAATTTTCAAGTCCCTAGCTCTTCCAGATTAGTCCAAACATTTGTATACGTGAGTCAGTGACGCAAAGGGCTGTATATAATATAGACTCGCTGCGCTCGCTAGGGGGCTCCGCCCCCTAGAACCCCTTAATGGGGGGGCTTCGCCCCCATTGGTCTGTGGGCTAAAAAAAAAATTTTTTTGGCACCATGTTTCTAAGCCACTATAATAGATATAGGGTATGGCAGAAAGTTATAGGTATTACTGAGACCTACAAGAAATTGTAAACAGATTTAAGCTCCGACTTTTAGTTCAAAAGTTACAGAGGAAAAACAAAAAAATTTAATTTTGCGCCATGTTTCAGTGCACTATAAGTGGTAGAGAAGTTACCATGGCAGCTAGTTGGAAGCCTATACGACGGCTCGCTTCGCTCGCCTCTTTTTTTCTAAAGAAAAAAAGAACATTGGCTCGCAAAGCTCGCCAACGTTCTGGGGGCTTCGCCCCCTACACGGACATACAAGAAATAAAAAAACGAATTTCTACTTTGGCACCATGTAACAGGAGCACTATAAAAGAGATAAAAAAAACATGAATATAAAGGTCTCATCCAGACCTCAATCTTTTGAACGAAACAATATTCAATCGGAATCTTAGTTTCCGAACTAAAAATTGATGAACGCAAAAAATAGAGATTTTCTACGAAATTTTGTGTTCGAAGACCTCTGGTGTGAAAACTATAAATCGTAGGGCGTTAAATTTTTTTTTATCTTTTAGATAATTCAATTCACTTTATCGAATTAGCCGTGGGATTTCAGATCCGACCCATAGTTTAAGAGATATTAAGGATATCCCAAAAGTCTGCATTTCGCAAAGTCCAAAAAAACGCCATTTTGAATTTTTTGGGTCACTTCCGGTTCGAAATTCAACGGTTTCCCATTTTTTCCTACGATAAATTTCGCCAAAGAAAATTCACAAAAATTTTCAAGTCCCTAGCTCTTCCAGATTAGTCCAAACATTTGTATACGTCAGTGAGTGAGTGACGCAAAGGGCTGTATATAATATAGATAGATTGAGAAACCGGGTCTTCCTAGTTGGCCATTCGCATTTATTGAGTAAAATAAGCAAAACGAATTTCGACTTTGGCACCATGTAACAGGAGTACTATAAAAGAGATAAAAAAAGAAACATGAAAATAAAGGTCTCATCCAGACCTAAATCTTTTGAACGAAACAATATTCAATCGGAATCTTAGTTTCGGAACTAAAAATTATTGAAGGCAAAAAATAGAGATTTTCTACGAAATTTTGTGTTCGAAGACCTCTGGTGTGAAAACTATTAGTCGTAGGGCGTTAATTTTTTTTTTATCTTTTAGATAATTCAATTCTCTTTATCTAAAAAGCCATGGAATTTCAGATCCGACCCATAGTTTAAGAGATATTAAGGAGAAACCAAAAGTCTACATTTCGAAAAGTCCAAAAAAACGCCATTTTGAATTTTTTTGGGTCACTTCCGGTTCGAAATTCAACGGTTTCCCATTTTTTCCTACGATAAATTTCGCCAAAGAAAATTCACAAAAATTTTCAAGTCCCTAGCTCTTCCAGATTAGTCCAAACATTTGTATACGTCAGTGAGTGAGTGACGCAAAGGGCTGTATATAATATAGATAGATTGAGAAACCGGGTCTTCCTAGTTGGCCATTCGCATTTATTGAGTAAAATAAGCAAAACGAATTTCGACTTTGGCACCATGTAACAGGAGTACTATAAAAGAGATAAAAAAAGAAACATGAAAATAAAGGTCTCATCCAGACCTAAATCTTTTGAACGAAACAATATTCAATCGGAATCTTAGTTTCGGAACTAAAAATTAATGAAGGCAAAAAATAGAGATTTTCTACGAAATATTGTGTTCGATGACCTCTGGTGTGAAAACTATTAATCGTAGGGCGTTAATTTTTTTTTTAACTTTTAGATAATTCAATTCTCTTTATCGAAAAAGCCATGGGATTTCAGATCCGACCCATAGTTTAAGAGATATTAAGGAGAAACCAAAAGTCTACATTTCGAAAAGTCCAAAAAAACGCCATTTTGAATTTTTTTGGGTCACTTCCGGTTCGAAATTCAACGGTTTCCCATTTTTTCCTACGATAAATTTCGCCAAAGAAAATTCACAAAAATTTTCAAGTCCCTAGCTCTTCCAGATTAGTCCAAACATTTGTATACGTGAGTCAGTGACGCAAAGGGCTGTATATAATATAGACTCGCTGCGCTCGCTAGGGGGCTCCGCCCCCTAGAACCCCTTAATGGGGGGGCTTCGCCCCCATTGGTCTGTGGGCTAAAAAAAAAATTTTTTTGGCACCATGTTTCTAAGCCACTATAATAGATATAGGGTATGGCAGAAAGTTATAGGTATTACTGAGACCTACAAGAAATTGTAAACAGATTTAAGCTCCGACTTTTAGTTCAAAAGTTACAGAGGAAAAACAAAAAAATTTAATTTTGCGCCATGTTTCAGTGCACTATAAGTGGTAGAGAAGTTACCATGGCAGCTAGTTGGAAGCCTATACGACGGCTCGCTTCGCTCGCCTCTTTTTTTCTAAAGAAAAAAAGAACATTGGCTCGCAAAGCTCGCCAACGTTCTGGGGGCTTCGCCCCCTACACGGACATACAAGAAATAAAAAAACGAATTTCTACTTTGGCACCATGTAACAGGAGCACTATAAAAGAGATAAAAAAAACATGAATATAAAGGTCTCATCCAGACCTCAATCTTTTGAACGAAACAATATTCAATCGGAATCTTAGTTTCCGAACTAAAAATTGATGAACGCAAAAAATAGAGATTTTCTACGAAATTTTGTGTTCGAAGACCTCTGGTGTGAAAACTATAAATCGTAGGGCGTTAAATTTTTTTTTATCTTTTAGATAATTCAATTCATTTTATCGAATTAGCCGTGGGATTTCAGATCCGACCCATAGTTTAAGAGATATTAAGGATATCCCAAAAGTCTGCATTTCGCAAAGTCCAAAAAAACGCCATTTTGAATTTTTTGGGTCACTTCCGGTTCGAAATTCAACGGTTTCCCATTTTTTCCTACGATAAATTTCGCCAAAGAAAATTCACAAAAATTTTCAAGTCCCTAGCTCTTCCAGATTAGTCCAAACATTTGTATACGTCAGTGAGTGAGTGACGCAAAGGGCTGTATATAATATAGATAGATTGAGAAACCGGGTCTTCCTAGTTGGCCATTCGCATTTATTGAGTAAAATAAGCAAAACGAATTTCGACTTTGGCACCATGTAACAGGAGTACTATAAAAGAGATAAAAAAAGAAACATGAAAATAAAGGTCTCATCCAGACCTAAATCTTTTGAACGAAACAATATTCAATCGGAATCTTAGTTTCGGAACTAAAAATTATTGAAGGCAAAAAATAGAGATTTTCTACGAAATTTTGTGTTCGAAGACCTCTGGTGTGAAAACTATTAGTCGTAGGGCGTTAATTTTTTTTTTATCTTTTAGATAATTCAATTCTCTTTATCTAAAAAGCCATGGAATTTCAGATCCGACCCATAGTTTAAGAGATATTAAGGAGAAACCAAAAGTCTACATTTCGAAAAGTCCAAAAAAACGCCATTTTGAATTTTTTTGGGTCACTTCCGGTTCGAAATTCAACGGTTTCCCATTTTTTCCTACGATAAATTTCGCCAAAGAAAATTCACAAAAATTTTCAAGTCCCTAGCTCTTCCAGATTAGTCCAAACATTTGTATACGTCAGTGAGTGAGTGACGCAAAGGGCTGTATATAATATAGATAGATTGAGAAACCGGGTCTTCCTAGTTGGCCATTCGCATTTATTGAGTAAAATAAGCAAAACGAATTTCGACTTTGGCACCATGTAACAGGAGTACTATAAAAGAGATAAAAAAAGAAACATGAAAATAAAGGTCTCATCCAGACCTAAATCTTTTGAACGAAACAATATTCAATCGGAATCTTAGTTTCGGAACTAAAAATTAATGAAGGCAAAAAATAGAGATTTTCTACGAAATATTGTGTTCGATGACCTCTGGTGTGAAAACTATTAATCGTAGGGCGTTAATTTTTTTTTTAACTTTTAGATAATTCAATTCTCTTTATCGAAAAAGCCATGGGATTTCAGATCCGACCCATAGTTTAAGAGATATTAAGGAGAAACCAAAAGTCTACATTTCGAAAAGTCCAAAAAAACGCCATTTTGAATTTTTTTGGGTCACTTCCGGTTCGAAATTCAACGGTTTCCCATTTTTTCCTACGATAAATTTCGCCAAAGAAAATTCACAAAAATTTTCAAGTCCCTAGCTCTTCCAGATTAGTCCAAACATTTGTATACGTGAGTCAGTGACGCAAAGGGCTGTATATAATATAGACTCGCTGCGCTCGCTAGGGGGCTCCGCCCCCTAGAACCCCTTAATGGGGGGGCTTCGCCCCCATTGGTCTGTGGGCTAAAAAAAAAATTTTTTTGGCACCATGTTTCTAAGCCACTATAATAGATATAGGGTATGGCAGAAAGTTATAGGTATTACTGAGACCTACAAGAAATTGTAAACAGATTTAAGCTCCGACTTTTAGTTCAAAAGTTACAGAGGAAAAACAAAAAAATTTAATTTTGCGCCATGTTTCAGTGCACTATAAGTGGTAGAGAAGTTACCATGGCAGCTAGTTGGAAGCCTATACGACGGCTCGCTTCGCTCGCCTCTTTTTTTCTAAAGAAAAAAAGAACATTGGCTCGCAAAGCTCGCCAACGTTCTGGGGGCTTCGCCCCCTACACGGACATACAAGAAATAAAAAAACGAATTTCTACTTTGGCACCATGTAACAGGAGCACTATAAAAGAGATAAAAAAAACATGAATATAAAGGTCTCATCCAGACCTCAATCTTTTGAACGAAACAATATTCAATCGGAATCTTAGTTTCCGAACTAAAAATTGATGAACGCAAAAAATAGAGATTTTCTACGAAATTTTGTGTTCGAAGACCTCTGGTGTGAAAACTATAAATCGTAGGGCGTTAAATTTTTTTTTATCTTTTAGATAATTCAATTCATTTTATCGAATTAGCCGTGGGATTTCAGATCCGACCCATAGTTTAAGAGATATTAAGGATATCCCAAAAGTCTGCATTTCGCAAAGTCCAAAAAAACGCCATTTTGAATTTTTTGGGTCACTTCCGGTTCGAAATTCAACGGTTTCCCATTTTTTCCTACGATAAATTTCGCCAAAGAAAATTCACAAAAATTTTCAAGTCCCTAGCTCTTCCAGATTAGTCCAAACATTTGTATACGTCAGTGAGTGAGTGACGCAAAGGGCTGTATATAATATAGATAGATTGAGAAACCGGGTCTTCCTAGTTGGCCATTCGCATTTATTGAGTAAAATAAGCAAAACGAATTTCGACTTTGGCACCATGTAACAGGAGTACTATAAAAGAGATAAAAAAAGAAACATGAAAATAAAGGTCTCATCCAGACCTAAATCTTTTGAACGAAACAATATTCAATCGGAATCTTAGTTTCGGAACTAAAAATTATTGAAGGCAAAAAATAGAGATTTTCTACGAAATTTTGTGTTCGAAGACCTCTGGTGTGAAAACTATTAGTCGTAGGGCGTTAATTTTTTTTTTATCTTTTAGATAATTCAATTCTCTTTATCTAAAAAGCCATGGAATTTCAGATCCGACCCATAGTTTAAGAGATATTAAGGAGAAACCAAAAGTCTACATTTCGAAAAGTCCAAAAAAACGCCATTTTGAATTGTTTTGGGTCACTTCCGGTTCGAAATTCAACGGTTTCCCATTTTTTCCTACGATAAATTTCGCCAAAGAAAATTCACAAAAATTTTCAAGTCCCTAGCTCTTCCAGATTAGTCCAAACATTTGTATACGTCAGTGAGTGAGTGACGCAAAGGGCTGTATATAATATAGATAGATTGAGAAACCGGGTCTTCCTAGTTGGCCATTCGCATTTATTGAGTAAAATAAGCAAAACGAATTTCGACTTTGGCACCATGTAACAGGAGTACTATAAAAGAGATAAAAAAAGAAACATGAAAATAAAGGTCTCATCCAGACCTAAATCTTTTGAACGAAACAATATTCAATCGGAATCTTAGTTTCGGAACTAAAAATTAATGAAGGCAAAAAATAGAGATTTTCTACGAAATATTGTGTTCGATGACCTCTGGTGTGAAAACTATTAATCGTAGGGCGTTAATTTTTTTTTTAACTTTTAGATAATTCAATTCTCTTTATCGAAAAAGCCATGGGATTTCAGATCCGACCCATAGTTTAAGAGATATTAAGGAGAAACCAAAAGTCTACATTTCGAAAAGTCCAAAAAAACGCCATTTTGAATTTTTTTGGGTCACTTCCGGTTCGAAATTCAACGGTTTCCCATTTTTTCCTACGATAAATTTCGCCAAAGAAAATTCACAAAAATTTTCAAGTCCCTAGCTCTTCCAGATTAGTCCAAACATTTGTATACGTGAGTCAGTGACGCAAAGGGCTGTATATAATATAGATAGATTGAGAAACCGGGTCTTCCTAGTTGGGCATTCGCATTTGAGTGAAATAAGCAAAACGAATTTCGACTTTGGCACCATGTAACAGGAGTACTATAAAAGAGATAAAAAAAGAAAAATGAAAATAAAGGTCTCATCCAGACCTAAATCTTTTGAATGAAACAATATTCAATCGGAATCTTAGTTTCGGAACTAAAAATTATTGAAGGCAAAAAATAGAGATTTTCTACGAAATTTTGTGTTCGAAGACCTCTGGTGTGAAAACTATTAGTCGTAGGGCGTTAATTTTTTTTTATCTTTTAGATAATTCAATTCTCTTTATCGAAAAAGCCATGGGATTTCAGATCCGACCCATAGTTTAAGAGATATTAAGGAGAAACCAAAAGTCTACATTTCGAAAAGTCCAAAAAAACGCCATTTTGAATTTTTTTGGGTCACTTCCGGTTCGAAATTCAACGGTTTCCCATTTTTTCCTACGATAAATTTCGCCAAAGAAAATTCACAAAAATTTTCAAGTCCCTAGCTCTTCCAGATTAGTCCAAACATTTGTATACGTGAGTCAGTGACGCAAAGGGCTGTATATAATATAGACTCGCTGCGCTCGCTAGGGGGCTCCGCCCCCTAGAACCCCTTAATGGGGGGGCTTCGCCCCCATTGGTCTGTGGGCTAAAAAAAAAATTTTTTTGGCACCATGTTTCTAAGCCACTATAATAGATATAGGGTATGGCAGAAAGTTATAGGTATTACTGAGACCTACAAGAAATTGTAAACAGATTTAAGCTCCGACTTTTAGTTCAAAAGTTACAGAGGAAAAACAAAAAAATTTAATTTTGCGCCATGTTTCAGTGCACTATAAGTGGTAGAGAAGTTACCATGGCAGCTAGTTGGAAGCCTATACGACGGCTCGCTTCGCTCGCCTCTTTTTTTCTAAAGAAAAAAAGAACATTGGCTCGCAAAGCTCGCCAACGTTCTGGGGGCTTCGCCCCCTACACGGACATACAAGAAATAAAAAAACGAATTTCTACTTTGGCACCATGTAACAGGAGCACTATAAAAGAGATAAAAAAAACATGAATATAAAGGTCTCATCCAGACCTCAATCTTTTGAACGAAACAATATTCAATCGGAATCTTAGTTTCCGAACTAAAAATTGATGAACGCAAAAAATAGAGATTTTCTACGAAATTTTGTGTTCGAAGACCTCTGGTGTGAAAACTATAAATCGTAGGGCGTTAAATTTTTTTTTATCTTTTAGATAATTCAATTCACTTTATCGAATTAGCCGTGGGATTTCAGATCCGACCCATAGTTTAAGAGATATTAAGGATATCCCAAAAGTCTGCATTTCGCAAAGTCCAAAAAAACGCCATTTTGAATTTTTTGGGTCACTTCCGGTTCGAAATTCAACGGTTTCCCATTTTTTCCTACGATAAATTTCGCCAAAGAAAATTCACAAAAATTTTCAAGTCCCTAGCTCTTCCAGATTAGTCCAAACATTTGTATACGTCAGTGAGTGAGTGACGCAAAGGGCTGTATATAATATAGATAGATTGAGAAACCGGGTCTTCCTAGTTGGCCATTCGCATTTATTGAGTAAAATAAGCAAAACGAATTTCGACTTTGGCACCATGTAACAGGAGTACTATAAAAGAGATAAAAAAAGAAACATGAAAATAAAGGTCTCATCCAGACCTAAATCTTTTGAACGAAACAATATTCAATCGGAATCTTAGTTTCGGAACTAAAAATTATTGAAGGCAAAAAATAGAGATTTTCTACGAAATTTTGTGTTCGAAGACCTCTGGTGTGAAAACTATTAGTCGTAGGGCGTTAATTTTTTTTTTATCTTTTAGATAATTCAATTCTCTTTATCTAAAAAGCCATGGAATTTCAGATCCGACCCATAGTTTAAGAGATATTAAGGAGAAACCAAAAGTCTACATTTCGAAAAGTCCAAAAAAACGCCATTTTGAATTTTTTTGGGTCACTTCCGGTTCGAAATTCAACGGTTTCCCATTTTTTCCTACGATAAATTTCGCCAAAGAAAATTCACAAAAATTTTCAAGTCCCTAGCTCTTCCAGATTAGTCCAAACATTTGTATACGTCAGTGAGTGAGTGACGCAAAGGGCTGTATATAATATAGATAGATTGAGAAACCGGGTCTTCCTAGTTGGCCATTCGCATTTATTGAGTAAAATAAGCAAAACGAATTTCGACTTTGGCACCATGTAACAGGAGTACTATAAAAGAGATAAAAAAAGAAACATGAAAATAAAGGTCTCATCCAGACCTAAATCTTTTGAACGAAACAATATTCAATCGGAATCTTAGTTTCGGAACTAAAAATTAATGAAGGCAAAAAATAGAGATTTTCTACGAAATATTGTGTTCGATGACCTCTGGTGTGAAAACTATTAATCGTAGGGCGTTAATTTTTTTTTAACTTTTAGATAATTCAATTCTCTTTATCGAAAAAGCCATGGGATTTCAGATCCGACCCATAGTTTAAGAGATATTAAGGAGAAACCAAAAGTCTACATTTCGAAAAGTCCAAAAAAACGCCATTTTGAATTTTTTTGGGTCACTTCCGGTTCGAAATTCAACGGTTTCCCATTTTTTCCTACGATAAATTTCGCCAAAGAAAATTCACAAAAATTTTCAAGTCCCTAGCTCTTCCAGATTAGTCCAAACATTTGTATACGTGAGTCAGTGACGCAAAGGGCTGTATATAATATAGATAGATTGAGAAACCGGGTCTTCCTAGTTGGGCATTCGCATTTGAGTGAAATAAGCAAAACGAATTTCGACTTTGGCACCATGTAACAGGAGTACTATAAAAGAGATAAAAAAAGAAAAATGAAAATAAAGGTCTCATCCAGACCTAAATCTTTTGAATGAAACAATATTCAATCGGAATCTTAGTTTCGGAACTAAAAATTATTGAAGGCAAAAAATAGAGATTTTCTACGAAATTTTGTGTTCGAAGACCTCTGGTGTGAAAACTATTAGTCGTAGGGCGTTAATTTTTTTTTATCTTTTAGATAATTCAATTCTCTTTATCGAAAAAGCCATGGGATTTCAGATCCGACCCATAGTTTAAGAGATATTAAGGAGAAACCAAAAGTCTACATTTCGAAAAGTCCAAAAAAACGCCATTTTGAATTTTTTTGGGTCACTTCCGGTTCGAAATTCAACGGTTTCCCATTTTTTCCTACGATAAATTTCGCCAAAGAAAATTCACAAAAATTTTCAAGTCCCTAGCTCTTCCAGATTAGTCCAAACATTTGTATACGTGAGTCAGTGACGCAAAGGGCTGTATATAATATAGATAGATTGAGAAACCGGGTCTTCCTAGTTGGGCATTCGCATTTGAGTGAAATAAGCAAAACGAATTTCGACTTTGGCACCATGTAACAGGAGTACTATAAAAGAGATAAAAAAAGAAAAATGAAAATAAAGGTCTCATCCAGACCTAAATCTTTTGAATGAAACAATATTCAATCGGAATCTTAGTTTCGGAACTAAAAATTATTGAAGGCAAAAAATAGAGATTTTCTACGAAATTTTGTGTTCGAAGACCTCTGGTGTGAAAACTATTAGTCGTAGGGCGTTAATTTTTTTTTATCTTTTAGATAATTCAATTCTCTTTATCGAAAAAGCCATGGGATTTCAGATCCGACCCATAGTTTAAGAGATATTAAGGAGAAACCAAAAGTCTACATTTCGAAAAGTCCAAAAAAACGCCATTTTGAATTTTTTTGGGTCACTTCCGGTTCGAAATTCAACGGTTTCCCATTTTTTCCTACGATAAATTTCGCCAAAGAAAATTCACAAAAATTTTCAAGTCCCTAGCTCTTCCAGATTAGTCCAAACATTTGTATACGTCAGTGAGTGAGTGACGCAAAGGGCTGTATATAATATAGATAGATTGAGAAACCGGGTCTTCCTAGTTGGCCATTCGCATTTATTGAGTAAAATAAGCAAAACGAATTTCGACTTTGGCACCATGTAACAGGAGTACTATAAAAGAGATAAAAAAAGAAACATGAAAATAAAGGTCTCATCCAGACCTAAATCTTTTGAACGAAACAATATTCAATCGGAATCTTAGTTTCGGAACTAAAAATTAATGAAGGCAAAAAATAGAGATTTTCTACGAAATATTGTGTTCGATGACCTCTGGTGTGAAAACTATTAATCGTAGGGCGTTAATTTTTTTTTTAACTTTTAGATAATTCAATTCTCTTTATCGAAAAAGCCATGGGATTTCAGATCCGACCCATAGTTTAAGAGATATTAAGGAGAAACCAAAAGTCTACATTTCGAAAAGTCCAAAAAAACGCCATTTTGAATTTTTTTGGGTCACTTCCGGTTCGAAATTCAACGGTTTCCCATTTTTTCCTACGATAAATTTCGCCAAAGAAAATTCACAAAAATTTTCAAGTCCCTAGCTCTTCCAGATTAGTCCAAACATTTGTATACGTGAGTCAGTGACGCAAAGGGCTGTATATAATATAGACTCGCTGCGCTCGCTAGGGGGCTCCGCCCCCTAGAACCCCTTAATGGGGGGGCTTCGCCCCCATTGGTCTGTGGGCTAAAAAAAAAATTTTTTTGGCACCATGTTTCTAAGCCACTATAATAGATATAGGGTATGGCAGAAAGTTATAGGTATTACTGAGACCTACAAGAAATTGTAAACAGATTTAAGCTCCGACTTTTAGTTCAAAAGTTACAGAGGAAAAACAAAAAAATTTAATTTTGCGCCATGTTTCAGTGCACTATAAGTGGTAGAGAAGTTACCATGGCAGCTAGTTGGAAGCCTATACGACGGCTCGCTTCGCTCGCCTCTTTTTTTCTAAAGAAAAAAAGAACATTGGCTCGCAAAGCTCGCCAACGTTCTGGGGGCTTCGCCCCCTACACGGACATACAAGAAATAAAAAAACGAATTTCTACTTTGGCACCATGTAACAGGAGCACTATAAAAGAGATAAAAAAAACATGAATATAAAGGTCTCATCCAGACCTCAATCTTTTGAACGAAACAATATTCAATCGGAATCTTAGTTTCCGAACTAAAAATTGATGAACGCAAAAAATAGAGATTTTCTACGAAATTTTGTGTTCGAAGACCTCTGGTGTGAAAACTATAAATCGTAGGGCGTTAAATTTTTTTTTATCTTTTAGATAATTCAATTCATTTTATCGAATTAGCCGTGGGATTTCAGATCCGACCCATAGTTTAAGAGATATTAAGGATATCCCAAAAGTCTGCATTTCGCAAAGTCCAAAAAAACGCCATTTTGAATTTTTTGGGTCACTTCCGGTTCGAAATTCAACGGTTTCCCATTTTTTCCTACGATAAATTTCGCCAAAGAAAATTCACAAAAATTTTCAAGTCCCTAGCTCTTCCAGATTAGTCCAAACATTTGTATACGTCAGTGAGTGAGTGACGCAAAGGGCTGTATATAATATAGATAGATTGAGAAACCGGGTCTTCCTAGTTGGCCATTCGCATTTATTGAGTAAAATAAGCAAAACGAATTTCGACTTTGGCACCATGTAACAGGAGTACTATAAAAGAGATAAAAAAAGAAACATGAAAATAAAGGTCTCATCCAGACCTAAATCTTTTGAACGAAACAATATTCAATCGGAATCTTAGTTTCGGAACTAAAAATTATTGAAGGCAAAAAATAGAGATTTTCTACGAAATTTTGTGTTCGAAGACCTCTGGTGTGAAAACTATTAGTCGTAGGGCGTTAATTTTTTTTTTATCTTTTAGATAATTCAATTCTCTTTATCTAAAAAGCCATGGAATTTCAGATCCGACCCATAGTTTAAGAGATATTAAGGAGAAACCAAAAGTCTACATTTCGAAAAGTCCAAAAAAACGCCATTTTGAATTTTTTTGGGTCACTTCCGGTTCGAAATTCAACGGTTTCCCATTTTTTCCTACGATAAATTTCGCCAAAGAAAATTCACAAAAATTTTCAAGTCCCTAGCTCTTCCAGATTAGTCCAAACATTTGTATACGTCAGTGAGTGAGTGACGCAAAGGGCTGTATATAATATAGATAGATTGAGAAACCGGGTCTTCCTAGTTGGCCATTCGCATTTATTGAGTAAAATAAGCAAAACGAATTTCGACTTTGGCACCATGTAACAGGAGTACTATAAAAGAGATAAAAAAAGAAACATGAAAATAAAGGTCTCATCCAGACCTAAATCTTTTGAACGAAACAATATTCAATCGGAATCTTAGTTTCGGAACTAAAAATTAATGAAGGCAAAAAATAGAGATTTTCTACGAAATATTGTGTTCGATGACCTCTGGTGTGAAAACTATTAATCGTAGGGCGTTAATTTTTTTTTTAACTTTTAGATAATTCAATTCTCTTTATCGAAAAAGCCATGGGATTTCAGATCCGACCCATAGTTTAAGAGATATTAAGGAGAAACCAAAAGTCTACATTTCGAAAAGTCCAAAAAAACGCCATTTTGAATTTTTTTGGGTCACTTCCGGTTCGAAATTCAACGGTTTCCCATTTTTTCCTACGATAAATTTCGCCAAAGAAAATTCACAAAAATTTTCAAGTCCCTAGCTCTTCCAGATTAGTCCAAACATTTGTATACGTGAGTCAGTGACGCAAAGGGCTGTATATAATATAGACTCGCTGCGCTCGCTAGGGGGCTCCGCCCCCTAGAACCCCTTAATGGGGGGGCTTCGCCCCCATTGGTCTGTGGGCTAAAAAAAAAATTTTTTTGGCACCATGTTTCTAAGCCACTATAATAGATATAGGGTATGGCAGAAAGTTATAGGTATTACTGAGACCTACAAGAAATTGTAAACAGATTTAAGCTCCGACTTTTAGTTCAAAAGTTACAGAGGAAAAACAAAAAAATTTAATTTTGCGCCATGTTTCAGTGCACTATAAGTGGTAGAGAAGTTACCATGGCAGCTAGTTGGAAGCCTATACGACGGCTCGCTTCGCTCGCCTCTTTTTTTCTAAAGAAAAAAAGAACATTGGCTCGCAAAGCTCGCCAACGTTCTGGGGGCTTCGCCCCCTACACGGACATACAAGAAATAAAAAAACGAATTTCTACTTTGGCACCATGTAACAGGAGCACTATAAAAGAGATAAAAAAAACATGAATATAAAGGTCTCATCCAGACCTCAATCTTTTGAACGAAACAATATTCAATCGGAATCTTAGTTTCCGAACTAAAAATTGATGAACGCAAAAAATAGAGATTTTCTACGAAATTTTGTGTTCGAAGACCTCTGGTGTGAAAACTATAAATCGTAGGGCGTTAAATTTTTTTTTATCTTTTAGATAATTCAATTCATTTTATCGAATTAGCCGTGGGATTTCAGATCCGACCCATAGTTTAAGAGATATTAAGGATATCCCAAAAGTCTGCATTTCGCAAAGTCCAAAAAAACGCCATTTTGAATTTTTTGGGTCACTTCCGGTTCGAAATTCAACGGTTTCCCATTTTTTCCTACGATAAATTTCGCCAAAGAAAATTCACAAAAATTTTCAAGTCCCTAGCTCTTCCAGATTAGTCCAAACATTTGTATACGTCAGTGAGTGAGTGACGCAAAGGGCTGTATATAATATAGATAGATTGAGAAACCGGGTCTTCCTAGTTGGCCATTCGCATTTATTGAGTAAAATAAGCAAAACGAATTTCGACTTTGGCACCATGTAACAGGAGTACTATAAAAGAGATAAAAAAAGAAACATGAAAATAAAGGTCTCATCCAGACCTAAATCTTTTGAACGAAACAATATTCAATCGGAATCTTAGTTTCGGAACTAAAAATTATTGAAGGCAAAAAATAGAGATTTTCTACGAAATTTTGTGTTCGAAGACCTCTGGTGTGAAAACTATTAGTCGTAGGGCGTTAATTTTTTTTTTATCTTTTAGATAATTCAATTCTCTTTATCTAAAAAGCCATGGAATTTCAGATCCGACCCATAGTTTAAGAGATATTAAGGAGAAACCAAAAGTCTACATTTCGAAAAGTCCAAAAAAACGCCATTTTGAATTTTTTTGGGTCACTTCCGGTTCGAAATTCAACGGTTTCCCATTTTTTCCTACGATAAATTTCGCCAAAGAAAATTCACAAAAATTTTCAAGTCCCTAGCTCTTCCAGATTAGTCCAAACATTTGTATACGTCAGTGAGTGAGTGACGCAAAGGGCTGTATATAATATAGATAGATTGAGAAACCGGGTCTTCCTAGTTGGCCATTCGCATTTATTGAGTAAAATAAGCAAAACGAATTTCGACTTTGGCACCATGTAACAGGAGTACTATAAAAGAGATAAAAAAAGAAACATGAAAATAAAGGTCTCATCCAGACCTAAATCTTTTGAACGAAACAATATTCAATCGGAATCTTAGTTTCGGAACTAAAAATTAATGAAGGCAAAAAATAGAGATTTTCTACGAAATATTGTGTTCGATGACCTCTGGTGTGAAAACTATTAATCGTAGGGCGTTAATTTTTTTTTTAACTTTTAGATAATTCAATTCTCTTTATCGAAAAAGCCATGGGATTTCAGATCCGACCCATAGTTTAAGAGATATTAAGGAGAAACCAAAAGTCTACATTTCGAAAAGTCCAAAAAAACGCCATTTTGAATTTTTTTGGGTCACTTCCGGTTCGAAATTCAACGGTTTCCCATTTTTTCCTACGATAAATTTCGCCAAAGAAAATTCACAAAAATTTTCAAGTCCCTAGCTCTTCCAGATTAGTCCAAACATTTGTATACGTGAGTCAGTGACGCAAAGGGCTGTATATAATATAGATAGATTGAGAAACCGGGTCTTCCTAGTTGGGCATTCGCATTTGAGTGAAATAAGCAAAACGAATTTCGACTTTGGCACCATGTAACAGGAGTACTATAAAAGAGATAAAAAAAGAAAAATGAAAATAAAGGTCTCATCCAGACCTAAATCTTTTGAATGAAACAATATTCAATCGGAATCTTAGTTTCGGAACTAAAAATTATTGAAGGCAAAAAATAGAGATTTTCTACGAAATTTTGTGTTCGAAGACCTCTGGTGTGAAAACTATTAGTCGTAGGGCGTTAATTTTTTTTTATCTTTTAGATAATTCAATTCTCTTTATCGAAAAAGCCATGGGATTTCAGATCCGACCCATAGTTTAAGAGATATTAAGGAGAAACCAAAAGTCTACATTTCGAAAAGTCCAAAAAAACGCCATTTTGAATTTTTTTGGGTCACTTCCGGTTCGAAATTCAACGGTTTCCCATTTTTTCCTACGATAAATTTCGCCAAAGAAAATTCACAAAAATTTTCAAGTCCCTAGCTCTTCCAGATTAGTCCAAACATTTGTATACGTGAGTCAGTGACGCAAAGGGCTGTATATAATATAGATAGATTGAGAAACCGGGTCTTCCTAGTTGGGCATTCGCATTTGAGTGAAATAAGCAAAACGAATTTCGACTTTGGCACCATGTAACAGGAGTACTATAAAAGAGATAAAAAAAGAAAAATGAAAATAAAGGTCTCATCCAGACCTAAATCTTTTGAATGAAACAATATTCAATCGGAATCTTAGTTTCGGAACTAAAAATTATTGAAGGCAAAAAATAGAGATTTTCTACGAAATTTTGTGTTCGAAGACCTCTGGTGTGAAAACTATTAGTCGTAGGGCGTTAATTTTTTTTTATCTTTTAGATAATTCAATTCTCTTTATCTAAAAAGCCATGGGATTTCAGATCCGACCCATAGTTTAAGAGATATTAAGGAGAAACCAAAAGTCTACATTTCGAAAAGTCCAAAAAAACGCCATTTTGAATTTTTTTGGGTCACTTCCGGTTCGAAATTCAACGGTTTCCCATTTTTTCCTACGATAAATTTCGCCAAAGAAAATTCACAAAAATTTTCAAGTCCCTAGCTCTTCCAGATTAGTCCAAACATTTGTATACGTGAGTCAGTGACGCAAAGGGCTGTATATAATATAGATAGATTGAGAAACCGGGTCTTCCTAGTTGGGCATTCGCATTTGAGTGAAATAAGCAAAACGAATTTCGACTTTGGCACCATGTAACAGGAGTACTATAAAAGAGATAAAAAAAGAAAAATGAAAATAAAGGTCTCATCCAGACCTAAATCTTTTGAATGAAACAATATTCAATCGGAATCTTAGTTTCGGAACTAAAAATTATTGAAGGCAAAAAATAGAGATTTTCTACGAAATTTTGTGTTCGAAGACCTCTGGTGTGAAAACTATTAGTCGTAGGGCGTTAATTTTTTTTTATCTTTTAGATAATTCAATTCTCTTTATCGAAAAAGCCATGGGATTTCAGATCCGACCCATAGTTTAAGAGATATTAAGGAGAAACCAAAAGTCTACATTTCGAAAAGTCCAAAAAAACGCCATTTTGAATTTTTTTGGGTCACTTCCGGTTCGAAATTCAACGGTTTCCCATTTTTTCCTACGATAAATTTCGCCAAAGAAAATTCACAAAAATTTTCAAGTCCCTAGCTCTTCCAGATTAGTCCAAACATTTGTATACGTGAGTCAGTGACGCAAAGGGCTGTATATAATATAGATAGATTGAGAAACCGGGTCTTCCTAGTTGGCCATTCGCATTTATTGAGTAAAATAAGCAAAACGAATTTCGACTTTGGCACCATGTAACAGGAGTACTATAAAAGAGATAAAAAAAGAAACATGAAAATAAAGGTCTCATCCAGACCTAAATCTTTTGAACGAAACAATATTCAATCGGAATCTTAGTTTCGGAACTAAAAATTATTGAAGGCAAAAAATAGAGATTTTCTACGAAATTTTGTGTTCGAAGACCTCTGGTGTGAAAACTATTAGTCGTAGGGCGTTAATTTTTTTTTTGCCATGGAATTTCAGATCCGACCCATAGTTTAAGAGATATTAAGGAGAAACCAAAAGTCTACATTTCGAAAAGTCCAAAAAAACGCCATTTTGAATTTTTTTGGGTCACTTCCGGTTCGAAATTCAACGGTTTCCCATTTTTTCCTACGATAAATTTCGCCAAAGAAAATTCACAAAAATTTTCAAGTCCCTAGCTCTTCCAGATTAGTCCAAACATTTGTATACGTCAGTGAGTGAGTGACGCAAAGGGCTGTATATAATATAGATAGATTGAGAAACCGGGTCTTCCTAGTTGGCCATTCGCATTTATTGAGTAAAATAAGCAAAACGAATTTCGACTTTGGCACCATGTAACAGGAGTACTATAAAAGAGATAAAAAAAGAAACATGAAAATAAAGGTCTCATCCAGACCTAAATCTTTTGAACGAAACAATATTCAATCGGAATCTTAGTTTCGGAACTAAAAATTAATGAAGGCAAAAAATAGAGATTTTCTACGAAATATTGTGTTCGATGACCTCTGGTGTGAAAACTATTAATCGTAGGGCGTTAATTTTTTTTTTAACTTTTAGATAATTCAATTCTCTTTATCGAAAAAGCCATGGGATTTCAGATCCGACCCATAGTTTAAGAGATATTAAGGAGAAACCAAAAGTCTACATTTCGAAAAGTCCAAAAAAACGCCATTTTGAATTTTTTTGGGTCACTTCCGGTTCGAAATTCAACGGTTTCCCATTTTTTCCTACGATAAATTTCGCCAAAGAAAATTCACAAAAATTTTCAAGTCCCTAGCTCTTCCAGATTAGTCCAAACATTTGTATACGTGAGTCAGTGACGCAAAGGGCTGTATATAATATAGATAGATTGAGAAACCGGGTCTTCCTAGTTGGCCATTCGCATTTATTGAGTAAAATAAGCAAAACGAATTTCGACTTTGGCACCATGTAACAGGAGTACTATAAAAGAGATAAAAAAAGAAACATGAAAATAAAGGTCTCATCCAGACCTAAATCTTTTGAACGAAACAATATTCAATCGGAATCTTAGTTTCGGAACTAAAAATTATTGAAGGCAAAAAATAGAGATTTTCTACGAAATTTTGTGTTCGAAGACCTCTGGTGTGAAAACTATTAGTCGTAGGGCGTTAATTTTTTTTTTATCTTTTAGATAATTCAATTCTCTTTATCGAAAAAGCCATGGGATTTCAGATCCGACCCATAGTTTAAGAGATATTAAGGAGAAACCAAAAGTCTACATTTCGAAAAGTCCAAAAAAACGCCATTTTGAATTTTTTTGGGTCACTTCCGGTTCGAAATTCAACGGTTTCCCATTTTTTCCTACGATAAATTTCGCCAAAGAAAATTCACAAAAATTTTCAAGTCCCTAGCTCTTCCAGATTAGTCCAAACATTTGTATACGTGAGTCAGTGACGCAAAGGGCTGTATATAATATAGATAGATTGAGAAACCGGGTCTTCCTAGTTGGCCATTCGCATTTATTGAGTAAAATAAGCAAAACGAATTTCGACTTTGGCACCATGTAACAGGAGTACTATAAAAGAGATAAAAAAAGAAACATGAAAATAAAGGTCTCATCCAGACCTAAATCTTTTGAACGAAACAATATTCAATCGGAATCTTAGTTTCGGAACTAAAAATTAATGAAGGCAAAAAATAGAGATTTTCTACGAAATATTGTGTTCGATGACCTCTGGTGTGAAAACTATTAATCGTAGGGCGTTAATTTTTTTTTTAACTTTTAGATAATTCAATTCTCTTTATCGAAAAAGCCATGGGATTTCAGATCCGACCCATAGTTTAAGAGATATTAAGGAGAAACCAAAAGTCTACATTTCGAAAAGTCCAAAAAAACGCCATTTTGAATTTTTTTGGGTCACTTCCGGTTCGAAATTCAACGGTTTCCCATTTTTTCCTACGATAAATTTCGCCAAAGAAAATTCACAAAAATTTTCAAGTCCCTAGCTCTTCCAGATTA
Source organism: Pyrrhosoma nymphula (assembly GCA_963573305.1). Taxonomy (NCBI): domain Eukaryota; kingdom Metazoa; phylum Arthropoda; class Insecta; order Odonata; family Coenagrionidae; genus Pyrrhosoma; species Pyrrhosoma nymphula. Next base: position 81,339,644 of record OY754334.1, on the reverse strand, counting down.
GTCCAAACATTTGTATACGTGAGTCAGTGACGCAAAGGGCTGTATATAATATAGATAGATTGAGAAACCGGGTCTTCCTAGTTGGGCATTCGCATTTGAGTGAAATAAGCAAAACGAATTTCGACTTTGGCACCATGTAACAGGAGTACTATAAAAGAGATAAAAAAAGAAAAATGAAAATAAAGGTCTCATCCAGACCTAAATCTTTTGAATGAAACAATATTCAATCGGAATCTTAGTTTCGGAACTAAAAATTATTGAAGGCAAAAAATAGAGATTTTCTACGAAATTTTGTGTTCGAAGACCTCTGGTGTGAAAACTATTAGTCGTAGGGCGTTAATTTTTTTTTATCTTTTAGATAATTCAATTCTCTTTATCGAAAAAGCCATGGGATTTCAGATCCGACCCATAGTTTAAGAGATATTAAGGAGAAACCAAAAGTCTACATTTCGAAAAGTCCAAAAAAACGCCATTTTGAATTTTTTTGGGTCACTTCCGGTTCGAAATTCAACGGTTTCCCATTTTTTCCTACGATAAATTTCGCCAAAGAAAATTCACAAAAATTTTCAAGTCCCTAGCTCTTCCAGATTAGTCCAAACATTTGTATACGTGAGTCAGTGACGCAAAGGGCTGTATATAATATAGATAGATTGAGAAACCGGGTCTTCCTAGTTGGGCATTCGCATTTGAGTGAAATAAGCAAAACGAATTTCGACTTTGGCACCATGTAACAGGAGTACTATAAAAGAGATAAAAAAAGAAAAATGAAAATAAAGGTCTCATCCAGACCTAAATCTTTTGAATGAAACAATATTCAATCGGAATCTTAGTTTCGGAACTAAAAATTATTGAAGGCAAAAAATAGAGATTTTCTACGAAATTTTGTGTTCGAAGACCTCTGGTGTGAAAACTATTAGTCGTAGGGCGTTAATTTTTTTTTATCTTTTAGATAATTCAATTCTCTTTATCTAAAAAGCCATGGGATTTCAGATCCGACCCATAGTTTAAGAGATATTAAGGAGAAACCAAAAGTCTACATTTCGAAAAGTCCAAAAAAACGCCATTTTGAATTTTTTTGGGTCACTTCCGGTTCGAAATTCAACGGTTTCCCATTTTTTCCTACGATAAATTTCGCCAAAGAAAATTCACAAAAATTTTCAAGTCCCTAGCTCTTCCAGATTAGTCCAAACATTTGTATACGTGAGTCAGTGACGCAAAGGGCTGTATATAATATAGATAGATTGAGAAACCGGGTCTTCCTAGTTGGGCATTCGCATTTGAGTGAAATAAGCAAAACGAATTTCGACTTTGGCACCATGTAACAGGAGTACTATAAAAGAGATAAAAAAAGAAAAATGAAAATAAAGGTCTCATCCAGACCTAAATCTTTTGAATGAAACAATATTCAATCGGAATCTTAGTTTCGGAACTAAAAATTATTGAAGGCAAAAAATAGAGATTTTCTACGAAATTTTGTGTTCGAAGACCTCTGGTGTGAAAACTATTAGTCGTAGGGCGTTAATTTTTTTTTATCTTTTAGATAATTCAATTCTCTTTATCGAAAAAGCCATGGGATTTCAGATCCGACCCATAGTTTAAGAGATATTAAGGAGAAACCAAAAGTCTACATTTCGAAAAGTCCAAAAAAACGCCATTTTGAATTTTTTTGGGTCACTTCCGGTTCGAAATTCAACGGTTTCCCATTTTTTCCTACGATAAATTTCGCCAAAGAAAATTCACAAAAATTTTCAAGTCCCTAGCTCTTCCAGATTAGTCCAAACATTTGTATACGTGAGTCAGTGACGCAAAGGGCTGTATATAATATAGATAGATTGAGAAACCGGGTCTTCCTAGTTGGCCATTCGCATTTATTGAGTAAAATAAGCAAAACGAATTTCGACTTTGGCACCATGTAACAGGAGTACTATAAAAGAGATAAAAAAAGAAACATGAAAATAAAGGTCTCATCCAGACCTAAATCTTTTGAACGAAACAATATTCAATCGGAATCTTAGTTTCGGAACTAAAAATTATTGAAGGCAAAAAATAGAGATTTTCTACGAAATTTTGTGTTCGAAGACCTCTGGTGTGAAAACTATTAGTCGTAGGGCGTTAATTTTTTTTTTATCTTTTAGATAATTCAATTCTCTTTATCTAAAAAGCCATGGAATTTCAGATCCGACCCATAGTTTAAGAGATATTAAGGAGAAACCAAAAGTCTACATTTCGAAAAGTCCAAAAAAACGCCATTTTGAATTTTTTTGGGTCACTTCCGGTTCGAAATTCAACGGTTTCCCATTTTTTCCTACGATAAATTTCGCCAAAGAAAATTCACAAAAATTTTCAAGTCCCTAGCTCTTCCAGATTAGTCCAAACATTTGTATACGTCAGTGAGTGAGTGACGCAAAGGGCTGTATATAATATAGATAGATTGAGAAACCGGGTCTTCCTAGTTGGCCATTCGCATTTATTGAGTAAAATAAGCAAAACGAATTTCGACTTTGGCACCATGTAACAGGAGTACTATAAAAGAGATAAAAAAAGAAACATGAAAATAAAGGTCTCATCCAGACCTAAATCTTTTGAACGAAACAATATTCAATCGGAATCTTAGTTTCGGAACTAAAAATTAATGAAGGCAAAAAATAGAGATTTTCTACGAAATATTGTGTTCGATGACCTCTGGTGTGAAAACTATTAATCGTAGGGCGTTAATTTTTTTTTTAACTTTTAGATAATTCAATTCTCTTTATCGAAAAAGCCATGGGATTTCAGATCCGACCCATAGTTTAAGAGATATTAAGGAGAAACCAAAAGTCTACATTTCGAAAAGTCCAAAAAAACGCCATTTTGAATTTTTTTGGGTCACTTCCGGTTCGAAATTCAACGGTTTCCCATTTTTTCCTACGATAAATTTCGCCAAAGAAAATTCACAAAAATTTTCAAGTCCCTAGCTCTTCCAGATTAGTCCAAACATTTGTATACGTGAGTCAGTGACGCAAAGGGCTGTATATAATATAGATAGATTGAGAAACCGGGTCTTCCTAGTTGGCCATTCGCATTTATTGAGTAAAATAAGCAAAACGAATTTCGACTTTGGCACCATGTAACAGGAGTACTATAAAAGAGATAAAAAAAGAAACATGAAAATAAAGGTCTCATCCAGACCTAAATCTTTTGAACGAAACAATATTCAATCGGAATCTTAGTTTCGGAACTAAAAATTATTGAAGGCAAAAAATAGAGATTTTCTACGAAATTTTGTGTTCGAAGACCTCTGGTGTGAAAACTATTAGTCGTAGGGCGTTAATTTTTTTTTTATCTTTTAGATAATTCAATTCTCTTTATCGAAAAAGCCATGGGATTTCAGATCCGACCCATAGTTTAAGAGATATTAAGGAGAAACCAAAAGTCTACATTTCGAAAAGTCCAAAAAAACGCCATTTTGAATTTTTTTGGGTCACTTCCGGTTCGAAATTCAACGGTTTCCCATTTTTTCCTACGATAAATTTCGCCAAAGAAAATTCACAAAAATTTTCAAGTCCCTAGCTCTTCCAGATTAGTCCAAACATTTGTATACGTGAGTCAGTGACGCAAAGGGCTGTATATAATATAGATAGATTGAGAAACCGGGTCTTCCTAGTTGGCCATTCGCATTTATTGAGTAAAATAAGCAAAACGAATTTCGACTTTGGCACCATGTAACAGGAGTACTATAAAAGAGATAAAAAAAGAAACATGAAAATAAAGGTCTCATCCAGACCTAAATCTTTTGAACGAAACAATATTCAATCGGAATCTTAGTTTCGGAACTAAAAATTAATGAAGGCAAAAAATAGAGATTTTCTACGAAATATTGTGTTCGATGACCTCTGGTGTGAAAACTATTAATCGTAGGGCGTTAATTTTTTTTTTAACTTTTAGATAATTCAATTCTCTTTATCGAAAAAGCCATGGGATTTCAGATCCGACCCATAGTTTAAGAGATATTAAGGAGAAACCAAAAGTCTACATTTCGAAAAGTCCAAAAAAACGCCATTTTGAATTTTTTTGGGTCACTTCCGGTTCGAAATTCAACGGTTTCCCATTTTTTCCTACGATAAATTTCGCCAAAGAAAATTCACAAAAATTTTCAAGTCCCTAGCTCTTCCAGATTAGTCCAAACATTTGTATACGTGAGTCAGTGACGCAAAGGGCTGTATATAATATAGATAGATTGAGAAACCGGGTCTTCCTAGTTGGGCATTCGCATTTGAGTGAAATAAGCAAAACGAATTTCGACTTTGGCACCATGTAACAGGAGTACTATAAAAGAGATAAAAAAAGAAAAATGAAAATAAAGGTCTCATCCAGACCTAAATCTTTTGAATGAAACAATATTCAATCGGAATCTTAGTTTCGGAACTAAAAATTATTGAAGGCAAAAAATAGAGATTTTCTACGAAATTTTGTGTTCGAAGACCTCTGGTGTGAAAACTATTAGTCGTAGGGCGTTAATTTTTTTTTATCTTTTAGATAATTCAATTCTCTTTATCGAAAAAGCCATGGGATTTCAGATCCGACCCATAGTTTAAGAGATATTAAGGAGAAACCAAAAGTCTACATTTCGAAAAGTCCAAAAAAACGCCATTTTGAATTTTTTTGGGTCACTTCCGGTTCGAAATTCAACGGTTTCCCATTTTTTCCTACGATAAATTTCGCCAAAGAAAATTCACAAAAATTTTCAAGTCCCTAGCTCTTCCAGATTAGTCCAAACATTTGTATACGTGAGTCAGTGACGCAAAGGGCTGTATATAATATAGATAGATTGAGAAACCGGGTCTTCCTAGTTGGCCATTCGCATTTATTGAGTAAAATAAGCAAAACGAATTTCGACTTTGGCACCATGTAACAGGAGTACTATAAAAGAGATAAAAAAAGAAACATGAAAATAAAGGTCTCATCCAGACCTAAATCTTTTGAACGAAACAATATTCAATCGGAATCTTAGTTTCGGAACTAAAAATTATTGAAGGCAAAAAATAGAGATTTTCTACGAAATTTTGTGTTCGAAGACCTCTGGTGTGAAAACTATTAGTCGTAGGGCGTTAATTTTTTTTTTATCTTTTAGATAATTCAATTCTCTTTATCTAAAAAGCCATGGAATTTCAGATCCGACCCATAGTTTAAGAGATATTAAGGAGAAACCAAAAGTCTACATTTCGAAAAGTCCAAAAAAACGCCATTTTGAATTTTTTTGGGTCACTTCCGGTTCGAAATTCAACGGTTTCCCATTTTTTCCTACGATAAATTTCGCCAAAGAAAATTCACAAAAATTTTCAAGTCCCTAGCTCTTCCAGATTAGTCCAAACATTTGTATACGTCAGTGAGTGAGTGACGCAAAGGGCTGTATATAATATAGATAGATTGAGAAACCGGGTCTTCCTAGTTGGCCATTCGCATTTATTGAGTAAAATAAGCAAAACGAATTTCGACTTTGGCACCATGTAACAGGAGTACTATAAAAGAGATAAAAAAAGAAACATGAAAATAAAGGTCTCATCCAGACCTAAATCTTTTGAACGAAACAATATTCAATCGGAATCTTAGTTTCGGAACTAAAAATTAATGAAGGCAAAAAATAGAGATTTTCTACGAAATATTGTGTTCGATGACCTCTGGTGTGAAAACTATTAATCGTAGGGCGTTAATTTTTTTTTTAACTTTTAGATAATTCAATTCTCTTTATCGAAAAAGCCATGGGATTTCAGATCCGACCCATAGTTTAAGAGATATTAAGGAGAAACCAAAAGTCTACATTTCGAAAAGTCCAAAAAAACGCCATTTTGAATTTTTTTGGGTCACTTCCGGTTCGAAATTCAACGGTTTCCCATTTTTTCCTACGATAAATTTCGCCAAAGAAAATTCACAAAAATTTTCAAGTCCCTAGCTCTTCCAGATTAGTCCAAACATTTGTATACGTGAGTCAGTGACGCAAAGGGCTGTATATAATATAGACTCGCTGCGCTCGCTAGGGGGCTCCGCCCCCTAGAACCCCTTAATGGGGGGGCTTCGCCCCCATTGGTCTGTGGGCTAAAAAAAAAATTTTTTTGGCACCATGTTTCTAAGCCACTATAATAGATATAGGGTATGGCAGAAAGTTATAGGTATTACTGAGACCTACAAGAAATTGTAAACAGATTTAAGCTCCGACTTTTAGTTCAAAAGTTACAGAGGAAAAACAAAAAAATTTAATTTTGCGCCATGTTTCAGTGCACTATAAGTGGTAGAGAAGTTACCATGGCAGCTAGTTGGAAGCCTATACGACGGCTCGCTTCGCTCGCCTCTTTTTTTCTAAAGAAAAAAAGAACATTGGCTCGCAAAGCTCGCCAACGTTCTGGGGGCTTCGCCCCCTACACGGACATACAAGAAATAAAAAAACGAATTTCTACTTTGGCACCATGTAACAGGAGCACTATAAAAGAGATAAAAAAAACATGAATATAAAGGTCTCATCCAGACCTCAATCTTTTGAACGAAACAATATTCAATCGGAATCTTAGTTTCCGAACTAAAAATTGATGAACGCAAAAAATAGAGATTTTCTACGAAATTTTGTGTTCGAAGACCTCTGGTGTGAAAACTATAAATCGTAGGGCGTTAAATTTTTTTTTATCTTTTAGATAATTCAATTCATTTTATCGAATTAGCCGTGGGATTTCAGATCCGACCCATAGTTTAAGAGATATTAAGGATATCCCAAAAGTCTGCATTTCGCAAAGTCCAAAAAAACGCCATTTTGAATTTTTTGGGTCACTTCCGGTTCGAAATTCAACGGTTTCCCATTTTTTCCTACGATAAATTTCGCCAAAGAAAATTCACAAAAATTTTCAAGTCCCTAGCTCTTCCAGATTAGTCCAAACATTTGTATACGTCAGTGAGTGAGTGACGCAAAGGGCTGTATATAATATAGATAGATTGAGAAACCGGGTCTTCCTAGTTGGCCATTCGCATTTATTGAGTAAAATAAGCAAAACGAATTTCGACTTTGGCACCATGTAACAGGAGTACTATAAAAGAGATAAAAAAAGAAACATGAAAATAAAGGTCTCATCCAGACCTAAATCTTTTGAACGAAACAATATTCAATCGGAATCTTAGTTTCGGAACTAAAAATTATTGAAGGCAAAAAATAGAGATTTTCTACGAAATTTTGTGTTCGAAGACCTCTGGTGTGAAAACTATTAGTCGTAGGGCGTTAATTTTTTTTTTATCTTTTAGATAATTCAATTCTCTTTATCTAAAAAGCCATGGAATTTCAGATCCGACCCATAGTTTAAGAGATATTAAGGAGAAACCAAAAGTCTACATTTCGAAAAGTCCAAAAAAACGCCATTTTGAATTTTTTTGGGTCACTTCCGGTTCGAAATTCAACGGTTTCCCATTTTTTCCTACGATAAATTTCGCCAAAGAAAATTCACAAAAATTTTCAAGTCCCTAGCTCTTCCAGATTAGTCCAAACATTTGTATACGTCAGTGAGTGAGTGACGCAAAGGGCTGTATATAATATAGATAGATTGAGAAACCGGGTCTTCCTAGTTGGCCATTCGCATTTATTGAGTAAAATAAGCAAAACGAATTTCGACTTTGGCACCATGTAACAGGAGTACTATAAAAGAGATAAAAAAAGAAACATGAAAATAAAGGTCTCATCCAGACCTAAATCTTTTGAACGAAACAATATTCAATCGGAATCTTAGTTTCGGAACTAAAAATTAATGAAGGCAAAAAATAGAGATTTTCTACGAAATATTGTGTTCGATGACCTCTGGTGTGAAAACTATTAATCGTAGGGCGTTAATTTTTTTTTTAACTTTTAGATAATTCAATTCTCTTTATCGAAAAAGCCATGGGATTTCAGATCCGACCCATAGTTTAAGAGATATTAAGGAGAAACCAAAAGTCTACATTTCGAAAAGTCCAAAAAAACGCCATTTTGAATTTTTTTGGGTCACTTCCGGTTCGAAATTCAACGGTTTCCCATTTTTTCCTACGATAAATTTCGCCAAAGAAAATTCACAAAAATTTTCAAGTCCCTAGCTCTTCCAGATTAGTCCAAACATTTGTATACGTGAGTCAGTGACGCAAAGGGCTGTATATAATATAGATAGATTGAGAAACCGGGTCTTCCTAGTTGGGCATTCGCATTTGAGTGAAATAAGCAAAACGAATTTCGACTTTGGCACCATGTAACAGGAGTACTATAAAAGAGATAAAAAAAGAAAAATGAAAATAAAGGTCTCATCCAGACCTAAATCTTTTGAATGAAACAATATTCAATCGGAATCTTAGTTTCGGAACTAAAAATTATTGAAGGCAAAAAATAGAGATTTTCTACGAAATTTTGTGTTCGAAGACCTCTGGTGTGAAAACTATTAGTCGTAGGGCGTTAATTTTTTTTTATCTTTTAGATAATTCAATTCTCTTTATCGAAAAAGCCATGGGATTTCAGATCCGACCCATAGTTTAAGAGATATTAAGGAGAAACCAAAAGTCTACATTTCGAAAAGTCCAAAAAAACGCCATTTTGAATTTTTTTGGGTCACTTCCGGTTCGAAATTCAACGGTTTCCCATTTTTTCCTACGATAAATTTCGCCAAAGAAAATTCACAAAAATTTTCAAGTCCCTAGCTCTTCCAGATTAGTCCAAACATTTGTATACGTGAGTCAGTGACGCAAAGGGCTGTATATAATATAGATAGATTGAGAAACCGGGTCTTCCTAGTTGGGCATTCGCATTTGAGTGAAATAAGCAAAACGAATTTCGACTTTGGCACCATGTAACAGGAGTACTATAAAAGAGATAAAAAAAGAAAAATGAAAATAAAGGTCTCATCCAGACCTAAATCTTTTGAATGAAACAATATTCAATCGGAATCTTAGTTTCGGAACTAAAAATTATTGAAGGCAAAAAATAGAGATTTTCTACGAAATTTTGTGTTCGAAGACCTCTGGTGTGAAAACTATTAGTCGTAGGGCGTTAATTTTTTTTTATCTTTTAGATAATTCAATTCTCTTTATCTAAAAAGCCATGGGATTTCAGATCCGACCCATAGTTTAAGAGATATTAAGGAGAAACCAAAAGTCTACATTTCGAAAAGTCCAAAAAAACGCCATTTTGAATTTTTTTGGGTCACTTCCGGTTCGAAATTCAACGGTTTCCCATTTTTTCCTACGATAAATTTCGCCAAAGAAAATTCACAAAAATTTTCAAGTCCCTAGCTCTTCCAGATTAGTCCAAACATTTGTATACGTGAGTCAGTGACGCAAAGGGCTGTATATAATATAGATAGATTGAGAAACCGGGTCTTCCTAGTTGGGCATTCGCATTTGAGTGAAATAAGCAAAACGAATTTCGACTTTGGCACCATGTAACAGGAGTACTATAAAAGAGATAAAAAAAGAAAAATGAAAATAAAGGTCTCATCCAGACCTAAATCTTTTGAATGAAACAATATTCAATCGGAATCTTAGTTTCGGAACTAAAAATTATTGAAGGCAAAAAATAGAGATTTTCTACGAAATTTTGTGTTCGAAGACCTCTGGTGTGAAAACTATTAGTCGTAGGGCGTTAATTTTTTTTTATCTTTTAGATAATTCAATTCTCTTTATCGAAAAAGCCATGGGATTTCAGATCCGACCCATAGTTTAAGAGATATTAAGGAGAAACCAAAAGTCTACATTTCGAAAAGTCCAAAAAAACGCCATTTTGAATTTTTTTGGGTCACTTCCGGTTCGAAATTCAACGGTTTCCCATTTTTTCCTACGATAAATTTCGCCAAAGAAAATTCACAAAAATTTTCAAGTCCCTAGCTCTTCCAGATTAGTCCAAACATTTGTATACGTGAGTCAGTGACGCAAAGGGCTGTATATAATATAGATAGATTGAGAAACCGGGTCTTCCTAGTTGGCCATTCGCATTTATTGAGTAAAATAAGCAAAACGAATTTCGACTTTGGCACCATGTAACAGGAGTACTATAAAAGAGATAAAAAAAGAAACATGAAAATAAAGGTCTCATCCAGACCTAAATCTTTTGAACGAAACAATATTCAATCGGAATCTTAGTTTCGGAACTAAAAATTATTGAAGGCAAAAAATAGAGATTTTCTACGAAATTTTGTGTTCGAAGACCTCTGGTGTGAAAACTATTAGTCGTAGGGCGTTAATTTTTTTTTTATCTTTTAGATAATTCAATTCTCTTTATCTAAAAAGCCATGGAATTTCAGATCCGACCCATAGTTTAAGAGATATTAAGGAGAAACCAAAAGTCTACATTTCGAAAAGTCCAAAAAAACGCCATTTTGAATTTTTTTGGGTCACTTCCGGTTCGAAATTCAACGGTTTCCCATTTTTTCCTACGATAAATTTCGCCAAAGAAAATTCACAAAAATTTTCAAGTCCCTAGCTCTTCCAGATTAGTCCAAACATTTGTATACGTCAGTGAGTGAGTGACGCAAAGGGCTGTATATAATATAGATAGATTGAGAAACCGGGTCTTCCTAGTTGGCCATTCGCATTTATTGAGTAAAATAAGCAAAACGAATTTCGACTTTGGCACCATGTAACAGGAGTACTATAAAAGAGATAAAAAAAGAAACATGAAAATAAAGGTCTCATCCAGACCTAAATCTTTTGAACGAAACAATATTCAATCGGAATCTTAGTTTCGGAACTAAAAATTAATGAAGGCAAAAAATAGAGATTTTCTACGAAATATTGTGTTCGATGACCTCTGGTGTGAAAACTATTAATCGTAGGGCGTTAATTTTTTTTTTAACTTTTAGATAATTCAATTCTCTTTATCGAAAAAGCCATGGGATTTCAGATCCGACCCATAGTTTAAGAGATATTAAGGAGAAACCAAAAGTCTACATTTCGAAAAGTCCAAAAAAACGCCATTTTGAATTTTTTTGGGTCACTTCCGGTTCGAAATTCAACGGTTTCCCATTTTTTCCTACGATAAATTTCGCCAAAGAAAATTCACAAAAATTTTCAAGTCCCTAGCTCTTCCAGATTAGTCCAAACATTTGTATACGTGAGTCAGTGACGCAAAGGGCTGTATATAATATAGATAGATTGAGAAACCGGGTCTTCCTAGTTGGGCATTCGCATTTGAGTGAAATAAGCAAAACGAATTTCGACTTTGGCACCATGTAACAGGAGTACTATAAAAGAGATAAAAAAAGAAAAATGAAAATAAAGGTCTCATCCAGACCTAAATCTTTTGAATGAAACAATATTCAATCGGAATCTTAGTTTCGGAACTAAAAATTATTGAAGGCAAAAAATTGAGATTTTCTACGAAATTTTGTGTTCGAAGACCTCTGGTGTGAAAACTATTAGTCGTAGGGCGTTAATTTTTTTTTATCTTTTAGATAATTCAATTCTCTTTATCGAAAAAGCCATGGGATTTCAGATCCGACCCATAGTTTAAGAGATATTAAGGAGAAACCAAAAGTCTACATTTCGAAAAGTCCAAAAAAACGCCATTTTGAATTTTTTTGGGTCACTTCCGGTTCGAAATTCAACGGTTTCCCATTTTTTCCTACGATAAATTTCGCCAAAGAAAATTCACAAAAATTTTCAAGTCCCTAGCTCTTCCAGATTAGTCCAAACATTTGTATACGTGAGTCAGTGACGCAAAGGGCTGTATATAATATAGATAGATTGAGAAACCGGGTCTTCCTAGTTGGCCATTCGCATTTATTGAGTAAAATAAGCAAAACGAATTTCGACTTTGGCACCATGTAACAGGAGTACTATAAAAGAGATAAAAAAAGAAACATGAAAATAAAGGTCTCATCCAGACCTAAATCTTTTGAACGAAACAATATTCAATCGGAATCTTAGTTTCGGAACTAAAAATTATTGAAGGCAAAAAATAGAGATTTTCTACGAAATTTTGTGTTCGAAGACCTCTGGTGTGAAAACTATTAGTCGTAGGGCGTTAATTTTTTTTTTATCTTTTAGATAATTCAATTCTCTTTATCTAAAAAGCCATGGAATTTCAGATCCGACCCATAGTTTAAGAGATATTAAGGAGAAACCAAAAGTCTACATTTCGAAAAGTCCAAAAAAACGCCATTTTGAATTTTTTTGGGTCACTTCCGGTTCGAAATTCAACGGTTTCCCATTTTTTCCTACGATAAATTTCGCCAAAGAAAATTCACAAAAATTTTCAAGTCCCTAGCTCTTCCAGATTAGTCCAAACATTTGTATACGTCAGTGAGTGAGTGACGCAAAGGGCTGTATATAATATAGATAGATTGAGAAACCGGGTCTTCCTAGTTGGCCATTCGCATTTATTGAGTAAAATAAGCAAAACGAATTTCGACTTTGGCACCATGTAACAGGAGTACTATAAAAGAGATAAAAAAAGAAACATGAAAATAAAGGTCTCATCCAGACCTAAATCTTTTGAACGAAACAATATTCAATCGGAATCTTAGTTTCGGAACTAAAAATTAATGAAGGCAAAAAATAGAGATTTTCTACGAAATATTGTGTTCGATGACCTCTGGTGTGAAAACTATTAATCGTAGGGCGTTAATTTTTTTTTTAACTTTTAGATAATTCAATTCTCTTTATCGAAAAAGCCATGGGATTTCAGATCCGACCCATAGTTTAAGAGATATTAAGGAGAAACCAAAAGTCTACATTTCGAAAAGTCCAAAAAAACGCCATTTTGAATTTTTTTGGGTCACTTCCGGTTCGAAATTCAACGGTTTCCCATTTTTTCCTACGATAAATTTCGCCAAAGAAAATTCACAAAAATTTTCAAGTCCCTAGCTCTTCCAGATTAGTCCAAACATTTGTATACGTGAGTCAGTGACGCAAAGGGCTGTATATAATATAGACTCGCTGCGCTCGCTAGGGGGCTCCGCCCCCTAGAACCCCTTAATGGGGGGGCTTCGCCCCCATTGGTCTGTGGGCTAAAAAAAAAATTTTTTTGGCACCATGTTTCTAAGCCACTATAATAGATATAGGGTATGGCAGAAAGTTATAGGTATTACTGAGACCTACAAGAAATTGTAAACAGATTTAAGCTCCGACTTTTAGTTCAAAAGTTACAGAGGAAAAACAAAAAAATTTAATTTTGCGCCATGTTTCAGTGCACTATAAGTGGTAGAGAAGTTACCATGGCAGCTAGTTGGAAGCCTATACGACGGCTCGCTTCGCTCGCCTCTTTTTTTCTAAAGAAAAAAAGAACATTGGCTCGCAAAGCTCGCCAACGTTCTGGGGGCTTCGCCCCCTACACGGACATACAAGAAATAAAAAAACGAATTTCTACTTTGGCACCATGTAACAGGAGCACTATAAAAGAGATAAAAAAAACATGAATATAAAGGTCTCATCCAGACCTCAATCTTTTGAACGAAACAATATTCAATCGGAATCTTAGTTTCCGAACTAAAAATTGATGAACGCAAAAAATAGAGATTTTCTACGAAATTTTGTGTTCGAAGACCTCTGGTGTGAAAACTATAAATCGTAGGGCGTTAAATTTTTTTTTATCTTTTAGATAATTCAATTCATTTTATCGAATTAGCCGTGGGATTTCAGATCCGACCCATAGTTTAAGAGATATTAAGGATATCCCAAAAGTCTGCATTTCGCAAAGTCCAAAAAAACGCCATTTTGAATTTTTTGGGTCACTTCCGGTTCGAAATTCAACGGTTTCCCATTTTTTCCTACGATAAATTTCGCCAAAGAAAATTCACAAAAATTTTCAAGTCCCTAGCTCTTCCAGATTAGTCCAAACATTTGTATACGTCAGTGAGTGAGTGACGCAAAGGGCTGTATATAATATAGATAGATTGAGAAACCGGGTCTTCCTAGTTGGCCATTCGCATTTATTGAGTAAAATAAGCAAAACGAATTTCGACTTTGGCACCATGTAACAGGAGTACTATAAAAGAGATAAAAAAAGAAACATGAAAATAAAGGTCTCATCCAGACCTAAATCTTTTGAACGAAACAATATTCAATCGGAATCTTAGTTTCGGAACTAAAAATTATTGAAGGCAAAAAATAGAGATTTTCTACGAAATTTTGTGTTCGAAGACCTCTGGTGTGAAAACTATTAGTCGTAGGGCGTTAATTTTTTTTTTATCTTTTAGATAATTCAATTCTCTTTATCTAAAAAGCCATGGAATTTCAGATCCGACCCATAGTTTAAGAGATATTAAGGAGAAACCAAAAGTCTACATTTCGAAAAGTCCAAAAAAACGCCATTTTGAATTTTTTTGGGTCACTTCCGGTTCGAAATTCAACGGTTTCCCATTTTTTCCTACGATAAATTTCGCCAAAGAAAATTCACAAAAATTTTCAAGTCCCTAGCTCTTCCAGATTAGTCCAAACATTTGTATACGTCAGTGAGTGAGTGACGCAAAGGGCTGTATATAATATAGATAGATTGAGAAACCGGGTCTTCCTAGTTGGCCATTCGCATTTATTGAGTAAAATAAGCAAAACGAATTTCGACTTTGGCACCATGTAACAGGAGTACTATAAAAGAGATAAAAAAAGAAACATGAAAATAAAGGTCTCATCCAGACCTAAATCTTTTGAACGAAACAATATTCAATCGGAATCTTAGTTTCGGAACTAAAAATTAATGAAGGCAAAAAATAGAGATTTTCTACGAAATATTGTGTTCGATGACCTCTGGTGTGAAAACTATTAATCGTAGGGCGTTAATTTTTTTTTTAACTTTTAGATAATTCAATTCTCTTTATCGAAAAAGCCATGGGATTTCAGATCCGACCCATAGTTTAAGAGATATTAAGGAGAAACCAAAAGTCTACATTTCGAAAAGTCCAAAAAAACGCCATTTTGAATTTTTTTGGGTCACTTCCGGTTCGAAATTCAACGGTTTCCCATTTTTTCCTACGATAAATTTCGCCAAAGAAAATTCACAAAAATTTTCAAGTCCCTAGCTCTTCCAGATTAGTCCAAACATTTGTATACGTGAGTCAGTGACGCAAAGGGCTGTATATAATATAGACTCGCTGCGCTCGCTAGGGGGCTCCGCCCCCTAGAACCCCTTAATGGGGGGGCTTCGCCCCCATTGGTCTGTGGGCTAAAAAAAAAATTTTTTTGGCACCATGTTTCTAAGCCACTATAATAGATATAGGGTATGGCAGAAAGTTATAGGTATTACTGAGACCTACAAGAAATTGTAAACAGATTTAAGCTCCGACTTTTAGTTCAAAAGTTACAGAGGAAAAACAAAAAAATTTAATTTTGCGCCATGTTTCAGTGCACTATAAGTGGTAGAGAAGTTACCATGGCAGCTAGTTGGAAGCCTATACGACGGCTCGCTTCGCTCGCCTCTTTTTTTCTAAAGAAAAAAAGAACATTGGCTCGCAAAGCTCGCCAACGTTCTGGGGGCTTCGCCCCCTACACGGACATACAAGAAATAAAAAAACGAATTTCTACTTTGGCACCATGTAACAGGAGCACTATAAAAGAGATAAAAAAAACATGAATATAAAGGTCTCATCCAGACCTCAATCTTTTGAACGAAACAATATTCAATCGGAATCTTAGTTTCCGAACTAAAAATTGATGAACGCAAAAAATAGAGATTTTCTACGAAATTTTGTGTTCGAAGACCTCTGGTGTGAAAACTATAAATCGTAGGGCGTTAAATTTTTTTTTATCTTTTAGATAATTCAATTCATTTTATCGAATTAGCCGTGGGATTTCAGATCCGACCCATAGTTTAAGAGATATTAAGGATATCCCAAAAGTCTGCATTTCGCAAAGTCCAAAAAAACGCCATTTTGAATTTTTTGGGTCACTTCCGGTTCGAAATTCAACGGTTTCCCATTTTTTCCTACGATAAATTTCGCCAAAGAAAATTCACAAAAATTTTCAAGTCCCTAGCTCTTCCAGATTAGTCCAAACATTTGTATACGTCAGTGAGTGAGTGACGCAAAGGGCTGTATATAATATAGATAGATTGAGAAACCGGGTCTTCCTAGTTGGCCATTCGCATTTATTGAGTAAAATAAGCAAAACGAATTTCGACTTTGGCACCATGTAACAGGAGTACTATAAAAGAGATAAAAAAAGAAACATGAAAATAAAGGTCTCATCCAGACCTAAATCTTTTGAACGAAACAATATTCAATCGGAATCTTAGTTTCGGAACTAAAAATTATTGAAGGCAAAAAATAGAGATTTTCTACGAAATTTTGTGTTCGAAGACCTCTGGTGTGAAAACTATTAGTCGTAGGGCGTTAATTTTTTTTTTATCTTTTAGATAATTCAATTCTCTTTATCTAAAAAGCCATGGAATTTCAGATCCGACCCATAGTTTAAGAGATATTAAGGAGAAACCAAAAGTCTACATTTCGAAAAGTCCAAAAAAACGCCATTTTGAATTTTTTTGGGTCACTTCCGGTTCGAAATTCAACGGTTTCCCATTTTTTCCTACGATAAATTTCGCCAAAGAAAATTCACAAAAATTTTCAAGTCCCTAGCTCTTCCAGATTAGTCCAAACATTTGTATACGTCAGTGAGTGAGTGACGCAAAGGGCTGTATATAATATAGATAGATTGAGAAACCGGGTCTTCCTAGTTGGCCATTCGCATTTATTGAGTAAAATAAGCAAAACGAATTTCGACTTTGGCACCATGTAACAGGAGTACTATAAAAGAGATAAAAAAAGAAACATGAAAATAAAGGTCTCATCCAGACCTAAATCTTTTGAACGAAACAATATTCAATCGGAATCTTAGTTTCGGAACTAAAAATTAATGAAGGCAAAAAATAGAGATTTTCTACGAAATATTGTGTTCGATGACCTCTGGTGTGAAAACTATTAATCGTAGGGCGTTAATTTTTTTTTTAACTTTTAGATAATTCAATTCTCTTTATCGAAAAAGCCATGGGATTTCAGATCCGACCCATAGTTTAAGAGATATTAAGGAGAAACCAAAAGTCTACATTTCGAAAAGTCCAAAAAAACGCCATTTTGAATTTTTTTGGGTCACTTCCGGTTCGAAATTCAACGGTTTCCCATTTTTTCCTACGATAAATTTCGCCAAAGAAAATTCACAAAAATTTTCAAGTCCCTAGCTCTTCCAGATTAGTCCAAACATTTGTATACGTGAGTCAGTGACGCAAAGGGCTGTATATAATATAGATAGATTGAGAAACCGGGTCTTCCTAGTTGGGCATTCGCATTTGAGTGAAATAAGCAAAACGAATTTCGACTTTGGCACCATGTAACAGGAGTACTATAAAAGAGATAAAAAAAGAAAAATGAAAATAAAGGTCTCATCCAGACCTAAATCTTTTGAATGAAACAATATTCAATCGGAATCTTAGTTTCGGAACTAAAAATTATTGAAGGCAAAAAATAGAGATTTTCTACGAAATTTTGTGTTCGAAGACCTCTGGTGTGAAAACTATTAGTCGTAGGGCGTTAATTTTTTTTTATCTTTTAGATAATTCAATTCTCTTTATCGAAAAAGCCATGGGATTTCAGATCCGACCCATAGTTTAAGAGATATTAAGGAGAAACCAAAAGTCTACATTTCGAAAAGTCCAAAAAAACGCCATTTTGAATTTTTTTGGGTCACTTCCGGTTCGAAATTCAACGGTTTCCCATTTTTTCCTACGATAAATTTCGCCAAAGAAAATTCACAAAAATTTTCAAGTCCCTAGCTCTTCCAGATTAGTCCAAACATTTGTATACGTGAGTCAGTGACGCAAAGGGCTGTATATAATATAGATAGATTGAGAAACCGGGTCTTCCTAGTTGGGCATTCGCATTTGAGTGAAATAAGCAAAACGAATTTCGACTTTGGCACCATGTAACAGGAGTACTATAAAAGAGATAAAAAAAGAAAAATGAAAATAAAGGTCTCATCCAGACCTAAATCTTTTGAATGAAACAATATTCAATCGGAATCTTAGTTTCGGAACTAAAAATTATTGAAGGCAAAAAATAGAGATTTTCTACGAAATTTTGTGTTCGAAGACCTCTGGTGTGAAAACTATTAGTCGTAGGGCGTTAATTTTTTTTTATCTTTTAGATAATTCAATTCTCTTTATCTAAAAAGCCATGGGATTTCAGATCCGACCCATAGTTTAAGAGATATTAAGGAGAAACCAAAAGTCTACATTTCGAAAAGTCCAAAAAAACGCCATTTTGAATTTTTTTGGGTCACTTCCGGTTCGAAATTCAACGGTTTCCCATTTTTTCCTACGATAAATTTCGCCAAAGAAAATTCACAAAAATTTTCAAGTCCCTAGCTCTTCCAGATTAGTCCAAACATTTGTATACGTGAGTCAGTGACGCAAAGGGCTGTATATAATATAGATAGATTGAGAAACCGGGTCTTCCTAGTTGGGCATTCGCATTTGAGTGAAATAAGCAAAACGAATTTCGACTTTGGCACCATGTAACAGGAGTACTATAAAAGAGATAAAAAAAGAAAAATGAAAATAAAGGTCTCATCCAGACCTAAATCTTTTGAATGAAACAATATTCAATCGGAATCTTAGTTTCGGAACTAAAAATTATTGAAGGCAAAAAATAGAGATTTTCTACGAAATTTTGTGTTCGAAGACCTCTGGTGTGAAAACTATTAGTCGTAGGGCGTTAATTTTTTTTTATCTTTTAGATAATTCAATTCTCTTTATCGAAAAAGCCATGGGATTTCAGATCCGACCCATAGTTTAAGAGATATTAAGGAGAAACCAAAAGTCTACATTTCGAAAAGTCCAAAAAAACGCCATTTTGAATTTTTTTGGGTCACTTCCGGTTCGAAATTCAACGGTTTCCCATTTTTTCCTACGATAAATTTCGCCAAAGAAAATTCACAAAAATTTTCAAGTCCCTAGCTCTTCCAGATTAGTCCAAACATTTGTATACGTGAGTCAGTGACGCAAAGGGCTGTATATAATATAGATAGATTGAGAAACCGGGTCTTCCTAGTTGGCCATTCGCATTTATTGAGTAAAATAAGCAAAACGAATTTCGACTTTGGCACCATGTAACAGGAGTACTATAAAAGAGATAAAAAAAGAAACATGAAAATAAAGGTCTCATCCAGACCTAAATCTTTTGAACGAAACAATATTCAATCGGAATCTTAGTTTCGGAACTAAAAATTATTGAAGGCAAAAAATAGAGATTTTCTACGAAATTTTGTGTTCGAAGACCTCTGGTGTGAAAACTATTAGTCGTAGGGCGTTAATTTTTTTTTTGCCATGGAATTTCAGATCCGACCCATAGTTTAAGAGATATTAAGGAGAAACCAAAAGTCTACATTTCGAAAAGTCCAAAAAAACGCCATTTTGAATTTTTTTGGGTCACTTCCGGTTCGAAATTCAACGGTTTCCCATTTTTTCCTACGATAAATTTCGCCAAAGAAAATTCACAAAAATTTTCAAGTCCCTAGCTCTTCCAGATTAGTCCAAACATTTGTATACGTCAGTGAGTGAGTGACGCAAAGGGCTGTATATAATATAGATAGATTGAGAAACCGGGTCTTCCTAGTTGGCCATTCGCATTTATTGAGTAAAATAAGCAAAACGAATTTCGACTTTGGCACCATGTAACAGGAGTACTATAAAAGAGATAAAAAAAGAAACATGAAAATAAAGGTCTCATCCAGACCTAAATCTTTTGAACGAAACAATATTCAATCGGAATCTTAGTTTCGGAACTAAAAATTAATGAAGGCAAAAAATAGAGATTTTCTACGAAATATTGTGTTCGATGACCTCTGGTGTGAAAACTATTAATCGTAGGGCGTTAATTTTTTTTTTAACTTTTAGATAATTCAATTCTCTTTATCGAAAAAGCCATGGGATTTCAGATCCGACCCATAGTTTAAGAGATATTAAGGAGAAACCAAAAGTCTACATTTCGAAAAGTCCAAAAAAACGCCATTTTGAATTTTTTTGGGTCACTTCCGGTTCGAAATTCAACGGTTTCCCATTTTTTCCTACGATAAATTTCGCCAAAGAAAATTCACAAAAATTTTCAAGTCCCTAGCTCTTCCAGATTAGTCCAAACATTTGTATACGTGAGTCAGTGACGCAAAGGGCTGTATATAATATAGATAGATTGAGAAACCGGGTCTTCCTAGTTGGCCATTCGCATTTATTGAGTAAAATAAGCAAAACGAATTTCGACTTTGGCACCATGTAACAGGAGTACTATAAAAGAGATAAAAAAAGAAACATGAAAATAAAGGTCTCATCCAGACCTAAATCTTTTGAACGAAACAATATTCAATCGGAATCTTAGTTTCGGAACTAAAAATTATTGAAGGCAAAAAATAGAGATTTTCTACGAAATTTTGTGTTCGAAGACCTCTGGTGTGAAAACTATTAGTCGTAGGGCGTTAATTTTTTTTTTATCTTTTAGATAATTCAATTCTCTTTATCGAAAAAGCCATGGGATTTCAGATCCGACCCATAGTTTAAGAGATATTAAGGAGAAACCAAAAGTCTACATTTCGAAAAGTCCAAAAAAACGCCATTTTGAATTTTTTTGGGTCACTTCCGGTTCGAAATTCAACGGTTTCCCATTTTTTCCTACGATAAATTTCGCCAAAGAAAATTCACAAAAATTTTCAAGTCCCTAGCTCTTCCAGATTAGTCCAAACATTTGTATACGTGAGTCAGTGACGCAAAGGGCTGTATATAATATAGATAGATTGAGAAACCGGGTCTTCCTAGTTGGCCATTCGCATTTATTGAGTAAAATAAGCAAAACGAATTTCGACTTTGGCACCATGTAACAGGAGTACTATAAAAGAGATAAAAAAAGAAACATGAAAATAAAGGTCTCATCCAGACCTAAATCTTTTGAACGAAACAATATTCAATCGGAATCTTAGTTTCGGAACTAAAAATTAATGAAGGCAAAAAATAGAGATTTTCTACGAAATATTGTGTTCGATGACCTCTGGTGTGAAAACTATTAATCGTAGGGCGTTAATTTTTTTTTTAACTTTTAGATAATTCAATTCTCTTTATCGAAAAAGCCATGGGATTTCAGATCCGACCCATAGTTTAAGAGATATTAAGGAGAAACCAAAAGTCTACATTTCGAAAAGTCCAAAAAAACGCCATTTTGAATTTTTTTGGGTCACTTCCGGTTCGAAATTCAACGGTTTCCCATTTTTTCCTACGATAAATTTCGCCAAAGAAAATTCACAAAAATTTTCAAGTCCCTAGCTCTTCCAGATTAGTCCAAACATTTGTATACGTGAGTCAGTGACGCAAAGGGCTGTATATAATATAGATAGATTGAGAAACCGGGTCTTCCTAGTTGGGCATTCGCATTTGAGTGAAATAAGCAAAACGAATTTCGACTTTGGCACCATGTAACAGGAGTACTATAAAAGAGATAAAAAAAGAAAAATGAAAATAAAGGTCTCATCCAGACCTAAATCTTTTGAATGAAACAATATTCAATCGGAATCTTAGTTTCGGAACTAAAAATTATTGAAGGCAAAAAATAGAGATTTTCTACGAAATTTTGTGTTCGAAGACCTCTGGTGTGAAAACTATTAGTCGTAGGGCGTTAATTTTTTTTTATCTTTTAGATAATTCAATTCTCTTTATCGAAAAAGCCATGGGATTTCAGATCCGACCCATAGTTTAAGAGATATTAAGGAGAAACCAAAAGTCTACATTTCGAAAAGTCCAAAAAAACGCCATTTTGAATTTTTTTGGGTCACTTCCGGTTCGAAATTCAACGGTTTCCCATTTTTTCCTACGATAAATTTCGCCAAAGAAAATTCACAAAAATTTTCAAGTCCCTAGCTCTTCCAGATTAGTCCAAACATTTGTATACGTGAGTCAGTGACGCAAAGGGCTGTATATAATATAGATAGATTGAGAAACCGGGTCTTCCTAGTTGGGCATTCGCATTTGAGTGAAATAAGCAAAACGAATTTCGACTTTGGCACCATGTAACAGGAGTACTATAAAAGAGATAAAAAAAGAAAAATGAAAATAAAGGTCTCATCCAGACCTAAATCTTTTGAATGAAACAATATTCAATCGGAATCTTAGTTTCGGAACTAAAAATTATTGAAGGCAAAAAATAGAGATTTTCTACGAAATTTTGTGTTCGAAGACCTCTGGTGTGAAAACTATTAGTCGTAGGGCGTTAATTTTTTTTTATCTTTTAGATAATTCAATTCTCTTTATCTAAAAAGCCATGGGATTTCAGATCCGACCCATAGTTTAAGAGATATTAAGGAGAAACCAAAAGTCTACATTTCGAAAAGTCCAAAAAAACGCCATTTTGAATTTTTTTGGGTCACTTCCGGTTCGAAATTCAACGGTTTCCCATTTTTTCCTACGATAAATTTCGCCAAAGAAAATTCACAAAAATTTTCAAGTCCCTAGCTCTTCCAGATTAGTCCAAACATTTGTATACGTGAGTCAGTGACGCAAAGGGCTGTATATAATATAGATAGATTGAGAAACCGGGTCTTCCTAGTTGGGCATTCGCATTTGAGTGAAATAAGCAAAACGAATTTCGACTTTGGCACCATGTAACAGGAGTACTATAAAAGAGATAAAAAAAGAAAAATGAAAATAAAGGTCTCATCCAGACCTAAATCTTTTGAATGAAACAATATTCAATCGGAATCTTAGTTTCGGAACTAAAAATTATTGAAGGCAAAAAATAGAGATTTTCTACGAAATTTTGTGTTCGAAGACCTCTGGTGTGAAAACTATTAGTCGTAGGGCGTTAATTTTTTTTTATCTTTTAGATAATTCAATTCTCTTTATCGAAAAAGCCATGGGATTTCAGATCCGACCCATAGTTTAAGAGATATTAAGGAGAAACCAAAAGTCTACATTTCGAAAAGTCCAAAAAAACGCCATTTTGAATTTTTTTGGGTCACTTCCGGTTCGAAATTCAACGGTTTCCCATTTTTTCCTACGATAAATTTCGCCAAAGAAAATTCACAAAAATTTTCAAGTCCCTAGCTCTTCCAGATTAGTCCAAACATTTGTATACGTGAGTCAGTGACGCAAAGGGCTGTATATAATATAGATAGATTGAGAAACCGGGTCTTCCTAGTTGGCCATTCGCATTTATTGAGTAAAATAAGCAAAACGAATTTCGACTTTGGCACCATGTAACAGGAGTACTATAAAAGAGATAAAAAAAGAAACATGAAAATAAAGGTCTCATCCAGACCTAAATCTTTTGAACGAAACAATATTCAATCGGAATCTTAGTTTCGGAACTAAAAATTATTGAAGGCAAAAAATAGAGATTTTCTACGAAATTTTGTGTTCGAAGACCTCTGGTGTGAAAACTATTAGTCGTAGGGCGTTAATTTTTTTTTTATCTTTTAGATAATTCAATTCTCTTTATCTAAAAAGCCATGGAATTTCAGATCCGACCCATAGTTTAAGAGATATTAAGGAGAAACCAAAAGTCTACATTTCGAAAAGTCCAAAAAAACGCCATTTTGAATTTTTTTGGGTCACTTCCGGTTCGAAATTCAACGGTTTCCCATTTTTTCCTACGATAAATTTCGCCAAAGAAAATTCACAAAAATTTTCAAGTCCCTAGCTCTTCCAGATTAGTCCAAACATTTGTATACGTCAGTGAGTGAGTGACGCAAAGGGCTGTATATAATATAGATAGATTGAGAAACCGGGTCTTCCTAGTTGGCCATTCGCATTTATTGAGTAAAATAAGCAAAACGAATTTCGACTTTGGCACCATGTAACAGGAGTACTATAAAAGAGATAAAAAAAGAAACATGAAAATAAAGGTCTCATCCAGACCTAAATCTTTTGAACGAAACAATATTCAATCGGAATCTTAGTTTCGGAACTAAAAATTAATGAAGGCAAAAAATAGAGATTTTCTACGAAATATTGTGTTCGATGACCTCTGGTGTGAAAACTATTAATCGTAGGGCGTTAATTTTTTTTTTAACTTTTAGATAATTCAATTCTCTTT
This sequence comes from Pyrrhosoma nymphula, assembly GCA_963573305.1. Lineage (NCBI taxonomy): Eukaryota > Metazoa > Arthropoda > Insecta > Odonata > Coenagrionidae > Pyrrhosoma > Pyrrhosoma nymphula. The sequence continues at coordinate 81,315,627 of OY754334.1, read as the reverse complement.
ATCGAAAAAGCCATGGGATTTCAGATCCGACCCATAGTTTAAGAGATATTAAGGAGAAACCAAAAGTCTACATTTCGAAAAGTCCAAAAAAACGCCATTTTGAATTTTTTTGGGTCACTTCCGGTTCGAAATTCAACGGTTTCCCATTTTTTCCTACGATAAATTTCGCCAAAGAAAATTCACAAAAATTTTCAAGTCCCTAGCTCTTCCAGATTAGTCCAAACATTTGTATACGTGAGTCAGTGACGCAAAGGGCTGTATATAATATAGATAGATTGAGAAACCGGGTCTTCCTAGTTGGCCATTCGCATTTATTGAGTAAAATAAGCAAAACGAATTTCGACTTTGGCACCATGTAACAGGAGTACTATAAAAGAGATAAAAAAAGAAACATGAAAATAAAGGTCTCATCCAGACCTAAATCTTTTGAACGAAACAATATTCAATCGGAATCTTAGTTTCGGAACTAAAAATTATTGAAGGCAAAAAATAGAGATTTTCTACGAAATTTTGTGTTCGAAGACCTCTGGTGTGAAAACTATTAGTCGTAGGGCGTTAATTTTTTTTTTATCTTTTAGATAATTCAATTCTCTTTATCGAAAAAGCCATGGGATTTCAGATCCGACCCATAGTTTAAGAGATATTAAGGAGAAACCAAAAGTCTACATTTCGAAAAGTCCAAAAAAACGCCATTTTGAATTTTTTTGGGTCACTTCCGGTTCGAAATTCAACGGTTTCCCATTTTTTCCTACGATAAATTTCGCCAAAGAAAATTCACAAAAATTTTCAAGTCCCTAGCTCTTCCAGATTAGTCCAAACATTTGTATACGTGAGTCAGTGACGCAAAGGGCTGTATATAATATAGATAGATTGAGAAACCGGGTCTTCCTAGTTGGCCATTCGCATTTATTGAGTAAAATAAGCAAAACGAATTTCGACTTTGGCACCATGTAACAGGAGTACTATAAAAGAGATAAAAAAAGAAACATGAAAATAAAGGTCTCATCCAGACCTAAATCTTTTGAACGAAACAATATTCAATCGGAATCTTAGTTTCGGAACTAAAAATTAATGAAGGCAAAAAATAGAGATTTTCTACGAAATATTGTGTTCGATGACCTCTGGTGTGAAAACTATTAATCGTAGGGCGTTAATTTTTTTTTTAACTTTTAGATAATTCAATTCTCTTTATCGAAAAAGCCATGGGATTTCAGATCCGACCCATAGTTTAAGAGATATTAAGGAGAAACCAAAAGTCTACATTTCGAAAAGTCCAAAAAAACGCCATTTTGAATTTTTTTGGGTCACTTCCGGTTCGAAATTCAACGGTTTCCCATTTTTTCCTACGATAAATTTCGCCAAAGAAAATTCACAAAAATTTTCAAGTCCCTAGCTCTTCCAGATTAGTCCAAACATTTGTATACGTGAGTCAGTGACGCAAAGGGCTGTATATAATATAGACTCGCTGCGCTCGCTAGGGGGCTCCGCCCCCTAGAACCCCTTAATGGGGGGGCTTCGCCCCCATTGGTCTGTGGGCTAAAAAAAAAATTTTTTTGGCACCATGTTTCTAAGCCACTATAATAGATATAGGGTATGGCAGAAAGTTATAGGTATTACTGAGACCTACAAGAAATTGTAAACAGATTTAAGCTCCGACTTTTAGTTCAAAAGTTACAGAGGAAAAACAAAAAAATTTAATTTTGCGCCATGTTTCAGTGCACTATAAGTGGTAGAGAAGTTACCATGGCAGCTAGTTGGAAGCCTATACGACGGCTCGCTTCGCTCGCCTCTTTTTTTCTAAAGAAAAAAAGAACATTGGCTCGCAAAGCTCGCCAACGTTCTGGGGGCTTCGCCCCCTACACGGACATACAAGAAATAAAAAAACGAATTTCTACTTTGGCACCATGTAACAGGAGCACTATAAAAGAGATAAAAAAAACATGAATATAAAGGTCTCATCCAGACCTCAATCTTTTGAACGAAACAATATTCAATCGGAATCTTAGTTTCCGAACTAAAAATTGATGAACGCAAAAAATAGAGATTTTCTACGAAATTTTGTGTTCGAAGACCTCTGGTGTGAAAACTATAAATCGTAGGGCGTTAAATTTTTTTTTATCTTTTAGATAATTCAATTCATTTTATCGAATTAGCCGTGGGATTTCAGATCCGACCCATAGTTTAAGAGATATTAAGGATATCCCAAAAGTCTGCATTTCGCAAAGTCCAAAAAAACGCCATTTTGAATTTTTTGGGTCACTTCCGGTTCGAAATTCAACGGTTTCCCATTTTTTCCTACGATAAATTTCGCCAAAGAAAATTCACAAAAATTTTCAAGTCCCTAGCTCTTCCAGATTAGTCCAAACATTTGTATACGTCAGTGAGTGAGTGACGCAAAGGGCTGTATATAATATAGATAGATTGAGAAACCGGGTCTTCCTAGTTGGCCATTCGCATTTATTGAGTAAAATAAGCAAAACGAATTTCGACTTTGGCACCATGTAACAGGAGTACTATAAAAGAGATAAAAAAAGAAACATGAAAATAAAGGTCTCATCCAGACCTAAATCTTTTGAACGAAACAATATTCAATCGGAATCTTAGTTTCGGAACTAAAAATTAATGAAGGCAAAAAATAGAGATTTTCTACGAAATATTGTGTTCGATGACCTCTGGTGTGAAAACTATTAATCGTAGGGCGTTAATTTTTTTTTTAACTTTTAGATAATTCAATTCTCTTTATCGAAAAAGCCATGGGATTTCAGATCCGACCCATAGTTTAAGAGATATTAAGGAGAAACCAAAAGTCTACATTTCGAAAAGTCCAAAAAAACGCCATTTTGAATTTTTTTGGGTCACTTCCGGTTCGAAATTCAACGGTTTCCCATTTTTTCCTACGATAAATTTCGCCAAAGAAAATTCACAAAAATTTTCAAGTCCCTAGCTCTTCCAGATTAGTCCAAACATTTGTATACGTGAGTCAGTGACGCAAAGGGCTGTATATAATATAGATAGATTGAGAAACCGGGTCTTCCTAGTTGGCCATTCGCATTTATTGAGTAAAATAAGCAAAACGAATTTCGACTTTGGCACCATGTAACAGGAGTACTATAAAAGAGATAAAAAAAGAAACATGAAAATAAAGGTCTCATCCAGACCTAAATCTTTTGAACGAAACAATATTCAATCGGAATCTTAGTTTCGGAACTAAAAATTATTGAAGGCAAAAAATAGAGATTTTCTACGAAATTTTGTGTTCGAAGACCTCTGGTGTGAAAACTATTAGTCGTAGGGCGTTAATTTTTTTTTTATCTTTTAGATAATTCAATTCTCTTTATCGAAAAAGCCATGGGATTTCAGATCCGACCCATAGTTTAAGAGATATTAAGGAGAAACCAAAAGTCTACATTTCGAAAAGTCCAAAAAAACGCCATTTTGAATTTTTTTGGGTCACTTCCGGTTCGAAATTCAACGGTTTCCCATTTTTTCCTACGATAAATTTCGCCAAAGAAAATTCACAAAAATTTTCAAGTCCCTAGCTCTTCCAGATTAGTCCAAACATTTGTATACGTGAGTCAGTGACGCAAAGGGCTGTATATAATATAGATAGATTGAGAAACCGGGTCTTCCTAGTTGGCCATTCGCATTTATTGAGTAAAATAAGCAAAACGAATTTCGACTTTGGCACCATGTAACAGGAGTACTATAAAAGAGATAAAAAAAGAAACATGAAAATAAAGGTCTCATCCAGACCTAAATCTTTTGAACGAAACAATATTCAATCGGAATCTTAGTTTCGGAACTAAAAATTAATGAAGGCAAAAAATAGAGATTTTCTACGAAATATTGTGTTCGATGACCTCTGGTGTGAAAACTATTAATCGTAGGGCGTTAATTTTTTTTTTAACTTTTAGATAATTCAATTCTCTTTATCGAAAAAGCCATGGGATTTCAGATCCGACCCATAGTTTAAGAGATATTAAGGAGAAACCAAAAGTCTACATTTCGAAAAGTCCAAAAAAACGCCATTTTGAATTTTTTTGGGTCACTTCCGGTTCGAAATTCAACGGTTTCCCATTTTTTCCTACGATAAATTTCGCCAAAGAAAATTCACAAAAATTTTCAAGTCCCTAGCTCTTCCAGATTAGTCCAAACATTTGTATACGTGAGTCAGTGACGCAAAGGGCTGTATATAATATAGATAGATTGAGAAACCGGGTCTTCCTAGTTGGGCATTCGCATTTGAGTGAAATAAGCAAAACGAATTTCGACTTTGGCACCATGTAACAGGAGTACTATAAAAGAGATAAAAAAAGAAAAATGAAAATAAAGGTCTCATCCAGACCTAAATCTTTTGAATGAAACAATATTCAATCGGAATCTTAGTTTCGGAACTAAAAATTATTGAAGGCAAAAAATAGAGATTTTCTACGAAATTTTGTGTTCGAAGACCTCTGGTGTGAAAACTATTAGTCGTAGGGCGTTAATTTTTTTTTATCTTTTAGATAATTCAATTCTCTTTATCGAAAAAGCCATGGGATTTCAGATCCGACCCATAGTTTAAGAGATATTAAGGAGAAACCAAAAGTCTACATTTCGAAAAGTCCAAAAAAACGCCATTTTGAATTTTTTTGGGTCACTTCCGGTTCGAAATTCAACGGTTTCCCATTTTTTCCTACGATAAATTTCGCCAAAGAAAATTCACAAAAATTTTCAAGTCCCTAGCTCTTCCAGATTAGTCCAAACATTTGTATACGTGAGTCAGTGACGCAAAGGGCTGTATATAATATAGATAGATTGAGAAACCGGGTCTTCCTAGTTGGGCATTCGCATTTGAGTGAAATAAGCAAAACGAATTTCGACTTTGGCACCATGTAACAGGAGTACTATAAAAGAGATAAAAAAAGAAAAATGAAAATAAAGGTCTCATCCAGACCTAAATCTTTTGAATGAAACAATATTCAATCGGAATCTTAGTTTCGGAACTAAAAATTATTGAAGGCAAAAAATAGAGATTTTCTACGAAATTTTGTGTTCGAAGACCTCTGGTGTGAAAACTATTAGTCGTAGGGCGTTAATTTTTTTTTATCTTTTAGATAATTCAATTCTCTTTATCGAAAAAGCCATGGGATTTCAGATCCGACCCATAGTTTAAGAGATATTAAGGAGAAACCAAAAGTCTACATTTCGAAAAGTCCAAAAAAACGCCATTTTGAATTTTTTTGGGTCACTTCCGGTTCGAAATTCAACGGTTTCCCATTTTTTCCTACGATAAATTTCGCCAAAGAAAATTCACAAAAATTTTCAAGTCCCTAGCTCTTCCAGATTAGTCCAAACATTTGTATACGTGAGTCAGTGACGCAAAGGGCTGTATATAATATAGATAGATTGAGAAACCGGGTCTTCCTAGTTGGCCATTCGCATTTATTGAGTAAAATAAGCAAAACGAATTTCGACTTTGGCACCATGTAACAGGAGTACTATAAAAGAGATAAAAAAAGAAACATGAAAATAAAGGTCTCATCCAGACCTAAATCTTTTGAACGAAACAATATTCAATCGGAATCTTAGTTTCGGAACTAAAAATTATTGAAGGCAAAAAATAGAGATTTTCTACGAAATTTTGTGTTCGAAGACCTCTGGTGTGAAAACTATTAGTCGTAGGGCGTTAATTTTTTTTTTATCTTTTAGATAATTCAATTCTCTTTATCTAAAAAGCCATGGAATTTCAGATCCGACCCATAGTTTAAGAGATATTAAGGAGAAACCAAAAGTCTACATTTCGAAAAGTCCAAAAAAACGCCATTTTGAATTTTTTTGGGTCACTTCCGGTTCGAAATTCAACGGTTTCCCATTTTTTCCTACGATAAATTTCGCCAAAGAAAATTCACAAAAATTTTCAAGTCCCTAGCTCTTCCAGATTAGTCCAAACATTTGTATACGTCAGTGAGTGAGTGACGCAAAGGGCTGTATATAATATAGATAGATTGAGAAACCGGGTCTTCCTAGTTGGCCATTCGCATTTATTGAGTAAAATAAGCAAAACGAATTTCGACTTTGGCACCATGTAACAGGAGTACTATAAAAGAGATAAAAAAAGAAACATGAAAATAAAGGTCTCATCCAGACCTAAATCTTTTGAACGAAACAATATTCAATCGGAATCTTAGTTTCGGAACTAAAAATTAATGAAGGCAAAAAATAGAGATTTTCTACGAAATATTGTGTTCGATGACCTCTGGTGTGAAAACTATTAATCGTAGGGCGTTAATTTTTTTTTTAACTTTTAGATAATTCAATTCTCTTTATCGAAAAAGCCATGGGATTTCAGATCCGACCCATAGTTTAAGAGATATTAAGGAGAAACCAAAAGTCTACATTTCGAAAAGTCCAAAAAAACGCCATTTTGAATTTTTTTGGGTCACTTCCGGTTCGAAATTCAACGGTTTCCCATTTTTTCCTACGATAAATTTCGCCAAAGAAAATTCACAAAAATTTTCAAGTCCCTAGCTCTTCCAGATTAGTCCAAACATTTGTATACGTGAGTCAGTGACGCAAAGGGCTGTATATAATATAGATAGATTGAGAAACCGGGTCTTCCTAGTTGGCCATTCGCATTTATTGAGTAAAATAAGCAAAACGAATTTCGACTTTGGCACCATGTAACAGGAGTACTATAAAAGAGATAAAAAAAGAAACATGAAAATAAAGGTCTCATCCAGACCTAAATCTTTTGAACGAAACAATATTCAATCGGAATCTTAGTTTCGGAACTAAAAATTATTGAAGGCAAAAAATAGAGATTTTCTACGAAATTTTGTGTTCGAAGACCTCTGGTGTGAAAACTATTAGTCGTAGGGCGTTAATTTTTTTTTTATCTTTTAGATAATTCAATTCTCTTTATCTAAAAAGCCATGGAATTTCAGATCCGACCCATAGTTTAAGAGATATTAAGGAGAAACCAAAAGTCTACATTTCGAAAAGTCCAAAAAAACGCCATTTTGAATTTTTTTGGGTCACTTCCGGTTCGAAATTCAACGGTTTCCCATTTTTTCCTACGATAAATTTCGCCAAAGAAAATTCACAAAAATTTTCAAGTCCCTAGCTCTTCCAGATTAGTCCAAACATTTGTATACGTCAGTGAGTGAGTGACGCAAAGGGCTGTATATAATATAGATAGATTGAGAAACCGGGTCTTCCTAGTTGGCCATTCGCATTTATTGAGTAAAATAAGCAAAACGAATTTCGACTTTGGCACCATGTAACAGGAGTACTATAAAAGAGATAAAAAAAGAAACATGAAAATAAAGGTCTCATCCAGACCTAAATCTTTTGAACGAAACAATATTCAATCGGAATCTTAGTTTCGGAACTAAAAATTAATGAAGGCAAAAAATAGAGATTTTCTACGAAATATTGTGTTCGATGACCTCTGGTGTGAAAACTATTAATCGTAGGGCGTTAATTTTTTTTTTAACTTTTAGATAATTCAATTCTCTTTATCGAAAAAGCCATGGGATTTCAGATCCGACCCATAGTTTAAGAGATATTAAGGAGAAACCAAAAGTCTACATTTCGAAAAGTCCAAAAAAACGCCATTTTGAATTTTTTTGGGTCACTTCCGGTTCGAAATTCAACGGTTTCCCATTTTTTCCTACGATAAATTTCGCCAAAGAAAATTCACAAAAATTTTCAAGTCCCTAGCTCTTCCAGATTAGTCCAAACATTTGTATACGTGAGTCAGTGACGCAAAGGGCTGTATATAATATAGATAGATTGAGAAACCGGGTCTTCCTAGTTGGGCATTCGCATTTGAGTGAAATAAGCAAAACGAATTTCGACTTTGGCACCATGTAACAGGAGTACTATAAAAGAGATAAAAAAAGAAAAATGAAAATAAAGGTCTCATCCAGACCTAAATCTTTTGAATGAAACAATATTCAATCGGAATCTTAGTTTCGGAACTAAAAATTATTGAAGGCAAAAAATAGAGATTTTCTACGAAATTTTGTGTTCGAAGACCTCTGGTGTGAAAACTATTAGTCGTAGGGCGTTAATTTTTTTTTATCTTTTAGATAATTCAATTCTCTTTATCGAAAAAGCCATGGGATTTCAGATCCGACCCATAGTTTAAGAGATATTAAGGAGAAACCAAAAGTCTACATTTCGAAAAGTCCAAAAAAACGCCATTTTGAATTTTTTTGGGTCACTTCCGGTTCGAAATTCAACGGTTTCCCATTTTTTCCTACGATAAATTTCGCCAAAGAAAATTCACAAAAATTTTCAAGTCCCTAGCTCTTCCAGATTAGTCCAAACATTTGTATACGTGAGTCAGTGACGCAAAGGGCTGTATATAATATAGATAGATTGAGAAACCGGGTCTTCCTAGTTGGCCATTCGCATTTATTGAGTAAAATAAGCAAAACGAATTTCGACTTTGGCACCATGTAACAGGAGTACTATAAAAGAGATAAAAAAAGAAACATGAAAATAAAGGTCTCATCCAGACCTAAATCTTTTGAACGAAACAATATTCAATCGGAATCTTAGTTTCGGAACTAAAAATTATTGAAGGCAAAAAATAGAGATTTTCTACGAAATTTTGTGTTCGAAGACCTCTGGTGTGAAAACTATTAGTCGTAGGGCGTTAATTTTTTTTTTATCTTTTAGATAATTCAATTCTCTTTATCTAAAAAGCCATGGAATTTCAGATCCGACCCATAGTTTAAGAGATATTAAGGAGAAACCAAAAGTCTACATTTCGAAAAGTCCAAAAAAACGCCATTTTGAATTTTTTTGGGTCACTTCCGGTTCGAAATTCAACGGTTTCCCATTTTTTCCTACGATAAATTTCGCCAAAGAAAATTCACAAAAATTTTCAAGTCCCTAGCTCTTCCAGATTAGTCCAAACATTTGTATACGTCAGTGAGTGAGTGACGCAAAGGGCTGTATATAATATAGATAGATTGAGAAACCGGGTCTTCCTAGTTGGCCATTCGCATTTATTGAGTAAAATAAGCAAAACGAATTTCGACTTTGGCACCATGTAACAGGAGTACTATAAAAGAGATAAAAAAAGAAACATGAAAATAAAGGTCTCATCCAGACCTAAATCTTTTGAACGAAACAATATTCAATCGGAATCTTAGTTTCGGAACTAAAAATTAATGAAGGCAAAAAATAGAGATTTTCTACGAAATATTGTGTTCGATGACCTCTGGTGTGAAAACTATTAATCGTAGGGCGTTAATTTTTTTTTTAACTTTTAGATAATTCAATTCTCTTTATCGAAAAAGCCATGGGATTTCAGATCCGACCCATAGTTTAAGAGATATTAAGGAGAAACCAAAAGTCTACATTTCGAAAAGTCCAAAAAAACGCCATTTTGAATTTTTTTGGGTCACTTCCGGTTCGAAATTCAACGGTTTCCCATTTTTTCCTACGATAAATTTCGCCAAAGAAAATTCACAAAAATTTTCAAGTCCCTAGCTCTTCCAGATTAGTCCAAACATTTGTATACGTGAGTCAGTGACGCAAAGGGCTGTATATAATATAGACTCGCTGCGCTCGCTAGGGGGCTCCGCCCCCTAGAACCCCTTAATGGGGGGGCTTCGCCCCCTGTGGTCTGTGGGCTAAAAAAAAAATTTTATTGTGGCACCATGTTTCTAAGCCACTATAATAGATATAGGGTATGGCATAAGGTTATAGGTATTACTGAGACCTACAAGAAAATGTAAACAGATTTAAGCTCCGACTTTTAGTTCAAAAGTTACAGAGGAAAAACAAAAAAAAATAAATTTTGCGCCATGTTTCAGTGCACTATAAGTGGTAGAGAAGTTACCATGCCAGCTTGTTGGAAGCCTATACGACGGCTCGCTTCGCTCGCCTCTTTTTTTCTAAAGAAAAAAAGAACATTGGCTCGCAAAGCTCGCCAACGTTCTGGGGGCTTCGCCCCCTACACGGACATACAAGAATTCTCGCTTAAAGGAATTGAACTCCATTACTTCTACTGATAAAGTTGTCTATATACCAGTACACGAGAGCAAACTGTGTTTATGAGAAAAAGTTTACTTTTGCACCATGTTACACGTGCACTATAAGTCATAGAGGGTTAAGATATGCGTTAGGTTGTAGTCCTTCACGAGATCTATAAAACCCCGTAAACAGATTTGAGATCAGACTAATTTTAAGGAGCTATTAAAAAAAATAAACTAGGTCTTCGGACCTCTGGTGAGTAAACTACGAAGCGCAGGGCGACAGGGTAAATTGCATCTTTAAGATAATTCAATTCCTTAGTAGGAATTTTACTTCAGATGCGATCTTCGACCAACCGCTTAAAAGTTACAGAGCGGGAACCGAGTTGATTTTGGCACCATGTTGCCTGCGAACTATAATAGATAGAGACATAATACAGACACGAGGTTGTAGATCTCGTTGAGATCTATAAAACGCCGTCTACAAATTGAATGTCCGATTCTTAGTTTGTTAGCTATCGCCGGCTCAAAATAGGCACCATGTAACGTTAGCACTATAAGGAAACGGTGTGTTGCATCTTTTAGATAATTGAAAACCCTTACATGAATTTTTCATCAGATGCGATATGCGACCGACCGTTCAAAAGTTACAGCGCGAGAAAAGGGTTGATTTTGGCACCATGTTGCCTGCGAACTATAATAGATAGAGAGTTGAGGCAGGCACGAGGTTGTAGGTCTCGTTGAGATCTATAAAACGCCGTAAACAGATTGAATGTCAGATTCTTAGTTTGTTAGATATCGCCGACTAAAAATAGGCACCATGTAACGTTAGCACTATAAGGAAACGGTGTGTTGCATCTTTTAGATAATTGAAAACCCTTATATGAATTTTTCATCAGATGCGACATGCGACCGACCGTTTTAAAGTTACGGCGCGAGAAAAGAGTTGATTTTGGCACCATGTTGCCTGCGAACTATAATAGATAGAAGGTAAATATTGCCGTAATGTTGTAGGTCTAGGTGAGAATTATAAAACTCCGTCGACAGATTGCAGGTCGGACTCTTAGTCTGTAAGATATCGCCGATTCAAAATTGGCACCATGTAACGAGAGCACTATACGAGATAGAAGAAAACAAAAAATATTTAATTGTAGGTTTTACAGAAACATAAAAGTTTTTTAGGAGGTGTTTTTCTATCGGAGTCTTAGTTTCTGAGATAAATATTAATTTACGAGTCGGCCATTTTGAATTTTTTTTGGTCACTTCCGGTTCAAAATTCCACGTTTTTCCATTTTTTCCTACGATGAATTTTGCCAAAGATAATTCACAAAAATTTTCAAGTCCGTGGCTCTTCCAGTTTGGGCCAAACATTTGTATACGTGAGTGAGTCAGTCAGTGACGCAAAGGGCTGTATATAGATAAGATAGATTGAGAAACCGGGTCTTCCTAGTTGGCTTTTCGCATTTATTGATTAAAATAAAAAAACGAATTTCGACTTTGGCACCATGTAACAGGAGCACTATATAAGAGATAAAAATAAACATCAATATAAAGGTCTCATCCAGACCTCAATCTTTTGAACGAAACAATATTCAATCGGAATCTTAGTTTCGGAACTAAAAATTATTGAAGGCAAAAAATAGAGATCTTCTACGAAATTTTGTGTTCGAAGACCTCTGGTGTGAAAACTATTAGTCGTAGGGCGTTAATTTTTTTTTTATCTTTTAGATAATTCAATTCTCTTTATTGAATTAGCCACGGGATTTCAGATCCGACCCATAGTTTAAGAGATATTAAGGAGAAACCAAAAGTCTACATTTCGAAAAGTCCAAAAAAACGCCATTTTGAATTTTTTTGGGTCACTTCCGGTTCGAAATTCAACGGTTTTCCATTTTTTCCTACGATAAATTTCGCCAAAGAAAATTCACAAAAAATTTCAAGTCCGTATCTCTTCCAGATTCGTCCAAACATTTGTATACGTGAGTGAGTGAGTGACGCAAAGGGCTGTATATAATATAGACTCGCTGCGCTCGCTAGGGGGCTCCGCCCCCTAGAACCCCTTAATGGGGGGGCTTCGCCCCCATTGGTCTGTGGGCTAAAAAAAAAATTTTTTTGGCACCATGTTTCTAAGCCACTATAATAGATATAGGGTATGGCAGAAAGTTATAGGTATTACTGAGACCTACAAGAAATTGTAAACAGATTTAAGCTCCGACTTTTAGTTCAAAAGTTACAGAGGAAAAACAAAAAAATTTAATTTTGCGCCATGTTTCAGTGCACTATAAGTGGTAGAGAAGTTACCATGGCAGCTAGTTGGAAGCCTATACGACGGCTCGCTTCGCTCGCCTCTTTTTTTCTAAAGAAAAAAAGAACATTGGCTCGCAAAGCTCGCCAACGTTCTGGGGGCTTCGCCCCCTACACGGACATACAAGAAATAAAAAAACGAATTTCTACTTTGGCACCATGTAACAGGAGCACTATAAAAGAGATAAAAAAAACATGAATATAAAGGTCTCATCCAGACCTCAATCTTTTGAACGAAACAATATTCAATCGGAATCTTAGTTTCCGAACTAAAAATTGATGAACGCAAAAAATAGAGATTTTCTACGAAATTTTGTGTTCGAAGACCTCTGGTGTGAAAACTATAAATCGTAGGGCGTTAAATTTTTTTTTATCTTTTAGATAATTCAATTCATTTTATCGAATTAGCCGTGGGATTTCAGATCCGACCCATAGTTTAAGAGATATTAAGGATATCCCAAAAGTCTGCATTTCGCAAAGTCCAAAAAAACGCCATTTTGAATTTTTTGGGTCACTTCCGGTTCGAAATTCAACGGTTTCCCATTTTTTCCTACGATAAATTTCGCCAAAGAAAATTCACAAAAATTTTCAAGTCCCTAGCTCTTCCAGATTAGTCCAAACATTTGTATACGTGAGTCAGTGACGCAAAGGGCTGTATATAATATAGACTCGCTGCGCTCGCTAGGGGGCTCCGCCCCCTAGAACCCCTTAATGGGGGGGCTTCGCCCCCTGTGGTCTGTGGAAAAAAAAAATTATTTTGGCACCATGTTTCTAAGCCACTATAATAGATATAGGGTATGGCATAAGGTTACCTACCAGAAACTGTAAACAGATTTAAGCTCCGACTTTTAGTTCAGAAGTTACAGAGAAAAAACAAGATAATGTTAATTTTGCGCCATGTTTCAGTGAACTATAAGTGGAAAAGAAGATAAAATGGCTGCTTGTGGGAAGCCTATACGACGGCTCGCTTCGCTCGCCTCTTTTTTTCTAAAGAAAAAAAGAACATTGGCTCGCAAAGCTCGCCAACGTTCTGGGGGCTTCGCCCCCTACACGGACATACAAGAATTCTCACTTAAAGGAATCGAACTCCATTACTTCTACTGATAAAGTTGTCTATATACCAGTATACGAGAGGAAACTGTGTTTATGAGAAAAAATTTACTTGTGCACCATGTTACACGTGCACTATATGTCATAGAGGGTTAAAAGCTGCGTAAGGTTGTAGTCCTCCACGAGATCTATAAAACTCCATAAACAGATTTGAGATCCCACTCATTGTATAGGAGCTATTAAAAAAAAATAAACCAGGTCTTTGGACCTCTGGTGAGTAAACTACGAAGCGCAGGGCGACAGGGTAAATGTCATCTTTAAGATAATTAAATTCCTTAGTAGGAATTTTAATTCAGATGCGATCTTCGACCGACCGTTCAAAAGTTACAGCGCGGGAACCGAGTTGATTTTGGCACCATGTTGCCTGCGAACTATAATAGATAGAGAAATAGGGCAGGCACGAGGTTGTAGATCTCGTTGAGATCTTTAAAACGCCTTCAACAGATTGAATGTCCGAATCATAGTTTGTTAGCCATCGCCGATTCAAAATAGGCGCCATGTAACGTTAGCACTATAAGTTAACGGTCAGTTGCATCTTTTAGATAATTGAAAACCCTTATATGAATTTTTCATCAGATGCGATATACGACCGACCGTTTAAAAGTTACAGCATCGGAACCGAGTGGCATATGGCACCATGTTGCCGGCGAACTATAATACATAGAAGGTAACGGAGGACGTATTGTTGTAGGTCTCGGTGAGGTCTATAAAAAGCCATGGACAGATTGGATGTCCGACTCTTAGTTCACAAGCTATCGCCGATTGAAATTTTGCACCATGTAACGTGAGCACTAGACGGGATATAAAAAAATCAAAATCGGTAGGTCTCACGGAGACATAAAAGTTTTGTAGGAAGTATTTTTCTATCGGAACCTTAGTTTCGGAGTTAAAAAATAATTAACGAAAAAAATAGAAATTTTTAATGAAATTTTGTATTCGAGGCCCTCTGGTGGTAAAAATATTAAACGCAGACCCTTGAGATTTTTTGGGCGTTTAGATTATTCAATTCCCTATTACTAAAATTCAATCAGATTTCAGATCCGACACATAGTTCGAAAGATATTAAGGATATCCCAAAAGTCTACATTTCGAAAGGTCCAAAAAAACGCCATTTTGAATTTTTTTGGGTCACTTCCGGTTCGAAATTCGACGGTTACCCATTTTTTCCTACGATAAATTTCGCCAAAGAAAATTCACAAAAATTTTCAAGTCCCTAGCTCTTCCAGATTCGTCCAAACATTTGTATACGTGAGTCAGTGACGCAAAGGGCTGTATATAATATAGACTCGCTGCGCTCGCTAGGGGGCTCCGCCCCCTAGAACCCCTTAATGGGGGGGCTTCGCCCCCATTGGTCTGTGGGCTAAAAAAAAATTTTTTTGGCACCATGTTTCTAAGCCACTATAATAGATATAGGGTATGGCAGAAAGTTATAGGTATTACTGAGACCTACAAGAAATTGTAAACAGATTTAAGCTCCGACTTTTAGTTCAAAAGTTACAGAGGAAAAACAAAAAAATTTAATTTTGCGCCATGTTTCAGTGCACTATAAGTGGTAGAGAAGTTACCATGGCAGCTAGTTGGAAGCCTATACGACGGCTCGCTTCGCTCGCCTCTTTTTTTCTAAAGAAAAAAAGAACATTGGCTCGCAAAGCTCGCCAACGTTCTGGGGGCTTCGCCCCCTACACGGACATACAAGAAATAAAAAAACGAATTTCTACTTTGGCACCATGTAACAGGAGCACTATAAAAGAGATAAAAAAAACATGAATATAAAGGTCTCATCCAGACCTCAATCTTTTGAACGAAACAATATTCAATCGGAATCTTAGTTTCCGAACTAAAAATTGATGAACGCAAAAAATAGAGATTTTCTACGAAATTTTGTGTTCGAAGACCTCTGGTGTGAAAACTATAAATCGTAGGGCGTTAAATTTTTTTTTATCTTTTAGATAATTCAATTCATTTTATCGAATTAGCCGTGGGATTTCAGATCCGACCCATAGTTTAAGAGATATTAAGGATATCCCAAAAGTCTGCATTTCGCAAAGTCCAAAAAAACGCCATTTTGAATTTTTTGGGTCACTTCCGGTTCGAAATTCAACGGTTTCCCATTTTTTCCTACGATAAATTTCGCCAAAGAAAATTCACAAAAATTTTCAAGTCCCTAGCTCTTCCAGATTAGTCCAAACATTTGTATACGTCAGTGAGTGAGTGACGCAAAGGGCTGTATATAATATAGATAGATTGAGAAACCGGGTCTTCCTAGTTGGCCATTCGCATTTATTGAGTAAAATAAGCAAAACGAATTTCGACTTTGGCACCATGTAACAGGAGTACTATAAAAGAGATAAAAAAAGAAACATGAAAATAAAGGTCTCATCCAGACCTAAATCTTTTGAACGAAACAATATTCAATCGGAATCTTAGTTTCGGAACTAAAAATTAATGAAGGCAAAAAATAGAGATTTTCTACGAAATATTGTGTTCGATGACCTCTGGTGTGAAAACTATTAATCGTAGGGCGTTAATTTTTTTTTTAACTTTTAGATAATTCAATTCTCTTTATCGAAAAAGCCATGGGATTTCAGATCCGACCCATAGTTTAAGAGATATTAAGGAGAAACCAAAAGTCTACATTTCGAAAAGTCCAAAAAAACGCCATTTTGAATTTTTTTGGGTCACTTCCGGTTCGAAATTCAACGGTTTCCCATTTTTTCCTACGATAAATTTCGCCAAAGAAAATTCACAAAAATTTTCAAGTCCCTAGCTCTTCCAGATTAGTCCAAACATTTGTATACGTGAGTCAGTGACGCAAAGGGCTGTATATAATATAGATAGATTGAGAAACCGGGTCTTCCTAGTTGGCCATTCGCATTTATTGAGTAAAATAAGCAAAACGAATTTCGACTTTGGCACCATGTAACAGGAGTACTATAAAAGAGATAAAAAAAGAAACATGAAAATAAAGGTCTCATCCAGACCTAAATCTTTTGAACGAAACAATATTCAATCGGAATCTTAGTTTCGGAACTAAAAATTATTGAAGGCAAAAAATAGAGATTTTCTACGAAATTTTGTGTTCGAAGACCTCTGGTGTGAAAACTATTAGTCGTAGGGCGTTAATTTTTTTTTTATCTTTTAGATAATTCAATTCTCTTTATCGAAAAAGCCATGGGATTTCAGATCCGACCCATAGTTTAAGAGATATTAAGGAGAAACCAAAAGTCTACATTTCGAAAAGTCCAAAAAAACGCCATTTTGAATTTTTTTGGGTCACTTCCGGTTCGAAATTCAACGGTTTCCCATTTTTTCCTACGATAAATTTCGCCAAAGAAAATTCACAAAAATTTTCAAGTCCCTAGCTCTTCCAGATTAGTCCAAACATTTGTATACGTGAGTCAGTGACGCAAAGGGCTGTATATAATATAGATAGATTGAGAAACCGGGTCTTCCTAGTTGGCCATTCGCATTTATTGAGTAAAATAAGCAAAACGAATTTCGACTTTGGCACCATGTAACAGGAGTACTATAAAAGAGATAAAAAAAGAAACATGAAAATAAAGGTCTCATCCAGACCTAAATCTTTTGAACGAAACAATATTCAATCGGAATCTTAGTTTCGGAACTAAAAATTAATGAAGGCAAAAAATAGAGATTTTCTACGAAATATTGTGTTCGATGACCTCTGGTGTGAAAACTATTAATCGTAGGGCGTTAATTTTTTTTTTAACTTTTAGATAATTCAATTCTCTTTATCGAAAAAGCCATGGGATTTCAGATCCGACCCATAGTTTAAGAGATATTAAGGAGAAACCAAAAGTCTACATTTCGAAAAGTCCAAAAAAACGCCATTTTGAATTTTTTTGGGTCACTTCCGGTTCGAAATTCAACGGTTTCCCATTTTTTCCTACGATAAATTTCGCCAAAGAAAATTCACAAAAATTTTCAAGTCCCTAGCTCTTCCAGATTAGTCCAAACATTTGTATACGTGAGTCAGTGACGCAAAGGGCTGTATATAATATAGATAGATTGAGAAACCGGGTCTTCCTAGTTGGGCATTCGCATTTGAGTGAAATAAGCAAAACGAATTTCGACTTTGGCACCATGTAACAGGAGTACTATAAAAGAGATAAAAAAAGAAAAATGAAAATAAAGGTCTCATCCAGACCTAAATCTTTTGAATGAAACAATATTCAATCGGAATCTTAGTTTCGGAACTAAAAATTATTGAAGGCAAAAAATAGAGATTTTCTACGAAATTTTGTGTTCGAAGACCTCTGGTGTGAAAACTATTAGTCGTAGGGCGTTAATTTTTTTTTATCTTTTAGATAATTCAATTCTCTTTATCGAAAAAGCCATGGGATTTCAGATCCGACCCATAGTTTAAGAGATATTAAGGAGAAACCAAAAGTCTACATTTCGAAAAGTCCAAAAAAACGCCATTTTGAATTTTTTTGGGTCACTTCCGGTTCGAAATTCAACGGTTTCCCATTTTTTCCTACGATAAATTTCGCCAAAGAAAATTCACAAAAATTTTCAAGTCCCTAGCTCTTCCAGATTAGTCCAAACATTTGTATACGTGAGTCAGTGACGCAAAGGGCTGTATATAATATAGATAGATTGAGAAACCGGGTCTTCCTAGTTGGGCATTCGCATTTGAGTGAAATAAGCAAAACGAATTTCGACTTTGGCACCATGTAACAGGAGTACTATAAAAGAGATAAAAAAAGAAAAATGAAAATAAAGGTCTCATCCAGACCTAAATCTTTTGAATGAAACAATATTCAATCGGAATCTTAGTTTCGGAACTAAAAATTATTGAAGGCAAAAAATAGAGATTTTCTACGAAATTTTGTGTTCGAAGACCTCTGGTGTGAAAACTATTAGTCGTAGGGCGTTAATTTTTTTTTATCTTTTAGATAATTCAATTCTCTTTATCGAAAAAGCCATGGGATTTCAGATCCGACCCATAGTTTAAGAGATATTAAGGAGAAACCAAAAGTCTACATTTCGAAAAGTCCAAAAAAACGCCATTTTGAATTTTTTTGGGTCACTTCCGGTTCGAAATTCAACGGTTTCCCATTTTTTCCTACGATAAATTTCGCCAAAGAAAATTCACAAAAATTTTCAAGTCCCTAGCTCTTCCAGATTAGTCCAAACATTTGTATACGTGAGTCAGTGACGCAAAGGGCTGTATATAATATAGATAGATTGAGAAACCGGGTCTTCCTAGTTGGCCATTCGCATTTATTGAGTAAAATAAGCAAAACGAATTTCGACTTTGGCACCATGTAACAGGAGTACTATAAAAGAGATAAAAAAAGAAACATGAAAATAAAGGTCTCATCCAGACCTAAATCTTTTGAACGAAACAATATTCAATCGGAATCTTAGTTTCGGAACTAAAAATTATTGAAGGCAAAAAATAGAGATTTTCTACGAAATTTTGTGTTCGAAGACCTCTGGTGTGAAAACTATTAGTCGTAGGGCGTTAATTTTTTTTTTATCTTTTAGATAATTCAATTCTCTTTATCTAAAAAGCCATGGAATTTCAGATCCGACCCATAGTTTAAGAGATATTAAGGAGAAACCAAAAGTCTACATTTCGAAAAGTCCAAAAAAACGCCATTTTGAATTTTTTTGGGTCACTTCCGGTTCGAAATTCAACGGTTTCCCATTTTTTCCTACGATAAATTTCGCCAAAGAAAATTCACAAAAATTTTCAAGTCCCTAGCTCTTCCAGATTAGTCCAAACATTTGTATACGTCAGTGAGTGAGTGACGCAAAGGGCTGTATATAATATAGATAGATTGAGAAACCGGGTCTTCCTAGTTGGCCATTCGCATTTATTGAGTAAAATAAGCAAAACGAATTTCGACTTTGGCACCATGTAACAGGAGTACTATAAAAGAGATAAAAAAAGAAACATGAAAATAAAGGTCTCATCCAGACCTAAATCTTTTGAACGAAACAATATTCAATCGGAATCTTAGTTTCGGAACTAAAAATTAATGAAGGCAAAAAATAGAGATTTTCTACGAAATATTGTGTTCGATGACCTCTGGTGTGAAAACTATTAATCGTAGGGCGTTAATTTTTTTTTTAACTTTTAGATAATTCAATTCTCTTTATCGAAAAAGCCATGGGATTTCAGATCCGACCCATAGTTTAAGAGATATTAAGGAGAAACCAAAAGTCTACATTTCGAAAAGTCCAAAAAAACGCCATTTTGAATTTTTTTGGGTCACTTCCGGTTCGAAATTCAACGGTTTCCCATTTTTTCCTACGATAAATTTCGCCAAAGAAAATTCACAAAAATTTTCAAGTCCCTAGCTCTTCCAGATTAGTCCAAACATTTGTATACGTGAGTCAGTGACGCAAAGGGCTGTATATAATATAGATAGATTGAGAAACCGGGTCTTCCTAGTTGGCCATTCGCATTTATTGAGTAAAATAAGCAAAACGAATTTCGACTTTGGCACCATGTAACAGGAGTACTATAAAAGAGATAAAAAAAGAAACATGAAAATAAAGGTCTCATCCAGACCTAAATCTTTTGAACGAAACAATATTCAATCGGAATCTTAGTTTCGGAACTAAAAATTATTGAAGGCAAAAAATAGAGATTTTCTACGAAATTTTGTGTTCGAAGACCTCTGGTGTGAAAACTATTAGTCGTAGGGCGTTAATTTTTTTTTTATCTTTTAGATAATTCAATTCTCTTTATCTAAAAAGCCATGGAATTTCAGATCCGACCCATAGTTTAAGAGATATTAAGGAGAAACCAAAAGTCTACATTTCGAAAAGTCCAAAAAAACGCCATTTTGAATTTTTTTGGGTCACTTCCGGTTCGAAATTCAACGGTTTCCCATTTTTTCCTACGATAAATTTCGCCAAAGAAAATTCACAAAAATTTTCAAGTCCCTAGCTCTTCCAGATTAGTCCAAACATTTGTATACGTCAGTGAGTGAGTGACGCAAAGGGCTGTATATAATATAGATAGATTGAGAAACCGGGTCTTCCTAGTTGGCCATTCGCATTTATTGAGTAAAATAAGCAAAACGAATTTCGACTTTGGCACCATGTAACAGGAGTACTATAAAAGAGATAAAAAAAGAAACATGAAAATAAAGGTCTCATCCAGACCTAAATCTTTTGAACGAAACAATATTCAATCGGAATCTTAGTTTCGGAACTAAAAATTAATGAAGGCAAAAAATAGAGATTTTCTACGAAATATTGTGTTCGATGACCTCTGGTGTGAAAACTATTAATCGTAGGGCGTTAATTTTTTTTTTAACTTTTAGATAATTCAATTCTCTTTATCGAAAAAGCCATGGGATTTCAGATCCGACCCATAGTTTAAGAGATATTAAGGAGAAACCAAAAGTCTACATTTCGAAAAGTCCAAAAAAACGCCATTTTGAATTTTTTTGGGTCACTTCCGGTTCGAAATTCAACGGTTTCCCATTTTTTCCTACGATAAATTTCGCCAAAGAAAATTCACAAAAATTTTCAAGTCCCTAGCTCTTCCAGATTAGTCCAAACATTTGTATACGTGAGTCAGTGACGCAAAGGGCTGTATATAATATAGATAGATTGAGAAACCGGGTCTTCCTAGTTGGGCATTCGCATTTGAGTGAAATAAGCAAAACGAATTTCGACTTTGGCACCATGTAACAGGAGTACTATAAAAGAGATAAAAAAAGAAAAATGAAAATAAAGGTCTCATCCAGACCTAAATCTTTTGAATGAAACAATATTCAATCGGAATCTTAGTTTCGGAACTAAAAATTATTGAAGGCAAAAAATAGAGATTTTCTACGAAATTTTGTGTTCGAAGACCTCTGGTGTGAAAACTATTAGTCGTAGGGCGTTAATTTTTTTTTATCTTTTAGATAATTCAATTCTCTTTATCGAAAAAGCCATGGGATTTCAGATCCGACCCATAGTTTAAGAGATATTAAGGAGAAACCAAAAGTCTACATTTCGAAAAGTCCAAAAAAACGCCATTTTGAATTTTTTTGGGTCACTTCCGGTTCGAAATTCAACGGTTTCCCATTTTTTCCTACGATAAATTTCGCCAAAGAAAATTCACAAAAATTTTCAAGTCCCTAGCTCTTCCAGATTAGTCCAAACATTTGTATACGTGAGTCAGTGACGCAAAGGGCTGTATATAATATAGATAGATTGAGAAACCGGGTCTTCCTAGTTGGCCATTCGCATTTATTGAGTAAAATAAGCAAAACGAATTTCGACTTTGGCACCATGTAACAGGAGTACTATAAAAGAGATAAAAAAAGAAACATGAAAATAAAGGTCTCATCCAGACCTAAATCTTTTGAACGAAACAATATTCAATCGGAATCTTAGTTTCGGAACTAAAAATTATTGAAGGCAAAAAATAGAGATTTTCTACGAAATTTTGTGTTCGAAGACCTCTGGTGTGAAAACTATTAGTCGTAGGGCGTTAATTTTTTTTTTATCTTTTAGATAATTCAATTCTCTTTATCTAAAAAGCCATGGAATTTCAGATCCGACCCATAGTTTAAGAGATATTAAGGAGAAACCAAAAGTCTACATTTCGAAAAGTCCAAAAAAACGCCATTTTGAATTTTTTTGGGTCACTTCCGGTTCGAAATTCAACGGTTTCCCATTTTTTCCTACGATAAATTTCGCCAAAGAAAATTCACAAAAATTTTCAAGTCCCTAGCTCTTCCAGATTAGTCCAAACATTTGTATACGTCAGTGAGTGAGTGACGCAAAGGGCTGTATATAATATAGATAGATTGAGAAACCGGGTCTTCCTAGTTGGCCATTCGCATTTATTGAGTAAAATAAGCAAAACGAATTTCGACTTTGGCACCATGTAACAGGAGTACTATAAAAGAGATAAAAAAAGAAACATGAAAATAAAGGTCTCATCCAGACCTAAATCTTTTGAACGAAACAATATTCAATCGGAATCTTAGTTTCGGAACTAAAAATTAATGAAGGCAAAAAATAGAGATTTTCTACGAAATATTGTGTTCGATGACCTCTGGTGTGAAAACTATTAATCGTAGGGCGTTAATTTTTTTTTTAACTTTTAGATAATTCAATTCTCTTTATCGAAAAAGCCATGGGATTTCAGATCCGACCCATAGTTTAAGAGATATTAAGGAGAAACCAAAAGTCTACATTTCGAAAAGTCCAAAAAAACGCCATTTTGAATTTTTTTGGGTCACTTCCGGTTCGAAATTCAACGGTTTCCCATTTTTTCCTACGATAAATTTCGCCAAAGAAAATTCACAAAAATTTTCAAGTCCCTAGCTCTTCCAGATTAGTCCAAACATTTGTATACGTGAGTCAGTGACGCAAAGGGCTGTATATAATATAGACTCGCTGCGCTCGCTAGGGGGCTCCGCCCCCTAGAACCCCTTAATGGGGGGGCTTCGCCCCCTGTGGTCTGTGGGCTAAAAAAAAAATTTTATTGTGGCACCATGTTTCTAAGCCACTATAATAGATATAGGGTATGGCATAAGGTTATAGGTATTACTGAGACCTACAAGAAAATGTAAACAGATTTAAGCTCCGACTTTTAGTTCAAAAGTTACAGAGGAAAAACAAAAAAAAATAAATTTTGCGCCATGTTTCAGTGCACTATAAGTGGTAGAGAAGTTACCATGCCAGCTTGTTGGAAGCCTATACGACGGCTCGCTTCGCTCGCCTCTTTTTTTCTAAAGAAAAAAAGAACATTGGCTCGCAAAGCTCGCCAACGTTCTGGGGGCTTCGCCCCCTACACGGACATACAAGAATTCTCGCTTAAAGGAATTGAACTCCATTACTTCTACTGATAAAGTTGTCTATATACCAGTACACGAGAGCAAACTGTGTTTATGAGAAAAAGTTTACTTTTGCACCATGTTACACGTGCACTATAAGTCATAGAGGGTTAAGATATGCGTTAGGTTGTAGTCCTTCACGAGATCTATAAAACCCCGTAAACAGATTTGAGATCAGACTAATTTTAAGGAGCTATTAAAAAAAATAAACTAGGTCTTCGGACCTCTGGTGAGTAAACTACGAAGCGCAGGGCGACAGGGTAAATTGCATCTTTAAGATAATTCAATTCCTTAGTAGGAATTTTACTTCAGATGCGATCTTCGACCAACCGCTTAAAAGTTACAGAGCGGGAACCGAGTTGATTTTGGCACCATGTTGCCTGCGAACTATAATAGATAGAGACATAATACAGACACGAGGTTGTAGATCTCGTTGAGATCTATAAAACGCCGTCTACAAATTGAATGTCCGATTCTTAGTTTGTTAGCTATCGCCGGCTCAAAATAGGCACCATGTAACGTTAGCACTATAAGGAAACGGTGTGTTGCATCTTTTAGATAATTGAAAACCCTTACATGAATTTTTCATCAGATGCGATATGCGACCGACCGTTCAAAAGTTACAGCGCGAGAAAAGGGTTGATTTTGGCACCATGTTGCCTGCGAACTATAATAGATAGAGAGTTGAGGCAGGCACGAGGTTGTAGGTCTCGTTGAGATCTATAAAACGCCGTAAACAGATTGAATGTCAGATTCTTAGTTTGTTAGATATCGCCGACTAAAAATAGGCACCATGTAACGTTAGCACTATAAGGAAACGGTGTGTTGCATCTTTTAGATAATTGAAAACCCTTATATGAATTTTTCATCAGATGCGACATGCGACCGACCGTTTTAAAGTTACGGCGCGAGAAAAGAGTTGATTTTGGCACCATGTTGCCTGCGAACTATAATAGATAGAAGGTAAATATTGCCGTAATGTTGTAGGTCTAGGTGAGAATTATAAAACTCCGTCGACAGATTGCAGGTCGGACTCTTAGTCTGTAAGATATCGCCGATTCAAAATTGGCACCATGTAACGAGAGCACTATACGAGATAGAAGAAAACAAAAAATATTTAATTGTAGGTTTTACAGAAACATAAAAGTTTTTTAGGAGGTGTTTTTCTATCGGAGTCTTAGTTTCTGAGATAAATATTAATTTACGAGTCGGCCATTTTGAATTTTTTTTGGTCACTTCCGGTTCAAAATTCCACGTTTTTCCATTTTTTCCTACGATGAATTTTGCCAAAGATAATTCACAAAAATTTTCAAGTCCGTGGCTCTTCCAGTTTGGGCCAAACATTTGTATACGTGAGTGAGTCAGTCAGTGACGCAAAGGGCTGTATATAGATAAGACTCGCTGCGCTCGCTAGGGGGCTCCGCCCCCTAGAACCCCTTAATGGGGGGGCTTCGCCCCCATTGGTCTGTGGGCTAAAAAAAAAATTTTTTTGGCACCATGTTTCTAAGCCACTATAATAGATATAGGGTATGGCAGAAAGTTATAGGTATTACTGAGACCTACAAGAAATTGTAAACAGATTTAAGCTCCGACTTTTAGTTCAAAAGTTACAGAGGAAAAACAAAAAAATTTAATTTTGCGCCATGTTTCAGTGCACTATAAGTGGTAGAGAAGTTACCATGGCAGCTAGTTGGAAGCCTATACGACGGCTCGCTTCGCTCGCCTCTTTTTTTCTAAAGAAAAAAAGAACATTGGCTCGCAAAGCTCGCCAACGTTCTGGGGGCTTCGCCCCCTACACGGACATACAAGAAATAAAAAAACGAATTTCTACTTTGGCACCATGTAACAGGAGCACTATAAAAGAGATAAAAAAAACATGAATATAAAGGTCTCATCCAGACCTCAATCTTTTGAACGAAACAATATTCAATCGGAATCTTAGTTTCCGAACTAAAAATTGATGAACGCAAAAAATAGAGATTTTCTACGAAATTTTGTGTTCGAAGACCTCTGGTGTGAAAACTATAAATCGTAGGGCGTTAAATTTTTTTTTATCTTTTAGATAATTCAATTCACTTTATCGAATTAGCCGTGGGATTTCAGATCCGACCCATAGTTTAAGAGATATTAAGGATATCCCAAAAGTCTGCATTTCGCAAAGTCCAAAAAAACGCCATTTTGAATTTTTTGGGTCACTTCCGGTTCGAAATTCAACGGTTTCCCATTTTTTCCTACGATAAATTTCGCCAAAGAAAATTCACAAAAATTTTCAAGTCCCTAGCTCTTCCAGATTAGTCCAAACATTTGTATACGTCAGTGAGTGAGTGACGCAAAGGGCTGTATATAATATAGATAGATTGAGAAACCGGGTCTTCCTAGTTGGCCATTCGCATTTATTGAGTAAAATAAGCAAAACGAATTTCGACTTTGGCACCATGTAACAGGAGTACTATAAAAGAGATAAAAAAAGAAACATGAAAATAAAGGTCTCATCCAGACCTAAATCTTTTGAACGAAACAATATTCAATCGGAATCTTAGTTTCGGAACTAAAAATTATTGAAGGCAAAAAATAGAGATTTTCTACGAAATTTTGTGTTCGAAGACCTCTGGTGTGAAAACTATTAGTCGTAGGGCGTTAATTTTTTTTTTATCTTTTAGATAATTCAATTCTCTTTATCTAAAAAGCCATGGAATTTCAGATCCGACCCATAGTTTAAGAGATATTAAGGAGAAACCAAAAGTCTACATTTCGAAAAGTCCAAAAAAACGCCATTTTGAATTTTTTTGGGTCACTTCCGGTTCGAAATTCAACGGTTTCCCATTTTTTCCTACGATAAATTTCGCCAAAGAAAATTCACAAAAATTTTCAAGTCCCTAGCTCTTCCAGATTAGTCCAAACATTTGTATACGTCAGTGAGTGAGTGACGCAAAGGGCTGTATATAATATAGATAGATTGAGAAACCGGGTCTTCCTAGTTGGCCATTCGCATTTATTGAGTAAAATAAGCAAAACGAATTTCGACTTTGGCACCATGTAACAGGAGTACTATAAAAGAGATAAAAAAAGAAACATGAAAATAAAGGTCTCATCCAGACCTAAATCTTTTGAACGAAACAATATTCAATCGGAATCTTAGTTTCGGAACTAAAAATTAATGAAGGCAAAAAATAGAGATTTTCTACGAAATATTGTGTTCGATGACCTCTGGTGTGAAAACTATTAATCGTAGGGCGTTAATTTTTTTTTAACTTTTAGATAATTCAATTCTCTTTATCGAAAAAGCCATGGGATTTCAGATCCGACCCATAGTTTAAGAGATATTAAGGAGAAACCAAAAGTCTACATTTCGAAAAGTCCAAAAAAACGCCATTTTGAATTTTTTTGGGTCACTTCCGGTTCGAAATTCAACGGTTTCCCATTTTTTCCTACGATAAATTTCGCCAAAGAAAATTCACAAAAATTTTCAAGTCCCTAGCTCTTCCAGATTAGTCCAAACATTTGTATACGTGAGTCAGTGACGCAAAGGGCTGTATATAATATAGATAGATTGAGAAACCGGGTCTTCCTAGTTGGGCATTCGCATTTGAGTGAAATAAGCAAAACGAATTTCGACTTTGGCACCATGTAACAGGAGTACTATAAAAGAGATAAAAAAAGAAAAATGAAAATAAAGGTCTCATCCAGACCTAAATCTTTTGAATGAAACAATATTCAATCGGAATCTTAGTTTCGGAACTAAAAATTATTGAAGGCAAAAAATAGAGATTTTCTACGAAATTTTGTGTTCGAAGACCTCTGGTGTGAAAACTATTAGTCGTAGGGCGTTAATTTTTTTTTATCTTTTAGATAATTCAATTCTCTTTATCGAAAAAGCCATGGGATTTCAGATCCGACCCATAGTTTAAGAGATATTAAGGAGAAACCAAAAGTCTACATTTCGAAAAGTCCAAAAAAACGCCATTTTGAATTTTTTTGGGTCACTTCCGGTTCGAAATTCAACGGTTTCCCATTTTTTCCTACGATAAATTTCGCCAAAGAAAATTCACAAAAATTTTCAAGTCCCTAGCTCTTCCAGATTAGTCCAAACATTTGTATACGTGAGTCAGTGACGCAAAGGGCTGTATATAATATAGATAGATTGAGAAACCGGGTCTTCCTAGTTGGGCATTCGCATTTGAGTGAAATAAGCAAAACGAATTTCGACTTTGGCACCATGTAACAGGAGTACTATAAAAGAGATAAAAAAAGAAAAATGAAAATAAAGGTCTCATCCAGACCTAAATCTTTTGAATGAAACAATATTCAATCGGAATCTTAGTTTCGGAACTAAAAATTATTGAAGGCAAAAAATAGAGATTTTCTACGAAATTTTGTGTTCGAAGACCTCTGGTGTGAAAACTATTAGTCGTAGGGCGTTAATTTTTTTTTATCTTTTAGATAATTCAATTCTCTTTATCGAAAAAGCCATGGGATTTCAGATCCGACCCATAGTTTAAGAGATATTAAGGAGAAACCAAAAGTCTACATTTCGAAAAGTCCAAAAAAACGCCATTTTGAATTTTTTTGGGTCACTTCCGGTTCGAAATTCAACGGTTTCCCATTTTTTCCTACGATAAATTTCGCCAAAGAAAATTCACAAAAATTTTCAAGTCCCTAGCTCTTCCAGATTAGTCCAAACATTTGTATACGTCAGTGAGTGAGTGACGCAAAGGGCTGTATATAATATAGATAGATTGAGAAACCGGGTCTTCCTAGTTGGCCATTCGCATTTATTGAGTAAAATAAGCAAAACGAATTTCGACTTTGGCACCATGTAACAGGAGTACTATAAAAGAGATAAAAAAAGAAACATGAAAATAAAGGTCTCATCCAGACCTAAATCTTTTGAACGAAACAATATTCAATCGGAATCTTAGTTTCGGAACTAAAAATTAATGAAGGCAAAAAATAGAGATTTTCTACGAAATATTGTGTTCGATGACCTCTGGTGTGAAAACTATTAATCGTAGGGCGTTAATTTTTTTTTTAACTTTTAGATAATTCAATTCTCTTTATCGAAAAAGCCATGGGATTTCAGATCCGACCCATAGTTTAAGAGATATTAAGGAGAAACCAAAAGTCTACATTTCGAAAAGTCCAAAAAAACGCCATTTTGAATTTTTTTGGGTCACTTCCGGTTCGAAATTCAACGGTTTCCCATTTTTTCCTACGATAAATTTCGCCAAAGAAAATTCACAAAAATTTTCAAGTCCCTAGCTCTTCCAGATTAGTCCAAACATTTGTATACGTGAGTCAGTGACGCAAAGGGCTGTATATAATATAGACTCGCTGCGCTCGCTAGGGGGCTCCGCCCCCTAGAACCCCTGTTTAGGGGGCTTCGCCCCCAACGTCTAGGGATAATGGAAAAATTTTAGTTTGGCACCATGTTTCTAAGCCACTATAATAGATAGAGGGTATGGCATAAGGTTATAGGTATTACTGAGACCTACAAGAAAATGTAAACAAATTTAAGCTCGGACTTTTAGTTCAAAAGTTACAGAGGAAAAACAAAAAAAAGTTAATTTTGCGCCATGTTTCAGTGCACTAAAGTGGTAGAGAAGTTACCATGGCAGCTTGTTGGAAGCCTATACGACGGCTCGCTTCGCTCGCCTCTTTTTTTCTAAAGAAAAAAAGAACATTGGCTCGCGAAGCTCGCCAACGTTCTGGGGGCTTCGCCCCCTACACGGACATACAAAAATTCTCACTTAAAGGAATCGAACTCCATTACTTCCCCTCATAAAGTTGCCTTTATACCAGTACACGAGACCTTACTGTGTTTTATGAGAAAAAGTTTACTTTGTCACCATGTTACACGTCCACTATAAGTCATAGAGGGTAAGGATAAACGTAAAATGGTAGGCCTTCACGAGATCTACAACACTCAGTAAACAGATTTCAGATTTGACTCATGGTATAGGAGCTATTAAAAAAAATAAACCAGGTCTTCAGACCTCTGGTGAGTAAACTACTAAGCGCAGGGGGACACGGTAAGTTGTATCATTTATATAATTGAAAACCTTGATAAGAATTATCCTTCAGATTCGATCTCCGACCAACCGGTTAAAGGTTACAGCGCGGGAACCGAGTTGATTTTGGCACCATGTTGCCTGCGAACTATAATAGATAGAGAAATAGGGCAGGCACGAGGTTGTAGATCTCGTTGAGATATATAAAACTCTTTCAACAGATTTAATGTCCGATTCTTAGTTTGTAAGCTATAGCCGATTCAAAATAGGCACCATGTAACTTTAGCACTATAACGAAACGGTGTGTTGCATCTTTTAGATAATTGAAAACCCTTATATGAATTTTTCATCAGATGCGATATACGACCGACCGTTTTAAAGTTACAGCGCGAGAAAAGAGTTGATTTTGGCACCATGTTGCCTGCGAACTATAAAAGATAGAGAGAAAAAGTAGGTATTAGGTTGTAGGTCTATTTGAGATCTATAAAACTGCATCGACAGATTGGATGTCCGACTCTTAGTTCAAGAGCTATCGCCGATTCAAATTTCGCACCATGTAACGAGAGCACTATACGGGATAGAAAAAAATCAAAAATTGTAGGTCTCAAAGAGACAAAAAAGTTTTGTAGGAAGTATTTTTCTATAGGGATCTTAGTTTCTGAGATAAAAAATAATAAACGAAAAAAAAATAAATTTTTAACAAAATTTTGTGTTCGAGGACCTCTGGTGGTAAAAATATTAAACGTAGACCCTTGAGATTTTTTGGGCGTTTAGATTATTCAATTCCCTATTACTAAAATTCATTCAGATTTCAGATCCGACACATGGTTCGAAAGATATTAAGGATATCCCAAAAGTCTACATTTCGAAAGGTCCAAAAAAACGCCATTTTGAATTTTTTTGGGTCACTTCCGGTTCGAAATTCAACGGTTTTCCATTTTTTCCTACGATAAATTTCGCCAAAGAAAATTCACAAAAAATTTCAAGTCCGTGGCTCTTCCAGTTTGGGCCAAACATTTGTATACGTGAGTGAGTGAGTCAGTGAGTGACGCAAAGGGCTGTATATAATATAGACTCGCTGCGCTCGCTAGGGGGCTCCGCCCCCTAGAACCCCTTAATGGGGGGGCTTCGCCCCCATTGGTCTGTGGGCTAAAAAAAAAATTTTTTTGGCACCATGTTTCTAAGCCACTATAATAGATATAGGGTATGGCAGAAAGTTATAGGTATTACTGAGACCTACAAGAAATTGTAAACAGATTTAAGCTCCGACTTTTAGTTCAAAAGTTACAGAGGAAAAACAAAAAAATTTAATTTTGCGCCATGTTTCAGTGCACTATAAGTGGTAGAGAAGTTACCATGGCAGCTAGTTGGAAGCCTATACGACGGCTCGCTTCGCTCGCCTCTTTTTTTCTAAAGAAAAAAAGAACATTGGCTCGCAAAGCTCGCCAACGTTCTGGGGGCTTCGCCCCCTACACGGACATACAAGAAATAAAAAAACGAATTTCTACTTTGGCACCATGTAACAGGAGCACTATAAAAGAGATAAAAAAAACATGAATATAAAGGTCTCATCCAGACCTCAATCTTTTGAACGAAACAATATTCAATCGGAATCTTAGTTTCCGAACTAAAAATTGATGAACGCAAAAAATAGAGATTTTCTACGAAATTTTGTGTTCGAAGACCTCTGGTGTGAAAACTATAAATCGTAGGGCGTTAAATTTTTTTTTATCTTTTAGATAATTCAATTCATTTTATCGAATTAGCCGTGGGATTTCAGATCCGACCCATAGTTTAAGAGATATTAAGGATATCCCAAAAGTCTGCATTTCGCAAAGTCCAAAAAAACGCCATTTTGAATTTTTTGGGTCACTTCCGGTTCGAAATTCAACGGTTTCCCATTTTTTCCTACGATAAATTTCGCCAAAGAAAATTCACAAAAATTTTCAAGTCCCTAGCTCTTCCAGATTAGTCCAAACATTTGTATACGTCAGTGAGTGAGTGACGCAAAGGGCTGTATATAATATAGATAGATTGAGAAACCGGGTCTTCCTAGTTGGCCATTCGCATTTATTGAGTAAAATAAGCAAAACGAATTTCGACTTTGGCACCATGTAACAGGAGTACTATAAAAGAGATAAAAAAAGAAACATGAAAATAAAGGTCTCATCCAGACCTAAATCTTTTGAACGAAACAATATTCAATCGGAATCTTAGTTTCGGAACTAAAAATTATTGAAGGCAAAAAATAGAGATTTTCTACGAAATTTTGTGTTCGAAGACCTCTGGTGTGAAAACTATTAGTCGTAGGGCGTTAATTTTTTTTTTATCTTTTAGATAATTCAATTCTCTTTATCTAAAAAGCCATGGAATTTCAGATCCGACCCATAGTTTAAGAGATATTAAGGAGAAACCAAAAGTCTACATTTCGAAAAGTCCAAAAAAACGCCATTTTGAATTTTTTTGGGTCACTTCCGGTTCGAAATTCAACGGTTTCCCATTTTTTCCTACGATAAATTTCGCCAAAGAAAATTCACAAAAATTTTCAAGTCCCTAGCTCTTCCAGATTAGTCCAAACATTTGTATACGTCAGTGAGTGAGTGACGCAAAGGGCTGTATATAATATAGATAGATTGAGAAACCGGGTCTTCCTAGTTGGCCATTCGCATTTATTGAGTAAAATAAGCAAAACGAATTTCGACTTTGGCACCATGTAACAGGAGTACTATAAAAGAGATAAAAAAAGAAACATGAAAATAAAGGTCTCATCCAGACCTAAATCTTTTGAACGAAACAATATTCAATCGGAATCTTAGTTTCGGAACTAAAAATTAATGAAGGCAAAAAATAGAGATTTTCTACGAAATATTGTGTTCGATGACCTCTGGTGTGAAAACTATTAATCGTAGGGCGTTAATTTTTTTTTTAACTTTTAGATAATTCAATTCTCTTTATCGAAAAAGCCATGGGATTTCAGATCCGACCCATAGTTTAAGAGATATTAAGGAGAAACCAAAAGTCTACATTTCGAAAAGTCCAAAAAAACGCCATTTTGAATTTTTTTGGGTCACTTCCGGTTCGAAATTCAACGGTTTCCCATTTTTTCCTACGATAAATTTCGCCAAAGAAAATTCACAAAAATTTTCAAGTCCCTAGCTCTTCCAGATTAGTCCAAACATTTGTATACGTGAGTCAGTGACGCAAAGGGCTGTATATAATATAGATAGATTGAGAAACCGGGTCTTCCTAGTTGGGCATTCGCATTTGAGTGAAATAAGCAAAACGAATTTCGACTTTGGCACCATGTAACAGGAGTACTATAAAAGAGATAAAAAAAGAAAAATGAAAATAAAGGTCTCATCCAGACCTAAATCTTTTGAATGAAACAATATTCAATCGGAATCTTAGTTTCGGAACTAAAAATTATTGAAGGCAAAAAATAGAGATTTTCTACGAAATTTTGTGTTCGAAGACCTCTGGTGTGAAAACTATTAGTCGTAGGGCGTTAATTTTTTTTTATCTTTTAGATAATTCAATTCTCTTTATCGAAAAAGCCATGGGATTTCAGATCCGACCCATAGTTTAAGAGATATTAAGGAGAAACCAAAAGTCTACATTTCGAAAAGTCCAAAAAAACGCCATTTTGAATTTTTTTGGGTCACTTCCGGTTCGAAATTCAACGGTTTCCCATTTTTTCCTACGATAAATTTCGCCAAAGAAAATTCACAAAAATTTTCAAGTCCCTAGCTCTTCCAGATTAGTCCAAACATTTGTATACGTGAGTCAGTGACGCAAAGGGCTGTATATAATATAGATAGATTGAGAAACCGGGTCTTCCTAGTTGGGCATTCGCATTTGAGTGAAATAAGCAAAACGAATTTCGACTTTGGCACCATGTAACAGGAGTACTATAAAAGAGATAAAAAAAGAAAAATGAAAATAAAGGTCTCATCCAGACCTAAATCTTTTGAATGAAACAATATTCAATCGGAATCTTAGTTTCGGAACTAAAAATTATTGAAGGCAAAAAATAGAGATTTTCTACGAAATTTTGTGTTCGAAGACCTCTGGTGTGAAAACTATTAGTCGTAGGGCGTTAATTTTTTTTTATCTTTTAGATAATTCAATTCTCTTTATCTAAAAAGCCATGGGATTTCAGATCCGACCCATAGTTTAAGAGATATTAAGGAGAAACCAAAAGTCTACATTTCGAAAAGTCCAAAAAAACGCCATTTTGAATTTTTTTGGGTCACTTCCGGTTCGAAATTCAACGGTTTCCCATTTTTTCCTACGATAAATTTCGCCAAAGAAAATTCACAAAAATTTTCAAGTCCCTAGCTCTTCCAGATTAGTCCAAACATTTGTATACGTGAGTCAGTGACGCAAAGGGCTGTATATAATATAGATAGATTGAGAAACCGGGTCTTCCTAGTTGGGCATTCGCATTTGAGTGAAATAAGCAAAACGAATTTCGACTTTGGCACCATGTAACAGGAGTACTATAAAAGAGATAAAAAAAGAAAAATGAAAATAAAGGTCTCATCCAGACCTAAATCTTTTGAATGAAACAATATTCAATCGGAATCTTAGTTTCGGAACTAAAAATTATTGAAGGCAAAAAATAGAGATTTTCTACGAAATTTTGTGTTCGAAGACCTCTGGTGTGAAAACTATTAGTCGTAGGGCGTTAATTTTTTTTTATCTTTTAGATAATTCAATTCTCTTTATCGAAAAAGCCATGGGATTTCAGATCCGACCCATAGTTTAAGAGATATTAAGGAGAAACCAAAAGTCTACATTTCGAAAAGTCCAAAAAAACGCCATTTTGAATTTTTTTGGGTCACTTCCGGTTCGAAATTCAACGGTTTCCCATTTTTTCCTACGATAAATTTCGCCAAAGAAAATTCACAAAAATTTTCAAGTCCCTAGCTCTTCCAGATTAGTCCAAACATTTGTATACGTCAGTGAGTGAGTGACGCAAAGGGCTGTATATAATATAGATAGATTGAGAAACCGGGTCTTCCTAGTTGGCCATTCGCATTTATTGAGTAAAATAAGCAAAACGAATTTCGACTTTGGCACCATGTAACAGGAGTACTATAAAAGAGATAAAAAAAGAAACATGAAAATAAAGGTCTCATCCAGACCTAAATCTTTTGAACGAAACAATATTCAATCGGAATCTTAGTTTCGGAACTAAAAATTATTGAAGGCAAAAAATAGAGATTTTCTACGAAATTTTGTGTTCGAAGACCTCTGGTGTGAAAACTATTAGTCGTAGGGCGTTAATTTTTTTTTTATCTTTTAGATAATTCAATTCTCTTTATCTAAAAAGCCATGGAATTTCAGATCCGACCCATAGTTTAAGAGATATTAAGGAGAAACCAAAAGTCTACATTTCGAAAAGTCCAAAAAAACGCCATTTTGAATTTTTTTGGGTCACTTCCGGTTCGAAATTCAACGGTTTCCCATTTTTTCCTACGATAAATTTCGCCAAAGAAAATTCACAAAAATTTTCAAGTCCCTAGCTCTTCCAGATTAGTCCAAACATTTGTATACGTCAGTGAGTGAGTGACGCAAAGGGCTGTATATAATATAGATAGATTGAGAAACCGGGTCTTCCTAGTTGGCCATTCGCATTTATTGAGTAAAATAAGCAAAACGAATTTCGACTTTGGCACCATGTAACAGGAGTACTATAAAAGAGATAAAAAAAGAAACATGAAAATAAAGGTCTCATCCAGACCTAAATCTTTTGAACGAAACAATATTCAATCGGAATCTTAGTTTCGGAACTAAAAATTAATGAAGGCAAAAAATAGAGATTTTCTACGAAATATTGTGTTCGATGACCTCTGGTGTGAAAACTATTAATCGTAGGGCGTTAATTTTTTTTTTAACTTTTAGATAATTCAATTCTCTTTATCGAAAAAGCCATGGGATTTCAGATCCGACCCATAGTTTAAGAGATATTAAGGAGAAACCAAAAGTCTACATTTCGAAAAGTCCAAAAAAACGCCATTTTGAATTTTTTTGGGTCACTTCCGGTTCGAAATTCAACGGTTTCCCATTTTTTCCTACGATAAATTTCGCCAAAGAAAATTCACAAAAATTTTCAAGTCCCTAGCTCTTCCAGATTAGTCCAAACATTTGTATACGTGAGTCAGTGACGCAAAGGGCTGTATATAATATAGATAGATTGAGAAACCGGGTCTTCCTAGTTGGGCATTCGCATTTGAGTGAAATAAGCAAAACGAATTTCGACTTTGGCACCATGTAACAGGAGTACTATAAAAGAGATAAAAAAAGAAAAATGAAAATAAAGGTCTCATCCAGACCTAAATCTTTTGAATGAAACAATATTCAATCGGAATCTTAGTTTCGGAACTAAAAATTATTGAAGGCAAAAAATAGAGATTTTCTACGAAATTTTGTGTTCGAAGACCTCTGGTGTGAAAACTATTAGTCGTAGGGCGTTAATTTTTTTTTATCTTTTAGATAATTCAATTCTCTTTATCTAAAAAGCCATGGGATTTCAGATCCGACCCATAGTTTAAGAGATATTAAGGAGAAACCAAAAGTCTACATTTCGAAAAGTCCAAAAAAACGCCATTTTGAATTTTTTTGGGTCACTTCCGGTTCGAAATTCAACGGTTTCCCATTTTTTCCTACGATAAATTTCGCCAAAGAAAATTCACAAAAATTTTCAAGTCCCTAGCTCTTCCAGATTAGTCCAAACATTTGTATACGTGAGTCAGTGACGCAAAGGGCTGTATATAATATAGATAGATTGAGAAACCGGGTCTTCCTAGTTGGGCATTCGCATTTGAGTAAAATAAGCAAAACGAATTTCGACTTTGGCACCATGTAACAGGAGTACTATAAAAGAGATAAAAAAAGAAAAATGAAAATAAAGGTCTCACCCAGACCTAAATCTTTTGAATGAAACAATATTCAATCGGAATCTTAGTTTCGGAACTAAAAATTATTGAAGGCAAAAAATAGAGATTTTCTACGAAATTTTGTGTTCGAAGACCTCTGGTGTGAAAACTATTAGTCGTAGGGCGTTAATTTTGTTTTTATCTTTTAGATAATTCAATTCTCTTTATCGAAAAAGCCATGGGATTTCAGATCCGACCCATAGTTTAAGAGATATTAAGGAGAAACCAAAAGTCTACATTTCGAAAAGTCCAAAAAAACGCCATTTTGAATTTTTTTGGGTCACTTCCGGTTCGAAATTCAACGGTTTCCCATTTTTTCCTACGATAAATTTCGCCAAAGAAAATTCACAAAAATTTTCAAGTCCCTAGCTCTTCCAGATTAGTCCAAACATTTGTATACGTGAGTCAGTGACGCAAAGGGCTGTATATAATATAGACTCGCTGCGCTCGCTAGGGGGCTCCGCCCCCTAGAACCCCTTAATGGGGGGGCTTCGCCCCCATTGGTCTGTGGGCTAAAAAAAAATTTTTTGGCACCATGTTTCTAAGCCACTATAATAGACATAGGGTATGGCATAAGGTTATAGGTATTACTGAGACCTAAAAGAAAATGTAAACAGATTTTAGCTCCGACTTTTAGTTCAAAAGTTACAGAGGAAAAACAAAAAGATTTAATTTTGCGCCATGTTTCAGTGCACTATAAGTGGTAGAGAAGTTACCATGGCAGCTTGTTGGAAGCCTATACGACGGCTCGCTTCGCTCGCCTCTTTTTTTCTAAAGAAAAAAAGAACATTGGCTCGCAAAGCTCGCCAACGTTCTGCGGGCTTCGCCCCCTACACGGACATCCAAGAATTCTCACTTAAAGGAATCGAACTCCGTTACTTCTACTGATAAAGTTGTCTATATACCAGTATACGATAGGAAACTGTGTTTATGAGAAAAAAATTTACTTTTGCACCATGTTACACGTGCACTATATGTCATAGAGGGTTAAAAGCTGCGTAAGGTTGTAGTCCTCCTCGACATCTATAAAACTCCATAAACAGATTTGAGATCCCACTCATTGTATAGGGGCTATTAAAAAAAATAAACCAGGTCTTCGGACCTCTGGTGAGTAAACTACGAAGCGCAGGGCGACAGGGTAAATTGCATCTTTAAGATAATTAAATTCCTTAGTAGGAATTTTATTTCAGATGCGATCTTCGACCGACCATTCAAAAGTTACAGAGCGGGAACCGAGTTGATTTTGGCACCATGTTGCCTGCGAACTATATTAGATAGAGAAATAATACAGACACGAGGTTGTAGATGTCGTTGAGATCTATAAAACGCCGTCTACAGATTGAATGTCCGATTCTTAGTTTGTTAGCTATCGCCGATTCAAAATAGGCACCATGTAACGTTAGCACTATTACTTAACGGTCAGTTGCATCTTTTAGATAATTGAAAACCCTTACATGAATTTTTCATCAGATGCGATATACGACCGACCGTTTTAAAGTTACAGCGCGAGAAAAGAGTTGATTTTGGTACCATGTTGCCTGCGAACTATAATAGATAGAAAAATAAGGCAGGCACTAGGTTGTAGATCTCGTTGAGATCTATAAAACGCCTTCAACAGATTGAATGTCCGATTCTTAGTTTGTGAGCTATCGCCGATTCAAAATAGGCTCCATGTAACGTTAGCACTATAACGAAACGGTGTGTTGCATCTTTTAGATAATTGAAAACCCTTACATGAATTTTTCATCAGATGCGATATGCGACCGACCGTTTTAAAGTTACAGCACGAGAAAAGAGTTGATTTTGGCACCATGTTGCCTGGGAACTATAATAGATAGTACGTAAATATTGCCATAATGTTGTAGGTCTAGGTGAGATCTATAACATGCCGTCGACAGATTGGAGGTCGGACTCTTAGTCTGTAAGATATCGCCGATTCAAAATTGGCACCATGTAACGAGAGCACTATACGAGATAGAAGAAAACAAAAAATATTTAATTGTAGGTTTCACAGAAACATAAAAGTTTTGTATGGAGTGTTTTTCTATCGGAGTCTTAGTTTCGGAGATAAAAATTAATTTACGAGTCGGCCATTTTGAATTTTTTTGGGCCACTTCCGGTTCAAAATTCAACGTTTTTCCATTTTTTCCTACGATGAATTTCGCCAAAGAACGTTCACAAAAATTTTCAGATCCGTAGCTCTTCCAGTTTGGGCCAAACATTTGTATACGTGAGTGAGTGAGTCAGTGACGCAAAGGGCTGTATATAGATAAGACTCGCTGCGCTCGCTAGGGGGCTCCGCCCCCTAGAACCCCTTAATGGGGGGGCTTCGCCCCCGAAGGGTGAGAACTTTAAAAAAAAGTTTTTTTTGGCACCATGTTTCTAAGCCACTATAATAGATATAGGGTATGGCATTAGGTTATAGGTATTATTGAGACCTACAAGAAAATGTAAACAGATTTAAGCTCCGACTTTTAGTTCAAAAGTTACAGAGGAAAAACAAAAAAATTTAATTTAGCGCCATGTTTCAGTGCACTATAAGTGGTAGATAAGTTACCATGGAAGCTTGTAGGAAGCCTATACGACGGCTCGCTTCGCTCGCCTCTTTTTTTCTAAAGAAAAAAAGAACATTGGTTCGCAAAGCTCGCCAACGTTCTGGGGGCTTCGCCCCCTACACGGACATACAAGAATTCTCACTTAAAGGAATGGAACTCCGTTACTTCTACTGCTAAAGTTGTCTATATACCAGTACACGAGAGCAAAATGTGTTAATGAGAAAAAGTTTACTTTGGCACCATGTTACACGTCCACTATAAGTCATAGAGGGTAAGGATAAATTGGTAAATGGTAGGCCTCCACGAGATCTACAACACATAGTAAACAGATTTCAGATCCGACTCATAGTATAGGAGAAATTGAAAAAAAAACAGTTCTTCAGACCTCTGGTGAGTAAACTACTAAGCGCAGGGCGACACGGTAAGTTGTATCTTTTATATAATTGAAAACCTTGATAAGAATGTTCCTTCAGATTCGATCTCCGACCGACCGTTTAAAAGTTACAGCGCGGGAACCGATTTGATTTTGGCACCATGTTGACTGCGAACTATAATAGATAGAGAGTTAGGGCAAGCACTAGGTTGTAGGTCTTGTTGAGATCTATTAATCGCCGTAAAAAGATGTAATGTCGGATTCTTATTTTCTTAGGTATCGCCGGTTCAAAATAGGCACCATGTAACGTTAGCACTATAAGTAAACGGTCAGTTGCATCTTTTAGATAATTGAAAACCCTTACATGAATTTTTCATCAGATGCGATATACGACCAACCGTTTAAAAGTTACAGCGGCGGAACCCAGTGGCTTTGGGCACCATGTTGACTGCGCACTATAATACGTAGAAGGTAACGGAGGACGTATTGTTGTAGGTCTCGGTGAGGTCTATTTAAAGGCATCGACGGATTTGATGTCCGACTCTTAGTTCATAAGCTATCGCCTATTCAAATTTTGCACCATGTTACGAGAGCACTATACGAGATAGAAAAAAAACTCAAATTGTAGGTCTCACGGAGACATAAAAGTTTTGTAGGAAGTATTTTTCTATCGGAACCTTAGTTTGGGAATTAAAAAATAATTAACGAAAAAAATAGAAATTTTTAACGAAATTTTGTATTCGAGGACCTCTGGTGGTAAAAGTATTAAACG
Organism: Pyrrhosoma nymphula; assembly: GCA_963573305.1. NCBI lineage: Eukaryota > Metazoa > Arthropoda > Insecta > Odonata > Coenagrionidae > Pyrrhosoma > Pyrrhosoma nymphula. Next base: position 81,275,766 of record OY754334.1, on the reverse strand, counting down.
TAGACCCTTCAGATTTTTTGAGCGTTTAGATCATTCAATTCCCTATTACTAAAATCCAATCAGATTTCAGATCAGACACATAGTTCGAAAGATATTAAGGATATCCCAAAAGTCTACATTTCGAAAAGTCCAAAAAAACGCCATTTTGAATTTTTTTTGGTCACTTCCGGTTCGAAATTCGACGGTTTCCCATTTTTTCCTACGATGAATTTCGCCAAAGAAAATTCACAAAAAATTTCAAGTCCGTGGCTCTTCCAGATTCGTTCAAACATTTGTATACGTGAGTCAGTGACGCAAAGGGCTGTATATAATATAGACTCGCTGCGCTCGCTAGGGGGCTCCGCCCCCTAGAACCCCTTAATGGGGGGGCTTCGCCCCCATTGGTCTGTGGGCTAAAAAAAAAATTTTTTTGGCACCATGTTTCTAAGCCACTATAATAGATATAGGGTATGGCAGAAAGTTATAGGTATTACTGAGACCTACAAGAAATTGTAAACAGATTTAAGCTCCGACTTTTAGTTCAAAAGTTACAGAGGAAAAACAAAAAAATTTAATTTTGCGCCATGTTTCAGTGCACTATAAGTGGTAGAGAAGTTACCATGGCAGCTAGTTGGAAGCCTATACGACGGCTCGCTTCGCTCGCCTCTTTTTTTCTAAAGAAAAAAAGAACATTGGCTCGCAAAGCTCGCCAACGTTCTGGGGGCTTCGCCCCCTACACGGACATACAAGAAATAAAAAAACGAATTTCTACTTTGGCACCATGTAACAGGAGCACTATAAAAGAGATAAAAAAAACATGAATATAAAGGTCTCATCCAGACCTCAATCTTTTGAACGAAACAATATTCAATCGGAATCTTAGTTTCCGAACTAAAAATTGATGAACGCAAAAAATAGAGATTTTCTACGAAATTTTGTGTTCGAAGACCTCTGGTGTGAAAACTATAAATCGTAGGGCGTTAAATTTTTTTTTATCTTTTAGATAATTCAATTCATTTTATCGAATTAGCCGTGGGATTTCAGATCCGACCCATAGTTTAAGAGATATTAAGGATATCCCAAAAGTCTGCATTTCGCAAAGTCCAAAAAAACGCCATTTTGAATTTTTTGGGTCACTTCCGGTTCGAAATTCAACGGTTTCCCATTTTTTCCTACGATAAATTTCGCCAAAGAAAATTCACAAAAATTTTCAAGTCCCTAGCTCTTCCAGATTAGTCCAAACATTTGTATACGTCAGTGAGTGAGTGACGCAAAGGGCTGTATATAATATAGATAGATTGAGAAACCGGGTCTTCCTAGTTGGCCATTCGCATTTATTGAGTAAAATAAGCAAAACGAATTTCGACTTTGGCACCATGTAACAGGAGTACTATAAAAGAGATAAAAAAAGAAACATGAAAATAAAGGTCTCATCCAGACCTAAATCTTTTGAACGAAACAATATTCAATCGGAATCTTAGTTTCGGAACTAAAAATTATTGAAGGCAAAAAATAGAGATTTTCTACGAAATTTTGTGTTCGAAGACCTCTGGTGTGAAAACTATTAGTCGTAGGGCGTTAATTTTTTTTTTATCTTTTAGATAATTCAATTCTCTTTATCTAAAAAGCCATGGAATTTCAGATCCGACCCATAGTTTAAGAGATATTAAGGAGAAACCAAAAGTCTACATTTCGAAAAGTCCAAAAAAACGCCATTTTGAATTTTTTTGGGTCACTTCCGGTTCGAAATTCAACGGTTTCCCATTTTTTCCTACGATAAATTTCGCCAAAGAAAATTCACAAAAATTTTCAAGTCCCTAGCTCTTCCAGATTAGTCCAAACATTTGTATACGTCAGTGAGTGAGTGACGCAAAGGGCTGTATATAATATAGATAGATTGAGAAACCGGGTCTTCCTAGTTGGCCATTCGCATTTATTGAGTAAAATAAGCAAAACGAATTTCGACTTTGGCACCATGTAACAGGAGTACTATAAAAGAGATAAAAAAAGAAACATGAAAATAAAGGTCTCATCCAGACCTAAATCTTTTGAACGAAACAATATTCAATCGGAATCTTAGTTTCGGAACTAAAAATTAATGAAGGCAAAAAATAGAGATTTTCTACGAAATATTGTGTTCGATGACCTCTGGTGTGAAAACTATTAATCGTAGGGCGTTAATTTTTTTTTTAACTTTTAGATAATTCAATTCTCTTTATCGAAAAAGCCATGGGATTTCAGATCCGACCCATAGTTTAAGAGATATTAAGGAGAAACCAAAAGTCTACATTTCGAAAAGTCCAAAAAAACGCCATTTTGAATTTTTTTGGGTCACTTCCGGTTCGAAATTCAACGGTTTCCCATTTTTTCCTACGATAAATTTCGCCAAAGAAAATTCACAAAAATTTTCAAGTCCCTAGCTCTTCCAGATTAGTCCAAACATTTGTATACGTGAGTCAGTGACGCAAAGGGCTGTATATAATATAGATAGATTGAGAAACCGGGTCTTCCTAGTTGGGCATTCGCATTTGAGTGAAATAAGCAAAACGAATTTCGACTTTGGCACCATGTAACAGGAGTACTATAAAAGAGATAAAAAAAGAAAAATGAAAATAAAGGTCTCATCCAGACCTAAATCTTTTGAATGAAACAATATTCAATCGGAATCTTAGTTTCGGAACTAAAAATTATTGAAGGCAAAAAATAGAGATTTTCTACGAAATTTTGTGTTCGAAGACCTCTGGTGTGAAAACTATTAGTCGTAGGGCGTTAATTTTTTTTTATCTTTTAGATAATTCAATTCTCTTTATCGAAAAAGCCATGGGATTTCAGATCCGACCCATAGTTTAAGAGATATTAAGGAGAAACCAAAAGTCTACATTTCGAAAAGTCCAAAAAAACGCCATTTTGAATTTTTTTGGGTCACTTCCGGTTCGAAATTCAACGGTTTCCCATTTTTTCCTACGATAAATTTCGCCAAAGAAAATTCACAAAAATTTTCAAGTCCCTAGCTCTTCCAGATTAGTCCAAACATTTGTATACGTGAGTCAGTGACGCAAAGGGCTGTATATAATATAGATAGATTGAGAAACCGGGTCTTCCTAGTTGGGCATTCGCATTTGAGTGAAATAAGCAAAACGAATTTCGACTTTGGCACCATGTAACAGGAGTACTATAAAAGAGATAAAAAAAGAAAAATGAAAATAAAGGTCTCATCCAGACCTAAATCTTTTGAATGAAACAATATTCAATCGGAATCTTAGTTTCGGAACTAAAAATTATTGAAGGCAAAAAATAGAGATTTTCTACGAAATTTTGTGTTCGAAGACCTCTGGTGTGAAAACTATTAGTCGTAGGGCGTTAATTTTTTTTTATCTTTTAGATAATTCAATTCTCTTTATCTAAAAAGCCATGGGATTTCAGATCCGACCCATAGTTTAAGAGATATTAAGGAGAAACCAAAAGTCTACATTTCGAAAAGTCCAAAAAAACGCCATTTTGAATTTTTTTGGGTCACTTCCGGTTCGAAATTCAACGGTTTCCCATTTTTTCCTACGATAAATTTCGCCAAAGAAAATTCACAAAAATTTTCAAGTCCCTAGCTCTTCCAGATTAGTCCAAACATTTGTATACGTGAGTCAGTGACGCAAAGGGCTGTATATAATATAGATAGATTGAGAAACCGGGTCTTCCTAGTTGGGCATTCGCATTTGAGTGAAATAAGCAAAACGAATTTCGACTTTGGCACCATGTAACAGGAGTACTATAAAAGAGATAAAAAAAGAAAAATGAAAATAAAGGTCTCATCCAGACCTAAATCTTTTGAATGAAACAATATTCAATCGGAATCTTAGTTTCGGAACTAAAAATTATTGAAGGCAAAAAATAGAGATTTTCTACGAAATTTTGTGTTCGAAGACCTCTGGTGTGAAAACTATTAGTCGTAGGGCGTTAATTTTTTTTTATCTTTTAGATAATTCAATTCTCTTTATCGAAAAAGCCATGGGATTTCAGATCCGACCCATAGTTTAAGAGATATTAAGGAGAAACCAAAAGTCTACATTTCGAAAAGTCCAAAAAAACGCCATTTTGAATTTTTTTGGGTCACTTCCGGTTCGAAATTCAACGGTTTCCCATTTTTTCCTACGATAAATTTCGCCAAAGAAAATTCACAAAAATTTTCAAGTCCCTAGCTCTTCCAGATTAGTCCAAACATTTGTATACGTGAGTCAGTGACGCAAAGGGCTGTATATAATATAGATAGATTGAGAAACCGGGTCTTCCTAGTTGGCCATTCGCATTTATTGAGTAAAATAAGCAAAACGAATTTCGACTTTGGCACCATGTAACAGGAGTACTATAAAAGAGATAAAAAAAGAAACATGAAAATAAAGGTCTCATCCAGACCTAAATCTTTTGAACGAAACAATATTCAATCGGAATCTTAGTTTCGGAACTAAAAATTATTGAAGGCAAAAAATAGAGATTTTCTACGAAATTTTGTGTTCGAAGACCTCTGGTGTGAAAACTATTAGTCGTAGGGCGTTAATTTTTTTTTTATCTTTTAGATAATTCAATTCTCTTTATCTAAAAAGCCATGGAATTTCAGATCCGACCCATAGTTTAAGAGATATTAAGGAGAAACCAAAAGTCTACATTTCGAAAAGTCCAAAAAAACGCCATTTTGAATTTTTTTGGGTCACTTCCGGTTCGAAATTCAACGGTTTCCCATTTTTTCCTACGATAAATTTCGCCAAAGAAAATTCACAAAAATTTTCAAGTCCCTAGCTCTTCCAGATTAGTCCAAACATTTGTATACGTCAGTGAGTGAGTGACGCAAAGGGCTGTATATAATATAGATAGATTGAGAAACCGGGTCTTCCTAGTTGGCCATTCGCATTTATTGAGTAAAATAAGCAAAACGAATTTCGACTTTGGCACCATGTAACAGGAGTACTATAAAAGAGATAAAAAAAGAAACATGAAAATAAAGGTCTCATCCAGACCTAAATCTTTTGAACGAAACAATATTCAATCGGAATCTTAGTTTCGGAACTAAAAATTAATGAAGGCAAAAAATAGAGATTTTCTACGAAATATTGTGTTCGATGACCTCTGGTGTGAAAACTATTAATCGTAGGGCGTTAATTTTTTTTTTAACTTTTAGATAATTCAATTCTCTTTATCGAAAAAGCCATGGGATTTCAGATCCGACCCATAGTTTAAGAGATATTAAGGAGAAACCAAAAGTCTACATTTCGAAAAGTCCAAAAAAACGCCATTTTGAATTTTTTTGGGTCACTTCCGGTTCGAAATTCAACGGTTTCCCATTTTTTCCTACGATAAATTTCGCCAAAGAAAATTCACAAAAATTTTCAAGTCCCTAGCTCTTCCAGATTAGTCCAAACATTTGTATACGTGAGTCAGTGACGCAAAGGGCTGTATATAATATAGATAGATTGAGAAACCGGGTCTTCCTAGTTGGCCATTCGCATTTATTGAGTAAAATAAGCAAAACGAATTTCGACTTTGGCACCATGTAACAGGAGTACTATAAAAGAGATAAAAAAAGAAACATGAAAATAAAGGTCTCATCCAGACCTAAATCTTTTGAACGAAACAATATTCAATCGGAATCTTAGTTTCGGAACTAAAAATTATTGAAGGCAAAAAATAGAGATTTTCTACGAAATTTTGTGTTCGAAGACCTCTGGTGTGAAAACTATTAGTCGTAGGGCGTTAATTTTTTTTTTATCTTTTAGATAATTCAATTCTCTTTATCGAAAAAGCCATGGGATTTCAGATCCGACCCATAGTTTAAGAGATATTAAGGAGAAACCAAAAGTCTACATTTCGAAAAGTCCAAAAAAACGCCATTTTGAATTTTTTTGGGTCACTTCCGGTTCGAAATTCAACGGTTTCCCATTTTTTCCTACGATAAATTTCGCCAAAGAAAATTCACAAAAATTTTCAAGTCCCTAGCTCTTCCAGATTAGTCCAAACATTTGTATACGTGAGTCAGTGACGCAAAGGGCTGTATATAATATAGATAGATTGAGAAACCGGGTCTTCCTAGTTGGCCATTCGCATTTATTGAGTAAAATAAGCAAAACGAATTTCGACTTTGGCACCATGTAACAGGAGTACTATAAAAGAGATAAAAAAAGAAACATGAAAATAAAGGTCTCATCCAGACCTAAATCTTTTGAACGAAACAATATTCAATCGGAATCTTAGTTTCGGAACTAAAAATTAATGAAGGCAAAAAATAGAGATTTTCTACGAAATATTGTGTTCGATGACCTCTGGTGTGAAAACTATTAATCGTAGGGCGTTAATTTTTTTTTTAACTTTTAGATAATTCAATTCTCTTTATCGAAAAAGCCATGGGATTTCAGATCCGACCCATAGTTTAAGAGATATTAAGGAGAAACCAAAAGTCTACATTTCGAAAAGTCCAAAAAAACGCCATTTTGAATTTTTTTGGGTCACTTCCGGTTCGAAATTCAACGGTTTCCCATTTTTTCCTACGATAAATTTCGCCAAAGAAAATTCACAAAAATTTTCAAGTCCCTAGCTCTTCCAGATTAGTCCAAACATTTGTATACGTGAGTCAGTGACGCAAAGGGCTGTATATAATATAGATAGATTGAGAAACCGGGTCTTCCTAGTTGGGCATTCGCATTTGAGTGAAATAAGCAAAACGAATTTCGACTTTGGCACCATGTAACAGGAGTACTATAAAAGAGATAAAAAAAGAAAAATGAAAATAAAGGTCTCATCCAGACCTAAATCTTTTGAATGAAACAATATTCAATCGGAATCTTAGTTTCGGAACTAAAAATTATTGAAGGCAAAAAATAGAGATTTTCTACGAAATTTTGTGTTCGAAGACCTCTGGTGTGAAAACTATTAGTCGTAGGGCGTTAATTTTTTTTTATCTTTTAGATAATTCAATTCTCTTTATCGAAAAAGCCATGGGATTTCAGATCCGACCCATAGTTTAAGAGATATTAAGGAGAAACCAAAAGTCTACATTTCGAAAAGTCCAAAAAAACGCCATTTTGAATTTTTTTGGGTCACTTCCGGTTCGAAATTCAACGGTTTCCCATTTTTTCCTACGATAAATTTCGCCAAAGAAAATTCACAAAAATTTTCAAGTCCCTAGCTCTTCCAGATTAGTCCAAACATTTGTATACGTGAGTCAGTGACGCAAAGGGCTGTATATAATATAGATAGATTGAGAAACCGGGTCTTCCTAGTTGGGCATTCGCATTTGAGTGAAATAAGCAAAACGAATTTCGACTTTGGCACCATGTAACAGGAGTACTATAAAAGAGATAAAAAAAGAAAAATGAAAATAAAGGTCTCATCCAGACCTAAATCTTTTGAATGAAACAATATTCAATCGGAATCTTAGTTTCGGAACTAAAAATTATTGAAGGCAAAAAATAGAGATTTTCTACGAAATTTTGTGTTCGAAGACCTCTGGTGTGAAAACTATTAGTCGTAGGGCGTTAATTTTTTTTTATCTTTTAGATAATTCAATTCTCTTTATCTAAAAAGCCATGGGATTTCAGATCCGACCCATAGTTTAAGAGATATTAAGGAGAAACCAAAAGTCTACATTTCGAAAAGTCCAAAAAAACGCCATTTTGAATTTTTTTGGGTCACTTCCGGTTCGAAATTCAACGGTTTCCCATTTTTTCCTACGATAAATTTCGCCAAAGAAAATTCACAAAAATTTTCAAGTCCCTAGCTCTTCCAGATTAGTCCAAACATTTGTATACGTGAGTCAGTGACGCAAAGGGCTGTATATAATATAGATAGATTGAGAAACCGGGTCTTCCTAGTTGGGCATTCGCATTTGAGTGAAATAAGCAAAACGAATTTCGACTTTGGCACCATGTAACAGGAGTACTATAAAAGAGATAAAAAAAGAAAAATGAAAATAAAGGTCTCATCCAGACCTAAATCTTTTGAATGAAACAATATTCAATCGGAATCTTAGTTTCGGAACTAAAAATTATTGAAGGCAAAAAATAGAGATTTTCTACGAAATTTTGTGTTCGAAGACCTCTGGTGTGAAAACTATTAGTCGTAGGGCGTTAATTTTTTTTTATCTTTTAGATAATTCAATTCTCTTTATCGAAAAAGCCATGGGATTTCAGATCCGACCCATAGTTTAAGAGATATTAAGGAGAAACCAAAAGTCTACATTTCGAAAAGTCCAAAAAAACGCCATTTTGAATTTTTTTGGGTCACTTCCGGTTCGAAATTCAACGGTTTCCCATTTTTTCCTACGATAAATTTCGCCAAAGAAAATTCACAAAAATTTTCAAGTCCCTAGCTCTTCCAGATTAGTCCAAACATTTGTATACGTGAGTCAGTGACGCAAAGGGCTGTATATAATATAGATAGATTGAGAAACCGGGTCTTCCTAGTTGGCCATTCGCATTTATTGAGTAAAATAAGCAAAACGAATTTCGACTTTGGCACCATGTAACAGGAGTACTATAAAAGAGATAAAAAAAGAAACATGAAAATAAAGGTCTCATCCAGACCTAAATCTTTTGAACGAAACAATATTCAATCGGAATCTTAGTTTCGGAACTAAAAATTATTGAAGGCAAAAAATAGAGATTTTCTACGAAATTTTGTGTTCGAAGACCTCTGGTGTGAAAACTATTAGTCGTAGGGCGTTAATTTTTTTTTTATCTTTTAGATAATTCAATTCTCTTTATCTAAAAAGCCATGGAATTTCAGATCCGACCCATAGTTTAAGAGATATTAAGGAGAAACCAAAAGTCTACATTTCGAAAAGTCCAAAAAAACGCCATTTTGAATTTTTTTGGGTCACTTCCGGTTCGAAATTCAACGGTTTCCCATTTTTTCCTACGATAAATTTCGCCAAAGAAAATTCACAAAAATTTTCAAGTCCCTAGCTCTTCCAGATTAGTCCAAACATTTGTATACGTCAGTGAGTGAGTGACGCAAAGGGCTGTATATAATATAGATAGATTGAGAAACCGGGTCTTCCTAGTTGGCCATTCGCATTTATTGAGTAAAATAAGCAAAACGAATTTCGACTTTGGCACCATGTAACAGGAGTACTATAAAAGAGATAAAAAAAGAAACATGAAAATAAAGGTCTCATCCAGACCTAAATCTTTTGAACGAAACAATATTCAATCGGAATCTTAGTTTCGGAACTAAAAATTAATGAAGGCAAAAAATAGAGATTTTCTACGAAATATTGTGTTCGATGACCTCTGGTGTGAAAACTATTAATCGTAGGGCGTTAATTTTTTTTTTAACTTTTAGATAATTCAATTCTCTTTATCGAAAAAGCCATGGGATTTCAGATCCGACCCATAGTTTAAGAGATATTAAGGAGAAACCAAAAGTCTACATTTCGAAAAGTCCAAAAAAACGCCATTTTGAATTTTTTTGGGTCACTTCCGGTTCGAAATTCAACGGTTTCCCATTTTTTCCTACGATAAATTTCGCCAAAGAAAATTCACAAAAATTTTCAAGTCCCTAGCTCTTCCAGATTAGTCCAAACATTTGTATACGTGAGTCAGTGACGCAAAGGGCTGTATATAATATAGATAGATTGAGAAACCGGGTCTTCCTAGTTGGCCATTCGCATTTATTGAGTAAAATAAGCAAAACGAATTTCGACTTTGGCACCATGTAACAGGAGTACTATAAAAGAGATAAAAAAAGAAACATGAAAATAAAGGTCTCATCCAGACCTAAATCTTTTGAACGAAACAATATTCAATCGGAATCTTAGTTTCGGAACTAAAAATTATTGAAGGCAAAAAATAGAGATTTTCTACGAAATTTTGTGTTCGAAGACCTCTGGTGTGAAAACTATTAGTCGTAGGGCGTTAATTTTTTTTTTATCTTTTAGATAATTCAATTCTCTTTATCGAAAAAGCCATGGGATTTCAGATCCGACCCATAGTTTAAGAGATATTAAGGAGAAACCAAAAGTCTACATTTCGAAAAGTCCAAAAAAACGCCATTTTGAATTTTTTTGGGTCACTTCCGGTTCGAAATTCAACGGTTTCCCATTTTTTCCTACGATAAATTTCGCCAAAGAAAATTCACAAAAATTTTCAAGTCCCTAGCTCTTCCAGATTAGTCCAAACATTTGTATACGTGAGTCAGTGACGCAAAGGGCTGTATATAATATAGATAGATTGAGAAACCGGGTCTTCCTAGTTGGCCATTCGCATTTATTGAGTAAAATAAGCAAAACGAATTTCGACTTTGGCACCATGTAACAGGAGTACTATAAAAGAGATAAAAAAAGAAACATGAAAATAAAGGTCTCATCCAGACCTAAATCTTTTGAACGAAACAATATTCAATCGGAATCTTAGTTTCGGAACTAAAAATTAATGAAGGCAAAAAATAGAGATTTTCTACGAAATATTGTGTTCGATGACCTCTGGTGTGAAAACTATTAATCGTAGGGCGTTAATTTTTTTTTTAACTTTTAGATAATTCAATTCTCTTTATCGAAAAAGCCATGGGATTTCAGATCCGACCCATAGTTTAAGAGATATTAAGGAGAAACCAAAAGTCTACATTTCGAAAAGTCCAAAAAAACGCCATTTTGAATTTTTTTGGGTCACTTCCGGTTCGAAATTCAACGGTTTCCCATTTTTTCCTACGATAAATTTCGCCAAAGAAAATTCACAAAAATTTTCAAGTCCCTAGCTCTTCCAGATTAGTCCAAACATTTGTATACGTGAGTCAGTGACGCAAAGGGCTGTATATAATATAGATAGATTGAGAAACCGGGTCTTCCTAGTTGGGCATTCGCATTTGAGTGAAATAAGCAAAACGAATTTCGACTTTGGCACCATGTAACAGGAGTACTATAAAAGAGATAAAAAAAGAAAAATGAAAATAAAGGTCTCATCCAGACCTAAATCTTTTGAATGAAACAATATTCAATCGGAATCTTAGTTTCGGAACTAAAAATTATTGAAGGCAAAAAATAGAGATTTTCTACGAAATTTTGTGTTCGAAGACCTCTGGTGTGAAAACTATTAGTCGTAGGGCGTTAATTTTTTTTTATCTTTTAGATAATTCAATTCTCTTTATCGAAAAAGCCATGGGATTTCAGATCCGACCCATAGTTTAAGAGATATTAAGGAGAAACCAAAAGTCTACATTTCGAAAAGTCCAAAAAAACGCCATTTTGAATTTTTTTGGGTCACTTCCGGTTCGAAATTCAACGGTTTCCCATTTTTTCCTACGATAAATTTCGCCAAAGAAAATTCACAAAAATTTTCAAGTCCCTAGCTCTTCCAGATTAGTCCAAACATTTGTATACGTGAGTCAGTGACGCAAAGGGCTGTATATAATATAGACTCGCTGCGCTCGCTAGGGGGCTCCGCCCCCTAGAACCCCTTAATGGGGGGGCTTCGCCCCCATTGGTCTGTGGGCTAAAAAAAAAATTTTTTTGGCACCATGTTTCTAAGCCACTATAATAGATATAGGGTATGGCAGAAAGTTATAGGTATTACTGAGACCTACAAGAAATTGTAAACAGATTTAAGCTCCGACTTTTAGTTCAAAAGTTACAGAGGAAAAACAAAAAAATTTAATTTTGCGCCATGTTTCAGTGCACTATAAGTGGTAGAGAAGTTACCATGGCAGCTAGTTGGAAGCCTATACGACGGCTCGCTTCGCTCGCCTCTTTTTTTCTAAAGAAAAAAAGAACATTGGCTCGCAAAGCTCGCCAACGTTCTGGGGGCTTCGCCCCCTACACGGACATACAAGAAATAAAAAAACGAATTTCTACTTTGGCACCATGTAACAGGAGCACTATAAAAGAGATAAAAAAAACATGAATATAAAGGTCTCATCCAGACCTCAATCTTTTGAACGAAACAATATTCAATCGGAATCTTAGTTTCCGAACTAAAAATTGATGAACGCAAAAAATAGAGATTTTCTACGAAATTTTGTGTTCGAAGACCTCTGGTGTGAAAACTATAAATCGTAGGGCGTTAAATTTTTTTTTATCTTTTAGATAATTCAATTCATTTTATCGAATTAGCCGTGGGATTTCAGATCCGACCCATAGTTTAAGAGATATTAAGGATATCCCAAAAGTCTGCATTTCGCAAAGTCCAAAAAAACGCCATTTTGAATTTTTTGGGTCACTTCCGGTTCGAAATTCAACGGTTTCCCATTTTTTCCTACGATAAATTTCGCCAAAGAAAATTCACAAAAATTTTCAAGTCCCTAGCTCTTCCAGATTAGTCCAAACATTTGTATACGTCAGTGAGTGAGTGACGCAAAGGGCTGTATATAATATAGATAGATTGAGAAACCGGGTCTTCCTAGTTGGCCATTCGCATTTATTGAGTAAAATAAGCAAAACGAATTTCGACTTTGGCACCATGTAACAGGAGTACTATAAAAGAGATAAAAAAAGAAACATGAAAATAAAGGTCTCATCCAGACCTAAATCTTTTGAACGAAACAATATTCAATCGGAATCTTAGTTTCGGAACTAAAAATTATTGAAGGCAAAAAATAGAGATTTTCTACGAAATTTTGTGTTCGAAGACCTCTGGTGTGAAAACTATTAGTCGTAGGGCGTTAATTTTTTTTTTATCTTTTAGATAATTCAATTCTCTTTATCTAAAAAGCCATGGAATTTCAGATCCGACCCATAGTTTAAGAGATATTAAGGAGAAACCAAAAGTCTACATTTCGAAAAGTCCAAAAAAACGCCATTTTGAATTTTTTTGGGTCACTTCCGGTTCGAAATTCAACGGTTTCCCATTTTTTCCTACGATAAATTTCGCCAAAGAAAATTCACAAAAATTTTCAAGTCCCTAGCTCTTCCAGATTAGTCCAAACATTTGTATACGTCAGTGAGTGAGTGACGCAAAGGGCTGTATATAATATAGATAGATTGAGAAACCGGGTCTTCCTAGTTGGCCATTCGCATTTATTGAGTAAAATAAGCAAAACGAATTTCGACTTTGGCACCATGTAACAGGAGTACTATAAAAGAGATAAAAAAAGAAACATGAAAATAAAGGTCTCATCCAGACCTAAATCTTTTGAACGAAACAATATTCAATCGGAATCTTAGTTTCGGAACTAAAAATTAATGAAGGCAAAAAATAGAGATTTTCTACGAAATATTGTGTTCGATGACCTCTGGTGTGAAAACTATTAATCGTAGGGCGTTAATTTTTTTTTTAACTTTTAGATAATTCAATTCTCTTTATCGAAAAAGCCATGGGATTTCAGATCCGACCCATAGTTTAAGAGATATTAAGGAGAAACCAAAAGTCTACATTTCGAAAAGTCCAAAAAAACGCCATTTTGAATTTTTTTGGGTCACTTCCGGTTTGAAATTCAACGGTTTCCCATTTTTTCCTACGATAAATTTCGCCAAAGAAAATTCACAAAAATTTTCAAGTCCCTAGCTCTTCCAGATTAGTCCAAACATTTGTATACGTGAGTCAGTGACGCAAAGGGCTGTATATAATATAGATAGATTGAGAAACCGGGTCTTCCTAGTTGGGCATTCGCATTTGAGTGAAATAAGCAAAACGAATTTCGACTTTGGCACCATGTAACAGGAGTACTATAAAAGAGATAAAAAAAGAAAAATGAAAATAAAGGTCTCATCCAGACCTAAATCTTTTGAATGAAACAATATTCAATCGGAATCTTAGTTTCGGAACTAAAAATTATTGAAGGCAAAAAATAGAGATTTTCTACGAAATTTTGTGTTCGAAGACCTCTGGTGTGAAAACTATTAGTCGTAGGGCGTTAATTTTTTTTTATCTTTTAGATAATTCAATTCTCTTTATCGAAAAAGCCATGGGATTTCAGATCCGACCCATAGTTTAAGAGATATTAAGGAGAAACCAAAAGTCTACATTTCGAAAAGTCCAAAAAAACGCCATTTTGAATTTTTTTGGGTCACTTCCGGTTCGAAATTCAACGGTTTCCCATTTTTTCCTACGATAAATTTCGCCAAAGAAAATTCACAAAAATTTTCAAGTCCCTAGCTCTTCCAGATTAGTCCAAACATTTGTATACGTGAGTCAGTGACGCAAAGGGCTGTATATAATATAGACTCGCTGCGCTCGCTAGGGGGCTCCGCCCCCTAGAACCCCTTAATGGGGGGGCTTCGCCCCCATTGGTCTGTGGGCTAAAAAAAAAATTTTTTTGGCACCATGTTTCTAAGCCACTATAATAGATATAGGGTATGGCAGAAAGTTATAGGTATTACTGAGACCTACAAGAAATTGTAAACAGATTTAAGCTCCGACTTTTAGTTCAAAAGTTACAGAGGAAAAACAAAAAAATTTAATTTTGCGCCATGTTTCAGTGCACTATAAGTGGTAGAGAAGTTACCATGGCAGCTAGTTGGAAGCCTATACGACGGCTCGCTTCGCTCGCCTCTTTTTTTCTAAAGAAAAAAAGAACATTGGCTCGCAAAGCTCGCCAACGTTCTGGGGGCTTCGCCCCCTACACGGACATACAAGAAATAAAAAAACGAATTTCTACTTTGGCACCATGTAACAGGAGCACTATAAAAGAGATAAAAAAAACATGAATATAAAGGTCTCATCCAGACCTCAATCTTTTGAACGAAACAATATTCAATCGGAATCTTAGTTTCCGAACTAAAAATTGATGAACGCAAAAAATAGAGATTTTCTACGAAATTTTGTGTTCGAAGACCTCTGGTGTGAAAACTATAAATCGTAGGGCGTTAAATTTTTTTTTATCTTTTAGATAATTCAATTCATTTTATCGAATTAGCCGTGGGATTTCAGATCCGACCCATAGTTTAAGAGATATTAAGGATATCCCAAAAGTCTGCATTTCGCAAAGTCCAAAAAAACGCCATTTTGAATTTTTTGGGTCACTTCCGGTTCGAAATTCAACGGTTTCCCATTTTTTCCTACGATAAATTTCGCCAAAGAAAATTCACAAAAATTTTCAAGTCCCTAGCTCTTCCAGATTAGTCCAAACATTTGTATACGTCAGTGAGTGAGTGACGCAAAGGGCTGTATATAATATAGACTCGCTGCGCTCGCTAGGGGGCTCCGCCCCCTAGAACCCCTTAATGGGGGGGCTTCGCCCCCATTGGTCTGTGGGCTAAAAAAAAAATTTTTTTGGCACCATGTTTCTAAGCCACTATAATAGATATAGGGTATGGCAGAAAGTTATAGGTATTACTGAGACCTACAAGAAATTGTAAACAGATTTAAGCTCCGACTTTTAGTTCAAAAGTTACAGAGGAAAAACAAAAAAATTTAATTTTGCGCCATGTTTCAGTGCACTATAAGTGGTAGAGAAGTTACCATGGCAGCTAGTTGGAAGCCTATACGACGGCTCGCTTCGCTCGCCTCTTTTTTTCTAAAGAAAAAAAGAACATTGGCTCGCAAAGCTCGCCAACGTTCTGGGGGCTTCGCCCCCTACACGGACATACAAGAAATAAAAAAACGAATTTCTACTTTGGCACCATGTAACAGGAGCACTATAAAAGAGATAAAAAAAACATGAATATAAAGGTCTCATCCAGACCTCAATCTTTTGAACGAAACAATATTCAATCGGAATCTTAGTTTCCGAACTAAAAATTGATGAACGCAAAAAATAGAGATTTTCTACGAAATTTTGTGTTCGAAGACCTCTGGTGTGAAAACTATAAATCGTAGGGCGTTAAATTTTTTTTTATCTTTTAGATAATTCAATTCATTTTATCGAATTAGCCGTGGGATTTCAGATCCGACCCATAGTTTAAGAGATATTAAGGATATCCCAAAAGTCTGCATTTCGCAAAGTCCAAAAAAACGCCATTTTGAATTTTTTGGGTCACTTCCGGTTCGAAATTCAACGGTTTCCCATTTTTTCCTACGATAAATTTCGCCAAAGAAAATTCACAAAAATTTTCAAGTCCCTAGCTCTTCCAGATTAGTCCAAACATTTGTATACGTCAGTGAGTGAGTGACGCAAAGGGCTGTATATAATATAGATAGATTGAGAAACCGGGTCTTCCTAGTTGGCCATTCGCATTTATTGAGTAAAATAAGCAAAACGAATTTCGACTTTGGCACCATGTAACAGGAGTACTATAAAAGAGATAAAAAAAGAAACATGAAAATAAAGGTCTCATCCAGACCTAAATCTTTTGAACGAAACAATATTCAATCGGAATCTTAGTTTCGGAACTAAAAATTAATGAAGGCAAAAAATAGAGATTTTCTACGAAATATTGTGTTCGATGACCTCTGGTGTGAAAACTATTAATCGTAGGGCGTTAATTTTTTTTTTAACTTTTAGATAATTCAATTCTCTTTATCGAAAAAGCCATGGGATTTCAGATCCGACCCATAGTTTAAGAGATATTAAGGAGAAACCAAAAGTCTACATTTCGAAAAGTCCAAAAAAACGCCATTTTGAATTTTTTTGGGTCACTTCCGGTTCGAAATTCAACGGTTTCCCATTTTTTCCTACGATAAATTTCGCCAAAGAAAATTCACAAAAATTTTCAAGTCCCTAGCTCTTCCAGATTAGTCCAAACATTTGTATACGTGAGTCAGTGACGCAAAGGGCTGTATATAATATAGATAGATTGAGAAACCGGGTCTTCCTAGTTGGCCATTCGCATTTATTGAGTAAAATAAGCAAAACGAATTTCGACTTTGGCACCATGTAACAGGAGTACTATAAAAGAGATAAAAAAAGAAACATGAAAATAAAGGTCTCATCCAGACCTAAATCTTTTGAACGAAACAATATTCAATCGGAATCTTAGTTTCGGAACTAAAAATTATTGAAGGCAAAAAATAGAGATTTTCTACGAAATTTTGTGTTCGAAGACCTCTGGTGTGAAAACTATTAGTCGTAGGGCGTTAATTTTTTTTTTATCTTTTAGATAATTCAATTCTCTTTATCGAAAAAGCCATGGGATTTCAGATCCGACCCATAGTTTAAGAGATATTAAGGAGAAACCAAAAGTCTACATTTCGAAAAGTCCAAAAAAACGCCATTTTGAATTTTTTTGGGTCACTTCCGGTTCGAAATTCAACGGTTTCCCATTTTTTCCTACGATAAATTTCGCCAAAGAAAATTCACAAAAATTTTCAAGTCCCTAGCTCTTCCAGATTAGTCCAAACATTTGTATACGTGAGTCAGTGACGCAAAGGGCTGTATATAATATAGATAGATTGAGAAACCGGGTCTTCCTAGTTGGCCATTCGCATTTATTGAGTAAAATAAGCAAAACGAATTTCGACTTTGGCACCATGTAACAGGAGTACTATAAAAGAGATAAAAAAAGAAACATGAAAATAAAGGTCTCATCCAGACCTAAATCTTTTGAACGAAACAATATTCAATCGGAATCTTAGTTTCGGAACTAAAAATTAATGAAGGCAAAAAATAGAGATTTTCTACGAAATATTGTGTTCGATGACCTCTGGTGTGAAAACTATTAATCGTAGGGCGTTAATTTTTTTTTTAACTTTTAGATAATTCAATTCTCTTTATCGAAAAAGCCATGGGATTTCAGATCCGACCCATAGTTTAAGAGATATTAAGGAGAAACCAAAAGTCTACATTTCGAAAAGTCCAAAAAAACGCCATTTTGAATTTTTTTGGGTCACTTCCGGTTCGAAATTCAACGGTTTCCCATTTTTTCCTACGATAAATTTCGCCAAAGAAAATTCACAAAAATTTTCAAGTCCCTAGCTCTTCCAGATTAGTCCAAACATTTGTATACGTGAGTCAGTGACGCAAAGGGCTGTATATAATATAGATAGATTGAGAAACCGGGTCTTCCTAGTTGGGCATTCGCATTTGAGTGAAATAAGCAAAACGAATTTCGACTTTGGCACCATGTAACAGGAGTACTATAAAAGAGATAAAAAAAGAAAAATGAAAATAAAGGTCTCATCCAGACCTAAATCTTTTGAATGAAACAATATTCAATCGGAATCTTAGTTTCGGAACTAAAAATTATTGAAGGCAAAAAATAGAGATTTTCTACGAAATTTTGTGTTCGAAGACCTCTGGTGTGAAAACTATTAGTCGTAGGGCGTTAATTTTTTTTTATCTTTTAGATAATTCAATTCTCTTTATCGAAAAAGCCATGGGATTTCAGATCCGACCCATAGTTTAAGAGATATTAAGGAGAAACCAAAAGTCTACATTTCGAAAAGTCCAAAAAAACGCCATTTTGAATTTTTTTGGGTCACTTCCGGTTCGAAATTCAACGGTTTCCCATTTTTTCCTACGATAAATTTCGCCAAAGAAAATTCACAAAAATTTTCAAGTCCCTAGCTCTTCCAGATTAGTCCAAACATTTGTATACGTGAGTCAGTGACGCAAAGGGCTGTATATAATATAGATAGATTGAGAAACCGGGTCTTCCTAGTTGGGCATTCGCATTTGAGTGAAATAAGCAAAACGAATTTCGACTTTGGCACCATGTAACAGGAGTACTATAAAAGAGATAAAAAAAGAAAAATGAAAATAAAGGTCTCATCCAGACCTAAATCTTTTGAATGAAACAATATTCAATCGGAATCTTAGTTTCGGAACTAAAAATTATTGAAGGCAAAAAATAGAGATTTTCTACGAAATTTTGTGTTCGAAGACCTCTGGTGTGAAAACTATTAGTCGTAGGGCGTTAATTTTTTTTTATCTTTTAGATAATTCAATTCTCTTTATCGAAAAAGCCATGGGATTTCAGATCCGACCCATAGTTTAAGAGATATTAAGGAGAAACCAAAAGTCTACATTTCGAAAAGTCCAAAAAAACGCCATTTTGAATTTTTTTGGGTCACTTCCGGTTCGAAATTCAACGGTTTCCCATTTTTTCCTACGATAAATTTCGCCAAAGAAAATTCACAAAAATTTTCAAGTCCCTAGCTCTTCCAGATTAGTCCAAACATTTGTATACGTGAGTCAGTGACGCAAAGGGCTGTATATAATATAGATAGATTGAGAAACCGGGTCTTCCTAGTTGGCCATTCGCATTTATTGAGTAAAATAAGCAAAACGAATTTCGACTTTGGCACCATGTAACAGGAGTACTATAAAAGAGATAAAAAAAGAAACATGAAAATAAAGGTCTCATCCAGACCTAAATCTTTTGAACGAAACAATATTCAATCGGAATCTTAGTTTCGGAACTAAAAATTATTGAAGGCAAAAAATAGAGATTTTCTACGAAATTTTGTGTTCGAAGACCTCTGGTGTGAAAACTATTAGTCGTAGGGCGTTAATTTTTTTTTTATCTTTTAGATAATTCAATTCTCTTTATCTAAAAAGCCATGGAATTTCAGATCCGACCCATAGTTTAAGAGATATTAAGGAGAAACCAAAAGTCTACATTTCGAAAAGTCCAAAAAAACGCCATTTTGAATTTTTTTGGGTCACTTCCGGTTCGAAATTCAACGGTTTCCCATTTTTTCCTACGATAAATTTCGCCAAAGAAAATTCACAAAAATTTTCAAGTCCCTAGCTCTTCCAGATTAGTCCAAACATTTGTATACGTCAGTGAGTGAGTGACGCAAAGGGCTGTATATAATATAGATAGATTGAGAAACCGGGTCTTCCTAGTTGGCCATTCGCATTTATTGAGTAAAATAAGCAAAACGAATTTCGACTTTGGCACCATGTAACAGGAGTACTATAAAAGAGATAAAAAAAGAAACATGAAAATAAAGGTCTCATCCAGACCTAAATCTTTTGAACGAAACAATATTCAATCGGAATCTTAGTTTCGGAACTAAAAATTAATGAAGGCAAAAAATAGAGATTTTCTACGAAATATTGTGTTCGATGACCTCTGGTGTGAAAACTATTAATCGTAGGGCGTTAATTTTTTTTTTAACTTTTAGATAATTCAATTCTCTTTATCGAAAAAGCCATGGGATTTCAGATCCGACCCATAGTTTAAGAGATATTAAGGAGAAACCAAAAGTCTACATTTCGAAAAGTCCAAAAAAACGCCATTTTGAATTTTTTTGGGTCACTTCCGGTTCGAAATTCAACGGTTTCCCATTTTTTCCTACGATAAATTTCGCCAAAGAAAATTCACAAAAATTTTCAAGTCCCTAGCTCTTCCAGATTAGTCCAAACATTTGTATACGTGAGTCAGTGACGCAAAGGGCTGTATATAATATAGATAGATTGAGAAACCGGGTCTTCCTAGTTGGCCATTCGCATTTATTGAGTAAAATAAGCAAAACGAATTTCGACTTTGGCACCATGTAACAGGAGTACTATAAAAGAGATAAAAAAAGAAACATGAAAATAAAGGTCTCATCCAGACCTAAATCTTTTGAACGAAACAATATTCAATCGGAATCTTAGTTTCGGAACTAAAAATTATTGAAGGCAAAAAATAGAGATTTTCTACGAAATTTTGTGTTCGAAGACCTCTGGTGTGAAAACTATTAGTCGTAGGGCGTTAATTTTTTTTTTATCTTTTAGATAATTCAATTCTCTTTATCTAAAAAGCCATGGAATTTCAGATCCGACCCATAGTTTAAGAGATATTAAGGAGAAACCAAAAGTCTACATTTCGAAAAGTCCAAAAAAACGCCATTTTGAATTTTTTTGGGTCACTTCCGGTTCGAAATTCAACGGTTTCCCATTTTTTCCTACGATAAATTTCGCCAAAGAAAATTCACAAAAATTTTCAAGTCCCTAGCTCTTCCAGATTAGTCCAAACATTTGTATACGTCAGTGAGTGAGTGACGCAAAGGGCTGTATATAATATAGATAGATTGAGAAACCGGGTCTTCCTAGTTGGCCATTCGCATTTATTGAGTAAAATAAGCAAAACGAATTTCGACTTTGGCACCATGTAACAGGAGTACTATAAAAGAGATAAAAAAAGAAACATGAAAATAAAGGTCTCATCCAGACCTAAATCTTTTGAACGAAACAATATTCAATCGGAATCTTAGTTTCGGAACTAAAAATTAATGAAGGCAAAAAATAGAGATTTTCTACGAAATATTGTGTTCGATGACCTCTGGTGTGAAAACTATTAATCGTAGGGCGTTAATTTTTTTTTTAACTTTTAGATAATTCAATTCTCTTTATCGAAAAAGCCATGGGATTTCAGATCCGACCCATAGTTTAAGAGATATTAAGGAGAAACCAAAAGTCTACATTTCGAAAAGTCCAAAAAAACGCCATTTTGAATTTTTTTGGGTCACTTCCGGTTCGAAATTCAACGGTTTCCCATTTTTTCCTACGATAAATTTCGCCAAAGAAAATTCACAAAAATTTTCAAGTCCCTAGCTCTTCCAGATTAGTCCAAACATTTGTATACGTGAGTCAGTGACGCAAAGGGCTGTATATAATATAGACTCGCTGCGCTCGCTAGGGGGCTCCGCCCCCTAGAACCCCTTAATGGGGGGGCTTCGCCCCCTGTGGTCTGTGGAAAAAAAAAATTATTTTGGCACCATGTTTCTAAGCCACTATAATAGATATAGGGTATGGCATAAGGTTACCTACCAGAAACTGTAAACAGATTTAAGCTCCGACTTTTAGTTCAGAAGTTACAGAGAAAAAACAAGATAATGTTAATTTTGCGCCATGTTTCAGTGAACTATAAGTGGAAAAGAAGATAAAATGGCTGCTTGTGGGAAGCCTATACGACGGCTCGCTTCGCTCGCCTCTTTTTTTCTAAAGAAAAAAAGAACATTGGCTCGCAAAGCTCGCCAACGTTCTGGGGGCTTCGCCCCCTACACGGACATACAAGAATTCTCACTTAAAGGAATCGAACTCCATTACTTCTACTGATAAAGTTGTCTATATACCAGTATACGAGAGGAAACTGTGTTTATGAGAAAAAATTTACTTGTGCACCATGTTACACGTGCACTATATGTCATAGAGGGTTAAAAGCTGCGTAAGGTTGTAGTCCTCCACGAGATCTATAAAACTCCATAAACAGATTTGAGATCCCACTCATTGTATAGGAGCTATTAAAAAAAAATAAACCAGGTCTTTGGACCTCTGGTGAGTAAACTACGAAGCGCAGGGCGACAGGGTAAATGTCATCTTTAAGATAATTAAATTCCTTAGTAGGAATTTTAATTCAGATGCGATCTTCGACCGACCGTTCAAAAGTTACAGCGCGGGAACCGAGTTGATTTTGGCACCATGTTGCCTGCGAACTATAATAGATAGAGAAATAGGGCAGGCACGAGGTTGTAGATCTCGTTGAGATCTTTAAAACGCCTTCAACAGATTGAATGTCCGAATCATAGTTTGTTAGCCATCGCCGATTCAAAATAGGCGCCATGTAACGTTAGCACTATAAGTTAACGGTCAGTTGCATCTTTTAGATAATTGAAAACCCTTATATGAATTTTTCATCAGATGCGATATACGACCGACCGTTTAAAAGTTACAGCATCGGAACCGAGTGGCATATGGCACCATGTTGCCGGCGAACTATAATACATAGAAGGTAACGGAGGACGTATTGTTGTAGGTCTCGGTGAGGTCTATAAAAAGCCATGGACAGATTGGATGTCCGACTCTTAGTTCACAAGCTATCGCCGATTGAAATTTTGCACCATGTAACGTGAGCACTAGACGGGATATAAAAAAATCAAAATCGGTAGGTCTCACGGAGACATAAAAGTTTTGTAGGAAGTATTTTTCTATCGGAACCTTAGTTTCGGAGTTAAAAAATAATTAACGAAAAAAATAGAAATTTTTAATGAAATTTTGTATTCGAGGCCCTCTGGTGGTAAAAATATTAAACGCAGACCCTTGAGATTTTTTGGGCGTTTAGATTATTCAATTCCCTATTACTAAAATTCAATCAGATTTCAGATCCGACACATAGTTCGAAAGATATTAAGGATATCCCAAAAGTCTACATTTCGAAAGGTCCAAAAAAACGCCATTTTGAATTTTTTTGGGTCACTTCCGGTTCGAAATTCGACGGTTACCCATTTTTTCCTACGATAAATTTCGCCAAAGAAAATTCACAAAAATTTTCAAGTCCCTAGCTCTTCCAGATTCGTCCAAACATTTGTATACGTGAGTCAGTGACGCAAAGGGCTGTATATAATATAGACTCGCTGCGCTCGCTAGGGGGCTCCGCCCCCTAGAACCCCTTAATGGGGGGGCTTCGCCCCCATTGGTCTGTGGGCTAAAAAAAAAATTTTTTTGGCACCATGTTTCTAAGCCACTATAATAGATATAGGGTATGGCAGAAAGTTATAGGTATTACTGAGACCTACAAGAAATTGTAAACAGATTTAAGCTCCGACTTTTAGTTCAAAAGTTACAGAGGAAAAACAAAAAAATTTAATTTTGCGCCATGTTTCAGTGCACTATAAGTGGTAGAGAAGTTACCATGGCAGCTAGTTGGAAGCCTATACGACGGCTCGCTTCGCTCGCCTCTTTTTTTCTAAAGAAAAAAAGAACATTGGCTCGCAAAGCTCGCCAACGTTCTGGGGGCTTCGCCCCCTACACGGACATACAAGAAATAAAAAAACGAATTTCTACTTTGGCACCATGTAACAGGAGCACTATAAAAGAGATAAAAAAAACATGAATATAAAGGTCTCATCCAGACCTCAATCTTTTGAACGAAACAATATTCAATCGGAATCTTAGTTTCCGAACTAAAAATTGATGAACGCAAAAAATAGAGATTTTCTACGAAATTTTGTGTTCGAAGACCTCTGGTGTGAAAACTATAAATCGTAGGGCGTTAAATTTTTTTTTATCTTTTAGATAATTCAATTCATTTTATCGAATTAGCCGTGGGATTTCAGATCCGACCCATAGTTTAAGAGATATTAAGGATATCCCAAAAGTCTGCATTTCGCAAAGTCCAAAAAAACGCCATTTTGAATTTTTTGGGTCACTTCCGGTTCGAAATTCAACGGTTTCCCATTTTTTCCTACGATAAATTTCGCCAAAGAAAATTCACAAAAATTTTCAAGTCCCTAGCTCTTCCAGATTAGTCCAAACATTTGTATACGTCAGTGAGTGAGTGACGCAAAGGGCTGTATATAATATAGATAGATTGAGAAACCGGGTCTTCCTAGTTGGCCATTCGCATTTATTGAGTAAAATAAGCAAAACGAATTTCGACTTTGGCACCATGTAACAGGAGTACTATAAAAGAGATAAAAAAAGAAACATGAAAATAAAGGTCTCATCCAGACCTAAATCTTTTGAACGAAACAATATTCAATCGGAATCTTAGTTTCGGAACTAAAAATTATTGAAGGCAAAAAATAGAGATTTTCTACGAAATTTTGTGTTCGAAGACCTCTGGTGTGAAAACTATTAGTCGTAGGGCGTTAATTTTTTTTTTATCTTTTAGATAATTCAATTCTCTTTATCTAAAAAGCCATGGAATTTCAGATCCGACCCATAGTTTAAGAGATATTAAGGAGAAACCAAAAGTCTACATTTCGAAAAGTCCAAAAAAACGCCATTTTGAATTTTTTTGGGTCACTTCCGGTTCGAAATTCAACGGTTTCCCATTTTTTCCTACGATAAATTTCGCCAAAGAAAATTCACAAAAATTTTCAAGTCCCTAGCTCTTCCAGATTAGTCCAAACATTTGTATACGTCAGTGAGTGAGTGACGCAAAGGGCTGTATATAATATAGATAGATTGAGAAACCGGGTCTTCCTAGTTGGCCATTCGCATTTATTGAGTAAAATAAGCAAAACGAATTTCGACTTTGGCACCATGTAACAGGAGTACTATAAAAGAGATAAAAAAAGAAACATGAAAATAAAGGTCTCATCCAGACCTAAATCTTTTGAACGAAACAATATTCAATCGGAATCTTAGTTTCGGAACTAAAAATTAATGAAGGCAAAAAATAGAGATTTTCTACGAAATATTGTGTTCGATGACCTCTGGTGTGAAAACTATTAATCGTAGGGCGTTAATTTTTTTTTTAACTTTTAGATAATTCAATTCTCTTTATCGAAAAAGCCATGGGATTTCAGATCCGACCCATAGTTTAAGAGATATTAAGGAGAAACCAAAAGTCTACATTTCGAAAAGTCCAAAAAAACGCCATTTTGAATTTTTTTGGGTCACTTCCGGTTCGAAATTCAACGGTTTCCCATTTTTTCCTACGATAAATTTCGCCAAAGAAAATTCACAAAAATTTTCAAGTCCCTAGCTCTTCCAGATTAGTCCAAACATTTGTATACGTGAGTCAGTGACGCAAAGGGCTGTATATAATATAGATAGATTGAGAAACCGGGTCTTCCTAGTTGGGCATTCGCATTTGAGTGAAATAAGCAAAACGAATTTCGACTTTGGCACCATGTAACAGGAGTACTATAAAAGAGATAAAAAAAGAAAAATGAAAATAAAGGTCTCATCCAGACCTAAATCTTTTGAATGAAACAATATTCAATCGGAATCTTAGTTTCGGAACTAAAAATTATTGAAGGCAAAAAATAGAGATTTTCTACGAAATTTTGTGTTCGAAGACCTCTGGTGTGAAAACTATTAGTCGTAGGGCGTTAATTTTTTTTTATCTTTTAGATAATTCAATTCTCTTTATCGAAAAAGCCATGGGATTTCAGATCCGACCCATAGTTTAAGAGATATTAAGGAGAAACCAAAAGTCTACATTTCGAAAAGTCCAAAAAAACGCCATTTTGAATTTTTTTGGGTCACTTCCGGTTCGAAATTCAACGGTTTCCCATTTTTTCCTACGATAAATTTCGCCAAAGAAAATTCACAAAAATTTTCAAGTCCCTAGCTCTTCCAGATTAGTCCAAACATTTGTATACGTGAGTCAGTGACGCAAAGGGCTGTATATAATATAGATAGATTGAGAAACCGGGTCTTCCTAGTTGGGCATTCGCATTTGAGTGAAATAAGCAAAACGAATTTCGACTTTGGCACCATGTAACAGGAGTACTATAAAAGAGATAAAAAAAGAAAAATGAAAATAAAGGTCTCATCCAGACCTAAATCTTTTGAATGAAACAATATTCAATCGGAATCTTAGTTTCGGAACTAAAAATTATTGAAGGCAAAAAATAGAGATTTTCTACGAAATTTTGTGTTCGAAGACCTCTGGTGTGAAAACTATTAGTCGTAGGGCGTTAATTTTTTTTTATCTTTTAGATAATTCAATTCTCTTTATCGAAAAAGCCATGGGATTTCAGATCCGACCCATAGTTTAAGAGATATTAAGGAGAAACCAAAAGTCTACATTTCGAAAAGTCCAAAAAAACGCCATTTTGAATTTTTTTGGGTCACTTCCGGTTCGAAATTCAACGGTTTCCCATTTTTTCCTACGATAAATTTCGCCAAAGAAAATTCACAAAAATTTTCAAGTCCCTAGCTCTTCCAGATTAGTCCAAACATTTGTATACGTGAGTCAGTGACGCAAAGGGCTGTATATAATATAGACTCGCTGCGCTCGCTAGGGGGCTCCGCCCCCTAGAACCCCTTAATGGGGGGGCTTCGCCCCCATTGGTCTGTGGGCTAAAAAAAAAATTTTTTTGGCACCATGTTTCTAAGCCACTATAATAGATATAGGGTATGGCAGAAAGTTATAGGTATTACTGAGACCTACAAGAAATTGTAAACAGATTTAAGCTCCGACTTTTAGTTCAAAAGTTACAGAGGAAAAACAAAAAAATTTAATTTTGCGCCATGTTTCAGTGCACTATAAGTGGTAGAGAAGTTACCATGGCAGCTAGTTGGAAGCCTATACGACGGCTCGCTTCGCTCGCCTCTTTTTTTCTAAAGAAAAAAAGAACATTGGCTCGCAAAGCTCGCCAACGTTCTGGGGGCTTCGCCCCCTACACGGACATACAAGAAATAAAAAAACGAATTTCTACTTTGGCACCATGTAACAGGAGCACTATAAAAGAGATAAAAAAAACATGAATATAAAGGTCTCATCCAGACCTCAATCTTTTGAACGAAACAATATTCAATCGGAATCTTAGTTTCCGAACTAAAAATTGATGAACGCAAAAAATAGAGATTTTCTACGAAATTTTGTGTTCGAAGACCTCTGGTGTGAAAACTATAAATCGTAGGGCGTTAAATTTTTTTTTATCTTTTAGATAATTCAATTCATTTTATCGAATTAGCCGTGGGATTTCAGATCCGACCCATAGTTTAAGAGATATTAAGGATATCCCAAAAGTCTGCATTTCGCAAAGTCCAAAAAAACGCCATTTTGAATTTTTTGGGTCACTTCCGGTTCGAAATTCAACGGTTTCCCATTTTTTCCTACGATAAATTTCGCCAAAGAAAATTCACAAAAATTTTCAAGTCCCTAGCTCTTCCAGATTAGTCCAAACATTTGTATACGTCAGTGAGTGAGTGACGCAAAGGGCTGTATATAATATAGACTCGCTGCGCTCGCTAGGGGGCTCCGCCCCCTAGAACCCCTTAATGGGGGGGCTTCGCCCCCTGTGGTCTGTGGAAAAAAAAAATTATTTTGGCACCATGTTTCTAAGCCACTATAATAGATATAGGGTATGGCATAAGGTTACCTACCAGAAACTGTAAACAGATTTAAGCTCCGACTTTTAGTTCAGAAGTTACAGAGAAAAAACAAGATAATGTTAATTTTGCGCCATGTTTCAGTGAACTATAAGTGGAAAAGAAGATAAAATGGCTGCTTGTGGGAAGCCTATACGACGGCTCGCTTCGCTCGCCTCTTTTTTTCTAAAGAAAAAAAGAACATTGGCTCGCAAAGCTCGCCAACGTTCTGGGGGCTTCGCCCCCTACACGGACATACAAGAATTCTCACTTAAAGGAATCGAACTCCATTACTTCTACTGATAAAGTTGTCTATATACCAGTATACGAGAGGAAACTGTGTTTATGAGAAAAAATTTACTTGTGCACCATGTTACACGTGCACTATATGTCATAGAGGGTTAAAAGCTGCGTAAGGTTGTAGTCCTCCACGAGATCTATAAAACTCCATAAACAGATTTGAGATCCCACTCATTGTATAGGAGCTATTAAAAAAAAATAAACCAGGTCTTTGGACCTCTGGTGAGTAAACTACGAAGCGCAGGGCGACAGGGTAAATGTCATCTTTAAGATAATTAAATTCCTTAGTAGGAATTTTAATTCAGATGCGATCTTCGACCGACCGTTCAAAAGTTACAGCGCGGGAACCGAGTTGATTTTGGCACCATGTTGCCTGCGAACTATAATAGATAGAGAAATAGGGCAGGCACGAGGTTGTAGATCTCGTTGAGATCTTTAAAACGCCTTCAACAGATTGAATGTCCGAATCATAGTTTGTTAGCCATCGCCGATTCAAAATAGGCGCCATGTAACGTTAGCACTATAAGTTAACGGTCAGTTGCATCTTTTAGATAATTGAAAACCCTTATATGAATTTTTCATCAGATGCGATATACGACCGACCGTTTAAAAGTTACAGCATCGGAACCGAGTGGCATATGGCACCATGTTGCCGGCGAACTATAATACATAGAAGGTAACGGAGGACGTATTGTTGTAGGTCTCGGTGAGGTCTATAAAAAGCCATGGACAGATTGGATGTCCGACTCTTAGTTCACAAGCTATCGCCGATTGAAATTTTGCACCATGTAACGTGAGCACTAGACGGGATATAAAAAAATCAAAATCGGTAGGTCTCACGGAGACATAAAAGTTTTGTAGGAAGTATTTTTCTATCGGAACCTTAGTTTCGGAGTTAAAAAATAATTAACGAAAAAAATAGAAATTTTTAATGAAATTTTGTATTCGAGGCCCTCTGGTGGTAAAAATATTAAACGCAGACCCTTGAGATTTTTTGGGCGTTTAGATTATTCAATTCCCTATTACTAAAATTCAATCAGATTTCAGATCCGACACATAGTTCGAAAGATATTAAGGATATCCCAAAAGTCTACATTTCGAAAGGTCCAAAAAAACGCCATTTTGAATTTTTTTGGGTCACTTCCGGTTCGAAATTCGACGGTTACCCATTTTTTCCTACGATAAATTTCGCCAAAGAAAATTCACAAAAATTTTCAAGTCCCTAGCTCTTCCAGATTCGTCCAAACATTTGTATACGTGAGTCAGTGACGCAAAGGGCTGTATATAATATAGACTCGCTGCGCTCGCTAGGGGGCTCCGCCCCCTAGAACCCCTGGATAGGGGGCTTCGCCCCCGAGGGGTGAGGCCATTAAAAGAATTTTAGTGAGGCACCATGTTGCTAAGACACTATAATTGATATAGGGTATGGCATAAGTTTATAGGTATCACTGAGATCTACAAGAAACTGTAAACAGATTTGAGCTCCGACTTTTAGTTTAGAAATTACAGAGGAAAAACAAAAATAAGTTAATTTTGCGCCATGTTGCAGTGCACTATAATTGGTAGAGAAGTTACCATGGCAGCTTGTTGGAAGCCTATACGACGGCTCGCTTCGCTCGCCTCTTTTTTTCTAAAGAAAAAAAGAACATTGGCTCGCAAAGCTCGCCAACGTTCTGGGGGCTTCGCCCCCTACACGGACATACAAGAATTTTCACTTAAAGGAATCGAACTCCATTACTTCTACTGATAAAGTTGTCTATATACCAGTACACGAGAGCAAGATGTGTTTATGAGAAAAAGTTTACTTTTGCACCATGTTACACGCGAACTATAAGTCATAGAGGGTTAAGATAAACGTTAGGTTGTATTCCCCCACGAGATCTATAAAACCCCGTAAACAGATTTGAGATCAGACTAATTTTATAGGAGCTATTGCAAATAAACGGGGTATTTGTACCTCTGGTGAGAAAACTACGAAGCGCAGGGCGACAGGGTAAGTTGCATCTTTAAGATAATTAAATTCCTTAGTAAGAATTTATCTTCAGATGCGATCTTCGACCGACCGTTCAAAAGTTACAGAGCGGGAACCGAGTTGATTTTTGCACCATGTTGCCTGCGAACTATAATAGATAGAGAAATAGGGCAGGAACAAGGTTGTAGATCTCGTTGAGATCTATAAAACGCTATCAACAGATTGAATGTCCGATTCTTAGTTTGTAAGCTATCGCCGATTCAAAATAGGCACCATGTAACTTTAGCACTATAACGAAACGGTGTGTTGCATCTTTTAGATAATTGAAAACCCTTATATGAATTTTTCATCAGATGCGGTATACGACCGACCGTTTTAAAGTTACAGCGCGAGAAAGAGTTGATTTTGGCACCATGTTGCATGCGAACTATAATAGATAGAAGGTAAGGATTGCCGTAATGTTGTAGGTCTCGGAAAGATCTATAAAACGCTATCAACAGATTGAATGTCCGATTCTTAGTTTGTAAGCTATCGCCGATTCAAAATAGGCACCATGTAACTTTAGCACTATAACGAAACGGTGTGTTGCATCTTTTAGATAATTGAAAACCCTTATATGAATTTTTCATCAGATGCGGTATACGACCGACCGTTTTAAAGTTACAGCGCGAGAAAAGAGTTGATTTTGGCACCATGTTGCATGCGAACTATAATAGATAGAAGGTAAGGATTGCCGTAATGTTGTAGGTCTCGGAAAGATCTATAAAACGCTATCAACAGATTGAATGTCCGATTCTTAGTTTGTTAGCTATCGCCATTCAAAATAGGCACAATGTAACGTTAGCACTATAAGGAAACGGTGTTTTGCATCTTTTAGATAATTGAAAACCCTTATATGAATTTTTCATCAGATGCGATATACGCCCGACCGTTTTAAAGTTACAGGTCGGGAAAAGAGTTGATTTTGGCACCATGTTGCCTGCGAACTATAATAGATAGAGAAATAGGGCAGGCACGAGGTTGTAGATCTCGTTGAGGTCTATAAAACGCTATCAACAGATTGAATGTCCGATTCTTAGTTTGTTAGCTATCGCCAATTCAAAATAGGCACCATGTAACGTTAGCACTATAAGTTTACGGTCAGTTGCATCTTTTAGATAATTGAAAACCCTTACATGAATTTTTCATCAGATGCGATATGCGACCGACCGTTTTAAAGTTACAGCGCGAGAAAAGAGTTGATTTTGCCACCATGTTAACTGCGAACTATAATAGATAGAAGGTAAATAAAGCCGTAATGTTGTAGGTCTAGGTGAGATCTATAACACGCCGTCGACAGATTGGAGGTCGGACTCTTAGTCTGTAAGATATCGCCGATTCAAAATTGGCACCATGTAACGAGAGCACTATACGAGATAGAAAAAAACAAAAAATATTTAATTGTAGGTTTTACAGAAACATAAAAGTTTTGTAGGGAGTGTTTTTCTACCGGAGTCTTAGTTTCGGAGATAAAAATTAATTTACGAGGCGGCCATTTTGAATTTTTTTGGGTCACTTCCGGTTCGAAATTCCACGTTTTTCCATTTTTTCCTACGATGAATTTTGCCAAAGATAATTCACAAAAATTTTCAAGTCCGTGGCTCTTCCAGTTTGGGCCAAACATTTGTATACGTCAGTCAGTGAGTCAGTGACGCAAAGGGCTGTATATATATTAGACTCGCTGCGCTCGCTAGGGGGCTCCGCCCCCTAGAACCCCTTAATGGGGGGGCTTCGCCCCCATTGGTCTGTGGGCTAAAAAAAAAATTTTTTTGGCACCATGTTTCTAAGCCACTATAATAGATATAGGGTATGGCAGAAAGTTATAGGTATTACTGAGACCTACAAGAAATTGTAAACAGATTTAAGCTCCGACTTTTAGTTCAAAAGTTACAGAGGAAAAACAAAAAAATTTAATTTTGCGCCATGTTTCAGTGCACTATAAGTGGTAGAGAAGTTACCATGGCAGCTAGTTGGAAGCCTATACGACGGCTCGCTTCGCTCGCCTCTTTTTTTCTAAAGAAAAAAAGAACATTGGCTCGCAAAGCTCGCCAACGTTCTGGGGGCTTCGCCCCCTACACGGACATACAAGAAATAAAAAAACGAATTTCTACTTTGGCACCATGTAACAGGAGCACTATAAAAGAGATAAAAAAAACATGAATATAAAGGTCTCATCCAGACCTCAATCTTTTGAACGAAACAATATTCAATCGGAATCTTAGTTTCCGAACTAAAAATTGATGAACGCAAAAAATAGAGATTTTCTACGAAATTTTGTGTTCGAAGACCTCTGGTGTGAAAACTATAAATCGTAGGGCGTTAAATTTTTTTTTATCTTTTAGATAATTCAATTCATTTTATCGAATTAGCCGTGGGATTTCAGATCCGACCCATAGTTTAAGAGATATTAAGGATATCCCAAAAGTCTGCATTTCGCAAAGTCCAAAAAAACGCCATTTTGAATTTTTTGGGTCACTTCCGGTTCGAAATTCAACGGTTTCCCATTTTTTCCTACGATAAATTTCGCCAAAGAAAATTCACAAAAATTTTCAAGTCCCTAGCTCTTCCAGATTAGTCCAAACATTTGTATACGTCAGTGAGTGAGTGACGCAAAGGGCTGTATATAATATAGATAGATTGAGAAACCGGGTCTTCCTAGTTGGCCATTCGCATTTATTGAGTAAAATAAGCAAAACGAATTTCGACTTTGGCACCATGTAACAGGAGTACTATAAAAGAGATAAAAAAAGAAACATGAAAATAAAGGTCTCATCCAGACCTAAATCTTTTGAACGAAACAATATTCAATCGGAATCTTAGTTTCGGAACTAAAAATTATTGAAGGCAAAAAATAGAGATTTTCTACGAAATTTTGTGTTCGAAGACCTCTGGTGTGAAAACTATTAGTCGTAGGGCGTTAATTTTTTTTTTATCTTTTAGATAATTCAATTCTCTTTATCTAAAAAGCCATGGAATTTCAGATCCGACCCATAGTTTAAGAGATATTAAGGAGAAACCAAAAGTCTACATTTCGAAAAGTCCAAAAAAACGCCATTTTGAATTTTTTTGGGTCACTTCCGGTTCGAAATTCAACGGTTTCCCATTTTTTCCTACGATAAATTTCGCCAAAGAAAATTCACAAAAATTTTCAAGTCCCTAGCTCTTCCAGATTAGTCCAAACATTTGTATACGTCAGTGAGTGAGTGACGCAAAGGGCTGTATATAATATAGATAGATTGAGAAACCGGGTCTTCCTAGTTGGCCATTCGCATTTATTGAGTAAAATAAGCAAAACGAATTTCGACTTTGGCACCATGTAACAGGAGTACTATAAAAGAGATAAAAAAAGAAACATGAAAATAAAGGTCTCATCCAGACCTAAATCTTTTGAACGAAACAATATTCAATCGGAATCTTAGTTTCGGAACTAAAAATTAATGAAGGCAAAAAATAGAGATTTTCTACGAAATATTGTGTTCGATGACCTCTGGTGTGAAAACTATTAATCGTAGGGCGTTAATTTTTTTTTTAACTTTTAGATAATTCAATTCTCTTTATCGAAAAAGCCATGGGATTTCAGATCCGACCCATAGTTTAAGAGATATTAAGGAGAAACCAAAAGTCTACATTTCGAAAAGTCCAAAAAAACGCCATTTTGAATTTTTTTGGGTCACTTCCGGTTCGAAATTCAACGGTTTCCCATTTTTTCCTACGATAAATTTCGCCAAAGAAAATTCACAAAAATTTTCAAGTCCCTAGCTCTTCCAGATTAGTCCAAACATTTGTATACGTGAGTCAGTGACGCAAAGGGCTGTATATAATATAGATAGATTGAGAAACCGGGTCTTCCTAGTTGGGCATTCGCATTTGAGTGAAATAAGCAAAACGAATTTCGACTTTGGCACCATGTAACAGGAGTACTATAAAAGAGATAAAAAAAGAAAAATGAAAATAAAGGTCTCATCCAGACCTAAATCTTTTGAATGAAACAATATTCAATCGGAATCTTAGTTTCGGAACTAAAAATTATTGAAGGCAAAAAATAGAGATTTTCTACGAAATTTTGTGTTCGAAGACCTCTGGTGTGAAAACTATTAGTCGTAGGGCGTTAATTTTTTTTATCTTTTAGATAATTCAATTCTCTTTATCGAAAAAGCCATGGGATTTCAGATCCGACCCATAGTTTAAGAGATATTAAGGAGAAACCAAAAGTCTACATTTCGAAAAGTCCAAAAAAACGCCATTTTGAATTTTTTTGGGTCACTTCCGGTTCGAAATTCAACGGTTTCCCATTTTTTCCTACGATAAATTTCGCCAAAGAAAATTCACAAAAATTTTCAAGTCCCTAGCTCTTCCAGATTAGTCCAAACATTTGTATACGTGAGTCAGTGACGCAAAGGGCTGTATATAATATAGATAGATTGAGAAACCGGGTCTTCCTAGTTGGGCATTCGCATTTGAGTGAAATAAGCAAAACGAATTTCGACTTTGGCACCATGTAACAGGAGTACTATAAAAGAGATAAAAAAAGAAAAATGAAAATAAAGGTCTCATCCAGACCTAAATCTTTTGAATGAAACAATATTCAATCGGAATCTTAGTTTCGGAACTAAAAATTATTGAAGGCAAAAAATAGAGATTTTCTACGAAATTTTGTGTTCGAAGACCTCTGGTGTGAAAACTATTAGTCGTAGGGCGTTAATTTTTTTTTATCTTTTAGATAATTCAATTCTCTTTATCTAAAAAGCCATGGGATTTCAGATCCGACCCATAGTTTAAGAGATATTAAGGAGAAACCAAAAGTCTACATTTCGAAAAGTCCAAAAAAACGCCATTTTGAATTTTTTTGGGTCACTTCCGGTTCGAAATTCAACGGTTTCCCATTTTTTCCTACGATAAATTTCGCCAAAGAAAATTCACAAAAATTTTCAAGTCCCTAGCTCTTCCAGATTAGTCCAAACATTTGTATACGTGAGTCAGTGACGCAAAGGGCTGTATATAATATAGATAGATTGAGAAACCGGGTCTTCCTAGTTGGGCATTCGCATTTGAGTGAAATAAGCAAAACGAATTTCGACTTTGGCACCATGTAACAGGAGTACTATAAAAGAGATAAAAAAAGAAAAATGAAAATAAAGGTCTCATCCAGACCTAAATCTTTTGAATGAAACAATATTCAATCGGAATCTTAGTTTCGGAACTAAAAATTATTGAAGGCAAAAAATAGAGATTTTCTACGAAATTTTGTGTTCGAAGACCTCTGGTGTGAAAACTATTAGTCGTAGGGCGTTAATTTTTTTTTATCTTTTAGATAATTCAATTCTCTTTATCGAAAAAGCCATGGGATTTCAGATCCGACCCATAGTTTAAGAGATATTAAGGAGAAACCAAAAGTCTACATTTCGAAAAGTCCAAAAAAACGCCATTTTGAATTTTTTTGGGTCACTTCCGGTTCGAAATTCAACGGTTTCCCATTTTTTCCTACGATAAATTTCGCCAAAGAAAATTCACAAAAATTTTCAAGTCCCTAGCTCTTCCAGATTAGTCCAAACATTTGTATACGTGAGTCAGTGACGCAAAGGGCTGTATATAATATAGACTCGCTGCGCTCGCTAGGGGGCTCCGCCCCCTAGAACCCCTTAATGGGGGGGCTTCGCCCCCATTGGTCTGTGGGCTAAAAAAAAAATTTTTTTGGCACCATGTTTCTAAGCCACTATAATAGATATAGGGTATGGCAGAAAGTTATAGGTATTACTGAGACCTACAAGAAATTGTAAACAGATTTAAGCTCCGACTTTTAGTTCAAAAGTTACAGAGGAAAAACAAAAAAATTTAATTTTGCGCCATGTTTCAGTGCACTATAAGTGGTAGAGAAGTTACCATGGCAGCTAGTTGGAAGCCTATACGACGGCTCGCTTCGCTCGCCTCTTTTTTTCTAAAGAAAAAAAGAACATTGGCTCGCAAAGCTCGCCAACGTTCTGGGGGCTTCGCCCCCTACACGGACATACAAGAAATAAAAAAACGAATTTCTACTTTGGCACCATGTAACAGGAGCACTATAAAAGAGATAAAAAAAACATGAATATAAAGGTCTCATCCAGACCTCAATCTTTTGAACGAAACAATATTCAATCGGAATCTTAGTTTCCGAACTAAAAATTGATGAACGCAAAAAATAGAGATTTTCTACGAAATTTTGTGTTCGAAGACCTCTGGTGTGAAAACTATAAATCGTAGGGCGTTAAATTTTTTTTTATCTTTTAGATAATTCAATTCATTTTATCGAATTAGCCGTGGGATTTCAGATCCGACCCATAGTTTAAGAGATATTAAGGATATCCCAAAAGTCTGCATTTCGCAAAGTCCAAAAAAACGCCATTTTGAATTTTTTGGGTCACTTCCGGTTCGAAATTCAACGGTTTCCCATTTTTTCCTACGATAAATTTCGCCAAAGAAAATTCACAAAAATTTTCAAGTCCCTAGCTCTTCCAGATTAGTCCAAACATTTGTATACGTCAGTGAGTGAGTGACGCAAAGGGCTGTATATAATATAGATAGATTGAGAAACCGGGTCTTCCTAGTTGGCCATTCGCATTTATTGAGTAAAATAAGCAAAACGAATTTCGACTTTGGCACCATGTAACAGGAGTACTATAAAAGAGATAAAAAAAGAAACATGAAAATAAAGGTCTCATCCAGACCTAAATCTTTTGAACGAAACAATATTCAATCGGAATCTTAGTTTCGGAACTAAAAATTATTGAAGGCAAAAAATAGAGATTTTCTACGAAATTTTGTGTTCGAAGACCTCTGGTGTGAAAACTATTAGTCGTAGGGCGTTAATTTTTTTTTTATCTTTTAGATAATTCAATTCTCTTTATCTAAAAAGCCATGGAATTTCAGATCCGACCCATAGTTTAAGAGATATTAAGGAGAAACCAAAAGTCTACATTTCGAAAAGTCCAAAAAAACGCCATTTTGAATTTTTTTGGGTCACTTCCGGTTCGAAATTCAACGGTTTCCCATTTTTTCCTACGATAAATTTCGCCAAAGAAAATTCACAAAAATTTTCAAGTCCCTAGCTCTTCCAGATTAGTCCAAACATTTGTATACGTCAGTGAGTGAGTGACGCAAAGGGCTGTATATAATATAGATAGATTGAGAAACCGGGTCTTCCTAGTTGGCCATTCGCATTTATTGAGTAAAATAAGCAAAACGAATTTCGACTTTGGCACCATGTAACAGGAGTACTATAAAAGAGATAAAAAAAGAAACATGAAAATAAAGGTCTCATCCAGACCTAAATCTTTTGAACGAAACAATATTCAATCGGAATCTTAGTTTCGGAACTAAAAATTAATGAAGGCAAAAAATAGAGATTTTCTACGAAATATTGTGTTCGATGACCTCTGGTGTGAAAACTATTAATCGTAGGGCGTTAATTTTTTTTTTAACTTTTAGATAATTCAATTCTCTTTATCGAAAAAGCCATGGGATTTCAGATCCGACCCATAGTTTAAGAGATATTAAGGAGAAACCAAAAGTCTACATTTCGAAAAGTCCAAAAAAACGCCATTTTGAATTTTTTTGGGTCACTTCCGGTTCGAAATTCAACGGTTTCCCATTTTTTCCTACGATAAATTTCGCCAAAGAAAATTCACAAAAATTTTCAAGTCCCTAGCTCTTCCAGATTAGTCCAAACATTTGTATACGTGAGTCAGTGACGCAAAGGGCTGTATATAATATAGATAGATTGAGAAACCGGGTCTTCCTAGTTGGGCATTCGCATTTGAGTGAAATAAGCAAAACGAATTTCGACTTTGGCACCATGTAACAGGAGTACTATAAAAGAGATAAAAAAAGAAAAATGAAAATAAAGGTCTCATCCAGACCTAAATCTTTTGAATGAAACAATATTCAATCGGAATCTTAGTTTCGGAACTAAAAATTATTGAAGGCAAAAAATAGAGATTTTCTACGAAATTTTGTGTTCGAAGACCTCTGGTGTGAAAACTATTAGTCGTAGGGCGTTAATTTTTTTTTATCTTTTAGATAATTCAATTCTCTTTATCGAAAAAGCCATGGGATTTCAGATCCGACCCATAGTTTAAGAGATATTAAGGAGAAACCAAAAGTCTACATTTCGAAAAGTCCAAAAAAACGCCATTTTGAATTTTTTTGGGTCACTTCCGGTTCGAAATTCAACGGTTTCCCATTTTTTCCTACGATAAATTTCGCCAAAGAAAATTCACAAAAATTTTCAAGTCCCTAGCTCTTCCAGATTAGTCCAAACATTTGTATACGTGAGTCAGTGACGCAAAGGGCTGTATATAATATAGATATATATATATATATATATATATATCTTTATATATATAAAAGTCAATGTATGTATGTATGTATGTATGTATGTATGTTCCACATCTCCTCCTAAACCACAGGACCGATTTTGATGAAATTTGGAACACATGTTTGTTACTGGTAGACAACAAACACTGTAGGATTCAATTAACCAAAACCCTTTTTTCCAGGGTTAAGGGTGTGATCCTTACTAATATGTATAAAAATGTAATGGTCTCTGTCTGTCTGTTGCTCCATCACGCAAAAACTACTGGACCAATTGAGCTGAAATTTGGCATGTAGATAGAATAAATATCTTGCTGTATCATATGTTATATTAAAGAGCCCTAAGGGCCCCCAAAGGCCCCCGAAGGTCCCCCCTGTTGGTCCATGCTAATCATTGTGTTCGGTGCAGTGGTTTCATTTTTTGCTTTTTAAAAGTACATTCACTCAAGATATAGGGCTGGAATTTTTTTTATCGGTTGGCTGAATAAATATAATTTCTAATTTTATCAATCGATTTTCTTCTACGCTCCGTATTTGTCTGAAATTAATGTTTTCAGTTGAAAATCTCACATTTTTCCCTGAAATCAACAATAACATATTTCCTTGACAACCATAGATTTGATTTTCAAAGGATATACACGCCTCTTAACTATTAAATATCATGTTTTCCTGCAGGCCCATGACAGTACGTAGAACGCAAATCCGTATAAGAAGGGCCCAGAGTCCCAAGTGCCCCATGATAGATTGCTTCGGGGGTTAATCGATAAATTAAATTCATATTTACAACAAGTATACTCTTCGTCTTTCTCAAAGTAGCTCTCAAAGGGGCATCGCATGTATATGAGAGAACACTTACGTTGTAAACAATACACATAAAGGAAATTAATTGATTACACACACAATTATATATGCAAGAATATTTACGTGCAGCGAATATCAGTGGTAATAATGCCTCTGTTGCTACAACAAACTCGGCGTTGTTTATTATCGTTTAATACTCATATGTATTACAGGTAGTGAAACCGTCTGCCTCTCATTACGATTGCGAACTGTTTTTTAGACCAATTCCCACATCATTAACGTCACGAGTTATTTATATGTTTAAAAGTGTTAAAGTGCAGTAAACTTAGGTACATTCATTCAATCATCGAGTTACCCATTCAAGAATCTCGCTCGCCGCTGTGTTTCCCCTCCTTGGACTTAAAAATATATCCATCCACATGCCTAATAGAAAAAAGAGTAACCTTTCGAATAAATCTTCTTGAGCAAAATGAATACCTTATTTGCGAGAAAATGAGCCCTTGAAAGAAAAACGACAAAGGTTAGACTTGGATGGTCAAAGACATGCCCACCAGCGATCTCATGATAATCTCCCCGTGGTGTTTCTCGGGTTACGCTAAGATCAGCACAAATTTCATCCTTACCCAACATACGGACGGGTATCCAGCTCTAAATCTGGTTCAAATACAGACCTATCTGTTTCGAACCTTCAATCTGCTTTAAGATGGCGGAAATTATAATGACGCCACTACATGCTTCTTACCCGAAAGCAGAACGGAAATTCTGCACAATTAACGACACCCGTGCATGAAAATCGACAAGTGTACTAAGAATCATCATAGATTATTTATTTATCAACCGAAACCAATGATTATGGCTATGCCGAAGGCACAGTCCCACACAGGCACAGTCCCACACAGCCGAAGGCACAGGCCACATTGATGGAGGATTCATAGGTCAAATAAACATGGCTTCTGCTGCCATCACTCCTCTTGACGTTGTCAACCGCTGGATTGTACCCTTCTGTCCAATCCGGATTAAGATAATCAACGCACATATCAACGTTGAATAGTGCAACTGAATTAAGTCATGGAATGCAAATATATGTATGTACACAAGGGATGCGATCAAGATGTTAATCACTCAGTAGACGGCTCAAGAGAACCGGAGGGACGAGGTGACCATCTATCAACCTTTGCTATTTAAGTATTTTAAGCCGATTTTTGGGTTTCCCGAGCATGAAAGTGAACCAATAGTCACTCATCTCTCCGTGCACCTGGAAAACTGTTAGTGTGTCTACTACAACGAACACAACATACAAGATAGGTTACGAACTCCTCAAATGGCCACGCATACTGTTTTTCTTCGGGCTTTGTGGTTTTATTATAAAAAATAAGTTTAATGTTTTCCACACCCGTTGAATTTCAACGGGTATCTTCCGCTCGTATATATATAAAATATGCCAAGTCAGCTCTAGAAGTGAGCAGTACTAACTGCTCACTTCTAGAGCTGACGAAGGACCAACTGGTTCGAAACGTTCCGTAAGAACGAATTCTTTATCTTTTCCTATTTCTCCTACCTCCTGTAAGTTTGAATTATATATATATATATATATATATATATATATATATATATATATATATATATATATACACACACACACACACACAACGAAAGGTTCGCCAATAGGCCACAACAATAAAAAATACACTTGACAGGGGGTGGGGAAAGAAAAGTATAAAGAGAGAAGACTTACAGGGAACGTTTCGGGCATGTAAGTCTTCTCTCTTTTTACTTTTTTTCCCCACCCCCTGTTAAGTCTATTTTATGTATATATATATATATATATATATAAAAAAGACGTAATTAGGACGAAATCTAGTTGTTAATTGTTTCGTAAAACCCAAAATTTTCGGCGGGAGATGTATCCCCTCTATCCCCCCCATTGGTTCGCCCCTGTTTCGAGGATACCGGGACTGGCCACGTTTGGCCACCTTTGCGGAGTCACCTGCGTGCACGTGAGTGTGAAATTCTACATAGGTAAACATCTTTCGCCTTGACCGGGACCGGGACCACTGGGACTCGAAAACGGATCTCTCGGTATCGCGCCGAGTCCAAAAATAAATCCACAGGGTAGGAGGACGCCTCGGTAGCTAAACTGATCAAAGCTCTCGGCGTGATATCGAGCGATCCGGATTCGAGTCCCGGTCAAGACGAATGATATTCCCTCATTAGTAATTCG
Organism: Pyrrhosoma nymphula; assembly: GCA_963573305.1. Classification (NCBI taxonomy): domain Eukaryota; kingdom Metazoa; phylum Arthropoda; class Insecta; order Odonata; family Coenagrionidae; genus Pyrrhosoma; species Pyrrhosoma nymphula. The sequence continues at coordinate 81,234,559 of OY754334.1, read as the reverse complement.
CAAAGAAAGATATTATGAGTGGATTATCACTAGGAATTAAAATTTATGGGCACCTGGTGAGAATGGAAAAGCTTAAATCAACCAGTAATATATGAAGAAAAAAAAGGTACATGGCAAGATGTGGAAAACAATCTGCGAAGAATTGGGAATTACTTGGAAGAACACGAAGAAAGGAGGCGTACCCAGGAGCGAAGGGAAAGTTTCCGGACGTTTGGGCATGAAAAATCTCGGAAGCTGAGGAATCTGAGAGATGACAGAAAAAAGGGAAGAAATGAAAGAGTATTGGAAGAGGAAAAAGGAAAAGCACAAAAAAAAACAGTTAGACTAATGACTTCCGTAGTTGGCCAATGCAAAAGAAGAATAACACAAGCAGGGAAGGAACTCCACCAGCAGAGATTGCTAACTACCGGAAACAGAAGATTGGATGTAAGAAAGCTCTTCATTATAAAAATATTCACGGAGCACTTTTTTCATCAACATTGAGTATTCTACCAGCTGACAGGTAGGGTTTTGGACAGCCCTTAACCTAACCTCCCACCCAGGTGCAATCAAAGAATTATGAAGATAAAATTGACGGAGAGGATCCCCGATGAAGGCATTACACGGAAAGTTGGAGAGATAACCCTATACTATAAAGCGAGCAATGATTTTACGTATATATGTATGTCCTATGTAATGATTTTCTCGAAAACTGGTAATTGGATCTACTCATATGTTGGCATTAATGGTTTTTCGGTATGAGGAATCGATTGGTATAGGCCTAAATCCACAAAAAAATTGTTTCATACAGAACTCCCAAAAGAACTGCATATACGGCTGCCTCGATTACGTTTGTTTGGCTCCACAGCCACACTATACTTATTTATTTATTTAAGCATTATTTATTCAAAGCCAAACTTTTGAATTAGTAGGCATATTTTAAAAATTAGCCGTTTTTATGCAAAGAATGTGGATTTTTCCCAAGTGAAAAGACTAAGCAATTGAAAAGTGCTTTTTACCACCAGAAAACTCACGTCATACTCAAAATGTTGTGGGGAAAGAAGTGTTGAATAATTTGGACTTAGATCATAAAAACGTCACCCACACGAGCAATGAAAATTAAAACAAAAATTAGGACTTCATTAAAGGTTTTAATATTACTTTCTAATTATTTTTAAATTACTTTCTTGATATTTTAAGCATTAAGTTTCACTATTTTTTATTTATCTAAGGAAATACAGCAGCAGAGGAAAAGAAGATGAAGAAGAGGAACAAAACAATCAGAATAGAAACGTGGAATGTTAGGACTAAGCTGAGGGCGGGCAAGCTGGAGAATATAAAGCAAGAAATGGAGAGGGTGGGTGTAGACATGGATCTGGGTGAGGTAAGATGGAAGGATGACGGGGACTACTGGAGCGACGGCTATAGAGTAATATATAGTGAAGGGAATGAAAGTCTGCGCAAGGTTGCATTCGCAATGAATAGGAAACTTGGTAGAAAAGTAGTGAATGCAGAACAGGTGAGTGATAGGATAATAGTCGTGGAACTAAAAGCAGATCCATCGAATTTAGTTATAATCCAGATTTATATGATTACCTCTAATCATAAAGAGGAGGAGGTAGATGGGGCATACGATCAGCTAGTGGAAATAATTGGTAGGATACCTGGGAGTAAGCACTTAGTAGTAATGGGGGACTGGAACGCGGTGGTAGGTGAAGGAAGAGAAGGGCGGGAGGTGGGCGATTACGGGCTAGGAAGGAGAAACGACCGCGGCGAGAAAGCTGTGGAGTTTTTCCGTAGAAATAACCTAGTGATTACAAATACATTGTTCAGACATCATCCTCGACGTAGGTACACTTAGAAGAAGCCAGGAGACACAGATAGGTTCCAGATAGATTATATAATGGTTCGTCACAGATACAGGAATAGTGTTAAAAACTCGCATACTTATCCAGGAGCTGATGCAGACACAGACCACAACTTATCAGTCATCAAATATCGGGTAAAACTGAAAAAGATAAGAATGGGAAGGAGGGTACGAAAGTGGAATACGGAGGCATTAACTGGGGAAATGAAGAAGAAGTATCGGGAGAAGGTTGATGAGATAGTGGGTGAGGACCATGGAGTTAGATCAGTGTAAAATGAATGGAGAAGTTTTAAAAATGGAATTGTAGAAGCGGCGAAAGCAACGGTAGGCGTAGTAAGTGCAACTAAAATTAGAAAACCGTGGATCACGAAGGAGATGGTAATGGAGATGCAGAAGAGAAGGAAAGGGAAGAACGTAAACTCAGAGCTAGGTAAAAGAAATACCGATAATTAAATAACAGGCTTAGAAGAGAAACAAAGAAAGCAAGAGAGGCGTGGTGGAAAGAACAGAACCACTCGTTAGAAAAATACCAAAAAGAGGGAAGAGCAGATGCATTATATCGGAAAGTAAAGGAACAGACGGGTGGTAACAAGGGAAGGGGAATTACAACGATAACAGACAAGACAGGAAAGGTGATCGTAGAACCGAAAGAGATCCAGGAGAGGTGGAGGGAGTATGTTAAGGAGCTGTATGGTAAAGAAATAAGGCCCAATATGTTAGATATAGAAAGGGAAGACGACATCGATAGAGATGGCATCGGACCAGGTATCCTAGATAGTGGAATCGAAAGAGCTCTACGAGACATGAAAAGGAATAAGGCGGGGGGAATAGATGACATATCTGCAGAGTTTTTAAAGAGCATGGGGAAGAACGGAAGGGGAAAACTTTTTGGGCTTATTCGTAGGATTTATGAGGATAGAGTGTGGCCCGAAGACTTCGCGAAGACTACTAATTCCAATACCGAAGAAGAGCAAAGCAAAAACGTGCAAAGACTATAGGACAATAAGCTTAATATCCCACGCGGCCACAGTAGTTCTGAGAATTATAAACAGAAGGCTAAAGAAGAAGGGAAATGAATACCTGGGTGACGACCTGTTCGGGTTTAGGAGAGGGACGGGAACGCGAGACGCTATAGCGGTGATGAGGACACTAGTTGAAAGAAACCTAGAGTATGGGCAGGATGTTTTTGCATGCTTCGCAGATTTCGAGAAGGCGTTTGATAGGGTGGAATGGACGAAATTAACGGAAGAGTTGAAGAAATTTGGGGTCGATTGGAGGGACAGGCGTCTGATTCGGAATTAGTATATGAACCAGACGGCACAGGTTAGGGTAGCCGATGGAGAATCGGGATGGGCCACGATAGGACGAGGAGTACGGCAAGGGTGCCCACTGTCGCCGTTGCTTTTTAACGTGTATTCAGAAGAAATGGTAAGGGAGATATGGGGGTAGGAGGAGGTAGGAATAAAGGTAGGAGGTGAACTGATAAAATCAATGAGATTTGCAGATGATCAAGCATTGGTTATTCAGTCTGTCAAAGGGTTACAGTCGATGGCGAATGCGTTAGAGGTGTAGTGCGTAAAGTATGGGATGAAGATCAACCACAAGAAAACGAAAGTGATGAGATTTTCTAGAAGTAAGAAGGCGAGTATGAATATAAGGGTGGGAGGGCAGAAGATTGAGCAGGTCGAGTAGTTTACGTATCTGGGTAGTATTTTAGAGGGGAATGGGTTTAGTGGTAAGGACAACAGATGCAGAATTGCGCTAGCTAAAGAAGCATTTTCGAAGAGAAGGGAATTGATGAGGAGAGTCCGAGAAGAGCCGTAAAGAAAAGGCTGGTGAAAACTCTGATATGGAGCGTGGCGCTATATGGGTCGAAAACTTGGTCATTGCGAAGGGAGGATGTGCGTAGACTTGAGGCGTTGGAGATGTGAGAAGCTTTTGGCAGAGGTGCGTAGAAGGCAGAAGAGATGGATGGAGGAGGTTTTGAGAGGAGAGGGCACGTTGAAGAGAATGATAGAGGGGAGAACACTGGGGAAGCGTGGGAGAGGAAGGAAGAGGATAGGAATTCTGAACGAAATAAGAGGAAGTAGAAGATATGAAGAATTGAAAAGGGATCTAATGGCGGGACTCCCTTAGAAGGGAAAGCGAGAAAATGAGTATGAAATTGGGATGCAGAATGGGGACTGTACAAGAACCTACCAATCAGCTGGTAGAATACTTGAATGAATGCGTAAATGTGCTTAAATAAAGTTTTTTAATATTTTTATAAAAAATATATGTACTATGTATAAAATGAACATTTCATGTATTTTTTATTTTCGATAAACCCTATTTAAGCCATTGTTAATGAGATTTTTTATTTACAATACATACATGAGAAGGTTAAAAAACTTGTGTTAAAAATAAATTTCCAATTAATTTAAAAAAACAATACATATACCTAGTTTACCGATAAAAGCTCGGTCCCCCGGTACTATGTCTTACGAAAGCTCTGAGAAGAAGTAGGAGACAATCTTATAGGATCCATTTTGCGAAGTCCCTTGAAAACAATAATTGAAGGAGAAATAAATTGGAAGCGGAAGATCAAGGGTAGAATGCATCCGGAAGATGAAATGTGAAGGAATAAAGCAGCTATCTGAAGGGAGGTGTAGTGGAGAGTTGCAGCAAGCCAATTTCCGTATTGACGACTGCTAATGATGGAACTTTCACGCACCCCACGTTCACATCTTACTATGCTTATCCCTTCTTTAAAAATGTTTTGCAATACTTAAATTCATAATAAAAATACGATGCAGAGCCATTGAATTCTCTTTTATTTCAATATCCTGCATTTGCATTTCCCTTCCGAATAGGGTATTTCTGTTTACAGGACAATGCAATAACAGATCAAGCATCAGAGTGAAATCCTTCGACGAAGTGTCGCGGTTACTAAGTTTTCACCTACGCGTACTTGGTGATTTATTCACGGGCAAAAGATCAGTGAGTAATGGCTTCTAGTAATTTCAAGAAATGTAAACAATATCCAGGTAGTTATGTATCCACTCTCACCCCTTCCTCTTTCACCTATTTTTGAATGTAAAGTCGGATAAGGAGAAGAAACTTTTGTGTTTTAAAATCCAGACGCGGGGGAATTCCCCAAAGGATAAACTGCTCATTGCCCATGACATGTCCATAGGAGATTTCCATTCGCTCAAGTGCACATATCACTTCGGAAAACAACAGTAAACTTGCCTTCCATTAGTTTTAGACCCTGCACATTAGGTAGCGCACTTCAAAACAGATCGGGAGCAGAGTTGATGACAGCTAAACAACAAAAGAACTTCGATAATTTGCATCCGCGATTTTTTTGGTATTGATATTCAGTGAAATAGCCAAACATGGAACGTAATGTTTTTCATTTCTGCGTTGTGAATAACTTACTTTTCTCGCTTTTTTACTACGCACAAAACGATCCGTCGTGACTATTGTATACCCACAGCATGCCACTAACCTGCAGATTACCGAACGTCTCGCCTGCGTACATCGTTCCAATGATCGTATTTTGAACTCGCTAGAGTGTGGTGATGTGTCAAATCCGCGCGAACTTCAACACCTTGAATGGAAGGTACCATCGTAGTCTTCGTTCTTGAGTCTTCCTCGACGCTCCTCTGGCCATGTCCCTCATTCTTTCTCTCCTTATCCCTCCTTATAATGGCACCGTGTAAATACTGAGAAGAAGAAAAAGAATAGACGAACTTATTGGATACACTTTGGTCCCTTGAAAACAATAATCAGAGGTGAAATGTATGAGGAAAATTACCCAGGAAAACCAATGGTGGAGTACATCAGACAAATCATCAGGTACGCTAATGTGGAGACTTCTACATATACACAATACCCTGAAAGCCAACTCAAGGGCGTGTGGCAGGGGGTGAGTTGTCTGCAACATGCACTATACCCTATTATGGTTAATGTAACCACGACTATTGACGCATTAGCAAAAACCTAAAAATAGTTATCAGGAGGCGAAAGTTCTCCAACATGCACTACACTATATCTATGCTACAAATGTTAGAGAAACTGTTTTAATTAACGCTTTGTACAACTGCATAAATGGACAGATATACAAGAGTTATACACGAAACATAAAATACGTGTTTTTGGTACTAAGTGGTGAATAAGGATATAAGAATTGGGGAGCAAATCAACTAATTAACTACACTACCAATCTTTAAACCTAGTTAAAGGTCTAATTGGCGACCATTATGGTCTCTTAATGTTTGCGGGAAAAATTAAAATTTAAACTTGTCCGTTTTGTATTATTTTTCCCTTATATTATTGTCATGGTCTAATCTGCCGTAGTATGTCAGGGTCCGTAAGACATTATTGGCGTCCTCAGAAAATGAATCGGTTAGGATCTTACAAAAATTGTCTAAATTGCAATCGACGGTCTGAGAGGACTTGTGAAGGAATAATGCAATTCGCTTGGAGGAAAACACTTCTACATCAGTGTACATACCACCCCATTTTTAAAACGTTTTTCATAGGTTGTGTTCATGTCTGCTTGTCTGTTAAGTACAAATTTTGTAATTAATTTTACATAAGCTTCTCGATGAACTAGAGACTTGAAACTTTAAGCATAGCTCAGAACTGGATGACAATGTAATATAATGTAATAATATATATTATACTTATATGTTATACATACACATTAAATATTACAATTTAGTATACATTAAAAATTATACATACAATATATACATGTTATAATATAACATAATATGGTATAATAATTAATTTAAAACGTAAAAAACCGTTTTTATAGTAAAAAACGTTTTTTCCTTTAATATTATTTCTTTACATATCCTATCCCTTTTCATCTCGTCCACCATCTTAGCGTTGTAATCTCTACTACTGCCATTGTATTTTGTTAAGAAGTGTGGGCCTACGTTCGCAAACCCCCGTACTAAAGCAGGAACCAGAATAAGATGGCGCACACCCCCACGCAAACTCCTTGTGTGGGGAGGAGGTTCGGTAACTTGAGGCGATTGGCAAGTTGCGAAAAAGGACGCCATCTCGTGAGAGAGATAGGGAATTTCGGCGGAAACAAAAGAGTAGGGGGGTGGAAGTAAGTAGGAAAGGATAATCCGAGAAGGGCAAACCTACTCCTCTTATTTACGAAGAAAATTTCCTCGAAGGACGGGGAGTGGGACGGTGGAAGTAGAAAGGTCTTTCTTATACCTCGGGAGAGAGCCCATCCCCATCCATCAAAAAAACGGGAGCCTTCCAAAAAATTAAGAAATAAGGGTGATGGATGAGAAATTTCGGGGGCAAGATATTCCGTTTCGGGCGGGGGAACTTAACACCACGGAACGGCTATGTATGGAGTGATCGTGGGCGGAGAAGAATCCGTAGTGGGAGTTTTGATTCTTCGCCTTTTTCATGATCCCTCATGTTAGGGATTAGGGGGTTAGAGAGGGTGCCGGAAAAACAAGCGAAGATCTAAAAGCGGCACCCAAGATGAAACGGACAGAGCACTTAGCCCTCGCGATATGGAGGCACTGGGGACTGAGAGACATTTATGTACCGAGTTTCCGTTTCTTATAAAGACCGTTTCAATCGCGGAATTTTCCTACGTGATTTGAAAAAAATATTAAGGCTGTCTTACACGAAGCGTTTAATTGCGCAATTTGATGAGCAGGAATTGCGAGAACGCGGGCACGGAATTAGAGCAGGAGCTATTTTATTGTCTTTACGCAACGACGCGTCGCGACGCAACAATTTACACGACGCAACATTCATTAATTTATTTTATTTTGATTGTTTTGTCTTTTTTAGACCTGGATAACCTCCATAGTGAGGGGTTGTCACCATGTGCCAGGGTTTTTCAAATATATGTTGATTCTGAAATTTGGTCTATATTACAATTTTTGTATCAATAAACATTTTATATATTTCTTTTTATTTGTAAAATCGCGGAGTAAACGAGTAATTGTTTTAGCTGTGTTGGCTATTCATGCGCAACGCTGTTGACCTCGTTATACAGACTGTTCACCGTTGAAATCAAAATAGCTACACATACACGAGTCCTTGGATTACATTACAGTAGCAGTAGTTGCAATATTTTCAGATGCTGTAGGGAAATAATGGTAAAAATTAGGTGCAAAAAAGCAAGTGGACTGAAAAAATTGAAATATGAATGTACCGTACTAGAGTAAGGGCTATTTTCAATGCATCAATTTGTTCATTCACGTTCTCATCCATCGATTCTCTGCTTTGCAAGGCTCAGTTTTGGCTTCAAATTAGACCGCTCGGAAATTCTCCGTGTAAATCGACCTTGCACAAACATTACTTATACCTGTACGACGGATGATAGCTTTGGAATCCTTTGTTTTCCCCGTTGTACTCTTAGTAAAAAAGGAGTCGATCATCAACCTATAAATCATATCAGGGTTAGAGCTAAATGTAATTTTTTTCCTGGAAATTCATGACCGTGCATGGGCATTTTGGTTCAATCTCCATCTGTAAATTATTCAAAATTACTCGCAAGATGGTCATAGATTATCCCATCGGATTAGTTGGTTGGTTATGTGGAAATTCGGCCAACAGCTAGAGTCATTTGCGCCTAGCAGGATAGGTTGATAGGGAAAGGATTTTATGGGGAACGGAGGAAGGGTGGATAGAAACCCATTGTCGGTATTTGGTAACTCGAAATATGCCAAAAGGACTACATTTTAACGTCCAATCCTAAAAGCGCTGTACTTTGAGTGCTCTCCTCACAGCATACGAGAGGGGATCGAGATACCACTGAAAAATCTCCGCCACTGCCAGGATTGGAACCCGGGCTGGAAAGCCGGTACTCTAGCTACCACACCTACCCCATCCCGCCAACTTTCCTACCGGAGTTTGGCCACTATTACCGAAGATATATTAATTGTATGTAAAAGTAGCATATAAATGCTTAAACTCGCTTCAATTAACCAGTGAAACTAATTTAGGGTGGAAAACACCTAGCACCCAAATTGGTATTCCACCCATAGGATATGGAGAGTCCAGATTGATACGCAGCTGAGCGAAAATCCCGAAAGTTTTATTATGTTTACATTTAATGCAATACATTTTTGAAGTGGAACATTTCTTCTGGACGAATTTCGCCCGTGACACCCGACTCCCAGGCGGAATTTCCGTGCAGAACATTTATCATTCATTCATTTAAGTATTAAGTATTTTAGCTAGACGTTTAGTGCTTGGTTATAAATGAGCCTTAAGCATCATAACCTTTAATATTTTCAATAGTATTCTCTCTATCAATCGATGAACTGAAAATTTGAACTTAACGAAAATTATGAATTCAAATTTAGAGTTTTTTTCAGTTTCGTTGCCAAGGAATTTTTACAATGTTTCCGAGGATTTCCATTGGCTTTGCAGGGTATGAAAGGTACGTTAAAGGGATTTACCTTTCGAGACGCGTACTTTAATAGTATTTAACTACATAATACCTTGAGTTGTTGCGTGGTTACGTATATACATGCGCATTGCATTAATTCACATTACTATCACTAGAGAGGGATATAGTGTAATTTCCTATGAATATTTTAAGTCTAGGTATTTGTATTTCATGTAATTATCATTGATATATTAATATAATATTCATATTCATTTTTCACAAATATTAATTTAATTATTTATTTATATATAATACTGTGTACTCCCCACTTCCAGTCATATCCATACTCAGTGTTCCACCTCTTTCGGCCGTCCCGCCACGGCTACGCCTTTGTATTTTATTTACATTTATGAAATTCTATTAATGTCATGTTATTCCGAATATATTTACAAAATATATTCACAAGCATGTTACATATATTATCACTATTGTTTTAGTTTGCATCGTACAGTCCATACACTAATATGTTAACACGCTTTAGTATTTTTACGATAAATTTGTGTGCCACAAAAAATCAAGACCGTGGTAACGGATTACTATATAACACTCAGACAAATAAAATAATCAAGATGTTAATTTCAAATTGATTACACTCAGGTCCCACAAAGTCACCAACTTGACTTGTGAGTGGGTGCCATGATTAATTTACCAATTAATTACCAATGTTCCTTATAGATCACCTTGGTGTATAACCAAACTATGCCACTCAATGTTGTGACACATCCATGCTGATAAAGCTATTTTTAATAACCATGTTATTGCCTGGCCTATCATAAAATAAAAATGATACATCACCCTGCCCACAAGGTGATCCAAAACGGTGATCGTCCGCATTAAAAATAACTCAAACTATATATTATTATTACGATAGTTATTTAAGAAGTATTCGTACACTGCTCCAATTCGAATGATCTAATTTTCTTTTTAACATCTACAATTAAATTTAAATTTTTAACTGCCCAGGCCAATTACTAAACAAAAAGTGGGTTTCTAATAGGCAATCCCTGAATGATATATGAATATAATGCAGTCAAATCAAGAGTTTTCGTGACAGGGTGGCTTGTATGAGCTCTTGCTCATGGATTTCCTCACGGTACCTGTTGAAGCAGTAAATTAGTTAAAAATATGCAGTCTCTGTAAACCAATGTTTTCCAATCTTGGTGCCACGTAGTAGAATCAAGGTATGACTTTTCAATATAATTATGAAAGTGTTAACGTAAAGTTTTCTATCGGTGAAAAAGAATTTTTAACGTATTACACTTGGGAAATTAGCTATAAAAAACTGACATGTATTTGAAATAAATATAATTTGTAGCAATATAATCACTGTTTCATAATTAATATCAATCAAAGGGTGTCGTGTAAAATTGTGAGTACTACCAGGATGTCGCCAAGATGGAAAGATTGGCAAGAAAAGCATTTTATTTGAATTTTATTACCCTGTGTGATAGTTTTCTACCTCATTTCTGCTCATTTGCTATATTTATATAGATACATTTACACTATTCCGTACAATATGAAGTTATTATTTCTCACAAGGGCATAATAAAACCAATCCATGAGTACTTTTTAGTACTTATTTCGCGCTTACCGTGTAAATTTGACAAAAGGAAAAACATAATAACGTACGACCAAATAACTCCACTCATGGTGGGACATCAGTGAAGAAGCGGCCGAGAGATTACGTCTGCAAGATAGCGGTCCTGGAGATCCTGAGTTAGTGAGATGAATTTAATGTAGAAAGCATTCCGCGCCGAAGGGCGGGATTTGAAAGCGGAAGAACTCAGGATCATCCGTAAGGGGGGCAATTCTTTCGACGACGGTTGCCCTACCGACGAACAGAATGGGAATGTAACTGAGAGTGTCTGACACCATTCGCAGTTCGAAGACAGAGGGAATGAAATAATTTTCGTAATGCTTCCAGACTTTAGATAAGAACACAAAAAAACGAAGTGAATGAAACCACCTTACGCTATATGATGTGTTCTTATTTTCTAGAATGGTTTTTGGGCTGTCGAATACTTTTGGGTGTGGGTCCAGCTTAATCCACGCAGTGATTTTTTTCTGGGAGACATATTTTTCTCTGAGCAATTGGCGGGACTGTTAAAGGAATTGACCCATCCACCATGATGTACGAATGAACAAGAAATCAAGAAAAAAATTAGATAGCGCTTTTTCACAAATTTAATTAAAACGTACAACGCGTTCTGGCTGCTTCAACACCATCAGGTACAAAGATTTTTAAGCGGTATATGTATGCATATGCTCTAGGTTAAACTATAGTAGAAGCATATAAAACTGATGATATCAGGCCTGACCTCGTGGAAATTATGGATATCCATGATGAGAAAACTACCTTTGTTATTTTTGGAAGTTTTGTGGAAATAACAAAGGTGGTTTTCTCATCATGGATATAGTAGAAGCATTATAAAACCATTGCGAGAAGTGTGAAATTAAGGTAAGTCATAATAATAAAAAATGAATGAGATTTCCTTCGACAGAGAATGCGAGGCAGGTCATAAAAGAAGAAGGGCACAAACTGGAGTAAGTTGAGAAATTTAATTACTTGGGTAGTATGTTGGAAGTAACTAGGCATAGTAAGACAGAAATTAGAAAGAGAATTCAAAAAGCATTCCCAGAACTTCCTCGTTCGCCTTCCTTTCCGTCCATCGTACTTTCTCCATTTCCCTCCTAACCCACACGTCTAACGACTGCAGCCTATTCTTATAAGTCTTTCTCTCTCAGAGTCCATATTTCTGCCTCATATAGTACTACACTCCATATTAAAGTCTTTTCCAGCCTCTTCTTTATATCGTTACCCAAGGACCCCGTTATCTCTCGCCCTTATCTAAACGATTTCTTCGCTAACGCTATTCTCCTCCTAATTCCTTTGCTACTATGCCCATTTTCTTCCAACATAGATACTTCCCAAGTATTTAAACTCTCCCTTTTGACCCCTCCTATTTAGTCCTAGAAAATCTCAGTACTTTTGTTTTGTTATGATTTATCTTCATTCCGTATTTCCCGCACTGGTTTCTAATGAATCTACCAATTCCTGCAATAGTCTGGACGACTGACTAACCAATGTCTAGTTGTCAAGAAGTCTAACCGACTTTAATAGCTGTCCTACTTTTGTTCGCGTCCTCAGGGTCCAGGTTTCTTCGCCACGTCTCCACACCAGCCGAATAACGATAGTGCAGGAGTCAGAATTTTTTCATCAAAACTAGGAGACTGGAGGACATCAAAGACCCGTCTCTTTTCCTAGTCGAGAATGAAGTTTATTCCATCGGAGAGTTGAGAATAATTTTCTTTGCCTTCATCCATACGGTCTCAGTCATCAATTCTCTCATAATCCTGAGCGCCTATTCGCGTACTAAGTTCTCCTAATATACTTGCTACTGTGCCCATTGGAATTTTAAACGTTTATCATTAACTATCAAAGGTAGTTTTCACTAGAGGGAGGTGGATGGACCCCTCCGACTAAGAAATGGGAAGAGGCTTGGTAGGGATTCAAGTCAAGGGACCGCCTATTCTGAGGATTCATCGAGCGCGTCACTCTTTTCCCCTCGCGAGAATAAGAAAGTCATAACAATGCCCTTTCTCTTCGCCCATTCCTCCCCTCCCTCCTCCTCCCACTCCATCATCCATCAGATGAGGCTAACAATGATGGATGGGGGCGGGATGAAGACATTAGCGCACCGCGTGGAAACGAATCCGCAACCGCCCGAGAAGGAAGACCCTCCCCAATTGTTTCCACCCATCCAAAAGTTTGAGCAATGAGCTTTATCAATCCATTTGGGCGAGTAAGCTAACTGCTATCTTGCGCGCGGGGCATCTCATTCCGTTATATCTACCCTCAAGTATATATTTATGCGCGAGTTGGGAAGTAGTCTGGAGTTTGGAAATGCTTTTATTGGGGATGTGGAGGGAGGCTGGGGATGATTTCTTTCTTGCGTCATTGAGGGAATTATCTTTCGTCTCGGAGATAACGCGGTGAGTTCCGAAAATTACTGTTTTCACGTAGAGGGTGAGTTTTCGATGGTGTTCTGAGATGGAAAGCCTCCTATAGCCACTAAATTTATCTTTAGTACGATTATTTTACATTTGAACCACATAAGATGAGAAATACCATGCTATTAGAAATTTTTCGACACTCAAGTGAACTTTCAATGCTTTTTGTACACGCTAAGCAGGTTCCATCATGACTGTGTGAGTCAAAACAAATACTAATTTCAAACTTTTCGATTAAGTAATTTTAAAAACCCTGTTTTCGCTGGTGACATGCGTTAGTTATTGAAAACCAAAATTAAGGTACATAATATGAAGATTATTCCACGAATATATTTTTAATTTACACTTGTTTAGCCACAGACGCCGACTGCTGCACTACTTCTATGGAATTACCACATTTGCACTTCAATTATCGCAGTAATTAGCTATAAACTCAAACAATAAGGTGGTATGATGCATCTATTTTATTTTTAATAATTTTCCCGGCAGTTTTCACTTCTTGTAAACAGTTTTTCGTGAGAATGGCATTAATATCAAAAGGGAAAAAAAAACATTTGCCTCGTGTTTCTCCCATTGAACAGCATGTATTTCCAAGTTCCATTTGTGATAAAATAGCGCGAAAAAATTACATTTTGATGTTTATATCATATAGAGGACACATTTTTCAACAAGTATCCAGAATATGAATAAAACGACACTTATGTCCTATTACGGTAGAACCACCTAAAAAGCTGGAATATTGCAGCCAACTAGTCCAAAACACTGTGATAATTCCATTATTATTTAAATTCTATACTGCACAATATGCATTTAAGCTGATGATATTAGATCCCAATCATCTTTAATGGCAGCAATTATCACGTTCTCCAACAACGCAAACAGCGTGTCATTGTGTACATATAGTTTCCCAGCTAGCTATCGTCCTTCACTATATATCATAAAACTTCTTTTTAGAGCTGTTAATTGTCCTCTATGTCTTCTTTCCAATGCATTCACTTCATGCAATGGGGTAATCTGGACCTATCTCCAACTTCATTCGCCCAAATTCTCTGAGAACAAAACGTTTTCTCTGCACCATCTTCATAATTTCTTACTCAACCGATTTGCTTTCAAGATGTATCGAACTCTAATGGCCATCATTGAGAGGTTTTAGCATACTTTGAGAGATTTGATATGTAGTTGTAAATTTTAATTTAAAAAAACAAGAAGTAGTTTGGAATATGAACGGTCTTTAACTTAACAGTTATATTAGTGCTCAAGTTAAAATAAGAATCATGGCCTTAAGACTAAATGTTGTAAGAGTGAAGTACCACATTACTTTTATTGTGTCAAGGTGAAAAATTGAATAGAATTTACAAAACATTTCTTCTAAATATATCATAATTGGTCAAAAATTATTATTACTGCAATATGTAATAACCCACTTATCATTTGAATCAAGGAATAAATTAATCGCTACTTCTCTTATGACTCCTTGGTGTGACTTTGGTCTAATTTTGATATGCCCCAAATATTTCCGAAAATTAAGTGTATTGATGTAGATTGTTAAAGAAAAAATTCCAAGGAAACAAAGCAGGGTAAAAATGGCGTCTTTAAATTAAACTTTATTCAATAACACGGAAAAGTGCATGGTTATTGGCCCAATCAATCCGAAAAAAATATGCAATCCTAAGTAAAAAAAATTAAATAAAACCCCGGTGACGTTTCGATACCTTTCATTTTCAAGGAAAATATCAAAATGATTTGGACAAATGTTGCCGAATTTACATTTTTGATCTTCACAAAATTCACCGGTAATTTACACGGTGACAATGACGCAGAAGGTCGTGCAATATAAAAGTACAGAGGAGCAGTGAGTGAATTTGTGACTACTTCAAGTTCATTTTTATGATAAGTGAAATTTGGGGGAAAAACATTATTTTTCCCAGGAAATAACCCGATAAATTTCGAAGTTCGGGGAAAGGAGACTACATTTTGATTCCCTGTGAGGGGAACGCCGACGGAGGGGGGGGGGATGTTAAGGGAGGGGGAAATTTTTATCCAAGTGAATGAGAGAATTTTTATTTTCCCGAAAATAGTGCGCATTCATGCACGGCTCCTCGACCACCTGACCGCCGCGACGTTCATCTCGGGGAGTCGCAAAATCTAATGAGTCGATGAGGAGAAGACGAGTTGCAGAATAAATCTTTGAAGGCGAGTCCGTCTCTCCCTTCCTACCCCTTACAAAATGTACGCAGCCACCCCGGAAACGAGATTACGGTCGGCGCCGGAGCTTGTGAGTCGAACCAAACCGGAATACATTGAACTAAATGAAAAGAGTGGAAGGGGTGAAGGAGAGGGGAAGGGAAGGGGTGTGGTCGGAGCTAATAGGGGAAGAGGGGGAAATCCTGTTTTCCTCACCGTGCGAAGATTCCACCCTACTCCACCTAACTCTCTTCCTCCCCCAATTTCTTCCGCTTATCCTTCCCGACCCTTCGCCTCCGTTACTACCTCCAGAGTCAAGCCAACCTATCGAATCGTTCCCGTTTAATAACGAGATTAAATTCCCCTTCCAGGGAAGGGGGAAAGACGCCACTACACCCACCGCCTACCTACCACTTTCTTTCCCTCCTGAACATCCCCGTAGAGCCTCTTCGACCTCCCTGTGGTGGAAATGAGAAGCGGAGATGTGTGTATTTGCGTGTAGGAGTGCTGCAAGGGTTTCCCTTGGTACTGGTAATGCCCCGTTCACATTACTAACGTAGCGACCGTCGTTCGTACCGTCGTAAGCACTAACCTTGTGAACGCGTGTTGGTTACTGATGGAGTGGTAGTTCCGTTGCCACCCAATGGTGGTCAGCGTTGGTGTCGCGAGCGGAAACAGGAAATTATGGATGATAATTAAAATACCTAGTCAATCAAAGTAGTGAAGCAGATGATGCTGCTTCGATGGGTAAGCAAAGAGGAGTTCAGTTTGCTTTAAAAACAATTTCGAAAGCCTCAAAACGCTACAGGGATGAGCGAATCCTTATTTCGCTCGTTTGCTCTTTAATTGTTCGTCGCGATTCCTGTTGAGGGCAGCACTGAGTTACGATACTAGTGTGAATGCATGGAGGGCTGCTACGTAGGTACGTACGATAGTTGTCTGAGCCGGGCATAAGGCGGTGCGATATTCGAATTTTAAGCATTGTAGTGGGGGATCGTGGAGACTACAGTGATGACTGCCCATCCGAGGGGCCCGGATTCAAATCTCAGGGAAAGGGACAGAGATTTTTCATTGGAATCCCGATCCCTACTTGGGTGTCCTGTGCAGGTAACTTAAGGAATACAATACTCCGTATGTCGGATGGGATTAAAAGTTGTTATACCCTTGGCATCTTTCATTAAGAGCAGTCAAATGCTTTCCACAGAATTCATTCCACCGATCCTCCGATATCTTAATAAATATTCCCTCACCAACCCACTCACCTAACCACCATGGCGGAAATGACCTCAGTTGTCGGTCCCATCATCAAGTAACCAACCAATCTTGCGTGACTTTGGAGCTCAAACATTGGCAGTGGAAGAAGAGAGATGACCAAAAAACACTTGGATATTGTAGTTTTGAAGAAGAATGATAACAATAAAATAGACGAATAGGACCGCGAATAATGACGTCCGGCGTTGAGCTGGCGGGAGATGCTGTCTTATGAAAAATCTCCGAAGTGGAAGAGGCAAACATATTGGACACATCTGGAGTCAAATCATTCTCCTGAAAACATAAAAGGATAGATATGCCAATGGAGTCTGAGGTAGGCCTACGCTGGAATACGTCAGGCGAATTATGTAGGGTGCACAAGTAAGGAATTACGTTTGAAATAAGTAACGCTTGGCAATATTCCACTCAATGTTTTAATGCACGTACAGGTTTCAATATTTAACACATCATCATCAGAGTTAAATTACTTGAACGGATACATGCAGCGTGTAATTTGTAGTAGAGGATGTGGAGAAGGGGTATAGGGGGAAAATGTAGGAGGGGGAGTAGGTTAAGGTAGGTTAACCCTTCTCAAGGACAGTATACTCCGAGGAAATCATGAAAACTACGTCATTTGTGAGAAGAAGATAAGAGGATCGTTACGTTAGAAAAGGGCAACAAGTATTCAGGGACACAGTCGTTTGAAAGTATATTGCTAAGCATTTTTGGTGCATTAATAATTTCAGGGCATTATAAAAATTCCAGTTGTACACCTTAGTCATAAATATGTAAGACAGAAGGTTTGTAGAGTATCTACGAATGGTGTTCGGCAAAAACAGACTTAGAGTCAAGATTTTTAAAAACAATTTAAATGTTCAGCCATTCTGGTTCTGAGCAACCACGATAGTAAGGAATTGTGAAGGAAGCGGTTAGATGATAAGGATGGAGAGCTGCAGCGGTCAATCTTCGGATTGATGATTGCCGACGATCGAGCATCGCATTACCTACATCGAGTTTCGCGTGATTTATCAAGCCAACATGTGACATAGCCAGGAGGACCACTGTAGCAGATCGTTATCTCCGGCATAATGCAGTCGTTACATTGCAATGATATTTAAAATATACTCGTAAATATTAAATGCAAAGGAGAAGGCTCCCGTTGAAACTCAACGGAAAGAAGATAAAATTAAAAGTTTCAAAAGGCAAAAAGAATCCCCGTGATGTGACGTGCAAATTACAAATATCGGTGATGGTAGCGTTTTATCGAATCGTCAGTTTTTGTCGGATGTTCACCAAATTTAGGATTTATCACTTATTTCACATTCTAAACAATACTAGAGGTGGGCGAAAGCGCTTCAACAACAATTAAAATGTGACAAATACGGTACTTATCTTGATTAGGGAAGGGTACTTCGTTTGCCTCGACAGCCATAGCAGACAACAATAGACGATCGAATCAACAAGCTGCGAGGCGACATATGTTGCACTACTTCGTGTAAACCAGCGGGAAGAATCTTTGACTTTATTTTCCGTTCAACACTAGGTATTAAATTAACCATGTGTTTCCCTTCTAAATGAAGTATCATAATATAAAATAGAAAGGGAAATTCTTATATGAAATCATCTTTTTACAACAAAATATATTTTTTTTTGTACTAACCATGGTTTCCCATTTAGATCAGCAAAACATCGCAGATAAGTATTAGGTGTCTATATATATGCACTAAGTATTAAATAAACAAAGTGTTTCCCTTCTAAATGAAGCCAAATAATATAAAATAGAAGGGGAAATTCTTATAGGAAATCATCTTTTTAAAACGAAATATATTTTTCGTGCACTGGCCTTTGTTTCCCATTTAGATCAGCAAAACATCGCAGATAAGTGTCGACTTTGACAGGATTATTCCACAATTGCTGTAGTTTCATGATGTGAACCTCACTCCTACGAATAATTCTAAAGAATTTGATATTTCTGTATTATTACCATTTTGGTAGCAAAAGCTGGCAACTAGCCGCCCACCTCTAGTATTGTTTAGAATGTGAAATAAGTGATAAATCCTAAATTTGGTGAACATCCGACAAAAACTGACGATTCGATAAAACCCGACTGTAACCCAAATATCATTAAGAAAACCATATACCATTAACCACTGATTGTGAGGATGAGGTGAAACATACCCCTGCTAAAATATCACTGCAGTTCTCATATCGATTAAATAAACTACGTCATGAAGGCCGTAGGAATAAGTAGATACCCACTGAAAAAGCGCATGCTGCGGTTACCAAGGGAATGGAGTATTTGCACAAATTTAGGAAACAACGGCAAATGTTAACTTTGAACGTAAAAACCCTAAATCCAAAATTTAGCTGTTGCACATTGCCTACTTTTTAAATAATAAGAGATTTAAAATCACAATTTTAGCCTTGCGCACAAACAGACCGCGGCCATATTGCGACTGCTGTGACGTCATCCCCCTGACTCGGCAGTCGCTACCGGGTTTGTTTACATTCGTTCTGGTTCTTTTCCGCCTTGACGGTGAATATTTTGCACAATAGGCTATAGGGTGCGGAAGTACACTATGCAAGTACCAAATTATACCCATGGCATAATTAATACGATAAAGAAGGACCAGAGTTTACTGAATTGAACGATAATGTAAGCGATTTAAGCCTATTAGACTGTGCTATTATTTTGTTTGTTATGCCTGCGAAGCACTTATACAATCATTCAATTTCATCAATCCTGTAAAAAACAACAAAACAAAAAGAGCACTGCACACAGGACATTGGCGCGGTAAAAACTATGGATAGTTATAAAAACTGAAAAGTTACCCCCTCGGATCTCTCGTGATCTCCGAACTGCTAGGCGATAACTTTACCGCGTCTCCATCACCATAATCGATATATTGACTAGACTCACGTACGCTAAACTCATTCGCTCATACATGATCAACTCGGGGTTGCCGTATCTAGAAACTCATATCATTGTTTAAAATACGGGAATTATAAAATAATTTCATCCATGTTTTCATATGTTTAAAATGTTTTCCAAATGTTTTTTCATTTCAGTGATGTCAATATTTTTCGGCCACCAAACCGTTAGACGCAACATTTTAGACAGCTAAAAACCCGTGTGCACAATCTAAACTAAACTCAGTATATTTCCATTTATGATTAAGTAAGATACTTTTTACTTTTCTACAAAAGTTGTAGGTACTTAGTATTTTACTTAATCATGAATACAAACAAAAATAACTTATACGAAGTGAAGTCTGCCACTGTCAAGTTTTGCGCAGTAAGTTTAGACTAGTCTAAACTGCGCGCAAAACTTGACAGCTGTGCCACCATGCACACAAAAATAGTACATAGTAAAGCACCCGGTAGTCAACACCATTTAAGACGCACGCAATATTATAAACTAACAGCATATTCGTAGATTGGGTTTTGCTTCGCTATCTGTTTATACCAGCTGAAAATGTGCCCAGATAACCAAGATTTGAGGTGAAAATTTCTTATTTTTCCAGATTTTTAGTTTAATGATTTCAGATTAGTAAGCATTTTCAACAACTATCAATAATAATTTTGGAGAAACATTGACAGCAAGAGAAAACACCCATTGAGATTAGCGTGGTGATGAACGAGACTGATATTTTCGTGAATACACGTATCGATTGTTAAAAAGTTTCAAATAATCAAGAATGATATTATAAAATGAAGCGAGGGTTACTACTTATCTTGTACTCAATACACGATCATATTGTCGAGCACCACAATGTTCATATAAAATTGGAATAAATTTTTTCAAGGTTAGAGACGATAACCTTAGAACTTCCGACCTGCTAGGCGATGAATTTACCGCTGAAAATATACCCCATTATAAAAGTTAATACTGGCCTACGAGGAAATTTATAACTGCTACAAAAGCGATCGGCATTGGATATTTGGTGATTGAATTGAATAATTATGAGTAACAATAATATATGTAGTTTGCAGTTTAAGATAACCTGCATGGAGTACAAATTCGCATGTCAAAATAATAAACATCAAACGGTTTCCCTTACCCTGGCACAAGATGTACACATGCCGTCGATCAAATTAAGAATAACATAAGAAACAATATACTTTTACAGTTACGCCTTTTAAAACTTTGGTAATTTTGTCTAACGTTTACTATACTGGTAGAAAATTCTAATGAATTACTGAATAACAATTCCCCTCTTTACTATTCACCCAAAATTATCCGCATTCCGCCAAGTCATTACTCGATAGTTGATGCAACAACCATAGTTTATAGTTGGATCAAGCCTCGATTATACCTGTTAACTTTTCAAACGTAATGATTCCCTATTTTGAATCAGTAAAGTCGGAATAATTCGTATATTTCCACTTCATACATCCTCAACACGCTATAACACAAGTCTCACCCGTCTGCTGCAAGGGGGATTACGTCACTACGCAACGAGCCAATGGCTGGGCGTAAACATATCGTTGCGAAAACAATGCTCAATAAATCGTGATTATTAAACAAACTAGGCAAGATTTAGAGCTGGTAATTGAAATATGTTATTATGGAAACACAATTTACGATATAGAATGGATTTCATAGCAATCCCCCATTTATGCAAACACTCCATTAGAAAATTGATATTGTTCAAAAAGTGAAAAAATAGATTATTTTCGAGGAAAAAGTACTAATTTCAACAACAGTGAAAGTGTAGAAAAATCGAATGCATAAATTAAAATATCCAAATTTTTAACCATCTGACTGTGAAAGTTTAAGCCTTATGTCTTGAATGCAAGTAATTTAAAAATGAAAAAAAGAAACCCTATGCACCAAGTTCAATGCATTTCTTATAGGCCTATAAGTTAAATAAATTGGGGCAAAAACAACCCCTAGAAATTGTTTTTCGTGGTTTTTACTATTTTTCCGGCTGGTTTTAGGTCACACCCAGTATTCCAGCCAAATTTAAACTTCCTAGGTTACCTAGAAGTTCTTCAGACAGGCGTGACTGACAGCTCAATCGCAGCGCCCCTATCAGCGTTGCAGACAGACATACCTAGGTTATTATATAGACTGATGATATTAGAACAATCTTTATATATATAAAAGTCAATGTATGCATGTATGTATGTTCCACATCTCCTCCTAAACCACAGGACCGATTTTTATGGAATTTGGAACACGAGTTTATCACTGATAGACAACAAACACTGTAGGGTTCAATTAACCGAATCCCTATTTTTTCAGGGTTAAGGGTGTGATCCTTACTAATATGTATAAAAATGTAATGGTCCCTGTCTGTCTGTTGCTCCATCACGCAAAAACTACTGGATCGATTGAGCTGCAATTTGGCATGCAGATTGAAGACATATCTGGTTGTAACATATACTATATCAAAAAGCCCTCAGGGCCCACAAAGGCCCGCTGAAGGTCCCCCATGGTGGTCAATGGCAAGCATTGGGTTCGGTGCAGTGGTTTTATGTTTTACTTTTTAAAAGTACATTCACTCAAGATATAGGACTGGATTTTTTTCTATCGGATAGCTGAATAAATGAAGTTTCTAATTTTATCAATCGATATCCTTCTACGCTACGTATTTGTCTGAACTTCATGTTTTCAACTGAAAAATCTCACCTTTTTCTCTGAAATCAACAATAACATATTACCTTGACAACCAGAGATTTGATTTTCAGAGAATATTCACGTCTCTAGCATTTCAATATCACGTCTTCTTACATGTCCATGATTGCACGTAGAAAGAAAATCTGTATCAGAAGGGCTCAGAGTCCCAAGGGCCCCATGATAGATTGCTTCAGGGGGTAATCGATAAATTCAATGCATATTTACAACAAGTATACTCTTCAATGCCTATTATCAAAGCAGCTTTCATAGGGGCACTGCATATATATGAGAGAACACTTACGTAGTAAACGAGACACAAAGGAATAAAATAGATTACACACGCAACTAAATGCTCAAGAATATTAACGTGCAGCATATAGTAAGGTTAATAATGCCTCTGTTGCTACAACAAACACGGCGCTGTTTATTATCGTTTTGTACTCAAATGAATTACACGTGGTGGAACTGTCTCCATCTGCCTCTCATTACGACTGTGAACTGTTTGTTAGACCAATTCCCGCATCATAAACGTTACGAGTCATTTATATATGTTTTTAAGTGTTCAAGTTCAGTTAACTAAGGTATATTCACTAAATAATCGATCTGCCTACTCCAGACACTCACTTTCCGCTGTGTTTCCCCTCCGTGGACTTGAAAATATATCCATCAACATGCCTAATAGAAGAATAAGTTACCTATCTAAAAATCTTCTAAAGAAAAATGAATGTCATATTTAAGAGAAAATGAGCCTTTGAAAGAAAAACGACTAAAGTTAGACTTGGATGGTCAAATAAATACCCACCAGCGGTCTCATCTATCCGCGGTGTTTCTCGGGTTACGCTAAGAACCGCACAACTTTCATCCTTACCTAACCTACGGACGGGTAACCAGCCATAAATCTGGTTCAAATATACACGCATCTGTTTCGAAACTTCAATCTGTTTTAAGATGGCGGAAATTATACTGACGTCACTACATGCTTCTTATCCGAATGAAGAACGGAAATTCTGCGTAATGAACGTCATCCGTGCATGAAAATCGGCAAGTGCACTAAGAATCACCATAGATTTTTTATTTAGTAACCGAAACCAATGATTATGGCTACCCTTTATGCCGAAGGTGCAATCCGAGTGATGGAGGATTCATAGGTCAAATAAACATGGCTGCTGCAAATGCTTCATAGTACGTTGTCAACCGCTGGATTATACTCTACTCTCCAATCCTAATTAAGACACTCAACGCACATATCAACGTTGTATTGCGCAACTAAATCAAGTCATTGAATGCAAATATATTTATGTACACAAGGGAAGCGATCAAACTGCAAATCACTCAGAAGACGGCTCAAGAGAACCAGAGGGACGAGGTGACCAACTATCAACATTTGCTATTTAAGTAGTAATGAGTCTGCG
Source organism: Pyrrhosoma nymphula (assembly GCA_963573305.1). Taxonomy (NCBI): domain Eukaryota; kingdom Metazoa; phylum Arthropoda; class Insecta; order Odonata; family Coenagrionidae; genus Pyrrhosoma; species Pyrrhosoma nymphula. The sequence continues at coordinate 81,210,806 of OY754334.1, read as the reverse complement.
TGGCCGATATTTGGGTTTCCCGTGCATAAAAGTGAACCAACAGTCACTCATCTCTCCGTGCACCTGGAAAACGGTCAGCGTGTCTACTACAACGAACACAACAAACAAGATAGGTTACGAACTCCTCAAATGACCACGCTGACAGTTTTTCTTCAGGCTTTGTGGTTTTCTTATAAAATAAGTTCAACGTATTTCACACCCGTTGAATTTCAACGGGTATCTTCCGCTCGTACAGATATAAAAATGTACTTGAAAAATTCGGACCAGGCGAAATTCAGAGCGAGCGACATGATATATGCCAGTATGTAGGTAGGTAGGCCAGAAGGTATGTGCCAACTTTGGTACACCTGTGGATATGACGGCACACGACACACGACAAATCTCAACTCTGAAGTAGGTTCCATCATGACCATGTGAGTAAAAAAAAATTATTTTACAATTTCGAAGGTATTGCCTAACAAATATTGCTTTCATTTAAATCAAGCATTAGCTATTCGAAAACAAAATTAAAATGCAAAGTATGCAGATTGTTCTACGAATATTTTTGTAACAGAAACATTTTGCCAGCTATAAAAGCCGACTTTTGCCCCATTTAGATTGAATTAACGCAATTTGACTTCAATTATTGCAGGTTTAACTCAAAATATACGATAGGCAGGTGCCAACATTTTATCACCATTCATTTCTCGTGGAGAATTCACTTCTCCTAAGGTAGTTAGAGTGAGATTATTTCCTGATCATAACAGATACCATATCAAAATTTCATTTTTTAATTTAAGCAACTGCACAAAGCATGAAGTAACTATTGTAATATTAATGACGCCAAGCTTTTTTTTAACTAGCTGAAATTCTCAGTGATTAACTAAATATAGGTACATAGTTTAGGTTAAACTTTACTCATTTCTTTCACGCCATACACTTAAAATGCCTCCACATCCGAAGATTTGTTTTTGCGATTCTATAAAAATTACTACAGTGGGAAACTGGTTAATTTTTAAAAATGTTTGAGAAAGCATAAAAAATACACACCGCTATATTTTTGACGAGATCCATACATTATAAATTCTTTATTTTTTAAATACAGTCTCTCTGGAGCGCATACACGTACCATTTCTCATAAAAAAACGGCTGGTATTTTTTGGCAAATATCTCGAAAAGTCTAGCGGTATGTCGCTGAAATTTTGCTATAATTGAAAATATGAGATCATTTTCTATATAATGAGACCAAATTCATCGTATTTTATGTGAAATGATATCCATCTCAAACTACCCTAAACCGTTTTTCACGAAAATATCATTTATTTTTTATATAAAAAACACAAATTGCCCTAAGTTCAAGTTCACTTTTGCTCAAAACAATTTGCGTGGTAAGGTAGTACTTTGCTGTTCATATCAACCAGGGACAAGTGTTTCTATAAGTAGCCAGAAAATTAATTAAATGGCAATGTTGTCATTTTACGGTGGAACCACCATAATCATGAAAAATTATCCCATTTCAAACTCTCAAGCATAAAACATTTAAAAAGACTGAAAACCCATAGATATAAGGAATTTTTTCCTGCCTTAGATTTGAGACGAAATTTAATTAAAAAATAATTATTCATGTTCCATGTACCCTCTTAGAAAATTGTATCGATATGAGTTAACGAGAGTTTACATGCTTCAAGTACAACTTACAACTGTCATTGAAAATTAAAAAAAAATAATTGGCCAGAAAAATAGCGTGGGAAGTTAAGAGTTAGTTATTCTAATGCAAAAGGTGACATGTTTTTTCTATAAGTAGACAGGATGAGAATAAAATGTCATCGAATTCATGGTACTAGTAATATAAGGTAGCGCATCGTTTGGGTTGAACGCTGTGATGTAATGCACTAGACGATGCGCTACTTAGTTGTGGAGTGCATTGTGTAATCGATACTTGTTTAAATACAAGGCGAGGAAACGTACGAGGGAAGAGAATTTCCCTTTGATGCATCTACACGGGCGAAGCGGGTCCAGGTTTGCCACAGACGAGACAACTTTCATGTTGAAAATGGTAAGAGTTTCAACTTTCATCAGTAAATAAGTTGTTGCAAGGGTTCAATTCCGCTGTACACAATATTATATTTCGTAAACTATACACATACCCGTTCAATAATAGAAGGGAGCTGATGACGGGGACCTTAAGTAAGGATGTAAAAAAGAGGCTAGTGAAGAGCTTGATATGGAGTGTGGCGTTGTATGGGGCAGAAACGTGGACCTTGAGAAAGGAAGACGAAAATAGGCTGAAGGCTTTTGAGATGTGGGTGTGGAGGAGGATGGAGAAGGTGCGTTGGACGGAAGGGAAGACAAATGAGGAAGTGCTTGACATGGTGGGCGAGGAGAGGAAACTTATAGATGAGATTAGGGTAGGTGGCTGGAAGGGGTAATGAGGGACGGGGGTTTGCTGAAGGCCGTGATCGAGGGAAGGATGTTGGGTAAGCGGGGAAGGGGAAGGAAGAGAATCAGTTTTATGGACGGGATGAAGAAAGGTAGGACTTAAGCTGAGATGAAGAAAGAAATACTAGAGGTAGAAAGGGCACGGCACGTGTAAGAGTTCGTTGGATATTCTCTGACTTTCATCACAACCTACCTCTAACCGGTAGATTACTATAATGAATGAATACACATACCAATAATAACCGCTCAAATATGTTGTATATGAGTACATTAGGATTCACAGATCTACATGACTTCATTCTGTCATTGCTAAAAACTTTTTTTTGCTAAAAACTTCATTCTGTCATTGATAAAAACAAAACCGGAGCTTTTATCCATTTTTCCTACAGTAATTTTCGAGTCGTCCGCTGCTCATGTTATCCGGATGACGTCATGCGCAATACGGACTCATTTCGGCCTCGGTAACGTCCCACCTTGTGTTAGTAGAACCATGATGACATTGGAACCATAAATGGAATTCTTTGCCAATCGCTTAGGCTGTGACGTAAAGATGTCGTCATCGCCGAGACGCGAAAATTCCCGAGGGTTTCCCGAACGGAGCACCTGGATAAAGGCGAATGGGGTGGTATTCGGAGGTGGGTGGGAGGGAGATTCTTGGGGGAAATGAGAGTTGGATGCAGAAGAGGAAGCGCGGTGAGGCGAGCGTAACAAATTTGATGGAGAGAAAGAATCAATTTGAGTCGGTAAGGAAGTCATCCGGGTGAATGGGGGGCGGGGAGAAGGGGTGGAGAAAGGGGGAGGGGGAAGAGGGAGGAGGGGAGTTAGGATTGGGGGCGTGGAATATTCAGGGAGGAGTGGGGTTGGGGAGGGGAAAGCCACCAGCAAGACCAAATCCTCCTCGCCGCCCGCTCCACCCCTGGCCCTTATTCATTTTCGTTTGGAGTATTTACCGGTCAGGGTTAAGTTTCCCTGAACCACCATAGGAGAAAAAGAGCTGTCAAATCCACTATCCCGCATGCCAAAAAAGAACACGGCAATTGGATGGCAGCAGTAAAGCTTGAGGTGCCTTTGATTAAGATGAATTGCAGTCATATATCACAATATTTTTGTGGCGTTGATACTACAATATTAAATTCATGCTTCCTGCAGCTGCTGAAATAAAAAAAATGAAATTCGAACATGGTCTCCATGATGACGAGGAAAATATCTTAAACTTCCAGCAAAAACTAATCGTCGTATTTAGTCAGCGTCTCCAATGAAACCGTTCGCTTGACGGAAATCGTCCACGTCGCGGTAGGGTCGTCCAATTTCCATTCCAATGCCTTCCCTACCTTCCACCCCCAACTTCTACAGCGGTGCAAACTCGCGATTCCTATCCAACCGAGAGAGCCCAGCCGCCTGCTCCCCACCCCCAACCCCCCAATTCCTTCCCATCATCCAACAGAGGGGCAACACCCTCACACACAAAAAGGGTTTCGTTCTGGAGGGGAATGGTAGAAGAAGAGTGGGAAAAAACGATGGAAAACTCTTGCGAATCTGGATCTTTAACAAGACTTGGGTGGGAAAGGGTGTCTCCGGGACGAGGGTTTTTTTTAAGGTGTAAGGGGACGCGCTCCTGAGCAGCTCAGCTCGAGATGAGGGAAAAAATTCTGAAGTGAAGCGATAAAAAAAAGGGTGGAAAATAAGAAAAGGGAGGCATGTCGTCAATTGCTTATTCTCTCGCGGAAGGAGTTTCTTGGGGGAGTTTTTTTGTGGGTGGTGAAAGAGGGGGACGTTTTCTGGGAAATAATCCCGAGCGAAGATGAATGGAGAGGGGGGCAGGACTCTTTTCATTATGCAGCGCCTTTGGCTCCTCCTCCTCCAGCCGATTTGAGTTCCCGGAAATCCTTTCCTCAGCGTCCATTTTGTCCCTGCTCATCCCGTTCAAATTTTAATCTCCACCTTACAATGCTCCGCCGGCGAATAAGTAACAAATTTGCTTATAGAAAAACGGTATGGTTTGGATGTAAGGGGTGGGATTTTTAAGTTACTAAAGTCCTCTCATGATGAGATAAGAGAGGTGCTTGGATGCTCGAAGGAAAGTCGTGGATGGTATGTGGAGCATATTAAGAAATGGGTGTTTGTCAGAATTCTAGTATTTAGCGATATTCTACAGCACACGATGGGCCCACTTAGGGGCCTTATGGAGTCCTGGGGACTTTCTAATATAGCCTATCAATACACTCCATGGCTTTAGGCTTTACTTTGTAGAAATTATTAGTATCCATACTAAATTATACACTTTGTATTTTTTATAGAGTTTTAATTAGCGGTATAACACGTTTCGCCGATCTACGGCATCATCAGGTACAATTTTTAAGAATGTTTGTTTATTGACCGTTGTTAAGTTGTCGTAGTTACGGGGTTGGTTTGAGTGAGAGAGGTGGCGGTTATACCGTGGGTTAGAAGTGTGGGCGCGGATAGGTGGCTTGAATGGTTAATTTTTCTTAAAGTTAGTTTCTCGGAAAGGAATGGGGAGGACTGTGGGAATAATTGCTCATTACAAAGGGCCCTGTTAGGGTTTGCCAAGTGCCTTTTTATCTCGATTTGCTCGAGAGCATCCATTTTTAATCCCTTGGAGTTTACCTTCCTTCCTGATGTTAACATAAAGCTACCCGCAAATTTCAGGATAATCGGTTTATCAGTTCATCCGTAACGAGGTAACATAGAAATAGCTGATTTGGGGCCCCAGATCCTTTCAGATCCTTTACCTGAAAGATCTAAGACCCCTTTATAGCTCCAGAGTTCATTAAATGTATCTATAACAGTTATAGCAGTGTGTAGATTTCTAGTATAGTGATATGCTACAATGGCCTTTGTAATGTAACCTATTAATCATTCTAGGTACTAAGGAACGTGTTTGCCAAATTTTGTTCCAATCCGTCTAGGGTTTTGAAATTCTATCACATTATATTACATTTATCTGCCGGTTATAGATAGGTTTTATTTAAAGTCAGAAAAAGTCCTACAGATTTTTACACGTGCCGCGCCCTATCCACCTCTAGTACTCATTTCTTTTATTTCTCCGCGTACGTCCTACCCTTCTTCATCCAGTTCATATAACCTATTCTCTATCTTATATATCCCCGCTTACCCAATATCCTTCCCTCTATCACGGCCTTGAGCAACTCATCGCCCCTCATTACCTCTTCCAACCACATACCTTGCCTCCCCCTAATCTCATTCAGAAGTTTCGTTCCCTCGCGCACCATACCAAGCACTGTCCCGTTTGTCTTCCTTTCCGTCCAACGCGCCTTCTCCATCCTCCAACCCACATCTCAAATGCCTGCAGCCTACTCTCGTCCTCCTTTCTCAGAGTCCACGTTTCTGCCCCATACAACGCTACACTCCACGTCAAGCTCATCACCAACCTCTTCTTCATATCCTTAACCATGTTCCCCGTTGAAATTCTATATTGTTAAAATAAACAGAAATTAATATAAGTGAAAGTTTCTCGGGTTTCACACCGGGTAAGATTATTTAAATGGATCAGGATGTCATCAGGATGACGATGGCTGAGTCAACCATCGAAACGTTGATCCATTTAAATAATCTTACCCGGTGTGAAACCCGAGAAACTTTCACTCATATAATTCCCCGGGAAAACTTTAAATACTTTATCACAGAATTTAAATTTAGTGATAAAGATAGAGAGATGCATGCCAATGCTTTGCTGAAGTACCCTGCGATTAGCAATTACATGTTGAGTATTGGTGACCTTTGGAAATACTTCCGCGCTGATCCAATGCGTTGACGACAGTTTCGCTAGCGTTCCAGCTTGCTACTCAGGTCAGAAAAAGCGAACTGAAGAAGCGAGGTTCGGGTTTCCTTCTGACCTGAAGAATTCATATCTCTCTAACAGGTTCACTTCTGACCTGAACAAGCAAGCTGTAACGATCGCGAAACTGTCGTCAACACAATGGACCAACGGGGAAGTATTCCTGAAAGTCTCTTTTGCGTAAGACCACTCCGCGGAATCTTTCAATCCAATACAGCAATAAGATATTTCCGTTCAGCCGCCTTGCCTAACTTCGCGCAGCTTACCATAAAACCCTCTTACCGTCGCGTGGCCCAAATCAACGCCCTCAATCCTCTCCTCCTCGTCATGGAACAATATTATCCAACCTTCCCCCACCTTCCAGTACTCCACACCTGAAGAATACAACCCGCCCTCTTTCTTATCAACTTTAATTTATTTCTTAAGGGCCAGCGTCGGCCTTTACATTGACTATTTAAAACATATAATCAGCAAAAATAACAAATATAAAATATAATTCATGGATAGAGAAATAATATCATTGATAAAAAACAATAACAGAACCATTAATCAATAAAATACAACAATTCGGGAAAAGGAAAGATTGCAATCAGAAGGAAAATACTTTCCTGAGGTGGTTTTTGTATGTTCCAAAGAGCGTGGAGAGATCAAGGGAAGGGTGGGCAGATGAAGTGTTGTTAAACAATTCAGGGAGTCTGTAAAATAGGAATCGCTGGGACGGAGAGAAAGACGGAATCTAGTTAGGTGTAGGAGGTGATTTTTGTGCAAGGTGCAGGTGGGGACATGAAGAAAAAAGTACGGGAGCATTTTTTTCGATCGGAACTGACCGTTTAATGCACTGTGAAAAAATGAGAACCCGGTGATATTCATACAGATGGACAGCGGGGTCAATAAAAAAACAGACGTGATTTCAGTTCAAGAAGAATTACGGTTTGGTACGCGGTGACGGACGACGGAAATGAAGAAATTAAGGGGGCGTTCAAGAATTTTAAAGTTTGAAGGAGAAGCAGTGGAGTAGATAACGGAACAGTATTCTTGATAAGATGTTTAACTCTCGCAAAAGTTCCTGGCGCAGACCTGCGTGGCAGGAGGGGAGGTAAAAGTGGAGGGGATGAAGGGAAAAAGACAGAGGGGAAGAGAGAGAGGCAAAGACAGAGATAGTGAGGGAGGGGAACCAAACTACTTCGCGAAAAAGGCCAGAGGCACACACACACACAAGGCTAATAGGCAAGTGATTAGAATCACATATTGCTATGATAATACCAGATGGTCTTGCGGTATCATTGTTAGACGAGTCGAAACGGGACGGCGGGTAGTGGCGAGTCATCCCACTTCTCGAAGCGCTTGTGTTGGCAGCAATTAGAAAGATTTCCTGACAGATCCTCCAAACTATACAACATTCCTCCCGCGTTTCGCAACGTTTTAAAAGTTCCATAGCCCATGTCCCAAAATATTCCACTGCGCAGCTCCAGGAACTTTTGTGAGAACTATATAGATAAGGCTTTGTTTGATCAATGCGGCGATGAAGCGAAAGTTTGTCGAATCCGGACTTGAAATAGTTCAGTTCGGACTTAGCCGGGAGTGAACAGATCAGAGGCCAATGTTTCTGGCTTAAGATGCAAGCATGTTAATGCGGGCCCATTTCCCCATCCTCTCCCAGATTAAGCCTCTCATATCTTTGCTTCGACTCCATTTGGCCCGTCGAGATGTTGTTTGCTGTTTTTACTCGTTTTACTTTTAAAGATAACTGCTAATACCGCGAGGAATAAAAGGGGAGAAAGTCATTGTTTCGTTGTCTTCTTTTCCCTTCGATAAAAAAAGAATCATTTCGGAGCTCCAAACGATTTATCCGCGTTCATACATTTTACGTAGATTAAAAAATGTATTGATGCATATTTTTATAGCTCTTTTATCCCAACTTTGTATGCAATTTTTTCCATCAATATCCCTTCCTCTCTGACTATTTCACATTTATGCGCCGTTCCTTCGATAATTGGCCATTAGTTGCAACTCATAGCGTATCAATGGCATAATTTGCTCTCGCGCCCAGTGGCGTACCGACGGGGGAGGGGTTTAGGGTTTAAAACCCCCCGCAAAAACATGTTCACCTGAATTAGTTTACCTGAACTAGCGTTTAGAATTTTTTCTTATTGGGCTGAAAAATATAGTTGAATTGTCTTTCCGAAAAAAGAATGTTAATTTAATTATTGTTTCATTGAATAATAATCAAAATATCATTTTGTGATGATGCACATAAATATTAATGAACCCTCCCCCTCCCGCAGAATTCAAAACCCCCCCGCCAGAAGTCAAAACCCCCCCGAAGTCAATCCTGCGTACGCCACTGCTCGCATCCTCTCTTTCTTCCTCTTTGTCCCTCTCACTTCTTCTCCGTTCCCTTATCTGTTCTCACCCCTCATTTGTCTTACTTACCTCTTGTCTTGTCTTGCTTCAACGAAGCTCTTTCCTCTCCCATTTCCACTTAAAGGTAGCTTAAGCGAGATTTTACCCTAGTCTAAATAGAGTCTATATTTGAATATAATTTGTAAAATTCAAGCAGTTATAGTAAGCATGGCGTAACTATCTTATCTTATTCTTATACTCTTAAACGAGTATTATCTGTACGTATGCATGCGTAACTTTTCTCAAAAATGGCTCTAACGACTCTGATGAGGCACCATATATTGATGATTTTAGGCAGGAAACATTCTTTGGGCTACGTAAAATTCTCTCAATAAAGATTCCCAAGGATATTATAGCCCAGGAAAATTAGAGAAAATTTGACCCGAACCAGGAAATAATTAATAACAAAGCCGGACCTTTTTAGATGTGTTCAGGACCCCTTTGAGATGAACATATTAAAAGTCCCAAGCGCTCCTAGGTGGGAAACCGAAAATATCCTAGAAATACTGGAGTTTTCCTGGAATTCGTACTGTTCGGTAACTAGAAGAGCTAGAGAGGCATTCTTTTTTCCGGCACACCTGTGTCTAATGCTCTACATTTGTGAAAGGTGTCCGGTAACCTTCCGAGGCTCCCGTTCTGATCCTTGTCCACTAGAAGGTCATGAAGTGCCACACCATGTACTAAACTCGCCTTATAACCGATATTTGCAGGACTACTAAGCTACGAAACGGTACTACTAGAACTTGTTTCGGTGCTTGACACAAGTATAGCCTTTTTGAGCACCAATACTTGCAGCAGCACCCCAATCCTGCCCACCTACAAGGTGCGAGAAGTGCCCGATCGTCTACAGGCGATGCTCCGATGTCTTTAAAGGGTGCTATTCGCTCGAGTATTCGCTTCTTCTGGAGCATATTGTGGTTGAGTTGTGACTCTTCACCTACTTTCCTCATTTGTAGCCGACAATTAGCCTCAATGCGTTAAAATATTACCGTAAAAGGTTAACCTCAAGCGAGAGATCTGTAAATAAAATGTCCTCAGTCCTCCTACTCTATGATACCATTCACTGAAAATATCTTCACAACAGAAGTTTTTTGCGATTTCATAAAAATGCATCACTGCGAGTATGAAATAATTTTGTCAATAACTGAGAATAATACAAACGAAACACCGTTGCGTTTCTGACACGATCTGTGCGCCAGAACTCATTATTTTAATTATCTCTCTGGAGCAAACAGCAGTGTCATATCCTTTGGAGAACGGCTTCTAGTTTTTGGAAAATATCACGAAAAATATTGCGGTTCGTCGACGATATTTTCGCATTATTAGAGAAATGAGATATTTTATATTTGTACTAAGACCAAATTCATTTAATTCTATTCAAATTGATACCTCGCTCAAACTGCCCCAAGTAATTCACCGCTATGTTAATACAAATGACTGCTCGCTGCCGCAGTGCTTCGATTCAGTCATGATAAACATTGAAATAAATATTGAAAGAATAATTTTTTTTACATCTTTCCTTTACTACTTGGCCCACTTTTCATGAGTAGAGAGTGTGAGTAATTATTAAGGGAGTCTACAGACATTCGAAGTCATTTTCTCTGTTCAGGAGTGGAGGGTAATGAGGGTTGTTTTATCGAGGAAATGTGGTAAGAGCGAGCCCTAATATTACGATGAATTTACAGAAGAACCTTTTTACAGATTTTTACTTCCTTTCTGGTACAACCCGTCCTACTTTCTATCTGCAGGTAGTGGAATTAGTCCTTAAATAAATAGAGTACACATGTTTTCGCATACTAATTTAATGTAAGACCTGTGTCGGCATATAGTCGAAACCATCATATCAGGGGAGACAATGGACAGTTGAGTTCATTATGCCCTTAATTATATGTGGGTAGAATGTTCAAGGGAGGATTAATTAGGAAATGGAGGAAGAAGGAAGAGAAATCTGGCATTGTTTGTAAATTACTCTAAACGAAATGTGCCAAAGGGTCCTCGTTTTACGTCCTATAACATAAAAAGGATCACAGCGATTGATGTGTTCTCCACATTGAACCCTCGAATGAATCGGGACTTCAATGATAAATCATCTCTTTTGTTTATTTTTCCATCGCTCGGGGAATCCCCAGTTAGCAAAATTATGTGCTGATAATATGCTCAGAGAATTATGCCAGCACATTGGAATATCCTGAGAATAATCCAGGAAGACATGTTGAGAACATGAAAAATGACATTATTGAGCATATGCTTGGCACATGTGCTGAGGATGTGCTCGGAACATACATACAGCACTAATTAGTTCACGCAGCACATCGCCTTCTCCAGTACCCTTAGAATGAACGGATAATTTGCTCAGGGCACATGTTCAGCACTAGTTCTTTCAGTATGAGCAAAGAATCTGCTCATTGAATTAACTCAGATTAGGTGTTAACAATTATTAATATGAATACCCAGTCAAGATTCAACATGATTCACTAAAGGTAAATATAATAAAAAGGTTTTTATTGTGCGCAATCGTAGTTAAAGAAGCAAAAAGACCCAGCTCTATCGTTAATCAATTGGTTTATCATTCACTCAGCTGCGACTCCTGTGATAAAAACGAGGCACAAGCTAGAATAAACAGAGAAACTGGTCAGCTAGCTAATTGATGTATCACCAATACTTACCTGCATCATTCATGGTGTAATACCATCGTTCACAAGAGTCACACACTTAGGCCTCGTTAGGTCATCTTCTTGTCATTACTCCATGGCATGGACTATCTGCTGGCACGACATGCAATCTATGATGGCATGAAACTATTGCGTGTCACGGCGAATTTTCGTCTGAGCGCTGAACATTTTGCTATGCCTGGGACACAGTTACACTTCTTCATAACACGTTATCGTTAATTTCCAATTGCGCTCATGAGAACGAAAACGTGACCCTCATTCTTCAAATTTTTCCAGGTGCTTAAAATCACTGGTTTTAATTGATAGTGCTTTCTGAGGACAGTAAATGTGAGCATTGACCTTCTACAGCGGTTTGCGTTTTGGATAACAAAATCGACACCAAGAAAGAAGGAACCGTGATCCTAACCCTGATCTCTCAGGGGTTTTGGCGAGCTTAACCCCTTCCTTCCCACCAAATACTTCCGTTCCCCTCCCCTTCCCCCAACTGACCCGCTTTCCCTCCCACCCAGGGCCGGCAAAAGGCTAAACGCGTGTCCCATCAGGACACGCGAATACCTACCGCTCAAACAGCACGCCAAGCCATGGGAAGTCGCGTGAGGCAATTAAATATTATCGCTTTCACCGAAAATTACACCCGGTCGACTCCGTTCAGCCTGGAGCGAATATCGAATTCCAAGAAGTATAAGAAGAAGAAAAAAAAACAACAATAAAAAAGAAAAATGCCAAAATCAGAATCACCACGGGTCAATCAATTTTCCTTCCCAATAGCAGATTTTCGTATTTTCCCCCGATCGCAAAGCGGCCTGTTCAGTGGGAGATCTCCGCCATCCAGTTTGGACGGGCGCCTATAAAATTACAACGGACGCTTTCTTCGTTTTTTTTTGTGACCGACTGTGTTCCAGACGATTCCGGCGATACGGAGTATTGCCTCTTAATAGAGAATTTTAAAAAAAGTGAGCTGTGGGGTGACGGGGCTCAAATTAATTCGCCCTCTTTTGTATTCGATTTTTTTCCGTTTCATTTGAAGCAATTGGAGGCTACCATTCCGGCGTGATTTCTTGTAGTGTGTGTATATTCCTTGTCGAAGGACACGAATTCGTAAGAGATTATTCAGCAAAAGTAAACGCACGCAAAGCTGTGTGTACAAAAGATAACCATAACACCATTACACCTTAAAGAAAGGCCAAAGGCCGAAACATAATTCTCTTTCACACGGGAATGCCATTATCTGCTGTTGAAGGCGGAAAAGTTGGGTAATTTTAAGAGTAATTTTTCCATAAGTATCGGTTTGTATATTTTTCATCATGAACCGAGTATCGTTTAAGTGTTCTTCAGGTTGCTCGTTACAAGCAGTTACCAATTCATGGTTTTTTTAAATGTATGATTGTATAATGAATGTATGATGTGGGCGAATGGTGAAATAATTGAGCAAGTGGATGATTTTGTGTACATAGGCCGAACGTTTGCGAAACATGGGAGGATAGATGAAGAGATTAAATGGCGTGCGAATGCTGAAAATATATTCGTGTGTAGTATCATAACTAGGCATGAATGTTTGTCTAAGAAAGCAAAAATTGCAGGGGACATAAGTGCACTCCTTCCCACTTTGAGAGAGTCAAATAACAAAACATATACATATGAGTGGAATGAATGGTACTTAAATAAGTAAAATGGCTATATTTCTGCACAAATTAAAACAATGGCTTCTATCCAAGGAGAGTGATGAATTGGAAAAACTATTAACATTTGTTGTGTAATCTTGGTGATTTTGAATCTGTACTTTCTTTTGTCTTTGTAGTGTTACATGTTGCTCCTGTTAGTACTTTTCCATTTTTACTTGTTAACCGAACGCACTCAGATGAAAATGAAAATTGCTCAACCACGAGGTAAAAAGTTAATGTGTATTACCACCAGCTGCTGCTTTCGAACATTGACGATGGTAAACCCCAACACATGTTATCCTCCGGGGTACCTATAGTATTCCCCCTTAAAATGTTTCCTATTTGTATTAAATGTACCTGTGTATTTAGTTAATGTGGAATAAATTATTATTACCATTAATAGGATGGGGTAGGCCGAAAAAGTCATGGGTGAATGTGGAGGAAGATCTTAAGGAAGATTTACAGAGGAGGAATATTTGGAGTCTCAAGACTAGGAGAGCGTGCCTGAAGTAATGCACGAGTGTAACTGAAGCGAAAGAGATGCACGGACAGGGCGTTATGGAGGTAATTGTTAAAAGTGAGCCAGTTTCCTGGGGTTAACAGCAATAACTACGTTCTTGGACTTTGTCTATTCCAAAAGGGAATGGCGTGATGGGTATGTATGCACGCATTATTCTCTTATTGTTAGTTGTGGAGATTCATTACCTAATTAAAACGAGTTATGGTGTGCCGCCGTGTTTTTATCGGCGGTTTTTGCCCCTGGCGGGAAAAATAAATAGGATTTTGCAAAAACTATTGAACCTACAGCGCCCATCTTTTGCACACTTTTAAGCTTTGGAAAACTCATGTCATAAAGATAGATCGATTGATTTTAAATGAATTTTTGCAAAGTTATAACAATAAGAAAGGTCAGTTTGTATGTTTTTTGCAATAACTTTTTTATTTGTCGACCGATTTTAATTTAACAAGTCTTGAATTGTAGGTATTTTTATTACGCACGAATCTCATGTCTTATTTTTCTCTACGACCGATAGTTTTTTTCCAATATTTTGGAAAAACTACTTTTTCGATTTGATTGTTTAAATAAAACAATGCGGGGAAAATATTTTTTTAATCTTAATATGAGAGATCTTTTCTATCATCACCCCCAACACATTTACGCAATAAAATCGCTACTACGAATACTCTCGACTTTTAGCCTTTTTTTCGACATATGCACTGGACTACGGATATAGATGTGAGCAAAACTCGACCCATTATTAGAACCAATATGACGGGATAGAGTTACCACACCTGACCGAGGAAATTATTAAAGGAGAGTATTTTTCATAGACCGAGCAGCAATAACTAAGCTCTTTGACTGTGCCTACCCAAAAGGGATTGCCGTGAACTTCATCATCCGCGTACACTCTTTCATTACAATCGCAATGCTATTCAATTGAATTAAGTTAAAATAAATAGTATGCGCTCGCAATTCTATTAGGTTTCTTCGAAATTTAAGGGAATTACATCTAAATACATATTTTGTAGTTAAATTTCTCCCTCGAGATGACCAAGTTACCTGGTGAATGGTTTGAAGGTCTTCAATGTATTCCACAGTAATACTTTTTACCAGAATAACATTGGAAAAAAAATGAAGCACAGAAAATAACAAAGGATTTTTCCTTCTTTCTTGGAATTTTTCTTGTCTTTATAATAACACGAATCGAAACATCCTTCTCCATCACTCCATCCAAGAAATTCAAGGGAGAGAAACCTTTAATTTTTACATATTTATTTTTAAAAATGTGCTTGATGATTCAGATGTAAACACACGTAACACAGGAAAAAATCGTTGGAAGTTTGTCGTTAGCTTAATTTCGGGGCAACAATATATCTCTTAAATATGTCTCTGGAATAACTATTCGTTGTTGTGTAAAGTCATAGAGATAAAACTATGCGTAATTTTCTCTCTATTATCCATAAAGTTAATTAAATTCTCTTCAAAAATGATGTTAATTGCAATTTCTGTTCACGTCCATTGATCCCCTAAAAGTTTTAAAAAATTTGAAATCCAACATTCCACATCCGAGTATTAACCAAACTTACGAGAAGACTTTTCTGTATCGTCTGCCTTAGTGCAGATTTAGCGTAGATTTTTAAACCCGATTTCCCGCCAACTTTCTACGTCAAAAATTGTTTCTTTAATTCTATATCCCAAATTTCCTAAGCTCGATAAAATAAATAATTGATAAAATTGAGAATTGCCAGTAGCATATTTTAGGCGACTCACTGGATTTCTCTGGGTCGAAGGAGCGAATTTTTTTCAAAATGCGTTTTACCGAATAGTTGCGTGACCGTCAAGATTCCTTCGTAACCCTTAGGTTGCCGACCCCTGACCAACACTTAAACGCCTTCCTCCATCCGAGCTCCCAAAAAGGCAAACTTTTGAAGTTTACTAATTGGGACTGGTATGAGAGTAATTATCTCCTAAAGAGATATTTTCCATTATCGGCCATAAATCACATCCAGCGCAGTATCAAGAGTTCCGAGAAGAGATGGGAAAAAGCTAACAACCTTTTCGATTTTCTTGGATAATAATGTCGGTTCTTTCACCTCGCGGCATTAAAGCCCTTCAAGATTTAATTGCTCTGAATGAAAAAAAAACCCTTTCGTGCCCTCCTGTGTTCAGTCGAGATCGAATGAAAGCAAAAAAGGTTATATTTGGCTCATTTTTCGCTTTTTTGACCGCCATTGCCTCAGGAAAACATTCAAAATCTCCTCCGCCAACGCCTGATGAAAAGGAATCACCTTGTACAAATCCACTTAGGTTCTTTATTTCACCGATCGATATCAACATCAATTGCGTTTCTTGCAAGGTGACACTTACAATGTTATCTTGAAAGATAACAAGGTACCATTCGTCAATGTTACCGCGGAAATGACGTAATAGAAGGTGAAATCGATCGGTGAAATGACGAACCTAGGGTGGATTTGTATGAGGTGATTCCTTTTCATCATGCCTAAAGTTGCAAAATTATAAGTATCGCCTGCCCCCATCGATTTAATCTTTCTCGCTTGCCTACATCTACTTACCACCCTGCACGCCAGCACAGGGACGTGTGACAGGGGGTGTTAGGATACCAGTAATGTATAGAAAGGGACATGGAAAAGGAACGGGGAGGGAACAAAGATGAATTCTATGGAAACGGAGTGTCTTAGATTCACATTCTGTTTTTGTTATGCTCGTTCAAGTTGTGCGGAAAGAAGGAATTTTTCTATTTATCAATTCGGTAGAGTTTCTCTCCTTATTGTCGCTTCAATTTATTTTGTCCTTCGTGTCGTATCAATATCCTTCGTGTCATACTGAAACTCGCCTGATTTGAAAATATTTACCATCAGCTAAGCTTTGGTATAGAGATTATGCACCCAAGTCAGTGTAATGACTTATTCCTCAAATCTATAGCTATAAGTCTTTTAGCTAAGGTGATTTGCACCAGTAAGGATACGAGGGTTGGTTGGGTAGGAAAAGATTATCTTGGGAATGGAAGAAGTTTAGCGGGAATTTTTTTCGTGGTAATTTATACGCATTACTTAGCCGTTGAAAGGATTGAATTTCATCATATCTAAGCAAGTACTGCTGTGGGATACGACCTCATGGATTGCTACTTTTATGAAATCCTATTTTCTCTCGCGTTAAAAATCTCGAAGTGTAAGTTACTCGTATTTTTAAAGCAGTACATCAGCTGATAAATGTTTGCTTGATCGTTTCCATCAAGTGGTGCTATTTCCTGTTACCCGACACATACCTTCAGTTTATGGCGATTAAAGAGTATTGGTGAGTATAATAGCACAATTCAGGAGTACAAGTTCTTGATCTTTTTTTAAATTGTTTTGTTTTCTTACACTGGTGATTGTAGTCATTCATCAATACTGGAGGAAACGAAAATGATCAGCTGAAAATGATCGTGTCTTTCTCGCAAATTTTCCCTCGATAAAAAAAAATAAAATTGGATGCCTAACGATTTTTTTGGGCCGATTCGAAGCCTTTCTTTAAGAGACGAATATGTTTCTTCCTGCATATTTTTAAAGGACCATTCGCACGCAATATTTCCTTACGTAGCCAGAGGCACGAATTATTTCTTTAAGGAGCCGGCCTTTCCTGAATGAAAAACTATTCTGGTTTTAGGCAATCATTATTCATACGCTTTTTTAAAATCTCCCTTCCGATTAGGCTTCGATTTTTCGCGCCGAAGGTGTCGTTAACGACCCGTTCCAGCCTGATCGACAGCCGGGGTCCTTAATACCATAGACTTAACATTTTTTTTTCAAAGGTGGGAGAAAATCCAATATGTATTCGCGAATGAACGGGTATTTATTTGAGTGACTTAAGCGGCGCCTGTATCCCCCTCTCTCCGACCGTCGTTCCGGTCAAGTGCCGTGAGGGTGGTTGATATTTCGTCGCCGGGATAAGGTGGTCACCGACTGACTGACCGAGTTCTTTGTCGCACGCTTGCCAGCGAAAAAAAATGCCCGCCCGTGAATTAAGGTAGTTTGAGCGAGATTTTTCCCTAGTCATGATAGTGACCATATAAAAATTTGATTTTTAAATTTAATCAGCTGTAAGAAGCATGAAGTTAATATTGTAATATTAATGGCGCTAATTTTTTTTTTACACGACTGAAATTCTCAGTTAGAATACATACACCCATTTTTCTTTAACTTGACTCATTTTTTCACGCCGTGCGGTGAAAACACCTTCACAGCAGATAGTTTTTTTTGCGATTCTGTAAAAATGACGGCGGTGATTAATTTATTAATTGCAAAAAGTGAGACAACATATAAACTATGCTTTGTTAAACTTCTGACGAGATCTATGTGTTAGAAATGTCTAATTTTTTAAATAAAGTCTCTCTGGAGATCATGCATGTACGTATTTTCATGGAAAATGGCTGATATTTTTGACAAATACTCGAATAGTAGTACGGTAAGTGGCTGATATTTTGATATCTTTGGAAAGATGAGATAGTAAAATGAGGCCAAATTCATTCAACTCTATTTGAAATGATATCTCGCTCAAACTACCTTAAGAATTGGCGGCGTTTACATCTGAGTGGTAGTCATTACGTTCCGGACTGAAAAAATATAAACATGGAGTTTAAGGTGACTAATATTTTTAGTACTGCAAATGGAACCTTTTTAAACTATAAATATAACTGCTTCGGGCTGTACCTTTTGAAACCTGTCGATATCCATGTACACCAAGTATTCTTCCACAGATTTACTATTACTGGGAAGTAAAGTAAGGATGCGTCAATATTTTCAAGCGATGAGGTATGATGGAGGGAACAGAGCTGCTACAGATAGTCATATGTAGTAGTTTCTTTCTTTATTCTACACCGAATTTTGCAGCAAAATTTATCTTTCTTTCTCAAACCAATTTAAAGAAAACAACAATAACCCATCTCCAACATAACTCGCAAACAAGAAACTTACCTACTGGCGTTTTTATATTGTTCTTTACGCACGACACGATACGCCACAGAAGAGCAAAAAATAATGAGCAATTCTAATTACCATGAGTTATTCATCCGGAAATGGTAATGTTTAGTTAAATGGGAGTGACTAAAATCTTCTAGATATTTACATGTGCCAATAATATTTCTTTCTTCATCTCAGCATACGTCCTACCCTTCTTCACCCAGTCCATAAAATCTACTCACTTTCTCTCTCTCCCCGCTTACCCAAAATTCTCCCCTCTATCTCGGCCTAAAACAACTCTTCGCCTCTCGTAACCCCCTCCAACCACCTACCCTGCCTCTTCCTGATCTCATCCAGAAATTTTCTTTCTTCAACCACCATACCAAGCATTCCACGTTTGCCTTTTATTCCGTCCACCGCACTTTCTCCATCCTCCTCCACGGCACATCTCGGACGCCTGCAACCTTCTCTTGTCTTTCTTTCTCAGAGTCTGCCCCATACAACGCCACACTCCTTCCACCTCTTCTTTATATCTTTACCCAAGGTCCCCGTCATCAGCTCCTTTTTATTACTGAACACGTTCTTCGCTAGTAGCTACCATTTTCCATCTCATGTCTTTGCTACTGTTTCCATTTTCTTCTCGCGTACTACCCCAGCAATTAATTTGCTCTACTTGTTCAAGTTTGTACACCCCTACTTTTATGACTAGTCTCGCTTTCCTTATCCTAGAGAATCCCATTACTATTGTTTTCTTATGATTTTTCTTCATTCCGTATTTCCCGCACTGAAATTCTAATGCATCCACTAAAGTTTGTAATCCTTTCGATGATCGCCTAACCAACGCCTGGACGTCCGCAAATCTAACTACCTTTATCAGCTTTCCTCCTGCTTTGATTCCCACATTTAACTCTTCCTATGCCTCTCATACTTTTTCCTCGTCATTAATGTTTTAAAAAAGTAAGGTCGAAATAGGGCAGTCTTGCCTTACTCCGCGACCTTTAACTGCCGACCACAATTCACTGTCAGCCACCCTAACCTGTGCCCTCTGGACCACGTACAAGTTTCAATAAATAATAATAATAAAATATTCGTTACAGCATAGTGCTTTGTGGCAGAAGAATAAAGAAAAGGCTAAAAGGAAAGATATTTAAGACAGTGGTGAGACCATCCCTTATATAAAGCAGTGATACCTGGCTGATGAAGAAAGTGTTTGAGAAGAAACTAGATGCGGCAGAAATGCGGATGCTGAGATGGGCTATGGGTAAGACAAGGAAGGATAGAATTAGAAATGACATAATCCGGGAGATGGCTGGAGTGGCGGAGGCATCAAAGAAAGCTCAGGAAAGTCAGCTGCGCTGGTAAAGGCATTTGATGAGAAGGGAGGAGAGCTATGGTGCAAAAAGGATGCTCGAAATTGAGATGGAGGGTAGGAGGCACAGAGGAAGACCAAGGAGAAGGTGGAAGGATTGTATAGCTGAAGACATGAGGGAGAAAAGACTGAGTGCGTATGATACGAGGGACAGAAAGGGGTGGAAAAAGAAAATAAGGAACAGTGAGCCCTGAACAAGGGAAAAGCTAAAGAGAAAGGAGAAGAATAAAATATTCGTTACAATAAAAAAGAATCCGGAAGTGTTCTGAGTTGTAAATGCCAAACTGATCGCTCACAAACTGGACATACAACACGATTTTCTTTATATCTTTTCGGGCCGGCAGCACGGAGGGAGATGAACGGGTTGTGGAGATCCCGGCGTCCGCAGTCCGCCTCCTCCCGCCGCTTCGAAAAATTTTTTCTCCTCCCCGACGCCGAAGACGCCGACGCCCACCAGAGAGGCGGTCGCAGGAGGGCTGAAATTTTTTTCCTCCCCCCGCTATTCGCTTTACCCTCTCCGGGTTCGAAAGAGGAGGTTCACCCATCACACCAACACGCACGAACTCTCTCTCACAGATGCACACAGAATTTCATCCCCCTCCTATACCCTTCTCCCCACACCCCTTAAAGCGTCTCCAAGGATATCTCCCTTTTACCCTCCCACCCAACCACCCACCGCACCACCATTCCCCCCTTTCCATTCCCAAAACCCTTCGGAAACCAACCCCCCCGTTCCTCAAACCACCGTCATCCCCAATTAAAAAATGGGCCGAGTGGGTGGAAAAGGGGGGGTTGCGAGGGGGGGTAGAGATGCAGGGGGATGGGGGTCACCAAAGTCTAGACCCGGGGCGGTGGGGTGAGTTTTTTTTCAAGGGGTACGCGGGGAGAGATTTAAACTTGGGAGGGCAAGGGATGGGAGGGCTGAATGAGGGTGGTGGCAGACTTTTTGAAAAGAGTGCGCGAGGCTGTCTGAAAAAAAGCGCGGGGGTTTGTATTGATTTTGTCGGTGTCTATAGAAAAAGGGGTGGACTCTCTACCCGGTCGGTGTATCGGGGCGGGGAGGGAAGGGGGGGGGAGCTTTTTCACGTGAAAAGGGGGTGGGGGGTTGCAGAGTGCAGCAGTCGTCTGTCGGGGAGGGGATGTGAGAGTAGGTGGCCGCCGTAGGCTCAACCGCGCCCGGCGGCTTGTGGCTGGCCCGGCGCACGCACTAGAGAAAATATCCGGGACCCGCTGTCCTCTTATTTTTACCCTCTCTCTCAAACATACCCCCACGACAAGGGCGCATGAAATCGAGAATTTTTTCCGGTACGAAAAAGTTTTTTCTCATTGTATATATCAGCACAACAATAATCGAATTATCTACCGAATCGATCAGTCGGGTGGTCGGCTCGTGACGGCACTAGTCTAGAAATTTCATAACTCCAAACTTTGTTATTCGCGTTGGCAAAAAAATTTTGTCGGGTTCGTGGCGTTTTAAACCGGATGTTTTACCGCATAAAATATCGTAAAATTGGCTTGTGGCTGGCCCGGTACACGCATCTGAGAAAACATCTGGGACCGTCATTTTTTTATACCCTCTATGAAACTCCTTTTCCGCAAAGGCGCATTTTTCCCGGCATGCAATCGAGCATTTTCAAGTTGCATGTATCAGCGCATCAATAATCGAATTATCTTCCGAATCGATAACTTAGTGGTGGTTCAATTGCGACGGCACGAACCTAGGCAATTTAAAAACTCCTGGTTTTTTACAATCGCGCTGCCAAAAACACGTATGCGCTTTTAGCTTTTTACCCACATGTTTTACCGCATAAGGAACCAGTCGTCCTGTATTTTACCATCTCTAAAAACCCCTCTTCGACAAGGGTGCATTTTTACCGGTGAGCAATCGAGCATTTTTACATTCCATGCACCAGCGCATTAATAATCGAATTATCTACCGTACGTTGAACAAAAACATTGAATTACCCTTCGAAACGATATCTTCATCTCGCGGCTACCCAAGTCAAAACAAAAGAAAAATCACATAATTTTATTCCTACCGTGTTAAAAACACGTAAAAAGGGTATATATATACAGCAGGAATTCTAGCAATTTCAATGGAACGTATCACCGCAATTGAATCCTCTTGCGATTCGGTCACTAGTAAAATAGATTAGCTTACGACGGCGAGAGTCCGGACGAAGTAACAATTCCAAATATTTTCTATTTCGCCGTGTACAAACACATGCTCATTCTTTTCTCGCATGCTTCTTGGATAAAAAATCAAATTATTTATTGGATCGATCACTTTTACAAAGTAGGCTTGCAAAGGCGCGCGTGAAATCGTACGAAAAATTCCAACTTCTTTTTGGTGACGCTTAAAAACACTACATAATATGAGAGCATTTTTCTGGTGAAAACACTGGATATTATTGCTCACAAGTATCACCAAAACATTTAATCAAACTACCTTTCAAATCGGTTACGTTCAGAAGGTTGGAATGTAAACAGTAACTTTGCGATTCCACTAAAGAGCTTTTTACTACAACACGTACCGGATTTCAACGTATTACGACGTTGTACGTCGAAACCCGGGCCATGAAATAAATATTTTTTTAATGAAATCACAAAGCTACCATTACTCATTCCAATATTAATCAATTTCATTAAGTTGCGCCCAAAATTAATAATTGCATTCAGAAGGTTGACTGGCAGCGTGGAGAGCTAAAATTCTCTTTTCGTTACTGATTACGTATGCATGCAGGTACTAAGGATGCAAGTTCTTAGAAGAATGCATATTAATGTGATTACCTTTCTTCCAGCCTGAGGACTGACTTCGGTGATTTCTATCCAACTTTACCTCTTTTTTTTACCCCTTTCGCGTGAATGTTGCCTCTTATAGCTGCTGTCAATTAGTAACAGCTCGGAAATCAAAATAAGTCGCTCTCTTCATTGCTTTATAGCTACTTTATTTCTCGAGGCAAAGTACAAGTGATGTATGGTTTTTGGGCATTGACACTTAAATCTAGCGAAATATAAGTTTGGCAATTTTTGACCGAGAATCAGACTGCAGCGATTTATACATAGCTGATGAATTTTTCCTGCAATAATTGCAATATGTGATGCGCTAGTAAATTGGAAAGCAAGACAGGGTACTGTATTAATTTGGTTACATCTATGTTTGTGGTAAGAAATACTCATCTTGCACTAGCTTTGATACAAAAATTACTTGACTATTAAGCTATAAACAGATAGTTATTTCCTAACCTGCTCCAATTATCTACATCTACATATTACCCTGCGAGCCACCTCTAGGGTGTTTGGCAGGGGGTGAGTCACCAAAATGCAGCATGCAAGCGGACTGCCACATGCACACCGCACGGTCATGAATATTAAGGATACTAACCAATTCCATCATTAACTAAAAAACATCATGCAGCATGCAAGAGAATCCCCACATGCACGCCACACATGTACGATGACACATAATATTCTACATGCTACTTAAGAGGGCAATCTGCCTATGAAGCTAGAACATGCAAAACATGCTGTTAGAAACACCATAAAACTCCGTAAATATGCTTTAAAAAATACATAAATTAGTAAGATACACTACCAGTCAACTAATCTATTTCTAAGTCCTCACACAGCCAATATAGTCTCTTATCGCTCGCGGAAAAAACGACATTTTAAATCTATCTGTTCTACAGTCTATCTCTCTTATTTTATTTTTATGATCTAATCTACCATAGTACGTTGGCGGTCGTAAAATATGATCAACTTCGTCGGAAAATAAACTAATATCAGAAAATATTTCCAATATTTATAGCCTCTTACTCTTGATTCCTCTTCTCTTATGCAACACTTACAATTTTATACTGTGGAAAAGAACACTGCGACAATCACTATGAAATATTGAATGAGATTTAGCCTCGTACGACCACTGCCTGAAGTTGAGTCTGTCTCCAAAATAAAACACTATGACTTCAGCATTGAAAAATTCAAAATTCCATTAAGGTATTTGTGCTCACTAAATAGAAGAATAAACAAATCGCAATCAAAATGAATTGATCTAATATGCATTAAAGAAGCGTTGTAGTTAGCAAAACAATCAGATAGCGTATTTTGAATACAGTGTGCATAAGTCATCGAACGCCAGACCATCTTTGACCATACAGGTATATACATTCTGCAGTAGCCTTCTTTCAGTAACAATTTCGTCGCGGAAATGAGTACATACCTAGTCAAACTGCCTCTCATTCTCCCCTCTCCAAGGCGCATCTTAAGGCGCGTATAAGCACCAAAGTGTCGAATGTTCTCAACTGCGCCGGTGGTGACGTTATATCCGTCTGATGTGGATCGTCGTAAAGTTTCATTAATACTCCTCTTGAGCCCGCCTTATGTCGGTGTCGCCGCGTTCTCGGCACATGGCTGGGGATGGTTTGGGGACTCTTAGGACCGAAAAGGCGAATTTATTGCCTCTTCCTACTCCCGACGACACAACAGGCAGCCACCCTCGTCGTATGCGGGGGGGATTATAAAAGCGCCTCTTAATGGGTGAAAACTGTGGAACGGGAGGATCTGTCGGCACCTCTAATGAACGTGGAAGGCTCCCCCGATTTTTTATTTAACTGAAACTTTTTCGGAATGCAAATGAGCATCTAGAGCACTCTGTCACTTCACTCTCCGCGGTATGGTATGATATCCTTACCAAAGTATTTAAGAAGTAAAATGAGAATGGAGATGTGTCTTATCATGATCCTTATTGTGCGCATATTGAAGTCTCGATTATTCGAGGTAATATAAACTGAGGCCACCTCAGGTACTCAACAACATGGGTAGTACGGAAGGCTTATGTTGGGGTATGAAATTCGATAAAAATTAGGTATTTTTTTAATTTTCCGCACCTCTTTTTTTGACATGTTGGTATTCAATATTTCTGTGAATTGCCTTTCGTTTGGAGATCGACTGATTGCCGAATTCAGACGTTCGTTTGCAAGAGCTAAACTGGCTTGGTACAGTCACAACATAAAAATTTTACCTCGAATTATACTGAACAACGGAGAATCGGAACTCGAATAATCGAGACTCTACTGTACTTATATTGACATCACTCTGCCTTTTAGGCCAGGTTTTGTAAAATCATTTCCTACCTCTTTTTCCCTCAAAAAACCTCTTTCCATACACTTATTCTTTCGTGAACTTGTCATACTTTCCACCTCTTTACATCCCGTCCAACATGCCTACCCTCTTTCTCCGTCTTCTCTACTATTTCACCTATTGTAACGGCGAAAAGCATACCCTCGCCTCTAAATACTTTCTCCATCCGCATACAAGATACCCAAAGCATGTGTACTGATCAATTACTTTATTTTTTATTGACTATCAGCTAAATCCTGGTACAATATTGCTAGTGCGCGTACATTGACATATCGACGCCCGTTAGATAATACTATCTACTTAACGAGTATCATGCTGCTAATAATTTAGTACCTAATATCATACAGGCTATATTAGTATTTCGAGCTTTTTCGTAACAATATGATATAACATATTGTGCTTTTACATTATATTATATATACTGATGATGCTTATACTGTATATTAAATATACTTCCTCCTATGTCTTGACACCCTAAAAAACATGTTAGACTTTTGAGTAACTCAACATAACAAAATCAATTTCTAAAAACGCGAAAAAGTATCAGACAGTAGCAAAGATTATTGTTATTCCTCCACAACTGTTCTAAAATAAGAATGAGTTCAGCATCGTTCCTTCTTTCTATAAAGAAATATTATTACAGGATGATAGTGTTATCGCACAAATATTTCCAATATTTATGCGGAAAAATTCATTTCTCTGAGGGGATAAAACTATGCTCCTTATTCACTGCTGTAAAACTCAAACAGAAGAAATGTATACATAGGTTTACCCAAGAGTTACGTATTTTAAGTAGGTTACACATCTCCTACACTATTAATTCATTGTTCCCGACAGAAGAACTATCAACTACCAAGTGTTTGCGCTTGTTAAAATCCTTGTTAATTCACTGCAAACTAGTTTAAGTCACTAGAAAGCTAGTTTCAATGGCTTGTTTATATAGTTGTTTGAGTGCTGGATATGCTGCAGACGTTTCCATTAGTAAATATTTTTAAAAGACGTATTATGAATACATTTCGCTTTTGTCGAAATCCCATCTCGGATTGACTGGCAATTTTCTAGGGATAACGTTAGTTTTCAATGATTTAAATAATATCTATAGCCCTTTTTCTTCGTGAAATAATGCCCAAATGGCATTAGTGAACTTTGTAAACTTTTGCATGGATTGTGAAAAAAAAACGAAACATGTAAATGACCCAAATCTAAGGAAAATGTTTCGAAGATTTTTTTTTCGTACTGGTGATGTTTGATGAGGATCACTTACTCTTAAACCGTGGTATCCAATTCTGGTTTCCACTTAACATGCGAGAGAAATGCGTCAATTTAAGAAGTCTCTGCACACTGAACCGAAGGCCCCCAAGAGTTCCGCAACTTCATCGAGTTTGGGAAACCCTAGCCTAACGAATATCCGATTAATTTCGATCGTTGGAATCTCTGCTGGAGTGTCAGAATAGGCTTCTTTGTCTATAAATAGCGAAAGAGGTGATTTTTGAGGCGAGAGAGGCGAAGAGAAAATGAATGTGGTGAGAGGAAACGGTGAAGATACCTCCAACCTGATGATCGTCGATGAAGCTACATTATATTCTCCTCACCTTTCCTCTTCAAGCATAAGTGCAATATGCACGTTCATTCTCTGCGTACAATCGAATGGGATGTCTAAAGATAAGGAAGATGATGTAATACATTGACGACGGAAAAGGCATCGTATGTACAGTCACTCTATGAAGTATCACAACAAGCTACTTGTCGGCGCTCAAAGCTCGAAATATTATGTTGGCTACCCTGGGCGTTTGCAGTAGATTTGAAAATTATTGTATGAGCATCTAACTAATCTTTAGACATAGTCTCACTCACTGCTTAGATCAGTGTGAGACACTTGGATTGTCCATGGACTCTTCATGACGTAGCGTCTCCCATGTAACCGAATCCTCAAATACTGCTTGAAGCTGAGCGTGGCGATGTCTATGAAATCCTAAGAAGTGTGTTCAGTAGTTATCATTTTCACACGAGTCGGCCCAGGAGAGCCAAAGTAGTTCGAGCTTTGGGCGCCGAATGTATGAACGACTAGTGTAATTTGTCACGATACTTCGGCAGATCAAACGCAGTGGCAGATTAAACCTACCACTAATGCACCACCTTTGCCGGCGTTATGGTTAGCGTTCCCAACCAATTGAGCACTATGCTTAGGCGACTTCCTCAGGATTAGAGATGTGGAAAAAACCTGTCTATTTGTAAGTACGCCATGGAGGCGTTTGGGGCAGCGCACAAATGGCTAGATGCTGAAAATCCATTGCCTTCCACACGAATAACTCATGCTTCACTTTATGAATCGAATTCTGATGACGCCAGATGACGAAAGATGGAAATTTAGTGGGAACATTTGCTCGGTTTTCAATTCAGTGAGAACCATACCTAACCTAGTTACGCTCCCATCGCCGGTGCGCCCGGACATGTACTTACTAAAAAAAACGCCTATCGATTTCGAAGGTACCTACATGTTTTGACTTGCGTAAGGCTTCTCTCACCGAGGAGTCGGGTTCGACTCTCGTGATTGCAGCATTGCATTTGCGTCACTATGCAAGCCTTAAAGGGGCTAATACTCCCGAGTAGAGAAGATGGTTTTGACGTATTGATATTATTTCCCGTTTGAAATAAATCATTTTTAGTTGAATGGCATACTCGCCTCCATTTTCCTCAGCCTCATTAGCCAATATTATTTTGAAAACCTTAATGTAACGAGTCAATGTTACCTTGAACATGACGCTTAGACGTTAAAATCGACCGGGAATAAGCAACTCAATTGGAAGAGTACAAAGTGATTTCTTTTTACCGTGCTAAACGTAGCAAAATTCCACTAAGTGTCGCCTGCCTCCATCAGTTTTTGAGTGGAGATTACTGGCTGCTAACTAAAGGAACTTATAACGCTTTATTGCCTCTTGCACCATTACGATTATTTCGGAGCTTACATAAGGATTCGTAGTCTAATTACATATCACCAAATTTAAATGTGTTGCTTCTTAGGTCCCTAATGTCTCTTAAATCTAGGTCTTTCCTTTACGAAAGAAATGTAAAAAATGTTATTTTCTAAAATTAACACTGTTAGGTTTCACCTGGTGGAACCACTGGATTATTGAAGGCAAATACAGTGTACACTTAATAGGTAATGTAAAAACATTTTTTTAACCTGTAAAACTGGTTTCGTTGGATAACTGTGACGCATTGTGTACCTGAGGATGACAAAGTCGTAGAAACGGATTGCGCAGTTTTGAATGAATTGTGTTGTGGAACCTACTTAGGTCTATCTTCTCCTATCTCATCAGTCATCAACCCAAAGATCGGTTACTTTACAGCTCTCGACTCTACTCTCCTCCCAGCCAACCACTTCACTCCTTCGTGAGACATCAGTTAAATTTCCCTCATAATTTGCTTCATATATTCCATTCTTGTACCCGTCTTCCTCGAAAATTCTTCCCATTTATTTCTCCTTCCTTTTCCGTTTTCAAATGGCTGCTGCATCGCACAATGTGCGCAAATATTTTACTTTTTCGTCTTTGCCGAGATTTCGCCACACTTTTTTCCTCACGCAGAATTTTAATTACGTTCTTTCCTCTCCAACACTTCACAGGACTTCTTCATTGGTGATTCTCTGCCTTCGTTTGACCTTCATCGTCCTTGAATGACAACACATTCCCATTGCTGCAAAAACAAATGTGATAAAAAATTCGCACATCCATAGAAAAGAAACGTAAATTTGCCTTCGTCATCGTTTCGTCTGACCAGGAAATAAAATGTAATCACAAGAGAGAATCAAAAAGCTCTTATGAACACTGGTAAGCTCTTACCTCAACTTGTTGTGGGAACTTCGTTTCGATTGGACTCGAAACTTAACGATGACGAGCTTTTTTTCCAATACCTCTAAGCCTTCTCGAAAACTGTTGTATTAGTAGGGGCAAGCAGGCAAGTATTAGTAGTGGCTCTCTTGAATAAATTATTCGAGTTATTTTCAGCAGCACACGATTTTGCAACCAGCACCACGGAATTGTTTCCTTTGCTACACGTTTTGGATTGCCTCGCAAGCATATTATTTGAGCACGTTGCTATCCCGCAAAATGACCTATGGATTTCGGGATGACGGATGAAACGCGTACGGCCAACATGATCTATGATAGCATTTCTACTTGTCTACTTCTACATCCTGCAAGCCACCTCGAGGATTTGTGTCAGGGGGGTGAGTTCTCACCAGCATTAATTTCATTACCGTAACTTTGTCTGGGGTGAAATATCACCAGCATGCACAGCACTATAGGTATGCAACCAATGCTACAGAGACTATGAATATTAACGTATTTTGAAACTATACAAATGCACAGAGTTATACAGAAAGCATCAGAAACGTGATGGTAGTACTAGGTACAACGTTAAGAAACAAGCATTAGGGAGCAAATAAACAAATTAGCTACACTACCTATCGGAAAAACTAATCATAAAGTCTCAATGGCAGCTATTATGGTTTCACATTTTTCGCGGGAAAAATGGAAATTTTAAATTGCCCATTCTGCAGGTTGCCTATGCTTAAAGTATGATGTGTTAGCGATGAAATATTGAAGAATTAAAATAAATTGTGTGAATCGCACAAGTTCCAGTCTTTCATTTATTATAATGGGCACTATTCCGCCATCTCGCTGGGTGCTCATAGTATAATAGGCGTAGACGTACTTCTGTCCTTCCCTGAAGAGAGCTCATCGAAATTGTTCACAAGAGTACATCATCAGTAGTCATCAATCCGAAGATTGGTTTGCTGCAGCTATCCACTCCGCTCTTTCGCAACCCTTTTCGCTCAGTGGGCCAGACTGTGAAATAATGTAAGTACATATATGTAATTGATAATGTACACGACAACTTGGAAATAGCCCCGCGGGCCACTTGAAGATATTAAGGTGGTTGGAGCGGTTTTTGTTAACGCACAGATTTCTGCTGCGAATTGCCCTTGACATTTTGGGATAGGAATGTTGGACTATGAGTGTTAGTTTATTTTGCCACTGCTAAAATGCCCAGAGATACAAGAGTTACATTACGATTCAATCAAAGGTGCTCAATCACCTAGTCAGTCAAGAGAACAACACCTTGTCGGGAATGATTTTAAGAAGTAACTTGAGGCGTCACTTAGTGAAAATTTCTAACTTTCATGATTAACAATTAAAACTCTGTACTAATTTCACTCCTATTTTATTTGCTGACCGAGGTTGCGAAAATCCGTATCATTATCAAGGTACTACATCGTATTTAGCGAGCCCTTCACATATCAATTAGAATGGAAGGGGAAGGATTTCGCAAAGATGTGGAGGAAGGTGAATATAGGGTTACGGATACGCCAAAATGTAGAAAAAGAGGGGTTCAAATAGGTATATAACGGCTCGCTAAACATGATGTATTACCTTGATAATGACACTGATGTGTTGAAACCTTGATCGGGAAATGAAATAAGTGTGAAATTAGCACGAAGTTTTAAATGTTTTTTCATGAACGGAAATGATTTCATTTTCTCTCGGCTGTCGACGCCGGGGGGATAGGGAAGAAATAGCTGGCCGACGGCGTCTTGCGACGGAAGGAGCGTCTCCGTCCATATCCTCCCGACGCCTTGCGCGGTCACGCTTTTTTCAAATTCAGCCTTCGATTTTTTTCCTCCCCCCTTCCACCCGGAGCCACTTCATCCCTTGGTCGGCCCTCCACCCTTCCGGCACCACCCTCTAGACACCCCCTGCCCACACCCTCTTACCCTTTCGTATTACGCTGCCAACAACCCTCACTCACTCCCCTCTATGAGTCACTTGGGGTCTCTCCCTGCGTGTTGCCCTCTCCGTCTCTCTCGTATGTCTAGTGGCCTCATAGGGTTTCCGTCTGTCTAGCCGTCCGCTGATAGCCTTTTCCTCTCTCTCTAAACTTCTAGGAGCCCATAGCAAAAAAAACCCTTTCTCTCTTTCCGTCTCCCAGTAGTCTGGCACGCTCACGAGATGCTTTTCCGTGACGGTTCGTCGTGCACGAATCACGGCGTGGCCTTAGCCGATGGGTTGCAGGGGGATGAGATAGCGAATTCGTCCGAGCCTTGTAATACCTTTCTTTCCTGACGAATTGACGTTTTCAATACCTTTGGCAGTCTGACGTGCATGGGGGAATGGTGAATACATGCGGGCATAATTTTTCAAGGATATAAATCCTTTGGAATTTTGCAAAAAAAGTAAAACATTTATAATAAATCGTTTCAATGTGTTTCATTCTGAGAAAACTAATTGTCTCATGACCAACTTTGTTGAAACGATGTACAATCATGATGAAGAATGTGCACGGCAATGATCGCCAAGGTGTGTAAAAGATCGTTGCGATAATTACTCCAGTGTAACAAGCCTACTGCGACAGCTAGAATGAGATTGCTACCTGATAGTCGGTGAAACTTTACTGCCTGGGGGAATGGTTTTTCTTAAAAGACGTCATTTTCCAGGAAATTAAACCCTTGGGATTCGCGCAAAAGTTATAAATTTACAAATATTCTTTCTAATGTGCTTCATTTTAATTAATCTCTTTGTCTCATTAACGACCTTGTTGAAAAAAATGAGTTATCAAGACCTAGTACGCGTGGAGCAAAGATCGGCAAGGTGCGTGAAAGATTTTTATTTATTTATTTAAGTTCACCACAAAACAGCTACTAGGCCTTTTACATTGGGCATAAGGCTAATTTCATACGTGTTACAAGTCTACTGCAACTACTAGCATGGGAATCTCCATCAGGCCTTAATTAAAATTTAGACTTAACCTTTTAAGTAAAATCCGAGTCGATCTCGTTACTGACGACGTCTAAAGCATTATACGATAAACCCGATATACAATGGTGGAATAGATCATGAGCATAAAATTAAGGAAATAGGCTTTACAACGGACAGGTTTAAAATGTGTTTTTTTACCGCGAACGATGAGTCACCCTCATAGCTGCCTCTGAGACTTAATGATTAGGTGTTTCGATGGGTAGCGTAGTTAATTATTTGATTTTTTTCTCTGAGGATTTTGTTTTAACCTTTATCGCACGGATTAAAATTCCCGCTTCGGACGCTGCCGGCCAGATTTAATTTTGAAAACTCAGTAGAAACTCTATGGGTTTAAATACCACATCCAGCGTACAATATATTGTACGCACGGCCATAGGACCCCATATTCCAGCGTACATTTAAATTTACGCTATTCCTTTAATGTTTAAATTGTTACAAGGTACTAACAGGACGTCTCGTAAACTTCCTGTACAGCACTTTTATCCCTGGGCGTTTATGAAGTTGCAAAGTACATTGAAACTCCTACTGAGAATAGTTCCCCGGCTTACTTTTCCACCCTCTGGCGCAAACATGAGCCTCATCTCAACTTTTTCCTAGTCCGTGGCGTGACCACATGATTGCGTCTCAGATTGTGGACGCAAATAAGCATGTTTTTTCCACAATGGACTGAGTGAAATGTGATGAGATTTGAGTATGTAGGGAAGAAGCGATTGCTATTGGTTAACGAAACACGGATTGTAATTCTAGTAATGTGCCATGATTTTTCACATTTTGTAATGCATATTTTTCAACGCTTGACGATTTGTCAATTGAAAAAGGAGATGGTTTGCCATTATGAGGAAAACCGTCCCGAATTTTTTACCGTTTCTGAAAAACAGCTAAAGGTTTTTTCGATCATTAGTGAATTAGAACTAAAGTAAGAAAAATTAAAAATAAGATATTTACAGTCACAAATTACGTTTAACTTCCCCAGGAACTTTTAACAATTCAGCGTCTAAAATCAATGAAAAATAAATATTTCAATTCGTGAGTTTATGAAATACTACAGGTTTCGTAACAGTGTCACACCTGAGTTCCATAGGAAGCATGTGATACGTTCTGTAAGTACTGCGAGACTACTGAGGACACATTTTATCCATTTGAAGATGAAGATATTTCGGGGAGGAGTTTAATTCTTGGAAACACGTCAAAATACTGACTTTTCGACGTCGACGCCAAGGTCTTCTTTTATTTCCGGGGTTTTTACAACACCGAGTACTTCCTGGTTGAGCCCCCGAAGCGGAAGTAGTTCGAGCAGAGTGAAAAAGCCAAATCCCGCCAGGGCAACCCACTTTCGGAGACCCACTGCCTAAAAATCTTTTGCGCGAAAAGAGAGCATCCATATGGGCATCAACCGTGCGACTGCAATCACCCCCATCTTGTTTACTACACCCCCGTCGTCGGTTTCCCTGGAAAGGATTCGAAAGGGGGGAGTTTTTTTGCGCAGAAGGGATACGTGAAAGGGGAAGAGAGAAGAGGAGACAAAGCGAGAAAAGGACCAGAGTATGGCTGTTAAAGAAAAGTTGTTTTCGAGACGAAGTCCAGTGGATATTGCCGAGCTAAAAGGCAAAAGGGAGAAGACGCCACGGTTTCCCTCCATTGTTTCTCGTTTAGTGAGGGTGTTGCATGCGTGTGCACTTAAAAATCCTTCGAGTTTCTACGACTGTCACACACACGCACAAAAGTCGACATTTTCTCTCCTCCCTTCCTCCGAACTAACATCCGAGTACCTACCTACTCTTTTGTCTGGAAACCTCCGCCTCCTACTTTTTCGCTCTCCTTTTTCGCGAAAACCCTCATTTCTCTTTCTTCTTCGCTCCCCCGCCCATTATTCCTTTTCGGTCTGGGCCGAGGGAGATTTTTCGCCATACCGCGAGGGACAGACAAACACGACCATAGGGCCGGGAACGGTCAGCCGCCCGACTTTACACCCGGTTACGTGACTCTTACCCTATACCTCCTGCTCCACCCACCCATCCACAGAAACTATTCTTGAGTACTGAAGTCCTCTTTATTGCGACTTCTCACACATACACGCTGGGATTCCATCTCAGTCAGTCAGACTTGGGCGACTATTATGCAGGCGGAAGTATTTAGAGCACCACCTACCTCTTTTATGAGGGGTGGGGACGTGTGTGAGGTTGGGGAGGAAGGGAAAATGAGGGGAGCTGGAGAGGTTTCTATGGTGGTGTTGGGTGGACGAACAGTTGGGTTTCTTTTCCTTCTGACTTAGCCGAAAGGGCTGACTTAGAGTGTTGTAGAAGGGAAAGGAGTGGCGATTTTCTTGCTCTGTGTGTGTGTGGGGGGGGGGGGAGAAAAAAGAGAAGGGAGTGTCAAAGACGCGAAATCGTGCGAGGTGTCGACGTTAAGTAATCCCGATGACTAGTGCCATCTCTCGGAAACTCGGGGAACCACCGCCGCAACAAGTGGAGGCCTTAAAGTAGCTAGAACGAGATTTTCCCCTAGTCATAGTAGATACCGTATTCGAGTTTTATTTTTTAATTTCAGCAGCTGTAAGAAGTCTGAAGTAAATATTGTGACATTAATGGAACAAAAATATCGTTTTATACTATGACTGAAATTCTCAGTAATTAACTAAATATTCGTACATTAGTCTTAAACTTGATTCCATTTTTCACGTCGTGCGGTGAAAACGCCTTCACAACCATAGTTTTTTTTGCGATTTTGTATCAAGTATTACGGCATGCATGTAACTTTATTTTTCTAAATAGTAGAGAAAGCATAGTACGAAATACTAACCATTAAATTTCTAATGCGATCCATGCGTTTCTACTTTCTCATTTTTCAAATAAATTCCCTGTGGAGCGCATAGCCGGCTGCCATAAAAAACGGCTTCTATTTTGTGACAAATGGGAATTTCGGAAAGAAGTGCGTTAAGTGGCTGGTATTTTCGGATCATTAGAAATATGAGATCTGTTTCTTTATGATGGGGCCAAATTCATTGAATTATACGTGGTAAGATATATCGTACAAACTATGAACCTTAAAGAAAACGCTAATCAAAGCGGATTGGCCGCGTTAAAATTTTTTTGATGATAAGGGAAAAAAATAATATCTACAATCCAGAATGGATACGTAACTTGTGAATACCAGTAGCGTATAATGTGACGAATGCGGAAAATGTTCCTTCGAACAGGAAACCATAGAAACGCATAGAAAATGGCTCTTATGTGCTATTCCTAATTGAATACGAAAAAATATACATGCTAGCGTCTACCGATAAATCGAAGTGTAAGGAAATATGAGTTTGAACCAATAAAATGTGGACAAATTTTATTATAAGATAACGAGACTATCCACGATATTCCTTTACGTAGTCATCCTCAAATGCACATTAGTGCGACAATTCCATAAAAGAAAAACCATTCACATTGTCCGGGACTCAAACCCGGATAACTCGATATCGCGCCGAGTGATTTAGCCAATTTAACTACCGATGCATCATTTACCCATGTGGAAACATTTTTTTGGGCTTGAAAGTCTTAATTGGCTAAGGTACTCGGCGTGATATGTAGGTCTCAGGGTAAAAAGTGACAAGGTCCATCGAAGAGAACTTTGAGGACAACGTGTTTAAAGCTCCGTAAATTCCTCCAAAAATCAGCTCTACTCGGAGCTCTCGAGAACTGCTGCCACTTCCATGCTGCTATACTCCTACTTATAACACAGGAAGAATACTCTAGAGAACATATTCAATAAGTAATGGGATATGCATCAAATACATAATATTTGATATAGGTATTTGAGCATTTGGTTAGAAAAACCTATTCAGCTCATTGTCAATTGAAAATTGTTGATATATTTGCTAGAAACAGATATTTTCCAGAAGCACAAAGCACCATTACAGCATTTGGAACACCCAGCTGAGTACTCATTAAATCGAGAGTAATAAATAAGTATTCAATACATGCTTCACTACTAATACAAAATGAATGTATTCATGCGTCACCAATATATGTTAAATATATACCTACTGAATACTAAGTGTGCTGTGTGGGTTTGCTAGAGACACGAAACATCCATTACATATGTATTTGGAACACCCAGCTGAATACGTATTGAATCGGGTGTAAACAATACGTATTTAATATATGCTTCAATACTAATGCAAAATGAATATATTCGAACGTCACCAGTATATGTCACATATATTTGAATATAGAGTGCACTGTGTGGGAGAGAACTGAACATTGCATTGCAGTCCTTAGCTCTTCGTCTGCTTCCTTACTAGTACTACATTGCTAGAGGGATGGTTCCCGGATTAACGGAGTACATCGGGCGGCCCAAAGATTATTCCCGTCCGTCGCCGAACGAGATTCCCGCGTGCGCGCGCGTGTGATTCTTTTCTTACTTTTTTTGTCGAACACGGGAAGCCGTAAATATCAACGGGGATCTCCCAAGAGTCGACGACTTTAATCCTTTCGAACAAAACAAACTTGTCCTCCGCGGGGCCCGTAAGCCATAATCCCCCTCCCCCCCATGTCCGTGAATAAACGAACCAATTACGAGCTCAAATCATTTCGTTCTCTGAAGCAGATCAGGTTATGAGATCGCTATCACTTTTGCCTCTCCCTCCCCGTAGCAAAGAGCCGAAGCCCGCCCTCTCCTCTTTTCGAGTGAAAACTACGCATGTGTCCATATAGATATGTATAAGAAGGACGCGCTCAGTCACACACTTCATGGGAGAATTCCGGCGGTATCACCCTGGAACCTCGCGTGCCCACTTAAGTACTTAGCGCAATCACGCAACGTTATCTCTCCCTGTGGTTTGTATCCACCTCCCTTGAGTAATTTTTAACCCATTCCCACCCATTTCCTCCCTCGCTATTATTAATTATTATTACCTGGAAAACACGTGTATGTCGTGGTTGGGGAAAAAAGGCGACTGAAAAATTAACTTATTTTTCCAGTCTGTTTACGAAATGTTTGTCCGATAACGAGTCCGTGAATGATTTTTCACTGCTGTGACAGCAGTCAGCCTTACTATTGTTTTCAATTACGAAATTATGAATCAGCATGCCGGATCACTTTTTAAATTTCACTGGAAGATGGTGCCCGTGGAATTTCAATGGGAAGAAGAAAAAAATGAAATTGTAGCGAAGGATTAAAATTAACCCTCCCAATGTAACATTCAAAATGCATATAAATGAATAGGTTGAGATGAAAAATATTCCAACTAAAATTTCTCTGTAATTCTGTTCTATTGAACATTTAATTTAAACTAAGCCAGAAGTGCCTAGGGCATATGCCGTCATTTAAAGCCTGTGCTGTGGTTACCTAATAAATAACAAAATTCTGTTATTGAAATAGAGCAACCATTGGCGATATTTGAAGCTGAAAACTCAAATTTCAGAAAAAAGAAGCATATAAGAAAATCGAATGCAAGAATAACAAATTAACTCTTTCAGCCATTCGACCCTAAAAATTACAAGCCTATACCGTGGGTGCAAGTAATTTTAAAAACAAAAAAATAAACAACACCGAATCCCATGCTTTTCTTATAGAAATACGTTTAGACATAAAATTGGCTAAAAGGGACCTGAGGCCCTTGGGAATTTCTAATATAGCCTTTTCTAGGCCCTAAAAGGCATGTCTGCAAAATTTTGTCCGAATCCGTCAATGGGTTTGGAGGTCTACAACGATCAAACAGACAGAATTTCAGTTTAATAGGTAGGATTAGATTAATATAGATTAATTGACCAAATGGTGAAATATTGCAATTGGAAGGATAGGCAGAGAGTATGAGGAATACAAGAGAGACCAAATGGCGATCCATTTATGTGAGGGAAAATGAGAAATGTCCCAGAAATAGGAAATATCACGATAAGGACGGTCCAAAAACCTACCTTTTAGACGGAAGAATACCGAATTGAAACCTTCGTAGTAATTGATTCGCGTAAGTTATTCATCGCAGGCTATCTTCAAATGACAACGCTTTCTATCCTACATTTCGGATACCTCTTACCTCAAGTTTCCTCGATCATCCTTCAATAAGAGTCATCATTCAAATAATCACGGGCATTATGAGCTTGATTCATCATGCATACTGCGTTTTGTGGTCTTAAATCCATTGCTAGACTTATTTTCGTACCGTACGTGCATGCTGATCTTCAAAAGGGATATATAAAAGTATGAAATCACCAGGCGTAAATAATTATAACTTATAAATATCAATTTTAGTTGGCCGTGTGTGTAACGTATGACAAAGTCATCAATAAATTCGACGAAATCATCATCCTCGCTTTGAAAAAATATATCTCCCCTATCAGTACGAACGATCCTTACGAGCTCTTCTTGAAAGGGCTTAACGCAGAACTAAAACATCTGTCATTCAGCCTGAAAAGTATATTCTTCTCTCATAATATATTATATATATATATATATATATATATATATATATGCTATAAAATAGATGGATTGAAGTCTCTTCTGAAAAAGATTGCTGTAGCATAGATGTAATTTCGACCTTGTTAACATTCAATTATACAGATATCTCGCGTTTTATATTTGCGAGTAGTGGTTTTCAAATATTTTATTTTAAACTCCTCCTCGTCAAATTTGAACAGGCCCTTCCGAAATTAGTGGCCTTTCGCTGGAACCATTCTTCTCGTCTCTTGACTATTCGCTTCTATTATCCTCAGCTGGTCTATCCCAACCTATAATTTTCACGTTAAGCTCTCTGTAATTTTCTCTTTTGGCCGCACTTCCTTCTAGATAATTTTCACCTCTTTTTATAAACATAGAACAAAAATGCCTGCATTTTATATCAACTTCTTGGAGTGTGGTTTTGTTTTAGCTATGCTCAGGAGAGTCAATAATTAGGCTACTGACATAATTAAGCATGTGATATTTTATCTGGAGGTATATTTTTTGTCTAGTAGCCTTCGAATTCGCTCAGAAATAAGTTTTTTGATAATTTGAAAACAAAAATGTCAGAACCACATAAGTACTAATATTTTAACACCTCCTCTACGAGGCTTAATTTTGAGTACTTCTCGGCTAAGTTCATTAACTAGTTTCGGTTATGCATAGGTCAACCTTGAATAAAAAGCTATACCAACTATTTTTGGACACTCTTGCGTCTATTTCTGATGTCCGAATGTTGTCATTTGTCTTTTATTAATCCGGCAGTATGAAAATCATCATATTGGCTTAAGAATTACTTAAGGATTCAAGTTCAAAGGTTGTGACTCCTTTGAAATTTTCTTCTCTATCGCGTTGCCACTTTTGATGGACCGCACGGATCGGACGTAACATCTAGTTCCCTTTGAGTAAGTAGGAAGCCTGCGTAGCTTGGTGTTCTGCGAATTTTTCCGGCAAGCCAAGATCTAATTCCCGACCCATTTGGATTTTTCCTCATCGTAATTTTCGCGATGTACATATTTCTACATTAAAATATACTTAATTTGCTGCTCCCATGAGTCACAAGAGACATAATAAGGCGCCTCCATAATTTTCTCCTAACTGAGATGACTTGCTTGCGCGAAGCTATCTTTTTTAAATTTACGCCTCCCAAGCTTTTGTATTGCAATTCAAATATCGACTCCGCTTTGTTCTGAATCATACTTAATTTTTGAAATATCATATAATTTATGTAATAAACTCCATCAGGCATAAGACTGATCTCACACCGAAGTTGAACTACGTTGGAAACAGGACGGTTGAGAAGGTCAACTCATCATTAGCGGGCGTGTATGAGAATAGAGATTGGCTGATTAATTTTATTATGAACTCCGGAAATCGATGAATGAGATAGATATGCTAGATAGAAAATATTTAAACGCGGTTGAGACTATTACAAGGGCAGGCCGTCGGCACTTGGTCATTGTGTTCTCTCGGGGATCCCATGCCAGCCGACGTGACTAGTCAAATTTGCGAGGAAATAGATTAACCCAGGAACGGACGGGTTATTTGGACTCTTGGGTCGGGTATAACAATGGAAAGTTTTACTATCGAACACTTTATCCGAGCTTCGTGGCGTGAATTCCTAGATGATCTCAGTGTCACTGACTCCTCGGCTGGAGCGCCCGACGTTGATTCGCCCCTGGGGTCCCTCAGGGCACTCAACAATGCCCTTCCCCGCTTCCGCCGGCCCATTCCCCGCTGTCAGCCAAGAGAGTGATTTCGCTTTAATTATCACATGTTCATTCTTTTTCCAGGTTCATAAAGATAACAGCTTCGAGAGCTGCCTGGCGTTCATTCATTTTCCAACGGCGGGCGAGCTCTCGCTCCAGAAAAAGACCCGAGAAACGCGGTTTCAGAATGCTTTGCATACCTCCGAGATGCTTATCTCGTTTCCTCCGATTCATCCCCCTCCTTCCACCACGTCTAGCTCCTCAACCGCTGCTTTCTCGTCCTAAAAAAACGGAAAAAAAAGAAATTTAGTCGTCACATCGACCTCAACGAAACCGCGTCCTTCTTTCCCCATAAAAAAGTGTTAGTGGGAGAAGTAACCCTTTGTATTTGATCTTTCGTAAACCTTGTCTCCTTTAAACTTTTTCTGGAATTAATCATATTTTACTCATTCTTGTTGGTAAACCCTCTCCTAAGAGGGGGTCACCCCTCTTTGTCTCTTGCCTCTTTGATCCCAATCAGAGAGTGTGTAGCCTTACAGCACCGATATTTTCCGTCCATCTATATTTATTTAGTAAATTTTCT
Source organism: Pyrrhosoma nymphula (assembly GCA_963573305.1). Classification (NCBI taxonomy): domain Eukaryota; kingdom Metazoa; phylum Arthropoda; class Insecta; order Odonata; family Coenagrionidae; genus Pyrrhosoma; species Pyrrhosoma nymphula. Next base: position 81,170,334 of record OY754334.1, on the reverse strand, counting down.
TTACAACTAGGTAATTGAGTTGGTGGCAACGTTAGATTGAAAGTAAAAAGATAATAAAAGTAACAAAAAACTAATTTGATAAGTAATGAAAACTTATTTTAAAACATCTTTGAAATATGAGGAAAGATCTCAAAAATATATGCAGGTAAATCATTCCACGCTTTAATTACTCTTTGATGCCTAGTGTTTTTTATTTGCTTCACCTGTTAGTTGACATTTTGGAGAGGCAAACCATCAACTGCGCTAAACTGACTATAGGTCATTAGCGCCATTTAGGATTAGTGGTAAAGGAGGGATTGCATGGGGAATTGAGGATGAGTTTAGAGAAGCGCAGAGTCTTTTTTACAGGAGTACTTTTATTAAGCAACTTTTAAGAAAGTCGATATAAGATTCGCAGTTTTGCGTACCCTTTAATGAATTTAATTATTTCACCTTCACATTTCCCAAACATTTCATTATATTTTTATTAAAGGTATCACGCAGCATTGTTTTCGTTGCTCTTGTGTTTTTAATAGATTGCTGTTCTTCCTGCTCCTTTCAGCCCAAAGCCAGTGTTCGAATTCGCTGAATCATATCGAAAAAGCCTTTTTATTTTACCCATAAAATTGCACAAAGGGCAAATTAGTCACTATCAGTATCGGCATAGCCTACACTATGAAAGCGTAAACACAAAAGACGACACCGTATATGACTCAGCCATCACTGCCATTGATGAACCAATAGGCGGCATAATTAAACAGTACGATGGGAAAATAAAGTAATTACACGCTGGGGACACACATACAAAACATTTGTGGCGCTGCGTAGAAGAGACTCGGATTTATTAAGCGAAAAGTAGGAGGGTTCTGTGATGAAAAAGGGAAGGAGAGATGCTGGTTAGGCCACATCTCGAATACGCCGCGAGCATTTGGGCCCCTTCACAGAAAGATTTAATTCGAGAAGTAAATAAAATACAGAGGAAAGCCACACGTTTCGTTCAATAACTACTACGATCTAATAGAGAGTGCAACACAGCTGATAGAAGGACTAGTTTTGGAGCCGATAGAGAATGGGAGGCTACATACTGGACTTAGATTACTTGATAAATTCAGATCAGGCGAGTTCAGCACGACATTTAGGATATTGTTTTGACCCCACGCTATTTCTGTACAGGTTACTGAGATAATAAAAAAATAATAGGGATACATTGCCAAAGTGCTAGGTAAAAAATTTCTCCTTTCCGCGCACCATTAGTGATTATAGCAAAAACAGCGTGACTCTAACATATGATTCATCGTTAACATGCAATTCACATAAGTCCTCTCCCCCCTCCGTTTCCCTATTCCTTCCCCTTTCATGGATGGTGCCCTAATACCCGCTGCCACACGCCTCTACGGTGGCTCGAAGGGCACTATGTAGACATAGGTCAAAGTTACAGCTTAGTTTCCGTTTACAAAGGTTCCATATTAGATAACGTTCAGAACTGTGCTCGAAACTTGTACGTAAATGAGACTCGTTTTGTCTCAAAAACGCGCATGCATAGCGTACAAACTACTACTTTTAAATTAGAAGAGAGAAATATTTTGATCACTACATTTTTCCACGATTTCTTCCGCGTTACTTGGTTGTAAGAAAACAGTTTCTCCGTCTATCCTGCCGGCGTCTTCCGGTCGAAGGATCAGATCAGGTTCGAATGTCCTACTCACGCGGAAGAAATCCAGGAAAATGCAAATATCATCATTCCAGCGCCGCGGAAACCTACGAACGAGAAATATTTTGAGCACGAAAACACTCATAAAAAGTCGAATCACCACCCTCAACCCGTATGCCCACTCACGTTAATGGTAGAACTCATTTATTTTTAAAATAATGCTTTTATTACATTTTTACAATAATAGAGTCATATATTTATGATTAGTTTTAATTTTTCGTGGTAAAGTTTATATCCAATGCATTACTAAGTTTCTGTTATTTTCATAACTAACCTTAATAAACAGCCCACCTAATTGAAATATCTCTAATATCATTGGGTAGGACTATCGTAAATAGAATATGTCTAATATCTCTTATATCGAAGGGAAAAAGTACTAAATACACCGTCTGATAATTTGACGACAGTAGCGAGGAAATCACACAGCAAAAAAATAACAGCGTTGCTCGCAAAAACAGATTCGTAATCTGTTTTCCACTCCAAATTTCACTATTTTTATGTTCGTTGAACTTCTCTTAATATTTGAATACAACGCGCTGTACCCAAAATCCTATTGTCAGAATTAGGTCATTGAGTGCACATTTTAATTATTTTCGAAGCCGAAAAAAATACTAGGAACACATTTCTTTTAAGGGAATCTGCTTATGCGTTGGAACTCACCATAAAGGCAGCAGTGGAAATGATACAAGAATTATATTTCAATTTTTTTCGTAATTAAAGCATGTCATGACTAGACTATATCCATAGGTTTTCGAAATTTAGACAAAATTATTTTGAAATAAGTTTTTTTGGAATCTGACTAGGCGTGGTGCTTTCATATTTGTAAGCAACAATAATAATAAATCTAAAAATTTATTATTTCGCGTTTAAAAGAAAATCTGTAGATATGCAATCGAATTATTAAGAAATATCTCTCATGTGCAATGAAGGTAGGTGTTAAGAAATGCCAAAAACAAAATCGGTGCGATGAAATTTTTGTCACTTTTATCAATAAAATACCTATCACTAATGAGAACACGTATGCAAAGTTTCACGCAAATCTGTGAATATAAACAAAAATCTCTCCAGCCACCTTAAATGTGCCACGGATTCATGGATGGTGTCGCAAGTGAACTGACCGTCACTTCCTTAGGCACGGTAACGGTTGTCTCTGCCATAAGCGGCCATAGTCCACAAATTCGTGCTCTTTGAAGGGAGTCTTTTAGCACTTACCGAAGATTACGTATGTCACATTCGGAGAATTTTCGACCGAGGCTATTTTAACAATTGAACATTTTTAATACAGCTCTTGTCCAGGGTTCAACCATCGGCGATGCCACTGGAAAACCCAATCCCACCATACCACCACAGTCCTTGTTATAATTGGTGAGCGCGGAACTGACATTTAGCGGGAGACGAAATTGTTATTAAATGCTGTTCTATCGGTTAGCGTAGGTTAATGGTAATAAAAATTTCTTCCACTCTTTTCCACTTTAGAACATTCTTTTCTCATTATTTTCTCTTAAGAGATCGTTATTACTTCAATGTTAATGAAACTACGGCCATTAATGCATTAGCAAAGGCCTGCAAGTACCTGTCAGGAGGTGACATTTCACCAACATGCACCACACTCTTTCTCTTACAGTAGTACTTTTGCCTACCATGTTAAAGAAACTATGAGCACTAAGGTATTTTGCAACTATATATAAATGCACAAAGATATAAGTTTTGTACAGGAAGAAAGTAAGACATGCTGTTAATAATACGCAGAAAATTAAAACAAAAGCATTGAAGGAAAATCAAATAATTAGCAGCACTACCTATCGGAAAGATAATGAAATTTCAATTGAAGCATCATGATCTCTTATCATTCGCGGGAAAAATGATGTTTTAAACCTGTCCATTCTGCAGTCTATGCCTCCAATTTTTTTCTCATCGTAAAATCTACCGTAGTATGAGAAGTAAGATAGCTTCATTTCGGATGCAGGGTTTTCAATGTTCCATTTTTAAAGATAATCATTTGCTTTCTTTTTCATGTTGCAAAGAGATGGACTGCAGGGTAGCTTCTAGCTTTGTAGGCAGATGTTAACAAAACTTACGGCCATCGTTAATAAAAAAAGTAGTACAGCATTTATTGCGACAATCCACCACCAAAACTGCGCCACTTAAAAAGATGCAAATCAACGAGTAGGTACCAGTAGACCCAGCATGAAATAAACCCTCCGTTCACGGTGCCTTCGATACGGCTAAACCCTATAGTTCAGCAGTATTCATATACTTCTACGCGGGTACTCTGAAAGCCACCCCAAGGGTGTGGGGCAGAGGATGATTCCATGTCCTGGGGATGCACTAACCGTTAAACCCACTGTTATGCTATATGATGCCACGCATTAGCTATTTTAGTAAATATACTTTTATGTTGAAATAGGTAACGTACGTGGAAGGTACGTCGCATACAATGCAGCTTCCTGTCATCTTTCTACTCATACGGGATAGACACTGCAGTCGTACTTTTATTAAAGTTCAGCCATTCCAATATGCAAATACTGTCACAAAAGTACAACATCATCACCATTTCAGTAATCTACCGGTTAATGGTAGGTTAAAATGAAAGCCAGAAAAAAAATCTAGATTTATACACGTTCGGGGCCCTATCTACTTATAGTATTTCTTTCTTTATTTCAGCGTACGTCCTAACCTTCTTTATTCCGTCCATAAAGCTTATTCTCCTTCTCCCTCCCCGCTTGCCCAACCACCTCTCTATCACGGCCTTGAGCAACCCGTCGCCCCTCGTTACCTCTTCCAGCCACCTACCCGCCTACCCGACAAAATTTAAACCTTAAAAAATAAAACACCTTAAATAAATTTAAATAGCACGTCATGCAGAAATTGAAATAAATGAAATAAGATGAAAAAAGCATAAAAACAACGCTAAATATTCAATTTATAGTAATATTCCAGTCGGCGGCGTAGCTGCAACTCTTTTCCTCTAATTTGACTTCACTAACTACTGTGAAAATTGAGCAATGTTCCACTTCCGACCACGGTGTTGTACCCTAATCTCCCCGCCTCCATCGAATCCACCAGACTGACATAGTCCCATTCCGTTCTCCCCCCCACCCCCCGGCACCCCCCACTGCCCTCCCACCTTCCCATAAAGTAGCCGAGAGAGGAGGAACGGCAACAAGGCCAATTATGCGATCACTGTCACAATCGCCAGCGAGATATCTTCCGACTAAGCCTTTTGGTACTTCCTTCCGCCCATTCATTCATCCATTAAAACAATTTTCGGGCGCAGGAGATAACAACAAATGTATTTTTATTATATCTCCAGGCTCTCCTCCCGAAAGAGTAGAAAATTCACCAAAAAAATTCCACTCCCCTTTCCACACGAAACAACACGGAACGGAACGGCGGAGAAGGAGGGGAGGCCATCCCCATTGTGTCCTCGCGTCCCCATTATATACGCGCGTGCATTTTCTTAATTCATAATTAAAAATAATTTTCACAAATCTTTTCCGTTGATATCCATCCATCCATCCCCCTTTTCCCTCCCGTACGTTCTACGAAAAGAAATAAGCCATTCCCGAAAAAAAGGGCGCTTTGACACACTTGAGGCCGAAGAAATCACGCGAACGCTTTCCCAAAAAATAAAGAGATGATGAGGACGAGATAAAGGCATAAAAAATTCCCTCCCTCGCTCTCCAACCCCCTTCCCATGGCGATGAGGGAGGACTTTGGGAGATCACGATAGAAGACACACGAAGGCGAACGGATGTCGCGGCGGGCGGTAACAAAAGAAAAACGTAAAATAAACTAGCATTCTAAACACAAGGGAGAACCTTACGGCTGCAGTCGTTGAGGTAGACAAATTTTGAGAATACCGGGGCTAGCCTCGGTGTTACCTTCACGGGGTCATCCGCGGCATCTTCTTCCTTTAAGGTGGTTCCGCCGTGAAAGGACATAAATGCAATTTCATTCATATTCTGAACACTTACAGAAAAACAAGTCCTCTATCTGATATGAAAAACGAAATACCTTTCCACGCTATTTTTCTCGCAAATTGGACTTAAAATTACATGGTGTTAAATGGGAGAATGGGATAAACTCAGGGAAATATATTATTTTTATATCTAATATAAATGCCATTTTTACGGAAAACTGTTTACAAAAAGCGAAAACCCCCGGGAAATTGATTGAAAAGAAAATGGATGAATCTTATCCCCTTATTTTTTCAGTTATTAGTTAACTTCTGTGATAATTGAAGTCAAAATGTTGTGATTTCAAAAAATGGTGCTGCAGTCGGCGTCTATGGCTTTAAAAAAGTGTTCATTATAAATACATTTGCGGAATTATCTGCAAATTCTTAACCTTAATTTTGGTTTTCAATAGGTAACGCAAGTAATTAGTGAAAGTAGCAATTTTAAAACCAAATAATCAACGAGTTGGTATTTAGTATTTGTTTTGACTCACACAGTCGCGGTGGAACCACATTAAGCCCACAAAAACCACAGGGTAGGATGACGCCTCGGTAGGTTAACTACCTGTAACGTCGTGCCATACCCAAATAAAAAAATGATCGCGTTGATTTTGTTTAACATCGAGGCTTCGTTATTCTTAGTCGTTCTTCATTATGTTGATGTTTGTTTCGATTATTTTAATTATTAATTATAAATTTATTGACGTTTTAAAAGAAATTCTGTTTTGCAAATTGTTGAATGTTTATATTTTTGGAAAGGGTTGTTAAGATGTTGTAAAATAGAAATATAGAGGGGATTGCTGTGAGAGAGACCGCAGAGAGAGGATCGATGATGTACCGTGGCCTTAAAAAAAGAAGGGTCTGGAACTTTGGAATTCGAATAATTAATTTAAAAAAGGGTCACGACATCATAGAAGGCACTCGGCGCGATATCGTGGGATCCGGGTTCGATTCCCGGTCCACACGAATGTTTTTTTCCAAAGTGGAATTTCGCACTCACTGAGGTAGACCACCACCTCAAGTCATATACCTACCTGGGAATCTCCTTCAACTTAAGACCTAGCGTGGGGAAAAACACATAGTAAACCTTTGCGACGCTACCCTTAGTATGGACTGCACTAAAGAAAGGTGCCACACAACTAATGGAAGGACTAGATTGGTAACCAAAGGAGACTAGGTGGCTATACACTGGACTTGGATTACTCGAAAATTTGAGATCTGACGAGTTTCAGTACGATACGGGAGATATTATTTTTGACCCCACGCTATATTCTCTAGAGCTGATAGAAGTGACAAAATTAGAGACGTACCATGCGGAACTGATACATGAAATAATTACTTCTTTCCGAGCACTGTCTATACAAGAAAAGCCCTTGTCACTCACTCACTGACTTAGGAACGCTGTAAGAAAATTTTTAAAATGCCGTTATTAGATGAAGCCACAGTCACTGAAATTTTAAAATGCCGTTATTCAACTGCTTGCAAGAAATTTCAAAAAAGCGAGAATCATTTCTGATTTGGCTCTGACTGAGGCAACGCTCCCTTACATCTTGCGACGACGACAATTTCCAGTGATTCCGGCATATGCAATTACAATCGATAAGTCGCAGGGTCAGTCGTTTGACCACTTCGGACTTCAACTCCAAGCAGCAGTATTCTCACACCGACAAATGTACGTTGCTCTCTCGCAAATAAATGGAAAGAATGTAATTTTTTTGTGTTGGGAATAAACTCATGATATCACGTGTCATTTAATTTCAATATTTTCCTTGAATAAGTGGGCGCCACGGGCTCCTTAAAAACCTATTTAGTGGTTATAAAGAAAGCAGAACGAGACACTAACGTAAGACACACCGTTAATATACAATTCACCTAATGCCCGATGTTATCCCACTACTATTCCCAATTACCTACGCTTTCGTGGCTAATGTCCTAAGATCCCCAACTCTGCGGCGCCTCTGCGGCGGCTCGCAAGGTAGTTTTTTTTAGATGCACGTCCCTGGATTGAAACAACCATCGAGGATGTATGCAGCAGAAGGTGCAAGCCTTATCCTTGCGCTGTATTGTTCGTGGGGCCAGAGCAAGCTGGTATATGTGACGTCTAACGTGGTATCCCGTTGAGGTGTTTACATGCTGGAGTCCGGATACAGCGTTTTTAAGATAGTTTCCAGTACAGGCTTGTTTCACCTACGTCAGGGGTCTCCAAAGTACGAGCGCTGACCACATCTGGCCCGAGAGATGATTTTATCCGGCTCGCAGAAGAATTATGCGGAAATGCGTCTCATATTTTTTGCTTGGATGGTCGCTACTTGTAAGTGATTAGCGTTTCAAAATTTACATCCCAGTTTAATAAGATTTTATAAGCACGCACACAGTAGCATCATTCATATTAATGGTTTTGTGATAAAATATGAGAACTTACCGGTAGTGTTCGTCATCATCAATATACGATAATTAAATTTCACATACTCTGTAATTAGTTTATCAAATTTTCTGATTTCGATAAAATTCATGTCTTGAGTTACCTACCTATTTATTTTTTTTACTACGGCCCGCTGGAAAGTGTTCAAGTACCCATTGTGGTCCACGTTACGGTAAGTTTGGAGAACCCTGACATCGACATTATACCCTGCAAGCAAACTCAAGGGTGTGTAGCAGGGGGTGAGTTATCACCAACATTCACGACACTATACCCTGATATGGGTAATGTAATGACGACTATTGGCGACTAATATATGGATAGGTCTTTTGATTTATTACAAAAAACCTGCAAATACCTGTTAAGAGGTGTAATTTCAACAACATGCACTGCACTATAGTTATGCTACCAATGTTATTAAAAACTGCGTAATAATGTATTTTGCAAATACGATAGCACCTTGAGGAGAAATATTGCAGGTTAATTAGTCCTTGTTGACAATAATAGCTGCCACTAATACTTAAAACGTAGGCTTTTCCATAGTGTAGCTAATTATTTAATTTGCTCAATACAGCATGTTCCTTGATCCGCAACGTAGCACTAACTGAACGTCTCGTAGCCACCCTGTTTAACCCCAGTATCTCTATGCATTTATGTATTACTCTAATACTCACAGATTACATAATATTCTTAGCATATTGTGAGGACATGTTATTAAAATTTCACCTCCTGTGACAGGCATTTGCAGATTTGCGTTAACAGTCGTAGTTTCTTTATTTTTAGTAGGGCATAGTGAAACACATATTGGTTCAAACTCATCCCCTATCACACACTCTTGAGATAGCTTGCAGTGCACTTAGTTGAAATAAGCTACTATTTTACCGCTTTTCCCACGAAATCATTCGGGGTTAAGTGCCTGGAGCGATTTTTATCCATGCACAGATTTGCGTGATTCTTTGAATGGTTTTTGTTTGTGATATCTGTTATATATTAACAGTGAAAAATTGCATCATACCGATTTGGTTTTTTGGCAATTCAATGCTATTTTAACACGTAGCTTCATGGTACATAATATATATTTCGCAATAATCGCATTACATACGTACAGATTTTCATATGAACGCGAAATAACACTTTGTAAATGAAAAGAATAACTTAGTTTTTCCACATAGATTTATTAAAACAAGACGACCTAGGTTTCGCGACGAGCTTCCTCGAAACCTAGGCCGTCTTGTTTTAATATACCTATGTGGAAAATCTAAGTTATTCTTTACATTTACAATGTTAAGCAAATTCCACGAAGTCACGCCCGAGTCAACGGCAAAATAAAACATTTTATTTTATCATAATAGTTCCTAACAAACAATAAGGTATCACCCCCAGTCAGTATTCGAAAAAATATAATTTTCGCTTAAATTTCTAATACCGGGCTGAAACCTATCAATAGCTGTAATCACAACATTCTTCATTTAAGCCAAAAAATTAGAGTATAGGTAATTTGTATCATTGTATCATTTGCATTACTGCATAAGAGCTGAGTTCCACCGCATAAAGAGATGTGCTCAAATGGAATGTGTTCCTATTATTTTTTTCCAATAACTAGAAACATTATTAAAATGTGCACTTAATGTCCCTCTCCTAAATGTTCCACCGCTCCTTCCCCCTAAATCTAACCAGTATTATCAATATTAATTTTTATTTATCTTTAGTATGTGAAACTTTAGTAATTAGAAACACTTTCTGGCCCTCAACAAGAAGTTCTCAGTTGGAAATCTCGCCTCCGAGAAACCGAGAGAATTTCGTCGAAGGACCCGCCTCGCGACAAGAAAGACGACTCGCTCTCTCGTTGCTGACGTTCAGACGAGTCTTTTCCTTCTCTAGGTCAAAGTGACCATTCTCTCACGTTCTATTCCTTTGTTTGGCCCTCGAGGGCGTGTATGACCTTCGTCCACAAGCCAAGAGAACATTTCTCTCAAAACAGCGAAGCGAAAGTGATCGGTGAGCATGTGGGGGAGGGGATGGAGGAGAGTGGGGAGTTCCCTGCCGCTTCCGCTTCGAATTTCCTTCATGGCCAGCCAGAGATCGTTCTACATCTTCACGTAGCATATACATTGTACTTTAAAAGCCCCCTCAAGGGATTTGCGGTAGGGATTGTGTTATAACGAACATCCACAACACTTTTATCTACAAATTATTTTTTAACGACTATTATTTGTGATTCCCTGCATATTTAAGAATGCGTGCTTCAAATAAGTAGTACAAATTGTTATAAAAAATAATTCATTTTCCTCATTGAGGAGAGGAGAAATTAAACGTGGTTAGGTTTGCCGATGTGTGAGAGCTGATTCAGCCACTGAACCAATGACTAGAAGAATAGTTGTTATCATCACCAGTCATTCAGTCCAAAGAATGGTCGACTGCAGCCCGAAATTCTACCATATCCCCTGCTAAACCCTTTATGTTCTTCTAACTATTCTGCTTCATATCACGTTTTACCTGATCTATGCATAGCCTATTAGTCCCCCTGTCTTCCTAGAGGGGCTTTCCCTTCTATTTCCCCGGTAATTACCCTCCTTATGAATTCGTTGTGTCTCAAAGCGTGGCCGATCCTTCTGGACCTTGACTTCCTGATAGTGCTCCATGCGACTTACTCTCCTTCTATTCTTCTGAACACTTCCGTGATCGTTTCTGATCCTATTCATCCATTTGATATTCACCATCCACCTTCAGCACCAAGTTTCGAAAACCTCCATTTTCTTCTGTTCCAGCTTATCTATGGCCTATATATCCGAGCCATATGTTGCAACTCTCCACGCGAATATTGTCAGGTGCTGCTTCCATATTGGTGATCCTATTCTCTTGGAGCATCACAGTTGTTTTCCAACATAAATGAGGAGAAGGATTCCACATTTTCAAGCACCTCTCCTTGTAGCGCAATGTCTGCATTCAGCTTCTGCCTTCTACGTATTAGAATTTCGGGTTTCTTTCCGAAAACATTCTTCTTGTGTCAATGTAGTACTTGATCTATTGTTTTCAAGGATGCTGACGTGTATTCTGGCTTTTCTACTATGACTGCGATTACACCAGAAACACAAGGTATGTTGATTTCTTCTCAGTTCACCTAAGTCCTTTGATTTTTATATACATGTCGCCACAAGTATCTATATCCTTTTTCCCAACTCATGGCGGCTGACCTTGAATGCGCTGGTGTAACTTTCACTTTTCCAGCCAATCGCAGAAGAAAGGCATTGAATGCATTTGGAGGGGGACTCTCTCCGACTGCCGTGAGGTTCACTTCGGTCTCGTATCGTGTTTGTAGCAAAATTTACTGCGTTCAAGGCTCAAAATCAGAGGTTAACACGACTCCTCGCCGCCCAACGTGCATTTATTCGCAAGAACTGACAGCGCTGTTCGGCTACCGGGAGCCAGACTGAGGTGGAAGGGGAAACGCCTTTCATTGGCTACTCGCTCTGTGAATTTCACATACCATACGTTGGGAAAAGGGATATAGTGTTAGAAATACTCTCAGTATTAATGCATACACAGCTACATAGCAGTGCACAGACGTTTCATTCCTCGCGGCGACCATAAGACTGAACTCCTCTGCCTAACTTCTGAGTCGCCTTTTCGTCCCCAATTAGGCTCCTCAATCTCTCTTCATTCACACCCTTCCTCTTATTCCGCTCAACTTCCGTTTCCGACTAATCAGACTCATCCTTCCCCCACCCACCCGCCGGCCGCGGTTTCCGTCAAAAAATGTTACCTTCCCGTGCCTCTCCTATCTATCGCGGGCGATAAGCGATCTCGACCGTGGAGGGAAAACTGCCCACAAAAGGGGGAAAATGACAATTATTTTCCTATATTAATTCAACCATGTTTGCGTAGAGCCAATTATTACTCGAAAAAAGAATCAACAGATCGGGAGGAAATGCGGCTGGAATTGATGAGTGATCTCAAGTTTAGAGTGTGTGTGTGAGTAAGTTCATGGAGTTTTAATTTCGTGACAGTTATTATTTTCGGAGTGATGAGCCAAATCCTTACTTTAAAAAAAAGTGAGAGCCAAACGTATGAGTTTTATGATACAGTTAATCGCAGAGGTCACGAGGTAATTTCACATCCGTGATAACTAATTCGATTCAAGCATAAGCGATCCGGGCAAATATTATATACATTTAGTTACTTGCTGAGAAGCCGGGAGACATAATTTTCACGGATGAGTTGTTCTCGTTGTACCTACGTAAACAGAGACACGTGAGAAGTTATTTTTCATAAATCTATCCGACGAGGTTATATTTAGTGAAAGCATTCACTTACCAGGTACTTGGGCTATAGGCAAGTTAGAAAAAAAATGTTTTAGTAGCAGAGACATTTGAAGGAGAGTAGCGCTAGCGAAGGAAGCGTTCCATAATAGAAGGGAGCTGATCATGGGGACTTGGGTAAGGATATAAAGAAGAGGCTAGTGAAGAGTACCGTTGTATGGTGCAGAAATGTGGACTCTGAGAAAGAAGGACGAGAATAGGCTGCAGGCCTCTGAGATGTGGGTGTGGAGAGTGGAAAAATTGCGGTGGACAGAAACGAAGAAAAACGAGGAAGTGCTTGGTATGGTGGGTGAGAAGAGGAAACTTCTGGATAAGATTAGGAGAAGGCAGAGTAGGTGGTTGGAAGAGGAAATTAGGGTCCAAGAGATGCTGATGTCCGTGATTGAGGGAAGGAAGTTGGGTAAGCGGGGTAGGGGGAGGATAAAATAAGATTTCATGGATGAAATGAAGAGAGATAGGACGTTTTTGTGATGAAGAAAGAAATTGTGTAGGTAGATAGAGGTCTACGCCTGTAAAAATCGAGAGGATTTTTACTCTCTTCCATTCAAACCTGCCTTGACCAATAGATTACCCAACGATAATAATAATAATTTACGAGGATTTGTCCTCAATCATAATTTCAGCAGTCGAGGGAGATTGACTTTCTCGTGCAGGTACTTGCATAGCAATGACCTCATAACTTAATCATTAACGCGCTTGTTAATAAAAAAATATAATGAATAAAAAGGATGATAATAGGTGATAAATTAATCCCCACATTCATGACGTAGCTTTTCTTTGAGGTATAATTGATGACGAGAATCCCAAGTAAATAGTAAAGAAAATATTTGTTTCATCGTTAAATCAGAACTCAAAGGAAAAATGGTGAGATTAAATGCGAGGCTTCTGAGGTATAGGCTCGCAAAGTTTATGAACATAAGGGTAGCGTTTTAGATTTTCCAGATTTTTACCAGTTTGTTTTCCAATATTTGGGAGTTAAAAACGAGGGATGAAAAAATTTCCAACTCTTTTGTAACACAAGTTTTCATTTACAAGGGCATCATTCAATGCAAATTTCTTAATTTTTCTCTAAGTTCCCTTTTAGAAATAAAACCTTAAATATTGCAAATGTAGTCCGAGGTGCCATGTTCGACGAACCATATAAAACAGATAATATATTGATCAAGTTTTATACTTTTCTTGAGGATAGGTCTGCGCGAAAACTACCTCCTATAAATTATGAATGCAAGAAAAGAAAAAAGTTATCAGGTTTTCCCTAAAACATTATTTTTGTTAAAAAAAAACACTGATGTCACCAAAATAATTTATGGAGTTGAAAATTATCTCATGCTTACCTCGTTAATCATAACTCCCAAAATACAGACTTAATTATTATTACAGTAATCTACCGGTTAGAGGTAGGTTGTGATGAAAGTCAGAATATCCAACGAACTCTTACACGTGCCCTTTCTAACTCTTATATTTCTTTCTTCATCTCAGCATTAGTCCTACCTTTCTTCATCCGGTCCATAAACCAATTCTCTTCCTTCCCCTTCCCCGCTTACCCAACATCCTTCCCTCTATCACGGCCTTCAGCAAATCATCGTCCCTCATTACCCCTTCCAGCCACCTACCCTGTCTTTCCCTAATCTCATCTATAAGTTTCCTCTCCTCGCCCACCATGTCAAGCACTTCCTCATTTGTCTTCCTTTCCGTCCAACGCACCTTCTCCATCCTCCTCCACACCCACATCTCAAAAGCCTTCAGCCTATTTTCGTCTTCCTTTCTCAAGGTCCACGTTTCTGCCCCATACAACGCCACACTCCATATCAAGCTCTTCACTAGCCTCTTTTTTACATCCTTACTTAAGGTCCCCGTCATCAGCTCCCTTCTATTATTGAACGCTTCCTTCGCTAGCGCCATTCTCCTCCTAATGTCTTTGCTACTATGTCCTCTTTCTTCTAGCGTACTACCCAAGTAATTAAATTGTTCTACTTGCTCCAGTTTGTGACTTCCTACTCTTATCACCAGCTTCGCTTTCTTTGTCCTACAGAATCTCATTACTTTTGTTTTCCTATTATTTATCTTCATTCCGTATTTCTCACACTGCTTTTCCAGTGCATCTACTAAAGTTTGCAGTCCTTTCGATGACCGACTCACCAACGCCTGGTCGTCTGCGAATCTAACCGACTTTATCCACTGGCCTCCTACTTTCATTCCCACGTCTAGCTCATCCCATGCCTCTCTTACCATTTCCTCACCATAGATGTTAAAAAGTAAAGGCGACAACGGGCACCCTTGCCGCACCCCGCGACCTATAACTGCCCACCCTGATTCACCGTCCGCTACCCTTACATGAGCCCTCTGACCCATATATAAGTTTCGGATGAGTCTCCTATCACGCCAATCTATTCCTATTTTCCCCAGTATCTGCATTAGTTTCTCCCAGTTTACTCTGTCAAACGCCTTTTCGAAATCTACAAAACAAGCGAAAACATCCTGATTATGCTCTATGTTTCTATCTATAAGTGTCCTCATTACCGCAATCGCATCTCTGGTTCCCCTCCCCTTCCTAAACCCAAATTGGTCATCGCCTAAATAGCACTTTGCTCTGCTCTCCAACCTTCGATTTAGTATTCTAAGCAACACTTTTGCTGCGTGCGAAATTAAACTGATTGTTCTATACTCCTCGCATTCTGACGCTTTCTTCTTCATCGGGATAGGTATTAATACTGTTTTCACGAAATCCTCTGGCCATACTCCTTCCTCGTAGATCCTGCGAATAAGTTCGAAAAACGATTTTCTCCCCTTACTACCTAGATTCTTCAGTAGCTCCGAAGGTAGGTTATCGGTTCCCACGGCTTTTCTACCCTTCATCTCTCTTAATGCCCTTTTTATTTCACTCTCAAGCAACTCTGGTCCGAGGTTATCCTTATCTATTGTTCCTTCATCCTCTAGATCTAGGCTAAGGGGTCTATTCTCGCTGTCATACAACTCCGCTACGTATTCCCTCCATCTTTCTTGGATGTCTTCCTGTTCGATTAATATCTTCCCTGTTTTGTCCTTAACCTTTGGTATCGTTTGACCTCTCTTACCACCCGATAACATTTTCACATTGGCGTACAAAGCCCCCACTTCCCCCTCCTCCTGCATCTTTTCCATTTGCTCACATTGTCCATTCCACCAGTTTTCTTTTGCCCGATTGGTCACTCGCCTGAGTTTATTATTCAATTCCTTGTACTTCCTCTTCCCTACGTCGGTGTTCACGTTTTTCCATATCCTTCTCTCCTCCATTTTCTTTATCATTTCTTCTGTAACCCACTGCTTCTTAACCCTCTTCTTTTCCACCGTTCCTATTGTTTTCTCTGCCTCTCCTGCGATGCCTGTTTTTATAACCTCCCATCTCTTCTCTATGGTTCCCATCCGCTTCTCTTCACCTATGATCTTTTCTACTAGCTCTTGGTATTCCCTCCTTTTCAACCCTTTCAATGCTTCAAGGTTCCACCTTTTTAACTTCCTACCTTTACAAAGCCTTTTGAATCTAACTTCACACTTCATCATCACCAAGTTATGATCCGAGTCCACATCCGCCCCTGGATAGCTACGAGAGTTTTTTACACTGTTCCTAAATCTCTGCCTCACCATTATATAATCAATTTGGTATCTCCCAGTATCACCCGGCATTTTCCATGTGTACCTACGCCTGGGGTGATGTTTAAACCAAGTGTTTGTCACTGCTAATTTATTTCTTCTACAAAATTCAACTGCCTTTTCCCCGCAATCATTTCTTCTTCCTAGCCCAAACCCTTCTACTTCTAATCCGTCCTTCCCTTCTCCCACCACTGCATTCCAGTCAGCCATCACTATCAGGTTTTTCTTCCCCGGCACTTCTCTAATTATTTCTTCTACTTGCTCGTACACCTCTTCCTCCCTATGGTTGCTCGTAGGCATGTATACCTGGACCAGTACGAAATTCGTCGGACGTGCTTTTATTTCTACCACTAGTATCCTGTCGTTCACCTGTTCAATGTTTACCACCCTCAGTCCCAACATTGTGTTCAGTACCATGCCTACCCCCGTTGACTCTCATCTCCCCCACTATAGATCACCCTGTAGTTATCACTCCAATAGTCCCCGCTATCCTTCCATCTAACCTCGCACAATCCCAAAGCATCTATTTTTCCTTTTTCCATTTCCTGCTTAATATTTTCCAGCTTCCCGGCCCTCATCATGGTCCTTACGTTCCAAGTTCCTATTTTTACCACTGTTTTCCTCCTCCTCTTCCTCTTTTTCTTCTTCTTTTCCCTCCTTTCCCTTGTATCTTCTGATGATGATTCTGTGCAAGGATTTCGTGTGATGACGACCGCGGAGGCCTTGCCTCCCCCGCTGCCGGGCACGACACCCGCCCTAGTGGGCGGCGTCCCGTAGTTGCCAGGAATCAGATCTCTTTGAATGACTTTCATGTTCTGGGAAGTGATAGTTGAGAGGTATTCCCACGCGACTCAACGGTATTTTTAACGTGACACCATCACGGAACTACCTTTCGTCTGGCTCCTACCCTTCGACCTATCTGTCATGGGTGGCCCTACCAGGAGCAATGTTCTTACTCCTGCCAGTCCAGCTCTAGGGGTCATTGGAACGCACAAGCCCTTCCACCACGTCAAGGTCGTAGTTCAAGGAAGAGACAGCCTTAAAGCTGTAAAATATCAGGAAATCTAAAACGTTGAGCAATATTTTATTTATATCTTGTATTACTTAATTCGGATTGATTTATATTGGGTTGGTATTAATGTTAATGTTAAAATGTTCTTAAAAATAACTGAAAAATCAAATAATTTATTCTTTATAAAGGGTCGTGATGATTTGCTTACTTTGAAATTGATGAATAGTAAAATTTTGATAAACCAACGCAATACAATGTTAATTCTCACTGTGTCCTTTATTCTACCTTAAAGTAGACTTTGTGGAAGTCAGCGGCGTTTATATGATGCTTTGAGTAGGTAAATTTTGAGATACCAACGCGATACAATGTTGATTCTCACTGTATCCTTTATTCTACCTTATAGTATACTTTGTGGAAGTCGGCGGCGTTTGTGCGGTATTTTGAATAGATTCAGATATATGAGTTCAATATTTAAATCCCCCCTCCATTGAATTTAAACAGGTGCCCTCCGCAATATTTACTAAAATGATGAGCAACATGGTCTGGATATTACCAGTTCTCATGGCTTCTCTCCCAAACGTTTTCCAGGTTTTCCTCTCCCATTTTTGCCATGTTCGAAAGTTCTCCGTCGTATTTCGTCACGCCACGGGTGGTCGGAATCCCCGCTGATGATCCCGGCGGAGGAAAGCGCGTCATCAGTGAATTATATCCCGCCCAGATATTCCACGTGTGTGTCCAGGCACCCGTTTTCGCGCGGTTTCTTTGGGTAGGGTTGGGGATTTTTTTCTCCTCTCCGGTCTGCCACGAACCCCTCCAAGGGTCCGAGGACCTTTTCCACGGCAGTAACTCGTTTCACGGTTGTAAAGGAGGAAGGGAAAAGAGTTAAGCAGATAAATTTGGTCGCGTGAAAGGGGTTCGCTCCTTTGAAAGAATTCCTAGCCCCTTTCCCGTCCTTTCTCCGACCTTTCTCGGCCTTCACCGTTTCTCCTTGAACTTCCTTCTAGGCGACTTTCCTGCCAGCTGTTCTGTGCGATATGACGCCACATCGACGCTGCGCGGATACATTTTATTCTGTGAAGACCTTACCCCTTTTCGTATGAACCTCACAAAAAGAAGAAAGTAGTGAGATTTTCAAAGAGTGTGAAAGTTGAATTAATTATCCTCATGGAAGGATATAAAGTAAAGCATTTGGGGCTCTTTATTTACTCATGAATTTCTATCAAAGTACATCTATAGGCCGTTTGACATGAGGCACTTAATTGCGCAATTTGCAATACAACAATTGCGAGAACTTGGGTACGGAATTATAGCAGGGGCTATTTTCTCATCCATCGTTGATGCATTTACGCCTGCATTCTAGCAATTCACCGCTTTCCACGACGCCATTTTCAATGCACATCTCATACATACGTCAGATTGCGCAAAGAAGTGAGGGTGATACAGCGAGTGTACTGGATTATCATGGTGGCGGAAGAATTTAATTTATTTATTTGAGTAATCTACTGGTTAAGGTAACATTAAACGGAAGAGATTAACGCAGCTCTATCAACGGAAACAATTTCTTTCTTCAACTCAGCATCCGTCCCACCTCCCGATTCGAATCTTCAACTCGACGTGAAACCTTGAAACTTGTTAGCAACCATTACCATAATGTGAAATGTATTATTTCGCGTTTAGAAGAAAACCTGTTCATATTTAATCGAGTTATTACGAAATATATGTCATATTCCATACGGCTACGTGTTAAAATTGCATTGAGTTGCCAAAAACCAAATCGGAAAAATGCAATTTTTTTCACTTTTATCCATAGATATCTCTATAACGAGAACCCGAATGCAAAGTTTCACGCAAATTTGTTCAAAGACAAAAATCGCTCCAACCACCTTAAGTAGAGGTGAGGTTGTTGGTAAAGGAAGGATTATTTGTGAATGGAGGAATGGTGGAGAGAAACCCGGCGTCGGTACTATGGCCTTCTCACTAACAATAGGCGCTAAGTGGTCCAAAGTTAAATGTCCCATCTGACGAAAGGAACGCATTACTTGAAGTGCTCTCTCCATAACGACGAAGTAAGGAACAAAATTCAACTGAATTAATCACCACCTCTTCCGGGATTTGAACCTGGACCCTCGGGATGTGAATCCGATTACTACTTAAGCCACATAAACCAACCCGATTTTTGTGGGGGAGGAAGGATGTGGCGAGAGGTATGCGAGGGCCTCAAAATAAAATTTACTGGGCAAAAAAACTAAGAAAGTGAATCCTCCTACCCTTTTGCTTCGGTATGTGAATCCGATTTCTACTTAAGCAACATAAACCAACCCGATCTTCTCCGAGCCTCGCGTTGATTTGTAGAATACGCATGATCATGAATGACTGAAGTTTGGAATCTTTGCAAACAGCAACCAATATTAAAGAATAATATGACAATCAATGTATTTAGCAATCACATAAATGCACAGAGAGGAAGAAATATGCGAGACGTACTCAGAGTGAAACGTAGTAGATTAAGTTAAGATCATTAGAGAATAATTAAAATAATTAATTCGCCATACTGTACCTAATTCGACTAACCTAATTACAATGTGGAGTGGGTGTAATAAAAAACGATTGAATTCCGCCCCTTGCGACAGAATTTTTGTAGGTGCGAACACATTGGGGTGGAAATACTGGGGAATAAAGTGTTGATGCATCACGGGGCATTACACAGAGACCTATGTCGTCGGCCAAAAGGTTTCTGAAACGTGTGCAACCTTCTGAAAAGCGAAGGAAGATTCACTTTCGTAGTTTTTTTGCCCAGTAAATTTTACTTTGAGGCCCTCTTGCCACATCCTGCGCCTCAAACCTCGCCTCCTCCTGCCTCCCCCACCAAAATCCTTAGATTCCCTTTCTTGTACCCTTGCTGCACCGGATCCCGTGACCCTTTCACGAAACTTTTTCCGCCACGACGCACCCTTTGGGCAATGTGGATTTTTTTCCATTCATGCCCTTTCTCCTACCTACCCCCCTTTTTAAGTTCTTTTTCTCCTTGGACACCTTGGGGTCCCTTCTTCATTCTTCACTCCTTCCATCATTGCCCCTTTCACTCACCGTATGCACCGCCAGAAGTCCCTTTTTAAAGTCTTCTTTCCTTTCCTCAAGCGAGGAGGAATCCTGGGTCCGGCCATTGTCCCGCTTCACGCCCCCGCCACCACCCCTTTTTTTAAGGCCATTCGACCTCATTTCACCCGAGAAACCTCAAAGACTAATCACCTCCTTAAAGGCGTCGCGCCGTTTTCTTCTCCCCTCCCTTTTGGCCGAAGGAGGGATGCGAGTGAGGGAGTGTGGAAAAAAAGCGAAAGTGATACTAAGGCGACGCCCGCACCACATCTGTTTGAGTCACCACCGCCTTTCCTTCTTTCCCTTTTCGGTACCACTCGCTCACCCTGCCATCCCCCTGCCCTCTATTCTCTCCCTATTTCTTTATCTTCCCCCATAGGTCGATTCCAACGAAAGGGGTTACTCAGAGCATCATCCTTACACCCTTATACTTTCTTAAAAAATATTTAAACATTTATTTTTGAGGTTTCCGTGAGTTCTTTTATTTTGTTCCCTATTCACTTTTCTCTTACCCTCAAGGTCATAAACACCCTACGAAAAGGGTTCCTCAGCGTATCATCCTCGGACCCTCTCTTTTCCTTCAAAAAATATTCTATCAGGTATTTTTGAGTATTCTTCGAGGTATTTTAATTAGTTTCATTTGATTGAATGATTATTCCATCGCTTTATGTTGTTTCATAGACAACACTTCATCACTCATTCAGGAGGCTTCCTTAGTTCGTGAAGTAAAAGACTTTTTGACTTGAAGACTCATCCTGCGTGAGAGGTGAAATGTTGTCTACGAAGCAACAAAACGCATTGGAATAACCCGATAATAGAATGAAACAATGTTCAAGGAGGTTCATTCATTCTATCTTATCCTGATAGGAACGAAAAGTTGTGCGGTCTTGGCAGGTTAACGGTACTAACTCACGTATTAAATAGTACTGTTATTGCACCCTGTTTGAAAAAATGTCAATTTTCAGATTGTCGTAACGTTTAAATGTAAGAAAAGTATCACACTCCATATCCATGACATTTTTATTTCATTGTCGCTCAATGAGTCGCCACCGCAATTCCCTTCTTCCTCTCTCGGTTTCGCAACTCTTGGCATCCTTTCCCTTATTCACTCTTTCTCTCCCCTCATAGGCCGCTCCCTACAAAAGGGGTCCCTCTGCGCATCAACCTTGCTCCCTCTCACTTCCTTCAAATAATGTTTACTGATTTCCTATCGAACACCCATTACTAGGTAAATGCATATCGGCATGTTGATAATTATTGGTATCACATTCAGCAATATCGGTCATATTGAGGTGTCAATAATTATTGCTTATGTCTAGATTCCGATATTACTCGTAAGCACATACTGATATGTCGATTAGTATCTAACTTACGGAAGTGTAGGTGGCTATCATTCATGACGAAGTTTCCATAACTATTATTTATATCATACCTAATTCTCCTAGGAATGAAAAGCTTAATCTTATTGTGGTGTGGTTACACTAACATGTCTTCACGTTGCACAATTTAAAATAATTTTTGAAGCTGCATCAATGTACGTTGTAACGCTAATTATTG
This sequence comes from Pyrrhosoma nymphula, assembly GCA_963573305.1. NCBI lineage: Eukaryota > Metazoa > Arthropoda > Insecta > Odonata > Coenagrionidae > Pyrrhosoma > Pyrrhosoma nymphula. Next base: position 81,148,653 of record OY754334.1, on the reverse strand, counting down.
GATATCTTTTCGACGATTTCCCGGTGTATCGAACATTTTCCATAATGATTGTCAGCATCGAGAGGTCGATAATCATCGTATTTATCGTGGTGCTAATAATTGCTAGCTATTCGATGATGAGATAAAATGAACACTGAAGTCCATGTAATTATTGTGCGAAACCAGGCGATGACTATTATCATCTATATCAAAGCTGCAATATTTTCGGTTCAATTCGAGGTTTCGATTATTATCGTCGTATCGCAGTAGCTATCATCATAATTCACATTGATAGGTCGATAACTGTAAATGGTATAAACATTTTTTCGACCATAATCAACACTCGATATATCGACCTGATCCATTTGGAAAGATATCGACATTCAGTCGATGCATCAACATATTTTGCATCCCTATGCACACACGCAAGAAAAAAACCTCGCGGCACCTTCCTATTTCTTCCCTGCCCGACGATTTTTTTCCACTTCGGGGAATCCTTCGCAGCTTTCTTTTCCGACGTTTGATCGTCCCTAACATCCTACCCTTTTATTTCTCCGCATGGCGTCACCCATCGCCTTAAAGGCGCGGATAGAATATCGGTGGCGATCTTAAAAATCCTTCTTTGAAATCCTTTAAGGCGTTCTGCAAGGTTATCTTTTCTTTACTGTTGAAAGCTACATAAAGCATGCTATCCCCATTGAGGCTCGACGCTTAGATCATTCGTTTTTTCCTGCCATCGGCATGTCGAATGTCTTCAAATAGTCATGGGTGCCACCTGGCTCCATCTAGATCTATGAAGCGGTGGCTTTAATGTTACCTACGTCCGCGACCATGGAGTTTTACGCTTGCTTCTAAGTCCACGGGTTTTACGCTTGCTTCTAAGTCTACGCGGTACCTTGCTTACCACCACAAGGGTGTGTAGCAGGGAGCGATTCTACACTAGGTATGCACTAACCGAGAAACACGCTGTCATACTGTTGTTAGCTGTTTTCATAAATATACTTTTACGATAATTATGTACCGTACGTGATGGCGGAGCGTAATGTCAAGATCTGATAAGTAAGTCTGAAAGTCCACTTTTGTAGCAATATCTCTGAAGACGACCGCATCGTCAGCAAAACAACCTAATTTTGCCACAAATTCTAGAGATAATATCATTGATAAAGATAAAGAATAGCAGGGAATTTATATCCGAACTAAAATGTAAGCATTATTAAAAAATTACAGAAGAATTGAACAAAATGGATCAGCAGCGTATTCAGAAATTAAATCCTGCCTGCGAAATATTTTACTCAGAGGCATCGTTTTGTTCTATTCTCTTTTACATTCTGTGCCATCCTGCATCACTTACGCCGTGTTCCAATCAACGTTAAAGCATACTATCCGTACTTTATTTTTCCAAAATTCAGGAAGTGACGTCACAATTTCAACCTTAGGACCAACTTCACGACAACGAAAGTCGTCAATCAGTTATTGATCGAGAAAAAAGAACACCATTCGAATGTGGATATGATCCATTTTATGTCGCACGAATTCCATTTTCATTAAATATTTTTCAAAAATCCGGGTAATAAGAGAAAAGGCTTATTAGCCGGTCATACCATTCGTACTAATTAATGATGGCGTCCACTATGGAACTGGTTGAGAACTTCGTGAAGGCTAATTCAAATGCATATTAATTAATCTGCCATTATTAAGTTTAAGAACTATTATTATATTCCTGCGTGACCTGATTTACTTTTATTTGATGATAAAATTTCATTTCAGGGCGCTTTTGCGAGATATGCCAAGTTACGGCTGCCGTCGCTTGATTGACGTATTTTTCGACCGCATGTATTAGCGCTAGTTGTTCGTTCCACATCGCAAGTATGGCCTAGGCTTGTATAGGGATTGGAAAATCGATTTCGATTAAAATCGAAAATCTATTATCACACTTCGATTTTCGATTTAATCGAAGTCGACTTTTTGTTTTGAATAATCGATCAAAATCGATTCTAGCCGATCGATTTTCGATTTTTAGCTTGCTACAGCATTTTAGTTTTGCCAATCGAGCTGCGCCAGTTCGTAAACCGCCCTCCAGTCGACCGCAAGTCCAACCCCAATCCACTACAAGCCTGGAAGAAGATTAAGGGAGAATATCACCACGTATACAAACCAGCCAGTAGGATTTTATCTATAGTGGCCTCTACCGTCCCGTGTGAGCGACTATTTTCTCACGCCGGGTTAATTGCAACACAGGTGCGAAATCGATTATCCGGAAAACATATAAATAAGTTAGTTTTTTTAAGGTCCATCCCTGAGGAACACTGGTTCCACGGCTTTGCAAACAAGAAATAAATAAAATTCTGTTTTTCATTTTGTGGCCGGTATGCCCACTTTTCAATATAGGTACAATTCTTATTGCTACTAAACTATATGTAATTATCTGGTATGGATTATTTCTTCCCTGCATACCTTATTAATATCTTTAAAATAATATATTCATTCATTCATTACAGTAATCTACCGGTTAGAGGTAGGTTGTGATGAAAGTCAGAGAATATCCAACGAACTCTTACACGTGCCGTGGCCTTTCTACCTCTAGTATTTCTTTCTTCATCTCAGCATAAGTCCTACCTTTCTTCATCCCGTCCATAAAACCGATTCTCTTCCGTCCCCTTCCCCGCTTACCCAACATCCTTCCCTCTATCACGGCCTTCAGCAAACCATCGTCCCTCATTACCCCTTCCAGCCACCTACCCTGTCTTCCCCTAATCTCATCTATAATTTTCCTCTCCTCGCCCACCATGTCAAGCACTTCCTCGTTTGTCTTCCTTTCCGTCCAACGCACCTTCTCCATCCTCCTCCACACCCACATCTCAAAAGCCTTCAGCCTATTTTCGTCTTCCTTTCTCAAGGTCCACGTTTCCGCCCCATACAACGCCAAACTCCATATCAAGCTCTTTACTAGCCTCTTTTTTACATCCTTACTTAAAGTCCCCGTCATCAGCTCCCTTCTATTATTGAACGCTTCCTTCGCTAGCGCTATTCTCCTCCTAATGTCTTTTCTACTATGTCCTCTTTCTTCTAGCGTACTACCCAAGTAATTAAATTGTTCTACTTGCTCCAGTTTGTGACCTCCTACTCTTATCACCAGCTTCGCTTTCTTTGTCCTACAGAATCTCATTACTTTTGTTTTCCTATTATTTATCTTCATTCCGTATTTCTCACACTGCTTTTCCAGTGCATCTACTAAAGTTTGAAGTCCTTTCGATGACCGACTCACCAACGCCTGGTCGTCTGCGAATCTAACCGACTTTATCCACTGGCCTCCTACTTTCATTCCCACATCTAGCTCATCCCATGCCTCTCTTACCATTTCCTCAGCATAGATGTTAAAAAGTAAAGGCGACAACGGGCACCCTTGCCGCACCCCGCGACCTATAACTGCCCACCCTGATTCACCGTCCACTACCCTTACCTGAGCCCTCTGCCCCATATATAAGTTTCGGATGAGTCTCCTATCACGCAAATCTATTCCTATTTTCCCCAGTATCTGCATCAGTTTCTCCCAGTTTACTCTGTCAAACGCCTTTTCGAAATCTACAAAACAAGCGAAAACATCCTGATTATGCTCTATGTTTCTATCTATAAGTGTCCTCATTACCGCAATCGCATCTCTGGTTCCCCTCCCCTTCCTAAACCCAAATTGGTCATCGCCTAAATAGCACTTTGCTCTGCTCTCCAATCTTCTATTTAGTATTCTAAGCAACACTTTTGCTGCGTGCGAAATTAAACTGATTGTTCTATACTCCTCGCATTCTGACGCTTTCTTCTTCATCGGGATAGGTATTAATACTGTTTTCACGAAATCCTCTGGCCATACTCCTTCCTCGTAGATCCTGCGAATAAGTTCGAAAAACGATTTTCTCCCCCTACTACCTAGATTCTTCAGTAGCTCCGAAGGTAGGTTATCGGTTCCCACGGCTTTTCTACCCTTCATCTCTCTTAATGCCCTCTCTATTTCACTCTCAAGTAACTCTGGCCCGAGGCTATCCTTATCTATTGTTCCTTCATCCTCTAGATCTAGGCTAAGGGGTCTATTCTCGCTGTCATATAGCTCCTCTACGTATTCTCTCCACCTTTCTTGGATATCTTCCTGTTCGATTAATATCTTTCCTGTTTTGTCCTTAACCTTTGGTATCGCTTGACCTCTCTTACCACCCGATAACATTTTCACCTTGGCGTACAAAGCGCCCACTTCCCCCTTCTCCTGCATCTTTTCCATTTGCTCACATTGTCCCTTCCACCAGTTTTCTTTTACCCGATTGGTCACTCGCCTGAGTTTATTATTCAATTCCTTGTACTTCCTCTTCCCTACGTCGGTGTTCTCGTTTTTCCATATTCTTCTCTCCTCCATTTTCTTTATCATTTCTTCTGTAACCCACTGCTTCTTAACCCTCTTCTTTTCCACCGTTCCTATAGTTTTCTCTGCCGCTCCTGCGGTGCCTGTTTTTATAACCTCCCATCTCTTCTCTATGGTTCCCATCCGCTTCTCTTCACCTATGTTCTTTTCTACTAGCTCTTGGTATTCCTTCCTTTTCAACCCTTTTAATGCTTCAAGGTTCCACCTCTTTATCTACCTACCTTTACAAAGCCTTTTGAATATAACTTCACACTTCATCATCACCAAGTTATGATCCGAGTCCGCATCCGCCCCTGGATAGCTACGAGAGTTTTTTACACTGTTCCTAAATCTCTGCCTCACCATTATATAATCAATTTGGTATCTCCCAGTATCACCCGGCATTTTCCATGTGTACCTACGCCTGGGGTGATGTTTAAACCAAGTGTTTGTCACTACTAATTTATTTCTTCTACAAAATTCAACTGCCTTTTCCCCGCGATCATTTCTTCTTCCTAGCCCAAACCCTCCTACTTCTAATCCGTCCCTCCCTTCTCCCACCACTGCATTCCAGTCACCCATCACTATCAGGTTTTTCTTCCCCGGCACATCTCTAATTATTTCTTCTACTTGCTCGTACACCTCTTCCACCTCTTCCTCCCTATGGTTGCTCGTAGGCATGTATACCTGGACCAGTACGAAATTCGTCGGCCGTGCTTTTATTTCTACCACTAGTATCCTGTCGTTCACCTGTTCAATGTTTACCACCCTCAGTCCCAACTTTGTGTTCAGTACCATGCCTACCCCCCGTTGACTCTCATCTCCCCCACTATAGATCACCCTGTAGTTATCACTCCAATAGTCCCCGCTATCCTTCCATCTAACCTCGCACAATCCCAAAGCATCTATTTTTCCTTTTTCCATTTCCTGCTTAATATTTTCAAGCTTCCCGGCCCTCATCATGGTCCTTACGTTCCAAGTTCCTATTTTTACCACTGTTTTCCTCCTTCTCTTCCTCTTTTTCTTCTTCTTCTCCCTCCTTTCCCTTGTATCTTCTGATGATGATTCTGTGCAAGGATTTCGTGTGATGACGACCGCGGAGGCCTTGCCTCCCCTGCTGCCGGGCACGACACCCGCCCTAGTGGGCGGCGTCCCGTAGTTGCCAGGAATCAGATCTCTTTGAATGAATTTCATGTTCTGGGAGGTGATAGTTGAGAGGTATCCCACGCGACTCAACGGTATTTTTAACGTGACACCATCACGGAACTACCTTTCGTCTGGCTCCTACCCTTCGACCTATCTGTCATGGGTGGCCCTACCAGGAGCAATGTACTTGCTCCTGCCAGTCCAGCTCTAGGGGTCATTGGAATGCACAAGCCCTTCCACCACGTCAAGGTCGTAGTTCAAGGAAGAGAATAATATATTGTATTAATAAATTTAACCGTATTCAGTTCTTATCCCTTGTGCTTCCACTAACCCATATTTTGCATTTTGTTACAACAGCACATCCATATTTCAGCAGACAAATACTTTACTATTTTAAATTATCGATTTCGATTTTTCGATTATTTTGGACAGAAAATCGAATTTTTAGAAAATCGAGTTTTAAAACAAAAATCGATAGTCGATTAATCGAAAATCGATTCTGGATTTAAATTTCCAATCCCTTGGCTTGTATTGAATTTAGTAAATGCTATATACTGAGGGGGTAAGTACATGCGAATTGGAACACGGCCTTACTCTCTCCTCAACCGTCTGGTTTCCGCCTTCTATCTCTGCCCGATCTCCAAACCCCCCACCCACCTTGCCGCCCACCCATTTACGCGGTGCTGTCCGCCCAGAGTCCGTCCGTAAGTCACCCTTCCTCTCCCTACCTCAACATCCTCTCCCTTCTAGGCCTTCAGTTCTGCTCGTAATGTGCGCCAACTGGGGTGGTGTGGGTGGGGGCGGGTGGGAGAAAAGAGGAAGGAACCGGGTGTACATGAAGAAGAGAACCATGGGCTGTACCCGACCCCTTCCACAAATACGTAACCCTCTCAGGGGGTCCACAAAGCTCCAGCAGCATTTGCGGCCATAAATCTCTTCTACCTTCCGGGCTACCCGACTCCCCAAACTCGGTCCACCCGCACTCGGGACTCCTTCCACCCACCCACGCAATTCTCCACGCTGAAGTCCGACGAAACTCTTCGTTTTTTTCTCCCCCGCCCCACCCACCTCCCCGACCTGCCTTTCGTTCGGTCACATCACCATGAGGGAGAGTGCCGACCAACATCCCCCCCCCCAAGCAACTTCCCAGCCCAGTTCGTGACTCTCGGTCACTGACAGCCTTTTCACAACCCTTCCTCTTGCGTCGCTCGTAGGACCAGAAGGTAGTTAGAGCGAGATTTTTCCCTAATCATGATATTTATTATTCACCTCCAAAAACAGCTCAAGGCCAATTACAATGGACAAATAACTACATTAATCCAAAAACAAATAAACAAAGAATCATATAAAAATAACAGCTATCATATAAAAATCATCATCTGAATAATCTACCGGTCAAAGGTAGGTTATGATGAAATTCAGAGAAAATCCAACAGACTCTTACACACGCAGTGCCCTATCTACCCCTAGTCTTTCTTTCTTCATCTCAGCGTAATAACAGCATTAAATAAATTAATAACAAAGTAGCATTTAACACTGAACAAAATAGAACCAAACAGACTGGGACCGAAAGACGAGAGCTAGGATGAGGGAGGAGTGCGACAGATACGGAATGAATGGAATGGATCGAATCCAGGGACACTTTTCAGTGTAGCATTGCACTTAGATGGGAGTCTGTAGATAAAAGACCGTTTGGAGACAGAGAGACGTGGGATGGTGCAATTAAATAGCTCACTCAGTCTTGTAGTTCGTGAAGGGACACGTAAGGAGGAAAGAGAAAGAAGTGCCGATGACCTAGAGACCGTATTCGAATTTTGTATTTAATTTTAGCAGCTGTAAGAAGCATGGAGTATACACTTTCATATTAATGGTGCATAAATATTGTTTCATATTCCTGAAATTCTCAGTAACTGACTGAATATATATAAATTTACAGGGTTTAAATTTTACCCATGTTTTTCAAGCCATATGCTAAGAACGTCTTCACAACCGAAAGATTTTTCGATTCTGACAAAATTACTGCTAAGTGTAATTGATTTATTTTTTAATACACACAACGCACTGTTACATTTATGATGAGATCCATACATTATAAATTCCTTATTTTTTCAAATAAAGCCTCTCTGGAGTGCCTACGCTTACCATTTCCCCAGAAAAATGACTTATACTTTTTTGTAAAATATCTCGAAAAGTAGTGCGGGAAGTGGATAATACTTTGGTATCTTTGAAAAGGCGAGATTTTTTCTTAATGGCGAGGCTAAATTCATTGAATTTTATTTGAAAATATGTCTCGCTCAAACTACCTTAATATGCCAGATAACTCTTTCCTTGACCTCATGCTTTCCCGGCGTACGCTGTTAGTAAAGCCGGTTCGGGTTCTCCACCGGGTCAAACTCTGCATTTCTGCCAACGCGTCGATGCACGAGTCGTCCATTGTCATCAGGGCATGAGGACGATGAATTTGGAAAATAATAATTATCATAATCCTGTGCAACGGCATTGCATGTAAAGACTGGAATATATTTTTTAGAGGACGCATAAAATAGGATCGTGCTTCGTTGGTTTGTCCACGTTGAGAGAGTGGAAGAGAGTCAAATAGTGAAGCTGATATGATACAAGGGTGAATGGTGAGAGAGGAAGGGCCAGACTGAGAAAGTATTGGACGAATGTGGAGGAAGGTACTCATTACTCAAGGCGAGATTTTTCTCTTTCCATAATTGAGACCACATTCGAAATTTATTTTTATAAACAAGAAATTGTGAGAGGAATGAGGTAAATGTTGTAATATTAAGGATGCAAAATTTTTGTCATGTACAACTGAAATTTTCTATAATTAACAAGATATATTTTACATGTATAAGGATTTAACTTGACTAAAATTTTTCATGCCGTACACTTAAAACGCCTGCACAACCGGAGGATTTCATCGATTTCGTAAGAAGTATGGCGTTTAAAAACGAATTTTTTTGTCTTAAAGACCCGAATGGGAAATAAACACCGTTAAATTTCTGTACCGTTCCAAGCGTCAGAACTTCCTCATTTTGAATGAAGTCTCTCAGGAGCGCATAGTCGTACGATATCCCATAGAATATTACTTCTACCTTTGAGAAAATATCTCGATAATAAGTGCAGTAAGTGGTTGATATTATGCAATCATTGGAAATATTATAATAATACTAGCTGTGCCCGGCATGCGTTGCAATGCCTATTTTTCTTTCTAAGTAGGCACACCTATAAAAATCAGCCATGTACAAAATAAATGAAGGACAATACTTTTTGTTGTATTCGCAAAATAAAATACTCTATATTGAGATCCCCATTGATTTCCATACTTTTCATGGCTTGGCTCACAAATTTTTTCGGGGTTCAAAATCGGTCCCTAAACGAATTTGAAACCTAGTCCAATGAATTCCTCGTGTCTACACAGGAATTCGTAACGCACAAATGATGGCATGAGTTTCAATTTCATGCCTATGCTGCGGTTTTCAAGAAAATAAAATATTCTATAGTTGAAGTAGTGCAAATATTTAATATTTTCGAGCTTAAAAATCCAATTTTAGGGAAAAGCGAAGCATATGCGAAAAATCGAATGCAAAAATTTATAACCTTTATGTACCAAATGATAAGCATTTAAAATCTATATCATGAGTGTAAGTAATTTAAAAAAGCAAATAAAGAGACTAATGCACCAAATCTTATTTCATGTACAAATAAATTACGTAACATTTAACACAAATTATGTCTCAGTGATACGATTCTGATGTACGTGATTGGGCAACTCGTAAACGATCTGCTTTGTTGCTTACTTGATGTTCCTCGCTTGCTTGAGAAGCTCGCGTGCCAACACTCATTTGTTGAAACGGCTCGCATCCACCTATTGCACAATGGATTTAATAACTCAGAAACCTTCGAAGGCGCACGCACAGCAACTCACTTAAGTTTCTCCGGCATGCGTTGTAATTCCTCTTTTTCTTTCTAATTATGGCACGCATTTACAAAGCAGACACATATACATGCACAAAATAAAGGAAATACAATGATTTTGGGTGTATTAAATTATAATTGAAAAAATGTATTCAAGTGCTTTGGGGTATGCATTATTTTTGGTCTTACCGCCCTCTGCAAAAACAAATAAATATTGCGGCTATATAAACTCGTGTAGGTAAATATAAACTCGTGTAGGTACATATGAAAAGCATAGATTTCCAAATTTTATCCACACACTTGAAGCGATTGACCTTGTGCCTCGTTGATGATGATTGAGAAGGCAAGGCGAACGGGAAACTGTATTCGTTCGGCTAAAACTATCAAATTAGTCACTGAACCTGGCCTGTAAATGCATCAGGAGTGAATAGCCATTCATGAAATCAATATTAACTGGATATCCACGCGTGGTTGCCAAGGAAATTTCTATTGTTGAAAATTAATAAAAAATTGATTAATTTCGAGATGAAAACACTATAATTGGACAAAAACGAAGCGTGTAAGAAAATTGAATGAAAGAATTAAATACTGCATTCTTTTATGCGTTCGATGATACAAATTTACATCCAATATCTTGAGTGCAAGTAATTTAAAAAAGCAAATAAAGAAACACCTGCACCGAATTCAATGCTTTTCTTATGGGAGTAAATATCAACAATATTGGGGTAATAACAACCACCATGTTTGCCATTGCCATTTTTATAATGCAGAAACCTTCATGGGCACACATGCAACAACTCACCAAAGTTTCATCGCAATCGGATGAATGGTAATGGCGTGCATAAAACACGAACAGACAAGCATTCTTTTATATATATATATATACGAGTAAATGGGTGCTTGCAGTTTGCAAGCGGAAGGCGTAGAGCGTATGATAGTACATTGTAAGTCATTAAAAACGAAAGCAGTTTAGTCTTACTACTCATGGAAATTAAATTATTGTGGTGCATTGGTGACCTAAGAATATCATATTGAGAATCTGGTATTAAGGAATGGGTTCATGGTACATATGCTTAGTTTTTATGTACATGCAGAAGACATTGATGAACTAATTCATAAATAGTCCACGACTGACTTATCCTGAGCATGCAACCTCAAAACGTTCATTGTGTGTTCAAGTGTGAACTATTCATTTGATACTGTTCATTGATCGTTCGTTTTCTGTCCTCAAAGTTTTATTCAATAATGCTCCCCAGATGAACATTTAAAGAACATCTTTAAACCAGGTATGTTTGAATTGTCTAACGACAATGTTAATTGGAATATTCGTGGTGTTTAGTTTACACAAAACTCAAATGGTAGAAACGAAACATTTTCATAGATTTATTTTCACTTGTATTGCCGTCCTTTGACTTCTGGAGTCAGTTGTATAATATGTGATCCTGAAATAAGCATGGTGTGTGTGGCTTGTTGCATTTGGTCCAGTGGTCTTATTTCCATATTTACGTATTGCATGGTTTCGAGTGCAATATTGACTTTATATTCATCCTGTGTGGCAACGTAGGTTTCAATTAATTAACGTCAGATAACTATTATCATGAATGGATGGTATTTTCTCATACTATCACGTTATTAACATTTAAAAAATACTTCTCATAGTTACATTGACGCACGGGAGTGGCCAGGTATAAAACACATACTTCTTTTTTTTGTAATTCAAATCATTTGCGAGTATGGGTATGTATTGGCATATCATAGGTAGGCATGTGTTTACAGTATTATTCCGAAAGTTATGAGGAGATATGATGATTCTATGGTATGGTATGGAGGAGAGTATCAAAGTTACGATAGGTTGCAAGAATACAGGGTAATAAACGACCATAAGTTATGTATATCATCATAAAACTTTTAAAATCGTGTAGTTAGAAGGGATAATATCGTTAATAGCTATTGAAATACGCTCCAAGAAGGTTAATTTCCCTTAAATGCAGCCTTTACTGCCAGTATAAGGTACTGGAAGTCTCGGGAACAATGGAAAAATTGCCTAGCAACGAAAAGGAAAAAATATCGAAATTTGTATTAATTTTGCGTTGAAACTTCAAATATTTCAATTTATCGACCGATAGTGAAAAATCGGCTGAAAGAATTAAATACTTTGATCTTTTAGCCTCATTTTAGTCGAAGAATGAAACTTGTATCTCAATTATTTCATATTTTAATGAATGAATGAAAATTACTCTACACGTAAATTATTCATTTTTCCCATTTAAACCCTTTAAAAAACAAAATCCAATCTGGACTCGAAACCAATGAAAAATATTGAGATTTTCGATTTTTTCCTGACTCGACACCAAAGTCGAACCCTTCCCTGAAAATTTCAATCTTCTAGCTCGATTAAAAATGCCCAGGAATTCGTATCAATGAGTGAGTCAGTGAGTCAGTTTTGTAGCTTTATATATTACTAACGAGTAAATGGGTGCTTGCAGTTTGCAAGCAAAAGGGAAAAAGTGTATGATGGTACATTGTAAATCATTTAATACGAAAGCAATAAGGTCTTACTGCTCATGGAAATTATATTATTGAGGTGCATTTGTGACCTAAGAATATAATAGTGAGAATCTAGCATTAAAGGAATGGGTTCATGATATATATGCTTTGTTTTTGTGTTCATGCAGAAGTAAGTGATGAACTAATTCATAAATAGTCCACAACTGACTTATCCTGAGCATGCAACCGCAGAACGTTCCTTGTGTGTTCAAGTGTGAACTATTCATTTTAAGCTGTTCATTGATCGTTCGTTTTCTGTCCTCAAAGTTTTATTCAATAATGCTCCCCAGATGAACATTTAAAGAACATCTTTAAACCAGGTATGTTTGAATTGTCTAACGACAATGTTAATTGGAATATTCGTGGTGTTTAGTTTACACAAAACTCAAATGGTAGAAACGAAACATTTTCATAGATTTATTTTCACTTGTATTGCCGTCCTTTGACTTCTGGAGTCAGTTGTATAATATGTGATCCTGAAATAAGCATGGTGTGTGTGGCTTGTTGCATTTTGTCCAGTGGTCTTATTTCCGTATTTACGTATTGCATGGTTTCGAGTGCAATATTGACTTTATATTCATCCTGTGTGGCAACATAGGTTTCAATTAATTAACGTCAGAGAATAATTATCATGAATGGAAGTTATTTTCTCATACTATCACGTTATTAACATTTAAAAATTACTTCTCATAGTTACATTGACGCGCGGGAGTGGCCAGGTATATAACACCTACTTCTAGTTTCGTAATTCAAATCATTTGCGAGTATGGGTATGTATAGGCATATCATAGGTAGGCATGTGTTAATAGTATTACTCCGATAGTTATGAGGAGATATGATGATTCTATGGTATGGTATGGAGGAGAGTATCAAAGCTACGATAAGTTGCAAGATTACAGGGTTATAAACGACCGTAAATTATGTATATCATCATAAAACAATTAAAATCGTGTAGTTTGAAGGCATAATATCGTTAAAAGCGGTTGAAATACGCACGGAGAATGTTATATTCCTTTAAATTCAACCTTTATAGCACGCGTATAAGGTACTGCAAGTCTCGGAAACAATGGAAAAATTGCCTGGCAACGAAAAGGCAAAAAGATCGAAATATGCATTAATTTTGCGTTTAAACTTGAAATATTTCAATTTAACGATCGATAGAGAAAATTCGGTTCCAAGAATTAAATTCTTTGGTGTATTAACCTCATTTCAGTCGAAGAATGAAACTTGTATCTCAATTATTTCATATTTTAATGAATGAATGAAAATTACTCTACACGGAATTTATTCGTTTTTCCCATTTAAACCCGTTAAAAAACAAAATCCCATCTGGACTCGAAACCAATGAAAAATATTGGAATGTTCGATTTTTTCCTGACTCGACACCAAATTCAAACCCTTCCCTGAAAATTTCAATCTTCTAGCTCGATTAGAAATGCCCAGGAATTCGTGTCAATGAGTGAGTCAGTCAGTCAGTCAGTTTTGTAGCTTTATATATATAAACGAGTAAATGGGTGCTTGCAGTTTGCAAGCAAAAGGGGAAAAGTGTATGATAGTACATTGTAAATCATTAAAAACGAATGCAAAAAGGTGTTACTTCTTATGGAAATGATTTTAGCTGGGTCCATTTCTGACCTAAGAATATAATAATGAGAAAATAGCATAAAACGAATGGCTCCATGACATATGCACTTTGTTCTTCTTAGTAATTGCTATATTTTTCCTTTTATTTTCATGCCATTGAGCAATTTTGAAGTAAAATATTTGGAATTAAACATGATTACAGTTATTTGGCAGTTTGAAATTCAATCAATATCAGCTTAAATAAATACAATGGATTTTCACATTTCATTTTATTTTTGCTGATCTCAATTATTATAATTTACATATTTAGCACATGGCGTATAGTACTTGAATTCACAATTTCAAAACCAAGAGATAATGCAGCATAGGACAATATCATTTTACATGGTTTTCACTTGTAGAATGGCGTTTCGAGGTACATTTCAGACAGGAGGTGCAAGGATTAATGTTTCCTGGATAAACAGAGAGTGGGAAACCCGGAATAAGGTGTAAAGAATGTGTCAGAAGTAAAATGGAGGAATCTGGTGCGATCCGAACGGATTCCGTAGGCATGAGCAAACGGAGGGCTGTCAAAGCTATGAAACAGTTTATATATATCATTATAAAACATAGTAAATCATATAGGTTGAAGGCATAATATCGTTAAAAGCTATTGAAACACGCTCCGAGAAGGTTAAATTCTCTAAAATGCAGCTTTTATAGCCCGTGTATAAGGTACTGGAAGTCTCGGGAACAATGATAAAATTGCCTAGCAACGAAAATGAAAAAAGCTCGAAATTTGCATGAAGTTTGCGTTTAAACTTCATATATTTCAGTTTATCGATCGATATAGAAAAATCGGTTGCAAGAATTAAACTCTTTGATGCATTGGCCTCATTTCAGTCAAAAAATGAAACTTGTCTCTCAATTATTTCATATTTTAATGAATGAAAGAAAATTACTCTACACGTAAATTATTCGTTTTTCCCATTTAAACCCGTTAAAAAACAAAATCCTATCTGGACTCGAAACCAATGAAAAATATTGGGATTTTAGATTTTTTCCTGACTCGACACCAAATTCGAACCCTTCCCTGAAAATTTCATCCTTTTAGTTCGATTAGAAATACCCAGGAATTCGTATCAATGAGTGAGTCAGTGAGTCAGTTTTGTAGCTTTATATATTACTAACGAGTAAATGGGTGCTTGCAGTTTGCAAGCAGAAGGGGTAAAGTGTATGAAAGGACATTATAAATCACTTAAAACGAAAGCCATAAGAGCTTACTTCTCATGAAAATTATTTCAGTTGGATGTATATGTGACTTAAGAATATAATTATCAGAATCTAGCATTAAAGGAATGGGTTCATGTAAAAATATCAAGAAAGAACGTTGTTATACATGGAAACGTTTAATTTTACTATTTTGGTAACATTAAAAACCAAATTCTTTCTGGTCTAGAACTCGGGGCAATACCCGTGGTTATTTTTATACATATGCATTGAGAAAAATATAAAAGCGCAATAAATATGCTTACAGAGTCCATGATATTTCTTAAAGATGCGAGTAATAAGCAAGTCAAGATAATTGGCGATACCTAAGCGTGATTGAGTGGACCCTTGAAGATAAAAAGGGCATTACAATTGAAAATTTCGAGCGGGTTTGCAAGCAAGTTTTGAATAAGAAGATACTCTTAAAAACATGAAATTCGAGAGCAACATGCTTAGGAACCTCATCATACCTCTGAAGTTTACGTGCAATATTCAAGCCAATAAAATGACCATGGGCTTCTTACCATGAATGGCTTCATCTGTAAATTCAAATGATTAGCAGCCGTAAGCTATAAATATTTTTTCACAGGTCGCATAATATATTTCGATGGCAGCAAAACGGCCCACAGGCTGCGGAGGTCCCCTATCCTACATTGTATGTTAATGCTTGTGAACGAAAACTGGAATAATCTATAATAGTTAGACGATTTTCAATGAATATCAGCAAATAGTAAAACTTAAGAATTCTATCCATGAATGTATGAGTCCATTATCGATATAAATGCTTTGGATGTTGTAAGTTTGTGTGCGAAATATTTCTGTTGCAATCCAAGTACCACTTATCTACTTCTAACTCATAAAAAGGGCGCCTTAAATATTATCACATATTGCATACATTAGTGAAGAGGCCAATCAATCTTTTATTCACATTAATTTGAACAATAATCCGTTAAATATATTAAAATATCATAACACACACTACTGAGGAATAGTCACCTTTCTATCTATTGAGGTATTAATCAATTCATGGCCTCATTTTCTAAGCATACTTGTAAAGAAAGTGCAGGTTATTTTTCTTTGATTTGAATATAATATTAGATCATGACTGCGGTTTACGTATGTGCGAGTGTATCACTGTGGCGTTTATGAATAATTTAAAAAAATTGATTCATAATTCAATTACTTTCATTCAGAGGTAGCAAGAATACAGGGTTATAAATGACCATAATTTATATATATCATAATATATTGGAAAACATGTAGGTCAAAGCTATTGTAATACGCATGGAGAAGGTTAAATTGCCTTAAATACAGCCTTTATAGCCCGTGTATAAGGTACTGGAAGTCTCGGGAACAATGGAAAAATTGCCTAGCAACGAAAATGAAAAAAGATCGAAATTTGCAAGAATTTTGCGTTTAAACTTTAGATTATTCAATTTGTCGGTAGATAGAGAACAATCGCTTTGAAGAATTAAATGTTTTGAAGTTTTGGCCTCATTTTGGTCAACAAATGAAACTTGTATCTGAATTATTTCATATTTTAATGAATGAAAGAAAACTACTCTACACGTAAATTATTCGTTTTTCCCATTTAAACCCATTAAAAAACAAAATCCTATCTGGACTCGAACCTAATGAAAAATATTGGAGTTTTGGATTTTTTCCTGACTCGACACCAAATTCAAACCCTCCCTTAAAAATTTCAACCTTGTAGCTCGATTAGAAATGCCCAGGAATTCGTATCAATGAGTGAGTCAGTGAGTGAGTCAGTTTTGTAGCTTTATATATATAAATATATATATATATATATATTTGATATGTTAAATAAATTAATTTTATAAAGGAGACATTTTTATCAAGATGAGGCCAAATTCATAGAACTTTATGAGGAGTGATATATCGCTCAGCTAACCTTAAAAAGAGAAATATTAGGAGTCTTTGAGAAAGGGAGAGAGCGTGTATGAAACAATGTATGTGAGTGACAGAAGCTAAAGAAGCACGCAAGTATGGGAAGAAATCATAAAAATAGAGCAAGTTTCCTAGGCCTAATAGCTTAAATAATTTTCTAAGCTTTCGTGGTAGGCGCACTTAAAAGAGTTAAATAATAATTTAACTCTTTTAAGTGCGCCTACCACGCAAGGTAATGGAATGATGGTTATGTATGCGTGTACATATAAAGGTGGTCAGGGAAGAATTTTGGATGGGAAACATTTGCTACATTAGTAGTATGTCTATGTTATTAAACGCGATCTACATCACAGTCGCAGGAGTGGTCCGAAGTTGCAAAATTAAGTAGATTTCTACGGAATATTTTCCTTTATTTCGGTATAAATTAATATAAAGACAACGCCACCCATCTTTAGCATTTGCGTCGTACCCTTAGCAGCCACGTTTTCATTTTCAGCCACGTATGTGCCTCGCACAATGGATGAAGATGAAAATGTGGCTGCCGAGTCAAACCCATGACGAAGGTCTCCGAAAAGGACGCAACTCTTTCCCTAATGCCATTTTACTGTCCTCCCACACATTTTTTTTCATTCGTGGGTCCACCCCTGGTTTCCCCGGTTTCCCCCTTAGCCCGTTGGGGCAGGCAGATGCGGAGATGTCGGATGCATAGAATGGGTTCGGAGAGGAAAAGGGATGAAGTTGGCGAGGATATTTATGATCTCGTGAGAGGCTGAAGCCGTTTGAAGGAGTGTGCGGGCGACCAGCCGCACAAGGAAAGGTTTCCGAATTCCTTCGCCCTGCTGCTCCACTCCTACCAAGACGTTTGGAGGGGAGAGTCAGGGAGGGAGAGAAGGGTGAAGTCAGTAGCCGGCAGAAGTCGGTGGCCGTGGTGGTTGGTCAGTAGGTGGCGAGGGAAAGGCTCAACACGTAAAAGGGGATATTCGAGAATGCAATAATGGCTGCTTGAATAAACATAATTATCCACCAGGGTCGTTCCTGTGCCATGTTAGTTTGGCATGTAAAATATTTGTTTTTTTCTAAAATATGTTTACTGTTGAAAGATTACAATATTATTAGGTACTATTATTATATTATTGATTATAAAAAAACAGCATGACACTAACATAAGACACATCGTCATCCCCCCCTGCCACACGCCTCTGCGGCGGCTCGCACGGTAGTATGTGGATGTAGATGAATCTTGTAATAAATGAATCCGTTATTTTCAACTTTAGTGCTTAGGATATGCTTTGAGGTAAGAACTAAACCGGTAGAAAAAACTCACGCTACAAATTTACCCAAGGGAAGCTCTAAAATTCACACTACCAGATTTAGGGCTGGTTTTAAAATGTATGGTTAAAAAATACTGGGTGCGATAACAGTTGTTTATATGCTCTTTTGTCATTATTGCTCACGACAACTAATAAAAAATGTGATACACGCTATTAAACCATTTCTTCATGTTCTGATATCGTTATCGTAAAGGCAACAGCATCGCCCGGCTAACTGTAACTGTAAGTTACAGTTAGCCGGGCGATAAAATTGAGCCTTACTCTTAATGCGTGGAAGTGCTTGGTGTGGTGGGTGAGAAGTAGAAACTTCTGAAAGAGGTAGAATAGATGGCTGTAACAGGTAATGAGAGGGTAAGAGATGCTGATGGCCGCGATAGAGGAGAGGATATTGGACAATTGGGGAAGGGGAAGAAAGATAATAGGCTTTATGGACAGGATTAAGAGAGAGGTAGGACGTATGCTGAGATGAAGAAAGAAATCGTGAATGGAGATACGTATCTGCGCATGAGAAAAACTAGAGAATTCTTACTCTCTTTCATTTAAACCTGCATTAAACGGTAGATTACCCTTTTATTAATTTTTGTTATAAAACATGAGCTTTAAATTGTTAAGTTTCAATACCGATTTGCGTAGACAGTGGAGTTTCGAATATCCCATTCCGGTAGAAATTGCCACGAGAAAAAATCGGGCTGTATCGGGAATCGAACCACGGACCTTTGGATGGTGGTCAGCCAAAGGTCCGTGGTTCGAATCCCAGTCCAGGCCGTGGAATTTTTTCGTGGAATTTTCTACGTATTTCATCGCCGTATTTGAGGCAGTCATGAATATCTTCATCCTATTCCCGATTCACAGAGGTTCCGTATTATCCGAGGTACCTACAGTTCCTTGTGTTGTGGCTGGCGCAAGCTAGTTTGGATCATGAAAGCGAACTTCAGTATTAGAAAATTAGTTTGATCTCCAAATGAAAGGCGATCCACATAAATATTTTATCCCAACCATTTCAAAAAATGAAGGCGGAAAATCAAATAAGTATCTTTTTTTTCCAGCCATTTATTCTCGCATAGAAGCCTTTTATCCGTGTTAATGATTACCGAAAAGGTCTCATTGTCAGCCCACCATTTACCTCGGCTAATCAAGTCTTTGCTGTATTAAAATAAATTTTCCGTTTAAAAGAAATATGTAGTTCGAAGTCATATCATATTTATCTCAATGCTGGTGACCTAAACCCGAACCACAAACCAAACCTGGCAGTGGGCGTGGATAGTTTTTTTTGTAATTTCTCCGTCATTCCTCGAGTTCTCCTCACCACTTCGAGCCAGCGTCCCTGCTTGATCTACAGTCGAGACAATTTTGGATGCAAAACCAGGAAACGAAAAAAAATACAGAAGCGGGGATCGAAACCCTTTGCGTCTTCCGTGGACTCCTTCCTTCGGCCGGTCGACCCACTTAGCGACGAAATGCTTGCGCTTGGAGCATCTGTTCCAAATGGATCTCGTCCTCATCTTCCGCTCTTCCCCCTACTCTGCTGTTCCCCTTTTCTCTTCCCTTTTTTAGGGAAACCCAGGAGTCCCTTCCTTCCAGGCGTACGTCCGCGCATCAGTCACCATTTCTCTCTCAACTGTCTCACAAGCTCTTCTTCTACGCGCCCTTTCTCTTCAAAGATGACAAATATAACAGATGGAACAGTAATGAAATGATATGTGCCATCGATTATTTTACTTTGAATAATCTATCATTTTATATGTTTGAATTCGATTAATGGATCGGCAGATCAGTTATTTGAATCTTCCATTGATCCTTTAAAATGTTATTTTCCTGTGACATAAGGAGCGGTATTTCCCCGTTGATGCTAAACTGGTAGATTCGTAGGTATGCGTCGTTTGAAATTTTTATAGGTACATCTGTTCCAACATAGTAAGCATTAGAGAGATGGTGTTAGTACCTCTTATCATTAGCTAATTAAAACAAAAGCATTAGAGAACAAATAAAGAAATTATCTGCTATACCTATTCAAAAACCTAATTAAAAGCCTCTATAGCAGCAATTATTCTTTTTCTGCTATAATAACAGTTATTATTTTTCGTGGAAAAAAATGACATTTTAAAAGTCCATCCTGCAATCTAGGCGTCTGCATGTATGCATTTAATCTAACCTACCATAGCAGCACATAGATTTCAATTTTTTTTGTGGAAAAAATGGCATTTAAAAACTTTCCGTCCTGCAATATACGTGTCTGAATTTATGAATTTAATCTAACCTACCAAAGCGGTACATAGTTTTAAATTTTTTATTTTTCGTGGAAAAAATTTCAAAACTGTCCGTTCTACAATCAACGTGTCTCTTGTATTTCTCTTTTATTTCTGTGCATTTACGTCGTTGCTAAATACATTAATATAGTTTCTCTAAGGTTGGTAGGATACCTATATTATAGTTCATGTTGGTGAAATATCACCTGCTGACCAGAATTAGCAGGTTTTTGCTCATGTATTAATAATCGAAGTTTCATTAACTTTATTGGGGAATGGTGCAGTGAATATTGATGATAACTCACCCCATGGCACAAACCCTTGAGGTGGCTTGCAGGGTATTATGTAGATGTAGGCGTAAATTCTTCGGAGAAGTAATTCCACGATCAGGGACCACCAATGACTATGATCGAAGCCGCTAATAACGTAAATATTAGCGATAGGTAGTGTCGTTTTTGGTGATTTTGGTCCACACGCTTGTAGGTAGTTCGGTACGTATGTAGTACATAGAGTAGTGAAAATGGGTCATTATGGGGAACTGGTGGGTTGGAGGTAAAGGGCGAGTCGAGGAGGAACAGGCATGGACTGACTCAAAAGGACACCGGTCGAGAAGGAAGGACTGCTGTAGGAGAAGTCTTGAAGGATGAAAGGGGGGGTGAGGAGAGGGGCGGCGGGGGTGCGGAGAAAGATGAACATCCGTAACCGAATGACAAACGGCCTTCCGCATCCCAATTTTTTCTTCTCTTCTCTCTTTTGGTCTCGCAGGCGTCCGACCACCCTTTTCCCTCCTTTTTAGCAACGGAGGGGAAGGGGAAACGTTACTGCACATTTCCTGTTTCGTCGGGTGATGATGACGTCCACTCGGAAACGCTTATTGGTGTGGCAGTCGGAATGAACATGGTGCCGGAGCGGAAAGAATATTTTTTTCTTGTTTTCAACTTCGAAGCCTATCTTTCACCTCGTTTATGTTTCTTATACGTGTGTTATGTATTAAGAACTGGATTACTGCGATGTTTTCACCCTATATCGTAAATAATTTTCCATCTTTTCAAATGCAGTCTGGCAACGTCTGCAATCAATAGTGTCCTGCCCTGCCTTTCCACGCACTGAAAAAAATATGGCTCTACAGCTATAATTCTAGCTGCACTACCAGGAAATCTAACAGAATATAGAACAGCTAGACGCCTTGCTACACAGCCAGCATTTTCTATCAGAACCATCTATCTGCCTAAATAGTTATTTCTAGGAGGACAACAATTCCGAATAACTCTCTAGCCAGATGGCATTGCTAATCGTCGTATTGCCATGCTTCATTTTCAATGAGTTCCTTAACATTATTACATACGGCTTAGTTTTAACAGGATCCTTGGTATATAGGTTACCTTTAGTTATATTCAAAATTATTTCCAAAGTTAAAAGATGATTTTAGTATTATCTTCCATATAGAAGCAGGTGTTAATTAAATCCTCCTATATCTTAAATCATAGAAGAATTATTGGTGACTTCGATCACATATATCGTGATCTCTAATCGTAAACAGGAACAAAATAAATTTTAAAAAGTTTGTTCCTCAATTTATCTTTCTAATTACATTAATGTATCTGTATTTAATTAATATTATATTAATGTATATTTCTAATATAATTATCCTACCTCGGTAACAGGGAGTTTTGAACATGTTCTTAAGGTCCTTGGAGATGTGAAGGAGGCATTTCTGACACCAAAACGCGGACAATGACCTATATCTATATAATACATTGGAAGTCACCTGAAGGGTGTGTGGCAGTGGGTGAGTTTTCTTCAACATGCACTACTGCACTCTATCCTTCTAAATTTATTGATACTACCACTGTTAATGTATTAGCATAAAGCTGAAAATATATATCACAGGAGAAGAAAATTTACCAATATGTAAAACAAAATATGCTATCAATATTAAATAAACTTTGAATATTAATGCATTTTGCGAAAACATAAATGCAGGAATATAAAGGAGTTATACATTGAAGAAGTGCATTCCGTACTACGTAGCATTGCAACGAAAATCAGGTAATTAGCTACGCTACCTATCGACAAACCTAATTACAAATTCTCAGATGCAGCTATTTTGATCTCACATCGTTCGCGGGTAAAAAAGACATTCGAAACCTGCAAAATCTGCAGTATATTTTCCGTAATTTTATTCCCATAATCTAATCTATCCAGGTATGTCTGGTTTCGTAAAATATTTTTGACGACAAACTTGATACCACCCGACCCATCACTACTAAAGGGGGGAGCAGAGGAAGCATTCATCTTTATATACGGAGGATTGGCAGCCCTGATCTCAGCCGAAGAAGGAAATGGCCGGTTTGTGAGGGGAGAAAAGAAAGGGGACCATGGCCTGCGACGGACGGTAGAAGAGGAAAGGAAAAGCAGGGGTTAGGGAAATGGTTGGAGGAGGGATGCAAGGTTGACGTCCTAGGGTAAAGGATTCCAGAGGTCAGAGGCACATTTGTGAAAAGGGAGGAAAAAAGGAATAAATGTCCAAATGGAAGATTGAGGGGATGCGAGTCGTGCATCGTGCCTCTGGCTCCCTCATTGTACCCTTTTTCCAAACTATTATGTAAGGGCCGGACGTTTAGGGAGAGAAGAGACAGAGAGAGCTTCTGGCATGGGCCGCCTGGTTTTTCCAAGGAGCTGGAATGGTGGGTTACAGTACACCGTGAGAAAATATGCGAACGGCAAGGACGGAAACATGCATGAAACTTTTCCTGGACTCAAGGATTTGAACCTTTAGGGCGATTGTTCGGCGAGATTAATAGGCACGCATAAAGTAGTGGCAAGGCGTAGATTTTTCGCGGCAAAAATCCGGGTTTTACCCCTCTTCAAATTCCGGGATTTTTCTCGGACTGGGGAAATGTTTCTGCTCGGGTTGACACACACACAATGGTGCCTGCATCCACGGAAAGGAATTAATCCCCTTTCGACCCAAATTCGACCGTTGGTTGTGCACCTACTAGGACGATTTTTGCATCCCTTGTTCCCCCTTGTGGGACCTATGCATTTATATTCGTAGGCGCCCAATCTTGCTTTCATTGAGTATGGTGTTGTATAGTTACGAGGCATGGTTTCAAAGGAAGTAGGATGAGAAGGGATGGGAGATGTGAATTGTTTGGGGGAAGAGTGGAGAAAACAACATGGGACGAAATAATGAAGTACGATGAGGTGCAAGACGCAAGAAAGAAGGGCAGTAAGCGCTGAAATTAAAATGAGGCCAAGATGGTGGATGAAGAAGGTACTGGATGAGGATTCAATTACAAACATCCCCGAGTTACTCAGTTATATATTTATTTATTTGAAGGAGAATTAAAAAATAACTATCATATACTAACTATGACAACAATAAAAGGCAGGAATGACCCATATTGAATCTAACTTGTGTTGAACTCCGAGATCCCAATGAAACGTGGTGTGACTGCTTAGGGTGCGTTTGACGATCAGCTTCCAATTTATTTAATGAATTAGTTAATATAAAAGTCTTCGGTCTGATAGTGATTCTCGTCCTTGTTTTTGCGAAAGAGCAAGCAATCATCTAGACAGCGGAGGAAAGGTAGTCGTTGAAGGAAATTAAAAATAATTTAAAAGGGAGGGAAATGATATTAGGGATATCAAAGGCCATTATATTAGAGGAATTGTATGAAAAACATCTTCATATACGTAATACTGTGTAAGTCACCTCCTGGGTGTGTGGCACGGGGTGATTCCACACCAGGCATGCATTACTCGTCCCAGTTCAAATCAGAACCTCGCACGCTCCCCCGACCGATAGGCGAGGAGCAGAAAGCAGTCCGGACAACATAGCAGGAAAAACCACGGACTAGGAGAGTGCTAAGTTGACAAACATGTAGTACACGGTTTAAGATACTACTGCTGAGTAGAATTACTAATACTATCAATACGTGGACACAACCAGATATTGAATCGTGAAGAATATTAAACCATTGTACGAGATTTCAAGCGGGAATAGGCGTAACTAATAACGATAAGTAATTAAACACAAGTACAAACTCAAGTCTACCAAGCAACGCTCATCCTCGTCCTCATATCTTGACTGCCATGCAAACATTATTAAGAAGTAACACGCTTGTAAAATAAATTAACATTCCATGAAAACAATATTAACTGAGAAATAAATAAAATAGCTAAATAATAAAATAAAATGCTCTACTCGGGTAATGATACTACTACTGATAGAATTACTAATGCTTTTGTCATGGGTTCTACGGGTTATTAATACGTGCAAAAAATAAAATCATGCGGAGGGCGTTTCAAGCGGGATGAGGTGTTTTTAATAATCGGAGATTTCCATTGGCTCTAGTGCGCAAATCACTTCAAAAAACAACAGCGCACTTGCCTTCCTTTCGTTACAGACCCTGCGCACTAGGTAGCGAACTTCCAAACAGATTGAGAGAAGTCCATGTGCGCTATACAACAAAAGAGCGTCGATAATCGCAAACCGCAACAACTATTTTCGTGCCGATTTTCCGTAAAGGTATCGAATATGAATATTCAAAGTTTTTAATTACTCCGTGGTAAAAAGCATACGATTTTAAGTACTTGTTTTGAATGAATGCGATAACTATACACAAAACATTCGGCTGTGACTGTCGTGCACCAACAGAATGCTACCTACCGACAGGTTACCAAATGTTTCGTCAGCGCACATCGTTCCATTCAAAGTCGTTCGTGTGCGCTTAAGTGCGCTGATGTGTTACAATGTTCGCTAACTTCAACACCTTGAAAGGAAAGGTCCCAATGATACGTGATTAAACACAAGTAGGATTCTAGGAGCGAAACTTCTAGAGTGACGCGAGACCACCATTGCGCTCTTCACCTTCTGGCAGTACCTCACACCCCGTCTCTAGGTGACCACGTGAAATCGCCAGCATACGAAGATGAAGCCTTTCCCCTCAGCCCCTGGGACAGAAAGGGGGAGGCTGGTGAGCGTCCGGAGAAGGCGGGGTCCGAAGATCTTGCATAATCCATCTTACCTACACATAGTACGACAAGGAGTTTCGACAGTATCGATATCGTGAGCGGTTCGATCTCCAAAGTCGAGATGCATTCGCCCCCTGGTTTAGAAGAAGTCATGTTAAAACAAGATATTGAAGTCGTATTTTAAAGCATATTGTCATTTTGTCAAAATACGAAATGATAGTATCGCGTCATTTGCATTTGGCAAATTAAAACGATTACCTATGCTTATATGGAACATTACTTGAGAACTGTGTAAGAGAGGTTTTAAACTTCTCTCTTCGGTATGCTTTCGAAGTTAAATCAAGCCAAGTTACGAAGACGATCGAGGAAGTGCTCACCATGGTGGATGAGGAAGGAAAATCAAGAAGGATATAAGGAGGAGGCAGAGTAGGAGGTTGGAACGGGTGATGATGGGCGAACAGAGGCCGAAGGCCGTGATAGAAAGGAAGATGTAGCGGGAGCGGAAGTAAGAGAATATAAGGCTTAGAGGGCGGGGTGAAGAGAGGAAAAACGTCTGCTGAAATGACGAAAGAAATCGTGTTAGGAAATGAGGGCCTGCGCAAGTAAAAATCTAGACATTTTTTTAATATCTTCCATCTGTCAGAATCAATACAAAATTTGTAAATTTCACAATGAATTCATTATGAAATTTACAAAGTTTGTATTGATTCTGTCAATATGGATTTTCACAAAGTTACGCCTGAGAATATTGAGTTCATCTTCCATCTGTACCTACCTTATCCTTCTAATAATTATAATAAATTTCTTCTATTCTAAAAAACTATTTTATTTATAATAATCAAACAGCGATTTATGCAATTGGTGCACTATCATTTATCCATCGGATGTATTTCTCCTGCTTCCTGACGGCTGACGTAGCATTTCATCTTCCGGTAAAACTCGCCCACCCCACCCCAAGATGTCCACGTAAAGTCATCTGTTTTGAGTCCGTGGTGGCCATCGAACGGTGATGAGCCCGGCCCCCCTAGCCAAAGGTCCGAAGGGGAGGAGTGAGTGACCGGAGGAGGCGGGGTCCAAAAGGGTCCGCAGTCATCCATCCCCCCTACAGAAAGGGCGGCGAAGAGTTAAGGACTAAGGTGGGGAGGGAAAGGATTTACCACCCCGAAACGACGCAACCGGGGGGAGGGTGTGTCCAGGGGGGGGAGGGCTGGCGCAGAATGCCCCTGGACATCGCGAATGGACGCATCAGGCACACAATGTGCCGTCAGGGGTTTCGTGGAAGGGGAAGCAGCGGACGGACTCCGGTCAGCTGGGCCCGAGGGGAGGGGGGGGGGAGAAGAGATGGAGGGAGAAAGATTTGAGGGATAGGACGGTGAAAGGGTCAACGGGGGTCCAGGAAAAAGGGGTCATTCCGCAGGGTTAGAGGACGTAGGAAGGGTTTTTCGTGGCAGCGGTCACAGGAAGGATTACGGGGAAGATAAAAGGACGCTTGACCGAAGAGTGTGAGATGGCAGCTGAGGAGAGAAGTGAAAAGGCTCAAAATTCATATAAATCGAAGGGAGGAGCGAATGGCGGGGGGGATTGGTTGGGGAAAAGATGCTTCGGTAGAAGTGGTAACAGTTTTATTTCACCCGATGCTGCCGTGGAGCAAGGCGCACCCCGACTTTCTACTACACTTAGTCAGTTCTCAGGTTTTCCGTGAATATTTGGGGCCTTGAACAGAGATGTTTCGCCGAACGTCTTGTTAACAACCGCTACGAGCGAACAGAGTGTATCATAATGATAAAAACAGCTCCATATATAATGGGAGCTGCAAGAGATTCGATGGCTAGACCCTTGGCTGAGATTACTTGAAATTTGAAATTAGAAATGACGGAAAACAACCCATGCATAACCTGAAGGCCGCTAAAATTTGCGTTTGGCACTGGGTTGGGTCACCAGCAATGAGAGAAATACAAATTTGGATTTGAATTATTCATTTTCAACGGCAAATCTATTTTTATTTATGCAAGTAGGTATTAAAACTCTACAAATTATCCTCGTGTGTTACAAAATAAATTATAATTTGGGTAATCTATTGGTTAGGGTACGTTAAAATGGAAAAGAGTAAAATCCTCTACATATTTACAGTCGAAGACCCCTATCTCCGTACACAGTGTCATCCTTCATCTCAGCATACGTCCTACCTCTCTTCATCCCATCCATAAAGCTTACTCCCTTTCTTCCCCGTCCCCGCTTAACCAATATTCCCCCCTCAAACATGACCTCCAGCATACCTTTGCTTCTTATTACCTGTTCCAACCACCTACTCTGCCTCCTCTTAATCTCCTCCAGAAACGATATTCAAACGTTCCTGACGCAATGGACTCAGGTTTTTTCCGGAGAAAGATGAATGCATTAATTTTCACCGGTTGCGAGGACGCTACGAGTCACGCCGATTCGAAATCTCTCGTTTGCTGACAGCGCCCGTTTTCGCGGCTTTGTTTTGCCTAAATGCCTGAATTTGCCTGAACTACTGCCTAAACTGAAGACAACATAAAACTTTGAAAAGAAAAATGTTTTAACATGCAGAACATTTTCGGGTTTTTAAGCCGCATGACTTGGGGTTCACATCGCAGTTCCCTGATGGTATTATTCCGATTGCGGAAGCGTCAAGAAAACGGAGGATATTATTATAACCCAGTGCTATATCTCTATACACGATAGAAGCGGCAAAATAAGAGAGACTCTGCCAAACTGATTGGTGTAAAAATTCCTTAATATTAAATCAGACAAGCAAATCAGAACTACGTTAAGTTAGCTATCGGTACTGAAGACAACCTATAGCTCCCCGAATCTTGCTCATCCCGGGTAGTGGCCTTGGGGAACGTCTTGTTGCCCCTTCGCGAGCTCCCTTGGACGAAGGTATCTATCTCTTTTCCGGGTCGTGTCTGATAAGACCTACCTTTTTAAAACCTTCCCCGCGATAATCTATCGAACCGTGATAATCCAACATCCTCCTTACCGGCGCGGCGTTGTGGTTCGTCCGTAGCTATCGACAAAAGTCACAGTTCGGCACTTCTAAACTCTTCCAGGAATCACTTATATCTCTTATCTTATGTTTTTTTTGCAGTTTCTCTTTTCAATCATCCTGACGGGACAGGACTAAAAATGTCATAAATGGTTGTTTGAGCGAGATTTTTCCCTAGTCATATTAATGACCATATTCAAATTTTATTTTTGAATCAAAGCAGCTGTAAGAAGTATGAAGTAAGTATTGTAAAATGAATGACTCTAAAATTTTGTCTTAAATTACTGTAATTCTCCGTAATTAATTAAATTTTCATCTATAAGGCTTCAAAATGTCTCATTTTCTTCACGCCCTACACAAAAAATCGCCTGCACACCGAAGATTATTTTGGGATTCTGTAAAAATAACTGCGGATAGGAATTGATTTATTTACAAAAAGCTGAGAAAAGAATACACACTGTTGAAAGCTAAGAAAGTACACACTTGAATTTCTGACGTAATCTAATCGTAAAACATTCCTCATTTTTTTTAAAATAAAGTCTCTTTGGAGTGCATTCCCGTACCATTTCTCACGTAAAATGCCTGGTATTTTTTGGTAAATATCTCTAGAAGTACGATGGAAAGTGTCTGATATGTTGTATCATTGGAAATATGAATTATTATTATTCATTACGTGGCCAAATTCATTGAATTTTAGTTGAAGTGATGTCTCGCTGAACATAATTTAAGTCATTTTACGGTGGTAGCATCTAAACAGAGGAGAATTCATGATCGTAACCTTCGTTGAAGACGCAATGTGAAGAAAATTGCACGGAGCACTTACGAAACGGTCCAGAGCTACTAGTTTAACTTGCCCGCCGCCGATTCCGCGGGGTTTCCCGCTTTTAGAGACAGCAGCGACATCTTCCCGCCTGCGCACTGCACGACGGCCTGTCGAGGAGAGCGCTGGACATCCTCCTCGCTTTACACGATTACAGAAATTATATGGAACGTAGGTACTTGAGAATATCTGAATTCAAAGTAATAAGATGCAACTTGGATATATTCAAGGTCGATTTTTAGGTAAGATTTCTAATTATTTTCCTCCGATAAGATTAGGATCAAGTAAACACGAAAACAATTAAGTCCTGGCTACATCTTCCAACCGTCGAACAGTTAAAAACAAATATTTTGAATCTACTTGCACACCACCATGGCGATGTAAAAGCCAACGGACTGAAATTGAATTTTGCAGGCGCGGTATCCAACACCGTATGACGCATTTCGCCTTTAAAAGCCATAACAAGTAGTCCTGGCTACATCATCTAAGCGTCGAACAGTTAAAAACAGATATTTTGAATCTACTTGCACACCACCATGTAGATGTAAAAGCCAACGGACTGATAATGGATTTTTCAGGCGTGGTATCCAACACCGCATAACGCGTTCCGCCTTTAAAAGCCATAATCAGGATCGGATTTTCTGCTCCTGGTGAAGGATTATGAAGCCGAAACCCGTTGTACGAACAAAAAAAAAGCTCAGTGAAAACAAGCAAGTTTGTTTTTGAGACTGTAACGAGGATTACTACTATGAGTTCTCCTCTTCACCAAATTACACACTTAAATGTCATTCAATTCGTATTCTGTATGTTCACAGAAAAACGTGTCCTCTTCTTGACGCGATCAACATAATCCAACCTTCCCACGATATTTTTTCGCAATTTTAAAATTACACGTAATAAAAATCGAAAATGTAAGAAGCATGAGGGAAAATAATAATTCTCTATCTTATATAAATGCCATTTTCGCGCAAAACACTGTCAACGAAAAGTGAAATATCCGAGATTATTGAAATATGATGAAATTAAGGGACCGGCCTGGATTTTTCTTAGCTCCTATGGCTGGAATACGTATTCGTTGAAATATATATGCGTCGTATAACATGCAAAATTTGTTAAGAAAGTTTTTTTTTGTACAGAAAATCCATGTATTTCGTAAAACTGGTTTTTTAAGCAGTACAAACTAATAGGTGGAATTTAGTATCTATTTTGACTCGCACATTAACCTCCTCAATGAAATCCTCTTTTAATTCAAGGAGAGAGCAATTGACAAGTAAATTTTAATTAAAGATTCGTCCAAATTGTGAATCTAAGCAAAGGAACTGTGACTCCTATGCCTGCATTTTGGTCAGCCAGTTGGCCATCGACAGGGAGACTTAAAGTTTCGTAAACACGTGCGTGAGGACCGAAGTTATAAATCCTCACTCTCGGACATAGAACCTCGGACAACACGTACGTGTTTACGAGATGTAAACACTCCCTGTCGATGGTCACCTGGACGACCGAAGCTTTCATTCACAATTTGGATGAATTTTTAATTTAAATCCTCTTTGGATATCGCAATTCTACTTCTAATATTCTTAGTACTACGTCTATTTTGTCCGTAACAGTTCACATGCAACAATGGTTAATATTGCATCTACAATTGCACATATGTGTTGACTGGTTGGTCTTTATGTCTTCTGTCCTATAACTTATATCTGGTTCTCTTCCAGATATGTTAATAATAAGAACTATGACGATGCAATGTTCCACATAAAAATGTTTTTAATCGATCCGGGTTTCGATGCACTGCATCATCATCAGGTGCAGTGCATCAAAACCCGGGTCGATTAAAAACATTTTTATGTGGAACATTGCATCGTCATAGTTCTTATTATGTTCAGATTCCACAACATCTCGCCTGATTCCTCCCTTTTTGTCCAGATATGTTTTTTTTTATGACAAAGAATCTAGGTATATTCGCCGACCGCTCAGTGAATCACCCGCCACATCCTTTCCTCCATGGGCTCGAGTATCGCGGTCATGTTTTGACAAGTCGACCTGGGCCGCAACTCCTGGTAAGGAGGCCCCTGGCAGGGTCGGGCCGGTACGGGGGTGGGGGGAAGAATATTTATTTTGATAAAAACGCAACAATGACGGTGGAAAAAAAAGAGTAACACACTCTGAGAGATGAGGAGGAGGGAGAGACGGGTTGTCCCTCTTGCAACCCACCCTCCGCCGTTCCGTACCCCACCTCCGCAAGAGGCCGGGCGCGCACACACGTAAGACTCGCCAAACAATCAATCCCTTGGCATGGCAGCCCTTTTCCCCCCCTCTCCGCCCTACGCATCTTTGCTTTCACCCCAAGGGGGGCGCCTTGGCCTTCTTTTATCTCCCGTCTTGAGGAAGGGGTCGCGAAAGGTTTTGACACGCTCCGGAGGACTCGACTACACCTCACCTATTCCTTTATCTCTCTCCTCCTTCCCTCTCCGCTCCTCTCTTCCCTCGACTTTCTCAAGGGGACAGTCTTCACGTCCCTCCGCTTCACGTCACCTTCCGATGGAGGCTGAACTGGGATGAGGGAGGTTCTCCTTCCCTCTCTACTCTTTCTTGGACCCGAGTGAAAGGGGAAAGGGATTTGGTGGCTGGAAGGATGTGATGACGATCGAATTCACGGAGAAGAGCTCGACTGTTTTGTGAGGAAGAGACTGAGATAATATTTATTGGCATGTTGTTATCAGCTAAACAGGCCTTCCAAAGTAAGAGAGGAATTCTTACCAACAGACATATAGATGTAGGAATAAGAAAAACTTTTGCGAAATCCTTTATCTGGAGCAGGCTGCTTTATGGAGGTGAATGTGGGCAAGAGAAAGAGAGACTGCTTGGAGGCTGAGTAATGTAGATGATAAGCTGGAGGGAGGAAAAAACAAACGATGATGTCTTGAAGGAAATAAAGGAAAAGAGAAGCCTCATAAAAGCCATTAAAGATAGGAAAATTAAATTTTAGGGCACTCCTTAAAAGTTGTCATAATATTTGGGAGAGAAAGATATAAGGAATAAAAAGCAGGGGGAGGCCAAGGATGCAGTTTTTGAAGGAGGCTTAGGAACTAATATAGGTTAGGAGCTACGGACAACTGAAGAGAGAGGCAGAAATTAGGAAGAATTGGTTACAGCGAGAAGGCATAGCCTTTAGTTGATGATCATGTTGATTATAATTAAGGAAATCTACCGATTAAGGTATATTTAAATGGAGCGAGTAAATATCCTCTAGATTTTTACATAAGCAGGGCCCTATCTACTAGTAATATTCCTCCTTCTTCTCAGCGTTCGTCATACATCTCTTCATCCTGTACCTACATAAGTAGATTCTTTTTCTTCCCCTTCCTCGCTTGCCCAACATCCTCCCCTCTATCACGGCCCTAAGCAACTATTCGCCCCTCAATACCTGCTCCAATCACTTACTTTGCCTCGTCCTAATCTCATCCAGAAATTTCCTTTCCTCAAAAACCCATACCAAGCACTTCCTCGTTTGTATTTCCTTGCTTGTCTCCCTTTCCATCCACCGCGATGCTTTAGTAAAAAATCTCCCCAAAGAGGGTGAAATTCGCCATGAAAAAATAATTTTACTTGACCTGGATTCGAACCCGGATCTTCCAATTGACTTACTAAGGTAGGACGTATGCTGAGATGAAGAAATAAATTTATTTGGTATATAAGGTCTACGCCTGTAAACATTTAGAGGATTTTTACTCTCTTACATTTAAAACAAAATAAACTGTTAGATTACCCTAATAATAAATATAAATCAAAGCTCTATTGCTACATACTGTTTCAAAGGACTTACGTCCTTGAGCAATGAACGCTATTATTATTATTATCGATGGGAACAGTTAGTTGGTAAGAAACGCAGTCGAATGTCGCGATTTGGCATTCTTGAGGCATGGGGGCGGGAAAAGGTGCCCCGGAGGTATTTTCTTGTGTCGAACCGAATGGATTCGGAGGAGGAGGTAGGGGGTTGGTAGAGGTCAAAATCCTTTACCTTTCTTACCCGTTTTCCACTTCGAAAAGCGTCAATCTTGCGCCTCTGTCGACTCCGATTGTTATCCCTAAAGGCAACCGAAGACGACCATCTTTTTCCCCTTTCAAACCGAACCACCCCTTCCCCCCCACCTCCACGTTCGCAACCCTCTAATGGAACGGAGCGGAGACAGATCGCATCTATCCCCACTATCCGTTCGTCCTGCCAACGTTATACCTTACCGCCTTCCTTTGTTGTTGTCGCCACCCCCCTCCCCTTCTACATATCCCCTGTGGCGTGAATAACCCGGCCGTCCACGTGATCTTTCACGACGTCCCATGCCTACCCTAACTTCACCTACCTCCATTGCAACTCCACCCCCTTCTGTCTTCTTTTCTCTCTTCAACCCCTCATTTCCCCTTCGTCGATCTTCACTCGGAAGACGCAACAATGCGCTGTCGATCGCTCTCGTCTACGTCTACTCTTGTCCAGAAACTTCTCTCTCCACTCCACCCTTTTTTCTCCTATTTTCCACCAAAAACTGCTGCTCAGGGCGGCAGGCGGATGGTTCGCGTAGTTTTGAGTCAATATGGGCCGCATAGAACTCGGCTACTTCCTCTGGAGCTATACATCTCTTTTTCATACGTATTTACACAGGTACTAGCAACAAGTTGTATCCGATCCTCGGTGGTGGGCTGCGACAGACCGTAAGGATAAACCGAGATGAAATGGATAACCGAGAACATAATAGTTGGGTCATTACGCTAAGATTATGTACTGGATTAAAAAGGACATAACCTCAAAGCAGTCGGCAATGTTGTTTATGTGTGCCAAATGTGGACTGGAAAAGAAAAATATCTTCAAGTTCAAACGTTGAAAGTTTTACTTAGTGGAAGGTCGTTATATTGATAGTGAAACGAAATTTGTAACTCCCACAATTTATTTCAGAATGTAAAACTGAATGTATGTACAACTGGCGTAACTGCCGAAACCGGTTGAACATTCTTAAATAAGCCGTGGAAGTTACGAAGTTCGTTTCACTATCAATAAATATCTTTCTTTGATTTCGCCACATTTACCTCCCCACACAGCACACATGGTGTAATACATATGTATTACAGCTGTAATACAGCAAATATACTCCATGCCTATACACTGTGTTACATTGTAATACAGCTGTATATTAGCTGTATATATGCTTCAAAGGTCCTCTAGTACATGTGTATTACAGTGTAATACATTATGTATTCTAATGTAAATGATACACGAATATACATTATATATTTTCATGTAAATGATACATTAAATCATTTCATATTCTTCCCCTGTTCACTCTTAGCCACATAAATTTAAATTGCGCAAGAAAATTACATTATCCATATCCTTCAGCAGCATATAACTTATATGTACTAACAAATTGCGGCTACATTTTACAGTGAATGGTCTCTTCCCCAAAGTTTACATACCTATTAAATATTTTATAAATAAGCCTTAAGTCCCTATACTCTGAGCAAATTTAATTTCAATAACGTATCAATACCACCTTATGCCAAATTTAAGCAAATCAACGTGCCGATGAATTTGAACGTTATAGGTGAATACCAAGCCAGCTGGAATAAAACTATTCCCCAACATTGAAATCAGACCAATCATAAACCATAAATAAAATAGCCACGGATAGTTACGCGATAAACATCAAAGATAGGATTCAAGTAAATACATATTATAAAATTAATGTGGGAAAAGAAGATCTTTATTCCGTGTCAGGCAAATGCAAATTTGAGGAACCCTTCCTTCTGCCGGCTTGACACAGCCAATTCTAGGGGCCCGAATCTCATAGCCATAGTTTTACAACCAGTATTTATCATTCGACGTAATATTACTGTCATACAAAATACTATGCAGTTAACGCACCTTAATTATTACTTTGAGATGGCCACCAAATATTACAATTCGTAAGTGAGCGAACACCAGAAACACAAATAAAGTCACACACAACTTCTCCGCACGACTTTTTCTCTGCTTTTCAAAACAAGTAATGGCGGATCATGGAGGAAATACAATGTGAGTCAATTACGATATTTAGAGTGGCTTCTATAAATTCAATTATCTGCCACAGGCGCATCATCATTTTCCAGGGTACATTAAAATCCATGAAAGAAATTTTCCTTATCATATTAATGATTCATTAGGTCGTAATTTTAAAACAACGGTTGTTAGCGTGATTCTAGTTTTGTGTATGCTTGCTGTACAAGATACATTACTTTACATAATGTAAATTCCGGCAAAATACCGCTGTAATATAGCAATATAACAAGAAAAAATACACAATGTAAAATATACATCAGTATACGCCATAAATACATTATGTATGGCTTAACCTGTGCTGTATGGGTCGGTTACTTCCTCTACATCTACGAAATAGCGGAAGCTACCTCCAGGGTGAGTTGCACGGGGTGATTCCACAACAGGCACGCAGCAATCGTTCCAGTACAGAGTCAATCCCCGCACTCTCCCGCAGCCACTGGTCACAAACCAAAAATCAGATAAGACCGTCGGGACAACAATGCTCGCCAAACCAGGGCGTCTTTTCTGGTTGTTGTCGGGATAGCGTATTTATCCCGGCCAGCGAAACCGACGCGACGTAGCGTTCGCTGCATATTCTTGTTCTCCGTGATCCCGGCCGTGATAAGCTTCGTCTTCGTCCGCGCGATTATGACGACATGCTCTTCACGTCATCAATTTCCACCAATACGGTGCCTCCGGGATAAGCAGAATGAAGAGTACGATCGTGCAATAACAAAAACATTCGGACTTCACAGAGACGAGAGGCATATTTGTCGTTTAGTGATGCTATCCAAGAGAAATTGTAGATAATATATTAATAATATTACATTTACAGTCCACTAACTACAATCCTATTCGCTCAGTTACTACATACATTCTCCTTGGATTGTTTTCTTATCGAATCGCTTACTTTTCGTAAACACTCTGAAAAACTTGAGAAATAACATAATGTTGCTGTATGCAGACCATTAAGAGTTTTTTTTTAAATTAAAGGTAAGTCAATTTCCGAGGCCCTTTCCAACCATTAGTTGTTACATTAAATTATATTGCGCAAATCTCACAATACAAATCTCACAATACATATCTCACAATACAAACGCACATTTGTTTGTAGTCTTTTACGTGTTTCACGGAATAGTAGGAGGAATTAATATTACTTTCGCTTTATACAAATATTCAAGGATGATAGCAGTTTCTTATTTGATTCATACCTACTTATCTTTTCATTAAGGCAAATAATCACTCCTCGATAGTAGGTTTTTATTGGTATATGAAAGTGTCAACTTCGAATGACATCTGAAGTAATGTCGTTGATAGAGTCTACAACTTTATTTGTGTACCATATGGTAAGTCGTGCAAAAATCTTCGCATTTCTTTTAATTTCTGTGGATAATAAAATAGAATATATTTACTCATAAATGTTTGGCAGATGCGTTTGTACACAGCTAATTTAATGAAAAAGTACGCCTAGTTATTAGAAAAGTACGTACATCTAAAATTGCGTCTAGTATTCTTCCCAATGGCCTTACCATGGAGAGTCTGGATCTCATAAGTCTTTGCACAGTAAAAAAAATAGCGCTCTCATATTACGGGTCAGAACCAGGCGAGTTATTCTTGTGGGCGACACGCCAGCCAGCAAGCCCTAAGGTTGCGTGTTCGAGTCTCTCCTCGGTCATTTGTGCTGTTTAAGGTATACTTTCTCGGCCGCTGGGAAACCTCATGACCATCCAGACATGTCTAACCTGGATCGCCAAGCAGTGCACAGGCTCACAGAAGGGTTGGCGAGCGAATGACAACGGGTTGGACATTTTCCTAGCTTAACGGAAAAATTTTAATTCGGCGGATATACACGATGTCCAAACCTCATGAACTAAATTTTCTCCATCGAAACTTAAAGTCGAAGACGGGTCTACCCTATTTTTTATTTTAAATAAAATAATACACATAGAGCAATATTACCAATTTAGAGTTCATATGTAACAAATTGAGTAGTCCTAGTAATAACTACTGATCCAATGCCAAATTCAAAGCTTCTGGCCCGTTGCTGTATTTCAACTGTGCGATAATAATGAGTCGTGTTTTTTTATAAAAATATAATTGGAGCTGATAATGGGATATCTGTTAGTTGTGGGGAATAGTATTTCCTACCGTTGCACATTGGCCCGAAATCGGAAAAGGTCATGAGTCCAAAATTGCTTTTTTTGTGATATAACCTTGAAATTTCGCATTTACACTCTAATTGGTTGGTGCATCCAGAATAGCACATTTTTCATGGTTTCCACCCGTTTCTTTGATACAGAGGTTCAAATACGACCAAATTAAAAAAAAAGCGTCTTCAGTTTTCTCCGAAAATCTGCCAAGTGGAGTTGATGGTGAAGTTGAGGGAGGATTTTTATGGAATAAAAAACAGTCTAATCAGTTAACATGGTGTTTTTCCTTTGCTATGCCTCAGTTTAAAGATTATTTTTTTATATATTCGTGCTTCGTGTGGGCTTAGATAGCGACTTTTATTGAAGCTCTCGGTCTCAGACATGTTCGTCGTACATAGCGAGAAATACTTATAAATGTCTTCAATTTGATTGTGTGTGCCTTTCGACTCCAATCACCGTCAAGAGAGGTCTCAGCATCTGTCTTCGGCGTCCTTCCATTCTGTCATTCCACGGAAGGCTCGCCACTCCGTTCGTGTTAAAGGACTCGTGTTGTGGGCACGCGTGCCACCGGATGGATCCTCCTCGGCACGACGACAATCCAACGAGACGCGTGACGCCCTCGCCCCGGAGGTATAATCCTTTTTCTTTTTTTTTGCTTCCCTCCCCCCCGGAGCGACCCCAAGTTGCCGAAGATGAAGGGACGGTAAATCGCGTGAGACGTCGGCCGACATGCGATGCACGGGCCGTCAGACACAAGTCCATACAGCAGCGCTCTCACCCTAGTTATGGGCAAAATAAAAACTTTTTCTTTTCTCTTGACATTCTATTAAATTGCTTGGAGCCATTATTATTTACGCACAGATTTATGAGAAACTTTGCATCCGCGTACCCGTAAGTGATATCTATAGATAAAAGTGAAAAATATTACATCATACAGTTTTTAAAAATTCAATGCTATTTTAACTCGTAGCCGTATGGCACATGACATATTCTTCGTAATAATTCGATTGAATTTGCACATATTTCCTTCTAAACGAGAATAATAAGTACATTTATATTAATTATAATTGTTAATAACGAATATGAAGGTGTCACGCCGAGTTCAATGTTAAAAAAAACATCTTTCAATATTATATCGTGGAAACTTCGAAAACAGCACCGAAAATTCTAGTCATTACGTGCTTTAATTGAGGAAAAAATCGAAAATTTAATTCTTGTATCATTTCCATTGCTGCATGCATAATAAGTCTCGACGCATAAACTGATGCACTTAAAAAATTGTGTTCCAAGAATTTTTTTCGACTTAATTTAAAAAAATTAAAATGTGCTTTCAATGACCCTCAATTGCCGCTCCAGCCACCTTAAAGTAGTTTGAGCGTGGTATCACTTCACATGAAATTGAATCAGTTTAGCCTAATTATATAAAAAAAATATCTCACCACTCCAATTATACCAAAACATCAGCCACTAACCTTACTGCTTTTCAAGATTT
Source organism: Pyrrhosoma nymphula (assembly GCA_963573305.1). Classification (NCBI taxonomy): domain Eukaryota; kingdom Metazoa; phylum Arthropoda; class Insecta; order Odonata; family Coenagrionidae; genus Pyrrhosoma; species Pyrrhosoma nymphula. The sequence continues at coordinate 81,109,840 of OY754334.1, read as the reverse complement.
ATTTCATTAAAAATGCAAGACGTTTTCCATGTGATATGTCACGTTTGCGTGGTCTATAGAGTCTTTATTTAAACAATAAGGAGTTCTTACGCATAGATCGCGTAGGAAAGATTACTGTGTGTAGTCCGTACGCTTTCTCAACTGTATTCAAAATAAATTTATTGCTCACATTTAGGTACTTTTAACAAAATCGCAAAAAAAACTTTCTGTTGTGAAGTCTCTTTTACTGTACGGCGGGAAAATAACAAGTTAATTGAAGTGAGTCAACTTAAATACTAACGCATGCATATTTAGTCAATTGCCGAGAATTTCAGTCATATAAAACAATATTTTTGTTCCAGTAATATTACAACTCTAGTAAGATTTATAGAAAATCAGCGATAATCCATCACAAACCTACCCTGATCGATAGTCAGCCAAACCACAAGAAGTCCACCCTCCAAGCGAACTAACTCCTCACCTAACCTTACCCATCTCCCTAAAAAAAATGAACCTTCAAAACCATTATTTTTTTCCGGATGTACTTCCCAAGTGAGGTGGAGATGGGTGGGGGAAAAGGGGTGGTGGAGGATCGTCAATGATCTCCTCTCAGATTCATGGCCTCCGGGGGTCCCGCCGTCGCCACCCCGCTACCTCACTTCTCGGCCTCCTCACACCCTCCCCGCCCCCTGAGGCGGTCTCTCCTCCTTCTGTTGGGTCTCGCGGCGTCTCCATCGTTCACCACGTGAAGCAGTCGACAGATGGGGTAGCCTTGCGACAGGAGGACAACGGGTTGCTTTACCAACTCCTTCTTCACCTTCCCCCACCTGTTACCACCAAACTCCTACGTTACTCCCGTTACCCACACCTTTCCCTGTCATGGTTGCCAGATTTTTGGAAGACGAAGTCACAAAGGAATGAAGCCAAAGCAACCAGATGTCCCTCGAATCTATAGACTTTCAATGTCGAGCGCGAAATTGCGAATTTAATGTTTTGCGAGGCGGCTCTATATAGTGAAGTTAAGGGTCAACAAGGTGGAGAATCAAGAGGTTTTCAAGGACTTTCACAGCCTACGGAAAAGCATGGAAATTTAAGAGAAATTATATTTGCAAATCAATTTATGAGGGCATTTTATATGTCTAGTACCTACCCTGGCGCCCTTACCAATTATGCGTCGACTGACACTATACGTTGCAATTCTGAACGAAAAAATCATTACAATTTTCCCCAGTTTGGGATATTTAATGCCAACCTAGTTTTTAATGTGACACCTATATCTTTGGTGGAGGACACCGGCTAGATGAATTAAAATGCAGGGACCCTATCTATTAACCCTTATTAAAAGTCTATGGCTCGTAAGAAAATGTATGCCGACGCCTGTGATTAGAAAAAAATATAATGATCCACATTGAGTAAAACATTCTGTAATTCTAACATTATGGGGTCCAAACTCATGATAATTGAAATAAAACTCATTGTTTTCAGGAGAATTTCGAAATTTACTCTTGTACTCCTAAAAATCGAGAATAAATACCAACACACTGAAAAGAATGAACGCCTTTTTTCGCGATATAAGAATGTATTCAAGAAAATGGTATTGGGGTGTATTGTAACTTCATATATTACACTGCTTTTTTCGTACAGCTTTGCCGGCTTTCCGACATTATTGACCCTCATGCCCTCCGAACAATCTCTTTTGGACGTATCCTCCCCGTTATTAAATATTGTTCTCCCGTCTGGTCCTCTGCGTGCCCATCAACAATGAAACTCCTCGATCGCCTCATTAATTTCTTTTCCGCAGTTGTGTATCGTAATTCCTCACTGAGAAACTAATCCCGTCAACGACCAACATTGCCCTCGACAAATATCTGACCAAAAATTGATGAAGAATATTTTTAACGGGGCCTTCTGAAATTATGTTCTCTCATCGATCCTTTCTCTTCGTGTTCCTCCACAATATGTAAAAGCCTTCCGTCCTGTTACTGGTGATTATGGACAATAACAGCAGCGTAGAAAAGGAGATGGGAAGCGATGGAGATGTGGTGTTATCGAAGAATGATGAAGATTAAATGGACGGAGAGGATCAATAACGAAGGAGTCCTACGAAGAACTGGAGAGAAATGAAGCATCATGCACATTGAAAATTCTGCGAAGAAGAAGAAACAAACTTACAGGACAAATGTTGCGACAAAACAGTCTAATAAAAACGGTTTTGGAAGGAGAAATGAATATAAAGAATTATGGAGAAAGACCAATAATGGAATACTTTAAGCAAATCATGAAGGACGTCAATGTAAATAATTATGTAGGAAAAAAGCGGTTGGCAGAGAGGAGAGTGGAATGGAGAACTGCTGCAAACAAATATTCGGATTGATGACTACTGATGATGGTTGGCCATTAAGCTTATTACACGTGATCATTTTTCACGGCCAGGTTTAGGGACTGCGGCAATGATAGCAATCACTATCTCTATTTCCATCATTTCTGACCGTCGCTTTTTCCGTCCGTTAACAAGTACGTGCAATGACCGGCAGCCAATCAGAGCGCAGTTTTGAATTTAATCGATGATTGAAAAAATAAAATCTCTAATGCGGAAATAATGCTCCCAGTTATGATGCAGTGTGACAAAGGAAAACGATGGCTCAAGCTATCCATTTCCCAACATTGAAAAGCATCGTGTAAATGATCCCTCGACTTGTAGATGTCAAATGATTGTGTGAAACAGGCTTTGTTAAATAAATGAATAATGAGTGCGACTTTATCTAAATTCACCTCGTTTGGCAACTACGCGGTTCGCATTAGGAGAGTCGCGACGGTTTCCAGTCGTGAGTATAGGGGATCGCGTGCATCCTTCTTCCCCCCTCCCCCTGAGGAGCAATAGGAGGCGGAGTTCGAGGTCGAGGAGGACCTTTGTAGGGCCCAAGATGGGGTAGGAAGAAGGGAAAGGTGGGCGGGGCAGTCTATTGGAAAGAAACGGGGTAGTAAGGCACGCTGGGATAAAGGGTGGTCGAAGGCGGTTGCAAGGGTAAAAACCCCTTTTTCTCCACAACTCCAGAAACCCAAGAATACGGAAAAACGGGGCGTGTTGTGTGTTTTTGAGGACAAAGTGGAAGGGGAGGGTTGTGCACGTGGAAAAATCTCCAAAAACGGGGCAGGACCCTTTTTACGGATAAGTAGGTACCGCTTTTCACTCTTTTTTTGTCATTCACCCCGCCGATCCTGTCCCCTTTTCTTTCCCTCAACGGTCCCTGCAAAAGTCTATCCACCTCCTCAAGCTCTTAACCTCTCTCTGCACTCACCTTCCTCGATCCCTTTCTCCTTCGTGGAAAAATATCCATCCTGGCCCCGAAAACACGATACCGATGTAACTGCATCCTTTCCATTTCGCCGCGTCTTTCATTCAGTCCACTTAGTTCCCTCCCTCTTTTCTGTCCTCACGTGCAACTCCGTGTAATCTGCAGAACACGACACGACGGAAGATGGCTGCTGATGCGAGCAACCCGATATACCCCGTCCTGAGACGAATTCTTTGCGCCCACCACCCTTCTAAGGAAGGGAGGTCGGGGGTCGCGTGCCTTGCGGGCCCTAGAAAGTAGGCCGGGTGTTTAAGGCCGCTGTGTGGCGTGTAAAATTGCATCTTTGGGGACATACGCACGATATTCTCCCACGTCTCTGCCTTGCCGAGCCATAAATCGCGTGAGATGCCTTGGAAAAATTTAATGCATAACATAATTGAGTAATTAAATTACTTGGGTAGAACGCTAGAAGGAGAATAGCACTAGCGAAAGAAGCGTTCATTAGTAGAGGGGAGCTGATGACGGGGAACTTGGGTAAGGATATAAAGAAGAGGCTGGTGAAGAGCTTGATATGGAGTGTAGCGTAGTATGGGGCAGAAACGTGGACTCTTGAAAAAGGAGGACGAGAATGGACTGCAGGCGTTCGAGATGTGGGTGTGGAGGAGGATGGAGAAGGTGCGGTGGACGGAGAGGAAGATAAACAAGGAATTGCTTTTTGTGGTGGATGAGAAAAGAAAACTTCAAAATGAGATTGGAGTGAGGCAGAGTAGGTTGTTGGAGCAGGTAATGAGGGGCGAAGGGTAGCTTAAGGCTAAGATAGAGGGGAGGAATGTGGGTACGTGGTGAAGGGGAAGAAAGAAAAGATTTAAGTTTTATGGACGAGATGAAGGACAGGAGAACGTATGCTGAGATGAAGAAAGAAATATTACAGTTAGATTGGGCCCTGCACATGTCAAAATGTTTAGAATTTATACTCATGAGTTCTTCTCGGGTTTCCCACCGGGTTAGGCTTTCCATGATTTCCGACGTTTCGGCAGGAGACTTTCCTGCCATTTTCAAGGCTCTGGAGGCAGGAAAGAAAAAAATTGTAGGAAAGTCTCCTGCCAAAACGTCGGCAATCATGGAAAGCCTAACCCGGTGGGAAACCCGAGAAGAACTCATCAGCATCATTCGCCGGGAAAGCCTGAAATCATACATCAATTTATACTCATTGTCAGTTTACTTAAAACCTACTTCAACGGTGGAATACCTAAATAATAATAATGGTCGATAAGTTTTGATATTAGATAACCACATTGAAAAAGGTGACTATTCTTATCCAATTGTTGATTGTATTCATGTTATGCGGTGCCCTTAAACCTGAAGTCGCGTACCATACTGTTGACTGAAAGGGTGAGACCCGGGGAGTGATGTCATTTAGCTGGCTACCATAGGTGTTCCCACCTGGCTTACCTGCGGCGTAATGCCGTTAAATAGGTGGAAAAAAATATCGGCCTTTCCTCCGTTAACGACATCTCGACCCAGTTTTGGACGGCGGCACCTTCCTTTCTCCCCCGTCTTCCCATTCAATCCTTGCTACACGCTGAGGACGGTCTGGGACGAATTCCTCAAGGGTGTGCGGTGTCCCCTGGAGCGAAAGAGTAGGGCTATGTTTGCGGAGCTGTGGCCTGGCTGAAGAATTACAGAGTATATAGCTGAACACAACTGAATCAGCAATAAACGATTTTTACTCTTGTAAGGAGGAAATTTTTATGTGGACGTGGTAGAAATTACTCATATTACATATTATACCCAAATGTTAACACCTGGATAAAGGTCCTTTTACTCAAGACCGTATTTTATTTTCAGGCAGTAATGCATGACTTCGGCTGCCTGGGATGCTTACATGTTGCCTGAGGTAGGTAAGTTTCTGGCAAAATATATTTATTTCTAAAATAGTAGGTAGTTTATTATTCGCATGATGCATGAAGCTTCTTCGTCCAAGGTGTTTCGAACTCAATGTTAAATCTATTACATGTGCAGTCACCAAATGCAAACATTTGCCGAGTAAACTATTAACGCAACAAGTGGGGCTCTGGACACTTGATTTCAATCGGTTGGGATTTTATTTTCTTCATAGTAAGTAGTAGTAAGATTATGGAGCTGTCTTGAAAGCTTTAAAAGTGTTTAACAGAATTATCCAAGGCAATGATAGTTTTGTATATTTTACTTTGGGTCGAACGTCAAAGAGAATGCAATAGAACTTCATTTCTGATACTTAACTTTAGAAGAAATGGATACAGAGAAACTAAATAAACAAATCATCGATACATCATGTCGTCTGGTTCTAAGAGGATATTTATAAGTCCCCATCTTTTCCGTATGACACATACTTCTCTAAAGAATATCTTTGGTAGTTTATAGAATTAAAAAACTTGAAAATTTGTCTATGAAAATACTACTAAAACTAGATGACAAAGCTATCGTGTATATTATAAAGGAAGTTAAAATGAAAACTTATGAAGGAATTGACGAGTTAGCTGAAAGGGGTGTGAAGTGGAAAACTGGAGAAAACAATTTTTCGAACTAAATGTCCTATCGAGAAGAAAATTATTCCTCAAATAATGCTCTGTAAAAAATAGTTTCGAATAGCAGTCTTGATATTGGAATTAGATTGAGTGTAGCAAACTGCAGCTAGGTTTGCATATAGGTGTTTTCCTCTCGTCTAGCAGCGGCTGTTAGAATAACTGGGATTGGAATCGCTACAACAGCGTAGGTTAAAGAATAAGCTTAATCTTTGGTGTGAATTTGGGGTGAATTACTTCTTCCAAGAAGTAGAGGAAATATTAAAAACTCCGTGCTACCGTTATAAATTAAATCACATGCATTACATTAGAGAGATAGATTTCTGGATGGACAAGTTCAAAATGCCAATTTTCCTCGTTCGATTTGGATCCGATGCCACCAAAAATATGGTAACGATATGCATCTTCGTTCTTGCCCTTTTTTATTTTTTCCTTTTCTGCATGGAGTTCTAATTTAATTTTATACATTAGTTGTCTTTAGTTTACTTTTGAGACATTTTTGCACGTTTTGCATGAAAGATTGACTGAAAGTTTTGACAAATAATACCCATAGTGCATGAGTGCATTGTCTAATTCGCATAAGTATAATGATGGTTACGAGTATTATTGAAAAAGAAATCTCCATTTAGTTACGTTCCTTAACGGTATATTTAGTAAAAATAGAAAAGAATTGCAGCCCTTGTCCAAGCTGAACATGACATTGTTTGGGCCATGTCACTTATATTTTGGGGCAAAAGTGTTTTATATTATACCCAATGTCTATAAAAAGCACTGTGCCTTATTTATTTCTATAAAAGTGTAAAAAATTACCCGTTTAACTGTACAGATATAGAGGTCATATCTTGCTGATGTGTATACAATAATTAGATACATCTAATAATATTTAAGGCATATTTTGTTAGCGGTGTCCCAATACATGGTTAAAATTAATTACATGGTATCCTCACTACAGGCCATTCCTTCGAGGTCACCTAATACTCCTTATTAGGTTGCATTTTTCTTCTTTTATATCCGTGTATTTTTAGAGCTATAGAATATGTACTGTCTATTATAAATAGCTAAAAGATGTGGGTAAGAAGGGAGCTGATGAACGGTAGCTTGATTAAGACTGTAAAGAAAAGGTTGGCAAAGAAAATAATATGGGGTGTGGTGTTGCATGGTGAATAAACTTGGAGTCTGAGAAAGGAGGACGACAATAGGCTGCAGGCAGTTGAGATGTGGAATTGTAGGAGAATGGAGAAAGGAAAGGAAAACAAACGAGAAAGTGCACGGTATGGTGGGCGAGGAGATGAAACACCTGGAGGAGATTAGAAGGAGGCAGAGTAGGTGGTTGGAAGATTTAATGAGGGGGGAAGGGTTGCTGAAGGCCGTGATAGAGGGGAGGGTGTTTGGTAAACGCGGAAGGGGAGGGAAGATAATGGGTTTTATGGACGGGACGATGAGAGGTAGTGGGGCATATGCTGATGTGAAGACAGAATTAGTTTAAGGTGATTGGAGCTTGTACATGTAAAACCTAGAGGATTCATACTCTTTTCCAGTTTAAACCCTCCTTGACTGGAAGATTAACCAAATCAATCAAATGATGTGCAAAAAATAGGTAATAACATCATGATAGCGTTTGACAGAAAAACCGCTTGCCTGGTCTGGAATCCTCCCCTGCCACACACCCTTGAGGTAGCTTGCCGTGTAACACGTAGATAACTCCCATTTTAGGAAGAGGAATGAGGCAGTGCGGGAAATGTGTCGCCGAGGAAAGAGGACTCCAGTCTGAGGAGAGGAGGCCGGCGACCTGCCTCAACGCGAATCGGAGTGAGGCTGCTTGCCTCTGGATGCGGAGTCTGCCACCGCCGAACCCCCTACACACATCCTCCAACCCACCCCCATAAAACCATTCCCTCCCCTCACCCTCTTCCCTCGAATCCCCCCAAACGCAACTCCCCATCCCTTTCCACATCTCTGGGAGAGGCGGCTCCTCCTCGGCGGCGTCCGCCCGCCGCCGCCTCCCGATATCGACTCCTCTCCACACGCCAAGCCTGCCGCCGAGGGTATCACACATTCACTCGTACGTTCGCTACCTCCCACCACCTCCTACCACATCACCCACCCAACAACCGCGCGCTCCTCCTCTTCTCCCTCTCCACGGACTTCCGCCCCGAGGCGTTTTTATCGCTCCAGAGATACCAATATACACACACGACCTATGCCACGACGAAAGTGTGCGCACATACAAAAACACGTCGTCGTGTGTATGCCATGACCATGTTCCAATCCACGTTTAGGCGTACTAGCCGTGCCTAATTTTCCCCAAATTGGTGAAGTGACGTCACAATTTCAACCTCTAGACCAACTTCACGACCACTAAAGGGCTGGCACCAAAGACTCTCATTATATGTAGACGGCGCTTTCCAATGCTTGAGCATAGGCGTCCGGTGAAGAAAACATGAGGTCACGTGCTATGTGGCAAAGAAGAGACAGCGTTCAAAGGTTTTGAATCACTTCGGAGCACAAACCATGAAATTCTTGCTCAACGACACCGGCATTTACTTTGAATATGAAGTCGCTTTTTATACGATCACTTAATGAAACATTCCTGTTTTTGCGCATCCATTAAATTTTTTTTACCTTAAAATTCCGATTTTTTTCCAGAGATTCAAAAATGCATCCACTAACCTCGTCTTATGCTACAGTATTATATCAACTAATGACAAGTATGATTAGAAAAATAAGTGGGTAGCATTAAAATGAAGCTGACGGTAATTCGAATGAAAGAATTATGTAAGAAAATGAAATCATATAGTCCTGAGACCGCGAAAAATATCCGTAGCAAGTGTAAAAGGCAGTGTAATAAAAATAATAATATGATATTAGAGAGGAAACAGTACTTCAACTTTTAATCAATCGGAAAAAAATATTCGGGAAATTACCGGAAAAGCTAAACGTAAATTGGGATTCGTTAAAAGAGTACTTACTTGTAGAGTTAAAAGAGTAATAAGAGAGAGCAAGTACAACGATAAAGTTAGGAAAATCAGCTAGTTCTTCCTTGTTAGACCCCACTTGGAATACTCAGCCAGTGTTTGGGACCCTTATGAGGCTTAAAAACCGAGTTAGAACGCGCGCTGAGTAGATCGCCTCTACTCAAAGTCTATGGCTAGCACAGGCTACAGTAAAAGAAAAAAGGCTTACTGGCCGTACTGCTCGCACTAATTCAACACGGCGTTTGCTATGGCAAGGGTTGCGAACTTCGAGACGGCTAATTTGAATGCATGTGCCAATTAATCTGTCATTATTTAGTTTAGACTCCCATAATTTTCCTGCGTGGTCTAATAAACTTTCAGGTACTTTCAGTTGCTCTGCACCAGGTAATTGGCTTCATTGGTGCAGAGCCCTAGAACAATACCTGAATATTATTCATCGGGAAAAACTTAAATCGTATCATAAACTTTCCTTTGCCAGAAAAAATTAATTTCATAGCGCTTCCACGAGATACACCAATGTGACGGCTGCCGTTACTTATTTGTTTGACGTATTTTTCGATCGCATGTACGCAAAAGCGCTAGTTGTACGCTCCACTTCGCAAGTATGGCCCTGGCTTATACTGAATGTGGTACATTGTATACACTAAGGGGATATTCCTGAATTGGAACCCGGCCTAAGTACTACGCTACGCTACGCTAGACTCCGTCGCCGCCGATAAGTTCCGACGCGGTTCCACTGTAAAATGACTGAAAGTCCATTTCATAAATATATTCGATACATATAGAAAAATAGATCCTTGGTTAGATTACAAACACAGATCAAAAATAGTCAAGCCAACAAAATAAGAAGAGACATACTTTTTCGGCACATTTTGCGACACAATAGCCTATTGAAAACTATCATGGAAGGAGAAATGAATGGAAAGCATTGCAGGGGAAGACTAGTGTAAAAAAAAACATGTACCATAAACCACTTCCTCGTGCCCTGAACATATACTATGAATGTTATAGAAAACTGTAAATTCATCTTCAAGGGAGAGGATTTAATGAATCTCGAAATATTTGGCATTTTATGGGTTCATGTGACTTGAAGAAAACCGTAGTTGTAGATACATAGAAAGTTTGCCAGTCAAAGCCATTCGGACTAGTATGTCAGGCACTTATATTGATCTAATTAAACGGAAATCCATTACCGGTAACAAGGTGATCCTTTCCCGCGATCAAACCATCATTCAGCCACTGCGTTGTATAATTAGTGGAGTATTATCACTAAGTTGGGCACTTAGTCAGAAATGTGTAAAAATACTCAGCATGGTATCAGCATATGCATACTCTATACTTATACCCATTAATTGCATTGCTATTCAGTGTGGTTAATTTATGATTATCACTTGGGTATTCTACAAGTTGATTGGTAAGCTTTGAGCAGTACTTATCCTAACTCACTCACTTCTGGGACATCTTTTCACTTGATAGCACACCACTTGCTCGCCATCAGGTCTCGAAAATTTTATAATATCATATTCAAAATATTTAATATGGATAAGGAGTAAGTTTAATTAGGAGTTATATTTAAGTGTAGTTTAAATGTAGAATGGTTTTCTCAGTAGGCTTTAGTAGTAACGATTTAGTCGTAATGATTTTTAGTAGTGTCATTAGGCTTTAGTAGCATGTCTTTGGAAAATAATTACTTCTCAGCGTCAAGGATAATCGTTAAATAGCTTTTGAAATCATCATACTCGGTATAATTATTTATGTGTTTGAAAACAAAGGATTTTATTACTTATCCCGCAAATCTTGGTGGCTTAGGGACGTAACTCTCGTTGGCAAGGGTGAAGGACATTTCACCATTGAGAAAAATGTTTGCCTCGAAAATTCAAATATACTTCGCGAAAATTATTATTTGCTACACTGTGAATAAATTCGAATGTAAAAATGATACGTAGTATTATCTAGTAGTGGAGTCTTTAAGATTTTACTAACAATCATTACGCTGCCGGATATTTGAGAGTACAATTTCCCCCTTTTTTACGGTTTTGCAAAATATAGTTGTAGATAAACATGTTTTTAGTTATCCTGTCAAAATTTATAGGTTAATAAAAATGACAAAGTTAAATTGCTAGCAAAAATATCGAGAAAATAATAGGGTGATAGGTAATGTGCTACACTTGAAAACCGTTTTTCATGTTCTTTGCGTATAAAGCTGGGAAACTCGGGAGTTTACAGGAATCATTTTGGCGCCGACATCATTACCATGACTGGGTATCCTAACAGCTGATTGGTAGGTTTATGGACCATCCTCATCGTAACTATACAATTCCTGGGACATCTTCTCACTTTCCCTCTTATAAACAGCTCGCTATCGGGTCTCTCTTACGGTAATCTTGCGTCATTGAGAGCACATTTTAAATTTTTTTAAAGAAAATCGAAAATAATTTCTTGGATCATATCACATTTAAAAGCATCTGTTTATGCGTTGGAACTCACCATACATGCAGTAGTGAAAATGATTACAAAAAATACCATAATGTAATGTGCCATAAGGCTACCTAAGTGTTCAAATAGCATTGAAACGCCAAAAAACCAAATCGACATGAAGCCATTTTTTCAATCTTAAGCATTGATATCACAAATTAGAATACGTATACAATATTTCACGCAAATCTAAACATAAAAAATAAATCGGTACAACATACCTTCTACCTTTTTCAAGAATTTCCACCAATTTTTCCCTTACGTCTCTCCTCAGGCCCCCTCTCATCAATTCCCTTCTCTTTGGAAATGTTTATTTAGCCAGGGCAATTCCACAAATGATGTCCCTACCGTTAAAGCAACTTTACTCTGATATACTACCGAGTAGCAAAAATAGCAAGCCATTAACAACCACACAAAACTACGTCGGCAACGAAAACGAAAGAGGAGAAGAGAAAAATGCTCGAGATATGAAACCGAATGTTTTCAGGGTCGTAAGTAAAAGAGGTAGAAGGGGATGGCTCAAAGTCGGGATGCGCCAGGGAAACCGTAATTATGGAAATGATCTTGTTTGAAAGAGTAAAAAAGACACCCACACCGATAAGATAAAAATATTTCGGTTCTCCACATCGAGGACGAGATAGTGCATCAGTTCGGAATCCTCCTCCCTCTACCTGGAATCTGGGAACCAGATAAGTTTCCTCCACAAATTGCATGTTACCCTCTCCAGCGATAATCCATAGAAGACATAAATCAATCTACGCGCGCATAACTCTAGTCGGGGTAGCCCCCGTTCTTTACACCCCTTACACCCCCTCGGGGCCCAACCGTGGGATAACCAAACCACCCGCTACACGTCGAGAGTAGGTGGGGAGGAAGGCTAAAAAAAAAAGACACCAGAAACACTCGAAGAGACTTCACCGCCCCGGAAAAGGTATAGGAAGTCCCACCCGCCACAGTGAAAATTCCAAAATTGGGCAGAAGGGAAGCTAAGGAACACACATGAACACCAGGATTAGGCTTTTCAAAGTCCAGCCATTGAGGAAGCTTCGGGAATACTCATGCAAATACATTTACTGTCACAAAGCACGAAGTTTTTATCTTTAGCTACGGTAAATTGATGACTCGTCTAGTCACGCACAAAGAGTAATAAAACATAGTAAAACATATATAAACAATAAATAGAGAGCAATTGTGAATTCAATTAGGACATGAAAACATTTTTTCAACTCGCCAGTAAATTTTATCATCAAGATATCCTTGCATTGAGTAATATAATGATGGCAGAATTTTATACATTGCTTTTAAACGAATTAAAACTTGCAAAATAGTTTTTATAAACATGGACAGCTTATTGTACAGTTTAATGTCAATATAATATGGGCATTATTCTGAAGTTTTTGGCCTGTGTTGAGAGTATGTTAGTTGCGATATTTTTCTAATGCTATAGCTATATGACACATAACTTTGGAATTGTGATATGATTTTATTATAATTACACCTAATTTCAAGTATGTTAATTGAAAGAAAAGTGATTATTTTGAGTTCTTGAAAGAAATGTCAGCAGGATGCCAGAGTAATCGAGACCGTAAAATCGTATGGAGTGAAAATTTCAAGGAAAACATTCCCACTGTAAAGGTGCCAAAAATATGAAGTGACATTTTCTAAACCTGTGATAATGTATATGATAGTCGAGACATTGCGTCATTAACCACGGTTGCGTTACTACCTCGGAGACTTTTCACGCTTATTCGGACCTTGGTATACAATTAAGTGAATAACTCCTTATTTCATCGCTAACGTTTCGTGAGTGTTTATCATTCCATCGCCATGCTTCGTATGTACGATAAAAACAATTCAACCCGAGTTCCCAGCGCACATTGGTACCAAACGGACTTTCTGAGGACATTTCAACTTTCCAAAGACAATTTTTGACCAAATGAGACATTTATTTATTTTTAAACACTACGGAAATTTTTTTAGAAGATTCCTCGAGGCTGCATTTCGTTTTCCCGTATTTTCGAAATAGGGCATCACCTTAAACATGATTTATATATTAATCATCTAGTAATTATCAGTGGGAATGTAGTCATATATAAGAGTGTACATACACATTTAGTGACTGATACCAATACTTTTGAAAATATACACACACAAAATATATAAATACGTGTATGTGTAAATGAATATGTGTCTATTGATATATATATACAGGGAAATTGGTTACGGATCCCAATTTATAACTGTATATTTGCTATATAGTAATGACGGGAGAAAAAAACGGGAAGTATCAGACTTTGGAATTAGAATTTGCAAAATCGAAATTCGGCCTAAAGGCCGTTTACAGTTAAAGTTTACAAAATAATTTCCACGTATTAAAAAAAAAAAAAATGCCTCATTTGGTCAAAATTTGCCTTTGGAAAGTTGAAATGTCCACGGAAAATCCGATTGGCGCCACTGTGCGGTGTACGAGGGATATCAGGAAAGTAAAGATACAAGTCTGATATCATTGCAATGAAATTTATTTTTTAACGGTTGGTAGCACTATCGTATCCCTTAGAGTATGCATGACGAAACAATATTTACCAGAATTTTCCTGTGACAACGCTTTCCTCTCTCTTTAAGTTAAAAATGGCTGAGTCCATTCCAAATCCCGTCAAATGCGAGGTTCGTGTTCTTTTGACATTCGTTTTTTGCACGCGAAATGAGAGACTGCAGCTAAAATTCATAGGCAACTCGTCTCCGACTACGGAGAAGGTGTAAAAAATAGGCTAAGCGTGGCAAAACGGTGTAAATTTAAGTCAGGAATATGTGACGTGCTCTATGAAAGAAGGTGTGGAATGCCACCTGTCTTCAGTAAAGAAATTCTCCATGGGATGGAAGAAAAGATGCGAGAAGACGGGCGTTTTAACCACCGATGAACTTCATGAACTATGCCCTGAAGTGTCAAGAATAGATTTTCATGAAGTGATAGCAGAAAGAATGGGCTTTCGGAAACTGTGCGCTCGCTGACTGCCGAAAATATTGACTGAGGATCACAAGAAAAATCGAGTGGATGTAGAGCAGGTGGGAGACTTACATGAAACGGCATTAAAAAGAAAAAACTCGTTCCAAGACTCACCAAATGCAATTATATACAATCTGATTATGTGGTAAAGCAATCGCAGTTGCGTTCTAATGCCACTATAAGTAAAATTGATAGTTAAGTGCGTAAGAGATATTATATGTTCTCTGTATCTTTACTTTCCGGATATCCCTAGTATTTTCCTCTGGATTCAGAAACAGGGAATCGTTTTACAAAAATTAGGTAAAGGGCAGGAAGAAAATCCCTCCCGGAAACACATAAACATCGGGAAGTAAAAAAGTATTCCGCGGGGTAAAACCGGGGTCGTATATTCCGACTTCTCTTGTTTTTTTCCAACCGCCCCCGCGCACTCCAGACGATTCTCATCTCTCCACACAAAAACCCTTCAAAAAATGGGGGGAACGCCCACTCCACCAAAACACATCCATCCACCCGATATCCTCTACTTAAAGAGAAAAAAAAAGATAAAAAGTATGCATGTATATCCATCCTGCCTCATTTTTTTTTACCTACCCACTCATCCCTTCCATCGCATTACCCTCTTGTCCTAACCAACGCAGTGAAAAACCCCTTCCTCTCCCCTCACCAATTCTCTTTAGGAATTCCATTTTCCCCAACACTTTTGGTCTGAGAATCCCCCACCTTTTCAACCCCCACCCCGACAAAGTCCCACGCGACTTCCGGCTCGTGCCGAAAAAATATGTTCCCCCAAATTTTTTAAATAAAAAAAAGAAAGGAAGGACGGCGAATGGTCTCTTGTTCCGAGAAAAAAATTTCCTCTTCTCTCGGTCTCCTCCCCCAACAGGCCACAAGCCACCACCCCCTTCGCCTCTCCAACTCCTCCCAGCCCCCCACCCCAATCCATCAGTCGCCGAAGACGTCACTTCATAGTTTATTCTCGTCTATTTCGATCGAGCGCAAAGTGGGCTGACATCGAAAAAAGCTGGCCAAAACCCAAAAAATGGTTTTTTTCAGTCCGAAAGTTGAAACTTTGCACAGTCATTTTCCATATACTGGTGCATGTGATGTTGCATGCCGTTTGTCCTAAAACAAACGCGTTAAAAATATACATGGTCTCGAAGTTGGACAAATTTCACAAAAATCGACCGCCTTAATTATTTCCGAAAATCACCGATTTCAAGCTAATGCTGAACCTTTTGTAAGAAAGCTGTGGAATAAAAAATGAAAATTTTTGATATAACAGTTCTTTTTCATTCAATATTACTATTTTTTTCAAATTTATAATAATTGTCATCGATACATGAAAAAATGGTGGCCCCTCTTTTTTGTCAAATTTTCGCCTTTATGTAGTAAATTAAAAAAATGGTTATCGACGGACAATAAGATACATACATCACGATTTATACGAAGCTTTAAGAGAGTGATTAAATCAAGTTGAAGAAATCACCTGCGACCATGTACGACGCCGAAAATAAAATCGATTTTTCGATCGTGTCTCCCAGTCCGGATCTGCCCACCGGCAACGGGGAATGTTGTGACGCGGCGCGGCGTGTGTTGGGAAGCACTATTGTTCCATAACCTTCGTTATGGCTATTTTTAAGCCATCATAATTGAAAAGGACTTCCATGTACAATACAATGATGTTAATACGGGGAAATAGATCTCATTATAAAATGTCTACTGCAAGCCAATATAGCAATTAGCCCGCTTTCCTCAGATGAAATACAGGCTCTAACACTGACATTTCACGCCTTTAGAAGGATATAAGCAGCTTTTACAGGCTAATGCTAGCCTTCTAATACAAGAAAAATTACTTTCCATTCATAAGGAGTGTACCACTTCAAAAACAACAAATTTCATCGAAGGTACGCTCATCCACGCAATCTCCTAAAAGGAAATCCTCGAGATTTCGGAGACCACTCTGAAAGGCTTACCCCCTCCATGTTCCACCATTGTTTCGAAAAGTGAAGGCAGTCAGGGCAGAGCCAAGGCTATTTTCTGGGTCTTTCCTGGAAAAACACGCAAAAGGGCTTTTTTACATGTATAAGTGGATGTCAATTTATTCGTCGCGGTTGAAGGATGGATTCCGTCGTCGGCTGGATGAGAAGGGGACGGTTGAAGGGGTTAAGAGATAAGCAAATAGGGGGTGGGGAGGTGAGGTAAAGGAATGGGGGAGAGAGGGGAAGAATGGCCAATTAAGGCGACGCACCTGGTGTTGTTCCCCTTGACTTGACTCGCCGGAGATGCTGACCCGCGTCCGCACGCGAGATCCCAACGCCGTGTTTCCCTCCCCTGCCACACACCACCATCTCCTGGAAATAAACAAAAACTTCCTAGAGATTCTTCAAGGTGGTTGGAGCGATTTTTGTCTACATACAGATTTGCGTGAAACTTGGTGATATGACTTATTATTGGCGATGTCTATAGATAGAAGTGAACAAAGTTTTGCATAATATACATTAGTTTTTTGGCAATTCAATGCTATTTTAACACGTAATCCTATGGCACATAACATATATTTCGTAATGATTCCATAAAATATGCACAGATGCTTTTATAAATGCGAAATAATGAATTTAAAATTATTATAATGGCTGCTGACAAATATCAAGGTGTCACGCCGAGTAAAAGACTCAAAAAATATATTTCAACATAATATTAGCCTATATTTCGAATACCGCGACGAAAACTCTAGCCATAAAATTCTTTAATTAAGGAAAAAAGTTAAAATATAATTCTTGTGCCATTTCCATTACTGAATCTGTAGTGAGTTCCATCGCAAAAACAGATGTACTTAAATGAAATGTGGCCGTAGCATTTTTTTCCGACTTATATGAAAAATTATCAAAATCTGCCCTCAACAACCCTTAATTACCACTCCGGCCACCTTTATGTCTCGTTTCCACAGCTGATTTAAGTACCAGCGTAACAACCCCACCCGCATTCTCACCATTTGACGTAACAGGCGTTAATTCTGTGCTCCAATCTCCAGGCATTGCAGCCAATAAGCGACAAGCGAGCAGTTGATTTAAAACGAAACTAGATTCCCAGCATCCGTGACACCTTTTGCAATGTTCGGAATGGTAAAGCTAATGACACTCTTCTTTGTTTGTTAAACGGAGTAACATTTTTCTGTACCTTATATGATCATCGTCCATTTTTCCGGTTTCCTCCCACGATGCCAGCGCCAACCGTAGTAAGTTGGCAGAGTTATGAACCGCACATTACAGCCGTAAGGACGTACCTAAATTCCTTCATCGATTTAGGCTCCCACGGGTGTAGGAATGCCAGTACGTACGTCAGCAGTGGGAACGGGATATAAGGGGCTTCCACTGCGTCTACGACAGTCAAGACAAACGCTGAATTTTACCTTTTGGTTTTTTAGCTTAAAAAATACTAATGTCAGCGACGATGCCTTCACTTTTTGTAAACAAAGTTAATGTGCAGATAAATAGACAAAATTATCCTTTGCTGAACACCTTTCTCCAGTCATAGGAGTAGACTTAAGCGTGATTTCTATTGAACTAAAGCGTTTTGAATGCTAAATTTCTCGAAGGAAAAATCATTCGCGTTGACCGGGACTCGAACCCGGATCTCTCGATAACGCGCCGAGTGCGTGTGGAAGACGCTTCGGTAGCTTAACAAGCTAATGCACTCGGCGAGATATCGTAGGATCCGGGTTCGAGTCCCGGTCAAAGCGAATGATTTTTCCTTAGAGGAATTACGCACTTGGGTGCAATTGTGGATGACTTCGTAATGGATATCCTAGGGAAAGGGAACCGGTATCCTCAAAATGTATCGTAACGCATTTTGACTCCAGTTCTTGTAGTGTTTTGCTAATAATTCATAAAAATTCGATGGACCTGTGTTTACATTTGATTATCATCCAATTCCCAGGGAGTTCTCGCTCCTTGGAAAAAAATCGCGGAAATGGCTTTTATACTGCATAGCATGAAACTATTTTCCTCAAGTTTGACCAATTCCTGCATTCAACACCGTGGAATTCCAAGTTTAGTTCGCGAAAAAAATAGCGTGGAACGATAGGTGTTGTTCGTGTTAGACAGAGGACACGTTTTTTCTGCATGTAGCCAGAATATGAATGAAATGACATAAATTTCATATTATCCATTTCTGGTAACTTATATAAAAACTTGACCCCTTTGAATACCTTACTCGGATGGAAACCTGAGAACAGTTTATACATAAAATAATACCTTAACGCTATTTTTCCGTTAAATTAACATGAAACAACATAGCGTTTAATGCGATAATGGATGAAACAGGAAGAAATAGTATATTTAAATCAAATGTAAATACCAATTTGGCGAAAAACTGTAAGAAACGAACACTCCCCGGGAATTGGACTGTAAAAAGATTTACGCACCTTCACATTTATATTTTTGACTTATCATCAAATTACAGCAATAATTGCAGTCAAAATGCGTCAACTCAATGGAAATGGCACTATACAGTCGAATCCCATGACTGATAAAAATGTTCGTTAAATTCTTCGATCGATCTGCAAATTTTGTTCCTCAAATTCTTTTCATAATAGCTAATGATTTTCATCAGTGGAAACAGTATTTATTAACCAATCCAAACAAAAACGTGGAATTTCCTATTTTTTGCCTCACGCAGTCATGGTCGAACCTTGTTAAGAGAGGTGCTGAACAAACACGACATCCCCCTAGCCATGTGACAATGGCAGACGTCGGATTAAAAACTACCCCACCATCTCCATCCATCCTCTCTTCCCCTCCCTCATTTCTATCACACCGTGTCTCCCTTTTTTCCATCCTTCAAGTCCCAACCTGGTTCTTTTTCGTTCCTTGAGCCTTACCCACACTCTCCCCCGCCGGTAGGGAAAATATTGCCGGTGGCTGAGTCGGAGGATTAGCACCCAACCTGGTCTGGTATCCAGAAGGACAGAGGCGCTCCGAAAATCCCAAGGAGGCCAAATGGAGTTTGACAAGAGTTGAGAGGAAAGTTTTTTAAGGGATTTCATCTGTCCACAGAAGAGTCACGGGACGCAAACGTCTTGCTAGGCATTCCGCCCATTACAGAATCTTTATGTCTGAAAGCTCCGTAACAACCTTTCGGGCCCCGGGCGTGGATCCGCCGATTGCAGCAGTGCTGTGAGGGCGCACAGATAACACTTTTCTGCAGCCACTCCTGGCTTTTTTTCTTCTTCGGGGAAACGCTTTAAGACACGGAGACATTCCCATTATCTTTTACGCTCTTCGCTTGGGATGTCCCGCATGATTTTGTTATCTGCATGAACTAGTATCTCGTAGTATAAAGAATTAGTAGTATTTGTAGCACTAATCAGCAGTAGTACCTTGGCTTTGGTGCTATAAATATTCACCAACGCAGCAATCCACTACTTCTGGTAAGGCTACGCATTGTTCTCTTGACTGCTTTTGGTTCGCGCCTAGATGCCAGGGGAGCATGCGTGGTACAACCTTGAAGAGTGACGAAGGTTGCATGTCTGGTGTGGAATCACCCCATGCCACACGTTTGCTCGGTACTTCGTAGATGTAGATACGCTGAAAGAGCTGTCTCCTTGATTTTTTTGTTTGGATTCGTTTGGTAATTAGGGGTGGGCGACCGACAACTGAGGTCATTTTCAACATTAAGAATAGGGGCGTTGATTGGTTAGAGAGAAACTCGACATCGGCATTAACCTACTCGAAGGCGAAGGGCGCCAAGAGGTCCACGGTACTATCCGAAGGACGGTGTGCAACCATTGACGTACTCCTAACGTGTCAACACAGTAACTAGGATTCAGCCACTCCGAATAGGAAGCCGGAATAATAACAACCACACCAATCCGATTGCCACTTCTGGTCGTTAGGCCAAGGTCACCAATTACGTTTACTAGGCTCGGAGAAATCATGTAGTAGAGATTCTGAGGTCCAGCGAATAGATGTCTCGTAGTGTAAATGAATTATAGTTTTTCTACCTCTACGTGTCTCCCTCTCGTTACTTTGTAATTATATTCAGAAACTCGGTCAAAATTTGTACGGTACGGGTTTGTATATGCTTCCGTACCATTGCACATGACTGCCATCCTTACATGACAGCACTCTTACAAGATGTAGGAAATTTGAAGCTAATAATAAGTTAATGAGCCGTTGCTAAGTTTTGACTCCGTAACACAGCCAAGGTGCCACAGCTCTTATCAGACTCTGACCACCTCGTTAAGTCTTGCCTAATAATTTTTGCCAACAGCAACTAAGGCAGCTTTTACGCGTGTACCACGTGCACCTCTTTACCCGAAAATAATTATAAAAAAATCAGTTACGCAGCATACCAGAGGATATGCGTGAGAAACCGAACACCTTCTGCCTCCATGGTTGCCGCATGATCCCCTAACCAACCGCGTCGTCCGCGGTCGTCCGCGAATCTAACCGACTTTATCAGCTGGCCCCCTGCTTTGATTCCCACATCTAGCTCTTCCCATGCCTCTTTTACCATTTCCTCAGTTTAATTTTAAAAATTAAAGACGGAAACGTTTACCTTTGCCCTTCCCTGGCCCCAATAACTACCCATACTGGTTCTCAGGTGCCCTCACCTTGTCACAATGCTGCATGGACAACTTGCGACAACAGTGCTCTGGCCACCAAGTAATAAAATCCTTCGTAGAACAATAACGTGGGGATTTGTGTGTGTGTGTAAATTAGGTATAGGATATTAGATGCATGCAGGACTGAGGGTTAAAAAGGGGGTCAACCATAAATCTTGGAAACTAAAATAAAGCTGAGAACTAATATGTACTTGTCTACACGCGTGTCAATAGGGACAAAGTTTTCGCGGCATTTACAACACCAGCTCGGGTGAATGGGTAAGAAGTGGCTGATACATTTCTCACTTGAATCTAATGAGCTATCTTTTGGTACTAAATGGCATCATCTTCTGTGGATTCACGTAAAAGTGTTTCATCTGATATATATTTACTCGATAGGTACCATTATTTCCTCTGCCATGATATGAAGCATTGTTTTTTGGCCAATTTCTCATTTCTCTACCTCTGTTTCTACTTTTTCTTCTCTTTGTCGGCCGGCGCTCGTCGCAGGAAAAAAGAAACAATTTTCGGTAGGCCTGAGGGTGGTCGGAAGTAGAAAAAAATTGAGTAAAAAAACTTCTAATGGAAAAAATAATTCTTATGTTCATCATTTCCTGGCATTTCCCTCCGGGAAAAAATATTTACCGCTCCCTCCAGCAAGAGAGAACGTGAGTCAGGTATGAGCTGTAATAAGGAGACGCTTGCGCCATTTGTCCCCACTTATCAGTGATGTGAGAAGATGCTTTGACAACCGGCTGGTTTTGTCTCCATATGTAAGATAGGAATGCAAAAAGAATTCTGCATATTACCCTTTGATATTCATTGTTATAATCTTTAATTTATTTTTTATTTGCTGTATAATGATTTGCATGAACATGCTATCAGCACTTGTGCATACGAGTGGCCAAAGGTAGCATCCTCCGAGAAAATTGGACGAGAATGGACTGCAGACTTTTGAGATGCGGGTGTGGAGGAGAATGGAGAAAGTGGGGTGAACGGTGCGGAAAACGAACGAGGAAACCTCTGGAGGAGATAAAGAGGAAACAGAGTAGGTGGTTAGAAGAGGTATTAAGGGCGAAGAGTTGCCGAGACAGAGGGAAGAATGCAGGGTAAGCGGAAAGAAATAAGATAGGCTGTATGAACGGGATGAAGAGAGGTAAGATATATGCTGAGAAGAAGAAGAGCTTGATATGCTCGATATGCATGGATTTGAAGAAATGGGAATGCTAAGATTCATTGACGGGACGAGCACTTGGCGTCAGACACAGACTGGCAAGCACATTGCTCTACACCACGCCAGGGCACACACAACAATAAGTCGACTTCTGAACAGGCGGAATAAACTTCCAACTCGCGCATGCTCCTGGCATCTATTCCACCGCGCCAAATAGTAACATGCAACTCCAAGATCACCAAGAGTATCCCTACGCCGACATACTTGTTGGCGCTAAATTCAGACTAGCTCCTAATACATAGTTAAGTTATACCCTGAAATTACTTTTGATCTTTGGCCTTTACATCCGGAATTTTAAATTAGTTATAAACCCCAAGAAGTTTCTCATTTGCCTCTTCATTCTACGAAATAGCATATTCAGACGGATTTGGTTACTTTGAAGTCGGTTTATTCAATACATTAGCTACTTCGCAATTGCCATTCCCACCACTGATCCCTTTCCTTATCCTCCCTTCCTTGCCCTCTCTTTGCCTCCCTTGATCCAAATTTTTTCGCTAAGTTGAAATTTCAGTGGCTCCATTAGTACATATTTCATGCGTAATTTTTTCTCAAACTTCAAACATTGAAACCTTGATTTTTCTACCTTGCCTCCTAAATATTCCAGCCTGTACTCAACTTGAAGCACTATTAATATAGAGTAAATTCTGTAGAATTTGCTAGTATAAGATGCTACGCATTGAATAGTTTCTTAATAGAACTGATGCTTTCCCGGCGTATGCAATAAACATAGGTTATTCGGATATTCTACCGGGACAATGCCTCCATCGAAGGCGGCGATTGAGGAATTGCTCCGTTGTAATTCCCGAATAACCTGTTAGTTTTCTTAATAGTCTTATTTGTACAAAACTTATCTAGTACAGAACAGAGGAGATAGATTAATTACATTTCAACGGAAATCAACACCTATTATTGTTAACGGATTTTATATAAGTACTCTGTTGAATGTTAAGCTTATATATATATTTTATCAGTCTGCGCCCATGAGATGTCTTGAATAATTTATTGAATGCATACACTAGGTCAGGGGTCGGAAATCTGCGCCTCGCGAGCCAATCGCGGCTCTTTAGTCACATTAAAGTAACTATGAAATAAAAATGAAAAATTATGCAACAGAATATTTCATTCCTAATTTTCGAATTTTAATAACATAGCTAATTAATGATCTGTTTACTTCATTTAATAATTTAATAATCCGCAGTACTTTGTTTTACAATAGGAAAATTTTTTTGTCAACAGCATTTGACCGTATACATTTTTTAAAGGAGTATAATAATATAATGATGATTTTTTCTTCATCTAATAACGAAATAGTTAATGTTGTGAATTGTTATACTATTACTTTAAATTTTACTTATTCCTAAAAATAGATTTTAGACCCTCGAATAATTTTTGCACTCTTGAGGGACAGATTTGGCTCTCCGCCTCAAAACTTTGCCGACCCCTGCGCTGGATGTGTATTTTTATTCTCAAATTGAACGTATACGATAAGGGATTGTAGTTATCATCACTCACGCTGGATGCCCGATCGCATTGTCCCAGCCTTGAAAAAAGTTGAAAATGTTGTCAGACTGCATACATTTCGTGGGTGACGCGCACATTTTACGCCATCGCCAACACGCACACACGAGAAAAAAAGAGAAAAATCCCGCCTCACCGTATAGCCACAAAAAAAGGACAAAAAATAGAAATTTTCGGCCCTCTCAGCCATACCAGACGCAACTCTCCTCCTCTTCGTCATGCCGTAGCCTTTCCCTTGCTGGTGCATCCCCCTCCCCCCCTTCTGAGTCCAAAAAACAGAGGGAAGAGGTAAAAAAAATAATAATACGAGGCACGCTTTTTCGCCATGCAGCTGGAGAGAGAGCAGCCTTCCTGATGGAGGGGGTGAGTGAGGTGGGGAGGAGGAGGCTGCGAGGATGGGGTTCATAAAAAAAACTGCCGTTGGCGGAGTGGAAAGGGGGGAGGGAAGATGAGGATGCACACTTTTTTATATATAAAAAAGGGTCGGATGGCACGCTTGCGCTTGGCTCGTGCTGGGACTGCTGTGGTGGAGGTAGCCTTTAGAACTCCTCCCCTCATCTACCCTCCACTCCGCCACGCGCCGGCCTTTTCATCCCCATTCCTCGAATCGTACCACCACTAGTCTTCCCCGCCGAGCTTCACGCTGCTATCCCTAGCCTTTCACTGGTTTCACCACGACCTCGCCGTAGATGCGTGCTCGCATCAACACCAGTTGTGATTGCACTGGATGAACATAAAGGAGCTGGTGAAGTATACTCGTTCTGCTACGTTTCGTGTACCTGGTTTTTATCCTCTCCCCTTACTGTACAATCTTTAATTCAGCGGAAATATAATCGTGGAATCATCATCAGCAGTCATCAATCCGGGGACTGGTTTGCTGCAGCTCTCCACTCGATTCTTCTCTCAGCCAACCATTTCATTCTTATATAAATCTTCACTATTGACGTCCTTCATAATTTGTCTGATGTCTAAATATTCTTGGTCTTCCTCTGTAATTCTCTCCATTCATTTCTACTTCCATTATCGATTTCAACGTGCCATTGTGCCACTAAATGTGTCCAGTATGTTTGTCACTCCTGTATTTTTATAGTTTTATTGTAATTCTTTTCTCTTCAACTCATCGCAGTTAGTTGTGGAGGAAAACATCAGAACTGTTTTTTTTCATTTGTCCGACTCTTTGTTAGCGATTAAAAAAAACTTGCTAGTCCTGAGGTCGCGGTCTTGCAGTTCCATGTCGTGGGCCTGGTCGTTCTTTCTCGCGAGGACTAACAGTTACGTTGAAGGCTTGTCCATTATTCGGGTTCCCACCGCGTTCATTGTTGGCTTAAGACAACAGTTTCGCCCGGTTTCCTCCGAGCGTCTTCTGGTCGAGGTGCCTGGACACCAAAGGAACTAGGACACCGAATTTGACGAGGCCACACTGATTTCCAAAGAAAAGAGATGCTTTCCAAGGCTGATAAGAGAACCAATAGAGATAATAAAAAACGGCAATTACAATAGGGAAGACGGATACCGCCTAGCAGGCCCGTGGAAGAGGAATTGGCGGGAAGACATGGACCTATCATAACATTTGGAGGGAGAATGAACGTGCATTTAAATCGACGAAAATGGTGTCCAGGCACTTCGACCTGAAAACGCTCGGAGGATACCGGCCGAAACTGTTGTCTT
Source organism: Pyrrhosoma nymphula (assembly GCA_963573305.1). NCBI lineage: Eukaryota > Metazoa > Arthropoda > Insecta > Odonata > Coenagrionidae > Pyrrhosoma > Pyrrhosoma nymphula. The sequence goes on along the minus strand of OY754334.1, from coordinate 81,084,523 downwards.
ATGTCTACAATGAACGCGGTGGGAACCCGAATAATGGACAAGCCTTCATTCAAGCCCCGTGGAAACCTACGCCGCAATATAAAAGTTACGTTTTCTAACGAACTGATCGGAATCCTTTGGGCCTAGCAAAAACGACGATTTAATCCAAATATGCTCTGGTCTACTTCTGTGGTTGCGGTGGCACAGCTTGCCAGCAAACGGAAATACATTTTGGCGGTCGGCTTTCTTTTGGGCGCACGCCATTACCTCCTCTGCGTCCGCCGGTGATTAATTTAAATCCTGTCAAAAAAAACAGTCCCCCAGCCATAATCCATTAGCGGGGCGAAAAGCTCACGAGTTCGATTACCCCCCAAATGTTTTCGACGGCGCCATATAAGTCATTGAAACACTCGGGCAGGACTTCTCTGATGGTCGGTTCAAATTTATTTTTTTTCCTCCCCCATACTCTTTGGGTTGGGTCGGGGAAATTATGACCGCTGCCCGAAAAGATTGGACGTCGAGTCAGACCCGCTCCAGAATAGTGATTTCCTGCCCTTTCATTCTCCAATTACCCCTTTCGCCATATGGCAAAAACAGCCGTTAGAACCCTTCCTAGGCGTCCCGTGTCTTTCGGAAGAGTCAATTATCACGAAAAATGACGCAGTCCACGCGGCCTCTGACAGTCGATTCATAAACTGCTACAGCTCCCATTGCCCTTTCGGCCCAATGAAATAATTTTTTCCACGGTTTTCGTTGCCGGGGTTGATCTTTTGGGACTGGTTCTAGTCTGTCATGATTCGTAATAAAGGAATCATGGACAGAGTAACAGTAAAATTTCCTAGGTAGATAAATTGGGCAAATGTATTTTACTCTAGTCCCTACAGTCAAATTTCCAATGCCGTTAGAAATTTAAATATTCTTCGAATTATTCAATTTTAGAGTCAGGGTATATGTACTTTCATCTCACGTAGGTATAGCCATTAGGGATCAAAAACATTTATATTTTTCTTGTAGGCTTTCAGCCTGTTCCGTAATGATTCATTATCCTCACAAAGCATTTCGCAGTGTATGTAACTTTAGTTCTGAGAAGCTCGACCTATAAAATTTCAAGTGTTTCCCCCTTCGTTTGCTTTGAAAATATTTTTTATTTAACGCATATTTCACAGTAACATTTTGTTAACGGATATAAAAAACCACGGTCATGACAATCATGAGAGGAAAATAAGTTCCAGTTTTCTTTTAGGCCATGATGCGCTTCCTCGTTGGCTGTAATAAATTTATTTTCTTACTGTAGTCTTGTCATATTATCATATTATCTTCGCTATTTTTTAATGATGAACTTATCTGCTAGTGGAACTTATTTCTTAATGCATCGTTGATTGCACACTTAGGAGATAATTTTTAACACTGAGTTTCACCTTCTTCAAAAGGTTTTACCAAGACATTACAGTTTTTAAGCAAGAGAATCTCACCAGACCACTTATCACCGGGAAATCCGTAAGTTGCTGCAATGCACAACACTACACGCAGGTGTGAGATATGACGGATGAAGCGACTGTAGGGACTTTGTTAAACGTGCTTTTACGCTGAGTAATTTGTTTTTTTTTGTGCACCTACCGCACTTTTCCATTTTTACTTAACCTTTCTTCAATCACTGCGAAATACACAAATTATGTGTTCCGCAGTCACGCGCACGGGTACCAATATATACAACAAAGAGGGTAAAATTCGTCATGAGAAAATCATTTGACTTTACCGAGATTCGAACCCGGATCTCCCAATTGCCGATCAGGTGTGTTAGCCAGCGAGTTATGGCGAGTTAAGTGAATTTCAGCGGGGTCTATGCGAACTAGGAGCTCTCAGAAACTTAAAAAATTCACCGGAATTAGTCGTTCTAAAGCAAAAATGTTGGGATTATCCTCCGCGACACTGGCTTAGTAAACACAACAATGTCTCCGGCGCTACAACATGGACTTGAGACGAGAAAACCTAGTTTGCATAAACCGCCACCGAAATTCACTTTGAGTTAAGATGGCTTGGTGGTGTAAGTGGCCAACACACCTGACCGGAAATTGAGAGATCCGGGCTCGTATCCTGGTCAATTCAAATACTTTTTCACGGCAAATTTCACTCCCTTTGGTGTTTACTGAACCTACCTATATCCCGACACATGCGCTGTATGTATTAACTGGAAAATAAAGTCGGATGTTCCTACCATCGAATTTCATCAAGTTTGTGTGAGGTCCATCAATGTTTTCACCGCTCTTTTGAACAACCTTCCAATTGGCCATTCCCAGAATGCAAGATGGAAGAGGTATGAATAAGAATTAACACGCCTTAAATATCTAAAATATTATTTAATTGAGTGGTAGAAAATCCTCCATAATTTTTTTAATGAATTCATAATCTCCCACTGCCGGCCCGTTTCAGAAGGATCATGTCGTTTGCTCACCTGATTCAAATTGCGAGAAAATTATAACTGTAGTTTTATTTTCAATATTTGTGTTGGCGCCAGAGCCAAGCAAGGCTTTGAATTTAATTGTAGATTCTAAAGTTGAAGATGGTTTTTACAAGGTGCAGTGGCGAGTGATTGCTATCTCTGGTTACCAATTCGGCAAAAAATTGGTTAGAGCTGCAGTAGGCTGCACAACTACCTCCTGCGCTCATCCGATACATATACTCAACCCTCATTCCACCGAACCCCTACTTACGGAATAAACGTTTCGTAGAAAGACGGCGCCTGTTTATTTCCCGGGCACGCGACGCGCCCAGGGCGATCCTAACTGGGGAAAGAATAACGACCGGATTCCTGGGATTCTCGTTACCCGAAGCACCCTTGCTTATCATGGCACTTATTATAAAAATAGGGGAGTGGAAGGGAACTATGAACAAGTAAAGGATGAAACATGAAATACCACGCCATTGGCTTTGTTTAAGGAGGGTGCATGCTACGACAGACGAGCAGTTTTCAGACCACTAGCGTTTTCATCGTTGCCACGATTGCGTAGTAGTGTATGAAAAAAATTGTTTTCGCCACTCTACGCTAAAATCATGGATGGTTAGGGAAAAAGTTTGTTTGAAAAGTTAAAACCAAGCATGACTTTCATTTAGTTGATTGTACCAGTATATTGGGAGGTTTTTTTCACAGTCCTTATCCAAACATCCCTATTTATTTCATGTTCCTGGAACATCATCTCACATTCCCTCCTATAAATTGGCTCACCATAAAGTCGCTCTTTGATTCCTCACATACACCCTCTACCTCTCCTTATCTCGTACAAAATTACTCTTCTTCCACGCTCCCCGAGCGTCCTTCCATCCAACACCATTTTCAATAAGCCCTCGCCTCTCGAAAACGTCCTCCATCCACCTTATCTGCCTTCTTCGAACCTCCGCCACCAACTTTCTTTCCTCTCCCACCATATCGAACACTTCCCCATTAATCTTCCTCGCCACCCAACTGACCGTCTCCATTATATTCCAAACTCATATATCGGTAATGTGGAATGAAACGAAAACCAGCTAGCGTACGAGTAATGAATTGGCTCTTTATCTTTTCATTCGGTCATTCTCGATATTGTAGTTTTCATGTTGTTATTGTAATTATGATAACCGGGAAGGATGTCATATACCTTTCTGGGTCGGATGCCGTGAAGGAAGCGTCGATTTCTCGCGAGAGTCCCGCAGTCCACCCGCATCCCCTACCCTCCACGACAACCATAGTTCCTTTGCTAAATCCTTTTCACTTTGTCTGATTTCCATTTGTATTTTCAAAAAGTATTCATTCTCTTAAAATGATCAGAGAGTAAAATGAAAATAATGCAGTTTTTGTCAAAATTTTGGGACCCATAAGGTGGGTTTACACTGGCAAGTTTATTGCGCAAGTTACTTGCAGCAAGCAACTTTAGACGTGAATTGCAGGTGTAAACGGCTCCCGAAGTCCGCTTGCGGAATTTTTAAAACTTTCGGCAAGTCAATAGCAGAAGCGTACTGTTACCTGTGTAAACGGCAACCAATCTGTAACTGCACCAACTCATGAAAACGTTTTCGTCAAGGTCTTGCAGAAGAAACTTGGGGAAGTAACTTACCAGAGTTAACCCACCCATAGACAGTGTCATCTACATACTTTTTTATTATTTGATACCTATTCGTCAGTGTAAGCTTTTGAAGGATAATTATAGCTCTCCTAATACCCTGGTTAGAGTAGCAGCACTTTCGTACACGAAATCCTCCTTCCGTTCAGCATCCTTTCTTCATGACATACAGAATCCCCATCCTTTTCTTCCAACTTCCCCTTGTCCACCATTCTACTTCCCAAATCTGCTTTCAATATGTCATCCACATTTTTCAATCGCTCCATCTGCCTCCTCTAGATTCCCTCGAACAACATTCTCTCCTCCCCGATCATGACAGAGACGTCTTCGCTTGTCTTCGATAAATTTGGATCAAATAAATTATTCATTTCCGCCCTGCTTTTTTTTCGCAAACACTCTTGAGGTTACAATGAGTTGAATGGGAATAATGGGAGTCATTAACGACTTATTGCGAGAATACCGGTTGTATAGGTACATTTATCTTTTATCCAGGAAAGAAAATTGTATTAAATAGTAGTAAAAAATGATGACGAGTATTAAACTTAGTTTGTTGAGTTGTTAGTTAATTATTGGAATAATTGTGATCAGAGCGATTCAGCTAAGTAGAAATGACACTGCAGTCGACCTTTCTGGCTGGAGAAAGGTATCATATTCTTTAAATAACCTGCATTTAAGAGCCTTCCTTTTACTTTGAGGTAGCTTGGAGGTGATATAGTAAACAGTATTTTTTAAACCGTAAAGATAAAGAAGATGGTACTTCTCATCATTATTTTCAAAGACCTGGGGAGTCATGCCTTTTGAAATATGCGGACAAGTGTTCACCAAAAAAATCATAAGAGTAGCGACTGCATGACTGCGACCTTGATTTTCAATTCAGTTACAATTTTTCTTTTACATTTATTCACGATGTATCAACTATTCATGGACAAGGACTGATGTAGGGTATTTGTACTGGGGCCGGTTTCACGCAACGAACCACTTCTGAAATACCATTGAAAATGTTTCATTTTTAATATGGCTTAATCGATTTGTTAACGTTCGTTTACATTAGTTTTAAATAAGTTGGATTGTGTCTGACGAGGCACTAATTGTGAAAAAAATGCAAACCGATACCTGACTATTGATGAAAAAAAAACAAATTTTCCGTACTCATTCAATAACCAATTTCATCAAATAATTGTTAAGTTCATGGTCTAGGTGTTTTTTCAATGTCTTCGGTCGATGATGTGCTCCCGAGGTTCATCTCAGTCCCGGACTAGCGCCATCATTGGCAGGTCTCCACTCCATATTCCTATGCGTTAACTGTTTCATTTCTTTATTGATATTTAATTTTTTTTAATCCCTCATAATTTGTATGATGTATACCATCCCTGGTCTGCCTAGATGATTCTTCCCAATCCATGCAGGCATCAGTGCCCAAGACGTAGCGATTTCTCAGAATGTGTCTCACGGGTTTGTGTCCTCTACTTCGAAGAGCTTTAATCGAACACATTCCCAGTTACTCTGAGGACGTCTTCATAGGTGATTTTCTCCGTCCATGTTATCCTAATCACTCTTTTTTGTACGTCCAATGCACTCTTCACTACATTCACATTCTAGTTCATAAACATCATTTTTTCTAATTTTGCAATGGTTTTAAAGTATGATAAGGTCTTTGGAATTAATCTGTTTCAAAATGCTACATTATCTAGATTTTGGCGTCTCGCAACAAATTTCTTGAATCTAGAAGTAACATCTATACATCCACATAGACCATAAATCCATTCACCTGAAAATGACGCCCGGCCGCCAAACTATATTGTTGTTGGTAGTATATTAATGGCATCACTGTCGTTGTTACGAGCAAAATTCGCCTCTTCGCAGACAACGCAGTGTTGTACAGGGATATAAGCAATGAGTATGACAGGATTGCGTTACAAAAAGACCTAGATGCTATAAATGAATGGTGCAATACTTGGTAGTTAGAATTGAATTTTAAAAAGTGCGTTGTTATGAATTTTTTGAAAAAGAATAACTCGGTCAACGAAGTGCACACAATTAATAAAACCAAATTATCAAATGTATAGCCATCTTAATATTTACGTGTGACCCTCACTCAGGATTTGTCTTGGGGGAAACTCGTTCGGGAAACTTGCAGACAGGCTAGTCGCCAATTGGGATTTGTTAAAAGAATACTGAGAAAATGTAACGAGTAGGTTAAAGAGCGATGTTATTTTTCACTCGTGAGACCTCACTTGGAGTTTGTCGCTAGCATGTAGGACCCTTACGAAGTATGACTAGTCTTAGAAATAGATCAAATACAGCGGAGAGCAGCAAGATTTGTAAAAAGTTGTCACTCTAAACTTAGCAGTGTTACCGAATTGCTGAAGGAATTAGGGCGGGAGTCTCTAACTGATCGAAGGGAGAAATACAGGTTAAATCTTTTGCGAAGTTTCGAAGCAGAAAATGTTTTGCCGGACGTTCAACATATCTTGCTTGAGCCAACGTATTACGGTAGAAGCGATCACAGAAACAAGATAAAGGGAATATACTGCGGAACCAATAGATTAAAAATGTCATTTTTTCCGCGTACAATAAGGGATCATGATAGTTTCGTTAGATAAATTACATGAAACTCCCAACCTCACTAGGAAGAGTAGAATGTTCACTTGTGTTTAATAACATAGCATCATTACTAACGCTTCACACCGCTTGAAATGTCCGCCATTATTTTGTTTTCTGTATGAAATAGTACCACGTAGCATACATAAATGAATTGTATTAGTAATATTAACCAGTAGTTATCTCTTTACCAGTGCATTGCATGTTTGCATGTTCGTTTACGTAGCACTCTCCCAGTTTCTGGTTAGACTGCGCACTGTTCTCCTGACTGCTTTTTGGTTTGCGCCTAGCGGCCGGGGGAACGTGCGACGTCCTAATTTGAACTGCGATGAGTGCTACATGCCTTGTGTGAAATCACTCCGTGCCACACACCCTAGTGGTGGCTTGCACGGTGCTTCGTATAAGTAGATATATATTGTGCCGTTTTTTACTCTGCTTTTATTTAAGTTTTATGAACTTAGTTCATTTATGGGAAGTTCATTTTGAGAACTAAGTTCATTTATTAAGTCCAAAAGAAACAGTAGATTATATCAAGTCACGCATGCAATGGTAATGAGGTACAAATCTGAGAAACGTTTGCGGCAAAAGTAGGAGGAACAGGGTAATAAATGAGTGGGTTATAAAAGAGTGCTTTAATGCTCATGTAACGGATGTGTGAACTGTGCTTCATTGGTTTAGCCATGCTGAAGTAATGGATGAAAGTGGAATAACAAATCAGATTCATGGTAGAAGAATTAATGGCGTGAGAGAATGGAATAGACCGAGAAAGTCATGGGTGGAATTGAAGAAGAAGAAAAAGAATATTAGGATTCTTAAGAACAAGGAAGTATGTATGAAGCAATACGTGAATGTGGCTGAAGCTAAGGTTTTCAATGATAGGGCAGTATGGAGAAAAATTCCAACTTTAAATCGAGTTTTCTAGGTCTAACACCGAAAGTATAGCTCTTTTGGCAGTGCCTACTCAGAAAGAGAGCGGCATGATAGGTATGATGTAGATAGACGTATGCATGTATTAGTGGATGAACTGTTCGAATTTCAGCGGATTGCTTTAGGATAAAGTTTGTGCTTCTGTACTTATCTTATTTTTTTAAGTGATAACATTTTAATGCCTGGTCAAAGCGTGATGCGAATGCACGCTGCACGCCTGCAAAATGACGTTGTTTACAAATTTTAAACATTTTTAAAAATTCCTTTGCAGGTGAGTATCCGCTCGTCCTTGACCTGGTTTCCGTGACGTAATATTGTGAGTACGCACAAGCATTGGAATCATTCCATCCACGGCCATTTATGCTATGCCCACGGTATCCATATCACATCATTTAATCTATCCTGAAGAATGGCATGTATGTAGGTGTCTCTCTTATACTACATTGTAGTGTGTTTTCTCCCGACGCCCATCTCTGTCCCCGAGGCCAGACACGCGGAAAAGAAAATACTTCACCATGTTCGCAATGGCTTCGAGAGTGAATGAGTTTGAGTGGGCGCGAGCCATAACTCGCTGAAGAATATAAAAAATAGAGAAACCCACTCACTTCTTTTGCTCTTCTTCCCCATTTGGAGAGTTTGGAAGTGGGGGTGGACCATCTGCTGCCCTTCCCCCTTGCACGCCCCCTTTTCCCCGGAACAGGAGGAGGATGGACGGCCAAAGGGCACAAAGGAATTTCAGGGATGAGAGCAGACTCAAGAGGCGAGTGGGGAAGAGATGGGACACGTTTTACGGAAGAGGGATAGGGCATCATGGTCCCTTGGAAGGGGGAGGGAGTGAGGTGGAGGGGAGAGGGAGTAGCAAGAGAATCCACGAGAGAAGTCACCGGGAGACAGGAAGTTGTAATTGTCGAAAAAAAAACCCGATGTCCCCCGAGAACTTTTTTCCCCCACTCCCACCCTTGCCTCGGTTCCTCATAGTAACACACCACCCACACACACAACATTGGTTATCCGAACAACACTTGTATTATGAGAGAATTCGAGGATGGTTATTCCTCCGAAGAAGCAAACGGTGGTCGGATCGACAATCGTGGGTCATTGAGTGCACGTTTGAATAAATAAACGTCAAGTAAGTAAGTCGAAAAAAAAACTTTTGGGCCACAATTCATTCAAGTAGGTACATCTGTTTATGCGGTAGAACTCGCCATACACGCAGTAATGGAAATTATACAAGAACTATATTTTACACTTCCGGCTTAAGATAGTTCGAGCGAGATATTTCCCTAGTCATAATGGAGAACATATTCGACTTATATTTTTTGCACGAATTACTATCTGGTAGTATCCGTGAATTCATAGTATTGGTAATACTAATCAGTACTACTAATGTGTAACCTGAATAATACACTACGAACATACCTATGTGCCTTTATTAATAGAACGTTCATAGCCATCAAAATAATAATTATTTATCCATACATATTTTCAGCGAGCAGTTCCTAGAGAAGAATCCAAAATACTTGGCAATTTTCACTAGAATCATACTAAAATATAATTATATAACTTCAAAAAACTAGCTTACATAGCCTATCGCAGAATTAAATAAGTAAAATATTGGTGTGTGTAATTTTGCAATAAGCCTGTTGATTCGTTTGTAATTAAAGCATAAACTCGAGTATCAACAATAGAAAATCCGACAGTAATATGTTCACCCGTGTACTGCGTGTTAGTATATTAGTCAATGTAGCACTCGCTTGGTCTATAGTTCGGCTTTGCATTGTTCTCCATTCTGGCCAGATGATGCTTTGTTAAGGTGAAACCGGTCGCAGTTTTTAAATAAAGTGTGGAAAAGTACAAAGTTTTTAATTCAAAATAGATATCTATCACTTCCACGAAGTCAAGCCTGAAACAATCAAATTTATTTGCATTGTCCTTCTGACTGCTCTCTGGTCCTCGCCTATCGACCAGGGGAAGCGTGCAAGGTGCTGATTTAAACTGGAATGAGCACTGCACGCCTGGTGTGGTAACACCCCATGCCACACTCCCTGATCGTGGCTTGTACAGTATTTTGTGCATGTTCATTATTTTTCTTGGTCCTCCCAGCGATCCCTTTCCGAAGAGACAAGCGCAAGACAGAGGAGAGAGATAATTTCAATAAGTGGTTAACAGCCCAACCTGAGCAGTAATTATCGTATTCATCGACAGTGTATGTTGCAAGCCACCTGTTGTTAGTTTTTAGGGAGGCGACTGAAAACTTCGTTCAACTGAGCCATTTAAGGACAGTAGGGCTGGTGGGAAATAACGTAGGATATTGAGGTAGTGTGGAGAGAACTCCGACGCTGGCAACAGTCTACTCTTGACGAAAGACGAGAAGGGGACATAGATTTGACGTCCCAATCGACTGACGGAGTAGATACTACACTTGAAATGTTCTTCACGAGGAGTGCAATGGGACTCCGCAGATAAAATCTCCATTACCGCCGGGATTCGAACCGGGGTGGTAAGCCAGTACTCTAGCCATCACACCGACTCGATCCTTTATGCATAAATAAAATAATCTATCATTTCCATTTACTGGCGGTAGCGATCACACCTATTATGGTCACTAATCTCACGTGAAAAAATGACATACTAAGGTGGTTCCACCGTAAAATAACATTTTAATTATATTCTGGCCACTTGTATAAATGAATTGTCCTCTATCTGATATGAAAAACAAATTTTCACCATTCCAAGCTATTTTTCTTGAAAATAGAACTTAATATGACATGATGTTGTATGGGAAAACCGGAGAAACACGGAGATAAATGTAATTTTTATACATAACATAAATGACATTTTCGCAAAAAACTTTACGAAGGAAAAAATCAGGAGAAATGGAATAAGAAATTTAGTACAGGTATCTTACCACCTTATTTTTTTTGAGATATTTATAGCCAATACTGCGATAATGGAAGTCAAAATGCTGTAATTCCACATAAATAGCGCTGCAGTCGTCTTTTTTGGCTGGAAAAAAATGTGTTAATTGTAGATATTTTTCGTGATAATCTGCATATTTTGCACCATAATTTTGGTTTTCATTAGCTAACGCATGCCATCACCGCAGTCAGTGTTGGGGCTGGGCTAGTCACGATGTAAACACCGAATCCCAGTCATGTAACCTAAGTTAAGCATCGTTAGGCTCAGCTAGAATTTGGAGGGGCGATCCTCCTAATCGTCCGAGTGCTGTTGCCCCTGTCAGCAAGTGGTAGACAGTATGTGCGAAATGACCTTTAGCTGTCGAAGAACGTAAAACCAAAGCACTACCACTCGCAAGCAGGGTTTTTTTTTTATAAAAGTGGAGGAATTTAGTACTTGTTTTCAGTCACACAGTCGCGGTGGAATCTCCTTAAACCTGCCCACCCAGCAATTCATCTCTCCAAATTTATGCATGTTGTCGAATCTACGATAGTGGCACGGAGTGTTCAATATGTTGTTCACGTCCTCGTAGAACTAACTCTGTATGTAAATATAATCAGGAGGTTAAGCCATTTCCTTAATCTATGGTGGGATAGCGATTCCACACACACTGTCAGACTTATCATAACATCTCTTTACAAACCGAGGGTAATATTTTGATGTGGATGTAAGAGGCGGATGAGGATTTTAAATAGTCCAGCGCTTAACCTATGATTTTTAAGTGCGGCATCCGCAAACAGTCATCGACACCAAAATACTTCTGATTGTCATTCCCTTCCCAAGTCTAACAATTAGCCTGAACACAATGCTAGACATTCTCTTGACAAACCTAGGGTAATATTTTGGTGTGGCGATAAGAGGCGGATGAGGAATCTCAATATTCCTATGCTTAACCTATTATTTTTAAGTGCGGTAACCTAAAACAGTCATCGATTCCAAAATACTTGCGATAGCGATTCCCTTCCCAATTCTTATCAATGTTCTGTACACAATGCTAGACACACAATAACGTTTCCTTACAAACCAAGGGTAACATGTTGATGTGGATGTGAGAGACGGATGAGGGTTCTCAACAGTCGTGCGCTAAATCTTTGATTTTTAACTACGCCACTTTAAAATAATCATCAACTACCTAAAACCTGTGATAGCGATTCCCTTCCTATAAAATAGTCTAGATACACTTCTACACCTATGATAGCAGCTGTTGACAAACCAAGGGTAATATTCTGATGCGTATGTAAGAGGTGGATGAGGATTCTGCGGAGTCTTGCGCTAAATCTATGATTTTTAAGTACGGAATCCTAAAATACTCATCGAATCCTTAAAAAAAACCCACCGCATTGTCTCTCCATCACGCCTTGTGAGTTGTAAGAGCCCGCACGCGCCCTCGACAGGGTTCTCCAACCCACCCTGCTTCCTCTTCCTGTTACAGGGAATAAGAGGCTGCACCAATTTTTTTCTTCGGTAACGGGGCCTTTATGGGAAGGGACTTTAAAGTTTTTTTCCTTCTTTTATTTTGTGGAAAAAGGGGTTCTTCCTCTTCCCTCCTCCCATCCCCTACCCTTCCTCGTTCCTTAAAATAAAGGGATTCTCACTCTTTCTTTCTCTCTCCTCAACTAACTCGATTTATTTTTATTCTTTTTTTTTACTCTCCATCTTGGGCGCGCGTTCCGTTTTTCGGGGGTTGTACGAAATTGGGGTGAGAGTTTTCTGGGTGGAAAGAAGTAGGGAAAAGGATGGGGGTAGATGGCTGCTGTTGCCGGAGAGACGGGGGAATTGAGGGGGTAGGGGGTCCATCTAGGGTAAGGGGGGAGTCCTTTGCTCTCACCCTGCCATCCAGGGGTCAAGAGGAGGCAGGAGGCGTCGCGTCGGGAGGCACTTCCGTAAGACTTCCATTTACGTCTCATTCTCTTTCCAGAAAAGAAGTAGAAGAAGAAAAGCCTCCATTCCCCTATGAAAAAAACAACAAAGAGGGTGTCTCTTCCCCCGCCCCCTTTGCTAACATCCCCAGCGGAGGTGATGCCTGAGTCCCCCTCGCATCTTCTATCCAAATGGTTTCTTGAGCGAGACGGGATAGGCGTGGTTTGTGGTTACCGTACTAAGTAGTACGTTTTTATCATAGATCATGCATATGCAAAAATATATAAATTTACAAAAATAAAGTTGTATACGTCAAAAATTCTCAGTAATTAAATAAATATATCCACATAATAATCCATATAATAATATCCACAAATCCACATAGCTTGACTCATTTTTTCATGCCGTACGGTGAAAAGGCCTTAACAACAGAAGGCTTTTTTTGCGATTCTGTAAAACTTCCAGCGGTGAATAATAGATTATATCTACTATATTGTTGAGGAAACATACAAACTACACACTGTTATTTTTATACTAAATCTAATCTTTATAAATTCCAATTTTTTCAATATTCTACCTCTGGAGCGCACAGCCGTAATCTATCCCAAGTAAAAAACCATATATATATGTATTATACACAAATTGCTCGAAAAGTAGTTCAGCAAGTGGTTAATATTTTGATATCATTGGGAACATGAGATTTTTCTTTAAAAATAAGGTCATATTCATCAAATTCTAGGTGAAGTGATATCTCCCTCAAACCACCTTAACATCTCTCACGCCAACGTTTTCACGTCATACGCTGAAAACACGTACACAATTGAAAGTTTTCATACGGTTGTATACCAATTATTACGGTGAGTTTATTAAAAGAGAAATTTACTTAAGACAATAACTGAGAACACATACAAAATACTCTTCTTCATATTTTTGACGCGATCTGTGAGTCCGTCTGAGCTTCTACTTTTTTTTAAATAACTTTGGTCGGGAACTCACAGTCGTACCATATTTCATGGAAAAAAGCTACTATTTCTTGGGATATTATCAAAAAAAGTAGTGTGATAAGATGCTAATTTTTTGTAATGATTTGAAAAATAAGATCTTTTTCTTGAAAATAAGATCAAATTTATTACATTTATTGGTAGTGGTATCTCTCTCACACTACTTAATTTCGCTGAATCTCTTCATTTTTTCGGGTCTTCTCCGGCGTCTGTTGGTGGGTTGAACCTGAAAACATCGCGCCCTCAGAAGTGCCAGCGAAACTGCAGTCACTAACCAACCAACAAAGAGGCATGGGAGAAGACCCGAAAAATGGAGAGATTCAATCACGAACTCCGCGGAAGTCTACGATGGAAAACTCAATTTCGCATATTTATTTATATTCGGGTGACTACGCTTGAGTTACTGCTACTTGTAGTCCCGCAGTACTTAAATTTAGTCCAAGGTCCAAGCACCCAAGAGTTTCAGAGTGGTTTTAACCTCGAGGACTGTGGCGTTACGAGAATGAATACTGCGTCGTATTACATGGAAGGTTTCTCGTGATAACGTCTTTTTACTTTCACCCCTCTCAGTAATTCTGATGAGGAGGACGCCTTGGTGCCTGAAATGGTTAAAACGCGCGGAGCGATGCGAGGGATCTGGGATCAAGGTGATTGAACACTTAATACCCCATTTCCACGAACATTAATCCATTTACCAGTAGCTTGGTGGTCGCGACTGAACAAAGACCTATTATGAAGAGAATGGTTTTCTGGGTTTCCATCCGCACTTATCCATTTTTGATGGACTGTATTTCTTGGACAATATTTCAATGGACAATATATTATATACTGGCAAATTTTTGATGGACAATATTTCAATAAATATTGTCAATCAAAAATTGATAAACGCGGATGGAAACCCAGAAAACCATTTTCTTCATCAAAAAAACTCCGCGGAAGCCTTCACGAAAAAAAACACCTATTAGCCGTTTGTAAAATACTTTTTATTTAACCCCATGGGAAATCCATCACTTATCTCTCAACTCTGGACTCCGGGACTCGTCTTTCCTCAGAGTTCTCGCTTCTGCCACATAAAACGCTTCACTCCATATTATACTCTTCGCCAACCTCTTCTATACATCCATACCCAAGATCCCCGTCATAAGCTCCCTTCTATTGATAGACGCTTCCTTATCGATAGCGCTATTATCCTTCAGATGCATTTGCTACTCTGCGCGATACAATATGCCCATTCTCTTCTTACGTACTTCCCAAGAAATTTAATTGTACTACTAGGTCCAGTTAGTGCCCTCCGTATTTTCTTTTCATTCTTACACAAGATCTCCATCATTAATTCTCTCCTATGAGTGAACGCTTCCTTTGCTAACGCTAGTTTCCTTCTATTTTCACTACAATGCCTAATTCCCTCCAGCTTAAAACCCAGGTAATTTCACTGTTCTACCTGCTCTAGTTTCTGCTCTCCAATTTCTATGGTCAGTCTCGCTTTCTTTGTCCAAGAAGAACTAATTTCTAAGAACTAGAAGGGAATGCAAAGGAAATTACGTAGAAACTCCCTGAGCTCGGACGAATATTCTGAACGAATTGGAAAGTGAAATCAATTTTACTTCCTCGAAAGATAAGGGTTTTGAAAAATAAAACTTTTCAAGTCTTTCCTCAAGTCAGTCAACTTAGAAACTCCCTACTCCCAGGCGTGAACAAAATAACAAACAACATGGCACCCACACACACACACCTCCTTCCACATTTCCAAAATAAAAATCGATCTTTTAAAGTAAATTGATCTCTCGCCCTCCCTTCGACGACAATCCCTACGACCCCCTCCCCCGCCCCCCAATACTCCCGGAAAAATAATGGAATTGCTATTTTTTTATCACTTTCCTCGAGAACAGATCTTTTTCTTTATTTCTTTAAAAAATTAAAAAAACACAAATGCTCTCTCAATCGCAAAAGAGCGACAGACCTCAGCTGTTTTCCACTCCTCACAGCCCTTCCTAACACCTCCCAATCGGCTCCAAAACTCCCTACACTCCAACAAGCCTCACTTCTTCCTTCCTACCCGTCTCATATGATTTTTATTTCCCTCCATTCCTTCCGCTCAATTCTCGCTTTAAGTAATTGCTTCCAAGTATCCCGGAGAGGCGTTCGAGTAAAAAAAAGAAAGAAATAATAAAATGGATAAAAAAAAGAGGAACGAAAAAGTCAGTTGAGGGGTTGTCTGTCGTCCCTTTCCCCCTCTTGTCCCAATACCTTCCTCTCTTCTCCTTAAACCTCTCCACTCAATAACCTTCCTTAATCTCCCTTCATTCCTTTTCCCGTCCATTACTTTCGGTCCCGCACAATTCCTCCACCTCTCTCTCTCTCATTTTTATTTCTTTTCTGAGTTCTCCTCTTATTTTTTTAATGTTGTTATTCTTTCCCCGCTTGGAACGTCGGAAAATCCCCCGAATGAGAAAAGTCCGGTTTTTTCCCTTCGGTTTTATCGCCCCAACACGTCGACGTCCCTCGCGCCAACGAGTCACGGAAATCAATAAATACGCTAATGGCGTTGAAATGAATTTCCTGCGACGGTGTGAAAAGACTAATTCTAACTGCTAAGTGAACCAAGAGAACCTGAGGAACCTTTGACCAATCGAGGGATTTCAACCTGAGTTCTGCATCGGGCGTACTCAACGAGGCTGTGCTGCCGTGCACAAATCCGAGAATCAATTCCGAGTCCTGTCCCGTACCTACGCTTTGAATATACTCGAGCCCGCTTAAACACTGCTCGAGTTCCAAAATGGTCTCGTGTAGCCCTCGCACACGTTCCTGGTGTGGCGAAGTGAATGATTTATTTGGGACTTGAGCTTCGGTACTTTCAAAATCCTGTGAAACGTGGGAGGAAGGCTGTTTAGTGTGGAAGGCTAGTCAAAAGCCCTTTCTCACTACGACCAACACAAGAATTTCGAGAAGTGGGATGACTCACCAACAATTTTTGCCCCGTTTCGAATCGTTTCACAATGAGACCTCAAGATACTGTCTGCATTAAAGTCATTGCCATGGGTGATTTTACCACTTGCCTATAAGTCTTGCGTGTGTGTGCCTATTTTGGCGAATTAATTTAGTTCCCCTGCCACCCTCTCTCTCTCTCTCTCTCTCTCGTAACCTCCCTCTCTTCCTCTCCGTTCTATCCCTTTACTCCCTTCACTTCTAATTCCCCTCCTTTCCGTGCAAGTATACACAAGGAACTTTTGTAGGAGTTACACTCGCTGGTCGGACCTGTGCGGACTTGCATGCACATCGGTAAGTCCGCGTTTCTCGAAAGGTAGCTCACATATTGTCTATCTGACTCTGGCGTGCGCGGATCAACTCAATTTCGTTCAGCCCGCACAGGTCCGACTCCGAAGAAGGAGACTTCGAAACCCTCGCGGTAGCCTAGCGCGCTAAGCTCACCCGTGTGAGCACTGCTTTGCTAGCCAGCGAGTCCGGCAGCATTTGCTTGCCACGTACGGTTGAGTATGCCCGATGCTGAACTCTGCCGTATACGACATCTCTCGGGTGTACAGCACGGGGATTCCTCACCAGGGGTGCAATACTCGTTCCAGTTCAAGATCGGACCCCGCACTCTCCCCTGGCTGCTAGGCGCGGACCGAAAAAGCAGACAGGAAACCAATGCAAGGCCAAGCCAGAAACCAGGACAGTAATACGTTGACGAACATGCTGATATGCAGTGCACGAGTAAGGTTACTATTACTGATTAGTGTTACTAATACCGCCAATTCATGACAGTTTTACTACTAGAATATACCAGGCGTACTTCATTTCATAACCCGTCTTATGATATCCCATTCGTCAAATTGTTAAAACTTTCGCGGTCCATGCAGGTAAAGGACTTCTTTTGGGATTACCCGCGGCAGGATTAAATAAAAACAACATCTCTTCTCCTTTGCCGGAGACGTTGGTTGTTTAAAATCCTGACGCGGGTAATCCCAAGATAACAGTCTTAACGATATTCTATTCGTTTTTGATAATGTCGCGCATTCGGAACTCAACTAACGGCTAGTGCAATCACCAAAATGTCACCCACGGTTTCGTTTTTATAGAATGGGCGAATGGAGCCAGTTGAAATGCTCTTCAGCTCTTACTTGTCACGCAGAATCTGGCAAAATTAGAGAAGTGGAACCGTTAAGGATTCGTGACGCCATCTTGAAAATGATTGCCCCGAGACATCTGGTCGGTCCGACAACCGTAATATGGGAATCGTTTTTTAAAAGCTTATCCCAAGACGAGAGACGCCAAAAGTTCCCTCCGTCCGACAGCCGACTCCTTGTAGACCTAAACTTCTCCCTCCGCCCGCCAAGACAGCAATAATCCATCGCTCAAGAATTCTCGGGAATGGAGGGGGGGAGGGGAAGGAGGGAATATCCAGTAGCAGCGGTCTAGGCTAGGAGGGGTGTTGTAAGGAATCGCTGCGGCACGCGACTAAAAGGAGAAAAAAATGAGAGTGAAAAAACGAAATTCTTAACCGTTCTTTTCTCAAAGACACACGCCTGTCGAGCCCTTTTCCTCCGACGATAGTCATACAGTAGGTACGTCTACATCTGCATAGTACACAGCAGGCCACATCAAGAGTGTGTGGCAAGAGGTTAGATTTCACCTGCATGCACAACTGCATATCCCACAAATCTCATTGAAACTACGAGTATTGATGCATTAGCAAAAACCTGCAATTACCTATCAGGAGTGGAAATAAGTCCTAGATGTACTACGATACACAATACTTAAGCGTATGATTCAGGCTTAAGTTTGATCACGTTGAGATAAGGGATGATTTTAACGGTGCTGGACTTTTCGAATAACTTGAAAAATTAACGATTAAATCACGATTACTGCACCAGCCACAGTAAGATGGATATTAGATGTAGATTGTATGGGTGGGCGAAGACCTTCTGGAGCCCTCCTGGTACTCAGACCTTTTGGTTCATTGTGCCATCCCTCATTTGACCTGCCTGCCGCTTGCAGACAGGGGACAACAGCACCAAGGTAGAGGTATGAAGGAGGGGCCACCCCCAACCTTCCCGGTACAGGTATGGAGGGAGTCCTCCCTCCTACCTTCCCGGTCTGGGTATATCTCCCTCCGGCCTCCAGGTATAGGTGTGGAGGGATTGTCACCCCTTCATCCACCCCGGTAGAGGCATGGAGGTGGGCCACCCACCCAACCCCCGTCCGGGCCCAACGTTGCTTAACTTCGGTGATCTGACGGGATCCGGTGTGTCAATGTGGCTAGGCCCTTGCCTAAGATTGATACTAGTTCACATAAAAGCCAATGAATATGACCTCATCATAAAAAAATACCTATGAAATATCCAAAGTTACCAAAATACTAGTAATTTACCGCATTACTTTTCGAGATATTCACCTCAAAATGGAAGCCGAGTTCCATGGAATATGGTATGGCTATGCACTCCAGAGAGAATTTATTTAAAAATTGAGTTTTAACGCATAGATCGCATCAAAAATTCAACGGTGTTTCTCAGCTGTTTTCTAAATTAATTTATTACTTACCGTAATGCCTACTTCTTACAAAATTGCAATAAATCCTTCGGCGAAGAAGACGTTTTCACCGTTCGGCGTGGAATAAATGAGTGAAGTTAAAGACTTATGCATGAGTATATAGTTAATTACTGAGAATTTCTCTAATGTGACACAATATTTTACGCAATCAATAATACAATATTTACTTCATGCCTCTAACACCTGCTTAAATTAATAAATAAAATTCAAATATGTTCTTTCTTATAACTCTCGCAACACCATCATTATGGAGGCATGGAGAAAATACTATGGATGAAAATTCGCTCAACTGCAAAAAAATACATCTCGCTCAAACTGCATTAATCTATGTACTGACCCCTTTGCGTTATACGACTAAGACATGGTGAAAAGAACAGCGGCGGGGTGGTTGGACGTGTTTTTGGGGACGGGGGAAGAGGATGTAAGGAGGAAGGGGCAGTTGTTGAGCCAGCGGCCCGCGGTGTTAGTTTGGGGGAAGGGTGAGTCGACCGGACGACTGAGGAACTCGACGCTGACCTTCCGCAACTACGAAACCTAGCACGACCTGCACACAAATCCTTTGCTCCCCAAAACCGGGTCCGGACACGCTTTTACACCTTACACCCTTTCGCGTCTCGCCCTCACGCAGTGCGTAAATAAACAGAACTTTGACCACTTATGTCTTCATTCATGCATGATGGGCTTCTCCCCCTTCCCCGCGCGCGCGGAACCTGCCTGACCACCTCAAGTGGAATCACTATATCGCCGCGAGGAGGCCGAACCAGTTCCCGAATTCAAAAACCTGTTCCGTCGGTGGCCCCAACACATTGGGGGAACAATCTGGATAATACCTCCCCGAATCCATGGATTAGGCAAATTTTCTAGCGACATTCGGTTCAAATGTAAATGGTATGCTTACGTGCACAACCTCATTTACCCCTTGTTAATACAAGACGGTGAACCATGAAGTAGGGTAATGACGGCGAAAGTGTTACAAAGGAACTAATTTATTATTATTATTTATTTATTGTTCTTGGACTTGTCCATTAAGAACATAATGGGGTTATACAATACAATAAAGCTCATAATAGACAAATAACAAAAATTTATATGGGGAAAATATAGGGATGGGCGGATACATTATAGTGAAAATAACATGAGTATATATAAGAGAAGAAATAACAACGGAAGTTATACACTTTCGGGGGTTTGTATACAGCGAAAAAATCTTTGCTTAAAAACAGACAAAGAGACAGAATCCTTCACATCCTTAGGAACACTGTTCCATAATCGTGCTCCGACCACAGAGAAATATTTTTCATAAGTTGTCGTTCTGTGTTGGGGGGTGATGAGAAAATCAGGGGCCATTCTAGTCAAAATGTTGGACTTATTATTTCTGACAGAAAAAAATTGCTTCAGGTAACTAGGTTGTTCATTTTTGAAAAGACAGTAGAGGTATGTACCAAGTAAGTATTTTCTTTTGTTTTTTGCCTTTAACCATGCAAGACGGGTAAAATAAGGGGAACTATGATCATCCTTACTTATGTTGAAAATAAACCTAACGCACATATTTAATAGGCGTTGAAGCTTAGCATTGTGCTCTTCAGTTAGATCCTGATAAACCAGACAGCAATAATCGATGTGAGGGAAAATGAGCGTAGATACTAGATGCTTGCGAGTGTGAGGTGGCAGAAGGCCTTTTTGGGTTTTAAGCTGGTAGAGGATCATATTAACCTTATTACACACGGCTTGCACATGATTCTGCCAAGACAAGTTACACATCATCGTGACTCCCACTTTAGGTTCTTGGAATTTAGGGTTCGTGCCAGTGATAGGTATCAATTGAGCTTAATTAATGGGAGGAAATATTGATTAACTCCTAGTGAAAGAGCAAGTTCAAAAGGAAAACTAATATACTGTAATATAAACCTTGAGTCGTGGTTTCATTCACATTAATGGTGGAACAAAGCGAATTTATTTGACCTTCCAGCACTATTTCACTTTTGGGATAATCAGCTTATGTGGTGGCTACAGTACTGACGTCCCACCCTGAGGGAACCAGAACGAATCCAGGAAGAAGAGAAGATTTCCAATCTATTCCCAGTCCCTATTTGGGCGCCATGTAAACAGCACTTTGAGTGATAGTATACTGCTAACAGGTTTTGCAGATTATTTCTATTACATCAATAGTCGTAACATCATTAACTTCAGTGGAGATAGGGTGAAGTAATTGTTGATGAAAATTCACCCCCTTCTACACTCCCTAGAAGTGGATTGGAGGGTACTATGTAGATTTAATTTTTACTAGTAGAGTACTGCGTCCTTAAGATGGGATCTAAAACTTTGGACCATTTAGCACCTTTCGTTGCGCATACATAGCCCAAAGCAGAGGCCAGGTCGAACGCTTTGGCTGTAAAATCGTCGTATTGAAATATTGCTCATAATTTTATTATAAATCTAGTGCATAATGCCAGCATGTTGAACTGCGTCCGCGTCCCAAAGACTCCAGCGACAACGGATAGAATAGTAGCGCGCCTTTGATCAGACAACCGGGCGTATGCCCACTGGGCCCCGAGATAGTGGGGGCTCACACCGTGCTAGTTATTTAATGCGTTATTTGTAAAGCATTACCAATAAATTAAGAGTACATGCAAAAATTTGTTCCTTTATCCGAAGAAAATTTTTTATGGAAAATAAGAAGATATTAAGCTGCAGGCGTTCGATATGTGGGTATGGAAAAGGTCGAGAAGGTGCGGTGGACGAAAAGGAAGACAAACGAGGAAGTGTTTGGTATGGTGGGTGAGGAGAGGAAACTTCTGGATGAGATTAAAAGGAGGCTGAGTAGATAGTTGGAGGAGGTAATGAGAGGCGAAGGGTTGTTAAAGGATGTAATACAGGGAAGGATGTTGAGTAAGCGGGTAAGGGGTAGAAAAAGAATAGGTTTTTATGGACGGGATGAAGACGCTCTTCGAGATGTAGAAATAAATATTATTGATATATAGGGCCCTGTGCTTGTAAAATTCTAGAGGGTTTTTTACCCACTTCCATTTAAACCTACAGAAACCGTTGAATTACCTTAATAATAATAATTTTTCTACGTTTCTGGGTCCCCAATCTTAAAGTCTAAATCTAACATTTAAGTCTAAATCTAATATTAAAATCTTAAACCTTTTCCCAAAATGGTAAAAGGAATTCAAGAAGAGACTTCGTCTTACTAACTGTATGCTGAAATGATAATTCTAACTGTTTTTCCTAATTGTAGTTTCACCATTGTGAGCCACTAAGTTTTGAAAGAGTTTTTACGCTTTACCTAAGTGGAATGTTGACCATTACCACAAGTCAAAATGCCCAATGTAATGTGAATGGATAAATAAATAAATACTCGCGCCCTTAAAATCCAAAGGGCGGCCCTGGATAGGATCCAGACGGGGTTTGTTCAATCGGTTGCCAGCGGTTGGCAGTGGGATATTTGGGTCTCGAGGAATCGCGTGAATCACGGTGCACAAACGCACAAATTTATATAAATAGGTTTCCCCGCTGAGAAAACGAGGGAGAATTGGGCGATAGGGTGGGTGTGGGCCCATACTTCCCGAAGCTCGGCGGGAGGGCTAGCAGGACAAAAAGAGCAAATGAATGAACATGTGATGGATGTCATGCGGGGAAGGGGGTCACGGAAATTGTGGGAAAGTGGGCGTGCGATGGAAGGCTGGTATTTTTTCCTTGGCGTAAAAAATTTTAGTGGGGAAACAGACTGGCGACAGTCTATGTACTTATGTGCTTCAGTCTTAATCGAGTTGATTTCATTGTAAAAAGGATCATGTTTCATTGAATTCATATTCTTGCTACTTATGGAAAACTGAGTCTTCTTTTTGATATGACCAACATAATCATACCTTACCTCGCTATTTTTCCCCTAATTAAACCTGATATTACATGGCGTTAAACGTGAGAATGGGTGAAAACGGGAAAATTATTTGTTTTTCATCTTAAACAAATTGTATTTTCGCGATAAAAAGTTTTTCAGAAGTGAGTTTTCACAGGAATCTGAATGGCGATATAATCAAGGCGCCACTCAATCTTAGTTTTCGAGTTATCAGAAAATGACTACAGGAACTGAGGTCCAACTGCGTTAGACTCATGTAAATGCAGTGGACACCTATTCCTGATAAAAGTGTTCATTCATCAACTTATTTGCATTTTTGGTACATTATTCTGCTTTTTTTAATAGCTGAGACATGTAAACAGTTAAAGCGGTATTTTTTCAAACAATATAAACGAAAATGAGGAGAACAGAAATAGGTTGGAAACACCGTAGCAATGGAAATTCATTAGTAACCACGATTGAATTTGTTGACGTCAAGGACCTTTGTCATGAGGCCTTGAGGTTCGGATAAAAAAATAGGAAGATTGGAAGGAAACTGGGATGTAACGTCACAGCTTCGCTTCCACCCTTCCCTTTTCCCAGGCCTCTCAAATCTGAGCTGGCCGGGGTACTCTACATTAATGACGGTTTCTAAAATGTTTACCCCTTTTACTCTCATTAACTTTAATTCACAATCTTAACTTTCACACAATATGACGTTAATGATTCACAATATAAGATATGACATTAATGTCTTATGCTTCATAGTTTGCTCGGTGAGTAGCGAGCAACACTCACAGTGAACGCCGAGGGAAAATTTTTAGGCTCATCCTCGTCTCTATGCTGCATTGATAAACTGGAATAAGCCCGTGTACTGGGCTAAGTTCTCCCAGTTAGTAACGGAAAGCGACCTATGACCTCATAGTGAAAGTAAATAGTTCCTCAAGCCGTTTGCAGTCGATAAAATTAGCTGAAACAACGTGAGTTGTTGAACATCGTAGTTGAATATCTTGTCATATTGCTGCTTTCACTCTCTGCCTCATATCGGAACTCTTTCTCGACGATGTGATGCACTGCCAATGCCGTCACTAAAATAATGCAAAACGTCTCTTAATAGAATAAAATATTTATTCAGCATGTTACTATTCACAATTTGTATCGAAATATATCTATTCTTAACGAGGGTTCTACAGTGTTTACCCCTCATTTCTCATTACATTTTATTCACTATCTCAACTTTCACATTATCTTTTTTGTTTTTACAGTTTTTTATGCTAATCCAAATCTTTTTACTTTTATGTCATAGTAATTTGGTGCATTTTTTTAATTTTACAAATGTTTTTGTAGACGTGGTGTAAGTGTCCCTCTTCTTCTGCTGGGTAGAATTTTTCTTTCTTCTTTTCTTTTTTGCTTAAGTTTTCCTGGCATCATTCCGTAGATTTTTTTATTATTTAAGTTGGAGTTTTTATATTATTTATTGCTCTTTACACTTATTTTCTCTAAGACAGAATGGTATTAGCTCTTTCATGGAGTTCGTGCCCCTCCAATTTATAGCACTAGTGTCATTCTCCAGACTTCTAACAGAGGTTGGACTAAGGGCGCTGATAATTTTCCGACTAAATTTTAAATTCGATGCCGCACAGATTTTTGATGGGTAGCTAAGGCGCCAAAACGTGGTGCCATGACACCATCCGCCCATACAACCTTCCTACTCTATTTTGACTAGCTTTTATAGAAAAGTACACGTCATATCGTTAACACCCTCAATGCGAATCCCGTTAATTGGCGTGATGTGAACACCACCTCCGAATGAGGCCTAAGTCAAGTGATGTAATTTACGATTGCAGTTTACAAAATGTTTCAAGAACTATTCACCAAAAAGTTAGCTTTAAATTCCTATTCCATCGTTATATTTTACGATAAAATCATTTTCTTAAAATATTTAACAATATAAAGTGACTGACATTCCTTTTTAAGTGTTTAGGAATAGATTTTGCAGGCATGACACGTAGTTTTCCATTTTTTTGAAAAAAAATCATGTAATGCGCAGAAATTGCTCAGCATTGTAATGGAATTTTAAGTACAGTTATGGGACTGTTAACATTTGAAGGCATTAAATAAATTCAAGTGAAACAAATCTTAAAACCTTGAAACAACCATAGCACTGATACCTTCACCTATGCGCGGACCAGAGACCATCCTCTGCAAAATGATTAAGCGAAAGCATCTGGACCACCGACCAGCAATCGGAAGTATATTTTTCTATAGTCGAACTCGTGAAGAAATCACACGTTCTGAGGAAATTAACACTTGATTTTTTGTTGAAAACCACGTTGTAGCAATAACGGCATTTTCCTTCCTTTATCGTAAATAAAAAACAGCGGCTGCAATCATGACACTCATCTTGAAACGAGAAATGAAAACACCAATAATGGTGTGTTTGACGGTGTATCTAAATTTATAGACCGGTAAGTCAAAATCGCACGCTACAAAAACAACATTTAAACTTTTTCACGCAATACAGTTCAAGTGTAATTTTTTGTTATGTCTTTTATCTCTAATTCAAAAAATGAAACACTATCCAGAAGTCCCCATTGATTCCCATATTTTTCACGATTTGGGCCAGAAATATGTTATGGGCTAAAACTCGGTTCTTTTACAAATCTTAAAGGATTTATAGTACCTAAAGCGTTTGAGACGTTTTCGAGATAAATGCCACATTATTATCATTATAATAAAAGTAACCTACCGGTTAAGGTAGGTTTATATGGAAGTAAGTATCACTAGAGTACTAACTACTTACACAATTTCTTTTTTTAACTCGGCACACGTCCTCCCTCTCTTTATCCCTTCCATAATCCCTATCATTTTTCTTCCCTTTCCTTGCTAACCTAACATCGTCCCCTCCATCACGGCCTTGTGAAACCCTTCGCCCCTTACTACCTCCTACAACCACCTACTTTGCCGTAGTAATTTGCCGTGTCCTAATCTTCAACAGGGGTTTCCTTTCCTCACCCACCACACCAAGGACATACACGTTTGTTTCCCTTTCTGTCCACCGCACCTTCTCCCCCCTCCTCAACACCCACATCTCTAACACCACTTTTCAGCCTCCCCGTTTCTGCCCAATAAAACATAAGACTCCATATTAAACTCTTCACCAGCCTCTTCTTTATACCCTTACCCTAGGTCCCCGTTATCAGCTTATTTCTCTTACTGATACATACATGCATAAAATTATTACTCACTTAAGACTATTAGAATGATAAAATTAACTGAAAACTATTACCACAAGCCTTTAAAAAAACTTGAAACAATTGACACCGCTGCTACCTTTTATCTATCGAAGCGGGCACGAGACCAACCCTCGTCCCTTGAGATGGGTCACAAAAAAATGAAATCAACGGAAGAATCTCGAGTGTACCCGCCCCCTTTTTCCTATCCTCTCCAACCCCCAAAATACTCGCCCGACTCCTTCTTCGGATCCGTCCCGCTCCGCTCTCCTCTTGAAGTTCCTTCAACCACACGGACACCCACGCTTACACCGAACGATATAAAATAAGGAAAAAAATGAAGTGAGGCTAGGCGTGTGCGGAAAAGGGCGAGCGCAGGGAGCGGGCGATATGAGGAGGACGGACCGACACCTGCTCTCCTCTCTCTCTCCTTCTCCACCCTCCTTCCTTCCCAGCATGCACCACCCTTCCCACGATGGTAATGAGGGAGAACAGAGAGCTCCGCTTCCCTGTCCCTCGCTTCCTCCCACACTACAACTCGCACACCCTCGAGGCTCGCTTCTAAAAGGATGGGTTTTTGAGGGGAAGGAGGAAAAAGTTTGGGCCTGGTTGAGGCCACGTTTTCACAACAGCCGTACGGACAGACGTAACTGGTACGCCTGTACGTACAAATCGCTGTGGGAATGCACGTCCGTAGACCAAACTTTTAACTTGAAACCAAGCAAACCAATGTAATTATCATTTCTTGTAAATATAATTGTGAATAGCTAACCAAAACACAACTTTTTGACCCCCCTCATTTTTGGAAAAAGAATGTAAAAAAAACGACCCGCCCTAATGTACTACAGTATAGATATGCTACCAATATTAGAGGGACCGTTACTATTTATGTATACAACTACATAACTACAACTGTACAACTACATAAACGGGTAGAGATTCAAGAATTATGCTGAAATCATGCACAGTGTGCTGTAAGTACTAGATTATTCTCTACGTGCAGTGGGAGTAAACCAAGTGAATGAAAAAGCAAAATTGTTATATTCACTGTACGTTAAGTTAGAAGGTTTGGGTGTGATAACATGGGCATATATGGAAAATAGAAGAGGATTCACTTTTAAATGTATGTTTATTTATTATTAGTTAATATATAATTATTTCCTATTTGCACATTCTTTGGTACAAAAATGTTGAACATGCCTTTTTAGAGGGTTTTCAAGAGTGAATCTACTGTTGAAGTGATTGTCAGCAAAGAGTTATGTAAATAAGATATTTAAGAGATAAAGTAGAATAATAATATAGTAGATAATGTATGTTTGTTTGCACTATTTTAACCACGATATGTATTTTCCATGCACTGGAAGGGAAAAACACCCTCGTGTAAAGAATTTTGGTGCAATGAAAAGTACTCATAATTTCATCTACAGCATCAGCTGCAACTAACGAACATTAATTTGTTTATACCAATGGATATCGGAGAAGTTTTACCGGATGGGGAAGGGGAAGAATTAAACATTAAATAAATATGATTCATCTTCAACTCCAATGGTTTAATGCCAAGCATGTAATTGATAAGTAAAAAACGGAGAAATCGAAGGTTGTTCGTTTGCAGTGTAATAAAATTTCCGTTACGAGTTTTTACCCAAAGCCGCTGTTTAGTGTAACGACTTCGTTAGCTATAGATCCACGGTGAAACGCAGTGAAGAGCGATATATATTTAACTTTAGCGGTAAAGTTGCCTGGCCGTTTATTGTAATTCCTAGAAATTATAACAATAAATGACTTATTTTATTCATTAGACAAAAGATTTTGTAAACATTTATGATTTGTAAACTTTAAATTATCGCAGAAGAATGAGAAGCATTTTAAAGAAATAATTTACTTCAATTATCCATCAGAGTTGTGGTTGTGCGTATTTCTTTTCCTGTGTTCAACGAGATGATAGCCGCAACTCTTCCATCACTTAACTATGCGAAAGTATATTGCGAAGATTCCACTCGATCTACACGGGGATCAAGATAACTTAAATGGTAGTGAAATATGCGTTTGGCAAGCTCAAAAACGGCCTTTGAGGTCACTGAGGTCTAATTAAGCGCTGAAGAGCAGGCAGAGGTACCGATGGGCCGAGGTGGGAACCTTAAGAGAAAACCTAAGTAATTGTATACCCCCTCTCTTGCATACTCTCATCTCCCTGGCGTTATTCTCTGTACAAGTGAGTGCCACAAATTGCTACACCTATACACGAGGCACTTCACTCCGCAGTTTGACGCACAGAAATTGCGAGAATGCGGGCACGAAATTAGAGCAGGTGCTATTTTCCTTTCTTTCGTTCAAGCATACACGCAGTCATTCTAGCAAGTCACAGACGCTATATTCACAGAACCTCCATCCAAGCATCAAGCCTTTACAGTAAAATATTTCGCGTAAAACGGCCTTAAGGTGGTTCCACCGCAACTGCGTGAGTCAAAACTAATACCAAGTTCCACTTTTTTGTTTATTCGGTTTAAAAACCATTCTTTCTCTAATGCCATGCGTTACTTATTGAAAACCAAAATTAAGTACTTAGTGTATGCAGATTATTCCACGAATATATTTTTGATGAACACTTTTTCAGCCATTGGAGCCGACTGCAGCGCCATATCTATAGAATTACCGCATTTTGACTTCAATTACCGCAGTAACTAGCTTATAACTCAAAGGATAAAAGCGGGAAGATGCCTACATTTTATTTTTATCAAATTTCTCGGGAGTTTTCCATTCTTAAAAACAGTTTTCCGCGAGAATAGCATTTATAAAACATGGAAGAATACTAGTTTTCCTCGTGTTTCTCCAATTATCCCATGTAATTTCAAATTCAATTTGCGGGAAATATAGCTTGGAAAATTAGGAATTTAATTCAAAATATCAAACGGGGAATACGTTTTTCTACAAGTTTCCAGAATGTGAATGAAACGACATTTAAGTAATTTCCGGTGAACCACCTTAATACGTAGAGCCCAACGCTGCCAACCTTACTACTAAGGAGCCTGAGCCCTTACAGGTTCCTTACCTAATATAGCGGTTGACGCCTGGCGTTGAGGGGGAGGAATTAGAAATATGAAGCACGACCATAAGAAAATGAACACAAAATGCATAAGAGCGTGATGTTGATGTGTTTAATAAGGAGAGAAGACTGTAGTTATTATTTTGGAACCATTCCGAGCTTTGCAAAAGGAATCATGGAGGCGGGAATCGTAATTTCGTACGAAGTTACTTGCTTGATTTTCTCTTGTTGGCTGCAATATTAGATTACTTGAAAAATTAAGATCAGGCGAGTTTCAGTAAGACACGGAGGATGTTATTTTGAACCCTCGCCATATCTCTGGAACTCGTAGAAGCGACAAAATAAGAGAGATAGCCTGCAGAAGTAATGCTCGAAAAAATTTCTTCTTTCCACGCACCATTAGTGATTACCTATAACAAAAACAGCGTAACACTAACATAAGACACATCGTTAACCTACAATTCACCTCTGTCCTCTCCCCTCTCCTTTTCCCTATTCTCTCTTTTTCTATCGCTGGTGTCCTGACACCCCCTTACACATGCCTCTGCTGCAGCTAGCAGGGTAGTAATTATATGTAGAATTCAGTGCTCTTATTAGCGATATCCATAAGATAAAAATGTCAAAAATTGCATTTTACTGATGTTTTTCATTGGCAATTCACTTCCATTTTAACACGTAACCTTTACAACAGAAGGGCTTGGGGACGGCTTGCTGGCGAGGCCAAAGACTTACTTGGTTTGCAATGGCCCCAGGAGTAAGAGTAAGTGTAACCTTAAGGAATATGACATATGTTTCGTAATAATTCAATTACATATATGTTCCAATGTTCTTATAAACGCAATGTAATACATTTCATATCATTATAATGGTAGATAAAAAATATCAAAGTGTCATGCCGCGTACATTAATCGAAAAAAACATATTTCGATATGATTTCGTCTAAATTTCGAATACCGCGCCAAAAACTCATAACATGCAACATGAAGGAAAAATATTAAAATGACTGCCACGCCCAAGTAGGGAATGCAAGTAGAGTTGTGTAACGTTTAGGATTTACTGTAATTTTTGTTTTTATATCTTTTTAATTTGGCGCAATTTTGTTTATATATTTTGATTAATTTTAAGTGCGGAAATGTTTTATTGATTGTTGATATGTTTTGGTTGTTAAGGGGTTGTTGACAAGAAGAGGGGGGATTGGGGAAATGAAAGAGACTACAAGCTGGAAGAGCTGTTCTGTAACAAATAGAAGCATTACCTAATAAAAAATTGAAAATAAGTGTTGTTTTGACGAGTAGACACAGTCCGACGCTACAGTTGTTACTCTGGTACCTACGTCAGTAATGAGAAGTAGAGGCCGTATATTAGGATAAATATAGCGCTTGTAGTGGAGACGGGGCATAACTGGCTTGGGGTGGGTTTGCCGGGGGAATGGTTTGAGTGGGAGTTGAGGTTGAGTGGGTCGATTTGTGGGTCTGGAGCCAAAGGAGCGGGGGAGGGCAGATGCTTTCTCACTCCCTCTCTCTCCCATTTCTCCTCCTCTCCCTGCCCCTATTCGGTTCCACTCCTTCGCAGGCGACCTCACCCACCTCACCTGCCCTCTCCTCCTCCTCGGCTCTCTCTCTCTCGAACCCCCGCTCAGCAATGCCCCCCGGTCGCAAGGGGGGCAGCCGCGTGAAAAATTTCGCCCGGACGGCGATCGGAGGAGTAGATTGAGGTAGGGAGTATCGGTTGGGGTAGGGGAAAAGGATTGGTGTAGAGGCAGGTTAGGGAGTGAAATAAGTTCATCCACATCTTCATACAGCAATTTCAGAAGATAGCAACTGGCAATTAAGTTTAAATCGAAGAGTAATCCAAATTATCAATGCAATCAATAGGAATTTTGACTCATATGCATGAATTTCGGTCACCCAGCCCAGGTGACCAATCGGTAGGGAGAGTTAAATCTCTATTACCGGATTTTAACTCTCTCTGTCGATAGTCACCTGGATGACCGAAATGCATGCATAGGAGTCAAAATTCCTATTGATTTCGTTGAGAATTTGGATTATGAATTATATGAATTTGAATTATTTTGAATTTGGACCTCTGATTTAAACACCTGCATAGTACCCTGCAAGCCATCTCAAGGGTGTTAGGCAGGGGGTGAGTTTTCACCAGCACGCACTACATTATTATTTGGGTAACCTACCCCTTAAGGTAGGTCCAATGGAAGTGAGAAAAAGATCCCGTCGATTTTTAGATGCGCACGGCCCAGTCACCTTACGCAACTTCTCTCTTCATCTATAAGCGTGCGTCCTACCTCCTTTAATGCCGTTCATAATACCCATTCTCTTTCTTCCCTTCCCCGCTTACCCATCTACATACACTCTAATGACGGCTATCAGCATCCCTTCGCCTCTCATCTCATTACCACTTCCAACCACCTACTTTGCCTCCTTCCAACCTTCTCCAGACGTTTCTTCTTTACCCACATATCCTAAAAGAGTTAGTAAAACTACGGCTGAGAACACGAGAAGTAAGTACTTCAATGGCCGCATGCAATTTGAGCACCAACTCCAGAGAGCAGAAGGCACACACCAGAAACTAAAATTATTCCCGATCAATCACGTTGCGTTGGTTTTACGAGAAAACGATTTCCTCGCCAGTGACCAAACCACAGGACACACAGACGACCAAAAAAATGTGTTCCTTCTCGAGGTTGTTAAAGACCTTGGAGCAATTTTTGTCGAAGTACAGATTTGCGAGAAACTTTGCAAACGCGTCCGTATTAGTGACATCTATGAATAAAATGGGAAAATTGCATTTTTACAGTTTGTTTTTTTTTTGCAGTTTAGTGCTATTTTAACACGTATCCTTATGGCATATGACATATATTTTGTAATAATTCGATTACATATGAACAGATTCTCTCCAAAACGCAAAATAATTTGTTTCATATTATTATAAAGGTTGCTAAGAAATATCATAGGTATCATGCCGAGCGAAAGATACGAATAAATAAAATATTTACACATAATTTTCGCCAAACTTGTCTGGTGAGTTCCACCGCATAAACAGATGTACTTCAACGAAATGTGCTCCTAGTACTTCTAGAATCGATTGAAAACTATGAGAATGGACACATGATGACGCACGACTACCACTCCAACCACCTCAAAAGGACCCAGTTACGATGCCGTGGTCCGATAACTCTTATCCCTCTCTGAATTAGACTACCACGGGAAACAGTAGTTGCGGAGTCCGAAGAGCTGAATTCGAAAATCCGTTGCTCCCTTGACTTCGCGATCATAACAAAAACAACCGCTGGCGTTCCGGTCGGTGATGATGGTAAACAGACTAACCAGAATGCTATTATCATCAACGCCTGCCTCTTCACCAACGACCCCATGGAACACATAAGTACTTGTGAATAACAAATTGAGAAAACGGCGTTGCATAAGTACATGGTTTAATATAATTTCTCGCTTGTAAACTTTGTTTTAGGATTAAGTATTTTAGAAACAACGTTGGTGTGGTTTCCACAATGAATTAAATCAGGTCTTGATCTGAGGAAACCTCAGCGACATTATTTCGCTAAAATTGTGACCGGTGAAAATACTAAGATTAATAAGACTAAGAGTTCGTAAACAAGAAAAAAGGCCTCCAATGCCATGTATCAGAGCTGCGTGACAGCTAACACCAGTTTGCTAGAGAGGAAATTCAATGTTTTCATGGTTCAATATTCGAAAAAAGGAAACCCATTTCAATTTGAAAAGAGTCGACAAACCAAGGAAGTAAAATTTTGGCCACATGAAAATCTCCTTGACGACGCCAAAAACATTTTACGAAAAACTGTGGTAGATTTTATCAAGAGAATAAAATCAAGGAAATAGACTGCAGAACGGGTGGTTTAATTGTCATTTTTCCCGCGAACGATAAGACACCATAATATCTGTCATTGAGACTTAATAAATTATATTGTTCGACAGGCGTTGCATATAATCATTTGGTTTGTTATTATAAGACACTGTCTCCGGCGTTACTTTGTGGAACTCCTTCATCTTTTTTAATAAATCATCCTGATGATGGCATGACATGCTGAAACCCGGGTCGTTTTGTTTCCAATAAAGTGTGGAATAACAACCAAGTGTTTATTATTATGAAAAAAAAAATTTGGTTTGTTATCTGATGATTCCGTATTAATTGGTTAGGTAGCAATAACAGAACGTCTCGCATACTTCAAGTACTACCCTTATTATGTAGGAGCAAAATGCATCAAAACTCATTATTTCTGCAACGTTGGTAGCATGAAGTGCAGTTCATGCTATTAAAATTCCTCCTCCTGAAAAGAATTTACAGATTTTTGGTAATGCACTTGTAGTCATAGTTTAATTACCTGTTGCAGAATATAGTGTAGTGCATGTTGGTGAAAACTCACCCCCTGCCGCACATATTTGAGGTGGCTTGCAGGGTACTATGCAGATGTTGATATCGTCTCCAGCTTATGTTACATCCCCCTTGCTTCTACCTTCAAAACTCTCTCCCTTATCACGTTTCTTTGATAATATAATCCTCGGAGCGTTCCAAATGTTGATGGGTAAGACATGCAACAATCGTCTCAGGTTTCCTTAGTGATGTGACCCTATTCTTTTAGATAAAAGGTTATGAGTGGGCGTTTGGAGGAAAAGGATATTGCCTTAATTATACTCTGGGTGTGCTCATCATCTAATCCGTTGAAGGATATATTTTCGTGTCCCTTGGGAAAGGTTTCTATCTCCTCTCAAAAACCTTTTTTCTCTCCATAATTCCCGTTACAGAAGGGAATTGAATTTCGCTAACACTCTCATTAGCGATGTTGTTAGCTTCCTCGCGCTATGATCCGTTTTCCCTTTGAGTGCTGCTTTATTTCACCCCCACGTTCTTTTTTCATCCAAGGAGATATCGATCACAAGATTATAAACACGGCGTCGTAAAAATTATAATGAGTTTCTTCCCTCTTACACCTCTTAAGTTAGAATTTATGAAGCAGAACGGGAGGATGGAAACAAACGTAGAGTCAAGCCCATCGAGCCCAATCTAGTTCAATGTCTTTCGTGTCATGGTGGTTTGGTATAACTTGTCAACGTTCAGGCACATGGACAAACAACCCTTCAAGCCTGTTTTCTGTCTATTGACACGAAAATCTACCAATCAACTTATGATGATAACTAGCGAGAGATCGTGTATGAAGCAACACATGAATGTGGCAGTTGCGAGGGAGGAATGCAAGGACAGGGTAGAAAGCCTTAGAGCCAGTTTTCTACGCCTATCACAGAGAAATCAGCTTTTTTTTGGCTGTGTCTACCCCAAAAAGGATCGGCATGATGGGCATGTATTCATTCATTCATTAGAGTGATCTACCGGTTAAAGGTAGGTTGTGATGAAAGTCAGAGAAAATCCTACAGATTTTTATACGTTCAGGCCCCTATTTTAGTATTTTTTTCTTCATCTAAGCGTAAGTTCTAGTCTTTTTCATCCAGTTCATAAAACTTACTCTCTTTCTTCCCCTTCCCCGCTTGCCCAACATCATTCCCTCTATCACGGCCTTCAGCAAACCATCGCCCCTCATTACCGATTCCAGCCACCTACCCTGCCTCCCCCTTATCTCATCTAGAAGTTTCCTCTCCTCACCAGCCATGTCAATCAATTCTTCATTTGTGTTCCAATGAGTATTTATGCATGTTATATTTTGAATATCGTCGAAATTCTGACCAATGTGTCAAATTATTCACAAAAATGGAGCGCAATGAGATATCAACAGAAATGTTTCGCATCCGGGCGCAATGTTTTAAACCTCTCATCAATTTTTATCCCACGCAACACCACGATGGGGGTAAGGAAACCCTCGGTATCTCGAGAGGATACTTAAGCATTCATACAATGATTTTCCGAGAGGAATGTGAGATAATTTATCTCCGCATATTTTAACGCACGCTTGAGATTAACGGGGTGGGTAACTTAAATGAGTTTCGGAAATTAAGACGCCTCATTTCCGTTCTCAACAACTCAACCCTTCGAGTATTATCACTCTTTTTTTTCTTCCTCATCGCGATTCAAGCGCATTGATTACTACATGTTTAGGAAATCATAAGTTATGTGCAATTTGGCCGCATGAAATACAAAAAATGCATTCGTTTTCAGACGAGTTCTCTCGTTAGCAGTCGGTTAAAGTATTCACCAAGACAAATACGACAACCGAGGCGGTCATGCATTGAACAATTGAGATTCAAGCATAACTTATTTACAAATGAACAATACGGCGTGTTAATATTGAAATGAAATTTTTTGTTAAAATAAACCTAAAATACCGAAACGTACCTGTTTTTTTTTACCTTTACCAAACTGTTTTGTTTTTCGGTTTTGCCAGATGGCAATACACATGAACGAAAGGAGCGTATGTTTCGTTGGTTTCCTGCCATTACTTCACAGAAAACTGGACAGGTCAGAAACTGTCTGCGTGAGGGAAGTTAAGTCAATATTCCGTCTGAAATGAGAGTGAGTTTAACCTGGCAATGAGTCCATATTAAAAAGAACAAACTGCGTTGTTTCAGCATTTTGTTCTTTGCAATAATAATATACAACTTTTCCACCATGCAGGGCTTAATTCCTTTAATTTTACTCACCACGAAGTTGAAAACTGTGCATTCGCTTTTAGTAAATGCGGCTGGGATCGGGAGTCAAGTGTAAATCACGTCGAGATGACCAGATTTTACCGGAAAATCACGAGTTAACAAGATGGTACAGGTACAATTGGAGTTGATTAATTTTTTTCCCCTTATTTAATACATTACCTATTTTGTATTTAAAAAATGCACTTAAAATTATTTTGTAAATCAAATATATTTTTGAAGAATTGTTAGTATTTTAAATACCCAAAATACTTCTGAGAAATGTATACTAGAGCTCAAATCCCACGTAGTGAATTTGGCACCCAGTGCTGCTCAATTGAGCCAAAGTGAACTGATATTAATTTTGCATAACAAAGTGAACTGATAACCCATTTGCATAACAAAGAAACTTGTGACACAAATGGACAGAAATGGCCTCCTTCATATTGTTACAGTCTGTGCTGGGGCAGAACTCTAGGTGAAGAGTAGTAGGCACACTCCTCCAGAAACCGCAAGCAAGCAT
The DNA here is from genome assembly GCA_963573305.1 of Pyrrhosoma nymphula. Lineage (NCBI taxonomy): Eukaryota > Metazoa > Arthropoda > Insecta > Odonata > Coenagrionidae > Pyrrhosoma > Pyrrhosoma nymphula. The sequence goes on along the minus strand of OY754334.1, from coordinate 81,048,287 downwards.
CTTCAACAAGGGCCCCTTTGGTGTTCTGCATTGCGCCCTTTGAGTCAATGTTTCAAGCCAATAGAGTTGTGAATCAGCTAATATAATTGCGAATGTAAGATCTGGGATAATTGCTATGCAGAATCGCCAGCGTCACTAAATACTGAAGAAGAACTTGTCGAATCTCTTTTCTGCACAAGTGGAAAATTCAGGCAACTATTAACAATATGCATGCGAGTGTACTTATTGTCTTAATGTCTGCATTATGGTTCCCATAGCTAATAACTTTATAGTTAGTTGCCCCTCCTAGCACAGAACTTAAAATCGTCGTTTCCTCTGAAATCGCGCTATTCATAAAACATGTGAAGCTTAAAATAGCTGCGTATTGTGTACGAATCACAAACTCTAGGATTTAATTCCACCTCATAGTCTTCTGAAATGCAATTTCTGTAAACGCCTAAGAATTTGTGGATTGATTGTGCTTATAGCGTTTTGCACATACATGGTTTTCATTCCGGTCATAGTTTCCCAATTCTTCAGTTCTTATAAAACGTATATTTATTCATTAAATTTGTCCTACTATGTGGTGGATACAAAGGAGGGCCACGTCGCAAAGTGGGTTATAAAATTAATTTGGAGGGGAAGAGTTAAACGGCTAGCATATCTAGGAAACTAATTACAATAAAAGCATGGTATCATCGCTCAAATATTTGTAAAATTTTCTCTTGCAGCCCGATATATCAAGTATCGAGATGTCTGGTTACGATATGTCGCGGTCAAGAAGTGTCCGTTTACCATGCTCCGGTTACGAGGTGTCGTTTATGCAGTAGCTGGTTACCACCTGACGTGGAACCGGTTTTCTATACTCCCTGAAAAAGCGGGATTTTCCTGAATTTTGGCACATAATAAAGTCTCTCTGGCTAATATTAGTAGACTCAATATATTGAATTATAAAATAAGACGATAAAAGGCTTCAGGTGTTAGTGATGTAGGTGTGGAGGAGGATGGAGAAGGTGCAGCGGACGGAAAGGAAGACAAATGAGGAAGTGCTTGGTATGGTTGGTGAGGAAAGAAAACTTCTGAATGAGATTAGGGGGAGGCAAAGTAGGTGGTAGGAAGAGGTAATAAGGGCAAAAGGCCGTGATAGAGGGAAGAAGGAGAATAGGTTTTATAGACGTAATGAAGAATGGTAGGACGTACGCGGAGACGTAGAAACAAAAACGAGAGGTAGATAGGGCCCTGACTGTGGAAAAATCTAGATGATTTTTACTAAATTCCATTTGATCCTACCTTAACCGGTAGACTACCTGAATGAATGTAAAGTAACAAGTGTGCTTACTTTATTTTATTTTTTACCTGAATATGAGAAATATAAACATAAAATAACACATATTGTCAAATTAATATGGTTACGATTTGGTGATGTCCTGACTAGTTACCTCACCCTTATGGCAACCCTATCCGCGCGTCATATGTGACCGAGCCACATCAGCTGTGCACTTCCGATTTTCTCGCGGGAGTTGCTTTGAGGTCTTTCGGAAAGGAGGTTTCTCCGACGAATTATGCTGAGTAGGTGTTTGGAAGTGGTGGTGAGGGGCGAAGGGATGCTGAAGGTCGCGATTGGGGGAGGATGCTTGGCAAACGGGGAAAAGGAAGAAAGTGAACAGGTTTTATGTTTGGGTTAATGAGAGTTAGGACGTATGCAGAGACGAGGGAAGGCATTATGTAAGATTGGGCCTTGCGCATGTAAGCATCTAGAGGATTTTTTCTCACTTCCATTAAGACCTACCTTAAACGTCATATTGCTCTAATAACAAAAAATACTAAGAAAACTCAAATCCATCCCTTGAATTCTCTTTTTGTGATTTCACTCAAAGTCAATGTAGATAATGCTTGGAAATATATAGGCTTGTGTACTTACAGCTTTGTCTCATTGTTACTTTGGTTGGATTGATAGTTTTCTAAATAAGTGCGCGCTTTCCTATTCTCTTCCAATATCATCGTGTAAATTATTTTTTCGCCATTGTGCCGGGGCAGAATGATTAGTAAATTAAGTCTTCACGGATTTTCCGCAATGTCAGGTATTAATCGATGGCTGACTCTAATTCGGTAACTCAAACCTGACCCGATGGAAAATCAGCGAAGTCTTCACTTCAATCACATTATGGAGAAGAAAATATTTCAATCATTAACAAAGCCCCCCCTGAAGGTTTCGGGTCACTCAAAATCAAACACGAAATTGTCAGCATTATACCCACACTACTAGTCTCAGCTGAGCTGTGATGGTAGAACAGCTGCCTTTGGTTGATCATTGAATTTAGGTGTAAATCGGTAGAGTTATGTTCTTCTTAATGTACAATGGTTCGAAGTTCTAACCTTAACTTTGTCACCTGTTTCATCAAACCAACCGACCGGACCTGTAACAATAAAACCGACCCCAAGAGAACAGCGTCACCTTTGGCGCGACCCCATCCTTATCGGGTTTTGGACGCGCCTTCATCCACAATATCCGCTCAATTAGTAGCTTATAAATATTCATCCACCTTTTAGATCCGTTAAGATCAGAATTATGAGGGGAGAAAATTAATTTTTTTCACCACCTCCATCCATCTCTTACGAACCGGGAGGATTTTTTTTTCTGTTTTAATTGTGCCCGTCATAAAAAAACAACCCATTCCATAGTATGAATCGCCCGAACTCCCAAAAAATATTAAGAGGAAACCCCAAGATTCTACTCCCGAAAAGGCCCCGTCTAGACCCCTGTCTAAGGCGCGGCTGAAAGTTGTGAGGGTCGGTCGGTATATTAGTGGAAGTTTTTTTGATGATGATACCCCAGGCTAGGCGGAAATTGCGACTGTTTTTTAATTGCCCAAATTGCATGTTATTCTTCCACGGCAAATCGACCCAATGAGTCCAGTTTTATTGCCCCGAGTTGCAATTTTTCACGGCTTGGTGCCCACCCTCTTAGAACTCACATCTGGGGAAGAGACATAAAGCAGTGGGTACGGATGCCAAAAGACTTGAATGGAATGATGTTTCCACAGGCATACTGGCGTGGTTGCGCGAGCGAAACGGTTGTAACAGATGAGGGGAAGTGGAATATGTAATATTCTTATTTTCTTTATTCCAGTCGGAAATGAAAATCGGAAACTTTGGAGATAGAAAGATATGAGTAAATTCTTCACGGGTTTCCAACCGGGCCAGGAGTTCAAGTACCGACGCTTCTATGACTAACTCCGCCATCGTTTTCAAGGAGATTGATGCCAGGACCTCGATTTTTCCGTATTATATACATGAAAGTTTGGGTCGGGATGTCACTAATTGGCTGTAGAGAGGAGACTCTTTTGCGCCCAACACTGTATTTTCCCGCACACCTAGTCTTAATTTTGTTGATAACAGGTTTTCAAACTTGGCTGGATCCATATCCAGCATCTACGTTGAAATCGTATTTCCAGCTGCATCTCAATAGCCTCCTTAGTCAATCGGTCCGAGTATAAGTCAGCTCTGCCAATCAGTTTGGCGTCGTTAAAGGCGATAATGTGGTCACTGGATGGGCTGTGAACTGGAACATATTATTTTTCGGGATAGTCTAACCTGATGCACCGTCTGTGTACTTATTGATAGAAAGATGCATTTATTGTGCCCTGGGACAAGTCCCTTCAGAGCAATCAAGCATATAAAACAGCCATTAAGAATAAAAATGTGCCATACAGGGATACACATACTTCAGAATAATAATGAATATAAAGAATTTAGGTTGATTTATGCTATATCACGTTTTTTATAATGGTCACAAAATAGGAATTAAACCATATTACGACTGCTACTTGCTGTTAAATCGCATCAAGTATGTTCCTGCCTGCGTGGGACGGGCGGAATCACTTACAGCACGCATGCAGAAGGCCGTCATCCGGGGGTCACCTCGTCTGCTCTGTACACTCTATACGCATGATCCGAACGCAGCGTAGCCACCTATCCGACGGGCGTCGGACGTAGCTGCGAATACTGCCCAACCACGACCCCCTAAATACATCTAGAACCACGGCCCCCTAGATGTATCTAGGAGGCCGTGGCCCAACCCCTCTCGAGTCTCCGGCCATTATGGCGGCAATGAAAACTGATGTTTGCCGTGGATTCGGCTCCCGCCAATCCAGCTCCAAAGGGTCATTGGAACGTGCAAGACCTTCCACTGCGTTAAGTTTATAGCCCAGTTACGGGAGGAAATTTTAAGATAAAAGAATGAAATACTTATATATATGTTTTACTGCTTCTGGTCTACTGCAGCAATTTATAATGTAAGATAGAAGAGGTGAACTCAAGTTACATTACACCTACATCTACGTGATACTCTGCAAGCAACCTCAAGGGTGTGCGGCGGAGGGAAATTCCACACTAGCCGTCAAACACACAACCATAAAGTTATTCGCTACTTTAATAACTATACTGTCAATTAAAGTATGTGTAGCGAGATTTCGCATGCAATAAGGTGACTTAGCAATTATGTTACTCATCCGGGGTTTACGCTGTGCTCATACATCACGGGGACCACTAGTTAAAGTTCAGTTATGCCAACGTGCAAAACGACTGAGAAATTACATTGCTATTAATTACATCCATGCTAACTTGCAAAAATTATTACAAATTAACAAGGCAGTTGGTCATCCCTTTTACTGAAGCTACAAAAGCTGTTTGTGGGAGGCACGATACAATTTGACTTCATTCTTACAACCTAATGGACACCTCAAAAGCAACCTGTTTCTTAGTCGTCAATCAAGAAGAGGGTTTCTAATTTCGGCTCGCTAATTATGGTTTACGCAACAAATAGCCCATTAAAACATCCCACCCTTCAGAACCCTTCCGATGAAGAGCAGTTTTCGAGAATATTTCAGTGAATCAGCTGCTTTTGACATATTATTAAGGCGCAATCATTTAATTATTTTAGCGTGCGTCATTTCTGTACTCTTCGGATCATTTACCCTCCGATAATTACCCAGTGAATTGACGAGCTAAAAAGTGCCGCGGTGAGGAATAATCGCTTGGTAGAGATTAGACACGTTTTCTTAATTAGATAAGACCCTTTGTCGGCAAATGCAAAATGAACCCCTTTTTTGGTGTATAAGTCTATCACCCGACGTTTTAATTGTTGAGAAAAAGTAAGTCCATGAGGCTAAGATGTCTAATCAAATCATTGTTAGACCATTTAGCCGTTCCGCCACGGACGTCATTCGATTAAACACGTGAAGTACCCGAAGGCGCACTAATTGAATCGGACCGATTATCATGTCACGGGAAGAATAATTTCCGATAAAAAAAAACAATTTCGGTTCGTTGATCACAAGGTCCCCGCAGAGTGGAGAAAATTAATTTCTGTAGTATATTACCAAATTATCGTGTTCCTCCGCAAGAAAATTCTCGAAACGAACTGCGAGATGGATTTTGTCATTCTTTTCCCTTTCGTAATTTTTTCCCCTAACGTGTGCTAATGTCTCCGTGAACAAGAATGTGATTGACTTAGGTTTTTCTGAGTTACTTTCCTCCACTTCAATAATACTTTTCCACCATTTCTTTACAATTTGTCCACCCAAAAGCCTGTTGCCGGAACCATGTCACAAGAAGGGATCCAGATAACCTTTACTGTAAAATTCCCCGACTAAGTAATATACTAGGTCCTTCCTGATAAAAGCCAACTTCTTATGGAATTCATAATCAAAAGAAGCAAAAAGTTTTAATACTAAAAAAGTCATTTAAAATGAAGTTGCATGAGTATTTGTGAAACATTTGATCAAATTGTACCAACCCTAATTTGTTTTTTAAATATGCCGGTCCACAATTAAATATTGTAGTACTCGGAATGAAGATTAATCGCAATAACACAAAAGTAATGAGATTTTCTAAGACAAAGAAAGCGAGGCTGGACATAAAAGTAGGAGGGCCCAAACTGGAGCAAGTAGAACAATTTAATTACCCTGGTAGACGGTAGAAGCAAATGGGCAAAAGAGCTAAACATTAGGAGAAGCTAGCAAAAGAAGCGTTCAGCAATAGAAGGGAGCTACTGATGGATACCTTAGGTAGGAATGTAAAAAAGAGGATCGCGAAGAGTTTAATATGGAGTGTGGCGTTGTATGGAGCAGAAACGTGGACTCTGAGAAAGGAAAACAAAAATTAGGCTGCAGGCTTTCGAGATGCCGGTGTAGAGGAGGATTGAGAAGGCACGGTGGACGGAAAGGAAGACAAACGTGGAAGTGTTTGGCATGGTTGGTGAGGAAAGGAAACTTCTGGATGAGATTAGGAGGGGGGGGTTAGAAGGGGTAATGAGGTTGCCGAAGGCCGTTATAGAGGGGAGAGTGTTGGGTAGGCGGAGAAGTGGAAGAAAGAGAATAATGAAACGAAGAGAGGTAGTAGCTCGCAGAGTCCGATACAGGTTTTTTAATTCCAATTCGCTATGATCCGGAATCTTTATTTGAGGTTTCACTTCAATTCAATCCTATCAGGTTTTCCGTTAGCTTATAATTATTTTTACGGACTGACCAGGGGAAGTTCTTTAAAAATATGAAGTTCTTAAGATGAATTTTATTTAACAAGCGTAGCAATGTGAGTAAAATGAAATAATCGGCTAAAATTATCTTAGTGGATTATTTTAACTGAGAGAATCACTCATGGGAAACAAGAAACTGTTCTAAATGTCAGCATTTTCCTCCAATCCATCAGGATATTTATTTATATTTTCTTTCAGTATTCCCTTTCTAATTCATTTTCCCATGGAACGCGTCGCACTTTTCAGAGACTGATTATATATGCTCTTTCAAAATAATTAGGGGTGGAAATAATGTATCACAGGAATACGCCAAAAATGGGGGGAACAGGTACAAATGGGGTAGATTGTATGAATGTGTCAAGCCACTGTTTCATTGTAGGAATGTCATACGGTGCCGATAAATAAACACCAGTTACATTCAGCAACGTATGTAAGAAAGCATTGTCCTGGATGATAATTTAAGTGCCACTGAACACTCGACCCATCAAGTCTCGTCGTCTGAGCTTCCATATGGAAGTTTTCGAAAATCGGATGATTTTAAATCCTTGTTTTTTTCTTCCGGAAATACTGTTGAAGCTCAATCAGCTCCTAGTATTTATAACTAGAATTATATACTGAATAAATGTAGATTACAAAAACTACGCCCATGCTATATTAAGTCGGTGATGTATGACTCAAAATAACATGAATTCATCATCAGCAGTCATTGATACGAAGATTGGTTTGCTTCAGCTCTCCTCTCAGCCAACCACTACCTAAATAATTCTTCACTTTGAAGTATTTCATGATTTTCCCAATCTATTCCAGTCTCGTTTTTCCTCTGTGACTCTTCCCATTCATTTCTCCTTCCATTATTGCTTTCAATAAGCTATAGTGTCGCAAAATATGGCCAATTAGTTTATATCTTCTTCTTCTAAGAGCTTTGACTATGCTTCTTTTCTCTCCAGCTCTACGTAGGCCTTCTTTGTAGGTGAATCTCTCCGTCCATATGAATTGTTCTGAATTCAACTCACTAAACTCAACTCACCAAGAGCACATCCAATTTCACCCATCTAGAACCATTGTAAACAAATTTACTACCTCAGTAACGGTGCTCGGGAGACGGGAGGTACGTAAAGTAGGATTTTGTTTAACTTTCTGAATTGTGCCTCTCACAACAGTAAAGGGAGATGATGCGGGAGTTCTCAGCAGTTTATTAAAGTTATACTTCTTTGCGCCCGTTGGAGACTTTTGGGATGGGATGTTGGTCGAGAAACCGCGTCACGCTCTTTTCCGCGTCACGCTCTTTTTTGGGTGAGAAAAATCCACAATTGTACTCATTGATACGAATTCCTGGGTATTTCTAATCGAGCTAAAAGGATGAAATTTTCAGGGAAGGGTTCAAATTTGGTGTCGAGTCAGGAAAAAATCGAAAATCCCAATATTTTTCATTGGTTTCGAGTCCAGATAGGATTTTGTTTTTTAATGGGTTTAAATGGGAAAAACGAATAATTTACGTGTAGAGTAATTTTCATTCATTCATTAAAATATGAAATAATTTAGATACAAGTTTCATTCTTTGACTTAAATGAGGCCAAAAGATCAATGCATTTACTTCTTGCAACCGATGTTTCTCTATCGATCGATAAATTGAAATATTTGAAGTTTAAACGCAAAATTAATGCAAATTTCGATCTTTTTTCATTTTCGTTGCTAAGCAATTTTTTCATTGTTCCCGAGACTTCCAGTACCTTATACGCGTGCATTAAAGATTAAACTTAAAGGAATATAACATTCTCCGTGCGTATTTCAATCGCTTTTAACGATATTATGCCTTAGAAATATACTTTTTACAATGTTTTATAATTATATACATAAACTGTTTCGTAGCTTTGACACTCCTCCATTTGCTCATGCCTACGAAATCCGTTGGGATCGCTCCAGATTCCTCCATTTTGCTTCTGAAACACTCTTTACACCTTATTCCGGGTTTCCCTCTCTCTGTTTTTCCAGGAAACATTAATCCTTGCACCTACTTTCTGAAATGTACCTCGAAACTCCATTCTACAAGTCAAAACCATGTAAAATGATAATGTTCTATGATGCATTATCTCTTGGATTTTGAAATTATGAATTCAAGTACTACGCCATGTGTTTAATATTAAAATTATAATAATTGAGATCAGCAAAAATAAAATGAAATGTGAAAATCCATAGCATTTACTTAGCTCATATTGATTGAATTTCATACTGCCAAATAACTGTAATCATGTTTAATTGCAAATATTTACTTCAAAATTGCTCAATGGCATGAAAATAAAAGGAAAAATATAGCAATTACTAAGAAGAACAAAGTACATATGTCATGGGACCATTCGTTTTATGCTATTATCTCATTATTATATTCTTAGGTCAAAAATTGACCCAGCTAAAATAATTTCCAAAAGAAGTAAGACCTTATTGCATTCGTTTTTAATGATTTACAATGTACTATCATACACTTTTCCCCTTTTGCTTGCAAACTGCAAGCACCCATTTACTCGTTTTGTACGTTCGAACTTTGAAAAGAAGTTTTGTTTAAAATAACAATATATCGAAGAGAAATATATTGAATAATAGAGAAAAAATGTCTTTTATTTCATTTATATATCCTGTCTGCCTGTGTGTGTGAGCGGGTGTATGCGACCGGCCAAAGAAGTATAACTTCCACCGTCTGGTCCGACGCAGACCACGTTTTTATTTTCATGGATGATTCGATAAGGCTGTATTTCAATCATTTATTCATTATGGGTAATATACTGTCTACCGTAGGTTTAAATGGAAGTGAGAAAAATCCTCAAGATCTTTACAGACGCAGCCATCTATCTACCCACACATTTTCTTTCTTCTTCTCAGCATACGCGCTACTTCTCTCCATCCCGTCCATAAAACCTGTACTCTTTCTCCCCTTCCCTGCTTACCCAACATTCTCTCCTCTATCACGACTTTCAGCATTCCCTTTGCCCATCATTACCTCCTCTAACCACGTACCTTGCCTGCTCCTAATCTCATCCAGAAGTTTCCTCTGCTCACCAACTATACCAAACACCTCATTTGTCTTCCTTTCCCTTCACCGCACCTTCTCCATCCTTATTCATTCCTTCATCTCGAACGTCTGCAGCTTATTCTTGTCCTTCTTTCTCAGAGTCCACGTTTCTGCCCCATACAACGCTACACTCCATATCAAGCTCATCACCAGCCTCTTCTTAATATCACTACCCAAGGTCCCCGTCATCAGCTCCCTCCTAATGCTAAACTCTTCTTTCGCTACCACTCTCCTTCTAATGTCTTTGTTCCTGTGCCCATTTTCTTCCGACGAACCTTTTAAGTTATTAAAATGCTCTACTTGCTCGAGGTTGCACCTTCCAACTTTTATGACCAGCCTCACTTTCTTTGTCCTAGAAAATCTTTTTTGTTTTTCAATAATGACTGAGGACGAAAGTTTTTTTTTTATATTTTGGATATTCAGCGCTAAGTGAGACCCAGGAACGGGGAACCTCTTATCTCGTCTCAAGGATCTGGCAAACGTCTGCCCGTCGGGCCAACTGCCTGTCTTCGGCGGCTGCGGGCCAAACCCTTTGGTGCTGACTTCCTCCTCACTCCTCGGCTCAAGACAACGATGATATTTGACAAGCAACAAGCGATATCTGTTTTTCCACGCCAATGCCTTCAGATTAAATCTGCTAAAGGCTTTCTCCTCAATCCTTTCCACCTCACCCTTGTCTAAGTTTATATATGCCCTAATCCCATGCACATATGCCCGTGGGGCACTTTCGTTCTGGGTATTCCGCACACCGAAGGGACTTACCTTTCGGTGAGCTTGTGATTTAAACTTGGGAATCGCTATCAGATCGTCAGTTCAAATTCACAATATATCTTTTCAGTAAGTTCCAAAGCGATAATATATTTTCCGACGACATCAAAAAACTTTAACGATATCCGACATACATCAGTACATTAGATCATAAGCGTGGAATTAAGGAGATAGATTGCAGAACGGAAAGGTTTAAAATGTAATGTTTCTGCGCACTACAACTACCGCGCATAATAGCTGCCATTAAAAGCAAAGTTAATGCGTTTTCACATCAATAACGCTGACGTCGCCTAACAAATAGTCTACAATAATATACAAAACTCAAATGCTCAGTTAACGAAAGGGTAACCTATGTATTCTCGCGGTTAACGTTAACCAGACAATATAATACAAGGTCTTAAGGATGACATCAATGCATGCATTAGTACCCTGGCCTTAAATGTCTCAATTCCTTCTTTTAACGCCTACCATCCGCCAGTTATTCGTAATGCATATCACCTTGTCCCATTGTGCTCCAGTCTTATATATATAGAGACATTGGAGGGACTGCGATCGAGGTGTTGGACATAGGGTCTTCCCCTCTGAAGAACAGATAATTTGTGTTAGCTGTTGTCTATTGACGCTTAAGACCTCGAAATTATTATAATTCGGGTACTAAGTTTGACTTCTGAATCCTGAGAAGCTAACTTCCACTAGCGAGTTCCATTCTCAGGGAAATGCAACGCTACAACGGCTACAACCATCAAAACCCAAAGTCAAGAAAGCGAGGACAAAGAGGGCACGATAGATTGAGTGGGGCTATGTCAACTTGCCGACTCATTCGAGACGATATGTGGGCGTATGAAGTAATTATTGGAACACGCTATTCGACTCTTGGTTCCAGCTATGGTTCCAGCGGAGCAGGTTCAAGCTATTACTGCAACCCAAGGTGGCTCCTACATCTAATGTATCCAAATTGCTTCCAAACCTGGGCACGCTTTTTGAGAAGCCAGGGACTGACATGTGAGAACCTTGCCCCATCTGGTTTCGAGAAGCCTCAAAACTTTGTGAATGTTCAGTGTTTCCAGCCTAATCAAGCAATCAATCACTATCAACCAGAATCGAAGAACCTGCTCCTACTCTCTACAGTTTCAGACATGGAACTGAGGTGTGGATTCAATGGTGCCAGGACTAGACAGTGGATTTCTATTGACTTCCATTGAGGCCAGCACATGTCACCCGCTTGGAATATTGGCATTGGAAGGACCTTTATGGGGAATGACACCTCTGATGATTCAAAAGAATTGGTCGCCTTCTCCAACTCGGTTAAAATAAAATTGAAGATGAATCTACAACTTTTATGAGTTTTTAAATAAACTTTGTCATGATTATGTTATTTTTATTTGTGTTCCAAGGGTTCTTATGTTTTGTGATTATCTCAAATGCATCATTGCTTTTTTACTTTAATATTTTAATTTAAGCACATTTATATCTTAGGAGGAATGTCTTTTTTATGGCAACAGCCATTTATGCCCTTTCTTAGCAGATTTTTTGATTTGCTACTTTTTATTATTTTAAGGTACATATTAGTTTTAAGAATTCACCATGAAATAGTATTGAATGAATATTTTTCGTGAAAGAAGTTTTAATGAAAAGTGCTCATATTGATTAATACATTAATATGAAAGCTATAATCAATTAATATATAGTACATACCCTTAACCCCCGGTTATACAATCTTTGGCTAAGTCAATTTTCGACAAGAAAACCGAAGTTTATAACGTTCTCTCATGCATAACGCATAGATTTACCAATAGACCATAAGGTATAATACACAAAACCCGATGGCTCAGTTAAAATCAAGTTAATGAAAAGGTTATCTACGTATTCTTGCTTTATGTAAACCAGAAGTTATAATGCCGAGCCTTAGATAGCTTGCGCGAGATATCACTCATTAAGTTCGATAAAATTAGCCTCATTATAAAGAAAAAGATTTCATGTTTCCAATGATAACAAAATATTAGCCCCCAACCAATATACTCTTCGAGATATTTGCCAAAAAATACAAGCTTTTTTCCGTGGGAATGCAGCCCAGATAGACAGTATACAACGGGAATTTTTAACGTATAGATCGCGTCAGCAATTTAAGTGTGTATGATTTCTCAATTATTTTCAAGTATAAATCAATTACTCACCGCGGTCATTTTTGCAGAATCGCAAAAAAATCTTCGGTTTTGACGGCGTTTTCAGCGTGAGGTCTGGAAAAAATGAGCCAAGTAAAAAACTTAAATATGTGTATTTAGTCAATTACAGAAAAGTCCGGTCACTTAAAACTATGTTTCTGCGTCATTATTGCTGCAATATTTAATTCGTGCTTCTTACAACTGCATGCACTTTAAAATACAATTCGAATATGGTCTCTATTATGACTCGAGAAAGATCTCGCTCGCTCTACCGTAAGGTTCTCAATTTCCTCTTTATCGCCTTCCGTCCGCCCCACTCTTCATAATTTATCTCACCAAGACATCCAGCCCCTACTTTTCCTCCGCTTTATGTCCCCGTTTACCTCTTTAAACTCCCTCTCCTATTCAATTCTCTTCTTCCCCCAGGCCGCACCGCCAAACGCGCAACTACTATCGCGCTCGCTCAAGACAAGATGGAAGATCATGCATGATGACTCTCGCGTGCCAAGGTGCCATTAGTCATTTCTGAGTAGCGCCATCTGAGGAGGGTTATCCTTATGTGCGCACGAGTGTGGATATTTTCTTATTTGGCTTTTACCTGTTCCGGGGGACGGTAGCGTTTAGCGCTGTCGTTATCGTAGGTGCTTATTTGGCGGCTCCTCGAGTTACACGCTCATTAATATAAAAAGTATATATGGACAGGCATATGCGTGCGTATCTTTCCCTCTCTCTCTTCATATAACAGTCGGAAAATGCTCTTCATGGCCATGACAACAGATAGAGAACTAAGGGTCCTTGCTCGAGACCGACGTAGCCAGAATTTAAAATTTGGGGGGGGGGGGGGCAAAAACGTTAGGGAAAACGAGGGGGAGGCTTTAGGGAGGGGATTCAAATTTTTGGAAATTAGGAACAAATTTGTGAGTTCACACGCAATTAAGACAGGTATAACACCTGATAAATACATATTTTAGCTGTGCAAACTTAAGGAAGAATTAAGTAGACGGTAGGTGAATTAACTTTGTAGAAGTTATCATGGCGATTAAAAACACTTTATAACTTTTCACACTTTTTATTAGGTTCCTTTTCGACCAATTTAGACGTATTTTACGTCATGCAGAGGAACCTAATAAAAAGTGTGGAAAATTACAAAGTGAGCATTAATCACCTTCCTGAAAGAATACGAAGCCCACAGTTTTTATTTTCAATAAATACAAAAATGTATTTAAAAAGTTGTTCAAACTGAAGAATACATCAATTCAGCATCCTTAGTCTGATAACAATAAACAAATATCCCTTTCTCCTTTAGTGTCACTTTTAAATAATAAATTCTAAATTTAGGGAGGGGTGCCCCCCTTGGCTACGTCACTGCTGCACGAGAAGCAAGCACGACCCAATCGCCACAATAGAGGTTTTTTGGCGTGCGGTTTTCCATTCTTTTCCTCGAGCGGAAATGAGAGAGTCGGAATCGCGGAGAAATGATTATTGTTTCTCGGAAGCTGGTTGTCGCTCCACGAATGGATACTTCAGGCAATTTACTCCTTTTTGGCGTTTAGGGCAGAGAGGGAGAAAGGCAACTTTCATGCTGACTCAAACAGGTGGCAAAAATGAGGGGAATCAGGATTTCATACAGCGTGCTCACCAGTACACAGTTTGTGTTTCGTTGGAACTACCCTCGCCTGAGGGGGAGTTTGAGACAAGCAGTCAATGAAAAAAGGATCCATTCACGACAAATGTGTCTGCAGATCCGACTAAGTAGGCATTATTGGTGAAATAACAAGTGTAACTAGATATACTAGTACAGAGGTCTTAACACTTGAGTATCCGTGGCGGAACATGCTTTGAGGTATAAGAGGCACGCAAATAAAAGTTGAGTAATGGCGTAAGTATTAAGTAATTTTTCCAGCTCCGCCCTGAACTGGTTTAATTCTTATTTGACGGGTAGAACCCAAGCCGTCAAGGGCTCTGGTGAGGAGTTATCCCCTTGGCTCCCAGTTTCATGCGGCATTCCGCAAGGATCCGTCCTTGGACCTCTCCTCTTTACTTTGTACACATTACTCCCTGGATCTGGCTAAAAGCATTAGACACGCCAACTATATGCTCTATGCAGATGATCTGCAAATTTATATTCACTGTTCTGCTGATGAACTTCCATTTTTCATTTAAATAATTAACAGTGATATTTCCTCCATCAGCCATTGGGCTAATATCAACTGCTTACAACTAAACCCCATAAAAACTCAAGCAATCATTTTCTGAAATTCAATACTTTTGAATAGCATCGATCATGATAGACTTCCGCCTATTCGTGTTCACACGAGCATTGTTAAATTAAAAGAAACTGTTCGATACCTTTGCATCACTCTTTCCACTAACTTAAAATGGGATCAGCACGTATTGGAAATGTGTAACAAGGGAAATAAAATTCTCTATTTACTACAGTTTCAAAAGAATAATTTACCTGTTCACACAATAATTTCACTTGTAACCTCATTGATTTTTCCAGTTATAGATTATTGTATACTAGTGTATATCGATTTAACAAATGTTCTCGAAATACGTATCCAGCGATTAATTAACAGCTGCATTAGATTTATATTCGATCTTCGCAGAGATGACCATGTTTCCGATTACTTTGCTGCCTTGAAGTGGCTGCCTCTTGGCTCCCGAAGGAGCTACTTCCTGGGGTGTTTTCTGTTCTCCCTCTTTCATACTCATATGCCTGAATACCTCTACAACCTATTCACCCTCAGAACTTCTGTTTCCGTCAGAAGAACTCGGGCAGACCTAAACCTTCTCCACATACCCCAAGCCCGTACCAAGCAATACCTAAATTCCTTCCCGATTATAGCATCCAAGTTTTGGAATTCATTACCCCCTCAATAAAATGCTCCTCCACTCCGGAATCTTTGAAGAGGAAATTGTACGAATATTTAATACAGTATCACTGTTGTTTTGAAATGTAAGAATCTTTGTGTTGATTAATTTGATTTTTGTTAGAACCTTTGTTTTTAATTGCTCTTGAGTTTATGCTATGCTTATTTCATAATTATTGTATTTTGAGCAGAATGTTTTCTGTACTTTCATTTTTTCTTTTTTTGCTCTTATGGGTTTCCCAGAGCATCAATAAACCATTCATTCATTCATTAAGTATTCTAAAATCGCTTTTGGAAACTGCGGCGTCTTTGTTTGTTGATCTCAAGATTTTACTACCATTGAAGGCCGCATCATCAATTTAGAGCGCGGAAAAAAAGTCTATTTTTTTTAAATTGAGATTTTTCTGGTTTTAACGACGAATTTTCACCAATTTCGTCAAAAAGTGCACTTTTCAATTACTTTTTTGAAGACTTTTACGGACTTTTTTTTACACATATGAACTTTTTTCGAAATAACTTACTTTTCTGGGTCTCTTCATTTAAATCACATTCTTTAATCTTAAATCGCAACCACGCCTGATTCGAAATACGTATTTGCAGCAAGAGAATGATAAAACGACCGTCACGAACACTTCTATTCAAATGGGTGTTGTCTACTTCAGTGCTTCTCAACCGGTACTCCACGAAGCCCTAGTGATTTACAAATAAGTTTGGTGTTCCCCAAAATGTATGTGCGTAGGCATCTGCCAGTTGTTTGAGGGAGTATTATATTAAATTAATAACTGCTCTGGGGTAAATTTTAGTTAATTATCTCCGGAAGATAAAGTAAATGTTCCTTCTGGTGATCCACGAAACATAAATGGTTACTGGTCTAATGCTTCACTATTCAAGTACCTGCATATATTAAATGGCAATATTGACTGCAATACTTGTAAAAATCAGAGAGTATCAATAATAATTCTCAAGTACCAACATGTTAACTGATGATTTTCAATATTAAATCATCATTAGTACGAACAAATAATTCAATTAAATAAGATAATTAGATTTTAAACTTCAAATTGCATGTTAAAAATGTAATTCCATATACAAATATACCGAACTGTGAACTTGGACGTGAAACAGCACAATGACAGCTCATCGCATCAACCTCATGCTAGATTAAAAGAAGGCGTGAATTCGCAGTTTG
The DNA here is from genome assembly GCA_963573305.1 of Pyrrhosoma nymphula. Taxonomy (NCBI): domain Eukaryota; kingdom Metazoa; phylum Arthropoda; class Insecta; order Odonata; family Coenagrionidae; genus Pyrrhosoma; species Pyrrhosoma nymphula. The sequence continues at coordinate 81,031,717 of OY754334.1, read as the reverse complement.
CCACAAAGCTACGCAAACGCTGCAAGCCAGTGACTTATTCGACAGTATTACAGCACATTTATCAAGTATGGTAAGTTTAAGTACATATTTTAAATATAACTCTATGCATAGCTACATCTTTAAAATATACGATATCACCATTCTTAAAGCACAATTATTTTGGGTTTAACCAAGTCAGGATTAAAAAAAACAACGTTTCTTCTCCTTTGGCGGACACCTCGTCAGGGCTAATGAATGTTGCCGCTTTGCGCATCACAATATACCTGTGGTAAGATGGCTAAATATTATATGTCCGTTTTTTGTGAAATTGAGTTATGCATACCATTGGATTCGTTGTGCTAAAGCCATTGGATTAGGAAAGTAAAAAAAATATTATAACAACAGTTTTTTTACCATTATTAAGAAAAGGTAATACCTAAACTTTGAGATTCTGATTTTTCATACCCTACTAACCTTTAAAATTGCTCTCCCGTAAAATTTAAAAAAATATAATATATCATATTTAGCCAGCTTACCACGTATATATTCTCAAGGAGGTGTAAGGGGGGAAGGGGTAGGAGCGGGTGTAGAGCGTTCTGGATATTATTCTTTTTTCTCTAAAGTACTGGTAGCCGCGACTAACAAATGATTTTCCCTTGGTCTCTATTAAAGCTGTAATGGTGTTATTTATTTTTGGGTATTCGACGTCAATATCATGGCGGAGCATTCCGCTCAAGGCCATGCATGATATTGACGTCGAAAATCCAAAAATCCTTGCAAGAGAATAGCATGCTAAGACTAGAATCTTTAAAGAGGCTTTGGAATTTAGATGAAGGAAGGTCCATAAGTAGGTTGGGCAATTTTTATTTACTATTTTATACAGATTTGCGTGAAACTTTGCATACGTGTTTCTCTGAGAGATATATATAAACAAAAGTGAAAAAATTGCATCATACCGATTTGGTTTTTGGACAATTCAATGATATTTTAACCCGTTGCATTATGGCTTATGACATATTTCGTAATAATTCGATTATATTTGTAAAGGTTTACTTATAAACGGAAAATAATACATTTTTTATTATAATAATTGTTGATAACATATATATAGGTGTCACGCTGAATCCAATATTTGAAAAAAAAAAACTTATTTAATTATAATTTCGTCTAAATTTCCGCACCGGAAAAACTAGTCGCAACATGCTTTAATTAAGGGTATTTTGTAGATGTAGATGTAAGGTTAAATATAATTCTTGTAATGGTGTGTTCCGCCGCATTAACCGATGTACTTGATTGAAATGTGATGCTAGATTTTTTCTTCGACTTACTTGAAAAATTATTAAAAAGTGCACTCAATGCCCTGTACGAAGCCCGAGAGAACAACACTGCACTCAATGGCCCACGATTACCACTCAAGCCACCTTAAAGCAGGCGTGTTGCTCGAGCGATGAAGAAATCCGTTGTTTTTCTTCGTCGAGGAGGTGGCTAAGTGGACTAAGGGTGAGGGACTGTCACTCTTGGGTGGTAGAAAGAAATCTTGCGTGTTGTTGGTTCGTCTGTCACTTGCTGTGGGCGGGTCGACGAAGGACTTGACCTGAGGGCAGAGTAAAAACATAGACCTCTCTCTGGGTTTCATCATGGCGTCTGTCCATCCCACTGCCCATCGATGAATGCTATCCACTGTCATTATCCACGAAATATCGATATTTATTTTTGGGATGGAAAAGAAAAAAAATATTGGACCAGGCAACGTTTGTTACATTGGATATTTAAATGAACATTTTATCATTGAGCGCAAATGAATCAAGTGATGGGGAGCATGCATAACATTTATTAGACCTCGGATTTGGAAAGTGTACAAGATAGAAAATTTCCTAGCGATCTCCAACGTATAATTCATACTTACACAAAAAATGTAATTGTATGAGCAAAACGTTGTCATTGCTGGTTAAATGTCAGCGTATCACGGTATGATTCCTATGCTCAGCATGTAACAGGAGGTATCGAAATAAAACTGGCTCATTGTCTTTCATAAAGTCAATGAAATAATTTTTTTCGTCAAATTATAGAAATAACCAACCCGATTCAACATTAAAATGCGCACATTACTGGAAGTGATTCCATTCCATGACGTCATGCGCCAGATTATCGGTGATGTAGTGTTAGACCGGCAAGCGTGCCTAATTTTTAACTAAGAAAAGTTTTCAAAAAGCAATATTGCTTTTCGACAAAATTTTGTCCTGTTTATTTAAGAATGTGAACTTCACATACAAATAAAAAGTATGTTCATCATAGATTTTCATTCAAAGGCACGGGAAAATTAAAAATTTTACGATTACGAAGGCACCTGGGAGTAATTCCTGGTTCAGACTGCTATATTGCGTACCAACGTAACCTACTGACATGAATTTACACTAACCGTCGTAAGTCTATGGTACTCTCCATAGAAATTGAAGCGGAAAATTAAAAAAGTAGCAAATTTCGAAGGAAATTAGAATAGATGCATCCATAAGGCGTTCAGTAACTTTGGAAATGGTTTGAAATAGCAAACGACACTCTTCAATAGGTACTCGATCTTCGAAATAGCACTCAAACCTTCTCCATTTTACTTTTCTTGTCGGAATGCGTCCTAGTTTAATTCATCCCCTAGGCAGTATCGATAAGAAAAGTAGAAGTAGGATGCATGCTAAGCTGAAGAATGAAATCGTGTAAAGAGAAAGGGGCTTACGTCTATAAAAGCCTTGGAGATTTTTACTGTCTTCCATTGATAACCGACCTTAACCGGTTCTCAGAAAAACCTCCATAGTTAAGATGGCAAAATAAATTTATTCATTTACAATAATTATTTCATTATAACATTTCGTCTTTCCTGGTTTGCTCTGCGACGCCAACATCTTAAGACTTGCCGTAGCAAGTTGGCAGCGTTAGGAACTACTAGTTTTCTACTTCAGAAACTACAAAATATTTTCCCAAAAACATCATACTTCGGTAGACACTAAGCTTTAGAAGGTTTTAAATATTAAGGTAACAAATTGCAGAACGGAGGGGTTTAAAATTTTATTTTTACGCGGACAATAAGGGATAGTAATAGTTGCAATAAATATTGTTAAAAATTATAAATCCCTGTAGGTGGAGAAGACTTACATGCAATTAATAATTTCCTATTATTATTACTAGCCTTTCTTCCCAGAGGAATTAGTATCCGTCACTGATCAGAATCAGTATCTTACCCTCTATATCGCATGTATGGATGTTTATTCACGTAGCACTCTCCTAGTTTACGGTCCACCCTTGAAATATTCTCCTGAAAACCTTTTTGGTCTCGCTTAGCGGGCATGTGGGGTTGGAAATTGAACTGGTAAGAGTATTGAATGTTTGATGTGCAATCACCCCGTGCCACACACCCTGGAGGTGGCATGCACGATACTTCGCAGATGTAGTTACGATGGCACGAAACGTGTTCACAAATCGGTCAGAGGACATGATGAAACGTACGTAACATGGTCAGTATGTTGCAACGATTTCACATTAGTTTGGCACGAACTGTGCACAAGAAAAACACACTAACCAACTTCCAAGGGAAACCGAAAGGACGAGGGAGTTAATTTCGGGGAACACGGTCGTCAAACCCACATTTTCCAGCCCTTGACTCGGCCTCGGCCCTACTTTGAGCGCCCCTCACTCGGCCGCCCTACAACCCTTCCTGAGGAGCCATCACCCCTTTCACTTTCATCCCCAATTTCAAAAAATTCCCTTTTCCTACCGAAACCGCCAACAATCCCGACCGTGCAAGACGACAGGTCCCGGACATCCCCTCCCCCCCTCCCCATCTCCCATCACGAAAAATGAAAGTCCCTTGAACCCCACGTCGCGTCGGTTGGTTGTTTTCGCCATCCGGTCCCTTTCGGAAAGGTCAACAACCCTTTTGCTCTCCCTCCGTCCCTCTCTTTTTCACTTTTGCACGTGATGGATTTTTGCGTGGGAGAGAAGGACACAACAAGGGTTTTCTAAGTCGGATGGGAGGTTTTTGGCGGCCACGTGGTGTCGGTGTGTGGGAAGAGAGAGGGAAAGGGATGGAGAGGAGGGTCCAAGAGAGCGACAGTGAAACTCGTGGGAAACAATTTACGTGGGCGAGCAAGGAGGGATGCTTCTGTTAATGTTTACCCATAGTGACGGTGAAGGACCTCCTGGATGAAGAATGGGAAGGTTTTCGCGGGCAGATGCATCCTATGGGTCCAGTTCCAGCATTGTGTACAACATTTTATTGCACACAGCATAGTGAATTACAGACATTGGAATCTGTTGAATAAGGGCGAAATTCCAAAGAGAAAAAATTATTCTCCAAGACCGGATCTCTAACCCGGATACCTTGATACAGCACAAAGTGTGAGAGCTCGAAGCTATATATAGTGATCCGGGCTCGAGTCCCGGTCAAGGCGAATGATTTTTTCCTCTTTGGAATATCGCACTTATGTGCATTTGCACGCGATTCCGCAAAATTAATACCGTGGCAAGTCTCCATATCCTCAAAATGCATCTGTTAAATACCTTGGAGTTAAACTGACCCCTTGTTCTCCCGTGGGGCAAACATGTACGCGAAATAACTGGTCATGCTAATCGTAAATTGGGATTTATTAAAAGGGATTCCCCAAGTGTGACGATAACGTTAGATAACTTAGCCACTTTTCCCTTGTTAGACCTCACTTGGAATAAGCTGCCAGTATTTAGGATCCTTATGAAGTGGGCTTAAAAACCGAATTGAAACACTTAGATCGAAAATCGGCAAGTTGTGTAAAAAGTCGTAACTATTATGTCATTAGTGTCACTAGGATACACTATCAACTAGGATAGGAATCGCTATCAGAACGTCGGTTAAAATTTAGACTTAATCTTTTATGTTAGTTCTAAGGCGATCTATTTTCCGACGACGCGAAAAGCATTTTATGAACCCCCACACACTACAGTAGATTACATCATGAGAATATAAGCAGAGAAAATAGACTGCAGAGCGGGGAAGTTTAAATTTCATTTTCCCGCGAACGATAATACCATAAAAGTAACAGCTGAGACTTTATAATTAGGTTTGTTGATACGTGGTGTTGCTAATTAGTCGATGTACTCCAAAATGCTCGTTTCTTAATTCCCTTGAGCTTAAGGGCATTTCCTTAGGAAAGAAATTTTTTCTAAGGAATTTTCAAATTTTCCCTTGCTTTTCCCTACGTTCTAGGGAATTCTTATAGGAAAATTTTCATCAGGGCAGCACTATGAGGGTCATACACCTAGCATATGACCAGCAAATCAACTAGTTTAAGACATTATCTGTCGAAGAAACTATTAATGAAGTCTCAAGGGCAGCTATTGTGTTCGTTAATTGTCCGTGGAAAAAAATTACATTCCAAAAGTGCCCGTTCTGCAATCTATTTCCCTAAATTTATGCTTATGATCTAATCAAAATTTAATCGAGTGAAGATACATATCTGACGTGAGTCTGCCCGTAAGATACTTACGTTTATGAGAAAGGATGTGGGAAATAACTCAGAGGAAGCCAAAGAAAGATCAGATTTTGCAATAGTGAGACTAAAATGAGATTTCGTAATAGTTGGGACACATCAATGGTAGACTGAATTGATATAATAATTGAAATAGTTAAATTAGAAAACAATTCACTAGAACTAAAGAAAAACTCTTTTAACTGAAATCAACATAGGTATAGCCGGGTTAATGGATTAACGAGGGTGGGGATCCCTCTGAACAAAAATAAAGCAACATTCTTCAGTTTAATGCAAAGGATACGAATTTACTCATGATACCAACCAGATACAATTGGAAGATTTTGCATTCTGAGAAGATACGAATTAAATCGTGATACCGACTCGATAAATATAGTCAGTATCATGAGTACATTCGTTTTTTTTTAATTTTTATTCGTAGTTTTTATACAAATGTAAGATTTTGCTATGTGGGAAGATGGGGCATCAATCATGATAGAACCAAGAAAGATATTGTGAGCAGGGTAGTCCAAGTTAGGACGGAATTCTATCAGAAGAAGATTCTACGGACAGCCATCACCACAAATTTTGAAGTCGGGAAGCACCTCATACAAACTTGCATTTTCAGCATACTACACGACAGTGAAAGGTGGAAAATAGCCTGCAGAGCAAAGGAGATAGGAATCGATGGAAATGTGGTATTATCGAATGATGATGAATGTCAAATGGACGGAAAGAATCATCAATGAAGAGGCCCCACGAAGAGTAGGAAGAAAAAGATGTGAGATGAATAACCTCTGATGTAGAAGAAACAAACTTATTAGACGCATTCTGAGACACTAGCCTCTTGTAAAGAGTACTGGAAGATGAAATGACTGGAAAACATTATCTAGGAAGGACAAAAGTGGAATAAATGGACCAAGTTATATATGAAATTAAAATATTAATTTAGCTGAATAGCGTAAAATGGTTGGCTAATGCATGAAATAGCTAAAATATGAAAGATCTAGAGAGATATTGTTGGTTGATCGGAGAGTGGAGTGGAAAGCTTGCAGTAAACCAGTCTGCGGATTGACGTCTGCTGATTTTGATGACCTGCGAAATTATTATATTCCCACATAGCACCCGTAGATTTTAACGCTCAGCTAAAAATATGAGGATGCACTCTAGAACTAATAGTTTTGAGTACTCCTTTTTCCCTCACAGTACCTTTGATAATGACAGAACCTTGGAAAAGCTTCCACTAATTCAAATACAACAGAAAAAGTTTGCGTATAACGCTTTTTTCAACCGCAAAAACACAGTAAGGGCATGCGTCTTACAAGATACAGCCGCACATTTGTGGTACAACGCCGGATGCCCCGTGTGGAACCTATTGTTGGCAGGGGTGGAGTATAATCTGGAAGGGAGGTAGCCAAATTTCGTTATATTCTTTTATTTTTCCGCCCGCAGAACCGTCTGTATTATGAGGTCCCATGGACCTCCGGAAGCGCCACCATTATACATACAACAACATAAGCAGTGCTACTACTAAGCTAGAGCGAGAGAGAGAGAGGTGAACCCCTGTAGTGCAGGTGATCCATCCTGTCACGGGAAGAATCCAAATCACCCAAGGGATGGATCATTTGTTTGTGAGTGCGGGGGTGGCGTTTTAAGACCGCCGGATATGCTCCGGTCTCCCACGGGCCCTCTGAAAAGCTATCGACCCCATCGTCGGGCCTCCTCATCCTCCCTTCTTCGAACCCTCTCTCACGTCGACCCATCGGAAAACTATGGGAACAAAAGGAAAATTTTCGCAAAAATTGTATGAGCACACAAGAGATGAGGCAGTGGATCCGTCGCCATTCAAGTGTTTGGGAATCGTTCGGGTTTCAACCCTCCTTGCCCACGCCAACAACCTCCTGTTGCGTAACCTTTCAGTCTACGGGTCGAACTCCTCTGCAACTGCTGGAAGGGGCAGTGAAGGGAAATCCTCGCGGCGAGCAACAGTGCGTGGAATGGGAAGCTCGCCAACTTCTCTGACACCTCATTCTGTTCAGTTAGAATCCAGTTTCGAGTGGATACTACTGACTCAATGAAGGGTGATGATTTTGCCTCATACGTATACGTATAAAAATATAATTTTATTCCACCTTTACAATTTGTACACACGTATAAATCAATAGAATATATGTGGGTGTATGTCAGTGGAATATAGGAACCCCAGAAGGAAACCGGTTTTGGGTTTGCCATCAGCCACAGACAATAGGCATAGGCAGATGATTGGCGTTTTTGCATGTTATTACAATTGTTGTACATACCTCAACTATTTCATCTCTTGGAGCGTTCAGAGTGAAAGGAAGTCAGTACATTTTTTCTAAGCACAAATTAATGGATAACACCTAAACATGTAGGAATTTTTAAACGTTATACATAAGCATTTTTCCAATCAATTCGATTGCACAAATGACATGGTACGCAGTCACGCGCACGGGTGAGAAGATATACACCGAAGACGGTGTGAAACCAATAAATTCTATGTTTCTGAAACGCATAATGAACGAATTCTTTGTTTTATGGAGTCCATACCCAGGATCCATATGCGTCGTTTCCCAACCCGCAATTAATCGCCTAATATTTAAAAATACAGGGATGAAGGAAAGCGATATTAGTAATCCTTATATTTCAACTAAAACTCAAATGTCCGAATATTACATTTTGCGCCGGCAGCCTTACTGCATGACGACTACTCTTTCTATATTTAATATGCGACAGGAACTCCAAAAACATTTCTTTTATCCTCAAACTTCTTGAAATGTTTCAGAATTCATAACTTTCAGTTCATTCCTCGTTCAGGTTTAATCACCTAGTTGATCGCGATTGCGTATTAACTACTATTTTTCTATCCTCGTGACTTCGGTTTGTTTTCGTCCGCTCCAAAATTTCGCATTAAAAATGCAACGAATTCATCTGCGTTGCTCATTGTGCATTATGTCATCAATGGTGCACAAACAATATCTCTTAATATGAAAAATTGAAGCACAATGGTTGGTCAGCATGTTCGACAATCCATCATTACCACATTACAGATCGATCATTGTTCAGAGGTACTAACTTGACTTGACGAAGCACGCTCATTCCGTTATGACCGCATGCAAACATTGACCGTTCGAACTAATGAACGTTAATCATTATGCTACAGAACTATTTAAAGGGAAAAAACGATTTATTTTCATGATGAGCAACTAAGCTTTTGGACAGAGTAATGTGTTCAAATTCTGCTATTAGGATTATGTTGCTAGTAGACATGTGATTTCCTTGTTCGAGAAGGATGAGTGAATGAAAAATCGAAAAATAATAATTTTAATGTTTGTCGGCACGCTAGAAAAAACTTAAGAGGTCCATCCGGAATATTGTAGAAATACAGGGTCAACTGGAAATAGAATGGAATGGAGAACTGCTGTGAACCAATCTTAGATTGACTACTTCTGACGAAGATCTATGAGATAAATGCAAGTCCTTCCCCAGAAAGATTCAGAGTGAATGAAAAAGCAAAAAAATCTGAAAATATTAATTGCAATCAAGTAGTCAATTAGATGGCACGCGTAAAAATGAGGAGGGTTAAGATCAAGAAAATAATGCATATATACGATACGCCTAGCATTTCAAGAGGTTACGATGCGGAAAAAGTACGCATTTGCTATTGTGTTGCGAACTTAGGACGAGTAAGGTGTAGAAGTTCGATGCATTATCTAAAGAAAATGTTCAAACTCCACTGGTAGTTAGAGATAAATGAATGTTGAACAGGGTGACAAAGTGGAGACAATTAGGCGTGGTGTATTGGTAAGTGTGGGAGAGTTTGGAGAATAAAAGTGATTTTAGACGATATGACAGGAGACAAAAGATAACGGCTTATACTAGATTACATGATAAATTAATTACTGCGTCACTGGAAATGTTTGTGAAGACTCCCCTCAGTCGGGGAAATCATAGGCAGAACTGTCCACTGACTTAATCATACATCTAGTAGATTAAATATAAAGATGGTAGGTACATGTTTTGTAAACGTATAATGCGTTCTTGCTTTTTTTCTACTAAGGCTATATAAATGAATTGCTTGATCTTGCTTTTTCCTGGCAAGTTTCATAAATTACGGTGGTTGGAGCGATTTTTGCCTATGTACGGTTTTGAGTGAAAATTTGCATACGGCTTCTTCTTAGTGATATCTATAGATAAAAGAGAAAACATTGCATTTTACTGATGTTTTTTGGCTTTTCAATGCCATTTAAACATCAGTTGCCTTATGGCACACTTAGTATATTTCGTAATAATTCGATTACACACGCAAAGATTTTCTTATAAACGCGAAAGAATACATTTCTTATTATTTAAATTGACGCAAGCAAATATCAAGGTGAAGAAAGATCCGAGGCTTTCCCGATGGTTATTGAGGTCTATTCGGGATCTCCGCCGGGTCAAATTCTGTACTGATGCCGACGATTCGACAGACGCGTCGTCCATCGTCTTCAGGGCTGAACGAATGCAGAATGTTACCTAGTGGCGATCCCGAACAGACCTTAATAAAGATCAGGGTGTCCGTCCGAGTCAAATATTCCAAAGAAACATATTTCAATGCAATTTCGTCGTAATCAAGGTGCCACGAGTAGTCAAAGACTCGAAAAAACATATTTAAACAAACTTTTAACCAATATTTCAGATACCGCGCCGAAAACCATCAATATCTCGAGTCATAACATAATTCAATTATGGAAAATAAAAAAAATATAATTCTGGCTTCATTTCCATTACTGAATACATGGTGAGCTCCACCGCATAAATAGATGCTTTTGAATGAAATTTGATCCTAGAATTATTTTTCGACTTAATTGAAAATTATAAAAATATGCACTCAATGATCCACTTAATTTCATGGCTTCATTACTCAGTCTGTAAGCATGGACAGTATGAATATCATAGCAAGCCTAAAGTCATTCACGATGCTACAGCGGCGTTCCAGCTTCGTTTCTTAGGAGGTGAAAGACCTTTCCGCGCAAAACGCAAGGGAGACGAACGTCTGGACATCCACCGGTACCCATCTCCTAAGGCGGCCCAAAGGAATACGGGAGGCGGCCGTGAAAGGCCTACATGGCCTTGAAATGAGCCCTGAAGTTCACCGACCTCGATCTCCAGGGTGTAAAAGGGTGGAAACCTGAGTCCACTTTCGCAGAATCTGAACTTTCCCACAATCCCTCTGCAGGAACCTAACCTTAACACCGTTCCTCCTTTTTCCTGTCCCTATCTGGATCGGTGGGTGGAAAATGGATTTTTTGAAATGGGTTCTTCGCTCTCCTTTTCACCCCGGGAGAAAAGGGTCTTTGCTCTCCTCGATGAAAACATGACTGAGGGGGTCGACGAACTCCTTTCAGGTTGGTGGATTTTTGGGATGGAAGGAAGGAAAAAAAGGTTTTTAAGTATTCGGAGAGGATTCTCTAGTCGCTCCAGATAACGAGAGGATCGTCTTGCGCAAGTGACCGCCGCAAGCCCTTTGTCCGACCATAAGGTCCGTCCGCGCTAAGATAGGAAGAGAAAGGGATTTCAACGAGAGAGCTAAAGGCTCTCTGCACGGGCTCGTCTTTTTTTAAAGTGCCTCTTGAAATATGCCGGCATTATTGCGAGACACTCAGCCTGAAGTTTCTGGGTTGTTAGACAGGAAGGAGAAAAATTATCAATTCTGATTGGTTCGTTATTTGAGGAAGCGGCAACAACTGAGGCCATTAGCGCAATTACACATACACTGCCACACCTAAATATGCATGGAACCATGCAAGCCACCTCAAGGTGAGTACTAGGGGGTGTGTTTTCACAAGTATGCACTACACTGTATTCAATAAAATGTAATAATTATTAATGCATTGCCAAAAATCTGCAGACACCTGGAGGTGAAATTTCAACTTCAGGCACTACCAACACTATTGGTATGCCACAAATGTCATACATGCAGAAAAATGTATACATGTAGAAATCATGCGTTAAACATTATTTTGCAGCTAAATAAATGCACAAGGAGGAATACACAATAGAGTTGCACCGGACGCATGAGAGATTTAGTGATACGCAGCAGATTAGGAAACAAGCATTAGAAAGCAAATAAAATAATTAGCCACACTACCTATATAAAAATCTAAATGCAAAATCTTAATTCTTATGGCTTCTTATCATTCGCTAGAAAAATTACTTTCTAAGCCTGTTCGTTCTGCAGTCTAATTCCCAAATTTTATTAGAATAGGTAATACACTGCAGAACGGACATAGACGACAACAGAATTTTATGGGTAGGTATGAGAAAGATTCATCGACGTAAAAGTCCAAGCAATATCCGTCAAGTCCCCTCGAGGATGTGTGGAAGTAGGAGGTTCCACGCTAGGCATTCACTAACTATGAAACACACCTTCAGTATTTTACTATCTATTTATTAATACACTTTTAAGTAATGAAATAGGAATGATTGGGTATTGATGGAATTTTGAATGGATGATCCTGTAATGGAGATGTCTGAGAGGAGCGTGCTTCGTTGATTTGACCATTGCGAGAGAAGGCATGAGAGTCGAATAGCGAAGCTGATCTATGATAGAGGAGTGAATGGTGTGAGAGAGGAAGGGGTAGACCGAGAAAGTCATGGGTGAACTTAGTAGAAGATACTCTTAAGAGAAGGAATATGTTGAGTCTTCAGAAAAAGAGGGCGTTTATGGAGCAATGAATGAGTGTAACTGAAGCAAAAGATATATGCAAGGACTGGACTTTGTGAAGGAAATCATTTTTGCAGAGTCAGCTTTACAAGCCTATATCTGAGAATTAAACTTTTTTCACAGTGTCAACCCTGAGAGGGTTTTACAGATTGCTGTTGCTCGATGGGTGCGTATGTTTGTCCTGTTTAGTGAAATAAAGTGATGTACACAAAAGGAGACTTAACTTGCAATACGACCTCTGACCATCAACCTAGCCTTGCAGGATAAATACTGCGCTCTTGCATCACGGAGACCATTTGTTTCAGCTCAAATAATTCGCCAAATGTGCGGCTCGAACCCACGACCATGAGTTTAAGAGTCTTATCCACTATCCACTGAGCTTACCGGGCACTGTGAATAATTAATTTAGAGTGGGATAAGCTTGGAAAGAAAACCGGCGTTATCATAAAATCAGTATATTCGTGACGAGAGATGCCCAATGGTTCACAGTTTGAGGTCCCATTTGATGGGCGGGGAACAATATCACGGTGTATTTACGATGTCGCAATAGAGATTAATGTTCATAAAGTTCGGGCGAAGGTTTCTGCGGTGCGTAAGATGAAATGGCTTCTTTTTCGGGAGAATCACGTTCTTTTGTTGGTGCAACAACAGCAGATGACGACGGCAAATTCAGCCGTCGAAGCGTTCGAAGCAGCCGCCTTTCCAACTCGGTCAGAAACCCGACAAACCAAGTTACACTCGCAGAGAAGAAACTCATTTTTTTCAGGAGACGTCAACTTTGGTTGACTTTTGCTCTGTATCTCAGCTTTGGTTTTCCAATACCTGGTTTCTGATAGCCTTCCTAATTGATTTCACTATCGGGTCTTCTGTGCATATCCTTTCCCTTGCTTTTCCTAACAGATAGATCAATTATTTCTTTGATCTGGTCTCTATTTCTTTGAAATAGTTTTCTTGCGTCGTTTTCAAAACGAATTGTATCGGTGTGATGGCTACCATTTCTTAAGTGTCTGAGTTTTCCGTCCACCATCAAACTTTGATTAAAAAACTGCGAAACTGGCCGTGCAGTAACTGTTACTCGATGGAGTCATCCGCTGATGGTCACACGCTTTTGTGAAATTCAAAGTGAAAAAATAAATCGCCTAGACTAAGATTCGAACCCAGACCCCTCAATATCGCCCCAAGTGCTCTAATCAGTTACGCCACTTAGGCGTCCTATTCCACTGAGAATCTCATGGAGGCTTTAAAGAACGAGTTGCCTTCACAGTACCGTGCACACAATGACTAGGAGTTAGTGATGCCGCTAAAAGAACGCAACTGTTTCATTGCAAGTCTTTTGTAACCGAAACAGTTTCAAAACACCGCGAAACACCCTGTTATGGACAACAGCTAGAGGCACACCAAGCAGCAGGCGATCGATCGGCACTGTGACAACATGGCTGGTTGTTCTGTATTCTATGTGATAATAAATCTGTCATTTAAATAAAGTAACAATTTATTTTGTATTCATGAAAGGTTGTAATTTTACAGTTGTAATTTTAACGACGGGCGGACATGTTGGCTGAATTAACCAGAAACCGCCTGCAACATATTCAAATCCAATAAATTGTGGCTTGTAACCGCAACGCAGCCACACGTGCAGTGCAACTGGAACAGAATAGAAGACGAAACAGTCAGCTTCAGCCATCAGTTGCCGCTGCAAAGCACAGAGCGCAACGTCGCGGCTGCGGCACGATCACGAAACTAACCTGTTGATTGCAACAGTTATTTGAAACAGAAACAGAACCCGAGTGTGTTCGCTAAGCACCACTGTCCGCGAGTTTGTTTCTTCCTAATTTTGAATATGAATCGGATACATTTTCTTTCATTGAGTTCGCTGTTTGCCATGTTTCCTTTCTATACAAGAATTCAGGCTGAAACCCGAGAAAAATTCATCATCAGCATCAAATGCACTTTAATCTTTGAAGACTATGAAATAGGTCTGCCGCAACGACCCGTGCAACCTAATGAAACTGGATTGGGAGGGGTGGGGCGCATTTGTGGACATCATCCCATCGCAGGGCTCACCAGAGCTTCATCCTTGAACGGAGTAAACAACTTACCATCGCGCGTGTGGTCCGAAGTCGACTCCATATTTTTACGTCAGAATTTCATCCTTCTAACCCGTGGAGAAAGGTCAACCGAGCTGCCATTATGCAATCCGTCTCTTCGACGGAGGGAACTTCTATTTAGAGTTCCTTGGGACCCAACCACGTGCAAAATTTCGATGAACTATGAAGACTTGGCCCCGGCTTGGGGGAAAACATCCATTGGATGGAAGTTCACCCTGGATTTATCCTTTCCTTCCCTCTCTCTGGATTCTTCTAGACTCCAAACACCCTTCTGTTCCCTTTCAGCCATTTTTCTCTTCCCCTATTTCCCATTTTTCCGACTCCGGTAAGCATCACGCGCGCCAACGAATACAACAACCCTTCCGAACGGATGAGTTATCGATTCCGTGGCCTCGAAAGGGCGGGCATTGGGCGAAGAATTTTCTTTGGTCCCCTCCTCCGCTTGAACAGGGCGCAAATAACGTAGAAAAAGAAGAAGAAAAAAGTGTCAAATGGGAATTTTCAAGCGTCATTCTCCACATCCCAAACATACATTTTTATCGTTAGAAAATCTACATGACACTAAGATGAAGAAAGGGCAATGCTCCAAGCACGCTCCAATATGGCAGTGAATCCAAGACGATAAAATCTGCAAGGCAAAAGAGATTGGTAGCAATGTCGTGTCATCGAAGAATGATGAAGATCGAAAGAACGGAGAGAATCACCCACGAAGGAATACGAAGATGAGTGGGAGAGAAACGAAGTACAATGAAAATTAACTAAAAGAATAATAATAGACAAACTTACTGAGCACATTTTGCGACATGACAGCCTATTGAAAATAATGATTGGAGAAGATATTAATGGAATGAAACACGGACGAGAGCCGCGAATACAATGAATCTAGAATGTCCATTTTGAATAAAAAACTTTGTACTTTTCCACACGTTATTCAAAAACTGCGACCGGTTCCACCTTAATAAGGCATAAGGTGAAACCGGTCGCAGTTTTTAAATAAAGTGTGGAAAATTACAAAGTTTTTTATTCAAAATGGATATCTATCACTCCCACGAAGTCAAGCCTGAAACAATCAAATTTTAGAATGTAGAATGCATCAGACAAATAATGAAGGGAGTTTAAGTGAAAAATTTTGTTGGAATGAAGAGGTTGGCTGGAAGGAGAGCGGAGTGGAGAGTTGCTGCAAACCAATCTTTGGATTGATGACTGCTCATGACGTTGACCTCTAAATCTATCCATATTCAATGATATAATGAAAAAAAAACTCGCAAATATAAAAAATATATGAAACGTAACAGTCGTCTTGTTTTTTAGAGCTAAAATATAGAATATCGGTAGAAATGTATGACATATTAAAAAAATACCAAAATACTCTTCATCTATAAAATATCCACGATAACTTACTACTAACACGTTTAACCTAACAGATTGACCAAATTGTTAAAGAAATTAGGATGATAATATCTTTAAGATGGAAGGGATGAATATATATTGCAACTTTTGCATAAGTTCAAAGCAAACTATTTTCCAGAAGACATAACATATTTTGCTAATGCCACCGAACCGCGTTAGCTATGATAGCAAGCATAAGGTAAAAAACAGATTGAAGAACGCATACATTTAAAATTTCATTTTTTTCAAGAAAAATGTGGGGTCATAATAGTCGCGATATATCTTTCTATGGAATTCCCACTCTCGCTTGGTAGACTAGATTTTGTACTTGTATTTAATGGTATTTCATTATTACCGGCACCACTATACCCGCTTGAAATGTCCCGCATGATTTTTTTGAATGAGTTAGTATCTCGTAGAATTCATGAATTTTTACTTTAGTAATGCTACACAAAGTTCGTGCCTCAAGGCGCGTATTGCCCGTAGGCATTGTGTCAACGAATAACTCTCCTAGTTCCTGCTTTAGATTCTACAGCGATATTTTTCCTCTATTCAGGAAGTAGTTTCAAAAAACTAAAACGGATAGTATCTAATTAAGGATAATTACGTTGCAAGACGATACATTGGTCTTTCGGAGGCATATTCGCCAATTTGTCGCTCTCTTAGTAAATGGTTTAGCCGTGCCGTCTTGTTTTCCCGACTGCTTATAGATTTACGCCTATTTAATGACCACTGTAGCGTGCGAGGATCGACCTTGAACTGGGACGAGTATTGAAT
The DNA here is from genome assembly GCA_963573305.1 of Pyrrhosoma nymphula. Taxonomy (NCBI): domain Eukaryota; kingdom Metazoa; phylum Arthropoda; class Insecta; order Odonata; family Coenagrionidae; genus Pyrrhosoma; species Pyrrhosoma nymphula. The sequence continues at coordinate 81,015,251 of OY754334.1, read as the reverse complement.
GCCTGGTGTGGAATCACCCTGTGCCAGACACCATGGAAGTGGCTTCCATGGTAATGTGATACATGTAGATGAATATGTACATTCAGTGCGCAGGTACGGTACTACTTATTTCTTTTCTGTGCCACGCACATCGTTTCTTCGCTGAAGTGTATCTAATTTCCCCCTCCGGGTCAAACCATTCTTCTTCGAATGCGCACAAAAGGTCGAGGGAGCATTTCTTCTCCATCATTTTCATCCCTTTTTACTACCTTCTTCCCTCATCCTTAACCTTTTGCGGCGCATGCTCGACGCAAGCGAGTAGGGTTTTTGCGAAATATGGGAAGGAATTTCGCCGAAGCCTTTTCTTTCCTTATACCTCCCCGATTCCCTTACAGTCTTCTTCACCCCCTTTTGCAACCAAACTTCTCCTTTCCTTCCACTAAGGACGAGGGCCAAAGGGAATAAAGGGTTCTTTCACCCCTTAAGGCATTTCTTTGCGAGGGCGAGGCGGGAAGGAACTGGAGTGGGTGGAGAAAGGGTTGCGGGCCGCTAAAGGAAAACGTGTATAAGAGCGGAATGCGAACGGAATGAGATTTTGTCAGGGTCTTAGGGATTTTTGGGGGCCCTCTTTTCCCCACCCATCGTCAGTTTCGCCAGAGTCGGTAACTTTGAGGACGTAAGCAACAACGGATGTCGACGCTGTAGCTTTGAACCCATTCGAAATCATGCTAAAAATTGTCTAATCCCTCTTGTCGGAATAAGAATTTCCTAAACGTATTTTTCTCCGTATGAGAAGAAATAAAATCACAATACAAGTGGGGAAAAAATAATATCTCCCTCCTCATTCGAAATTTATAGGTATAGCTAGCTCTAAACCATTTTTTATATTATTTCCATGCTGGAATGTTTCATTTTCCTTCGACTCTAGGTACTTAATAATTTTTATCAAATTATTTTCTCTGAACGTAAATAAATAAAATCACCACCTGCGGAAGAAATGTTTGCCACTCCTCATTCGAAATTTAAATCGCTCTACAGCATTTTGTTTGTGATTTACATGCTGATACTGTTTTGTTTTCCTAATAATGTGGGTAATTATTTTGATACTGTAAATATGTCCTAGTTTGGTGCAAGTAGCGACTTGAAATGCAACTGGAGGGCGTTTTAATCACCACCTTACTGCCCGCTTTGAACAAGCGTAAGTAATAAACGGTCGCCAGTCGAAAACCTGAGGGAGTGCAAATACGGTCATTGGGACACGAATAAATGTTTTTCTTGCTATAATTTGACGTCTAAATGCAAATTACAGGACTATCGATAATTTAGAATGGTTGAATTTGAGCCCTACTTCAATATTAGTCCTTTGGAACTCGATTGGCTATGTTTGTACTTATGCTGTACATCAGCTATGGCCCATCGGAATTTGATTTGGTTTGTTTGCATTTTGAGCCCCACAATTCTTCATTGGTCACCATTTTTCTACTTCAACATTTTTATCCTATTTTTCCAGGGAATTACGAAATCAGGTTTATTTTTTGGGAGAAGCATTACTTTGCCTCAAGGTGTCACATCACAGCGTGGCATTGGGACAAGAAATGAACGAACCATAAAAACTATCAAGGATTTCATAACTTAGCGTAGCTTAAAAACTACCTCGATTCATTGATCAATAAATGACGATAGGCATAAACGCAGTTGGTCTAGCAGAGTACGTATAAATTTTCATATCGATCTTAGCTGAAAATAAATAAGTCCAACACCTTTTTCAAGTCAAGAGGCCAGTTGATCCTTCTTTTAAAAGTGGAAAATGTCGACGAAACCGTCCGTCACAAACTATGATCTAAAATTTGTTGCAAGTGCAATGAAAAAAAATCATCTCCCGAGAATAGGATTATAGTCTATTAAGGAGGATGAGTTTACTGAGGCATTAGTTAAATGGCGGTGCACATTAACGCTCATTATTTAGGCAGCATTTCATTCATTCATTAAAGTAATCTACCAGTTATAGGTAGGTTTAAATGTAAGTCAGAAAAATCTCTATACCTATCTACCTCAAGTATTTCTCTCTTCACCTCAGCGAACATCTTACCTTTCTTCATCCCGTCCAATAAACGCATTATGAGGACACATTTTAGTACAAATTATGAGTCACGCAGTAATTTTTCTCGTACAAGTTCAGGAATCATTTGAGCTACATCTATCCAATGTTAGGGAAAGCGACAGCTTAAGCCGTCATTTTCCCTATCAATTCTGCTCATTTTCGCTTTAACTGCCAGCGACATATCTGTAATGCTTACATTACCCATTTGATTAAAACTCAAATGAGGCGCCACATTCCATATTTTCTGCGGTGTGCTCTGATTGGCTGGAGAAGGATAAGGAAAATAATAGGGCTTGTGGACGGCATGGAGTTGAGGTGAGGCATATGCTGAGAAGAAGAAAGAAACCATGTGAGGAGATAGGGGCCTGTGACCTGAAACCATCAAGAGAATTGCTACTCAATTAAATTTAAACCTACCATAACCGGTAGAATACCGCAATTATAATAATAAAAGACGAAATTCAAATTAAGCGCATCAAAAATTACTCAAACTATTTCACGATATGCTCGCAAGCATATTTACTTTGTTAAACTGTTAATGAAGTAATAATATTGGGCGACATTAGAAGAAAAACTGTTACTCAACACTTGAGGCCAGCGTTTCGGCTGAAAAAATGTGGATATTTTACTTTCCTGCAGCGTAATGAATGTTAGGAATATCTTAATGACCCAGCTACTATAATACACTGTGTATCGTTATGACATATGCATTTCTTCATAGTGTAGTAAATAATTCTGAAGTGTATCGGAGTGTACAAGCCGACTTTTTTCCGTTTAAGTGAATAGCGGAATTAGCAATCGGTAGATTACTGCAGATATCCGTCGCACCGTCGCGTCGGCCCCGGACGCAACGGGGTAAAGCCTTAGCCTGCTGAACAAATGATCGCGGGTTCGAGTTCCGCCTGAGTGAATTTTTCACCACTCAAAACATGGGTGTTTGTGTTCGTCAGTTATTAATTTTTACTACATCCGATTTAAAAGGCCAGTAGAATTGTTTTTCGGTATGTGGATATAAATAAAATAAATTAATTAAAAATTATAATAATGGACAACAAGCAAAATAATGTATTTTTGTACAATTATATCACGAATAAAGTTTTAATAAAAACCGAATCAACTTGTTGAAAGTTATCTTAATTTGCATATTCTCTCGTCTTTGCTGCGACCAATAAACAACTTTCAAACTTCGAAAGAAAAGAAAAAATACTACTAGTATTTATCCAATCTTTAATTACTATACCGACCAAGGTATCAACGGGTAACTGCCTTTTTTAAGGGTTTTCTAGTTTTTCTTTGACAATGGCTGTGACCCGTTGAAACCTGGGTGTTGATAAAAAAGTGGGAATAAATAAAAGGGCAATTCTTTCTTCTATTATTCTTTTCTTACGAAAATTTAAAATTTCCACAGAGTTAAACTTGAGACTATTTGTTTCATTTTGCCCCCAAAACACCCCCGTTGGAGGAGTTGAACTGAATCCCTCATCCCTCTACATTCCCTCAAACGTGCAACCTGTTACCCTTTCTCGGACGGAAAGAATCCTTGTTTACGCGAAAGGGTTCTCCTCCCCCAAACGTCCTCAGTGAGGTAAGCCCTTTTGTGACTCGGTTATGGCGTGCGAAGGACCGGGAGTGGAAGGGGGCACGGGAGGACGTAAGGGCAAGAGGTCACTGGCCTTCGTTCACCCTCCCCACACCACCAAGCTAAGGGGTAAAGGGAGCATGAGAAAAGGGGGATATGAGAGTATGGGTGGAGGAGGGGCGAAGTTGGGGGTTTGTGTTGGTGGTGGAAAGGCATGGGTATTTTGTTGGAAAAGGAAGGAGGGATGAGGCATAACCCAGGGGGTGGGGTCTTTTGTGGACCGGCAGAAATGGAAGGGTGAAAACCTTTAAGGGGGTGGGACTTTCGCTCAGCGGCGATTTATTTTTGCGAAAAACCATCTCCTACGCCAAAGGGGAGACTTGGCTAAGGAGTTGAGAAGGGATGGGGAAGGAACGTAAAAGGAACCCGGACCCTGTTTTCTTATCCTGGATGCACCGCTCTCTTTCCTTCCTAGTCGAACCTTCCTCTTTTGGGTTTCGCGAGGGTGGGTGTACGTGAACAAAGGACTGTTGGGGATGGAAGGCTTTTTGGCGGAAAGGGGGTGGATTCATCTGGTGGAGTGGGTTTTAGCGACTCCTCATCCCACGCTGTACACCTACCTACAAACCCCTCTCCTCCCCCAACTGAGCGGGATGAGTTGCCGGAGAATTGGTCCGGAAAATGTCGGCACAAACATGAAGGATCACAGGTCTCACCCCCTTCCCCGTAAGAGGTCGTTGAACGTCGTGCTGCGACAAAAACGCAAGGAGGGTTGTCGAGGAGCAGGGTACCTCCAGTTGGCAACGGGCAACCCACGCATCTCATAGGTAATTCATCATTGTTCATTCATTTCATTCATTAGAGTAATCTACCGGTTAAAGGTAGATAATTATGAATGTCAGAAAATATCCAACAGATTTTTCATACGTGTGGGGCCCTATCTACCTCTACCTGTTCGACCAATACCGCTACTTTCTTCATCTCCGCGTACGCTCAACCCTTATTTATCCAGTCCATAAAACCTATTCCCTTTCTTCCCCTTCCCCGCTTACCCAACTTCCTCCCCTCAATCACAGACATCGTCATCTCTTGGCCCCTCATTACCCTTTCCAGCCACCTGCCCTGCCTCCCCTTAATCTCATCCATAAGTTTCCTCTCCTCATCAACCATGTAAAGCATATCCTCCTTTGGTTTGCTTTCTATCCACCGCACCTTATCCATCCTCCTCCACACCCTCATCTCGAACAAACCGTTCATTACACCTGCTGTTAAGGGGTGTGGAAATTGGAAAATTAATGCAATTCAGAGTGGCTACAGACCAAAGATTTTGAAATTTTAGGATTTTTCCAAGTTTTCCAGGCCCAAAATTTCGTTTTTTTTCACGTAAAAATATCATTCTTCGGTGTGTATTTTAAATAAGGCGCATGAATAGGAGCAACACACGTTAACGCAAGCCCTACGGGGCAATAAAGTTTCTCCACGAATGGAGCACCACCACTATCGCTTTTGGGTAAAATTGGCTCCCTTTCTGATTTTTTATTATTCTTAGGTCCCGGCCACGAATTAGATACTTGAACCAAATTTGAGGGGGAACAAATATATATTCCACCTCCCTCAGCATAAGTGTAAAGAATAAAACGTGAAATTTTATTTTAGGGGCATAATTAAATGATAAACACCAAATAAGAGCTCCACTACCACATTCAGGAAAGGCAATAAAAACCCTAAGTCCACACCCCAACAAACAATGCCGAAAATGGCATGGCTAATTGAAACAATCAGATTTTGACTCGGCAAAGTAAATTTCCATGCAAATTTCTCATTTTCCATAACTTTTCTAGGTTTTTCAGGCCTGTAGCAACCCTTCTATTGAAAATAAAAATGAAAAATAGTGAAGGAAAAAAAAGAAGGGTAGTGGAGGAAAAGCATTTCTGGCGGACTGCGAAACCCTGGATGGATAAGCGTGGTGTAAGATATACACCATTTAGATGAAATTTGCTATAAAAATAATTTAACTTGACCGGGATTCGAACCTGGATCTCTCAATTGCCGGTCAGGTTTAGAAGCCAGTTACACCACCAAGCCATCCCAATTCAAGGCGAATTTCGGCGGGGCTTCATTTTTTCAATGCAATTAGCGGTGTAAGGTACTCCGAAGAGGTGGGAAATTAGGTCTTAAGAACAAGAGAGAGTGTACAAATCAATATATGGATGTGTTAGAGACGAATATAGTGTGTCCATATAAGGATAGGACACTATGGAGGAAAATATTAAAGCATAGACAGTTTTCCAGGTCTAACGCCAACTAATGGGCCTTTGACTATGCCTAACCTGATAGAAAAGGAAGAGTGATGTGTATGCACTTCCACTTTTAAATGGAATAGGTACGCTGTGAGAGCAAGCTGTACTTTTTAGAGAGCTTGTACGGAATTTCTTATTTGTTTTGTATAACGCAGTCACGGACGAACATCCTCATACCATCCACATAAAAGAAAACAAGATTACATCTGTTAGCATCCTAGTGCGGGGCCGAGAGATGGGGATTGTAGCAACTCCATGGACCGTTCGGGATTACACGCTGGATATTTCTCCACCTTTCGCGCAAGCGAAAGAATGCGCGACCGGCCACAATGGCCCCTTTAAGAAATCCAGGGCCTGTTGTGAATGTCCTCTCTCTCCGAGGTCCTTTAAGGAAGTGTGCGTGGGCCTGCGTATCTTGATGAATGCAGTCTGCTTCCTCAAAGGGTGAGCTTTGAGGAAGGCACAAAGGATAGGGGTTAGTCCGAGCGAAATCTTTACAATTAAGAATGGTCCTCAGGTTCCTTGCGCACGTGTTCCCCGAAAGCATGTTTTGCTCCCAGAAACTCCGTGCAGCCTGAAGGCTGTAGGAGCGATTTTTGTCTATGTACATATTCGCGTGAAACTTCGTGCACGAATTCTCATTGGTGATATCTATATATAAAAGTGAAAAAATTGTATCATACAGATTTGGTTTTTTGGCAATTCAATGATATTTTAACACATAGCCTTGAGGGACATTACATATAATAATTGAATTTTATGTGCACATATTTATTGTAAACGCGAAATAATACATTAAATGTCACTTTAATGGTCCCTCGGGAGTGCGAGGTGGCCCAGGGAAAGGAACTGGCCGCCCTACCCTGGATGTGTGAAATTCACACGCCTATGGCTTAGACCGGGTTGAGCTCTACCCTCAACTATCCAAACCAACCTTCGGGTTGAATCGCTAAGTGAGTGAACAAATATCGAAGTGTCACGCCGAGTCCAATATTTGAAAAAAACATATTCCAATATAAATTAGTCTAAATTCCGAATACCGCGACGGTAACTCTAGTTACAATATGCTTTCATTAAGAAAAAAATTATTATAATTCTTCTATCATTTCCAATACTGCCTGTGCGATGAGTTCCACCGCATAAACAGATGCAATAAAATTAAATGTGGTCCTGTATGAGGAGTTCTCGGGTTTCCAGCCGGATAATGGCGTTGAACGGTGTAGTTATGAATTAATATGAATATGTTATTAGTTGTTGAACGGTATAGTTCAACTCCATTATCCGGCTGGAAACCCGAGAACTCTTCATGCTAAGTATTCGCCGGGAAAGACTCAGATCTTACAAAATGAGTACTAAGTGAACCACGATTACTGCTCCAATCACGTTAAGGAATGTACTTCATGTGTGGAATGTCGTTAAGACACTTTTACTAGAATCGCAAGGCTGAAGCAATTAAAATGGGAATCATTATAAGACCGTCTTCTATTAATGCGATAATAAGAGAGGGAGAGGAAACTGCTGGAGGAGATTAGGAGGAGGCAGAGTAGCTAACCGCGATAGAGGGGACAGGCGGGAAGTAGAAGAGAGAAAATAAAATTTATGGAAAATTATTGCTACGTCTACATTTATTGCATACGGATACAGTACATACTGTTATTTTACTCCATATACATCCATAGATTTGGAATGAAATGTATGCGTAGCAAGAATTAGAAACGGATGATGAAGTGTGAAATGTGGCAACAATGTATTCGATATTCGAGGAGGTTCCATCGCGACTGTGAAAGTCTAAAAAAATTCGAAATTTCATATTTTTTGCGCAGGTTTAAAAAATATTTTTTTCATAATAGCATGCCTTAGATATTAGTAAACAAAGTTAATTTACAAAATATGCAGATTATTTCGCGAATGAATTTTAATGAGCACATATGTTCCCAGCCGCAGGAGCCGACTGCGGTGCCATGTCTACCGAACTAACGCACATTGACATAAATTATCGCAGTAATATTCTAATAACAAAAAACTAGATGGTATGGCGCCTAGATTTTACATTTGTTCGATTTTCTGGGAGTTATCTACTACCAAAAACTGTAGTTTACGAAAATGGGATTAACATTAGATATCTTATCTGTTTTCGACCACAATAAAATGATTGTAGTTAATAAATGTGATTTTTTTCCTTTATAATACAATTGGTATGTATGGCACTGCCTTTGTGTAAACATAATACATCCATCCTGAAGAAAGATCCCACACGGGTCTCCACGCTTTATTGAGTGTGCATGGTGCATCCCATGTCACGGTTCAAGCTCATCTACATCTACATAATACCCTGCAAGCCACCTCAAGGGAATGCGTTGGGGGGAGGGGGGAGTAGTTTTCGCCAACATTTACTACAATATGTATCATACTAAAGTTAATGAAACGATGACTATGAAGTTATTCATGCCTGCCGCAAATACGGCGATAAAATACGCAGAAATTGCTACGAGAAAAAATCGGCCTGGAAAGGGCCGATTTTTTCTCTTGGTGATTTCTGCGTATTTGTGGCAGGCATGAATAACTTCATGCGTTGCCTATCACGGCATAAGTGCTGATATAGGATTCAATCACATGAGTTGTGACTTCTTTGAAGTCCTCTGCTCCCTTGCGTCGCCATCTTTGATGGACCGCATGGGCTTAACGTCTAGTTACCTTGCATCCTCCTGAATTGCCACGGGAATTAGGAAGCCTCGGTAGCGTAGTGGTCAGCGCATTGGCCCGGAAAGCCAAAGGTCCGTGGTTTATTTCCCCGTCCAGGCCGATTTCTTCTCGCGGCAATTTCTGCGTAAACGACGAATATTTATGCATTAGCAAAAACTCGCAAATACTAGTCAACAGATGAAATTTCACCACCATGCACTGCACCATTGGTATGCTACTAATTTTGAAGTAACTATGAGTATTGATGCATTTTGTAACTACATAAATTCAAAGCATGCAAGTCGTGCAGTTTATACTATACGTAACATATTAAGGAACAAGCATTTTAGGGAATATATCTATCAATTAAATACACTACCTAGGCATAGAGATTTATAATTAGGCAAACCTAGTTACAAATCTATATGGCAGATATTATGGTCTCTTATTGTTCGCGAGGAAAAGAAGTTGACTTTTTTCAACCGCATTTCTATCGCCTCCTTCGGCAAGCGGTCCCAATAGCCATTTGCTTGGCAAATTGTAAGTAAATGAGCGTCCGATAAGTGATGCGAAGCATCCCCTCTCCACTTCACGTTCAGCCTCATCGTCTATCCTTTCGCCCGTCGAAACGAAAAACATCCCCTTACGCTCCCAACCCTCAAATTTCATCCCTTCCTCCCAAGGTTCCATCTTTCTCCTCCTCCACCTCTTCCTGTCTCTCTCTCCCCTTCCCGACCTCTAATATACCTCGCAACCTTGTTTGTGCCGTCTTTTCCTCAGCGGTCCTCGACCTCTCCCCAACTCTGCTCAGTCTCTCCCATCATCTACTAAAATTTCACCGGCACACCACCCTTCCCACCGCACAAATTGGTCTCCTCCCAGGTCCTCGAGACGTTGCCCGTCATTTCGCACCACAAACACGCCATCCTTGAGACGAGCATTACCGCTTGAACAACAAGTACGAACGAAGCCCCTGAGGCGGGATTCGAACCCCATTGCCTTACGGTCCACGGCCCGCAAGGGACGATGCTCCCTCGGTGTAGGGTGAACACTTTCCGCTTGACCGAGATCGGTGAATGTGAGCAATTATTTGAGGATACGGGGGTGTGCTCAAATTTTTAGCCGTACGCGACAACGCAGTCGTGTACGAGTCACGTGGTACGGGGCCGAGCGCTCGACCGATTTGGTATGCTCGAAATCCATGGGAACCCTCTAGATGGACTCGTATGCGACGCCGAACGTCATTTTCTACCCGAGTGGTAGACAGCCGTCGACTGACCCTTCGACTTCAATAAAATGGCAAACGCATTGCTTCACTTGCTGCAATCGAAGAGCTAGAAGAGGCAGAAAATGAAGATATGAGAGTCCCACGAGCTCTCCGGATTCGTAGAAAACCGTTTCATTTAGACGACAATAAATTTATAAGATTATATCGCCTAAACAAGCAGCTCACAGCAGATTTAACCACCAGCCTAAGGGAATCACCTAGGTCATCGGCCTTGACACTAGAAATTAAGGTATAATTCCGTAATTTCTTATGAGAAATGGTTAATAAATATTGCGTCATCATTTAAATTCCATAATTTCATCTTCCCAATATCGAATATTAAATGATACTAATCATTCAATTATACATGATTTTTCTCACATTCTCCGATAATAACTTGTGACTACCTACGGTATTACCTTTGCGGAGTCAACCCCTGTGCACACAAGTGCCAAATTCCACCGAGGAAAATCATTCGCCTTGACCCGGACTCGAACTCGGATCCCTCAATATCGCGGGGAGCGATTTGGCCAGTTTAACTACCGAGACGTGCATGTTGGTGACTACTCACCCCCTGCCACACACCCATGAGGTGGCTTGCAGAGTATTTTTTTTTAGATATATGTAGATTTCTGGGCTCCAGAATTTGAGTTCCGGTCAAGGCGAATGATTTTTCCTCTGTGGTATTTCACACTTATTTGTACCTGCACAGAAAGATTTAATTCGCGAAGTAAATGAAATTCAAAGGATAGTTTCGTTAAAAACTTCTACAAGCGAACAGAAGGTGTCGCGCAGTTGATGGAAGGAATAAGTTGGGAGATGTTAGAGACTCGGAGGCTACACGCAAGGTTTAGATTACTTGAAAAATTCAGATCAGGTGAGTTTTAGAACGACACAAAGGTTATTATTTTGACCCCACACTATATCTCAAGATAGAAGCGAAAAAAATAAGAGAAATACACTGCCGAACTGATTGGTACGAACACTCCTTTCCACACACCATTAGCGATTTTAACAAAAACAGCGTGACATTAATTTAAGCTATATTGGAAACACACAAATCATCTCTGTCCTCTCCCTCTCCTTTTCTCTTTTCCCTCCCCTTTCATGGTTGGTGTCCTGGCACCTCCTGCCACACGCCTCAGCGGCGGCTCGCAGGGTAGTATGTAGACGTAAACAATTAATTTCCTGCCCATTGCTAGTGCTAGAAAATCGTTTTAATTTTTACTTTCGCGGAAGTCAGCTGCTGTTAATGGCAATGTGTTCTTGAGAAAGTTGACACACATGTTCCCTAAATGACTAAGAAATTTCATTTCCAGAATTTGTAAATTTATGAGTGAATTCTGTAATTGTAATACGCAAAATTTTAAGAGACTTCATTTAAAATTCCAAGCCCTCCTTTTATTAATGAATTGAGCGCCGACTTTCACGTAATTGAATAACGAGATCATTCAAAGGCGGCAAGAAAAATACATTAATATTACTCAACTTGCCTTGATCTTGCGCCACAGTCTGTTCATAGGCATTCGACAGCCGACTGCCTGCCATTATTTTGAGCGGAAACGGGCGCTCTAAATGCCATCACGATAGCAATCCCTTTGACTAAGTATAACAATCCATATCGATGTTTTCCGTAATTTCTGCCTAATTTGCGCGTCATCTAGAGACATCAGATTCGAAACCGTCACGTGACATCCTCGTTGGAGTATTTAATTCATTTTTGGCACGCGATACGAACAAGTGCTTAACCGTCTCGAATTCCGTGGAAACGCGAAAGAGTTAATCGGCAGCTAAAATAAACTGAGAAGAAAAGAAGATGCCGCTTTGTTTTTTCTCCTCCCGGAAACTTTGGCGTGCCTTTGCCATCACCGCATGAATGTCTATCATTAGACAACTACTCCATAATCAGTTGTTGGTTTTCTTGGCAATCTCCGGCAATGGGAGGCTCGATTGTTTTTTTCGAAACGTGTCCTGAATCCCTTCTGGATGCGGGAAATAAATGCAATAATGTTGTGAGTTTCGAGATGTCAATAGATAGTAGTTAACGTGGTAATCGTTTTTATCTTTCTGTGTGAGCTGAGACTAAGGGAGCGAATAAAAAAATAATCTGTGACTCTTGTTGCCTCGAGGGTTATTCTAGAGTTAAAAAACTCAAATAATCACGGTCAAAGTTTCGGACTTTAATTAATCACTCTGAGGAAATGACTAGAGACAACATTTTTATATATGATGATGCATATTTTTTTTATATAACTGATTGTCATTAACGCAAGTTTAGGTTAAATGCAAAGGGAATAAGCTATCTGAGAAATGTTTGCGAAAAAAGGAGGAGGAATAGGGTTAGGTGCGAGTGGGAAACGAAAGAAGGTGGAATATATTGCTCCGATATTAGATGTGTATGAAAACAGCGTGCATCGTTCATTTGGCCATGTTGAGAGAATAGATAAAAGTCGAATACCTAAGCTGATGTATGACAGTGGAGTGAATTCCAGGAGAGGAAGGGGTAGACCGAGGAAGTCATGGGTTAATGTGGAGGAATATGAGTCATAATAATATGAGACCGTGTATGAATCAGTGCATGACTCTGGTGGAAGCAAAGAAGGTTTGAAAATATAGGGCTATGTGGAGAAAATTATTAAAAGCGAAGCCTGTTTTCTAGGTTTAAAGTCGAGAATTTAGCTCTTTTGACTAATCCTATCCCGAAAGGGAACGGCGTGATGGGTATTCATGTATGGTAGTAGGTCCTTGATTGCTGTCCTTTGTATATCACGATAACCCCTGAGGATTGAATGATAAATTACCGATGCGTTTGCCGATAGTGGCTAAGTTTTTGACGTCCGACCTAATCTAAAGACAATAAAGGCCGTAAAAAATTGACACCAATGTGTAGAATATCGAAAAAATACAATTATCCAAGAGTGCAGACACTGCAGCCTATGCATTCATAATTTAAATATGGTTGGAAATAATTAATGCAAGGTACTGTTTTTCTTACAGTCGGGCTAGGTTGTGAGGAACTATTTTCTGCTCAGTTCTTACCTTCAAAGGTTTAATAAATTAGTGTTATGCCGAGCTCTGTCCATTTCTTGCATCGTATATAATAATTTAGTATTACATAGTGATTATTACCGTTAAAAATATAATGGCAGATCACGTTTTGATGTTCGTAGTAACATCATAATCATACAGAGGACTTCACCACATAAATAGCCTTATGAAGAATATAATTTGAGTTTTTCACCAGTCTTTCACCTCAAGGTCGATGTAAGTACTAATAGGTGAGGGTAGAGCTCGTTTAAACTAAGCACTTAACTTAACGGCGTGTGAAATTCAATTCACGAAGGAACAGGGTAACGACACCGGTTTACTCTCCACGTGCCGACTTTGGTTTTCAAGAAAGTCACAAAGGTTTCGGGTACTAAAACGGATTTTGCGGATCTGAGCCCAGATCGCCCAACCAGCAAGCGAGTATTATTTAGCTAGATCTGTATAATCCCCTGCAAGCCACCTCAAGGATGTGTGGCAAGGAGTGGCTTTTCACCACAAGCGTTAAACTTTCTCACACGAACGTCAATGAAGCAACATCAATTATTGCGTTAGCAAAAACTGTATATACCTGCCAGAAAGGGAATTTTTTTAACATGCACTACGGTATATGGAACCGATGCTACAGGAAATATGAGTCTTCAAGTATGTTGGAACTATATTAGCGCACAGAGATACAAGATTTATACAACAAGCACGCGAGACGTGCTGTTAGAAGCTATTACGCAGTAAATTAAGACACAAGCATTAATGAGCAAATCAAATAATTAGCTACGATACCCGTCAAAAAAACTTATTATAAGGTCCCAATGGCAGCTATTGTTGTCTCTTATCGTTCGCGGGAAAAATTACATTTTATGAGATGACTATCCTTTTGCCTGTAATGCTATCATTATAGAACTGCATCCTCTTTGATCTTGGAATAACTACTATGGATGTCTTAAGGAAAGAAGCTTTGGAAGAAGATGAAGTACTATGGGGAGACGCTGTAGTTTAGCTCTAGTTCCGCAATGAAGAGGCACAACTGTGTGTAATCTCGTGAACCGTCGATATTCGACTTTCATGAATTTCCTCGTTTATAACTACGTAGTACAAAGTAAATACAGAGAATTTTGGAATTACTTCATAATTATAATGATGATATAACAAGTGACCTTTAACATAACTTGATTATCTTCGCTGCACACGTTCTAACGTACTATTTAAGCCAATCCCGTATGGATTGCATGTCCTAACGGCGTATTCCAAATGAAGCCTAAATGAAAGTATCCAAGTTCCCTTGCATTAACTTCGCAACTTGTTACAGAAAACATAACGTATCTACGTCTACATGATACCCTGAAAGCCACCTCAAATGTGCGTGGTAAGGGGATGATTCCTCATCAAGCATCCACTAACCGTTGAACGCACCATCATAATGTTATTTGCTATTTTATTATTATTTACAATCATCCACTATGAAAGAGAGTGTTTGCACTTGAATTCCTCTATGATGATTGCTTTGTTTCTTACTTCCCAAATTTTCTTGATGTTTATTGTGTTGTTTCTTTAGCTCTTTCGTCCACTTACGTCCAGTTTTCTTTTTATGTGCTGTGGTTTCAAATTTGTGCTTTTCGATAGTGTTCCTGAATTTTTCCCGATCTGCTGCATAGTCTATTATCATGTCTAATTGTTTGAGGTCTTTTTCGACTTCTTTCATCCACTTCGTTTTTCCCCTACCTGAATAGATGACTTCGAGAATCTGCCTCGAGATTCTGTTCTTGTTCATCCTATCCATGTGTCCGTAAAATGTCATTCTGCTTTTCCAAACGTAATCTATGATCATATCTGAACTATCGCCATTTTACTAAATATAACGTTAAGTAAGACATGGGTAAGGAGATTTCACATGCAATATGGTGTCTAACTATCATTTTACTAAAGCGGGATGGACACCTTACGAATGTGAAAGGAGGGAATCGCAATAAGGAGAGGCCATATCTTCCCTCTTTTCTACGTCCACACTCTGCCCTGCGAGCTGCCGCAGATGTGAGTGGCAGGGGGTTATAGGACACCATCCATGAAAGGTGAGGTTATAGGGAAAAGGAGGGGAGAGATGACAGGGGTGAATTGTACTTTAAAGGAAAGTCTTATGCTAGTGTCACTTGGTTTATGTTATAACCATTAGTGGTTCGTGGAAAGAAGGAGTGTTTGTACCCATCAGTACGGCAGTCCCGCATTGGAGGAGCAAAACCTTCACTTTAGTAATCACTTTTACCGAAAGGAGATCCAGGTGGGTGGTGGGGCAGATGGATCATGATTCCACAGGTTTCCATGGCAACCGTATAGATCTCCCTCCTCAATCGCCCCGTGAAACCTCATGCTCCTTCTCCATGGGCCAACCCATTTGGGATGGAAGCCTTTTAGTCACACCTATCTCCTACCGAAGTACGTAAACCACCCAACCCTGCTCATCTCTGCGTAAATACCGCTCTCCCAAACTCCATAAGGCGGCCGAGCTTATTATTATCCCTGCCCCGTCTATTATCGTCGGAGGGTATCTGTGTCCTTATTTTTCCCAAAACTCCTTGCTGGGGAAGAAGTGGGGTAAGGGTATTAGACGGGGGGTCTCTCATTAATCGGATGCATCGCGTGTCATCCCAACCTACTCTTAGCTAAAAGGGTTCAGGGACAAGCATAACAACTAGGGTTTCCCAAAACCCTCTCTCAAACTCCCATTCCCAGCATCTCTCCCTGACCCTCTTGGCTTACCTCTCTTGCAGTACTAAAAGAGGAGTGCTGCATCCCTTTCTGGTGGCTTAATCCTTTCTCCGCTCTCCAGAAACCCTTTTTGGGCGAAAGAGGGCAATTCCACGGGGGTCATTGGGGAGCATCCGATTCCACGCGAGCCGTGAATAAACCCGTGGAAAGGGTTCCGAAGGGCACATGCGGTGCGTGTTTGCGGCCACCCATGACGAGAGGGCGGTGCCCTTGAGGTTAACTTCGCGGCAAACGACGCGGGTGGTATTATTATTTGGGTAACCTACCGGTAAGGGTTGCTCCAAATGTATGAGTGCTAAAATCCTCAAGACTTCTACAATCGCAGACATTCATCAACCAAATATAACTGTTTCAGACTGGACCTGGTGGAAGTTGTCGAGATTCATAATGAATAGAAAACACTTGGTGATTTTCCACAGATTTTCGCTAGTATGTGGAAGATTGCCAAGTGTTTTTTTTATTCATTATGAATTTATCAACCAATTTAAAGACTGATTCCTTCCTGAATTTAGAGGATTTCCTTCCTGATTTTGAGGACTGCCATGGTATTATCTTTACGGAGTCATTCTCAAGAGCATTTACATTTAACTATTCTACCAGCTTTGTAGATTGGTAGATCCTTGGACAGTCCCCATCCTGAATCCCAATTTCTGAACATTGCCTCGCTTTCCCTCCTAAGGATGTCTCGCTATTTCATCCCTCTTTCATTCCTCATATCTTCTACCTCATCTTACTTCGTCCAGAATCCCTAACCTATTCCTTCCTTTGCCACGCTTCCCAGTGTACTCCCCTCTATCACCCTCTTCAGCATGCACTCCCCTCTCAAAACCTCCTCCATCCATCTCTTCTGCCTTCTCTCCTAACCCTCGCCACCAGCTTCCTCTCCTCTCCAACCATATCCAATACCTCCTCGTTCGTTTTCCTCGCCACCCAGCTCACCCTCTCCATCCTTCTCCAAACCCACATCTCAAAAGCCTCAAGTCTTCGCACATCCTCTCTTCGCAATTACCAAGTTTCCGACCCATACAGCGCCACGCTCCATATTAGAGTTTCCACCAGCCTTTTCATTACGTCTCTTCTCAGACCCCACTCATCAATTCTCTTCTCTTCGAAAATGCTTCTTTAGCGAGAGCAATTCTGAATATGATGTCCCTTCCACTAAACCCATTCTTCTCCAAAATATTTCCCAAATACGTTAACTGCTCGACCTGCTGTATCTTGTGCCCTCCCACCCTTACATATGAGTGCGAAATTACACTGAAGAAAAAAACATTCGTCTTGACCGGCACTCGAACCCGGATCGCTCGATGTTGCGCCGAGTGCTTTAGCCAGTTACTCTACAAAGGCATTCACAGAGTAGAAGGATACCTCGGTAGTTTAATTGGCTTAAGCACTCGGCGTAACATCGAGGGATCCGGGTTCGAATTCTGATCGAGGCGACTAATTTTTTCTCTGTGGTACATCGCACTTATGATTCTTTCCCGGCGAATGTTGAATGCGAATTCTTCTCGGGCTATACACCGGGTCAGGTCCTCCATCTCCGCCGACATTTCGATGTGCGACTCGGTAATCTTCTTCAGCAATATGAAGCTTCTTGGTCAATTTGTACGGAGAAGCATCATAGCCCTGAAGACAATGAGCGTCGAGACGCACACGATACTTCGGCGGAAATGGCACACCTGACCCGGTCTATTGCCCGAGAAGAAATTGAATTCATTTATATACCTACACAATTCCTTTTTTCATGTGACAATCAGTATCATGGCAATTTTCGCGTATTTCATCGCCGTAATTCGACAGTATGAAAATCATCATAAACCATCCGACGTGATGACTGTTGATAATATTGGTAATGGGACGCTTTCCATTCGCTCTAGTGCGCTAATTATTTCGCAATACAATAGCACCCCTCTCTTCCATTCGATACTGATACTGCGCATTAGGCAGCGCACTTCAAAACAGATCGGAAGCAGAATTGATGTGTTCTAAATAACAAAAGAACTCCGATAATCGCATCCGTGATTGATGCTTTTTTAAGTTGCATTTTCAGCATCTAAAGGCGTCATAAACAGAATATGAAATTTTTTTAATTACTCTGTAGAAAAAAGCTTGTTTTAAAATACATTTTGGAACAAAATCTAAAAATATAAACAAATATTTGGACATTCGGATGTGACTAATGTAAACCTACTGAATGCTACCTACCGGCAGGTTACCGAACTTTTCGCCTGCGCACGGCATTACATCCATCATCGTTCGTATGCGGTGACGTGTTCAGTTTAATCAGTGGAGAATAATCTGAGCAGCTCAGTTAAATTGAAATTATACTCGAAAGAGGGTGAAATTCGCCATGAAAAAATCATTTGTCTTGACCGAAATTCGAACCCGGTCCTCCCAACTGCCGGTCAGGTGTGTTCGCCAGTTACACCACCAAGCCTCCTTAATTCGAGGCGAATTTCCGCAGGGGTTTATCTGGAGACAAGGACACCTCTCTCGCGTAAACCCCCGTCGAAATTCTCAATTAATTAAGATGGCTTGGTTGTGAATCTAGCTAACACACCTGGCCGGAAACTGGGAGATCCGGGAATTCCGGTCAAGTCAAATGAATTTTTATGGAAAAATTCCATGCACTTGGTCATATTTGTACCCGCACGCATGACTGCGTACCATATCATATGTGCAATCGCAATGATCGGAGAATTAAAATTTAATTGTAATTGCACTAATTTCAACCTCAATGAATAGAAAGTTTCCAAAAGCTCACGTATTTAATGCAGTCTTTGTAATCGATAATTCGTTCATTCTCCACTCCTTCATCTGTCACATAGGTACTCCCATTGAATTTACGACGGTTTCCCTAAGAGCCTTCGACTTTTTACGTTCAAATGGCTGATCAAATAACAATCTTTTACCGCAGATCTAGCGAAAAGAAACCTGAAACTAAAACCTTCCCATCGGAATAAGTGGGTGAATCACCTTAGTCCAACGCTGAATTTCCACTTATGCGTCAGAGTTAAACCGATTAGCAATTCTCGCCCAGGTGTCACTTTGTAGGGAAAACCCCCCGGAGGCTATCGCTTCGAAAATAGGAAATTTGCCCCCAAGAGATGTGTGTTCTGCCTCGTGTGTTCTTCGTGGATGAAATGCAAAAGCTAATGTATTTGAAGTGATTATTTTCGATTGGGAGTGCAACTACTAACTAATGAAAGCCGTTTGTGAAGACATCTCCTCTATCAGTAAGGTGTTATCGTTCGGGGGAGAAATTAATGTGCTTATCTCGCGAGTTGGGGCTATTTACAACTTACCGGGCAGGCTTTAGGAAATCGTGCTTAGCACTCGTATGGCCTCGGAACAGATGCCCTAAAAATCTAAACAGTGAATAGCGTCAACTGCCTGGGAATGAGGAACAGGAATGACCTAGAAAATGCTCACATTGGCCCGTCTGTAAGCGTTTAAGTCCCAGCCATCTTTCATTTAGGAGCAATGTATACATCTGAGTTCTATTTTAATTCCTCATAAAGCTCGTTTCATTATTTTCTAAGTAGTAGGTACTAACAGCACGTCTCACATGCTTCCTGCATAAATATTGCACATCTGTGCATTTATGTAGATGAAAAATACCCTTATAATCAATGTTTCTATAACATATGTAGCATAGAATTAGAAGGCGGTAGCGTAATACTTCTGTTTGTTCAACGCCGAAAACTTGGCAGTGCGACCGAATTATAAAAGGAATTAAGCTAGGAATTCTCACTTATTGAATGGGAAAATATGTGTTAAATCTTTTATCATTTCCTAATTTTCGCCACTTTGAAAATTGAAAAAATAAATAAAAACGTTAAACCATATCGACCAATATCATGCAGATAACCAAATTAAAAAGCGGAAGAATTAAAATAACTTAGTTAACTCCACTAGTATTTATTATCACGACCCGAGTATCAACACTTGGAGACATCTTCACCTGATGATAGCCAAATTGAAAAGCGGAAGAATTAAAATAACTTAGTTAACTCCACTAGTATTTAATATCACGACCCGGGTTTCAAAACTTGGAGTCATCTTCAGGTGAAGATGACTCCAAGTGTTGAAACCTGGGACGTAATAATAAACACAAGTGGAGTGAACTAAATTATTTTAATTCTTTCGTAATGGATGCATTCCACCATATTACGCCTACAACAGTTTCCTTTGCAAATTGAAAAGGTTGGAAGAAAAGACAAAAAGTCTTCCGCAATGAGTCACGTACCTAGGACCCTCCTGATGGGTGTTTTCCACGTCACCCTTAGCCCACGACATATTTAACAAAGAACGCAACAATTGCAGATAATATCAGGCGCGACATTCTCTGAAGCCTTAGTTTACCCTCGAAATCGGGGTCATGGAAACAAACTCCATTACTCATTTTCCCATCTATGAGTCAAGTTTCACGTAAATCATCCCCAAGTGCCAGATGACTACACTCCCTGAGGAGGCAAAAGCCAATCTAGTGGTCCATAGTTGCTGCTGCTACTCTCTTTATTGCTATTTTTGCTGTTGATTTTGCTGCGTTTGTCATTTCTTTTCCCTGCATGCAATTGTGACAGTGACATTCTTTAAATTGACTAGTGTTCTTGTCATAATTCTCGCGAGATCTCCTTCTTGGCCACCACAAATTTTTCTGTCTTTTCCGACGACGAGTAAGCCGTTTCTATTGTCACACTGAACAATTTCCCACGCCACAAATTTAACCCTAGTCTCTGAAAACAACGATGCAACTTCGTGAAGGAGAGTTCAAAATCGCGAAAAATACCCTCTCTGATATCGAACAAACTTCAAAGGAAACTCGCAGACTTTAAAAGTTACGGAGGTCCGGGATTTGCAAATTGAGCCCCAACTTGTTGTCATTCCAACCATCTTCATTGTTGTACTCGTCCTTCCTTCGAGTGCCACCTCGACCTTGGAACGCGGCACTAAACACAATCAACTCTTTTGGAAAACTGGTGGACCCTATACACTCTTGGCCGAGGAGGATGCTCTAGCTTTCCCATCACCCCCGCGTTCACTGTCACTCCTCTCGGCCGGACTCAAAGGGCCGCCGAAAGAAAGAAAGGAAGGGCATGCAAAGTGGCTGGCTGTAAGGGTTTTTACGGCCCCTCTGAAGACGTCCGTGAGGGAGACAAATTAAGTCTCGAGCCGCCTAAGGGAAGGAACATTTGGCGCTGGAGTTGTTTGTCGTCGATGCGGGAGAGAAAGTGATTTTTCTAAACCCCTTCTCTTTCTCACGTTGATCTTTATGTCTCAATTTTCCCGTCCAGACGAATTTAGGCCTTTCACATCACTTTCGCGTACCAGCAGGAACCCATCGTGTAGGTGAACTTTAAAATGTGTTTACTCGTTTGCTACTACTTCTTCATTTGGTTTTACTTATCCTTGTACCCTGATCTGTTTAGAATTAATGCCTGAAACAGCGTTTAAACAGATGCGGATTAAGGGAGGGTGCCCTCCCCTCCCCGCCATTCCCGGGGATGCAAGAAAAATTGTATTTATAAGGCATTCCACACCCCCATACCCCATAAAGTGCCAAGCCGTCCCCCACCCTCACATGAACAATCTTAATCCGACCCTGTGCGTAAAAGATGTAATGTCACCCAACCTACCAATTGGAAAAATACTCTTCGATGCAAAATTAATAAAAAGGTCGCGTAAAGGTATTATTTTACATAAGAGCATTCATACATATGCTCGATGTTAGGCCTTTGACCTTGAATCAGCTTCAATAATTTCCTCCAAACTGTCCTGTTCTTGTATTCTGCTTCGGCTTCATTCACACTCATATTTTACATACCTAAGGTTTGTAATAGGCTAACAAAGGCTCGTCATAGGTAGTTTTATGGGCCTTCCTGCTATTATTCAATGCCTATTCCTCAGTCTGCACACAGCCTTTAAGTGTATATTTGCGACCTATAACCAACAATGATTAGAAGTTGCCTCCATTGTTGAAGGGAGGTTTAATCCGGGGTCAGTCCCCATATCCAAGTATATCACTATTTTTTTTGTTTGATTATGGCGGAATGCGCAGAAGAATTATCAATTAGACAAAATAGGCAAACCCTTTGCGCTGTAAAATTTACACGGGATAGCAGAAGAATCAGGCGTGTCTGTGGAGTGGGTGTTCATTGAATTCATATAATATCCTTACATCATTTCGATTGTCTCATATATTATTAAAGTTAACCTATATTTCTTAGGGTATTACTTTACTTTTTGACCTTACAAACGTAGAAATTGGCTTTAGGAAAAAAACCACCTGGATCGGAAATCGAACCACGACCTCTGGCCTACCGGGCCATTGCGCACACCACCACGCTACCCTGAATTCATAACTCCTAAGGCATTTTAGAAGGATTTAACGAAACTAGAAGTTCATCTAGATGTGAAATGGTGTAGCGTGGTGATCTTCGCGTTGGCCCGGCAAGCCAAAGGGCCGTGGCTCGATTCCCAGCCCAGGTCTATTTTATCATGAGGCAATTTCTATGTATTTTCATCGCCGGTTTTCGGAATAAGTTAAATATCTTAATACCTAACAGCTGTGTGTAAAACGAAATAAAGAGTTGAACGAAGATTGATTTATCACAATCGTGATGCTAATAATGAAGAAACATGTTCATGCTTCGGGTGAGTTGCCTTACACTTTTAAATATCGTTCGTCGATTTTTCTTTGAACTGGAATGCATGGCATGTTGGTAATTATTGCGTCACGAAACGAATGATTTACCAGTGTAAGACGCAACCGAAATGTTTCGCATTTTCTGCACGAATTAAGATCTCACAGTATCCATGAATTAATAGTATTAATAGTAGTTAGCAAGTTTGTCAACGTAGTACACCCCTGGTTTTCTGTTATGGTCTTGAATTGTTCTCCTAACTGCTTCGGGAGCGTACGAGGTTCTGATTTGAGCTAAGGCGAGTATTTCATACCTGGGGTGGGCTCACGGTTCTTTCTATCGCGTTGTCGTAATCGTTACCCAAAATTCAAACCGCTCTAGAAGGACAATGCTTGCGGTTACTTTCTTAAGAACGCAATCCGTGCATTAAAACTAGTAATTTAAAGTCATTGACAAATTCTGAAGAATGGCGATCTCATTACCGCTCTCATAAGCGGAATTATCAAAATAACAATAACGTGGGCGCACGCGTTATGGAGAACCATGACTACGCCCCTGGTGTGGAATCACCCCGTGCCACACACTATAGAGGTGGCTTGTAAGGTATTTCGTAGATGTCGCCAGTTGAACGCCGGTAGGTAATGGAGCTAAAATGACCATGGCCAAATTTAAGTGATGGCAACGAGGCAATACTCATTTGGCTACCGAGTTTTGGGAGAAGTATTGAGAAGCGGGAGAAGGGGGCTCTACGAGGAGAAAGCTCATCGTAAAAGAAGGAAAGTACTCCTCTGTTAGGGTGGTCGGGCACGTGAAAAGGGTTGTACGAAAGGGCGTGAAACGCGAGGAGAATCCGAAGGACGAAAGGGCATATAATAATCTTTGTAAGGAAGACCTTGCCGCCGCCACCAGTCCTTTTCGAGGACGATCAGGCAAAAGGGTTGGACGGATGAAGGAGATGGCCGTGTAATGTGCGGCCCGCACTCTCGGGCTCGCTTGCTCCTCCTAAGCTTCGGCGAAAGTGATGCAAAGGGTTTTGTGAAGGCTTAGGGAAAGGGAACTTAGGGGATGGGGAGAATTCAAAGGAAAACCCTCTTATGCGTGCTAGCTGAAAGGGTTGAAAGAGTCCGTCCTAGCACTTCACCGCTCCCCTTTTCGGTCCTAGGTGGCTAGAAAGTGAAAGCGACGGCGGGTGATAGATGTGAGGAAAGGGGAATGAAAGAAAATGTGTGGCTGTGCATGGAACACGGCTGTGAGTTATAATTTCTTTCGTGGAAAATAATGGGTAATTCTTAACTTCCAATTAAGGCGCTGGCGTTTTACATGGAAGTTAAGAACAGTGAGGGAAAATCCCTAAAAGGTGGCAAAGGTAAAAAAATAAAGTTTCAATTTTATGAATGTTCGATGGTATGTTGGGTAGAGTGATGTTCAAGCTGCAAGTAAATAAATTTGACAGGTAGGCAAGTATGTTCTAAAAATGTCACCGTCTTTGTCACCGGTGGTTTGGCCTGTGCGTTTATAAGTGAATGAATCCGCCAGTCGGTCAGGGCATCCATATTTGCATGCAAGGCTTAAATTAAATGATAAAAAATATTTTTTTTTGTAAAAAAATGGCAAGAATTTGTTTCAGCTACATTTAGATTTTTTAAATAAAGCAACAAATTCCGAATTTTTAACCAACCTGAAAAACGTATGTATCAGAATTTGCATAACAATCCTGCAATTTTTCATATTTTCGCCACTTTTTAGAAATTCTGCCCCACTGTGCGCCGAGTCGTTCACATAAGCTGCCACTGAGATTATATAATTAGGTTGTTCGACATGCATAGGTGAGACACATATGCTACGAGATACTAATTGATGCAAAAAACAAAATTGTGCGGGAATTTTCAAGCGGGGTGAGATGCTAGTAATAGTGATAAGTTATTAAACAGAAGTGCAAAGTCCAGTCCACCTAGTGAGGGTAGGTATTTCATAAAGAGATCTATATCAACTATTTTGGTGCCTTATTGTCCTAGGAAAAAATGATATCCCAGATGTATCGGTTCTGCAATCTATTTTCTTTTTCTATTCTTGAGATCGTTTCCACCGTAATACATTAGCTTCAGCAAAGTATGTTGATACCTTCTTACAGACCTTTTACAAAATTCGTCATGATAAACTTAGCAGTGTGCTGAACTCCGCTGTACTCGACCTATTTCTGAGACTAACCCTACTTCATAAGGATTCTAAATGCTAGCGGAATAAGTGAATGGTGAAAAATGACATTGCTCTTTCACCTCTTCGTCACGTTTCCTAGTATTCAACATATAAATACCAATTTACGCGACCTATTTCTGAGACTAACACTACTTTTGTAAGGGTTCTAAATGCAGGCGGAATAAGTGAATGGTGAAAAATAACATTGCTCTTTAACATTACCATCTCATTTCCTAGTATTCAATAAATAAATACCAATTTACGATTAGCTTGTCCGCCGATTTCCCTTGCGTATTTTCCCCAAGAGAAGTCCTGAGCTAGTTACACCTCGAGGTGGAATGGATCTAGGCCTTCATCTATCGTAACTATTACAGTTCTTTGAATATAAGGCACTGTATCTGGCGTTACTCGGTGGAATTCCTTCATAATGAAAAAAAAGTACTTGGTTATGATTCCACACTTTATTTAAAGTAACAAGACCTAGGTTTCGGCATATCATGGCATCATCAGGATCATATTTGCTCATGCACATCAGGATCGGCATGATATGCCAAAACCTAGGTCTTGTTACTTTAAATAAAGTGTGGAATCATAACGAAGTACTTGTTTTTCACTATTACAGTTGCTGACGCTGGAGCGTATGCGGGCAAAAAGTAAGCGAAAGAAACAAAAAAAGTTCGGGCTTGAACCCATAACTCCCCAGTTGAGCACCGTCACGACCCCTCGTCCCATTCGAGCGGATAGAGAAGGAAGGGGTTTCCATAGTAGTAGAAGAGGCGAGGACTTCAGTGGGGGTTGGGGGTTTAGGTGAGAATTTACGAGGCAGTAGTATGGGGTCAGGAGGGGGAGGGGTGGGGGACATGATTCTTTTTTTTATTTTATTTTTTTCTCCCCCCTTTGCATTATGGATTAAGGGACGAAAGGGTTTGTCTAGTATGGCAGGACGGCGGCGGTGTTGCCAGTCCGACATTTTTTTCCCGACTCTGCGAAGGGGGGTCGGGGAGCCTTTGGCGTGTCAAAAGGCTTTGGATTAGATAAGCACTCGCCGCTAATTCGTCCAAATATCTAATAATCCCTTAACCCACGCGTGGTAATTTGTCAAATCTTAGTCTCGAGTACGGACATTGTTTTTTTTTCTTTCGAAGTTTCGGTTTGACCTGGTCATGGGTAGGGAGGGGCCACCACGTTTCAGTTCTCCCGCTATTCATTATTACCCCCGCAATAAGTCGATTCAAACCATTCCTTTAACCGTTGTTCCACAACGTATCATATTACGCCGCATAATTAGCCCAGTAACTGCGCTCGATGATTTTTTTCTGTTTTAAAGCTTTCGTTATCATTAACTCGGTTGACAGAATACTCACGCCTCGACTCTCTTATGACAATCACATCATGATGTTATCTGTGCATGATGAAGTCAGAAAACCGTTTAGTTCGTAATGGCAGGGGTACGTGAGCTATTAACTTAAGATCCCCTTTCTTAGATGAAAAATGCAACCTAGCCATGATATGTTCATTTTTTCCCTTCCCTTCCCGTTTTTAATGCCTTTCTGCTTATGTTTCTCCCCATATTAATGAGGAAAATATGTAGGCGCATACCTACCGGAGATATATTTTTTTAAGGCTAATGCGTTCTCATTTCCTGCTACTTGATGACTCGTGTGAAAATTCTCTGTCCAGTGTAAAAGGTAACTTTAAATAAGTAAAATGATACGCGTATTCGCTGTCATCAATTTCAAAACCTTCTCACTGAAACTCAAATTATATTGATTTAACCTTTTAATTAACTAACTGCCATTAACGATGATTCATGAATACGTATTATAATTATTAGGTAACCTACCGGGTAAGGTAGGTCTAAATGTAAGTAACAATCTAGAGGATTTTTACTTACTTGTGCAGGGCTCAGTCTACCAATAATATTTCTTTCTTCATCTCAACATACTTCCTATCCTTTTTCATCCCGTGATTAACGTAAGCATTCCAAAAAAAGGAGATAATTAAAAAAAAAGCGCTGAATTCTTAATAAAATTCATGGATAAATAAACGCGCTATTGCCATGTTTGATGGTTCATTTTTCTCAAAAAAAAGCTCCATTTTCGTGGGTCAAGACGCCATCCAAGCAATATTCTGCACGCTGTAGCTCTGTGCCATGGTCTGTACGCCCGACAGTAGACCTACATATAAACTTGGCATAAGTGGGCTGCCGCCACCACCGGCCAGGACGATCCATCCGGAGACAAACGAAAGAGGAACGCGTGTAAGGGCTTGAGGGATGTGAAAGGACGAGCGTGGCGGGTGAGTACAAGGACTGGGAGTTGGGGAGAGTAGGAAGGGAAGAGTGATGAGTTGCCGGCCTCAAAGGGTTGACGTGCCGAACGGCCCTCTGGGACGGGAAGGTGGCTGGAGAGAAATAAAACCTCATTTTTTTCTCTCCCGGGGGGAAGCCAGGAAGGGTTGGCTGGATTTAGTAGGGTACCCGATCGGAGAGTGGAGTGAGCCAGGAGGCACGTCTTTTAAAACGGGGAAAAGGGTTAGGTACATTGTATTAGGTTAGGTAAGGGTGGGCTTTTTTGACGTGTTCGGCCGGGGAAGGGGAGGGAGGGTTGCAGGGTGCTGCCGTGACTGGGGCAGGCATTGAGAGAAGGGCCCTTGCACCCTTTACGGGAAAAAAGGGCGAAAGGGTAATTTTTTTTCCTTCCTTCGCGCCAGGGTGGGAGGGTAGTTGTTGTTGTGTCGAAGCCGGAGGAGGGATGGGGTTGGGATTTAAAACGCGGAGGGTTAGGATGGGGTGGACGGTGCCCTTTAGGGGGGAGTAGGAGGGGAAAAAAAAGGGTTTATTTCGGTGCCGGGACGTCCTTTCCCTTTCGAGAGGTGGTTGGGGTAGTTCCACACCGTTACAGTTCCCGCCTTCCTCCTCCTCCTCCTCGCTCCCATTTACGCTCCTCTTTTGTTTTTTTGCTTGCTTGCGCACACTTCACCCGTCATCTCTTTACAGAAGCGATTCCCACTGCGGTCACAGTCGCGCGGTTTTCGTTAATTTAGTCAACTGGGAGGAGAACGAGTGCGGCTTTTCCGATTGCGGTCGGAGGCATTGATAGAGATAGAGGGGGGGGGAATGAATGATAAAAGGGAGTAATCGCTATGTCTCAATAATTGAGGGGGATTATTTTCGCGTTATTCGTGTGGGAATTCCTCTTGTAGGCGCAGTATTCGAAAGAGGCGAAAATTAGATTTAAACAAGTTTATACGAATCTTTGATTCGGCGTGACACCGTGATATTTGTTATCATCCGTTAAATAATGTAAAGTGCATTACTTCGCGTTTAGAAGAAAACCTCTATCCACGTAAATAAATTATTACGAAATATATCCCTTGAGACATAGAACTTCGTGTCAAGGTAGTTTGAGCGAGATATTTCCCTCTAGTCACAATGGAGACCACATTCGAATATTATTTTTTTTATTTCAGCGGCTGTAAGAAGTAAATATTATAATATTGATGGCGCAAAAATATAGTTGCACATGGAAAAAATACTCAGAAATGAAGTAAATATAACTACATAAGTCTAGCTTAACTTATTTTTTTCACACCGTACGGTGAAAACGCCTTCACTACAGAAGGTGTTTTTGCGCTTCATTAAAACTTACTGCGGTGAGTAATGGATTATACTATTTTATAAATAGTTTGGAAAAGATACAAACTACACACCGTTAGATTTTGATGAAATTTAGGCTTTAGAAACTCCTAATTTTTTCAATACTCTCCCTCATGAGCGCACAGCCGTAATCTATCCTATGTAAAACAGTTTATATGTATTTTAGGCAAACTGTTCGAAAAGAACAGGAAAAAACAGGCAAGTGGTTAATATTTTGGAAAATGTAGTTGGAAAGGTGGGAGTTTTTTCTTTAAAATGAGGTCAAATTTATCAAATTCTAGGTGAAGTTATATCTCCCTCAAACTGCCATAAAATAGCACTGAATAGTCAAAATACCAAATCAGGACAAAGAATTTTTTTCAAAAATATTTATAAATATTAATAATACGAACACGCATTCAAATTTTAACGCAAATCTGTACATGAACAACAATCGGTCCAACTACCCGCCAAGGAAAGCCTCTCATGTCAGATTGCGATAAAAACCGTATCAGTTGGGTGAATTAGCAATGTGACTGACATTGACCTGATGGAAGGTTAGGAGGTACTTGTTTCTTGCCCTTCCGCTTCTCCATGATTTACTACACTGAAAAAATACTAACTTTTTGACCCTTTCACAACAGTTTTTATACAACACTAGCAGACTGCTTCCTGCTTTGCAGGCAGTCTCTGTCTGGTGTGCTCTTGAGGTGAACTTGATGTTTTTCCTTTTTTTGCACTACTTAAGTGGAAGCAGTGGGAAATGCGGCTAAATGAGTATGTTTCCCAAAAATGAAAAAAACATTCAGAATAATTTTTCTTCCCCAAAACAGCAATTGAATTGTAACCTATTTAAGTGAACCCGGGAGTTCCGAGAAAGATAGACTCCGCGGAAAACCAGCCGGCTATCGAGGACCCTATCGCACTGAAAGTGAAGTTGGGAGTTGCGAAAAACTTTAGTCCCCGGAATCTGACTAAATTTAAACTCTCAAAAAACCACGGTTTTTTGCATTTTTCTTTGCACCACCAACTGCTAAAAATTCAGTGCTTATTGTTTTGGAGTGACATACATTTAAACATTCACCCGGATAATTTCTAAATTTCTTCACTAAATAACTTCGATCGGCACACTTAAAGCGGCGATTACACACAGGAGTTGGCTCCTATCTGATCGATTTATATCGAGTCAACTCCACTTGGAACCACAACTAGGATGGCGGCTACTCCATCCAAGTATCGAATTCCGCCACTATCGATAGTGAACTATTATAGGAGTAGGTATGATACACGTCCAAGTTCACCTTCCAAGTGGACTCGTATAGGAGTCAACTCTTGTGTGTAATCGCCGCTTAACTGTACCTTTCATTTTTAACTCAACTAATTGCCAAATTTCGCCTTCATTCGCGTAAAAGTAGCTATATATCAAGGGAAATTAAAGAAATGAAAATAATACAGATATCATAGTGCAATCAACATTTACCCGAAAAAGATAAATTAACAACGTTGATATGCCCAAACGGTTTGTAACTGATTGTAATTAAATGAGTACTGTTTGTTTACTTCGCCGTTGCAAACCTTAATAAATTCATCGTTGTTTTGGAGTTTTTACGGATTATGAGCTTAATAGCTAACCATTTAATTCTGCATATAATACATGCATTTCATATGCTAACCTATTTAAGTGAACCCGGGAGTCCCGAGAAACCACGGTTTTCGCACTTTTCTTCTCACCACCAACTGATAATAATCCAAAACTACAACTGAATCATACAGACAGAGAATCAGCATTTAATGCACCAAATTTTATTTCTCTAGCTCAAAACTTGAGAGAGAATTAAAAAATATGGAGACTGACTGACTGACTGACACGCTACGAAATAAATATATATATATATATATATATACTTATATATAGAAGATAGATAAGCCACTGTTATCAAGGAACCAAACCATCTAAAGATGACAATTTATTCAATTTTCGCAATGAATTGACTCAAAGCAGCTGTGTCAATATCGCAGAATGGGGGAGGACGAATATATTGAAGGGAATAGGATGATAATGGGATAGTTAAAAAGAACGACTGATTAGAGCTGAATTGACGATTTAGAATTCCTGGAAGAAGTACTACTTTCGGTACAAACTTTAAAACCCCTTATCATAACGACTTCAATCCTTTATGCTGAGTTCTGACGGTTCAAAAACTAACGCTTGATTCTTTTTAGCTTATAATCCTTGCCGATGTTTTCAAATCATATGCCGGAATAGTAGAGATGCCAAAATAGAGATTTAAAATTTACGCGTCATCAGTTTTCTCGATGTCATCAGTATGAGATAGTTTAGTTGTTTAGTTACCTTGGAGGGGAGGCAGGCAGGAAGGGCAGAGACGACCGCCAACTGTGATCATTTGCGCCGTTGAGGGGAGGTGGGCAGGTCGGCAAGGGAATGATAAAAGGTATAGAGAGAATGAGTGGAGAGAAATCTGGCGCCGGCACCACCCAACTCTGGAAAAAATGAGCCATGTGGTCCAGGGCATGAAGTCCCTTGCGACGGACAGAGTACTGAACTTGAAGTGCTCTCTACATTCGCACAAAATTACAGACTTACATGAAAAAACCTTTGCCGGTGCCGGGATTCGTACCCGGGTCAACGGGATGGAAAGGTACTCGTATAACCACCAAACCAATCTCTTCTCCAGAATGTTATAATTTCTCATCAGGAAACTTCTGGATAGGATAAGGAAGAGACCAAGTAGGTAGTTGTAGGATTTAATGAGGGGCGAAGGGTTGTATAAGGATGTGATATAGGGAGGATATTTAGTAAGCGAGGAAGGGGAAGTAAGATAATGAGATTCAAGGACGGTATGAAGAAAGATAGGACGAATGCTAAGGTAAATAAAGAAATATTATTGATAGATACATCTACATCTACCCCTCAAGCCGCCTCAATAGGCGTGTGGCGGGGGGTGTTAGGACACCAGCCGTTTACATATAAAATGGACACGCTCTAATGAAATTACGCCTAGCATTTATTATAGTCCCTTATTGTTCGGGGGAAAAACGAATTCCCATACCTATCCGTTCGGAAAAATATCTCTCTTAATTTATCGTTTCTGTCGGACCTGGAAATATAGTGGGGTTCTAATAGGATGTTCTCCGTGTCGCTCTGAAAGATATCTATTCTCAATTGTTCAAGTAATCTAAGCCTAGCGCGCAGCCTCCGAGTCTCTAGCGGCTCCCAGCCTAATTCGTTTAACATCTGTGTAACGCTGTCTGTACGCCCGTAGCAGTTTTTGACGAATCGGGCAGCTTTCCTTTGTATTTTATTAAGTTCCCGGACTAAGTCTTTCTGCACCGGATCCCATATGCTCGCTGCATATTCAAGGTGTGGCCGGACGAGTGCGAAATAGTTTCTCTTTCTAATCTCTTTTACTTTTTCATCCGAAAATCTTCCCACAATACGCTTGACGAATCCTAGCTTCTTCAGAGCTCTGCCACAAATATTTCTTATATGTGTTCCCCACGATAGGTCCGAAGTTATCGTAACTCCTAGATATTTCACTTCATCTGTCGCCTTTATGTTAACACCATCCACAGCATATACATGGGAATAGTTGGACGACCTCCGCAAGAAATGTACCGCCGTGCATTTGCTCAGATTAAGTTCGAGTCCCCACTCTTGGCTCCACACATGAACGTTGTTTAAATCCGATGATAGAGTTTCAAAGTCAGAGTGAACACTAATTTCACGATATATGACAGCGTCGTCGGCAAATAGACATATTTTACTGCTAATTCGAGAGCATAGATCATTTATGTATATAATGAACAAAAGGGGTTCGATCACGCTTCCTTGCGGGACACCTGATGTCACTGTAACTACATCAGAGCTAATTCCGTCAAGAACTACCTTTTGCTTACGATCACTCAGAAAGTCGCGTATCCAGTTTACTACTGTTTCGTTTAGGCCGCATGACTGTAATTTGTATAAAAGTTTGTTATGAGGTACCGTGTCGAAAGCTTTCTTAAAATCTAGAAATAATGCGTCAACTTGTCTTTTCGATTCACCAGATTTGAGAACGTCATGAAGAAAGAGCGCGAGTTGTGTTTCACATGATCTACCTTTCCGGAAGCCGTTCTGAGAGCCATAGAGGACGTCACGACTGTCCAGGAACGTCATAATATATTGCTAACGGCGATATGTTCGAGTATCTTGCCTATAATCGACGTTAATGAAATTGGTCGATAGTTCCCTGGGTCGTGTCTGTTTCCCTTTTTGAATATCGGTGTAACGTTTGCAATTTTCCAGTCTAATGGTATCTTTCCTTCAGACAATGACTTCTTGAATATTATGTCTAAGAACGGTGCGATCTGTGGCGCTAACTCCTTGAGGACACGCGCGGGTATTCCCTCCGGACCCGATAGGAATTTGCACTTGCAAAATCTAGAGGATTTTCACTCACTTCCATTTAAACCCACCCTAACTGGTAGATCACCTGAAAATGATCATCAAAATCAATTATTGATTCTGCAGGCAAGAAAGATATTGAGAGTAGAATAGCACAAGTAAAGAAGGCATTCCAACAGAAGACAAGTCTACTAACAGCTAGCATCACAAGCCTGGATGTCAGGCTGAGAGTTAATAAAAGATATATTTGGAGCATGCACTTATATGGCAGAGAAGCCTGGAAAAATTCAGCTACAGAGCAAAAGAGATTGGATGCAGTGGAGATGTGGTGTTACCGAATAATGATGAAGATCAAATAGATGGAGAAAATCACCAATGAAGAACCCCTACAAAGAGTTGGTGAGAAAAGAAAAATAATGAAAACTCTGTGATGAAGAAAAGAAAAACTTATTGGGGATAGTTTGCGACACATCAGTCCATTAAAAGCAGTAATGAAAGGAGAAATGAATGGGAATAATTGCAGAGGAAGACCAAGAAAGGAGTATATCAGGCAGATTAAGAAAGACGTAGAGCTTATTGACGTAGAAATGAAGAGGTTGGCTGAGAGGATAATGGAGTGGAGAGCTTCAGCAAACATATTGCAAGATTTATGACTGCTGATGATGATGGTATACTGCGATACAGATTAGCCCAAGCAAAGAAGGCACTATATCAGGTGAGGAGTCTGCTAGCAGCTGGTAACTTACGCCTGAAAGATAGGAGGCAATTTATTGAAACAAATATTTGGAGCTTGGTCTTATATGGCAGAAAAGCCTGGACAATAACAGCAATGGAGATGTGTTGCTATCCAAGAATGATGAAGATCAAATGGACGGAGAAAGTCACCAACGAATAAGTCTTACGAAGAGTTGGAGAGAAAATAAGTGCAATTAAACTCTGCGAAGAACGATAGACTATTTTTTTGGTCACTGAAGACAATATTGGAAGGTGGAAAGAATGGGAGGAATAACAGAGGAAGACCAAAATAGAATTAATCCACCAAATTATGAAGTTCGTCAATGTGAATAAATATGTAGAAATGAAGTAGCAGAGTAGGAGAGTGGAATGGAGAGCTGCAAACCAACCTTCAGATTGGTGACTGCTGCTGATGATGATGTACTCCGGTACTCAAATTCTGAAAAATCGCCCAACTCTGACCTTGGAACTCCCTCGACAACTCATTCGATGGAACTTTCTGTGTTGCAGAAATTCTTGGGAAACCCAAGCAGGCAACGGGAAAGGAGATGCCTCATATGAACTGGACATGGGAATTTCAAAGTTCCTACGCCTCAGGGATAATTACCACCCTCTTAGCTATCAAAACAACCTTCGGGTTGATGACTGCGCCGGTTATGCCGAGTTTGGGATTACTGGGTGAGTTAAGCAACAACAACCTGTAGGTATGGAGTATCTGTGCTGAACGTGCGAGCAGTGTATTTTTGTACAGGGATGCGCGACCTCAAGACTGGCAGATTTACGAACTAGTTGAACTACCCAGTCAAAAATAGAAACTTCCCAGCAGTGAAAATAGACTTGAGGTCGCTCGACACACCAACGTTTCAATACATCGACACCTAGTTTTCATGAACTGCGTCATTAATACAATTAATAATTAGGGAATAACAATCAAAGACCAAAATAACTGATCGAAAAACTTAGTAATGTATGTAATGTAACCGTAAACGGTAGGTAGCGTTGATTTTATGCTCTATTTTATTTCATCTCTGTTATATTTTCATTTTCTTCATAACAAGCTAATATATGATGGTTTTCTAGAAAAAATAATTTTGAAATAGTTTTGCATATTTGCATAGCTGAAATGATAACTATTGGTCCCCGCTTTTTGCAGTGTCCATCCCGTTCAAGTAAAATGATAGTTGGATACCTTTTTGCACGTGAAGTCTCCTTACACATACGTTATATAACAGTATAATTAGTAAATACAGCGAATGATATTATAGTGTGGTCAACGGTTCGTACATGTTTGGTGAGGAATCACCCCCTACCACACACCCTTGGAATGACTTGCAGGGTATTACGTAGATGTAGATGAATGTATGTCATGAGCGAAGCTGTTAAAAATGTCATTCTTTCCGCGTGTGATTGATTGGTGACCACAATATCTGTGAGCGAATACGATTATAATGCAACATGCAATATGCAGCGCAGTTTTATCACCATTTTTCATTTTACCTTTTATTTCCGGATGGGATTTTTTCATGTGACTGTAACTCTGTAACCACTTGTGGACATTTGCACGTTAAGATGACCGAAATTCCACAAATGGTTCCCGCGATTCCTGAGGGCATTGTCTATCCCAAAAGAGTAGAACGGTGGTAAGAATGTATTGCATGTGAAGTGTCCTCTCACGTACGCTCCTTGTAATACATTATGTTTTACGCTTTATTTGGTCAAATCTGTTTATTTAAGACACTTGAGCGATAATACAGCTTTTTCCAATCCCTCCTGACTCAGTTGTGATGTTTTTATCCACCGCATGGCCACGGACGAAGTAACTTTTAGATCTGCAATTTTCTCCTCTTCAGCCTTCAATTAAATTACTTTAATTTGAACATTTCATGGGGAGTAGATGAGCTGCTCTATTAGAAATATGTATTCTTCTCACTAATCAAACCATTTATTTAAAGTTAGATCAGTCTGAATTTATTTTACTATGTTCGCAGACTGTCGTTTTCATATTTCTTTTTTAGGCAGAATTAATACAAACTTGGTAAATTTCACAATGAGTTTTACTTAATACGACCTTAAGATGTCACCTATGGGATGAAACCGGTTATATTAAATAAAATTCATTGTGAAAGTTACAAAGTTTGTTTTGATTCTGTCAATATGGATTTTCACAAAGTTACGCCTGAGAATATCGAGTATCTTTTTTAGATTTTAATTCGTCATGACTTATTTAAACTAAACGCTAATTATTTTTTTCTCTTTTGATTTCAGGTGAGTCACGCATCGTACATCATTACCAAGTATATCCAGATAAGGTATTTTAAAGTTTTAGGAATTATCGTGGTTACATTTGTATGCAATAATGGCTTTTTTATTCAACAAAACCACAATCCATGGCCGATGTATTTTATTGTACGGAAGAAATTAAGTGAATGCAGGATGGCCAAGAGGAGAGAAGTGATTGGTGTAGTAAATCCTCTTCACACCACCTAAATCAATCAAAGTTAATCTTTGATCCATTAAAAACTACTTTCACCGGTAGATGACCACGTAATAAAGACTAATAGTTTAACACTAGTAAAAAAAAACCCCGTCATGCATGACGAAAATTTATTTAAATTGAACTCTATGTCGATAATGATTGAATTTATGTTTTAATTACACTGTATTTTTTACAAAGATGCTCAACATTGATTTTTTGACATATTGTATTTTCAATGGCAGGCCTTCGCTATACATTCATGATGGGCCTATATTCCCAATTTTCTGCCTCAGCAGTAATTCGATTAGTCCATAGTTCCAGGAGTAAAAATTACCATTCCGAGTCGCCTTTAATAAATAATTGGATACTTCAGACCAGCACAATACTACTGCCCAATTGCCGATATGATTATCATTCATTAAACCACATTCCTCTTCTCTGTCTTCCCTAGGAACATCCTAAATTTATATTCCATTGCTCAGCATATGCTTTCCTTATGGCAAAAGGTATTCATCATTCCCAGTTATTCCGGCATGCGCCTTTATTCCCTATATTTGCGTATGAGCCTCGGCTTTAACAATTTTTACCAAAAACGCAACCTTTTGAGAAATTTTATCAATATTTTATCAATGTTCACACGACTTCGAACAGTAAACGAAATTCCCATGAAAGAATAAGAATCTTTATTATATTTCCTTTCGTATGGCGTTCGTCTCAACTTTGTAACCCAGTATTTCTAATTTAAATATGCAAAAGAAAAAAGTACTATAAGCGAATAAAATGTACTCCTTAATAAAATGTGTTTTCCTTATGGTAATTTGAGAACAGACAGACAGAGAAACTTTGCTTTTTATATTATTAATTGTCGCCATAGGTATCGTTCTTAGTTTCTACGATCCAACTTAGCTTAGAATAGAGAAAATAATTTGAAATTATAAGAAAGAAATTACCTTAGCATTCGGTTCCAAATTAGCTGAAGCGATCCAAATCGCCTTTTTTAATGTGGTTTGAGCGAGATTTTTCCCTTGTCATAACAGAGGCCAAACTCGAATTCAATTTTTAATTTCAGCAGCTGTAAGAAGCATGAAGTAAATATAGTAAAATTAAAGGCGCCAAAAATATTGTCTTATGACTGAAATTCTCAGAAATTAACTAAATATGCACACATAAGTCTTTATTTAACTTGACTTTTTTACGACTTACGGTGAAAATGCTTTCACTACCGAAGGTTATTATTGCGATTTTGTAAGAAGTGCTACGATAAGTAGTAAACTTATTTTTGTGCATAGTTGAGAAAGTAAACGATTACATACAGTTAAGTTACTCATGCGATCCATCCGGTAGAACTTTCTCATTTTTTAAAATAAATTCTCTCTGGAGCGCATAGTTGTATGTACCGTATCCCATGGCAAAAGGGTGGTATTTTTTTGGCAAATATCCCGAAAAGTAACGCGGTAGTATTTTGATATCTTTGAAAAGGTGAGATAGTTTCTATACGATGCAGTGAGGTCAAATTCAATGAAGTTAATACGCAATTATTATCTCGCTCAAACTACCTTAACTGGTCAGCCGTTTCAAGCTCCTCCGCTGTCAAGTTGCGCTTCGTGGTAGCATGACCAATGACTAGGCTTACCAACCGTCCCGGTTTAGCATGGACAGTCCCAGTTTGAACGATCTGTACCATGGCCGTCGACGGCCGTGTCTGTACCCCGGGTTGGCAAA
Source organism: Pyrrhosoma nymphula (assembly GCA_963573305.1). NCBI lineage: Eukaryota > Metazoa > Arthropoda > Insecta > Odonata > Coenagrionidae > Pyrrhosoma > Pyrrhosoma nymphula. The sequence goes on along the minus strand of OY754334.1, from coordinate 80,977,720 downwards.
TTTGTTCCGCCAGACACTGAAATATCCAGGATTGATTCTATTTAGGTCGGCTGCCCACTGCACGGAGAAATGCGCAGCGACAAATACATATATGGCGAGAAATGCGTACATCGAAAGCGTTGTATTCAATTTTATCATGTACCATAGAAGACTCTTGCCTAACTGTTGAGTGTTTACTCTTGGTTGAAGGGAAGAATCCCTTTGATAGAAGCCGAATTGGGCAACGTAATTTTTTTAACCTTTCCGGTGAGCCCAGAGGAATAACTTGGCGAGGACCAAAATGGGTTCAGCCACCCCACTAGCAACGGAATTCAAACTAAGTACTCCAGAGTTTGGCGCTGAAACATGCCGTCACACTTGCAAGTAATAATTTTATTATGTGATTTCAATAAAATAATAAAATAACTGAGCAACATTAGCTAAACTTAAATAAAGAACCCGGTTTGGGGACATCAGAATACGGTAACCCTACTAATGACCGATTGCACAATCATTTGGCACTGGAATCGATAGTTATGTTATATGGCATGTTATGGACCACATTACTAATCTCCGGTTGTAGGAATGTTGCTTTCGTAACTTAACCCCCAATTGCTATCGCTTCGAATATCTGCTAAAATCTGCCACCGCTGCATAAAATGTATGAATGAATAAGCATCTTATGTGCATGAGATTGAATACCTTACTTATGAATGTCCTCTCTCTCCGAGGTCCTTTAAGGAAGTGTGCGTGGGCTTGCGTATCTTGATGAATGCAGTCTGCTTCCTCAAAGGGTGTGCTTTGAGGAAGGCACAAAGGATAGGGGTTAGTCCGAGCGAAATCTTTACAATTAAGAATGGTCATCAGGTTCCTTGCGCACGTGTTCCCCGAAAGTATGTTTTGCTCCCAGAAACTCCGTGCAGCCTGAAGGCTGTAGGAGCGATTGTTGTTTATGTACATACGAGCGGAAGGTACCCGTTGAAATTCAACGGGTGTGAAAAACGTTAAACTTGTTTTATAAGAAAACCGCAAAGCCTGAAGAAAAACTATATACGTGGTCATTCGAGGAGTTCGTAACCTATCCTGTATGTTGTGTTCGTTGTGGTGGACACGCCGACCGTTTTCCAGGTGCACGGAGAGATGAGTGACTATTGGTCCACCTTTATGCACGGGAAACCCAAAAATGAGTGAATGTAAGTTAACTGCACTTTATCACTTTTAAACATATAAATAACTCGTGACGTTAATGATGTGGGAATTGGTCTAAAAAACAGTTCGCAATCGTAATTAGAGGCAGACGGTTTCACTATGTGTAATACATCTGAGTATTAAACGATAATAAACAACGCCGTGTTTGTTGTAGCAATAGAGGCATTGTTACCATTGATATTCGCTGCACGTAAATATTCTTGCACACATAATCGTGTGTAATCAATTAATTTCCTGTATGTGTATTGTTTACTTCGTAAGTGTTCTCTCATATACATGCGATGCCCCTTTGAGAGCTACTTTGAAAAAGACGATGAAGAGTATACTTGTTGTAAATATGTATTGAATTTATCGATTAACCCCTGAAGAAATCTATCATGGGGCCCTTGGGACTCGGGACCCTTCTTATACGGATTTGCTTTCTACGTACTATCATGGGCCTGTAGAAAAACGTGACATTTCAATGCTAGAGGTGGGTATATCCTCTGAAAATCAAATCTATGGTTGTCAAGGAAATATGTTATTGTTGATTTCAGATAAAAATGTGAGATTTTTCAGCTGAAAAGATGAATTTCAGAAAACTTCGGAGGGTAGAAGAAAATGGATTGATAAAAGTAGAAACTTCCTTTATTCAGCCATCCGATAAAAAAAATCCTAGGCCTATATCTTGAGTGAAAGTACTTTTAAAAAGCAAAGAAAGAAACCACTGCACCGAACCCAATGCTTAGCATGGACCACCAGGGGTGACCCTCGGGGGCTTTTGGGGGCCCTGAGGGCTTTTTAATATATCATATATTACAACCAGACATTTTTTATATCTACATGCCAAATTTCAGCTCAATCGGTTCAGTAGTTTTTGCGTGATTGAGCAACAGACAGACTGAGATCATTACATTTTTATGTATTACTAAGGATCACACCCTTAACCCTGAAAAAAAAGGGTTTTGGTTAATTGAAAACCCTACAGTGTTTGTTGTCTACCAGTAACAAACATGTGTTCCAAATTTCATCCAAATCGGCCCTGTGGTTTAGGAGGAGATGTGGAACATACATACATACATACATACATACATTGACTTTTATATATATAAAGATTCGCGTGAACCTTCGTGCACGAATTCTCATTGGTGTTATCTATATATAAAAGTGAAAAAATTATATCATACAGATTTGGTTTTTTGGCAATCCAATGATATTTTAACACATAGCCTTGAGGAACATGACATATAATAATTCAATTTTATGTGCACAGATTTATTGTAAACGCGAAATAATACGTTAAATGTCACTTTAATGGTTGTTAATAAATACAAAGGGGAGCGTGGTGGCATAGTGGGTAGAGCGCTTGGCTTCTGATCGAAGGGTCCCGGGTTGAAATCCAGGTGAAGCCTTTGAACGCCCCCGAACAAAAAAATCCTTGGAGTGCGAGGTGGCCCAGGGAAAGGAACTGGCCGCCCTACCCTACCCATAGGCGTGTGAAATTCATACGCCTGTGGCTTAGTCTACCCTCAACTATCCAAACCAACCTTCGGGTTGAATCACTGACTGAGTGAGTGAGTGCATGAGATTCTTTTAGGGCATCAATGATAGTCAGCATAATTTTTAAAAACTCACCATTCATCACATAATAACTCTTTAGCAAATATTCTTCAAGCAAATAAATATTAAGTCTTCAAGCAGTTAATTGGGCATCCACTATTTTTCTTACATATGGAACTCATTAGTGTTAAAATGTGCCCAATAATGGCCGGTTGCACAGAGTTTTAGCTATGGAATCAATAGTTTTGAGATCCATAATGATATAGTAATTAATATTGAGGTAATATGCCGGTTTAGGTAGGTTTTCATGAAAGAGGGTGAATATTCTCTAGATTTTTACATGTGCAGGGACATATCTACCTGTATTGAGTATTGGGCAAGATGGCGTCTAGTGATTGCACTCCTTCGTGTGGATCGTGTGAAAACACGTTAAAGGTTACGGATAAGTCTGTTTGTTGTGTTTTCTGCCCGCGTGCATATCACCCTAAATGTACAGGGCTGAATGAATTGTCACTAAAGGCATTATTTGAAAGCAGGGATATATTTTGGAAGTGTTTTTCCTGCCGAGCTTCCACTTTCAATACATCTAAGATGGCGGCTGACATTGAATTACTTAAACAGGAATGGAATAACTTCAGTGCAACTCGGGATTCTGCCTCCAAGAAGCAGGAAAGAGTGGTTTCATTTGCTGAGCCTGAAAAATTGGAACTTGCTCGAGGTAAAGATAGTATTACCGACGAAGGTTTTCGCGGCGTTCATTGGTTGACGAAAAATGATATTGATCTGTACAATATTGCTAACTTTAACTTAGCATCATGTTACTGTCGATCCTCATCTAAAAACGGTGGAACATGTATCTTTATTTCAAAGGGTTTAGCCTTTAAAGAAATGGATATGGAGACATTTTGCAGTGATATACATTTTGAAATATCTGCAATTTTGCTTAAAGAATATAAGGTTATTGTTGCATTTGTGTATCGTTCACCTAATGGTGTAATTGAACATTTTTTGAACAGTTGGAACAGGTGCTGTCCTTTTTTGTCGCTTTGAAGGTAAATATCATTATATGTGGTGATTTTAATATTGATATGTTGTTAAAAGTGGGGGACTCAGTGACTTTGGAAAGCCTTCTTATATCTTTTAATCTGCATTGTGCCAACTCTCAACCTACCAGATTAACGCCTTGTTTGGACAATGTAATTACTAATTATGAACCATCACTGTATGTAATTAAAATAGTGACTACTTGGTATCGGATCACTTGGCAATAGATTCATGGTTAAAGGAACAGCTGAACCCAAAAGGAATGCATATAGAACTAATACTTCCATGGTGAGACCTATAACACTGCATGGGCTTGAGATTTTCAAGTGGTTGCTGTATGGCACTGACTGTAATTGTACCCTTGAGGGAAGAGAGGACAATAATTACTTTACACCTTTCTTTGAGATATTATTAAATATTTTCGAGTACTGTTTTCCTAAAAAGTTGATGCATTTGCAACCTACTAAAAGATCTAGAAATCCTTGGTTCAGTGATGAGTTATTTGAGTTCAAGAAGGAATTTCTTTCCTCCTACCATTCCTGTAGGTCCAGTGAATGTGAGGTGGATAAGGAGGCATATTCAAAATTAAGGAAGAATTATTATAACTCAATCAGGATTGCTTAAAGTAAGGTATACCAGGGCTATATACTTAATTCAACCAACAAAAACAAGGCAGTGTGGAAGGTAATTCATCGTGAAGTGGGCCATACTAAATGCAATTCAACTTTCCCGTTTACTTCTGATGAGGCAAATGATTGCTTTTTTTGAATCTTTAGAGAAAACTTTGTCTATTGTAATCATAAATCCTAATAGGATTGAAACTTTCATCAGCAATCTTCACCCTCATAACTTGAGTTTTAAATGGAAATTAATTACTCAACGTGATATTATTATAACAGTAAAGAATATGAAAAAATCGTCTTGTAGAGATATCTACGACCTCTCTAATTCGCTTATAAGAGAAGTCATTGAATTCATTGCAGAGCCCTTGACTGCACTCTTTAACTGTTGCCTTCAAAGGGGTGAGTTTCCAAATCCTTTAAAATACCTACTCTAAAACATTTCCTATTCATAAAAAAGGAGATAAAGATAACCTCACCAACTATAGACCCATCTCCATTGTACCAATATGGAGGAAAATTTTTGAAACTGTGATTAAGAAACTAATCTGTGAATTTTTTTAAGCAAATAACTTATTTTCAATATCCCAATTTGGTTTTCGTTCTGGAAAATCCACAATTATGGCTGTAGAAAATATCGTTAGTTAAATTGCCAATGCCTTTGAGGATAGGCAATCAGTCTCAATGACTTTATGCGACCTCAGTAAAGCATTTGACTGAGTTGAGCATTCAACCTTACTCAGGAAGCTAGAGTTTAATGGGTTTGAAGATGTAGAATTGAAACTAATGCGGTCATATTTAACTGATAGAAAATAGTTGGTGGAATTGAATGGTAACAGGTTTGTGACTCGCACAATAAAATATGGAGTGCCACAGGGCTCTGTCCTCGGACCTATTTTATTTATTATAATGATTAATGATTTACCTTTTAATATGGCATCACAGTGTGTTCTCTATGCTGATGACACAACCCTGGTACAGAAGTGCAATAACTTAAGCGATGTAGTTGTGCAATGTGAGTTTATTCAAATTCAGGCTCTGGATTGGTTCAACAGTAATGGTCTAGTGCTAAATATTAATAAAACTAAAAAAATAACGTGCAGTCTCAGTATAAATAATACTGATACTGATGTTGTTAAATTACTAGGACTTCAGATTGATTCTAAATTAAAATGGGATAAGCATATCAGTTGGATCTGTAACAAGTTAAGCAAGGCAATATACATGCTAAGAAAGCTAAAATCACTGATTTCTACTCAGTGTCTCAGGACACTCTACTTTGCTTCTTTTCATAGCCATATAAACTAAGAGGTTGAACTTTGGGGGCATGCAACTTCCGTAAATGAATTTTAGCCAGTGATAAGAGAATGAATGATGTGGTCGAAGTGATAGCTGCTTGGAAATTAGTTTCAAAAGCGATATGACGAGCAACCCGAATTTTGTAATGAGTTCCATAAAGTTATTCCCAGCTAAATGAACATGCAACCGGCCACTCATAACTCTATTGGATATATATATATATATATATATATATATATATATATATATATATATATATATATATATATGCGTTGTATTTACAACCGGACGTATGAGACCATTTACGTCACCAGTAAAGCTAATGAATGTTTTCTGTTACCATGTGATGAACGAATGTCTTATTATAGATTTCAGAACTCTTTCAGAAACATGTGCGTCCTTCTGCAGCCAGCAATAAAACGTGGGAAACGACAGTGAAAAATATTAGGGACATATCTTACGAAAACAAAGAAAGCTGAAGGCGTTATCCTTCGCTATTGTTTTTTTTTTAATTTAACAGTCGCTAAGGTAGAAGAAGTTGATTCGGCGTTATATTTTAAAAGTTAATTCGACGTCGAGTTTCGCCATAAACCTGGCTTTATGGCCTCTCATCATTGGAAGCGATTAGGTTCTTAGTGAATCCGGTGGACGCGAAATGCTTAACTTCGAAGCGCTCATTCATTCACATTTTCGGGGAGAGGGAGACATTTTTTTCTCAGGGCAAGAGAGGAATCCATCCTTCCGGCAAGTTAGTCAGCGTTTCTTTTTTTTCTATCTCTGTCTCTTGGTTTTGAAGCGTTGTAAAGCGTTTAAGTCCCACGAATCCGATGCCTATCTGCTCCGATCCACGATTTGTTCCTGCTTCAGAACAACGGACGGAAGCATGGCTCGGGGGAGTTCTCCTCCTCGCTCCGGTGGGTGTTCTGAGTCGGAGTCTCTTCTTCCCTTCCTCGGACTCGCGACCTTGGCGGGTCAACTTCCCATTTCCCATCCGTCCAAGCCTCCTCCCGCCAGCCCTCCCTCAGGAGATTTTTCCCGAGAGGCTGAAGGAAGAATATTTTTCTCAACTTTCAGAAGTGAGGCCAACTATTTTTAGAGCGATACATATGACTAATTCGGGAGGATTTTTTAAATAAAGCCTGTTTCTTACGATACTTGACCCAGCACGAGTTCGAGGATGATCGCTAAAGTTTTATTAAGGAATGATATTTTTTTCGAGAGGGAGGAGAAAAATTCAACACAGACCTATTCATAGTGTCAGATTTTTGCTTACTAAAGAAGCTCCCCTAAACTATTACTTCTAGCTTCCTTTTCATATGCTGAAGACTTTGGCCCAAGAAACAAATATTATCACCATAATCAAGATCTTCCAGCTTTTCCATTGGACCCCACTGGATTCCTCTCCTGTTTTCTGCTACCTTCTTCTTCTCGCAGGCTAAGACCGGATATAATATTTCGAGCATTACTGCGGCCTTGGCTCTGTCTTCCGGCTACTCATAGCCGTGGAACATTCCTTTCATCTTCGGCCTATTTCCTTCGGCCTATTTCCTAAGGATCTTGGTCACCCTTGCTACCCGTAGTTTCCAGGTGTCTTCTTGTTCATGGTATTTTTCGATGATGTTGTCCCTCGTCGGGCTCCCCATGGTTGTAAAACATTGTCTTCTCTCTTGATCCCACGATCTCCATGACAGCACAATATGCTTTGCTGTGCCCTCCTCCTCACAGTATCTGTAGCCCGCAGTGTGCACTTTGTTTATGCGGCAAAGGCGTTAGAGATGTGTTGTTGATAGTTGTGAGATATTTGTTGTAGGTGGCTGTCATGTGTCAAAGATGTAATTGCTTTCAGTCGCTATGTTTGATGTATTGTAGTACCGGGTTCACATATAGTGCATATAATGATCTAAAGAGATAATAAAAAAAGAGATCGTTTGCTTATTTTATAGGAAAAGTGTGCAAAACTAAACAAAAAGTAACCCCGTGGCCAGATAAAAATTGAGAGAAATAGAAACTAATTTCACTGAGGCTTCTTTTCACCCGTCTGGCAACATCAGGGATATGTGTTCTCGTCCACGCTCCTAAATCCGTGCCACTCCGAACCTCCTGCTATTTGCTCAACAGCCTCTCCCGTGCTTCTTCTTGATCTATGCCTCTATAGCAGTCTGCCCTTCGGCCTCTACCCTGGGCCGGGGGAAGAGGGGGCCGAATTGTGGCCTCACTCGGACCAGGTAAAATAAAAAGCAAGTCCAGTCCCGTCCTTTCCCGAGGCAAGAGAATTTTGGAGTCCAATGCTCTTAAGGTGGCTGGAGTGGCAATCGTGGGGTTATTGTGATTCGTTAAGTTAAGTCGCCAAAAATACAAGGACCACATTTCACTTAAGTGCATCTGTTCATGCGTTGGAACTCACCATACAGGTAGTAATGGAAATGACAGAGGAATTATATTTGTAGTTATTTTCCTTAATTAAAGCATGTTATGACATGATATGTTTTCGGCGCGATACTCGACATTTAGACAAAATTATATTGAAATATATTGTTTTCGAATACTGGATTTGGCGTGACACCTTTATGTTTGTTATCAACAGTTATAATAATAAGAAAAGTATTATTTCACGTTTATAAAAACTCTATGCATATGTAATCGAATAATTTTGAAACATAGGTATGTCATGTGCCAAAAAGAAAAATCGGCATTTTATCATTTTTTTAAACTTTTATCTATAGATGTCACTAATAAGAACACTCATGCGAAGTTTCACGCAAATCTGTGCGTAAACAAAAATCGCTCTAACCACCTTAAAGATTGAAATGAGGTGACAGTAATAGTGGAAATGGAGGAAGAAAAGAACTAAAAAAATAATGGAAGGATGAAAAATGAAGATGGGAATGTGAAAGAATAGATGAAAATGGGATGATCACTCCTGAGAAGTACTGATTACGAACAATACAGTTAAATGCACGTCAACGCGACTCACACCCTCTAGTTGCCACCACGATAATCACATAAGAAAGCATGGCAGGAGCCCTGGCGATAACACCATTCCGAGGTAGCGAACTTTCCCCTTCAGGTGGTATCTTCCTATCCTGGAATCGCGCATAGAATTCCACGAATACGGGCCTTTAAATATAATAGCAATCCTTTTCTATTCCTCCAATACAGCAATAAAAATCAATGGTATTCCATGAACTAGTTTAACTGGATGTAAACTGTGATTGGAAGTTTTTCTCAACATGTATGGTAATGCTCAATTCTTTTGTATTAATATCTGCTTACTCTACTGTAAAGATAGTACGTACGATCCTCCCATCTAGCTTCCTTTCAAGCTACACGCTTATTTACATAGAAGATTAATAATACCGACTCCTAATTAAGCTCGTTATTACAATTAACGTCATGTATTCATTTTTATTTTACTACCTTGGAATTTCTGACCATAAAAGTTATCGCGGAATCAACTCAGTGTAATTTAAAAAGATAAGGTGAAACAAGATGAAAGATGCAAACGTTAAGAAGGATTAGATACCTCGCTGTTTCTTCGTCAGGCAAATATATCTTTGATCATCCTTGTGGCTAATTATCCCGGGAAATTAGTTGAAAGAGGACAAATCCAGATTTTCATTCACTTAAGTAGCTCAATGAAATAGCATTGAGTATTCAGTGGTCCATTTTTTGCTGGAAAAAGAGCTTTGCAGTTCTAGAAGAACAGTTATGTGGAGACTTACTTTTACGTCTTGATTCTCTTTCATGAGTTTTATCGAAAGTGAAACAAACCTCGTATAATAGGGCAATCGCTTACACCACGGGACCTAGATATCCCTCTGAAAGCGTTGAGTCGGAATATAGCATCTCATTGGCCTCTTAACATGCCATAAGCGAAGCAGAAAGGGTTAATATCATCATTTTATCTTCAGTCATTTGATATATTTTTATCTCTCAACTCTCATTTCTACCATGCGTTCGACATTGATATTAATTTTATTACCTCGCTACGGGTTCCACTTCCGCTGGAACTAATACAAAAATATTTTAAAACAGAAAATTCGCTTGTAAGCAGTAATTGTGAACGAATCTTGACGGACCACAGCCAAGGGTCATAAAAGATTTTTATCTATCTGATGATTTTTCAGCTATCAAGATCACCAAGTTTAGTTTAAGTGTCAGCGACTTGGAACTGTTTCACTATATTCAAGCAGTCTGCCTTTGGGACTTGTGCGTATTTTTCTCCAGTCTCGGTTAAGGAGAATACTTCATAATACCGCACGTAAAATAAAATACAAACAACTGATTGTCTTCCAAAAAAATTACGTTCTACTTAATATTAGGACATATAGAGTACCATGGAAGTAAAACATATATAGTTTCTTTCAATGATATGAACCTTTTTCCAATGATTTTAAATAAAAAAATAAGGAATTACTCTGCATTGTGGAATCTTCAAGTAGGTATATAAATTGACACTGCCATCGTACTACATGTTATCTTGATTTGCGCTTCTGTATTAAACGTGTCTTACTCCGCGAAAACTTAATAGAGAATGCGGAATTCAAAGTGATAAAGATAGACCATACTGAGCTAACTATAGGTTTAAACAATTATAATGCTCAGAAAAACAATGAGCCGCTATACTCCCTCACCTATTAAAACTGATTCGTAAACAGCCTGCCTAAAGCCTGAATAATATTTACAGTCATTCAAATAGAAATAGACATTATGCTCAATTTGAGTGCTCAGGAGACTAAATATCTAGGGGAAAACCCGATCAAAACTCCACCAAATAGATTGGAGCTAAGACGAAGGAATTAAATATGCATATTTTGGATACACGCATGTGACTGGAACTCTTAATTTTAAGTTGCTAAATCAGCTGAAGTGCATATATTGCACTGTGCGCGCACTGTGATTGCGATTGCACTGTGCGATTGCACTGTGCGCGCAAAAATGTTATTATATTAACTTCAGTTTCCTGATGTAGCACAAAAGAATCAATTTTTACATAACAAAAAATAACACATCGTAAGTGTACGCACATTGGCGTCAGTTCTAACCGTGTCTCCAGAGGGCATTCCTGGAGTCGTCGTCCGTTTTGCGGAAAATATTCATCAAGGACATAACAACCTCACCGATTGACTCCATAATTGCTGAACTTGTCGAAAAGTCAAAACTCCAATATTTTTGCGGGAACAATATATGTGGCTCACAATCTCAAATGTGCGAAACTTAGAAAGAGGAGTTTGGGCTAGTAGTTGGGAATAAATAGAATGTTGCTGATTTCTGTTTTTGCGAACGCATTATTTAGCAATATGAAATTATCCACTCTGCATTTATATCATTAAATCCCTTAATTCTTTTGAAGAATTCATTTTATCTCGCACATTTTATATTTTCAATTCAGACGTCACTTTTTGAGAAAAAAACCTTTTTCTGGGATAAGGAGTGGGTTCGAGATTAAATCTACGCAGTTATTTGCTTTATACAGCGTTGACGATTAATTTGAAGAGAGTTTGGAATTTTTCAAGGTTACCTGGTGTTTTTTTCTAGAGTCTTGGGTGAAATTGCTTTTTGCTTAAACAGTAAACTGCCTTCCGTAGTATTTGTGCACTACGGTTTCCAAGCCTGTTATTTCGATTCTTTGGATTATTCCTTGTTTGTTAGAACGCATATAACTTTGTGCAATGGAGTAATTTCACGGTCAGACTGTTAATAAAATTATATATTTAATTATTAATGGAGTTTGCTTAGGCCATCCTCCCATAATACGATATTAACTAATCATTCGCAGATTTAAGCCTGGGTCCAAGCACAGGTGCTATTAATATTCGTACTACACCTCTTGGAAAACGGGATCATCACCCTAATTGTGGATAATAGAAATCACAGTTGCATATGGGCTTAAAAAAGCACCCGGAGACCTAGATTAAAAAATTACCTTAAAAAATTAGGCTTATTTAATGTAATTTTCTATCTGCGGAAAGTTGTTCATAAAAATTATCTCTGCCTTAATAATCTAAATAAATGAACCTTTGACGAGCTTAAAAGAGGCGGATATGAATACTTAAGGGTAGCATTTGCTGAAAAATATTGATAGTTTTGTGACGAGAAGATTTGAGCTGACTCTTTAAGTTGAGGCTAAAACGTCGTTGGGACTCTGGGACAAATATTGATGGAAATCCATTTTTTACGAGGTCGTCTAAAAAAATCAGTACTTACAATTAGTGGGGAATTATGGTACGAGAAAGGTGCTTCTTTATGCTCGAATATGGTGCAGCTGGCCTCAGTTGTCATTCTACTTCGCTATGTACGAAAAAATAAGAAAAATGAAATATTAGGGAATGAATTTGATACAAGATGTGTACTGATATCATGTGTAATGACTATCCTATGTGGTCTAGAAGCTAGGATATCTGGTTTTCAACCAGAAGGCCCGGGCTCAATGGAAAATATTTTGAACCCGAGAAGCCGTCCTAGGCGGAAACCACACGTCAAATAGAGTACTTCATGGAATATGACAAGGCTTCCAGTTTTTCATCACCACGACGTATAATTAACTCTTATACGTTTCCGGGTTTACTGCGGCATGAAGAAATTTTTGGCTCAACGTTTCATTCCTCATGCTGGGAACGTCGTCAGGAGACAGAAGAAGTTAGATCTGTGGCTCCGTTTCGGCCGTTGGATGACTGACCATTGTTGTCCGGATTTAAAAAAAATAAAAACTAATAATTTAAAAACAAAAATAAACAAAATTAAAACAGGAAAAATCTTTAACGGTTGGTTATTACACCCATATTTTTGGAAAGGCATCTTTTCCACACGTTACTTAAGTGACAACCATCGTCCCTATTAAAATTTAAAGAACGTTTAGCTATTTAACTGCCTCTCGAATCAGTCGTGGATAATAAGAAGCTGTTTTAGCTATTACTTTGGCTTCATTCAGGAGGATTTTGTGCCCTGATCCCGACATAAAATAATTAGCGACAGTCGAGCACGCAGTAGTTAACCCGGAAATGTATAAGAGTAGTATATTTTATCGCTGCGAAAACCTTCAAACAAAAAGACGAATAACTAAGTTGAGCAAGAAACCATCGACTTCAAGCGAAAAATATTTTCAACCAGGGACAAGTTCACTGACATGGAATGATGAATGAGACGGAAAGGTAAATTTGGTGCAATACCATTTCATTTTCCGAAAAAAGTATCTGAAAGCAATTATCCATAAAATGAATATTTTTCCAAAAGATAAAAATTTCTATAAATCCGTGCTGTCCCACCGTTTATCTTTATATCTTGACACACATTTCAACCTGTTCAAATTACTGAGGTTCTAGCAGTCACTTAATCTCAGTCATCTTTAGAGAAAACATAAATGTGCAAAATAGCAGATATGTATAGTTTTTATCCATATTAATGAATTGACAATAAGTTTGGATAGGCGTTATTCTCTTGAATCTGGTTAATTGAGAATGTTTTTCTCTAAAAGTACCACAAATGTTTTAAATATAATTTTTTTCAACAATCTATCCCTATCAAAATGAGCATTTCTCTCTAATATGCCTTCTCCGCGATGAGAGCGAGGTGATCTACCACTACACAGTACCTTTCCAGCCACCTCAAGGGTGTGTGGTAGGGGGTGAGTTGTCAATAACAAGCACTGCGCTTTATTCTACTGAAGTCAATGATGTTATGACAGTTAATGCATCAGCAAAAAAACCCTGCAAATACCTGTGAGGAGATGAAATTTCACCAACGAGCACTACGACATAGGTAAACTACAAATGTTGTAGTATACCTGTAGTGTCGTGATGAGTATTAGTGCATTTTGCAATTACATAAATGAACAGAGATACAACAGTAAAACAGGAAGCATGCTAGGGGTGCTGTGTGTGTCCAAGGTAATAGCGCAGTTGATATATACTGATTTGGCTTGGAAAGAAATGAAAAGTAAGCAATTTTTTCACGGTCGTATGATTTAAAGAAAGGTCATTCTCATGGATTCATAGATCACGTGATTCCCGAACCCAAACGGCATTGGACGTTTTTACAAATTGGCTGAATTTCTAATTGCCAACTGCACTATTATCTTGGACGCACTCCAGTAGGTATTACGCAGCTATTATAGAAGCAAGCATTTGAGAGAAAATCAAATAATGCGCCACACTACCTCTCGATAAACGTAATTACTAAGTCTCAGTGGCAGCTATTATTGTCTCTTATCGTTCGCGGGAAAAATGGCGTTAAAAACCTTTCCGTTTTGCAGCCTATTTTCATGATCAGATCTATATTAATATGTCGGAATGGTCTCGTAAGGAAAATGAGAGTATTTACAAACGGTAGAGATAGGCGGCTGGTTGCATGGGGGGTGAGGGAAAGAGAGAGAGAGAGGGAGAGAGATGCGGGAGTGGAGTGGCGATGAGGGAGGAAACTGAGGAAGGAGAGAGAGACTCGGAAAGTTTTGGTCGCTCATCGTTGTGTGCGCGTGAGCTGGTCGAGGTGATACAACTTCCGGCCGAGTAAGAAGAGAGCGGCCGGCGGTGTGTGGAGGACTTCTTAGCAGGGTCAAGCCGGAGACTATTTACCGACAACTGATCTGCACCAACCGTCGAAGGAGGAAGAACGTTGCGAACAAGGAGGAGACAACGGCACGGATCAATTGACCGCTCAGAAAACTGCTGGTACGAGCTCGGCAGTTAACGAATTCCATATCGAATGCTAATCGGACCGCTGAGGAGGAAGAAGGTTTACAACAAAGAGGAAAAGCCATCTACTATACGGATCAATCAGCAGCTCAGAAAACGACAGGTGCAAACGTGAAGTTGAACCGAAGACCTGAACCGAAGAATGCCGACAGAAAGAGCTGGGAGGGAATAACGCAGCAAGAAGAATCAGAGGAAGGAAAAGAGATAACACAATCGATCAGAAAACGAGAGGTGCAAACGTGTGGAATGATCGAGGGAAGTTGTCTCGTGTACTCTTGAAGCTTTGATCTGTCGCATTATCTGGTGATTATAGTCAGTGCACCTTTACGTGAGTTACCCTTTTGTTTAGTCCGCGACAATTATTGAAATCCGATCAACGAGGATTAAGATTTGACTCCAGATTAAAGACCATTCCCTTTGGGTGAAGGAAGAACACCGTATGCAGTGTCTGAGAACAGGATACAGATCGCGTGTATAGAAGGACAGAAAACGTGAGGTCACAAAGGTGCGGGATGACTGAAGGGAACAAAAATAACTGTCCCTTGCGCTTGTGAAGCTTTACACAGCTTTGCTGATAACTATCGGTGAACCTTGAAGTGAGGTAGCCTTTGTTTTGCGCTGGTAATAGGCACAAATCGACAAGGATTAAGACTTAGCCGAATCGAAGACGACCAATCAACCGTGTCGAGCCCTCCTGTGTTCTGCAGTGATTTTGTGTTGACCTTAGCGCGTTCGACAAAGTTTCACCTTTTGTGCTCCCTCACCGGTGAAAGCGCCGCAAACCTGAGACAAGTGAGTTTTCCACCCCCACCTGGGTTATTTGTTTAACAAATCCAGCGAATTCTCCGGTGGATGAAGAGAAAAAACTTTTGATTCAGCTTGAAGGAAAGATTGACGCGGTGGTGACTGCCTTAAAACAAAAAAAAACTCCCTGAGACACGTGTTTGTGCCCTCCATCTTCTCTTTATTCGTTTTTTTCGTTGAAGAGGACGTCTGTCCACGGCTTTTCCCTTGGTGCGATCGTTTCTCCTTCATTTCCCAAGCTCTGATGCCACTCCTCGAAATCAACCCACAAGGGAAGCAAGGAAAGTGCGCCCGGCTCATACATCGGTGACGAGTAATTCTCCCGTCGACGTTCACACGGCGATAGACGACGGGCAAGAAAAGAAATCGAGTTCGAGCAGAAGAGAGAAAATCAGCGAGGCCCATTGTTTTAACAACCATTCCCTTCTGCTGTCGCTACTACATAGCTCAGGTGAGTGAGTGCATGTTTGTGACAATGATGAGGTGTTGCTACTCCTCTCGTACATAACAGAAGACGCGAGATATCGTTATGTTAATCAAAATGCGATAAATCTCTTTAAACTTTCGCAACAAAATAGAAGAAGAGGATTAAAACGATCAGTTCTAATGGCATGCATACTTTCACCGGCGTGCTATACATGCATTCAATTATTCATTACTCTCTTAGTATTATAAGTAATTGGTCATTTACTTTCAAATTTTCATCAATGGAGGAAACGAGGACATCGGCAATGGGGATGGATCGGCTGTATTACATTTACTCATATTACATTCCAAAATACGAGTTATTTCGTCGATATTATGAAATTGAAGTCATTCCGATATTTGCATAGTGGCGAGAAAAAGGAAAACAATGTCACCGTTCCACTATTTTTATTAAAGAGAACGAATAACCATTTAGTATTTCTCCCGTCAGGAAGCAGGCAGTGGGTGAAGGGACTTTCCTGATGAAAAATGTTAACCCTGTTGGCCCGTCTGTTTTACAACACCTTGAGTGTCAGGAATTGGTTCATAGATAGACCCCTTGACCCAATATCGATTTGTCTTGTTTAGGAGAGTATGGAAATGTAGGCCTCGATTCGATATCTCGAAACAATAGCGAGAGAAAGAGGGCAACAATTATCGGGATGGAGTGACACTGCTACACATTTGGCCACATACCATACGTAAAACTACGCGAAATTTTGACAGGATTATGAATATTGAGTTGTCTTGAGTAAAGTTGTCTAAAGAAAAGCGTTGGTAGCGTTTGTTGAAACAAGTGCCTTCAGCTTCCAATAGCAATATATGCCATGGCGATTACCCAATTTACCGAAAGTATTTTAAATAAAAGAACTCCTTTACAGTAAATTGAAACTCTAAATGGTTCCGCCATCCTGAATTACGGGTTATCTTACAATTATCTAGAGCTCGTGAACGCGCAGCTGGTTTTATGTGAAGGGAATTATATTTCTCGAGGAACTATCTTATTCATTAGGAGGGAAGCTATATTTACTATAATTAGGCTTTTAATATACGGAAGCCGTTGTAACTGAAAGAGCTTGTTACGGGAATAAAAGTCGGACAGCTGATAAAATCGGTTAGATTCACGGACTACCAGGCGTTGGTTAGTCGATCACCCATTTAATTGTAGTCTCTGGCAGATGCATTAGAAAATCAGTGCGAGAAATACGGAATGATGATAAATCATAAGAAAACAATAGTAAAGGGATTTTCTAGAAAAAATAAAACGAGGTCGGTCATAAAAGCATGAGGGCACAAACTGGAGCTAGTAGTAGAACAATTTAATTAATTGGGTTGTACGTTGAAGAAAAATTGACGTAGTTGGAGGGACATAAGGAGAATTGTGCTGGGAAAAGAAGCGTTCAGCAATAGGGAGGAGCTGATGGCGGGGGCCTTGAGTAAGAATGTAGAGAAAAGGTGGGTGAAGAGTTCCATATAGAGCGTAGCGTTGCTTGGTGCAGAAACATGGAACCAGAGGAAAGAAAATTATAGTAGGCTGCAGGAGTTTGAGATGTGGGTGTGGAGGAGAATGAAGGAAGTGCGATGGACGGAAAGGAAGACCAACGAGGGAGTGCTTGATATGGTGGGTGAGGAGAGGTAACTTCTGGAGGAGATTAGGGAGAGGCAGGGTAGGTTGATGAAAGAGGAAGTGAGGGGCCGAAGGGAGGGGATGCTAAAGGCCGTGATAGAGGAGAGGATATTGGGTAAGCGGGGAAGGGGAAGGATGCGAATAGGTTTCATGGCCGGGATGAAGAAGGGTAGGACGTATACTAAGGTGAAGAAATAAATATTATTGGTGGGTAGGAC
This sequence comes from Pyrrhosoma nymphula, assembly GCA_963573305.1. NCBI lineage: Eukaryota > Metazoa > Arthropoda > Insecta > Odonata > Coenagrionidae > Pyrrhosoma > Pyrrhosoma nymphula. The sequence goes on along the minus strand of OY754334.1, from coordinate 80,960,226 downwards.
CCAGCACTTTTCAAAATCTAAAGAAATTGAACTCACTTCCATTTAAACCTACCTTAATCGGTATATTTCCTGAGTGATAATAATTGAGATGGATTAAACTGTAAAACCCAATACTTCACCAGGACATCCATACCCGAGGTGTGATTCGACCTATGACCTTCAGGTCGTTTGGTGAGCATTTTATCCATTAGGATGAAGTGTACAAGGTCAAAACAGTTGTGCAACACACTCAGGGCTTCATCAAACATATTATCCAGCAACTTCCAAACCCATGTATTAAGTAGAATTTGAATGTTTTGTTACATCTTCGTGAATTGTTATTTCTTTTCCTCTTTATGTACGGAATGAAGAGACGCATACAGGATTAATGAAGGAAATCGTGTTTGAAGGAAGGGTTCTGCAGTTGTTGAAAGATAAGTAGAGGTGATCTTATATCCATCTAAACCAACATTGACCGGTAAATAAGGTAGCCACGATAATTCTTCAGTTTTCGGGAGTTGAGGCTTAAAGAATGATTATAAATACTGTTGAGTATGTGCTCTCAATAAATGAGCAAATGCACTTACTCCAACAAGAGCATTATTTGTCTTAAGAGTGCTAATAGCGTAATTCACGTAACATTGTATACTTGACCATCATGCACCAGTCATTTAAATCACGACGTGTTTAGATGCATTTGCATATTGTTTTATTATATTGTTTGGGCATACCAAGGAAAAAATAGCGGGACACAGTAGAGATGGAATACTGTCATGGGTGAAACGTGGGGGAAAAACTATTTTTATATCTAATATACTTTTTTAATAGCCTTTTTTACGAAACTACTACTGAAAAGATGCAGATTTTCTCAGGAAATTTAAAAATAAGCACATTAAGGAACCTTCCATTGTATTTTTTTAGTAACTGAAAAAATACTGCAAAAATTGAAGTCAATATTCATTTACTAAATGTAACTGGCACTGCATTTGGGTGCTTTTACTGGAAAAAATTTTATTTTAAATATATTTTCCGACTTATCTGTTTCTTTTGCGCATAAATTTCGCGCTCACATAGCTAAGGCATGTCATCAGAGAAAACAATACTTTTTAAGCAATACAAAAAAGAAAAAATGGACTTCAGTATTTATTTTCACTTACACAGTCGCAACTTACAACCCTTAATGTCTGTAAGCTTTCCATTCAATCTAGAGCACTGCTCACTTCGCAATACAACAGTGCACTTGCTTCCCATTCGTATCAGACCCTGCGCACTGGGCAGCGCACTTCAAAACAGATCGGTAGCAGAGTTGACGTGCGCTAAACAACAAAACAACTACGATGTTCGCATCATCGATTGTTGTTTCTTTGTTGATTTAAAGGCGTCAAACGAGGATAATGTTAAGTTTTTAATTTTTGTACGGAAAAAAGCTTTAATTTTTAAATACGTATTTGGAACGAGTTCGTAAACTGTGCACAGGTGAAAAGCTCTCGGCCTGGCAATGAAAGACTAATTTTTACGTCAAAAATGCATTTATTTTTCTCCATAGTCTTCCTTTAGGTCAATTCACTTTTTCCAACGTTTTTCAAATGAGTAGATTCCATGATGGAAGTGTAATTCTGGTAGGTCTGCAAAATAACCATCTGCGGCTGCCATGACATCGTCATTGAACTCAAAACGTTTTCCAGCCACCATCTTTTTTAGATGTGAGAGTAGGTGGAAGTCAGAGGGTGCCAAATATGGTGAATAGAGTGAATGTCCAACAAATGATATGTGGCAGCTCTAGTTGGAATTTGAATTACATTGTTGGGAAACGTGTACAGATATAACAAAATCAAAATTTCATTGTTACAAGCGCCATCTCTGTGTAAGGTAGACAACTTTTCACCTCGACCTCGTACAGAATGCTACCTACCGTCAGGTTAACGAGCTGTGCGCTCCACAGAAAGTGCGCTGTTGTGAGTTCCAATTTTCGGTAGTGTCAGCACCTTGAATGAAAAGCTCCCCTTTTTTAACATTAAGTACGAAGAAAATTCCTCAATCTGGGAGGCGTGAGATTAAAAAAAAATTATTGTTGAGTTCCGGAACTCTCCCCAAGTTACACACTACTAACGTCCGTCGTTCCGACCGTCGCGTCACACGTACCGTCGTAGGCGTGTGATCGCCGTGTGAACGCGCGTTTGTTACCGATGAAGTAGTAGTTATTAACGCTGCCACCTAACTGTGGTCAGCGCTGGTGTCGCGAGCGGAAACCGGAAATGATGAAGGACGATAATAATAAAGGCAATCATAAAGGTGAAGGAGATGGTGCCACTTTGATGATTAGGCAAAGAGGAGTGTCATTTGCTTTTAAAACCAATTCTAAAGCCTCAAAACGCCACAGGGATGTGGAAATCCTTATTTCGTTAGCTTGTTCTTTACTTGTTTGTCGCGACTCATGGCGAGGGCAGCACTAAGCTACGATAGTGTAGTTTGAATGCGTGTAGGTAGGTTACGTTGAGTACGTACGATAGTTATCTGAACCGGGCATAAGGATTCGGGAGAATTGGCAACCCTACTTGTAGACTATATCTAATGATGCGCCATAGTCCGTCTAGTTTCTAATGAACTACGCACGGTTCGACGAAGTCTCCGTGTTCCTTCATGTGACTCTTAAGTTCCTTATTCCCTCCATACTTGTTATTTTCTATCGTAAAATAATTTCGGAGTGCCAATATAGAATATTAAAGAAACGCTTTCTTGCAGCCGTTGCCACCGTTTTACCGCAGCGTCACGTCGTTAGCCACACACATACCCCGGTTTCATGGCAGTAGCAGCATCGGATGAAAACAGAAGAAGGCGGAAAAACGTTACGCGTTCAGTCTCCCTAATTATTCCTGTTCATTGTGGAGATATAATCTTTGTCGAGGAGTTTCTGAAGACAAAGTGATGAGCACGAGTATTGGCTATGGGCTCCACCGCCTAAGTTCAATTTTTGTCAACAATCTGAAGGTGGCTCACTCGGGAAAGAATCAAGTGACAGGCAACAAATGACAGGCAGAAAGTGTCGGTATTCACTCTCTACCGCAGCTCCAGCGATGCAGGCTGCATCGAAAGTTGTAAGACGGGCAACTCCGACGGCAATGGAATCCGCGCTGAAATTCTAGCTTCTTATTAGCTACGCAGGGTCCGGTAACGCAGAAAAGGTCGCATGAAAAAGTACCTTAAATCTCGGCCAATTATCAAGCATGCCACGGGGAATTAAATTTCGTAGTCTCCCCTATCTGTGCATCACCAACAGCTCTCTGAAATTATGATTAGGGGAGTGCAGACAGGGTGTTATCCCTAATTATCCCAGTTAATGTGCTTTTTTTATTTTATGGGGACCTCTGCACATTGATGAGAGCCCATTAAAAAGCGCATTAAAATACCAACGGGTGCGTTCTGGCCGAGGGGCCAAAGATGGGTCGGCTGTTGGATGAGCCCGGAGAAGGGGAGAAAAGGGGTATTTCTCCCACTTACTTTGCACAGCCACAGCTAGAAATATCGTCGAACTAATTTATGAAATTCTAACGCGCGCGGCTAGTTCTAGTCGCGTCTTATTACGGAGGTCTTCCACGGGGCAACCGAAGAAATAAAAAAAATGGATAAATAAATACAGCATGGCTGCGTAGCTAAACAAAAGGAACCGAAGTAGTCATCAATGCATTTCTAATGGAAATTTTGACCCTTTTGTATCTGCTTAAAACAGATTTTTCGCTGTATATATATATATATATATATACATGCCCGAAACGTTCCCTGTAAGTCTTCTCTTTTTACTTTTCTTTCCCCACCCCCTGTCAAGTGTATTTTATATATATATATATATATATATATATATATATATATATATATATATATATATATATATATATATATATATATATATATATATATAAATATATAAAAACTTTGTCACAAGTGTGACTAAAATGAGAACACATAAAAAAGACACTCACACGGGTTGTAAATTTTTCGGTGGATCGCCGCCACCTTCTTCAGCGAAAGGTATAGGAAGATTCTTCCTATACCTTTCGCTGAAGAAGGTGGCGGCGATCCACCGAAAAATTTACAACCCGTGTGAGTGTCTTTTTTATGTGTTCTCATTTTAGTCACACTTGTGACAAAGTTTTTATATATTTGTGTTCACGCTCGTGAAAACTTCCAATGATATATATATATATATATATATATATATATATATATAATAAAATAAAACTTACAGGAGGTTGAAGAAAGAGATATAGATAAAGAATTTGTTCTTACGGGAACGTTTCGGACCGGTTGGTCCTTCGTCAGCTTTAGAAGAGTAAACTAAAATAGTTTTATATATATATATATATATATATATTATATATAAAACTTCTTGGAGAATAACTCGGGTGATAAATATAAAATATGCCAAGAGGGTGGCCGATAAAAATATAGACATAAGCGAAAGACACATATTATAATTTCATATATTTCGGTGGAGTGTAGTATCCACCTTTCTCAAGGTAAAAAGTAAGAACTTCTTACTCTTTACCTTGAGAAAGGTGGATACTACACTCCACCGAAACATCCGAAGTTTTAATTTGTAAGTGTCTTTCGCTTGTGTCTATATTTTTATCGGCCACCCTCTTGGCATATTTTATACATATACATATACCTACTTATATATATACACACACACACAATTATTACTCGCTTTATAGTACAGGATAAACAACTTTATGCTCTATAGGTACTTCTATAGGTATAGATACTGATATTTCGTTTTTTTCTTATGAATTCAATCATTATTGGAGTTTTAGCCAAACAAACCTTAGATATTGCATCGTACAGACTTTATATATAATGAATCATCAATGCCTTTATGGAATGTCAAAACCTGAATTACGTGAAATATTACTTTAACTGAATAAAGATCATGATAACAAGATATTCCGCTAAAGGTAGGTTTCACGCGGTATGTACCTCATGATCCGATCGAGACATGAAGTAACTCTGACAGTGACACTATTTTGGCGCGAAGAAACAAACGAAAGATAAGGAAACTTATCATAATATAAATTCAATATTTTTATCACGAATCTGATCATCGTTCATCTACATATTGCGTCTTTTCTGAGATAAACGTAATGGAAGTTGAGAGTATCAATTTTTTTTAACATTCCACTGCTATGATTTTACATGCCGATAACAGTGGTAGTTGATGAGTTCTTCTCGGGTTTCCCCTAAAAAATAAGAACACTAACACTGTATGATTTCAGGCTTTCCCGGCCAGAAGACTTTTCTGCCATTATCAAGGCTCTGGAGGAGAGCCTTGATAATGGCAGGAAAATCTTCTGCCGAAACGTCGGCGATCATGGAGAGCCTAACCCGGTGGGAAACCCGAGAAGAACTCATCAGCATCATTCGCCGGGAAAGCCTGAAATCATACAGTGGTAGTGTTATTATTTTTTGTTATCAATATTTATTGCGAGATACATAAGCATATTGATTCACTTTTTGAGGAAGTGAGTAAAAATCCTCTAGTTTCTTACAAGTGCGGATCCCTATCTACTAATGATATTTCTTCCTCTATCTCAGCATACGTCCTACCCTACTTCATTCCGTCCATAAAACCTATTCTCTTTCTTCCCCTTCTCCGATTACCCAACACCCTCTTTCTCTATCACGGTCTCCAGCAACCCTTCGCCCCTCATTACCTCCTTCAACCACCTACTTTGCCTCTTTCTGATGTTATCCAGAAGTTTTCTTTCCTCGCCCACCATACCGAGCACTTCCTCGTTTGTCTTCCTTTCCATTTACCGCACCTTCTCCATCCTCCTCCACACCCACATCTCAAACGCCCGCAGTATATTCTCGTCTTCTTTTCTCAAAGTCCACGTTTCTACCCCATACAACACCACACTCCAATGTCAAGTTCTTCACCAATCTCTTCCATGCATATATCCTTAGCCAAGGTCTCCGTCATCAGCTAGCGCAATAAAATATTAACAAATTGACATTCTGAACTCCAATTACGTTTTTACTCCGGAATACATACCTCAATTTTCAGATGAATAACGATTAGCTTCGTGATCAGCCTGTCGAATTTGTTAAAATAATGAATGTTTTCCATCATCATACACTTTGCTTCAAAATGATAGTGTCCATTTCGAGTGATTTCGAGAGCGCGTGACGTGAGTCGAAATTTTGCGAATGAAACGTCGAGTGTGGTCGTCTTTGACGTCAGACTAGAAGGCTTGACTCGACAATTTCATCGGGAAGGCTTCAGGACGTCGCGTCGTGGGGGTGTGAGAACGGAGAACAGTGGACTGGGGTGGGGGAAGGAGGAAAGGGAGGGAGGGGAAGGCGCGACCGGACTGAGCTATGAAATTGGATTTCCTAGGAACTCGGACTGGGAAGGTTGTAGGACAGTTTGATGTTCGAATATGAACATCTCAGCGTGAAGGAAACTGAATATACACAAAGACATCACGGTAAGTGCTGCGATGTTTCATGACGAGGCTCCTAGACCGTGGCTCTACTGCCGTTTCTAGGCTCTCACTTTATCGTTCGATTCCACTCAAGAAACTTTAATAGACCTTGGATGAGGAGGGATAACTTCTTTGTCTGCCAAACCGGAGGTTGCGGGTTCAAATCCTCCCTAGTTAGTCTTTCAGCAACTAGGACATTTTTATGCGAGTTCGTCTAAATATATATCTGTAGCAAATTAATGGTAAAATTTGGCAAAATCTGTGATCAATAGAGAAATTGTCATCATTCATCATCATTAGTGATTCAAAACTAAAATAGGTTGTCTCACCGTCATACATTTTGGCATATCGACTCACCCGTTACGACAAACTTTTGTTCTTAACTTTTGGTCGGTAATGTTATGAAATTGGAAGTACCACGTTGGATCATTTTAAGCCACTTCGTGTCATAACTATATGTCATTCAGTCCTAAGATTGGCTAACTGAAGTACTCTATTCTACCCTGTCCTCTCCTAACTTCTTTATATCCTTATAGCTCTTCTATTTAATTTCCCATTTCAATTGGTGTTTAAATTTGTCCCTCGGTCTTCCTCGCTGGTATTTCCCGTCTATTTTCCCATCTATTATGTCTCAGGCGAATTCGTTGTGCCATAGAAGACTTCTTTGCAAGCCTGTCTTAAATTTTACATCTACTGAAGTACTATACCAGCCTACGCGTGGGGCAAGCAGAGCATATTAATACATGGAGGGTATGCTGTGACAGTTCGCCGAATGTAGCTGTGCATCGCATTTAGACTTGAATAAGGTGTGGCTTAGAAGCAGGGAGCAGGTGGTTCTACTCTCGGATTGCGGTATCCACGTTAAACCAAATCAAGGTTGAGGAAATAGTTATAGAATGATGTAAAGAGGAAACTGGAAACTCTTAATCAACCAAGGTTGAGTAAGTTTTGGAAAGGCACATGCGCATATGCGAGACTTGCAGTTATTTTTAGTTATCATAGGATTAGATCTTTATGCGGAGATGATGCTCGTCCACTGCTTGACTTCCTCTCCGTTCATTTATTGTGAACTTGGAGACACATTTTGAACTTATCCGTAAAAAAAGTCTCTCTCTGATCTCTATCCCATGATCCAGATACCCTTTCTTCCCTGAAGTTCGAAAATATTTGTAGCATACTTTGAAAAAAACTTGCTTCTACGAGAAAAATCATTAGCATGCTCGTGTGTATTCCCTTAACTGAATGCACGTATCAAAATCAGTCTAGATAATCGTAAAAAATTATTCCAACGGGCTTGTAACCCGCATATCTTGTGTTATGGGTCTGATGTGCAGGCCATTTGCACCAACAAGCCACTCTAAGGTCGAACTTGGCATAGGAGATCTTCCAAATTGACGAAAAATGGACGCCAAGGCAGGCAAAAGTAGTCTATGTCACGCGTTACTTAGCAGGCCAGGGGTGTGGCTGGGGTTATTCCCACAAAATGTATGCACTAATCGTAAAACACACAGTCGTACTGCTATTAGCTATTTTATCTAGTATATTTAATGCTAAATTAAGTAGCGTACGCGGAAGGGAATTCACATACGATACGACTGCTAACCATCATTCTACTTATACGAGATAGACACTGCACTTAGCACCTTATGCAGGAGTTCAAAATTGAAAAAAAGAGCGCAAACACAACACTATTTATCGTCACCATTACCATTATTTGTGGCATCGATCGTAGTTCTGCGGTCCCTAATCGTACGTGAAAAAAATTATACTTCAATCAGTCCGTCCTGCATTATATCTATACAGTTTTAGGCATGTGATCGAGGCTACTGCAGTAAGGTGGTTTTTTTTTGTTCCCAATGCATCATTTAAAAGATTGAATTTATTTAGAATAGGATATCACAATCCTGGTATTCTCAAGTTTGGACAAATTAGAGACCTCAATGAATGACCTTCCAGGGTAATTCTGTTAATACTCAGGATAATTTCAAAAACTCTTAAGTTCTACAAAATGAATTTCAATACCGGGTAGTCCGAATAAAACCGATGACTGCGATAAGCCACTTTTGTTGCCTTAGGTTGTGGCAAAAGGTTTTAGAAGAGATATAAGCAGACCGCAGATTCAAAGACCATACGGGTCACTTGCATAGTCTTCTGGGGCAGTGATTAGGATTTCCTGGTTCTTACGAAATCGGATGTTTTATTCAGCCTAGACGCATTTATAAATCTTAAGGTTATTGCGCGCTAGGACGGCAATTAAATGTAATACGACGAAAAAAGAAGTATTTGCAATTTTCCACAGATAAATGTTTAATCCGACCGGTTTTGATGCGGGCTCTGTTCGGTATAAACCTAAAGATTTATACACGTATGGCCAATCACGTAGTCTCATGAATGTTCCCATTTAATTCGCGGATCACAGCTGATGTTTCGCAGTCACGTAGAGAAACAGAATACCCGCGCTACTGTTCATCGTCTGGCGACACCATGATTGCTCAGACAGCGGGAAAAATTCTCAGGGAAGGCAAGAGCGTAGTAGGGATAAGTGGCGTAGTCCACGTATCCATTATTTTTCTCCTAGTTTGCGTCGAAAACAGCCGAATATTTCAAGAGGGCGACGACCTTCTCGAGCCTTCCCCATCCCAATCCCCCACCACCTCACCACAAGCACCCCACCTCCTTGAATAGGGATGAGGGAATGTTTTTCACCACCGGCAGCCCAACTAATGCATTTAGAGCGGGCGGGGGTGCGCGGGGGCTCGGGAGGCAAAGGTGGGGTGGGTAGTTTTTGAGTATTAGTTGGAGGACGGGAACAACCGTTCGACAGAAGAGAAGAGAAAGCTAATGGATCTGGCGCGCGTGGTGATTTCGGACGTCGCTTGTTTGTTTGTTTATTTCCATAAAAGAGGCACAAGGTCGCTATCCGTGACTGGAAAATCTTCACGTTGCGTCACCTGTCTGTCTGCCTCCATTGCTCGTCCCTTGAAGATATTTCTCGGAAATCGTCGGGCAGCATGATCTCGTGTCCGTCACTTGAGCTTGAGAAACGCATCTTATTTATTCATCAAATGATTTGTTGTGTCCCACCTGCTGTGTTGGGTGCTCATGTAGTTAACGGGGGTTATTTCCCGAGATCTCCGACCATTCCACGACCTAAAATCGTGATGAAATGAGTCCTCTCGTAAATATAGAGTAATTCTCCGAGGTACCCTTATTGCCTTTAAATCTAACCTCTTTAGAGGAATTATGGAGTAGAGTTTTTCACCAGGAGCACCAAGCTTAGCTCCGTGCTAGTCAAGTATACATCATCATAGATATAAATTATCCGATGTGCTTAATAATAATTGTACACGACAATTTAAGTTCGTAAAAGTGTGTGCTAAAGAACATAAAAAGTTCATTAGAATGAAAATTGCTATTGAAATTACAATTTTCTACATAGTATATGTAAAAAGGAGGGTGGAAATAGTTTACTACCAATCACTTTTCAAACCAAACTAGGTACCTAAGTTTGTACGAAAAATAACTTTTTATAATTTAAAAACAGATTTCCCCTCGTAGCATGCCAACTAAGCCCTCACAGACGCTTCAAGACGTATGTTCTCGGCAAATTAACAAAATTGTCTGTACTTATTTTCCTGTTTTAGTATGATTGTTATTTTTCGCTTCTGCAAATACATGCATACATTAAGTACACTCTGCGCCAAAATTTCATCGGAAGTCTCAAGCGATATTTTAAAAATAATAGAGCGCCCTCTGTAACATTACAGTATACCTACATTAGCTAATCATACTTTTACGATAGACCAAGTGTCTAAGGATTTAAACACAAATTTGCATGCTGTTGAGTCAATTTTAGGCTGGATTGGATACCTTGAACGTCATGCGGTCTCAGACCTCCTAATCTAATCCCAAGAAAGATTGTTGAAGAATTATAACCTAACCACAATCTACAGAAGATCCTAGTTTGTCTGATATTACCCGGAAGTCACGCGTATCTCAAGAAAAGGAACTCACTCCCTGCACTGATCGATACATTTCACATGTTCTGCTTCCTAAGTGTGATTAACCTGACGCAACGATATTCATGTTTTTCACAGCACATGGTTTTAAGTTCTACGGGCAAGATTAGGTTTAGATGGATATTTTTTACTCTCCACTTACAGTATTAAAATTCTCTTTGACTACCCCATTTCTATATTAAATTCACAATTTATAGAACTATTAGGAATGAGTTACAGTAGGCCTAGAGATACTTAAAGCAGATATAGAATGCGTACAGCGAAGATTAGCAGGATATGTAAAAGGTCGTCACGATAATATCATCACTGTTGCTGCAAAAAGTACGATGGGAATCGCTGTCAGATCGTGGGTTTAAATATATCTTTTACGAAGTAGTATGCCGATCTATTTTCTGACGACGTCAAAAAAATTTACAAAACTCGATATACCAAGGTATAAAAATATGGAAATAATCGAGGATAGTTTAGTTAGCCAGGGAACCTCCTATACAGTTAAGCCGCAAGATTTCACTGTCCAATGACGAGTGCGAGATTTTAATATACGAATATTATACTTATTTTAACATTGTTTTCAAACCCCATTTCTGTAGTACTGATGACCAACGACTGATATCAATGAAGACGCTGGGAATACGTTTTAAAGAATTCCTTGACGATCTGCAGAATATGGCAGTAGATGTCCTGAGCACACTTGCTAACTTTAATATCATTCACGCAGACGGATCCAAATGTACTTGTATATCTTTGCAAATATAACTCAGGCTGGAAACATTGCAAATTGTATGGTGCACTCATGAGGTAGTATTTATACGGACAAGTTACTATCATGAGCATAAAAGTTAAGAAATAGACTGCAGAATGGACATGTTTAAAATACCATTTTTTCGCGAAAAGTATAAGAGAAAGCTGCCATTGAGACTTAGATATTGTTTTTTATGCGTAACGAAGCTAATTGTTTGATTTGCTCTCTAACGCTTTTGTCTTAACTAGCTAAGTTGTAGTAGCAACAGCACGCTCCGTGTATTTTCTGTAAAACTATTGTAATGTATTTAAGTAGTTGCAAAATACATGAACACCCATAGTTTCTATAAAATTGGAGCACATATTATAGTGCATGCTGGTGAAAATTCATCAACTGACACGCATTTGCTGAGTTTTGCTCATACATCTAACATTTTCGTCTCAGTAATATTCGTAGAATACCTACAGTGTAGTGAATGTTGGTGAAAATCTACTCCTTGCCACTCATCCTTGAGGTGGTTTGTTGGGTACTATGTAGATGTTGTAGCCCAGGGAGTACACACACTAGATGTCTGTTGCAAAAAATTCAAGTATTCCCGCGTAAGAAAACCCAATCCTTTAAAGCACTCCATCCCAGAGAATAAAGTGAAGAATCGGGATTTCTCAGAAAACATACGTGCCACTGCCGGGATCCGAACCCGAGCCCTCGGAATGGGAAGGCGGAACAGTAGCAACCACACCTGTCTAATTCCGCAATATTATCAATATCGAGTCAATATCGTAAGTTTAGGCTCGTTCGCAACAACTTAACTTGGCGTAACTTGACTTATTCTCGCTCCGAAAGAAAACAAGTGCGTGAAATGAATGACAAATCACAGCGTACCACTGGCAAAATCGATCTTCCAATTGATTGATGAGGTCAACCGATAGCGTTAGTTTTGGGGGTCCCCCGGAACAGCTCAGTTGAGGTGTAGTATCTATGGTAAGTAGTACGGAATGATTATAATACTTTATTAACTCCACTAAATATTGTATTAACACGACCCGGGTTTCAACACTTTGTGTCATCTCCAGGTGACACCAAGTGTTGAAACCCGGGTCGAGTTAATAAAATATTTAGTGGAGTTAACTAAGTTATAATAATTATTCCGTAATGGATCAATTCCACAAGGTCAAGCCTACAACCGTTTCCTTTGTGGTAAGTAGTACGTTGGACTATAGAAGTATTAAAATGGAAGATTTTTTGTACAGGTGAGGGTTATTTTGCACTAACTCAATCAAATTCCCCGTATCCATTCTCGCTTAAACGTGTACACAGTGGACTTCACAAGAAAACCACGTTTTCAATATGGCTGCACGAGGAGAGAAGGGTAATCTAGTGTAGCAACCTCTCGACTATCGATAGTGCAGCGGGCCATGCTATTGGATGAAATTAAGATAAGGTGAGTAGAGGGAAAGTAGAAAGAAGAGTACTTTTCTAATCACCTTGGAATTAATAGAAAGTCACGTTAAGTCGTTGTGAGCTGGCAGACGCTGGCAGACGCAGACGAAAGTCTCATCTCTGGCGTAGCGCCGAGTCAAGCCAAGTTACTCCGAGTTAAGTTGTCGTGAACAAGCCTTTACGATTGCGTTACTGGAAAGGTCCCCAAGAGGTTTCGTCTCCCCTCCTCCTCCAAACGATCCCAACTGATTCTGTTTCCCCCTCCTCCTTCGTGGGCGTCGGTCGGCACTCGTATACAGTAGTACAAGCCGCAGCGAATAATTACGCCGCGAGGCTGACTCAATGGAGAAAGGCGACATGGGCGGTGGCCGACGTGGGAGTTTAGTTAGGGTAAGAGGGAGAGAGCTGTCTGCGGCGGAAGTGGGGCCCGGAATGGGCTTTTGTGGGCGGGCGCGTGTGTGTAGGGAGGGGTCGGAAATAATTGTTGCGGCCACCCCCGTCTCCAATGCGACCCATTCCATTGGATTGGAGGACGGCAATCATTCGATCGGGACCGAACGAAGTAACTCCCTTTTCGGCGCGGTGACGAAGCTATTTCAACGTTCCCTCCGCGCAAGCAAGAGCGTCTTTTAATTTAGAACTCCTGACCTTCTTCATCCCCTGTCATCTAAATCTACACACACTCATACCTCGGTCCTACGTAACCTCCTTTCAATGGATTTTGGAAGCAGCGGACAACATTTGGAGCAGCCGGCTCAATTAAAAAATTCCGCGTGGAACTGTATTGTAAGAGTATATTTTCAGTGTACACGTCTTTTACACTACCAGATGTGCGTTTAATTAAAAGTGAAGTACTGTATTTATTCCTCTGCCTGTCGTAATGTAATTGCTGATATTAGACACTCCTAACGTAACCTAACCTATTTTATACCTGAGGACAATTGGCTTCATCGGACCGATGCGATGTTACCCCTTTTTAGTCCGTAGTACTCGGGTATGGGTGTACTACCCAACAAACCACCTCAAAGGTGTGCGGCCGTTGGTAATGCTTTCGTCAGCCAATGTAAAGCCTGTATAATGCATACAACAACGGTACAAACAACATACAACCGTATATACTTTACAAAGGGCTGGGAATAATTGAATGGAGCCATGGAGAGAGCAAATTATATAGGCAGAAATGACCACCCATGTAAAATAAAATTAAGGAAAAAAACTAACGCGGCCAAGTACTCGTTTTTAAATAGGGGTATATATGATTGGAACCGGCTACCTGTTGAACTTTTTGAGCCCTTCTCCAAAACCTTAAAATCATTTAGAAGTAAATATTTAGAATATTGAAGACAAAATGAATTTTTATTTTGCAACTTATGCTAATCCATCCTTATTATGTTTTTTCTTCCTCTACATGTAATCATATGATCATATTATTTTGTGCATGTCTCCTTTCATTGCCACCAGGCATTTGCCTACTTGCAATATAAATCTGAATACATAAATAAATAAATCCGAGTTCTCAGTTAAAATCACATCACACACACAAAGAACGCAAAATCTACGCCATTTAGTGGTTAGCGGTAACTAGACAAGATAAAACAGGCCCTGTTTCATGGTACTCTTCTATTTACTTATTTTTGCCGCACCAGCAAGATAAAACTAGCATTGATTCACGACTTATATTTTGGTTAGTGCTCACCGCAGGGATCTTTACGAGCCATCAATAAGTTCCTCGGGCGTGAGTTCTCACAATGTCGGCTTCTGACCTGAGACAGCCGATTTCTGATTTATTACCCTGAGCCGTTACCTCACAACCCACGTAGCAGGAAACAAATCCGAGAAAGTTGCATAAAGGGAGGCATTCCATTAATAGCGACGCTTCTATTTAATTTATTGTAGATAAATGCAAGACAGTCCACACTGCATTTGAAAATATTTATTTCTGTTGTTCAATTAAAAAATTATGCAAACTCGTGCACACGCTAAAGGATATATATTTATCATTGATAGAGAAGAGTGTAAAAATGTCATTCTTTCAAACCTTAGGCCTTTCCCTTGCCAAATAAAAAGTAATGATAATGTAATTCCGTTCACATGACACGAATCAATATTTATTGAATGAATGCAAAAGGTAGTCTATGGGTATAACTGTTTACATATGATAATTTCTTCGGCTGAGGGACAATGCACGAGACGTATGGCACGGAATTTATTGGAATTCTTTCTACATTGATCTATTGTTTGGAGTGTAGCTGACGCTATACATATAACAACTAAAGTCACAGTATGAGTATTGAGCAAAAGGTACGCCATTCTCTTGTCCAATACAGTACGTTTATTGATGTATGCAAATGAGAATGGCAGTTCACACCAAGCAGGCGACCTTTTTCAATTGGATTCGTCCATCGAGAATTAATTTATTTCGCTGGCTCGCTTAATACGTTCGGAATATATCAATCGTTAGAGGCAAGGTTACAACTCGGTAGAATTGATTGCGTTTCATAGCAGCCTCCAACCATATTCGGCCAACGCACTGAAAGTCAAATCACTGTTTACAATTTTCTAACAGATCTTGAAAACGTTTACGTCTTTTTTATTACGTAATCTAAAGGTTAAGGTAGATTTAAAAGGAAGCGAGTAAAAATCCTCTAGATTTTTTCAAGTGCAAGGCCCTATGAGGTGGTGAATTTTCAGTTCTTTCTGAATATCTTATTCCTTCTTTGAACAAGGCCAATTAAAGGTAATAACAACCCACTTCAATGAAGACGACTTCAGAAAGCTTACATTTTTACGCGAGAATTTTGCACGCATTTATCCGACACCTCTGCTTATTTTTTCGGAGTAAAATGATGAAGTAAGCGAGCGCGGGTGTATGATGAGCCACTGGTTTCCCACAATGCCACGCTAATTACCAAATTGGCTGGCGACACGAAGAGGTACCGACGTATCTTTCTGCTTTTTTCTTGTAAACGGCATTTCAACTCCCACGTTAATAACTACGTGCGTAAGTGAAGAGCCGACGCCTATCTCATCAACCATATTTACTTGACGCGGGAAAGGGGAAAAGGTGGGCGAAGACGCGATTGAGTTCAATTCCACGGCGTTTTCAGACAATAACGAGCGGGTTTTCGAAACCGTTCCTCCGAGAACTTGCATGAACAAAGCGGTAGGCGATCCGATGGCGGTGATACTGTATGTATCCGCCGAAATTAAAAGGAAGGAAGAGGTGGGTGTTTAGCGCAGGGGGAGAGATTTCGAGAACGATTGAGAACGCCCCCGACGAGATAAGTATGAGAAAAAAAAGTTTAAAAAAGAGCTGAAAGACTACCTAATCTCTCTCTCTCTCTCATACACCTACCTACTTATTTTTTTCTATCTCTCTCAAACGGGTGGGAACGTGGAATTATTTTATCTCCTTTTTTTCTTACATATTTCCCTCCTTTTTTTTAATAAATTCCGAAGCGCTGTCGGAGGGTCGGATCCATTCATCACAATCTGTGAACCTTGTCTGTCTGTCTCCCTGCCTTCTCCTGCGGCACGGGCTCGTTTCTCTGAGCTCAAGAAAAGAAAATGTCGGAAAAATATGAAATAAAATACGCCGAAAAGGTTAATCGCGACCGCCATCTTAGCGTGTGATTCCCATTGTTGGTCGAGCTTTTCATTGTCCATCACACGTATACACTGTAACTTTTCCGTTCGAAAGCATGTCACTTCTGCTCCCACCCGCGAACTCAAGGGGCGGGACTGGCGCCTTATACCCTTATAATGACATACTCACCGGATTACTACCTTCCCCCTCTCCCTCTCTCTTAATCTCCGTTAAATCTTCCACAGTAGTCATTCAGCTTTTCCACGGATTAGAATGAATGATAAGAGATGTTGGGAGTGAGGGTAAACCACCAATGGAGTCACTCCAGACATGCATGTACTCGATTGCTAATTATCCCTTAGCCTGCTTAAAGCTGTTGCAAGTGAATAATGAGGTGGAGACATAGGTGAATCGACTAATCACCGATGCTCTGCTCTCATGCTGGAAATAATGGGTGAACATGCATTACATTTGCTTCTCCTATTTAAGGTTGTTCCACCGCGACTGTAAGAGTCAAAACAAATACTGGATTCAAACTTTTCGTTTTATTGGTCCAAAACATCCTGCTTAGGCCCATTCTACACGAGCGTGAATCCCGCGACGGGATTCCCGCGTGACCGCGCCAAAATTTTATGCATACTACACGTGGCGGGATCCCCGTTGCGTGGTGTCCGCGTGAAACCCGTCGGGCCATTCTACACGAAGCGGTTTAGACGCGAGATGGACGCGGTGGAGCTTGGTTGTGTAGCTGTGGTTGTCCAACTCCAGATATTCGAACTGCGATACAGAGCAGGTTGAGCCTCTATCTCACAAATAAACTTCTCTGTATCGAACATTACACCGCACCGTGTTGAACCCAACTTGATAATGGATGCGAAGTGAAGTGAGCTGCCGCGCGCGTTGACACAGCTTCGTGTAGAATGGCTGGGCGGGATTCCCGTCGCGGGATTGACGCAGACGTCCGCGTCAGCTCCGCGCTCCCGCCTCCTGCCGCGTCCTCCCGCGGCGTGATTCCCGCTCGTGTAGACACGTCAATTTAACTCAGTGGTTCCTGTCGAGCGCGTGGCCCCGACGCGGGAATCCCGACGCGGGATTCACGCTCGTGTAGAATGGGCATTACGCTGATGACTTATATTGCCTATTAAATAACAAAATTAAGGTACAAAATATGCAGATTTTTTCCACGAATATATTTTAATGAATACTTTTTCATAGCCATAAAAGGCGGCTGCAGCGCCACTTATAAGGAATTACCACATTTTTACCAATTATCACTGCAATTAGTTAACAACTCAAAAAATAAGGTGTTAACATACATCTATTTCACTTTTAATCGATTTCCCAGGAGTTTTCGCTTCTTAAAAACAGTTGACCGCGAATATGGTTTCTATATTAGATAGGCAAATAATATTTTCCTCCTGTTTCTTCCATTCTCGCATTCAACACCATGTAGGTAATGTTTTTTTGAATTTGCGAGAAAAATAGCGTGGAATGGTATCATTTAATTGCTCATATAAGAAAGAGGATATCTGAATATGTATTAAATGGCATTTGTGGGCTTTTCCGGTGAAACCACCAGAAGTGGTGTACCTACACAAAGCAGATTTTCCAACGAGCTAAAAATAATCCGCATGTAACATGCGTCAACCGCAGACATAAATAAATATTTTTGAAAAGAGCATGCAATTGTTTAAAAGTCATATGGTTCAAAACGGCATCCCAATTGTCTGACGTCATCTCACGGTAGCCATTTTATCCGTTAAGTTCAATGCAACAGGAAGCACCTTATAAAATTTCATTGTCTTCCATTACGTAAATGCGAACATTCAGCTTGATAACAATATCCATAATATATCTTAAAGATCAACATTCAGCGTGAAGACAATGCTAACATTTGCACAACTCATTTATCGTTAAATCATTTTTAACTGGCTGAATGTTACGCCTTTAAATTGACGAATAACCGGCACTGGCTCATTTTTTGAGATAGTTCATGGTCATTAAATAAGTAAACTATGAATATTTGCTCAGGTTAATTTTTAATTTATAATGGTCACATAAGTGACGTCATCAGTTGATCGCCATCATTTCATAAATTCATTATTCATAGATGGGCGACGAATTCGCCTTTTTGACAATACTGGTCAAAAATTAATTAATTCTGCGAAAAAAAATATATATACATATATTTTACAGGTTTGGTGGAATTAAGGTAGTTTGAGCAAAATAGTTCCCCATTCATAATGGAGACCATATTCGAATTTTATACTTTTATTGCAGCGTCTGTAATAAGTGTGAAATAAATATTGTAATAGTAATGGTGCAAAATATATTTAGTTATATTTGACAAAAACTCTCAATAGTTAAATAAATATGTCTACATAAGTCTCTAACTTGACTCATTTTTTCACGCCCGCGCCTAGCGTATGGCTAAAAAGCCTTCAAAACGGCAGGTTTATTTGTGATTCTGTAAAAACTACTGCAGTGAGTAATAGATAATTTTTATAAAGAGTTGATAAATTGTTCAAACCACTCATCGATAATTTTTTGACAAAATCTAGGCGTTATAATTTCCTAATTTTTTCAATATTCTCCCTCTGGAGAGCACAGCCGTAATCTATTCCCCGTAAAACAGCTTTTATTTTCAGGTAAAATGTTCGAAAAATAATTCGGAAAAGGGTTTATATTTTGATATCATTTGAAAGATTTGATTTTTTTAATTTAAAAAATTAAGTCAAAGCCGTCAAATTCTAGGTGAAGTGATTTTTATCTAAAACTACCTCAAAAAAGTTTAATTTTCGCGTCAAGAAATGCTCGTATGCGTGTACCTCAAAATCTTTTCGCGTGAGGTGGGGAGGTGTGTTCCCGATCTACGCCACCTTCCCTCCCCGCACCATGTGCGTGCAAATGTCCCCGCCACGCACATGCGTCTCATGATGCCGCCTGCATAGTCTACTATCGCCTTCTCCCACACGCACAGAAACACCGCACATCTGATTTATGACGGCGGGGCTCGGTCGATTCCACCCCTGCAGGCTGGCAAGCAGTCGCCCGGGACCCAAAACTCGCCCTTGGCGCACACCCACCCACCTATACGCGCCGCAGGACACGCACAGTCCTCCTCCCTTGGAGGAGGGAAGAAGGGTGGAACACAACGCACACACGACCTATCCCTACGGCGGAAGCAATGTGGAGAGCAGTAATGTGAGGTAGGGAGGGATGTGAGTGAGGGAAAGGAAGGAGAACGGTCGGTCCTCTTTGCCAACCAGTCTCCTCCCCTAACTTTTCCATCGCGTGCAAATAGGGCATCGGACCGAAAGTCCCGAAGCGTCCCTATTGGGAAGAGGGGTGTGTAAGATATATACACACACACATATATCCGAACATTACTTCCCTCCCACTCGCAGCCTATTGTCTCACCCCAACCAGACGTCTCCACCCCCCAATTAAGCAGGTTAAGGTTCAGCGTGACTCAAAACAAATAAGAAATAGAAATTCTTTATTTCCTTTTGTACATATTTAAAATTACTGACAGCTTTCCATTCAAGGTGTTGAAGTTGGCGCAGATCAGAACACGAACGACGTTAAATGGAACGATCCTCGGTGGCGAAACGTTTGGTAACCTGCCGGTAGGTAGCTTTTCGTAGGTGCAGAACAGTCGCGACCTTATGTTTTGCGCATAGCTATCGAATTCGTTCTAAATGAGTATTTAAAAAAGTAAACTTTTTGCCACGGAGTAATTTAAAACTTTTCAATAATCATGTTTGATGCCCTCACGGATAGTTAACACAAAACCAACTTCGCGGATGCGATTATAGACGTTCTTTTGTTGTTTAGCGCAAATCAACAATCCTCTCGATTTGTTTTGAAGTGCGTTACTTAGTGCGCAAGGTCTGACACGAATGGAAGGCAAGTGCGCTGTTATAAGTGATTAGCGCACTAGAGCGAATGGAAAGCTTCCACTGCTTTCAACGATGACATGCCTTAGATACTGTAATCCACACGTCATATATTACAAGAGAAGATTAGATTTCAACTTTCCAAATCAATTCGCTTCTCATATGATATTTTCGCAGAAATGTAATTTGTACTTAGTAGGAAAAATAATATTTTTTCCTCTGCTTCACCAATTCTCGTCTGAAATTCAATGCAGCTTCAAGTACCCTCCGATGGTGGAGAAGAAAGAGTGAAATAAGGAATTCTGTTGGAAATATCCGATAAATGATAAATTTTCCCATTAGTAGCCGTAATATAACAGGAATACGACTTGAATATTAGTGTAAAATTAAAGCAAACGGAAGAAATAATGAAGACGAATTCACCATTAGAGCGGGACGTCAAAAATTGAAATAAGATTAAGAATTTTGCCTTCTGGGATGTCGAATCACCAGCCATGGAAGAATCAAGAAAAATTTAGTAAAATGGTATCGAAGGCCATGGCATGGTAAAATAAGATGATGGCATCAAAGGGATGAAATTCGCCATGGAAAAATTTTTGAATTTGAAATGATATTTTTCAAAGCAAACGTCATCCCTTTGGGTGTATATCTTTGCACCCAGGCACGCGACTGTGTACCAAGTAATTTGTGCATTTCGGAGCTGATGAATATAATCTAAAATTTGCATATTTCGATAGAAGTTCCATTATAAATACTAGCGGAGATCAAACGATTGCTATGGGTTTAGAGGAAAGCAATAAAACTCTACCGATCTTTTACCACCGATGACTACTTACAAGGTTCCGTTCTTCAGCTCAAAATACGTCCTACCCCTCTTCATCCCTTTAGTAAAGCCATTTCTTCTCTTCCCCGCTTATCCAAAATCATCCTCTCTATCACGTACCAACTTCAGCATCCCTTTGGCCCGTATTACCCCAACCACCTACTCTGCCGCATCTACAAAGTACCGCGCAAGCCACTTCCAGGGGGTGTGACACGGGGTGATTCGACACCGGGAACGCAACTTTGGTCATAGTTCAAGGTATAACCTCGTCGGCCTCGGTGGCGGCGGGGTAGCGTCCTCGCCTGCTAACCCAAAGGTCGCGGGTTCGAATCCCGCCTGGGGAGGATTTTTCACTTCCCAGGACATGGTTGTTTGTGCTTGTGCGTTGTTGATTGTTAAGGTACCCCGATGTAAAGGCCAATATGTGCTGTTTTCGGTGGTAATAAAATAAATAAAATAAAAATAAATAACCCCGCAAGCTCCCTTGGCCTCTAGGCGTAAACCAAAAAAACAGGGCTCGGGGGGCGTTTAAGGCGCCCCGACAAGCCCTCAAAATAAATAGGCCCAAAATGCGCAGAATTTAATCAACAAAGACAAGAGAAAGAAAACGCATATGAGATAAATCATATGTATAATGAATCGTACGAATTAATGCGTCTGCAAATCCATACGTAGCATCACAAGTACACGTACCCATCAAATAACGCGATTCTCTACACTTATCAGTGCACGCGTAAATCCCCAAGTTTAATGAACGCTAACTGCATCATTTGTCTCCGAGCCCCTGCTTCGCTAGCTGCACGCTTCAGTTCCAGCCCAGGGCCGCCCAGAGACATTTGGGGGCCTGGAACACTGTTCTCTTTGGGGTTCTTTGAAAAGAACTTCTTTCTCCCTTCCACCAGCTGAGAACGTTTTATGGAGGCCTATGGGGCTCCACGAAAGTGGGGGCCTGGAGAAAATAAACTGGGCCTCCCCCTCTACCTCTGTGCGGCCCTGTTCATTCCACCCTTTTCTCGTTTTCACTCTTTTTCAATGATGCACAACGCTAATATCTACTTTTCGTGCTCTGTCAAAAACAGTGCATATTGCCTATATATCGCGTTTGTTTGTACGCACGGCGTACGAAAGTAAGTGATATGTAAAGTTTTTATTCCCAAATCAACGGAAATATATTGGCACTCTCTCGAACGTCTTGCATGTGTTTCTCTTTTTTACTCATGTACGTGTAAATGGGCTGTGTGCGTGTCTATGGCGGGAATCGCATGACTCAATGCCTAATCGAAGAGTAAAAAAGAAAGATAACTTCTCGTTTGAGATGAAGACAATAGCCTTCTAAGCATGTTTTACGGGATTTTCGTGGGGGGAATATCAATAAATGCACTTGTCTGGCTTATTGATATCAGGTAGAAGGCTACCTAATATCAATCGGAAAAAAGAGCATCCTCCACTATTTCACACTGCAGTCTGAACGTGTGTCAGACGAACTTGACAGTTTCGGCCCTGACTTCAGTACTGAATTCAATGCTGACCTAAGCATCGAGTAAAACGGCATTAAAACGCAATCGGGGATGGTAAAAATATGAATTTCACCATGAGAGGAAGTTTTCCTTGATTTTTCAATTCCCATGGAAAGAGAGGGTGGGTGATGGTTTAGTAGTACGAGGACGGTGAACGAGCGATGGTGATGGCCGTGTCTCCTCTGACCGCGCCGGGGCAACTCACACAAGTCGGCAAACACGCGATAACGCCACCACTCTGGCCCCCACCCAAGGAAGAAGAGTTTCATTTCTTGGGGGCGCGGGTGTGTTTACAGTTCGCGTTTGTGCGAACGCGAGGACCCGCGGTCACGTAACGGGCTTATCTCCGGCGCGTCGATACTGTCGGGAACAGGGTCTCTTGGATAAGAAGGGCTCACAGTCAAGAGAAAATTCGTGGGGACGGGTTTGCGGGGAAGACGACAACATCGCTGCCCCGAGTAAACCAGGCAGTAAAACGTCTCAGGCCGTGTTCCAATTCCAGTAAACCCCCCTAGTGCATACTATGTACTACATTCAGTACGAGCCTGGACCATACTTACGAAGAGGAACGGACAACTAGCGCTTTTACGCACATGTGTTCGAAAAATATGTCAAACAAATAAGTGACGGCAGCCGTCACATTGGCATGTGACGTGAAAGTCCTATGAAATGAAATTTTATTGGCAAACGAAATTTTATCAGGTCAGGCAGGAACATCATAACGATTCTTAAAACTAATAATGGCAGATAAATTAATATATGCATATTCAAATTTGCCCTCACGATCTCTCACGAAGGTCACGACTCTTGCCATAGCGGACGCCATGATGGATTAGTACGACTGGTGCGGCCGGCTAGGAAGCCTTTTCTTTTACTAGCAGGTAGGTACTTACTCTTAGGCCTTTCACGGTGGTGAAGTTGGTTCAAAGGTTGAAGTTTTAGCGTCATTTACTGAATTTGGGGACAATTAGGTATCGCTTGTACGGCTTCACTTAGATTGGAAAATGGCCTCAGTTGAGTGGAGGAACTTGCATTCAGTTACTGGTTGATTTCGTCTGCATCTCTGTCGACTCGATAAACTGCAAGCCAAAAGGGTGTGTGGTAGGGGATAATTCCTTACCATACATGCATTAACCGCCCGCTGTCATACTGTAATAGAGTTAACAATGCCTAACTTCCCTAGCATGCCTAACTTGCCTCAAATACAAACCTAGCAAGGCAATAACAAGCTCTTCTATTGCAAGCCAGTAGACATAATGTGATTTGTTTGTTAAAGCGAAGAAAGATACCGCTAGCCACTTCCCGCGCCAGCTCTGGCGGCAGAAATGGCGCCGTGTTTAAGGGGCTTATTGGTGATAATTATTGGTGAACATCTCCAATCTCTGTAGGTATCTGCCGGCAGCCTCGGGAACTTAATATCGGCTGTCAAACAATAGAATTGGAAACAAAAATGTTCGCTAGTAGAACACATGTGTCTAGTGGCATGGCTCATGGGGGTGTCTACGGGGTGAGAGGTTTGGGCGCCAGGGAAGGGAAAAGTAGTGCGAAGCCGCAAAAGATAGATTCCTCCGCGACGCGATGAGTCGGTGTTTCCCGAAAGAGAGACAGCGAGAGAGAGATAATGGAACAGAGAACAGGAGGCATAACTTATCTCCCGCCCCTTTTCTGCCCACTATGAAAGAGGTTGCCTGGTAACTGCGTCGGTTGAAATCCATGAAAAACCCCACCGTTTTACCCTTGCGATTTCGGATATTGTGTTCACTTTCTTGAATATATCTACATAGTACCCCACAAGCCACCTCAAGGGTGTGTGGCAGGGCTTGCGTTTTCCGCAGTAAGTACAACTCTATACGTTCCAAATGCTATTGCAACTGCGAGTTTACTTATACTATAAAGCATTAGAAGAGAACGCCTATATTTACACAATACCCTGCAAGCCACCTCAGCAGTTTGTGGCAGAGGATAAGTATTCACCAACTTGCTTTATACCATATCCTAGAAATATTATTGAAACTAATAGTATTGATGCCTTTGCAAAAACATACAAATACACGCCAAGGGGTGAATTTTCACTAACATGCAGTATACCATATGCGACCAGCGTTAAATAAAATATAGGTATTAATTAATTTTGCAGATACAAAAGTGCAAAGATAGGTACATACACGATCGTAGTACAGGAAGCATGCGAAATTTTTCAGCATTAAAATGATAGTATAGTACTAAATAAAATTATAATGCTCAAATATTAAATCGCAAATCAACCAACAATAAGTAGCAACACTACCTGTCGTACAACCTAGTTATAAAGCCTCAATGGCAATCATTATGATCTCTTATCGTTCGCTGAAAAAATGGAGTTTTAAACCTGCCCGTTCTGCAGTCTATTTCCCAAGCTCTGTGCTTATCATATAGCCTACTGCGGCAATTCTGGTTTTGTTATATGGACGTCGTCAGAAATAAATCGACTTGGAATTTACTCAAAAGATTAGGTAGGTCTAAATTTTATCCAACGGTCTGATAGAAATTCCCATCCTTGTTGCTACTGCAGTAGGCTTGTAACACTCATGGCATTGCTTTAACAACCTTTTATATACCCTACCTATTTTCGTTGCACGCATTATAACTCAGTACTTAAGTCAATGCGATGAGGATCTCAATTGCAGGACAAGGAAAACGGAGAATATTGACGTAGATAAATTTGGGATACCTGGGCCAGAGACGGTCAATACAGCTTCATATTTGCGTTAAAATATATTTGGTGCCGATATAATTCAAGAATGGATTGGGATATGATTGGGGTGATGAAATAATGTGAGTCGGATGCTCCAATAATGGACAGATATCAAAGGAATGAGCTTCGTTGGTTTGGCCATTGCGAGAGAATGGGAGAGAGTTGAATAGTGAAACAGATTGATGATAGAGGAGCGAATAGTGTGAGAGGAAGAGGCAGACCGCGAAAGTCATGGATGAGTGTGGTGGAAGAAACTCTTCAGAGGAAAAATATTAGGAGTCTCAAAAATAGGAGAGCGTATATGAAGCAATACATGAAAGTAATTTAAGCGAAAGAGGTATGCAAGGAGAGGCCATTGTGGAGGACATTTTTAAAAGAGAGCAGTTTCCTTGGCCTAAAAGGAATAACTAACATCTTTGTCTTTGCCTACTGTGAAAGGGAATGGCGTGATGTATATACATATATGCATGTATGGATTCCATAACTCAAGAGTATTCAGAGTCTAACTTCGAGATTTCATTGAGATTCGGAGATTTCATGACTATAGAGTATTCTGCCGATTCAACCTACGTTTGAATGGGCAACCAACTAAACTTTAGCTCCCTTTGATTTACCCGAAATGATCTATTTCTTCAACTAATCTCTTCTTGAGATAACGATTCATAAGGATGCATAAACTTGACTATATTTCTTGAATTTCCCGAAGAATGGAGACATTAAGGCGGCCAGAGAAGTAGACAAGAAGATTTTTTAAATATGATTTTGGAGGAAATATAGGAAGCTCGAAGGTGGTAAATAAAATTGTTAATAGGCGTCATCAGATTAAGAGAGTTACGATGCAAGGAATACTAATAGGTCAGAGGGAGAAAGATTGCAGAAGAATAGGGAATTTGAAAATGAATGGTAGGTAGAAGATACGAAGAGTTGAAGAGGTAGATGATATTACACATACCTATTTAGTGGTTGGAGACAGAAATGGATACGGATGGTGATATTGAGATATGGGAGGGGGCATCATCAGGAACTATCTTAGTACCTACAAATGCATGAGTATATAATAATACACACTAAAATGCATACTCTTCCTATTTAATTCACTAAACTTAATGTTAGTACCATCTTGCTCCTACATCATCATCATCCTCTCCAGGAGTCATCAATCGAAAGATTGATGCAGTTTTCTCAGGTTTCTCACCGGTTCAAGAAGGCTGTAATCTTCAAGTTTTGTTTCTTCATGGTTTTGTTCACACAGTTCAGCAATCTCGACATATATTCTTTCTTCTTTGACAGCAGTGCTGCGTCATCAGTAAAGCAGAGAAGAAAAAATGATTAACGGGTTCATACCTCAGCTCCAAGACGATTCGACGAACGGGGGACTCGGTGAATTGGAATAACAGGTGGACATTAGTTCACACACAAACACATTGACTATGTGTCACCTCATCGTTCCTCTTTCTATGCCTAATCCTTCAGCCCTTCCCACCGCAGTTCGGCAATGGGTGAAGACCTTGCAGTGTTGTCACTCCCACTCCCCCCTCTTTACCCCCATCTTAGCTACTGCCTATCTTGAGTCACCGGATATGGAACTATTATGTCACGTGACGAAGCCAGGTCGATACTGGGACGTTCCGTCTCCTCCTCTAGTTGATGTGCCACTAGCGTAGCGTATAACCCTAAACCCTTTCTTTGCTTGGATCCCTCTGGCTTGGGCCCGAATCAGGGCGAAGGAATCTCGCATCATCAATATCAACATAATACCCTGCAAGCTACCTCAAGGGTGTGTGGTAGGGGGTGAGTTTTCTCTGACATGCACTCCACAATGCCTAAATATAGTTCATAAAACTACTTCAAAACTTCAATTTGTTCTAAGTTCTGAGGTTCAAGCAGTCACTTAATCTTAGTCATCTTTAGAGAAAATACATTAATGTGGCAAACAGCGGATAGGTATTGTTATTATCCATAATTCTTAATTGACAACAAGTTTGGATGAGTGTCATCCTTTTGACTCTGACAAATTGAGAATGTTTTTCCCTAAAAGTACCACAAACGTTTTATTTAAACAACATTTTTATCAAAAATCCATCCCAATCAAAAGGAATACTTCTCCTTGGTACGCCTTGTCCACGAGGAGAACGAGATGATCTACATCTACATACTGCCCCGCCAGATACCTCAAGGGTGTGGGGTAGGAGGTGAGTTGTCACCACATTACACCCTACGAAGTCAATGAGAAATACGACAGATAATGCACCATAAAAAAACCAGCAAATACCTGTCACGTGGTGAAATTTCACCAACGTGCTCCGCAAACTTTGCAGCAACTATGAGTATTAGTGTGTTTTGCAACTTGTACAGAGATACGATAGTTAAACAGGAAACATGCTAGACGTGCAGTTAGAACTGCGTCGTAGATCACAAAACCAGCATTGGGGAGAAAATCAACTGGTTAACTTTCTATCTATGGATAGACCTCGTTAAAAGTCTCCTGTGGTAAAATCAGGAAAAAGAGGTGGCGTTCCTTCAGATAGCAGAAAGCGTGTTCGCTGCGAGGATTTTGGGAAGTAGTCGGGAAAAAGTGGGGGAGATATTAAGGGGGATGGACACTTTTCAATATTGCGAATTTAAATTAGCCATAATATAAAAGGAATTGGCGAAGTAGCTATGGAAGTGGTGGAGAGGGATGCCATTTGGGCGGACTGTGGGGCCCTGAAGAGAAAACGGCTTTGCCTGAACGGCAGCCCGAGACAGAAGAAGTATGAGTGACATCCTCCTCCGCCATCACGATTACTAAGATTCTATGAAACCTACATTCTCAAGCAATGACTGAATTGACAGGTGAAAGATTATTGTATTAGGCATACGTTAGTTGGATTTCGTGTCACTCCTCGTTAAGGCCGTTTTACACGGTACATTTGCTTGTATAAACTCTTCCGTGAACTCTTGCATAAGGCAAAATGTATCGTGTAAAGCGGCAAATTGTATGAACGCTTGTGCGTATGTCTCAATGCCTGAACGGAAAATAGAACCTTTTCTAATTTCGTTGAGACAAACGTACAATCTCACTTACATTCGTTTGTACAAAATCTTTCATCGTGTAAAACGGCCTTTACAGAGTATTATTCCGATGAAAATGGTTAATTTTTAGCGAAGATTGAGATTTTTTCTTTCCGACATGATTGGTATTGACTCAGCACAACAAAAAACGATTTCCCCATTGTTCCTTCTTCTAGGTACTGAAAAGTAAAAAAATTGTTTTCTCAATCAGCTGACATGCGAGTGTGGCGAAGAAAACCCCAAAGGCATCAAAAATAGCCTTTTCGGGCGCAGTAATCACCCTCATAAAGGTATGTGTAGAAATTCTACCGTAAAATGATGAAAACATCTCTTTATTCCTATTTTTCCTTCCTCATAGAAAAAACAAGTCCGTCATCTGATTACGTCAATAATGAACTAACTTACTGAATTATTCTTTTCACGAATTCTAATGAAAGTTACTAAGGGGAGCATGAATGAAAAATTCATGTATGTAACTTTCCTGTCATCTGTATTTTTTCAACAGAAAACTGATGTAAGCAGCGTGTTTTCCTAAAAATTAATAGTCAACCAAATGACGTAAAAACTATTTTAGTTTTTGAGTTACTGGCAATTTACTGAAATTATTAAAGGGATAATATATTAGTTCAATGAAAAATACGCTGGCTTCGGTTTTTTGGGTAGGAAGAATATTTTCATTTCGTGTCATTTGTTTTAGTCAAAGGGAAAAGTTTTTGGCATTAAAAACAATTTTTAAACACTTTTAAATGGCAAGAAGAGTATTTACATAATATATTCTGCAGGTAAATAATTTTTAAAAAATTGCAGTTAAATTTTCCATTTTATCCATAAAAAGTAGTCCCAATCATAGGTGTGCTCGGTGGAGTAAAGGGCTCGCTGATAGATTGCATCAAGTGCATTTCGTCCTTCGCGACACAGGCGCAATCACTTGTGGCACACATGCAGAAGGCCGTCATCCTAGGGACACTCTGTCTGATTCATACGCATGACCCGACCGCAGCGTAGCCACCTGCCCGATGGGCGTAGGACGTGGCTGCGAAAACTGCCCAACCCCTTCCGAATCTCCGGCCATTATGACGGCAATGAAACCTGATGCTTGCCGGAGGCTCGGAGGGGAATGTTAAAAAAGTACCATGATAATAATAGTGATAAATAAATTTTAATTTTAATTCGAAAACAAAAGATATAGATTTTTTTCTCTTAAACTCAATTTTGAGATAGTGCACAAATAAGTTTGATGTTCATCATGTATTCTCTAAACGAAGGTGCGGATTGACAAACCTCAGGGCGGCTCGAGCTGTAAATACGTCACCGTATCTCAGTAGGTACTTAGCATACGTAGATGAAACCTCCTTGAGGCTGGTTGTCCCGACGACCAAAAAACGAATAACAGCTGAGTCGCGCGCATCGTGTTGTTTTTGGAATGAAAGAGTTGAGCTACGTTCTTTGTGCAGGTGTTTCAATATATTTGATCGCATCGGCGTTTTTTTTCAGGGACCTGGGTATAATTCCCTCGAGATAATGTCCTAAACGAAGCCACATCGCTGCTCTTCCCTCCTCCCTCTCTTTCCCTGAAAGGATTTATTTTTTTATTCCATTTATTTTTTCCGACCCCCTACTAAAGCGAATGGATATCGGATGACGCCCAAAAGAAACAGGCAAAGGCCAGGCGAATAAGAAAGCTCTGCTTAATGCTTACCTGTTCCTTTTTTAGGTTGTGTGTGGGTATCCCGAGGCACAGAGATTGATTCCTCGAGTTTCAACCAATTGTGCATCGTTTATCAAAAGCCGTTGATAAAAAACAAATTTACAGCAAAACGTTTAGGTGTTACGCACTGTATAGTTGTAGCGAAACAGGGTGTTGGTCGCTAGCGAGTAGCGTGACATCAAGGAGGAAAAGACTCGTGAGGAAGGGGTGGGCTAGGGAGCGTGGGGAGAGGAAATCACATGGTAGGCAACGCTGCTAACATAACTGCATTTAAGTTAAGATGGAGGGAAAGTGTCAACACCGCGTTTAAAGAGCGATAAAGAAAATCTAGACCAAAATACGCTGAAATGCTCGCCACCCATCGGTGAAGCCCACATAAAAAATTGGATTAAGAGCCATGGAGAGCTAGAAAGTTTATGATAAAGACAGATAGAGCATTGTGAAGTTGGCAATGAAGATTTGCGACGTTGGAAACCCAGGTGGTCAAACAGGTGGAGAACTTTTGTAAAAAAATCGAACATCGGAAGACGATACGACACAGCATCGAACGGCCATCCCGCGTCACCGCTTACGACCTCGCCCATTAAGAGACAGTGTAGAGGACCTCTACTAGAGGCAGCGGGCGAAAGAGTGAGGAGGAGAGGGAAGGGCTAATTTAGCATAATCCCATAAGGGCTTCGATCCTTTCCGTAAAAGGGTTATCCCCCGTGTTGTTCTACCTCACCCTCCCGGCCTCAGTTTCCCACGTGCTTCTCGATTCCTGTTCGCTCGTCACAGCTAGAGACTCGACACTTTTCTCTTCCTTCAGCCTCACGTACAGGTGGACGCAGATGGTATTTACGTCGGAGGCGATGGCAACTCACCCTTAAAGGTAGTTTGAGCGCGAATATTTCCCTAGTCATAATGGAGACCGTATCCGACGTTTTTATTTCAGCGTCTGTAAGAAGTATGAAGTAAATATTGTGATATTAACGGTGCAAAAATATAGTTAGATATGCCAAATATTCTCAGTAATTAAATAAATATATCCACATAAGTCTCCAACTTGACTCATTTTTTGACGCCGTACTGTGGAAAAGCCTTCACAACAGAAGATTTTTTTTCGATTCTTTAAAGATATTTTCGGTGAGTAATTGATTAATTTTTGTAAATAGTTGAGAAAACATATAAAGTACACACCGTTAGTTTGTTGACGAAATCTAGGAGTTGGAAATCCCTAATTCTTTAAAGATTCTCCCTCTGGAGCATATAAATTTGCCTAAAAATATAAATATTTTAGGCAAATCGCTCGAATAGTAGTTCTGCCAGGGGTTAATATTTAGATATAATTGGAAATATGCGAGTTTTTCTTTAAAATGAGGTTAAATTCATCCAATTGTAGGTGAAGTGATGTCTCGCTCAAACTACCTTAAACACCGCTGAGACTATAGAGGGTGAAATTCGCTATGAAAAAAATCATTTGACTTGACCGGGATTCGATCCCTGATCACCCCATTGCCGGTCAGGTGTGTTGGCCAGTAACACCAAGCCAACTCGATTCCAGACGAATTCCAGAATGATTGGAAACCGCTCAGACTACCGAAGTGGTCTTGTACTCGCCGGTCGGACCTGCGCGGACCTACTGGCGCGTTCGGTGAGCCAACGTCTCTCGAAGGCAGTACATGCTTTTTACTCCCCATGAACTACACCGCTGATCTCTTCAGTTTGGCATCATTTACATTACTTTTCACGATGCCGAGAATACCCACTCTTTTTCTTTACTTTCCCCTCACATTACTCCTTCCTCCGTAGTCTTCAGCATCCAAATGCCCCGAGATAGGTTCTCCCTCCACGTCTTCTGTCCTCTTTGAAGGTCTCCTCTACATTAACTCCATATCCAGCACTTTTACACTTTTGTTACTTTTCACTGGAGTGTAACATAAGAGCAGGTCTCCTCTACATTAACTCCATATCCAGTACTTTTAACCCTTTTGTTACTTTCCACTGGAGTGTAACACAAGAGCGCGCAATCAGTCCATAAATGTTAATAAAAATGCAATGCTTTTTTAAAATTATTACCGTTTTGCATTTTTCTAGATAAATCATTGTTGCAGTGATAATTTTGCCACTTCACAAACCTTCACAAATTTGATATTTGCTACCATTCTCTGAGAGTTCAGGTGGAGAGAAAAATATTTGCCTTTCAGTATGCTCATTCGAATGCAAATGTTGCTGATGTTACAACAAAAGCCCTTACTGGGCCCTTTAACAGTTGGTTAGAAACTTCTCGAGGACTACAGTGTGGTGAGGGACGTATAATTACTCGCAGAGACTTGATGGTCATTCGTCCTTAGGGTGGCTTGAGCGATTTTTGTTTGTAAACAAATTTGCGTGAAACTCTGCGTACGTGTCCTTATTAGTAATAGCTATAGATAAAAGGGAAAAAACTGCATGTTACATATTTTGTTTACTGGCAATTCAATGCTATTTGAACACATTCTTATGGCACATGACATATATTTCGCATTAATTCGATTACATATGAACAGATTCTCTCCCAAACTGAAAATAATACGTTACATATTATTATAATGGCTGCTAACAAATATCATAGGTATCATGCCGAGTAAAAGAAGCGTATTAAGATATGAAGTTTGCTTTAATTTCGAATTCTGCGCCGAAAATCCAAGTCATACTAATGCTTAAATAAAGGCGAAACATTTCGACATAGGTAATTATTGAACGATTTACATTATTGAATGTATGGTACAATGTACAAAAGTGAAATGTGGTCCAACATATTTTTTCGCGTTACTAGGAAAGTTATTAAAATGTGCACTCCATAACCCCAATTTACCACTCCAGCCACCTTAATTCACAACCACAGATGCCATGACCGAGAAACAGTAGGGGTTCCCAACGTAATAAACAGGAACCAAAACAGGCTGTACACCTTGAGAATACTCAACACATATTTATACTGCCAACATTTTCGGCGTACTAACTGGACCAGTTATCTATTTAACATGGCCGATTGTACATTTTAATGGCTTCAACATCCCCTTGTGCTATCGCACCACGTGTTCCCATATGTTCTCTACTTTTATATATGTATTACGGGGGCAAAAGGTTGGAAAACTCACGTGGAACTCCTAACCTACAAGCGTCAGCAATCTCCTCCGAGCAGCTCTAGCACATAATTTCTTCGACATTTCGATGGCATCGCTGCGTTGAAGCACACATACGTGTGGGTCCTTGGCCATTCCCACCCAAAGACTTAGAGGAGATCCCTAGAGGCGTGAAAAACAACATAGAAAAGCGCCAACCCGCTCGGGAATCAACGCCTGGTTAAAGAGATTTCGATGTCGTAATCCGTTCGTTTTCCTTGGAGAGAGCCTCGACTTGTTCGGGTACATTGAAACAAAATGGCGCATTCGACGGCGCGTGATCTTCCTTTGTTCTTAGCTAATCTTCAAGCGAACACATTTTTCTCCGAGGAAACATTTTTGTCAGCAACGTCCTTAAGGTAGTTTGAGCGAGATATCACTTCACCTAGAGTTGGATGAATTTGACCCCATTTTAAAGAAAAACATCCATCTTTCCAATTACATCAAAATATTAACCCCTTGTCGAACTAATTTTCGAGCAATAAGCCTACAAATATAAGCTGTTTTGCATGGGATAGATAACGGCTGCGCGCTCGTGAGGGGAAATAATGAAAGAATTAGGGATATCTAATAACTAGATTTCTTTAAAAAAAACTAACAGTGTGTAGTTTATATATTTCCTAGACTGTATATAAAAATTAATCAATTTTCAAACAAAAAAATCAATCACCGCAGTAATTTTTGAAGAAACGCAAAAAAACTATTTTTCACCGTACTGCGTGAAAGAATGAGTTAAGTTAGAAACTTATGTAGATATATTTATTTAATTATTGAGGATTTTTGTCACGTATAACTATATTTATTCACCATTAATACTATAACATGTACTTCATACTTCTTACAGACGCTGAAATTAAAAAAATAAAATTCGAATATGGTCTCATTATGATTAGGGAAATATCTCGCTCAAACTACCTCAAAAACCCTCTGTCCTATAAAATCTAACAAAAATATATGCTTACATCACGTTTTTATAACCATAAAGTCACTCACCTAGATTCGCGAACTGAACTCCTTAAATCCAATAAAAGTTTGTAGCATAACCATAGAAAATTACTCAGGATGCCCCGACGAAGAGTTTTCTTTAGAATGAAACTCACGAAAGACTTCGGTATACTACTTGTTCTGCACGAGAGGCCACAAACCTGAAAAAGAGAAAACTTGTATTAGTCAGGGATTCCAATTATTTCATGGGATGGCTATGAGAGCCATGCGAGTTACGACTGGAAGCATTTGATATCAGTCTACATTTTTAATATTAGTTAGTAATAAGGCAGTGCATCTCTCTTATTTCACCGTTTCTGTCAGTTCTCTAGGTTTTTTAATATGATTTTTTTTCTATGGATACGGTTGTTTTTATTGAAGATTATACTCTCTTCACCATCACATTTTATTCATTTTTTTCCATAGTGTTTTTCTCTCATCCATCCTCATTTTTATTACTGAAGGTACATCTACATCTACAAAATACCCTGCAAGCCACCTCAGAGGTGTGTGGCAGGGGGTGAGTATTCACCAACATGCATTACACTATACCCTAAAGTTAGTGTAACTACGACTAATATCGGATAATCGGGTATCGGGTTATTCAGCCGCAGGGTGACGTGCGTTGGTAGAAGGACGCAAAATAATACCTTCCGCGGTGAGCCACCTTAAATTAAGATGGAATAAGACTGGTAGCACGATCCCTGGTTACAGCCTTAGTGACAGATAAGAGTCACGGTTATACCTAGAAATCTTCAATATAACCATGAATTTAGGCGAAAGTACGGCCGTTAGGAAATTATTGCGTAACCTGCTCATAGTATAGCAACTGGCTTGCAAACCTCAACGGGATTTGAGATCTGGGTTCGAATCTCAGTCAAGTCAAAGCTTTTTTTGGGTAAAATCCCTCAATTGGGGGTGGTAAATGAAAAAAAAATAATCTACGCAGGGGAAACGACGAGGCTGACACTTCATATTGTGAAAAGCCAAAGAGGAAAGCTACAGGAGACTGTCAAAAACACGTAGCAATAGAACACCAAATGATGAATCGTTAGGGAAAGCTGGTTTGACTTCATGGCTTGACGTCATTTCAGCTACGCATCCCGTTAGCATTGCAAAACGAGAGGACTCCTCAGAACTAAAGAAGAACACTTTGCCGTTTTCCACTAATACGTTTTTAATAGACCTTTTTCTATTTTTCCCATCACTGTAAAGCCCTTGACAATTTTGTGAAACATCGATAGGGATTGGAATGGTTTTGAAAATCGAAAGGGCTTAACAATGATTACAATGCTTGGAAAAAAAGGTTTGGAAATTGATGTAAAGCATCGAAACCGGTCCAAGGAACCATTGGTCCAAGGAACAAATACTTCAAAAACTGTAAAGATGTCTTCTTTCTTCATTTATCAGATCCAACACATCGGTCAAGACACGGCATTATTGACTCCTCAGAAGTTCAAAGATTAACTCGATCTTTCCTCGTCAACGCAATGCGGCACACAGCGGTGTTTTCGTGGTATCCACGAAAACCATTTATCAAGTCCTTATCTTCGTCCTCCACCAGGACCTTCATCGTGCCCGCTCTTACACGAGGTTGCCGCTGACCTACCCTACCGCAACAATACACTGGCTGCTACCTGCGCATGCCTCTCCGACCTCGTCCCCACAACCCACAAATCTCCCACCACGGAGGATACAAAAATATCTATCTTATCTACTTCTTTTCCTACGACTACCGGTGAATCTGATGCTCCTCTACCTTTTTCGGAAGAATATGGTGTCCGTAGACTGGGATCATGGAGAGAACTTCACTAAATACTTCATACTCTTGCGCTACGTATGGCCCGCATAGAATTTTGGCATAAATGGGGAATTAGTTTAAAATATATTCAACATGGACAATTGTTTTCCATAATATTATATTTGAGTTGCCAGCACCGAATTTTGCCGAGTTTGTTTAATACTTGCGACTCATTGAGTATTGGTTAAGCAACGATATTTTTAAGCAAAAAACGCCTAGCCATTGGCTCCTTGCTTTTCGACGTCATTCCCCGTACTGTAGACAGCTAAAACTGAGTTTATAAGCGTGATCCGGGTGGTTAAGTGGAAATAA
Source organism: Pyrrhosoma nymphula (assembly GCA_963573305.1). NCBI lineage: Eukaryota > Metazoa > Arthropoda > Insecta > Odonata > Coenagrionidae > Pyrrhosoma > Pyrrhosoma nymphula. Next base: position 80,924,000 of record OY754334.1, on the reverse strand, counting down.
ATTAATACTTACGACTTTATTTATCCAAAAAAGGGATTGACTACGCTTATAATGTAAGAGAATTATCGAAGCTTGATCTATTTCTCATTGGTTGCATTAATTAATTATCTTTATGGAAGGCGGATCGTTTTTGAACGAATATAGTAAAGAGGGAAATTGTCATGCAGAATTTCTCAAGAATTTTTTACCAATGTGTAACAAATTAGGAAAAATCATCAAAGCTTTAATAGATGTAGCTGTATATGTCGTTGTAATTAACAAACCCAACAGTGATTGCCAAGTAAGGGAGTTGACGTCACAGCAGAGGTAATATGGCCGCGGTGCGTTTGTGCGTGAAGCTCAAATTGTGATATCTAATCCATTTTAAATATTTTGTGTCCAAAATATGTTAAGATACTTAATTCTTATCAGAAAACCATCCGTGATTCATTCAGAACGTGGTTCCAGGTTTCTTGGGTGCTGATTGGGTATTACTGAGGAAGTTTTCATACCCTTTAAAGGGTAGCAATAGTTCCTCACGAGATTTCTCGCTTCAATTCTGCATATTTTCCACCCCTCTTCACAACATCTAAAAAGCCTATCCTTAGGTCGATCAATTCTCTTCTTTCTCAGTATTCTACCAAACAAAACGGCCACCGTTATCTATTCTTCCTTTAATATAATTGATCTATCCACGTGAAATGCCCTCTTGAAAATCTTGACTTCCCTAACCAACTTTCTCTTATCCCATACCATACCTGTCTTCCATCCCATACCATACCTGTCTTCCATTCTGTCCAAAGTACTTACATCATCTTTCTCCGTAACCATCCCAGACTCTCCTTGTCTATCGGCATTACGAGATACTAGTTCATGCAGAAAATAAAATCAAGCGGTAAACATCAAGCGGAATGAAGCGACAGTAAGAATGATAAGTAATTGAACATAGGTAGAAAGCCTAGTCTATCAAGTGACATTCAATCTAGTCTTCATAACCTCGACAGTCACGCTGTCATGCAAAAATTATTGCTAAATATATAAAATATTACACTTTTGTGTGAACTTTCCGAGTATTCCGATCGACGGGAAAGTGGTCGCATAGTAATTCATTCATTCATTACAGTTATCTACCGGTTAAAGGCAGGTTACGATGAAAGTCAGAGAATATCCAACGAACTCTTACACGTGCCGTGCTCTATCTACCTCTAGTATTTCTTTCTTCATCTCAGCATAAGTCCTACCTTTCAATAATTATAATTTTTTTGCTCTAGGAAGTTCAAGTACTTAGGAACAGTTTGTAGCAGAGCAATATTAACAAAAGTACAAAATATAAGTTACATACAGCGTGAGCTGATTTTCCTATTTTTAATTCCTATTCCTTCTAAGATACAGGGATTTCATAGATTAGAGCAAGGAGGACAAGAGCGTAGCAAATTTGTATAAAAAGATACAAAAGATGGAGTACAACAAGGGCAACGAGAACTTATCGTTTGTGCATAAAAATATACAAAAACAGTTACATTATTTTCGTCAGTAATTACGACAAAAAATTTCAAATATGTATGACGTCATTAACATTTAGAACTAAAAGGATATTTTTAAAATTCACAATGCACTCAGGCATATCATTCCAAACTCTAATAGCCAAATTTATTGGTAAAATCTAGTAATAATTAAAACTAGTAAAGTGGGATGATGGCAGAGAGCAGTGGGTTTCCCGTTGACTGGTCGGATCCTCGGAACGCTTCCAGGAGGCGGCGCTGGGAACTATAAAGGAACACCTCTGAAGGGGGAAGAATCCTCGGAGGAAGATAGGGGTGGAGGATGTTGTGGTAGGGAGGGGTAGGAGATATGGGAATGCGTCCAAGGAAACTCCCCTTTCCTCACCACGCCCGCCCTTTCCACCTTATCCCTACACCGAACATAGTCATCGCGATTCTCACTCGGTTATCCTGCGCGCGTCCGAAGGGAGAAATCCTCCACCGCCCAACCCTCGCTATTCCTGGAACTCATGTTTTATATTCCAAAAAACACCATGTGGAGGTATACGTACCTAAAAGCATGGCGGAAAATACATGCCTAATTTTTTGCTCTTCAAGAAGAGAGCAATTGACATGTAAATACAAATTAAAGATCAACCTAAAATGCCAATGAAAGGAAAGGAATTTTGACTCCAACAGGGAGAGATTCGCAAAAGAATTCAGAGAGAGAATTTCCCTAACAAGAGCGTTTCAATTTAATTTTAAGTCCATGTATCCATGAATAGTGTTCGATACGTAAAAAGACAGGCAACTAGTCAAATGTGGAGTGTAGCGTTGTTTGGAGCAGAAACGTGCACTATGAGGAAAGACGATGAAAATAGGCTGGAGGCGTACACGTTCAACGCGGGTGCCGTTCTGGAACGGCGGTGGTGGGGGTTATAGCCACGCGGCCGCAGCGCCGTTCAGGAACGGCGGCTGGTTATTTAAATGGATAATATTTAACTGGTTCCGCGTGGGAAGAAATACTTATCATATCTCACTCGCGTTGAATGTGTTAAGTTGTGGGAGCATTGGAGAAGGGAGAGGGTAATGAAATGGACGAAAAAAAAAGAACGAGGGAGTACTTGGTATGATGGGTGAGGAGAGGAATCATCTGGAGGAGATTAGGAGGAGGCAGAGTAGGTGATAGGAACGGGAAATGGCGGCGAAGGGATGCTGTAGGCCGTAGTAGAGGGGAGGGTGGTAGGTTCAAATGAAAGAGAGTCAAAATCTCTTATGTTTTCACGGGCGAAGGCCCCAATTTTCTCACAAATTGTCCTTCGTCACCTTAGCATACATCCTACTTCCCTTCATCTCTTCTATTAAATATATACCTTTTTTTCTCTTCCTCGCCTACCCAACATCCTCCCCATTATCACAGCCTTAAGCATCTCTTCGCCCTTCATTTCCTCCTCCGACCACCAATGCTGCCTCTTTCTAATCTCAATTCAGAAGTTTCCTCTCCTCACCAACCATACCAATCACTTCCTCGTTTATCTTCATTTCCGTCCAACGCACCTTCTCCTATCTCCTCCACATATCGAACGCCTGCATCCTATTCTCGTCCTATTTTCTCAGAGTCCACGTTTCTGAACCATAACATGCCGCACTCCAACTTAAACTCTTCATTACATCCTTACCTAAGGTTCCCGTCATCAGCTCCCTCCAACTGCTCAAAGCTTCTTTCGCTAGTGCAATTCTCCTTCCAACGTCTTTTCCACGAAATCCATTTTCCTCCAACGTACAACCGAGGTAGTGATTGATTTCAAATACTCATAAATTACCGGTTTAGACTTTTCATAATATATCACCCATTCCTGCGTTATCATCAGACATCATCCCTAATGAACACACTAAGGTAAGAAACACATCGATGTTTCATCCGTGGAGCGATACCAGCATCCCTTTACCATTCCTGCGTTATCATCAGACATCATCCCTAATGAACACACTAAGGTAAGAAACACATCGATGTTTCATCCGTGGAGCGATACCAGCATCCCTTTACCCTACCTGCGTTCCTTTTTAAAAATATTTCTTTGAACAGAGAGAGCGAGAGGGAGGAAGAAAAAAGTTAATATTTTTTTTTCGCCTTAAACCCTCCCCTCCTCGCGTATCTCCCTCCTCCCCTCCCCTACCTCCCCCACCCCACATTCCCATTTAATCCAAACCTCTCCCCCTTCCCCTATCCCCCTTCCTCCCCACCCCCTCTTCTTTTTTTGCTCGATAAGACATCCAGAGAGCGTCGCGCAGCCATGTTTATCGACGGCCTCTCTTCCCCCATCCTCACCCCTCCAACTCCCTATCCCTCCCTCTAGCCCTCATTCTAGCCCTTTCGTTCCCCTTCTCCTCCTTTCCTTCGAAACCTAACTTCCCCAGCGGCGAGCGAGGGAGAACCCACACCGAAGGGTTACCATGGCAACGGGAAATGGGTGTGTGCATCTACCGGGCGTGCGGAGAGTTAAAAAAAAAAGAAAAAAAAAGGAGTACCACTGGGTGGGGGGAAGTGGAAAAGGAAGGAAGAAGAGGTAAGATTTTGGGGTGTAAGGAAGAGAAGTAATGCCCCGCCGTCTCCACCACCGGAGTGCGTGCTCACCGGCGTACTTACGATCGTTTGAGCGAGATATTTCCCTAGTCATAATAGAGACCGAATTCAAATTTAATTTCTAAATTAAAACATTTACAACATACAGGAAGTTAACACTGCAACATTAACTATAAAAACTTTGTTTTAATATACAGAAGTTCTAAGTAATAAACTAACTATACACCGATAAGGTTTCAACTGGACTCATTTTTTGCACGCCGTACGCTGAAAATGTCTTCACTACCGATGATTTATTGGATATTCTGTAAACATTACTGCGGTGACCAATTGATTTGTTCCTAAAAATAGTTGGGAAAGCACACAAACATAAATTTTTGACGAGATTGATGCGTTAAAAATTCCTCATTTTTAAAATGAAGTCTCTCTGGTCTACATACGCGTACCATTTCCCATGTAAAATGGCTGGTTATTTTGTTGGCAAATATCTCGAGAAGTAATATGGCAAGTAGCTAATATTTTGTTATCATTCGTTAGATTAAACCATTTTCTTTTAAATGAGGCAGAATTCATAGAATTTGATCTCGCTAAAACTACCTTAAATGCGTGAGGCAAAATCGCTTGGTGAATTGTGCAATACAACTGTCACATGTGGTTCTCAACGCTGCAGACTTTACAGTGGTTGTCGTTGGCGTCGCGGAGATGTGGATGTGGGGGAGCCAAATATATGAAGCGCGATCACAGATTGAAGAAGAGAGCAGATGACGTCTTAATCCATGAAAGTTAAGCCTGTTATTTTTTGCGGACACGTATCCACTTAAAATGGGTATCTTGCCATAGTTTTCCATAAATTTAATGAATAATGTCGTATTTTTTAATCAATCTGGCATTACATGTAGGTGCTGGCCTGGTGATAATGATGGTTTCTTTGGTTTAACTTAAATATATCCATACACAATCAATACAAGCATATATAAATGTACACACACACGAGTATACAAAGCCAATTATTTAAAGTTAAGTTTACACTTTCTTTTAAATTTATTTTTGAAACTATTAATTAGCATATTTTGATTAAATCATTACGGTATCGCGAATCCCGCCACATGAATTTGAGTAATTGTTGCCTGTACTAATATTCATATTTTCAGAGTAATAATTGCTCAGATGATCCATTCAGAATGGCTGATTGCACATTACCGAGTCCCTCGCGAATAAGGCCCCAGTTTCATCAACGTAATTCTGTAATAGACTGTAATACCTGATAATTCAAACTTTCTGCTCGCCATTTAGCGGCCCGTAGTCAAGCGCGAGACTCAAAAAGAACTTGTTAATTTGTTGGCAAAACGTTCGAAAAACTCTGCACGCTCATTGAATGAAACGGTTGTTTCCGTTGCTCTTTGGATAATATCATTTAAATAATTTTCTTCTCTATTCGATCCATATGAACAAATTTTGAACACGTTTTTGGCGTTAAGTTAACAAAAGGTCCATTTTTTAAAGCGACTTCGACGTACAATAACTGCACAGCGGAGCGCTCTACTAAGGAGAAAATTTAATACTATGAGACTCAAAGCTTTACAATTATGCCTGCCAGGTTTCAAAATGTTTAACTTTAAATCTGATTGGTATGCTATTCAACTCATTAAACTACTTTTTCTCGACAATTATGCATCATGGAGCCAAGACATCAAAACTGTTGTCTTCCTCTTCAAATGTTCATAGTTTGTACATAATATGATAATACAACGATCCGTCCCGGAGTTATTCAGGTTTCAACTCGCCTTTACAAGATTATTGCGCGGACAGTAAGCCTTTCGTACTATCCGAGTTTTTGTTTATCCGACACGTCCTCAGCCCACATTACCTCGGATAATCGCGACTTCACTATAGTGACTACTGTTGACCTAGCACTCAACGGAACTTGAACAGTGAGTGGAGACTAGCTCGGAAGAAGGCGCGCTTACGATCGTGGTGTGCTGAAGGTAGGAAAGTCTTCCCCCTCTGGTCCCCTTGCCAGCCATTATCCAACCCAAGGCAGACACTTCGAGCTGCGCAGACTCACCTGGCCCCCCACACTGAAACAAGGATTGATACGCCTCGCCGTAGTAAGGTGCCCTCCCCGGAGAGGGCGGCAGACGTTAGGGAAGGATGTTCGGTGAACGGCAGTTACGAAGGAACAAGCAAGCGTCAACACGCGAATTAAATCCTTACTTGAGTAATCGGACACCACAGGAGAGGATGTTTTCGTTGATACTGGCTAGCGAGACGAACTGGAGTAACTCACACGTTAATTATACAAAATTGATATATCAGTACCGTTGTTTGATGTGTCTAACTCGAAGGAGGCAGACACATAGTACAGAACACTTTTTTGGATGTAATAGTATGGTTCTGAAGATTGTGATATGCTAGGGATAAATGTTGGGCAAACATGGGATAGGAAAGAGAAGAATAAGAGTTTTGGATGGTTTGATGGGAGGATAAATGGATGAGTTGTTATAAAGGGATTTTATTATTGGGAGATGCTGGTAGTCTTCTGAAAATGTCAGATTAGAATGCATGGTCGAAGAAATTATAGACTGGACTGTCCATGGACCTATCATTAAACATATATCAGGATGAATCCTCTTCATGATGTATTATTATATATTTTTTAGGACATCCTTAGGAGGGAAAGCGAGGCAATGTGTATGAAATTGCGATGCAGAAGGGGGACTGTCCTAGAACCTACCAATCAGCTGGTAGAATACTTGAATTAAATGAAAGGTCCATTAATTTTTAAATTATTTTATTTCTCTTGACCAACGTTTTGCATTTTTATTTATGGTTCTTCAGAGCTCAGGGAAAGTTCCTTCTGAATTTATTTTATACAATACAATAAATTCATTACACAATAAATTCAGAAGGAACTCTCTCTGAGCCCCGAAGAAGCATAATTATCCTAGACAAATAATGAGTGCAGCAATAATCAATTGCTAGAACTATTAAAACAAGTATATAAAAATGCGAAACGCTGGTGAAGAGAAATAAAATAATTTAAAAATTAATGGACCTATATCCATTGAAAAAAAAATTAAACATATATATAACGATAGTTATGAGTACCTCATAAGTGGTTTTCAATTACAATGATTCATTACTTGTATTAAGCAATTACTCGTATTAATCAATGATAATAGCTTGAGTATTATGAACGTATAATAGGAAACAAACGAACGTTAGTGATACAATTGTATTAGTTTCTACTGAACCAGAATTACATGTCGTATTCGGCTATAAATTATTAAACGACATGAATTTTAGATAAGTTACAATTACTAGAGAACAGAATCAGAAATATGTAATCATAGCGGTTCAAATTTGTCGTAAATTGTGAAGCGTAAATTTGGATGAGAAAAGGCGCGTCGAAAATGAATTCTACAAATGTTTTATACCGAATATAAGTAGGTATCTGTCACTCTATAGAAAGTTTTGTGAAACGCTTTGGTTTGCGTTTTAAAGAAATTATTACGCCTCACAGATTTTATTCACAAGTTGGCATGCTCTCTCACTCTTTTATTTGCTCACATCTTTCTCTTCTCAATGACGCAGTTTTATCAGTCAAGACCTTCAACAACCAATTACCACTGCTAACTTCCCCAACTTTTCCTGAGTCATGTTTCCAACCTCCTTCCTTACCTTACCTTCAACCTATTTTCGTCAACCCTCAAGTCTAATGTCATTCTTTTTCCTCAAAATTCCCAGTTAAAGGCTCGTTCACAACAACTTAACTTGGCGTAACTTGGCTTGACTCGGCGCAACGCCAGAGATGAGACCTTGAGAATAGCGTCTACTAGTTCACAACGACTTAAAGCAGCGTAACTCGACTTGGCGTAGCCTAGAGTTGAGCTCAGCTCAACTTTCTCTTAATTCCAGCCAATGACATTGCATGATCTACTATCGATAGTCGGGCAGCGATCGATTGCTACTCTCGATATCTCCTCGAGCAGCCATATTGAAAACGTGATTTTGTTGTGAAGTCGTATATGGATACGTTTAATCGAAAATGGATGCGGATAAGTTGATCGAGTTAGTGCGAAATAACCCTCACATGTCCAACAAGCCTTCCATTTTAATACTTAGTATAGTTCAACTCACTATTTACAATTAACACTTCACATATCAACTGAGCTGTTTCGGGGGAGCTTACTACAACTCTCGAAATTCACGCTATCGATAGGGCTCATCAATCGATTGTAAGATCGAATTTGGCAGTGGTGGGTTGTGATTGGTTAGAAATTTCGCGCACTGGTTCGCCTTCGACGAGAGAATAAGTCAAGTTACGCCAAGTTAAGTTGTTGTGAACGAGCCTTAAGAACCCTTGGACACCATTCCGCTCATTTGAACCACACTTATCTTTTCCTGCCATCAATCCTTATTGCATCCGCTGCTTATGCTCCAAACTTTGTAAATGCTGATTTCCCTTAAGTTACCTACATTATTGGCAAATTAAGTGCTTTTACGTGCTATATTTTTCATTACCTCCACCAATGACTTTCAATTTAAAATATGCAGAAATAAGCATTGAAATAAAAACTGGAGCAGGTAGAAAAATACAATTACTTACGTAGTACGCTGAAAAAAAAGGACATAGTGGTTAAGATAAGGAGAATAGCTAAAGCCAAGGAGGTGTCCAGTAATAGGAGATAATAAATGATGGGGACCTTGTGTGAGAATGTTAATAAAAGACTGAAAAATATCGAACATGAAGTGTAAAATTGTATGGTGCAGGAACTTGCACCCTGGGGAAAGAGAATGATAATATGTCGCAGGCGCTTGAAACGTGGGTACGGTGGAGAAAGGCGAAGGCGTGGTGGACGCAAAGGAAGACGGATGAGGAAGTACTAGGCATTAAAATACTTAAACCTTAACTCAAAACTTAAAAACCAAGCCGACGATTAAAGATAAAAAAGCACTGAATCATTGACAATTTGGAGCGTCTTGCTGGCATCATTCGGTGCTTTTCCCTGCTCAATTGTTTCCTCATTTCTGAACACTTGACAATAGTTTTTTTTTATCCCGGGATTATTTTGAGGTGAGATTCAACGTGACGCTTAAAGAATATTCACGATCATATTTTATGATCCTTAAGGAGTTTCCACTGTGTGAGCCAAAACAAACACCTATTGAATTCCAACTTATAGTTTTTAGAGTTTATAAACACAGCTTATATTGATGATGGTACTTAGCTATTAAAATAATTAAGATACGTAATGTAAAGAATAGTGAGCAATTAATTTTTTTTATTAAAACTATTCCCAGCTATAGGAGCCGACTTCCGACGTATTTTGACTCCAGTTCCTGTAGTCGTTTGCTCATATCTCAAAAAACTAAGATTGCCTTAACTTCAATACCATTAATTTCCCTGGGAGAATCTGCGTCTTATGAACAGTTTCTCGCAAAAATGGCATTTTTATAAAATAATAAAGTACTATTTTCCTTCACGTTTCACCAATTCTAACATTTAAAACCATATACTTTTATGTTTGATAAGCGAAAAAAATTGCGTGCGAGGTAGAATTTTGTCATTCACATCTTACATAGAAAACGTATTCCTGTGAGTAGCCAGAATAGGAATTAAACGACACTTAAGTCATTTTACGGTACAACCACCTTAAAACGATGTCGACGACGCATGTCGAGATGCTGCCGGGAGGAATGACAGAAAAGAGAAGAAAGGAATTGATGCGCAGGGGAGGTAAGCGGCCTCCCCCTCGAGGAGAAATCGAGGAAGTGAAGGAACGCTCTCATGTGTATATATATGTATACCTATGTGCATACGGAGACGCTTATAGGTATATACTTACACACATACACATATGTATGAGTGCGTGGCACATAGGTGGCAGTACTATAACATCCCAACCCGAGTTGGAGCAGGTCATGGTACGGATATCGGGATATCGAGGAGGTGGATAGCAGGGGGTGTAGTGGGGATCGGTGAGCCAGGGTTCCTCCCCTCCCCCCACATCACCCTCCCCTTCCCCCAGGAGCTGGGGGTCTTGTTTGGGGGTGGTGGAAGAGACACTGGAGCTTGAGGAAGGGGGGGGGAGGTTGGGGGGTGATGTGGGAGGATAGGCGTGGCGCCAATACCAAAGAGTAGTGTTCTCTTCCCGGGTAGAAAGAGACACTTCCCGCCAGCGCAGCGTCTCCTTGGCCATCTCCCGCCCATTCATCTCTTGGCAGCGATGCCAAGTTTTTCCGAACGAAAGCGAGAGTTGTGGTCCCTCATGAAACCTACGTTTTTCTCACGGTGACGCTTTCAATGTGTTATTGCCGAAACTTAGCAGATGAATTGCGTGTTTTAGAACGTTACGCAATGCGTTTTCAGTCGATGATTTTTGAAATAGAGACACAATGCGCGGTTTCAAGGGTAGAATCGAACGTGAAGTCTGCCGCGTGTAAAGCCCATTGTTAGATTTCAAGTAAGCAGGCAATTTCGGCGCTCAATTAAATCGTCGTAAAAGTTCACCAATTAATGTGGCATAGCAAATCACAAATAAACTTGTGAACTATAAACTAGGCATAATAAATATATTTATAAATAAATAAAAACTTTGCCTGTTCTGTCCACTGAATAATTTATTATGCAACGGGTTTCAACGTCCAAGGGTCATCCTTGGTTAAGTTTATTAAAGTTGATAGTGCTGTTCCACCACATCTCGCCAGACATCGTTGAAACAAAGTGTACGTAAATAAGTAACAATTCAAAATATTATATCGGTGTATTCCCGGTAAATCAACCAAAAATTTACCGTTAATTCACCACACGTTTTAAAATTTATTTGAAGAACCCACTGATTTAAGTGAAAGTTCACATTAAATGCTAAAATAGGATTCCTGCATCAAATTAGTCCTAGAAATATTTTATATACGACAAATTCTTTTGTTCCGATTTTCTAGAGGTGGGCTCAATGGATGCAAATCGTTTAAATTACGCAAACATTTGTTAAAACCCATTGGCTTAATCCCTGAGGTAAAGTTTTTCATCTGCAAATCAACTACTGCTTTGCCTCGACACTCCACTCTTTGTATGTAATGACTGAGTATTAGTGATGGAATACAGTGTTGTCGGAGCGAAATGGCTGCAGCCGCAACTGTATCGGTCATACAACTGTTTCAAATAACTGTTGCAAACAACAGGTTAGTTTCGTGATCGTACCGCAGCCGCACCGTTGAGCTCTGTTCTGTGCAGCGGCAACTGATAGCTGAAGCTGAATGTTTCGCCTTCTATTCTGTTCCAGTTGCACTGCTCGTGTGGCTGCGTTGCGGTTATAAGCTACAATTTGTTGGATTTTAATCTGTTGCAGTTGGTTGCTGGTTTATTCAGCCAGCACATGTCCGCCCGTCGTTACAGAGAGAATTAGAACTGTGAAGTACCTATCTTTCATGAATACAAATGAAATTGTTACTTTATTTAAGTGAAAGATTTCTTATTACATATAATACAGATCTATCAGTTATGTTGTAACAGCGCCGATCGATCGCTTGTTGTTTGGTGTGCCTCTAGCTGCTGTCCGCAACAGGGTGTTTCGCAGAACTGTTTCGTTGTGAAATTATTTCGGTTGCGAAACAGTTTCAATGAAACTGTTGAGTTACTTTAGTGCCACCACTACTGAGTATGCATAATTCGAACGACTTAAAACCCAGATTCTGAAACTGATCCAACCCACGTTGCGATACGCCATGCCAGACTTAAATTTTGGTTAACTCGGCATAGTTTTTAAAGTCAGTTACTCGCTTTTACCGAATTTCATTACGAATAATAGGACTTCAAAAATAATAGTCCAAAACTTCTGATCGCTGAAACTAATTTGCCTGTCATCATTAATGCAATGCTTGAAAAAGGTGCACACGTATACATACGGGCCCGTAATCTAACTTCAAACTCTAATGTCTTCTAAAATCCTCTCCTCACTCTAATGATGGGTTTATTAAATTTTCAAGTGAATTACCTGAAAAGAAAGATGCTGATAGTCCTACCTAATGGCGCACTAGCTAACGGATGATGGTGACATTGATCTGAGATTATGCCTAGGCTTTGATTTCTTTTGCGATATCCAAGCAAGAATCTACCAAAATGACAGTACCGTAAGAAGGAAATCCTGAGCGTGGTAAGTAAATTACGAAGGCTGGTAGCCTTGCACGCTCCTAGTTCTCCAAAGCAGCCGCATGAGTCATATCCTCTTGAGGATAGTATTTCCAAAATCAATGGGTTGAATCTAGGTTTTAAAGGAATCTCTGCGCTAAGTATGTACTCGTAAAACCACAAGACACTCAACGGGTACGCATGAGTCATAACCACCGGAAAGGGTGTTCGGTGCAGGCGAGATAGAACAGCTGAGGGGCCGAGAAATGAGAAAGTTTTGTAATACTCTTAGCAGACTGAACTTTGAAGTTGATGGTTGACTTAAACGGTTGACGCTTTCATACCATCGTAAAAGTTTCCGTTAAGCATCAATGCATTGCACTTGCGGTTTAAATTCAAATTTTATGGTAGGTAAGTAAAAATGGTAAGTATTAATCGAAGTTAATGTTGACGCCAATCGTAAACCGGGCTAAAAAGTGGGTGGGAATATTATTCGAAGTTATTGTTGACGCCAATCGTAAACCGGGATTTAGGATAAGGACTGGCGAAAAACGTGCTAATCAGCAGGTAGAATATCCCATGAAGATGCAGGACACATTTCATCATGAAAGAAGGATAATTTTTGAAAACCGTTATTTGGCTATGCCCCATCTATTACATTCTTGTCGTAATTGCCCATTGCCCGGTCGTAAAGGGCCATTCAAGTATTCACTCACTCAGTGATTCAATACGAAGATTGGTTTGGATAGTTGAGGATAGAGCTCAAATGTGAATTTCACTAATTCAGGGTAGGGGGGCCAGTTCCTTTCCCTAGGCCACCTCGCACTCCGAGGGGCGTCCAAAGGCTTCACTCGGATTTGAACCCGGGACCAAGCGCACTACCCAAGGGCAGTAGCCAAGCGCACTACCCACTAGGCCACCACGCTCCCTGTGTTCATGTACATATTAAGAAAGACGTTTTGGGAGAGAAGGGGGTCGGGCTCTTCTTTCAATGTCTTACGTAGGTAGGGAAGTGTGGGGAATCTGAGAGAACCTTACGAAAGATTTCAGTACTACTTGAGAGATGGTTTTTATACCAATTTTTGAGTTATCGTCGAAAGAAAAACCTTAGTCTGTGGCGTTGTAAACAGCACGCAATTTCCATCCTTCTAGCTTTCCCCACTACCCGACGGGCTACTGATCTCTGCACTACCGACAGTCGAACTATTTCATGCCAAAAGACGATAAACGTTTTATTTGTTCCATCGCCATGTGGATTCAACAAAAAAACCCTATAATACCTTGATTGCTCACTATTCCCATGGGTTGCCAAAATAGCGCAAAACATCGTTCATCGCAGGGTTGACCTATGCGCATCCATTAAAAACTCTCACTGAAGGCCCTTCGTACAGGATGCTTATTTTAGTGTTAAAAATCTAACTGAACTCAGTATGCTTAAAACCTTAACATAATGAGTTCAGTTAGCGTACTTAGTGTCTGGGGTGTTACACTATCCGATGAAAGAATCGAATTCAATTATCAACATTGGAAACAGAAATAAGTACGATACCTATTTTACATCCGATTCTTGGATCCAACAACCAATCACAGGCAACCAAGCGATACGAGTGTTTCAAGAGAAAGAGTGCTGGAATAATCCATTTTAAATCTATCGGCTCTTCAATGCCCACATAATTATAGCTAATAATTACGGTTCAACAGAGCTGGCTTCCTGGAGCTTGTTTAGAATGCTTTATAAACAACACGGTACATGCGCAAAAACGACATGGCGCAATTTATTTACGCTACGTAGTTCAGCAAATGCCCAGATAGCGCCACTGCACACTGAAATCAGCATCGCGTAAACACAGGCTCCGAGGCATCGATTTCGATTCAAGCTCCACATCCGGTTCCGAGTTTTCAGCGCTGATTTCAGTGCTGAGCTGAGAATCATTTAAGCATCCTTTAGACAACTTGGTGAGTTTGGGAGGAGAAGAGGGATCATAATAACTTAACGTTTTCATACTTGGAGGGAGATGGAAAAGTAGCCAAATCGCCTTTCCTAGTACCTGAATTTCTCGGTGTGCGTTGATAAGACGCTGAAGGTGTTCCACGGAGCACCGCAGACAGATAGACGCCGTGTTACACAAACAAGCCGCCACGAAGGCACAGAATCGTACCTAAGAGACTTCCCCGTCGCGTCGCGTCTGAAGTTAAGGCCTGAAGCGTTTTTTTTTTCCTCCCCCGCCTCGGGTTTTCTAAGAGGTCGCCGTTCCCTCTACGCCTATTTCTAATCGATAACATAGCTACCCTTCAAAAGTGAGTTCGGGAACATTTTATCGATCCATTTTTTTTCCTGCAGCACCCCCAATCGACGGGTTATCGAAGCAAAGCCTTACCCTCCCCTACCCTCTCCCCCCAACCGACCGTCGACTTCCCCCGAAGCACCCATGCCCATTGCAGCAGTAGTAGTACGCTCAAGTGGTAACCCTTGCGGCGCTGATCGAGTGGGTTGGCAGCTAGGTTGTGATCCGGAGCGAAAGAGCACATTGAAGTCCCATAATGCACTTCTTGCTGACCGCATTCACTGAAATAGCTCAAGTTCGACCTTGGGTATTCAGCCAGCTGATTGGTAGGTTTTTGGATAGTCCTTTTCCCTACCGTCACCATTTTGGGACATCTTTTCCCTTTCATGCACATAAATTGCTCGCCATCAGGTCTCTCTTGAGTTCCAAATCCCCTCTGCCTATCCTTATACCGTCCAAAATTCCTATCCTCTTCCTTCCTCTTCCACACTTCCCCAGCGTTCTCCATTGTACCGCCCTTTCCAACATGCCCCTGGAGCCTCCATGTACGATCTAATGGCTGTCGACCAATCATATCAACTATAACGCGCACTGTTTGATCTTCACCTTTTTAAATCAGCGCTTCCTATACCTCTTTGCGGCTATAAGCAATTTTATGTCCGCGAAATCAACAATGGGTGGAAATGACGGATGATTTTTTCGGCCAACTCTGCGTATTGTTCATTTTCACGTAAACTCACTGAAAAAAATAGGTGAAAATGTCCCGACAGTTGTTCTGGTCACCTGCTGCCATAGATTGCATAATTTAAAATTACAGTAGACGTTCGCTACGATATGAATAAAAATACCGCTTTTCCTTGAGTTCAATCATCGTGTAAAACCTTCCAGGGCGGCTCAAATTGTGCTAGATTCTGTCTTCAAATCATACTGAATTCCGACCGGCTGGCATACTTGGTATTGTGCTAGATCAACTGTCGTGTGAACCGGGCTTTTAGACACGCATTAAGATTTTGCGGTATTAATTTTTTGCGAGCGAGTAAGATAACGAATACAGGATGAGAGATTTATGCAAATCCTTGATCGTTCATAGAATGTGGGAATATGGAGCAGAATATTTCTGAAATATAAAGATGATGATGATACCATATCAGGGTAGGCAGTGATATTCACAGTGAAAAAAGAGGCAAAGGACATGAAAGCCGAGACAATTTCCGAAGCCGTAGTACGCAAAGAATGCTCCCTAATCCAAGAAGAGTAGATTGATGAAGATGATTATATGCGGCGGCAACCCAAATAAGGGAGAGAAGCGTGGGTGTACTCCCTGCCTGATTGTATGCTAAAGAAGATGATCCGCCACAAAAGCAGTGAATGAGAACCGTTTTCATATCGCGTGCCAAAGTTGAAAAGGAGGAGATGCGAAAAAAATAAAAATATTCCCTAGCGAAATAAAAAAGGGGAAGAAGGGAAATTATTTGTCGCTTGTTAAAGCGTACTTCTTTTATTGCATCCGTATCAGTAGCGAAAATCTCGAGAAAAAAAGAAGAGGGCGGTAGGAGAGGTATTATATTGGAAGCTTTCCATTCTAAGCGTAGAAGTAGGCGCAGATCTGAACACATTTGCAATCTTCAGCAGACGACTATGAAAGGAAGGATGTGAGCCGGCGGAACGCTCGGTAACCTGCCAGTGGGTAGCATTCTGTAGGCATACAATAGTCACGGCCGAACGTTTTGTTGAGGCAGTTTGAGGGAGATATTACATCTAATATAATTCCATTTATTTGGCCTCATTAAAAATAAAATGATCTCATCTTTACCTTGTGAATAAAATATTAGCCACTAACTACCATGCTTTTCAAGATATTTGCCAAAAAATACCAGCCATTTTCCGTGAGAAATGGGTGTACACTCCAGAAAGACTTAATTTTATTAATGAGGAATTTATAACGCATATATAGCATCAGGTATTTAACAGGGTGTAGTTTGTATGCTTTCTCAACTATTTTAAAAATAAATCAATTACTCATAGCAATAAGTTTTTCAGAATCGCAAAAAAATCTTCGGTTTTGAAGGCGTTTTCAATGTACGGCGTGAAACGAATGAGTCAAGTAAACTTCCAATAACTTCCATGACACCTTATACGTGCGCTTTTAGTTAATTACCGTGAATTTCAGCAATTTAAAACATTTTTTGCGTCATTAATGCTACAATATTCGCTTCATGCTTCTTAGAGTTGCTAAAAATTTCAAATTAAATTTGAATATGGTATTCATTATCCAGTGTAAACTTTCGCAGCTGTTGATCGATGCTGATGTGACTTTCGAGTTTTTCTGCGATTGGAGCATTATTGGCTCGTTAGAGAGAGCCAAAGATGCTCCAATCGCAGCAAAACTCAAAAGCCACATCAGCACGGTCTTCATTATGACTGGGGGAAAACTACCTCGAAGAAATTATCTTGAAGTAATACACTCAAAAATGAAATCATTTTTATCACACAGTTAAATTAAATTTACACTGACCATGTTTGACGGCCTAATTGGAAATCAACCCAAATAAAACAATCGCGGATATGCAATTATAAAACCTCCCTCCCACACGCCCTTGCGGCCTCTTTCAGGTTAGTAGGTACGTAGAAATTATTGACCTGACTGATCACTAATCTGAATCACCCCAACCGTCCCTTTTTTATTATTTGGCATGAATTAATATTATTAGAGAAATCTACCGATTAAGGTAGTTTTAAAAGAAAGATCAAACGTGCTCCAAACGCAGCATAACTCGCAAGCCAAATAAGCATCTACGACCAGCTGCGAAAGCCTACACCGATGATAGTGAATTTAATTTCATTAATATTTACAACTAAGGTCAGATTGCAAATACACTCATACATTTATTTTAAAATGGATACACCTACTAGATATACTCCGATGAATAACACGCCTTAAAAAAATATATACAATAAAAATCACATAAGCACTTTTTTTTCTTGTACAATTATGAATACGTAATAGAAAAGATGAGACGGTCGATTGAATGTTGCAGAATTCTTAAATGGGTCCATGGCCAAAAGGTTTTGTGGACTTCTGACACATTTTGATACTCCCAATGGTATCGGCACCGGTTATCTCTGGCACGGCTTGATATATATACTGTCACGTTCGACAAAGCTCAACCGCCACCCTAATTTATGGCGACCACAAGAAACGACAGTGGGGAATTTATCTAGCCAAGGGGTCCCCCTAGTAGTCCAATTTCGCGTACCCTAATCCGTGGATGACGTGTGAACAAAGACACTTCGATAAAATCGAAGGTAACCGCAGCGTAAGGTTGAGTTTATCCCCTCCCCTAAACCCAATAGCAGGGGATTTAGACCCAGAAAAAGAGCTGTTTCAGCATCGATATTTCTACTCCAAAACATGAAATCGTTGGTTCGTGCATTTTAGATTTAGTATTTAATGCCGAATGCTAAATCATAAGAATCATATGAAGAGTTGAAAAACTCTAGATATATCATGCAAAAACTGAAAGAGTACCGCAAACTAGCCGCGGATGCACATCTCACACACTTCCAGCTATCAATGCGGACGCATCCTACAAAATGGCAAGGATCTGAATAAGAATTAGTAAGCCAGGGTAGCGCCTTGATCTGCACTTTGGCCCGGCAAGGTTCGATTCCCCGTCCAGGCCGATTTTTTCTCGTGGCAATTTCTATGTATTTCATCGCCGTATTTTCGGCAGATATGAATATCTTCATACGTAGCTAAGCACGTCATAAGCGCTGGTATAGGGTGCAACCGCATGGGTTGTAGCTTCTTTGAAGTCCTCTTTTCTCTAGCGTGGTCATCTTTGATGGACCGGAGAGTCTCTCACAAGGGTAAACATCTAGTTCCCTTGTATCCCCAAAGATTGCCACAAGAATAAGGAAGCCTGGGTGGTCTGCGCACTGTCCCGGCAAACCAAAGGTCCGTGGTTCGATTCCTCGGTCCAGGCCGATTTTTTTGTCGTGGGAATTTCTACGTATATCGTTACCGGATTTTCGGCAGATATGAATATCTTCATACTATCTGAATAAGGTTAAAGTCATCTTGCCGGCATCAACTATCTATGAAATATATTGCGGTCTATCTCAGCGAAAACGCGAACATGTTCGAATTATCGTAACATTCACTCTCATAATTAGTTATTCAATCCTAAGATTGGTTGACCGTAGCTCTCCATTCGAGATGCAGCTGTTCCCTGCTAACTCTCCCATGGCCTTGTAGCTCTTCTGTGTCATATCCCCTTTTCTAATTGGTCTATGTATCTACATCTAGATGTCCCTCGCCCTTGCTCGTAGAGCTTCCCATTCTATTATGCTCTTTATGGATCATAATTAAGTGTGGCCTATTCATATGGACCTTGTCTTCCAGATAAGATTCCATATTGTTTCTTCATCCTCTATATTCTTGTGTACACTGCCTCGTGTCTGATCCCATCCGTATTCTTCGGCATCCGCCTCCAGCACCAAGCTTCGAAAGCCTCTATTCTCTTCTGTTCCAGCTTACCCATGTACTTGAGCCATATTGCGCATCACACCGCACATTTTTTCAGGTATTTCTTCTATTTTGGCAATTATATTATTTGCCAGTAATACGACTCATTTTCATGTTCAATTTAATCCCAATGTGAAAAAATACATTTTCATTCCCTTTATCGAAGACAGTGAGGTGTTAAATGATCTTATCTTTTGAAAAGCGTGAAGATCCGAGGATTGACACCGTGCGGTGACGTAAATCTTTTGAGATGCCATATTCGATCGTATGACATTTGAAAATTTTTAAGGCCGTTTTACTCAAAGCACTATATAGCACAGTCTAATGTATTATGGATGAATGTGTAGTGAAAATTGCGTCATAAAGACGGATAATTGCTAGAATGACCACGCAAATACGGTAGTATATAGCGCAGATAACAACATATCTCCATTGCTTCCAAATTCATTTGTTCTGCAGCTATCAATGTCTAGGCTTCACCGTCATTAAAGAGCTTGTTCCAAGTATATGTTTCAATATAGTCCTTCCTCACTTCCAGGTTTGTGTTACCAGCCATTAGCAGGTTCCCCTTCTTGTAGAAAGCCTTCTTTGCGTGGACTATTCTGCTTACATCGTCTTTCGGAATCGAAAAATAAAAAAACAGGATGGCCAACACCCATTTCGGTTTCCACATTTCCATTGTCTCCGCTTTCATTTCCCCTTTCCATCACCGTTGCTAATGCGAGGATTCAGACCCCCTGATTGGCGGACGAATCACTTCCGCTCCCGTGACACTCTGGGCTCCTCTCCAACTCTCGTGAAGCGAAGTGCACTGGCAAAGGGTAGAGACGGAGCGTTTCGGCTTGAGCCGACACACACTCGCCATCATTGTTACCCCATTCACACACGGACAGACACACACACCGAACCAACCTTCCATCACCGGGCCGGAAGTCATATGGGGTGTAGGTGTTGGCCGTGACCTGGGTCTCACGAAAACAAAAACCATCCACGGAGACTAGGGGGCTTCATTTTTTTTTAAATTGGCAAGGCTTACTAATTCCAAATTACCTTCTCACCTTCGAAAAACCATCCAACCAAAAGCGGTCATGCAGGTGTTACACTGGCCATCATCCACAATAAAGACAGTAAGTAGTAATGACCGTGATATGGAGACTTTTAGGAATCATGCACGGATTATCAATTAATTAGATGCTGAAGGCCGTGTTAGAGGGATACGCGGGGAAGGGAAAGGGAGAACAAATGTTTTGCGGACGAGGTGAAGACGTCCGTAAGCTGAGATGAAGAAAGAAATCGTGTAATGAAATATGGGACTGAACCTGTAAAAATCTGGAGGTTTTTCACTTTCTTCCATGTAAACCTAACTTAACCAGTAGGTTTACATTACAGCTTATTAACGATACCATAGACCTAAATCGGACGTTTCGCCTCCACTCCTAGAGCTATCTTCGAGCTGAAGGACCTTGATGGCCCTTAGCTAATCCTTGAAGACGCCTCCAGCATAGGAGGATAATCAAAGGGCCGTGAGGAAATAATCCCAAAATACTTTTTTTTTGCAGTGACGTGATCCACGAATATTTCGTGTAGTTAATGGTTTTAGCATATTTTATTACGATCACAGTGGCATAGAATATTTTATTACGTGCAAATTTATGACATTATTGACCTCTCTCTAACAACTAACTCCGCAAATTAACGCCCTCGGTGATGAAAATTCTACCCAAGCGAGACTCGAATCCGTGACCCTTGCTTAGCGAGCGATGACTTGACTCCACCGCCACCGTGTCTAGAGTACGACAGGTAAGTACATATACCGAGAATGGTTAGGAAAAAGGGTTGAAAGAGCATGTATTACTGTCATGAAGCTTCTTCCGCGACAGCAACAGTTAGGTTAGGTTTGTATCGATACAAAAGTGGTGCCATATCTACTTCTTTTATGGCCGGTTGCATACATTATCCTAGAGAGATATGAAACCTATTACCCAAGGTTCAATATGCGTTGCCTTAACATACAATGAATTTATTGGTTACAAACATACTCCGTCACTTACGGAGATATTTTGCGGGGTCACAATAATATCATCCTTGTTGTCCAGAAACAAGCCGATCTGAATGTTTCAAGTAATTTATTCTTGCGCTACTCTCGGAATGATTTCAAAATCAAATGACACTCCTCTCCGTTCATTTACAAACATAACATTATTCACTCTCCTCCATTTTGTCTGGCTAATTTAGCTATTGCGCAATTAGATTAATGAAGAAAATAGATGGAACCATATCGTAAGATAGCGCAGGAGAACATCGGAGCCATTAAAATGCGCAATCAGCCATATGGAATAGATCAGCTGCGCAGTTAATACGCCGAAATCACCTTGTTGCAAGTAGAGGAATTATTGCGGTATCGTAGCGATTCAACCAGAAAAATGCAAAACAGAAACAATTGCCAAAATACTCTGCAATACTAATAAAATTTATGGACAAATTGCGCACCATGACCATATTAGGTGGATCAATTTTCGACAAAAACTCAGGGTTCACTTACGTTCACCAAGATCATCTACTTTCGTCTTCTTTAATGTTTATTTTGAAAATTGAATTAGACTGAAATCAATTGATATCACTTCTGCTATGTGAAATTGGATACAAAGATGATGTTGCACAAAATCAAGCCAGAATAGATTTATTTTGGCCTTCATCCATCAAGGCACTATACAGTACCTACAGAGTATCAGTTTATATTGTTCTACATTTCGTTTGCCATGTTTCATTATCGTTCTCAATCTTTCCAGTTTCTCCTCGCAATGACAGCGCTTATCAAATAAAGTTCGCAGCTTTTGCGAACTGCGCGTAACGCGCGCAAGGACGTGAATTCCCGCAGCGATGTTGGCTTCACGCGCTAACGTACGTACTATTTGTCTACGCGTCGGCGGAGGGAACGGGGCATAACTCGAGTGCTTCATGCTCAAAGGAGCACCACCAACGCGGCAGTGGCGCCTCCAGGTGGGAAGGAGGCGAAGGAAGGTGCTGGGAGATACAGCGTCCCTTCCGCCTTCGCTAATTCCGTCTCCTCCCAATCCATCCTTCCTCCCCCACTACGCACACTCTACCAAGGGATCCCAGCCCTCCCGCCACCCTCTCGCACCCGACGCACCCCGCCGTACTCCGCCACCACCACCCTCCTTCATCTTAACGGAATATACAGGGAAGGACGGGAGGGAGGGAGGATTTTTTTCGGGTAGGGAAAAGGGTGGTGGTAAAGGCAAGTAGAGATGGGCCGGGTTGGTCTTCCCTTTTCCTTCCTTCATACCCCCTCTACCCCTCCTTCTCATTCTCCCTCGGCCGACGATCAATATAGGCGCCAAAGAGTAGGCGTTTTCCACCCCCGCCCCCCCGTGCGAAAGGGGGAAGAGGTAGGAGGTAAGGTGAGGAGGGGGTTGTTGGAGATGGACTTAGGGGGTGGAAAAAGGGGCGAATGGCGTTGTACAAGGGAAAGGGGTTGGACTGTGGGGGAAGGGGATTTTTCTCCCTTCCCTTCCTCTGCCCATTTCGTTTTCGGCGGGAGTGGCTGAGAGTGTTAGCTGGGGGAAGTGGGGGTGGGGGGGGAGGGGGTTGGGTTGGTAAGTGAAGGGAGGTATGGCATGGGGTGCGGCGGAAGCAACGTTGCTGGGGCGGAGGGGTTGTGCGCGAGGTAATGGAGGCGGGGCTTTTGGCTCACGGAGCGTGCCGCGTTCGCACTCGATACCTGAAGGGTGCTGGCTGGCTGTGCGGTACGGTGTGGTACGAAATTTGCGGGTAAATGCCGTGCGCTTTTAGGCCTATGCCAGGAAAGGATAGATACTAGTTGAAATTCAACGGGGAGGAAAAAAATGCAAGATTTACATACAATAACATAATACCTCCATTAACCTCTTCCCCTCCATTAACCTCCATTAGGGTAATCTACCGGTTAAGATAAGGTGTAAAATGGAATAGAATTAAAATTCTCTAGATTTTTACGAAGACAGAACAGTATCTACCTGCACACTTTCTCTCTTCATCTCAGCATACGTCCTCTCTTCACGAGGTTCATAAAACCGATTTTCTTTCTGTCTCTTCCCAGCTTACCCAACATCCTCACCTCCATCGCAATCCCTCCTCATACATATTGTAGTCGTTCAGCAACTGTGGATAATGGTTGCGATATCTTAAATACCTTAAATGTTAGACAGTTGTGATTATTACTAGAGAAATATATCGGTTAAGATAGGTTTAAATGGCAAGGAGTAAAACTCGTTTAGTTTTTACAGGCACGGCCCTACCTCTGGATTTATTTATCAGAGCATACGTCCTACCCCTCTTCATCCCGTTCATAAAGCATATTCTCTTACTTCCCCTTCCCCGCTTGCCCAACACCCTCCCCTCTATCACGGCCTTCATCATCTCCTCGCCTCTTATTACCTGTACCAACAACAATGCTCCGCCTCCTAATTTCCTAAAAGAATTTCCTCTCCTCACCCACCATGCCAAGCACTTCATCGTTTCCTTTCTGTCAACCGCACATTCTCGATTCTCCTCCACACCCAAATCTCATATGCCTGCAAATGCCTATTCTCGTTATCTTTTCTCAGACTCACGTTTCTGCACAAATGCAACGCTACCTTCCACACCAAACACTTCCCCGACCTTTTCTTTCGTTGAAGTTCAGCGCGAAGAAAAAAAAATAATTTTTGCGTAGGATGAAATAATCCCTCCAAATTCATACGGTACTCATTGATCTAATTAGAAGAATGATTTCGATGTATTTGCTAAAACTTAAAAACTTCGGCAGTAGTGATCACTTAAAGTAGCTAAAATACAGTCAAAAAATTAGGCGAGAGAAAATAGAGCTCTTCATGTAAGCGCCAAACGTCCCTTTAGGTAATTTGAGCGAGATATCGCTTCACATATCTCATATTTCCAATGATAACAAAATATCAGCCACTTACCATACTACTTTTAGAGATATTTGCAAAAATATACCAGCCCTTTTACATGGGAAATGGTCCGGCTACTCCAGGGAAAGTTTAATTAAAAAATGCGAAAATTCTAACGCATAGATCTCGTCAGTAATTCAACAGTATCAGTTTGTACGTTTCCTCAATCATTTTTACAAATAAATCAACTACTCACGGCATGAAGTTCTATAGATACGCCAAAATATCTGCTGTTGCGAAGAAGTTTTCAGCACTCGGCGAGAAAAAATTACTCAAGTTGATACCTTATTAATATATATTTAGTAAACAACTGAATTTGTTTCTTCATTTCTGTAATTTAAACAACGCTTTTCCGTCATTAATGTTACAATATTTACTTCACACTTAATACAATTTCTTAAATTTCAAAATAAAATTTGAATATGGTCTCTATTTTAACTAGTGATAAATCTCGCTCGAACTACCTCAATGCATGCTGCGTTAAATAATTTCCTCATAATCACGCAGTTCTTGTCACTCTGTGTTGACAAATATTTTATTTAATTCCAAAACTTTTGAAGTAAATTCACCAGTCGGAAGTGCGCACTGTATTAGTCTTCTCAATGCAGTACTACATACGGAGACGTTGGTGTGGAAATTAACCCGCATAACATCTTGCTTTTTGTGTCATATCACTGACAACTACGTGCCATTTGTCAAATTACGAATAAGTAGATACGTAGTAATGATTGAAGTTACGCCACTGAGTACCTCAGTTGAAGTTAGGTAAGTGCACCAGAACGGTACTCTGTGTTGATAAATATTTCATTTAATTCCAAAACTTTTGAAGTAAATTCACCAGAATTTACTTCAAAAAGAATTAACCAGAATTTACTTCGCGAAAAAAAGGTAGGAGGCGCACACGCAAGACCAGTGGTGAAAATCATCCATCGCTATGAATTAGCCATGGACCCTATCTTGAGGTCACAATGTGAAACGAGTTGAAACAGGACAGTAGGTAGTGGTGAGTCATCCCAATTCGATAAGCGCTAATGTTGACAGCAATTTATGACTGACCCTCCGTACTAAAAAACCTACCTTCCCAATTCGTGGGATTTTGAAAGTTTCATAGCCCACATCCCAAATACGACCACTTAGATCCGCCAGGAACTTTTGCGAGATCTATACGGTGTAGCAAGAAATTTCGGTTGGGTTTACTTGCTATTTTTTTCCTTACCAAGGACTACAAACCTCGTCGTGGTGGAAGGGTTTGGGCGCTCCGATGACCCCTTCAGTTAAACTGGCGGGAGCAATAATAATTGCTTCTGGCATGGCCACCTATATCAGATAGGTGGAAGGATAGGAGACATACAAATGGTAGTACGAGCAGCGTCTGGAAAAGCCACCTATTTCCACTGGATCAGCTACTTACCTAAGCTGATGATATTTGATAATATTATGCATGAATTATATCTTTGAATTTTGATTAATCTTGAAACCTTAAATCGCAATTTTTCTACAGGCCACAAAGCATAAATTCAAAGCGGCAAACTCACAACAAGCCGATTAAGATCATTGAAAGTGAAATGAAATTCCATGGAACAAAGAATTGAATTCGAACATGGCTATACACAATCAATAAGTATCACAAGGAAATGTTTTTGAAGATTAAAAGAGCGGCCAACTTAAAATTCTTTTGAGCAACGCTTTCTTTCATTTTCGTTCCCCGATCTCACAAAAAAGAAGGAACGGCGACCTCCGATCAAATTCATTTTCAGGCAATATATCTCTCGCATTTCTCCCGGAGAAACTGCTTTATATATTCTTTTTGCGTCATTTCGATCCCTTTGGCCATATCATCGTGTCCTTTCTCCCAAAGTCCCATGCATATCAAATGAGGCTCGTTAGTCGCTTTAATCGGATCGCGTACGCAGCAAAAGGATTTGTAGTCGGCAGACAGAACCCTTTGAGATAGCTCTCCTCATCCGCCGCACGGCCTTGTCTAATCGAGCGCGATATTATGACGTCCACGAAAAAGATAGAGGAAAAAAAGAGCGAGCCCTCTTTATAGCAAGGGTGAAATGGAATTCATTCCGGGCTCTCTATCTCTTTCTTTCATTCTCAGGAGCCAATCAACTGCCGCGGAAGAAAATGGAAAAAGAACGCGGGCACCCGCCCTTCTTCTGGACAAGGGAGGGCGCGGATCGTTTCACTCATTTGCATGCTGCTCCTGGCTCAGTGACCAGTCGAGCACGAGTTAATTCTCGACCCCCTTCCCCCACCCAACCACTCTTCCCTTGACAGACCGGCCCTTCCCCCACTTCCACTTTTCTTTCTGAATGCTCTTCCCGGGATCAAGAGTTATGCAGAGTATACGGAATCGGAGGAAATCTTGCATAGAAAGGGCACTTTCAACCCTTGAAACTGAAAGTTAAAATTACTTCTCGTTTAGAAGATTCTACTGCGACTGAGTGAGTCAAAACAAATTCTGGAGAAAACCTTTTCGTTTGCATTGTTTACATTTTTAGGTACTGATTTCCTTGGTGACATTCCTTACATATTAAAAAAAATAAAATTAAGGTATAAATATAAAAAAAAATAAAGGCACAAAATTTGCAGATTAATCGGCGAATATATATTTTTAATGAACCTTTTCCATACAGAGAAGCCGTCTGCAGCGTCATTGACGCACTTCGGCTTCAAATTATTGCAGCATTTTAATGGTGACTCAAAACATAAGTGGCAGTTGAGCGAATTTCCATTTCATTCAACTTTTCTGGGAAAATTTGTTACTTACTAACAGTTTATCGAGGAAATGGCATTGATATTGAAGAGAAAATTAATATTTCCCCATGTTTCACCAAATCAAGCATTTAACAACACGAAATTTCAAGCTCAATTCGCGAAACAAAGTAACGTGGAAAGGCTAAAAAGAGGATTTATTTCTTTGAACTACCTAATATTACCGGAAATTATTTGTTATTATCAAAATATGCCGTTCAAAATGACCTTCAAAGTCGTTAAATTACATTTCAGTTAAATAGCTGTTACTTATATCTATTACCATCGGAAACGAAGCAGTCTAATTCGAAAAAAAATAGATCGTAGAGCTAAGGAAGCCCAGGAAATGCGACTCATTCTCTTGATATGTTATTTGATGAATATAAAACGAGAGTGCAAAAGTTATTTTGCACCAGTGAAATGTTTAAGGTCACTGGATTAATAATTTTTTAATTTTATGTTACCTGACTCTCTCTAGTTTTTAATATTTTTATTATTGAATCAGGCTTGACTGGGCGGAAGTGCATGATTAAAAATCGATTATGTATTATATAATTAAATCGATATGCATGATAAAAAAACGACTTTATTATGGCTTGGCGCGGATACTTGCATAATCATCTACCACAGTGTGCCGTCTGAAAAACTAAAGGAAACGAACCAAATCTGACAGTGACCATGTTTATTTAGTTTATAACAGTGTTATGTCAGGGAAGCAATGTACACCATACGCGCTGTTGCGTAATCATTTAAGATACATCATTCTCTTGTCTAATTATGTATAAATGAGCATATAAACGAGCTTTGTCGCTGGAAAAGTATCACCTCACAATCATTGGGCTAATTAACGACAAGTGGACGCAAAAATGCCAATTTTTTCCCGCTTAAATGCTACATTAGCGCTTTCAAAGCCTTACGGAAAGTCGAAAAATATCACAACGACATGTACTGGGGATCAAAGTAGATGGAAGGATAAAAAAACTCTTTCTTAGGCGAATATAAATCTCGGACTCTTTAATTCCTATCATTCCTGAAGTTTTCGGAAATCATCCGGGAATCAGGCTCGGGGAGTGGACGACACCAATAGGCATACCCAATGACACGAGGCGCAAGAACTGCTTTAAAAATAGAAGGCGGGACACTCCGGAACCTTTCAATTTGTCGACGAGTCAGAGAGAGAATTCCACTCGTCGCGTTTTTGTTCCTCTTAGCCGGGCGCGAAAACAAGCTATCGCACGCCAGCGCGCTGTTAAGTGTACGGAGAGAGGGGAAACAAAGAGGAGTGGGAACAAAAGAAGCTCTGGAGGCGGCGCGGCCGCCCTATCTCCCCCCCCCCCTTTTCCCTTTTCACCCTCTTCCCCGTCCGCCATTTGCATATTGCTCCGCGGAAATACAGCAGAGAGGCGCGTAGCGGGGCGTAATGGTGGGGAGTGAAGCAGGCGAATGGCACAAAAGCGTCTCTGCGAATGAGTGCAGATAAGCGTCGTACATAACTGGGACGGGGTGGAATTTTATCAGGATGAGAATATGGGAGCGGCGGGAAGGATAAACAGCGAGACCTAGACTGTATGTACATTAGTCAGTGTTACGTTACATCTATATCTATATCTACACCTACATAATACCCAGCAAGACACCTCCTTACATAATAGTTCCTTACATAAAAAGACTTTTCCTCGTGACTTAAAATAATGGAAGCTTGCCTTTCGACTGGAAATTGGCAACCGTCGTACCCATCTTCAAGAGAGGAGATAAAACTAGAGAAGAAAACTATAAACCTGTCAGCCTAACGTCTGTAGTGTGTAAAATAATTGAAAAACCATTGCTAGGTACTTGCGCGAGTTCTGGTACAAAACTAACTGGCTATTCAAATACCAACATGGATTCAGGAAAGCCTTTACTTGTGAAACCCAATTGCTAGGATTATGCCAAGATATTCCTGAAGTCCTAGACCAAGGTAGTGAAATTGATGCTGTGATAATTGATTTCAAAAAAGTTTTTGACTCGGTACCACACCTTAATTTGATAGAAAAAATAGAGAGGTTACAAATAGATGGCAGGGTAAAAATATGGATTAGAGAATTTTTGAAAGGAAGGTCGCAGAGAGTAAGAGTCGGTGAATAATTCTCCGGTGATACTGAAGTAGCATCTGGAGTTCCCCAAGGAAGCGTTTTTGGTCCGTTATTTTGTTTAATTTACATAAATGACATACATGTAGAAGTTGACACCAAAATTCGTCCTTTTTGCAGACGACTGTATTATATATAGAAAGAAAAATAACAAGGAGGACCAGTGTATCCTTCAAAATGATCTAGACAAATTATCCTCATGGATAACAGTAAATAAAATGGAAGTAAACATGAATAAATGCAAACAAATAACATTCACCAGACGGAAAAATAAAGAAAATAGGTCATATTATGCTCGGAGAAAATATTGCCAGTTGTAACGATTGTAAATACCTGGGTGTTAATTTTACGTCAAAACTCGATTGGGGAATACACATCGATATGGTTGTAAGAAAAGCTTTTAAATCTCTGCATTGGGTGATGAGAAATATTAAGGAGAGTAATAAAGAAACTAAAGAAATGGCCTACAGGACTATGGTTCGTCCGGTATTAGAATATGCAACTTTAGTGTGGGATCCTCATACAAAAACAGATATTTTCAAGCTGGAGAAAGTACAAAGGAAGGCAGCCAGGTATATTTTAGGCGGGCACAAAAGGTGTGACAGTGTCACAGCCATGCTGGGGTATCTGGGTTGGAAACCTTTGAAATTAAGGAGAACCATAAACAGGTTATGCGGGATATACAAAGCAATTACAAAAGAACGGGCTTAGGAGGAAATAAATCATAGGCTAGACTCACCCTGCCACATAGGAAGAAATGACCACAAGTACAAAATTAAATGTGGAAAGCAGAAAACGAATATCTTGAAGCAATCTTTCTTAAATAGAGGTATAAAGGAGTGGAATGAGTTACCTGAAGTAATTTTTGAGATCTTTCCCGCTAACGTTAAAATTTTTAAAAATAAGTGTTCCTCGATTCTATAATGGTTTATTTGGAATTGTTTTAAAAATTTCATGTGTATTTTCGAATGTTTATGTTAATATTACCACCAGGTGATTGCCTACTTGTAACGTTTCGTAATTAATTTTTTTAAATCTCAAGGGTGTGCAGCAGGGGGTGAGTTACCACCAAAATATACTACAATGTACTCAGATAAAGTTAATGAAGCTATCGCTGTAGGTGCATTTGAAAAAATATGCAGATACTTGTCAGGAGATGACCTTTCAACAACATGCACTGCACTATAGGCATGCCACCTGTGTTTGTGAAACTTTTTGTATTAATGTAAGTACTTTGCAACTAAATAAGTGGACAGAGATACAAGAGTTACACCGGAAACATGCACGACGCGCTATTAGTACTAGATAGCAGAAAAGGACAGAAGCATTAGGGAGTAAATCAACTAACTGGCTACACTACCTGTCGACAAACCAAGTTTAAAGTCTCATTGGCAGCTGTTATGGTCTCTTATTGTTCGCGGGAAAAATGGCATTTAAACCTGTCCGTTCTGCAGTCTAGTTGCCTCATTTTATTCTCACGATCTGATCTACCAACTCAGTCATCTTGGTCCGTCATTTTCGACATCTTGGACTGCTATGGGGGATATTTCACATTCAGGATAGTTGAAACGGGAAAATTGCCCTAGGATTTTCTCATTCATCTCAATTTCCGTTCTTAATGGTTTTTTTTACCATAAAATCCATTGGCCTTTTTTAATGCGGTGACATTATCAGTCCGTATTCCTCTGCTATACATTTCAGGAAAATAATCAAATAACTCATTTATGTCATGTCCACAAAATTCCACGAGTTTATGAGCAAACCACACTAGTTATACGTTAGCAAAGATCCTCCGTTCACGTAAAAACATGAGGAATACTTTCCATCGAAAAAACATCTATTCAACAGAAAAACTTCATTGGGGGAATGGAAAGACTTGAGGATGAAGAAGATAGATACGATAGGGAATGGATATTTACGTACTCGTGAATGGTTAAAAGGGATTAGTATAGGGAAACATCCATTCGTCCAGGGTAGTTATAGTCAGGGAGTTCCATGGTCGGGGTTGACCCTTCCTCGATCTTATTTCTTCTTATTCCCACCCATTCATTTCCTCAGTAAAGATAGAGCGAATATCATCCTTGCTCCCTTCTCCTTTTCACTTTAAAGATCGGCGGGAGAGGTGGGCGTGGTCCAAGAGACAGGAGCCGTAATGAATTTTCAGAATTCCCGTGTAATCCAGAGTAGAATGACTGCCTTCTTGATTGCGGGACGTGATGAGAGAGATGGTGTGTGTATATGGAATGAGGTTGGTTCCTAAGGAGGTCCGACAGGGGGCGGAGTAGTCGACGGTTTTCCGGGACGCATTTCGGGAAATTAAATCGTCTTTGGGGGTGGGGGGAGGGGAGATGGGAAGGGGTGAAGAGGTGAAGTTGGGAAAGAAAGTCGCAAAAGAACGAAAGGGAAACGGTATAACAATTGGATTGGTTCGGGAAGTCGAAAGGGGTGGTTTGGTGGGGTAAAATAGAATATTTATTAGGGAGACTAGGACGCTCAGAGTGATGAGCGTGTGCTCAGGGCACATCAAAAGGCGAAATGGTAACATTAAGGGAGTTTTCCTTTTAAGGGCTCCTCCACCTAAGACGCATTGCCGAAATTGGAAATTCAAATGCGGGAGGTGTGACACACCCTGTAGGGCCATTAGGGAAAATGTCCACCTCGTTGTATTTCGCGCGAGTCACATTTTCGGTTCTTGTACAACGCTAGTTAACTCCACCCGGGCAAGGGATCGGTTAATTTCTTTGAACATCAATCCTTTGTTTCGTGAAATTAATTTTTGTTAACCTTAGGAACCGCTCGATTGATTTCCGAAGTGCTTTAGTTTGAAATTTATTCTGATTACCGAAGGCACTTCAACGCAATTTTACAAAATGCTCAGGACTCTCATAACGTCCAATACTACCAACGTAACTGACAAAAACTAAGGTGTAATTAGTATAAGGATAGTGCCAATATCTACTTTTCTGCCGATACATAATGAGCACTTTTAGAACTTGTAACACTCATAGAGAAGTATCATTTTTTATATTGTGGCATACGAATATGCTCTACTCAATTTACTAGCAATTAGGACCAATGATGCATGATGCAAACATAACTTGAGTTTTTAAAATAAATATTAGTGAGAAAGAGATTTTCTCAGGTTGTGTCGTGCAATTTCGAGTCAGATGATGATAACAAGGACTGGTTCGCCTTTGTCTTATTCGCAACGTAAATTTGATCGTCATAATGAGTAATTCAGGGTCAATTACCCAAATTAGGAATTTTTCCACGAATTACTCAAATTAGAGACTTCTAAGAGATGCTCATTTTTCAATCTGTCACTATAATCACCGAGGATTGGGTTAGAAATTTCCGGGGTAAAAAGGTAACCTAGGGCTGAGGACCAAATCATGGTACGGAAATGGCCTAGAGAATAGCGAATCCTGGATATCGAAGTGATTTGCACATAGCTAATTCTGTGGTTCAAATTTGCCTGTGGTTCGAATTTAGTCCAGAAAACCTAAATTATTATACTACGAAACCTATGAATTCAATCCGTTCTAGCTACTAAGTAACTACGTAACCTATATTATATTGATACAATTTTGTAATTTCGGATTATGATTCCTCCCTGTCGGAAAATTTCCTAGAAAACTGAACCCCCGTTTTTCCCTAGAAAATATATCTATAGGGAACAATTTCCCTCGAATGCATTTTCCATGGGAAATGCTTTTGAAAGTGGGTTGCAGTGGCTTAGAATACATTTATTTTACACTAAATGTAGTTGACTGTGAGAGGTGATTTTTCATAAAGGTTGCACATCTTTTTTATTTAGAAATATTTCGTCATTCTCATTCTAATTCATTGTGATAACTCTATGATTGTATGAATGAAACTAAGTAGAATAATTTTTTGCTTTTATGAATACCTTTATATTTTTTCCTCTATAGTCATTCATTCTATGCACTGCAGACTGCAACTGCTCTGTGCATCTCCTGGTGTAATTTTTCCTATGCCTGAAGGATAATCCCTAAAGTAACATTTTTTTCTTGGGAAATTACTGACCGAAGTCTGTTATTTCTAAGGAAAAAAGTTCAAGGAAAGAATTCCCTAGAGTGTAGGGCATTTCCTTAGAAAAGAAATGTTATCTAAGGAATTTTCTATTTTTACCTTTCTTTTCCCTGTGTGCTAGGGAATTATTATGGAGAACTTTGCATCAGGACTATGAAATTTGAGTTATTTCACGGTGAAACAATCTTACCACCAAAGACGGTGAAAAAATAGAACGTCGACTGTTGATCGTCGCCGGCAAAATTCGCAGTCGATACTTGAAGCTCGCACAACTGGAAAAGAAGTGACACGTTCAAGGGCTAGTAGTTTGTGAGTAGTTAGAGCGGAGGGAGGGTGGGCGGGGACATAAAGTGTACCCACGACGCAGAAAGATGGGCGGGTTGAAATATAAGTGAAGCCGAGAGGATGGGATTCGAAGGGGCGGGCGAGTCAGCTCGCGTAACGGGACCGACGCACGTTATCGAATTAAAAATTAAAACATTGGCTCGGCTGGGAGGAAGACATTGGGTCGACGGAGCGTGTTTGAGTGAGTAGGTGGATGACAAAAGTGCGGGGAGCAGGGGGAAGGGGGGCTGTGTCCACGCCCAACAGTGGGTGTACACAAGCAAGCCACCCAACCTCCACAACCATATAATCCACCCGAACCGTTTCTAAGAACCTCTCCCGAAATAAGTAAGTACACCCTTCTTCCTTTGAGAGTGTATAAGGGGGGGAGGAGTGCTGCGTGAGATATGCAAAACAACGTCCGTAACAAACCCCCTTTTCCTCCGGGGAGGCTAACGACGAGCCCACGAGAGTGTGTAAAAAAAATAAGAAAGCAAAATCATTTGCGGGATGGGTTTTTTTTCCTCTCTATCTTGACTGAGCGTGTGGAGATGGAATGAGATTGGTCGGCTTCGGCCCAGCGGCGCGCGGGGTGGTGAAATGATTTGGAGAATCGGAAGGAGGGGATTGGACGTAGGAAGGAGTGAGAGCCCTGAGTGTGTTATGAAGGGAGGAATGGCAGGATCGCTGATGGGGTTTAGGCTGTTCGTCGGTGGTCTGAATATTCCGTGAGACAAGTGATGCCCTACCGACACCGTGATATGGTAGCTGAGCCCTTAAAACCGGAGAGGTAACCCTTTGAGGTGGCTGGAGCGGCTAATCATGGGTCATTGACTGCACTTTTTAATAATTTTCGCGGTCACCAGACTTGACCAGGGTTTTCTCTGTGTCCCTCGTTTTCAGACAGCCACATTTCAGAAAAACTGTAGGAGCTTCCAAGTTGAGGAATGGTTTGCCAAAGCATGTTAAAGACAGTTCGTCACAGGCAATATTCAGGAGGAGGCTTAGCAGCCATTTAGTAAATGATTCCAATTTCTAACTGCAACATGCATGTGACATAGAATAATAAACAGGATTCTGTATTGTTGAGAACGTTCACATGTTGGTTGTAAAGACCCCCAAACTACATTGGGGGTGTTTACTTAAAGTATAGGTACTGTGAATGTTGTGTCTGATTTACGAGTGTTTGAATACTTGTTATGTTGTCGGTACTAAGTTTTACCTGTATATTATAGGGTTCCATTTATTTTAATAGTATTTTGTTTCCATTTATTCGAAGTGCACGTTTTTTGATGAGAAAGCGTGGAGAAAGAATGAGTGGAGAAGGTAGAATGCTTGTCAAGAGGATGAGGATTTTTATTTTAGACGAAGGTTGGGACATAAAAAGTTGACTGAACTGTAGTTTGCTAACCTCGCACACTAACCTCTAGTCCAACGCATTGATATGGGGAATCGAGTTAGTATGGTACTGGGGTAAATTTTCGAACACCGTAATAATTATCGTACGCGAGAATAACAATTTTATGACATGGTTCTGTCGATTCAATATCGCTGAGCTTTCCCATCCTGCCCGCATGTGATGACTATCGCTAGAAAAATATATAGGTGGTGGTGACGTATGCGATACTTCGATGAAACCGTGTGATAATATGATATTTTCGCATACGATAACTATCACGACGATTCGAAAATTAATCCCCTGGCCTCCTATCTTAAGGTTCCTGGTTTGGTTCCCAAGCAGTGACGGAGAATTTTCAATTGAAACGCAATTTATACATGGGTGCTGGAGAGAGGTGCGTGGAGAGCACTTCAAATGAAGTACCCCGTCATCGGATGGGACTCTTTTGTGGACCCTAGTGCTCCACATCAAACTGCTACGAATTTGGGGAGTCGACCAATAACTGAGGTTATTTGCCCCACCAAAGATAGTCGGATAGCTGGGTTAGGGTTGGATTATATGGGAAATGGAGGACGGTTGCTGAGAAACTCCGGGTCAACATTAACCTGCCCTAAATCAGGGTGCAAAATAATCAAGAGTTTAAGTCCCACGAATGAAGTACTGCACTTGAGGTGCTCTCTAAATAGCACCTAAGAAGGAATTGGGATTCCCCTGAAAAATCTTCGTCACCGACGAGATTCGAGCCCGGGTCTTGCAGAATGGGACGCTAGTACTCTTGCCACCAGATAAACCTGATACTCCCCCCTCCCAAGTTATAAAAAATTATATAATGCCGTTATCGTTGGTCACCGCTGATGGAATAATGTACGATGGATGCCTCCGATGATGGGCACTTGAGCGAAGCTGATACAAGGTAGTGGAGTGAATGGTGAGAGAGGAAGGGGTAGAACGAGAAATTCATGGGTGATTGCGGTGAAATGTACCACTAAGAGAAGGAACGAAAGAAGTCGGGCGAAGAAGAAGAAGAACGTTAGGGCGTGTATGAAGCAATGCATGAGGATAACTGAAGCAAAAGAGGCATGGAAGGATAGGGCAGTATGGAGAAAATTAATAACTCAGAGTCAACTTGGCAAAACTATCACCGAGAACAAAACGTTTTTCGGGTGTGCCGCGTGATCAGGTTTAGCCCAACGTTTCGTGACCTCTTCTGGTCACTTCTTCAAGAGGGAATTGATGTCCCCGTTGCCGGTGAGGGATATATATATATCTCAGAAGGGTGAGTTGAAGGGGGAAGAGGGGTGAGGGGTGGAGGGAGAGGTACGTGAAAAATATTTATTAAGTACGGGCATCCAAGTGTGGCTTATTTGGAGGCCACCATCTCTATTGAAATCTTCTTTGTTCTTCTTTATCTCAATGGCCTCACGATACAGCAATGAACAGTTATCACCGAGAAATAAACTTTTTTCGACAGTGCATACTCCAAAAGGGAACGGCGTGATGGGTCGTGTGTATTTCTACAAAGCCAAAAGAGGGATAGCGTCAATTCTCCACATGAGGACGTCAAACGACGGCTTGTCCCATCAGTTGGTGAAGACCCACGCCATTATGCTTGAGGAACAGCGCGGGTACACCAACCGGGAAGTGTAATTACGAGATGGGGAGGGCAGGAGAGGCTGAGGGTTGGGGGGAGGGGTGTAAGCGAACGCGGTGGTGTGAGGGTGGGGAAATAACGTAATGTGGGGTGGAACATCGTGGCAGGAGATAAAAATGGGAGTGGCTTCAACTCTCCTTGTGGGTGTCGCTGTGACGGTCGAACGGGGAAGGGATGAATGTTAATCAGGTGGAGTTTTTTTTCTTGGAACGGGCACCGTAGTCGGGCTGTTTGGGAAATCCAGCATCCTTCTCTCCTTTAGCCAGCCCCGCCTCTTTAACAGGCAATCTGCCCGCCCCGCGCATCTTAATGGAACTCATTTGGCAAACAGAGCAATGGAGAGAGAGAGAGTCTTGGGCTTCTTTCTTTCTCGCCCTCCCAGTACGCCCCCCCCCCCCTTACTCCCCCAAGCCTCCTCCCACCCACCCCCTGCGTCTTATAACCGGGCTCCTGAATAATCCTTCTTGTTTTGGAACTCCGGGACTCTCATAATTGAATGGCATTCTTAAGTTATAAGCTTAAGGAAATTCATAAACCTCTCTCCCTCCTCCTCCTTATTCCAGTCCCCTCCCCCTTTAATACTACCCAATCTATTCCCTTCCCCCCTCCTCCTCCTCTTCCGCATCTTAAATTTATTATTTTTTTCCGTTTTTATTTTTTCGCAGTTTTCTCTCTCTCTCTCTCTCCGTCTCCCGCCTAATTAAACGGGACACTCGTTTGGGGAAGCCGTGCGTCAAGACAGCATCCGTTCTCCTCTTGTGTTTTTCCCTCCCTCCCTCTCCTTCTAATTCCGGGGCCGGGAAAAATGAAGAAAAAAAAATATATATAAGCGGGAAAGGGAACGGACCTCTTCAATTATTCAAATTATTTGCATTCGCTATTAAATTATTCCGGTAGATATAAATTGGTGGTGGAAGGGGATGAGTAGAGCTTTTGTTTCCGTTACTCACTCTTCCCCTACTCCTCCCACGGTGCATTAAAGCATCATAACTCCGCGGTGACAACTCCCATTCGCTCAGGGATGAGTATTTTTTTTCGAAATCAAAGTTTTTAATCGCGTTACTTCTGAGTGGCCAAATTAAGGCGTGGCAAAATGTAAAGTGGGGAGGGTTCCTCCTCCGTGCGTATGGCAACTACCCATCAAGTCGAGCACCCGTTCTAGTGGAGGTGTTCATGGTTGTTGGCAGGGGTGCTCATTCGTGTTGTTCAATTGAACGTTAAATTATTTCAAAGAATGCCTTATCTCCGTAATGCCTGTGTCAACTACGGTCACGGTGAGGTCTACATTTTGTTTCATCTCTAAATGATATAATTTGAGTTAGTAGCTCAACAGGCTAATTTTTTAATTCAATTTGTGTCTATACAGACGAAAAACATCGCTTCGTAATGTTGCTTTATGCTAGCGTTTTAACATAATGGAAATCGTATGGCGTTACGATTAAGCAGATAATTGTCTCCAATTAAATTATATAATAATATTTTAAATCATATGAAAACTTTAAGCATAAATATATTTAAACGACAACACCATTAAAATTGGTGGTATTAAACCGCGTTATGGTGTTAATGCTTTGAATTGTTTCGTGGAGAGTAAACTCTAGAATGCGTGGAAATTACGCAACGTATTTTACTCCGTGGGACAATAACCTCGGCTCAGGTGCGGTATTGCTTACAGCGTTTCATTTATTCAAGATGATTACTTTTTGCGTGTCCTGTTTTCTTTGTCCGTAGAGCAGTTTTGCCGTTCTTTATTTTTCTTAATCTGAATCGATCACTTCTTCCTTCCAGGAACTCTCCAAAAACAAGCGATCGCGCTCGAAGGACATAAACAGGAAGCAGATGACAAGGGGACTCACTCGAAGGAGAAACAGCAAAGCAGTGGTGACATCCGTAGGAGTGGACAAAAGGCTAACTAAGGTAGGATACAAAATATTTATAATTTTGTACTAATGCTCTTAGGGTGGACGCACTAGTCATCGTTGGGTACCTTGAAGGTAAAGAACGCACTGCAAACAGCGCCAATCCATGCATGTATCAAAAGGGTTCACAGAAATGCTTAGTAATCAAGGATTGCTCAGGCATTAATTTTTCTTTCCGATTTCCTCTTTTACACCGCATTTCCCGCGTGAAAGAAAAATTTGCGTGCATAAATATTAGTTTCTTTCCCAGCTTACCTTCGGTGAAAACTGACTGGTCAAATAAAACGTGTCTAAGCGTGACAAATTTTTCCCTCAATTTCATAACTCTTACACAATATGTGTAATGAGTGCCCTCCTTGATACTTGGAAAGGAATTATTAAGAGTTATGCTGTATTAAATTGAACCGTTAGAGAAGGTATTTTTTCATAAGATTTCTCCGGATGATGCTAGAAAATAGCGAGCATGATATGAAATGCTTCATCAATTGGCATCCACATCGTGTTTTTGACGCTCTTTTAACCCTCCATCGCTAAGTATTACAAAAATTATTGAGATATGTGAATTTCCAGTCGAAATTTCAAAGCCAAATAAAGAGTGCCCTCCTCGATACTTTGAAAGGAATTAACAAGTTATGCTTCATTTTAATGAACCACTAAAGCACGGATTAAAAAAAAAGATTTCTCGGGATGATGTATAAAAAATAGCGAATATAATTTGAAATACTTCATCACTAGGCAGTTACATCGTTTTTGTGACGCTCTTTTTTTTAGCGCCAGGTATTACACAAATAGTTAATTTACGAGAAATTTACATTTCCCAGCCCTTAGTACCCTATCAGACTATCGTCTGACTTATGCATGGTGTTATTTTGATTGATATAACATTATGGTTATCTGCGCGCACTGCAAAGTTGGCCACGGCCTCTTGATATCAACGAAAGTAGACAGCGTAATAGATATTGATTCCAAATTTATACTTCATCTTTACATCACCAAATGTCATTGAATGAGACAGAAAGATGTCGGCCTCGGTGGCGGCGGGGTAACGTCCTCGCTTGCCAACCCAAAGGTCGAGGGTTCGAATCCCGCCAGTGGAGGATTTTCCTCCTCCCAGGAAATGGCTGTATGTGTTGTCCTGTTACAACGCCTGATGTAAAATGGTCCTCGAGGCTGTACTCAGGTTATTGATATAAATAAAAAATAAAAAATAAAAAAATACGAGATTCACGTTTGCCTCTAGGTATTTACTAAAAACTAGGTGGTTATTTTATTTTGGTAATTGATATATCTTCATTTTGAAATACGTTACAGGTTGTGAAAATATTTTTTTAAGAAAATCTGCACATAGACAAAAATTGCTTCAACTACCTTAATGCAGCACCGGAAATGTTGCATCCTATGTGTTTCCCACGCCCTAGGTTTGAAGTAACGGTGATCCTGGGGATTTGACTTAATCTTTATATTCACTCCCCAAATACTATATATGTGGTGATCTTTCCCGCATAATATTAATGCGGTATTACGATATAGTGATATTCCACACTTTTAATTTATAAAAAAAACTACCATTTTTTCAGACACTGTGTGGCATTATATTCGGCACTATGAGCCTTGATAATGTTACATTGTGCCGAAACTATGGTCGGATTTTAGAAGCTATAAGTGTGAGATAAAAACAAGTCTTTTTTTTGTGGACATTTTAACTAAAGATTAGTTCAAATTGTCAATAAAAGCAAAGGAATTTTGACTCCTATGCATGCATTTCGGCCATCCAGGTGATCATTGACTGGGGAGACCACGCACGTGTTTACGAGATTTAATCGGCCCCAGTGGCGGCGGGGTTAAGTCCTCGCCTGCTAAACTGAGGGTCGCGGGTTCGAGTCCCGCTCTGAGTGGATTTTTCACCATTCAGGATATGGGTGTTTGTGTTCGTACATTGTTATTTATTTCAACACCCGATGTAAAAGGCCGTCAGTGCTGTTTTCTGGGATGATAAAATAAATAATCCCTCCGTGTCGATGGTCACCAAGATGACCAAAATGCATGCATAGTCAACATTCCTTTGCTTTTATTGACAATGTGAACTAACCTTTAATTAAAATTTTATTGTCAATTTCTATCGTCCTGAATTATTTTATTTTACGTGTTTATGATGTGATTTATTTCGTAATGAATGTACTGCGGTACATTCACCCCTTTCACGACACCGCGAGTTAACCGATCCCTTAGATCCGATGAGAAAGCCTCCTGGTACCACAACATTTTCCAAGGAGTGCAGTCTTCACTTCCGTGTCTTCCGAGACTCCACCGCGCGCTCACCCTTCTTTCAAGATGGATCCACTGTCTCCCAAGGCAGGCATTATTCCTTCCCCTATAACGGCCAAACCCCTTGGCTCCCTAACTCCCCACAGTCGCAATACCTACTCCTAAACCCCACCCTGCTTTCATTCCAATTCTCCCTTTCCCTTTTCCCTATCTCTCTCTCTCTGTCCCCCCCCCCTCTCCATCCTCCCCTCCACCAGCTGCCCATCAAACACTTCCCCTTCACACAAAATGTCCCCCTCCCTCACACCTCTTGGCCGAGAAAAAAATGACATGCTTTGCGTTGTGGCGATATTTCGATATCGAGTCGATATTTTTTTCATATTAAATCATTTTTTTGACACTAAAAATTGATTAATTAAATTGCAATCAGGCCTGATTGATTAGAAACTATGTGAAGGTATTAGAGATGGTCATATTTAGCATAGTGAATTCTAAATGTTGCATTTTGATGCATCTACACATTATGAATTCAGCATTTGTGTAGCACATTGTTTGAAACAGTAAATAACGGTTTGAATAATTATCAATAATGAATAAACATCAAAAAGCATATCATTAATTAGAGCGAAATAGATCCTAATGCTAAATGTAGGAGACCTGTCAAGTCTCCCGTTCATATGCACTAAAGCACATTACATTGTGTATTCGTCCGCGATTCCGCGTGCTGTAGCGTAATATAGAATAACTAGCTCCACCGAAACAAATGCTCTCCGATTACGCCCAATTTATTTGAGACTAACACTGACATGAATAACGAAAATCTGTCTCACTAATGAAAGTACATACATACGGAGTGGTACGATCATTGAAGTGTAGAATAAAAGTGCGTTGCATGAATTCAAACAAACATACGTTAAAATTTTATTGGCATCCTCGATATGTAAACGTAGACTTCCTGAAACGATCTTTTTTAAATAAATTTAATTGAATTTATTTCGAAAAACTCGACAATATCGCAATTATTTCGCGTTTATCGCAAATGCTAAAAGTTGTCATCTCTAAACATAATCGATGATGAAAAACGTACGAATTTTGTTGTTTTGTTTGTGTTATTTGTGGGTATGCGACCGAAAACTGAGATCCATAGCGCCATTCTGGATAGATGGGTCGGTAGGTAAAGGAAATATTATTTGGGGAATGAAGGAAGGGTGGAGAGAAACCAGGCGTCGGCATTTTCCTGTTATTGCCAAATTCTGGCAAGGGGTCCACACTTTAACGTCGCATCCGACGGACGGAGTACTGCACACGAAGGGCCACGCCCTCCCATTGAAAAAAACTTAGTAACTGCCAGGATTGGACCTTCGGAATGGGAAGCAAAAATAAGCCACGAAAAAATCTAGCCACTACAACAATCCTATCCTTTTATCATCTTCGCACCGATGATTCTTTTTTCGAGCGTAATTTCTTACACAAAGTTTCGCACATCCCTCCTCCAATCCCATCCCAGGTGCCAAGGGCACGAAAGTTTAAAGTCTCGTTGATGTTAAAATCTCTCCATTCATCCAAGTCTTCACCGCGTGCG
This sequence comes from Pyrrhosoma nymphula, assembly GCA_963573305.1. Lineage (NCBI taxonomy): Eukaryota > Metazoa > Arthropoda > Insecta > Odonata > Coenagrionidae > Pyrrhosoma > Pyrrhosoma nymphula. Next base: position 80,881,978 of record OY754334.1, on the reverse strand, counting down.
TTGACTTTCGGAGGAAACTCCCAAGAACATCAACAGATGAGACACACTCTCTCTCTCTCCACAGTGTATGAAAGAGAGTTCTCCGAGAAACAACCAATCAGTGGGAAGCAAGCATGCAGGATGCCATATATACAAAAAAGGCGACCAATACCTTCGACCTGAAAACGCTAGTTGGAACACCAGCGAAACTGTTGTCAACCAAAGTCAACACAGGCAGTGGAGACCCAGAAGAATGGTGAAAATATTTATAAATCAACGTCACGGAAACCTAAAAACCAAGTTTAGAGTCATCGAAGGGATGCACAAAGTATTTCACTCAAAGTGCTCTCCAATTTTCATCACGTCATCCCACCGAAAAATCTATAGCCGGGAATCGAACCCTGCCCCTAGAGGTGGAAAGCCGGTGCTCTAGAATGTTGGACTAGTGAATGTTTCCGTGGAGACGTTTAAATGATGGAGGTTTCTCAGGTTTTCTTCCACGTTGATCCATATCCTTGGAAGACCAGAAGTTTCGCCAGCATTCCAGCCAGGCTCAACACGTTTGAATTAGAATTGGGTTGTGATACCAGGATTGGTGATTTTGTCACGGCTACCTTGTCATCACGACTCGTTGCCACGATAGGATCCGCGAAATCACAGCTCCGGGAAAAAAACATCGTACCGTAATTCTCTTCGCGTAGGAGGAATTTTTAGCTCCCGTTGTTCCGGAGCTGTGCGCTTCTTATGATCCTCGTAGCTCTCGTGATTTTTCTCGTTGCTGAGCTGTGCCGAGTGGTCAGCGTCACACTATGTACCTATAGCTTTTTTTCAAAATCATACCCGTAACAAATTAACACGTTCGTAGCGCTGTCGGTTTGTGAGTCGGAGTTGTCACAATCGGAGCTGAGCCGAAAATTCTAGTCCTGAAGTAGGGACGTAATTTTACTTAACTTGAACTAATGGCAGGGAAACTAAGGTGTGTCAGCGTAAGCATAAGAGTAGGCTAAATGCAATAGGTATGGGGTTTGAGAAGTGTTTGAGGTATAAGTAGAAGGGATAGGGTTGGGAATGAGTGGGTGATGAACGAATGTGGATACATGCTCAGGCAATGGATATCTACGAAAGGAGTGTGCTTCGTTGGTTTGGTCATGTCGAGAGAATGTTTGATAATCGAATAACTAGACAAATACATCTGAGGTTTCTGTATAAAGTGTGCGCCATGTCTAAAATGTAAAGACGAAAAACATAGTTTTAGAAAATGGGGTTGGAAAATTTTAGCTAACTTAAAAATCACAGTTATACCTAAGGGGTGCAAATGAATAGCCTAGTCTAGAGATGGAGTTTGACTTAATACTCTATACACATCTAGCCCTCGATATTTCCTAAATGTCTTTATGGATAACGCATTTAACCACTTTTTGGACTAAACATGCTTCACGCAGCAAACACAGAATTAAGATAGTGGAGTGAATGACATGAAAGGTAGGGGTGGACCGAGGAAGTCTTGCGTGAACGTGGTGAATGATACTCTTAAGAGAATGAATATTAATAGTCTAAGGCAGTGTTCCGTAAACTTTTTGTGTTCAAGGTGCACCTACCAAAATTAAAGGGAGTCACGAATAGCCGTAAACAATTATCAACTGTTTACGGCTATTGGAGACTCCCTTTAATGTTGGTATTTTTTCAGCCGTAAGAGCTCACCCCATCATTGCAAGTTACACCTACCAAATCAAGACAACTTAGAGGTACACCAAAGAAAAGTACAATATTTATTTAATATCTATTTATTATAAAAATCAATGTAATATTAAAAGGTTTTTAATGATAAATGAGAGCCTGCTTAACTGAGCACAGGCGATCAAAATGTGGAGCAAACGTTGATAAGGCTGCTCTCATCTCTTCGTCGATAGTCCTCAGGCGTTCTCTTTTTTTTATTTAATCGTAGTGAGAGTTTAAAACCCCAATTCGCACAAGTAGTTCGTGGCAAATCGTAAGAGAATTGCAATAGCACGCTTTGAAAGCAGTGGTTACTCATTTTTTATATGCAGCCAAAAATGTGCTAACTCTATTTCGGAAAATTTTAGTTTTAATGTCCGATCAGTTTTTAGCTCCATGGATTCTTCCTTCTCGTTTATCGGTAAGTATCCAAGGGAAATGCTATCTGAAAATGGATTTCGTAAACAGTCCATTGGTTGCAGGTCACACTTAGGAAAATAAGAGTTCATTTTTTTATGTTAATAGCTCCAAGTGTTTCACTATCAAAGCCTGCACTTTTTTTCTGAATCGGCAGCAATGACATTTGGGAACTTTTCATTACCACCATTGGTAGCGTGGCAGATCCATAACTCCAACTTAGCGCGAAAGCTTTCAATCTTGTCGGATGACGTTAAAATATTAGAATTCCTGCCTTGAAATTTTTTGTTGAGCTAATTTAAATGAGAAAATATGTCCGCCAGATATGCAAGTTTTGCTACCCATTCTTCTTTTTTAAGTAGAGAAGCAAAATCTGACCCCTGGGCCTCTAAATACGTCTGGGTCTCATTTTTTAGCTCGTAAATCCGAGAAAGCACTTTTCCGCGAGAAAGCCATCGTACTTCTGTATGAAACAGAAGTGACTGATGATCTGCTCCCATTTCCTGACACACTCCATTAAACAGACGAGAGTTCAGCGGTCGCTACTTGATGTAATTGACAATTTTGACGACATCTTGTAGGACAGAAAACAATTCATCAGGTAGAGACTTCGTCATCAGTGCTTCCCTGTGTAAAAAGCAATGTAAAAATTTTATATTAGGGTTTTTTTCAGAAGCCCTGGTTATAAATCCCCTCATTTTTCCCGCCATAGCTGCTGCTCCGTCTGTGCAAATACTTATGCAGTTGTGCCAGTTCAAATTATGCTCACTGAAGTATACATGGTCAATACTCCTCAATGGAGGTGAGACTTGGACATTGAAGGTGAATCAACGAACCGAATAGAAGCATTTGAAATGTGGCTCCATCGCAGAATGTTGCGTATTCCACAGACAGATATGGTCACCAATACTGAAATGTTGCGTTGAGCTAGCGTAGTAAGAGAATTTTCAGCCAGTATTAAAACAAGAACATAATCGGGACATATTCTGCGCAACAACAAATAAAGTATGCTGCACCTCATCATGAAACGAAAAACTAAGGGTAGACGCGGTCCAGGTATGAGGCAGATGTCCTCCCTAAGAATTATTTGGGAATGGACCGGAACCAAGAGAGTGAAGGAGCTGTTGCGGTTAGCACAGGACAGAGAAACCTACGCCAGAGTGATAGCCAACGTCAGGGGGACCTGATATGGCACTTAAAGAAGATGATGTATGAACTAAGCTGGACAAGTACTGTCGTCCATGGATCAGAGCGGAAGAAAATCTTTATCATCCAGCCGCTACCTACGCTTAATCACCAAAACACGACATTCCCGCCTGCATATCTTTTAGTATCGGGTGTCGATGCAGAGAACAGTTAGAGTATCGCAAAGCCACAACCCCACCTCGTTGGAATCCTCGTCGTCCACCCCCCTCCCCCCAAAACCCAATTTACCCCCCCTCCACCCCTGACGAAAAAGTTTCACAATCTAAAACCCTTCCGCGTTTCCAGCGAACCCCTACGCGATCCCATCTTCTTACCCCAGCGAACCCCCAACACACTCAGACTAACCCTCTCCCACCACGCACCCCCCCTGCCCATTTTTTATGCCCTTTTTTTCATCCCCTTCCGTTCTGCACCCCTGCCCGTCCGTCCCCCACCCCGCCACCCCTGGCAGACGCATCCACCGCCTCCTCTACCCCCCTCAGTTTTTTTCAACCCTCCTCCCTCCCTGCCCAGGGGGATAACAGAGCTTGGCTATAAAAACCCTCCCCTTTTTCGCTCCCTCTGTTCTTTCTGGGGGAGGCTCTTTTTTCCATCCACCCTCCCTGTCTCCCCCCCCTCCCGCTATCTGGGGGGGTGGTGTGCGCGAGGGGGTCGTGGGGGTCGGTCTCTCTACGTATATAAAAAACGTGGGGGGTGGTTTTGGTGGTGTGTGGGAGGGGGTTGGGGATTGCTTCGGCGCGTGAGTCAGAGAGTGTGTGCCGGCGAAAGGAGAAAGAAGGGGTTAGTACGTTTGGTGCAGAAGGGTTGGTGAATCTCTAGACGTCTGTTTGGCAGGGAGGGTCGTGTCGTGCATTTCCAAGTGGATGTGCAGTCAGTATCCGTTGACGGAAAAAAATCCATCTTTTGATATTCGCTCAATGGCGGTATGAATTCAATATAATTCAGGACTTACATTAGACCGTACCGATTTTAGGATGTCTAGTCTAACTCGGTGATATTTTTAGCAATAAATCAATGGCTCCTTTATTTAAACTCCATTTTTAAATTGTTCCCTTGGAATTGAATGGAAAATGGTCTAAGTTGCCGAAGTACCCTTAAATTTTAATTTCACTAGCTTAATGCAAGTGGTTGTCCAGTCAGTCCGATGACGAAAACAAATCCCTTACTTGATATTTTTCAAACTACAACGTATTATTAAATTGCGAGACTTCGTGGTAGCTGGGCGAAAATCATGTCCAGTCTAATGCTGAAGATTTTTTGTGAAGAAGCAATGATTAAGACTCAATCATTTCATTAAAATATATTTGCCAGACGAATCTTTAAAAGTGGATGCAAAGTGGCCTAACCTTCCAATGCACCCTCAAACTTAAACTTTGCTTACTTAGAAGTGGATTTACATTCTGGCCGATGGCAAAAACAAACACGTCTCTTCATTTTTGCTCATTACTACGGATCTGAGATTAAAAAATTGGAAGCGTATGTCTATCCTAAACTACATACGTAAAATTGTATATGAATCGTGTTATTTTTGTTAGGTGTTCCTCTCTATTAATTGTGAATCAACTGAATTCCTGGAATATGTCTTTCTTTTGGACTTTCCATTTTGGTTGTGAGTGACAATTTCCCAAATATAATGTACAGATTCCCGAGAAGCATATGGTCCCCAATCGCACGCTCAGTTTTATTCTCGATATCCAAAAGATAAACACATCTCGAACAAATTCTAGGTATACTAAGATTAGTCCGTTCAGAGTTAAAAGTTACAATTGTGAATACGAAATACTCATCCCCATTCCATGAAACAAACCCTCTCACACTAGCTCGGCGACCATTGTAGTCATCGAGCTTGACCAGTGATACAGGTATACCTAGAAAGCTCGTAAAGATCTATATCTAATACATAATATTTAATTCCAGCGAATTATCCATTTTAAGCTCTTTGAGGTGAGCCGCAACTTATTGAGAAAAACACAAGAGAGATGTCAATTGAGCAACATAATTCTGAGCTTCTTTCACTCCGTTTGGCCTGTTATAATTGCGACACGCAGTATATAAGCCCTTCTGACTAATTGCACCCTTATTGGCTGTGTCATCGTACTCTGCATCCCTGCGCTACCCCCTTGCTCCTAAGCTTGTGGAAAATTGGCTTGCAGATGACGCAGCATATCTGAGCCTTACCCTTATTAATGAGAGCTGTTGGCGCACCGCTTCTTGGCTCAGTAGCATTTTGACTCCTTGCCTCACGTCACAAGCTGCATCCTGATTGAACCCCAAATAGTGCTTGACGATATCGTTTACCGACCCTGCATTAAATACGCCTGGGTTGAGAGATGTAATACGGAAATGTTTCGCTCATATAAAACCATTTTTTATAAACGCTTCCCGAATAGCTAAGCTATCGCCTGGAACTATAGTTCTTACTTAGGAAAAGGTGCGTTTATTTCTTGCGGAAAAGTCACATCGTTCTTCTGTAATGCAGCAGTAGGAGATAAACACGACATCGGCACTAACCTATTCTTCATGAAAGGCGCCAGGGGATCCAATATTTTACATCCCATCCGACGGAAGGAGTGCTGAGCTAACTAAAAGGGTAACCTAGGAAGAAATCGGAATCCATTTGCAAAAATGACAGAGATTCCGACCCGGGCCTTCAGCACCAGAAACCATCACTGAATTCAGGGCTGTAGCAGAATCAGTAATTATAATCCAGCGTCAATTCTCTTCTCGCCGCTTTATGTCCAGCATTACCTATAATTTACTTAAACATAAATCAATGTATCTTTTCTGACAAAATATAAAATATCATTCTTCGTATAGATCGGAATTGTGGTCATTGCGGAAAGGCGATGCGCGCGCATTTGATATGTGGATTTGGAGAAGAAGGAAGAGGTTAATTTAGGTGGTGAGAAAGACTAGCGAGGACATGTTGGGTACGGTTAGAGAGGAAACGAAGTTGCAGGCGGAGATTCGGAGAAGGCAGGAAAGATGGATGTGGGACATTTTGACAGGTGACGGTATGTTGAAGAGGGAGGCAGAAGGAGAAAGCTGGGGAAGCGAGAAAGAGGAAAAAAGAGGATAGGAATTTTGGACGACGTAAGAAGGGGATTTGAGTAGCTGAAGCAATTGACGGCGAGAGGGTAACGTGCAGGAAAGTGAAAAGGTATCCCAGAAATGAAGAAGTTAGCGTGAAGGCTGAGCGAAAACCTACTATTCAGCTGGAATAATACCAAGTGATGATGATTCTCAGGTATCGCACCGCCGCGCCACACTATTTCTGCAAAATGAAGAAATAACACGTGCAATTTTCCACAAAAATAAAATTTACTTCCGACCCAGATTTCAATGTGGATACATCATCTTCATCAGCACCTGAAGATGATGTATCAACATTGAAACCCGGGCAGGAAGTAAATTTTATTTTTGTAGAAAACTGCACGTGATATTTCAACATTATGTACAAATTCCGCTCCATTTTGCAAGAATCTTCGGGTTTATTATTTCTGCAAAATGAGAATTGGGAGGTGTCTTAAAGCAAAGACAAGGACTCTTGGTAAATGTATTCAAGGAAGGTTGTTTCAATCACACTCAATTTTCCGATTTTTCATTCTGCTCACCGAACCCGATACCATTTTATCGTTAATCTGATCCCGACTCCATGCCCCGCCATTAATGTCGGACAAAATGGAAGCCGGACGAAATTACGGCGAGCGTTGTTTTGATCCGCCAATCTCGCCGGAGGAAATTAGGACGGGGGTAAATTTAAGAAGAAAAAAACGTGTGGGGCGACCCGCGAGATAAAAACTCTCTCTCCAAAAAGTTAGCCCATTTGGGTGGATCTAATCTGCCGATCGATCGGACCAAACCCCCACTCTTAATACGTGCATCAATCAATCAACGTCACCCCTATATGCAGTTGCATGTCGCGCACTTCGGCTTCGTCCTACAACTCCTCCTCCCTCAGCCATTCCGGTAGAATCAGGAAGTGCCGAGACAAACTCCCCCGAAGGAGAAAAAAAAAGTTAAAACCTAAACTCTTCCGTTTCATTCAAGTATTCTACCAGCTGATTGGTAGGTTCTTGGACAGTCCCCATTCTGCATCCCAATTTCATAGACATTGTCTCGCTTTCCCTCCTAAAGATGCCCCGCCATTAGATCCCTCTTCAATTCTTCATATCTTCTACTTCCTCTTATTTTGTCCAGAATTCCTATCCTCTTCCTTCCTCTTCCACGCTTCCCCAGTGTTCTCCCCTCTATCACTCTCTTCAACATGCCCTCTCCTCTCAAAATCTCCTCCATCCATCTCTTCTGCCTTCTCCGAACCTCCACCACAAGCTTCCTCTCCTCTCCAACCATATCCAATACCTCATCGTTCGTCTTTCTTGCCACCCAGCTCACCTTCTCCATCTTTCTCCAAACGCACATCTCAAACGCATCAGGTGAAAATTTTGAGGCTTCCCCGACGAATAAGTCTGGCGAATTCGTCTCAGGCTTCCCTACAGGTTTATTTCTTCATGATGACCGATGTTTCGACCGGAGACTTTCCTATCATCTGAAGAGGCTGTAGAGCTCTACAGAGACTTGAGAAACATTGACCACTTCCCTACAAGTGCAACCTTCCCACGACCAACCCCAATGCATCTCCGCCGTTGGGTTTGGAGGAATTTGAATGGAAAAACGGCGGTCATAACTGCCTTGAGGTCTCTGAGCGAGGAAAAATAGATGATCAATCATTCAACACTTTTAGCGCCAGCCAAAATTATATAAAGGTACTTCAAAAGTTCTGAGGGGTTTTAATGTAAATTGCAGAACTTTTTTTAAATGCCATTAAAAGAACAAATGTTTAAAATTTGAACAGAATATACATAGCACATCCTTTTATTATATTTTACCGTTTTTACTCTTGGTATTGATGGAAACAATACTCAATTATTTAAACATTATTTTGCAGTTTTAAGAAAGCATTACGAAACACCTAGCTTGTTCGAAAAATTAAAATATGAATTCTCAATTTGCTAAACACAAAGTGAAATCGATAGTGGTTTAATTATAGAGGTTTTATATAGCAAAAATAAAGGGACAGAGACTGGATTATCCAACATAACTTGAAATTTCAAAAAGTGAAATCGATAGTGGTTTAATTATAGAGGTTTTATATAGCAAAAATAAAGGGACAGAGACTGGATTATCCAACATAACTTGAAATTTCAAAAAGTATGCGTAATAATTGTAAAGCTTTTACATCCTTGTCTAAAGCCACGTCTCAAACGCTTCCAATCGATTCTCATTCCCTACCACGTTTCGCTTCCTTATGACCCCACGATTCATACCAAACTCTTCTCCCTGTTTCGTTTTAACATATTTAAAATAACAGTTTAACATTTCTGCAAGGGCTTAAAGTGAGAAAAGGTACGGATATTAGTGCCGAAAAACCCCAGATTGGCCGCTAATAACATAAAAACTGCGAATAAATCTTGCATTACACTTCGAGCACGTTAAAACCAATTAATTTTTAACACATAAATGGAAACAGAATGTGAAGATAGCAAAATTAACAATAAATTTTGTTCATTCTTTAATACTCTGCTATTTACGTTATTTTTAGATTGATGATGTAACGTCGGACTACTTTTAATTAATTCTCCAAATTATTTATTCTTCAACAATTCCTCTCCTCTCCCGTAAACAACCTTTCACAAAAAAATACTTCAACAATTCACAAAGAAGCAACCCACTAAAATTAATAAAAATACTATATAAATAATAAGAACAAGTCCAAAACTTTGCGCCAAAGCGTCCAACGTTGCAATGAGAAATATTGTCCCGAGGACGCCGAATAAAAGCCCGCATAAAAAAAAGTACCTAAATGAAAATATTATTCGTTTCTCAATTCAGTAGTGATTTTTGTTCAATCAATTAATTTTGGCTCGTTTCTTTTAACCAAGCTCTTGATACCAAAAGAACGCCTCCCAAACGCCACACCAACAACTAACCCAGGCGAACCGCAAGTCTTTCGTGTTTCTCGATGGTACGCACAATGAAGCTCATCAAATTCAATATCTTCGACTCGTCGCTGGTCGCCCAATTTCGGTCGCTTTTGTGGTTTGAGCTTAATGCAACGTTCCCACATAGCCTTCGAGACATTCGAATCAAAAGCATGACATAGTTGGTTGCTCCTCGCAAATTTCGTTAAGGGGGGATAATGCAATCATGAGTAGTTCGTCTGCCCCACCTCCCTTCTCCCCCCCCACAATCGCCTGACGTAGAAATAACTTTTGTTGACTCCCTCTATTGCTGTCCTCCGCGGAGTATTTGAAACTGGGGGAGAGTACGAGAGCCTTGGGAGGGATGGGGGGAAAGCAGGACTCTTCATGCATAGAATTGGCATCGAGTGCGCACGCTCAACTTCTTTTGTTTGTTGATCATTCTCCCTTGACGGATGGGCGGGCTAATGGCTTGTGTCTGCCGCAAAACCACAAGATCTCGTACGCAAATCCGCACTAGTAACGTCATGAAATTACTCAAGCAAAGGGAAAATGGCGAATTCCAGGATAAATCTGATACATTTTCTTGCCTGCCGCAAAAATATCAATTTTTCGTCCAAAAATCTGCACAAGTAACGTCATGAAATTACCCGTGCGAAGGTCAAATGGAGGATTTGAGGATAAATTTGATACATATTCTAGATTTTTACCTTTTCTGGGGTGGATTCACGATTTCATCTTTTATGTTGTAGTCATGCATGTACAAAACGCAAACCGCTCTACACGGGAGATACAAGTAGTACTGTACTACGAATGCGCTACATTAATTAAAACATTTTTGAAGAACGACAACATTTGAAGAACGACGATCATATTTTCGCTGTCATGAGCGCAACTGAAATAAACGATAACGCGAGCGTCCGCGTTAAGGTGAACCGTAATCGCGACCCTGAAGCCTAATATGGAGCGCTTTAGTAAAAAACTAAGTCACTGTGGAGAGAAGATGTTCATAGGCCGGAGGCATTTTAGAAGATGATTTGGAGAAGAATGGAGAGGGAAAGACGGGTGGCGAGGAACACGAGAGCGAGAGATGAAAAAAAGTTGGTTGCGGAAATTCTACAATGCAGAAAAGGTGGATGGTGGACGCGTTGAGAGGTGAAAACATGCTGAAAAGGTGATAGAGGGCAAAACGCTAGGGCATTGCGGAAGAGAAATGAAAAAAATTAAAGACTAAAGTAGAGGCAGGGGGCTTTGACGACCCATTTATATGAGCCAAGAACATAAAAATGAGAATAGCACTAGCCATGACACAATTAGCAATAGAAGGGAGTAATTGACCAGGACTACGTGTAATAATACAAATAAAAGACTGTTGAAGAGTAATTTGGAGTGTAGCGTTGTATGGTTCAGAGATATGGGCTTTTGATGGAAGAGGATGAAAATAGGCTACAGGAGTTTGAGATGTGGGTGTAGAGAAGAATGGAGAAAGAGCGATGGGCGGAGAGGAAGAGGAGAAAGGTAGGCCTCGGTATGGTGGGTGAGGAGAGGAAATTGCTTGAGGAAATCAGGAGGAGGCAGAGTAGGTGGTTGGAACAGGTAATGAGAGGCGAGGGTATGCTGATGACCGTGATAGAGGGGAGGATGTTGGGTAAGCGGAAAGGGGAAGGAAGAGAAATGGCGATAAGGATGGGATGAAAAGAGGTAGCACATACACCGAGCTGAAGAACGAAATAGTGTATAGAGACAAGGACCTACACCCGTAAAAGAATACTGTAGGAATTTTTACTTTAAACCTAATTATACCGGTAGATCACCCCCTAGTGATAATAGTTAAATAATAAACGAACTACTTAGTTCTCGAGTAGTAGTAGTATTATTATTTTTGTTTAACGTGCTTCGATGGCTAAGGTCACTTCGCACATTCTGTCTGCTACGTGCAGACAGGGGAAACAGCACTCGACAATCGGAGGATCACCCCTCCATTCTCGACCAAACGATGCGTTAGTTCTCGAAAGCCACAGTATCGGGATAGGTATGACTGAGGTATTTCTCAGTGTGGCTGACTCAGATGCAATCGCTTCCCGTGTAAGAAGTGGGCAAACAAGCGACAGGTTCGTGTCTCCGAATTATTTCTTTCAATTGCCGAATAGTGTCCTTACCTTCCTTTACTTCAGCCTGTGGTCTTTCGAGTGTCTTATCCCTTCCTCCTTATCCCCTCCTCCCCCCTGGGGATAAGCCTCCCTTGAATGTTTAATTTCTCCCATATCTCAAGCAGTAATGCACCCCAGGAAAGAGGAGACGCCGGGAATTGCGAAATTAATAAATAATGCCCTCCCCGAGTATAAACACTGCGCCTTGTGACTCAGCGCGGGAAGTTGCTGAAGGCAAGTAGGGAGTAGGGTATGGCATGATGGGGGTGTTCGTTCACCTTCGGGGGAAAGCGGCTGCATGGAGGGAGAGAGGCTCTAGAAATGGCAAGAAGTGAGGAGGACTTTGTGGAGACTTGAGAAGTACGTATTCAAGATTGTTTGAATGAGATTTTTCCGTAGTCATTGTGGAGAGCATATTCGGATTTTATTTTATTTTTATCAATTTAATTACCTTTGTAAATTGCAGTGATTCTAATCAGATTCTGCTGTGTTTTCAGGTATTGTCAATGTTTTTTTTCCATTTTCATTTTCATATTGCTTGTAATTTTATACCCACTATTAATTTTTGTAAAGTGATTTTTATTTTTCGGCACAGTGACTGACGTATGTTGTTTTCTACATTGGTGTAATTTTTTATGACGAAGAAGAGTCAGTTAACCCCAAACAGGATGTTATCCTAAGGGGAGCCTATGTCCCCCGTTTTGAATTTTTATAATTTTTACTGTTTTGAGTATGAGCTTATACGAGGAACAAATAAATTAATAAATTAAGCGTCAGTAAGAAGTAAATATTGTAATATTAATGGCGAAAAAATATAGTTTCACGTAACAAAAATTCTCAGTAATTAAATAAATATATTTACATAAGTCTCCTTGACTCATTTCTTCACGCCGTACGGTGAAAACACCTTCACAACAAGGTTTTTTTTTGGCAATTTTGTAAAAATTACTGCGGTGAGTACTTAATTAATTTTTAAAAATAGCTGAGAAAATATACAAACTGCACACCGTTAGTTTTTTTGACTAAATCTATGTGTTCCTAATTTTTTCAATAGTCTCCCTCTGGAGCGCACATCCGTAATCTACCCCATGCAAAACGGCTTATATTTTTACGCAAATTGCTCAATAAGTAGCTAAGACGAGAGGTTAATATGTTGATGTCATTGGAAAGATGAGTTTTTTCTTTAAAATAAGGTCATATTCATCAAAATCTAGGCGGAGTGATATCTCGCTTTAACTACCATTGGTGTTTCCATTCATATGTCACTGGATGCGACTTTTGAAATAGCATGCAGTCTGGGGTCGTTAAAAATAATCTACAACTGTATACTATCCTGAGAGCCGCCGCATGGGGCGTGTGGCAGAGGGTGTTAGAACACCGGCCATGTAAAGGGAAGGAAAAGTGAAGGGGGAGAGGAAAGAGGTGAATTATGTGTCGACGCAATGTATAAGTGCCACACTCTGTCTTCGTCATATTCGCTAATGGCCCGTGGAAAGAAGGAACTATTGTACCTATCAGTTTGGTAGTGTATCTCTCTTTTTGTCGCTTCTATCAGTTCTAGAGATATAGTTCTGGATAATATCTTCCGTGCCATACTAAAACTCGAAGCAGTTTTTAAACGAAGCGTGCGCTTTGAATTGTTTAATTTATTTTACGAAGTAACCAATTAGCTCATTATTTTTTGAGTGATCACATATCCGTAAGTACCTAACAATTTATATCATCAAAATGTTGCTTTTGATCATATTATATTTTCATCTCAAACATTTTTTTTTCAGAAATTTTAGCATGTATTGATTACCATTACTTAGCATATTTTTTTGATTTATATTCGTGAATAAACATTTTTAACCATATAAATAAACTATGGAATTATATATGTAACAATGTTGGAAAACAGCTATTAGCCGTCTCTTTAATCTAGGCCGAGGTCTAACGAGACGGCGTTGAAGGATACCAGTTGGCGCGTAAACAGTACAATGGTTCATCTCCACCAATGAATAAAACTTAAAAAATCAGTCCATCACAGCTTTCAAGACAATCTTGCTAACCTTTCCCATTAACTAGTCAGCTGTATTTTTTAATCTTTCGAATATCCGCCATCAACCCCTGATTTCACCGAGCTTGTTTATCACATTTTACTTCGCCTATATATCTGTATATTTTCTTCCTCTGACCATTTCCATTTGTTTATTGCTTCATTTGTGAAAAGTATCTTCCTATCCTTTCACTCATTGTCAGTCGTGATTGTAGTTCTTTGGTAGCTAATAGGATATTTAAAATAATGCATTTCACTGACGAGCGGTGAATGCTAATGAATGGGGAATGGTAGTGAATTGTGAATGATAACGAGTGCATGGGTATGATAAGAAATATCTCATACACGATGCATCTCCTGGCGTCGCGTTTCGGTCGACCGAAGGAAAACAGAACGAATGAGATTACACCGGGAGTTATTTATTGCCGCAAACATCGGCCCCTCGAATCGCAACCCTGCACTCCCTTGAAAAGCCAAAAGGGAAATAAATAAAAGGGTTCGTAACAAGGAAGTGAAACGGCATATTGTTCCCCGGCAGGGCGGATGCGTCACACCAACCCCCCCCCGAAACGGAGATGGGAACAGAACACACCCCACCCCTGTTTTCGGGAGGGCCGCCGAGGTTTTTAACGATATTTTTTCATTTCCCCCGACTGCTTCGCTAATGGCGACCGGCCCCGAGAGGTGGCGCGCCCCGCCCGCTGGATGAAGGCTAGGGTTCCACGGCTCTTCCTTCCTCTTTCGCTCAGGGAAAAAGGGAGGAGGTGAATGTAGGGATCTCGGTGAGAGAAGCGGAAGACCCTTGCGAACGAAAAGATCGGAGGAAAGGGAGAGTAGAAACACGGTGCAAGGATTTGGGATTAAAAGGGATGAAGGAATCGTTCAAGGAGGGTATAGGGAGGGGGTTGCAAAAGGAGAAGAAGGGAATGGGAAACTGAATATGTCGTTGGGGAAAGAAGGAATGGCGCTGAGGATGAAAGAAAGAGTGCGGAGAGGATAAGCGAAGTAGAATTTCACGTGTCGAGTAGCAAATGTAATGGAGGGAGTTCTTTTTTTCTCTTTAAGGGACCTAACGGGGTTCAGGGAGGGAATTAGGGTGAGGGTGAGGCTGTTTTTTTCTGCAGGAGATATAGCTCGGGGTTGCGACCGTAGTTAGCTCACACTGAACGCCGAATGGCGACGCTAGGGCGTGGGATTACGATTAGGTATGTTGAATAGATATGTTTGCTTTTCTATTGAGCATAATTTTTATCGACGTTCTAAGACCGAAGTTTAGTGTTCATTGATGGGTAAAAGTATGCTTTTCTATTGTTAAGTATGTTGGAATGGTTTCATGTAGCACGAAGTCTACTTTCATCTTATTTTTAGTAATTTAAAACAATTTCATTTTTAATTAGAATTTCAAATTCAAGTGCTTTTTAAATATAGGCTGGAATATTGTTCATCTCCACCTATGAATCAAACTCAAATGATTAATCCATCACAGCTTTCAAGACAATTTTGCTAACCTTTTCCATCAACTTTCCTGCTGTATTTTTTAATCTTTCAAATATCCGCCAGCAGCCTGCTGATTTCACCGAGCTTGTCTATCACATTTTACTTCACCTATCTTTCTGCATATTATCATCCTCTATCCATTTCCATTTGTTTACCGTCTCATTTGTGATGAAATTCGACGATATTTATTCACAATTAAACATATATAAGATGGCAATAGTAATCTGCAAGTTGATCTTTTAAAAGATTACTACCTAATTATATTATTTTCTAATGGGTTGACTTTCACATACAAGTCTCCATCAGCGTTTCTGAAAGGTTCTAATGAAAATAGATGACCATTAGGGGGTTAAACCCACTATCACGAGGCAACATCATCTCAAAGCCATAGCGCATAATCGATTTCAGAGTTTTATACTCTGAAGTTGGTCAAGCGGTATTCTTGGGCCCTTGAGTACTCAATTTAATAATTAAGGCGACAATTTAAAGTCGAAAAAATACTAGTCTGAAACTTCATTTACGCACATCTGTTTATGCGGTAAAACTCACCATACATGCAGGAATGGAAATGATACAAAATTATATTTCCCATATTTTCCTCAATTAAAGCATCACTTGAGCTATTGATATTTTTAGCGCTGAATTCGATATTTCAGCGAAAATTGTATTTAAATAAATATAACTGTTTCAGGCTGGATATGGTGGAAGTTCTCGATATTCATAATGAATAAAAACACTTGGTAATCTGTGGAATATTACCAAGTGTTTTTATTCATTGTATTTAAATGTTTTTTTTCAAGTATTTGACTAGGGAATACACCTTGATATTTGTTAGAAACCATTACAATTACCTGTGATGTATTATTACGCATGTAGGAGAAAAACTACACTCATAGTCCAATTATTACGAAGTATAGGTCATGTAACTCAAGGCTATATGTAGAAACACCATTTAAATTGGCAAAAATATAATCGGTAAAATGCATTTTTTTCACTTTTAAAAATCTATCATTAATAAAAACACGTACGCAAAGTTGCACGCAAATACATAGGTAAATAGACAAAAATATCCTCCACAACCTTAATAACAATCGACGCAAATCTCAGTGGCACGGGCGAGAATCGCTTCAAATCGATGCATCTTCCCAGCATCGCTCCAGCCTCCTCTGTGAGTTTGAAGAGATTTGGCGAAGAGGAGAGAGGCTGAAGTGAACAGGAACACACTATAGGATGGGGACGGAATGAAAGGATTAACGCGAGCACTCGCACAAAGAGAAACGTTCTTAAACGACGAGCTCAGGGCGAGGATCTCCCCAGTAGCCCTGGGAGACGCGAAAAAGGAATGAGTTTGGGGAGAGAGAGAAATGGAGGGGAGTGAGGAGGAGGTAGGGGTGGTGTGGGCGAAGATGGCTAAGTATTAGTATTAGTGCACTGAGGTGGGTGGCGATTGGGATGAGGCCCACTGCTAAAGGGGAGGGAGGGGTGCGGCGTGAATTTTTTTAAGAGATGGGGGTGAGGATTTTTTCTACACGCACATACATAGACGGGGTAAGGAGGGTAGCAGCGCGTGGGGTGGCGGTTTAACGTTCGGGAGGGGGATGGGTTCCGAAAACGAGGGTGTGGGTCGGTTTAGAAGGGATGAAAAAATACCCCAGGGGTGGGATGAGGCTAGGGTTGCACGGGGAGAGAGATGTATAGGCGAGACGGGGACGGGGTGGTGAGGAATAGGTCTAGGGGGGTACAGGGAACGAGGGTGTCCGGGGAGGGGGGGTGCATGGAATGGGTAGAGGCGTAGGGCACGGGTCGATACTGTGAGGGAGGGGGAGCAAGGGTTCTCGCAGTGCGTAACGCACCCCACACCCCCACACGTTTTTGCATCCACGATCCTTACAAGGACCGTGGGGTGGGAGATTTGGCCCTGAGAAGGGCTGAGGGGTGGGGGATTGAGTAAAAAACCCCTTTTCCATTCCTCGAATGCACCCCTTTTATTTTTTTCAAACCCCTCTCCGTCTCATACCCTTTCTTCCCCCCATCCCTACGTCCCTCCCACACTCCAATCTGCTATATGGAACTCAGAGAACGCAACCCAACCCACCCTACCTTCTTTACCCTCATCCTCCTACCCTCACCCTTACGCGGACGGGGTCTCTCCCCATCCCCTCTATCCCTAACTCCCCCCTCACCCTTTCTCCTCCTGGGTCCAAATCCTACCCCAGGGCGCGTACGCCCAGCGATGGGTTTTTTATGCTATTTTTTCCACCCCTCTCTAGCCTGCCCACCCTGGCAGACTCGCCCTAACCCTGAGGGTCGGAGGGGTTTTCCGCGGTACCCTGACCCTCACTCTCCCATCGCATGTCCCTCTCTTTTTTCCATCTCCCTCCACCCCTTGATCTCGTACCATTCCCGCAACCCTCTCGTACCCCATACTCTCGCGTACCCTTTATGTGCAACCCACGCACTCCCCCGCTTCCCGTAAAGTTCCCTCCCACCCCATTCCGAATAATCTCTTCCTCCCCAGACCCTTCTTACCCCACCTTGTGAGCCGAACCCTTGCAAGACGGGACTTCCCCTTCTTCCTCGCGAACCCTGCCCACCGTCGCCCGGAAGAAACTTCCGTCTGGTTCTCCTTCTCACTGCACCTCTCCCGCATCGGATCGTTATTATGACGGGCATTCTACCGTCTCCGGTTCGTCTAGATGGGCTTCGAAAACACATTTCTCTCGATTCTGTGCTTCACTACTTAAACTCAACCTTTTCCAGCAATTAATTTCGTTCTTCATATCGGCATGCTTCCTACTACCACTCACACCAGCTGAGAGTCATCCCATTGCCTATTCAAGCGACGCTATTCCTTCCTTCATGATTTTCAACATCTTATTGCCTTCATAGAACTGTGGAACTGGCCAAGCAGTAACTTTGATTGAGCTAGTGATCACACGATTGTGTGAAATTCACTCTTAAAAATCATTCGCCTGTACTGGGATGCGAACCCAGGCCTCTCAAGGGGACGCCTAGATAGCGTAACTGGTTAGAGCAATTGGCGCGATATCGAGGGGTGTAGGGTCGATTTCCAGTCTAGGGTGTGTGCGTTTATACCTTTCAATATGATTCCGATAACGTTGCTGCACTCAGAAAAACGGTTGTTTTCAAAAACCTGTGAAATTGGTGGTAACGTGGTTGTAAGTTGATGAAACAATTACAGTTGATCACCCTAATTATCTATTGGTCACTGTTTCTATCCGAGCTTGGTAATCAGCAGAGACCTTTGTTTTTGAGATTTTTGAGAGATGACCTTTATTTTTCCATTTTATGACCTTTATTCTATAACTTTCATGACTTTTATCTTCCTGTTTCATGACGTCTATTTTTTGAAACTCGGTCATTTCGTGACGCTTAGCTTAAAGTATGACATTTATTTTACAGCAAAATTGAAACTAATATAATGGTCCGTATGGTTACCAGCGCTAGCGAAGGAAGCGTTCAATAATAGAAAGGAGCTGATGACGGGGACCGAAAGTAAGGATGTAAAAAAGAGGCTAGTGAAGAGCTTGATATGGAGTGTGGCGTTGTATGGGGCAGAAACGTGGACCTTGAAAAAGGAAGACGAAAATAGGCTGAAGGCTTTTGAGATGTGGGTGTGGAGGAGGATGGAGAAGGTGCGTTGGACGGAAAGGAAGACAAATGAGGAAGTGCTTGACATGGTGGGTGAGGAGAGGAAACTTATAGATGAGATTAGGGGAAGACAGGGTAGGTGGCTGGAAGGGGTAATGAGGGACGGTGGTTTGCTGAAGGCCGTGATAGAGGGGAGGATGTTGGGTAAGCGGGGAAGGGGAAGGAAGAGAATCGGTGGTATGGACGGGATGAAGAAAGGTAGGACTTATGCTGAGATGAAGAAAGAAATACTAGAGGTAGAAAGGGCACGGCACGTCTAAGAGTTCGTTAGATTTTTGTCTGACTTTCATCACAACCTACCTCTAACCGGTAGATTACTGTAATGAAAGAATGAATGTATGGTTACTATATAGGGTAAGTGGTTTAAAAGAAAGTATCCCCTTCGCTTCCCTTCTTACCCCTAAGCACCAGGAGTTCTGTATACATACGGATGTAAAAATGATCAATGTACTTGACGAGGTGCCTACGTTATGAAACCCGGGTCGTTAGAAATAAATCAATTTAGTGGACCATTACAAAGTGTAATTTTTAGTTTCCGACATGGAGAGGGGTATTTGTATCGAAGCGTCCACTCTGCGATTTCCTACAATTCAACTGCTTTCCGCTCACCTTAAACCACATACTTCAGCAATTTTTCTATGCTACATATGCGCATTTATACTAACCTTTCATTTTTTTTTATTTCTTTATGGTCGGAGGTAGGCATATAAACCTGGATTATAACTAAATTCGTTAGATCTGCCTTTAGTTCCGCGACTATTATCCTATCACTCACCTGATCTGCATACACTACTTTTCTACTGAGTTTCCTATTCATTACGAATGCAACCCCGCGCTGACTCTCATTCCCTCCACTATAAATTACTCTATAGTCATCGCTTCAGTAGTCCCCGTCATCTTTCCATATTACTTCACCCAGACCCATGATGTCTACACCCACTCTCTCCATTTCTTGCTTTATATTCTCTAGCTTCCCCGCCCTCAGCATAGTCCTAACATTCCACGTGCCTATTCTGATTGTTTCGTTCCTCTTCTTTATCTTCTTTTCCTCTGTTGCTACTACGTCTGAGCAAGGATTTCGTGTGATGACGACCGCAGGAGCCTTGCTCCCACCGCGAGCCTTGCTCACACCCGGCCCTCTGGGCCGAGTCCCGTAGTTGCCAGGATTCATTATTATTTGAGAACTGTCCATAATTTCAAGGTTTTTGTTTTAATTGAGATAGTATTCCGTGGCCTTACTTAATAGTGTTTTTTACGTGACACCATCACTTCAGAGGCCGCCCCACTGGGGTCAGACGCCTTTTGCAGCCGCCTCACTGAGGTACAGACGCTGTGCGGACTGCCATTCGTCTGTCTCCTAACCTTCGACCAATCTGGCATGGGTGACCCTACCAGGAGCATTGCTCCCGCCAGTGCAGCTCTAGGGGTATTCGGAGCACGCAAGATCTTCCACTACGACAAGGTTGTAGTCCAGGGGAAGAGAAGGAATGAATATAGCACTCTAAAATTTCGAACCATTGTAGAATGTATGAACCATGTGATTAGTCCTCAGTTACGTGATCGAAATTATCTCGAACCGTTAAAACACACCCTTCAAATCGAATGATTTTTTCACAGTGAATTTCATCCAATTATTTGAATCTCGCAGCCTGTTATTCATCTACATCTACATCTACATACTACCCCGCAAGCCGCCTCAATAGGCGTGTGGCGGGGGGTGTTAGGACACCAGCCGTTTATATATAAAATGGACACGCTCTAATGAGATTACGCCTAGCATTTATTATAGTCCCTTATTGTTCGGGGGAAAAACGAATTTCCATACCTATCCCTTCGGCAAAATATCTCTCTTAATTTATCGTTTCTGTCGGACCTGGAAATATAGTGGGGTTCTAATATGATGTTCTCCGTGTAGCTCTGAAAGATATCTATTCTCAATCATTGATTCTTCCAACCACCATCCATCTTCCTCTAGCAGAGTACCTACTGATAATTGGACTGTGCAGCAAATACTGAATTAATGTAAGTTCTCTAACATTAACCCAAGTGTGCATCCAGTTTCCATTCTTCACTTCTTTTTCCTTCGAATATTCTATGAAAAACTGAATACTACATTTGGGAGATGCACATACACAGGAAGAGAAAAGCGTCGAAAAATACCTGTAACCCGTTAAAACTTTCCCCAACCACCTCCAATTGCCAGCAATGTTGCCATGTTTCCGGTCGTCGATCATTGAATTCTAACCAATGTTTATAAAATCGTCATCTTTCATCGTAGAACCTCAATCAAAAAATGGGCGTACTCACATAATTATCACGAGTGCGGTGAACACATTCATTTGTGTTCCCTTGTAGACTTTTGCGGCTCTGGGGCAAATCTTCCTGCATTCTCGGGTTTTCACCACGTTGACTGGTTTTCAAGATAACAGTTTCGCACGAATTACAACGGGCGTCTTCAGTTTGAATTGACCGACCTGGTTCTTCAACCTGAAACCACGAGAATGGAAGAAACATCTTTTTTTTTCATATCCCCGAGTTGTTAAAATTAAAATTATACTTCGTATGGTCAATTCTGCCGGGTACTTGGGACATAGCCACAGAAAGCTACCACTAACCAAATTTGTTTTCACCCTCTACGCTTCTTAGCTTATCTTCATTCACTAGTCTATCTCTTTTATCTTTTTCAATTTCTTTAAGAAAGTTGGAGTGATTTTTCTTTATGTACAGATTTGCGCGAAACTTTGCATTCGTGTTCTCATTAGTGATATCTATGGACAAAAGTTACAACATACCGATATGTTTTTTGGCAATTTAATTTCATTTAACAAGTAGCCTTAAGGCACATAACATATATTTCGTAATAAATCGAATACATGCGTTTATATTTAATTCTAAGCGCGAAATAATACATTTCTTATTATTATAATTGTTGCCAACAAATATCAACGTGCAACACCGATTCCAACATTCGAAAACAAAACATACATATTTCAATATAATTTCGTCTAAATTTCGAATATGGCGACGAAAGCTCTATTAATAACATAATTTAATAAAGGAAAACAAATTAAAATATACATAACTCTTGCATCATTTCAATGACTACCTATACGGTGAGTTGCAACGCATAAACATATGCACTTAATTTATATGTGATCCTAGTATTTTTTTCTACTTATTTTTAAAAAATGTTAAAATGTGCGCTCAGCGACTCACGATTACCACTCCAGCCACCTTAAAATGCGCGTCTTGAAGGCGTTGGATGAATTCTGATATTCTTTCGTTGGTGTTCTAAGTTTAGAAGTCAGATAAAGTTTCGGTCTATATAAATGTCTTTTCTCTCGCGCCATGGATATGTCGCCATAGTTTCCGTCAGGGTGGCAAAGCTATCGACTTTTTCGCTAGATCTTGCGACTTCCACAAGTCTTTGTCGGCGTTAGTATAAATTTTAGCTCATAGTGACAAATCTAACTGCTTTTCAAGAAAAATACTTATTTGACGACAAAACTAGTGACTTGGAGCATTTTTTTCGTTTGAAAACGAATTGTAAAACAATGTCTTAACTTTTAACAAGACACTGATTTTTGCTCGTCTGCTGAGGCCTAGCTACTATGTATCTGTCCGCACTTGTAACGCAGCGAGTGGAAGTGAGAGTGGAAATCCCCTTATTTAACACATTGAGCCGATTTTTTTAAATTTGGAATTTTCCAGAATCCAAAAAATCTTGACAGGAGTCGTAAAACTATCTGTAAACTGTGTTGCTACATTCAAGTGGAATCAGGAGACGAAAAAGCATTGTTCAAAATCGACAAAATGCTAACATCAATGGCATTTTTTTAGTAGGTATTTTACCAGCTGATTGGTAGGTTTTTGGACAGTCTTACCTTTCAAAAATCGCGAAAAACCCTATTGCACCGAATATAAGACTCGCTGCTGATAAGTTGGAGATAAAATAAATCATTTAGCAATGTGTAAAATTTACGACACATCTACCGACAAAACTATTTACTTCTATAATTTTTCATCCAGCAGCAAACTAAGGACTTTTTACTTAAGGTTAGTGACACTATCCGATCGTGAGTTGGCAACGCTGGTTTCGGTGCCATCGCGTCTATTTTTTTAGCATGATGAGACTGCGGGCAGCATGCGTCTCAATATGTCATCGTCCCATTCGTTTTTGGACGACCGTCATATCAGTGGGGGGGCGGCATGACAGCGATGGTAGGAGAACGACATGGCAAATTGCTGGATATGAATGCATTTATTAAAAGGGAGACCATACTTGGCGTTTCTAGTTGGGTGTGTTAGTAGCCGTTCCAGGCCATCTATGTTATAAAACAAAGGAGTCACGATGAGCAATGACGGATGTTCCGAAACTTTGGTGTGCTTTTAACACTCCTAATAACATAGCGCCATCTTAATAGATAGATATATGATATACGACCAAGGAGAAAAAACACTTTCACTGTATTTGAGCGAAAATGAAAACCATGCCTAAACAGTTTGAAGTGAAGTAGCAAACAACCAAATATTTATCGATGCAAAAATATATCGAAGCATTTTTGTAGGGAAAGTATACATCCAAAGGTGATAAAATAATAATGTTCAAGCCATCTCTTTCTCGAGCATCACCCAGTTGAGCATCGAGAAGTAAAATACAAAGGTGGGTTTCCACTGGCAAGTTACTTCCGCAAGTTTCTTCTGGAAGAGCTTTCGGGAGATGTTACTTCGATGAACATTTTGTTCACAAGTTAGTGCAAAGCCAGTTTTGTTGCCGTTTACACTGGCAACAACACGCTTCTTCAAGCGACTTGCCGAAACTTTCAAAAGTTCTGCAAGCGGACTTGCAGAGCCGTTTATACCTGCAAGTTGCGTCTAAAGTCACTTACTGCAAGTTACTAGCGCAATTAACTGGACAGTTTAATTCCACCTTGAAATTATTGACCATAACGTTAAAACAAATATATAAAAGAGTGCTGAAGAACTTGTGGCTGAACCTTTGCCACTGTAAGACGATATAAAAGGCGATAGAATAATCATATAGCCCGTGCTCGTGGTGAAATATAAGGGGGGTATCAAACGGCCGACAGGATGCGCTCCATATAGTCACGTATTCTCCCTCGAAACCCGAATGCAAGATGACCACTTTTCCCACCCCACTGCTGCGAAAAAGACCCATTCGTCACGAAAGAAAACCTTTTTCTCCTCTTCCTCCTTGTCCTGCCATTTCTCTTTCCGTTTTCGCACTTCTTTTCGTCAGTAGTTTCCCCTCCACCTTATCTTTCTCTCCCGAATCAGCTGCTCCGATCAAAACTCTCATCCCTCCTCCCTTTAGGTGATTGGAGCGAGTTTTGTTTATGTACAGACCTTCGTGAAAATTTGCATACGTGTTGTCATTAGTTATATCTATGGATGACAGCGAAAACATTGCAACCTACCAATTTGGTTTTTTGGCAATCCAATTCTATATAAACAGGTAGCTTTATGGTACATAGCATATATTTCCCTTACTTTAATCAATTACATACGTACATATTTTATTATAAACGCGAAGTAATACACTTCTTATCATTATAATTGTTACCAACAAATATCAAGATGTCACGCTGAGTCTAATATTCGGTAAAAATACATATTTCAATATACTTACGCCTAAATTTCGAAAACCGCGCCGAAAACTCTAGTCATAACATGCTTTAATTAAGAAGATAAAATAAACTGTTATTCTTGTATCATTTCCATTACTGTCTGCATGGTGAGTTCCGACGAAAAACAGATGCACTTAAAGTAAATGTGTTCCAAGTGTTTTTTTTCAACTTTATTTTTAAAAATATTCATTTTCCCACTCAATGACCCACGATTACCGCTCCAGCCAATTAAGATATCTAGTTGGAGTGAGGTTTATCTCTTGAGAAGCAGGGTTGAATTTAGTGTCACATTAGAGACCTTATTTGAAATTTTTTACTTAAGCAGTTCGTGCGACTCCAAGATTACTGTGGTGTCCCTCCGCCGATATCCCCGTTGACACTAAATTCAACCCTGCTCCTACTACTAGAACGACGCTTCCAAATATCGTCTGTTGCGGCCGATATACCGGCCGGGATACCGGTACCACTTAAGAACCGTAACCGACTATTCGTTGAGGGATTCGTTGAAATTATCGCTTTGGAACGTAACACCCGATGTATCGATGTTTCATATCACTAATGAACTATGATCGAAAGGAATAAATTACTAGGGTAATCTACCGGTTAAGGTAGTTTTAAATGGAAGATATCAAAAAACCCTCAAAATCTTTACAGCCGCAGTCCCCTGTGTTTTTACGCAATTTCTTACTTCATCTCAGCATACATCCTACCCTTCTAAATCCCATCCGTGTCAGTACTTCACTAACGACAACAGCACTATTGTCTTCCTTTCCCTTCCCAGCTTACCCTACATTCTCCCATCTATCGTGACATATAGCAGCCCTTCGCCCCTCATTACCTCCTCCTACCACCTACTTTACCTTCTAATCTTCCCCAGATATTTCCTCTTCTCAACAACCGTAATAAGCACTTCCCCGTTTGTCTTTCTTTCCGTCTACCACACTTTCTCCATTCTCCTCGACATCCACATCACTAAAGTCCGCGGCCTATTCTCGTCCTCTTTTCAAAGAGTCTGCGTTTCTGCACCATACAACGCTACACTCCATATTGCACTCTTTTCCAGCCTTTTGTTTACAATTATACACAAGGTTCCTGTCATCACTTCCCTCATGCTGATGAACGCCTCCTTCACAAACGCAATCCATCTCTCAATGTCTTATCTACTACTACGCCCATTTTACTCTCAAACTCAGGTACTAGCGTAGGAAAAAAGGATCCCCGTGAAGCCCACTTTTAATGTCTCGTTCTTTCCTTTCTTCCATTCCACCCTCTCCTATGCCCACACAAGAAAACTCTCACTCCCAGAGACCACACATGGCTGAACTATCTCTTCTCCCCTTGCAATACCACCCCTTAAAACATACCCTGAGTGCCCCCGAGGAAGAAGATGGGAAGAGTCCCGCTGGAAACAACCCTACTCCTCCTCCCCATCTACAGCGACTCCACCCTTCCACGCGAAGGGTTTATCCCCCTGTCCTCTTCCTCTCTCTCACTTTCTCTCACGAAATCCCCCTTTCCCTTACGCATCACACTCAAACTCTTCCTTTCCTCCTCACACCATTGCCGATGTCTCCATCTCCATCGCGCTTGAGATTCAACCGGCGCGCTTGGTTTCCGAGGACCATCCCATGAAAAAGTGAAAGAATAAGTTCCGCATTTGTGTGCACTTTCGGGTGACTCCATGAAAGGTAATACCGTGGATGGTACGGGTATCATCAAAATTTCTGAAATATGAGCGAACATTTCATTGTGTTCAATTTTTGGATTTAACCCCGTTTACGGCGGTGTCAAGCGAACGCTTTGACTGCTAATATGACATTATTTCTCAGGCATTATTGAACTTCTTGTTCGCACAAAAATCCAAAAGAGAAAAGGTCGTCTCGGTAGCTTTAACGGCTGACGTACACGGAGCGTAATCGAGAGATCCGGGTTTGAGTTTGAGTTAGATATATTTATTTTGACTAGTTCAGCTACACTCGAGCATCTTCAGGAATAAGTCAGTTTAGTCAGGAATAGCTCAGGAATAAGTCCACGCAGGAATACATCAAGTGACATTGACTGTAATGGTCGTAGTTGGAGTATCAGTTTTTTGACCCTCTCAGTGAGAACGGAACCGTGGACTCCCGAGTTCCACTTCACTCCGCACCCATTCCACTACATCCCCAATCCTATACTCCCCCCTCGAAGCATTTCCACATCTAGAAAACTTATTCGTCTCGCTTTGAGACTTTCGTCTACTCCCTCCCGTCCATCTTCTGTTTGGACGGTTAGGCGATGGGCTGGAGAGAGTGAAGGAAGGAACCCTCAAACAAAATGCCCCCTTTTTGGAAAAGAAAAATAAGAAAAGGAAAGAGGAGAGAGAGAGAGAAAAAAAACTAAGAAAAAGATAGAGAGAGGAGGAAAAGATTTCTCCGGAAAACATTAAGACTTGACCATAAGATTAGCCCGCATCTAATACTACAAGGGAAAGGAGATTAAGATCTCTTGTGCTGAGGGAGGGGGGGCTCCTCCCACCCTCACCGTTCCCTCGACGGCGAAACTCGACCCACACACACATACATACTCTTCCTTCTGATCGATGATACTCTCGGATTTGCTGTAGAGGAAGGGAGGAAGAAGGATAAGATGTGGGAGGGTAAGATCTCTGCGATACTCATTTTTAAGTATCGGCCTTCGATTCATAACGTTCAAAACTAATATTCGAATTACAATCATGTGGGAGAAACGAAAACAGTGAATTGGATGAATGATTACCTAACCGACCGTAAACAATTAGTAGTTATCGACGGCATCAGTTCCAAAGTGGTTAGAGGGATATCCGGCGTCCCGCAAGGTAGCGTGATCGGCCCCCTATTATTTTTCATTTAAATTAACGACATTAACTCTAGAGTAAGTAGAAAATTAGATTGTTTTCAGACGAGAGTTGCCATGTATGTACCGAGAATATTTCACAAATGCTGACTCGTAAGTTCTCTCATCGGACATTAACAACGTTTACTCGTGGTCTCTTGAGTGGAGGCGTGAACTTAACCATAGTAAATGGTCACTGCAGTACAATTCATACGAAATAAATCAAACCAAAGCCATACATCTATAAAGTGGGAGCGGCAAAAAAAAGGAGTCAGATGAAGTCAAATACCTGGGAATAACGAAACTTCAGACCTAGCGAGGGGAAAACACATTTAAGAAACACTTGCGGCTCTGCAATAAAGAAAAAGAGAATTATCAATCGAATAGTAAGAAGACTCTCCGATGAAATTGTGAAAGAGCGATATGCTACTTTGCTCTGGTTAGGCTACATCTCGACTACACCATGAGCATTTGAGACCCTACACAGAAAGATTTAATTTGAGAGGTAAATAAAATACAAAGGAAAGCCGCACATTTCCATAAAACCTGCTACGAGCGAGCAGAAAGTTTTACACAGCTGAAGGCAGGACTACGCTAGACTATTTGAAATTTTCAGATCAGGCGAGTTCCAGCGTGACCCGGAGGATATCATTTTTACCCCACGCTATATCTCTAGAACTGTTGTAAGCGACAAAATAAGACAGAATAGCTACTGATCAAACTGTTAGCTACAAAAATTCTTCTTTACACGCTCCAATCATGGTTATAACAAAAACATCGTGACACTAGCATACGACGATGCCTCGAGGTCTCAGATGCAAGCGACCTGTTACGCGATGTAGTTAAGAGGTTTTCGATTGATGACGGGTCGAGAGGACAAATTGAAAGGTTGGACAGTAGGCGCTGTTGGCAGAAATGCGAACTAAGATTTTTCTCTCGACGATAATTCCTTAAGTGATACAATTACGACCTCAAGAGCAACACTAGAGCCTAACTGATCGTGAAATTTGGGAAACTGAAAAAAAAAATCATCACGTTCAGCAGCATCTTTTAACGAACGCTGAACGACTTTCGCCGATACTAAAGAGATGGAAAAAATGTAACTCAAGACTGAGAAAAAAGCATTCTTGGTGTGTATCTTGAATAAGGGACTATACAAACAATTGGCATTTTATCATCACCTCTTCTACTGTACCTTCTCAGTCTGTTCCTTTGCTTCGAGATATGTTTTCCAAACATTGCATTGCAATGATTTTTTTCTATTTTTTCATCTGGTAGACAATAAGAATTGTTCACTTTGTTCACATAAGCAGCTAACTTTCGTTCTTTCCCTCTTCTGAAATTGAACTGAATTGAATACTGAATTTAAACGCAGAAACTTGGTGATTGCTCCAAAAAGATTTCGACCCGACCCGACTTATGACTTTTAAAAAAGTCTACAAATTTGATAATAATGGATCGTTTAAAAATCCGGGTCGGTTGGAAATGACTAATCATTAAAGCAACAACGATAGTGAATCGGGTGTAGTGAGTGATGGTGATCAAATCAGGGGCTTGGAAAGTTATCCATAATATCGCCGATGAGTGATTTGCTCATCGAAGCGTACATACAAACATACCTATTACGCCATCTCTTTTCGGGGTAAGCAAAGTCAGAGCATTTAGTTATTGCCGTGGGCCCAAGAAAACTGGCTCCCTTTTAACAATTCCATACATAATGCCCCATCCTTAAAAAACCACTTTCACTTCTCTTTCACCCATGAATTGCACCATGCACGCTCTCCTATTCTTGACTCCTAATATTCCTCTTCTTTAGAGTCTCTTTTACCACATTCACCCCTGACTCTCGCGGTGTACCTCTTCCTCTCACACCACTCGATACACATTGAAATGTCGGAGGAGGGGGAGGAATTGTGTTGCTCGAGATGTAATTATTTTCTTCATTCTACAGAAAAGACATATATCATCTAGATCAGCCGTATCGATTATTGCAGTGATCATCCTTGCAGTCATACCAGAGATAACTATCACGACTCCACTATTTCACTCTCACTTCCACTATTTCACAAGCACCTGTCAACGTCAATAATATCGATTCGTCGTCGATATATCGAGTGATATCGTCCCATTTAGTCATGCGAGTGGGGTAAACCGGAGAGGTGGGGGAGGTGGTAGAAAGGATGGATGCGGAATCAGGGGAGGGGTCAAAGGAGAAGAGTTTTGCCGGGGGGAGAGGTGGGGAAGTGAGGGAAGGAAGGGAAGTAAGTGGGAGGGAGGGAGAGAGGTGAAATGCTGAGTCTTGTGGTTACTCGAGTGATTCTCGTCTGTTTGCTCTCGGGGAGAGAGAGAGAGGCCTTCCCCCTTTTTGGAAGTGACGTCTATCGACGGAACGGTGAAAGTTGAAGGTCTGAAAGAAGATGGAGAGGTTGAGGACAATCGAAAGAGCTGGCCCTCTCCAACCCCCCCCCCCTCCATCCCACCGTCTTCCCCTCCTACACGTCAACCTCCCCAACCCCAACTCCCCTGTCCTACTCCTCCAATCTATCTTTTATTCCTCCTTCCTCCATCATCTGATTCTTGTCCGTAAGAAAGGGAAGGAAGGGGGACGAAGGGGGAAGGAATTTACACTAAGGTAAAGCGTGATAAAGAGATTAAGAAGCTTATTCATCTACATGTACGAAATACCGTGCAAGCCATCACCAGGGTGTGTGGCACGGGGTGGTGATTCCACACCAGGCGTGCAGTGCTCGTCCCAGTTCAAATTGGGAGTTCGCACACCCTCTTTTCCGCCGATAGGCAAGAACCAGAAAGCAATCGGGAGAACAATGTCAGGCCAAACCAGAAACCAAGAGAGTGCTTTGTTGACAAACATGCTAACATGCAGTACAAGGGCGAGCATACTACTACTGATTAGTATTTATACATTTTTTATTGATGGGTGCTAGAAGATATTAAATTCAAAGTTCGTGTAGAAAATAAAATCATGGGTGATATTTCAAGCGAGATTAGACGATAGGAATACTGGTAAGTTAATAAACACAAGTGCAAGTCGAATTCACCAAGCAACATTCAGTCTCGTGCCCTAACAGTTACGCGGAATGTACAAGGCTTGTTTGGTAGGTAAGTGCCTTTTGATTATTAAATGCTGGTTAGTGTAATAAAACGGTTAATGGAGGCTAAAATGGACGATAGTAAAATCCACTAGGTTATTTACCCAGCACGAGCCCCTATCTCCTCAACACCATTTCTATCTTTAACTCATTGTCAGCATACGTCGTAACCTCGAGTCGACTCGACCTCCACTCTTCAGCCTGTCCACGTAGTACGTTATATGGTCGCGTTGAAGGCGCAAGGAGTAACCGTTCTAAATCCTGTTCTCTTTCTTTCTCTTCCCCGCTTCCCTGACATCCTCCTATCTATCACTCACTGTCTTCAGCATCCTTTTGCCCTTCGTTACCTCTTCTTACCACCTGCTTTGCCACCCCTAATCTCCTGAAGACGTTTTCTCTCCTCGCCCGCCATTTATGAACTTGGAATTACATAGTTAAGTATTCATTATAAAAGAAAACGAAATATTATGTTCATGAAATTTTAGCGGTACCACTACAACATAGGTTGAACTATTTTTCTACATAATTTTCACCATTATTGAGACATTTATCGCGTCGAGGTTCCAGGTTTTATAATCCCTCTTCATAGATATCGAAGATTTTCTTGGACAAAGATAGCGACGGTGTACACAAAAGTGGGAGGGCACAAACTTGGAGTAAAATATGCATAATGGCAGGAGCATGAGGAGGAGAATTGGTTGCAGGCGTTTTACATGTGAGCGTGGAGGAGAATTGAGAAAGTGCGGTGACGGAAAGTAAGACAAACGAGGAAGTCCTTGATATTGTGGTTGAGAAGAGGAAACTACTGGAGGAGATTAGGAGTAGACAGAGTAGATGGTTGGATGAAGTAATGAGGGGGAAGTGATACTTAAGGCCATGATAGAGGGGAGGATGCTGGGTAAGCTGGAAAGAGGAAGAATGAGAATATGTTTAATGGACGGGGTGAATAAGGGAAGGACGTATACTGAGACTATGAATGACATGGATTAGGTAGGTAGCGGTTAGCGCCTATAAATATCAATACGAGTTTTTACTCTCTTACATTGAAAGAAATATTATTTCTTAACAGGGACCCGCATATGTAAAACCTAGATGATTTTTACTCTCTTCCATCTTAAACTGGTAGGTTACCCAAATAAAAAAATGTTTGTGTCTCTCATATTATAACTATTATGCATATATTATTATGTATATTTATGAGGGAAGAAAAAATAGGTTTTATAGACGGGATGAACAGAGGTAGAGCGTATACTGAGATAAAGAAAGGAATCGTGGGAGGGGGTATGGGCCAGCGCCTATACAAATCTTCAGAAGTTTCTACTTATTACTTATACTATGCGGAAATGGGCTCTTCCTCCAAAAAGAGCCTTCCGCGCAACTGCCAACATGTTCCTAAATCACTACACAACTCACAAATCTGGTGGTAATTGTGAGCCGTATTCACATTTCTCACATTCAAAAATCGGAAAACAGACCGCATTTAATCCGCTCCGCGGCTCACACAGCCGCTTGATCACCTGAAACATGTTAGATACACAGATCAATTTGAAAAACTTGATTGATTTCCCATAGTGGCGTCAGTGGCTTTCCAATAAAGAACGGAGTCATCTTGTAAGAGCGAGATCACAATCGCGGCGGTACATTGGAAGATATGGTGATAAAGGAATGCATAGCAGAGGATAAAATGACATTGATAAGATAGATACAAAACTTGAAGGTTTTCCGGGAGAAGGAAAATAAGAAAAAAATATTAGCTGAACGGAAGGGGCCATTCAAGTATCACATACGACGATTTTTGACGCTTTTTTATCCCCCTCCACCACATGTAAGACAGCGTAAGATTTCATGAACTACCCCTCCCGATCTTACGCAAGTTAATATATATTTTTGGACGGATGCGCATGGATTAACGTTTCGATGAACGTTGTTTTGAAGTTTCCTGAAATTTCCTGAAGTTATGCACTACCACGAGATACAGATAACATGCCGCGTATTAGAGTGAGGTATTTTTTATGCTTACTACGTAAAATATTAGATTGGATTTGTGGTCGTTTTGCAGGGGAGATAAAATTCTCAGGTCCCCCTGCGGCACGCCAGTTTAATGATATAACTGAATCTTGACACTATAACAACCGCTGTTTGATTTTCGTTTTTTTAACTGGATATCTATATACTCTTTTATAAATCTTTCCTTAAGGGAAAATATGGGATGTTTTCAGTGCTAAAACTACGTTTCTTCGTCCGACGGTTATATAAAAGTGCGATATCGTGAGTAAATAAAATCTTACGTAAGATGATCTTGGATCCCCACCCCTCCATACGTAAGACAATGTAAGAAGAACCCAAGTCCACTCTCTCCTTAAAACGTCTTACGTAATACTTGAATGGTGCCTAAGAGAGAAGGATAAATCAAAGAAAAAGGAAGAAGAACTGTTGGAGAGCGAGAAAAGAAGCGGTAAATTAAAAAAAAACGAAAATGAATGAGAGGGGATACTACACGTGATCCTTAAGACAGCCAAAATCAGGAGAAGAAGAGATAACTGAGAACATTATCTGAAGAGATACCTGACAGTGCTCTTTTAAAGCTTGCCCTCACTTCTTCTTCCTTTGAAGGTATCTTACCTCAGACAGCCGCTCTACATCAAACATCTTCAATGGCACTGCGCCCAACCGATCGGGCAATCTCTACGAATCTCAGCCTCGGGGGCGAGGGTCCAGAGTTGTGGGTTTTAAGGGTACGCTCAGGAGTCGTGGTGAGCTAGTTAAAGATAGAGTAAGTGAGAGAGTTCGAGATAAGTTGAAGCGGAAGTAGAATGGGGAAGCTGTATGAGAAACGGGGGGAGATTGACGGAGGGAGACGTTGAGAGTGTTACAAGGATAAAGGGAAGAACCCGAGTAGAGATTGGCACATTAGCTCTCATTCTCTCTTGAGATCGATTAATTTCGACCTGTCTTGAATCGATTCGAGTGGATATATCAGCAACCGATCTTCAATCGATTTTTACATTCAAATCTGGAAGGGAATGGAAATAAAATAGAGTAGAGATCAGCACATTAATACGAATACTTTCTTTGAGATCGATTAATTTCGACCTGTCTTGAATTGATTCGAGTGAATGTACGGCAACCGATCTCTCAATAAATCGATCGAACCAAATATAGTAGAGATTCGAGTAGCGGTTGGCACGTTCGAGCACGTTCCCTTCAGAATCTATTAATTTTAAAATATATCAACATTTTTCAAATCGATCTACCGAAGATGGCCAGCTTTAGAATCGATACCATCTGACTGGCAGAAGGCTCGGGCCACTTCCTCAACAAGATAAGCCTGTAGCTTTGAGGCAGTGCCCTGATTTTAACCTCAGTTAGCAAGCTCTGCGCCGCAACGTTGCCAGGTGTCATAGGCGCATTTTCTATGCTGACACTAAAATCCTTAATTTTCATCCTAGAGAGTCAATCAAAAGACGCTCGTAAACGTATTGAGACAAGGGATTCGATGGCGATGCGAAAAAGTTACAAAATTGCAAAATTTATAAACTTTATCAATGTACTGCACGGGGTCACTTTCTACCTATCGACACTACCCCTATAAAATACTTAGGAGAAGCACGCTTCTCGTTGAAAACTTAAAGAGCTAGGAGAGAGTTTTGCTAAGAAATTGGAAGAACTAGGGTGGTAGATATCCATTTTTAATAAAGTCAAGCCTGAAACAATTAAATTTATAGGGTGGTAGAGTTGCAAGTTGCAAGCATGCACCCTCCAAGACTCCAGCGGATATTAAATGAGTTTTAGGCAAACAAGGATTGTACCCCACACACCAACGCTCTATAAACAAAGGAGCAATCAAATTAGATGGGTAAATTTTTCGAAGAGCAATGAGATTTTCTAGGAAGTAGAAAACGAGGATGGTCATAAAAGGAAGACACAAACTGGATCAAATAGAACAATTTAATTACTTGGGCAATACATCAGAAGAAAATGAGCATAGTAGAAAATACGTTGCATGGAGAATTGTGCTAGCGAAAGGAGGAACCTAATTACGGGGACCTTGGGTAAGAATATAAATAAAAGGCTGGTGAAGAGTTTAATATGGAGTGTTGCGTTGTATGGGGCACAAACGTGGACTCGGAGAAAAGAAGACGAGATTAAGCTGCAGACGTTCGATATGTGGGTGTGGAGGAGATTTTTTAGGTAGATAGGGCACTGCACGTGTCTGTTAATACCTAGAGGACTTTTTACTCTTTACCCCAATGATTATAATAGTAGGGGTAGATGCTGAGATGAAGGTAGTAATTTTGTTTAAACAAAGGCCCCCAATCTAGATATTTAATCACTTCCTTATAAACCTATAGTAACAGGTAGATTTTAAAAAAAGTCGTACGGGTTTCTATCTGCGTAGGTCCATTGTGTTGGGACCACAGTTTCGCCGGCGTTGCAGTCGGCTTCTTCAGGTCAGTGAAGTGAGGTGGAAATGCAGTTTGACCGTTTTATAAACATAATCTGTTGGGTTCAGGTCCGTTTAAGATTAATTAAGCCGCAGAAGCCTCCTCATGGATAGCAGGTTTTTTTTAGGATAGGTACTTTAGTAAAAATAATTTGTCGAAGAGAATTATTTTTCCCACGCACAATTCACGACCAAAAAATAAACAGCGATACACAAATCCATCTTAATCGATCAATTTTCATTCCTCTCTTCTCCCACTCCTCTTTGTTATGTCCTCCCTTTTCACGACTTTGTGGTCTAACATCCCCTGCCACAAACTCTTGCGACAACTCAGTGAATATTACGTAACGTAGTATTAACATTGAAGTAGATAGATGAATTTGTGAACCTCAAATCAGTATCCGCGACCCTCTGCCATCCGATAAGCCTAGTCACTCAATTATCAGTTCATCTTGGATTCAGACGGAAACATTCAATAACGTTAGGGCATTATTCCCTTCGAATATCTCGAACGTTTGCTCTGAAATTCTAACGGTGTTTTCTCAGTGAGACCTGATAAATTTCAGGAGCATTCCAATAATCCCGATCTGCAAAGGGATTCAAACGCCCACCTGCATATCGAAACCGTTAGGATTTGCTTTGATCAGGCATTCTAAATGCTTTTTCTTTGATCCGATGACAAAGTGGAGCGAGTGAGACCCTCTCATTCCCCAAGAACGATTCCCAAGCAATCGACACACCCCTGTCTCCCGCCAACCTCCATCCTTGCTAATTATTTCTCCATCGTAGTTAATTATTCCATCCGACGCCGAAAAATACACTCCTCCATTTCCAGAGAGCATCAAGAGAATGATTAATTAAATCCTGCTCAGCATTGGGCGAGTGATTAATTCCCCCACTCCACGAAAGTTAACCCCTAAGCGGGGTCGAATAGGGCGTAAATTCTCCTCAAGAAGAGTTTAATCTAAATGGATATTTTGCGGCACCGGTGGAAACATTGATGGTAAAGGGAAAAGCGTCTTACAATTATGCACTTGAAAACGTAAATTTGCAACCCGCGGGTGATGCGACAACTACTACTAAAAAGGGGTTCAGTAGATAATGTAGTTTCCAAAATTGTTTAATAATAGCTAATAGGATAACTTGAATGGAGAGTGATTTCATACAATTACTAGCAAAGACTTGAGCTGCAAATTTTAAGCAGGAAATTTTACCCACTTTCCTAGTTTCGTTATAATGAATCGCCAAACACGCTGCATTTGTTTAGGAACTCGAAAAATGGAGTTTTCCGATCTTAATAAAACAACGCCAACCAAAATCAGCATTTAACAAAACAATTCACCATCAATTAACGCAGAAAGTAATATTCTTTAATTCAGACGCGCAAGTGACAGAAATAGCGTTTCTAGTTTTTGAGATATTACGCTTCAAACTCGGGTAGTACAATTTCGAAACGGACAGTAAATACTTTATTAGAGAATTTACACATTACTTTTCCACACAATGTTTTAATTCACTGGCCGGTTTCGATGTTTAAAACATAAAAATCATATAGATAGTAGGGACGGTAACCTGGTGGAATTGCTTCATAATAAAATTCTAATTCACTTGGTGAATCATATATATTTATTAACTTTAGACCTAAGTTTCGTCAAGACGCAACGTCATTAAGTACATATATGACATTGACTTGAACATGACTTTTATAGTCAAAAGAGAGAGGGGAGGGGAATATTCAGGTAATATTTTATTGATAGCCATTTTCAGCATATCACCTTTAAAGTATGACATATTAATAATAATAATAATAATATGTATGTATGTATATGTATATATATAGGGAATTTACATTGATTAATTTATAAATTGCGAATATCTTTTACGCGAATCGTACACAACAACGTCCCTCTCGAATTTGAGTAGAGATTGGAGACGGCCTAAGGATGTTGGGTCGGAC
Organism: Pyrrhosoma nymphula; assembly: GCA_963573305.1. Taxonomy (NCBI): domain Eukaryota; kingdom Metazoa; phylum Arthropoda; class Insecta; order Odonata; family Coenagrionidae; genus Pyrrhosoma; species Pyrrhosoma nymphula. The sequence continues at coordinate 80,845,313 of OY754334.1, read as the reverse complement.
GTGGGAGAGACTACAGCGACGAAGATGTCTCTTTGAGTGTGGACCCCTCTTTTCAAATAGCACCATCCTAATTATAAATTGAAAAAAAGAGAGAGAGGAGACCTGATCCGCGTCTCAATATACATGCAAGGAGGCTTTGATCCGTAATCGCGGCGTTTCCGAAGAAGAAAAAAGGGAAATGAATTGAGCCAAGGGAATCAGCCCATGAAAAGTAGGCGGAGAAGACTACGAAAATGAGGAAGTGATGATGTGAAGACAAGTAAATGTAATAGCTAGGAGAAAGAGGAAAGATATAGACATCCCTTTACTGACTTGCGTTTTTATATGAATTGATAGGTAGGTTACACGGACAGTCTCTACATCAAATACCTAATTTTGAATTACGCTTAAACGCTGACGTTCCTGAAATTGATGAGTTCACTTTCAACTATGAGAAAATACGTGTTGAATGATAATATACACCAATGTACCGATTTCACAGAAAAACTTTATTTGGCACTACCGATTTCATCGCATAGGCTCGCTGAAGATGACGCCTATGCCTTGGAACCAGTTGTACCTAATAAAAATTTCTGCTAAAACAATACATTTTTGTTCGTACTCCTATCTCTTTTCCCGCCATCAAATTTCTCAAGAGATTATCATAAAATTACCTCCCCACGTACCTTCCAAAAGTACTTCTTCTTCCTATTTCATCTGCATCTACGTGATACCCTGCCAGCCACCAGCAGCCAATGGTGCATGGAAGGGGGTGATTCCTCACAAGGCATGCACTAACCGTTAAAAACACTGTCACAATGTTTCACAATGTTTACCCACTGTCACACTAATCATACCGTTAAGGTATAACGTCTCCCGGTGCAGGTACCGTAAATTATACCAGAGTATATGTAAGGAGTTTTCACAGACGTTAATACTCGAATCATTTTACACATGCGGGATCGATGCTTTACTCGTACATTTCGGGGACCATTATTCAACGTTCAGTCATGATAACATGGAAAACGATAAAAAAATTACGGTGCTGTTAATTAAAGTTGTGCTAGCATTCAAAGGTTATTACAAAATTACGGACATATAATATGAATTAGCATCCTATTCAGGTATCGAAAACTGAAAAAGACATTAATAAAAGGAAGCATAAAACAACGGTACCTAATGTTATCGTTAACATTATTGGCAGTATCGGTGATAGCTATTGAGGTCTCTAGTCGTACACGGAAAAAATTAAATTTTAACCCTCACGCTTGCCAAAGGTTTCTCCATATACCCCTCACTTCAATAAGCCCTCACATATCAATAAGCCCTTTAGCCGCTTTTGCTGCCTTCCCTCCGCCTCTAATACCCTTTCCTCCCCAACCGTCTTCAATAGTTCCCCGTTTGTCTTCCTCGTCACCCGGCCTGCCGTCTCCATCGTTCTCCACACTCACATCTGCAAGGCTTCCAGTCAACGCACATCCTCTTCCCGCGATGATTTAAGTCTCCGCGCCTTAGGCTCCATGTTAAAAAAAATTACTAATATTTCTCAACACCTTTGCTCAGGGTGGACGTCTCCCAATAGATGATAAATATTATTGATGTGAGGAGAGAGAGATAACCCCTTTTCTCCCCCATACCCTACCAATTATCCACCAAAACAGAACTAACATCGTCGATTCTTTTGAAAATAATGGCGATAAAAATATGTCGTCGGTAATTATTGAAAATATCATCAGACAGAAAAATTGTCTATTTTGCCTTCTTGATTTTATCCACCATTTATTCAAACCGAAGATTTTCGGTAAGAAGTTATAAGTGTAGCTAAATTTGGTGCCACTCGCAAAGAGGATGACGTCAAGGAAAGGAAAGTATGTATTATAGGTAGGGCCAAGTGACCGAGGGACCCTCTAGAGCTCGATACTGGAGTATAGGTATAACGGAACTTGGCGGCACCCACCAGCGGAGAATTAGTGGCCACCGAGGGTGAATCAAGCGTTGCTGAGCGGGCAGAGGTACCGAAGGACTTCCGGAATGACGTCTGACGGAAGACTGGGCCGTTTTATCCCACATCTCTTGTACGCTTTCCTCTTCTTCGCGTCATGCTCTTCACAAGTGAGTGCCACCAAGTCTCACTACCTCTGCCAGCTCATAAACGCTTTTATAACCCTCTTTGACCTCAGACTCTACACTGTCGAGTGTCACTAAGTTTTGCAGTGCCTTTACACTGAAGTCAACAATCTTAAAAAGCCATCCATATAATTCCGTATTAACATGAGTCTTTTTCGCTCGATGGACAACATAATCCACGACATGTTGATATCGACATTAATTATACTACTCCCCATCGATTATGGAGGCCACATTAACTTATGTCGTTGTCATCCTCGCAGAAGAGAAGATGAATAGATAGGTAAAGGAAGCGAAGGAGGGAAAGACTGAAAGAGAGGCACAGGGCTCGGCGGAGATTTAAGGAAAAAATGAAACAGAATGAATGACACGGAAAGGGATCATCTCGGCGGCCAAAAGAAGGAAAAGAAATTCACTCCACCTATTATAAAGACCTTATCGCCTTCATTACACTGTTATGTCATTCCAAAACATTTCCGTCCGCCCCCTTTTTGAGTGGGCGGGGCGGAATTTACATTGCATTTTTATTGAGCGGGGATATAAGGGAGGAAAGGGTCCTTGGACGCGATGAGGGGAAAGATCCAAGGGTGCGGAGCGGTAAAGCGAGGGAAGAATGGAGGAGAGAGAAAAAGAGAAAGATCTTAAATTAAGAACGAAAAAATTAATGATAATAATCCCAGGATCCCTTTCATTCCACTCATTTCTTCTTCAGCCGTGGAGAGTGGAAAGAGGATGGTAGAGAAGAGAGGGAATGAAGAAGACGTAATGGAAGAGTGAAAAAGGTAATAATAATTTTCCTCTCATCTCCGCCCGATCCTCATTTATATAAAACCACCGCCGGGGCGGAAGGAGGAAGAGCCGAGTGGGAGGACCAATCCGAAAGTGAGGAGGAGAGGATGTTGGCTGTTCCCTCTACCGTGCCCGTGGGGGGGATGGCGAGGTTGGAAGTGTCGCTCTAGCGGGGCGAAGGGATTATCGTTGATTGGTCCGAAGGAGTTACCTAGAAAAACCTAGAGGGAGGATGTAGCAGAGATTTGGATTGGCGGAGAGAGATGATGGATATTGGAGAATGTGACAAAAAGATCACCAGGTGAGATAAGTTTTTGAGGTAACAAAGTGATTGCGGAATGTAAAAAAGATATGAAATAATAAGCGGTAGAAAATTGCGAACAGATGAAATATATATATATTAGGGGGAATGGGATTAAACCTGTATTAAAGGGGCGGATTGGTGCCCGAAAAACTGCCAGCATGTTTTCTCGCATACTATGTAGCGTTATTAATGGACCCGAATCCCTTGGTATTATGAATTCGAAGGAATAAAAAGAGATAAACTAACTTTGGAAGACTTCAACATGAATCCAATTGTTCGTCCCAGGGTTTTACTGTCATACAAGGAAACGAATCGTAAAGGATGAGCCGACATTCCGCATTGCAGAAATTAGAGAATTCCTCTGTTTATGTTATGATAAATGCAGGCAACAATCATAACGGATTCATTTCCTCTATTTAATAATCGTCGGTTATGTGGTGAATCAAGGTAGGTATTTAGAAAATCCCTGATGATGAGAAATTATTGATGAGAAATTATTGAAAATATTAGGATACGTACATCCGTCTCATTCTATCAATTCATTGAACCAAAAATTCTTATTCTCTGAAATTGTTGGAATCGACTTAAACCAAAGTTTACCAAACTTTTATGATCTACCGTCCCTTTGGTTCCACAATTTTTTGCCCAACGTTCACAACCGGCACTGCTACGGGCGTACAGACAGCGTTACACAGATGTTAAACGAATTAGGCTGGGAGCCGCTAGAGACTATTAGACTACTAGGCTGCGCGCTAGGCTTAGATTACTTGAGCAATTAAGAATAGATATCTTTAAGAGCGACACGGAGAACATCATATTAGAACCCCACCATATTTCCAGGTCCGACAGAAACGATAAATTAAGAGAGATATTTTGCCGAACGGATAGGTATGGGAATTCGTTTTTCCCCCGAACAATAAGGGACTTCAATAAATGCTAGGCGTAATTTCATTAGAGCGTTTCCTTTGTATATGTAAACGGCTGGTGTCCTAACACCCCCCGCCACACACCTATTGAGGCGGCTTGCGGGGTACTATGTAGATGTAGATGAACCGTAAGCTTTAAAATTTTACTTTGAATCACAGACAATATGACCAAATCTGGAAGATTATATGTAAAATTAAAAGCAATTACGATTAGTCTGATATTCATTTAAAATACATTGGATGGATAGCTTATTCATCTCATGACATGCATGAATGTAATAACAGGGCTAATATCAAAATAATAGGGAACTCACGTGCAAATATTTCAGTGAAAAAAACAAATTATTTTAAAATTGTGTCATTTCCGCGAGAAAGGCTAGGAAACATTCTTAGAAAGGCTTTTCTACGAACCCCAAACCCTGTGGCCTTAAATCATAATGTAAAGCAAGCAGTATGAAGAACAATGTTTACTTGAAATTGTTCTCCAAGTCTGGAAATCATTAAAAGCAGTGTTTCTATTTACCCCTTTTAACGCAGGTAAAGGAAGGTAGTCAAAGACTATCACCTATGCATACCATGGTCACCGTGCGGTCTGGTCCGTGCCTCCAGCGCCCCCCTACCGTCCCCCTGTTTCTTTTCGCCCCCCCCCCCTAGATTATATTACCACCCCCTAGGGAGCGGTAGTACCCACTTTGGGAACCACTGGCTTAAAATAAGGGGAAAATTAAACTTGAATGACAACTATACCAAAGAATAATTTTCACTGAATCATTATTAGGTACAACCGGTTTCAACACATGACATCTTGGAAAGTGTAAGCCAATTGTTTCACCTGACTCACTTGCATTCTCTTTCGTTAAACTCAAGCCACACCTTCCCAACTCCTAATCCAAGCAACTCCATTTCTACCCCCTCCCCCAACACATTAGTCCACTGACGCTCAACTTGATTCACAACCCCACCCCCTCCTCTCCTCCTACCTACTTACTCCCTTCCCCCGCCCCCCCTCTTCCTTGGGAAAAAGTCTGTGTATATGCGCGCACTTAAGGCCACTTTTTTTAACCTGGAGATGATGTGTAAAAGATCGAAACCTAGGTCGTAATAAAGTTTTTTTTAACTCTTATTTGTGGAAAATTGATTTTAACTCTTCAACCCTAAATTTGATCATCTTCAGAACCACCCTATATTTACCACTGCTACCTGAGTAACCAAGCCCCCAAATCATGTAAAGCTGCATTCAATAATTAAGATTTGCATTTTTGTTATTTCCTACGATTTTACTCCCAGTTATTATCATAATTTTCCTTCTCTCGCGAACATAAGTCTGCTCCTCATTTACTTGCAACGAAAGCCCATTTTCTCCTAAAATGCGTTCTAGCTACAACTATCTCAAACGTTAGTCACAAAGCAATAGTTTTTCCTTCTATCGTGTGGGGTTAGAGGGAAATAAGTAAATGAGGGGTGAGATTCGGAATGAAATTCTTAGACGAATCCCACGCCCCCATAGTGTCTCCCAAAAAAACACCTTTGGAACACCACCAATCCATCTCGCGATGCCATTGAGGGGAGGGGGCGAGGGGGAGGATAACGGGAGTGTTACTCTGCGGGGGTTGGGCGTGGGTTAGGCGAATGGCTCCTTTATTTATTTCTCGAGTCGCAGGCGGGGAGGCGCTTAGATTTTTTAATTTAAATTCTAATCTCGTGTCATTAAGTTTCCCGGGAGTGGGAAGAGAGGGATGCTGCCGTCGGGAGAGAAATAGGGGTGTTCTTGGAAGACGAGTGCTGGAGTTCTATTTTATCTCACCCCTCACTTTTTTCCTTTAATTTTTTCCTGCTCGCAAGGGTGTTGGGTTGTAACGCGACGCAAAGGGGAATTGAGTGGAGGGTTGGGTCTCCTTTTAATGGGTGGCGGACAGAAGGGGTGGCTGTTGCGAGGGGGTTGAGGGTTTTCTCAAAATTGACACGGGAGGATCCGATGGAGAAAGGGGAAATGAAGAGGGTCTCACTCTCTCTTGTCTGCCCTCTTGTCCTAATCGCGACCAAATCCTTGGAACCCTTAGCCCTCATCCACGGTGCCATGTTCAGTGTGTGCTTCCTTCCGTGTGTTTAGCTCTCGCAAGATTTCCTGGCGCTCTGCAATGGTAGATTTTGAGACATGTACTACAGAACTTACAAATGCCCTGCGAATCGGGGTAGGAAGGTTTAGTGTGGAGGATCAGTCAGGAAACCTAACTGAATTTAATGAAACGGTCACTCCGCTCCTCTTGGGACTGGCGTTGACCATTCCCCTCAAAGATTAGAATGAAAATTCGAGGAAATGTTTACCTCACCAAACGAGAGAACTTTTTGTGAAAATCGAAACATCTTTTGTAACGGATATATTTTTAGAAGGCTGTTTTTACTTATAGCTCTCGAAAAATTTACTGGAGTTACGCACTGGACGAACTTGGGACATGAGCTACGGAACTTTCAAAATCCTGAGAAACGGGAGGAAGTTTGTTTAGTGTGAAATGTCAGTCAGAAACCCTTTCTAGTGGCTACCGACTCAAGCGCTTCCAGAACTGGGATGACTCACCACTACATGCCGTTCTGTTTCGATTCATCTCTCAATGAGACCTCAAGATAGGGTCCGTGGTAAAGTCATTGCTCATTTTATTCATTTTATCAAATTTACTCATTTTCCCAAGGATTAATTTTCTATTTCAATATTTCTCTCATTAAAATATATTTTCTTGTATTCAGCACATGTCGCAGGCTAATTCTGTCTTTTACTTATTCGTAATAATTTCGGAGGAAATACGGTTGCATCTCCTACCCGTGTAACACTGGATGGTTCAACTATTATACATTGGGCATTTATTCATTCCGTCGTAGATTAAAGCTTACATTATCTGATAGCTTAAGTTTCGTTTTCTAAAGCCACTGCGTCCCAATTGTCTATTTGAACGCCAGCGGCGTTACAAACGCTGTCTTCCAAGCGGAATTCATCACATACTTCTGTCTAAATTTTCTTTTCTTCTGTCTACCAAGTCTGAATAGATATGCTTCACGATTTTTCTTCCGCATTATATACACATAAAAAAGAGCTTTCATATTATGCTCCATGCTTTCGAATGCTCCATGGTATGCTTCAAGTGCAAAAAAAACATATACTGCCCAAAATATTTTGGCTCTTTTACGTACGTTTTCAGGATCGTATTTTGTAAATAATAGTTCGAATCAAGTGCCATCCTCGTAATTCATATCTCACGTGTCTCACATGCTGCGGAAGGGAGAATCACTACCGGTCTAGGGCAGACGATCCCAGCACGCAGCTGTCTCACGAAGCCTTTCAACTGGGGCCAAAAACCCCACTATTAGCTTAGCTAATAATTATATCATAGGCCCTCAGCTAATATTTTTGACGAATTTTCTATTTTAGGAAGAAAAGATTGACTGCTCAGGCAGAGAGTTGCTTTGTATTTCACGGAAAAGTACACGCACGTACCGTGATCAGACTACGTACCTATGATATAATCTCCCTGATTTTACACCAAGAGTCAGCCCAGTAGGTGGTGGAGTACTCGTCTGCAACCCCAGGGTTATGGGTTCGAGTCACGCCTGGAAGGACATTTCACCTCATAGTACATAGTTGTGTGTATGTTCCTTGTTAAATGTTATAAGGCCCGTTGTAAAACGCCTCACTGGTAGTCTTCGGGTTAATTGAACATAAATTAAAATAAATAAGTATATCTGAATATGTCCAAGTGTGTTTCACATGATAATATTCCGACCTATTCCATGACGTGCGTTGTGACTCCCAAGGAATGGATCATCATTGCTCAACACTCAGTTCTTGCGTTTCACAGGACATGGTGAGATTATTCTAAGGTACGCCTCAAGTTCAATTGCGCGGAATTTACAGCGAAAAATAACATTCCTCTCGAATGGGGTTCCAAATTCATTTCTATATATACGAAATTACATTGGAAACACATGGCTTGAAATTGACTGGGATTCTTTTATAAGCGAGTATTGAACATAGCACGCATTCAAGATGTACGTCGATGGGAAGTAATTTGGATCAATTATTTATCAGTTATTGACGTGCTCCGCAAAAATCGTTGTGTGCCGTAAAACCGCTCACTACACATACTATCAATAATTTCCCAGGATGTGAGACAACTTATCAGAGTTCGATAGGCAATGCGTTGGCAATCATTCCTCTCTGGACTCATGGTAGGAGGACGTCCCACCATGCCCCGGAGTATCGAGGCGATAGAGGGGTAGCGTCTCGTAGGGAAAGTCAATGGTGCGGGCGTTACTCCGTTGGTGCAGCTGGGTGGCCCGTTCTGTGCGGGACCATATCTCAGGGATTTTAAAACGTGAATTCACAAGCAACATCTATCATTTTTAGAGATGGAAAACCACTTTTTGTATTTCGAAAAATAAGTTCCCCCCTAATGTATGTGTATCCCACGTGAATTTCAGGAAAATCACCTCAAGATGGCGAAACCGGCAGTGTTCAATAAATCATTGTGGAAATTTGTTATATACTGTGGGATTTATTTTCCAATGTTATATAATGAAATGATCCATAAATTATAGGCGGAGAAGGTGTCTTACTTTCGTTAAAATTTGCCCTGTGATGTTTTCCGCGCATGAGTGAATACGCACCACGTGAATTCACACTCCACATCGATCATTCTTAGAGTTGAAAAGCATTGCTTTTCTTAATTTCAAAAAATAAGTTCCAGCCAAGTGAACAGCTCTGGAACTCTGTAAATCGCAGGGGACGAGCTGGAGAATCTCCGGTGAACCCCAAAGATTACCTAATCGGGGCACCCGGTCTCGACCTCCTGGAAGCCAGAGATTCGATTACTCGTTGACAAGAAAATCGATCAGCAAATAACCACCCTTCCACCAGGATCTCAGGCCTGAAGTTGGGTAGCGCACGACTTCCTTGTTTAACATACGATAGCGGCGTCTGCGAACTTTGTACTGCCTAAAGTCTGGACTACCACAATAGACAGTGTGACTGCGCGTGTTGCGTGAACATGACCTGAAAGTGAAACGGAGGACACCATTAGCTGGGTCTTGGGCTGATAAAAGGGCACGAATGACCCACAAGAAGAGGTCTTTATCAGCGAGGGCAAATATTTGGGCCTTGTACTCTTTAGTTTCCCATGGCCCTTTCGCCCGCCAACGAAGCGACAGTGACTATAATGTTAACAGACATCTCGCTTCTCTAAATACAACCCGGGTTACGAGTTTTCGGTCCCAGTGCCAAACGAAAACTCTTCCTGAGGAAGGTTAGCCGACAAGCTTCAAGAACAAATACTATTTAACCACAATGTTGCTCAATCGGATGGCTGCACCGGAGTAACATATGCTACAAGTAAATCCCCATAAGTCATTCAACTGAATTCCCTTCTCAAGGCCGTTTCACAAGAGGAACTTCACTGCACAGCCTTATTTACGGATAGATGTGCAGTGAAAATTTACGCCGTGTAAAGCGGCGACTTGTCAAAAAGACTGCGTGAATGCATAAACGAAAGATATGCAAATAGCCCCTGCTCTAATTACGTTCCCGCATTCTTGCATTTTCTGTACATCAAACTGCATAGGTAAGATCCTCGTGTAAAATTGCCTGCAGAGGGTTAAATAAAACTCGTTTGTCAAAGGCAATGGGCTAAAGCCATTGAAAAGCTTTTGTGACGATAAATGTATTGGTTTTGTACCTTTTCCAGTCACGAGAATTTCACTCCAGCCAGATCAAAATTCAAATAAACGACGAATACTTCCTAGATCTAGAGTAGCAAACGCGCTTTGAATTTTCAGCGCCTGGTGATTGAATAAAATATTTAAACACTTGTGGGGCCTGTGATTTTTGTAACCACCGGTGAGAGTGACATCACAACAATGGAAATAAAATTTGGAAAATACGTCAACAGGCATTGTAGGAGTATTCATTGGAAAGAGAAACTGATGTTTCACTAAATCCTGAACTATACTAATTCGCAGAGTTCGATTAAGATCCGTATTCTGACATTGTTTCCTCTTTTCGTCTTGTTCATAAAGCCTATTCTCTTCCTTCCCAACATTCTCTCCTCTATCACGGCCTTCAGCAACCCCTCGCCCCTCATTACCTTTTCCAACCACCGACTTTGCCTCCTCCAAATATCCTCCATAAGTTACCTCTCCTCACTCACCATACCAACCACTTCCGCTTATGCGTCGCGTATTTGGCGATGCATAATATATGCCGCAAAGCAGCATTGAATCAAGACATCGCACGGGGCTACATTCTTTGCCATTCGGAGTGAATTAAACAGGCAACGAACAATATTTTCCAGCTCCGCTCAATGTTTCTCCCACTGCTCCAAGATCACCTTTTTTTTCGGGAGCGAATCCACGAATTAATCCCCGGCAAATTCACACAAATTGGAAGGGACAAACGCCGCCTATTTCCCAAGACGAGCTTTTTTCGCATGATAAGCTCGGATGATATTTCAGGCGCGCTTTTTCTAAAAATAATAATTCCAATTCGAGATCAGAAAACACTCTTTTTCATATAACACCAGCAGTTGCTAAAATAATAATAATAACGACGTATTTAACCCACCCACGTCGAGGAATATGGGAGGAAGAAGGGATACACATCCCGGCGGGCAGGTAGGCATTATTATTCCGAGAAGAGGCGTCTTGTTTATTTAAAATTACGTCGTAATCATCACGGTGGAATAACCTGAATTAAACAAAAATGGAGCGCCTATTAATCCATCTCCTTTCCCGTAATGGAAAAATAAAATCTCGCAGGGGGGAGACATTAGCTGTCTAACGTCTCGAGGACTTTCCCTCAAATTTCTTACCCCCCCCCCCCTCCCCCCTTCGAGTCAGCCGGATGCTACTAATTAAGGGTATAATCCGTTTCTTAATTGAATGAACACGAGTGGAAATTATGAAGTTTCGGGTTATGAGACGGTGGGGGTTGGGAGGGGAGAGTAAAATTAGGTGGAGGGTGGGGGGGGCGTGGGAGTAGGATTGGGGGAGGGGAGAAGTGTGGTGGTAGCAGGCTGAGTGTGGGGGGAAGGGGGGAGGGTTACGCGTTGCGGAAGAGGGGGTAGTAAGAAAGGTCGAGGAAAATTGAGGTTTCTGGGCAAAAGGAAGACATCCGGAAGATATCAGGGAAGGGCATGGATGGACATCAGGATAGCTTTGGAATACAATGTATTAAAATTTATACATAGAATTAAATTGGGTTTGATGCCTAAATATTTCAATAAAATAAACATATTTAACAGTGAATCACACAGTAAAAATACTGGAATCATTAGTAATTTCAACCTTCCGATGAGAAAGAGATTCTCATCACGGATGTCACTTTTTTACATGGAATTAGCGTTATACAACTCAATGTCTACCGAATGGAAGAGTATTAAAAATGTTGTTGCATTAACAGGAGAATAAAGGGATGGTTGATACTTGATAAAGTACTGAAACTACGTACATTTACATAGAGTACAACGTGTGGGTGAATGAATAAGGATATTGTAGCAGTAAATTTGAGCTGGAAATTTAAACTGGGTATGTTGTAAATATTTCATGTATAAGGTGTGGAACATAGGTAACTTTCTCTGTATTTGCATTTTGGAATAGCTTTATGATAAATAAACGCTATTATTATTACTTTTACGCTTCTTGCTAATCATAATGGTCCTATATAAACAATAGTAGAAAATACATGAGAACACACGTGTCACAAAATACGTTGTTTTGCGTTTGGAACGTAAATTCACGTATTAGCTTTTTCATATAAAAATTTAATGAATAATCCTCATGTAACATTTGGTATTCCAATGGTGTACGGTGTGAGTAAATTATTCACGAGCCGGGTGGGATTATCAAATACCCACCAATCTTAAGAAGGCGAATTTAGCTTTTCAATAGCATTTAAGACATAACTCTGGTTTGGAAGGATAGGAAGGATGAATGCTCCAGATGAGATAAGACTCGTGCTTAAGCAAGACAAAGGGTCAAAAAAGCGGCTCACAACCATCAGTTATGTTACACTCTCCTTTCACTCGAAGTAATTTTTAACGAGGCGTTTGGTTTTTATTTGTATTTATTCTGTTTCGAGAATTAAATATGTCAGTGCAGGGTTCAAAATACTCGCTGCGTATTTGAGATGTTGCCAAACCAATTCGAAATACCTTCTTTCTTTCATTTTTTACCCAAGGACCTTCCTAATGTCCGCTTGATCGTTTCCTAGTTCCTGGCGTCGCAAATGTCGCATATGTGATTCCCCTACCCTACTAGGTCTGAAGTACCGGTGACTCCTAGGTGTTTGACTTAATCTGAGGACTTTATTTTCACCCCTGCCTCTGAATGGATAGGACGTTGGTGTGATTCCTTCCGTATGAAGTGCACTGCGGTGCATTTATTTCGATTAACTTACAGCCCCAGCCCAAGACCCGTCACGAGCCCCCACAACGAGTAAACGTTGCCAAGGTCCATGGGAAAACATCTAAGACCGTATTTGTGGCAATATCTCGGGAGATTACCGCATCCTTTGCAAACAATCTAATTTTTCCGCTAACTCTAGGGTAATTTTATATAGGGCCGTTTATATATGTGAGTAATAACAGGGGGCAACTGAGAAACTTTCGCTATATGGTTAGACAAAATCTGTTCATATTTGAACAGTCTGTATCGTCTAGAGATAGAAGATTGAGGTAGTTGCTCGTTGCATTCCTCAATAACGTGTCACCATTACTAGAGAAACTCCCTCTCTGAGGTCGGACGCCTTTCAGCAGCCGCCTCACTGAGGTACAGAGGTACAGACACTTTGCGGTCAATTTCGTCCATCTCCTGGCCTTCGACATGGGTGGCTCGGGGTGAGCGATTGCTCCTGCACTGATCCACTATTGTTGCTTAATTATGACTCAGGAAGTCGACAATTTACAAACTGAGATCAAGTGGGTTGCTAGTTGACATTGCCAAAACTGCCAATCGTCGAGATGGATGAGGCTTATGGAAGCGCAAATGTCGATAAGGATGTCAACGCTGGTCGGCGTGCGAAAAAAGTTACATACTAGCCTCCGGTATCAATTATCATAATTATTATCATTATTAATTAGTTAGGGCAATCAGAGACTTCGATGCTATATTCTAGTCAAGGGTTACCGGAAACTGTCAGGTCGGGTGAGTTTCAGGATGGCATAGACAATATTACTTTAAGCCCCTCTCCATGTCTCTAAAACAGATAGAAGCGAAAAAATAAGAGGGTTTCACTGCCGATATGAGGGGTACAAACATTTCTTATTTCACGCACCATGAGTGGTTTTTACAAAAACAGCGAGATACTTCAAACTCCCGTTTCCCTATCCCCATCATCATGACTAGTGTTCTAATACCCTCTGCCCCTCACCCCTTCGGCAGCTCGCAGGGTGATAATATGTAGATCATTGCTCCCACCAGCTCAGCACATGGGTGGACGAAATGGACGCAAACCCTCCATCCACATCAAGGTTGTTGTCAATGGGGAAGTGAACTTGTTCGCTATTCATAAAAATTGCCAGCAAAAACTGAGGTAGGAAAACTTAATTTAGAGATTAATCCAAATTGTCAATAAAAGCAGAGGGATTTAGACTCGTATACATGCATTTCGTTCATACAGGTGATCACGCACGCAGTGCTGATCGCGCCGAAGTAGAATATACCGTTCCGGTGAGTGCGAGACTCACCCCTACCGGTCAATTGACAAGTGGCGCACTTGACATGAGATCGACAGGGAATGTTTAAATGTCGTAAACACGTGCGTTTCTATGAGATTTAAACATTCCCTGTCGACGGTCACCTGGATTACCGAAATTCATGCATAGTAGTCTACATTCCTCTGCTTTCATTGACAATATGGATTAATCTTTAATTTTATATTTAGCATTCATATTCGAACTTGCCCTGAGAGGCGATCATTGCTGGTCCGTGTAGACTACATACGCCGCGCCGCGGACGGACGAAGCGTCCGGCAAGTAGCCTTTTGAGTCCGGACGAGTTTATGGAGGCGAGAGGGAATGGTGGCGTGGGGAATCAACCCCTCCCCCCTGTGGGCAGCCTGGAAGGAGGGAATGGAGGGTGAGTCCGGAGGGAGAGTGGGGATGGGGTAAGACAGTGTGAGGGAGGGGAAGGGTCTGCAAGGAAGGGGGAATGAACGCTTGGACGGGGAGGTTAAGGCGAAGAGCGTCAAAGGGGAAAGGGTGTGAGAGGATCGATGAAAGTTAGGGGGTGGTGTGAGAGGCGGTATAATAGAAGGAAGGGGTTTTTCTCTCCCCCCTCTCTACTCATCCCCCGCCTTCGACCCCTAGGAAGTGAGCACCCCTCTCTCCTCCCCTCCTCTTTCGGCCAATAGCGTCCGGGCGTCGCTTCCCTTAGGCCCCGCCCCTCACTCCACTCCCCTCTTCCCCACCGCCGTTCCACGAGCCATCATTCCCCCCTCACCCCCGCATTTCCTCCCCCGCCCCCTCGTCTGCCCCCTTTCGGCGGGGGAGGCGGACAAGGCAGAGAACACAGAGAAGCTCTGGCGGACGTGGAGGAGTGGGGTCTGGAGGTGAGCGGCGGCAGCACAGCACCGTGCTGCCGCGGCGAGTGTGGCAGCCTCACTGTCCGAAGCCTTGCTTCCTCGGTGAAAGTGGTGAAGTTACGTTCTTCCGCTGCTGGAATAATTACGAATCACGAAAACCGTGGACGAGAAATTACAACACTCATAGCAAACTATTTCTAACTTTTTCGGGTGTTCTCCCGCGGCGTGTGTTGTAATGCTACAACAGTTTCTTCAGACGCAAAACGACGCGGGAGAACATCCGAAAAATGAAAACATTTGACTTTAGATCTAATTTCACTCATGGCAAACCTCAATCTTTATTCTAAATTGCGTGCACTAGCAAATCTCTCGATTATAGGAATCCCGATTTACCGAGGTTCCGTATTATCCGAGGTACAAATCCCTATGTTGTGACTGTGCTGAGCCAGTTAAGCTCATGCAAACGTGCGTCAGAAGCTGTCAATCAGTTCTATCTCCAAATAAAAGGCGATTCACAGGGTCACTTCTTTTTTCTCACCCAATGCATCTCAATCAGGCCAAAAAAATATGTACGGAAAATCATATAAACCCCAAACGGTTTTGCAAGGTGAGATGGAAAGAATAGCGAGAGCTATTGGAGTGAAAATCATTGGGTGATTTATGGTGGGGATACGAGATTCAACGTGGGGTTGCTATGGTAATAAATGCAAACTTGGAGAAGACGGTAGTAAATACTTAAGGTAAAACAGGTGAGCGAGAGGATATTCTTTGACGAAAAAATGCATTATCGACGAATTTCGTAGTGGTCCAAGTGTACACGTTTACAAGTAACCATAGGGAGAAAGACGTGGATGGTGATTACTAACAAAGATGGGAGACAATTAGAGAATTCCATAGTAAGAATAACCTAATAGTGATGGGGGATAGGAATGCAGTATTAGAAGAAGAGATGGATGGGAATGACGTGAGAAATAAATTATAAAATAACAAACACAAGGTTTAAACATCACTATGGGCGTAAGTATGTATGGAAAACCGGGAGAAAAGGGGAGGTTCTGTAGATTAAATCATGGTCATGCAGAGGTTTAGAAAGAATGTCAAAAAATCACGCAGTGTGGATGCGAAGTCAGATCATGATCTATAAAAGTACTGACGAAATGTCATGTAAGATTCAAAAGGCTAAGAAAAGGTAGGGGGGTCAAGAGGAAGCCCACGTGGAAACGTTCAACGGGGAAAAGAGGAAGGAATACCAGTAGCTGGTGGATAAGAGAATAGGAGGATATAAGGATATTAGTAGCACTGAGGAAAGAAAAGCAATAGTTGAACATAAATAAGGAGTAATAAGAGCAGCCGATGATAGAGATGTGTCAAGGCAAACGAGGAGGGTCAATGAGCTATGGGTCAAAGAAGTAATGATTAGGGAAATTGAGGAGAGAAAGAAGTGGAAAAACATCAACACCGAACTGGGATGGAGGGAGCACAGGGAAATAAATAATAAAATTCAGCGAAAAACCAAAAAAGCGAAGAAAAGATTCAAAAGGCAGTGCGACGAAATTGACAAAGAGCAGGAAGAGAAGAAATGGAGAGGGCTATAGGATGAGGTGAAGATTTTATCGGGTTGTAAGAGAGGGCAAAGGATACCAAAAATTAGGGAAAAGAAATTCAGAAAAGTAGGAAAAAAATTTACAACTTATTAAACAGTTAAGAGAACTTTTCGAAAGGTTATTTTTTATCGTTATTTTATTGCAAGACAAGTACGGTGAAATACACCAGTCAACTCTGACTCCGGTAAGTACTTGAATAGATATAAATGAAATACGTAGATATGTACGTATCTACGTATTTCATTTATGCGTATTATACGTAGAACCTTTTTATACGTAGTTGAATACACTTTCTATTTAGGTGACAATATGTTAAACTTGCATTCTATTTGGCTCAGGGCAAAAGCAAACATTTTTGCGACCCTTTACTCAAGCAGCTTGTGATACGCTCCAACTGTTCTTCACATCCATCAGCAATCCGCATTGCATTGCGCATGTTAAAAAGCGACAGAGCATATATCATCAGCCCTTGTCATCAGTGCATAGATAATCCAAGTTGAACAATCACGGAAACGTTACTCAGAAACGATTCTGGGACATGTGTCCTTGTATTGTAGCCCACTTACCAATACACTGTTTTATCCTATGAGGTTTATCCACACCATCAAGCAACAGCATTAAAAATCCATCCACCCTAATGCTGTGATTTCGCCAAAACATGTTTCCATTAGTCGCGGTGAACATAGCATTTCCCTGTACCGATCTCATCCCCTGTCATTGTCAATTTTCATGATCTCCTTATGCAAAAAAAACGTACTGTGTCCGGCGATCAATGTCAGCCAACTGCTTTCCTTTCATATAACGATGAGAGATGCAGATTACCCTACCGATTGCCCATGCTAGGCCGGTTTCTTTTTATGCTTCCATTTTTTATCGAATGATTTTTTTACTTGGCCCTGTCGAAGAACGTGTGAGCGATTGATTGATCGGATGACTGTCATCGCTTGCTTGGACTGACATGTTTTCAATATTTTTTCCCAACGCTTTACGAGAACTAGCCACCAATCCGCGTAACGAGTGGGCCCAAATGGAGATGGATAGGAACGACAGTTCCAGTCAAGCGAAACAGCGTAATCTGACGAGATGCATAAGTGTTTCAAAGCTGTGGGATGTCCTCTCTTTATTAGTTAGCTTTTCAATAGAAAGTGACAACGCTCTGTCATGCTTTCCAGGCCGTATAGCAGTTAGGCACGTCGGCTCTCTATGCCCTTGCGTTGTGTGTAAATGCAGATGCTTTGTGAGTAAACTAAACAAAAATATTAAACCTCCCACTCACCTCAGTCCGACACTACTAGGTTTTTAATCAGCCCCTGTGGATGAGAAATTTAGTTTTTCCCCGATGATTAGAGTGAAGTCTGCAGGGATTTTCCACCGGTTTAGGTAGTGGACAGCCGACGTTTCAATAGCTGACACTATCATCCACATCAGGGATGAGCTGGATAAATTTCTGCCGCGATGGAAAGTATATAAACTTGCGGCAATATAAACAGTATAAGTCACGTTAAAATAAAATAAAAATACTTTGTATATTCCACATAATAAGATTTAATTCACCGACCCAGGTTTCGCCTACTCCGTAGGCATTTTCAGGGTCATAAACAGTATAAGTCAAATAAAAGCAGAAATTGACCCAGCACATCCCTCGTGACCATGCCAATGTTCCAAATAAAATATTACGAATATCTAATGTAAGCAACAATCGCACCATTAATTAATGTTTTTTTGTAATATGAGATCATACTTTTCTTAGCCATCCATATTACAGAAAATTGTTCATTATATATATTAAAACTATTCCCTCTGGTTTAAAAGCATAATCATTTGACCTAATTTAACTTCTCATTATAACATGCTAATTTAAATATATTGTGAGGGGAACTGGCTGATACTCCAGGTAAACTTTTTTACTGTAAAATCTAAATAAATCAGAATACAATAAAAGCTAGCTAACTTAAACCGTAAAATTAATAATATTATTTTTTATTGCTACTTTTTTAGCATTGCCCTCCGAATCCGGTTTCGTTGCCGTCATGCCGGCAACGTTTTTTTCAGGAAGAAGACCAAACCCTGAAGAGGCGAGTAGTCTACAGAAGGGGCCATGTTGTGTTTGTCGTCATATTGCTTCATTAATTATTACTTGTAGTGATTTTTACTGTTACCTAGTACGAACACGGCAATAAACATATTTTGACTTGACTTTTCAAATTAGATTTTATAATAAAAATTTTGGCAATAAACCTCCATTGATTTTAACAGTTTATGAGAAGAAAAAATAAAAATAAATAGCAACTGTATTTAAGGTATTTGTCGAAAAATCCCACAAATAAATGAACGGTGAAAGCGCACCTTTGGCAAGCTGCCGCAATGCACTATGTGGTAAAAATATTGAAGTGGTGACCTCCGATGGCATCACAAAATCGGATGCATGGAAACGTAGCTTCACTCTCGGCCCATAAGACGCTGGTCGATTTTAAAACGTATTTGAGAAACAAAGGCGCTTCTCACTGGCTGGGATATACGGTATTTAACGTGACATCATCAAGTGGGCAATCTTTCGTCTGGATCCTACCTTTCGATCTATCTGGCATGGGTGGCTCTAACAGGAGCAATTATTATTGCTCCCACCAGTCCAGCTCTAGGGGTCATTGGAACGCTCAAGCACTTCCACCGCGTCAAGGTTGTAGTTCAGTAGTTGTGGAGGAGAATGAAGAGGGCGCAGTGAACGGAAAGGAAGACGAAAAAAGAAGTGCTCGGCATGGTGGGTGAGGAGAGGAAACTTCTTGAAAAAATTAGGAAAAGGCAGAGTTGGTGGTTGTATCAGGTAATGAGAGGTGAGGAGCAGAGGGCCGTGATGGTGGGGAGAATGTTGGTTAACCTGAGGAGGGGAAGAAAGACAATAAATCCATATGCTATGAACTGCTTCTGTGAGATAATATGTCCGGCAGCCCTGAACAACTTGTTCCTTTAAAGCCCTCAAAAATCCACAGGGAAGAAGGACGCCTTCACTGGTTCGGTAGCTTCACTGGTTAAAGCACTCGGCGCTATATCGAGGGACCCAGGTTCGAGTCCCTGTCCAGGGTTAATGATTTGTCCTCTGTGAAATTTCGCACTCGTGTGGACTTGCGGGTGACTCCGTAAAGGTAATACCGTGGCTAGTCCAGGTATCCTCAAAATTCGTCAAAGGGAATAGCCATCTTGAATGTGATGAAGAGAGGTAGAGCGTATGCCGAGCTGAAGAACGAAATAATGTATGCAGATAAGGACCTCAAGCGGTACAAGGTATTCCTAATTCGATCTTAACCTATTTCTACTGGTAGATAAAATCTACTTATAATAATAACTTATCATGGAGGTTGGTTCTACCGGTTTCCGAGTCTGTCGCTGCACCGTTCTATTTTGTAGACTATGATTCGCCAGCTATCCTGCAAGCTACTTCAGGTACGGCAGACGAAGCCTGCAGGATAGCTGGCGAAATATTGTCCACAGGATGGAACGACGAGGCGAAAAACTTGGGGACCGCAAAAACTCCAACTTAGCCAAAATTTAAAAAATCTCATATTCTCTCTCCAGGATTCATGTTTCACTTCCACGGTTGGGACTAGCAATGCCTAGTAATGCCTCCGCGAGTGCAACGCTCGTGGAAGCATTGCTAGTCCCAAAGCTTACCTGCCCCTCATGACCAATGAACGAATGGAACGGAAGAAAAGGAAAAATATATGCATAATCGTGCCCCACGCGAGCTTTATAGCCGAATAGCGTGGCGCAAAGCTCAACCCCAGCCCGCCGTTACAACCGATAAACAGATGGAAAGAAAAGGAGTGGATATACAAAAAAAATACTCATAAACGTGTCTAAGTGAACGGTAGGGTGGGACAAAGTAAGAGAGGCTTCTCCCTGCGGTCTTCCATGACAGGAAAAAAATGAGTTGGGAGAAGCGGACAGGATGTAAATAAAAAAATAAAAACTAGCTGAACCGCGCATGCGTCCGTCAATCCCACCAAAAAAAATTCCTTTCCCCGGGGAAAGGAAAATATACATATAAACAACGAAGATGGACGCAAAGAGAGAAGAATGGGTGAAAAAATCGAAGGGAATAGGGCTGCGGAGTGGGGAGGTAGAAAAAGGATCAGGAGAGGGAAAAAAGCCTTAAGGGGCTCCTGGGCACATGTAAAAAAAAGAGGGGGAAGATATACCCTTGGTGGGAGCCTGGTTTTTGGGGGGGGAAGGTGGAAAAATATATAAATATGGGAGAATATCACGCAACAATGGCTTTGAATGGACGGAAGCCTGCTAGCCACCGTATGCATGTATGTATGTATATGCCCACGCATACAGTCAGCCCACCTTTTCCCGTATCTAACACTCACAAAGTCCCTCTGGCCATCCTCGTCGCAGAACGCGAGGGGGAAGAGAAGTGAGCGGTTATATCCCGCGGTCGAAGAATATGGCGACATGAGCCGGACGGACACACACTAGCAGTCCCTCGTCTTGTATCCGCAAGAACATCGAGAACACCCACTCGCTCTCTGTTTCCAAAACAACCAAAAAAATATATACCGAGTGACATAAAAGGCGGCTGGGGAATGGTAGGTAGGTACCATTCGTTTCGAGGAGCTGGGAATAGAAAAGCTACTGGAAAGGCTTCCGGAAAAAATGTTCCCCGGGGTTCTTAAAAAGAGAGTACCTATGTACACCAGTTCCGGAATTCACGGAGATTATTCGCAAAAATCCCGTTCATAAAATATTTCAATCAATTCATATGAAAACTTTCACACAAATATTTTGAACAAGGAATTCATTTATCTCCGAATGATTGAAAGAGTCAGTCGTAGAAATAGCAATGCGATTGATAAGTTTCCAGAGATTGATAAGAAATCCAGTTATTGTAGAATAACTATGACAGGTACAGTTATAAGAAGAATATTCGTGTGTGAAGAAACTCTCCAAGTTTGTATTCGTTATGAGTGGCATCGCATAATTGCATATTTAGACCCTATCGAAATATGGTGTGGTTATTAAATAATAAAACAGACATACATTGGGGGTAATTATGACTCACCCCGCATTCTTATTGGGAAAATCACTTCAGATATTGACAAGTCTACCGGTTGGAGTAGGTTTTACTGTATCATTTAACCTCAGCTTTTCCAACTTCTAGGGCCTTTCCTAACCCTATTTTATTTCCCCAGCTCAACATACACACTACTACTACTAGTCCGTTGCAAAATTCTGTCACCCGAGTTTGAAGACAAATATCTCATAGATGGTTCTATCGATTTTAAAATGAAGTACATCACATTAAAGCTTGTTTATTTCTGCGTTTATTGATGGTGCACAAAACTATTTACCGCGTATATTTATTTCAGTGTGTGCTAAAAAAACAGAATTTTAGCGCATTTTCCGGGTATCGGACGGATGCATCGCATTTACGGCTTCGTAATAACAACACGGATCAAGATAACGAAATTTCCTTTTCAAATATTGTAACAAAGATCTGTTTTAACAATTATACGAAGTTTCATATTATTTAATCCATTATTATTTTAGTTATAGGTGCCAATGTACGGATCCGTTATTTTCCGTTCCGCGCATCCCTGAAAACCGCCGTTTGGACCTTATTCAAACTTTCGAGTTCATCATCATGAATCCACTTATACATTATTAAAGGAATTCGTTGGTTAATTAATATCGATTAACATTTATTTTCGAAAAAGAACGCGTTGAACTGCCAGGAGCCTGCACGGAAGAGAAAGGGAGAGGCGCGCGCTGTTGCCCAGTCAGAGGGTTGCCCGTAAGGCGCGCGAGGGAGTCCACTACAAGCATTACCTGCGGGGGAAAACCAGTCGTCCTATCTCTGTGCATGAGTCATTTGGACTCGGTAAATAGTGGCAGAAAGGGTCACTTTTTAAGAATGGTCATTAGTGTCATTTTAGATCTGTGTGGAAACATACCGTCGATATGCCTCCTCGTGCCAATTTTTCGGAGACGGAGTTAAGAATGGTTTTTTGCGCTATTTGTTTCTTTCGTCGAGAAGCCGAGAAATGTGGTGACAAAAGATATCCCACATATCGTTATGCTTCTGATTGCCTTTTGCCATTGCAGGTCCCAAGCCCTCATGGAAAAATGGGAAGTGGTGAAAATATGTCCCTGGTTATATTTTGGTGAATACAGCAATTTTTATCGTCTGCTACAGTATGTTATTTCAAGCGAAGAAGTTTTCCCCCGCCGGTAAATACTTGCAGTAGGTAATTCCTCGCGCGCCGGACGGACAACCCTCTGACTGGGCAACAGCGCGCGCCTCTCCTTTTCACTTCGTCTTACATGCTAATCTTTTTTCTCGCCCGTGCTCTTCTGCCGGGAAATCAAGTTAAAAATAAAAAAATTACCTTAAACATTCAGCCATTTGTTTCATTAATTATTTCCGAAGTCATTGTAGCGAGACGAATCCCCGCCGATTTACATATTTCCTCCTTAGGCATTCTCCTACTGTCGTGAAATACGACTGTGGCGTTAGATGTAACCATTCAAAATTTGGTAGTCAGACTCTTACGATATTTCCTATTGAAATAGTAAAGCAATCATCATAAGAATGTGATGTGGACTGCGGTCGCATTGCGTCAGTGATAACTCAGATGATACAGAGGTCTAATTTGATTTTATCATTTTTTATTATAATACTTTCATTCTTTACTTTTATAGCTACAATAAAAATTTAAGTGATGCGCAGGTGTTAAATAAAGACCAAAACTGGAGGGAATAAATCCATTTATCGGGACGTGGAAAATGGGAACAGGTTATCGGGCAGGCTCTAACCTAATTAATAGCATTTCAGGAATACATGCGAAATTTTAAAACAAAACAATTCGTTTTCCATGCCTTAATTTTTCTCATAAGCAACTCATGCTTTCGAACTCCCATAATTTCGTCCATAATTCGTGTCCTCCTCCTTTCTCTCCAAAGTTAATCCAACATTATTACCTCAACCACCCTCTTCCCTATGCCTATACCAATTTAATACATCCTAAATCGAATTTCGCTGTTTCACGAAAACTAAAAAAGCTCTTTGGCCCTTTCCAGATTTTGCACGATGATTTACCGTGTTACTCGAAAGCATCGGCTCAAACGGAGAGGTCGCGTGGTAACGGATTGGCATTCATAATGGATTCACGTGCACGTAAAAGCTCGGGCATGGGAAATGCGGCAGTTTTGACGGACAACTCGTTTGGTAAGTGGTTATTTATGCCCACTCCGATGCAACCGGCCCGCCATTATCAGCACCAGTGGTGCTCTCAGTCGAATCCGTGGCGCAGGGAAGGGGGAAGTGGTTTCAAGGGTGTGTATTGGGGAGTCCTTAGAGCGGTTAGAAAAAAAATAAAAAAAACCTCGAGAAAGGACCAAACCCGTGCGGAGATAAAAAAAACAAGATATATGAATTTTCGCTGAAAGCAGGCACATGGATAATTGTCCTATTGGGCAATAAGGTATGTGTGCTACTGAATGAAGGATGGGGAGAGAGTTGGGATTGTTATAGGTGGGTTAGGGGAGGTAGAATGCGAAAAAAGAGGACGGTGTGGCCATGACGGGAGATTACGGGGAGGAAAGTTTACGGGGGAGCAGGGGGAGAGGAGGACAGATTAGGGGAGAAAGGTATAAAGCTGACGCGGCCGTGGAAAAAATGAATGAGTTAATCGTGTGAACGGTTCAACGGCTCTTCCGCGGCAAACGAACGACTCATCGACGTTGCGAATGTGTGAAAGGTTATCACGAGATAGTTACTCGAATGAACGGTTCAATGGCTCGTACGCGATGAACGAACAACTCATACACGCTACGAATGAGGAAAACATTATCGTTAGACTGTTGCTCTCGGGGCTAGCTTACCGCTACCGAGTGCGTCCGCCGGGTTGCGGATGGTGGGTCGACCTTTAGATATAGAGGGTTTCTGCGAAATAAGCGAGGTTACTATTTTTGGAGACTAGAATCCTTTTGTAGGAGAGGGCCAAGTGAGGGCTTGTGACAGTAGGGAAGTATGGTTTGGGAAAACGGAACGATAGCGGAGAGATTGATTGAGTTCTGCGTACAAAATGGCCTTGTCACAAACACACTATTCGGCAATCACCCGCGAAGAAGATACACGTGGAAAATGCTAGGAGGCAGAAGAAGATTTCACACTGACTATATATTAGTGAAACAGTGTTTTAGAACGGATATCGACAGTGACCATAATTTGGTCATGATTAAATGTCAGCTTAAGTTAAAAAAACTAAAGAGATCAACTAAGAAGCGCTGGAGGGTGGAAAGACTGCGATAAACTGAACACAGATTGGCCTATCAAAGTACTTATACCAAGCTGAATAGGAGGGAAACAATTCTGGATCAATCAAAGAGAGATGACAAGATATCAGGAAAGGAATTATAAATGCAGGCGATGAGAAGATAAAAGAAAAACAGAAAAATGGATGTCATGGATTACGCGGGAAGTCCTGGACCTAAAAAAGGAAAGACGATAGTACAATAACTCGAAAACAGAAGATGGACAGCAGATGTATAAAATAATAAGAAATGCAATCAGCCGTAAAGTAAGAAAAGCCAGATAAGAATGGAAGATAAGACTTATGTAATGAGGTGGAGGGCAACCTTTTCCTGGGAAAAGTTGAAGCTACTTAGACAACTGTGAGAAGTTACCTTAAAGAACATCTAATCAAGGGCAATGTCATTCGTAGCGAAGAAGATGAAATTCTTATTGAAAGTGAGAACAAAGCGCAGAGATGGAAAGTGTACCTGGTGAAACTTTACAGTGGCAAAGCACTGGATAGCAGGATCCTTGAGGATGAAGACACTATGGATGAAGATGAAAAAGGACTCCATATTAAGATCAGAATTTGATACTGCAGTAAAGGATTTGAGAAGAAGGTGCCAAGAGTTGATGAATTTCCATCGGAGTTCCTAAAGTACGCAGGAGTGAGAACCCTGAATAAGCTATACATATTGATATGTGACATTTATTCAAGTGGGAAAATGCCAACGGACTTGAAAAAGAATTTTATCATTCCTATCTCGAAGAAGAAAAGAGCCAAGAGATTCGAAGACTTCATAACAATTAGACTTGCAGCACATACCTCGAAAATTCTGACCAGAATCATTTACAGGAGGATGGAACTGAGGATGGAAGAATTCCTGGATGAAGATCAATTCGGTTTCGGGAAAAGTAGGGGAACTAGGGAAGAGATGTTTCTTGGAAACGAAACCATGGTCGTGTTCAATAAAATAAATTGTGGAAATTGAAGTTCTATAAATTCATTTTTCATTCCTACGAAGAAAGATTTCCAATTCGTTAAGCCCGAGACTTTCAAGTCCACAGTTTGATTTTCCGCAGTTTTCCGCTCCATCCTCCTTTCACGTAACCGCTTTATTCCTTCGTAAGTCTATATGATTGTTTTTTTTTCAAGTTATTCTCCTCAATGCTACATAAATACTTATGAATAAAAATAATCATTACCTTCATTTAATTCAAACATCCACATAAAACATACAGCACTAGTTCACTTCAGTTAAAACTGGATAAGTTAATAGCAATATGTGTGACACAAATATTTGTAATGTGTATCTATACAGGGATCTGCTTCAGTAGGCATTTACCGCCTGAAAAATGACCCTAAACGGTGCAAAAATATATAAAAATACTGCCGTGGGAGTAATGAAGATGCAACATGAAGCAACGTTTTTTGTGAGAAAAAAAGAGTGTGATGCCTTAAGGTCAATTCAGACATGTTCTTATATTATACACGAAAGGGGATGAGATTATCCATGAAATAAATCATTTTACTACACCGGGATTAACCCAGAATTAAGATGGCTTGGTGTTGTAACTGGCTATCACACCTCTCCGCCAATCGGGAGATCCGTGTCCGAATCCCAGTCAAGTCAAATTATTTTTTAAATTGCGAATTTCATCCCTTTGGCGTAGGTATCTTTGCACCCATGCGCGTGACTGCTTAACATATCATTAGCGAATTCTCATTGATTTGGAAATATTCTCATGGGCTGAACAACCAGGATTAACGAGGAAAAGTTGATTTATATCGCTAGGCCTGATCATAATTAACAATAAGACTCAATTCTACTTGAAGAAGAATAGATTTCACTCAGATAAGACGGGCGTTAAAAGGCCGGTATGTCTCTACAGGCAACTGTGAGTCCGCAGGGTTTCCTTAAAATGGCTTGTTTTTTAATATTCACGAATCCCGGAAAGGGATGGAAGCAAGAGAGTGAATGATTGGAAGAACACGAGTCGAAACGAGTGAAAGAGAGGAGAAGAAGAAAAGAAAAAAAATGATATGCGTTTCGGAAAGCCGTTGATTCGTTATTCACGCCTCCCCTCGGAAGGGGAGGCGAACTATAAATCATGAGGGCCGTTTTTATTGGCCCGTGCCGGACGGAGGCCCTTCGTTCGCCCCCTTCTACCTCTCTCCTTCCTATAAGGCCACAGAGATAAAAAGAGACGAGCGCAAGGCGGCCCCGCGGAGCATAAAAAAAGACGAAAGAAAAGCGCGAATGAAAGGGAAAATATCCCCTTCACTCGGGCCACTTATTTATCCTCACGTTTTCAAATAAAATGGGAGAGATCTCTCTTTTCCAAGCGCTTAGGGAAACGAGCGGTATTATATGCCTACCTAGGCAGAATGGGCTCTTATGGTAGATTCGTTTCCCGTGTAAATCTCCGTAAGGCCGGAGGTGCGATGTTGCCAATAGCATCAGGAAAATTAACATAGTGCTAGGCAATATATTAACTTCGCATCCATTGTAACTCCCCCCACCTCTCTCCCCCCGCCCCCCTCCCCAAATGATGCATGGGGTGTAGGAGATTCCACAATCGATTAAAGTTGTGGGGGAGATTCTACAATTGAGCTTTACAATTCTACAATTGATTTTGATATTTAATTTTAATTAATCAACTTTTGTAAATTAATAATAATAAATTAGTATTTTACGTTGATACATCTGTTTTGTGCATATAATGATTTCTATTTATTAAATTTTGCGTAACTAAGTTAAGCAGTTTTTGTTTATAAATAAGTTTACATGCATTAAATTTTGCTTATTCTTGAAATAATCTCTTCGAATGCTAAACCAGTGGGTCTCGAAATATTTCATACTGTTATTCTTCCTTTGTTGCGTGGGAATTCTTTACCAGTGATCTACTTGCTTTTAGCGATATGCACTTCTAAAGCATAATATTTAATTGCAAGCTTTGTAATCAGAGAGTGCATTGGAGCAGAAACGCGAAGAAGAAGCGATGGATCATCGCTAACCAATAACTTATGCCGGGAGAAAATTCTAGAAATGAATATATTTGGGGTGGAGATTCTACAATTGGTCAAATCGTGGGAGAGATTCTACAATTGATCCCTAACTTCACATCTAGGAGTCTTCCAATGCGCAAATGTTTTTCCGGAAATAAACTTTAACAAATTTATCGTGCAGTAGGAAAATGTTGCCCCAGAGGCGTGGAGAAGATTACGAGGCAGATATTATATTTAGCAACAGGGCTCTCCGTAAGGCACATGAAGCCAGAAGATGAGGAACGCTCTATGCTCTGAATACCAATCAAAATTGCACTATTCCCGTGGTCAGGATAGACAACTTTCAGGGGAAGACTTAAGAAGTAGGATGAAAAAGGAAGCATCCATGACAGCCACGGAGGTGAAAGATTAATGTAAAGTAGTTAGTTACGTATATTAACCGTACATCTAAGAGTCTTCCAATGCGCATAATTATTCCCCAAACAACTTACTTTAATTCGCGCGGTGTTGCAAATTGTTTCCTGATGGTCCTACAGGTGAGCACACGGAGCGTAAGTTTGGCAACAGCGCTCTCCATACCCACACTGTCAACTAAATGTGGAACGATATATACCTGCTTTACCCGTACCTTCAAGTGAAATGCTAAAATGCATAAGAAATGGCTCCCTAGCCGCGAAATGAATGGTCTTTCCAGTAGGTAACCTACAGTTTTATGAGTCTTGAGGTCGTCTAGTGCAAAATCTTTCTCACTTCATTGAAAAAAACGAATGACTCGCAGCACATCATTCTGCGTTATACGAGCAAAAGAGTTGCTATCACAATATTCATCACCATCCTTGATTTTGGTGGATTTTCGGAATCCCAGTCACGTCAAATAATTATTTTCATGTTTAATTTCCACAGTTTGGGGTTAGGAACATACGAGACGCGTACATACGCGTATGCTCCTTAGCGGCAGTTAAGTCTGGGCAATAACCGCCACGGAATGACGCAAATTCAGAGCAATGGAAATGTAGTGTTATCGAAGAATTAGGAAGATGGAATGGACGGCGAGAATTAACAATGAAGAAGTCCTAAGATGAGTAGGAAGAAAATACGCTTGATGAAAACTCTCTTATGTACAATAGAGAAACTTAACGACATACATTCTGAGAAAAAACAGCCTCTAGAAAATATCATCAAATGAAGAAATAAATAGGGAGAATAACGGATGAAGATAGAAAATGGAATACTTCAGAGGACGCAACAGAATTTTGCAAGAATGAAACGGTAGGCTGATAGGAGAGTGGATTGGAGATCCGCAGCAAAGCAATCTTCGGGTTGATGACTCCAGCTGAAGTACGCCGTAAATGAATCGGTACAAGATATTCTGGATGTAAGATAAACAAAGGAAACACGAGCATACGATAAACGTGAAGACCAAGAATAAGTCCATCAAAACATTCGTTTGGAGTGTACCTATTGTGATGTGAGACATGGGCCATCAGAAATTATGAAGGAATCATGCTTGAACCAATGGAAATGTGGATCTGGAGAAAACTGATGAAAACAAGCCGGATAGATAGAAAAGTAATGAAAAACCTTTAGAAGAAGTGAAAGAAAATAGACTCCTTTTGGAAACCAAGACCCGCGTTCTTCTAAAACATGGAGCAAGAGATGAACTTCACGACGTACGCTAACTTGAGAGAAGCTGCGATGAAAAATGAGACGAGGCTATCACGACAAGGCATTGCCTTAAGAAGTAGATGATGATGAATATATTCTGATACGCTTCTAAATTAAACTCGGATAAATGAAATGAAGGTTTCTAATTTTCCCTGTCGAAAAAAATGACGAAGCACGATTATTGCCCCAGTCGTAATAAGTGCCTTTTGGTTAGAGGAGTGGAGGATGTGAGGAACTGCTCCATTTTTCGAGGATTATTTCACCGACAAAAAAAAGAAACGATGTTTTTCTCGTGGGTCTCCCCCTATCTTTCCCCCCACAATGAACAGTGATTCGGGGCACGATACCGCCCCCGACAGCGCATTAGCATGGCACGGTGGGTCCGCTGGGAGACGCCAAACGTGAGCTTCTTAGCTAGGAGAAGGCAAAACGCACTTCATAGTCTATCCCAACCACCTCCCTCGGAAGTGCAATCGTTTAAATCGGATGATTAGACAATACATATGCAGGAAGGAGTCAAGGTAAAAAAGCAGGATATGAAACATGCGCCGAATGACGCCAAAAGCAGCACACCTCAAAAGTGATTAATCACATGCAACATTTATATCAGCATGTAAATTTTTAACACAATATTCGTTGATGGTGGACGAAAAAACATCCGAGAGAATAATCTCCAGTAATAACAGGCGACAATATTTATGTATAATGATGTATGTTTTTGGCACTAAATTGTTGAGCTTTCTGCATCTGGTCTATCCCTGAGGATGAAATTATTAAATTCCGAAACGTTGGCCAAGTGTAATTGAGTTTTTTTTTAACTTCCGAAATATACTCGAGACTTAAATGAGCAGTATTGTTTTAAATCGTCCTGAATACAGCCTCAATTGGTGTTTCAAATTAGGCATTTTTGAATAGGCACCGACGGACAAACACACACCAAACAAGCCATGGTAGGAGATAATCCTACCCACGACCCTTGAGTTGGTGGCATGAGCTTTACCCCGCTGCCAACAAGAACTGTATCATTAATTAAAATAAGATTGATACGAAGAATACTGAAAGTAAAATAGTTGGTGGGAGAAAGAGAGTTCTTGCTTGTTTCATTGTCCTACAAATGAATTCTGGCGTTTCTCGAACACTTTGCGGAGAGCGCCTTAGAAATCGCTTAGCGCGAACTCAAAAGACTCATTCGGCTAGGCGCTAGCAAAGGAAGGAAACCCGGTCTCGACAAGACACCCTTGAGCGGATCGCGAAAAAACAAGACACGCTTCCCGACCTTTAGGCGGTGATTCAACATTGGCTCTCCCCCTCCTCCGCCCAGACTCTTCACCGCATTCATTGTTAAACGTTTGTCGCCCTCCTCCCCCACATCCACACCATCACGGCTCAAAGGAAAAAAATATATATATGAAGACTATGGGGTCAGGGACTGCTGGAGGAAATTTTTTTATCTCCCAAAGCATTCGCACACATCATCCTAGGGTCAGAGAGAGAAGCGTGTTGGGGAGGATATATATATACATATAATCTCCGCGGCACGTTCAATTGCACGAGTCTGGGCCCGAGGACACGTGACCTGTCCCCTGCGGCAACAATGAACGGGAGACCGCAGAAGACGTGTGATGGCGGAGCGGCCGAAAGGAAGACATCAAGCCTCACTCCTCCCATTAAGGACGGCGAGTCCAGTGAGCTGGACGGAAACGATCACAAATCAAAGCTCTAAAAAAAAAAGGAATAACTTTTTGTCGGCTCGTGGATTCTTTTCCTGGTTACGTTCTTTTTTCTATCTCTCGCACGACACTTTTTCGTATAATCTTCCCGCCCACCCCAGATAGTTAAGTCGGAAAAGTGGAAAGAAAGATATAAA
This sequence comes from Pyrrhosoma nymphula, assembly GCA_963573305.1. NCBI lineage: Eukaryota > Metazoa > Arthropoda > Insecta > Odonata > Coenagrionidae > Pyrrhosoma > Pyrrhosoma nymphula. The sequence continues at coordinate 80,814,188 of OY754334.1, read as the reverse complement.
AAAAGAGAGAAAAGTCGTCATTTTAAGCGACGCTTTCTGCGGCGAGCGATATCCGTGTCTAGTATCATCCGCATGTGGTTCGGAGGACGGTGATGGTCGTCTGTCGTGTTATAATGACAGCCTTCGTGGGTGTGGGAGTTAAGCCGCTTGTGTTCGTCAGCCGATGAGGAAGGGGGGAGGATGTATCGGTTCTGAGAAGAGGAAGGGCGTCGTGGGACACGACGAAATGGACCAGTCAGAGAGAGAGAGAGCAATCGCCACTCATTTTCGGGCGTGACAATGGAACAGCGGGCATAAAATGGTTAAAAACACCTCGTCAGTTCGTATGATTTCCAATAGCTTACGTGGAAATGTGGAAATCGCAATCATACACAATCCTACGCTGTCATTCTCCTCAAGCATCAATATAATTTAAAGGAAGGCATTAGATTTGGAGGGATGAAGGCCATATCGGTTGAGTGGGATTTAGGTTGGAGTAGTCCTTTTCATTTATCAAAGTAATCTACCGGTTAAGGTGGGTTTAAGTGAAAGTAAGTAAGATACTCCAGATTTTTACATTTGCCGGGCCCTATCTACTTATAATATTTTTTTCTTCATCTCGGCGTACGTCTTACCCCACTTCATCCCTTCCATAAAACCTCGTCTCTTTCTTCTCCTTAACATCCTCTCTTCTATTACGGCCTTCAGCAACCTTTTACCCCTCATTTCCAGTTATAACCACCTACTTTTCCCTAGACTAATCTCTTCCAGCAGTTTCCTCAACCACTGTACCGAGTACTTTATCGTTCGTCTTCCTTTCTGTCCTCCGCACCATCTCCATCCTCATCTACACCAACGTCTCTAACGTCTGCAACCTATTCTCGTCCTCCTTTCTCAGAGTCCACGTGTCTATCCCATAGAACGGTATACAACACTAAGTGTTCCTTGAGCCTAACACTATTTATGAGCAGAAAACCTTGAATGAATGTGAGGGCTTTTACATCGGATCCACATTGTGCAACTTATCAATAAAGGTCAGGCCAAATGATGTGAATTAATTGACTCAATTTCCAGGGTTCTAATTCTAGAAATCAAATTAAAATGAGTGTAACATGTCAGACTCTCATGAAACAGCGTATTGCAAGACAGAGATTGCTTGAGAAGTTCCTTTGTTAATGTTTTTTTCGGAGTATGTATTTCACCATCAGGAGTGCTTCATCCCTTAAATTGACAGAACTGAACTCCCAGTTATTTCTTCTCCAAAGCAAATTCTCTCAAGCCAAGATAGTCCTCCTTCCAAGCACTGACCTATATTTTTCCAAAGAATTTTTTAATGATGTCTCGTGGAATCTTTCCTCTTTCCATTTTGTTCATTTTATGCGTTTATACTTATTTAACTTTTAATATGTTCTCACAGGGATAGGCCCTTAGATACTCATATAATTTTACCCGCCGGCAAGATGAGCGAGACAAGAAGGAACTGGCATGAAGGAATGCGTATCTACTTGGATAATATCTGTATGATGCTAAAGAAACTTTTATTTTGTTATAACCGTGTCTGAATCGAGGGAGTGACGAGCTCAGTCTCGACGCTCAGCAGTTGGTCCTCTCAAACATATTTGCCCTCCCTCCTTCCCATTCACCAGTATAAGGAAGGGATTACGACCGACGTTTTTTGACCTGACGTGAATAGCATTCCAAAGAGTAGGTACATTTGTTTTCAGCTAGTTTCGCTCCCATGTAATAAGAAAATAAGAACTTATTCAGAAATTGTATACATTATTTAAATCCTATTGGTGTTGGACAGAAGAAAAACTAGTTGATAATATGTATAGTGCTTCAATCGTGGAAAGCTTAGTTTTTCATTTATCTCGTTTTAACTAAAACCACCTGTCGAAATTTCCAAAATTACCTTCAAATTGCATTTTAATCCCGCCCCGGGCTGATAAATTACGTGGATCCCGTAGTGTGAAAGTGTCCGAGAGACATTACAGCGGAAGAAAAGGAAAAAATGAAACGACTGGCATGGAAGGGAGTAGCGCAGGTAGACTTCCACTAATATGTTTAGCTGGATTTATAAGATTTTACTATTTATTTACTATGACTTCAAAATTTGGATCGTCAATAGAAAGAGCAGCTAATACTTTTGACTTTCTCTCTAATGCGTGTTTCTTACTCTGCAACGTCATACTGGCAGCACGCCTTGCATGCTGTCCGTGTAGCTCTTGTAAGTACCTCTGTGTACTTATGTAGTTGCAAAATACATTAATACTCATAGTTTCCATAACATTGGTAACATATTGTGTAGTGAAGTTTGATAAGATTTTACCACATGTAGGATTTTTTATGCATTAATGGTCGTCGTTTCATTACCTTTTGTAGTATTTAGTTTAATGTATGTTGGTGACAACTCACCCCCTGCCACACACTCTTGAGGTTTCTTGTAATGTATCACGTACATGTAAATTTGAAAAAAAAAGGGACGGCAAATGGGGGAATTGAGTAAAAACCTCGTCCCTTTTCGGTAGTCTCCCGATTCAAAGACTCACTCATACACGCAGGGAAGGACGTCTACATAACTCTCTGCTTTCGCCGCTTTTTTCCTGTTGTCAAGAGGAAATAACACCGCGTCGCCTGAACGCCCAGCAAGGCGTCAATCTGGGATTAAGACCCTCTTCCTCTCGCTCCCTCTCCTTCTCCTTCGTCGAGATGGAAATGCGGGGGCGGTGGTGGAGGACGAAGCTGTTGGAGGTGTGTGTGGTGGGGGCTTGAGAGGAGGGGATGAGGCAGTGGGGGCTGGAGAGGGGCGGGGAGGGAGAGGAGGCGTGTGAGACACGGGGAAGAGGAATTATGGAATTGGAGAGGGAAGAGAAAGAGTGGAGACGTAGTAAACTCACTCACCGAGGAATGAGACCATGCGATACATTGTTGATGTATCTTGAGCCATTTACATTATTTCTTGTGCTTCCGCATGTACTATTTCCCTGCTAAACAAAGCAATGAATCAATAACTTTGATGTACCCACTACGCATATGCGGAGGATTTCCATTTGATGTTAGGCGGAGAGGAATAACGCTATCCGACGTTGATGCGACGCATTGCACTATAGCAGTGGTTCCCAAAGTGGGCGCTTCCACCCGGGCGGCACCCGGGGGGCGGCGGGATCTAGGGAGGCGGAGAGAAACAACGAGACAGAAGGAGGGCGCCGGAGGCAGGGTCCTGACCAAGGTCGTTCGATATCTCGATTCTTTGCCTCTTCGAGACATACATACATATCGATGGTATAACATATCGAATAAATCGACCCTGGGTCCTGACCGAATGGTCCTAAACACACGTCCTGGGATGAATAAACTATCTATTGCATTTGAGACAAATATTAATTGATTCAAAATTGATTTAAACTTATCATTAAAATATTCAGGATATCGTTTGTCAAAAGACAATGTTAAATGTATAAATAAAACTAGTCGTAATTGACGCATGTCTCCCGCAGATCGGCGCGTCCATCTCCCGCGGATGTTTCTCCCCTTTTACCGACCCCCATCGTCCACACCCTCTCGTCGCAATTTCACTCCCCCAACAACCCCTTTCGCCCGCCCCCCTCCGCACCCCCCCGTGGATAACGCTAAGGATCTCGTGCCCCTTTTTTCCAATTACCTCGGCCAAAAAAAATAAAAACAGAAATCTCCCCTCCTTCCACAAATCTCCCACGGACTTCAATTTTCCTCCATCTCTCCCCATCCCTCCTACCGTTGGTCCTGTTTAACTCCGCACAACCCTCTCTACCTTACCCCCTGCGCTTATTTCGAGACTCCCAGTGGGTGGACTGGGCGGATGCCCGGGGGACCATGAATACGGAGGGGCCTACCATGTCTCAAGCAAAAATGTGAAATTATTATTATATATTCTAAACTTGCAAAAGAATTTTTAATCAAACAAATTTTAAATTTTATTATCGAGTCACCCGCGCACTATATGCGCGATGAACCGCAGCGTTCCGCGCGCACACAAAATATCCATTGTTGTGCACACCTACATGCAAATATTTGCACGCGATCAAGTAAATAACCTATTGAAATTTAGAACCATTGTTTTTTTAAATAAGGCACTCCTGTTTTTTAAAAACTAAATGCTTTGTTTTTTTTCTTCTCCTTCTCCTCTCGACTCTGGCCGTCTAATGACCTCGTAAAATAATCCAAAGCATTTATTTTCGTTTTTAATTTTCCCCTTCTTTTCCTGCTCTTCAATAATTTTTCATCCCTTCGCTTTGCTTCCTCCTCCTCTCTTCCGTCATGGCGTTATTTCCTTCCTTCTTCCGGAAACTCTTGGAGTTTCGCATCTATCTTCTACATTTAGTTTCACCCTGAATTGTGTCTTCCGTTATCCACATCTCCTCCTCGTCTTAACTGCTTTGTTTAGGTAAAAAATTAAAACTTAAAATTTAGTCATTAAGTGAGTGAATTGTTGAAAATCTTATATATGGAATGCGTAAATTTATCGAATAAATAATATCGGGCCATTTTCAGTTCTACCACCCAGGGCCCCAAACACCTTGCAACGCAAGCCCGTGAAACTTGACGTCGCGAGTGAATTGACTGCGAAATGGTGTGCGTAACGAGAGGAAAAATGAAAACAACCTTAGCTAGTTTGAATAACTTCAATGACAGCATTTATATAATTACAATTATTACAGTACGAAGCAAGCCCACAGGCTAAATACCGTTAACCTTGTCTATACAAGACGATCACAAGTGGCACCAAGCCGATACGTCCTTCTCCAGCCGCTGTCAGTTTCAAAGAGGGCTTCTCTGATCGGGGTGCACTTTGTCAGCACAGGAGGGGAAACAGCTGGCCAGTGGAGGAGTGGGGAGAGGAGGGGAGGTGCTATCACACTTTGGATTGGTGGGAATGTTCACAAGTCGGCTTGCAAATAGAAAAAGATGTCAGCACCAGCGCGGACCGAATAAAAGGAGTGTTATTGCTGGAATCGCGATGACCTGAGCGTTCGCTTTGACAGTCTCCGAGGATTTTCGAGTTTCGAGGTTTCAAGGGGGGGGGGGGAAATTGGCACAACCTAAATCCGCGACTTTAGACTCCTCCCCCTGGTACACTTTCGAATTTTCGAATTGGTTTCAGTTGGTGTATGGTGGCCTGAGTAGTGAGTACTGGCTTCCGATTCCCAGCGCCCGGGTTTGAAATCCCGCTTGCGAGGGAGATTTAAAAAAAATAGCTGATTCCTACTCGCAAAAGATCCTTTTTCAGCCCATTGCCCACGAATTGGCTACGCACTGGGTGTAAGGTCCGATTTTGACCACCAGGGCTTCCAGAGTCGCAGACCTTCATTAACTTCCTCAAAATGCTCAATCTGTAACTTACCTACCTCAAGTCTGTTATTTAATCAACTTTCTAGCTCTCCATGGCTCTTTATCCATTTGTTTACATTGAATTCCCGATGAGTTGCCAACAATATTAATGTATTTTGATCCAACTTTGTTTGGGTCGTAAGCATTGTCGTGAAACGCGCTGCATGCACTTTCCCGCCCTTTCAAGTAAAATTCTTTGTGCAGTGTTGCTTCTAAAGCTGTCCTCTCTCCACAACTTTTTAGCCGACCCCTTCCACACGAGCCTTCTCTCCTTGACATCACGCTTCGCGCAGGCGACTGCAACCAAGTTTTACTACCACTGTGCTAGAACGTTTTCCTTTTTTTGCAGTCGCCCAAGTAAGTGCAGAAGTACGTTTCCTGAAGCCAAGGGATTAAACTGAAGGTGATATCCTCAGCTGAAAATACGGCTATGAAACGTGTATAAATCGGCATGAATATAAAATCCACATGTCCATCCTCAGACTGCCACGCCATCCAAGATCCCTAATTTTTATGACATGGCAACGGGAACGATGATTTTAATATCTGGACGAATGAAGATGGAATACATTCCAATACGGTCCACTTTCATGTCTAGCTAATCGTTGAGGCATGCCTGACTGAAGTTTTTTTTCGAATATTGAACAGTAGAGAATAAATATTTAAAAAATAATGGACAAAATGAAAGAAATACTCGTATATCGTCGGAATCAAAGAAAGAAACCCTGTTATTGGCTAGTCTCCTTTACAGAGACGCTTGCATTCGATTTTTTTGCCTTTAGCTTCACAGCGTTTGTACTATGACGTATTTAATTTATGTAGGGAGCGGCATAGGCCTGCCTGACATGTCCGAAGTGGGAGAAAGGGCCACAAAACCTTCACTAGACAATTAAAAAGTGATGTTAAAAATACATACCTTTGTGATAAAGATCGATTAATTGCTGAATAACAAAGTCTTTACTTACTTACTTTACTGTACGCGATCAGGCCCAGAGGACCGCGCGATGATACAACTAAGGCTTTCCATTCTCTTCTGTCCTCTGCTACGTTCCGCCAGTTCGGCCAGGTTTCTAGCTGTTGCAAGTCTTCCCTTACTCCATATATCCATCTCTTGCGAGGTCTCCCCACTGGTCTCCTTCCTTCTATTGTCATATCCATAGCCATCTTAGGAAATCTTTCGCCACTCATTCTAACCACATGTCCAGCCCATTCCAATCTCCTACTCCTTAACACTCCTATAATATTCGGTTCTTGATACAGATTGTACAATTCTTCATTATGCCGTCTTCTCCATTCTCCTGTTTCTAAATCAAGGACTGGACCAAAAACCTTCCTTAGTACTCTTCTTTCAAATATCGCAAATCGGTTTAGGTCTATTTTCCGTGTGCTCCATGATTGGCATCCATACAAAAGAACGGGACGGATCAGTGTTTTGTATAATCTTATTTTAAGTTCACGGGAAACGCTTCTTGAGCTTAGTATTTTATTAAGTGCATAGAGGCTTCTATTTGCTGTTTGCAGCCTGGATTTTATTTCCGTTTCACTTGAGGAGTTTTCGGTCAAAATGGTACCTAGATATTTAACTTTTTGTACTCTCTTGTAGTCATTATTGCCAATTGTAATGTTTCTATCATGATTTATTCTCCTTCCAACAATTAAATATTCAGTTTTTGAAGGATTGACCAACAATCTCACTTTTCTTGCTACTGCTTCTACTAATTGCATTACTCCTCTTAATTCTGCCTTTGATTCGCCAATGATAACACAGTCATCTGCATATGCTAAAAATGAAATTCTTCTCCCATTCATCATAACACCTCCCAAATCATATTTGTCAATTTCCCTCTTAATTTTCTCCATGACAAAATTAAACAAAATTGGAGATAGACCGTCTCCTAATAACAAAGTCAGAATTTACTTTTTCATATTTTTTTCTACGGCTGATAATATTAGTAAGGAGAGGAAACTTCTGGATGAGATTGGGGGAGGCAGGGTAGGTGACTGAAAGATATATAAATGGGTTATTCAAGGCCGTGATACAGGGAAGGATGTTGGGCAAGCGGGGAAGGGGAAGTAAGAGAATAGGTTTTATGGACGGGATGAAGAAGGGTGAGACGTATGCTGAGAAGCAAGAAATAGTAGAGGTAGATAGACTCCTGCAAGTGTAGAAATCTGGAGGATTTTCTCTAGTATGAAGAGTTATTGGGTTTCCTGCCGGGTATTGGTGCTGAACTGCACCGACGTTTTGATGACGTGGTCAGCCATCGTCTTCACCCTGAAGACGATGGGTGAAGTCGATGAAGATGATGGCAGACTACGTCATCGAAACGTCGGTACAGTTGAACACCATTACCCGGATGGAACTCTTCATAGGTACTTAGCATTTGCCGGGAAAGACATTTTTTCTGACTTCCATCAAAACTTAACTTTAACCGGTAGATTACATTAATGAATGAATGACAGTTATGCCGCATTCAACATCACTGCATTTGTAACCAACCAACTTGTACTTCACCTGATGATGTCACTCAGCGACTAAACCTACATCGTTAATAAAACTTATTTATGTGGGATATATGAAGTTCTTCATTTCAATCATGAAGCTATTCCATTAAGTTACGCCGGAAACCATCACTTTCATCAGTGAATTTGACAGGGGCACTGCGGCACAGCGTAGCTTCCGCCCTACAATTTATATCCAGAAACCTTTGTTGTTTTGGCAATACTTTTCATTCTTCGTTGCGCAGTGCTGAACCTTAATATGTGCGATAACCAAGTTACATATTCAGACCCGTAAGGCTATGTTTCTTAATCCCAAGCCAATGAAAACGCCAAGTTTGAGCATGTGAAGGCGGAAACTCAGACAGTCAAAATTTAAATCCGAAGACCTTGATGATCTATGCACATGGGCAACGCAGCGCCTGACGCTTTCTTCGATGATTTCGCTCTCACAAACTTGGGATATCAATGAACAATCCCTCCATAAAATAGGACAGAATTTGAATTTTTGATCGTAAGTTTACGTTTTCTTCGCCGTCAGTTGTTTTGCAGGCAATAGAATTGACACCTAATCTAAATTATATTAATATTCAATTTGAGGTTTATCTCTTCTTAGCACGCTTTCGTGTTCAGCGGAAATAAATAATATTGCCTGGTTTCTTTCACCCTTTTTTATATTTAAATTTAGTGAAAAAATAATTTTCGGCACCGAATTCCGATTACCATCAGTCGATCGACCCGGTAGGGAACAGTTGGGGGCCATTACTTCTCTCACTACTCTTTCTAAGAGATATTTTGCATCGATATTAAAAATAAATCAGTTGTTACGACAGCAAAGGTTGCTGATTTTGCGCTTTAGTTATGTACTCAACCAATGTTAAGATCGGTTGAATTTGTTGTTTTGCATTTTGGACATATTCAACTCATATTTTAACTCAAACCTAGTACAAATACTCACGTCCGCCGCACCACTAATTATTTTGTTTTCTACTATGTATAGAGTCCTCCACACGTTAGATGAATCACGGACCAAGGTCGCAGTTAACTGAGATCACTTCAAAGAAGGAACTGTTGAATTATAAATATTCAGTCCAATCAGCAATTATTCCACTTCAAGACCACTATTTCTCACCTTTATTTAAGGATGATATGCAAGCTAAGGGTTGGATAACGATTCGTAACCAGTTTCAACTGTGATGTGAGCCGTGAGCCGGCTTAAAACGTTTAACTTATAACAATCTGACATTGTTTTAGCATATATTTAGAAGTGTCTAACATAATACTTTCCTTTGATTTGATTATCGTATTTGTGAAAGGATTTACTATCCCATTCACAACTCATTTATCATAATGCGTGAAGTAGTCAAATAATCGTGAAAGCTTCGATTGTGATGCAATATGACTAGTATTTCGAGCTGAGAGTCAACTCTTTTGCGACACCTCATCACTTGCTGCTGGAAGAGCATCTAATTCGCGTCTCTCAAAAACGAGTCTATCATGTGTGGTTATATAGCTTCCACGTAAAATCTCGTGAGGAAAAAACGATGGAAAATTGGCCAGTGACTCTTTCGCGCAAACTGTTTAGGTTCCAGCATTAGAAGCAATCAAACCAAAAACCTCTCATTGCTACACCTCGATGAAAAATCGAAAAGAAGTTAGATTTGAGGAGAAAATGATTATTTTATAATGAAAGATTATACATTAATACCATTGAGTGCTTGAATGGGACTGACATACATGCCTCCCATCACACGCCGGAAGTAATGATATCTTACGATATGTTGATTAGCGAAACATATTTTAATCACCGGACGAATTAAATTCTTAATCCAACTGAAATAAATTAAACCCACTATTTACACATATGACCAAGAAGAAATTACACTGCATTATTAGAGCTCAAGATGCTAGGTTATTCTAAATTTGTTTGCCACCTTTTGGAAGAAGTTCAGCATTCGAGATGGTATTAGAAAAAAGATAAGTGATGGGCTGGTATATGAGTACGGAGGACGCTTGTGATCAAGCGTTGATATCTCCAGGCGTTTTATGTCGTCTTTTAAAATAGCGTACATATATTTTACCAGTACTTCATTTAATTTGACACTAAACTGTTTTTTTTTAAACTTATGCTTTCCTTTTTTTATGACAAATAAATATTTCGGAGAGTAAGAAGCGTTCAAATGTAGGTAATGGCTTTCCCATTGGCGGCATGAAAAACTGACGATTTTCAATTACAGCAATGTCTCGTGAATATCTCATGGCAGCTTACGCTCTTCGTAGTTAATCTTTGGTATAAACATTTGGATGAAAGGACCAGCAATATTCTATCGGAAGATTCTGAGCCATATTTTATTAGTGGTTCTCATTGGAAAATAAGATGCTATTTGGAACGCTTACTGCTGTGATGCCTCATTCTTAAAGTAGGCTTTCAGCATTCTCAATAACTATTACATGTTTTTCACTAAAGAATAAATAAATAATTTTTAAAACTGGGGAGGAATTTGACGATCAGTTGCCAATCCGAGTTGAACTTAAAAGGTAAATGAGGTCCTCCATTTAGCCCTTTGGCATTGAACGTCACATTTGTTATTTAAGTAACATCTAACCTCATGCAGGTAGATTGTATTGGACATATGTGTGTGTTACTAAAGACATTCAACTGCTTCGGGGTTATTAAGGCTTATGAAAAAATCTCATTATAGATACAACCATAAAATATGCAATTCTTCGGAATATTTGCAGGTTTAAGGGGCCACGAATTAGGCTCGGAAATACGAATAAATTGCTACGAAAGAAAAAACCGCCTGGGCCGGGAATAAAATTGGCTTGCCGGGCCATTTCGCAGGTCACCACGTAACCCGGGCAATACTTTAGTTTTGGCAATTTCGACATCGAGTTCCCTTTAATTCTGCTGAAATTACCAAAAGAATTAAAAACTTGGATAGCCTGGTGGTCTGCACATTGGCCTGGAAAGCCGAAGGCCTATTTTTATTGGTCGATCGTCAGATACGGCTGGAAACTCAACGGTCCTGAAGATGCTGCCCTAGTCGGACATTGACGCATCAGCTATCCTGGAGACCCAAACCTGGTGGAAGACACTGGAGGAATTTCTGCATAAAATACGCCGGAAAAAAATAAAATATGTGTTTAAATACAGCAAATATAAAAGTCCTAAAATTTGCAAAATTGAGATTCCCGTAAACATACTTTAATTTACTACGCGTTTTTTTAACTTTATGATTGTCTTTCGAGAACCCTTTAATTCTTAATTTTAGTCATCATGTCACTAAACTCTAGTTCTTAGTTCGCATTAGCGCAAGCTTAGTTATTAGTTAAATTATAATTATCAACTGGACACCTCTTGAATTACCTTTCTTCCTTCACATAAATCCCATGCGCCTTTGGCACGACCAATGCATATGCCAGCTACGTGATCTTATATGATTCTCGGTCAGTTTTCGACGACGGAGAGACTCAGAGGAGCATTTCCCACGGCAAGGAAGAAAACCTTCACACTTTCGGGATCAGGCCGGCGGCGACCGGCTCCGTCTCCGGAGAGAGAAAAGAAAGAAAGAGAGTTGAACGCTCGATACGCCATTTATTACACTCAAGAGACGCCTGAAATTTCAATCGTCTTGGAAGGGATGGAGAAGAAGAAGAAAAAAATTAGATGGTGGAAACCTTGAAGAGAGAGACAGTGTTCTTGCCCTTCTGCCTCCTCTAAGACCGACGCGATGGCAGGTAGACGACGTTGGGAAATAACTATTCATCCCCTTCCGCCGTTCGTTCCGAAGCACACAAAACACACACCCCGAAGAAAAAATTCCACCACCTCACCCCCGTAAAAAGTTTTAAGAGATATGAGTTCAAAAACCTCTCGAAAACCATTGGACTCACCACCTCGAAAAAATTCACCTTTCCCTTCTTCTTCTCCCCATCTTAGGAGGAAAAAAATTAGAACGAGCTCACACCACCACACGCCCCCCTATAACGGTTTCGTAAAAACTCACCGACCACCTTCATGGTGGAGAAATGGAAGAAAGGCAGGCGGAAGGCGCGGAATATTCTTTGGGGAGGCGCCCCCACACGCCAAACCCGTTGCAAAGGGTGTCCGGGGATCGTAGGGTTTTCGGTGCCGGTGCTGTTAAGGGGGGGAGGGGATGAGAGGAAGAGGAGTGCGGAATTTTTGAATTTCGGGAGATGCATCTCCGGGGCCGCCGCTTAACAACCCCCCTTTTTCCTCCTAGGGAAGGAGGGTTCTGGAGGCTTCCAATTTCTCCCAACCCCCTCCAAAAAACTCACCCCCACGGACCCCGGACCGACAAAGGGCAGTGGGGGAAGGCGGAAGGGGTGCTGCTAGGGTTCTTTTTTTCCATACGGGATGGGAAGGGGTGGTGGTTTGGTGGTGGTGGTGGGGCCGAAAAGACGGACGGCAGATGTGGTATTATTGATGGCCCCATTCTCTCTCTCCTCTCTCCCTTGCACCCCCTCTCTTGCGTGGGAGACCCTGGCGGCCAAAGGATATCCGATGATGAAGGGAGAGGACTGACTGCTCCGAGAGAATCCCGGGGAGGATTTCGGTACTTTTCTTAAGGGGGTTGCGTTAGAGCGGGTCGAAGCACACCTCCTCACAGGGGTTAACGACCCTTTGGGGGCGTCCCTTTTTGGCGAAGAGACCCTTTTCTGGCCACCTCTCCTCCTTCCCTCCTTTTTTGAGGGTTTCGAGCAAAACAGGATGACGCAGGAGGTGGGAGGATCTTGCGGAAGGATGAGGTAAGGGGTTCGTGTGCGCGCCCGAAGACGATAACCTCACCTCAGAACCCTAAACCTCCTCCTCCTCCTTCCCTTCCAGCAGCACCCCGGAAGGCGGAAAAAGGGGCACGGAGTTGGAGGAGGTTATTTGCTCATTGGCTGATCCAGGAAGGGGGGCTATTTCTCCGTCTGCCGCCAGAGATGCGCGCTTTTTGGCGGTGGAGAAAGGCCCGAAGGGATCTCGTAATTTCGTTCTCGAGTGCCTCCTGCCTCCTGGCTGTCGCAACAAATGGTCGCTACGAGAGAGAAAGAAAAGGCTCACCAGGGAAAAGGAGTGTTTGCTGTGCTCAGTCCATTGGACGCCGCTAATGGCGAAACGTTTCGGGAGGATTGAGCCATTAGGATTTATCCTCACGTGTTTCGATGTTTCCTTCAATTCTACTCAAAGGACAAACTCGTGTAACATCCCGGGTGACATTGATGGCATCACGTCCACTGCCGCAGGGCATAAACCTCTTCTGTCAAGAGAAATTATTTTATCCTTCCAAATGGATTTACAGAGCGGCCGCTCCAAAGGCGTCAGTGGAATTTGAAATACGATACTCATTTTTAACAAGATTCGTGTATTCAGGCGATGTTGTGGGGAACTTTTCTAATGATAAATAACTAGGATATGTGCAATTTTCTACAAACAGGAAAATTGCAGATATCCAAGTTATTTATCACACATTTTTCAGTCTCAATGTATATCTATTCCGTCTTTATACTTTAGTCTGCATTAGTTCCTACTTCTCCATTTTTCGAAGGCCGGCTTGCAAAATTATTCGAGTATACTAGGGGCAGGTGTAACGATGTCGCGCTATAGGAGTGATAAACGTCTTTACTGGAAAACTTGTCATCTTTAACGATAAAAGTAACTACATTCACCAAAAAGAAACTAGACAAAACAATCGAGAGCAAATGGAAGCGTCCATAACATTTATTTCACTCTAGCAACGTGATCATGCTGGCCGATCGCTTATAAAAGCATCCATCCACCTCCGGCTACTCATTTTTCTATCAACATTCTTTATTCTATCTCCATCAATAAAAATCTCAAAGCCACTCGTCCCTTCTTAAAATCCCTAAGAAATGTATTTAACCTATAAGTTATGCCCAAAATGAACTCAATACTTTCACCACTAACGGAAATATTTCCACAAAGTATATTACATGCTTCGAATTTTTGTTTAGAAGCTCGTAGTGAAGATTTGGAGGAGGTAGGAAAAGTGAACTGAGGATGTGTTTGGTGGTGAGGGCAGGTTAAAGAGGGTGTAGAGGATAAAATGCTTGGCAAACGCAGAAAAGCAATAGGATTGGAATTTTGGACGCATTAAAGAGAGCAATAAAATAGGTAGAGAGCAGTGAATAGCAAAAAATAAAGTCGGAGCAGTGGGAGAAAAAAATGCAGATAGAGGGATTTCAGACGCTATGTGATCTTATGAGTTAGATGAACGCACAACGCTGGGCCATCTGGGGAAAAGATAAACAACATCTTTCACTATTCCTCACTCCAGACTAAAAGGTAATGTTAAAGGGATTATTCTAAAGGCATTGAAATCTCTCTCGACGGAAGACATTTTTCTACTTCCATTTCGCACCCTGGTGAAGTAATTCATCTTCGTATGTGGTAACCGCAAATATTCTTGTACTTGTTTCCCAATAAATCGTCTAAGTCACTCGCTACCCAATTTATTCATACTTTTTTTTTTAAACCTGTCACATCCCCTAGGAATATCGGTGGCCGCCCATTATTTCAGATTACTTTAGGCGACATTTCATTTGCACCAAATATGTGAGTATGGATTGTTCAGCGAGAAATATGCCCGATACAATTTTCTTCCCATGCATGTAATAATCATTCGGCTCTAATATTCATCGTCACATGATGATGAAAGCTTTTTATTCGCAAAAGTAAACTTCATTCATAAAAGAAGAAATCAAGCATTCAGAGTTTTAAAAAAGTGGAATATTTTCAATGGTTTTAAAATTACTTGCTTTTCTGATATAAAGATTAAGTGAAAAAGTGTAATGTTAAAGTTACAGTGGGGTATCCTCCATTCTTTGGCTTTGACCAGCGGTTGCCATTAGTATTCCGCGTAACCATAAATATCTTTATTTAACTTATATGACGCATAAACGTGCAATGTTGGGCCAGCTTGGAAAATAATAGATAATAATTTTCTCTGTTCCTAACTCGTGACTAAGCCGTTGTGCGTCCCGGAATCGAGAAAATATATTATGGCTACAAAAGCAATCTTATGAATAACACGCAAGGAGGAGGAGATTTACTTGATGGTAGAGTTCCTACAGTAACTAGGGAAAATAATTACAGGGAAAGATGAAAGTCATGACTACTATTGAGTATTAGTATGAATGCACTCTCTGTCTATTGCCGTCAGTTAACTTTAGAGTTGACTCTGAAAAGGAGTAACTGTCAGAAGAGATTTAAAAATCATACCGAATCAGTTTTAAAATATCTAATGTGGATGACGTACCCAGATGAGCGGGCAGCAGCCGTTCCTTCGCGTGAGTTAAGGTTGAGACCAAAACGGCTGGCACAGCTATGCTTCTTTCTCTGCAGCAACACCACAAAATTGTAACGATGTATGGAACTGCAAGAAAGCCACCACAAATTCGCACCGAGGAACGGAAGCTTGCTAATGCATTGTATAGGAAGAACCTATAAGCTATGATCTTTCTTGAGACAATACAGCAGAGGTATCGACTATTTTTAACGCGTGAGTTAAGGTAATTTCTCAGCATTCACATGCGTAGAAGAAAAACACTGGCTGATAAGAACCTCAAGAAAATAAAAGTAACTGTCAGCCTTTCAAAAGGAAGTTTGATTAACAACTAAACTAAAACTAAAATGTTTGAATACTACATTAAAGGAAACTGCACGCGAGAAGGAGCTCCAAATACCCTTATAGACCCTTAAGGGTAATAAGATCACGGTATATTTCACTGTATCCATTACAACTTTGTGGAACTGCTTCGCATTTGAAATAAAAAGTAACTTAGTTTTTTCATATCAATGGCTTTTATTGCACGACCCGTGTTTCGTCGAGGATCGAGATCCTCAGAAGATTTCAATCACCTGAAGATGTCGATTGTCGATAAAAACCGAGACGAGCAATAAAAGCTATTGATGTGAAAAAACTTGGTTAAGTTTTATTTCAAACTTATACGGTACTAATTGTTCGCGAAATGGAGCTCTTCCCACAATTATGGCGCAGTGCCTCCCTTACGACGCGAACGACGAACCGTTATCGGGAGGAGCCAATCGGAGGTTTCGTCTGCTGAGAGCATCATGGGCAATTTGACGCTGTGAGGGCAGAAGGGAGATGGTGAGGGGAGAGAGATGGAAGAGATACGTGCGGGGAGGGAGGGCATCTGCCAATCACCCGTGCAACGGCGGAGGGTGCTTCTGGGAGCGGCGCGGCGGATCACCTGCCTCCCCCTCCCGTTGCACAGGCGGCTCGCGCTGCCTCGCGTTGGCTCCCGAGAACATTTCGGCACGGGCCAAAGGCCGGGCGTCCTTTCAATAGGCGCTTATTAAAGTCTCCTCCCTCTGGCCTCCCTTGATGGACAGAGGACACTCCTCCCACTGCAACCAGGATGGAGGGAGTGTGTCCGCGGTTTTATTCAGAACGAATCCCTCCGTGGTCAGCCCGCGCAGATAGTGAAAACGAAGGAAGCGAAGACGGGGGATGGCCGAGGGGTGGAGTAGGTGCGAGAGCATTGTGGAGTAAAAGCATTGCGATGGACGTGGCTGGGGATGGAAAGATGCCCTGATCGCAATCACACTATAATATTATCTAGGTATGCCCGTCAGTCTGAAACGCTGCTTGGAAGCGCTGCGATCTAGAATTCAATTTCATTGAAAGTGAATTTCATTTTTATTTTTTTTTAAATATTTATCATATATCCAACCCCAAAAAAATTCTTATTGGACTATACCTATATTTTAATTTCAAATGGTTTTATGCCAAAGGTTTTAAAAATAAATTAATAATTAAATATTCTCCGAGATATGTGATGAGTATTTATGTTGGTTACCATATTGCTATGGACAATACCTATATTGATAATTTTAATGAAGAAATGGTCTACGCATTCATTAAGTGAATGCTATTAAAAGATAATTTGAGAAGACCTTAGCCTTCATTTTCAATTAAATATATACACAAGAGACTTTTAATGGAGGAATCTTTAAATAGATTATTTTATTCGCGTCGCTGTAATACAATAACTGATCATACACCAATTTCGCAGAAGGGGACGTCATTTTTTAGGGGTAATAGTTAGTATATTTATTAGTTTAACCGGCCTCGGTGATAGTGAAGTAACAACCACGTCAGCCATTCCTCCAGTCGCAGGTTCGAATTACGCCTGGGTGTTTTTTCAGAATGCAGGGTATGGCGTGTCCACCAATTACTACCAATTTATTGTATGTAATAAATATATAATATAAAATAAATTGGTAGTAATTAGCAAAGATGTTATCAGCCAAGAAAGAAATTATACGAATAATCAACTGGAAGGTAAGATAGGGTTATAGCATTAGAGGACCAAAATGTTTTGATGATTCGTGCCAAGGAAAAAAATGTACTCGATCCCACAACTCAACACAGCAAAAATAGTGTAGATAATGCCTATGAGCTAAATTTAATTTATAAAATAAAAACTCTTTAGCTGCAGTGTACTCACTTTACAGTACTTCACGTTTCTACAACTGATAGTCCAGTAGTGGAGATCACCTAAGAAATGAAAGAAAGATTTATCATACAATGGAGTACGGAATGGTGGACGTACTGAAATAATTTTATAAATTTTAATTCGGAGGCATGAAAAAATGGGCTGATAATAAGCTGACGAGCCAGAAAAATTCTGGAATATAGCTGAAATTTAGAGGTTTTTAAAATAAAAAAATATTCTAGGGACGAAAAGTTTAAGAAAATAAATTTTAAGGTTCCTAGTTAATCTGTGCAGAACTGCAGCGAAAATTCAACAAGAACATCTAAATCTTAAGTCACGGTGGCAGATGAACCTATTCATAAAATATAAATGCTTTCTGATAATTGTTTACTACTCAAGCGCGTCAAAGTTTCAAATATCGTCTTTGACCCACCATTCTGGTACAAAACCTGTAATCTATACCACTGAAATCGTTTTCTGTTATGATCGGTACAATCTAAGTGATTGGTTGTTTTCTCAAAAAGCTGACTGTTATGATTTATTTCTACCTCAGGGTCACATCCTAGTACATACATCACTTTCACGCATTGCCTCTCGGGTTCGATTCCTAGTATTCTTAGTCTTGAGAGTTTTGACGTATTTGACTAATATGTTCCTCTGTCTGTCCTTCTGCTCACCCCATTAACTCTTTTAAAAGGCATTTCTTTAATCACATTGGTATCCCAACGAATCTCTCAATTTTATACTTGAAAGCAAGCATCATCACTGAACCATCTAATTCACATTCATGCACTACCTTATCATTATACTCTTCTTGCTCACACGGAAAGATATGATATACTTCTTAGGATAGTCAGGGAAATTTCCCGAACCCATTTCTTCATGATGAATGGAAGAAAGATTTGCAATTTTCCAATAGTAAATAAACAAAACATTAATTACGACATAGGATGCAATGTTAAATCCACCTGAGGATGATGTAATACAATTGAAACCTAGGTCTCCTGGACTGGGATTCGAACCCAGACCCCTCGATAACGGGCCGAATACTCTAACCAGTTAATCAAACCAGGCGTCCTCTTCCACTGTGAATTTCATGGAGGCTTTAAGGAGCGAATTGTCTTCTGAGCTCGCAGCATTGGTACTTCGTGGCATCATAAGTTCGGTACCTGTGAGGACACCTCACTCCTTAAAGCCTCCGTGAAATTCTCAGCGGAAGAGATGAATTAAAGTTTAATTTTTTTACTCATGAAAAATTGCAAATATTCTATCCGTTCATCGTGTTGAAATTCTACACATTATCACCTGTAACTTCTAAACTATTCTTTCAGTTAATAATATTGAGTTGAAGGCGTAACTTTGTGGAACATCGTTACAGACATGACCAAAAAAATAACAGTATATTTCACACTAAAACGTTTATTTCCGAACTTGGTTTCGACTGCTCAGCAGTCATTATTAAAATTAATATCATCATTATCTTGATAATGACTGCAGAGCAGTCGAAACCTAGGTCGGAAATAAACGTTTTAGTGTGGAAAATACTTAGTTATTTTTTCGTCAAGTCTATTATTCCAGTTCATTAGTATTTTAGTTATGAGAATAATTGCGCGGTTTCATGGGCTTACTGCCTTGTGTTCACTGGCTTGTGTTCACGACCGCATTCTCGGATTCTTTCGGAGATGCCACAAAGGCCGGTTAAACGCAGCTTTGCGTCCTGGACAGCTATACTTACCCGAGTCCTAGCCTTCAGTTCCCGAGTGTGCTGGCTCCGCGGGGGACAGTTGTTCGAAAGGATGTGCATATAAAGAGAATGGACCGGCTGGGCGGGGCTCGCCTTCCGTTCACTTCCGGAAACATGGATGGGAGAGGGCAAAAAAAAGGATCCCCGCACATTTCGTCCACCAAAACTTTTCTTTCAGGGCGCTTTCGGTGGGAAGAGTAGACAGTAGATGAGGAAAGTGGTGGTGTGGGCGGAGAACAATGTTTGGCCACGAGTGGACCGAATGTAGGAGTGTATGGTGGGGGGCTGCTGACTGCTAAAACTTTTAAAAGATCTCGGATGTCCTTCCATTCTGGGTGTGAGGGGAAGTAGAAGGAAAAAAGCTTTGTGGGACTGGAGGTTGAAAATTTATTTTTCGCCGTACACTTTTCCGGGCAGGAGGGATGAAAATGGTGGAACCGAGAGCGGTGGTTTTCCTGTTTTATACATATTTTTTCTCTCCCCTCATTTTCCTTTTATTTTTTTCTCGAAGACCTGACGGACTATGGGCGCCCTTCTACCTTTCTCAAAAGAGAGTCCACTCTCACATTACATCCTATACCCACATACAATCCCACAACGTCCCCATGTTTCGCGGAAGACATGGGATGGGGATTTTTACCCGGACTTTGGTCGGAGGGATGGGAGGGGGTGTGTTTAGAGTTGGAGGGGATGGGTAGGGGGGTTGGAGAGTGGGAGTGTTGGGGGGGCGGAGGGGGAGAAGGAAGGGTGAGGGGGTGGGATGGCAGGATGGACGGGAGAATTCCCTCCTCCTCCTTCTTACCAAAACCCACCCCCCACACAACCACCCGCATTGACTCCTCCCGTCTCCCAACAGCTGCCCCGTTCCCTTTCGCAATGCCGAGGCGAAATGATTAATGGCCTGCTCTCTCTCTCTCCAGGTCGGAGATAAGCGAGTTTGAGGGCTCTGCTCCGGCTTCTCCGTCGCATATATATACCTACCTATACTATGGGTACGTGAAGCTCGCGCACGCTATATTTATCCGACCGCTACCCTCTATGAAAAGACTCCAACCCCGCAATCCACAACTGTCGACCCCTGCTCCATTCTCCTCTTCGATATCTCTCCTCTTGACTCCCTTCCTTTGGACAGAAATGGAGGAAGGGAGTGGAGGCGGGGGATGAGAGGGTTCAAGTGGCCTAAAGAAATTAGCGAATAGAGAGAGAGAGAGAGCGGTCCTCCTTTCTTCTTCGAGAGGCCTTGAAGGGTTTTTCGCCCGTCATGCACCCTACTAGTTCGCACCCCCAAGTCGCCTGCCCGGAAGAAATTCGTCTCGCTTGTGCTTTCGAGTTCGGTGTGGAAAATGAAACGGGATTTGAAAAAAATAATGATTAAAATTGAGATTTTGAGGCGTTACGTGGAGCAACTGCATGCTTGAAGAAATGGAAATACTTCGTATAGCCCAAAAACGAATTGAAGAATGTACAAAGTAAATAGCCGAATGAGAGGTAATTGATAATTTCTAAGTATCATAATCGTTATGACTATGAAATAACTGTATAAATGTGAGATCGTAACTGTGAATTCGTTAGAACAGCTTTATGAATTTTGGCTGTGCTCGGTGGAATAGTGACTTGGTATCACCGGAGTAACTATTATTCTGAAATATAAACTTCCACAGAATTTTTATCCGAACGGCGTCGAAAAAACGACGTAGTTTTCAAGCATCTGGACAAAGATTAAGGGGACTGCCTGATGGATTCGTGAGCCCTTCCACTTAATTCTGCCCTTATTTTTCTGCCCCTTCAGTTTTTAGTTAATTAGTATTTACAGTATAGTAGTATTCACAGATTGTTGGTTACTAATTCCCAAGGGTTGTATCCTAATTCGCCTTCCATAGTTATCCTAGAAAATGAAATCCAAGCGTCTGTTTTAATAAACAAATAAAATGTGAGAAAATAGCTGAGTTATTTCGGAGGGACCGACTGAAAAATCCATTTCCACAAGCAAGTTTGTGTACACATTTCTTGTACATTCGATGTATTAAATATGAAACTTCAAAGGTTTCACTTTCATAATCACAAAGAAGTTCGTCACAGACTAGCCTAAAACAATTAACTCTAACTCCAATATATTTCGTGGAATTTGATAACGCTGTAATTTTCCACAAACATTTTATTTGAATACAAATGGTGTCTCCAAGCAGGTGTTATCTTCAGGTATGTGATGATGAAACTAGCGGTACCAGAAAGAAAAAACATTTCGTGGAAAAATGCTGAGTTTTAACATGCAATGAACATAAATTCCTTAATAGTTAAATCCGTAATTGTTTGGCAGATACTTGGATATTTTGGTCATTTAAGGAAACCGAAGTCTGAAGAGATGCAATGGTATAGAGCTGAACGATCCCCAACAAACTAAAATTCTAATTACAATTATGAAAATTAAACAACAGCATTTTAAAGTGGATAAGTGACTTTTCAACTGAAGACAAACAAGAAGTATTAATCGACGACATTAGTTACAAATGGTTCGGGTGACACCCGGCATTTCACAAGGAAGCGAGGTCCCTACTATTTCCTCCTTAGATTAACAGCATTAATTATAGAGTTTGCAAAAAAATTATTTTTGGCCGACGACGCGATCATCTACCTAAAAAGTACACCGAAACTGGACTTGGAGGTTATCTCATCAGATCATTGTCTAAAAGTGGGGAAAGGCACTTAATTTTAGTAAATGCGCCGCAGCACTCTTCTTGCGAAATAAATCATACAATGCCAAATCTAGAAAGTGAGGGGAGTAAATATAAAGGTGTCTGATGAAGTCAAGCGCCTTCGAATCAACGCAACTTTAGACCTAGGGTTGAGGAAACAAAAACGCGCTACAAATTTGCTGCGCAACATGAAAGAAACAAGGGTTCATCAAGTGAATACTTGTAAGGTTCTCGGATGTGCAAGAGAGATGCTTTTTAAATCTGTTTAAGCCACACATCGAATGCCCCACGAGCATTTTGGACCCTGAACAGGAAGATTTTATCCGTGAAATCAACAGAATTCGTAGGAGTGTCGCACCCTTCATTAAAAACTGCTACGGGCGAAAAGAGAGTGTAAAACAGCTAATAAAAGGTCAACCTGGTAGCCGATACAGACTCGGGGGCTACTCGGTGGTCATAGGTCAATTGAAAAATTCAGATCAGGTGAGTTTAAGGGTGACGCCGAGGATATTATTTTAACACAGCTCTATCTTGATGTTGAGTTGAAATTTGAGCTGATAGAGGTGACAAAATAAGAGAGACACTCTGCCGAACTGATAGCTACAAACCTTTCTTCTTCCCACACATCATTAAGGAAGCTGAAGTCACTGTGTGGTATTAAGTGCACATTTTTCATACTGCTTCAATTAAGTCGATGAAAAATTCTCAGACCACATTTCATTTAAGTGGATCTGCTTGTGCATTGGAACTCACCACGCAAGCAGTAATTGAAATGATACAATAATTCTATTTTGAATTTTTTCCTTAATTAAGACTACAGTTTTCGGCGCTGTATTCGAAACTTTAACGAAATGTTATCGAAATATATTTGTTTCAAATATTGAAATCGACAAGGCACCTTAACATTTGTTGACATTCAAAATTTATGATAAAAAGAAATGTTTTATTTCGCGTTTAGAAGAAAATCTGAACGCATGTAATAAGAGTTCATTACGAAATATGTGTAATGAACTATTGGGCCACGGGTAAAATCAGCATTGAATTGCAAAAAAAAACAAATCGGTATGATTCAATGGTTAGTGGTAGCCAAGCCATGCCTCAGGTAGAAGTCATAGAAGGAGGGGCTCCGCTCACGAGCGCGCTAATCGCTAACCCTTCTCCACCTCTCTGGGCACTCGGGGACAGCCCAGCGCGTCGGGGGGCCAATCGCACAGATCTTGACCACTTGCAAAATAATTTGAACTTTTTGATGTGTCAAATTTGGCTTGATATAATCTTATCCGTTGGATTTGCGGTCAAGAGACGATTACAAGCGTATTTTGATCGAATTTTTACGTTGGAAATTACGATTTTTCTGGTTAGTGGGTGAAATTAGCCGTCGGAGAGCTATAGATTTGGCAACGTAATTTTGATACAATTGATTTCACTTTTATCTACAGATATCACTGAAGAGAATAAGTACATATGCAAAGTTTCACGCAAATCTGTACATAAACAAAAATCGCTCCAGCCACCATAAATACTACAAGAAAAACAGCGAGGCACTAAGACACTCCGTGTACACACAATTCACTTTCGTTCTTTCCCTCTTCCAATTTCTTCCCCCTATCGCCTCCCCACTTTCATGGCTGGTGGCCTTGCACCATCCGCCACGCGCCCTAACAGGGAGTGGCTCGTAGTATGGTAGGTAGATGTAGATAGAAGGGAAGGCAGAAAGAAACCTCGGACCGGTGCTAGCGGGCTATCAACGAAAGGTGAAACATATCCCTGAGTTAGTGGTCTCATGCTATCTAGCATCGTTTTAGTGGCGCTCAGTAAATTCAGCCTTAGTCAGATACGAAAGGCTATAAAACCCCAGTCAACATGTCATTCAAACATTCCATTGGGAAAAAAGGAACGACACTCTTTAAACTAATACTCTCTACGGCATTTTAGATTACTTAAGGTGATTAAGTGATTTCTCTGGCGTTGACATGCAGTTTTCTTTCGCCCTCTCAATATCTTTCCCCTTTCCCCTATTTCTTCTCCAAGTCGTTACTCGCATCCTAACACCTTCTGCCACAATCTTCCGAGGCTAGATTTGTGAATTATGAATAATAGCATGTCTAGTGTCTGCTTTCGGGCATTCCTTCGCGTGGTGTATTTTAACGAAGGCAGTTTCGTCAGCCGTCCTGCTGGCGTCTTCAGGCCTGAAGAGGCGATGCGAAACGTTGGTCCGTCTTGTCTAGACCTGCCTGAGCAGTTGGATCGTCCTGATTGGCGACCCTGAAGACGGCAGTGGGATGGCTGGCGAAACTGTGGTCGTCAAAACATACTATACAGAGGAACACCCGAAAGCAGATACTCGCCATGCTAAACAGCAAACAACCTTTGTATCATGAATAATAGTGGTTAGCGAGGGATATTCGGCTTTCCAATACCGGTAACAGAGTTGAGAAATATTCACATGCACCTTTCTTGGTATTGATGCATAGCTTTGGATTTGGATTTGAATTTTATCTAAAGTGGTGCTATTTAATTGGGCAAAAAGGTCACGAAAATGTATCGATAACAAAGCTTAACTCATTGAAATGCTACGAAAACAACTGCCAAAACTCTAGATTTTAATGAGGAATCTTTCAGCATGAACTGGAATGCAACAATTTAGAGCATGCAATAAATCCTACGATACATTTAGATATTTCATAGCTTCTGTATGAAATTGAAATTAGACCTCTTTATTATCTTAAAGAGCGTGACTTAGAAAATAGTGTGTGCTAGCGCATTTGAGTCACATAATCTCGGCTTAGTGGGTTCATTCTACTTCCATCAACTGAGCATCGTTTTAACCTAATTGTTTGAATTTTAGAACTGTTGCAGTATTGCTACGCTCTGATTTAAGAAGCCGAAAAGTCATGTTTTCTTTTAGAAGAAGTTCTTTTCATTTTCTCGTTAATGACAGAGAGATAAACCAACACTCGGAATAGGAGACAAGAAATAGAGCTGGAATAAAATTTTGGCTTCAAACCCAGCGCTCTACTTTTCGCCGCAAGCAGTTTTCAAATGATCACGGAATAAGTCAAACTCCTTTAGGAAAAGGGCGGAAATTACAACAAGCTGCGAATCATAAGATAAGCAAATGAACCGATTGCCACGGCCGAATGGAGAAAAAGCCAGTGGTAAAATGCCAAAGGACATCACGCGATTGGGAGCCGAAAATTACAATACCCTACTGCTTATTCGACGATGAGTGACATGTTTAATTTCGAGAAAGTGTGACACTGCCTCACGTTAATATAGTGGCTGTGGTCGACACGATAGTTTGCCACTTTTATGAATAAGAATGAACTCTAAGGGCCACGATAATATTTATTTAGCGGTAGATTTGAGTGTTTAGTTTCTCCAACTGCCAAGACTTCGTATTATGCTTCATCCTACCAAAGACTTGATTCTAAGAATTGAAAATTCCATGCAACAATGGTAAGTTCGATCACATGCATAAACTTAGGGCGATGAATCTCAGAACACACAGGGTTCAAACGTCACTTTTTCCGTGCACGATTAGGGACAACAATGGCAATATTCGATGCTGTCAATAATACTAATGGTAATGACTGGTAGTGCTCTTTTTATGGTCTTTTTTATTTCATTTTGGTTCACCTTTTACTTTTTGAGGGGGATGATAATTAATTTTAGGATTTATGTGTCTAATTCTGCACTATTTTTTTATGTTAGAATGACTGAACTCTAGCTAATTATCCCCGTGATGTATGGATATATTATCCATCCCGCATGAGTAAAGTCATAGTGAGACATCGTACTGAACATGAAATATCTTGACACATACGTTACATAACATTATATTAAGTAAAATAGCGAATAACATTAAGTATGTTTAACGGGTAGTACCTACATGCCTAGTAAGAATTCACCCCTTGCCACACCCCTGAGATGGCTTTCAGGGTATAACGTATCCGTAGATGTCTTGCACACTCATGCAGCGAGAATATGTATAGAAACTTGGCTCTTAAATCATTGCAATCGTTTCGTATTGAAGAGGATAAATAAATGGAGGATTCTATAATTTGACATATTCTGGATAACACCAATTGGTATGCTCATAAAGTCATAAAAGGCCTTTGAGATTTACATCTCATGGTACGCCATGTTTTTTTACGGTTAGTGCATGTCTGGCGAGGAATCAACCCCCCCGCCACACACCCCTGTAAAATGTAGATATAGATGTGTATGAGCAGTTGGGAGCAAGACTGGTGCTAGTCGAAATATCTACTTTATGGAAAATGGGGCTTAAAGTGGAATAAATTAAAAATTAAACCCTGCTGCTTTTTTGTGAAAAAACACTGAACATTGATACTACTAGCATCACTCATGCACAAAACAGAATACAAGTAGAGGAACCTCACCAAACTTAAGTGAGGTAAACTTGACAGTAGCAGGCTTTACACTTCGTAGAAGTAAAATATTAGTACTCATGATTAAAGATAATACTTAGTACTTTTCCACAAAACTTTTATTGTACGACGCGTTTCACCGATTTACGACATCGTCAGGTACAGAAGTTTAATCATGGATACCAATAAGTGAGGTAAAAAACCTGACTTACACCACTTTAGCTCCCATCGGCTCATATGATACTAAAAACAATCACGATTTCCCGTATGCAAGCAGAAAGTCCATACCCGAGGCGAGATTCGAACCAGCATGACTTAAGCGATCATCGGATCACCGACCTGACTAAGGCCGCGTTCCAACTCACGTTGATGCGTACTGTCCTTACTTAATTTTCCCCAAATTCAGGAAGTGAAGTCACAGTTTCAATCTTCGGACCAACTTCACGATCACCAAGGGGCTGGTACCTACGGGTTATAGCACGGACATAGAATAGAGAATAGAATAGGGTTATAGTAAGGGAAAAGAATTACTAGCCGGCCGCACCAGTCGTACTAATTCATCATGCTTCATCACTATGGCTAGGGCTGCCAACTTCGTGTGGGATATTTGAAAGCATATTAATTGATATGCAATTATTAAGTTTAAGAACTGTGATTGTGCTCCTACGTGACCTGATTAACATTTGTTTGACAGTCAAATTTCATTTGTAGGTGTTTTCTCGAGGTATTCCCAGGGTGACGGCTGCCGCCACTCATTTGTTTGACGTATTTTTCGACCAAATGTACGTACAAGCGCTAGTTGTCCGATCTACTTCGCAAGTATGGCCCAGGCTCGTACTGAATGTAGTACATGGTATATACTAAGCGGGTATACCTGAATTGGAACCCGGCCTAAATCGGTCGTTCTTGGTCCCAGCCTTGCTGACCGGTTGGACCGACCCATTTATAAACTCGACCACTCACCAGCACCGACTCCTCGTGACCGCCGTTCCTGGTGACCCAATCCTTTATTTTCCGCACCGCCCTTCGCTCTAAATTACCTTCGGCTCCTCACGTGAGGCGCGCCACCGAGTCGTCCCGCCCGGAAATGAAAAGAGCCCTTCGGTCGAAGTATGCTATAATAACAGCCTCGCCTCAGAGGTAACGAGGTTGAATTCCCATTCGGCGCCTCCAAAGGGTAGCAGCGGCCAGGTATACATAGGTATATACTATTGCGTGATGATTCCATCCCGAGAGGTTTTGTCGTTCGGCAACGTCACCTTCTGAGGTCTGATCGCCCAGTTGACTCTCGTTTTATTATGGATATATTCCCTAATCACCCGAATTCACCAGAAATCTTTGACCAGCTCGCCAAACCTGCCCCGAATAATTTATCTCTTCTCGCCCGGAATGGCATTCTTTTCCGATTTGAGCGAGATTTTTTCTCTAGTCATAATAGAGACAACTTTTTAATTTTATTCTTTGATTTCAGCAGCTATGAGAAGCATGATGTAAATATTGTGACATTAATGGTGCAAAAGTAATGCTATAAAGTGCTTCAATTCTAAGTAATTAACTAAATATGCATTCATAACTCTTTAACTTGACTACTTGTTTTCATGCCGTACGCTGAAAACGCCTTCACAACAGAAGATTGCGATTCCGTAAAAGTTACTTCGGTGAGTGATTGATTTGTTTTAAAAAAAATAGTTGAGAATAAATACAAACTGCACACTGTTAAATATCTGACGAGATTTATTCGTTGAAAATTCCTAATTTTTAAAATAAAGGCTGTCAGTAGTGCACACCGGTACCATTTCCCATGGAAAACGGCAGGTATTTTTCGGCATATAACTCGAAAGGTATAGTAGTAAGTGGCTGATATTTTGTTATAATTGGAAAGATGAGATGATTTTTTTATAATGGGGCCAAATTCATCGTATTTTATGTGAAGTAACATCTCGCTCAAACTAGATTTAATTCACTTTGAATGAATGGCGTCCGATAATCTCACCACACGGTCGTAATCAGTATGGAATTCCCATTTCGTTCCCATTCGGAGAGAGAAAGCCCTACGATATCTCTAAAATTGGGGCGTTAATTATCACGCCAGGTTATTATATTGTACGCGTGGGAATCCAAATTTATGAAAAACATTCCCTAATCCTCGTTTAAAAAAATGAGAGGATTTATGAGCCGTGTCTCAGTTGGACAAGTAAAGTGGATTCCAGTTTCATCAGTAGGTAGGTTTAGGGTTCGTAGGTGCGTCGACGGCTGCGGCCAATTGCACCATATTAAATTAATTGACATTATGTGCTATAGGTTTCTCCTCTTTACATAATTATACGTAAAAATAGATAACAGACTTGAAAATTAAAATTAGTTTTAAAAATGTGCATTCACATGTGATGACAAAGTCCTGCTTCTTTGAACAAATCTAAAAAAAAGGCTAATCGGGATTGTTCCTAGTATTCCTCCGATGCCTCCGCTAATATGCAGTCTCTGTCGAAGGTCATATTTTGGACATTGAAAAATGGCTTTACTGTGTGAATTGAACAGTAGTGACTAAACTTTGGAGGCTCTTTCCTCTCCGTGCGTATGAATTGTGCGCCTGAACTTGAGTCTCGTCAGAACTATTCTTCTTTTCAGCAATGCCTCACGGAGGAGAACCAGGAGTTATTTCTGACACCGACGTAATGAATAGCTTCCATCATCACCAATACTACTACAGTCGACCACTCAGTTTAAATAATGGAGATGAATGCAAATGATTCCGATAGGTTAAAATATTCTTAATATAGGCGTTAGTCGATAAAATTTCAGAAGACGCTCTCTGCCCTATTTAAGCTATTTTTTATGAAGTACAGCTACATTTTATTTTATTCTTCGTATTCCTCTGTCCACCTGCCTTATTCCTGGAAGCCTCGTGGTTTCTAAAGAATGGAAAAGGAGTTTGTTTTCCAGCGCTGTACGTAACCTCCTACCTTATACCTTAAATACTTAAATTAGGTATATTTTTAGCTCACTTTGTTCTTTTTCTGCAATCGCAAAGTCTTAGCAAGCCGGTTAAGAATGGAAAGCCGCCTAGTAATTACTCCTTTTTCATGGAAGAAAAAAATTGTATGGGTTTTGAGGATTTGGGGTTTCAGCTCTACAACAAGGATCTACATTATTTTTCCTTTTCGTGATTCGACGCAATTACAGAGAGTGAAATTGGAGTAAAATTAAATAGAGATTGAAGAAAAAGATTCGACAAGATAAAAAAAATACATGTGCATTGCCATGGCACCTGCCTGTTCCTTTTTTTGTGGTGGCAGCGCCCCGGGGAATCGAAATTTTTCTAGGTGCCGACAATTCGCACATTATAAAAGTTATTAAGGGGAAAGAAGCTAGGAGCGAGAATATTATATCCGGCACAGAAACTAACCAAAAAGTCCAATGCCACTTATAGCTCCGAGGGAACCGCTAAAAGACCTCATTACACTGACGTGTTGAAGACCATCGTGTTGAAAACGGCTGACCGACGAAAAATTATGCTACTCGAATTTGTATTCCCCCGAGGCACTGGCATGGGTCTCGTTGACCACAATCGACTAAGTTCATCGAAATGGAGAGACCAATGAAATTTTTTAACTTACCCCGAAACGTACTAACTCTCCATTTCACACCAGTTCCTCATAGCATTATGCAAATGCTCGCACTGTCATTCATGTCAATCCACCTCTTACCATTAAGCATTGCGCACCTTTTGATAGGACGTTTGCTGAGCAGAAGAATAAAATCGTGTGAGAAGATACGGGCCTGTATCTGTGAAACCCAAGAGAGTTTTTACTGTTATTTTAAACTACCTTAACCGGTAGATTATCCCAGCAATTATAAAGCCTATGGAGTGCGAAGAAAATTTAAACCCTGAATGGCGCTATTTCGCTGCATTGCAAGATGATTTCACGTCAAAATCTGATTCTAGTTATAGCAATGAAATTTAACTACCGTTAGTGCAGCCGTTAAGTCATTTGTGATAGTATATTTTTAATTCAATGCATATTTTTTTCATTGCAGGTACCTAGATCTCATTTTATCAGCAAAAACTGAAAGCACACAGAATCTAATACCAATTTTACTCTATTTTTACCTCTTTCTACATTTGTCGAGCTGCACATGCCCTGCGAATGCTCTCAACGTTTGCGCTCATCCTGCATGCCTGTATGTCATTTCCGTACGAAGAAGTAGGGGAATAAATAGCCTATGCAATAGACTTTTGAAAAATATGTATTCTGCCAAGTAAATGATAATTTATGGTAATAGAAATGACACAATAATTATATTTTAAATTTTCCTAAATTTAAGCATGCTATGATTTCCAATTATTGCGTTCGCACAAATGATGTGGTGCCCAGTCACGCGCACGGGTACGAAGTTATACACCAAAGACGGTGAAATTCACCATGAAAAAATAATTGACTTGAATGGGATTCGAGTCAAGTCAAATGATTTTTTCATGGCGAATTTCACCGTCTTTGGTGTCTAACATGCTATGACTTTATTCGGCGCGGTATTCGAAATTTAGACGAAATTACGTTAAATATGTTGTCTCGAATATTGGACTCGGCGTTACAGCTTGACATTAGTTAGACAACTAGTTAATTATAATAATAATAAATGCATTACCTCGCTTTCTGAAGAAAATCTGTAAATGTGTAATCAAGCAATTACGAAACGTCATGTGCAATAAGGCTACACGTTGTAATATCATTGATTTGCCAAAAAAAGAACAAATCGGTATGATGCAATTTTTTCACTTATATCTATATATATATCACTTACGAGAACACTTACGAGAACACTTACGCAAAATTTCACGCAAATCTGGGCATGAAAAAAAGTCGCTCTAACCACATGCTTTCTACCCCTCCCAATGTCGTCCAAAATCCTTATTCTCTTCCTCCCTCTTCCTCGCTTCTTCGCTCTTCTTCCCTCAGCAACCCTCTTCCAAATGCCTTCACTTCTCAAAACCTCCTTCATCCATCATATCTGCCTTCTCCGAATCTACGCCACCAACTTCGTTTCCTCATCCACCACATCCAACGCTTCCTCGTTCGTCTTACTCCCTCCACTCTCCTCCAAACTCAACTCTCAAATACCTCCTGTCTACCCACATCCTCTTTCTCAACGACCAAGTTTCGGAACGATACATGCCCCGACCCATATTAGAGATTTCACCAATCTTTCCCTTGCGTCTCTCCTTTGAGTCCCCCTCTTATGAATTTCCTTCTCTCAGAAAATGCTTCCCTGACCAGGGAAATGGTACATCTGATTTTACTACCACCATACGTAGCATTCCTCCAAAATATATATTACCAAGGTACGTAAACTGTTCCACCTGATCAATTTTATGCCCATCCCACCCTAATATTCTCCCTCAATTTCTTACTACAGGATAATCTCATCACGTAAACTCTTCTTATGATTTATCTTCATGCCAAACCTTTCACTCAGTACCTCTTACGCACTCATCATTCACAGCAATCTTTTGATTGACGGGATAACTAACGCTTGATCATTCACTAACTTCATCAGTTTCCCTGCTGCCTTTATTTCATTTCCTCTCATGCTTCTCCAACCATTTCCTCCGTATTTATATATAGGTATGTTCTTCTCTAACGCACTCATCATTGACTGCAGCCTCTTGGCTGACGGACTGACTAACGCTAGGCTAAGAAGGATCAAATTTTCCCCACTCATCTTCAGATTCGTTTGCCCTACCGAGGAAGAAGGGACCTTAAGGGACGTTTCTATTTTCTCAGTTTCTCATTGTTTTTTTTCGGGTGCTCTTCCAACTCCGGACAAAGAAAAGACGTCACCACGGTTGCCTTCGTTAAGAACCCATTTGCATCCCGGGAAGGAGTCACGGAAGCTCTGCGGATAATTGTCTCCTCGTTCCCCGCTTGCCGCGGGGCGCCCTCAAAGATACGTGTGTAATCCTCCTCCACTGGAAATGAGAGAGAGAGAGATAGCCTGTTATTAGCGGCCAATTTTAAACGGCCTCGATGAATGGGTGTTTTTTAGTGTCTCCCGTCCTCGGCGAGCAAACATCACGCGCCCCGGAAGACACACAGCTACTAGATGGCCATTAGCATCGAGTTATCGTTCTCTGATTCCTGTATCTTGGGGAACGTGCGAGAGTCGGAGCGATTATAATTGGCTGTAGCAAGGGTAGCTCTGTCTTACGGACGTAATGGCCCACTCCCGTCTCATCAACATTGGACATCAGTGGTCTATGTATGCGAGCATCTGTTTGACTTTCTTATAAATATACATCGTATTTATGTAGAGAAAAGTCGAAAAAAACTGCTTGAGCAATAGGATTGATATAACCTTAAACATACGGTAATTTATTCAATGACCAGCTAATTCACTTTTTGCATGAACGTATGCATATCGCGATAGTTTTAATTACCTGTCGATAATCTAATTAA
The DNA here is from genome assembly GCA_963573305.1 of Pyrrhosoma nymphula. Classification (NCBI taxonomy): domain Eukaryota; kingdom Metazoa; phylum Arthropoda; class Insecta; order Odonata; family Coenagrionidae; genus Pyrrhosoma; species Pyrrhosoma nymphula. The sequence goes on along the minus strand of OY754334.1, from coordinate 80,781,568 downwards.
ACTTCCTCGAACATTGCCTTCATAATCACCAAGGAATGTCGTCAACCTCGTTTATGAGTATCTTCAATTTCGCACGTTTTGCCAATACAGTACATATGGTATGTCAGTCATATCGGCCCCACTCGAACGCTTACTACATCGTCCCATTCTTTTACGGCAATATAGTTGTATCACTGTAAATGATCGGCACTCGAGAATTCAGTTACTCCGCCTCAATCATGTTTATAGGTATGAAACGCTGTCAGTAAATTGTTGTTCTTGCCTCCATTATTTCTATCATCGTCTTCAAGAGAACCCCACACCCTGTACCCAATCATAGTCATAATCTCTGCATAGCTTTAGACAGGGTACATCACTTAGTACCTACTCCTACCTACTGTCCTTTTTAGGAGATTAGGTCAGCCCGTTTGCTACCAGTTAACATACTGTTTATCCTCACGTTTAGATATTACTCAAGTACCCATATCAAACCAACCCATGCCTCAATACCAACCCAAAAATTTGAATAAATGTGCAAAAATTCGATCATATAAGTTCACAATAAAAATACAAAATTGGCGAGGAAATTTAACTTTTTTCACGCAGGGACTCTAAGAAATGTTTGAGTAAACGAGACATGAGGTTCAGTCATCATCTACGTAATAGCGGAATCATGAGTAAGACACATGCACAATTAAGTATTCTTTGTGGAACACTTGGCGCCTAAAGAAAAAAGTGAGTTTATATACTGACGCGGGGTTTCACTCCAACCTAACTCTACTCCCCTCATACTCCTTCCTTTAACAACCTACCTACCGATCCTTAATCGTGCAAATAACCTCAGCTATCGGTCGCCTTTCCATGATAAACAATACTTCTGAAATAATATTAGTGAGAAAGAAATCCAGGAAAGGATACTAGAATACAGTGATCAGATAGAGAGTTTAAACATGAAATCCAACACGCATAAATGTCACAGGTAATGATTACCCTTGAGTTCAACCGGTAGCCAACCTTAGGCTTAACCTTGAATGAGTACGCATAAGTGTACTACTTCTCACTTTATTGTATCGCAGCGAAACTTGAGTATGTCACGATACGTAAGAAAGTAGGCTAAATCCAATAGGTACCTATGGGGTATCTGAGAATGTCTAAGAATGGAATATTTGCGGTAAAAGTAGAGGGGATAGGGTTAGGAATGAGCGGGTAATGAGAGAATGTGGATTAGATGCTTCGGTAAATGGACATGTACGAAAGGAGGGAGCTTCCTTAGTTTACCCATGTCGAGAGAATAGCCGAGAATCGAATAACGAAGCAGCATGGGTGAATATGGTGGAAGATACTCTTCATAGATGGAATAATAGGAGTCTTAAGTACAGGAAGGCGTGCATGAATGTATGAGAGTAACTTAAGCAAAAGAGGTACGCAAGGTTCGCGCTATTTGGAAGAAATTATTAAAGTAGAATCAACTTTACAGGTCTATCACCTAGAGATCATCCTTTTTTACTAATCCCCACCCTGAAAGGGAACGACGAGATGGGTACGCAAGCAAGAGTTCAACCGGTGTTTATCGTACGCCCGAAAGGTCACATGGCGCCTGCCGCAAACGCTTCACGCCCGCATCAATCCTAGCGTCAATCGTCGCACCTGCACCACTATTAAACGATTCTGGGTAAGAATGAGACGAGGCGAGTGGAGAAAAAAAAGAACCGGTATTAGATGGATAAAAGAGTAGGAAGCAGATGTACGATGGGCGTAAGGAACAAGCGATGTAAGAAGAGCCGAAAGTTGATTCCATGTCTCGTTTAGGGAAGGGAAAAGAATTTAAGGGAAAGGACAACAGGAGATGGAAAACTCAATTTAACCGGCAGAAGGCAGATTTGTGGGAGATAGAAAACGTGGACACTCACTGGCGCGGAGGTACCACGCAAACCACAATCCACATTAAACACGCCTACTTCCTCGTCCCTACTCGTCCTTTCCCCGTCCCTATCGAAAGGGCTTAAAAGGACTCGTGAAGGGGATGAAAAGGTGAACCGATTGAAGGTATGGGCAGGGGGATGGGAAGGGACGGGAGTGAGGAGGCTTGAAAAAATTATGAGTGGGTACTATCGAAGATGAGACTAAATTGGTGGCGGACGCCACTGCTTAACCCGGTCATCCTATCCTTTTATTCCCAAAGCCTCTCTCTCTTCTACATGTTTCGGATATAACTCTCTCATTTTCCTCACCCACGTAAAAAAAACTCGACCCGGAAGCCGCCTGTGAAGAATGGGCCTCTCTCAAATCGCGTGCCCATGGACAAGAGGGAGAACCTCAGGAGGCCCAAAAGTCACAAGGGATCGCGGGAAAACACTCATTTTTCGGATAACCCCCCATCCCCGCAATATAACAGCGGGGGATACCCCCATCCTTTTTCTTTTTGGACCCACCCTTCATCCCTAACCTCCCCTATCATTACGGTCATTAAAGACTACAAGCGCGTGCCAGAACTGAGCCGAGGAAAGAAACACCGGACAAAAGGAGCCAGCATACGAGGATAGAGGGGAAATGCGAAAAAAATAGTTTTTTTCTCTAGTTTCAGGAAACCCTTTTTCCTTCACAAAAACTTACCCTTTTTTCCCTCTCTTAGACCCACGTCGAGAAATTTCGGCACGAAAAGAATGGGCAAATAAGAGGGAAGAGAGAGAGAGAGAGTATACTGACCCCACTCAACTTCCCCAACCCCTGCCGATATATACCCTCAAGGGTTCGGATCCTCCTTCCTCCATATAAACCCCTATGCCGCTTGCACCACGGTCACCCTTTCACGCCCATGAGTTCCCTGGCCGTTCGGCCTTTTTCGTACCCTTTTTTCCACAACCCTACCACCCGTGAGAGACCCCTGCCGGTTCGTGATAGCCCGATAAACGGCCCCTTTTTACGCCTTCAGTTCACGTTTTTTTTCATCTCCACAGACCCGGCAAAAAGGGTAAAAAATGGGTGGGCAGGGTCTGGTTTTGTGTGGGCGCGAGTATGGGCGGGGTCGCTGGGAGCCACGCGCTCCGAAAGGGCTATGTGGGGTGAGGGTCCGTTGAAAAAAATAGACCTATATCATCCTGGATAAAAGGGGTTTTATGGGGAACGAAAAAAAACAGACTGCCACGAGCCCATGTCGTGTGTTGCCAAAACAAATTTGCGCGTTTTTTTCCCTTCGTATTTACACTCACTGATCAGTAACTCATTCCATGAGAGCGAGGTGGTGGCGAATAAGACGGCATCGTTATACAAAGGTCTTCATAGCAGAACTTAAGACACATCGATGGGCTTTTTTGCTGACATATCTTAATCACATAGGCGTATTCCTTCGAGGCAATCAACCGTTTTATGTTCACCCACATCAGATTCTATAAGTTCGATTTTTTACTGAGGAGACATCTTTGAGTGAAGTGATTCTTGGTATTTTCAAAATTTTTGTCCATTTCTACCCTAAGCAGGCATTTAGGAAGCAAAATAAAGTTTTTTTTACCTCTCCGCAACCGAGGTACTACACTCAGAAAGTACAGTCTGGTTCCAATGAATCAGTCAGAGGAGATAAGTTTTAGTCAGTAAATAAGGTTTGGTGTAGCCTAACAAATAAATGTTTAGCTCAGAAGGCACACAATAGCGGTTAAATGTTGTCAGGGTTATAGAATTATTTGTGTCATCCGCTCATCCTTTCATTTATTTTTGAATTCTTTTACTTTCAAAAACATGGTACATGTGCATCACTTTATACATTTTTCTCGGTCATATCGGTCGGCGTGTATCTCATTAGAATCTATTTTTCAAATAGTTTTCATTTATTACGCTTGCACGTCTTTTGTTTGCTTATACTACATCCCACATTTCCCTACCGTAGATTACGCATACATTATCCAATGTAAAACATTTTAAAGTTTACTTTTTTACATTGTTATTTACATATTTTTTATTGGACTAAAGCTGAAGATATGTTATGATGTCAGACTTGTGCAGGAAAAATTTCAGAATACCGGTAAAGAAAATCTGCTGCAAAAGTTTTGCCGTGCCAGATGGAGATTTATGAACATTGAAACGCTTAATATAATTAGAACATCTGTTAAAATTAAGAAAATTTGAACCAATAAAGCGAACAAATCTGAAAAATAAATGTCCCTTTTTTCTACTTCCTGGTCGCAGTAAATGTATCTTTTCTGTCTCAATTAAAACATCGATCTCTATGGTGCATCAATTACCCGGGCCGAGGGTGTTAAAAGGGATAACTGCGCCACCACAACTATCCGGAAGAAAGAAATTTCTCGGAGCGTTGCTTCACAGCGGTCGCCAAACCCTCTCACAGAAAAATAATTTTTGGGTCTAGATTCCCTTTGTCCGGAGCCACGAGGTTGAAATGAAGGGGTGCGCGTCCTGGAAGCCGAGAGGAAGAGAAAAAGGACCTAGGATAAAAAAATATGTGTGTGTGCCCTGGGAAAAAAGGGTTCCCTAAAGAACGATGGAGAAAGGGCCACGGTTGGAATGGGAAGGGTCGAATAAAAGGGTAAGACCTCGGTCTATATACTCCTTTTTTTCACTCCACCATTTCTGTTTTCCTCGCAAGGTGCACCAAGGGGGGATAAAAAATAACTCCCCATAGGTTTTTTTAAAAATGTATCCACTACCATCGAAATGTATATATGTACATAAATAAATAATCCTTTGTGAACGTGGAGAGAGGGCTAGATGGGGTGTAAAAAAGGGTACGATTGTTGCGACCTGTCGCCTTTTCTTCGTTTAATCGTCCTGGGGGTTTGGGTTGGGTTGGTTTGGGGGGGTTTCGAAAGGGCTGGACCGCGGTCGGGAAGTTTTTTTCGGGATAGGGTTGTGCCGCCCCTGGCCCGTCCATCCCTACTGCACCCTTCTGGTGGCCCGTGTGGAGGTCGCCGAACAGGTCCCACTGTCGCGCTCTTTCAAACAACTTTGTGGTTCAGAGAAGTAAAGAGAGGAAGACACGGGCAATTCGTTCCTAGTTTTTCCAAGGAGTCAAAATTGAGCAGGAGCCCCCCACTAGGGAGGGGGTGCTAGTTGGAATTCCTCGGTGAAAAATCATTCGCCTGGACTGAAATACGAAATCTGGGGCGTGATTACGGATCTTTATAGCGTGTGCGATCGTGTCATCGTACTTTTGTTATAGCTTTGATTCGTATGAAAAATGTGCTGAGCGTTCTTCAAACCACGCCTGTTCTTTAAGGTAGTTTGAGCGAGATATTTCCATAGTCATAATGGATACCATATTCCAATTTTATATTTTAATTTCAGCGTCTGTAAGAAGTGTGAAATAAATATTGTAATATTAATGGTGCAAAAATATAGTTATATATGACCAAAATTCTCAGTAGTTAATTAAATATATCTAATTTCCAATCATTGCATTAAATAAATGATATGGTACGCAGTATCACGTACGGGTGCGAAGTTATACACCGATGACAGTGAAATTCACCATGAAAAAATCATTTGACTAAATGATTTTTTCATGGCGAATTTCACTGTCTTCGGTGTGTAAATATATCTACATAATTCTCTAACTTGACCCATTTTTTCACACCGTACAGCTATAAAGCCTTCAAAACGGCAGGTATTTTTATGATTCTGTAAAAATTACTGCCGTGAGTAATAGATTTATTTTTATAAATTGTTGAGAAAACATACAAACTAGACACCGTAATTTTTTTGACAAAATCTAGGAGTTAAAAATTCCTATTTTTTTAACATTATCCTCCTGAGCGCACAGCCATAATCTATTCCATGTAAAACAGCTTGTATTTTCAGAATAATTGCTCGAAAAGTAGTTCGGCAAAGGGTTAATAATTTGATATCATTGGAAAGATGAGTTTTTTCTTTAAAATGGGGTCAAATTCATCAAATTCTAGATGAAGTGATTTTTCGCTCAAACTACCAATTTTCTCGCATTTGTAGAGCAAGTCGCTCGAACTGTGACCGCTAACAGTTCACAGCAATGGACGTTCGCGTTTTGTATATATTTGTATATTGCGACATTATTGCATCACTACTTTGTATTGCGATTGTAAGTATTTTTGCGACAATATTTGCGATCCTCAGGTCAGTCCGAGATAATCTTACAAGTGGTATATAAAATTTTCGTATGAATGTTTTTGCAAGTAATATTTGACCCTTGGAAAATGAGAACCTACCGCAAAAATATGATAAACTTTAGCAGCAAGAAGTATGATCAAAGTATTGACACATTTTTATGGACAAAGCGATTTTCACTGTCGTATGACACGGCCAATTTCACAGAAAAAACTTGGATATAGGTTTTATTAAAAATTGATCATAGAAATGTGAGTATTGTGCGAAATGACTAATTTTAGAAATTTGAAGTTTGATGAAAGAGGTGCATTTAAAATGTATCGCAGAAATTTGAACGTCATGTTTCAAACGTCATTCATGTCAACGAGCGAACAATTTTACTTCGAAATTTGACGAAATTTATTAGACCAAACATTTCTACCGGCTTTGCGCTTACCTTTTCATTTTGACAAATCAATCGACCAGAAAAATAATTATGGAAATCTTAATAAGGACGAATATAACGTGAAAATTCAATGAGCCCTCTCAGAGTATTTTAGGTTTAAGGAGGCTGGAGCGGTAATTGTGGGCCATTGAGTGCACATTTTACTAATTTTTCAAAGAAGTCGAAACATTCCGTGGACCAAATTTCATTTAAGTACTTACAACTGTTTGTTTACGAATTGGAATTTACCAAAAGTACTGTAATATAAATTATACAAGAATTATGTTTAAAACATTTTTCCTTGATTAAAGCATGTAATAACTTGGCTTTTAGGCACAGTATTCGAAATTTAGGCAAAATTTATATTTCAATAGTTTTTTTAGAAGTTTTGACTTGGCGTTACACCTTGATATTTGTTGGTTACAATAATAATAATGTTAAATGTATTATTTTAAGTTTAGAAGAAAATCTGCACTTATGTAATCGAACAATTAAGGAATACATATTATATGCCATTAGGCTACGAGTTAAAATAGCACTGAATTGCCAAAAAATCAAATCGGTAAAATGCAACTTTTTCTCTTTTGTCTAAAGATACCGCTAAATAGAACACGTACATCAAGTTTTACGAAAGTCTGTACGCAAACAAAAATGGCTCCAACCCCCTTTAAACTCCAGTCTACAAGATTTAAGTGCGGACAGTAGACCAGTCTACCGGTTCGCTTCGCCGCGAGTACCTCAAATGCACACCCCATCCGGGCCCGCACCTGTTGGAACGCGGAAGGCGGTTGGGAAACCACCGGAGATGGATAGATGGGTTCGGAAGCGGTCCTTAGGGAGAGAGAGGAGAGGAGGAGAAGAAGGTGGAAAGAAGACGAAGAGGTAGAAAATAACGCGGGGAGAGAATGATAAAGGAAGGATAGGGCAGGAGAGAGGTCGGGAGAAAGGAGACGTGCTCGGAGGGGGTATAACACACAAGATGGTGAATCCGATGGGATGCCCTTTTTATTCTTCTTCTTCTTCCTCTCTTTTTATATATTTTTTAAACGTGAACTCACCCTTCCACATCCATCGCCCTCTGCCCCTTTGCCCTTTTCATTCAAGGGAGTCCCTCCTTCCTTCCCATCACTCCCTTCTCTGGATCACGACCTTATACCCCTTCCGCCACAGCCCGCCCGCCATTGATCAAGAGGGAACTCACTCCACGACCGCCCCCAAGGGATGGCTCTGTTCCCGCCGCCCCCACACGAACGCCGCCCCGCCCACCCCCCTTGCATCCCTCTAGGATAAAAGGATCGCTCAGACCTCGCTCGTACGTACAACGTCGATGCCCTCCAACTCCGGGGGATTCCTTTGTGAATCACCGCCTGCAGCATCCTGGGCGCCCCGGCAAACACGAGTCGCTTGCTCAAAACCTCCTCAAGTTATTTTTTTCTAGCGCGTGCACGTGTGTAAAGATGGGCCTCTACGCATGGAGGTTATTTATACAGCAGAAGTCGCTTGAAAGGAGCACTTGTATGAGTAACACCGACTACTACTTTTTATATTTTAAATAAAATAGTTCACATACAGCAATATTGCCCATTTAAAATGCACTTATGGCAAGCACAAAATGAGACACAACCAATAACAAAAACAAGAAAAAACAACTAAACTAAGATGAAATAGAGATGCAGTTTATTGTTGATTATTGTCGAGATTTGCATATTTTTTCCGGAAAAAGGTGTTGTGGCAAAGTTGGTGAAGTTTTTAGGCGATAGAGAAAAGGGGTTAATGCTAATATATACTAGGGCAATAGGGGTCGATGAGTGTCATAATCGGTAAACTATTGGCCGCGATTCGCACGTCTGAGAAAATAGACATTTCTGTTTAGGTTACAAGAAGCATTTTGATTTTGCGATTAATCCGAAAACCATCCGAATAAATCCTCATGACGCGACCACCTAGCAGGGATTATGAATTTTAACGACAAATTAATGTAACGGTGAAGGAGCTATTTTAATAAGCGTAGACATTTATGTTTACTTAGAGACGCTTGTCGCCGTTATAGATTACTAAAGAGAAAGAATTATGACCGTTTTTGTCTTGAATAACAAGCAATGAAACATTTTGACCGTGGGACAACGGCTTCAGGTTGCAAACGAAGCCTCTGAAACGAACTTGCGGAAAATACTCGAGCTGACGGAAATTTTCAGAATTAGTGAAATAGACAGTGATGCTGTCGTACAATTTAGGCGAAACAATTATTATACTCGTTGCAAAATTATCTAAATTCATTCATTACGGAAATCAGTAATGAGGGGGAAGGGATGCTGAAGACCGCGATTGAAGGGAAATTGTCGGGTAAGCGGGGAAGAGGTAGAAAGAGGTTAGGCTTCATGGATGAGATGAAGAGAGGCATGATGTTTAACGGATTTGAAAAATGAAACCATACAAGGAGGCACGGGCCTGCAGCTTTATAAGACGGTATAGGTATTTCTTCTTCCATTTAAACCAACCTTCACCGGTATTTAATAATAAAAATAAATAAAAATCAGAAATAACCCAAGAGCATAAAGTTATTTTTGATGTATATGGCACAGCCTATATTTTTCTGAGATTCAAAAAATTTATTTTAATTTCATCGTATACCAGATTATAGTTCTCACTCGGCCTCTATTCAATATTTACATCAGCAGCATGAAGTGAAAATTGAACGTCGCTGAACCAGAAACACATAAATATGCTTAATCGATGTAAAGGATGCGGCCGATACTTATATGAGTATACTGGGGAATTCCATTGATATTTTAGACGAGCCATAAAGTAATTGAAACTTAGTAAACCACTACTTTAGACGCAATAATATATATGCTCAATCGGCCATGCTAATTGCAATGCTTAAAATAATAAATTGTTTTACCGTTGTAGTTGTCGAGGATTTGATCTTAATTAAATTAAACGTTTGATTTGATTTATGACCAAATACTTGACAGTTGCAAAAATGGAATAAATAAGTACGTTTGACGACAGAAGTGACGATTATAAATATACTTATTCGCCTACGACTTCTTTACCCAATAATTTAATTACTAAGATACAATATGGAAATTTAACATCGCTTAACTCATACTATAAAATACGTGTAAGTGTCCGCGTCATTTTCCTCGCCGGAGGAAAGGAGATCCTCATCCCATTACTGTCTAAACACACAAACCCATAGCGTAAGGTCCTTATTTTCCCTCTCGAAATATCGGAAAAGATAATTTGAGGGATATCAGATATACATGCGTTCCTTCCAAGGATCCTCTAGCCTCTGCGATTTTCCGCATTTTTTTAACGTCTCCGTTAAAGGACCACCGACCCTTTTCTTCCGGCTCCGAAGAATATATAAGGATTGCCTTCCTCTTCCGCGGGGGTCGGGTAAAAAATAAAACCAACCCTCAAAAAGGGCCAACCCTTTTTTTTGTGGCTGCGGTCGGGGAAGAAGGTTTCTGCGGTTTAACGTGCGCGTGGCTTGAATGAAGAGTTCATAGATATGTGTTTGTCTGTGAGTAAGTGCGCCTTCGTGACCGAATCCCTAAATAAAAAAAGGTTTAGGGTCCGTGAGCAGGTTAGGGGAGAGAAAAGGTTTGCTTTTTACCCCAAAAAAAATGTGAATGACTTTTTCCCTTCAAAGGGTTCTTGTATAAGCGACGGGATGCATCGCTCGGAAGTCAGCTGAGTTAAAGGGTTTTACCCCGGCTTACAAAAAAATACGTTGGAGCCATTCCTTCTTTATCCCTTCCGCATCCTTTTATATATCCTGGTCGGTAGTTAAAAAGGCTTGACGTCGTGGATTCTCTTCGGCCTGTATTCAAGAATGTGAACTGGGGTAGACTGAGAAATCTCACCCTTGACGTGAGCAGTCCCAGAAATGCACACCCCCTCGCGGAACATATTTTCTTGTAAAGCTAACGTTACCTGAGGAATAACACTGTCGCGTTTGAGCACAATCCTGTGTTATTCTACTTGGAACTGGAGTAATCTCTTCAAAGACATGTTTTAAATGTTGACTCGTTAGAGACAGAGGAAAGGGCATGTACCTTACTGGAAGCCGTAAAAATTCCTTCTCGCGCTTGGATGAAGGACAAAATAATGCAAAGGTACAGTGCATTTTAACGACAGTGAAATAAGCGTATCATACACTGGCACTGAGAGTCAGTAAACCGCGTAAACTGTGGTACTTATCTCTACTGAATTCTTCTGCTTAAAACAGTGCCAATAAAATAATGTTTGAAAAGTCGATATTACCTATAGTAATATTCCCAAATATAGTGCTATAGTCCTTCAGGTGTAATTTAACAACGAAACAAATAATAGCAAACGCCACAAGAGTGAGAGTAGCCTCTTAAATACACGATTCAAAGTCACCCTCCTGATTTATATCTGAGAAGAAGATTACAGTCACATCCGTTTCTCCGAGAAATAATACCTTACCATCCGTTGCTAACTTGAACGCGAAGTTGAGGTAATGATAATATATGGCATGTCAACCTTCGTAAGATTTTCCATTGAAGAGTTTTATAAACATTTTGCTTAAATTTTAAGAAACGATTATACAGTTTTATTAATTGGCTCTATTCCATTACGCATTTTATAAAACTAAAGTTTACGCCAAGCTTTTATCGTAAGCAAGCACAATTTTCCAAGATAAGCAGTTTTGCGACCGGTTTTGTAAAACGGTTTACGTGAGTCACAGACACAAGGGAAAAACAGGTCGCGAACGATTTACTTTCAGCTAAAGCAACAGAAAGTTCTCTTTGAGTACCGAAAATGAAAGCTTTAACTGGAGTATAAAACGCTCTATCAAGCACTCAACCTTTTAAGCTCGTTTTTTTCACCTCATCATTTGAGCCATGCCGGTCTCACCTGGGATATCCAACTTTCGGATCGCCGTCTTCGCACCCTATTCAAGGTACACGGACACCTGGCCTCCAAACGGAAGGGTAGAAGAAAGAGTTGAAAAGGGTATGAAAGGTTTTTTTTCAGTGTCCGATGGTTGAAATGGGAATAGGGTTAGGTAGCGGGATTCTTCCTGGTTAAGGGTTTGGCACGGGTTACCAGGGTCGCCTTCAGTGGGTGTGGCGTAAGGGATCGCGGTCGACAACAGGACACAGGGGTCATTACCCTTTATCACCACGGGTCGGGTTAGGACTTCCTGGTTCCGGGGTTCCCTTTCAAAGCAAGGCCAATGAAATATAATGAGGAGGACGTCCCTCCATTATATGTATGAGGAGAGCCTTTCTCAATATTTTTTTCGGTCCAGGGGGTTGTTTGTTTGTCAAGCATTAAACGATGCTAGCCACGTGATGGGGATATTTCCCTTTTCATCAGCCGAGGGTCACCACCTCGAGAACAAAAGATCGCCAGCTATCCTGAAAGGTGAACGCTTAAAAAAAAATTGTCGAATACTGCGTCACTTAAAAAAAATGGTTGGTTAAGAAGTGTTGCCGCGGTCTTCTCAGCGAAGAATGACAAAAAGGCCCGACTTTTACCCTTAATATCCTTTGAATAATGCCCGACTAATTAAACCCTAATCGAACTATTTTCTTCCTTTTTCATTTACACCTGCATTGCTTTCGAATTTCAGTGCAGCCCGAGTGACCCTTGTCAATTAATGGGCATCAAATTAACTGTAAATATAGAGGGATTTTATTGGTTTGAGTAATTTTATTGAAACTTTGGTAATTTATTTAAGAATCACATATTTATCAAGAAATTTTCAGATGAACAGGAAATTATGCGGAATTTTAATAGTCTGATAACTAACATTCTAATCTGAATATTCACAATATCATGAAAATGTTTCCGTGGGTCCTAGAACTGTTGGAACTTAAAAACTATCCTTTACTTCACTCTAATTTGAAGTCCTTAGAGGTACACAGATTAATCTAAATCTTTGACACTTAATCTCGTATCAACTCTAAAAAGAGAAACTTTATACATGCATAGAAAAACTTAATTTCGGAAATGCTCTAATGATTTTGATGAGACACCATATCTTGAAGGGTTTCAAGTACAAGAAATTCGTTAACCTACGTCTGATTTTTTGGAAAATTCGTAAAGTCACCGAGTATGAGCATAGAAAAGATTTCCGGGCCAAGTATAAAAAGCAGAGGAATAGATGGGGGCTTCAAGGTAAAGCAGTTCATTTTAAGATTTTGAAATATGAAAAATACAACAAAGACAATGAGATTTAGACTAAAGGGGAGACCAGAGCAATGAGCAATTTGGAATTGCGATAACTCGATTTTCATCGACGCTTCAAAATTTAATTTGCTCAGAACGTGTTATTTCTTCATGATTGCTCTTATAGAAAATTTACAATCCAATCAAAGATCGGTTCCAAATATTACTACACTTAGCGATTTACAGTGGTTCTGTTATTATACGTTTTATTATTCAAAATATTAAGCAGGCTGCCATGGCGTTGTACCCACAGGCGAGCATGAAAGGTGGTCGCTCCATTCCTACCTTAATAGTTACGTTAATTAAAGAATTCAACAAAATAATACAAGCAAGAAAGGGAAATTACTATTACTAACAAAGAAAATGGTCTCATTTTCCCTTAGTATGCTGACGATTTTAATATTGCTTAAAGTTTTTAAAAGTATTTTAAAATTAAATTTTTCACTAGTTAACACTCATTTTTAAGGTGAAAAATGAAAAGGTACATCACACTCATTGTCGAGGAGATAATTAGTTTAAAAATTTTAGAAAATGACTGTAAACAGTCAAAATCTGGATGAGAATAGAACCCTAATCGTGGACTCCACGAAGTGCTCTTCATTTCACAAGTTACGCTTAATTAACCGCGGCAGGTAAAGTAATTTATCGCACTTCTCTCCACAAACCCACTGACTCACCTCGCCAATGACGACATAATCCACCTGTAAACCCAGTTGAAAACCTGGATGAGGACTCCCGAATCCCAAAACAAAGGTCGAGATGAGATATGAAGAAGGGCCCACCCGCTGTCCTCGGGCTCCCGCAGTCTTAATCTCTCCCTCCAAACTCCCCGTCCATTAAAAAAAACCGGAGAACCCACCTTGCTCCCAAACTCTCCTATTCAGCCTCGCTTCCGCAAACAAGTTCCTCACCCCTTCCCGCCCGAAATAATAATAATAGGTAATAATAACAACAATAACAGGCACCGTCCCTTAAGGGATCCAACTCAACCGACTGGGAAGAAGTGGTTGGAAATAAAAAAAAACGTACCAAGGGACGGCACGCGCCGGCAGGATGCTCTTAACTCTCTCTCACTCCTTCCTTTCATTTTTTTCATCCGACCAGTTTTCGTTTATACTACGTGACGGGGGAAGGGTTGGGTTGAGGTTGGGGGTTGGGTTGAGTCTGGAACTCAGGGAAGGGATGGCGGTAGGCGGGGTCTGAGGAATGGGGCTTTATGGGGGTTGGGTAAGATGTTGTGCAGGAACGCGAGGATGTGATGCTTGGGATGGGAGAGCGAGTCAAATCACGCGATATCTCGATGTATAAGTCCAAGTATAAAAAAATCGATCTATTGAACTATTCAAGTATCGAATGATCGATGCATATTTTGAGGATATCGTGAACTAGCCGCGGTATCACCTTTACAAAATTGTGTGACTCGAGTTTGAAGCTTAATATAAAAAAAACCGGAGAAGATAGTTAAGTCACAGGCACATTAAATTGAAGCTTATTACAATCTACGTTGATTGACTGTAAACACTTTTGTTCAAACTGATTTTGTTTAGTGTTGTTATGTTAGAACGGAAAAATGCCCATTTTTCAGACTCCTAAACGAATGTAGTACCATAAATTGTTTTTATAATGGCTAAACGAGTAAAGTTAACGGTGCGTAATCTCATACAACAACTTGCAAAGGATTTAGCTAAAAACTAAGCCTAGGAATGTGAGACAATTTTCTTAGTTTTTTTATAATGAAGCACCAAACACGTTGCATTCGTTGAGGAGATTGAGAAATGGGCAGTTTTCCCGTTCTTAACGTAATAATGCTAAAGAAGATCGGTATTTTACAAAAGTGTTTACCATCGATCAATGAAGAAAATAATTATCTTAAACTTAGTTTACAAGAGACTAAAATATCTTTACCAGTTTTTTATACACAACGCTTCAAACTCGGGTGACATTTTAAAGCAGATAGTGCGATAAGTCCATAGAGGAAAATAACTATCGGCCTTCCCCAAAGCAGAATGTGTTTTATATTCCTGCAACGGTGGATGCTAAGACGAAAAACGTTCTGCCAGTTCGGGCGTTTTAGTAATATATCTTCCTTATCTTTCTGCAGCCCTCATTTTCGTTCTGTAACAATGTCGCGCCGTCGCTTGATGTTCTACTTTGGGGTCGGCCTTGATCGGAACTTAAACCCGGATCCCTCGATATCGTGTCGAGTGCTTTATCCAGTTATAAAGAAGCAATTTTTAAAAATAAATGCATTTCTAACAAAATTCATGAAAAAATGGCGCGCGATAGCCAAGCTAGAGGGGTCATTTTCGCAAAAACACATGCCTGTTTCACTTTCATGCGTCAAAACGCCATCTACCTCCTTAATTTACGATTTGTATCGAAATGCGATATTCAGATTTCAGTATCGCACGATCCTGAGGCTGAGGTGGTGGCAGATGGTGGAGAATGGTCTCTGGATGTGAGTGATGAGGTGGATGAGGTCTAGAGGGTGTTAAAGAGGGGAGATGCAACGGGTTCTGGGTGATAGGGGTAACAGGTAGTGTGCTGACAGGAGGCCGTAAGCTTAAAAGCGGTGGTTAGGGGCCATAAAAAAGACCTTGGAGTGAGATGAAGTCGGTTCGTTATTTTCTGCACCCGTGAAATCCTTTCTCGAGTGGGTGCCTGCCGGTGGAGGAGCATAAGGTATCATGAAGATGTTCTCCACAATACCCATTCCGTTGATGAGTGGGCGTTACCAGTTAGCTTTATGATAAGGATACGTTTTATTGCTCCCAAAAAATACATGGAAGAAAGAAGAAACTGTATAGGGAGGTTTAAGTAACCTCGGTGGAAAAACCTGTAGTGAAATTACCATCAAATAAATTCAACCTCGAATTGGGACATAACAAACAAAATATACCAAAAAATTGATTAGATACAAGTAAAAAATTTACCAATGTATTCTATAGCCATTCAAGTAAATAGCCAATTTTCCCCCACTTTTTTATAAAGAAGTCAGCTCATGTTGTTATAGTTTTATACAGACAGTAGGTAGAATATTAAACAATTTTGGCCCAACATACATGAAACTTCACCAGAACAGTGTCATGTTAGGTCTGGGCTTCCCTTTGTAAGCTACCTGAAGTAAGGCTTGTTCACTACGGGGGTTTTGTTGCTATTCCTCAGTTACACCTTCACACGTTATACTCACATAAATTACATAACTTTGTATGTACATACCTCATTCATCAGCATTTTATGGTGCCTACGCTCAGGTGTCTCATTATGAAATCAAGGGATCAGATTAATGTGGTGTCTAGAACACCGGTTTTCCTTCTCGAGGATCCAAATAAAATCCCAACAGAGGCGGATATTTTTCATTGGAATCTCAATCCAACTTGAGCGAATTTTGAAGATACCAGGACAACCGCCACGATATCCCCAAATTCGTCATAATAGCAATAACCTTACTGTGTCCCATGCTCGGCTTTAACCTCGCGGACGGTGGCACTCAGCGCACGATTTGGACTGATTCTGTGTCATCATATATTCGTCAGTCCTGAGCAACTTTCCCCTTTTAAGCCCTCAAAAATCTACAGGGGATAAGGACACCTAGGGATACGGGTTCGAGTCCCGGAAAAGGCGATGATTTTTCCTCTGTAGAATTTTGTACCTACTTGGATGCTTAGGGCAGAGCGCTCCAAATGTAGTACGCCGTCCGTTGGATGGGACGTTAAGCCATGGACTCCCAGGTACCTTTTATTAAGAGTTGGCTAGTATCGAAGTCGGGTTCCTCTTCACCCTAGTTTCATTCACCAAATATACTTCCCATACACCTCTACCAACCTACACGGAATAATATCTATCACCTCGTCGCCTCCCCAAATAACCAATCAACCCTTTAACATTATGATCTCTCCCTTGATATGAAATAAGACTTGCATTTTTCCACTACCAATGATTCTGTAATAAACCACAAACCTGTGTTATATTGTCAACACCAAACTTATTTAAAATATGCTTTTGCATGTAGGATCTTTTTTTTGTTGTTTACCACCTGATATTTATGGTATTAATTTGAATTATACATACATCAAATGTGCCAACTCCTGGATATTATCTAAAGAAAAACTTGAAAATTATTTTCCAATAACACGATGATATATTAGAAAATGTAAATATATATATATAGTGATAAATTACGCAAGTTGCACTTCATTGCAGTATTTTTCGCCGGTTGTTGAGCATAACCTGAACTCTCTTTATATAACTCATCATGACAACTTAAATTACTCCTAATATTGCGTGTTGTATTTTTAAGTTTTATGTTGGGGTGAAATATAGTTCAGAGTAATGCATATTGACCTCGGAGATTCAATAATAATAGTTTATCGAGGGTGGATCTGAAATCAATATAGTTATTCCTTTCCGACGTTTCGGAATTAAATCACTTCCGTCTTCAGGGTTACAGTCACGATACAGAAGATCAACAAAAAAAATCATCAGCCACCAATACCCATGTAATTAAAATATATTACTTTACCGTCAGTATTACCTTAGAATTATTTTTAAAACTACGCCTTAATTGAAGCATGTTCTCGTCTCGCGTGTTTCTGAATCTATTTTTTAAACATTTATAATGAACACTACATATATAAACATGCATATAGTCCTCTTCACAGTTATATTTAAGTTGGTGCTAGAGACACATCTGCATATATATATATATATATATATATATATATAGCGGAATTAAATATAGACACATAAAAAAAGAACACTCACACTATACGTTGATATTTCGGTCTATAGAACCTTTCTCAAAGATAGAAGGATACATACTGCAGTAACTGCAGTATGTATCCTTCTATCTTTGAGACTTTTCCAAAAAACTGCAGTATGTATCCTTCTATCTTTGAGAAAGGTTCTATAGACCGAAATATCAACGTATAGTGTGAGTGTTCTTTTTTTATGTGTCTATATTTAATTCCGCCCCACCTGTGGCATAGTTTATATATATATATATATATATATATATATATATATATATATATATATATATATAAATGTATTAGGATTTGTTATAAAAGAAAGACATTAGAATTAAACATTTTAATTGTATGGGTATTGGTGGTTGATGTTTTTGTTGTTGACCTTCTGTTTCGCGGTTGTAGCCCTGAAGATGGCAGTAGTTAAATTCCAAAACGTCGGCAAGGAATAACCATTTTGATTTTAGACCTGCCCTCAATAAACTATTACTGTAAAATATAATTATTATCTACCTGTTACATTACGTAAAGTCACCTTCTGAGTCACTGGTAAGTGTCCGGTATCATTTCCGTCATAATTGCCGGAGATTCGGCAAAGGGCTGCGCAAATCGGTAACCACGTCCGCCTGCTGAAAAACTGAAGATCTGAAATATTGCCCTGCACCTTAAGCAGCATTTTAAAAGAAAACTATTCCCGAGATATTTTTACACTCCTCATTTTCCGGCATCTTTTCCCTTTAAATCAAACCACACTATTCAATCAAGTAATTCAATGGAATCACGAAATGGTGCGCAGCACTGTCATGGCTACAATGGGTTAAAAATGGTGTCAACGGGCTTGCAATGGGATGATTACTTTCTGAGACCCGGAGAAACGATCGAAGACGGCCTTAATCACGATATCTTAGACGAAATAAAAATGTGTCTATCAACTCAAACAGCATTTTCAATGCTGGCCATTCAGCAGTTTTTGTCATGTGAAACGGTTCATACACATTGTTTGTACCCGTTGAAACTATGAAAAATATCGCACACCACATTTGGAGTCGATCAAATTAGATATCGGTAGAAGTGTCGGTGTAATTTTCACGTGGCTTCTCGAGAGAACGCGCTAGGTGAGAAGATCGAGCGACGCCAAGGGTTGGTTTTTTGTATTCACTCAACGTCTGAATGAGACACTTCTCCTTGGGCTTAAAGCCCGCTTCACATGATACTTGATCCAGTACAAGGTCGAGGATACTCGCTAGTATGATAGCTTTCCAGTACCGTGTGATATAGAACCAGCATGCTGGCTAACAAGCATAATAGCTATTATACTCGCTGGGCTACTTGATTTCGTAATTGATGCGGTACTAGTTTGCTACTACTATCCCAGTAGGACCTAACGGACGGAAAATAACGGATCCGTGCATTTGCACCTAGAACTAAAATACAAATGCATTAAATAATATAAAACTTCGTATAATTGTTAAGAAAGATCTTTGCTACAATATTTGAAAAGGAAATTTTGATATCTTGATCCGTGTTGTTATTACGAAGCCGTAAATGCGATGCATCCGTCCGGTACCCGGAAAAATGCGCTAAAATTCTGTTTTTAAGCACACACTGAAATAAATATAAACGCTAAATAGTTTTGTGCACCATCAATAAACGCAGAAATAAACAAGCTTTAATGTGATGTACTTCATTTTAAAATGGATTGAGCCATCTGTGAGATATTAGTCTTCAAACTCGGGTGACAGAATTTTGCAACGGATAGTAGTGGCCGTCGACCAATCACTTTAGCTTTTACAGTCGCAGTGGATCTTCACTTTTTTTTAAATCAGTGTCTCACGTTATCGCGGGTGTTACGCACTCTTTCGCGGTGAAAAGGTACAGTGAAAATGTCTCGACAATCCCTGCTGTTACTGCAGCAGCCAAAAGTCGCCTTCTTTCATGGAGATTTGCCATTTTCTTTCAAAAGTTCGCAACAGTGGACGACAGTACCGCTTCATCGCAAGCACAAGTTCAATGAACGTGTGAAACCTTCTATCATGGTTTCAATGATACTGGGTTCCGTCCTCAATACCAAGTACCAGCTACCATACTAGGTTTTGTGCTGGATCGAGTGTCTTATGAAACGGGCTCAAGAGTCACAAAAGTCGCCCTCGGAAGAGTCAATATGGATTCGTGCAATGATGGAGTGAAATATGATTTATTTCCGCGGAAATGTGATGTCGTAGGATACGGTGTGACGTAGTATTTTGTTATTATTATTTCAATTTTGTGAGGGTCAGAGGGTTTGTGAGCGTTCCGCGAGTTCTCTAGAATTAAATGAAAGGGTTTCATCTAGATCATCTAGATATTCAGTAGCATAATAAAGTTTTCAACCAGCGTCGTAAATCATTATCACACTGAGCGCTGGTATGAGCTAAAAACTTAGTAAAATTCCACAGATTTTACTAAGACTTCGACCGGTTTCAAATAAAAATTTTCAAAACATTTCACTAACATTATGAATAAAATTACCGATTTCATCCAACAGTGTACATCATCAGGCCAACTGATAATGTCCACAGTTAGATTAAACCGGGTGTAGTCTTAATAATATGTGAATTTTTTACAGTTTTTCCCTCATATCACGATGAGATCTCACTAAGTTGAGCCTGACTCTATCGATAAGAGCTGATGATCTGAAACGCAATTACTTTAATAAGGTACCTTGAGCGGAAATCGCGGGTAATAGAGTGAGCATTTTATACTTTTTTAAGTCAGTCAAAAAACAATTCTTAGACCACATTTTATCTGCTCATGCACTGGAACTCCACAGTGGCAGCAGTAATGGAATTTCTTCAAGAATAATATTTTAAGTGTTCTCTAATTTACGCATGTTATGACTAGAGTTTTCGGTGAGGGATTCCGAAGTTAGACGAAATTATATTGAAATGTGTATTTTTTCGAATATTGGACTAGGGGTAGAATATTTGTTAGCAACAATTATAATAATAAGAAATGTATTAATTCGAGTAAAGAGGAAAATATGTAAATATGTATTCCAAGTATTACGAAATATATGTCACGTGCCATAAGGCAACGTGTTAATATATCATTTAATTGCCAAAAACCATTTCGGTATGATGCAATTTATTTCAATTTATTTATAGATATCACTAATGAGAACACGTATGCAAAGTTTCACGCATCTCTGCACATAAACAAAAATCGCTCCAAACAACTGAACATTTGTTGTCCCATTTCATCAATTGAGACTCATGTTAAAATGACAGCTTATGAAGGAATAAACCAATTAACAGCGAAAGAGAATGAAGTGGAGAGCTACAGCAAGCTGATTCACGGATTAATGACTGCTGATGATGTGAGGGGAAGTGGTACCGAATTTATCCTTACCAATGCTGCACGGAAAACTATCGTGGAGTACCTGTGATTACAGCACTAAGTTACGGCAGCGGCAACATTATAATGATTTTCATAAGTATGAAATAACAAAACACAGTCCCGAAATTCGTTTACTATTCCATACTACCGAATAGTTGGCGGTACTGTAACTTCGTATCTCACTTGAAGGTAATTCACGATATTTTTTTCGTTCGGTATCGGTAGGAATATATATGGTATACTTATGTCCAAACGAATTTAATTACATCATATGTACAGAGGGAATTTCTTCTTCCTTCTATAAAGTAAACAATTCACCTTCCATTCTTGTTCGACGGTAAGGTTATCATATCATATATTTTTTGGTCCCCCGAAACTTCTTTTTCCCAACGGTAACTTACCACGTACTACTGTTACTATTCTTTCTTAGTCCATGCTATTTATGGACTAATTCCACTCGCGCTTTCCTTTTTAGGTCCACTCGATAATGTTTTCTACTCCTAAAGTTTTTCATATGATTTCGTTTCGTTCTCCGTCCAGTAATGTTTTACCCGTGGTTTTCCGAAATACTTTCATTTCACCAGTCTCCAGCAGCCTTCTTTTTCTTGCTGTGTCCGGCCGAGTCTCCGCTATGTGTGTCGTTACTCGTCGTTTAGTAGCTTTATAAACTCTACATTTTTCGTCCATACCCATCTATCTGTTCTTCCATATATGGAGGGAATGCTCCCCTAAGTTATATAAGAAACGCACAGCACCGAACCAATGCATCCAATGCAAAATATGAAATGTGTGAAATTTGCCTGATGCAGGGAATCTTGCACGGAACGAGCCTTTCCGGTAGGGGGGAGGCGTAGAATGCCCTTAAATGAGGTTTTCATTTTAATTCTCCTGCTTGAAATAATGAAGGGTAAATTTCTAAAAAAATATTAAAGTCTGCAAGAAAGGTAACACGATTGCATGTGGCCCCAAATATATACTTGGGAGGGAAATTTGTAAGACGAAAATTATCACAGTCATGATCGAAGAGATGGGGTTAACTGATCATTCTGTATTCGTGATACGGATTGCATGTCGACGGATGATTTTTCCACCTCTCAAATTTGGGGCTGAACTGAAAAGAGGGAGGTGAGTCTCCAAAATACAGGATAATTGAAGTAGCAAGTCCTTTTTTCCGAGAACCGTGTGCGTAATAGGAAGAGGCAGATGTTGCACGCAGAAAGCATGCATTGTGCTCACAAAACTTTAATTGTAACAAATAATTGCCCACCTCGACCACAGTTATTGCGGTTCTTGAGGATATGAATTGCCCAATTTTTACTGGGATGTAAAAAGATTGGGGGGAGATTGGGAAAACATTTGACATGCAGCGTAACATTCGGAAGCGTGGCTCTTGGTGAAAGAAACTGAATAGAGATGAGAGTCTTTTGATATACACGTATGAAGAAGCATGGAGAAAAAAACGAGGTAGGAAATGAGACGAACTAAGGATTGTCGGATTCGGTAGTGGAGTTAAGTACGAGCAAAAAGGTAGGATATTCGGCGGAGGCAGAGAAATATAAATTAATACATGGTGATGCTTGGATGAAGTGGTTCTAGTAAAATCTACGGCAAAAATTGAAAAAAATCCAGCCATTCCGTTCCTTGTAAATCGCAGTAAAAGTTAGACAAAAAATTATGAAAATTTAGGCCTAACCTACCAGCATTAGGAATACAAAGATGATGACTGGTATTCGTGAGATATTCAGCTTCACCGGGCACAAGTTCATACGATACCTACTTCTTCACACACACTACTTAGTACCTCTTGTCTACTTAAATTTTTATGTATTAAAAATAATTGAATACAGTTCCAATAATGACTAGAGAAATATCTCGATCAAACAACCTTGAGACACGATTGACATTTGTTTTTGTCCGCGGACATCGCCCAATGATAGTCGTTATCCCTTCACACTTATGTTGATGTCTCCTGGATGGAACCCTGATTCATTTTGCGAAAGCCCCCGAAGGGCGGACGCGTCCTGCCAGTACACCCTGAAGAAGAAGCCCCGGAAGATCTACCTCCGAAGGACGGACCCTTCTCCACGTCCGTTCGTCCGTCACATTGCAAAAAAAGAGAGCTAGAAAAGAGCTGGACGAGTCCACGAGAGACTACTGTCGGTGCGAAAATCATGTAGACTCGAGATAGGATACCAATTTAGAATTAACTAGAAAACCTACATGATTGCAATTGGCATCGAACTTGAGCTCATTTTATTTTGCGTTCAACCACACTTACCGATTATTTTTATAATACACCTTAATTTTTTAATCGCGATGAGAATTTAAAAAGTTGCTGTTTTCTAACGGACACTTCTCTCTGACATTTCAGAAAGAAATAAATTGACGATCAATCGTAACGAAATTTTAATTCGAGGCAGACAAATTTTTTAATTGAATACTTTAATTTCATTTCAATCTGTTATAAAAACGTTTTCATAAATTTTATGACACTAATTTTTCTTAGTGACGGATAGTCGTGAAAACACGATTTCGGTCTTGTTTCAAACCTAATAACTTCCCATCCGCTTTCTCGCCGGGCAGTTGCGAGGGGAAGAAGAGAGAAAGAGTGAGAGAGAGAGACGGAGAGAGAGAGACGGAGAGAGAGAGACGGAGAGAAAGAAAGAGAGGGCGTAGAGAGTGAGAAAGGAAAACGAATGATGGAGGATTTCTCGCCTTTTTTCCTCTTCTCCATATTCTGCCTCCCCCGCATCACTTGCCGACCTCGTGGCGATGGCATACCGACCGACGACGTCGGAATAATCCAATCAATGGGAACACTGTTAAGCTCGCGACAACAATGGCGTCAGTCCGTGGTGTTGGGCCGTGAGGTGCGAGATATATACAGAGAGAGAGGGAGAGAGCATGTCGGAAGACCCGCAATATCCAATAGCCAGCGAGTGAGATGGAGAGAGGTGGAGAGAGGGTAGAGGTGGAGGAAAAAACACGAGAGAGGGAGACGAGGAAAAAATTAATGTTTACCGAGGTGGTCGTCGATTTTTAAATGCCATGGAAGAAGAAAAAGATCGGTTTTACCATAAGGCTGGAAATTGTTTTTCAGCGTATTTCACTTTGTTATGTTCCCGCGAGTGTGTTCTTCGTATGCTTCGAACGGAGTATGTTGGGCTACCCTAAATCTACAACTACGTGGTAGGTACCCTGTAAGCCATCTCAAGGTTGCTTGGCCGGGGATGACTCCACACCAGGCATGTCCTATCTGAAAAAGTCTACATACAGCAGTGCCAGTTTATTGAAAGTGGTAATGGTACATAAACAAACAAAATAAGGGACACATAAAAATTAAATGAGCTAAGGAAGCCCAAGGGGTGGGGAATAAAACTAATAATATCAGGCCTGAATTGGTGGAAACGATGGGTATCCATCCTTTAACAGGGGTAGAGAGTCTGACTACGTAGCTGAGGGTCCCTGATTCGATTCGAGGCGAGGGAGAAAATTTTTCGCTTCTGGAATAACCATTTTCTGATTTTTCGGGAAAGAGACAACTAATAAATGACTACCAACCTACGCAGAACCACTGATGAGAGGCAGCAATTTAACCAGAACGCATCGATGGCGCAGATAAAGACGTTCGATCCGGAATCAACTGCCACAGCTAAGGACGAGAGTGAATCGTTCACGGAATCAACCGCAATGCTACAATGTGGTGTGCAAGGGGAAAATAACATATCAGTGCAGTACACACTAAAAAATACAGCCTTGAATTCGCAAATATGACGTGATGACATTCCTCCCGATAAAATACTTCGGAGGTAAAATAAGGCCATTGATCCTCATTACCGCTAAGGATCCTAATTTAATGGCAACTTCTTACCTTGGATACGGTAATTTCTAATCGACGTTCAATTAAGCCATGCTCTCTCACTTTCTACGTTGGCGCTTTCGCCAGTAGCCGAAGTAATATAAGAAGGAACTCGCAGTATTCATAATAAGCACTCCTCATCAACACCAGACACAATGCGCCATGAATACTAAAAATTATGAGTGAGAAAGAGCACTTTAAAGCAAACGAGGAGCACTGCTATGATCACTTTTAGCTACTACACACCTAACAACCGTTGGGACTTAACCGACAACAACACCGTGCGGCAAATATTACCCATAACTTCGGATTTCAGGAGACAAATACGAGCGTGAGGACTAATTATTATCGAGTTACCGGAGAAGAAGTCATCGCAAACAAAAATCGAAACTTTTAACGTATACCGATGACTATTTTAGTTCGATTATCATTCTTAACAAGTTCGCACCACCGAAAATAAAGAAAATGTTAGAAATCACGAGCGAGAAGACGACTTCAAACTTGGATTAGTGACGACCCTTCAAATCGTTCTGCGAAAAAAGCGGCAACGAATTCTTCCGCAATGCTTGTAGGTTCGATTGGAATTACCAGGGAAACAGCTACGCAATGAAGGACAAGAAACGCGAAAGCTTTCGAGAACATTTTCGACGCTTACCTCAGACTATCATTCGAATTTTGAGAGGAAATTTGAATAAAATGGAGGTGACCACTAGAGAAAATTCGAACTGTCAGCGAAGGCATTAAACGAAAGCTGTTCGTATGGAACCAATACCATTGTGGTCATTGGTGGTAATCATCAGTGGAAAAAATTATTTGCTTGGACTAGCGTCCCAGTCGAGACGAATGATCTTTAACTGAGAATTTCACGCACTCCTGTCCGCTAGCGGGTCAATCACGCTTACGTTTAACTCTTTGGCAAAAAATATCATGTAAATCTACAAAACAACGTGCAAGCCAACTCCAGGGTGTGTGGCTTGGGGTGATTCCTCATGAGACAAGCAATACTCATCCCAACTCAAGGGCGTCCTTGGTCATTAAAAGGGCGCTTGCTCCCCCTGGCAACTAGACGCAGATCAGAAAAGCAGTTAGGAGAACAAAGCAAGGCCAAAATACAAACTTGAGGAGTGATGTGTCGGTGAATATGCGAACATAGGGTGTACGGGTTAAGATACTTCCACTAATAAGTATTACTAGCGCTAGTAATTTATGGATACAATTGAGGACCTGAGAGTCAAAGTAATACAAGTGACAAACATCGTCCAGTGTCACCTGTATCACTTTACTCCGGTAAGAAATGACAAAAAGCAAAGTAGCTTAAGTGTTCGGCGGCTAGATCGCAGCACCAAACGTTCGTACACTTGTATTCCTTTTCCTGTAGCTGACGGTACCCGACGGTACCAACTTAGAACATATGCACTCATATCGTTTTTCGTGATGTTGTCACTTGTATTACTTTGACTCTCAGGCCCTCAATTAGATTCTAATTTGTGAAGAAAACTAAATCATGCGGGACGTTTCGAGG
Organism: Pyrrhosoma nymphula; assembly: GCA_963573305.1. Classification (NCBI taxonomy): domain Eukaryota; kingdom Metazoa; phylum Arthropoda; class Insecta; order Odonata; family Coenagrionidae; genus Pyrrhosoma; species Pyrrhosoma nymphula. The sequence continues at coordinate 80,755,361 of OY754334.1, read as the reverse complement.
GGATGAGATGCTAGTACACTTATCTATCATGCATATATATGATATGTTATGATATGTTATGATATGTTATATGTTATATGTTATGATATGCTATCTTATTAATGATATGTTATGAAACACACGTAAAGAGTCTAATCTACCTAGCGAGGGTGGGTATTTCATAGCAATCATCTATCGCAAGTTCCATACTCCTCATCGAATATTACCTTCCCGGAACTGTAGGGAATCAAACCTTGGCCCTCGAGATGGGAAGCCACCTGGCCACCTCGCCTATCCGATTCTTTTAGGTGAAGATGAAGACAGTAACCGACACGAAGATTGGAAGAAGTGATCGGAGTTAGAAGAGATGGGATGAGTGAATACGGAGTGAGTGGGAGGAGTTTGAGAGTGGAGGTGTGGGAGGGGGGAGGGGGTCGGAGGGTGAAAGGCACGAGGGTGGGCCCCGGAGGGCAGGTGTATTTCGGAGAAGTGATCCGATTCCTTTCCTTGATGTGACAGGCCCCGTCAAATGCTTCGGGATGGAGTGACCCTCAAATGCAGCCTGTCTCTTCGACGGACGTAAAGCTACGGAGATAAGGTTAGAATCACCGCCTGGAAGAGCAATATCTATCTCTTTCTCTTTAATCAAAAATCACCACCATGCGTGGCACATAAGCCTTGCTGTACAAATATATGTCCATACTCTATTGTTTTATTAGGTGATCTACCAGTTAAGGTAGGTTAAAGTGGAAGTAAGTAAAAAATCTTCTAGATATTTAAATGTGCAGGGTCCTGTTTTCCAATATTTCTTTTATCATCCCATCATAATTCCTCCCCTTCTTCACCCCGTCCATTAAACCTATTCTCTTTCTTCCCCTTACCCAGCATCCTCCCATCTATTACATTCTTTAAGCAACCCTTCGCCCCTCATTACACCTTCCAACCATTTACTTTGCGAGGTGGTAAAAAAACGTGCTAGAGGAGCGGTCCCGGAGCGTCAAGTAACATGAAGGCAGGTCTCAAGTCATTTCGAGAAACTACATACCTAACTATTTGACAGAGAATGGCGAAACTGCGAGATCACGCGTTACCCGTGTCATTGCGGGACAATGTCTTCTACGGCGATGCAGAAAGAAAAAGTGTATTCTAGGATTTTGGAAAAAGCGGAGGCGACATTTCGCTTGATTCTTGAAGCCAATTCCGTCATTACAAGCGGCACAGTTCAGGCCTCACACTGACTTAGGCTAACTCGGCACAAAAACCTCCCCATGCATCCCTATTTTTGATTCACCGTCGCCCATGAAAGTACGTGCTCATCCCTCCTCCACTTCATTTTAATCTGCTTGGGTGTATGCATACACAGATACAGACGTCTAGTAGTCCTTCACAACTAAACGACCCTGGTGGACGAACACGATGATTTATGATCGGATGTGTATTCCTCCGCTTAAAATCACACTTGGAACTCATCTAAACCTCGAGCTGAGCTCCACATGGCAACAAGCGCGGTTGTTAGCTTTCTCTCTGTCTCTCTCCGTTGTTCCCTCCACTAGACTCTCTCCGTGAGAAATTCAAAAGTTGCGAGAAAAAAATTAATAGCTCCGCGCTAATCCACACACTTAATTTATTACCGACAATGGTTTCAGCAAAACTTGGTCACTTTCAAATTAAAATTAAAAATGATTTTCTGAGTTGCATAAGCCATGGTCGGTTAAATAATGATATGCGTGGATATATACAAAGCTGCTTGTTTTTATTTTGAAGTACTTCCGCTACTTAAGGCTTCAATCAGTCTGTTACAATGGTGAAAGTTTCAACTTTATGTGAGAACATCGACGCATATGGTTTAGAAATGCACCTTTAGTTATCAGCTACTTATTTCATCACCCTTCGAGATATTTGCCAAAAAAATAGATGCAGTTTTCTAAGGCCATAGTACGGCTACGCAAAGCAGAAAGGCATCGTGAAAATATGAGGAAGTTTTGACGAAGAGATCGAATCAGAAATTCAAAAATTAGCATTTATTTCGTTTTCATAATTTAAAAAAATATACAATTACTGATAGCTACAGAAGGTACATAATATAAACTCTCAAAAATAATTCACATTAAAGCCTCAATTTTAATATTAATAGTTAATTACTGAGAAGTTCACTTAAAAAATGAAATGTTTTGCGTCATCAATATTACTACAATTGCTCCCAATGACTTATAACCGCTCAAATTTAAAATAAAATTAAAATGTGATCTCCGTTATGATTGAAGAAAAATTTCTCGCTCAAACTTAATTAAAAACAGGAATCTCAGGACTCTTTCGGCCAACGTTATGCGCGTACCTGTCCGATCTCCCCAAGGCGTCATCAGTTCAGCAAAACCTTATCGCTAGTAAATACAACGTTTTTTTATTCCAAGGAAACCTAACACACACTCTCTCCCTTTTCTGACCAATCCGTCCCCCCTTCGCGTCGGGAGAGGAGGGCAGAAGAAGGGAGAGCCAAAAAGAAGGGGCCGGGGGGGGAGAACGGTGAAAGGTGAGTGGTTCAGGGGCGGCCGAGTCTTTTTGGGGCCATCCCGCAGCACTCGCCCATTCACCCACCCCTGCCCACCCACCTCCGCCCACCTAGCCCCCGGAGGCCCACCACTTGATCGATTAATAAAAGTCCCACTCACAAGAGAGAAGAAGAAAGAGAGCGGAAAAGACAAGCGATGCGGTGCGAGAGAAGATAGAACGAGAGGAAGAATGAAGAATAAGAGAGGAAGGTGAGGAAGAATAGAAGAGAGAAAGAAACGGACTGGATGGAGTGATGTAGTAAGGAAAGTGAAGCGAAGGAGAAGCTGTGCGATATTTGTAAGAGATCCATCGACTACGGCGTTGTGGAGATATCACATTGCGATAATTAAACGTGCGATGTATGTCGAAGTTATTTATAATGAATAAAAACACTTGGTAATATTCCACAGATTTATTTCTTTGGCACGACGCGTTTCACCACACTGTGGCATAATCATGTGCATATGATTATGCCACAGTGTGGAGAAACGCGTCGTGCCAAAGAAATAAATCTGTGGAAGATTACCAAGTGTTTTTATTCATTATGAATATCGAGAACTTCCACCATATCCAGCCTGAAACAGTTATATTTATTCGAAGTTATTTGTTATCGGGCGATACGCGATTTGATTAGTCATCATGCTATCGTAGGGTCCGTCCAAGATAATAGCGCCTTTGACAGAAATACAGCCAATCAGTAAACGCGTCAAATGCCGTTTGGGGAAGGGAATCACGTGACCGAAGAATCCAAGATGGTGGCCTTTGTTTAAATTATACAATCGTGAAAAAATTGTCTACATTTCATTTCTTTCTAATCCAAATTGGTATATTTCAACTGCGCTATTATCTTGGACGGAATATAGGTAAAGTTATTCTATATCATACGATAAAAACGCACCACATTCGATGCCGCGTTGAACAAAGTATTTAAATATCACAATTCTTATTACAGGTGATCTACCGGTAAGGATAAGTTGAGATGGAAAAAGGTGTATCTCTACCAATATTTTATAGCCGTTTGTCCTAGTATGCCATATGCGAGGTAATTTCATTTCAAGGGACATTCTTGGTAATTTGAAATCAAGTGATATACGATGCAATTTGATATCATTAAATGTGAATGTAACGCGATATTACTTCTAACAAGATCTTGGTAAGCGATAAAATTTGGTGGCGAGTTTAAAGCGATACCATGCAATAGACAGTACCATAAAATGCCCGTGTTCGGGGAAAGAGAGAAATTGCCGTTCCAAACTGTATTTTTTTACCATAACAAGAACAATTCAATTACTTGGGTAATATGTTGGAGGAAAATGGATTCAGTAGCAATGGCATAGCAGGAGGATTGAACTATCAATTGGAGTGAACAGATGCCGCGGACTTACAATTAGTGTAAAAATGTAGAGAAAAGGTTGGCTGAGAGTTTAATGCGGGGTGTGTGGTCCAGATGTACTGTTGTGTGGTCCCGAAACAAAGGGGCCGTAATACAGGTGAGGATGTTAGGTAAGCAGGGAAGGGGAGGAAAGAGAAAATAATTTATGGACGGAATAAAAAAGATAGGACGTATGATGAGATGAAGGCAAAAATCGGGATAGGGGCCAGCGCCAGTAAAATCTGGAGGAGATTTACTCTTTTCTGCTCAAACCTGCCTTATCCAGTAGATCAACCTAATAATAATATTAAAAACACTCGGGTTAGGACTCGATGATATGATGAGATGAAGACAGAAATCGTGTAAGGAGTTCCGTGTTCACCAAACTGCGCAATTAAGATAGTTTCAGCTAGATATTTCTCTAAGTCATAATGGAGACCATATTCGAATTTCATTTTTTTAATTCCAGCGTCTGTCAGAATTATGAAGTCAATATTGTAATATTAATGTCGCAAAAATATAGCTATATATGCCAAACATTCTCAGAAATTAAATAAATATGTGCACATAAGTCGCTAACTTGACTCATTTTTTCACTCCACACGGTGAAAACGCCTTCACAACGGATGTTTTCTTGCGATTCCATAGAAACTACTGTGGTGAGAAATTGATTAATTTTTATAAATAGTTGAGCAAGCGTACAAACTACACACCATTAGTTTTTTGACGAAATCTATGCGTTAGAAATTCATAATATTTTCAATATCCTCCCTCTGGAGCGCACAGCCGTCATCTATCCCATGCAAAACAGCTTAGGTATATTTTTAGACAATTGCTCGAAAAGTAGTTCGGCAGGGGGAAAGCTATTTGATGTTAATGTAATGATAAGAGTTTTTTTTCTTTCAAAGTAGGTCAAATTAATCAAATTCCGTTGGAAGTAATATCTCGTTCAAACCACCTTAAGGAGGTTCCAACGCGACACTGTGAGTCAAAACAAATAATAAATTCCAACTAATTGTTTATTTTTTTTTAAATATATTGCTTCCGCTGATGATTTGCGTCAGGTATTGAAAACTATAATTAAGGTGCAAAAAGAGCAGATTATCTCACGAATATATTTTTAATGAACACGTTTTTTATAGCCATAGAAGCCGACTGCAGCGCCATTTCCATGGAATTACCACATTTCGTCTTCAATTATCGCAGTAATTAGCTTATAACTACTAAAGTAAGGAGATAAGCTCCATATATTTTATATTCAATCAATTTCCCTGTAGTTTCCGCTTCTTATTAACAGTTTTCCGTGAAAATGGATAAATATCAGACAGAAAAATACTATTTTCCCTCTTGTTTCGCCCGATGTCATATTTGGCATAATGCAATTTCAAGTTCAATTTGCGAGAACAATAGCATGGATGGTAAACACATTGTTGTTCATATCAGATAGAGGGAATGCTTTTCTGTAAGTACGCAAAATATGAACTTAATTACATCCATGTCCTATTACGGTTACCTTAAGTGCCTCGTGTAAAAAGGCTTAATAATAATAATGATAATCATGAAATACGCAAATTATATCATGTAATGACCGACCCACAGCTTGTTTTTCAAAACAAAATTTCCATCGCGATGCTATATTGAAATCTGAACATCGTATAGCCCCCATAGACAGAAGGTCGCTGTGAGACGAAGGAAGAAGAATCAGAGATGATGAACGGAGGAGAGGAAAGTAAGCGGCGGTGAATGAAAGGGGCGGAGGGTGGGGGATGAGAAGGAGTCCTTCGAGGACGGAGAAGAAGAGGAGGAACGGTCGAAGGCAAAAGAGAAAAAGAACAGGCACCAGAGGGGTCCAGATGAAGAGAGACGAAGGGGGTGTGGGAGGGCATGGATGGCCAATCTTCAAACGTTGAGTGGGAAGAGCGAGCGGACTTTCGGCGAGTATCCTCTTCTTTCTCTATCTACGTCTTGACCCATGCGATGGGCGAATCAGAGAGCGGGCGATCCTCGACGCCAAAGACTCCCACCCGTTTGCATCTGACGGAGAAGAAGGGGAGCGACGACGGGGTGAAAAAGTTCCATTAAAAGGTCTCTTATTCCTGGAACTCCGCGATACGCAAGACTCCCACACGCGCCCAAAATCCCTTTGGGAGGGCAGAAAAATCGTGAGACAATGAGGCAAGAACGTACATACGATGGGACAGGTATGCAAAGAGGTATAGCCTTCAATATTGTTCAATCAGCAGCTGTTATAAATAATTTTATCTATGCTATTTATCTTAAACTATTTAACAATCAGCTACTTAATAAATGAAATAAAAATATGGTACTGTCAACTTAAACCTTTTAATACACCTACTTTTAAACTGCTCCGCATCATCACCAACTGATCGGATAGTCATTACTCCAAGCAGTTGAAAAGCAATCCATTTAAAAGTTTGAAGGTGACAATACAATCTTTTCACATCAATTTTTCATCCACATGATGTTCCACCGCACCTCGTCCAACATAGTTGAATTCATTGGCAACCCTGTGACGTGATTACGGATCTTTGTAGCGTGTATGCTCGCGTTATCGCAACTATGTTACATAATTAATGAATAACAAAAATGCTATGAACATTCTTCAAACTACGCCTGTTCTTTAAAACCACTGTTCTCGCTCTTTTAGAGTGAGTCGCTTGAACTGTGACTGCAAACGGTGCGCAACAACGAACGTTAGCGTTTCAGATGTCAAGATAGAGACAACGCGCTGGAAAGATCCATTCGATTGAGTCATCATCGTAGTTATTCTTAATTCAGGTAAACCTTAAATATTGTACAAAACGAACAAGGCGTCGTTGTCACGTTATGGGACAATTTCGTGTTATGGAACAATTTCGCGCACCTGTTAAGCTGGTTCCAGCAAAGATTAAATTAAATGAGGTACAGAATTGTGTACCAAAAGAGTCACCTTTTACCTCATCTAGTCCTTAATTCCTATGCTGGCCTTCTATTGTATCCGGTAAAAAAGAAACGTTGGTTGGACTTCCCTTTGCCACTCCCAGAGGTATTTTAAACGTGACACCATCACGTGAATTACCTTTTGCTTGGCTCCTACCCATCAACCTATCTGGCATGGATGGCCCCACCAGGAGCAATTATTACTGCTTCTACCAGTCCGGCTCCAGGGGTCATTGGGACGCGAAAGCCCTTCATCAGCGTCAAGGTTATAGTTCAAGGAAAGGACTGCGCCAGTAATAGTCAAGAAGATTTTTTACTCTCTTCTATGAAAACCTATCTTAACCGGTAGATCACCCTAGTATAATAATTATTCGTTATTAGTTATAAAGTGGTGAACAATTTGAAAGCGACACTTGTGATTGCCCATTGATACGACAGTTAACTGAAAATATAAAGAAACTATTTGTGACAACTTAGGGAATATACATATATGAAACCATGGCTCGGTGTTAGAGGAAAAGAATAAGCGTAAATCTGATACTTGAAAGATTCAGATTCGCATGGAGAAGTAACAAATAAATAAGTCAGACGGAGTACAAGGGAATGATGAAGTTTTTGCTATCGTAGGGAAATGATGGAAATAACGAAGAAAGCAGAAGTGATGGACGAGGCAACGAGGTGTTGAAAGCGGTGATAAATAGGGAAAATATTTGACAAGCATGGGTGAGGTAAATAATAGGAGCTGCGAACCACATGAGAGGGAGGGTAAATTGGAAGAGCTTACGGGAGGCAAGAAATAGAAAAATAGTGTGTGAAAGAGTGGAGGTTAGGTTTTGTATCACATTTGGCCTACAATTTTAATCGAATCTATCGTTTATGAAGTCATTCACGGCCTACAGCCGTGCGTTGCACAGTATCTACCGTATACTTACTAAGTAAAACTATAAAAGGCCAATTAAATTTCTCCTTGCTTACTTCCGGCGGTTTTCAATTGGTAATGCATATTTTAATCAGAGCTTTCGACGCCCAGAAGTATAGGGAGGGAACTCTATAATCTAGTTCGCCTGCACTTTATCGTATAATTCTCGCTCTTCACCGATGGACTAGCCCCAGCGACCTTGGCCCTCCTCTCAGTTAGTCAAATATATTTATTGACATGTCAATGTATATACAATTCTACAAGTAACAATAAAACAAAACTTCACATTGCCTTTGTTTTAGGCTGATTGCCTCTTCAGGGTTTGGGGAAGTTATCTGCGGAAAAGGCGTGATCGCTGTCGATCACGCGGCGGGGATGGGCACGGCCCGGCATATGCTCGAGGGCGGAGTACCAACTACAGTCATCACTTCGCGGCCTATTTCCGTGCATCGCACAGTATATTGTATATGCTAGCAAATTTAAACTATAAAATGCCCATTAAATTTCTCATTGTTTACCTTCAGCGATTTCCAATCGGTTATATTTTTATCAGAGCTGGTGAAATCCAGAAGTATCAAGAGGGAACTCTGTAAATCTAATTCACCAGCCCACTATCGTCTAATTCTCCTCCTCTTCACCGATGGACCAGCCAAAGCCATGTCGTCTCCCCTCGCCGGACAGTACCTTTTTAAGTCTCCGAACCCGCATCTCGTCCTTACGTCAACTGCATTCATCTCTCCGTGGGTTGTGTTCAGTCTCCCTCACTGCCCGCACGCCCCCTTGGTCAGCAAAATCCCTCGCAAGGGAGAGAAACCTTTTGGTCATTTCCCCCAAGGTTCTTAAAAGTACAGAACTTGATTTCTCCCTTATTGCGCGCCCCTCGCAATGTATTTTCCCCCTTTACCCCACGTATCTGCCTCCCACTCCACCACTCTGTTTCTCCCTCCTGCTCACCTCTGTGCATTTGATTGCTTCGCCCACTGCTGCCCTCTCTTGCTTTTGCCACTCCGAAAAACCTCCCCCACAGCCTCCGCTTCGCTGTGTAGTGAGAGGTGGCCTTCATAAATGACATTACGCACTTATAGAAGAAGGTGGAGTGGATTCGGCCCATCGAGACGCTCCATGGTCTGGATTAAGGTAGTTTGAGTGAAAAATCATTCCGCCTAGAATTTAATGAATTTGACCACATTTTAAATAAAAAATTCTAATCTTTCCAATAATATCAAAATATTAACCCTTTACCGAACTACTTTTCAAGCAATTTGCCTGAAAATACAAGCTGTTTTACATGGGATATATTACTGCTGTGCGCTCCAGAGGGAGAATATTGATAAAATTAGGAATTTAGAACACCTAGATTTAGTCAAAAAAACTAACGGTGAGTAGTTTGTATGTTTTATCAACTGCTGATAAAAAATAATTCATTACTCACCGCAGTAATTTTTACAGAATCACAAAAAAATCTGCTGTTTTAAAGGCTTTTTAGACGTACGGCATGAACAAATCAGCCAAGTTAGTTACTCTGGTAGATATATTTATTTAATAGCTGAAACCTTTTGCCATATAGAACTATATTTTTGCGTCATTTATGTTACTAAATTTATTTCATGCTTCTTGCAGACGCTGAAATTAAAAAAATAAAATTCGAATATGGTCTTCATTATGACTAAGGAACTATCTCGCTAAAACTACCTAAGGGGAGTGGATATTTTTCAAAAATTCAAAAATAGAGGTTTGCGGTAAGGAGCTATGGGAGTGGTGGCGTGGAAGAAATTCGGGAGGACCGCGGGGCCCTGGCGGGAAAACGGCGCTACCTGCACGATGTGCTGGCCCAAGCTATATTACAAGTGTGGGCAAAACTTTATTAGGCCGCCTCTAATAAAGAATTAATTTTATTGTGATTTATTAAGGCACGCGTTAATTTTAGGAATACTCGGGGGTTTTAGAACGATCCTCTTAACATTTTAGCTGCATTTTTCTAATCACTATTACTACCATTCACTATTGTCTGTTTATGAATTGTGCAACACAATGATGCTCTGTTTTAATGTTTTTAACAACTCACTGTCGTTTGTGTTTGCTCAAGAGTCCTGCTCATTGATGGTTCAAAAGCGAATAAAATCCTGCACAATACGACTTCCTTCTTATGATAATTCCCATTAATATATTTCTACTTTATGAGTTTTCTTGATTTACAACGGAAAACGTAGAGTAAAATGCTTGTTTTTTTAAATGAACAAACCACAATTTATATGATCGTGTTTGATTTTCCCGTCGTCATTTAATATCTTGTATAGTATTTAGTCTTAAGTTTGACTGATGAAAAAGATTGATGGGGTGACACAATATTCCTTCAAAGTTATCAACTCGATTTTCATTTTGAAGCTCTGGGACTAAATGGTACCTAATTCAAATTCTAAAAATACTCTGGTACCCTCTTGGGACGTACGAATGTTGAACTCTGAGAAAGCAAGAGATCATAATGAAAATACTAATGATTATAAACAATTCTGCTAATAGAAACCAATTCCAATTGAGTTAAGCCTACTCAACAAATAAAATGAATACTCAACAAAGTCGAAAAGAGACTGATGTTTTTCCTTTGATCTGCAACTTTCGTGTCGGCCAGTCGAAGAAAAATACGGAAAGATAACCGACACGTGGTATTCGTCGTCAAAAATCGCTTTTGGGAAATTGCATTTCATTTGTCTTTTATCTCCGCCTCATTCCACGGTATTTTCGTTACAATGTTTCCTAGAAAGACCCTCGTGCTCAGCTGAAGGGTTATCGTAACTACGGACACAAATGGGGAGGAGATATCGCCGGGGAAATAACCTTTTCCCAACTTCCTCCAAATGTAAAGAAATGGGAAAATCGATGCGAGAACGATTTATCGCCTGAAAGAGAATTTTCCAATGATAGAATCTTAATTATGTGTTTACTTTCTTTCCTTCTCTCCATGACTATATAATCCTTGATTGCGGGAAAGGAGGTTTCACGGATCGGTGTGAAAGTCGGGGTATTTTCGAGGCATTCAAAAAAGAGAAGGGACAGCCTATGAAGGCCATTAGAGAAATGCCTCATCGATGGGAATAACAGAATTCTCACGGTTATGTGCCGTAGTGAATGACAAGAGTAAATTCAGGGCAAATCTTTTAATCTCTTTACGGTAAATCAGCGTATAATTAGATATAGTTCACTGTATCCATTTTTTCAAAGTATAATTAAGGTATGAACTAAGAAAGAGTATAAGAGGCTGATTTAGTCCTAACATTGTGGAACCAAGTCATTTTAAATAAAGACAATGGCTCAGTATTTCCAAATTATGATTTATTACCGACCATGGTTTCAGAAATTCATTGACATTTTCAAGGTTGCAAGGTTCATTGCAAGGTTTGAAAATGCAATGAATTGCTTAAAGCATGGTCGGTAATAAATCACAGTTTGGAAAATATTAAGCTATCGTTTTTATCAAAAATAACAAAAGGGTATTTATGAAACAGTTCATGTCACAGACTTACGAAGTATGCAAAAATAGAGCTACGGGGACGATTTTTATTTTTAAAATCTTAACAGTTTCCTTCTAAATAGCTAAATTAGTCTTTTCAGATACAACAAATATGGATAGGAAAATTTATAATAGCATTTGAGTGCGTATGGCAGTGTTAAGAGTGTAAAGGGTTTAGTTCATTTGGATGTGGTCCTTGCGGCCAATAAAAACCTATTTATTTTTGTTAATATCAGATAGTCTTCAATTTTCCACGAGTAATAGGTATAGTTATTTCTTCATTAAGCCTGCGCAAAAAAATTTAAAAAATCATTAAAAAAGATAGAATTTTTCTTCCGTAAAGAGGGGTTTTCTGTATAGGGTAACACGTGATGTGTCAAGGTTGCATCTAGACAAAGGTCGTTCGCTAGGTCGAGTTCGAGCGACCGCGTAAACAATTACCAGCAGAGGGGGAGCGACGATTGGTCGTTGCTCAAGCGGACACGCAGGCATTGGGAGGAAACAACATCGACAGTGCAGTTTGCATATCCACAAACAACAAAGGCAAAATCTTCGGTCGCACTTGCAACAAAAGGGCGCGGGGGAAACAAAGGCGAGAGGTTGGAGACATGTACCGAACTCAGATGGGAAAAGTATTGCTTAGGGTTGGCACGAAGGCGAACAGAGAAGTCTGTTCCTGAAATTACCATTTCGGTAAGGAGGCGAAACTCTGCCCGTTTGGGCTCCAATTGTTATTCCACCACATACCGATAGCCGAGCTTCGACGGGAGGATATAACTTCAATACAGCCACCCGGAGAGGGGAGAACAGCTGTGGGCCAGTTAGCAAGGACCGAGGATGTGAACCCAGGATGTGAACCCAGCACATTGAAGCGGGACCACCCAACATCCACAAACACTGATCACCATCCAGACATTGGTATATTAATTAGTAGATGGACTTTTCCTGTGAATAGTTTGATTCAAACGAGCTGATATCCATTGATCTCATTTATGGCTGATGTTGTTAAGTGTAATATTGATTCATCCCAAACAGAGGGTAGATAATTGCACAACTTGTTGTCTTTCTACGTAAAAATATAATGAAATGGAGTCTATTACTAACTTTTTGGCCTTTCACATGCATTTTATGAAATAAGTGCCTGTTTGAAATTGTCTACGCGTGTCTGACCTGTTGTTAAATCCTTAAAGTAGTCAGACTATGGCGAATCAAGGTAAGAGCGTGAGGGACAAGTTTAGGTGCAGCGAAACTTGGTGGCTCTCGCTTGTGAAGATCATGACGCAAAAGTGAGAAAAGCATACATGGGATGTGGGATGAAGCGGCCGAGCCTTTTCCCAGAGGACCCTACGGGAGTCCTTCGATAACTTTGCCCACTCATCAACGCTTGGTTTACGGTCAGTGTCCTGTAATCCTCCGCTTTTGAGTGCCACCAAGTTTTGCTATACCTTATGTAGGATTGATATGAGTGATAGGATTTTACGTACCCGTGTACGCTACAATTTTGGCGAACAACGTGGGGAGGGGGGATTAGAAGTGTGACGTGGGCAAAAATTAATTAGATACGTAGATGAACGGGTTACAGGCATATGAGCATGCGTGGTACAAAGGATACCGAGTAAATGACTAGATTATTGCATAACGGTCAACAGGAAGCGTAACTTTCATAAACTGAATGAAATTATATCTATCATATAATGCTATCGACGGCTCTGAAATAAAATCAGATATGTCAAGGTGAGTAAACGGGGGAAATGTGGCATCTCGGAATGTGTGACACCGTGGGAAGAACTCGATTGACGGATGGCAGCCTGATAAGAAGAAAAACGTGAGATGAGACATATATCCGATTCCAGGTGTTACTGGCCTAGTTCCGACCATTCGCATTGAAACTACCGAGAACTCACCAGAAGAAGCTGACAGACACGTGTAGGTCTTCATGCATGGACTTCTAAACGACTTACGAGAACTCTTATCCGAAAGAAAAAACATAAGAATTTGAGTTTAATAATCTGGGATATCCATCAACAATGACACCGATATAGTTTTTCACTGCTATATTAACCGTTTACAGTCCAATGTTCCCATTTGGGAACAGATTTATAAAAATTCATGAAAATTATATTTCGTATCTGTGATTACTTTTATAGCTTTTGTTATATAAATAACAAATGGAAGTATTTTTTAAAGTGAATCGCATGACTTGTTCATACATTTGTTGTTAATTATACATTTTTAAAATTAGTTATTTTCATCACCTCTGTAGTGAGTATGCGGTTTATCCAATATTTTTCTCTACACTCGCTCTCAAGTAACAAATGTTCATTTATTCAAAAGATCAATATGCAACACATTGTTAAACTTAGTGTTTTGGTCAAGTTTGTATTTATTTTTCAAGCAATAACAAAATTTCGAGGTGTGTTCCCAATTGGGAACATTGGACTGTCGGCATATCTAAGTCAGTTGCTGTTTTTTGCCTCCGATGAGATATCCCCAAACTCTTGTGGTTTTATTTTTTTCGTCTCATACAAAGGAGTTTTGAAACATTGTCGCTTCTTTGGCCTAATTATATCTGAATTCACCACCTCAGACTGCTTGCAGCTATATAAATACATTGTAGTTCCTTGTTGGACATTGTGGTATGAAATATACCCGGTCAACCCTAGTGAGTTGTAACAAGTTTTCTTCTAAATGCTTGATTGAGGTTAGTTCTTCGATGTGCCTTGTTCCTTCAGGTTGTGACGTCCAGTGTTTACTCCTCTGTTGAGTCATTCTGAGAGTCGGTTTTGTGATCGCTATCTTTGAAGAACATACTTTTTTTAGACACTTCTGATAAAATGAGCTCAAAGGAGTTTCTTACCTTGGAAGAAGTAGTCGAATATTTAGACGTTCTAAGTGACGATGAACTGTCGGAATACGAGTTGTGCCAGCTTCCTCCTGAAGAAGACCACCGTTTGACGGATGAAGATGATGTCAATGAAAATGATCTAGGGGAAATAATTCCGGCTGACACATGTGGGAAAATCAGCCTCACTCTACCAAACAGAGATGATGATGGAAAGAAAGAGAAAGACAGTCTACCTAGAAGGAAAGGAGTAAAACAGAAAAGCAGTACTATGGGAAAAGGTCAGTAAAATATATTTTTCTCTTGCTTCGCTGCGGGGTTATATTCTTTTTAAAATTACAATTCAGCATCTTTTAAAACTTCAAAAGTTTTCATTTTTTTCAATTTATATATTCATGAGCCATGAAGTAATTGAATGATTGTATCATTCACAGGCAATATTTGGAAGAAGCTGAATAAATTTGAAAATGAAATTCCGTCAGAACCAATGCTGAGGTTAGATAATCATCTGGAGACTCTGGTTGCCTTGGAGCCGATTGAACTCTTCTTCAAGTATTTACCACAGCAGTACTTGAGTCATGTTGCAAACATGTCCTCTCCTTATGCTCAACAAAAAGGCTCATCTCTTGATGTTACGTGGGAAGAGATTGGTCAGTTCTTCGGAATAGTTTTGTTTAGTGGATACCACACGGTCCCCCAAGAAAATTTGTATTGGTGTTCTGCACAGGATATGTCGATTCCAATTATTCCATCAGTGATGCCCAGGAATCGTTTCAAAGACATAAAAAGATACTTTCACTTGTCCGATAACAACATGTTGCAAAAGGGTGACAAATTAGGAAAGATTTCTCCTTTGTATAGAGAGTTGGGAAAAAACGTCGTGCAATTTGGAATCTTCCATAAGGAACTAAGCCTTGACGAATGGTTCCATACTACGGCCATCACTCGAGCAAAATGTTTATCAAAGGAAAACCAATTCGTTTTGGGTACAAAATCTGGATGCTATGTTCATCATAAGGATATCCCTATGCGATGCAAATATATGCAGGGAAAGAAAAAAAATCTACTGGACCGCTGGGAAGTAGGGTAGTATGCGATCTTATGGCTGTTGTAGAGCACCCTTAGCAAATTGAGTTACACTTCGATAATTTCTTTTCATCCCACTCACTGCTAGTAGAACTGGCAGAGAAAAGCATAAAGGCAACAAGTACAATTCGGGAAGGAAGGATAGCCAAATGCCCGCTAAAACCATCAAAAGTAATGGCAAAATCTCACCGAGGGGATTTTGATTTTCTATGTGATGGAGTGGTATTTTTCTGTCGATGGAATGATAATTCAGTGGTTACATTAGGGTCCAACTGCTACACTAATGAGCCATTGGGTTCTGTAAAGAGATTTTCTAGGAAGGAAGGGAAAAGGATAGAAATTACACAACCGCAATTGATAAAAAAATATAATTTGGGAATGGGGGGAGTTGATGTATTGGACAAACTTCTGAGTAGCTACAGGCCAAAACTCCGAAGCAAGAAATGGTGGTGGAATCTGTTTTCAAATGCTTTGAATATGAGTGTCGTCAGTGCATGGCTTTTGCATAGGGAAATCCATGGAAAAGGGTCGAAAACGCACTTGGAGTTTCTCCGTGACGTAGCGACAAGTCTCATGCGAATACGCCCAAAAATAATCTCTCATCCTGGACCTAAGACGCACTCTTCAGTGAAACGAAGAAAAACAGGGGCCATATTCGAAATAAATCTTCACAGGGAAGATGCGTAGTCTGCAAAAAAAAACACTCGCCTCCAATGCGCCGAATGTGAAAAAAAATGCATCCTCACTGTTTTTCAATGTATCATGAGTAATCCATAAATGCAATTTATATACTGTATAATGAGAATGATGTCATAATTACATGTATTTTTTACCACGTTTATGATATTTTCGAAAAATATACATGCTCTAAAAAAAGTAAAACCTTGAAATTTTATTCACTGGAGTGTCCAATGTTCCCATTTGGGAACATGCTTGAAAACGCATTTCAAAAATATTTGTTCGGGTTTTCTTTCATAACATCTCTTAATTAGCTGTAAAATAAATAGAATATGCAAAAAAAATAATAAAAAACAGTTGGTAAGTTAGTTCGGTCTTTAAAGGGTTAATTGACTAAATAATTAAATGCACGTACCTCTTTTTCATTTTATTTTCATGAAACTTGAATTGTCTCAGCATGAGGAACTTGCTGTTTATGGGTTTTTGTGTTCATCAAATTTATTTCGATTGTTGTATAGCTATTGTATAATTTAGTATTGTTGATAATCACTAAAAATTATATGTGTTGAAAATTACTATTGTGAAGTCGAGAGTTGAAAATAGAGATTACTGCGTAATTTTGGAAATCTTTATAATAAATGTTTGTTGTCATTCGTCTTTGATGAAATTTGATATATGAATATACATAAGAATTTTTAATCTTTGTTTTTCAGTTCATTATTATTACACCGAGTGTTTTATGATTTTGTTATCTTTGTTCATTATACCGAGTGTTTTATGATTTATTTTAATGTAGTACTTTCTCTGTCCGAGTGTTTATGTACTTACATAGGCTCCAAAGGATATCCTCCTAGAGCCAATAAAATTTATTTATTTATTTATTTATTATTTACCTCTCATAATTTGGAGTCTTTAGGAATTTATTTCATGATAAAATACGTGGTGATGGCTCCACATCGGTAATTGTAAAAGAATTTTGGTACAATGGAAGTCATTCGTCTATATTTACTGTCATATCGGGAACAAACCATCATTTTTGTCAGATTCACATTGGATTCAAATGATGAATCCGACTTAAAAATTATATTGAAATTCGAGTTCGGTACTTAATGTATGAAAGCGGATGCTATTCATTTTCTACATGGAATATCCAGCATTCAATTCTAGAATTAGGTATATGATAATGTTATTCTTTAGATAGCTCCACGGGTGAAAACAATTTGGGATTAACAAATTGGATTCAGTTCTCAGGTGACTGAGTATACCTCATGTAGTAGTACATCAACTTGGTATAGTGCACACTCAATTTTTATTCCCGACCCTGGTTTCAACCGAGTCATATTCACAGGTTTGTCTTGAAAATGACTTTGTAAGTTGAAACCCGGGTCGGGAATAAAACTTGAGTGTGGAATATACCAAGTTGTTGATTTACTCCAATATGATGTTACACACAGTTACGTTTGAAAACATGAATTTTGTACCCTTAACTCATCATCACGCCACCCATTAAATAAGGTAGCTAACTAATAATGAATTACGCTAATGAAATACTTTTTATAAGTACTGTGTCTTTAATCAATTGGTTTCTCAAGCTATATTTTGCGACGGAAATAATTTTGTTAGTGCTGCTAAAAATTAAGCATTGGCGTATATACTCAACTGACCTCAAAGCTTAGGCCCGTATCACACGATACTTGATAAATGTGCAGCAGGCAACCAAAACATCTGTCGGGACTAAAGTCACCAGTTGTTGATTTCACGGACAGAAAATTACTAATAACCACCAAGCATATGTGGCGCTGATTTTAGGAGTGACGATCCCACATCAACTGTGAAGGCTGATGTGAATGGTCGACAGCTACTATATCCTACTGGGAGTGAGTAACAAACCAATATTGTGCATTAAGTACAAAGTATATTATTCAGTATGGGTACTAAATACTTCCTCAAAGTAAAACCTGAAACCATCGAATGTAATATTCTCGTATGTTGACTTTCCGCGCTCGATTTCTTCCATAAACCATGATTTTGTTATTTCAGGGGAATCTTTCGAAGTAGGCAAGTGAAAAGAAACGAGTAATAACTATCGAATGAGACCCCAGCCCCCGCGTGGAATGAAACCCCAGTTACCTTCCAGACTGGAAGTACTGAGTTAATTCGGGCAAAGATGTTTATGCACGCACGAATAAGGAATTCGGGCCCCGAGTGAAATGGAACTATTCGTTCTCTTCCACCTTCTTAACATCCTTCCTACGTCAATTCACCTTGTCAAACCATCCGCCCCAAGACGCCGAGTGGTGACGTCACCCACGGAAGACCCCCCCCCTCGACCCCGCACCGGTCACACACCGTCCCACATTCGCCACCTGATGTGCCCACGACGTGAGAGTCTTGTATTTTTCCATGTCGTGAACATATCGCGGACGTTCCCAGGGCGGCATTTCCCGGAAGCAGCGAGAACAATCGTCCGACATTTTTTGGATTAAGAAAAATCTCCGGCACGTCAATCGTATCAGGAAGTCCGAGAAAAGTTCCTCCGTGGCGTCCAATCACTCCCGCTTCCCCGAGAACGTCCGAGAAGATGGGGTTAAGAATAGACTATATGTTTTCGGGGCTTGGGAGGAGATGATAGAAATAACTTGTCCGTCTTTGCCTTCGAATCCCTCTCTCCTCAAACCAAACTCTATCTCCACCTCATTGGCTATCGGCCCCGGAGGATATGTATGGGGCTGGGAAATAAGAAAATCGGCTGTCAAATGCGTGCAGGAAGAGTAGAGGAGGATATCATCTGCCGTCTCCGGGTCGGCTCAATTCATACCCGTTCTCACGACCGAATGAATCACGCCACCTCTCAGTTGCGACTGACTGTCCATATGTTACGTCACGTGGTGCCTGGCCTTCCCTCTCCAACCAGCCACCCAAATCCCATTCCCCAAATTCCTTCCCGCGTCTCAGAATTTCCTCAAGTAATCAAACCCCTTTCTCCTTCAGAAATAAAACACTTTTCCTCCCTCTTCGGCGCTTGAGCACATTTCGCACGATATTTGATCCAGCACAAGTCCGACGATACTCGATAGTATGATAGGTTTCAAGTATCGAGTGATACACAACCAGCATGCTGGCTACCAAGCATTATCGCTATAATACTCACTGAGCAACTTGATTTCATAATTGATGCGGTACTACTTTGCAAAAGCTCCCAGTAGTACCTAGTAACCATCGTCCAATCACGTTAGCTTTTATAGTCGCTCTGCGAACTGAATCCAAATCTGCGATCCAAACCGGTCTATTTGTATGACGAAGTTGATAATATTTTACGAAATCCGACATACTACGGTAGATCAGATCATGAGAAAAAAATTAGGGAACTAGACTACAGAACGGACAGATTTAAAATGTAATTTTTCCCACGAACGATAAGGGACCATAACAGCTGCCAATGAGACTTTTATCTAGGTTTGTCGTTAGGTAGTGTAGCTCTTAGTAGTATCAGTACTCCTAATACTCGAATCCCTATCTGTTACCTAGTACATACTAACAGCACGTCTTGCATGTTTTCTACATGGGTCTTGAGTCTCTGTCCATCTGTGTAGTTGTAGAATGCATGTATATTGACGGTCCCTCTCCTTTGTGATGACATCTGTAGTGTAGTAGTGCATCCTTGTGAGGCTTCGCCTCGTTACAAGCATTAGCGATTTATGCTAATGCATAATTAATCGTAGTTACACTAACTCTAGGGTATAGTGTAATGCATGTTGGTGATTACTCACCCCCTGCCACACACCCCTTAGGTGGCTTGCAGGGTATTCTGTAGATGTAGATGAATCTCTGAAATCAGCGCCAACTATATATATTGTAGCAATTTGTAATTATCTAGCCGTGAAATCAACAATGAATGTAAACGTTCTGGAAGTTGTTTTGGTAACCTGCTTCCATAGATTAATTAATATAAAACTATAGCATAAATGCGCTACGATATGAATGAAAATACCGCTTCCTCGCCATTACAAGTTCAATGATCGTGAGAAACCTTCTAAGAAGGCTCCAATCGTACTGGATTCCATCCTCAAAATCACGAACCGGGTCTAAAGGTCGTTTTACGCATTTTAATGCACAATCTGATGTGCGTATTGATGTGCATTGAAAATTGCGTCGTGTAATTCGGTGAATTGCTAGAATACATGCGCAAATGCGTAAACGAGAGATGGGAAAATAGTCCCTCTTCTAATTCTGAGCTTGCATTCTCGCATAGCGAAAACAGATGCTACTTCATGTAGAGCCATAAAGTGCCTCGTGTAAAACGGCCTTTAACAATTCAATACATAATACCAATCAATTCTTGTGGTAGAACATTTATCGTATGAAGAAGGCTTTAACTACGACTCTCACTGTGTGATATCGGGACTGCACAATTCAACACGTCGTAGCTTTTCATTTCCGACTCCATTTTCCGATCCTGCCCATTTAGAACTTCCTCCGCTACCTTCCTTGTTTATATCTACAGATTACCCTGCAAGCTGCCGTATGGAAGTGTGACAAGGGGTGTTGGGACACCAGCCACGAAAAAAAGGAAAATAGTGAAAAGGAATTGGATGAGTGAAAGGATGTAAAGAAAAAAAACGGATGTTCACGGATTTTCTTAGTGCTTCGCTCAGTGTTTCTTGTCGACATTAACGATGAGTGGCGCGGAGAATTTTTTCCCCTATCTGTTCGTCAGTATATCTCTCTCATTTTGCAAATTCCGTCAGTTCTATAGATATAGTGAGGGTTTAAAATAATATCCTCAATGTCATTCTGAAACACACGTCTACATCTACATGATACCCCGCAAGCTACCTCAAGGGAGCGGGTCAGGGGGTGAGCCACTACCAATATGCATTACAATCTATCCTATTTAAATGTATGTAACTACGACTATTGACGCGCTAGCTTAACCGGCTAATACTTGTCAGAAGGCGAAATTTCACAAACATGAGCTACACTATAGGTAAGCTACCAATGTTAGAGGTACTAACTCGATGGTAGGCGAAGTAAATTTGGGGAATTTCGACATTATGGAATGAAGAATCATTTGGTAATTTCCACTCGTTTATTTAGTCAACTGATCGATTTCGATGTGAACCACATCATCATCAGAGATATAACTACCTTATCTCTGGTAGCTATATCTCTGATGATGATGTGCACTATGGTGAACATCGAAACCGGTCAGTTGACTAAATAAACGCGTGGAAATTACCAAATGATTATTCATTCTATAATAGTTATAGGGACTGTTTGTATTGATGTTTTTTATGACTACGTAAATGCACAGAGATACAAACGGGCTGTTAGATGTAGGTAGCAGATGAGGATACAAGCCGTAGGGAAACATTCAACTAATTAGCAACTCTACCTATTGACAAACCTGCTTTAAAGTCTCATTGGCAGCTGTTATAGTCTCTGATCACAGTGAGAAAAATGACATTTTAAGCCTCTCTGTTCTGCAGTCAATTTCCCTAATTTTAATCGCATGATCTAATGTACTGAAGATGTTACTAATGCCGTGATAAAATAAATAGTTTTGGAACTTACTTATAGGATTGTCAGAATTTTAATCGACGGTCTAAAAGCGATTCCCATCCCATTTGATGCAGTAGGGCAACACTATTGAAATTACCATTCATGGGTACGCAAGGATATATTTTTTTCCTGCTCCTGGAATGGAGCTCAGAATATCCTCACTCTCTCTATTCTTAAGTAAAGTAGTTCCCAACCTGTTTTGAATTGCATACCCAATAATTGTTCTTTTCCTTGACAGTACCTCAGCTAAACTCGCGGTATGGTAATATGCTAATCACATTTCCGCGATAATTCAGCTTTTTCTCGCGTACGCATTAGCCATGTAGCGCGTACCCCTAAGAGTACATGTACCCCAGTTGGGAAACCCCTGCTCTGGTTGAAATAAAATCGTAGTGCTCTATTACATGCCCCGGCAGATTTTCTTGGTTCTCGCGATCAAGACGGGAGGCTTCTCGGGTCACTTAATTATTCCTCGCTTCCTACGATTCCTCATCACGGAGAAAAGGGCAACGGGCAGGATGAGGAGGAAAAGAGAAAGGAAATGGATAGATTCGGAGGTTAAGACAGAAAAGAAAACGTACCTCGAGAGAGAAGAACTTAATGGGAGAGAAGAGAGGTTAGACGCAAAATCCGAAATGAAGACGGAAGGTGGCGGTGTATTTATTTATTTTGTCTTTTGTTTTTTTTCTATTTTCAAGTGAGGGGCAGTTTTCTTCTCCTACCAAACTCTCACGTAACTCCCTCCCACTCTCCGAGGCCCCCAGGGGAAGGGGCGGGGGGGGGTTGGTAGCAGGAGAACCCTGGGGGCAGGGCGCCACAGGACACAGGGGGGCCTCTTCACCATCTCGAGTGAGGGAGGGTCGAGTATAGGAACAGGGGAGAGAGAGAGCGTAAGAGAACAGACAATCTTTAAAGCACTCTTCCCCTCCCGGCTAATCTTTCGCCTTTTCTTTTATACATCCGTCGGATATGTGTCCGAAACAGAAGGGCAGGGTTGGCCCGGCAACTCGGCCGGAGATGGGTTCAAGGCGGGGGGAACTGTTGAAGAAGTGGGCGGGTCGAATATTTTCACCATTGTCTCTCTCTCTTACTAGACGACGCGTATTCCCAGAAGAGTTAACTTCGACCACCTTCTTCCGATAAAATAACCCATTGTGAACTGTCTTCGGTATTCACTGGAGAGTAGCGAGAGAGGTACGCTACCGTCATCGTACTATAGATACTTTTTGTAGGTAGTGCTGTCTATAAAAGCAGTAGGTTTAGTTTTTTAGGTACCCTAACCAGTGTTCTACATCGGACGTGCTCAGTCGGACCTTTAAGTCCCTAGCAAATGTTGACGGACTGCCTGCTTAGCAAAGCAGAAGTCACTTGTGTGCACTTCACGCGCTACACTATGTTCCCCAAGCGTGTCTGGTACTTCTAATCACCGCTCTCACACCGTTTAGCAAGTCGATGGACCTGTATTTATGAGCAATGTGGAACAGACATTGCCGTGGTGGATAATTATAGCGTTCAGGAAAGATATGTGTTCGCGATCCATTGCTGCACTACAGAATCCTCCTCAAGTTTCACTTTGTACTTAAAAATCAAGAAAAAATGCATACATCTCCACATTTCTCGAGATTTTTTCTTACTATGGGCGATAATATCCTTAATAAAAGGAGTTCCGGTTTCTTGTGCCAGGGAATGATCTCTAATAAAATTTCGTTTCAACAATTCATCCCTATAATATTGTCATGCAGTTCTCAATGAGAAACATCATACAAATATGTATTCGCCTCAGTATGACTTCATTTAATCCTTAGCTTGCTTTTCATGATGATGATATGCATAATGTAATTTACCTTCAGGCATCGACGGCTGCTTAAGATGTAATCCATTGTCTTCAGAAATTACTAGGTGGATAATGTTTTTTTCTTCATTTTTTTCCAAAACGCCATTTTGCAGTACTTTTCGTAGCAAGTGAGACTGAGAGTCGCCAGGAAGTATTCCTGCAAATAAGATGGAAATACAAAATTATTTTTGACGAAATCGTAAACTCGTATAATTAGATATCAATAGAGAACTTTATATTTATTGTTAACATTATTATTTCATGATCGGAAATTATTCATCCTTAATACAATTACATAAGGTTCAATATTAAGTGAGCAAATTTAGAATGCATGTTTATATTTATTTTTTTCTTCCAGGTAGGTCAACCGAAGTTGGTATTTTGGCAATTTGAGGCTATCAAGCGTCACCTGTACGTCTTCACCTGGGTCCATACTTGTGAGTACCACTAGTACAAAAATATGATTTCCAAGAGCCCTAGAATTTTCAATGTTCATAAGTACTAGCCAAAAAACCCCAAATAAATAGAAGGAATTTCTGGGTAGAGGAAACATTTTATCTATCAACTCACCGGGTGTAAGTGAACGGATTACCTTAGCATCTAGCCAGCAATTCGAGGAACAAGAATTCTTGAAGAAAACTGTTTATATATTTGCTCCCATTTCACGTAGGCACTATTATATCCACATAGTATACGTGTTCGTACGCAATTCGAACTATTAATTTTAAACTAACTCTCCCGTATCCTTTCATCGTAGATATGGCGCATTCCAGTACGCTACTATTCTTAGTGGTTTCGTAAATACTCGAGAAGGTTCTTCCACGACTACGGCCCGCAAATCAATTGTGCGTAAAAAACTACAGAAATGATTGTCCTTAAACCCAAAACGAGAGTTACTAAACAAAGAATTTATCCGCTTAATAAGCACATCGAAAGATCCCCTTGAATATGGGTCGTTGGAGAATATAGTTAGTTTCGGGTGATGGTAAATCGGGATGGCGTGAAACCAAATTACTTGCTTCACGTCCCTAGAGCCCGGGTTCGAATCCATGATTTAGTGGGGATATTTCTCAGCGGAATCGAGATCGCTTGGGTGCCAAGTGAAGAGTGCATCAAGAGTGATAACTTCGTCCATCGGATGGGACCTGGTTTATGGCATGGATTAAATAAGAGAACAGACGAAACCATACGTTGCAATAGCACAGTTGAATATTGAAGCCATTTAAACGCGCAATCGGCCATATTGAGTGGATCAGCAGTTAGGGTAATACACCGAAAACATGGGTATCAGTTTCGGAATCGTAGCGGTACCGAATTGATTCATCTAGAAAAATAAAAAAGGTAAATAATTTATTTAAAAAATTTATTATTTCTTTAAAAAAATGATTTATTCATAAAATTTGCGAACGATGGCCATGACAGGTGAATCATTACATTACATTTAAGTGATCCACCATTTAACGGTGGGTTTTATTAACACGTGCAGGGCTCTATCAACCTTAAATACTTTTTTCTTCATCTCTGCGTAAGTCCTATACTTCTTCATTCCGTCCATAAAACCTATTCTCTTTCTTTCCCTTCCCCGCTTGCCCAACATCCTTCCCTCAATCACGGCCTTCAGTAAATCATAGCCCCTCATGACCCCCTCCATCGACCTACCCTGCCTCCCCCTGATCTCATCCAGAAGTTTACTTTCCTCACCCACCATGCCAAGCACTTCCTCATTTATCTTCCTTTCCGTCCACCGCACCTTCTCCATCCTCCTCCGAACCCACATCTTGAACGCCTGCAGCTTATTCTCGTCCTCCTTCCTCTGAGTCCACGTTCCTGCCCCATACAACGCTATACTCCATATCAAGCTTTTGACCAGCCACGTCTTTATATCCCTACCCAAGGTCCCCGTCATCACCTCCCTCCTATTATTTCCACAAAAACACAGTTCACTCATTTTCGTACACTAAGTCACCATTTACTCTCTTCATTGATCAATTGTTTACTCATCCTACCGAGGGATAAATGTGCGAAATTCACAGACTACCGGAAACTCCAATGAACTAATTCCACCGCAAATATGCATGCGGCATTATTGGATAGGGGCCCGATTCTAGCCCGACTTTATATCATAGCCCGACGTAAATATATGTGTATGAGCTATATTTATTTATATCCCTTTCCAAAATATCGCCCTTGGCCTCCCAGCCCTTCCTACTCCCTCAGCCCTTCCCTACCATCCTCTCTCTTGCCCACAGCCTCCGTAATTCCATTTCAACCGTCACACACAAGTTGGGGAAAACTTTCCCCCCAGGAATGGATAAGTTCTCTCTCACTCTCATCCCACTTCTCATCCCCATCTCGTCCGCCTCATCCTGCGCGGAGCCGTCGAAGAGGTCCTTTGCGAGGGCCAGCCATCCAGCCAGCGTCGCCCGGGCACAGGGGCCAAAGAGCGTTCCTTTGCATCCGTCCTTCCATTTAGGGACGAATAAAAGGAAGATTGACAGTCGAGAGAAACGAATGGCGAATGTTGAGGTTTCAAAGGGAGATCTTGCCGGGCTACTACTTGCTGCGCTGGACCCCTCCTCCTCCTTCCATCCCCTTCAATCCCCGCACCCTCCCCAAAGTCCAACCCCGCGCTGGTCCCTCCGTTAAACCTCCCCCCTCCCCCCTAATCGTATCGTAGCAGTTCCCTCGGAGAATCCACGCGCTCACCAACGCTTTGATGCCGGTTCGACCGATCCGACGATCACAGAGGGTTAGATACGTTTCGGAGGCCGGATCTTAAAATGAGAACTATTTCATATTGCGTTGAGCCCGTTGAAGAAAGTATTCCTTATATTCAGAAGCAAATATATCTATACCTTTCCGTACTACTTTTTCCACAGAACGCCTCTCAAGATACTCAGACATTAGAGGTAGAGTGGGCGTAAGGTAGAAAAATGTATTTTTTTAAACTGCATTTGGTCAAAGATGTGCGGATTTTCCATTGAAAAAAATCGTTGTACTGCTCTGGGATTGGATAAGGCCCTTTCATTTGTATAGCATCATTTTATATTTGTGAATAAACTGGTATAAGCGGCGTTTTGAATTAAAATAGCAATAAAACCCTGGTACCAACACGTATAATTAAAGTTATTAGCTAATTACATCAATTTACGTCTGTGAAACGGGTTGAGTAGATGGAAATGGTGCTGCGTTCAACTCTCCGGTCTAAAAAATGTTAACAAAAAAATTGTGTTGCGTTCTCATGTGAATCAAGAGCACCTCATATATTTATTAATCTTATAGGTTTGTTATCAGTGAAATTAAAACTAGGGAACGTGAGCTCTACGGCCTCTTAAAGTTACAAGGTATAAAATTCTCCAATTGCCGTAATAAATTGACCAATAAACAAACCAACACAGCAATTGTGGCGTATTTTTGACGAGTGGTGCCAATTTATTACGGCCATTGGAGAATTTTATGCCTTGTAAATCAGTGAAAGTAGTTTATTGATGGCGTGCACAAAAATATGGAATCCCTTGTTCAGACTTAAAATATGCTCCAGTTTCATACCTTAGCTAGGTACTCGATAAAGCTAAATAAACATTATTTTCAAATCCAGTCATAACAGCAACTAATCTTCACTCTCTATAATATTATTTATCGTTCTTATTTCAATATCCCCATCTTCAATGAAAATAAATCAATCTTATCTAACAGGGTAAATTAAGTCAAGCCGTGCATGAAATCGAGGTCAAAACTACTATAAAAGTAAGTGATCAAGCAATCACACCCTCGTAAAATGCTACTGATGCATTCTTTTAGCATACTTGTCATTTTTCCGTCTCCCATTTCGCATTTCGATTGGCTCTGAAGTGATCACATGCGAAAAGATTTCGGGACAGAATTTGAGCCGAAGTTTACGGCCGCCGTGGAGCATACGTGACTCTCCACGTTCCCTTTTTAGAATTTCCCTCGAAAATAATCGCCCCTCTCGGGTTGGGGCAAGATGGACGTCGAGCGACTACCGGACGGTACCACAGGGGAATGTGATTGGCCCCATCTCGTTTCCCGCGCTTAATCCTGGCGCGCTCATGCATAGAGAAGAGACACCATCCCGCATTTTGTTTTTGCAAGGAAGGAAGGGAGAGCGACGACCTCTTGCAAGCAAGGAGACCAAAGAAGAAGAGGAAGATGGACGGGGAGGAGAAAAAAATGTCCGCGAGGAGACGGGACGAAGAAGAAGAAGCTGTGGCACTCGGACCAAGGGGGGAGTGGAGGAGTAAAAGGGAGTGAAAGGAGGAGGAAAGGAAAAATGCCGAAAACTTTGTAAAAGCAATTCATCTCGGAAATGGACTTCCACCGGAATCTTTTTATACGTCCTAAATTCACGGTTTTCCCCTTTTGGATGTTCGCCCGTCCGTGGGGTTAGAAGTCAGCCCTTGGGTGGAAGAGGAAAGGAGAGTAGAGAGAGGGAAAAAGGCCGAGGCAGACAGGCAGGCACACTGGAAGAGAGGCCACGGCAAAAGGAGAAGGAAAGAGAGAAGAAGAGTTGAGCGAGGAGAAGTGAAGGAATTGAAGGGATAAGGACGGTGGGGGGATTCGAGGTAGGGAAGGGGGGAGCAAGGAGGGTCCACGCTTGGGTTTCTCTCAGGGATACAGGGACCCCTAAGGGTGAGAGCGAAAGAGATGGTGGGTTGGGGGGAAGGGGTAGGAAGAAAAGGGGAGCGGGGCTCCCTGACTGAACATAAGGGCTTGGTTAGTGTGTGCGAAGGGGGTTAAGATGACTGTACCTACAGCAAACGGAATAAAAGGGAAACCTAGAGGTTGAGGGATGTGTGGGGGGTTGTGGAGGGTGAAAGAAGAGGAGGCAAGGGTGAAGGAGTAAGGGTGCGGGAGATGGACGAACATTGACCAATCAGCGGTAGCCGCCTCTTCGTCCAGGGGAACCAATCAATACCCTCGGTGATGAGGGAAACGGGGTGAGAGCTGAAGGTTTTTGGTAGGAGGGAGAGAGAAACAGGGTTTTGAGGGAAAAACGTGGGGAAGGGTAAATCCACCTCGAATTCCCCTTTACCACCCATCAGGGCACATCCCCTCTGCCCCCCACCCAAGCCCTCCCTTATATATCCCTTCCTTTCCTCCCTCCCTTGGCCCCGTCTCCGATGATTGATCGTGAAAGGGATGAAGAAGGAAGAGGAATAAGGGAAAGAAGGGGTACACTCCCCTGTTTCGCCCCAGCCTTAGTAGGATAGGTGCCGGACTGAAGGGCGGGCATCAGGAGCCGCCAGAACCCGGTGGCATCTCACGGGGTAAGGAGGGAGAGACTCGGGAATTCTCTGTCTCCTCTGGTCCGTCCGTATTCTCTCCCATGCAACGTTCCCACCCTTCCGAAATGCCTAGAAAAAATCCCCTTCTCCTTCACTACCTCTCCCACCCCTTGTATTTCTCCAGGCTTCCCTCCCTCCTGCTCTTTGCCTTATCCCCTTCCTCCCCCAGCTCTCCAAACCCGCTGACCAACGTGTGTTCTGATGTGGGGAAGGGTGGGTGAAGTGATGGCAGCCGAAAAGGTTCGCGGAAGGAGAGGGAAAGGTAAGGGCGTATTCTGCGAAAATTACGGAACAGAAAAATTATTTACATACACGTATTGACGCACTCTTGCTTCTTATGTACAGTAAATACTAAAGATGAATTCGATGAAACCAGGCTCAACTCAGTGAAATCAATATAGAAGATAAAGACTTTGTAAAATTTCACAGTCTTTTAAATAAGACGAGTATCGGTTTCATCTAACCAATAACGACTGGATCAATCGTTGACGAGTTTACTTGGTGGAAATTCGTATTTAGAAAAGATAACACTTTGTATTGTCGACACTACATTTAATGCTACCTCAACCGGTTTCGACGTTTTCACGTCATTTTCAAGAGGAAACATTTCCTGAAACCTGTAGGTAATAGAAGAATTGAATGGAGAGTTTTGGCAAGATAATTTTTGCATTGATGACTGCTGATGATGAAAATTTATAGGCCACAAGAAGATCAAAGGTTAGGTGATGAAAACTTTGTGAACTTTCACCAAAATCATAATAAGAGGAGCACCGGTTTCAGAGGAATTTTTCCTCTTAAAAATGACGTGAAAACGGCGAAACCGGTAGAGGTAGAATTAAAAGTAATGTGGAAAATGCAAAGTATTATCTTTCATTAATATCGACTGGTTTCATCCAACAATAGACACCATCAGGACTTGTCGATTTCCACTGTTGGATGAAACCGGTGATCTTCTTATTAAGATTTTGGTGAAATTTTACAAAGTTTTCATCACCTAGCCATTGATCTTCTTGTGGCTTACAAATTTTCATCATTAGCAGTCATCAATTCAAAGATTATCTAGCTACAACTCTCCATTCATTTCTCCTATTACCTACACGTTTCATTCCTACATAAGTCTTCAAAGTGCCTTTAATTGCCGTAGCGTTAAAAACAAGCGCGCTGAAATCGAGCATATATTTCAGGACGCAGACGTGGTCATAGGAACGGAGAGCTGGCTTACTGAGGATATAAGCGACAGCGAAGTTTTTCCTCCAGAATATAAAATCTACAGATGCGATCGAAGCGATAAGACAGGTGGCGGAGTTTTTCTAGCAGTTAAATCACATTTACACAGCACCGCCCACGAAATAACTAACAATGAAATAGAAAGCGTGTGGTGTACAATTAAACAACGAAACAAAAGGAGTATACATGTTTGCTCTTTCTATAGACCTCCAAACTCCAAAATTGATGTTATTTACCAATTAGAAAATCAAATATCCGCATTTACTGTGAGAGACAGTAAAAGTGTAATAATTATTGGGGGAGATTTTAATCTGCCATCTATAAATTGGGATTCTTACACTGTAAAACCGAATTCTAAGAATAGGGAAATCAGCGAGATCTTACTCAACACACTTGCTAATCATTCACTTTCCCAAGTAGTTGACAAGCCTACGAGAGGAAATAAAATATTAGACCTTTTTGCAGTAAGCCATCCTAAGTTGATAAAACAACTCGATATTATTGACGGCATAAGTGATCACAGAGTAATTTTTGCAACCTTAAAAATTGAAGTAGAGTCAGCTGTAAAACCGAAACGCAATATTTATTTATTTGATAAATGCAACTTCATAAAACTTGGCGAGATGCTTAATGATTCGTACACGGACTTCGTAGCTAAAACAGAGGATAATAGCACTGATGAATCCTGGAAATATTTCTTAGAAATTCTACGACAGGGAATCAACGAATATATTCCGCAAAAATTGAAATGCAACAGTAAAGAACCTCGCTGGTATAATAACGATGTTAGGAGGGACCTTAAGAGACAGACAAAACTGTACAACTTGCTCAAAATGTCCACTACGGTAGGTGACAAATCGAAGGAACTTGAAGCAAAAGAAAGTTACGTTGCGCAACGCTCAAAAACTAAGAAATCAATGCGTTCTGCATTGCGAAATTTAAAGAAAAAAGTACTTGGTGCATTACTCGAAGAAAATCCTAAATCTTTTTGGTCATATGCGAGAGAGCTTCAGGGAAAATCTTCAACCGTAGATTCGTTATTTGATAAAGATGGCAAACTTGTCACCGAAAACATTGACAAAGCTAACACGTTAAATTCCCACTTCGAAAGTGTATACACTATAGACGATACTGCATGTAATTTTGAAATTTCATTCACTGAGGAACCGATGAAAGAAATCACTATTCAACGCGATGGGATAACTAAACAGCTACAATCGATAAAAAATAGTAAATCTCCAGGTCCGGAGGGAATACCCGCACGTGTCCTCCAGGAGTTAGCGCCACAGATCGCACCGTTCTTAGACATAATATTCAAGAAGTCATTGTCTGAAGGAAAGATACCATTAGACTGGAAAGTTGCAAACGTTACACCGATATTCAAAAGGGAAACAGACACGACCCAGGGAACTATCGACCAATTTCATTAACGTCGATTATAGGCAAGATACTTGAACATATCGTCGTTAGCAATATCATGACGTTCCTGGACAGTCGTAACGTCCTCCATGGCTCTCAGCACGGCTTCCGGAAAGGTAGATCATGTGAAACACAACTCGCGCTCTTTCTTCATGACGTTCTCAAATCTGGTGAATCGAAAAGACAAGTTGACGCATTATTTCTAGATTTTAAGAAAGCTTTCGACACGGTACCACATAACAAACTTTTATACAAATTACAGTCATGCGGCCTAAACGAAACAGCAGTAAACTGGATACGCGACTTTCTGAGTGATCGTAAGCAAAAAGTAGTTCTTGACGGAATTAGCTCTGATCTAGTTAAAGTGACATCAGGTGTCCCGCAAGGAAGCGTGATCGGCCCCCTTTTGTTCATTATATACATAAATGATCTATGCTCTCGAATTAGCAGTAAAATACGTCTATTTGCCGACGACGCTGTCATCTATCGTGAAATTAGTGATCACTCTGACTTTGAAACTCTATCATCGGATTTAAACAACGTTCATGTGTGGAGCCAAGAGTGGGGACTCGAACTTAATCAGAGCAAATGCACGGCGGTACATTTCTTGCGGAGGTCGTCCAACTATTCCCATGTATATGCTGCGGATGGTGTTAACATAAAGGCGACAGATGAAGTGAAGTATCTAGGAGTTACGATAACTTCGGACCTATCGTGGGGAGCACATATAAGAAATATTTGTGGCAGAGCTCTGAAGAAGCTAGGATTCGTCAAGCGTATTGTGGGAAGATTTTCGCATGAAAAAGTAAAAGAGAGGTGCTATTTCGCACTCGTCCGGCCACACCTTGAATATGCAGCGAGCATATGGGATCCGGTGCAGAAAGACTTAGTCCGGGAACTTAATAAAATACAAAGGAAAGCTGCGCGATTCGTCAAAAACAGCTACGGGCGTACAGACAGCGTTACACAGATGTTAAACGAATTAGGCTGGGAGCCGCTAGAGACTCGGAGGCTGCGCGCTAGGCTTAGATTACTTGAACAATTGAGAATAGATATCTTTCAGAGTGACACGGAGAACATCCTATTAGAACCCCACTATATTTCCAGGTCCGACAGAAACGATAAATTAAGAGAGATATTTTTCCGAACGGATAGGTATGGGAATTCGTTTTTCCCCCGAACAATAAGGGACTATAATAAATGCTAGGCGTAATTTCATTAGAGCGTGTCCATTTTATATGTAAACGGCTGGTGTCCTAACACCCCCCGCCACACGCCTATTGAGGCGGCTTGCGGGGTAATATGTAGATGTAGATGAAAGTGATCTCCTTCATAAATTACTTGTTGCATTGATTCCTAGGTCTTCCTCCTTAATTCTCTCCATTCATTTCTCCTTCCATTATCATATACATGAAGCTGCTTTGCCGCAAAATTTGTCAGTAAAGTCTGTATCTCATTTTCTCCGTATTTTCATATTACATATTTTTTTCCAACTCGTCGTAGGACTTTTTATTGGATGATTCTCTCCGTCCATTTGCCCTTCATCATTCTTCCATAACCACATGGCCATTACTTCCGATCAACTCCGTCGTGCAGCTGTTATGGTACAAGATTCACAGCCATGTGGGAGCCTGCTCCAAAAATAAGAAAATGATATACAAAAATAATTAGTAATATATTTTTCTTTCTAGTTCTGATTTTCACAGAAATCTCACATTACATGCCACAAACATCTTTTTACCCTTACTATTTATAATATCCTGTGTGTCATACTGAAACTATCCTGGTATAAATTTTCCATTAATTTAAGTCTAGCGTGTAGTCTTCGAGTCTTTAGCGGCTCCCAACCTAGTCTTTCCATCTGCTGACTTACAATCATCGTTCGCTCGTAGCTATCTTTTAACGAAGCGTGAGGCTTTCCTACGAATTTTATTTATTTCGCGATTTCTTCAGGGCAGAGAATTCCAAAAGAGTGAATGGAAACAAACACGGGCTCACACGTCGGTATTGGTAGGGTGAGCGCTGAATCCAAGCACACAACACCTTCCCCTAGAATCTTGATCCGAGAGCGGTTGGAAAAGGTATCCGGGCTAGGAGGAGGGTTTTCTAGGGTTCCTCACTCCAAGAGGGTGAAAAGAAATGGTCCTGGGAAGAAAGGATGGCTACCGGCAAGAATGGAGGGAGACGAGGAAGAAACCTCGACGGAGGCGCTAGCTCGGGAGGACACGCTATATTCAAACCCGAGTGACCTCTTATATTTTTCATTTGACGGTAACACTTGGAGAATACCTCCCGGCAAGTGGTCGCGGGATCCTACCCCTTTCTTGCTCGCACAACGTACAGCTCTCGCGAAAGCTTATGGCGTTCGGATGTGCAGAAGAAGACGTCGTGGAGTGGTAAATTTTGGTGGAAGGAGTAGGGAAAAGGGACGTAGGGGAAAGCGAAGACATGGTATTTGTACAATGCATGATTGCATTTAAAAAAATGGAATTGGTATGACGTGGACAACACAAACGCCGTGCATCCGAACGCCATAAGCCTTCCCAAGAGCTGTAACTGAAAGCCAGGTTCTTCAGCTTACTACTAGCTTAGTAATAACAAAAGACTATATCGCGTCATTCTATGAACAAGCGCGACGTTAACATTGTTGCATCGTATTTTTTTAATTATGTACCGCACGGTTCAGTGACGTTGGATTCGAGTGAATGGTAGATATGGCATAATTATATGTATGGCAAAACTTGGCGGTATTCACCAACGGAGAATTAGAGGTCATTGAGGGTGAATCTAGCGTTGATGGGCGGGCAAAGTTATCGAACGACTTCCGTCAGGGACTTCTTGAGGGAGACTCAGCAGCTTTATCCCTCAAATCTTGTATTCTTTTCTCACTATTTCGTCATGTTCTTTACAAGAGAGTACCACCAAGTTTCACCACGCCTATACCTTGTTACTCTGAACTTGCTTTTTGGCACATACAGGCTTATAAATATCGGCAGCCGCGGCCGATATACTGTCCAGAGCACCAGTACCGCATGAGAACCGCAACCGACTATGCGTTACGGTTTATTTTATCGCGTTGGAGTGTATCGCCCGATATATCGGTTTTCATACAGATATATTGGGCCGCCACAAACCAGTCGGATAAGCCCGAGTTATTCTAGGAGGGGATTTTTCCTTAATTTCTTAGTACTAAACGTGCTATTGAGTACAGCAGCAATAAAGCCCGCGGACTAAAACAGTAATTGGGGATTTCTTCCCTCTTCTCATCAGTCCTCACGCCGCCAATGTCTTCTCCTCTTCAGCACACCTGTCGCCGCCAGTGGAAATGTATCGCTCGATATCCGGTATCCGATGTGCCGGAGCCAAGATAAGTAGATATTTGTAGTTATAAACGTATCAAATTTGGGATCAAATCGCACGGAGTCATTGAAGACGAAGTATAGAGGAAGAATTTTTGTCCCATTCGATGGACGGAACACTTTTATTCAAAATGCTCTCGACATAGAACCCAGGTGAATATCATGATCCTCCAACATAAATCTCCGCCATTGCGGGAATTCCAGACCAGGAAAAGGAAGCTAATCCTCCAACCACGGCACCAACTCAATCCCCACAATATTCCATGAACCGATGATGTTCGAAACTCAATATACCTGCAGCGATTCCTATAAATTATTTAATAATTCCAATAAATTATCCGAATATCCTGTGTTGATAGGAAACTTATATAATGAATTTAAAAATACATATAACTACTCAGAGAATTCAATGAATTTGACCTCATTATAAAGAAAAATACCTCATCTTTCTAATGATATCGAAATATCAGTCAATTAAGGAACTACTTTTCAAGATATGTATTTGACAAAAATAGAAGCCGTTTTCCAAGAAACGGTCCATATATGCGCTTCAGAGAGATGATTTAAAAAAAAACAGAGAGTTCAGACTCACAGATCGCGTCAGAAATGCAGCGGTTTTTAGATCGAATGTTTTGTCAATTACTACTGAAAACTAATTTATTGCTAAGCGAAGTAAAGTTTTAAAAAATCCGTCAAGTCTAACCCTAGCACACATGAATTTTGCTAATTGCTGAGTACAAATCGAGTCGTACAAAAAACAAGGTCTTTCCGTCATTAATATTACTAAATTTACATAAGGCTTCGTGTAGAAGCTTACATTTTAGAATAAAATTTAAATATTGTGTTTATTTATACTGGAGAAAAACTTCACGCAAACTAACTCGGGGCCGTTGTGCCTTCGCGTCGCTCTTTCATTGGCGAGTCACGGGGCGGCAAAAGAGTCTTGGGAGTGAAGTAGAAACCTTTCAGGCCGGGGGGGGAGGAAAACGATTTTCATCCGAACCTTGTTAACTTATGTATCTCGGGGGTTGGCAGCGAGGAAAACTTTGAAGGGGTGAAAAAAAACTCCCCCCCCTGTCTTCGTAGGGACGGAGGAAGAGAGACTTCGTGAAACAAAATTCTGGATGGAAAGAGAGAGTGAAAAGTGCCGTGCCGGGGAAACTTCCTCAACCTTCCCACTCCGCCTTCACCCGTTATGAGTCCTTGGAGATGCAAAATTAATGCCACCTTGCGTGGGTGGAGGAAAAATACGGTGGGTGAATCACTTAGTGGAAGAGTGGGATCTGCACTTAGAATTTTTTTCCAATGTAAAAACTCTTTCTCAGAATGTGAAAGTAAAGTTTCCAATTTTACCTTCCTCGTCGTCGTAATTTATTTTGGAAATACAAATGTAGCTAACTAAGATTGAGCACCATATTTTTTTCTGCGTGATGAAGGTGAATAATTGTGAAGTAAAGTAAAAAATCAAACCAATTTTTGTGAAACCAAATTGACATTTCAAAGTATATCAAAGAGTAATGACAGAGTTTCCAAGGAATGAAGTTAACCTCGTCCGTCTGATTGTCAAATATAGAATTCACAAAGGATTTTAAAAGATTTTTTCCACAATTTTGTCCAACACTATTCACACACTTATTTATGCACAAAGAATTCTTCTATTCCTCACCATCGAGGATGATTTGACTCTCAGAAAATCGCACATTTTGTTTATTTTGTATTCAATTATTCGGAATTAACCTAAGCATATTGTGAAGAATTTTACATTTAAAAAAACAAGGATATATCATCGCCATCAGAGGCACTCCACTAAACGCAGGTGGGTCTTTTGCCAGTCTCATCTCAACTAAAATGACAGTTGAGGCATCAATGACATTTCCTCATATAATTTACTTATAAAGTATAGCATTATTAAGCCAATAATGAAATAAATAAACTTTGTATATTCCACACAAATCTTTAATGGTATAAAACCCGAAAGGTTTCAATACTTTCGTGCCATTATCAAGGGATGATACACTTTTTCGTGTAAATTCGTGTCATTATCAAGGGTATTATCCCTCGATAATGACAGTAAAGTGTTGAAACCGGTCGGGGTTTATACCATTCAAAATTTGTGTGGAATATACAAAGTTTATTTATTTCATTATGAACTCGAAGTTCCACAAAGTTCACTCGCGAACCATGGAAGCTATTATTAAGCTCTCTGTAATTTCTGTAACCATTCATAAAGTCCAAAATGCCTTTTCTTCTCAAAACATCTTCCCCTTTTTACACTCTCTGTCCCTCCTACTACAGTCTTTAATACCTTATATCACCCATTAAAGCCTAATTCATCCACCTCTCCTATCACCCTTTAACTTCCTTAACTAATCAACTTCCTCTTCTCATCAATTATCCTTCACTTCATCGTTTCTCTTTTCAGTGCATTTCCTTCCATCGTTCTCCTAATCCAAACCTCGCAATCAGAAGCCTCTTGCATGCCATTGTCCTGAGTTAAATGATGTTTCACTTCGTAACACTTCGTAACACTTCGTAATTTCCCATGTTTTGTTATTCTGACCGATGATGGTTTCGGCGTACAATGTCATTATTAAGATAATATAAATTGATAATGCCATTTTCAACATCATGGGTGGTCAGAATAGAAAGAAGTGGACGTTACCAAAGTAAATCACCATTTAATGTGATTCCCTTCCACCAAGTCAAGCCTGGAACTTTCTCCTGTACGCGCCCTCTTTCCTGAAAGATCATGTAATGGCTATGGGACACTACGATCAATAACACATTTTTTACTATTCTTTTCATAACATTTTTATTTAAGACTCCCTATATCAACGGGATGGAAGGCGAAGTTACTTAGTGGAACTGTGACAGTTAAAGAATTAATCACTTGGTACTTTTCCACACTATTTTAACACAACTGATCGGTATTGATGTTAAAACATCATCATCAGAGTTCAAATACCAAAATATCTACCAAAAGGTATTAGAACTCTGATGATGAGTTTTAACATTGAAACCGATCAATTGTATTAAAAACAGGGGCAGAAAATTACCAAGTTCTTTCACAGCTGGCTCTCTTCCTACTAACCCGTCTAATGACGGGGAAATTCTTCTTTATATCGTTTATACCAAATATATTTTCATCCAAGAAAAATGAAATAAAAATATAAATTTCGCACATCCCGTCCCCGACTGTGTATCTTTTCCATCAAGCAAACTCCAGACCACCCTAGATGCAAGGCGAGTCATCTGGACCCCGGCAGGCAAACCCCCAGAAAACGTCATTTCGAGGCGAAGTTGTCTAATGTGGGGAATGGACGCTCCATGGGAACCCCTTCCTGTGAGGGGACGGCAGGATCGGTGGTGGACCCTGACTACTCCTTTCCCCTCTCCCCCCACTACACCCTTAACCCTCGCATTGCGAGAGGCCCAGCATCCCTCATCCTTCCCCCC
Organism: Pyrrhosoma nymphula; assembly: GCA_963573305.1. Lineage (NCBI taxonomy): Eukaryota > Metazoa > Arthropoda > Insecta > Odonata > Coenagrionidae > Pyrrhosoma > Pyrrhosoma nymphula. The sequence continues at coordinate 80,717,324 of OY754334.1, read as the reverse complement.
AATTGCACCCTTCGCTGGCAGCCCTTTCTCCATCTTCCTTCCCTCATACCCTTTGCCCTTTACGAGTCACCCCTAGGCGTCCCTTCCCATGCAGCTAGTAGTCTTACTCCCATCCTACCTCCATGTCTCCCCGTGCCCTTCCCTCCACTGGAGAGAGAGAGAGAAGGAGTTGGGTGGGGTGGTCCAGTGGTCTCGCAATCCCTTCTTTGCTCGGGAAAACTTGGGGGTTCGTTCCGTTACCGCCAACAGAATTCCGAGAGGGGGATCTGCCAAATAGACCGCTGAAGAACCCCATCCATCCCACAAGCCCAACACACCGTCCGTCCACCACCGGCGACCGACCTCGCCTTTCACTTCCTTCTCCCTTCCTTGCCACCCCCTTCCCCCTCATCCCTCGCTCCCTTCCCGTCGTGATCCTCGCGTCTCTTCACTCTCCAAATACGGCCCAGGGGCGCGATCACCGGTCCCTGTAACGCGTGAGCTCACGTTATTGTTATTTTTGCATTGCATTCGCGGGTGGGAAAACGTGATCGTCGTTCTTCAATTTATTCAGGTGCTTTAAGGTGGTAGGAGCTATTTTTGTTGAAGCACAGATTTGCGTGAGACTTCGTTCGCATATGCGTTTTCATTAATGATATCTTTCGATAAAAGTGAAAAAAGTGACATCATACCGATTTTGTTTTAAAACAAGGCTTTATGGAACATAGCACACAATTTGTAATAATTCGATTACATGCGTACAGATTGTCTGCTAAACGCGAAAAAATACATTTTTATAACTATAATAAATTGTTGATAACGAATATCAAGGTGTCAAGCCGTGTCCAATATAATATATTCGAATTAATATTTAACATAATATATTCGAAAAATAAGCATATTTAAATACATTTTCGCCTAAATTTCAAATACCGCGCCGAAAACTCAGGTCATCACATGCTTTAAATAAGGAAAAATGTTATTATTCTTGTAACATTTCCATCACTGCCTCTATGGTGAGTTCCAAGGCATAAAAAGATGCAACTAAATGAAATGTGGTCCAGGTATTTTGATCGGCTTACTTAAAAAATTATTACAATATGCATTCAACGACCCTCTATTATCGCTCCAGCCACCCTAAATCAAATTTTAATCGAAGGAGTGCATTGTTAAGACTGTAACTGTGGAGCATTGCCCGTCTAGAACTGTTTGAGTTTTGGATAACGATGACGACAACGCGAAAGAAGCAACCGAGAACCCAACCCAGGATCGCTGTTCGATTTCTGAGCATCACAAAAAGGTTATCATCGTGATTTCAAGCCAAGGCATAATAACCTCTACACCTACATAATAGCCGGCAAGCCACATCAAAGGTGTGCGGCAGGGAGTGATTTTTTTTAAACCAGCATGCACAACACTATATTCTACTAAGGTTATTGGAACAACGATTATTAATGAATCATCAAAAACCTGCAATTTCCTATCAGGGGGTGAAATTTCACCAACAAGCATTACACTATACGTATGCTACAAGTGTTGTTGAAACTATGAGTATTAGAGTATTTTGCAACTTCATAAATACACAGAGAGCTATGCAGTTGTTGTGTTCGTCCGCCTAGGCGTCTAATTGTGGACTACTCGACGCCTGATCATGTATATAATGCGATTTTCGCACTGAATATATAGTTTTCCGAAATTGCTGTTTTATGTTCATTAAACCCGACGAGAGCATAAAACCGCCGCAGTACATGCATCGTGTAAACAAGCCTGAAGAGAGCTGGTGATATGGCACGTCAAGTTCTGGGTTCAAATGACTCGAGCGCCTAATTCATGGCACTAAATGGACTGAAACGCCGCAAAGGATCACTGCCTACCCGGAAATTTCCAGCCAGAGGCGATGAAGTCCGTTCGTAGCCTGGTTGCCATCTCTGTCGTCAAATCCAGGGACGGAGAAAAATCAAAGTCTCTTCCCGGATGTCACGAGTGACGCGTGGAAAAGCTTGGACCGCATGGGAAATTTCCATATCCACTCGCGGGTGAGAGAGCAATTTAGACTAATGACTGAGAACATTAGGTAAGCACCTTTGGACATCTCCGAGTGCCCACACCGACATTGATGCAAATGGGTCTTCCGTTTTCTCATGCGTCGAAATCCTCCGTGAGCATCCGAGAGTTCCATTCGTTTGCATCGCGTCGACAGCTTCCGCGGGAAAACCCCCTTCGAGGCGCCCTAGGCTGTTGACGATCTCAAGCGAGAATCACCGCTGAAGGGCAGACTGGCCCACCTCGGGGCACCGTTAGGCCCCGCTGGGCGCAGACATCGTGGCCTGGACGATAACAGCGGAGGCTGCTACTTTAAAAACAAGGTCGATGCCCATTGCGACAGATTCCAATGCAGCAATCGGGTTCGTTTAAGCTGAAGGTGACAGGTGACCCAGCTTAAGTACTGGCTTTCAAGAAGTTTGAGCGAGATTTTTCTTTAGCCAATTTCGAGACCATATCCGTATTTTATTTTGACATATAAGCATATGCAAGAATCATGAAGTCAATGTGGTAACATTAACGATGCTAACTAATATTTCATGAGAAAACTTTCCAGCATAAAACTAAATATACATTTGTGAGACTTAAAATTTGGTTAGGCTTCAATTATTTATTTCACGACGTATGCTGAAATCGCCTTCGAAACAGACGGTTTTTTGCGACACCATAAAGAGCATTACGGTTAGTAATAAATTTATTTCATAAAAGAACTGAGAAAACATATGAACTAATCACCGTTACATTTTTGACGCGATTTGTGCGACAGAACTTCGCAGTTCGCAAATCAGTCTTCTACCACTATTATAGTGTATCTCTAAGTAAATATGACCACATTTTTTTGAAGATGTGGAATACTCATGGTTACGCTTAAGCATGTGGTAAGATATATAAATGTCCTAGTCTTTTTCCATCAGAATAATTCTGACAGCGCACTTTATCTGTATATTCATTAAAATTACATCACTAATCGCAAATTCAATAGTTCTTAGGAAAATGCAAACTAACTACGTCGTTGAATTCACAATTTTTGCCCGAATATTTAAGACGTGATGCATATTTTGCAAAGATGGGAGATAATCATTCAATCAAGATACTGCTCCATCTAAATAACTGTTTATTAGCTGATTACGGCAATTATCAAATAGAATTAAGAATGCTGTTTCGGGACAGATGTGGTGGAACTTGTACAAGACTAAAATATACATAGCACATTTTTGCAGTTTTACACTTTGAAACTTATTTAATTTCGATTGGTGAAGTTGATCTGATCGTCATCGACAGGAAAACGTATCCTAAATGGATATCAGAGCGACTAAAGCGTGTTACCTATCAGAACGAGCGACGACGGCGTAAATGGTAGGTATTTTTATTTAGTCAAAATATTTGGAATCGCATGCAAATTTAGATCTAGCTTCAAAATATTAGTGAATGTATGCACTTGTACGTTAAGTGTTTGAGGGCGATAAAAGTTTTTTTCGCATCCTAATCGTCAGCGAATTAAAACTTCAAGATATAGTAGGTATTTACCTATCATCATTATTCCTACAGACGGCTCACCATCACTCTATGAAGATGGATCACCAGATCAGCGGAAAAATCATGATTTTTCTGCTCGCGTGGTATGAAGATACCATTGGCGAATACGCCTGATAGAATTTGAATTTGATGAAAAAATCACCAAATAATCCAGCTATTGGATGCGAAGGAGAATGAAGCAAGTGCGGTGGGCGGAAAGGAAGGTGAACCGGGATGTACTTAATATGTTGGGTGTGAGAAGAGGAAACTTCTGGAGGCGATTTGGGGGAGACAGATGAAGTAATTGATACAAGAGCGAAGGGATACTCAAGGGTGTGGTAGAGGGAGGGATGTTGGGTAAGACGTAAAAGGGAAGCTTTATGGACGGGATGAAGGGAGGTAGGACATATGCTTTGGCAAAGTAAGAAATCGCGAAAGGACATAGGGGATTGCGTAGTTAAAATATCAAGAGGATTTTCACTGTCGTCCATTTCAACCTACCTTAAACGGTAGATTACCCTTAAAACCTTATAATAGTATAATATCTTTTAGCACCAGCTTCAGCGATTTTCTTCCCACGCACCATTAATGACTTCAACAAAAGCAGAGAGAGATTCGACACTCCGTTAACGTGTTTTTAGTAAGTACAGATACAATATAAGAAACACCGATTTTTGTAATAGTTTAGTAGTATTGTGAAACAATGTTGAAATATTTTGAAAAGTTTTGCCTAAAAAAGTATATTTTAATTGTACTATCTCTTGTATTATGGATGATCAATTATGCTTAATTAATTTTAATTCCTAGATTTCAGAAGAGCTAATAAATTAATATGTTTAGTTTGATGTATATATTAATAGTATTTGTTTAGGATACAATAAAAATTATCATTAGATTAAGTCGCCTAAGGGATAACAGTGAAATCTTCTTTCAAGTTTACGAGTTCACTCTCCCTTTTTCTGTCCTTTTTCCCAGTTCCCCCCTTTTTCATGGCTGGTGTCCTAACACCCCCTGCCCCACGACCCCGCAGCGGCTCGCAGGGGTAGTATGCAGATGTAGAACATCATCGTCAAATTTTATCTGACTCCTAAATAAAATCTTACTTCGCCGTAGGAATGAAAGGAGAAACACTACATTTGCGAATTCCACACCGTATTTTATTGATCAGGTGATGATTTTACTTTGCAAAACCTTTGCCATGATCAATAGCGATGGAAATTTGATGGTTAGCTTTTCAACCTTCTTTCCTACCATGAAAGATTTCCATATCGTTAAACTCAGGGCTGACAACTTAATCCATCGTGTAAATACGTAATTACCCTTGAATTAGTAATTGATAATCATTTTTCTTTGAGCATCATCTCTTAAGAATCCGTGGCTTATACCAAAATCGACATTCCCTTGTTCCTTGCGCTGGAATTCAACCCTATAAATACCCCTAGCCCTCTCCAGCGACGACGAGTCCTTCTCCAGCCCATTTTCGCTTCTCTTCAGCAGCCAACTTCCCTTCCCGATTCCCCCTTCCTTCCTCCCATTCTCCCACTCAACCAACTCCTCCCCCCCTCCCCCTTGCTTGGGCAACCCTCTCGGCGCGCGCTATTGTTGTGCGTTCTTCCCACCTTCCGTTGCCATGGTTACGGCGGACGTTTGAATGGTTGGCATGAGATGGCGTGCTTCCTGAAATCGCCATGAATTCTTTGCCCGGGGAGTGGAAGGTAAAATGAATACCTACGTGTAATATATACGTATATTTATTTATTTATTTATCATTTTGCGAGGGTGGGCGGATTCGGGGGATGCGAATGGCTAGCTGTGTTTTATATTTTGCAGGTAAGAGTAAGCTAAGGCCGAGAAGAGAATATCTGCATTGCTAGCACTCGCAGGCCGCGGTTAGTGGAGATAATCTACTCTGCGAAACAGAAGGAAGCTTTCATGCAGTACAGCGTTGCTTAATAGCTCTAATTCCCCAGATAAAACCGTACTTCATTCTTAAAAATGTGATTTACAATTATATCACACCATCCAGAGAGTGATTTCTATCTGGGAAACATTTATCACGCTTTCCGCACTGCATAGCATAATGGAATAAATTTCATCGTTTAAACAAAACGTTCCTATTATCACTACAATGTCAATAATAATCATCCAATCTTGTTTGCCTGGAAGTTAACCTGCTGCATTTATGTACCAGAGTTGGTAGCCTTATCAACACAATAAAGAAAATTTACGCACAACGATTAAACTTCACTCTTGTTGAAGGCGATCTCCGCTGAGTTTGGTCTTGCTGTTCCCTTACAAGTGAAATAAGATGTCCACTCTAGTCGGTCTGAGGTGGTTTGCGCATTGGCCTGTAAAGTTTAAGGTCAGTGGTTCGACTCACGGTCCTCATGGATTATTCTCACGTGGTCATTGATATGTATTTCATCGCCGTATTTTCGGCAAGGATGAAAACCATCATCTAGTAAATACGCGTATAACATTGCGTCATATTAATATGATCCCACAACCGGGAAAGATGGTTCATTTGGGAATAGAGCCGAGTGAATGATGTGCATAAGCGATTGCGAAGTAGAGGATAAATTCGCCCACATGGTCGGTAGAGAGTGAAATTACCAAATATCCACGAAATTAAAAATCCCTGAAAATCTGATGACTACCAGCTTAAGAATGAGACAGACATTGTAATTTTCCACACTTAAATTTATTCTCTCGACCGGTTTCAACGTTTACACGTCATTTTCAAGAGCTGTCTGAATAATGAGCAGCTAGCCTGGTATATATATATATATATTGTTGAAAGGAATAGGAGGGGTGATAATTGGGAGAAGTAACGATTGGAGGGGGATAAGGGAAGGGGGGGGGAAAACAATTGGGACTCGAAAAATTGGAACTCGAATTGGAACTCGAATGTGGAAAATTACAATGTCTGTCTCATTCTTAAGTACAATGAATTTCCACAAAGTGAACTCGTCTACAATCAATCTGACTACCAGCTGTTGACTGAACTAACACAATAATCAACATTCATTGTTTCTCTGTATAAATCTTAAGGCCCTTGTTAAGGCAGTTAAAGCATACCCATGAACTGATGCCCATACACGGCTAACATTTTTAGAACAGCTGCTGGGACGTTGCCTAATTCGCTCAACGACTAAACAATAATAATTCTTGTTTACGATCCATTCTGTTTGTTCCTATTCACTCTTTCCTCAACATTTCTCGAATCTCGAAATAAAAGGACAATTCTCAGAACTATCTTTCCTTAAGGCACAAATTGAATATTTTCCGACAAAAGAGGAAAAGTTACGAAATTACAACAGGGAAAAACACTGCATATGATGAATGCACGTTGAATTGCAGCGTGACTAAAATACACCCTTTTCACTCAGCAACTCATACTAATCTAATCAATACATTGATATTTCTTTATTACAAAGGTTAGGTGCTTAAGGAGACTTAATTCTGTAGTTCGCTGATCCTAGTACTGTGAAGCGTAATGGTTGATGGCAGATACTGGCGATGTTTACGTGAATACCCTCGTTGATTTGGTGACCTAATTAAGGTTTTTAGATTCAACATATTTCATATCGAACTCATTCACCGCTCTCGTTGTCTCGTTGGTTAGATGGAAGTTATAAACACAACTACTCTTGGCCAACGTTTTCAAAATGTAACTACTTCATCTTCAAACATAATCAAGATACTACATGAAGGTCAACTATCAAATACATCAAAAAATTATGGGTGTATCATTCTATAAATATTGTAACATGTTATTTTTACATTACATTTTTGTCTGCCCTACAATATTCGTTTATGGTGAATGTATAAAATATGAAGAGTTTGACTAGCATTCTTGTTATTTTTGGAGTATTCATTTTTTTAAACACGAATTTCTTTTGGGACACCCCGTAAATTTTCCATCTGGGTATAAAGTAAATTGTGTTTAATATTTTTGTAATCGAACATGGAAATACGTACCGTATCGTACTCTTTAAGTTTTGAAATTTCGGAATTTTTCGCTGAATTTCATGTCATTTCTGCGGCGATTACGGAGAACTTGACACTTTTAACTGCTTTTATAGTACTACCAACTACTTATAACACATTTTTTATGTTTCATCTCGAATAATAACGATGCTAAATGTATTGCACTAAAATTAAAATCATGACTATCTTTGATTACAGAGACCTCTATACATATCTTTAGGACTAAAGTATTGTGAACAAAAAATTTGGTCCGTTATCAAAATGTAAAAAAAATACTTTGACGCAACCTATATGTGAGCATAACTTAAAGTGCACTCCGTATTCCATATCTGTTATCAATTAAATACTCTACAATAAGGTGATATTTTATAACAACTTCTTTAATGCTATTTCTATATCCTGAAAGAGATGTTATTTAATTATTTTAGGTAAGGGGTAAAAGAACCCCACCATGCAAAACCCAAGAATCTTATCCACGTCCGACGGCACAACAATGGGGAACATTATTCATTTTTCATTCATTTCAGTAATCTACCGGTTAGAGGTAGGTTGTGATGAAAGTCAGAGAATATCCAACGAACTCTTACACGTGCTGTGCCCTTTCTACCTCTTGTATTTCTTTCTTCATCTCAGCATAAGTCCTACCTTTCTTCATCCCGTCCAAAAAATCGATTCTCTTCCTTCCCCTTCCCCGCTTACCCAACATCCTTCCCTCTATCACAGCCTTCAGCAAACCATCGTCCCTCATTACCCCTTCCAGCCACCTACCCTGCCTTCCCCTAATCTCATCTATAAGTTTCCTCTCCTCGCCCACCATGTCAAGCACTTCCTCATTTGTCTTCCTTTCCGTCCTACGCACCTTCTCCATCCTCCTCCACACCCACATCTTAAAAGCCTTCAGCCTATTTTCGTCTTCCTTTCTCAAGGTCTACGTTTCTGCCCCATACAACGCCACACTCCATATCAAGCTCGGGGAACATTAATAATCTTTAAAAACAGTTTGTATTTGAAGTACTTATTCTTAAATATACAGGGCATGTATTTTATCGGAATATAAAGTTGTGTTATTGAAATTACGCGCACTTGGCGGCGTGGAAAACTTCATCATCGGGAACCTGGGGGATGACGTCAAGGAACGAACGGTATCGCCAACAGCAATATGACGTATTTCCTCGTGATTTTCATTTTTTTGTAATGTGACGAAATTATCGTTTTAATTTTCTTTGCGGCTGGCAATGAACTAGTATAGTTAGATCCTTCACGCTGAAATACATGCTAATCAGAGAAGCGATACCGTGCGGTGACGTCAAGCATCATGCATGCATTGATGCAGTTTTGGAACACGTGATATTTTAAAATTTTTATGCACTTTTGAAAGGCAATTATCCATAGCTGCGGCTGATGCATACACATATCTACTATATATTTGAGTCACTGAGGAATCTTTTTGTCGTGCACACTACTTAAATATGAGAAATAAATTGTATGCATGTTCCCCATTGGCTTGCTCCAGCCACACAAGCAATTTACTGCACGGACAACCCGTACGCCCTCCATAGTGAACATGCTCGAAGATCCTTTCTCGATTACAACGGTGGTAACGACGGCAACGATCCATCGTGAAAAAAAAAAGAAAATCGTAAAAGGGATGCTTCCGAAAATTGAGAGACGAAAACAAGGCACCATTAACGGTGGGGTTGATATTACAGTGTCCATCACGTCCTTTGGAGGAGAAAAAAAATAAGTAGGCACACATTCCGGGATAGGTTCCTTTCTGGGAGAAAATGCCTGACCCCTTTCCGTCAAAACCACGAAATGGCTAACCCCCCTATATCTCTTTACATAAAAACCGCGTGTGAGTTCTGTGCTCCGATCCGCCCATAAAAAGGTCGCTCCATCATTCGCTCGGACATTTCCAACCAATACCACAACCCCGCCCGCTCCATCGCCATAAAATGAGCATACTTTTCCGATCTCATCCATAATAAGCATTCGGATTTTTCAGGTCCATTCATGTCCTTCTCGTGAGCCCATCGCAATTGGGAATGCGCATCATTTTTCAAAACTACCAGTTTGTGAAGTTCAATTTCTTGAACACATTATTATTTATATTATTATTAAGTAATCTACCGGATAAAAAGATCCTCTAGATGCTTACAAGTGTAGGGCCCAATCTAACAACAATATTACTTTCTTTATCTCAGCGTACGTCCAACCCTTCTTCATCCCATCCATAAACCTTTTTCTCTTTCTTCCCTTTACCCGCTTACCCAGCACCCTCTCCCACAGCCGTCAACATATAGTGGACAAAAAGGCTGTCTTAAAACAATGCTCTTCGATGAAAATATTTCATGTCAAAAATCTAATTTTCGTCACTTGTCTTCTATCCCTTATTTCTCTCGGTGTGCATTGAAATGCCGTATCAAGGAAAGATTCAAGCACTGTATCGCCTCAGCAAATATTTATTATGTTTTTTATTTATGATACTTTTTATTTTGCTCCAAACTTATGCAATTTCTGTTATTTTGATTTTCTTTGTTATTAACTAATCAATTTAATATCATGAACACTTAATACTGATGCAAATAAAAATAATCGTTTTGAAAATTTGGTTGGGGTACATAAAAAATAATTGTAAACACTAGCCAAGTATTGGGAAAAGAGTTGATGGTAACCCCAAGTCAGGTTTTTCTAGGGGGAACCTGTATTCCACATCAGAAAAATTATATTTGTGTAATACAATAAGTAGATATTATTTGGTGTGGGATTGAACCATTTCTTCCTCTTCTTTTTATGGGGGAATATCATTCGAATGCTTTTTCGATATTTCCATTGAAATCAAATTTGCAATGGTTTTCATATAGAGTTACGGAGTTGCTTCGAAACATTAAGGCATAATAACAAAATAACTAATCGTAGAAAGTTGCATTTTTTTCTGTTTCCGCAAAAAGACCTCTGATGTCATATCGATACCATCGATCAAAGGCCCGTGGTTCGATTCCCGGTGCAGACATATTTTTTCAGAGTATTTTCTAAATCTTTATACCGTTGTATTTACGCCAGAAGTTGATATCGTCACAAAAGCCTTTTTAAGGCATCTTTTAGAATGTATCGGGAAGAAGAGGGAAGAAGCGATGGATGAAATGACGTCACGGCCGTTATGAGAAGGTTGCCCGTCCATTCAACTTTAGACTCCTATTCTCTGGCAATTTTTGGAATCTTTAAGAGATGATTTGCAAGTGATCATTTGTCATGGTCTACTGCATGATAAAGCAAAAAGCAAAAATCATGATAAACCCATATTATGCGCGCTTGGTGGCATCGTAATAGAACGTCATCGAGAATCCGGCGCATGACGTCACGGAAAGATGTCGTAATAAGACGTAGATATTTCCATGCTTAATTCTGATAGTTTACCCCAGTGTAACGAAAAAATCCGTTTATATTTCCTTTATCGACGACAATGAAGTATGATTTGTTCTTTCCTTGTGAAACGCGTGTAGAGCAGAGAGAAGACACCTTGCGGCGGCGTCAATCTTTTGAGATTCCGTTTTCGATTACTCATTTAATTAATTAATTTCGATTTTCGAATCGACTTTTGAATACATATCTATTATCGAAGGTTTTACTCGAAGTACTGAAATATACAGTCTGGTTTGTTATGGATAAATGCGCAGTGAATATTGCGTTACGTAAGGCGGAGGATTGCAAGAATGACTACGCAAATACGGTGTCATATAGTGCATAATAAGAACTATGATGATGCAATTTTCCACAAAAATTTATTTTATCGATCCGGGTTTCGATGCACCGCATTATCATCAGATGCAGTGTATCGAAACCCGGGTCGATTAAAAACATTTTTATGTGGAAAATTGCATCATCATAGTTCTTATTATGTTCAGATTCCACAACATCTCGCCTGATTCCTCCCTTTTTGTCATATAGTGCAGATAACAGATAACACATCTCCATTGCTTTCAATCTCTTTTTCCCTGCAGCTGTTATCTTCCAGGCTTTACTGCCATGTAATATCTTGATTCAACTATATATTTTATATTATATAATAAAGTGCTTCCTTACTCGCAGGCTTTAAATCATTTAAATTATTTTTCATGGATTTAAATTTTTTTAAATATCCTAATTAGTTATCAGCTAATCAGTACTCCTTCCCATTTTCATCTAGAAATGGGTAAAAAAACAGCACATTCTTCTCAAGCTCACCGACGCATCAGTGCTTGTAATGACCGTGGTACCTTCCTTAGTTCACCCCATAGATGCATAAAAGCAGATTCCGTATTTAACCTTTCAAAACAACTTCGGAGTGAAAATGATGTGTGCTCGATGCAAAGCAGGAACTTAAGGCTCTGCTCGCGTGAGAAGATTTCATTCATTTTCCGATGATTTGACTTTCAAATGTGGGCATAAAAGGTGTTGTGAAAACATCCATTTGAATGGGTAGAGGGGGATGGCAGATGAGGAGATATTTCACAAGAGCGTCCGAGTAGAACCAACATTTGAAGCATTAGCGCCTCCAAGGTTTGTTGAGATCATTTTGTAACGCGTTGTTCTCCACTGATAAACCAGGTCTTGCAATGCTTCCATTTCCAAGTTGGATTCGAAATCTTGACACACGAGGAACCTAAAGATGGTGGGAGATCACTTGGGTTCAGCGAGCTTGAGTAAACAAATAGGGGTCATCCTCCTGATAACAGAGCTCTCAATCTGAATTCAAGTGAACTTAAGGCCGCCATAACAGATAAAGGCAAGAAGCAAACTCCTGCAGTTGATTGCATCAGAAGTCTAAGGATCATGAAATAATACCATTCAGATGTTAATGTTCGGCGGAATACGATTTAGTTACTTGTAAGTGACCAATGGCAATATTTTCAATACGGCATAAGGTAAGATTATTCCGAGTTAAACAAGGCTTTTAAGTTTTATCAAACTAGTAGGTATAATTAAAACTTAGCACGGATTAATTGGGCACTGATTTCATGATTATGTTGAGAAGGGATAATCGTTTTCCAGCAAAGAAAAAAACTTCGCGATTACATTTGGCACTCAGGCGCCGTCTAAACCCCCGATATTAAAAAAAACCATCCACAATCAGTGCATAAATACTATATTACCCCTATAACGGAAACATACGTACTTATCTTAAGCGTATTAACGTAATACGCTCGAGTTAACGTGCGAATACGTTCAAATATTGTGGGTACCTTTTTCTGTCATAAGGTCGTCCAGGCCAAATGATTTCAAATATGGCGGGTTGTTTGCTCTATGTTTACTCTACCTCGCTGCTAAGGTTATACCTTTCGGATCACTCAAGCCTACGTCGCGTCGGATGGGACGATATACTGGGGAGGTTGTCGATATTGTTCGGTTTAATATCGATACCTACTTGGGGTGCACTTCAAGTGCAGTACCATGTCAATCCGTCCAACGCTATACTGAGGACCCCATGGTGCACTTCGCTTAGAATGGTCGAAAGCCAACGTCGGGTAAGTCTCCTCCCTTTCCATTACCCAGTCCTCCCACGATAGCTCTCAGCTCCCAAACGCAGGCTTTAAGCATGCACCTTCATCCTTTAACCGACACATTTATAATTTTAATTTTCCTGCGGACAATGAAGAACTACCATAGTTGCGAAAGATCTTTTCTGTGGAATTCCCACACTCGCTAGGTACTAGATTAGACTTTGTGCTTGTGTTAATCAACTTAACATTTTTATTTACACATCACCCCGCATGAAATATCCAGCAGAATGTTGTGTTCAGTAAGAATCAGTACCTCGTAGTATCCAGAAATTAGGAGTATTAGTAGTGCTAATAATTAGTAGTATCTAAACCCGTGTACTGGAAGTTTGCATGTTCGCCAACATAGCACTCTCCTAGTTTCTGGCTTAGCCATGGATTGTTCTCCTGACTGCTTTTAGCCCGCGTCGAGCGGCCAGTAGTCCTATTCTGTAACTCTAAAAGTAATGCTAGTGACATTTGTCGAAAAGACTTGTGAACGAAAAAACTATTCCACATGTTATATTTTACAATTTTCGACAGTAAAATCTTCACTAGGAAACGATTACTTTCGCTACTATGACTTAGGAGCGAGGTAATTAGATACCGTGGAGGTGATAGATACATTTTGGATACCAATGTTCTCTCAACAAGGTCTTAGAGTTAAAAATTAGCACTACAGGGTTCCGACCGAGGTTCAGCCTTATGGGGATTCTATACCTAAGCTAAAACCCTCGTTTCAGACGTTTACCTCTTTCCCAGTAGTGGCTTTGCCGTGTCAGCTGAATAATTGCAGTATTTTTACCTTTGTAGACATGGGTGGAATAATTTTCTTTTTTTCTAAAAATAGAGAAACTTCCCATCTTTTGATAATATTCCGGGGGACGTTGCGAAGGCTAGAGAACGGAACGAGGATTTTCAATCCACTCAGAGGAAAGACTGGTCCTTCATCCGCGCATACAATCAGCAACTATTGATGCTGTTTTCGTATTAAGGCTACAGCGAGGAAAAGCGTTCAAGCTTGCATTTCACTCTGTGCGCGTGATCCGTGGAAGAATGGCGAGAGAGGATGTCGCTGATGTAGCCGGTCTACCCCCAATCTTTACCCTTGATCTAACCACCCCTCTTGTTTATAACACGCAAGAGGGTTTGCGGGACATGATCTGAGACGTGGCTCGGAAGTATAGAGCCACCTTAAATTGAGATGAGCATTACATGCCTGCTGTGGAATCACCCCTTGCCACACACCATGGAGGTGGGGCTTGCACGGTACTTTGTAGACGAAAATCCTTTGCCCTCTCCCTTCCACCACGTTCTCTTAATGCAACCATCCTCTCTCATCACATCCCACCTTCACTTACAGTGTCAACAAAGGTGAAAAAAACCCCGCCCTTCCAACAACGAACGTGAGGATAACGCCGAAAAAAAGGGAGCGCCCGACATCAACTTTCCCACTCCACCTACCCACCAGCCCGCTCTAAGAAGTGACACAAATCCGTCTTTTGTGGATCGATTGGACGTCGCTTCCCTGTTAAGTCGGCGGATTCCCTTTGCCCCCCACCCTCCCATCAGACTGCGGACGAGCCGAGAGAGTACGAGGACGGAAAGTGGAAAAACGTGGGAGGAGATATGATTGATCTCATTGGATTTTATTATCGAGGTACCTACGCATGAGAATGCATACATTCTGGGCACGTATGAAGGATTTAGCTCTTATTTGGGGGGGGGGGGGGCAGGGGCGGGGAAAGGAGGATTGGAACAGGGTTTACAAGTGTTGGCGGCGATATGCGGATGAGATCAGTAGGTACTCTAAGAGAGACACTCGGACATGGAAAATATTATCGATATAACGGAATTGGCGAGAGGAACTCTTGAAAGCAAAGACGTGCGGAAAAGAACATCTCAAGCTTGGATGTAGAGTGTAGCACTATGTGGCTCAGAAACGTGGACTTAATGCAGATGGATTACGTGCGTGGTTGGGAAACGTGTGAGGAGCTATAAACTCGACGATATTTTTTTTATTTCTGAGATGCCAACGGGAGAGAGCAGTTACATTCCAGACACGTATTAGTAATTTTGTTCTCAACTCTGAGTGGGTGGGGAGGGAGAGAGAGAGAGAGAGGGAGGCTCCAAAGTCCTGGCGATAATATGGGGACAAGATCAGTAATCACTCTGAGATCAGAGCTTATAAAATGTTTCCGGAAACTAATGATGGGGACTCTGAAGTATAGACAACAATAAAAGTTTGACTACAAGCAGTGCCGGCCCGATCTATTTCACAAGTGAGGGCAAAAATGTTTTTTGCCACCCCTAACAATAATTAATTTACCATTAGTGATTTATTTAACCGCACGTTCTTTTGAGGGATAATATGGGGTTTCAGAACGATCCTCCAAACATTGTAGTCTCATTTCCCGCCAGGAATTCTATTTTTAATCCACAAGTTGTCTCCAAGCTTTGAGTTAAATGAGGAAACGTTTTTTTAAGGATTTTTAATACCTATTTCCGTCGGACAGCCATTTTTGCTTGAGTTGCATTTAATGGGCAGGAAACAAGAGCGCCAATGAAGGAAATTTTTAGTCCGTAGGTTTAATTGTAATAAGTTACGGATATCGATCACTTTTACGACACATTAAAAAGGTTTTTGGATGGAAATATGCGCTGGAAGTTAGTAACATATACCGATTTTCATACTTTCTGTCTCCTTTTCAAATCCATTGACAAGTCGGACATTAGCCGCACCTGTCCATCTGTGTAGTTGTAGAATGCATGTATATTGAGGTCACTCTCCATTTTGATGACATCTGTAGTGTAGTGTTGCATGCTTGTGAGGCTTCTCCTCGTGACTAGCATTAGCGATTTGTGCTGATGCATAATTAGTCGTAGTTACACTAACTTTAGGATATAGTGTAATTTATGTTGGTGATTACTCACCCCCTGCCACACACCCCTGAGGTGGCTTGCAGGGTATTTTGTAGATGTAGATGTAGATGACCAGCCGCAAATGCCTTTTGCCAACTTTCTCCACGTCTTTGGCCGGCACTGGCTACAATTAAGTATTCACTGGATGGTAGGTAGGGTTATATGGCTAAGAAAATTGATCTTAGCCGAAGCGCATGAGCATATACTTAAGTCTTTGGAGACATGGATTTGGAGAAGAACGGAGAGGATAAGCGGAGCAGCGAGGACGAAAAACGAGGATGAATTAGAGAAGGTGAAAATGGATAACATTAGGTGACGAGTATTTGGAGGAGGCAGCAAAAATTGATGGAAGAGTTACTGAGAGGTAATGGCATGCTGGAAGCGGGTGAGTGTTGGGTGGCTAATTGCTAAAAGAATAAATGAGAGAATGTGAATTTTAGGAGAGAAGGCAAAAGATATAGAGGTCTCAAGTGAGAATGAATACTTTGCAATGAAATAATTTTCTTAAAGTAGATTTTACGAGAACTCCGAGACGGAGAAATAAATGTACCGCATGTCGCAATACCTTCGAATCTTTGGTACAAAACGAGCTTTAGTAAAGGCATATAAAAAAAGATTCCCCGAAATAAATACCTCCCTAGGCATGCCACCCATTTTATCCGCATTTGTTGTGGTTAGTCGATTTCTACTGCGACGAATCCTTTTCCCATAAACAATCACAGAGTGTGTTTTCAGTGATCATAACCTCGGCGTCCTAAATTGGGTCCACCTAACACCCCCGAGAATGATCCCATTTTTTTTAATTGAGTGAATGCGCCTAGTGGTTGGCCACTGGCCAGGAATTATTTTTCCCACAAAACACCACAGAGTGATCGATTGGGAATTATTTAATTATTGGTGTGCGCCTGTTTTGCTTTTCGAGCTATCCCTGACGTATGGTGCCCAAATCTTTACACGGCCAATGGAGTGCTTTAAATTCTTGCGTTCTCAAATTATCTCATCTATTTAATATCATTATTATTATTAAGGTAAAATACCGGTTAAGGTAGGTATAATTGGAAGTGAGTAAAATTCCTCTGCATTTTTACATGCGCAGGACCCTATCTACCAACACAATATCTTAGCATATGTCTCTACATCACGTCCATAATACCTGTTCTCTTTCTTTCCCTTCCCTCCTTACCCAATATCATCCCCTCTATCACGTCCTTTAGCATCCATTCGCCCCTCATTACCTCCTCCAACCACCTACTTCGCCTCCTAATCTCCTCCAGACGTTTCCTCTACTTACCCACCATACCAAGCACTTCCTCGTAGTCTTCCTTTCCGTCCACCGCACTTTCTCCATCCTTCACTGCACCCACTTCTAGAACGCCTGAAGCCTATGCTCGTCTTCTATTCTCATATTACACGTTTCTGACCCCACAAGCCTTTTCTTAATATTTTTACCCGAAGCCCTCATCATCAACTCCCTCTTATTTCTGAACTCTTTATTCGCTAGCGCAATTCTCCACGGAGTGTCTTTGCTTCCTTGCGTACGCCCTACCCTAGTAATGAAATTGCTCCACTACCTTCATAATCATTATTACCTGCATAATAGACCTGGCTAATGATCGTGTGTTATGCACCAAGTTTCCTCTAAAGTTCCCCTTTCCATTCCACGTATAGTGGTCGCACTCAGCATCGATAAACGCTATTCTCTTACAGCCTTTCGGTGCCCCGAAAGGATTCGTGCACGGACGAGGCGGCCATTTTGTCGTGCACGACCGACCTGCCTCCCGCACCCGCCCCCCGGACAGTCTTTCGCCATTGGTCACTTTCCTCCCCTACCGCCTCACTCTCCTCAGCGACGGCACGCGAGGTGGACGCGGGGAGAAGTGGGGGAAAAGGGCTTGCGCGAGGAGCGGGGAAGGGTTAACAAGGGAGGAAGGACTCCCTCAATAGGGCGGAGCGAATGAGGTGAAGCAAGGTGGGGAGGGGACTGAGTGGGGTAAACAACTCCCCTATGCCCGTGGTGCAAGAGCGGTCAACAGCAGAAGGGACTGGCCACAGCTGTCCAACAACCCCTTTGAGCACGCAGCTAACAATGCAACCCTTTCGTTTCCGTCTCGGACCCTGGGCCGAAATTAGCCGAGAGAGAAGGGTTGTGGGAGCATGCTGATTGGTCCACGTGGACCTCGGAACGGAAATGTTGGGATGGGGGAACGCAATGAGAAAAGGGGGGGACAGGTTATCCCCACCCTACCCCTCCTTGTCTCGCTTGATGAAAAGGAACCCTTTTTCACGCAGGCGCCGGATTAATTACTCCGCAGAGAAGGGGAAGGGTTATTGGGTGAAGGGAAGGGTAAAAGGGGAAGTCTCTCGAAAGGGTTGAAAGGGGGGCGTGGCGTGATTTTTTTGTTTGTCGCCGAGCACGCGCAATGAATGAGTATGGGGGGTTCACAGAGGAGGGTTGGCGGTTGAAGTGTCAGTGGTCGAGAGCACGCAATGCCCCCTTCTTGCGTTTGCGCCCTTTTGTACATTGCATGCTCGCTGGGGTGACTGCGCGCGCGTTGGTTGGGCGGATGTAGTAAGGCGTGCGTATGGGTGGCACTTGATGGAGTGGGGAGTGGTCATGAACGACGCGTACACCGCTATAGCACACGCCGCCAAAACTTGCAGGATCGGTGACCGCTTCGTGTCATGGCGCGCTGCTCAAGTATTAGCGGAATACTCAGTATCATCATTTGCACTCCAGCGATCAGCTCTGTCGATAATATTGATTAATAATACAGGAGCAGTGGTGCTAGTCGAGCTCTTGTTTTCTGTATGAATTAGTATCACTTAGTATTCATAAATTAATAGTATTAGCAATACTAAGCAGTAGTCGTATCTTAACCAGTGTCCTGCATGTAAGCATGTTCACCAACGTATCACTCTCCTAGCTTCTGGTTTGTCCACGAATTGTTCTCCGGACTGTTTATTGGTCTACGCCAAGCGACCGGGGGAATGTCCGAGGTTCTAATGTGACCTAGGGCGAGCACTGCATGGCTGGTGTCGATTGACCCCTTATCACACACCCTGTAGGTGGCTTTCACGGTACTTCGTAGATGTATTCTCCAACTCGTTAAGATCTTGTCTATAGAGAACATTGATATAAAAATGTATCTGTCACCTCCACGGTATTTAGTAATTACCTCGCTTCCAAAAGACGGTAACGAAAGTAGTTGCTTTCCAGCGACGATTTTACCGACTAAAATCTATAAATATTACACGCGGAATAGATTTTTTCGTTCAATAGTCATTTCGGCAAATGTCGCCAGCATACTTAAACGAGTAACAGAATAGGACAAAAGCTTAGACTCGTAAACTGTACGAGATTCTACTCTACAGTTCTGAGGCTCGGAAAAATTACAAATAAATATAAAGTTTCATCCAAATATTTATTATCACCTTCTAAGTATCTCTTACCGCCATCTCTTACCAATGGACAGAGTCACAGGTGACCAAGCCCCGTTCACCAAATTTCCAGAAAATGAATGATGAATTCAACAATGCATTCAAATATATAAAGCTTTCAAACACCTGGATAGTGGCAGCATTCGGTAAACACAGTAAGGATACCATTCATGTATGGCGTAGAATACAATACGATTTTATTTTTACTACTTACCGCTTTTACTACTATAAGCCGCGATGGCGCTCTGTCACCGACTCACGGAACTAAGCCTGCCATATATATAGAGATATTGACGACTTTCCCTTGATCGGAATGCTAGTTATTTGCTGAAGTTAAGAGTGTTTATAATCTCCTGAGATTCTTCTTGTATCTTTTCCACAGAGATATGTATACAATATATATCGTATAACTGTCCGCGTGTACCTATGAACCGTGTGGTTCGGTGTTAGCCAGACGTTTCGTCACCCCTGCAGCAGTGGCGGATCCAGGACCACATCTGCTAATATGCCATATAACCGGGAGGGTGGGGGGTACGGGGTATGGAATATCTCCCAAATGGATATACTATGTACTTATGTATGTGCAAGAACTCTATGTTTCTTTGTCTCGGGGGGGGGCAACTAACCCCTTTGCCCCCCCCCCTGGATCCGCCACTGCCCTGCAGATCACTTCTTCAAGGGGAAATAAGTGCTCGCTGTCGGCGTTGTCTTTATGTATGTAATTAATGTACCTATAAGTGATCCAAGCGGAGGTGGAAGGGGGGGGAGGAGGTAGGATGGGAAGGGGAGAGTAGAGGATTTTTATGAATGACTGGGTTCCACGAGTGGTTGGTTTTGAGATCCCCGTCTCTATTGAAATTATTATACACCCCATGAACTCGACAACGCAACGTCGCGACGCGTCGGGAAGAAACTTCATAATATGCATTTATTCCTCACGAACTCCATCAAGAAAGAAGACCTAACCGTCTCGAGAGAATGACTGCGCGACGTATAAAAAATGTCACAGAGGTCCGAAAGAAGAAACAACCAAAGAAATTCATAGATCTCAAGGATGCATATTGGTGACTAATCACCCCCTGCCACACACCCCTAAGGTGGCTTGCAGGGTATTTTGTAGACGTAGATGAAGCACTGACAGATTCCAGTCCAATAAGGGACGCAAAATTCATCGCCAACCTCTCCAAATGACGACGACGATGGACGACGACGAGTCTATTAAAAAAAAAAGGTCTCACTTTCGCACTAAGGCCAACGAAAATTCCCGTTGAAAAAGTCATCTGTGATCATTTATCCTTAGACGATTCGGAGGTAGTACGGCAGAACACGAGCCAAATCCTGAGAAATACAGCTTCCCAACGGCATGAACAAAACGTCACCAAACAGGAGAGGGCGGCTCTCAAGCAACCCAGAGGAAATGAGAACGTGATCATCCTACCAGCAGACAAGGGGGATGTGACTGTGATACTAGACAAGAAGGAACACGTTAAGAAGATGGAAGACGTCATAAAAGATGGCCATTAACGGGAAAAAGAACGCGACCTTTATACTTTCCGCTTCAAAAGGATAGTAACAGATGCTATCAATAAACACATCATAGACCCGAGAGAAAGAAAAAAATGGTACTACAGGACCCAAAAACTCCTTGTAGCTATCTATGGCTTGCCCAAGATAAATAAGGAAGGCATTCCGCAGAGGCCGATGGTTAGATATACAAACTAGGCATACATTTCACTATGGATACAAACTAGCCAAACATTTAGCAAAATTATTGCAACTAAAAGATGAGGAAGCAAAATCTTACGTGAGGAACTTGCAATATTTCCTGCAGATCATCAAGGATAATAGAGTCAGCCAGGAAGACATCCTAGTCAAATTCGACGTGACTTCCCTATTCGTGAATATACACTGCGATGAAGCACTCAAATAATTGAAGAAAAGTTCGACAAAAACATCGCTAGATTTACATAAATCTACTTAAACAACACCTTCTTTCGGTGGAGGAATTATTTTTACGAGCAGACTTCAGGGGGAGGAATGGGATCTCCTATCTCGCCACCGGTGGCCAAAATTTACATGGAGAGCCTAGAAATAGCAGCGCTTCGAAATGCGGAGAACAAACCCATGATCTAGCTACGACACATCGATGACACGTTTATCATCAGGACACATGGCCGAAAGAAGCTAGAAGAGTTTTATCATTACCTAAATGGCTTCAACGAGCACATCAAATTCACAATGGAATTAGAAAAAGAAGGAAAATATACATTTGTAGACGTCCTTAAAAAAAAAAAAGATGGAACCCTGGGTCACGCAGTATACAGAAACCTACTTTAACTAACCGGTACCTCCATGGCAGTACGCATCACCATCCATCACAAGTCAACACCGTCGTGCAGACGCTTATCCAGCGGTCCATCCGGTTGAGCGACAAGACGAATCTCCCAGCGGAGAAACAATAGTTGAAAGCAATTCTACGACAACAGTGCTCTATCCCGAAATTTTAATAAGTAAATGAAAGAAGAGAGGCGCAACCCATCGGAAAATGAGGTCTTGCTAAATGAAGACATCACCACCCAGAAGAAAGCTTATCTTCCATACACAAAAGGGACATCAGACAATAGGTGACGTCAGTCAGATAGATAACGTTCTCCGCAAACTTGACATTAAGGCTATTTTCAAGCCGCAGGAAAAAGTGACACATCTTCTAGAAATGTGTAGGACATAATTACGCTACAAATAGAAGGAGTTTACGAAATTCCTCGTGGAACAGGCGGT
This sequence comes from Pyrrhosoma nymphula, assembly GCA_963573305.1. Taxonomy (NCBI): domain Eukaryota; kingdom Metazoa; phylum Arthropoda; class Insecta; order Odonata; family Coenagrionidae; genus Pyrrhosoma; species Pyrrhosoma nymphula. Next base: position 80,695,143 of record OY754334.1, on the reverse strand, counting down.
AATAAATATGTCAGGGAGACAGGATGCTCAGTCAAAACTCGGTCAAAATCGTAAAATTTACTCAGACAATTAATTTTCGAATATGCTATGACCATTTAGAAACATTCTAAGATACTCATATGATCTGATTCTATACAACGTAAAGCCTACGACATCGGATAAACTGGGATCATCAAGTAGTAAAATTCAATTTTTCAATCGATAGCTATTTGCATAATAATTATTGTGTAGTCTATAACATTTTTCCAGCCGGCACAGTGTGTGGCTAGCATTTTTTCCATTGATTCCATGTGGTGAAATGGCTTAATTAATGTCCTAAAAATTATTTTACGCCATCCTAACCTAATACGTTTTCTGGGCACTCTGAATTCGTGGTCTCTTTCTCCTAAAGAACTGAAATCGTTGGCAGTGCACCTGGTCCTTCACTCCCTAAATTCGAAAAATAAAAACCTTGAATCTTAAAATATATATCGCTCACTTTCTTACTTCAGTTCAGAAGGGGTGAGATAGAAGGAGGCTGAAAATTGATCCGAGCCCACCGCTTTCCCCTCCCCAGTCAGGTGCGCTTACCAGATCGTTTTTATTCCTTAAACACACAATTTCTCATCTGGCCACTTGACCGATGAAATTATATCCTTACCGATTTCCGCGCACGGCACCGCTCACACAATCTGAAACACAACACAAAGTAGCCTGCACGCGTCCGTCCATCACGCAACAATTGACGGTGGTCGAGCGCGACTCCAACCCGTAAAAGTATCACGCATGGCCAATTATAGTCGGTCATTTTTTTCACTCCTTCGTATACCTATATATTTTTGTTTAAATCCCGCCCCGCTTTAACCCCCTTTGAAATGTCATTCTGATAGCGTTTTCTTGGGCTGCGTGCGACCATTAATTTTTCTGTTATATGTTTTTTTTGCTGTCACAATTAACTAGATCAAATGTGAGTGGGCCAATCAAAGGGTAATTCAGTGGTTCCATCAAAGGGTAAAACCTCCAATTATGACTGCATTGAAATTTTTATGTATCGTGAAAGTTTTCTTTTAGGTTTTGTAAAAATATTATTAATTTAACCACAGTGCGAGTCTGTTTAATGAACTGTACCCGTACCCCCTTATCGGATGTCGAGTTGGGAAAAAATAGGAATGTATGAAAGGACACGAAAAGTGTTCTGTCGTTCGAAATATGCTGATATTGCTCAAGAAAGGCATTGCATGCCTATTCACAACTTTGAATTAATGGTTGAATAGATTTCTGAAGTGCTATCTAATAATAATATTAATAAAGGCGTCTTTATTCAGAGCGAAATGACGACTATACTGTTCTCTTCTCTTACATTTCACTCTTAAACATAACATTAGTACCCTAGCCCTGGGTGGACGAAATCCCATCCAGGGACAGGACTCGAACCCATGACCCTAAGGAGAGCAGGCCAGGACCCTACCCCGCTGCCGGCTACAGAAAATGTACAACTTCAATGCAATATTTTCGAGCTTAATGCACATAACGCGTCCTCGTTGTAGTTTTTTCGATACAGAGTGAAGTTTGTAATATGTATTTCCGTGAACTACGAGGTCCAAACATATGTCCGCTGGAGATATATTAGAAGTTATAAAAAAATGCTATTTCCTTGACTTTATTTTACATTTGATACGTGAATATTAGTTTTAAAATCTCTGATATGCTTGCATTTAAATGATTAAAAGTACAAGATTTTAAAAGTAGTATTCTTTTTTCTCTCATTTCTCTTTTTACTCGTATAATTGTGTAACAAGAGGAAAAATTTCATGCACATTTTGTGAGCACCAGTCTCCCACTCGGCACGGCTTCATAATATATTAATTCACCAGTAAAAGTGTTTTGTTTTCGCTAATACAAAAAATGTAATAATGAATGTGTACGTTATGATTACCTACTGAATGACATGTATCAGGGAAAGATCGTATGCGGAACTTTACTGCTTTCTCGCTATGCCTTGTTCGTGTTATAATTCCACATAGTACACTGCATAAAAAATGTCAATTCATGTACTCGGTACTTTACAATAGCATTCATTGGGCACTGTTAGATCAATTGATACGCTATTTTTATGCGGAGTCAAATCATGCTCCTGAATACCTTGTTTCCGAGGACTTAGGTAAATATTAAGGAGTTTTTCTTTAGGAGACCTGCGTGGCCTGGGCCGTTAAAAACAATAAATCAAATCAATTCTCCACCAACCGCGATCCCGCCTCTTTTAAGTCTACGTTTGTGGTGGACCTTGGAGAGGGAATATATATACCACGATAGAGAAATATAATAGGAGATACCTACAGGGTCCGGCTTTGCCAGCGGCAGGAGCCTGAGACCACCCATTCCATATCGTCTTATTTAACAGGAAAAATTCGAATGATTTCACAAGAAAAATAACCAATTTAACATCAAGTTATGTATTCATTTATTCACCAGCTAAAATTGGACTGTTCCTTGGGATTAACGACCGGAACGAGGAACAAAATTACGAATATTTTGTTATTTATATTTCAGATGGGGTAGATTCACTAAAATTTACCATCGGAAAATTTATTTTTTTATCGAGGAATATGATTTAATGATGAATTCGTTAAGTTTTACACCCACAAAGTAGAATTGCGAACCCACTGTGAAGAAATATGAGAACGAGGTCAGAGCATTCCCATTCCTATCCTCTTTGAATGTACGAGTTCCTACTCAAATATATTATAAAGGAAAAGGTAGTTGCGGAAGCACATTCACACAGCTGAAATTCGTTTTTATCACAATGACATAATATATATCCCTTTCGTTTTTCACATCTCAATATGCCGTTCCTCCCATTGTACGTATTGTATTTTTTTATAAATATTTACTGGAATTGCAATTTGAGTTATTTTAGTAGTCTTTTCCTTGATACGCTGAAATTTGAACTCTAATATTATGTTTACTACCTATTGTGGATTATATCGATGCTTGATTACGTTTTCAACAATGTCTTTTTATTGAAAATAATTAGGTAGGACGTTCCCATGACCGAAATGAGTCCGTTCTGCGCATGACGTCATCCGGTTGACACGAGCAGCAGACGTATCGAGAATTAGCAAATAGGAATAATGGTTAAAAGCTCCGAGAATTTAGTTTTTAGCGACGACAGAATGGAGTCAAGTGAATATTTGCATCCTTAAGTACAGATATACGAAATATTCGATCGGTAATGATAAGAGAATGTGTAGTTTGAGAATATAATCTTGTTTACAGTGGAAATAACCCTAGCAACAATTTATTCTCAAATGAAAGTTGAAACTCTTACCTTTTTCAGCGCTAAAGCTGTCTTGTCTCCGGCAAACCTGGACCCGCATCGGCCGTGTATATGAACCAGTGGGATATTTAAAAAATTATCTTCCCTCATAGGTTTATTCGCATTGATGTGGTATCCAAATACCACACAAGTATCAAATACACAATGCACTCCGTACCTAGTTAGCCCTTCACTCTGCTTGATGTAATCCAAACTACGTCATAGCGTTCGACCCAAGCGATGTGCAATGGCCTGTCTAGCATTAGTAGCACCATGCTTGACAGATACCCAAGCTTCAAAACTTGTCTGACTCACACTCAAATGAGAAGAAAAGAGGAATAAAGTTGTTTTTTTCTCCTCAGTATTCCTTCCCTTTTTTGCTCTCGAAGGACCGAAAGCGATGGCTATGGGAGGAGGTTTTTTTTGGGGGGGTAGGGGGCGACGAGAGTCCACGAGACAAAGAGGTGGATTGGAATGAGATCTCCGGGGCGAGATAAGCGATGGCAGATAAGTAGTCACGTGACACCGAGTGGTTAAGCCCAAATGTCGCAGGGAGGTGGGAGGGGCCTGGACGGGTTGGGTTGAAGGGGGAGGGGGACGAGAATTCGGAAGGTAGGCGCGTGCTCCTTTGGTCTTTGCGGGGGAATAGATAGGAGATGTAAAGAGGAGAAAAAATACTATTAGTTTTCCACACTTTTTGATAATGGTGAACTTGCATTATTAAAAAGAAAACAATTTTTGAAATTGAAGTACCTAAGTATTCTTATACATACAACACATGGATTTTCTTGGAATACAAGGTTGTATTATTTAAATATTTATTCACAAAAATTACGTGTGCTTGGTGGTGTGGAAATACGACGACATCGGGAACCCGGGGCATGACGTAACGGAACGGTATCGCTTAGAGAAAAGATTTTCCTATTAATTTTGTTTTTTTTTTCGTTATTCGACGAAAATATCGTTTTAATTTCTTTTGCGGAAGACAATGAACTCGTATGATTTTATCTTTCATGTTGAAAAACATGTAGGTTAAAGAGGCGACGTCAAGCCACCGAGATGCCGTTTTGGATCACGTGAACTTTTCAAATTTGTATGCACATTAGAAAGGCAATTATTAATGTCTGCGATTGACGCATACACATATGGATCATATATTTGAGTTCTTGATGGCATTTTTTGTCGAGTATACTACTTAAATTAGAGAAACACATTTATGCATGTTCCCCAGCGGTCACCTCACCGGTCTCGATGTTTTACATCGTATTCAAATGCAGCACCTTCCCAAGTATTCTTTATACTCTTTAAGGGGAAATTTCGCAGTTTAGATGCCTATGATTGATTTTATAGTAACGAGAGGATTGACCATTGGGGATGTATTTTACACAATATTCTCCGTCTCTCAACTACTGGTCCTCCATTGCAGATAAATGATTTACTGCTTTCTTGCAAGAGTCAAAGCATATGGGACCCTTACGAAGTAGGACTAATCTCTGAAATAGATCGAATACAGCGGAGAGCAGCAAGATTTGTGAAAAGTTGTCAAAAAAAACTTAACAGTGTTACCGAATTGTTGAATGAATTGGGGTGGGAATCTCTAACTGATCGAAGGGAGAAATACAGGTTAAATCTTTTGCGCAAACTCGGAGCAGACAGTTTTTTTCCGGACGTTCAACACATACTGCTAGAGCCAACGTACTACGGTAGAAGTGATCACAGGAATAAAATAAAGGAAATTGACTGCCAAACCGATAGATTCAAAATGTCATTTTTCCCACGCACAATAAGGGATCATAATAGTTGCGATAGATCAATCATATCAAACTCCCACCCTCAATAGGTAGAGTAGAATTTTCACTTGTGCTTAATAACACCACATCATTACTAACTCTTCACACCGGTCGATTTGTCCGGCATTATTTTATTTTGTTCTTTGCATGAAGTAGCATCTCGTAGTATTCATAAATTAACGGTATCGGTAGTATTGACCACTAAATGTGTGTATAGCATTGCTCTGCATGTTTGTATGTTCATTTACGTATCACTCTCCCAGTTTCCGGTTGAGCTGCGCACTATTCTCCTGACTGCTTTTGGCCTGCGCCTAGCGCCAGGGGAAGCGTGCGAGGTTCAGACTTGTGCTGGGACTAGTGCTGCATGCCTGGTGTGGAATCACCCCGTGCCACACACCCTAGTGGTGGCTTGCACGGTATTTCGTAGATGTAGATGAAACAACTGTGAGGAATTCATATGGAATAAGGTGGATGGATGTAATGGAATAAGTACGAAGTTGGGTATACAATATGTTATGCGCAAGACGCCGTGGAATTGATTGTTTATCAACTTTAAAAATCATAATCCATTTAGGGGCTCGATTTCACTGTTAGATAAATCCGTTTTTTCCACTTGAAATAAAATTTTTTTGCTCATCTCCATGTTCATAATTAACAGCTATTACAGCAATACCAGACTATCCTGATTGTGATAGGTAGCTCTTGGTCAAATCTTGTTATTGATTTAAAACGGCAGTACATGTCCAGTTGTGAATCTCTTTATCTTTAACTTTACTTTTTTGCAGAAATGTTTGAGTTTTGCACAGAATTTCAGACATTTCTGAGTTTTGATACTTTGTGGCGTTTCAATCTGTTCAGGGTAAATTAATCTAAGGAGAGCGACATTAAAAAGTTACATAATATATCTCATCTTGTGGACATCTCATCGCTTTATAGTATATCCTGACGGATCGTATCGTACGTTTGTATTAAGAGACAATAGGCAGTTGAATGCTATTATGCAAAGGGAGAATGATTGGTATTAGTTAATGGAAGAGGACAAAGAACACCGGAACCAGATGGAGGTAAGAATCATACCGAGCTAAGCAATAAAATCGCGAAAGACAAGATAGAAAGTGTTATTGTAATGACAACACTGCATTCATGATTAGTCTTTCAATGTCAACGTACCTTAAACGGTTGAATACAGACAATTAATTCATAGCACGCACCGAAATACTCGTACAAGTTAGAGATCATCGAACGAGACCGTATTTTTTGGTATCAAATGAAACTCAACGTCCAAGACGCCCGTATGTATGTACGCCTCTTCCTCAGCGCCACGCGTTTCCCACGTGGTGTTGTAAGGAAAGATCCTGGGAATCGTGTGCGCATAAAGTTTAAATTCCTATTCAACATATATTTTCAGTTTGCACTGCAAGGATCCCTGATGATGATGAACTGCGACAACTACAGAGGCATAGCCCTATTGAATATTTGTTATAAGGTTTTATCAAAATGCATATTAAGTCGAATAAAGCCATTCGCAGACAACATAATTGGTGAATACCAGGGGGGTTTTCGACAAGGTAAATCTACCACTGATAATATATTTTTTATTAAGCAATTATGTGAAAAAATGTATGAGTACAATCGTAGCCTTCATCTCCTCTTCGTGGATTTTAAGAAAGCGTATGACAGTGTACATAGAGAAAGTTTGTTCAAGATATTGACTGAGTTCTGCATACCAAAGAAACTTGTTAGCCTGACAGAAATGTGTCTCAATGAAACAGAAGCTAAAATAAAACTGGGAAATAAAGTAACAGAAAGTTTTATGATTAGGGCAGGTTTGAGGCAGGGAGACGGTCTATCTCCAATTTTGTTTAATTTTGTTATAGAGAAAATTAAGAGGGAAATTGACAAATATGATATGGGAGGTTTTATGATGAATGGGAGAAGAATTTCATTTTTAGCATATGCAGATGACTGTGTTATCATTGGCGAGTCAAAGGCAGAGTTAAGAGGAGTAATGCAATTAGTAGAAGAAGTAGCAAGAAAAGTGGGATTGTTGGTCAATCCTTCAAAAACTGAATATTTAATTGTTGGAAGGGAAATAAATCATGATAGAAATATTACAGTTGGCAATAATGACTACAAGAGAGTACAAGAAGTTAAATATCTAGGTACCATTTTGACAGAAAACTCCTCAAGTGAAACGGAAATAAAATCCAGACTGCAAACAGCAAATAGAAGCCTCTATGCACTTAATAACATACTAAGCTCAAGAAGCGTTTCCCGTGAACTTAAAATAAGATTATACAAAACACTGATCCGTCCCGTTCTCTTGTATGGATGCCAATCATGGAGCACACGGAAAATAGACCTGAACCGATTAGCAATATTTGAAAGAAGAGTACTAAGGAAGGTTTTTGGTCCAGTCCTTGATTTAGAAACAGGCGAATGGAGAAGACGACATAATGAAGAATTGTACAATCTGTATCAAGAACCGAATATTATAGGAGTGTTAAGGAGTAGGAGATTGGAATGGGCTGGACATGTGGTTAGAATGAGTGGCGAAAGATTTCCTAAGATGGCTATGGATATGACAATAGAAGGAAGGAGACCAGTGGGGAGACCTCGCAAGAGATGGATAGATGGAGTAAGGGAAGACTTGCAACAGCTAGAAACCTGGCCGAACTGGCGGAACATAGCGGAGGACAGAAGAGAATGGAAGGCCCTAGTTGTATCATCGCACGGTCCTCTGGGCCTGATCGCGTAAAGTAAAGTAAAGTAAAGTAAGTACTGCAAGGATCCCACATCACCTTTCAGAGAACAGTTAAAGTGGTTGACGGTTAAAAATATACGAATTTATCTACTCTGTATGTTATTCTACCAGCTATTCGAACACAGAGAACCAAATAATTTGTTGCGTATATTTAAATTAGTGCCAGCTTCAAGCAAAGTAATCACTATAAGCAATTCTCCTTTGCTCTACTTTCCCAGACATCGGGCCACCACGTCAAAGGACAGGGAAACAAGATTCTAAACGAGGCTACTCTACTTTGTTGCAACCTCATCCAAAATGTAGAACAATATGCCATCAGATATAAAAAACATAAATTCACCAGAGAATTTCAAATATAAAATGTAGAATTATTTCCTAAATTTATGATTGATTACATTGAATAATATCTGTAGGCCGATTTTCGATCTGATTGTACTTTTTCTTCAGTCATTTTCATGAAGAAACCACTCGAGCTGAGAAAATCAATTATTTTTGGAATATCGTTGAGAGCACGTCGAAAGTCCACTAATGATAATAATTTCTGTATAGGTAACAGCTTTCGCCAATTACTACCTATTTATTACATTTCGACAGCACGCACAACTATACCCTGGATGGGGAAAAACCATCCAGGCGGGACTCGAACCCGCGACCTTCGTGTTGGTTGGCGAGAACGTTACCCCGCCACCACCGAGGCCGACTAATCGCTCACTTCTCCGACTGAGACAATTTTCATCCTTTCACGGGTGTAACCAAGGAGCTTATCTTTGAAAGGACGATAAAAATACCAAAACAGTGTAAATTAATTGTCTAAATTCATGACCCAAAAATGCAAAATCGGACTTAATAAAAATAAAAGTTTCATCTTTCTCGCGCAATATAGTTCAATTCTTACTGTCTTAATTGTATTCTAACATATTTTAAAGTCTTAAAATAAAATAACCCACCTTGAAGTCCGAACTGATTCTCTTGTTTTTCATGAATAGACCTGGAAATCTTTTCCTTAACTAAAACTTGGTCCCTTAGCGAATTTTTCGGAAGATCAGACTCAAATGGATTCCTCGTGCCTAAAATCTTGAAAATATGATGTCTCATCAAAGTCACTAGGGCATTTTTCGAGATTAATATTGCATACAACTATTATCGGGTTAATAGAATATGTGTGTAACTGTATATTACGTATTAATATATATGAGTAATTTTTTATGTGAATGCTAATAAATCTTATGGCTATTTCTCGGTGTCATGTAAGGTTTTGCTGCGACCAATATTTGTGTACATTCGAGGGCCTCGTGTGCAAAAACTATACAGATTACAGAATATCTAAAACTATGACTGGATAGCCCGTTTCGTCGACTACCGGAAATAGTTTGTTGCGAGCGGAGGTGGGGTTACGAGGTGACGTCACAGCGATGCGCGAGGGGTTCTAAATTTGGGCTTGTGTGGGCACGGTGCGCGCTCAGTTCAGTTGTATCTCCGGAAGGAGTTGGTCGATTTTAGTGATCGAGGTGTCTACGGAGAGCTGAGAACGTGAGTTAGACGTTAATAACACAAGAAATATAAAATTAAATTTGGAATGCATAAAATATTAGTTATTATCGACCAATTGTTCATAGGTTAGCCATTAGTACTAATCTACATCTACAAAATACCCTGCAAGCCACCTCAGGGGTGTGTGGCAGGGGGTGAGTATTCACCAACATGCATTACACTATACCTTAAAGTTAGTGTAACAAATAATAATTGTGCATTAGCATAAATCGCTAATGCTTGTCACGAGGCGAAGTCTCACAAGCATTCACTACACTACAGATATGCTCACAATGGAGATGGACCGCTAATATACATGCATCTTGCAACCACACAAATCTACAAATTGGACAGGATCAAAATCATTGGATTGGATTGGAAATGGATTGGAATGGATCCAAATGGACAGAGACTCAAGGCTTATGTAGAAAAAATGCACGGTGTGCTGTTAGTACTAGGTAACAGACAAGGATTTAAGTATTAGGGAGTACTACTACTACTAAGAGCTACACTACCTATCGACAAACCTAGATAAAAGTCTGATTGGTAGCTGTTATGGTCCCTTATCGTTCGTGGGAGAAATGACATTTCAAATCTGTCCGTTCTGCAGTCTAGTTCCCTAATTTTATTCTCGTTATCTGATATACCGTAGAATGTCGGATTTCGTAAAATATTATCAACGTCGCCAGAGAATAGACCGGTTTGGAACTTACATAATAGACTGAGTCTAAATTTCAATCGACGGTCTGAAAGCGTTTCCCATCCCAGTTGCTGCAAAAGGTCAGTAACACTAACGAGATTATCATAACGGCCTTTAACGTATCTTGCCGATCTTCGCTGCACGCGTTCTAACTCAGTTTCCAAACCTATCTCATAAGGATCCCAGATACTGGCATCATATTCCAAGTGGGGTCTAGCGAGGGAGAAGTAGCTGATTTCCCTAACTTTATCGTCGCACTTGCCTAGCACTCTTTTAACAAATCCCAATTTACGATTTGCTTACGGTAATTTCTCGAATATGTTTACTTCATGAGAGACCACTAGTCAGTTGAACTCCGACTAATAATTTCGGTGAATAAATGTTATGTATAGCGTAATTTTCTTTCTTTCATTTCAACTTTCTTTCTAACAAACAAAAAAAAGAATCTCCCAATAACGAGAGTAACGTATGTGATTTCACTTCCACGAAATAAATATCCGATGGGAGTATCAAGAATACTCCCTGTATTATTTTTTACTCTAAAGGGCTTGTTGTTGTATCCCGAGTAATAATACTACAATAATAATTATTCTACTTTATTCTGAAGCAGGAGGAAAAGAGGGGCCGGGTAAGGCGGGGGGAAGGAGAAACCAGAGGCGCGTGTCCGTTGCGAGGCGTCCTTAAAACAATTCCGGGAAACAAAGTGAGTCGACGAGGGGCGGGCAGGTGGAGATAGAGGAAGAAGGGACGGGGAACGAAGACTTTCCGGCAGAGTCGGCTTGTTCCGAGTCCCCATTCGGTCCGTCCTTACACTTTTTTATGCTCATGCTTAAACATACTACGACCCACTCCGTCCCCCTCCCGTCACTCTCTTCGTGTGTACGAGAACAAAACGAGGCGCGATTATGCGTCTCGTCCCGGCTAATAAGTCGCCTTGTTTTATTTTGCGTGTCCAGCACGCCGACGGGTGGCCTGCCTCCCGGAGTCATCTCCCGTGCCTTTAAATCCATCATCGTTTGTTCCCCCCGTCGCTTTCCGAGGAATCTTCCAAGGTGGATGTTCAAGGTGGACTACAAACGGAACGTCATCCTTAATTTAGTCCGAGCGAGACTTCACAGAGCAAAAAATTCACTGAATGTTGCCTCATTATGAATAAAAGGATCTCATCTTATATACGATACCAAAATATCAGCCAACTAATCGCACCACTTTTCGAGAGGTAAACCAATAAATAGAAGCTGTTTTCCATGAGACATGACACATGCATCGGTCGCGTTCGAAATGTAACGGCATGTTACTCGTGTGCTTTCTCAGGTATACATGAAAATTAATGTATTTATCACTCCATGCGATACTTTTTAAAAATCGCAAATAAAAAAACTTCGATTGTGAAGGCAATTTTGGAGTACGGAGTGAATAAAATAAAATATGCTTATTCAGTTCATTACTGAGAAGTATAGTTGATATAATAAACTTTGGCGTCATTGATATTACGACATTTAATTCATGCTTCTTATAATTGCTTAAATTTTGGAATAATATACGAGTATGGTCTCTATCATAACAAGAGAAAAATATCGATTCATCTATCTTAAGTAGTAATTGCATCTGCTGTATTTCTCCCGAAGGAATGCAGGGTGTTCAATGAAGGGAACGTTCCGCCGGGGCTTATTTTAAGAAGTAAACCGTTAGGAAATCTAAACTTTGAGGTCGAATAGAAAGAAAAAGTTGGGAATAGTGGATGTAATTGTAAAAATAAAGCTATCCACATAACCATTGTCGTTAGTTGGTTGGCTTGTTGGGAAGGCGACTGACTAATGAGGTGATTTGCGCCATTAGGATAGGTGGGTAGGAGGGTAACTAAATGGGATGAAGGGTGGAGAGAAACCCGGCGTCGGCATCAGCCTACTGCTTACGTAAGCTTAACGTCCACAGCTTAACTCAAGTGACGAACGGAGTTCCTACTATACTTGAAATTCTCTCTACATAGCACCGAATTAAGGGTTGGGATTTTCTCTAATATAAATCTTTGCCACTACCCGGGAACTATTACCATAGGTAGTCTGTTAAGAGTGAAGGCTTCCGCGGACCCTATCGATGATGGAGAAGGTTTTACCGGGTTTTTCGACGGCGTTCGTCCAATGTCCTTTAACGACAGTTTTTTCAGCATTCCAGCTAGCTTCTTCAGGTCGTACGTCACTTTTCTAACATGTCACTTCAGATCTGAAGAAGCTAGCTGAAATTCTGGTGAATCTGTAATCAAATTACAAGGAAGAAAGCGTATAAAACCCGGAAATCCTTAATCATTATTGATAGACTGTTGCAAATAGGAATGAACGTTCTCGAGAACGTACCCCTTAGTCCGCAGAATTAATAGTTATCTGGCTAAACTTTATCATGGTTTTGGAATCATCATGGTCACTTCATTGACAAAAGCGTGAAATAACCGACAACCTGTGCTTTGGGAAACCCGATTAGCCAGAACGCACCGCATTAGCTAAGTGTCCTGGTCAACTGTCGCTTTAAGTAAAGAAGGCACTATAAAATTGGGCCAAAGCTGTGACTTTTGACCTCAAATGGACAGTATAATTACCTTTTCATGCGATTACTCCTTCGGTTACACAAGAATCCATCCATGCTGAGCATACAAAGACACGTACTGCAGCGGAGGCGCAAAGAGCGAAGAATTCCTTATTCATTTCCTCTCATTTACCCCGAGTATCACAATTTTTTCCTGATTTCCCCATCATCAGAATTGCACGCGGAAATCAGTCCTTCAAAGAGAGCCTGAAGAGTGAAAACTATAGATGTCTCTGAAAGGAAGAGAAAAAATAATGAACTTATGACAACTTTTTCGAGTGTAAACAGTTTTGGAATTAAGGTTGAACCTGCGCTTCAAAGTACTGCTTTCATTACATAGATGAACTCGACAGAAACAAGATAAAATGGCTCAAAATGTTATAAATAATAATTGAAAATAATTTTCAATCAATCATCATAGCTGTACAGTCATGAGTTTTCTTCAAAATGAAGTAATCCTGTCATATGAAGAATGGCTTTTATATTGACGCCATGTCTCAGAGGAATTTAAAAACTTTCTCTAGAACTGCAGTAAAGCTGCTTAATTATAAAATTCGGGATGAATTAAAACAACAGAACTAGTGAGTGCTTTTGCTCTTTTAATGTAAACGTAATTAAAACAAATGTATTATATATAATTGCTGACGATGAACTCGACAACACTGTATAGCTGGTCAACATATCATAGTTTCACTCCGGTCCGGCACCTTTGTTTGATTGCATAGTTTCACTCCAATGTTTTTGTTTACTCCTCAAACATAGTTGCCAAGTCTGTTTGAATATGGCGGATACGGAATGAAAGTAAGACTCTTCATCGCTTTTCAAACATAAATATCTGCATTAAATGGCCGATAAGGTAACCTGAAAAAAATCATTGTATCCGTTGATTATTTAATCACCATATGGTCGTTTATGAGGTAGCCTTGTCGGGGAAAATCTCGAGAAATAAAATGTTGAGGTGAGGGACGATACCATTCCGCCATAAGAGCAGTGTAATTTGAGGCCGAAAATGACGATTTTCAAATCCTGTTATCAGCGCTAAATGGCCGATTACACCCAATTATTTTTTCACAGATCGACTAAGGCATAATTTCTCTGCAATATATTAAAATATCGAAGGTGCTTAAAGTAGAGGTTCTACCTTAAGTGAAAGTTCATTTGATGATTGAAATTAGTTAGTTCACAAAATGTTATAAAAAGTTAAACACGATGTTTTCGGCGGCTAAGCGTCATCTTCGGGTGAATGGGTTTTAGGTCCAAGTGTGTATAAATTCTGTCTAGGTCTTACTTTTTGACTTTACGAGGTAATTTGATATACAGTATGCAAGGCTACTAGCCTTTGCAGTACCCGCGCCACGTGCGTGCTAAAGGTTAGAGCCCTCTTCCAGTAAGTTTTGGCTCATTTTCGCCAGTATTCCACAAGAGAAACCAAATTCTAGTAATTCTCCACGCCCGTCTTCTCTATTCTACTCGAGATAGGATCCCTTTTGAAATTACTACATTAATAGCCAGTACATCATTACCCGTGACCCAACACTAGGAGGTATTTGCAGTGTACTAACACACCGGAGTCTTATTGACTATGAGAGTCGAAGAATGAAGCAGATTTGTGATAGAGGAGTGAATGGTGGGAGAGGAGGGGGTAGACCGAGAAAGCAATGGGTGAATATGGTGGAAGAGACTCCTAAGAGAAGGAATATATTGGGAGCCTTTATAACGGGACGGCGTGTCTGAAGCAACGCATGAGCGTAACTAAAGCAAAAAAGGTATGCAAGCATAGGGCAGCATTGAGGAAATTACTAAAGGAGAGTCTGTTATACTGGCTCATCATCGAGAATGTAACTTATTTGACTGCGCCTACTCCCAAAGAGAGCGAAGTGGTGGGAATGTGTATATATATATATATATATATATATATATATATATATATATATATATATATATATATATATCTAGGTCTTATTCACGTAGAAGGGTTTAATGGTGAAGGGAGAGTGAACAGGAGGGAAATTCACGGTGGGGTCGAAGGAAAAAAGTGGAAGGTCAAGAGGGTGAAATAAGAACTGGAATGTCATGGAGGGGGGAGTCGGAGGCTTATGAAAATCCATTGATCTCTTCACAATTACTGTGTACAAGCTTTTTAAAATTTCTAGTCTCTCCCGAGCCTCCAGTCTTTGACCACTGTATCCGTTGTGTAAAAACTCATCATGTTCACTTTATAAAAGGAATTTAGCTACATGGAAATGTAAACTTATGTTTTTTAAACAAGGTTGGCGGTCCTTGTTACATTCTTGAAAAGTCTTTTCCGCTTTTGTGCAATATACAATGAATTATATTCACATGTAAGTCAGTAAACATGGTTATTTTTTTGTTTATTTTTGTTCGAAATACTGTTTGGAATGGGTGTTAAAAACCTTTCTTTAATATAATTTAATTAATTACCTCTCACGCGTAATAATGAATGAATGGAGTGCCTGGCTGATGCAATATCACAATATCGTTATCCGATCGTCACTACGAAGTCTCTGGCAGGCTTTAGTGGAAATTTCTCTTTTACTGGTCGCCAGGCAAGCCGTCACCGTCTGCACTTCGGAAAGGGTAAAAGCTTCCGGTATCTTGTGGCTGGTGTATCGACGGGGCGAATATTAATTTTATTCACTGTCCACATTTAGAAGACCGACACCTCATCATCTGTTTGAAAAAAATGGTATAAATTTCCTTGGCTTAATTATCGACTCGTGTATTGTGTGTACGTACCCCAAGATAGAGAGGTAAAACGCTGCGCTGGACTTATCTTTGATCTATTAGGCTGGCAGGACGTGAAAGGAAGTGTGTAAACAAGCTGCCGGTACACCTTATGCCAGTTGAATTACGGCGGAAAGGGTTGAGTTAGGAGATCCTCGGGGTCCGATTGCGCTCCGAAGCGGCACAACACGGGCCAAGATGTCCACGATAAGTGCGGCGCTTTATTAAGAGCCCGAGAAGGACTTTTATTTCGGATCTGATGCGTCGCTTATCGCCGGGAGACGTTTCCCCCCACACATCAGGGGTGAAGTTATCACAAAATGGCTCTTTGGCACGGAGGGTGTGATTATCTTCGCCGGAGGCGGGCAGGCGTCGTCGGCGATAATGTTTTCAGATCCGGGACAACGCCTCCCAACCCTCTCCCCGCATGTTTAAAAACATTCCTTTATTGATGGGCGGTTCGGTTATTTTATTTTAAGTATCTGGCGAGAATGAGGGTCACATTTAACCCTTACGTCATTGGCTGAATCAAAAGCCCACCCCATGAATTAATTGAGCGGTTAGCTGAGGGAAGAGTATAGTGAAGAGCTGCGGCAAGCCAATCTTTGGACAGAGATGAAAGGTGAAACATAAACACTGCAATTTCCACAGTGTATTTTATCGTTCAAGACCATTGTTTTGCTGCAAAGCAACATAATTACCAATATTAATACATAACTTTTGTGATGTTGCTTTGCAACTAAATCTTGGTCGTGATCAATAAAATACAGCTAGGAAATTGCAGTTTTTGTGTTTCACCTGTCATTCCAACCATGCAAGATTTCCATATCGTTTAGCCCGAGTCTACGAACAAGCTTTAAACAGACAACTTACGATAATAAATTTACTTTCACTTGGAACGAAGCTGACACCGACGCAAAGCAACATCATCATGTGATGATGTTGCCTCGCAACTAAACCATGAAAGACAAAAATGAAATATTAGGTGGAAATTGCTGTTTTTTAAGCTCACCTATCGTACTAAAGATGCTTTGCAATGAAGCCATGGCCGTGAACAGTAAAATACAGCGAAGAAATTGCAGTGTTGGTGTTTTACTATTCATTCCAGCCATAATATAAGTACTATTACTTGGAACGAATTTGACGATTGACAACGCAAAGAAACATCATCAAGTGATATTTTCAACGGAACCATGGTCATCAACAATAAAATTGTGGGTACAAAGTGGAAGCTTCATTGTTTTAAGTTCACCTTTCGTTCCGAATGTGAAATATTTCCATAGCGTCACGCCTCAGATTGTTAGATATGCGTACTTTCGCTTTGTCACCGCCCTTGAGGGCGACTTGCGACCACTCGAGGCCACGGTCTGACCACGGGCGGAGCTCGGGAGACCCAGGATTTCAGGAACACCGTTAACCTTCTGACCCCTAACTAGTGCGACATGTCCACTACAACTTGTGAGGCCCTTTTCGGGAGATTCAAATGTTAACGACGGCCGCATCGCGGGGAATAATGGACCAGTGGAAGAGAGGGGGAAAGGGAAGGGAAGCAAAGTGAAGATGAAGATGGAAGTGGAACCGTGAGAGAACAACAAGAGAGAAAGAGTATGAGGAAAGAGGAAGTGTTTTTTCCGCCGTTGGTGGGCATCTGCTCGGCGATGATTGGACACCAGGGTGGAGGGGACGACAAAGGAGGGGAATAAATGTTTCCGCCCCACCTCTCTCTTCATGTCCCGGGGACCATCGAGAAACGCGGCCTCCCCCTATGCCTCCTCCTCCCCAAACCTCCACAAACTGGGCGACGCGGGCAGGACATGAATAAAATGGGGGGGGGTCGGTTAGGGGGGGGGGGGGGTAACGTTATACGGGCGGTTCCTCCACCATCCCCCTCCCATCTGGACAATGGTCAGCCGTGTGTATGGGGCAAAGAGGATGAGGTTGGAGACCCGTTCCACATACGTGGACACGGGCGCCGAAGGTTTTTCCGCGAACGCGGGCTTGTATTAAAAAAATACGCACACGTCCAGTTCGGAGAAGTACGAAAGGAAGGGTGGTGGTGAATGAGATAAGGGTCGAGGGTTCGTAAAAAGGGTCCTGTATAGGGGTACGATGGGGTCAGTGGGCAGTTGCCATTCGTTGGGGTGGGGGAGAGAGAGTATGTGTGAGGGCCTTTTGAGGTCCGGCCCCCGGGAGCAGAAAAAAAAATATATACACTCACGAACTCACATGTATGTATATCCAGCCAACCCGTCCTCCACACACTCACTGATGTTCCTTCTCCCCTTCCCCAGGAACACAACTGGTCAAGTCCGACTCGGGACCGTCCACTCTCCGCGTCCCACGAATTAGACTCGGTCCGAGTGTCTTCCCCTCCCAGTGTTCCAACCCCCCAATCCCTCGCACTTCAAAGGACGGGGGCCGAAGGGTGGCTGGGCGGCGTGTTTATCGGAAATGTTTTCGCCAGCAGGGGAACGGGATTTTTTTCCAACAAGGAATGGTTGTGGGTAGTGCGTTGGAGGAAAATGGGCAGAGTAAGTAAGTAACTTTATTGCTTTCAACAACAACATGATAAGTTAAATTACATTTCACTTACATGAAAGCTAGACTGCCTCTAAGGAAAACCTGTGCTGAGGTAACCCTTATTAAAAGCTTTTACATTGCTAACAAATAACATGAATAGTGATGTATGATTTTAGGCTTTCCCGGCGAATGATGCTGACGAGTTGTTCTCGGGTTTCCCACCGGGTTAGGCTTTCCATGATAGCCGACGTTTCGGCAGGAGACTTTCCTGCCATTTTCAAGGTTGTGGATCATCCACATCCACAGCCTTGAAAATGGTAGGAAAGTCTCCTGCCGAAACGTCGGCAATCATGGAAAGTCTAACCCGGTGGGAAACCCGAGAACTCATTAACATGAATAGTATTTTACACAGTCATCCAATGTATTAAGAGTAAAGTGAAACAATTAGCAATACATTAGTAACGATGCCATTAACTTTTAAAATCGCTCTAATATAAATAGATAATAATATTTTCAAAAAATCTAACAATATCTTCCTCAGCTAATATCCAAGACTTGGCCAACTGCAGTAACTTTTTTTTACAACTTTTCACAGTTTTTATTATTTCGGGAAACATGCTATAAACCTTTGGGCCCACATAAAGAAAAGTATCGCTTGGAAATAGTTATATTTGGCTTAATTAATGGAACGTTCCTCTTCTTAACTAAAAATTAAATGTGCTGCTAAATATAGTTGGCTCATAATATAAAATGCCAGTCCAAATATAAAATAATTACATTGCCTTGAACAAATGCAAGAGTTGTAATGGAAGCAATCTCAGATTTATAAATAAAGGGTAAGAATGTTCAAATCTATTTTTCAAAATCATACTTCTAATAACCCTTTTTTAAGGATTAAAGTAGGCTTTAATGTGTTCTTATATAGAGCAGCAAAGATATTAGAAGGCAAATTGCTCTAAGTAAGCGTTTAGCAATAGGAAAGAACGGAAGACGGGGATGTGTAAGGATGCAATAAAAGGATGGCGAAGGGACTATATGGTGCAGAAACGCACACGCTGAGAAAAGAAGACGAAATTTCCTCTATCACCTAAAGCCACTTAAACTTATTTTTAAAAGAAGAATTTCTTCTGCTGAATGAATTCGGTCCCTCTCTTACATTGAATATTGAAAATGAAGCCTGTGCACGCAATTGGCTGATTTTTTTCTAAATGCGACGCAGTTATGCAGCGCTTTCATCGGAAATTATTTTGCACACAGGTGAACGAGATTTTATAGTTATGGCAAGGCAACGAGTAAACAACTCGAGCGACGTGCCAGTAAATACAAAAAGACGAGCATAATGGATCTCTCCGTGGAATTAGAAGACGGGCTATTTTCCACGCAATTAGTTGTTTTACACGGAGCGATTCCTCTTGAGCGTTCATGCAAGAGTTCACTGTTAAACGCCCTTGATGCATGTTAAATAATGAATCTCTTGGCAATACTCCACGACATAATATATAACTGACCGGTTTCGATATTAAACCATCATCGACAGAGTTAAAATACTGCTGTATTAAACACTGTTGATGATGTTTTCACATCTGTATTGAAACTGTCTGTATTGAACTCTGTATTGAACTGTATTTGAACTCTGAAGATGATGTTTTCAGAATCGAAACCGGTCAGAAGTATTAAACTCTGATAATTATGTTTTAACATCGAAACCGGTCAGTTATATTGCAGCATGGAATATTACCTAGTGATTTATTCTTCAACAGGTCACAATTCCACAAAGTAACCTCGCTTACCATCACGTCAATAGGCTTTGATGACTTCGCTTACCCTCACACCCACGATTACTCTTCTTCGCTTCTCCAGCATCCCATGGCTGCTGTACGCCTAGGTCCTTTCACCCTATAGGGTTGCGGGTGCGTCCCTCCCCGTTTCCACTCGCATCTGCACACCTTCAAAAAGTCCCATACCAAACACCCTTACCAACTACGCCTTTACCACCCCATAAACCCAACCCACCGTTAAAAAAAAACCTCCACAAGCTTACCACCCTTCCAAATCCCCCAGAATCCTAAATGCACACTCACACACGCACGCATTTAGCATTTTTTTCTCCGCCCGAGAATATACGATGAAGAACAGACCGAATTCTCGTCCTCCCCCTTTTGAAAAGTAAAAAACACTTGAAATAAAAACCTTCTTTCACACTTAAAAAGAGTCGTGCGTGCTCGCTAGTCCCAATCCCTTGTTGTGAGCTCACGAGCGAGACGCAATCGCTACTCGGTCTTAAGGTGGCTGGAGCGGTTATCGTGTGCCATAGAAATCACATTTTATTAATTTTTCAATTTAATTTTAATAATTTTTAATCTCACTGGGTAGTATGTAGATGTAGATATGGTGTAAATGAATTCAGCTGTTGGTCGTCTCCCCCAAGTTCCCAAGCAATTCTATCCATACTACTTAACCACGTGAAATGAGAAGCGGATTCATACTTCCAAAAAAAGTTATCGGATGTAAAATAGCCCCAAGCGCGCGCGTGCGCATTTGAGGGAAGAGCACGTAGGTACTTCACTAATTTTTTTCCTCAATTTTTTTTCTTCCCTTAAAAAATCCCCGAACCGTGTTTGCAAGCTCACGAGCAAGACGCAAACGCTACTCGGGTCTTAAGTATTTTTTTCTTCTATCCATACTATGTGAAATGTTCGGCGGATGAATACCTTAAAAAAATATCGGACCTAAAATAGTCCCGTGCGCGTGCGAGTTTATGAGGGAAGACCACGCTTCCTCACTGGCTTAAAAAAGTTTTTTCATTCCCTTAAAAAAAATCCACGTTCCTTTCTTTTTCGTTACATTATCGTATTTTTTTCTTCTTGCATGAAAAAAATTGTAGTGCGGGCTCTTGGACGCCGTCCGTTCGCGAGGGGTGAGTCGAAAGAGATTTTTTAAGCAGGGCGGGGGAAGAGGCGCATCGTGGGCACGACGATGGTCGTGTGCGTTCAGTTTAGGTCCCTTGCCTGGGGTATATTTTTTTACCACGTCCCGCACGCGCATATACTATGCGTGTGAGTACTACGCGACGGCCTCGTGCGCGCGCACGCTTCAAAGGGCTTCCGAAGAAAAATGAATGACCAAAAACCACGGAGGGCTCAGGAGAGATGAGGGTTTTTCTCCACTTTTTTAAGGATTTTCCTAAAACCTCTCCTATTTTTTTGACACTTCCTCTTTTCCGGTCCCGTCCACATTTTTGTCTCTTTTTAACTTCACCCTCTTCATCTCTCTCTCCCTGTCCACCACATCCTCGTATTTGGTCCATCTCTGAATAACAAGTTAGAGCGCGTTCTGTGAAGATCAGCAAGATAAGTTACAGGTTGTTACAATAGTTTTATTTATGTCACAAGCCTGCTGCAATAACTAAGATCGTAATCGCTATCAGCCCGTTGGCTAAATTCCCAGCCAATCTAGTTGCTGGCAACACCAAAAGCTTTAAAAATATTCGGGTGTATTCCGCGTGTTTTCGGTGTCAGCCAGACGTTTCGTGGCCCTTGCTGGTCATTAATTTCCCTTTCCCGGTACCTATACATCCGAATTTTTTTACAGCTCATCGTGAGCCTAATAAACTTTAATGAATAAATACGGCATCAAAATAACTTAGATTGAAAGAAAGAACAAAATTAACAGTGATTCCACATAATTTGCCGGCCCCGGTACCGGCGGGGTTAAGTCTCTCCTGACTGCTTTTTGGCTTACGCCTAGCGGCCGGGGGAGCGTGCGAGGTTCTGATTTGTGCTGGGACGAGTGCTGCATGCCTGGTGTGGAATCACCCCGTGCCACACACCCTAGTGGTGGCTTGCACGGTACTTCGTAGATGTAGAAGTCGTCGCCTGTATACCCTAGGGTCGCGGGTTCGAATCCCGCCTGGGAAGGATTTTCAACTCCCAGGGCATGGCTGTGTGTGTTCGTTAGAAAAGAGTTATATGGAAGAGAGTACTATATGGTCTTCATAACGCTCAAAGCAGGACATTATAATTATTTGTACTAAGAAAAGGCCCGGGTTTCGTCGTTAGATGTCATCTTCAGATATGGAGATGATGTTGAACGTCGAAACCCGGATCATTTCTTAATGCAAATAATGTGGAATCACAAAATTAAAGATTTTGATTCTAACATGAACCGATTCCATTAAGTTACTGCTAAATTTAACAATAATAGCAAAAGCATTATACTAAGCCCGACATGCAGCGGTAGATTAAACTGTTGGAGTTATGCGGGAGATAGACTGCATGATGACAGGTTTAACATTTCTTTTTTTCCCGCGATCAACAAGAGACCATAATACTGCCACTTAGACTATAATTAGGCTTTTCGATAGATATGACAACAAATAAATTTATTTTCTCTCCATTTTATTTTCTTATTTTGCTACATATCACTAACAGCATGTCTCGTATGCTTCCTTTGTACATCTTGTATTTATGTGCATTAAGACAGTAGCAAAATACATTGATAATCATAGTCTCTATAGCATTGGTAGCATATAGTGTGGTGGATGCCGGCAAAATATCACCTCCTTAACAGGTACTCTCAGAAGAGAAAACCACCTTTGTTATTTCCACAAAACTTTATTACGCTCTCACGACGCGCGTTTCACCACACTGTGGCATACTCATGTGCATTTAGCGTTAGTTTGGGTGGGGATATATAGCCTGGGCTTATGCTGAGGAAAGGGGAGGGGGTGGGTGGGGAAGGGGGAGGGGAGAGGATTTTCGTTAAGTTTAAAAATGAGTACCAAAGAGGCTATGAGTTTCTAAAGTGCATGTTTATTAAAACTCACTCCCTCACATATACCCTTGAGAAAGCTTACAGGGTACTGTGTAGATGTAATATTATGAAATGTAAAACGGTGGGTTCTTTGGACATATCGGATGGAATTTCGAAGAATGACGCCGGTTGAACTCCTTTAAGCTTCATCCCGTGATTGCTATTGAAATTTTGCAGAAAAGAGCATGCTCACCAAGAGTTGAAGTTGCGGTTCGTGAAAAGGCTAAAAGAATACTTGACAGAAAGGCATATTCTGTTCAAAAGCCAGATACGTTGATTTTCTCGATTTTCTCCAAGACTTTATGAATATTACCGTGCCAACGTAATTCATGCGTGATCGTTAACACAACCGTAGAAAGGCAAATGTTCAACCAAGGGTTGAAATATCAGTTCGTGAAAAGGCTAACAGAATGAAAGGAGCAGGGGAGTAGATTCTATCAAAAGGCCAGATACGGGAATTTTCTCCGAGGCTAAATGTAAATTACCGTACCAACGTAATGCATTGAGCGGCTCATTTCCTCACCACCTTTCTTTCCCTGATTTAGCATCTACCTTTCTACGCTGCCGGAACACGGAAAAGTGCCCAACCGATGCCACGGGCAGGTGTACGATCGCAGAGGGCATGGGAAGAAAAGATGAGCGGGAGGGTACAAGGAAGAAGGGCAGACGAAGGCGGGCGGGTGGCGGGCTCCAGGATTGAATGGGAAATGGCCGCGGACAAACTCAACGAGGGGTCCTGGAATTAATTAGACTCATCTTGTTCGCAGGAGACGCGTGGTGTAGTCTGAGAAGGCAGAAGTATCCGTTACTCGTAATGCGTTACTTCTTATTCGGGATGAAGGGAAGATTACGGGCTGTCCGCATCAGAATCACCGGTCGTCAATACGAACAATTCGTTTTTTGCATCTTTCCACTTCTCGTCTAGGCTTCATTTAAATCTACTTAGAACCCTTCAAGCCACATCAAGGGCGAATGAGATGGGGTGACTTTACACCAACATTCACTACACTGTATCTTACAAAAGTTAATGCAACTAAGGTTAAAAATGCATTTGCAAGAACCTGCCAGAACCTGTCAGGAGGCGAATTTTCACCAAAATGCACTACACTATATGTTATCAGTGTTGTATCAACTATGAATATTAATTTATATTGCAACTAGATACATAAATAATGCTCTTTATACTGTTACATACATTATTGTGAAGATAAATCAAGTTTTACGTGCGAATTGGTTGAAACAATCGTGTTTCACTTCGTAAATGGGTCATCTTTCTTTGTTCGTGTCATAGTTCGAGGCATAGCATTAGAGAGACTTTTCACGCGTTAACTTTTCTTTATTCTTGCTTTTTACAGGTGAGTGGATGCCGCAGCAGTTCTTATGAGTGGCCCTGATGCTCGGAAAACTGTACGGGATGGACACTGATGAGGTCTGCTAGTATTATGGTTGAAATCAAAAGACAGTGGTGAAGGCTTTCATTACTCAGGTGTAAGTTTGAGTGTTATATTTCAGAATTAAACATCTCCGAAAGAATCGAGAGAGGAAGAATAAAATAAATATATTAAGGCATATTTATTTATTTTTTATGCTAAAATTTAACATTCACTAGAACTTGGAAAGTATCTATTTTCTTTGGATGATTTAAGCATCTTCAAAATTGATGGTGTATCCCGGAGCAGACCAACCATATTCTGCAATAGATATTTTCCGAGCCTGATACGGGAAGCAAGTGACATAGAAAATTTCTATTTTCGCGAGAAAGCGGCCTATTCCTACTGTTAAAATTTTCATGCACAAGGCCTCGGCGCAGTGCGTAGTCTTTATTTTTACTTGCTTTTATATAATTTTTCAATTATTTTTCCTCTTTTCTTACATATTTTCTGCACCTTGGGAAACACCAAGTAGTTTCATACAAAATTTGAAAGATTTAGATAGATTTAAATGGCAAATTTGTACACAAAATAAATCCAATTTCAACCTTGGGAAACCGGCTTTATGGTTGGAAGCATAATGAGTTTGAGAACCTGGTGTTTCAGTAAGCAGTTTCATTTCTTTACGACTCTTCATAGGGCTTCGTTTTTGGGCAATATAACACCCCATTAGTTAATCAGGCTCGCTATTTACGTAGCTCTTTTGAACAGGACTTGAAGGAACTGGTCGTTGAGCCAATGGAGGACTTCACGGGTGGTATTTTATTAAGAATCGTCAAAATAAAAAAATACCGTCGAAAAGTTAAACACAACCATTATTTCATAGCGCTTGATAAGTGATTCAGTCCACTGAAACTTGAGGTGAAGGCGGCTCGAAGGTATATTTTCGATAGCTCGCGTTCGACGGCAAATGGATCCATTGAATGTATCAAGCAGCATTCAATCCATCTTTGTTTGCTCGCCATATAGTTTCATATTTGGAGAGTTGGTCTTTGGGTCAGGGAGTTCGCTGACCCCTACATTAAGGTGTCATTGTGTGGAGCATCACCATGGCAATTAACCGCAGAGCAAAAGAGATTGGAAGCAATGGCAATGTGGTGTTACCGAAGAATGATGAAAATCAAATGGACGGACATAATCACTAACGAAGCCCTACGAAAAGTTGGAGAGAAAAGAGATACATCAAAAACTGCGAAGAAGGAGAGACAAACTTATTGTACACATTTGGCAACACAACAGCCTATTGATAACAATAATTGGAAGGAGAAATGAATGGGAAAAGTCACAGAGTAGGTCCTATAATGAAATGCATCAAGCAAATCATGAAGGATATAGAAGTGATTAATTATGTATGAAGCGGTTGGCGGAGAGGAGAGTGTAATGGAGAGATGCTGCAAACCAATCTTTGGATTAATGACTACTGATGATGATGATGATAGTAATTACCTAAAACTATTAGTTAGCGATTAGTTTAAGCTGTTTGTAAGTAGCCGAAAGTACGAACGAGAAACACATTAAAGGCGCTCAAAGTTTAGGCTAGGTAACGTTATCTTAAACCTTTAACGAAGCACATGAAAAATAAATTAAAATGTATCTTCGTTAACGTGAGGAGTCTTTCACAATTTCCGTGTGCTTGGAGACGTTTACGCACTTTTAACTTACATGGAAAACTTTCACCTTTCACGTTGTCGGCTTGGATAGAGAACAAACAACAATCTTCACCGTTGTCATAACGACTTTTTATTAGCTCCTTCTACCTTCTACATTATTCATCTTCTACTAGGAGATAATACGTCTTAGTTAAATAATAGATGTTATTTACTCATTCGCCAAAGTTTCGAAACTATATGTTTGCCTCATCAGTGCATAATTGATTCACATTATTTGTAAAGAACAAGTAATTTATTTTTGGTAAAATAGTTCATAAAAATATATACTAAGGACATTTATCTCAAAGTAATATTTACTGCAAGGAGTGCTCTAATTTCGTTTTGTGTACTTCATCTTGTATTTGGTGAGGATTATTTTGGTTGTTCTTTGGGTATTATAATATTGAACAATTGATAATGTTTTCGGTACTGCTACAAAGTATAAAATTTGAAATAGATGTTATCAACAAATAATATTATAGAATATTTTACAATATTTTACGATATATGTGTTAAGTATTGCAGGTCGTAGTGTGTTTTATAATGTGCACTACTTATTTCAATAACATAATAGCATCTGTAATTGAACCAAGACCAGTCTTTTTCTTAAAAAGATAAATAATTTATCAGTTCATGCTCCGATTAGGTTAAATGCTACAAAAAAATAACGAGCGAAAATAAGTGACCCAGTACCCCTGGCACCAAAGCCCAAGGTCAGCGTGCTGCCCTCCCGCTGGGGTCGCCCTGAAAGACTGGACAACGGCATATCGAGGAGTTGGAATCGCAAATGTATCCGCCGGCTATGGGGGAGGGATGCTTCGTAGATGGCTATTTTTATTGTTTACGCTCCGTCGCATATAAAAGCGGAACGCTATAGATCTCTATCTACCCCTCAACCAGCTTCCCTCCCGCTCCAAACGCTCCGATAACTTATCTTTCGGAAGACTTGGTATATTATTCCATCTCTCGCGAAACGGTTCCCCCTCTCCGGACTTTCTCTCCCGCTTCACCTACGAATGGTTTCCTCACTGTACTTAGCGCCGACGCTCCGGAGTTCATTTGGTGAGGCCGGCGGCCACGGACGATAGCGCATAATCGTGCTTCGTCGGTTGTTATTTTGATTTTTCCCCCGAGTATCCTGCGCAAGAGGTGTGAGATCTGATCGACGGCGGCCATTCCGGCTTTGAAGACGGCTGTACGCAAGGTTGCCAACTTATGAAAGGTTAACTTCGGGAGGAATCACGCCCAAGGATAGGTGTTTCCAAGAAGCAGACATTGTTCTTTGAGGCAACAACATCATTTTCTGTCTCTATATATCATCATTTGCAATAATTAATTTTTCGTGCTACGAAAGTGAATTGAAAATCTCAACAAAAAAATGAATTCAAGTTAATTTTGGCACATTATATTCATTTTCTTATTCCCGAGGGTCTCATTTATGCGCAAAACAATCATTGTTTACATTCATCCAGTCAGGCTTCATATTGTGGGAGGAAACTTGTAAAGCAATCGTAAATTGTGACGCATATACTTAGGCGGTGTCCTCTTCTTGGCTGGAAAAGTCTGCGAGGGAAATTTGTCCACGAAGTTCTTATTGTGCCAGCTTAATATCAAGCACGGTAACTATCATTTACTGGATTGCATAAACCATCAATGTATGTCGAAATACCCTATTGAAAGTTATTTAAAAAGTAGGTACGAAGTGAGGGATGTTCCTGGTTTTCCTTGCGTCGCTAGAAATATGTTATCGTAAATCTGGACCATAATACATCTCGTGCAAATTGCGTACATATTTCTAAATTAAAAGAACAATGGTTCTTGCATGTTAAGAGATGTATTTGTGACATAATACTATTAATTTTAATAAAAAAATACACCACCATGAAAATCGCATAAGAAAGCACAGTTCATATAATCGTTCCGGTGTGACCAACTATCCCCGATTGATGGTGTCTTTCCGTCCTGTAATTCCGAATAATATATCCATTGAAACTTCATAATCATTCACTAACTGAAGACTTGAGAAAGTAGCTGGTATCTGGATTATTGCCTTTTAGATTAATATACATTACTGTGGAACTTAAATTTAATGCTTTTCTTCCGATCATCATTTCGGGAGTAAAGACGCCCATGGATCGGTGATTCTAAGAAGAAGAGAAGATATTGTTGTTAGAGGTACAAACATCGATTGCGGAGTCTGGGTATCATCATTGCTAATAAATACTCTTTTACCTAAAGAAAATTTATTGGCAAACTCAAAAAAATGAACCATAATATATCAGTTGAAACTTCACAATCATTCACTACCTAAAGACTAGAATGAAACCGTTAAGCCCACTTATTTTTATCATCTGGAATATTGCTGTTTAGTACATTAATGAAACTGCTGAGGAATTTAAATGTCATGTTTTTCCCCAGCATCCGGCGCAAGAGGTGTGAGATCCGATCTATGGCGGCCATTATGGCTTTGTAGACCGTGGCATGCAGGGTTGCCAACTTCTAAAAGATATATTTCAAGAGGAATCACACCCTTGGCTAAGTGAAGTGGATTCCGAGAAGTAGATAATGTTCTAGGAGTTAAAAACATCGCTTGCGGAAACTAGGTGTAATCATTTGTGATTAATAATCTTCCGTGGAGAGAAAATGTGCTGGCAATCTCAAAGAAAATGAAATATAATAAATCAGTTGGAAATCCATAAACATTTACTACCGAGTAGGGTTGAGTGAAGGTTCCTGCAAACCCCCGCGGAAATTCTCCTTAAATTAACTTCGATCGGTGATGGATAGAGCCTCTTCTCATACGAGGGAGCGATTCTTGGGCGATAACTGAAGCAAAACAATGCTATTGAAGGGTTATCGAAAAATGATGACAATCAAATAAATGGAAGGAATCACTTTTTTTTAAAGTCCTACGAAGAGTTGAGAGAAAAGAGGCTTAGTGAAAACTCTGTGAGGTAGAAGAAGCAAACTCACTGGGAATATTCTGCAAAAATAGAGCCGCTTGATAACAGCATTGGAAGGAGAAGACAAATGGAAAGATTTACCAAGGGTGAAATGCATGAAGCAAAGTTTGAGAAATGTGAAGATGAAGGAGTATGACCGAATACTAGGGTTAGCTGAGAGGAGATTGGATTGGATAGTAGCCACAAAGGAATCTTTAGGTTGACGATTGTAGCTGATGATGATAATAGTGTGCATGGTTAACAAACCAGACTTACATTTAGTAGGTCCTGATTCGTGTCCTGGTTAAGTCAAAGGATTATTTCACGGTGGGCTTCCAAACTTCGGTGCCATAAATGACGATTGTGTCGCAAGGAAAATACCACATAGGTACCGTGATAAATTTCTCGTCCTTTCGTCGTTCAGCGATTCTGGGAACTTTGGAAAGCCTGCTCTTCGAGAAGCCACAGAACTACCGAATTTTCTCCTTTCATATGAAAAAACCGACAGCCTCACGCAATATGACATCAATTCACGCCCTACCAATTTGAAACGGGGTAATAAAAAAGGAAAGGAAAATAAAAATATATAAGCCGGTGGAGGTTACGAAGGTGCTAATGCGCCCTAGATCCCCGATTCCGCCCGGAGATAATCCCGATTGATAATTCTTTTATTATCGTCATTTCCGCGATGCGAGGGCTCTTTAAGTGGTTCCGCGGCGTGGGTCCCGAAGAGTGGTAATTTGTGCGACACATTGAAGCCACTGCAGCCGCTCCAAGACCACACACGGTGGCTACAAAACGCCCACCTACACTCCCCTCCACAAGTGTGCGGGAGCAGACTTCTGGCGATCGTAATCTAAAGCATCAGATGCCACGCGATTCGCTGAGTACACATCATTATTTCCCCTCCAAGATGGATCGTGGTTACAACAGTTTTCTCTCAAACGGCAGCCGATTTGAAAAAAAATGTAGCGTTAAGTCCATTTCTCACGATACTTGATCCAGCAAAAGACTTAGCATGCTAATCGATACTAGATATTGAGGACGAAATCCAGTAATATTCGATACGGTTCCTACAAGGTTTCGTACCCGCCTCTATCTGGTGTGAAACCTTGAAGGACGTCTCAAATATTACTGGATTCGGTCCTCGATATCAAGTACCGGTTAGCATAACAGGTCTTTTAATGGATCAAGTGTCGTCAGAAACGGGCTTAGAGCTAGATTTTTCAAATCGGCTACCTTAGCTTGAGAAATGCCTACTACAGATAGACAAAGGACCTGAACATGTACAAATCTGGAGAATTTTCTCTGACTTTCAATAAAACCTACCTATAACCTGTAGATTATTTTATGGTGGTGACAAGGTTTCACGGCATCGTTGAACTTTTACTGGATAGAAAGCAGTATTTTAATTCAAATAGTAGCGCAAGCTTTCTATAATTTTTAATTAATCAATCAATGGCATCAGGCTACCAAACGACTGTGGGGACATTTTTATATATTGCTGAATTCATGTCAAGAAAATTACTAATAGCCGAAAATATGTATAGAAGGTGCTGATTTAGAAAGTGAAGATCGCACGGCGACTGTGAAAGCTAACGTAATTGGTCGACATCTACTAGATTCTTCCGGGATCAGCGAGTAGCAAACTAGTACCGCATTGATTATGAAATCAAGTGGCTCAGCGAGTATGATTGCAATTCATGCATCACCTCAAGCACCAATAAATGGAGAACGAACATGCGAAATTTCAGCTACTAGCAATAAAAAATCACATTTTGAACTGTGGCTAGCTTTTTTCGATTTTAGCCCACTGAGCAACGTGTTGATTTACGCAGTCCCGATATCACACAGTCATGGTTTAAGTCCGTTTCACACGATACATTATCTGCCAAAGTATCTAATTGAGATTATTGAATTTAAAAGACCCGGTTCTTGATACTGAGGACGGAATCCAGTACGATTGGAGCCGTCCTAGAAGGTTTCTCACTATCATTGAACTTGTACTGGCGAGGAAGCGGTATTTTGTTCATATCGTAGCGCATGTACACTATGATTTTATATTAATTAATCTATGGCAGCAGGTTACCAAAACAACTTCCAGAACGTTTTCATTTATTCATGATTAATATATCATTTTGTTTTGATCCACACTTTTTTATTTAAATTAACCGACCCAGGTTTCAGCAGCTATGCGCCATTATTAAGGTGTCGACTTTGATATTGGCACATAGCTGCTGAAACCTAGGTCGGTTAGTTAAATAAAGAAGTTTGGATTGAAACAAAATAATATTTAATCATGAATGCTTGTGACTTCCACAAAGGTAAGCCTGATGCAATTTCATATTTCCTTCTCATCAGCCTTGAACCTCTAGTGATCTGAAATTTTCAAGTTAACTTAATAATTCCGCGCTTCCTCTGAATCTCAAGCGACTCTCGCTCCAGTCCAAGTTACTGCATTACACCCGCTGATCGCTCGCAGCTTTTTTATTCACGAAAACGCGAGGCTTCCCATCGTACTTCGTTCAGCTCGAGAACTAAGTTATTCTTTGATAAACTAATAGTCCTCAACATCTTTGACAAAACTACGTTACCATTTGGTACAGACTATATCTGATTATGACGTCTTTACGTCTAAACGCGCAGTAACAAGATAATTTGAGAGGAAAATCACTCATTATCATCGGCAGTCACCAATTGAAGGATTGGTTTGCTGCAGCTCTCCTCTCCACACTCATCTCCGCCAACAGCTTCATTCCTACATAATTCTTCACTTGACGTCCTTCATAATTTTCCTGATATATTCCATACCTTGGTCTTCCCCAGTAATTCTTACCATTGATTTTTCCTTCCGATGAAAGAAAAAATACCAGAGGTAGATAGGGCCCTGCAGGTGTAAAAATACGGAGGATTTTCTCTGACTTTCAATACAACGTACTTTTAACCGACAGATTACTTTAATGAATGAAATATTGTTTTTAATAGGCTGTTTTGTCACAAAATGTGCCCAATGAGTTTGTGTCTCCCTCTTTACAGCGTTTTATTATATGTACTTCTTTTCTCTCAAATTCTTCGCTGGTGATTCTCTTCGTACATTTGATCTTCACCATTCTCCGGTATCTACATATCTCCATTGCTTCCAATCTCTTTTGCTCTGCTGCTGTTATTGTCCATGCTTCATTGCCATGTAAAAGTATGCTCCAAGTGTTTATTTTAATGGATTCTTAACATACTCCATTAATACATACAAAAATTAAAAATTCCACAACGTCAGGCCTGAAATGGTTGATTTAAAGCATTTTGTCCTGTTTTCCAAATGGGAGCTTGCGGCATAACTGCAGGAGAGACAACCGGAGCGGTTTGACTCATTCATCCCGTACGTGTCCCGCCTCAGGCCTCCACATGCTCCAACTCTTCTTACCACCAGGACTGACCCCTCGCGTCATAAAAAAAGGCCCACGACGCGTTGTCTACGGCCCATTGTTATGCCCATTAGCGCCCCGATTCATGGGCGCGAACCCAAAAAGTGTATCGGTCCACCCTTACTTGCCCTGAGGGTGGGGGAATAGTGGGGAGAACAGCGTCTTTCTCGGCCGTTCGCCACGGCAAGAAAGGCTGGAAACAAATTTTTTTCCAAGGTCCGAACCCTAAGGGTAAGGAAGGAGATGGACGGACGGAAAGGCAGACGCGACAAATGGACACGCGGTAGCCACGTTCTATTCTTCCCATCATTTCCTTTTTATGCGCCGCTGTCCGGTGTTGGAAATTGAATGAACAAAAAAACAGACAGCCCCTTCTCCACGCAACGTAGAAAAAATAAGTACCAGAGATTTCTCCGTTGTTGTCCTATCCCCTCGTTCAATGCTATCCGCCCGTATCAAGGAAGGTCCGGCAAACCTTTTTTTCCTCCACTCTCCTCCGTTGCCCTCCCATCATCCCGATTGGGCGCGCGTTGTGTATAATCCCTTGACCACCCCAGAGCAGGTGATCCAGTTGCAGATTTTTTTCTTCTTCTACCTCTTCGAATACTGGGGACGGTTAAGAGAACTGTACCGTGTCGAAAGACCCGATGATTCGTTCCGCGCTCTCTTCCCGCAAGAGATGCAAAGTACAGAGAGAAGAGGAAATGGTAACCTTCCAATGGCTCGCGATTTCAGTTCCAGATTTAAAAAAAATATACAGAAGCACCAACCATATTTTCACTGTCGCATAAATATTGGTCAAGAGCAAATTTAAATTTAGAGTATTCTGCCGTTGAGGTAGGTTTGGAACGACATTCGAACTCGACGAAACCTATTCGAACGATGAGTTTTACCGTAAATCACCCAATACATCTACATTTACTTTCTTTACTCCCCCATATATTCTACCTCTCGTCACTCATTCATCGGCCATTCGATCCTAAGATTGGCTGTCTGCAAAATTGAATTGCGGAATGGAAGAAGGGTGAACTTGCAGCAAACTGGGGTCGGCATTTGCATGCATTTAAGGAAAGGTTTCCTGGTTTTTTATCTTGTCTGACGGCGATGGACATAACTTCAGGTGATCTCCACAAGACAGCATCGTAGGATCGGTATCATCATTTGTCATTCAATCCTAAGGTTGGTTGACTGCACCCCTCAATTCTACCCTGCCCCGGCTAACTCCTTTATGCCCTTGTTTCTGTTTCATATCCCTTTTTAACTGGCCTGTGTTCTTTCCCCAGGTCTTTCTCGTGGGACTTAAGCTTCTATTACGTTTCTTCCTAATTCCTTGTATCAAAATGTTGCCTTTCCATCTGGACCTCTTCTTCCTGACGGTACGCCATGTAGTTTTCACTTCTTCTGTTCTTCTGTAGACAACCTTGTTTCTGATCTTACAAGTCCATTTGATATTCAGCGTCCACATCTGCTCAAACCTCCACTCATATGTCTCGTCATCCTATATAAAATGGTTTTCTTTTGACTCCCCTGCCCCGAACTCTCTCCATCCAACCGCCATCCTCATGTTAATTTCTCTCTCTTACTTCTTACATGATTTCGGGGCCTTGTAAAGTGTAGGTATAAGCTGCCTTAGCCATGGTCGATTGAATCAATCAAATAAACAATTAACTTACGCAACATTCCAGTTTCTCCACTTTCGACTTACGAGACGTCTGTTTTTCATCCCTTCCACGAAAATCATTCTGAAATAACCAAATTTATATCCGACGAATTATTTCGAAAGACAGTTGGTTTTTAAAATCGGCTACCATTTTCAGGGAAAATGGTGGAAACTGCGATAGAGGGAACGCGAAATAATTATTATCTGTATCCCAGGAATCACATGGCATTGAATGCTTTGTATTACAATCTATAGCAGTCCACGCGAGGAATCTATGATGAATAACGTCAGCATCAAAAACAGAACGAGACACTTAGACTTAACGAGTATGAACGAAATATTTGGTACGCAAGATCGCCACCAGCCATAGGCATCCCCCTATTTTACGCTGGTGCCGACACGATTTTTTTATACCCATACTTGGAGGCCATCTACTTTTGCATGGTGACGTCACCAATTTCGACATGTAGGGGAAAGGAAGAAAGAGTAGGTTTGGTGAGAGGGATGAAGAAGGATGGGACGTGCGCAAAGATGAAGCAAGAAACACTAGAGGAAGATAGACCACTAGCACGTGTAAAAATACGAGGATTTTCACCCACTTCCATTAAAACCTACATTAACCGGCAGATTACCTAATAATAATAATAAAGTATGGTTTACTCTTTTATACTTCCTCTTGGAAGTATGCCATTTTGGCCGTTTCGGTTATCTGATATGCTCAACAAATTGTAAAGAAACGTTTGGTACACAATTTTTTTGCATCGCATCCAATGATAGGTATAATCCTTCATATATAAAATCCAATACGTACCGATTTTTACGATGTTGAACGTAAATAAAAGGCGTTGGGCGAGAGCCGGCCAACTGTCCGGTTAGGCCGTGGGCAAGGGGAAGACGAAAAAAGGAAGGGGGAGACTGGACGTTCTGGGACGGGGGAGTTTCTCAACAGAGAGGATTTAGCGCGGGACTTACGTCTTTCCCGGCGGAGGAAGAAGCGGGGGAGGCGTGTGGCAGGGGGTTTACTCATAAGAAAAGGGAAAGACTGGAGGGGAGGAAAGGAGGAAGGTACAACCCTCTACTTTAAGGCGGCCGAAGGAAGAGGGGTTAAGGGAGGTCCAGTTGGGCGTAACAGGGAAAGAGCGCTCCTTTTGAAACTCCGCGAGAGTTTTAGGAAATGGATGGGATGGACAACATCCCTTGTGCCCGATAACAGCTCCGATAAATACCAACCGAACTGCTCATGGTTGGTTGGTGATTTGGGGTGGCGACCAGAGTTCTGCATCGGGCGTACTTAACAAGACTGGACTGCCGTGCACAAAGCAGAGCATAAAGTCCGTTTCACACGATACTTGATCCAGCACAAGTTTGAGGATACTCGCTTGCATGTTAGCATTCCAGTATCGTGTGATAGGTTAGCATGCAGGCTAACAAGCACTATCGCTATCATACTGGCTGAGCTACTTGATCTCATAATTGATGCGGCACTTGTTTACTACTAGCTCCCAGTAGGACCCAGTAGCCTTGGACCAATCACGTCAGCTTTTACAGACGCTATGCAATCTTCACTTTCTGAAACAAGATACATATATACCTCCTTTTGGCTATCAGCAAATTTCTGGCTACGAAATCAACAATAAATAACAACCTTAACCGCTGTTTTGGCGACCTGCGGTCATTGATTGGTTAATTTTATATGTTATTGGATATAAATATGAACAAAAATACCGCTTCCTCACGAGTACAAGTTCAATGATTGTGCGAAACCTTCTGGAGTCCGTCCAAGATAATAGCGCAGTTGAAATATACTGATTTGGCTAAGAAAAAAATGAAAATTAAATAATTTTTTCACGATCGTGTGATTTAAAAAAATGCCACCATCATGGATACTTCGGTCACGTGATTCCCTTCTCCAAACGGGATTGGACGTTTTTACTGATTGGCTGCATTTCTGTCAACAGCAGTATTATCTTAGACGAACCCACTGGATTCCGTCCTCATTATCTTGTACCGGCAAGTCTACTAGGTCTTGTGCTGGACCATTTATCGTGTGAAAATGTCTCTTATCATGACTAGACAGACTATGACTACACCGTAGGCACAACCGATATAAGGAGAAATACAGGAAGGGGATGGGTGAATGGGCAATGGTCGCAAGCCTTCCCGTGAGCCACTGCTTTCGTAGAAGGGAGTGGGAGATGTGTCTTGTGTAGGGGGAAGGATGGATTTGCGAGATGCCATGGGTTTTGAGATATCCCCAGCAGTGGAGGAGGAGGGGAGCAGGAGATGTGGAGGATTGAGGCGTAGGAGTTTAGGAGGTGGGGTGAAGCGCTTGCATAACATAAGGCCCTTTCGCAGCACCTGCCACCCCCCTCCCTCTCAAAAGAAGGGAATCAACTCATCCCATCTCTGCGTGCAGCAGAGCGGTCGTCTTCTTCCCAGACCGACCGCCACAACTGCATTGCCTCCTTCCCCTGAACCACCCCCCTTGAGCCGCAAAAGGCTAAGTCACTGAAGACAAGAGTGTGGAATGAACTGTTTTGAGGGAATAAGAAAATCGCTCTTGCAAGAGTTACGCCGCAATGATATGAACTTTAATATGTTAGCATTTCTTTTCGTACTACCAAAAATTATCGTAGTAAAATAGTTCACAGTGCTCAGGGGGGTGGCTCATTAATATTTTAATTCGTCTCCACGCCATACTTTAGAAAATATATCGTGTCGTAGAAGTAGCCTCTATTTTCAGGGTAACCTCTTCGCTATAGTTATTACGGTAATCCACCGGTTAATGCAGGTTTAAGAGAGTGAGAATCCTTTAAATTTGTACTTGCGCAGGCCCCTATCCCCTTGCGAGATTTCTTACTTCATCTCAGCGTACAACCAACCTGCCTCCTTTCTTCTCGTTCATAAAACCTCTCTCAAAGTCCATGAAGTCTCTTTCGTCCCCTTCCCCGCTTACCTAGTATCCTCCCCTCTATCATCGACTTCAGCAACCCTTTGCCCTTCATTACCTCCTCCAACCATCTACTTTGTCTCTTCCTAATCTCTTCCACAAGTTTCCTCTCCTCCCTTACTAAACAAAGCACTTCCTCGTTTTTCTTCCATTCCGTCCACTAATTTAAATAGTGCATCCTCATTCCCCTCCAAACCCACATCTTAAAGTCTTGCAGCCTTTTTTCGTCCTTTTTCCTCAGAGTGCACCTTTTTACACCATACGACGCCACACTCCAAATCAAACTCTTCGTCAAACTTTTATTTACATAACTTCTAATGCTGATAGGTAATGTAATTGATTCGGTGGAATTGTTCCATGTTAAATAAAGAAATCATTCAGAGTTTTCACTTTTGAAGTTATATTAATGATTCATTTCACATTATCCTGAAAACAGCCTTAAGGGTCTTCTACTCCAGACATTTTAACATATAACAACGGTGGAACACAAACAACCATGCCCTAGGAGGTGAATATCCTATCCAGGCGGGATTCCAACCCGCGACCCTTGAGTTGGCTGGCAAGGACTTTACCCCACCGTCACCAGGGACGGCGACATTTGGCATATTATAGTGCGACATTCGACAACATTTTAAAGTGCATTCTGTTTCATATCATTACTATATTGGATATATATGTGTCGTTTCTGCAACCGACCATTAGAATGGAAAATAGCAACTCCATCATGAAATGTAATTCATCGCATCCTACTGTTAAGCAACCCGTGGATGGTCGTGATTGACGCAAGGTGGAGGCAGAACTTGAGGAAAACTCCAGCGCTGGGAAAAAAAAGAATTGACCAATGAAAGGAAGAAAACGACAAAAAAATATACGCAGACGCCGTCCCTCCAGTTTTTCACGTGCTCCGAATGGCGTGGACTTAATAAAAAAGCGCGTGATTAAACAAAAAACGGTGGACTACTTTTTCTTTTCCATCAGCTTTTCCGTCTCTGTCCAAGGAGAGAAGGGACTAATTATAATTTTACGAGACTCAGTTTGATACCCGCTAGGGATGGAGTGAAGTCCTAATTTACCTCCATTGCGTATTCAGTATAAAAATATCGCATTAAGTCAACTCAATAGGTATTGTATCCTCCACTTTATTTTACACCTACAAAACTTGCTCAGGCGTATTACATCGCCATGATCAGGTTTGTAAAATTGTATTGTACCTAATGGTGGTGTTGTAATACGCTGAAACAAGTTTCAAATTGTAAAATAAATTGGACGGTACTATATCTGTTGATTTTCATTTTCCTCTTACATACCGCACTTATAACTTTTGCAGTCCATGGTAAGATTTTACGTACGAGAGTTTTGTGAATGTTTTTATTAAAACCCGATTCAATAAACGATTAAGAGAACATATTTTACGAAAATTTCATGTCTTGAGCAATTTCAGTCTTATAAAATAATTAGTTGCACAGCTTCATTCTTCATCGGGTCTCAATCCAGCGCACTGTAAACCTTGGGGGGAGGAGAAAGTTCGCAAGGTGGTAAAACGAAGGAACCCGGTATGGCCCAGGAAAAAGGCTGACCAATGGAAGAAAGAAAACGCCAAAAAAATGTACACACGCCGACCAACCAATTTGGCATGTGCTCCGATTCGCGGGATCATTCTTCAAAAAAACTAGTTTTACACAAAAAAAGGCAGAATCCCTTATTTTCCCCTGCCCTCAACTTCCCCAATTCTGTCCAAGGAGAAATGGGGCTGACAGACGTTTGACTATACACCGTCCAAGTCCTGCTCTGGATTGAGTAAAATCTTCATTCACCT
This sequence comes from Pyrrhosoma nymphula, assembly GCA_963573305.1. Classification (NCBI taxonomy): domain Eukaryota; kingdom Metazoa; phylum Arthropoda; class Insecta; order Odonata; family Coenagrionidae; genus Pyrrhosoma; species Pyrrhosoma nymphula. Next base: position 80,656,538 of record OY754334.1, on the reverse strand, counting down.
TACTTAAATGCTCAAGAAAATGTAATGTACCATATGATTGCTGCTAAAGATAAAATATTCCGCGGAAAAATATTAAAGTTATAAAAATAAAAACTCGCATCCATAAAAAGTTTCAGAAAAAACAGGTTTAAGAAATCGTATAATTTTCACCAAATATGGTCAAAAACTTTGTAGTTTGACAAATTATTTCGTGAAACGTCTTATGAAAAAACATTTCCGTGAGCCACTAGAATTAACTCCCACCATAATTATCTTTATATACATCTCTTCAATACTTCACATACAAGTCTTCATGGTAGCTATTGATTAGCAAAGTTAACTTATTCCGTGAAATATTTCATGGAAAAATTTTTCCTTAACCAATGGCTTGAATTGCCACTTAGGTCTTCATTGCATCAGAATGAAGTGTATTACGATAAGAAGTTTTACAGCTCATATCGTGAAGCGTTTTAAGGCAAAATATATCCGTGAAGCACTGGCATAAATTCCCACATCTTGTCTTCCTACGTATTCTAGTGGAAACGAGTAAAGTCCTCATATTATCACAGTTTAGTGCAAGCGTTTTTCATAAAAAAAACAGAGGAATATCTTTCCTCCTTCGCCCACAAATTTTCCACCCCTGTCCACGGAGAAACGGGGCTGATAGTAATTTGACTATATGCAGTATGAGTCTCACTCAATATGGGGTAATATCTCCGTTACTGTCTCCTCAGTTACGTACTAAAGGAAATGTATCGCATTGTAATGCTTACTGCTCAAGGTAAAATTTCCCGTACAAGAGATTCATAAAACAGGTTTGAAGAATAGTCCAACCTTGACCAAACACATTGAAAAACCAAGCAATTTCACTAATTATTTCATGGAATATTTCGGGAAAAAATTTCCGTGAACCACTGGCATGGATTTCCACCACATTGCAACCGTCGGAGGAAGGAGAAAGGGCGCAAGGTGGTAAAATTTGAGGGAAAATCCAGGGAAGGAGGCTTCCACGGTCATAGGGAGGAGAAAAAAAAACGCATACTGACCAGCGGAGGGAAGAAAACACAAAAAATGCGCGCGCGCCGTCTCACCAGTTTGGCATGTGCTCCGATTCGCGAGTTTTTTTCTAAAAACTTTTTTGCCTAAATTCAACTTTTTTTCCACTCCTCGTCCAAGAAGAGACGACGGGGGCTAATTGTCGTTTGACGAGACGCTCCCGACGTGTCCCACACGGGGGCACGAGCTGTTTCCTGCTCCTGTGTCGGGTGCGATCAACAATGAGATCGAACGCGTCCACGCGATCCATTGTTGCGGTTCGGACACACGGGGTATTCCTCCCCCTCTCCACCCCCCCCCCACCGTACCCAAAACCAAATCCTTCAAAGGCTCTCTGGGAGAAAGAGAGAGAAGAACTATAAGAGGTTTTCCGTTTTCATGAGAGGTAGAAAAGCTTCTTGCCTGTTTTTTTCATCTTCCCCCATGGACAGCGGCGGTGGCGACATCCGTTGGAGAGAGGATGGAATAATAAGAGTTGGCCGATAATATGTATAAAAAATAGTGAAGAAGAGGGAGGAGACCGTTCGGACTTGTGGGGGGATAATTTGAGGGCTTAAGTACATCCCCCCCTTTCCCTTTGAGCGTTGATCCCCAAGGGGAAAAGGATGACATAGGGCGGTTAAGAGATGGGCCGGTCACTCCTTCGTCTCCTCAAGGAATTTGCACTCTCCTCTCCCGAGATTACTTCTTCTTCGCGGATCGTTCTTTATTCACGAGAAGAGAGCGTCCACTTACCCGTAGTCTCTAACGTGCCGACTGAAAAAAATTTTCCGGTACTCAAAAGCGTCCGCATTCAAATACGAAAAAAACCGTCGGCTTCTATTTTTTTGACCGGTCGGATTTAAGAGAATCTCCTGTCGCTCTTCAAGGTTCGGTCGTGTCGATGGACATGTGAAGAGGAAAAATGGAATAGCAGAAAGTTCCAGTAAGGAGTATGGACTACGGTAACTTTGCAACACTGCGCAACTTTGGTAGGAATATGGATAAGATTGGCCCTTGTCATTCTTAGCACGTTGCTACGTCTCCAGCGCTATAAATTACTACTATTTTCCAGACTATGGCAAACTTTCTTATGTCTAAATGAGCTGGTACTAGAGGATATTGAATATTATGGAGAGTTTTAACATACAATATATGTAATACATACCTAGGTATGTCTGTCACTCTGTAACACTGCTAGAGGTGCTGTGATCGAGAATGCAATTTCATTGAAAGTGAATATCATTTATATATATTTTAAATATAGTTAATCGAAAAACATTCGTATTAGACTATATCTATATTATAAATCCAAATGGTTTGTGTCTATGGTTTTAAAATCATAAATAAATAAATATTCTCCAAGATATGTATCTTGGATATGGATATTTATCTTGGTTACTATGATTCTATTAAAAATTGGTAAATTTAATGAATAAATGGTCAATGCATTTATTAAATGAATTCTAATTAAAGGATACACTTAAAATGTTTTCTTCTATCCATTGAATTTCAACGGGCACCTTCTCCTAGTTGGTAAATACTTCGTGAAAAAATGTAAGTAAAACGTTAAGTATTGAAAAATAAGTCTTCAATGAGATCGAAATATCATTGAGTAGGGAGCCAAACACAGCGCCACCTAAATACCACTACAGTTTTCATCCACAGTCATTGGAAAGGGGCGCTGAATAAAAAAAAATGGCAGCTCAATTACTCAATTCATACTTAGCCTCATGAATTTTTTTAAAAGTCATCTCACGTTGCTAAATGGAACTGAATCCGTCATGATTCGCCCAGCTTACCCAATACATTCCTCTCCAAACCTACATCTTAAATGTCTCCACCCTACGTACTTCCTACCTTCGTAATGACCAAGTTTTCGACCCCTTCAGCGCCACGCCCCATAGCAGAATTTTCTCCTATCTTTCCTATATGCTTTTACTAAGAGCCTCCCTCACCAATACCCTGCAATGACTCTACATAACCTTGACTGCACCTATCTTTCAACACGATGTCTTAAAAAGGTAATATGAAAAGATAAAATGTTGATTGCATAAATCATCAGAAGACACAGGAGGAGGATAGGAATTTTGGACGGTGTAATGAGAGGAAGAAGATATCAGTAACTTAAAGAGAGGCATGATGGCGAGCAAATAATGAATAAGAAAAGGCAAAGATATCCCAGAAATGGGAAAGTTAGGGAAAGGATGAATGAATTCTTCTCGGGTTCTCCACCGGGTTAGGCTCTCCATTTTGGCCGACGCAACGTTTCGATGCATGAGTCGGGCATCAAACCGTCGGCCAGTATGTAGACTGTAGATCTTAATCCGGTGGAGAAACCGAGAAGAATTCATGTATCAATGGCGCCTGGAAAGCACCAGATCTAATATTAGAGGAAGAACTTTCTAAAAATCTACCAACCATCTGGTAAAACACGCAATAAGGATATGTATCAGGAATATGAATTTCGCAAACAAATGCATTTTATTTTCAAAATAATTCCGGTGCCCCATCATATCCCACCGCCACGATGTCTGTATGTGGCTCGACGTGTCATCTCGTGGTAAACCGATCGCCACAATGCCGGAGGAAGACCTAAACCACCCCCAACGCCTCGACCCCGACGCATCTCGAGATCGTGGTGCAGCGGGGTGTGATGGGCTGCATATAGCACTTTCGTGGAGGTCCATTATCACGGGACGCCTCCCGGGTGACCCCCGAGGGGGTGAAGAAGGGTGGCCGGAGAAGAGGTCCCCTCCCGCCCCGGTCACACTCAATTTACGATCGAAATTCCCATCAAAGGAATTTCGGGGGATGCCCGTGATGGATTTTTGCCCCCTCCTCGAATGGGGCGAATATGATGCAGGGCCGGGGAGGATTGAGATGTGTAAGCGGGGTTGGGGGGAAGTGGTCTTTCGAAAATGGTACTCCGGAGCATCCGCTGGTTGATATAACTATGGCGGGTCTTCTGAGTCTGGATATACTCCATCCCCCCTACTCTTCTTGGTCCAGCTAGGAATCGCTCATCAGAAATCGGGCTTTTCAGGGAGTTTTTAGCCTAAGCCGGCAGCTAACTCGCACCCCAAATCTCATTCCATACCCCTCGTCGTTATCTTTCCTTGACGTGTAAGGGGATCATCGCTGGAAAGTGAATTGAAATTGCAATCGGAAACCTTAAATTAGTCGCGGCCAAACCGTTATGTATCGAAGGATGAATTTTCAAGGCGAAGGGTACTAAGGTTAGTTGTTTGTTTAATTTGGTACAATAATCTTAATTTAATTACAATTATGTGGTACAAGTATTTCTTTCCAACAAATAAATACCGAATTTTGAGGATACCGGGACTAGCCATGGTATCCTCAAAATTCGTCAAAAAGAGCGAACACCTCATTGTGTTCCATGCTTGGTTTTATCCAAATTGACTGTGGCGCTAAGCCAATGCTTTGGACTACTTCTGTGACATCATATGTCCGGTAGTCCTGAACAACTCATTACTACAAAGCCCTCAAAAATCCTCAGGGAGGAAGGACACCTCAGTAACTTAACTGGCTAAAGCACTCGGCGCGAAATCGAGGGATTCGTCAAGGTGGATGATTTTTCCTCCATAGAATATTGAAAATACATACCTATTGCTTTTAGATCTAGAACAAATTATTTTATGAAATAGTTCGCATAATAATTTAATAGCTACAAGACTGTTAAGTCCTGTAAAGATCATTTAATACACGCCCCAGAAAAATATGAAATAGTTTATTTGGTTGTTTGCGGAGAGGTTGACACCGGAGTTCATTCGCGCTACTGAGAAAGGTAGGTGGAATTTTAAGGCAAGGACCATTTGAGGAATGTAGAAAGGGTGGAGAAAACACCGGCGACAAAGAGAAAAGCATCAAGGAATCACATAGTTCAAAGACACATCCGACGGATTGGGCACTATGCTTGAAGTGTCGGTCGCCTCCCGTAGTATTTATTACTACTTTAAATAATCAGCTACCACTCTTGGATATGACTTAAAACTATTTTAGGAGCATCTTCTCCACAGCCAAATTACGATTGAGTACAAGATTAAAGCACAATATGATTCTCAATCAGTTTATGCGCTAAATCGAGGAATAGCCACGAAATGATTTGTCGAATTTTCGCCAGTAATACATTCCATCTCACTCGAGAAATTAAAGACGAATCCGCTATGCGGAACGATCTCGGGAAATACAAACCACTTTCTTAATCAAGGTTAGGTCCACAATTCATTTTCTCTGGAGAGTGAGGTTCGGAAAATGCAAGTTTCCACTGTTCAAAGATAGAATGTACTCCGTCCATCGCTTCATTGTGTAGGTAATTGTTTTGGTGTGTATGATGGAAATGTATTGTAGTGTGTATGATGGAAATGTATTGTAGTTTTCATTCATGGAAAACTAATAGCCGTAAAATAAACGAAAGCCTCTATCCATTCCAAATAATAAGGTATCCAACCAACCACTAGCCAACCCACCTCTATCCTCACGACGCAAATGACCTCGGGTATAGGTCGCTTACCCTGGTAACGAGAAGAATTCCTTCGTAATTTTCCACAAAGAGGTTTGTCGGTCATGACCCTGGTTCCGAAAAATCAATGCCAAAACTATGTTTTAGTATTTTGCGACTAAAAAGGCACTGAGTTGCTGAATCCGTGGTTGAGACAAAAAAAAGTCAGAGTGGAAAAATACCGAGTAATTCTTTCATTACATCATGAAAGTAGCGCACAAATAGCAACCAAAGGACTTCGGAAAAAGTACACCCCAATCATTATTAGCTGTTATACAAACTAGTAAAAGAATGGGAATCTTGGACAACATAATGAGAGGTAGAAGGTATGAGGAACTTGAAGAGAGAGACTGTTAGACAGCCTCATTGACTGGAAAGTAAAATTTTGATTAGGAAAGCGTAAAGATTACCCCGAAAATGGGAAGTTAAGGTTAGGACTGTCCAAAAACCTTCCCTTCAGCTTTTGTGATACTCAATGAATAAATAATTATTTATTTCTTCCACTATTGATGAAGGGGTTCAGCAAACACGGGCGTCCAGGTCGGACCTTCACCACGTGGTGTGGACCCAGCCCGTTTAGGCGGCACTCCGACACCATTCCTACGGAAGAAGTTCGCGGGGAGAGTAAATGCGAGATGAAGAAGGTAAGATTCGGTGGGAGACCGAAAAAGAAGAGGCAGATTGCAGGGGCGAGGTGCGCACTGATGTGAGGACTTCCCTCAAGATGAGACCAGAGGGGTGTAGACACTGATGGTATCTTGAAGGGCAGCTCCAACGTAAGACGGAAAGGGAGGCCGAGCAAGAGTAGATTGGGTACGACTGTACGCAAGGAGCCTTTGCAAGGGGATGGAGATATATAAGATGGAGAAGGGGGAAGCATTTGAAGTAGAAATCCTATAGGGAGGTCAGAAAAATGAGAACCGAAGTGCATGGAGTTTTTGGATGGGCTTAAAGAGTGGCGATTCTATGGGGAGGAGTGGGGGCAGTTCTCTGGACGTTTCCCTAAAGCACCCGGCTGAAATGAGGGGGAGAGAAACGGTAGGATAGGGAAGGAGAGAGTTGAACATTCTGTTCGGAAGTGAGTGGAGGGGGGTGAGCAGTTGGGTAGCGTCTCTCCTTCCCGGACACCGCAAGGGACAAAAATGGGGCGTGATGTTCTGGATATATAGGAAAGGGTGGGAAAATGAGTAAGGAGGGGAGGAGACCATTGAAGGGGAGAGGAGGCAATAGGGGAGGGGGGAGGACTGAACTGCCTGAGAGGTTAGAGAAGGGGAATGAAGAAAGGGTCCTCTCCAAGGAGGAGAGTGAGAGATGTGAAGAGAGGGGATGTTGGAACTAGAGTGGGGGTCCAGGGTTTGGGATAGGGTGGAAGGAAAAATGACCGTCACACCCTTTACGTATAACGCGCTCTCTTTCCCAGAGTACCCTACCCTTCCTCAGTGTCTTGGCAACCGCGTAAGCGTTGCCAACTGATTTTACTATGCCACAGGAGCAAATCAATGGAGAAACTCTCAGATGAATTATTTGAGTTTAGAATAAAAATTCACCGGCGGGAGCAGCTCTGTTACAGAAAGATGGGACGTTACCGTCTCACCAATCACGATCCAGCTTCCACTGGCGCAGCACAGGACCGTGAGAAATAACGTCTTTTTCGATAACGTGCCAAAGTATTGTCGAAAGCAAACCGTTGCAAAACTTTCCGTGTCAAATTGCAATTCTGGTTTCCAGGATGCTCCCGCGTTGGCTAACCTGACTGAACGAAAGTTTCAAAGGCATTTTCAGCACATTATTCAGGCTCGAAGTGCGTTTTGCAGTTTTCGTCTTCGTAGAAAGTTTATGGCATTTTACTTCGTAATTTTTGCAGATTTCGTCTCGTTCCACCCTGCTACAAGGATGCCCGTCTGCGAGTTGGTGTAGTCCATTCACGATCATCAATTTTGGTTCATTTTTCTTATTTATTCGTTTTACCGTCTAATTTCTCTCTCGCGTCTAGAGTCCTCCAAATTTTATTTCATATCTCTTACAAAGACAAAAAATTTATAAAACAGAAATTTTTACTCAGGTGTAACCAATCTTAAAAAACCGTCACTCTCTGAATTGTTTTTACAAATTAACTTCTCCAAGTTTCCTATTTCAAATGTCTATCATATCACAAGTATTCTAGGTCAATGGATAGCCCCTGCCGATAATGTTTTCTACCTTGGGATCTTCTCTACAATGTCGAAACACAGAGTCTAAGTATTTCAAATGTAGGTATTTTATAATTATAGCAACTTTCTCTTTTCTCCAAGTAAATGATACTGAGCCATCACGTCCATTTAAATTTGTCGCTTGGTCAGTTCACGACACGTTACCCCTCCGACCAATTCAAGTCTTAAATGTTTTATTTCCTCACTGGGAAGTAATCGTCATATTTTCTCGTGTACTTCGCCATGAATATTTAGTTTCGATGCGTATTTCCCACCTCCTCAACCCCGCTGACTCTTGTAAGAGCAAAAGCGGCGGGCTTACCTCACGGTTGGCAGCGCTGGACCACCCTGTTTTCCAGCGTCCCCTCTCTCCCTCACTCACTCCCGTCCCATACCCTCCCATCTCCCCCCCCCCCTCCCTCGAAAAAACCCTCTGATGACCAAAGCTCCGCAGAGGGGAAAGAGTGCGAGGGGTGTCTGCACTGGACGTTTCCTTCTCCATGGAAAATGCACGCTAAAAAGGATTTTTCTCTCTTTCCCCGTTTACGTTTCCCCCTTCTAACCTCTCACTCTCCTCCTGAAGGGAGACAGGGGGGTAGAGGGGAAGCGGACTGTGAAGAGAAGACCTGGTAAAGAAAGGGGGGTGTAGTAGACCACCATTTTGGTTCTTGACCATGCAGAAGGTAGGTACATACGTTCCGGAAATCGGTTCCAATCCGTATCCGAATCCTTCTCTATGCCGGATGCTCCATATTTGTCCTCGTATTCTCCGTGTTTCCTTGGCTATTCAGTCCAAAACCTCACAATGATTTGTAAAATATAGATATCGAACATTAAGACTTGGATATTGGCTCAAATACAACCCAGATCTACCTCGATTCACGTTTAGGTCCGGTGTTTAAACCAACAGCAATGCATTTGCCCGGGTGCTACGCGTCGGCATTGGAGATGCCAAAATTTCAGCTGCTAGTAACTAAAAGGTTTCACGAAATACGCCTCCCAAAAGGGATTCTAGCTTATATTCGATGTAGGTACAGTTACAAGTCTTTCGCGACGATGGAAAACGACGACTGAGGTTCAGAATGAGGATGAGATTATTTCATCGTAGAAACCTGATATTAGGACCCCATTTGATCTCTTAATAAATACCAATATTTATGTTATACTTGACTGCTGATGAAACTATTTGCGACTAAGGCCGTAGATTAGTTTAGCGGCCCAAACAACGGTGAGTGTTTAAGTCCTTGATAAAAACTTATCAGAGAAAAAAATCATGAAATGTGGTAACCCCCTCGCACTTGCCTGAACCAAACGTAGGGACGCAACAGAATGTCTCAGGCGACATTCAGTGGAATCTTTTTGGCTCAAATATGATAAATAGGAAGACTATGTTATAATCCACACTTAGAATTTCAAATACCCGAACATGGTTTCCACACTCTGTGCCATTTTCAAGGGCCTTACGATGTCAACTTCTGTATGGTTACCAAAAGATGTACCGCCGTTGCCGCTGGGGAATTGCGTTGTTTTCTTTATTGTTACATATTTGACCATTACGCCATGGAAAAATTACTGAGGTGGCACAATACAACCACAGAACGAGGATATCTTCATTCGAGAGAAGGAAAAAATAAAACTAGCTTCGTCATTTTTTTATATCGCAACCCGGGCTCCGACAATTTGTTTCATTTTCAACGAGAGGCTTCCTGAAACGGTTTTTTTAAATCGTAGGTCGTTTTCAAGAAAAGGGTACTTTCATCGCTGTACGTTGATGCCACCAGTAGCATTTTTAGATACCGGGGAATTTCTACACCTTAAACGGAAAATACCCACGTCCTAATGAGCCAATCAATGAATTCGAGTAAACGTACATATTTATTCTTTGAAAATTTGGACGTCAAGGCGGTAGTCAAGTTATTTTTCTGCCGTGAAATAAAATTGTGTGGATGGACATCCTCCTTCTCCAACTTCCTCCCTACTTTGCCTTTAAACTTTATCTCGCCGTAAGTGAAGAGGATGAGAGAGAAAGGCAATGTTCTCAGCCGGGCGTATATTTCCTCACCACCACACCCCTTTTTCATACCCTTCACCTTCACGAAACTCCCGTATACTTCTCCGTCAAGGACTCCGCACGGAATTGCCAAGATCAACTGAAATACCGCTTTATTTCCTAGCGGTTGAAACGTGATTCATAAGAAGAGCACACAAACATAAAAAACATAAACATGCGCATTAATCTTTCTTGAACACTGTGTGCGAGTTTACACATATAGGAACACGAACAAAGCGATCTAACGCCTAACAATTAAAAGAGATGGTATCTCGTTATTCGCCTTCAGCCACACGCTTTATTATTGCAATGGATAAAGTGGCACAGTTAATGGATTCCAAACGGAGGGATAGATATTCCGAAAACTCATTACCAACAGGCACTGATTACTTTCCTAGCATTACAATAATTCTTCTAAATTCGAATTAAAAACTGAGATTTGGAATAGCACTGTCTCTTTCTTGCCGTCAATGTAATCAGATTTCGATAAACTCAACTTTATTTTCTCAAATGAAGTTGGCTTTTTTTGCAGGTCTCGATTCACACGGCCTGTCAATTGGCCCACGCCCTAACAAATGCCCTAAATAAGAATTCATAATATTCGTGACTCGTGCTACTTATTTCTATTGGGTCACCTCACTATAATAATGACCAGCAATTTGTGCAACCTGTTTGGAAATCTAGCTCTCCTATCACACTGGTTATGGCGCTTTTTTGTTTTGGGCCATCGCTCCTTCGGTGGGCTCTAGCGTGAATTGTGCTCGACAGTTGGAAAGGAAATGATTATTTTTCAAAAATTCAGCAATTGATGAGTTCGTATTGGTAGCATCATTTGAACTAATAATAACTATAACTTTTTTTGTGTCGGTAAGGCATTCATTTAGTCTGGCGCATATTGTCATCAGGCATCAACGCATTCGATAAATTAAATACATTTCCCATATTTTTCTTTTGCAATCATTTGTTATATCTTTCTCTTATTTGTTACAATATTTGTTGAATTGCATATTGACGCATATATACCATGAGAACGAAATGGATGAGGGAGGACTCTTGGTGTGAAATGGTTTAGTAACTTGGTAATTACATACTAACTTGGTACTTGGTAGTACATACTAACAGCACGCCTAGCATGTTTTCTTCATGGGTCTTGAGTCCCTGTCCATCTGTGTAGTTGTAGAATGCATGTATATTGAGGTCACTCTCCATTTTGATGACATCTGTAGTGTAGTGTTGCATGCTTGTGAGGCTTCGCCTCATGACAAGCATTAGCGATTTATGCTAATGCATAATTAGTCGTAGTTACACTAACTTTAGGGTATAGTGTAATGCATGTTGGTGAATACTCACCCCCTGCCACACACCCCTGAGGTGGCTTGCAGGGTATTTTGTAGATGTAGATGTAATTGAGAAGGCACCATTAGTAGCCAGTGAGTAGCCAGGTGTCTTTTGAGTTGAGGGTGCGGAGAAGAACGGACAGGCTAATCTTGGTAACGAGGAAGTCGTGTTGGAATGGGTGTTAAAGGAGAGAACATTGAGTGAACGCGAAAGATGGAGGAGAGGGGTAGGAATACTGAATAGTTTTACGGGGAAATGGAAATGAAGAGGTTAAAAGAGATTTATTCTAAGAAGTAGTGATTTCTCATACCTACAAAAAGCTAAAAGATTTCTAATACTTTAGTTAGTAATTTGTTTACCATTGGTTTTACCAACCATTGCTGTTTATATTTACCAAAGAGTGCATTGTCGGCCATCGAAGGAAAAAGAACGAGATAAATTAAACTCCTGAAACAATATATTGTATTCTAGAGAAATTAGCACACTCCATATGCTTAAAAATCAAATGAAATAACTAAATAACTTCAAATGTAATTAATAAATTAAAATAGCTAATATTTATTCTATCCAAATACCTAAAGCTCAACCATCACAAAAATATCAAAGTAAATTTAAATGAGTAAAGCGAAACGTATCAGTAGTCATGCTCCTAATTGCGTTAAAGAGCTACACCGCAACAAATTATTCATAATAATTCAGAGTAAACACAATTAATATAGTGCTTTATGCATGTTAAATTAAAAAATAACGTGTGTGGGTGTGTGGAAGAGAAGTGACAGGTCAGGATTGATCTTGTTATGCGTGTAGGAGCTTGTGCTGGCTTTACTGGTCGTACACCTGATGATGTCGCCCAGCGACGAAACCTAGGTCGGAATTAGGATTATTTGTGTGGAACGAACAAAGTTTTTTCTTTTCAATCGTGAAGGAGTTCCATAAAGTTACGCCTCAAACCATTAATTCCACAACTTCGTAAAAAAAAGTGATAGAAACAGCCTTATACATACAACTGGGCTGTTTTTTTCGCATAAGACATGCACCTAGTCCTTCATCACAAGCATCAACATATTTTTAATGTTACTGCTGAACTTATCTTTTCTTTTAACTCTCCGTATGTGAGTATCAAGCCGAAATCCGAAGCCGAAGCCTAAATCACTAGGTGCTAGGTGGTTTTTCTTTCCGAAGTTCCCACTAGTATTACAAGGATTTACATGAAATGTGTTGCTTTATGTGCTAATGAGGGGGCCTGGGATCTCATGTCCCCTAGGTTCAAGTGGTTGCTGTAGTATAAAAAACAAAGTTGCTGATTTTCACCATCTCATTGAGAGCACGGTCGCTGGTGTAGTAATAGGAACAGAAAGCTGGTTATCGAATGAAATTGCAGATACCGAGATAGTGATAAAGATGTTAAATGTTAAAATGTTAAAGTGATAGTGATATTAACAGAGTACGTGGCAAGTGCGACGATAAAGTTAGGGAAATCAGCTACTTCTCCCTCGTTAGACCCCACTTGGAATATGCTGCCAGTATTTGGTATCCTTATGAAATAAGCTTGGAAACTGAGTTAGAACGCGTGCAGCGAAGATCGGCAAGATAAGTTAAAGGCCGTTATGATAATCTCGTTAGTGTTACTGACCTTTTGCAGCGACTGGGATGGGAAACGCTTTCAGACCGTCGATTAAAATTTAGACTCAATCTGTTATATAAGTTCCAAACCGGTCTATTCTCTGACGATGTTGATAATATTTTACGAAATCCGACCTACTACGGTATATCAGATCATGAGAATAAAATTAGGGAACTAGACTGAAGAACGGACAGATTTAAAATGTCATTATTCCCACGAACAATAAGGGACCACAACAGTTGCCAATGAGACTTTTATCTAGGTTTGTCGTTAGGTAGTGTAGCTCTTAGTAGTAGCAGTACTTCCTAATACTTGAATCCTTATCTGTTACCTAGTTCTAACAGCATGCCGTGCATTTTATTCTACATAAGTCTTGAGTCTCTATCCATTTGTGTAGTTGCGAAGTGCATGTTTATTTACGGTCCCTCTCCATTGTGATAATGTCTGTAGTGTAGTAAATACATGCTTGTGAGGCTTCGCCTCGTGATAAGCATTAGCGATTTTTGCTAATGCATAATTAGTCGTCGTTACACCAACTTTAGGGTATAGTGTAATTCATGTTGTTGAATACTCACCCCCTGCCACACACCCCTGAGGTGGCATGCAGGGTATTTTGTAGATGTAGATGTACTGCTTCACGTTAAGCAGCCTTTGTTTTGGCAGACCGGTAGCTTCACTTTGTAGGATATAATATAGGATTACGTAATATTGCTACTGAGTACCACAACCGGACAACATTTATTTATATAGGGAAAGTACAGAGGGTGAAGTGTCATGAAGTATGTATAAAAAATTGGCGAATAAAATGTATAAGAAATTAAGAGACCCGGGAAACAAATTTAAATTTCATAACACCTACTACTAAATTTTACAAAACCAAATTATTATGATTACTTCAAACAGATACAAGTTAAATCCATTCACGTTAATTCGAGTCCACAAAATTCAACTACTGTGGAAGTAGAGACGGTTAAAATTATACGTAGTGTTAAATTAATAGCTTAAAACTAGCGTGCAAACGAATAAAAGTGCAATTTTGAACAAAAACTGCGAAATTAGTCGCGTTTAGCCAACGTTTTAAACGTTTAAACCAACCCTTCACGTTGCTACTACTATGTCTCGCGGCCTATGTCACTAAGACAACCAAACACCGAGGGGCCGGAATCAATTTCGTCTCCGGAGAAATATTTCTCAGGCTGCGGCGTCGGAAAGCGGGTAGTCCTACCTCAAAACGTTTCTCGTTTCCCCGAAAATAAGATTTCCGAGCACGCAGGAGAGGAAAAGAGAGAGGAGTCTAGATTTATCATCCCACGTTCGCTTCCTCTTCGCCCAGACATGGGGCCGCCCTCCCCCTGTGCAATGAAAACAAGGTCAATCATTTCGCTTGCCGGCGTTTTATGATTTGTCTCGGGTGGGAGACACATGGCGGTGGGGGTTTTCCCGACCCTCGATTCCCCATTTTTGGTCCAAAAAAGAAAGACGCGAATTTATAACGCGACCATCCCTCGTTCTCCTCCCCCTTCCGCATCGTTTTTCAACCCCCCAAGATCCCCAAGACCTCGCGTGCACTCGCGCCCCCGGGGTCTCGCCACTTTCGAGCATGTATACGAAAGAGGGCGTAGGTACATACATACCGCGTCTCGTGTATATGCACAGTGTGGTCTTATGCGGTGAGAGCTCTCGTGCTCTAGTAGAGAAAGAAAAAGCCTAGTAGTTAACCACTGGTTTGCAGCATAATCAAAACTTATCCAGTAAAGATAGGTTTAAAATGGCAAGTTTTTTGCGTAAGTTAATTGTAGCAAGTGGCTTTCGACGTAAATGCAGGGGTAAACTCAAGCTTGAAAAAGTTCTGCAAGTCCGCTTGCAGAACTTTTTCAATGTTTCGGCAAGTCGCTTGCAGAAGCGTATAGTTGCAAATGTAAACAGCAAAAAATTGGCACACACCTGTGAAAAGCTACCTAAAGAGTAAAACCCTCTACATCAGAAACTTGCTGAGGTAACTTTCCAGTGCAAAACCCACCGTTTGGATAGAAGTCGGGAGGGGATTTTCTAATTTCATAGAACGGTGTAAATACCCCAATAAATTCATGCAACTTCACACAAAATATTCAGCCGTGACGGTTGTTCACTCACAGAATGCTTGTTACAAAACATTTCGCCAGCGCACAACATACCATACAAAGTCGAACGTGTCCGCTTAAATACGCTGATGTGTTCCGATTTGCGCTAACTTCAACACCTTGAATGGAAAACTACCACTATCTGTTGGATCGTAGCAGTTTTTAACGTCACGTCCGCCTTTCCTTTGTATTTTGTTTATTTCGTGAGTTAAATTTTTCTGTGCACGGTTCAAAACACTCGCGGAGTATTCGAGATTTCTAACCAAAGTGAAATAGCATTTGTCTTTCACTCGTACATCCGAGGACCTTCTAACTGCTCACTTCATAAAGTATAATTATGGCAGAGTGAATAGTGTAATAGGTATTATATAGTGAGAACACCATAAAGTAAAGCAAAACAGAAAATCCATCAAATGTGCCATCACTATCGTTCATTAGATATACTTTGCGAAGAGGGGCTACCAATTTTTTTATTAATTATAATGATCCGGAAGCATGCTGGAGAGTGATGCAACGTTTCGTAATTCGCCAGCAGTTCCGGAAGAGGGGGAAGGAATGGTTTTTGGGCGTTGATGGTGATGGCACAAACTTTTGTGGCCAGAAGTGGAATGAAAATGTTGTCGGTGGAGGTGCCTATTAACCGCATGTTTTTTCGTAGTGGGAGAAGAAAAAACCGCTCCTACTTAAAATATTGCAACAGTCACACATACTGGCATTCGACGCGCTCTTATATATTTGCGGTGATATGATATAAAAGTCCAGCAACTAACCCCTGAATTACGCCATCATTTTTCGTAGGTAGAAGCGCCGCGAAGAAGATTGCTTACATAATGATTATTAGATGATTCAACGATTAAAGTAAGTTTTAAATGGGAGTAAGTAAAAATTCTGCTAATTTACACATGCGCAGGGCCCCGTCCACCAATAATGTCCTTATATGTAAACGGCTGGTGTCCTAACACCCCCCTCCACACGCCTATTGAGGCGGCTTGCAGGGTAGTATGTAGATGTAGATGAATGTTTCCTACTTCATCTCAGCACACGTCCGACCCGTCTTCATCCCGTCCATAAAACCTATTCTTTATCTTCCCCTTCCGCGCTTACCCAACATCCTCCCCTCTATCACAGCCTAATGTAGCCCTTAAACTCTCAATACCACCTACGACTATCCACCTAGCCTCTTCCTGATCCCATCCAGGAGTTTCATTTCCTCAGCCACCATACCGATTACTTACATATTTTATGGAATATTGCGATACGGAGTACATGGAAAGGAGTGATACAAACTTTCGTAATTCACCAATGGTCCCGGAAGAGATTGAAAAGAATTGCTCTTGGGTGGAAGAGGTGATGGCACCCTGCCTCCCTCGGAAGAAATTGAAGGAAAAAGTTTTAGGCGGAAGTAGAACCTATTCACCACACATGTTTTGTTGCAGGAGAAGAAAAAAGCGCTGCTTTTTAATAAATTGCAACGGGTGCAGAACTCATGGAATTGGCGATATTTGGGTTTTTGTTGACGGGACTAATTTGTAAGAAATTCGTACCAATTACTGCTTCAAGTAGCAAGTTTGCGTAAATCACTGAGAGTGATCCGAAATTGTAAGAACTTAAACTTTACCTACGCGATCTAAAACTTGGAAAACAGAAAATAATAGTTACCATCGACCAATTATTCATAGGTTAGCCATTTGTACTAATGAAACCATAACGGATAATTTCGTACCTTCCCGGTCCGAATTTAACGTTCAGTTTCGTACAGGGCATATCCCTGTCTCGCATCCTGGCAGATGAATTTCTTGTGTATTTTGTGGTGAGAGGGTAGGACCCGGGAAAAGTCAACCCTTCAATTATGCCATCACTATTATTTGGTATACAGTCAGATAACCATCGCAAAAAGGGTTCTTAATTTTGCAGAATATAAAGACACCAAACGCATGCATGCAGGGGATGGATGCAAGAATATTGTAACTCGCACACCGGTGCAGGAAGAGGTTGGAAAGAAGAGTTTCATCGACGGCCATGGAGGTGATGGTTCATACCTACCACACCGGTCGGTTTCTTAGTTGAGGGGGTAGAAAAAAGCGCGGTATTCACCCAACCGGGTTCGGAAAATTTTTGGGGGTAAAACTTCCCCTTCTGGTGTTTCCAAAAACACCCTCTGTATCCCTTCCGCCTTGAACCCTCCACCCCCCTTTCTCCCCTCACATTTGCCTCCATAAAGAGAGACCTCCCCCCACACCCGTCCGTCCACCCACCTTCCTCCGCTCCACGACTAATGCCCGCCGCTCGCGCGTGTGTGCGCGTCTGGGACCGCTTCTTTTCCCAAAAACGCTTCCGCAATACCTCCCCCAGACCTCCCCACCTCCCGGTTTTCACATTTCCATCCCCAATCGTCCATTATCCCGGAAAAAAATCCCCCCCGCACACCCCACCCCTGCCCACATTTTCTATACTTTTCGCCACCCTGATGCGCGCTGCCCAAACCCTCCTCCCCTTTGCTCACCCCTCTCCTATTCCCACCGTACCTCTCTTCCGTGGGCCATCCTAAGGAAAAGCCGTCATATTCACCCGAAAATTCGCATAGCGCCTTCCTCTGAAACCCCTCCCTCTAACCTCCCCCTATCTATTCTCCCTCCCCCTCCCCTCTCTATACCAAGGCACACACCATGCCATCCGTCGCTCCCTGCACCTCAAACTCCCCACCCTACTGCCCACCACGTTCTCATCACCCTTCATTTCCCTCTGAAAGCCTTCTCTCTCCCCTACCCAGCTTTTTCGCTACACTCCATCCAGTCCTCTCCCATCGTTTCGGTAACATTCACATCAAACGCGTAACTACCACCGTGCGTACTATGAAGGCTACCTAAGATCGCATCGAACAATCGTAAAGCAATATGCCAATATTAAACGAAATTCGGATTTCCGCATTCCATTGACGTTTTACAATTTTGAGAATGCTCTCAGCATCAACTGACATTCCCCTCAGCTTATTCGTCTAAATGACTTTGACTAAACAGCTTGCTGGTCACCGCTTAGGTGCAGAAAAATATTTATTTTTTCATTTTTTTCACCTAATTAGATCATCGTGTTCAACTTTTCCGATTCCTCTACGACGCCAGCACTCGCCACGATGAGTAGATAGAGTTAGGAATCAAACATTACGATGGAATCAAGATTACAAGCAGGGGTCCTTCTCTATCGTACGTGTCATCGTAAGTAAATAGTCCATACGTACCATCCTAATTTTTCATTTCCAATACAGCCAACTGCGTCTCATGGAAATCTGATAAATTAAAGCACCGTGATCTAATGAGGTATAAAATGTAAAAGGGTAAACTTTTATTCACACATATGTAGATGTCACCCAGTAAGCTGATTACAAAAAATTACACAAATTGCTAATAAAAAAAGAAAAATTAGAGTATGTCATCTAAATGTAACAGTATTCACCATTACACGAAAGCAGAGTAACCAAAAGGTAAAAAAGGGTGTTGGTGCATTGTTGTACATACGTTACTGAAATGAAGATGTACTGTAAGACTAGTTTCTTACATTTCAAATGAAGAATTCAACACAGATGAATAAACTGAGAGGTATATATCGCAGAATGATGACGATCAAATGGACCGAGGGAAGCACCGAAGAAAGTTCCTACGAAGAGTTGGAGAGAAAAGAAGTGCATGTAATGAAATCCTCAGAAGAAGAAGAGACAAACTTATTGGAAATATTTTATGACACAATAGTCTGCTGAAAACAAAAATGGAAGGAGAAATGAATCGGAAGAATAACAGAGGAAGACCAAGAATGGAGTACAACAGACGAATAAAGAAGGATGTAAAATAATACTTATGTAGGAATGAAGCAGATGGATGAAACTGTTGAAGGGGAAAAAGTGGAGAACCCAAAAAAAATCTTTGGGTTGACGACTGCTGATGATGAAGCTGATAGGTGCGTCACTTGCTGTTGAAAATAGTCTCAAAATTGCTAACGTCTACATCTACAAAATACCCTGCAAGCCACCTCAGGGGTGTGTGGCAGGGGGTGAGTAATCACCAACATAAATTACACTATATCCTAAAGTTAGTGTAACTACGACTAATTATGCATCAGCACAAATCGCTAATGCTAGTCACGAGGAGAAGCCTCACACGCATGCAACACTACACTACAGATGTCATCAAAATGGAGAGTGACCTCAATATACATGCATTCTACAACTACACAGATGGACAGGGACTCAAGACCCATGTAGAAAACATGCTAGGCGTGCTGTTAGTATGTACTAGGTAACAGAAAAGGATTCAAGTATTAGGAGTACTACAACTACTAAGAGCTACACTACCTAACGACAAACCTAGATAAAAGTCTCATGGCAGCTATTATGGTCCCTTATCGTTCGTGGGAAAAATGACATCTTAAATCTATCCGTTCTGCAGTCTAGTTCCCTAATTTTACTCTCATGATCTGATCTACCGTAGTATGTCGGATTTCGTAAAATATTATCAACGTCGTCAGAGAATAGACCGGTTTGGAACTTACATAGTAGATTAAGTCTAAATTTTAATCGACGGTCTGAAAGCTTTTCCCATCCCAGTTGCTGTAAAAGGTCAGTAACACTAACGAGATTATCATAACGGCCTTTAACATATCTTGCCGATCTTCGCTGCACGCGTTCTAACTCAGTTTCCAAGCCTATCTCATAAGGATCCCAAATACTGGCGGCATATTCTAAGTGGGGTCTAACGAGGGAGAAGTAGCTGATTTCCCTAACTTTATCGTCGCACTTGCCAAGTACTCTTTTAACAAATCCCAATTTACGATTAGCTTGACCGGTAATTTCTCGAATATGTTTACTCCACGATAGATCATTAGTCAGTTTAACTCCGAGGTACTTAACGGATTCTACGGTCTCTAATTTTATGTTGTTTATGCAATAGCTGTTACAAGTAGCGTTTTTCCGTTTCCAAAAATTCACAACAACGCATTTTTTCAGGTTTAATTCTAGCTGCCACGCATCGCACCACTCTTGTATTGCCTCGAGGTCCTTAGTTAGCGCTTCCTTGTCATTAAAGCTACGAATTTCTCTATACATCACTGCGTCGTCAGCAAATAATCTAAGCTTACTGTCAACTTTGTCACCGATGTCGTTTATGTACAAAAGGAACAGAAGCGGGCCTATGACACTTCCCTGTGGAACACCCGATGTGACTTTTACTTCATTAGAGATAGCGCCATCTAATACAACCCTTTGCACGCGATTACTTAAGAATTCTCTAATCCAGGAAACTACGTCGTCGTCTAAACCGTAGGATTTTAATTTCATGAGTAGCTTAATGTGGGAAACTTTATCAAATGCCTTTTTAAAGTCAAGAAAAATTGCATCAACAGGAGCGTTATGTTCACCCGAGACTAAAATATCGTGAGCAAAAAGTGCTAATTGAGTTTCGCAAGATCTTCCCTTTCTGAATCCGTGTTGTGTTTTTGTTAACAAGTTTTCAATATCGAGGTGTCTCATAACTGAACTAACAATTATATGTTCAAGGACTTTGCAAGAGATAGATGTGAGAGATATCGGTCTGTAGTTCGATGGCTGTTCCTTATCACCGCTTTTGAATATGGGAGTGACATTTGCAATTTTCCAGTCCATGGGTACTTTGTGTTCGTTGATGGATTTACTAAATATATTCTGCAAGTAGGGTGCTATTTCACAAGCTAATTCTCTATACACGCGGGCAGGAATTTCTTCAGGACCTGGGGATTTATTTGGACTTAAAGATTTTAGCAAGTTTTCTATTCCGTGAGTGCAGATGTCGATAGGCGGCATCTTTTGCTGGAAGTTATCATTTAACTTTACGGATGTACTCTGCGTTGACTTGGTGAACACACTTTGAAAATAAGAATTTAATAAGTTGGCTTTGTCCGAACTGCTTGTTAATAATTCGCCATTTTCGTTTCGTAGTGGAATAACTGTTGATCTATTGCCTTGAACTTCCCTTACGTATGACCAAAATGCCTTTGGGTTGTCCTGTAATTGTTCTCCTAACGTTTTTCTTTTAAAATCCATGAATGCATTCCGAAAGGCTTCCTTTGTAGTGGCTTTAGACAATTTGTATTTTTCAAATATTAAATTTTGATCACTAGTGGACAAATCTCTACGGAGTTTTTTCATCTTGGCGTGGCATACTCTCTGACGTCATAGGGGATGCGGTGATTG
The DNA here is from genome assembly GCA_963573305.1 of Pyrrhosoma nymphula. Classification (NCBI taxonomy): domain Eukaryota; kingdom Metazoa; phylum Arthropoda; class Insecta; order Odonata; family Coenagrionidae; genus Pyrrhosoma; species Pyrrhosoma nymphula. Next base: position 80,635,467 of record OY754334.1, on the reverse strand, counting down.
TGTAATTTCGTTTGAAATTACCGGTTTTTAATCGTTCGCCGCGAATCCAGGAGAGAGAGAGAGAGAAGGTAGTACAGAGTTAACGACGGCAACGCAAAAAGAAGTGAGAATAGTAGGTGAGTAGGATGGTAGAGCTTGAACCGGGCACTACGACGATCGCCACCATCCCTTCCGATATTCCAAAAAGGGTCCCCCTAGCCCTCCCCCTCTCAAAATGTCCACCCCCTTCCCCGTCCCTGTTCCACCGGGGGCACACTCTTCCTCGTTCGCTTTTTGCATAACGGTCCCTCTCCTTCTGTGCTCACCCCTCACTCACTCAGTCCACACACACACAAGACAGCTGCCTCCCCTCACTCCCCACCCCTTCCCGCCCTCCCTTGCGACTCCCCACAGAACCCCGTACGCATAAGCATGGGTTGTAGCCCGTCTCTACCTGCCCGAATACTGAAAAAAAGGAGGCGTTCTGGGCTGTTTCACGCGTTTTTAAGTCAGTTTATAGAAATAATATCACTACACACAATATTCAATGAATTCGGACTAATTGAAAAAAATATCTCATCCTTCCGAAGATGCCAACATATCAGCCGCTTACTACACTACTTTTCGAGATGTTTGCCAAAAATAGAGCCGTTCTCAATGGGATATAGTACGGCCATGCGCCCCAGAGAGACATTATTAAAAGATGAGGAATTTCTGACTCAATGTGCGTTGATATTCGTGGTAGCTGCGTATGATTCAGTTATAACGGTTATAAACCAGGTTTAGACAGCTAGCAATGAGTTTTGATTTCCCTCCGATTCCTGAATAACGGTGAAGTATTTTCCGTTTAATATTACACACTTAGCTTTTTTCTCCGCCTTCTATGTAACTGTTACCGTCAGATTCTCTCAGTTGCAACAGGTTACGAATCCCCCAATCTGCTACGAGCGACCCAAGTTTTGATTAATAAATGGTTTAGCGAAGTGAAGTAAGGGATAATTTAATCGTCAAACAGATCCCTGTCGTATCAATGACTGCGCGCATTAAATTTGAAAAGGAAGCGAAGATTTTTGTAATATCTAAGGAAACATGATACGTACTATGTACCTTTTAAAATTCAAACTGTTTCTTCACTAAATTTTAGATTCAAAATACAAAACACTCTAACAAAACGTATTTTACATGCAAATTGAAAAATAAAAAAGTATAAAAAATGCGTAATTCACATATATGTATTTTCGATACTGCACATCTCTGCACTAGTTTTTATTTCTCCCATCAATTTTAACGACAGCGTTATTTTCAAGTAGACTTATCAAAGCATAAACCTTGAAAATGACGATATATTCGTCAAAAATCTATCGGGGCAATACGAACTAGTGTGGAATCGTACAAGATGTTTTCTTATCATCATGTTTAACATTAAAAAATTCCACGAAGTATCGCCTGTCTCCACCAATTTAAGACTATGGTACTCTTGAGGGCAACGCTCTTTGTAGTATTGCTTAGCATTATTATAAATTTATCGCATTTTATATTGCTATTAATATAAATGCGCCTTTGACACCGCGCTGAAAAAGAAGAGCGGGCCAGGTAGTTTTAGTAGATTTTTTAGTACCAGTTTTCCGTAGCGTTATTTGACAGTCTCAAGCGTAACTCCATGGGTTTCTTTCTTCGTAGGAATGAGAAGTAAATTTATAACACTCCAATTTTCAGACGCTATTTTATTGTTTACGACCATGGTTTAGTTGCTTTGCAACGTAATGAGGTGGTACGATTTTGTTGAACTAACCTGATGATACTACTGTGTAGCGTAACTATGCTCGTGAAAAATAAAATAGCTAGAGGAAATTGCCTTGTTTTAAAATTCAACTTTCATTCCCACAAAAAAAAGCAAATTTTTAATCTTCATAGAGTTCATCCTTACAACTTAGAGAAGCACTTAAATAAAAAAGGTAATAGGAAATCTCATGGCTAAAGGTAATGCTCCTTTCTTAAATGTTTTCTTCATCCTCCTTTATCTTCAAATCGGAAAATTAGCACCACCTTCATTTTAGTCGGGAATAGTCAACCTCGAGTTCCTAGCGCTTGCGCTTGAGAAAAAGCAAACCTCATCATCTCTTCGTTGCAATTAGCCATTAGTTCCTTTCAAAACTGATAACCCGTGCTCAAAGATGAGTTTAAAGAGAGGTTTCTCAATTCAGTCACAAATGCGACTCACCAAACTTGCTTAGTGGATAAGAGATCGTAAAAGAAAGCTCAAGCTCTCGCGTCGCAATTTTCCACCTTTGAAACATTTAAGGAATAAAATTAGTTTCAAATTCGTACGTAATAAATTACTTTAATGAGCAGTCGCATTCTAATTTCTCCCGCAGTAATTATAATCGTGAAATTGGTTTCAGAGCGAGGTAGGCAAAATGACACGATGGAGTTCTTTCACCTTTGTTTAGTATATTCCTGAAGAAGAGGTAACCATCTAACCGGTATGACAAATACGAATGATTAGTCATTGGAGAACTTTTATCTCAATGGTAACTGCGACAGCCTACCAACGGGCCAGCGGCAGGAGGTTCTTAGAAAACAGGTAGTAAAATTGGTGAGAGTGATAGGTGACTATAAGCTAGGGGTATATTCTTCCAGAAGCTTATTTTGAACGCAATCCAAATTAATTTCATCCAAAGAAAGATATGAATGTTCTTTCACCTTTGCCTGATGTATTCCTACAGTGGTCTTCCACTGCAGTTCTTCTCATTCGTTCCTCCTTCCGTTATTTTTCTCACGAGGCTGTCATTCCTCAGTGTGTGTCCAACAAAATTTCACTCTTCTAAAAAGCGTTCGAAAAACATTATGTGAATATCAGCGCGACGAAACGCCGATATGAAAGAGCATACAAGTTTTAAAAAATATTCTTTCGCGAAGACTTTAATTTTTTACTTTAATTGTACTTGTTTCTCAAGGTTTCGTCGATTTCTCCATTTCCGGTGAAATTTTCCCCAATACTTACGCGTTAAAAATATCATTATTTAATCACGAAATTTCATTATCACATTCTAATTATTTAAAAGAAGTATGATGGAAATATGACTAAAACTTTTTCTTATATTCCTACCAGCATGTTAATAAAAGAAAAAAATTAAATCAAAGATTTAAACATGGATTAAAAGAGAAACAGAGCAAACGTGTCAATATTTGAACGTGGTTCCGTGGAAATCGTAGTGCTCCGTCTATAACGCAGATTGAGTTTTAATTTTTTTTTTCCAAATTAAGGTAAAACTATTCCACATAATTGCGCACGGATTTGCTAACCATTTTCACGCTTGAGACGAGGCCACCCACTGACGTCAAGCAGAGTTGATACACGTGCCTTGATTGTATGTGGACTTCTAAACTGAACGCTCAATTTCGTCTCGTAGGGGAGCGTGGTTTTCTACCCTCGTCCATCGTCCGCATTAGACAGTCAACTTAATGACGAAAGAGAAATATTTTTTCGACGCTCCACGGAATCCTAACGACGCGTGTCCGCCCCAAAAACTTGATCGAGCCAATTTGCTCTATTGCGAAAACATAAATGAAAAAAAAAAAGGTTCCCAGAAAACGTTTAGCCAAAGAGGCGGAAGCGGTGCGTGTCATATGGCTCTCTAGCTGGTTCGATGGACTGGTAAAACGACGGGGAAATCCCATGCCGAACACACGTTAGCATATATTCAGTGATGCATACAGAAAGACCGTGCTTACGTTTGCGAATCGACGTAATCGATAGGACATTCCTGGTGGACCTCGTGACGTGAGACCAACGAATCCACACCCCTCGATAGGGTATTGAACCACTTATTAATTAGCCGGAAATGAAGGCAGTTTGAGCGAGATAGATATCATTGCAAATAAAATTCGATTAATTTGGCCTCATTATGAAGAAAAAGATCTCATATTTCCAGGTATAACCAAATATCAGGGACAACTTTCCATAGTACTTTTCGAGATATTTGCCAAAATATAACAACCGTTTTCCGTGGGAAAAAGTACGGTTTTGCACTCCATGGAGACTTATAAAAAAGAGTTATATCTAACGCATAAATGCCATCGAAAAGTTTACGGCGTGTAGTTTATATACTTTCTCAACTATTAAAAAAAATAAATCAATAACTCACTGCAGTAATTTTTACGGAATCGCAAATAAATCTTTGAATGCGTTTTCAGCGTACAGCATGGAAAAAATGAGTCAGTTAAAAACCTTATACAAGTATATTTAGTTAATTATTGAGAAATTCAGTCCTATAAAACAAAGATTTTGTGTTATTAATGCCACAATGTAAAGTTTGCTTATTGAAGAGTCATGAATTAAAAAATAAAATTTGAGCATGGTCTCTATTATGACTACTAGTAGTCATAGTAGAGACCATGCTCAAATTTTATTTTTTAGTAGGGATGAATCTCGCTCAAACCATCTTAAGGGCGTAAGCTGATTTTCAGCATTCGATGACTCAACTAATTTAAAATGCATGGCACATTTCGCACACCGGAAAATAAGAGTAGAACTTTCCGAAAATTTTAAGACGACGAAAAGAAACGGGTGTTAGGTTCCAAGGCAGTACCTCATATATGTGTTCCTTTACATTTTCAACAACGGATCTACGATGTTGGGTGCCTTCCATTTGTTTAGCCCATGCAGCGGTTGTCGAGGGAAAGTCAAATATTTTCAGTCAAAAACAATTTTTATAAAAACGGATCAGACAGATAATCGAATTGGATATTACAAAAACATCACTAATTCAGATGTCTAAAGGCGAAAATTTGAATCTTATTTCGAGACAAAGGGCCGGTTTTATAATGTCTTGTTAACGCTATCCAGAAGATAATACAGCCTTTAACTTTACCTAGAGGTGGCTGAAAGTTCTGGTTAGTACTTTCAGCCATATGCAGGTAAAGTTAAAGGGTGTATCATCTTCTAGTTAACATTAACCAGACATTATAAAACCGACCCTAAGTAATTTAAAAAAGTAAAAAAAATAAACCTTTGCACCAAATTCAATTCATTCTTATAAGAAAGCAAGGTCTTTAAAAACAAATGAAAAAACGCAAGGAGAGAAGAAGGTTACGTAAAAAAAAAGGCGCAGTTGTTCCGTCTTTTAGTAGTATCGCGCAGGTGTTTGGTTACACTTTAAACGACGGATCTTCGATCTATCACGCTTACTATTTTATTAAGTGCACAGCTCACTTCACAACATAACAGAACAGTTTTTATTCCATTCGTTTCACGCACTGCACAAAGGCACTTCTAAACAGATCGATAGTCGATTTGCTCTAGAACGTGCTTGAGAAGGAAAGAACAACGACAATCGCTTTGGAGATTGTTGTGCACGTGTTGATTTTCAGAAAAGGCGTCAAACATAAATATACAATATTTTTAATGATGGCGTGGTCAGGAAACGCATGATGATATGTTAATTTAACCACTAACCAATTCAAGGCACCGTGGCCGAGCGGTCTAAGGAGCTGGTTTTAGGCACCAGTCCGAAAGGATGTGGGTTTGAATCCCTCCGCTGTCAAAATTTTATTGCCAATTATAGGTCTACACATCAATGCAACGTTTTTAAAAAACTATTTAAGCAGTGTTTAAGCACGCTTGATTCTACCCATTAGTACTGATAAGTCGTAAAATTCCCACACATGAAGTAAGGGGGAAAGAGTTGATTCTGTTCTTTCACTGACTATCCAAATGGCATGGCCTGGCATCGAATGCACTACAAAAATATTTACGAAATCATTCACAATACATTCATGCTACATCTTTATTCCATATATTCCTTTTGCGACAGAGGTGCTTTCTCATATATGAATCCATGTACAATTGATGGCGTTTTCCTTGGTTCCTCGCAAGTAACGTGTATGACAATGGGCCGCCATGTGGGATCAGAATTTCTCAAACTTTGCCAACGTTATGAAAACACTACTGTGAACAATATGTTTATATTAACTCACTCCCTTGAATCCATTTTAAATCATAATCATTCAAGTCACGAATGCGACTTTGAAGTTAACGAAAAAACCCATAAAATAGCCTTAAATTATCTGAGGATGCCCACATTAAAAACTGAAATCGTGTTTAATCTCAGGATTTTACCAAGCGGCCAAATTCTCGATTCAACAGAAAAACGTTTGGATGGAAGAGCAGCAAAGACATTTTTTATTTCGAGAAGTTACTTGTGTTAATTAAACTGCAATTGTACGCATTCATTTTTTATCACTACCGTAAAAGTAATTTATTCCTCGATCGGTGGGCTCGTTCACGATACAGGAAGCTTAAAGGGTTCTTTTTGAATGCATTCCACATAAAAACCCATCGACACCTTGTATCCATTTAACTTAGAAAACCGCACATAATATGCCGTTTGCAGAGAAGGAACTTCGTACTGGTAGTAATTCCACGGGTCTTATTTCATGCGACCCACGAGGAACATTTACTAAGAGGCGATAGGTAATTTAGGATTTAGGAATTACGCCCAAAGCCAATATTCCTGGCTAAGATTGCGCTACGAACTGAATTACCCAGAATAGCGAGAAAGATAAAAGGTACTTTTATTACTGCACGGGGGACGTGAAAGCACTAAATTAGTCTTATTAAACCATGGCGAAAGAAGAACTCTATGCATTTTTAGATTGAGAAATGTATAATGTGACTGGTTTTGATTAGTGTTGCCGCGAAACTCGAGACTTTCTCGTCTCGAGTCTCGTCTTGTTTTCGAGACGAGACCTTGAGTGAGAATTCAAAACGAAACCACTTTTCGGCGAGACGAGACGACACCACCGCCACGAGACTCTCGAAAGTCTCGAAATTAAGATATAAGTTATTAACCGGTTTTTAGCGTAATACTATCCTAATAACTACCTCTAGAATTTTACGGAGTACATGTCGTCTTCTCTTTTCGAGTAAACTAAATATCTAAATTGTGACGTAAAGACATCAGTATGAATATGGTTAAACTATGATAAGTAAATTGTTGTAGCCGATTGTACAATTTTTAGCAGCGTGAATGCAACTTCTGAAGCAAAGTAAGTACGCGAAGTGATCTGGCATCTTGGAGAAACTTACCAAAATAACTTATCATGGCATCACAAATGCGTATAGGTCTAGAATAGGAATTTCTTCGTTCATACCCATTAAGGCCTCCGCCAGGGTTTTGAATGTCCCTATTTAACCCTTAGACGCCGAGCCATGTACTCAGTGCGACAGGTCCGAACATCACATGCCGTTGAATGACGTACTCATTACGTTGCGGCGACCTATTCTGTATTTTAATTTTTTAAGCCATTAAAATCTTTGACTATCCTTACAAAATTGGTATTGTTCGAGAAAGAAAAATACAAACATTCTTTTTATTTAATTATCATATTGTTATTATTTTTATTTTTACAAATATAAAGTAAATATTTTATAAAGTTGACATTTTTTCGCTCACACTCCCTGCGCCATTGCTGGGTCTCAATTGTGCCCAGGAAATTTCTGTGTGCATCTATTCTCACTTATGACGCTTTTATGAGCTAGAGCCGATCAGAAGGACCACGCTGGCCAATTAGTCCGTCAACAGTTTGCTTTTCCTTCCTAATCTCCCGTTGAACCTCAATGTCCTGCAAAAAGGGGCTGCTGTAGTCTCTGGCCCTGGTACATTTTCCGTCAGCGTTAACACTTTACCGTCATAAATAATGATAAGGGCCCTAGTTTCTGTCTGGCATTTTGTTTTTCCATCATTTCTTCCACTTTGAAGTCTGTTACACTGGTAGAAAATACGTTGTATATTACCATGGTAATGGGAATGCTTGTGCCGAAACCTAGGCTGGTTTGATACACCTGTGTGGAATATTACAAGTGTTTTTCTGTGATAATGCTGCCTGTTACGCTCTTCTACAAATTATCGCCTGGTACACTAAAGTTTGTTCTGTTACGCAATTGAAATTTTGGCCATGACCGAACTTGAGTTCATCGTAGTGGGAAAGTATTTTTTTCGTGCCTCTTTAGTCTCGAAGAGACTTTTCTCTGGTATGTTGTCTGATGCGCGAGTTCCCATTTTCTGGGATTCAACAGTGATTTTAGCGTAGATACCAGATTAGGTCTGTGAGCGGAAAGGGGTGAAAGCCTTCTTACCCAAAGAAGGTATTTTTTTCAAGATATGCCTGTCAGTGAGTCTTGGAAGCGTATTGTCTGATAAATGGTGACCTGACACTCTTTGCTTAATTACTCTACCGTGGTTTACAAATAGACTTGCTACCAATTGGATTCAGAGAGATAGATGATCGATTTCTTACGATGTGATATTACAGAATTTAGAACTGGAATACTAAAACGTCTGCGGAAGATTTTCCTAAACCATTTCCTCGGTCACATCCTTTCTATCAGATAGGATTTAAGCAGCTGATCTTACACGTCCACTCCCCTCATTTGCTTAGTATAGTCAAACATGCCAGCAGTACCACCTGCACATGCTATAATGGACACAAATCATAATGAACTATAAACACACAAATAAATACTCCTCGATTTGGAGCAATTGGAGCTCCATATTAAAGTTTTCACCTGCCTTTTCTTTACGTCTCTTCTCAGACCCCCCTCATCAATTCCCTTCTCTTCAAAAATGCTTCTTTAGCAAGCGCAATTCTGCATCTGATATCCCTACCACTAAACCCATTCTCCTCCGAAATACTCCCCAGATACGTAAACTGCTCGACCTGCTCTGTCTTCTGCCCTCCCACCCTTATATTCAGCCCCGCCTTCTTACTTCTAGAAAATCTCATCACTTTCGTTTTCTTGTGGTTGATCTTCATCCCATACCTTTCTCACTGCACCTCTAAAGCATTCACCATTGACTGTAACCCCTTGGCAGACGGACTAACCAATGCTTGATCATCTGCAAATCTCACTGATTTTATCAGCTCCCCTACTACCTTTATTCCTACTTCCTCCTCCCCCCATGCCTCCCTTGCCATTTATTCTGAGTACACTTTAAAAAGCAACGGCGATAGCGGGCACCCCTGCCGCACTCCCCGCCCTATCGTGGCCCATCCCGATACTCCATCGGCTACCCTAACCTGCGCCGTCTCGTCCATATACAAATTCCGAATCAGACGCCTGTCCCTCCAATCGACTCCTAATTTCTTTAACACTTCCGTTAATTTCGTCCATTCCACCCTATCAAACGCCTTCTCGAAATCTACGAAGAATGCCAAAACATCCTGCCCATACTCTAGGCTTGTTTCTACTAGCGTCCTCATCACCGCTATAGCGTCTCGCGTTCCCGTCCCTCTCCTAAACCCGAACTGGTCGTCACCCAGGTATTCATTTGCCTTCTTCTCTAGCCTTCTGTTTATAATTCTCATAACTACTTTGGCCGCGTGGGATATTAGGCTTATTGTCCAATAATCTTCGCACGTCTTTGCCTTGCAGCTTTTTCGCCGCGGTCGTTTCTCCTTCCTAGCCTGTAATCGCCCACCTCCCACCCATCTTTTCCTTCCCCAACCACCGCGTTCCAATCCTTCATTACTACTAAGTGCATACTCTCAGGTATCCTACCAATTATTGCCTCTAGCTGATCGTATACACCATCTACCTCCTCCTCTTTATGATTAGAGGTAGGCATATAAACCTGGATTATAACTAAATTATTTGGATCTGCCTTTAGTTCCACGACTATTATCCTATCACTCACCTGTTCTGCATACACTACTTTTCTACCAAGTTTCCTATTCATTACGAATGCAACCTTGCGCTGACTTTCATTCCCGCCACTGTATATTACTCTATAGCCATCGCTCTAGTAGTCCCCGTCATCCTTCCATCTTACTTCACCCAGACCCATGATGTCTACACCCACCCTCTCCATTTCTTGCTTTATATTCTCTAGCTTCCCCGCCCTCAGCATAGTCCTAACATTCCACGTGCCTATTCTGAATGTTTCGTTCCTCTTCTTTATCTTCTTTTCCTCTGCTGCTACTACGTCTGAGCAAGGATTTCGTGTGATGACGACCGCAGGGGCCTTGCTCCCACCGCTGCCGGGCACGACACCCGGCCCACTGGGCCGATTCCCGTAGTTGCCAGGATTCAGTATCATTTGAGAACTGCCCATAATTTCAAGGTTTTTGTTTTAATTGAGATAGTATTCCGTAACCTTACTCAATAGTGTTTTTTACGTGACACCATCACTTCAGAGGCTGCCCCACTGAGGTCAGACGCCTTTTGCAGCCGCCTCACTGAGGTACAGACGCTGCGCAGAATACCATTCGTCTGTCTCCTAACCTTCGACCAATCTGGCATGGGTGACCCTACCAGGAGCATTGCTCCCGCCAGTTCAGCTCTAGGGGTCATCGGAGCACGCAAGCCCTTCCACCACGACATGGTTGTTGTCCAAAGGAAAGGAGATGATAGATATACGACTTTATTGGACGTTTATTGGAGGAGAGACAGAGCGTGAGATAAGCGGATAAGCAAATCTCCCTTACCTTTTGAGTTCAAGGCTTTTAATTTACATTGCCGCAGGCGGTGAGTTATGCGTCTACGATGCTCGAAACATTCTACCGACGCAGATAATTTTTGAACTACTGCACGCTCTACTCTTTCTGACCGAGACGATGAATATTCGCGGTAAAAAAAATGAAAACTGGAAAAGTCGCACAGTGAGTGGATGTTTAGTTTGACCCGGGAGTCTAGTTCGTAGACTTCTTTGCGTATAGCTCTGACCTGATGATGGTAAGCCACTGTCATCAGTAGGTATGTTTCAAGCATATTAGTTATAGTGCTAATCAGTGTTATCACTTCGTTATCTTGATACAAGGTTTATTTGAGGAGTGGAGGAAGAATGTGGAAAAAACCGGGGCCGGCATTAGTGTGTTCTAAACGAAAGGGGACCGCAGTTCATTTCTCCATCTGACGGACCGAGTACTTCACTTAAAGTAATCTCCTCACTTGACACCCACGTATGGATCGGGATATCACTAAACGATCTCCGTCACCTCCGGGATTCGAACCCCGCGGCCCTCCGGATGTGAAGCCATTACACTAGCCGCCATATAAATCCATCTTTTACACAATCTTGGCCCCTAAAGGCTACAGGATTCTGTGAGTCATTATATTACAAATGAGTTACAAATATGGATTCTTGAGTTCAAAAACTTGTTTTTCTCTCGTTCTATCCATAGAGTTATTATTAAGCCCCATTCTCCCGCACTCTCCGTAAGACCTTTCGGTCGCTAATTGCTTCCGTCCGTTTGATCTTCATGATTCTTACGTCATATAACGTTTCCATCGCTTCTTTTCTTCTCCCTGTTGCTTTTGTCATTTTCCGAGGTTCACGGCTATGAGAGAGCACGCTACAAACTTATATATTTCAATGAAGTGCTTTCTAGCTTCCAATATTCTGTTTCTATCCTTTATACCTATATGTAGATTCAAAGTTTCCCCTCGTTCAAAGTCCTAAGCGGGTTTCCCAGTTCTCGCTTTTTCACGTCTCTGCAAACTCCGCCCCCTTCTGTACTTCCTGGTGGTAGGCTATTAGATGGTTACTTGAAGCCGCGACTAATACTTGGGGGGCCGTTGGCGTCATTGTTGTTAGGTGGGTAAATTGAGGTTGGGGTGAATATTAATTGCGACCAGCGTGATGTAGTGGAACGGTTCCATCATATTTGAAATTGAATCATCTGACGTAGTCTGACGACGTCGAAGAGGTCTTCCGGAGTTAATGATGTTTCAAAGTGGACTGCACGAGATGACTTGAAAATATGAGTAGGTGAGGGAGGGGGGGGGGGGGGGGGGTAACCGTGGTACTTTGGCGGTCAAGTTTAGGTGGGGGATGGGTATTGCACCTGAAATTGGATCAAATTTCTAAGTGGCCAAAATTGGCGAAGAGCGTTGAAGCGATCCGCGAAACTAATTAAGTTTCATAGTGAACGGCACAAAATCATTTAAAATTTGAATACGAGAGCGGACAAGATTCTTTTTTTTAAGGGTGGTAAAGTAAAAGCGGGAAATATCACACTTAAATTTTAAATCGATCGGAAAATTCGCTGCAAATGGCGAAGAGCGTTTTTGGGAAGCTAAATTAAATTTCATAGTGGGCTGCACAAAATCATTTGAGATTTGATTACGAAGGCTGGCAGAAATCTTCGGCGGTCAAGTTCACGTTAAGGGGAGGAAGTGGGGGGGGGGGGGTTTGCACTTGAAATTGATTCCACGTGCATGAATGCTGGAAATTGGCCGCGATCGTTGAACCGATTCGTGAGGCCGATGAAATTTCATACTGGACTTCACAAAACCATTTTCAATTCGAAGATTATAAAATGCAGGGTGTGAATCACTGGCGTAATGTTGGAGAAAAACTATCATCCCCGAAATTAAATCACCTTGGCAGGTGCGCTGACAATGGCCAATGAGCTTCGGGGAGCTTTGTGTGAGGCTAATGGCATTTCATAAACGACTGCACAAAAATTATATAAAATATGAATTTTAGCGTAATCGTGATTTCTAGAGGTCAAGAAAAGATGGGGAGAAATTAAATCGAAGTTTGTGAATTCATTGGAAATGGCAAAGAGCGTTAATTCGCTGCTATCCGAGACTAATTGGATTTCGCAAAGGATTTCCCCGAATTAATTTCATTCTCAATTCGTGCATGGACGTAGTTTAAGCGGCATGCGACAGGCATGAGCGGTCACATTACAGGTGGGGAGTAATTTTGCATCTGTGTATGCTTGTTTCATATAGTCTAATTTTCCCACTCGTTTGGACATCTCGTAAGTACGAAAGTTTGAATGATAAGTATGATGGCATTTGTAGATAAACCCAGAGGATGATGGGAATGTGCTCCATCGGAACGTCGGAAATCATGTAGACATAAAATCGCCAGGAAAGTCCGAAATCTTTCACTATGTAAAGTCGAACGTTAGCGACACATAGGAAGAGACTAAAACAATCGTCTACGAGGCACATTATGCTGCTAGAATTCGTCGCACAATTATTAGATTTTTTTCTCTGGAATATTGAAGCACTAAATATCCATATGATGAATTCATAATCATTGGTCGTTTAATCCTAAGATTGGCTGACAGCAGCCCTCCATTCTTCCCTATCTAATGCTAGTTCCCTTACTCCGTGGCAGTTCTTCTTATGCACTTTCCTCTTTATTTGGTGCCATTCGATTCTTTCCTCTTCTACTCTTCTGTATAGTTCTTAAATTCTTGTTTTATCCGTTTATTTCATCTTCAGTATCCTCCTCCACCAACAGGGTTCGACTGCTTCTAATCTTTTCTGGACTGCTTTTTCAATGGTCCATGCTTCCGATCCATGGAGTGCCACGCTCCGCACTAATGTTTTCACATACTGTTTCCTCCTTCGTATTCCTACATTCTTCGAACACAGTAGCTGCCTTTTCATCATGAATGCTTTCTTAGCTTGGGGTACTCTACGCTTGATGACTGTTGTACTTCTTCCGTCCCATGTAATGGTGCTTTCGAGGTAGGTGAAGGAATCCACTTCCCCCAATCTCTCTCCTCTTAGTATGACTTCTGCAAACAGCTTCTCACTATGATGCATTGGACAGATGAAATGACGGAGTATTTAGAAGATCGTAAGAAAAAAGGTTCAATTGGAATGCTATTCGACAAAAAGGAACCAAGTGGATAGGACGCGCACGCCATGAGACATAACTATTTATTTGGAATTTAATTTCAGGAAGAATAGAACGAAGTATTCCAAGGGAAACACCAGGGGATAAATATTTATACTTGATGATTAATCCGAATAGCCAATTGTATGTTCGCTATTCAACAGTATATTCATTCGGATTTACCTTCAATAAGAATTCACTAACCAATTAAGCTCCCGACTGATATGCATCGTGACCCTTAGCTTCAGCAAAGTAAGCATTACAAATTACTGATATTCAGCCTAACGACCCTAACCCTTTCGTACTGATATATGCCTACGGAAAATTTGCAAACAATGTAACGTAATAGCATGGAAAATAAACCCAAACGTCACAAAAAGAATATAAATACATTCAGTTGGATATTTAGGCCATTATTCGATAAAAAATCAATATCCAATTAAGTTTCTTATTGATATAAAGGCATAGGTACCTTTGACAAATAAAAAGGGTCGTAAGAAATAAGAATTGCAATGTGATAGAACTAGGTAGGAACGAAGTAAATGAAGGTATTCATAACTGCCGCAAATACAGCGATGAAATACATAATACTAAATTGTCACGGAAATTAGGAAGCCTGGGAATTGGGCCGGCAAGCAAGGGAAATTGTAAGTACGAGTAGTGTACTATGTTGTTACCGAAGAATGCCCATGACCCAAAGGATGGAGGTATCTGCCGATGAAGATTCCCAACGAAGAGTTTGGGAAGAAATGAAATTATTGTTGCTCGGCGTAACTTGCTGGAATCCTTTCCTATTGAAAGAAAGCTGTAAAAATAACTTTGTCAAATTCCACCACAGTTTATTAACACTGAACGACTAATTTTACCCGTTAGAGCGAACCCCATCATTGTACCTGATGATGCCCTAAAGGGTGAAAGCGGTCGTACAGTGTTAACAAAATGTTAATGAATCTGACAAAGTTAGTTTCACTACTTGCTTTCGATTGGGAGGAACTATCTCATGATAAGTCTATGAAGTAGAAGAGACAAACTTTTGGAACCATTTTTCACTCAATAGCCTGAAAACGAAAGCATTAATGGAAAGAGAAATGAATTAGAGGTATAGCCCAGAAATACTAGGAATGGAATGCATGAAGAAAATTATGTCGGATGAATGAAGACCTTGGAAAGAATCAAGCGGAAAACAGAAAAGAGTAGAGAATGCAGAAAATCCATATTTGTATTCATAGCATGTGATGATCATCAAACTTTTCTCCCTCCTCAGTCGATTCAGCTACACTCGTTCAGTTATTAGTCATTATATGCATCCACAAATATCCAAATTCTACTAAGATGTGCTTTTCGGATAAGTACGCCCTTTCATAAAATTGAACTTCAATTTTATTGGATTGGAACAATTGGATTTCAAGAAAAGGCTTTCAGGAAATATGTAAAGCATAATATTGGAAAACCAGAACGATAAATATCTATGACGCCCAACATTTTTTTTCTGATATGCTTGCATGATTTCAATGACAATCGAAAACTGCTTCCGAACGAAATATTTCCTCACCTCCCCAGTCGATTCAGCTCATCTCGAAAGGTCCTCGAAACTCGAGAAGTTCGCATTGATGCCGGAAACATCTCCGCACCTTTGAATTTTACTTTTTCCACGAACCAACCAAAACCGTCCCCCACACGCGGAAAGTGAGAGAGGGACGTGGCGAGAAAAGGATGAAGAGGAGACGAGGAGAGGAGGAAGGAAAGTCCTCCCAAGAAGATGGGCATAAAAATACGTTCAGGAAGTGGGAAGGCTCGAAGTGGTCGGTTGCGGGAGGAGTGGATGGGTTTTTAAGCGACTGGTCCACCACACCAAGCCATCGACCGCCCTATCCTTCTCCTCTCCCCGCAGCCGGTCCCCGGAGTACCCCCAGTGTGTTGACATTGGGGTGACGGTGCCGCTCTTACGGAGGGAGGGGGGAAAGCGGGGGGGGGATGTGAAGCCACCCACCCTCCAGCACCCATCCCTCTTTCCAAAAAGATGGGAACAGCCGGACACTCTTCCTTCATCCCTTCCTCCCACCCTCTCCACCCCCCTTGTGCAGACTTCCGTCTAGGCCACCCTCGAGAAATGCTTGCATACATCCGTATATATACGCAACCGACCTCCACCCATCATAACCCGACACTACCAATCCGCCCATCTCTTTGACCAGGGATCTCTCTTCCCATGCGTCCTTTCTCCTCCACCCTCGTTCCTTTGCGTGCACTTCCTCACTCTCCTGTTCACCCCCTTGAAGAAGGACAAATATCGCTCAGCGAAACGTCAATCAAAGAGTGGTTCTCCCGCGTCGCTCCGTCTCGCAGCCACCCTCTTTCTCGATTAAGGTCTCTCGGGCTCTCCAACATAGCTGGAAGAAGCCCAGCAGCGACGGGAAGAGTTAAGACGACAAGATGGCGGAAAAGAAGTTACCGAGAAAGGACATATGAAGCTGGAGGACGAAGCCCAGCTGTGGACGAGGAAGAAGACGGAGATGGCGGAGTAAGAATGAAGAAGACGGCATGGAGAAATATAAAAAAATATGTTTGACCACTAAAATATGAGCTAAATTCAAATTATCTTTTCATTCTTCAAGGAAAATACATAATTAAAAATATATGCAAATAGAGGGGTAAGCACTAGTACACACCCTCATTATTGCACTCTTCGGATACAAGGTAATTATTGTTAAAAAACAATATAGACAGGGAGATAATTTGGATACATTCCAATTCTTTCCCTAATTTATTATTATTATTTATTATAACGGGTCAGTTCTTCCCTGGCCGACGTTTCTTCGACTACTCGCGCATCAAAACGTAAGCCCTGAAAGAACTGGCCCGTTGGAGGAAATGGAAGACTTTCATCCAGACTATTCGCTGGGAAAGCACCTTAACTTTCTATAGGTCGTTGCACAATTAATTGACAGTATGATCTCTTATAGAGATTCGTTTCCAGGCTAATTCTCCATCAGGCCAGAGGTACAGTGTTGCTAAGAGCAGCAGGAATGTTAACATAGTGTTATACTAATTGCATACCTTAAATTCTTCTAATATAACAATATTATTTCCTAAATTAATTTACTTAAATTTAGCACTGAGTTGAAAATGATTGTCCACGAGGTGTATAGGTGAGTACATAAGAGCCTAAGTTTGACAAACCCGTTTTCTATAAGGCCCATACTGTGAAATAAATGTGGAACGTTCAATAACATCTTTCTGCACCATTATTTATTTCCACTCATCACCGATCGTCTTCCTCATCCAGCGAAATATTCTTTCCTATCCCTTGGACCATCTCTCCTGGGACGTATGAGTTAATCTACAACAACGGGCTCTATTAGTTTTTGACTCAGCATACGGAGTAATACCTATGTGACTGGAGGTTTAGTGGTAGAAAAAGCGGGCATAATAGACAGCATGAAGATGGAATAGAAATTATGAAGTAGTGGAGACCGGGGCTAGTTGTGAGAGTGTATCTCCATGTAGTTCAGGAAGAGTACTCCCCAACTATCTTTATGTAGGAATGAGACTGACCAAAGGCCTGCCTCTAAATTAGGTTCTAAGTTAGATGGTTCACATGTTGATTATCACCCTTTGGTAGTCTTTGTCCAAGTATGCACCTTTTAAATCGGAAATATATTTCCAAACTTCTATAATGGCTGCTATTTCAGGCTTTATGTAAATTAAAACATACCGCCGCCACTACCGGACTGTTTTCGTAGACCTCAGAACAAAAAAAAACATTTACCACTGAGAGCAATGTGCCCTACGAGACGATTGACCTATATAAAACTAAAGTAAGACCTAAAGGTAAAGTCGAGAGTTTTCAGAGGTAAAACAAATTGAAGACTAAAAAGGTGGCTAGCTAGAATTGACTGCGGAGTAAGTTTCTAGGCTGCAGTAATGTCTGTTCTGGGTGTTCTGACGGCTGAGGTTTATTACCATGATGAAGTTAAGGAAAGAAACTACAGCCCTATCATAAAAAATATGCCACAGGTAATAATCGTAGGTATCTCCGAATGTGTGACCCCTCTAAATTTGGCTGCGCATATTAAACCGGCCCCTATGAGAAATGCGATTAGGCAGTAGATTTTAGGAAGTAGGAAGCTGACGTTTCTCTTCAGATCATCTCATCCCGGTCCAGTTTTGAACAGTAGGAGTGTTTTTTTGGAGGACAGAGTATATTTCTCTACTTCCCCATTTCCGCGATCCCGTACAAAATTTGAAGCGCCAGGTGGTCGAGCTTCGAAGAGAGACCCAACCTCCTGTACCCATTCACGCCAACCGATCGAAGTGATGAAACGGTCAGTCATCATTGGCGCGGAGTCATCCCGCCCCGCGAGGAATCAGCTGGGAGCTTTCTGAAGAGGCGGGTGGCCCTGGATGCGGGGGGCTGTTTAACTGTCGCCCTCCCCCCCTCCCTCAACTGTGGTGGTTCTGAAAGCGATGAAAGCCCCGGGGGCAGCAGCCGATTGTCCAAAGGGGCGGCCACTTCCGCTCCTCCCCATTGACCGCAAAGGAAACAAAATTTTCGCGCGATTACGTATTCGAATGGACTCATCCGGCGAGGCATTTTTTTCACCCGACTAAATAACTGGACGGGATTTCATCCGATAACTAGAGTCTTTGTCGTAGCTCTCTACTAAACTTTTATTTAAGATTATGTTTTCCCTGAAATGGGAATGGCTTATGCTAGCGGACACTTCCGTAGCTCTGAGAGCAATATCGTCCGAGGACGAGTGACGGAGATAATGCATATCTATTGGAGGGCTCTAATTCTAGCAGGAGCACATCCGTCAGCCTGTGAGATCGCTTACGTGGACCCGAATGTTGATTAAGGGATGGTTGGAATACATGTATCGGAAAGGCTCTCAACGGTCGGTGTGCCCTTATCGAAGGCGATCAATTTAACGAAGCGTTATTGGGAGTTTCGACCGTTACTATCGTGAAAGTGAACCCCACAGAGCTCATGCAATAAAGAGGTGATTGTTCTACACCATCGAGGTTGTTAGTGTTACAAGAAAAGATGTACAACTACACGATAATGCCTTGAACTGCTGCGGTGAAGAAGATTCAATTCATTGCGACATTCACTGTGAGAGATTATTGGGATAGAGGTTCAAACCACAAAGAAATCTTAAGTTCAATGCAAACATGACAGAAAGTTCACGTAATAAATTACTGCTCGACTCTAGTAGAGGAAGCTTGAACGGAAAATTTTAGTGTACACCGCTGAATACGCCGATAACTGTGTTTCAAATGAGAACATGAATTGAGTACAACAGTGAGTTTTTCCTCACCATTCATTTTTTAATGGCAGACATGACCTTTCTCCCAGCATTCGTACACCCGTCAATCTCTTCACTGCTTCTGCCGTCCTTCGCCAATAATCGGCCAAGGTACGCAAAAAAGGTTCTTTTGTTGCATTGTTACTCGACTACGGATGTGCCACATTTAAAAATCATTTCGCTGTCGATCTCCGTGGCCTCACCAGTGAATATTCAGAGCGAATTATAATCTCAATCAGTAGAAGCGCCGGAGGACCCTTCCCCATTTCTGTCTCTCCTTACATCACTTATGCTTAAGGTAAATGGGGTAAGATTTTTCTCTGATCATCATAGAGAGCATTTAAAGTAAACTGTTGTAAAAAGCAAGAAGAAAATTAAAAATTTAGTGATACAGGCATTCCATTTAAAGTGAGCCCAAATATGGAAAAAGTAAAATAAGTATTTTTGTTCTACAATTTTAAATTTCGACTTATCCAGGTTAAATTGAGCTTAATTAATCAAATATACTAAGCCATTACCAAAATTTGAAAGAAAAATTGAATTTTACTCAAAATGGAAAGCAGAAAGAGTAATTAGGTCACACCCAGAAATTAACCATGCCACACCCGGAACTTAATCAAAAATTCATAACTAGAAAAATAATGCTTTTGGATACTTCTCCATTAGTTTAAACTAAAGAACAATTGCTCTTATCAAACTGATATAAATATCAATATTTAACGTTTAAGCTATTCACATAGTTTACAGGTTAAAGAATTCTATGTTATTGAATAACCTTTGTGTGAGTCACACCCGGAACAACAGTTTTATTCCAATTACAACGGTGCTAGTTATTTTTTTAAATTTCAATTTAAGTTTTAAATTACCTTCTTATTTGGCTAACTAAATATGTACTTCGGTATATTTTAGTTGAAGTATTTGATGTAAAAATTTAAATTAAACGCTCATAAGTCACACCAGGAACTAAGGGAATGGCTGGCTACTGGTGATGCAAATCTTTGTTTACATGACTGACATATTGAGTGATCAACTAAACATATACGAGGCTTTATCTTGACTTATCATTTTCACGCCGTGCACTAGAACTGCCTTCACAACCGAATTTATTTTTAGGAATTCACAAAAATTATTAGGGTGGATACAAATGTATTTAGTAAATGAGAAAGCTTAACAAATAAGCAAAAACCCACGGGTACATTACTGTCTTTATCTGTGAGTCAGAACTTAATCATTTTTAATGCTGTCTCTCTGGAACGAATAGTCCTACCAAATAGAATAGAAAACGGATTCTATTTTTGGAAAAATCTCTCAAAAAGAAGTATGTACAAGAGGCTGACATTTATCACCATAGGAAATATTTATTTTTATCACGATGAGTAGAAATTCATCAAATTTTGATGCGGCGTGATATTTCGTTCAAATTGCCACCAGAAGACAATATTATGCACCAAAAATATCTATTCGGTCAATTCTCGATGGAAATTTTACTTCACTTCTGTTGTTGGTCACATTGAGTTATTCCGTAAAATCAATTTTAGAATATTCGGTCCAAAAAAGCTCAAATCGTGTATAAAAGTTCCAAAAGTTCGATTCTTTCGACTATTATTTAAAAAATATAATCGAAACAATAACAACTTGGTACATGAGCTGAGGTTTTTTGGACCACATACTCCAAAATTTCTACAATAGAAAATTAATGGCCGCGCCAATCCAGGGTGCGAGTGTAGGAACGCTTGGGACCCTGACGAGATGTCCCGTAGGAGAAAGATGAACCGAGTGGGGGGGGGAGTTTCGGAGGCAAGAGGGTCGAGGAGTCGGAGGAGGGAGAGTTGGTTGTTTGCGAGGAGATGAGGCGGCTAGGGTGGACGGGAGCGTGCGGGCGACAACAATGCGAAGAAAATAAGGTTTCCTCGCGAAAATAAAAAGGACTCATTTTTTTTTAGTGGTTGTCACGGAGGGGACAATGGCCTTTCGAATGGCCTCTGGTTTAAGGGGTGCGTGGGGGAGGATTCAATATTTCCCCATTCCATTCGCCCCTTCTCTCTTCCTTCCCATCTTTCTCCCACTCCCTTTATCCATGACCATCGTGAGAGCAAAAATCTGCAATTCACTACGCAACAACCGGAAGGAGGGGTGAGGGGCCGTGAGTTTTCGGAAGGTCTCTTCAAGAAGGAGATGGAGACTGCGCGGCCCGTGCGTCCTTGGAAGTCACACTTCATCCTCATCATGCACTTATAACGGTTTCCGCGTTTTCAGAAGGCTGACGGATATATAGATGCCAGAATTCTGCATTGGGCGCACTTTGGGGCGCAGGCTGGTCATCCATGCACAAATCCAAGCCATACGCCCCGAGTCCCGTCCTGTATCTTCGCGGTAGAGTACTCCCGAGTCCGCCCGCTTAAACACAGCCCGAGTGCCTATGTGATACCGTACCCGCTGGTCGGAACTGCGCGGAATGACATACGTACTCGGTAAGCCCTCGTTTTTCGAACGGTAGAAAATACATTACCCATCTGACTCCAGCGTGTGCGTCCCTACTCAAATCCGTCCAGTCTGCTCGGGTCCGTCTACAAAGTAGGAAGCTCCGACCCTTCCTCGGTAGCCTATCGCTCGAACTCTTTCCTTGTGACTACTGCTTTGCAAGATATGTCACCTCTCTCCTTCCCCATGTCTCCAAGAAATGAAAAATCTGCAGGGTAGTGCAGCAAAATTCCAATTACAGACCGGCCAATAGATTTCTATTTCCAAAATCAAGAAGTATTCCCAAGGTGGTTGAAATGCACAGTAAGGAAGTTCCTGGTCCAATGCACAGGAAGGGAGAGTGGCGGTAATAAAGGTATTTAGGATAGGATGGCTACGCCAAAATTGACGAAAACATTGAAATGGCAATTGTTTTAAAGGTAATTTCAACTAGTCAATTCCAGGTGTAATATTGGCATACGTAATTATAATTTTTTTACTGCAAAATACGATTGATATTATTCTATTTTTGCTAAGTTGTCCACGTCACACGAATGGATGCTGTGTTTAGATGCAAGAGGATAAGCTGTCGATATCGGTTTTTAAATGATATTTCAGCGTGACAAAGAAGGCATTGTAGTATGAAGGACATTTATTTTCAAACTTCACGCTGAAATTTGATTTAACGGTATATAATTAATTGTTGATAAGGGTAATCTACCGCTTATAGTAGGTTCAAATGGAAGAGAGTAAAAATCCTCTAGGTTTTCACAGACGAAGGCCAAAATCTTCTCACACAATGCCTTTCTTCATCTCAGCATACGTCCTATCTCTCATAATCCCATCCGTAAGGGACATTCTCTTTCTTCCCCTGCCCCGTTTCACCGACATCGCCCCTTTTATCACGGTATTTATCATTCTTTCACCCCTCATCACCAACAACTTACTCTGCCTTTTCTTAATATTTTTCAAGTTTCCTCTCCTCTCCCGCCACACCATGCACTTCCTCGTTTGCCTTCCTTTCCGTCAACCGCACACTCTCCCCACCCACATCTCAAACGCTTGAAGCCAATTCTAGTCCTCTTCTGAGAGTCCACATTTCTGCACCACATAACGCTACACTACACATTAAACTCTTTGCTAGCCTTTTCTTTACATCTTCACACAAGTTATAATACGTACTTAATTCCATACCCATATTCATTTTTAAGGAAAGAAATTCCACTCTGATGGGACAAAGGTTGACAAACCAAGGAGGCGGAACTTCGACGCGGAAACTCCTAGAGAGCGCCTCCAGTACATTATGCTTTTAAATCAGGTGTGCGGAATTCGGCTCATACCTCTGGAGTAATCTCAGCTCATTTACCAGTTCCAAGTGTTCCGAATTCGTTACAATCAAAAACTATTAAGAAATAGCTAATAGGCTAATCGATTTCTGTGAACAATGTTTTAAATAAATAAAATAAATAAATAAATAAATTTCAACAACCTGGAGTATTCCAGGTTTTCCGGAAGGATAATCACCTCTACCAAGGTGGTTTTCATGCATTACGGTGTTAGCTGAAGTCATGGCCAAACTATGGTGAAATCATCTCAGGCTTCCCACGGGATTAAATGTTTCATCCTTACCGACGTTTCGAAGGGATTTTGTCGTAATCAGGGCTTTCGTTCCTTCAACAGCGATTCCGATGACAGACTGGCTCGTGAAACGGGCTTAAAACATTTCGAATTCTCGATTTGAATACCCATTGCACGTCGATTCGCGGGTCCATTTGCGGGACTCGCAAAAAGTTCTCAAGCAAAACTGTGAATTCGAAATAAGTCCCTGGGGATTTCGGTAGGTAATCCCAGTCCCCCATCGGAAAACGCATTCATACCATCCCTACTCCGTAGTCTTCAAGTCTCCAGAGTCTACGGAGGCGTGAAGGAAGAACGACCAATTGTGGCCGCCAGCAATGCCATCAACCACCACTCCTCTCTCACCCGGTGGGCATTATTCCCGTCGTAGCCGTCGGCGAATCTACCACCCAGTTCTTCTGATCTTTCGAAACCAAAAAACGAACGGAGAAAATAGTGTAGAGGGAGACTCTTTGGCACACACCGACCACCACCCTGCAGGGTCAACTAGAGTGGATAATTTTCGAAAATACAAATGGAAATTCGCCAAAATGCCAACCGATTTTGAAATGGAGGAATGAAGGTGGTGGAAGAGATGCGCAATTCGGCCGGACTGCGGGGCCCCAGCGTTAAAGCTTCGGCGCATGAACGGCATGCCGACGATGAAGACGTATGACTGATATCCTCCTCGGCTTATGATTACAAAGATTCTTTGAAAACTACATTCTCTGAAAATGACTGAATTGACAGGCGAAGGATCATTGCATTACGCATACGTTAGTTGCTTTCTGTGTCACTCCCCATTACCGACGGAAGTAATGAAAAAAGAAGTATGCACAATTCCTCTAGATAAAATAAAATCTATTTAGATCTAGGTTTCGGCATGTTGTACCATCATCAGCTGATGACCTCGTCAGGTGACATCATCATCTGATGATAACATAGCATACCGAAACCTAGGTCGAAATAAATTATCTTTTCTAGAGTGGAATTCTACATGGTCATTTTTTCATTACTTCCATGACAAAGAAAGTCCACCTAGTCACGCCTGAGGTCGTTCATTTTCAATTACCGAGTTTTGCTCCATTGAGTAATGTCTACTTTTAACAAAGTTTTCCATTTTTTCTTGTCTGTATGATTAGTATCAACTCGACAAACAACCTTTTGCTTCATTGCTCCATTTTTTCCGGCACCGTGTGGTGAAAACAGGATTTTTTTCATCTACCAGCATACAGCCGTGGAGATGAAAACTCTAGCAGCTTGGAAACTCCTTTCCGGGCGTAGTGTCCACCCCTCTTAACAGCTTTCAAATCGGGAAGGTGGTTTGAAGGAGATATTTCACTGCGGCCGGGAGTAGGTACTCCTCGGAAAAAGTGCCGAAAAGCCGGACATCCCTCGTCATCCCGCCATGAAAGCCCAAAGAGTACCCCTCCCATATCCTCCAACGTCCCGCACAACAACACACTTGAAGGCTTATCGCACGGAAGATTTCCTTCCTCTCTCCCCAATCCTCCTCCCCTTTAGCGTTCCTCATTCTGCTGTCGGCACCACTCCCCATTCAGGATCCCCACAGTGGCGGTAGGGAGTGGGGTAGGACCCTACGTAGGGGGAGGGGCCGGGCGATGCAAAAGCGCCCCCCCCCAACCCCCCGCAGTTTCGACCCCGTTGTCACACTGACTGAGTCATGTGGGGCGTGAATACGTGAACGACTGGACGCGGTCAATGCGGAGAGCGATTGGGAAAACCCCTCCCAATGACCTCTTCGTTCGTAACAGTCAGTTTGCTTGTGTGTGCGTGCGGAGATATTCGCGCCCCAGAGGAGGGCACCGCGATCCCGCGATACTTTTCCCACTTTTGTGGAATAGTGGAATGACTTCCTACGGATGCGACGGAGCGTATCGGTGCCGGAGTGGGGATGGTTTCTGTGCTGGACCCTGTGCCGCGCCTTCCGGGTTTTAAGAGAAATTGTTGAAAATCAGCCGAGAGTGGAGGAAGATTGAAAGATTCGGGAGTTGAGGAGGACAGGCCGGTCGGTAGTGGGCATCGCCCCACAATACTCATGATCGCGCATGATTTGATGCGCGGGAAGATTTGAGCGATAACCTGGGAGAATCCAGCGAATTGGTTATTCGAATGAATGCACGGAGTCTACCCTAAAAATATGCACAGATGTGTGTGCAACGGCTAGGGTTAATTTTATGGCAGATTTACTTTTCGCGAATTTATGTATGTAATTTTACTGAGCTGATTCAGCGAATCATTTAATTTATTTTTGCGTGATTATCATCCGATTTTATATTAAAAAAGTCCTCTGAAGGCCTGCACAAAGACGCGTTACGGCCAGCGTTCATGTTCGTCGCATATGATAATTTTCCCACCAACAAAAATGCTGTAACCTCATCCACGTGTTTTATCATCAGAAAAGTTGTGTATGAATATGATCATGAACTGAAACAAATTACTGGCTGGTTCAAAAAACTGTGTTATAAAACGTTCAGCCACGCATTATGCAGCAAAAGAGGCATGAGACATTGTCAGCCGCATCGTGCGTAATGAATAGAAGTTATGGTTCTTGAACGTGGACATCAAGCTATAGCTTTGAGGAAGAGGAAAAAATGCCCAGGTTTGGATTGCAGAGTGAATTATTCAGATTGAGAAAATAGAATAAACATATATGCGTTTTAATAAAATGGATCTCTTCCTCTTTGCTTTTCTACCGATCATATACATACGCTTATCTAAATATTTTCGAAAATGTGTTGCAGAGACGTACACCCTGGAAACGAAGATATTTCACAGAAGGTAAGGAGATATTTCACAGGAAGAATACCACGAAACCAAAATAAATAACCCAATCTTCCTAAATACCTCATTAATTTTCATTTAAAAGACTCGATTATATAAATTTAGAAAAAAACGATTCTTCCGTTAGAATAGGAAATAAAAATATATCGATCTGTTTCTAAATCATGCTACAAAGAATGAGAGTAATTACTTTTGACAGCATCATTACGTACTCCCAATATTCTAGGTATATTTTTCTGAATTCTGTACAAAGCAATTTCATTATAACGAATGTTCGTGCACACTACTCTGTCTCTTGTAAATCACCCAAAGCATACAGGAAGTGAGGAGCGGACGATTAAATCAATCATAGAATTTAAAAAATCAAAGACATCAACACACCACAGAAAAAGCTACACTGAAAGGGGAAGAAGTCTGAAGGAAAGAAATAATTGCCGGGGTCCCCTTTCTCGTGCCGAAGAAAACTCATCGGATGCCGAAGAAAACTTCAACTCTTGACACGAAATCAAATTACCACTGAGCTAGCAGTGTAGTGGAATGAAGTTCGAGTATCGCTAACATTAGCATATTTTTAAAAATAAATATTTCTACATGATTCTCCTAAATAAATATCAATACCTAAATAATTTCTTTACCTAACACAGTTGACAGCAGTTTACGTACAACAATACAATGGCCACCCCGATAGATGCATAATCATTTGGTAAAAAAACTAACCCGCATGATATTCGAACCCTTTACTTCTGGCTTTGTGCGCGAGAGCCTTGATAGCAAAAAAATCAATCAAATCAAGAAGCACAAAGCGAGGATGACTTTTAAGGCCATCTAATGATTGCGATTAATTAGCGATTGATTGCCAATCAAGTGTTTTAGGATAACGAAATGTTCCTTGAAACCGGCCCTAGGAGGATCGGACAGAGCCCATGGGAGTTCTCGGCGCTTGTTATTTGAATTACTCCCGGAACAGGTGCCAGACATTTCACCATCCTTCCCCAGTAGCTGTCTGATTTTTACTGCGTCCCAATTCGCTTCGGCAAAGTGATTTATCCTTACAGGTATAGATTGGTGTAACAGCCTGCACAGCCCGCCTTAACTAAGACCAATGGGCTTAAGAACAAATTTTTAGAAAGTACATTAAAAAATTCTTTAAGCCATTTTATACGTGGTAACTAGCTTTTTCCTCGAATGGAGCAGTATTTGTGGCGAAAAAATAATGAAAAAAGGAGATGATTTCGAACGGGAGCGAAAACAACAAGAATGGGGAATCATGGGAAATGACGTCACTAGTCGTACCGGAGAGCGGATGCTTTGGTGTGGTTAAGTGTGGTTGCTCTAATTGTTATTATTCATCGGCCTTGCACCGTAAAAAACGCTTTAGCTACACGAGCTATGGCTTCTGTAACTCAAAACAAATAGTGTTTTGTATCGAAATGTAAAAAGACATCGAAAAACTCGCCTGATCTGTTATTCATCACGGTCCTGAAGGATAAGAAAGAACGAGAATCTTGGTTCAAATGCGCACGAAAAGATATGAATCAGTCTCCTTCTTCGGTTCTATTTTGCTGTGGTGATCACTTCAACGAAGTTAATTTTATATTAAATTACACTATTTCTTATAAAACTAAGTAATTATTACTTAGTAATCTACCATCCAATTAGTAAACTTTAGGAACAATTCATGCTTATATGAAATTACTTGTGAAGTATTTCGTCGTTTTTATGGAGTAGTTAAAATATGATTAGAGCACAGCTAGTGGATGAGTCGACTTCGTTCCTGAAAATGTGTCACATGAATGTTTTAATGCTAATTTTTAATCTTTTACATTCAGCTGGAAGAGGAAAGAGAGAACAATATGTACCATAAAGTAATGGGTGGAAGTATTCGCCTTAAAGATGGAGTCGTTCCCCACATTTTTAATTGCCAAGAAGACAGAAGATCGACTAATTCTACCTACAATCCGCGGTCACTAAATATAACGTAAATAATGAACTGATACACCCAAAAATTGAGAAAAAAATAATACTCGGTTGGGATTTGAACCTATGTCATATGACCATCGCTATGTGGATGTCCAACACTATACCCCTAGTCTAACAAACCATCACGAACATGAGGGAGAAGGAGGCTATTTCTTTCATTTAGAGTTAATGCACGCAGTGACTGACAAATACTAATTTTGAAAAAGTGGAAAAAGAGTGCTTGCTATTTTTGGCCAGACATACAAACAAAAGCTATAAGCCAGCAGAAGTACCACTTGGTGTTTTTAGCTGGAATTACGCCTCAAATTCCGCCTCAAATGTGGTTTTTTTACCAGAGATGTCAAGGCAATCTCATTGTCAGCCTAATATCCATTTTTAACTTTTATACTACGTCTAAAAAATCAATTCATAAAAGAAGACTTAAAAGTAAATTGGAATGATGACAAGATTTACTCATGTTGGCTCTGTTGTGGTTGCACTAAGACCTGAGAAAGAATATTATTATTAATTTTCAACTTAGCATTTCCTGTTTTTTTATTGGCATGTAATTCTACCGCGTTGTCCTATATGCGTATTAGTTACCAAACAAGGTATTTAAAAAAATCAAACAAACCAATTCAGAAGAAAGCTAAAGTTTATATTGCTATTAACAAACGCAAACACTAACCAGAGGACACTATGGGCAGTCAAGGCAGTTCAGCTCCTTAAATCTATCTTCCCTTTCGTTCATCACGAGAGAATTGTAGGATTTACTTCTTATTTTGTGCTCAGGGCAAACTCGTTCTATGCACTCTGTTCCCACCCGCTTCACTTTATTGTACTCTATTGTAAAATCACCATAGTTTTCTCGAGCTGATCTAATGAGTGAATTTCGAACAGCAAATAAGTACGGTAACCAACAAGTTAATCAAATTATTAACTGTTATTATAGTTCTTTACATTACAAAGTTAAAACAGATATAACTGCAATAAGAAAATACACAATAAACTCTCAGGAGAACGAACTTGCCTCATCATTTTTGTTGCTCTAATCTCGTCAGCGTTAAACCGATCATCTCTTCTTATAAACTTGTGAAGAATGAAAATATCTAACGCTGGTAGATTGTCAGAATCAGCTTTAACGAAATCTTCCTGCTCCATGAACTATACATTTATAGATATTCATATTTCTTGCAAAGACGCAGAAGAAAAAACAATATTAAAGCATCTGCTGTCGATTCTTCCAGTGGTACGCAGCCATGGCTTGCTTGCAGGGATATGACTAGTGACGTCATCCGTCATGTGCCCAATGAAAAAACGTTTCGCGGTGCAAAAGATTTCATACCTAATTTCATATTTTAAAATTAAGACAGTAATTTAATACTTTATTTTATTTGCAATGTTTTATGCTTTTTATACTCTGCTCATCATCAACTAATACATAAAATCTATAATTGTGCGATATAAATTTTAGTTCAAAACCCCAATTTGAACTAAAATTCATGAATAATGAAAAAACAATGATTCGGTTTTGATTTCTTATGAGAGTCGAACCATGTTACAAATTTGCCTAAAATTGCGATGAAAGAAAATATACTGATTTCCCTCTTGCGGTAAAAACTTGGTAGTAATGATACCCTTAGATATGATATCCTAGCGGTAAATCTGCCGATGTACCCCAATAGTATGAGGGACATCAGTATTAGAACAGCGGTCGAGTGAATATTTTGCCGCGGTGATTTTCCGAGCATTTTTTAAATATTTTTGTTGAGTTACTGAATCGGCAGATAATCCAAAAATTTCCAATGGCAGGATTCTATAAATATTTCTGCTTCCATTCCGTCTCGAGTTGAGTGTTTCATTTTCGAGTTATTTGGTGGTATATTTTCATTTTATAGCTGTTTCCCTTTTCTTTTTTTTGATAACTTATGAATATTAGCATCTTTATAGGCCAAATGTATGAGACTACACCTTCTATTACCCATAAAAATAACCTTCGGGAGATAACTAGGTGTGAGCGAGGAGCCTAAGTATACTAATACAATATATATTTAAAGTAAATTAGCTATATTAAAAGATGAAAACTAAAGTTCAATAGTGATTGAAAATAATATTATCACCAAGTGAGTTTGATTTACATAGAGGAATCGTCAAATAAATAAATGGAGCCTTTACTACGAGTAAAATCAGATTTTTATAGACTTTAAATTACA
This sequence comes from Pyrrhosoma nymphula, assembly GCA_963573305.1. Taxonomy (NCBI): domain Eukaryota; kingdom Metazoa; phylum Arthropoda; class Insecta; order Odonata; family Coenagrionidae; genus Pyrrhosoma; species Pyrrhosoma nymphula. The sequence goes on along the minus strand of OY754334.1, from coordinate 80,605,482 downwards.
TTTAACTCAGTACATATCACGTAAGAGACACATATCGCAGACAGAGGTGAAAGTACTTGTATGATAAGGTTCTTCTCTAATGCGACAACTCATTAACACAAGAAAAAAAGACGTTAAGAGTTAGAAGAAAAGAAAAATTTGAAATGTCCCGTGAAAAGAGATACGCATAGTTGACAGGAAGCGGGCACAATAGAAATGGAAGCATCTGAAACGGACTCCTAAAGGACTGAGAATTACAGTTAAGAATACCTACAAAGGTGCATTGATGAGTTGAACGCACTCATAACGCGTAACGTATCACGTCATTGTACTGTCATTTTCATCCCCGCGATGGCTTAGAAACACTCGTGATGACGAATGCGAAATAAACTTTGGCGAAGGATTTTTAAGCAGCTTTCAAACTTTTGCCAGCATTGGCCTCTTGGGACTGGAGGGAGAACAGACAATGACCGGTGTTGAGTGCCGGAGATGGGGAGGAATGGGGCAAATAATGCCGGAAAACGCTTTTTGAATCGACTGTATGAGAACGGGACAGTCATCGTGAAACAGTCTACAACGACCAGCCTAACGGATCTCATCGTCGTGCCCTGGAACCTCCCCATACCAAACTTTGCATCCTCATCTCCTACTCCTAAACCAACCCAAATCTTCGCACACCCACCCACCCCTCCTCCTCAGACTGTTCGCCAGCGTATGTAGCGCAGACCCGTGCATCCAGAACCGTCGAAGAATTTCAAAAACGTCACTCAAAAAGTCTTTTCTCCCGCTGTAGGATTCATATTGAGAGAGAGATGACAGCGACGACAATGCAATCTTTTGACGTCGTGTGTTTTCCCTTCAAGGTTTTCAGGAGACCAGACGCCCACCCTCGGCTCGATGCCTGACTGAACGCGTGTCTGAATTTTTGGACGACTGGTGACCACCGGTTGGTTCTCCGTGCGTCCATTCCACTCTCGCTCTCCCATTCCACCTCTATGCCCAGCCTCCAGCAAACTTTCCGCTTGCGAGGTTTCCCTGCGAATATTCTGGCACACTCATCATCTACGTCTTCATTTCATCTCCGCCGTGCCCCGCAAGTCGCCGCTGGGTCGTGTGGCAGGGGTGTTGGGAAAAAGGCCACTTTTATGTTCTATTACATCTACATAGTACCTGCAAGGCAACTCAAGGGTGTGGCAAGTGGTGAGTTTTCACCAATCAGGCACTACAGGAAAAAGTAAAAGAGAGGTGCTATTTCGCACTCGTCCGGCCACACCTTGAATATGCAGCAAGCATATGGGATCCGGTGCAGAAAGACTTAATTCGGGAACTTAATAAAATACAAAGGAAAGCTGCGCGATTCGTCAAAAACTGCTACGGGCGTACAGACAGCGTTACGCAGATGTTAAACGAATTAGGCTGGGAGCCGCTAGAGACTCGGAGGCTTCGCGCTAGGCTTAGATTACTTGAGCAATTGAGAATAGATATCTTTCAGAGCGACACGGAGAACATCATATTAGAACCCCACTATATTTCCAGGTCCGACAGAAACGATAAATTAAGAGAGATATTTTGCCGAACGGATAGGTATGGGAATTCGTTTTTCCCCCGAACAATAAGGGACTTTAATAAATGCAAGGCGTAATTTCATAGAGCGTTTCCTTTTTATATGTAAACGGCTGGTGTCCTAACACCCCCCGCCACACGCCTATTGAGGCGGCTTGCGGGGTAGTATGTAGATGTAGATGTATCATAAATCCTGCAAATGTCATTGAAACTACAAGTATTGATGCTTTGGCAAATATCTGCAAATACGTGTCAGGAGGTGAGCTTTCACCAAAATGCAAGCACTATATGGCACCAATGTTATAGAAACTATGAGTGCTAACGTATTTTGCACCTACATAAATGCACAGAGACACGAGAGCTATGCAGAAAGCATGCTAGACTACTTATTAATAGCAAATTAGGACATCTAGCCACTTCCTCATGGGGTAGTTGATTATTGTGCCCCCATAATGCATGGGTAGGGTAGAAGGAATTATGAGAAATTTACTTCGCAATTCGTCTTCCCGCAAAACGTGTGTAGCGAGTAGTATATTTGAGCAGTGTAGGTCTTTTTTAGAGTAGAGAGAAGGCCAGAGTGTAGTGCTTATAATGGGTCGATAATTAAAGGGGTAAATTCAAAAGTTTTTAGTAACAAAAGTTCCTCCAGAAATCAGAATAGATTAATAGAAAGGAAAAGCAGCGTGTCAGGCTCAGCATCACTAATTTCCAATAAAACATTTAGTACCTTTAAGCATGGGAAACGTCAGCTGCGTCATACTGTCAATGGAAGGAAAGGTAGTAGGTCAGTTGGTGAGACAAAAACGGGAAATCAGAGGTCAGTAGATTCAAGTCATTTAAAAAGTGAGATAAAAAATTCTGCAGTGCCCGGAAGTAGGAATACAGGGCCTAAAAATAAATTAATCGGAAAGAGCGAATCGAAAATACTCCCAAATTGCAATAATATTAGTGATGAAGTAATAGTCGTGGCAGTAATTAATTGCCGTAGTTTAAGAAATAAGATTCCTGAATTCCACCATTTAATTCATAGTACGAAGTGTAACGTCATTATAGGAACAGAAAGTTGGCTCACAGATGATGATTCAGACAGTGAAGTCTTCCCAAAATCTTTCACCGTTTATAGGAAAGATAGAGTTAACCGAGCTGGAGGCGGAGTATTTGTAGCTGTAAAGAATTCAATTGTCAGCCAAGCGGAAACCTTACCGGAGACCAGCGTTGAATCTGTGTGGTGTTCAATTAAATTTCCTAAATCGAAAACTATATTTGTATGCTCGTACTATAGACCACCAAACACAGATATAACATCAATTTTAGATTTTGAAACCCAAATAAACAGCATAGTATCCAAATATCCTGATAGAAATCTGATATTAGGCGGAGATTTCAACTTACCCTCTATAGATTGGAAGACCTATAGCTTCATACCCGGTGGGAGAGATAGAGTCATCTGCGAGGCGTTACTGCACGCTTTTTCATCAAACGCATTGCTTCAAATAGCTTCCGCTCCTAACAGAGGAGAAAATATTCTTGATTTGTTAGCGACAAATATACCACATCAGGTAATAAATGTGAGCACCGTCGAGGGAATCAGTGATCATAGGGCAGTAACAGCTAAGTTTTCTTTAAATATCGCAAAAAGTTTTAAACGAGAACGAAAAGTTTTCATATTTAAAAGGGCTGATTTTGATGGGTTCAAGACTAATCTGAAAAATGCTTTTCCCGTGTTTCAAAAATCAGTAATGGAGTTAAATGTAGAAGGGACTTGGAAAGTTTTTCTTTCGCTCATAAATTCAGGAATCAAAAGATATATCCCTAGTAAAATAAAAAAAGAAGGTAGCGAACCGAGATGGTATGACACGGAAGTCAGAAAATCGTTAAGGCGACAGAGAGCGTGCCATGCTAAGATGAAAAAAATCATTCATGATGTGTCTCCTAGTGATCGAGAGTTAATAATTAATAAATATAAGTTGTCTAAAGCCGCTACAAAGGAAGCGTTCAGAAATGCATTCACGAATTTTAAAAGGAAAACACTTGTAGAGCAGTTACGGGATGACCCAAAAGCATTTTGGTCCTATGTTAGGGAAGTTCAAGGTAAAAGATCTACCGTTTGTTCGCTAAGAAACGATAATGGAGATGTGTTAACAAACAGTTCCGATAAAGCCAATTTATTAAATTCCTACTTCAAGAGCGTGTTCACCGAGTCATCTGAGAATTCATCCGTGGCGGTTGATAATCACTGCATACGAAAGATGCCTCCCCTTGATATTAGTGCTCACGGAATAGAAATTTTATTGAAATTGCTCAGTCCAAATAAGTCACCTGGTCCAGACGAAATCCCTTCTCGCGTGTATAAAGAACTAGCGTCAGAAATTGCCCCCTACTTGCAGCTAATATTCACAAAATCCATAAAGCAACACGGAGTACCAAATGACTGGAAAATTGCCAATGTAACGCCCATATTCAAAAGTGGAGACAAGGAACAGCCATGTAATTACAGACCGATATCTTTAACGTCCATTTCATGCAAAATCCTTGAACACATTGTTGTCAGCTCAGTAATGAAACACCTAGACACGCATAACTTGTTAATGAGAACTCAACACGGATTCAGGAAAGGTAGATCATGCGAAACTCAGTTAGCGCTGTTTGCCCACGATATTTTAGTCTCCGGAGAGGACAACATTCCAGTGGACGCGATTTTTCTTGATTTCAAAAAAGCATTTGATAAAGTGCCCCACGGAAAGTTATTAGTAAAACTAAAATCATACGGCCTAGACGATGATGTAATTTCCTGGATCAGAGAACTTTTGAGCGATCGCGTGCAAAGAGTAGTATTAGACGGCGTAGCCTCCAACGAAGTTAGAGTCACATCTGGCGTCCCTCAGGGTAGTGTCATAGGCCCACTCCTCTTCCTACTCTATATCAACGATATTGGTGACATAATAGACAGTAAACTTCGATTATTTGCAGACGACGCTGTAGTATACAGGGAAATCCGTAGCAGTGAAGATAAGGATAAACTAACAAACGACCTTACTGCAATCCAAGCATGGTGCGATGCGTGGCAGCTAGAGTTAAATTTGAAAAAAATGCGTAGTAATGAAATTCTGGGGGAAAAATAACTCCCCACAACAGAGCTATTTCATTCAGGATACCCAATTAGAGACGGTAGAATCCGTAAAATATCTCGGAGTTAGGCTTAATAATGATCTATCGTGGAATAAACATATTCGGGAAATAACAGGTCAAGCTAATCGTAAATTGGGATTTGTTAAAAGAATTCTAGGCAAGTGCGACGACAAAGTGAGAGAAATAAGCTACTTCTCCCTCGTTAGACCCCATTTAGAATATGCTTCCAGTGTTTGGGATCCTCATGAAACAGGCTTAAAAACAGAGTTAGAACGTGTACAGAGAAGAGCAGCCAGGTACGTGAAAAGCCGTTACGATAGTCTTGTTAGTGTTACTGACCTCTTAGAACAACTCGGATGGGAATCACTGTCAGACCGTAGATTGAAAACAAGACTAAATCTATTATGTAAATTCAAGAGTAGTTTATTTTCCGACGAAGTTGATCATATTTTACGACCGCCAACGTACTATGGTAGATTAGATCATAAAAATAAAATAAGAGAGATAGACTGTAGAACAGATAGATTCAAAATGTCGTTTTTTCCGCGAGCGATAAGAGACTATAACGGCTGTGTAAGGACTTAGAAATAGATTTGTTGACTGGTAGTGTAGCTTACTAACTTATGTATTTCTTAAAGCATGTTTGCGGAGTTTTATGGTGATTCTAACAGCATGTTTTGCATGTTCTAGCTTCATAGGCAGATTGCCCTCTTAAGTAGCATGTAGAAAATTATGTGTCATCGTACATGTGTGGCGTGCATGTGGGGATTCTCTTGCATGCTGTATGATGGTTTTTAGTTAATGATGGAATTGGTTAGTATCCTTAATATTCATGACCGTGCGGTGTGCATGTGGCGGTCCGCTTGCATGCTGCATTTTGGTGACTTGTCACCCCCTGCCAAACACCCTAGAGGTGGCTCGCAGGGTAATATGTAGATGTAGATGTAGAAAACATTTCACGACTGCAGCATGACTAGATTGAGACACCAGCTCGATCAGAATACACCTCACTTATCGTCACTTTCCTCCCTGAATTCATTTTCCTAACCCTTTCCTTTGATTTTCATGGCTGTTGTCCGAACACTCACTTCCAAGCACTTACGGTGGGACTGCATTGGGGCTTAACGACTGGTAATCGTTACATTTGTTGCTACACAGATATTTCGGTTCTTGATAATGATGCTTGAAAGACATTAAGTAAGATAACGAGCCAAAAGTAAATTGTAGACATCACCTAACGGATGAAATTCGCCATGATTAAAATCATTTGACTAGACCGGAATTCGAACTCAGATCTCCCACTTGCCGGTCATGAATGTTGATTGTTTGGGTGACCACGAGCTGGGGCACGGCCGGGGAGGATTGGAGTTGAAGGATGCACTGTATTGTTGGGAAATTAGCCTCTTGTTAACTAAGCTGCTATTGAGTATTCAGTAGGTCTAACGTCCTGGTGGGAAGCTTGTCGTCAATATACCGAAAGCAGACGAGTGGGATACGACAAACGGCTTCGCCATCATAGTTCGGGGTGAATTTCAGCGGGGGTTTATGTAAACTATACCGCTGAAATTCGCCTTGAACAAAGACAGCTAGGTGGTGTAACTGACTGACACACCAGGGTAGTAGTGCTTGAAACGCTCAACATTATTCCGATCACGTAACTAAGGAGTCACGTGATACAATGACGAAAATTTGAGATTTTTGAGTGTTTGAACCTTTCGGGTGGATAACTTAAGCTTCCAAAATGTTGTTTATTGCCGTTCTAATCAGTATTTTTAACGCGATCAACAATATTCCGGTGATAGAAACTCGATCAGGATGGCAGCTTGAGATTTTTAAGTGGATCAAAAACACCATATTCTCGAACCGTTCGTTATTGCACCACGTGACTCCTTAGTTACACGATCGAAATTATCTTGAGCGTTTCAAATACAACTCCCCAGGCCGGCAATTGGTGGATCCGGGTTCGAATCCCAATCAAGTCGAACGATTTTTTCAAGGCAAATTTAATGCCTTTGATAGTGCATATCTTTGCACTCGTGCGCGTGACTGCGTTCCGACACTCATTTCTGAATTTCGCAGTGGTAATGGTGTTAAAAGTTAAATAGCTAACCAATTCACTGATATGTACTGACGATTTGCAAATTAGCGCCACTGCAGTGATTTTTATCCGCAATCTTATCAATCCGTTCGTATGCCAACTTTAGTAGTGCAAAAAAAACGTGGCGAAATTTGCTGCGAGCGAAAACTGAGTGTGATTCTTCGTGCTTCACCGCTGTTTCCATGTCCTTCAAGGCATCATTCGGTCTTCTTCGCCGATGCACTCCTGCGGCTTCGTGGACACTAACTCGTTTAGTGTCTTAACCAATCCTGTGATGGGATCTTCTCTTCCTATCTCCTCCTCCTCCACTACGCAAACACACTACCGAGTCCACGAGGCCGTCAGCCACCCAATGAAAAAACTCACGCTTGCCATTACGAGAGCTTTCCGGGGATGTAAATTAGTGGGAGAGGCCTCGTAACTCCTCTACTGAGTGATTGCTGGTCTATCGGCTGAATTTCAACCGCCACGGCTCCAAATACTTCGTAGTAGTTAGTTGAGAGGGTCGGTATAAGGTAGTACCAGCCATCATTTCTTGTGGCCTCGGGATCGTTTCCATATCATTGGAAATGTTATTGTACTTTTTTATCGCATTTTTTTCGAAAAAGCGTTCTCTTCTTATTTTAAAATTCACCTTAAAAATAGCTGCTGTTTTATTTAACAATACTTTCTTGTATACCTTTTACACGAAGATGTGTGTTGCTACTCCACACTCTCCCTCAATGGACACCTTCTAAACGTAATCCAACTTCAAACTTTAAAAATGTATTCTTTTATAGAAGTTAAAGAAATTTTAATGTAAATAAATCAGCTAACTGACACAAAGTATTAATTAATTGTGCATTATTCAAACCTTTCTTCGCCTTTCGATCCGCAACATTAAATTTAATCTCCATATGTTTTTCTCTTTTGATCTGGATTCCTATCAGTTTTCATAATACTCTGTTTATCTTCATAAAAAGTTACATTCTGAACATCATTTTACATTTCACTCTGACAAGAGCCATAAAAGCCAACATGCCGCGCATGTTTTCTATACAAGTCTTGAGTCTCTGTCCATTTGTGTAGTTGCAAAATACATATATATTAACGGTCCCTCTCCATTGTGATAATATCTCTAGTGTAGTGCATGTTTGTGAGGTTTCGCCTCGTGACAAGCATTAGCGATTTATGCTAATGCATAATTAGTCGTAGTTACACTATATTTAGGGTATAGTGTAACTACGTGAATAGTGAATACTCACCCCCTGCCACACACCCCTTAGGTGGCTTGCAGGGTATTTTGTAGACGTAGATGTGCCTCTACTACTGCTTCACACAAAATATCAATTCATCCTCAGTAGTACTAAGTGCAACATTAGTTTATTTTTTTAGATTCCCCTACTACAGTATTACCACACAATTTAAATGTGCACCCACTGGTTGATTTCCTATCATTATCATTGATAATTATACAACAATTTATTTAAAAACCACAATAAACCTATGCTGAAGCTCAAATTTAACATTTCGGATGAAATAATTTGTACAGGAGAGGATGTTGGGTAATCGGGGAAGGGAAAGAATGAGAATAGGCTTTCTGGGCGGAATAAAAAAAGGTAGGACGAACGCTGAGATGAAAGTAATTTTCTATTCAGACATTCCCTGCGCATGTTAAATTCTACAGGATTTTACTCACTGCCTATGGACATGGCTTAGCCGGTAAATTAACCTTATAATAATAATGATTGAAGGATTTACACAAATTTATTAGTCTTGATACCGCTTAACTGCCAAAGTGAGCGTGGAACAATCTTACCCCGGCCTAAAATTTACGTTTTTATGAACAAAATGTTTACTCATCGCCTAAAGTCCCTAAATAATAAAGCAGCTTCCGGGTGATTAGCCTTTTTTAATATTCTTTTCCTCACAATGATGAAGTGGCGGAAAATTTTATTCAAAACAGAGAGCGATATATATGTATAATTGTCGATTGAGTGCTTGTTGATACTTATGTATCACAAAATCCAAACACAATCTCTCAAGAAAATTTGGAGGAACAGTGACCTCAGTTCTTTGTACTCTCTTCCTTTTCCGGAAGTGAAAAATAAATTAATCAATTTCATAATGCTCATCGCATTAATTACGTAAAGGAGCGGCGAGCAGAGTTCAAGTGTTTTTGAACATCGGAAATTTGAATATTTCCCACTTCGCTCTCCGGAACGAATGAATAATGCACCTAAATCTAATCAACGATACGGTCAGAGTTTCCCGAGATCCTTCCGCATAGCGGATCCGTATTATGTAACAACAGTGAAATGGAATTGAGTGAATTAAGGGTGTTATCTTGTCAAGGCACATTTTGTAGGAATTCACTCGATTAACCTTACGAACATTGAAGTTCAAGCGTACAAATTAATTTCTTAATGTACGTACATTCAATGACCATATCGTCCTCAGGGAACTAAAATCGGTTCATAATGAAAATGCTCTGCATAATCCTGTGAATGCTCTAAGGTATTAAATTATGTGGACATGTATCTGTGAATAATTATGAATGCTGAGAGCGCAGCTTTTTACGGGGATGCTTCTAAATTAGTAACTGAGTCACGAGAGTGTGGGTTCATTGGCATATTTTAAACTTTCCCCAGTGAGAACCTTCGTTCTTCCTATTAATGCATTACTGTGAATTGTAATCATTATTGTTATGCGCATATTGGTTATAACAATGGCATTTCACTTCAGTAACTGCCACCTCTCTGAAGATATGTTTCTTTAATATTCATGGTGACGATATGTATAGCATTATAATTTCCCAAGTGCTAACTCGTATCTCATTTTGCTTTTTTCAGGTGAGTGAATGCCGCATCTGCTCCCATAAATTACACTGATACACGCAAAATTGTACGGGGTGGATATCGATGTGGTCCGTAAGTATTAACATTGAAAACAAGAGGCAACATTGTAGGTTTTCATGACTCATGTGTACGTTTAAATCGTTTCATCCCGGAAAAAACAATTCTGAAAAAAAGTTGCTGGATTAAAACAAAACGAATTAATTCACGCTTAATTTTATGAAACCGTTTACTGCTATACAAATTCACCAGAATTACTAAAACTTGTGGTCATTACTAGTAATAATCCACTTCTTATTGACCGAGCATACTGGTGATCGAGCTAGTCCAGCGGCTTGAGCGTTGGAATCAAATTATATAGGTGATGTTTTCATGATGCAGGAGTAAGTGTCAGAGGTTTTATCCCACAAATAAACATCGATGAAAATAATTATCCAGGTTTCCGCGATTTTATATAATTTTCTTTTGATTATTTTCGGTATCTATTTTTCTGATGACACCTTCAAGAAGAGAGGCTGAATGTAGTGAAATAAGCAACCAAGCGCGATGGATAACGAAAATAATCAAAAGAAAATCTATTAAAATAATTGACGGTTGAAGTACAAAACAAATTTCTTACACTTAATTTTGGGGTACACCAAAATTATAACCAATTTCCACACAACAGAAGTAATTTCCATCAATTTCGATTTAACTATATTACAATGCAGTAAAGTATTCTTTGTAAAAACATACATTAAAGAAGAGAGTAGAAGGCGTCATGGCGCACGAAAGTAAATTCTGTTTTTTGCGTTATATGATCTGTTAAACATGAACAGAGCGCGCAATTTTTTCATTAATTTTATGAATAATGCAGGGCTATTTGGAAATTATTTCCAACTTGCATTTTTCTATGCAAGTCAGAACAATACCGAGACAAATTTCACTACCACATCTATATGATACCCTGCAAACTACCTCAAGGGTGTGGCGCAGGGGGTGAGTTATCACCAACATGCACCACACTATACCCGAATAAGGTCAATTAAACTACGGCTATTAATGTATAAGCAAACACCTGCAAATACTTGTCAGGAGGTGATATTTCACCAAAATTCACTATTCTATAGGTACGATACCAATGTTAGAGAAACTATCAATATTTATGTCTTTAGCAACTACATGAATGCACAGAAATGCAAGAGCTGCAGAAGAAAAATACAAGAGGTTCTGTTAGTACTACGTAGAATTACAAACACCTGTGATTTCAGCGTATTAACTGGTAACTGATTCATTCAATTCGGTCGATTATGTATTCCAGTGGCTTCAATATTCCCCCTGTGCTACTGTTCCCCATAGTTCCGTCTATTCTTTTCTAAACACTTTGAGAAGCAGAAAGGTGCATGTGGGGGATAGTATAAAATAGTAGCAGCTGTTAGCGCTTGACTTGTGTTTTAGAAGAATCGTAAATTACCAACTTACGAGTTATATATCTATTAAAGAAAAACTGTTCTCGACCACTAGGCAATCCATATTCAAAGGTTTCCCAGTGAGGATGTTGGCCAGTAATTGAAACAATTAGCCGTAGCCAACGTTTCCATTCATTTTTAAATCTTCTTCAGGGCTATCATAAAGGAGAGTAACCGGCATGCCAATAACAACGGGTCCAAAAAAGTCTTTTTGTTTTGTTTTTGGACCTTTCAAGTGGTATGCCGGTTACTCTCCTTAATGGTAGCCATGAAGAAGATTTAAAAATGAATAGAAATGTTGGCTAAGGCTGCTTATGTGAATTTCTGACCAACATCCTCAATAACAAACCTTTGAATATATAAGTGCGGAATTCCATAGAGAAAAATCATTCGCCTTGATCGGGACTCGAACCCGGTAGTTTAGCTGGCTAAAGCACTCGGCGCGGTATCGAGGGATCCTGGTTCGAGTCCCGGTGAGGGCGAATGATTTCTTTTCTCCGCGGAATTCCGCACTATTGTGCACTTGCGGGTGACTCCGTAAAGGTAATCCCGACGCTAGTCCCGGTATCTTCAAAATTTGTCTTTGAATACATATTCATTCGCCGCCGAACAAATTCTCGGCGAAGCTGGACCGACATTCGGCGCAGGAACGGTGTGTCGTGCGAGGTTTGCGATGGCGTGCTGTTCGCTCTCATCCCAACCGCGTTGCATGCGTCAAGCTCGAAGAAAGCACGCATCAAGAGATGATTACGTAAAAATGAGGCTCACACTGCTTCGGAAATTTGACCGTAATTGCCGCTTTAATTGCCTTAATTTGAATGATAATGAAGTACTCAAGAGGGTATCAGTCAGCGGATATCTTACCGAGATTCCCACGAGACACACAAAGCGACAAATCCGAAATTTAAAAATTTTAGGTTTGGTTAAGTTAGGGAGAGTGAACAATGAGATAAAGAATAGGAGAGTTGCGTGTTAGGTACTCGCCCAGATCAAAAAGCTTTAGGTAAATAAATACCTGGTCACAAAAATGAAATGGTTTACTAGGTTAAAATGAGAATTCATTTAATGCAAAGGCGAATTGGTAATTGCAACTTCCGTGAACTGTGCTGAAATGGATTGGAATGGGTTAGCTTTCTGAAATAGCATGGCATGCTTTTACTATAAGACGGAAAACATAATGAGAGAATTATAATATGTTATGCGCATAACAGATCCGGAGCCAAAATATACGAAGTTTTATACGGATTTAATATTAAGAAAGAGGCATCTTTTATGCCAGAAACGTAAAAGAAAACTCCTAGAAGTCATGAAAATTAACAGTCGGGACTTTCCATGGACCTACCCTGTAACTAGCTGAATACCTATAGTTAAGATTCGGGCAGATGTCTGTTGAAACTTGCATGGTTTAATCGAAATCTTTGTTCTTATACCATACCTACTTGATGCATATTTATCGAACACGTTGTTTTTAATCCCAAGGTCCAATCCTTCCAATCGCCTGGTCTAATAAAAGATTGTACTTTGAGAACGATAGTGGCCTCTAGGAAACAGGGTCGGTTAGAAAACATTCACGGTGTAAAATCTTTTAATATTATCCGTTTTGAGCAATAACTTTGTATTTCTATTATTCCAAACGGATATATTTCACTTCCACGAAGTCAATCCTGTAACAATCAAATTTATTTTCATCGTATGATTATGGATCAAGTGTAAAGGATCCAATCATTATTATATTCGCGTAGTTCTGTCGAGCCTTCTGTAATAGCCCAATCATTTTAACAGAATTTAGACTTCGGGGATCGATATCAATGGGGTATTTTTTTTTCAATGTACATACCTTTAAGTCAGAATAAACAAACGGATATTAATTTATGCGAAAGGAAAAAGTAAAATGACCACGAGATCACCTTTCATGGGGATAATCGCAATTCCTTATCCTGTGGATCGCGGGCCTGCCCGCGAAGATCGTTATCAGCGGGCAATTTCACGCACATCAATCAAACTTAGTAAATTAGACGGAAATGCTGCAAAGAAAACTTTTCACGAAAGAAGGATAAGGAAAGGGTGGGCCAATGACTCTTGGCGATCTCAATATATTAATATCCACCACTTTAGAGCCAAAGTGTTAGCCAAGGTTCTGAATAAGAGGCGCCTGAAAGCGTGAATGCGCTCAGTTTTTAAGTGTGCTCATTATTATTTTAGATCTCAGACAATGCGCAGTATGGTACGAGACGGGACATTGATCCTCCATTTATATATTAGACTAAGCGTAAGTTTATGATGCATTGTCATTACTGGTGGCGTCCTGGGTCCAACTTGGCAAAGATTCAGAAAAGATAACGAAGAATTCGATCGAATTTGAAACTTCCGTACAACGATCTTGCTTAATCAGGATCTTACCTCATCAGAACCGTCGCTTGTTTCACGGTTGTCCGTCGCGCGTTGCTGCTTGCACCTTCTGCTGCACATTCCTGAGTGCATTTTGGGAAGGAGACTATGAGTCAGAGAAGCGACGAAGATAATTAATATATACAACTTAAATATACCGCTCAGCGCACACGAACGATAAACAATCGAACGATGTGGAAGTTATTAAGAAGACGAATAAGCTGAAATGAACATTTGCTTTGAAAACCATTCCTCAGTTTTCGAAAAACTTCAAGGATTTGGGATTTCTAGTTTAGTTAGAAATCATCAGATTCCTTCGCACTTATTCGTTGCAATTCCTGAATAGGGCGGGTCAGAGTTACGATTGCAACTCTATACGCAGTGGGATGGAAATGTGAACGTTAAGGTGTCTGGAGCGGTAATAGTGGGTCATTAGTGCATTTTTTTAATAAGTCGAACAAAAGTCTTGGACAACAATTCATTTGAGTGTATCGGTTAATGCGTTGTAACGCACCTTACAGTCAATAATCAAAATGATACAAAAAATATATTTTACGCTTTTTCCCTTAAGGTAGTTTGAGCGAGATATTTCCCTAGCCAAAATGGAGACCATTTTCGAATTTTATTTTTTTAATTTCAGCGTCTGTGAGAATTATGGAGTAAATATTGTGTTATTAATGGTTCAAAATATAGTTATAGAAGAAGTTAGTTAAGAAGAGGGTGGCTCAGAGTTACGATGGTACTAGAAACAGTGGGAATGCATGCAGGTTGGTTAAGCTAGCACGTAAGATAGAAACGTGACCGCGAAGTTCCCAGAGTGGGTCCCTCATCCGGCCGTCAGCATGCTCGCAAAAAGGGTTGCAAAACGGAAATGGAGCAGGAGGCCGCCTTTCGCGCAAGGCGCAGACACGCTGTGAATGACCTTGGGGTCACCCACCCCTTACACCTGCCCCTTCCCTGAACACTCACCGTCCCTTCGCCGAATCCCATCCCCTTCACCCAAGAAACCCTTTCGTATACCACCGCCTGCTCTTGTTGTCACGGCGACCCATCCTCTACGCCCATACATCTAACCCTTTTCGCCCAGGGGGCGGGCGATCCGACCGGGGATGGGCCATTTTTCTGCGCATGAAAAAACCCATTGTCCCTTCATTCTCGCAAGCCGTCGGAGGAAAGGAAAGAAGAGGATTTGTCGGGGCCGATGGAAAAACAAGATTACGTCGCAACGTGGACGTAACTGGGTTAAAATTCAGAGCAGTGCTATTCCGCCGGTGAATTTTTAATTGGGCCGTGAGGAAACGCTGAGGGTAGGCCCGTTTTATTTTTAGCTTATCGCTAGAGATCTCTTTTCTAATAGTAGAAGTATTGCTAAGGTAGTTTGAGCGAGATTTTTCCATAGTCATAACAGATGTTATATTTGAATTTCGTTCTTAAAATTCAAGCAATCGTAATAAGCATGAATTAAATGAAGCATTGATAACTCAAAGCATTATTCATTATGACTTAACTTCTCATTGATTAACTAAACATAATTCTTGGAAGATTTAACTTTTTTTCATACCGTACCTTTAAAAAACAACTTCACAACCGAAGTTTTTTTTGCTATTTTGCTGAAACTATCACGCAAGTTATACATTCATTTTGTAAAATAATTGGGGAAACACTCCAAATAAACAGCGCTACATTTCGGAAGTGATCTGTGCATTAAAAAGTCCTAATATTTCAAAATGATGTCTCACTGGAGACCATTAGCCGTATCATATCCCGTAGAAAACGGCTCCTATTTATAGTAGATTGTATCGAAAAGTAGGGCGGTAAAAGGCTAATATTCTGACATCAATAGAAAGATTATATAATTTTCGTTACATAAAAAAATTAATTGCATTTCATGCGAAATGATATCTCACTCACTACCTTATACCTCAGGCAGTTTCGCCGAAATCACACCTCAGAGAGGAAAATACCCACTAGAGGAGGACAAAAAAGTTTCGCTACTAATTTAGGAAAGTTCTACCGTGAGCAACCGTTATTGAGTACTCCATACAGCGGCAATCCGTACACTGTCCCTCCTACTCCGTAAACATCAAAACGTTGCCGTTGAATGGAAATGCCGGAAGGAAAGAAATTCTTCTCAAGTACTTGGGCACTTTCCGAGCAATGACACGAGTAGCGCGAAGGTGAGCCGATACCCCTTGGTCAAAACTTACGGAAAAAATTTAACCAAACGGGTTTGATTAACGTTTTGACTGGAAGAATTTGAAAATAAATAATACTTTTCAAAAAGTTGAGTGATTAATTGGTAGATGTAGTGGATGGCTTAGTATGAAATCACATTTTTCCCATATTCTGCCAGGTTCACGATACCCCAACCCGTTTGGACAATTTTTTTGCCGAACATTTAGACCCAAGGGTTCTAAGTTCACTATGTTTGGTTCAAATTGTTCATTTCCGGGCTCTAAGTTCAATTCAATAATCAATTTATAACAGAATAACAATGGAATAACGACAATGGGAAAACCCGGCAACGCTGCTTAGGCTTCTCGCCTCTTCAAGGTTTGGAAGTTAAGGTTCCCGACGGAAAAGGCGAAACCTTCGCCTGCTTCGCTGCGGGAGTGGCTGACGCCCGGCATTCGCCCAAAGGCGGATGAAAACCCTCTGAACATCCTCCAGGCCGTATATAGGCAATTAATGAGTACCACTACTTTCGCAAGTTTCAGTCGCCGAGAGTCGTCCCGAAGTTTGAAATGACACCTTATGCTGGCTGTTCCACTAGAGTAATTCCGTGAACATGTTCACTTTGATAGGAGTTCTACGTTCAGTCATGAAAGAGTGTTGTATGAACGAAAACTGACGACACTACCACAACGCCTGTTGTGCAACAGATGAATAAAGATTATGATTATGAAGGGTATTCCCGGGGCAATGACTATGTCCAAGTTATACCATTCCTCGTACTATTTTGACTTAGGAGACAGCATTGACAAGAATCAGAGGCGGAACAAACACCGCATGATAAAGAGGAAGTTTACGGTCGGCGATACTTGCCTCCTTGTTAAACATTCAGCATTTTCAATCACACCATATAACAGGGTTATTGGCTTAAAATACACCGTTTGTAAGCAATTAGACTACGCATATTTTTTTATTGATCACTGAAAATAGATTCTTACGTATTAAAATAAAAACTCAACCAGAATGAAGCTTACCTTTTCCGCATAGATGAATTCTTGCATTCCGGCATAACTAATTTAATATCTTGTTCTGGTATCCGCGGCTACGAAGAAATCCAACAGCTCCTGAAGAAAAAAGTGGCGATAAAGTATGAGTATCAACACTGCACAGTGAAGTTTGATAGCAATAATTGGCTATATGAGTGGTCTTCTGATTGAAGGTTCAAAGTTATTATTTAGGTGCTAATTTTGAAAGGAAAAAATTAAAGTATACCTTAACTTACGATGAGATACAACTATGCAATTTGGTGCACCTAATATAATTCCGTCAACTACCAGGAGTTCTGTATACCTATATGTGCATAGCAGTCAAAGCACCATCTAAGGAAACATAACTGAAACGAGCAATTACAGGTTTTCCATAAGTTTAGACGAATCGATAGCTCAGGATTACATTGAAATCTTACCAAAGTAAAGAAAGAACCTCTTCGGAGTCCTCTCTCAAAGTTAGTGCTCAGTTGTCAAACGTTGAGGGAGGTAGGCACTCGACAATGCCACTCTCTCCGACTCAACGGCCACAATAAACTAGTTTTACGGCCGCCGCCTACCGAGAAAAGACGGACGGGTAAAATAAATGCTCTCCGTGGCCTCGGCCGTCAAAAATTCGCTCGCGCGAACTGGGGGAGGGGGGGGGGGGTTGTTGTTCCCCTTCCGATTGCATTGAGCCGCCAGGCAGTGCGGATATAATGGGAGTACACTCCGCTCTCTGGTGGGTCGGCTGGTCTCGGAAAGCATCCGTCAGTGCATGCCGGTCGCCAAAACCCTTTGACTCAAGGGCAGCTGATGTTATGCACAGGAGTGCATTGGCGCGTCGTAAAACTCGCACCAACCTCAGCGAAAAGGGGCGCTGACCTCGTTTTGGCGTTTCCTCCGACTGCCACCCTTTGGTTTAGGAGTGAAGTGCTACCCTTCCCTTTTCGTGCTTGTAATTTTGCGTCGCCACCGCGGAGTGCGTTGCCCCGCCTGGGTGAATTTTTCAACACCCAAAGTATGGGTGTTGGTTTGCGTTCATTTTTACACGGCATAAAATCTGATGTAAAAGGCTTTATCGACTGTTTTCAGGGAAATAGAACGTAAATACATAAGAAAAATCTGGCGATCAGTGACTTATGCTAAGAGCTGCTAAATCCTGTTTTCGTACACTTACTTTTTTTCTAATTACGCACACTAATTTCATCTGTCTGCAGGATACGCTTGTACATATTTATTCAGATCTTGGCTTGGCATGAACTCAGCATTGACTCAAGTGTTACTTTCCCATTTAAGCACCCAATCGTCCCGAACTAGCAGCCTTGCTTAGGCTGGTTTGGGTAAGTAATCTTTGTTCATATCTTTCACAACCTTTCGTTCTCCTCTTATGCTGGTCGACTTACTAGAGCATTATCAAATGCTCATCACTTTCATTACAGATGAGTCAGGCGTCACTTAGTGGTACTTTAGCGTCCAGCATGTTAAAAACAAGGAAGATACCGTCGATTTACACACTTTTTTAATTCTAGTATTTGACCATGGTTTCGGCATTTATTTCCATTTTCAAGGTGTTTCACTCGCATGTAAGCAAGCCTATTCATTTTCATTTGGAAGACAGAGGGGTATTAAACAACGTGGCAGGGGAAGGAAAGAAATGTCAGATTTTGGGGATAGTAAAATTAATAGAGATAAAGGTTAATTTACGTCAACTTGGGTGGTGAGTTACCAAGGGATGGGGGTAGGCAAAGAAGTTAAGAAGAGGTGAAAGGGAATTGAACGAACAGCCATTACAATGATTGAATTTAGCAACAGTATCAACTATTTCGAAGTTTTCCAGGAAGACTTATATCTTCCACTTTCATGTTGATCATAATATAATGGTGAAATTGCTACCATATCCCCATGATATGAATTCCTCTCCCCAACATAGGGAAGAGTTTCTGAGCTTGTAGAATAAAGCAAACCCTGAATTCAATGGATGAAAACATTCACTCGGGAATTTCCAAACGCCACAGCAAAAGAGTTTTACATATCTGATATGCGATGATACTGACAATTTCCTTAAGTCGAATTCTCATTATTTAAATGTTTTAGATAATATCTTTGTTGTTATTTATAAGTATTTTATGAAGAGATTAATGGATATCCAAAGATCTTAGAAAAAGTATAGTGTGAATTACGGGTTCTCGGGATTTCCACTGGGTAGATTCGTTGGTAAGCACCAACGTTTCGGCGGCTGAGTCAGCCATAATCTACTGAGTTAAGTACTTCTTGATTTCACACATTTCACCCCGAAGAAGGCGGCTTATTCAGTTTTCAAAACGTTCGTTCTTTCAAAAGAAACGACCCGGCGGAAAGCCGGGAACTCTTCATCGAGAATATTTACTGAGAAAACCTCAGATGCGCCGGTATATAGAGCACGGATGAAAATGTTAAATGTTGAAGGCTGAATGGAAGACTGACGACTGAGTGTAAGTACTTACTCAAATCCGGGAAACGTGAAAGAAAAAGAGGCATTTTTATGACTTGAAAAGAGGTAACATATACGCCGTGATGGGAAATAGCAATGCGAATGGCTCCACGAATTTACTGGTTAAACATACCATTTTGCCATAGTTTTCTATGATTTTTCAATTAAGACAAAAAACCATCCTTTGTCATGTCCCATCCAAAACCCATCCTTTGTCGGTGGCGTAGTAGGTAATAAAATTAATAATGCCTCTCGGGTCGAATTGATGGCAATGAAACCCAAGGGCTGCCGGTTAAGAGGAAGATGACTTACTTATTGCAGTGTAATAATAATAAACATAATTTGGCAATCTCCAATTCAGTCATTGCAGGCAGTAGTCCACCTGATTCGTCATCTTGACAGCGCTACCTCATTTTGGATTGAGTACGTTATATATGAGAGATTGAATTTACTACATCGCGTACTCCTTGGCAGTCAGTCCGAAAAAAATACTTTAATTCGGCTGTCTTTTGATGGTCATCTTGATCTTATCAGTCTAGGTGTATGGCATGTAATACCCATGGTTTTTATGAATTTTTAGAACGTGTATGAACATCCTTTATAGCGTTAACGCCTACCGTATCGCATTATATATTCATACATGAATCGACTTATCAAATTTGAAACCAAATTATAACTTTGTTAACGCTAAAAATGACGCAAAATTAAGAAAACCAGAATAACATAATATGATACTCAGACTGAAGAGGCAAATCGTGGCAACATGTGGCGTTAGAGCAACAACCGAGGTCGAAAGGAAAACGACGACCGTCCGCTGACAGAGGTAGTCAAAACAATACAACTGCCTAATGATGCAGTGTATACTAAGCGATAAGAAGGAAATGATCACTTCTCACGCCAGAGAAACAGATAAAGAAATCTACGAGTCAATTTTATGCTATGAGGATGAACCTTGGTTTTTACGTCGGGAACTCAATGGGGAAGAGCGGTAAAAATCATCGTGAGTAAATATATGTAGTATTCCTCGCCATTGTAAGATGTCTGATATTAAATAAGTAGTCAATAGCCAATAAATGTGTCATTAAAAATAGATAGTTGTCCACTGCTTATATACTATTATAAAACGCAATAGAAATAAGTTAAAGTGAAATGCGTGATCTATAGGCAGCTTCGAAGAAATTCCTGAATCGTAACATGAGCATTGAGCATAGATATCATGCATGTGCAAAATAATCAGAGCCCAAATTGACTGTAAAATTGATAAGTCATCATGTACTTTTGAGGGAAAAAATAGCGATATGCCATTGAATGGAAAAAGCACACAATGAAAACGGAAACATTTAAAAAATTGACCAAGGTAAAGAACTACTATGCATTAAAGAAGAAACATTCTCAACCGTTCGCTTTAATTCATAGCATTTCCCTGAAAGGGAAATCCATCCCAATTTTTAGAAACAGGAGAGCTGCAGATACCTTGTATGTCTGTGTTTGTCAGGAGAAAATGACAACAAAGGTGACGAAACCGAAGTCAGAAAAATCAAAATAACCTGCCAACATAATCTGGGAAGACCAAGAATGGAATACATAAAGCAAATCATGAAGGACGTCCAACTGAATAATAAGGTTGGAATGACTTGGTTGGCAGAAAAGAGAGTGGAGTGGATAGCTGCCGCAAGCCAATCTACGGATTGATGACTACTGATGATGAACATAATCTGGGTAATATCTGACTGCTTTTCTGGTATCAAACATCTCATCTGGCTCAGAGTTAATAAATTTACTTTATCTCTCGTTTTAATTCTAATCCTTTTCCATTCATCTACACCTTCAGAGTACCGTGCAAGCATCCGCACCGGGATCGTGGCTTTCAAGATGCAGGTGGCGACTTCATTATTTATGAACATTGAACGACCCTTCATCTTGACTCGAGGCATCCTCGAGCCGAGTTAACTAGGATACACTAATCTCGGCTGTTAAAAAAAAGTAGTCATGTGCCCTACCAGCCTCCGTAGTACGGCTAGCGAGGGATGAACGCCTTATTCGGCAATTACACCGACGAAAAAATACCGCAAGTCCGACCTCGTATTCCAAAAATTTTCCCCTTCCAGCAAAGCTGGAGACATGGCTCGGTTGGTGGCTTGAGATACGTCTTCCTATTCCGTGGGTCTGGATTCGAATTTCGGCAATGGCGGAGTTTGTTCAGGGAAATACCATCCTTGGTTGGTTGGTTACTTGGAGAGGCGATCATCAACTAAGTTCAACATGCGACATTTAGCTCCGGTAAGTTGGTTGGTAAGAGTAGGATTATAAGAGGAATTGTGGAGAGAAACCCGACGTTAGTATTAACCAACTAGCAACGTAAGGTCTCAAGGGATCAAATCTGACAGACGAAGCACACTCGTACTCTCCGTATAGACCAGGATTGTCCAACTGGTGGCCCGCGGTGGCATTTATTGTGGGCCGCTAAAGGTTATTAGACGAAAATTCAGAATTTTATTTTTATACCTTACGTTGTTTCTTATTGTTACTTGAAAAATAATAATAATGTATTATATATGGCCCGCAACCATATTAAAGGTTAAGTTGTGGCCCTTGAGGCCTTGCAAGTTGGACAACCCTGGTATAGACCATGAGTCAGAATCGATATTCACATTAAAAAAACATTCTCCACTGCCGGGATTCGAACCAGGACATTAGGAATGGGAAGCCATCGCAAGACACCAATCCTTTATAAAGTGCTACGTTACGTTTTCAGCGTAAAGTGTGAAATAAATGAGTCAAATTATGGTTTTTGGTAGGTACATATATCATGTTAATTACTGATAATTTCAGCTTTGTAAAACAAGGTTTTATTTATTTCTTTATATTTTTTTTCAAGTACCCCGAAATCAGCTCGCAATGGCCTCTTACAACTGGTGATGTATGTACATTAACAACTGACGAACACAATCACCCATGTCCTGGGTGGTGAAAAATCCACCCAGGCGGGACTCGAACCCGCGACCCTCGGATTGGCAGACGAGGACTTTACCCCGTCGCCACCGAAATATTCACTCCGGGGCGTCCTTAATATTAAAATATTCACTCCGTGATCTAACCACACGTTAAATTTTAAAATAAAATTTGAATATGATCTCTATTATGACTAGGGGAAAACTCCGCTCAAACTACCTTAAAAAACGTGCTCACGTGCCTCATGAGCCATAGTCCTTGGACCACCGACGAACGATCGCATGATCGATGCCGCACCGAGAAAAAAATGACCACATGCCTTTCCCCTCACACTTAATACTTAGCCCATCCAGACTGAGCCGAGTCGCTCGGGACGGTACCTACCTACGAACCTGAATCATTGAGATGACAACGACGGGCTGACTTTCCTGTCCCCACATACGGCGTGCGCAGCTCATCAGCCATCCAGACGCGTGTTGCGCACGACCCTCCAGAAGTACAAGTGCGTTCCGAAGCACGCGCTCCGCTCACGCACGAAGTTTTTTATTCTTTTCATCCCCTTGGGCACAACCCCCAGTTTTACGCAATTTTTTCCCGACTCGGTCCCTTATTACTGCGGTGGAGACGTCGTGGAGGGGTTGGATTGGTGGGGGGGAGAGAAAGAATGGAGTTTTTTAAGGCCTTAAAAAAACTAGTGGCACGCGGTAGGGAGAGTGTGTGTTGCCCGGTACAGTGGGGGTGACGCTTATGCTCCTCTCCTACCCCGCTCGAAACCACTCACTGTTGACACTACGGGTGTCATTGGTTTTCGAGTGTCGTGTGCTGGCCCGGTCTGCTTGGTTACGGTCTTCCGTGAAACTTTAAAAAAAGGAATGGTAAAAAAAACTCTGGATAGCTCCGGCGGCCCTTATAACATCCGTGAGCAGGTGGGGAGGCAGCGTCCAGGATCCTCACGTTGTTGGACTCTGGAGGTTGGTAGGGGGCTCCTAGAAATGCCAGTGGCTATAAGGAGGGCGCTTTCTTCACGCAAAAAAAATATATACCCCTCACTTCTCCTTCTGGGAAGAGGGTGACACCTCCATAAAAAAATTTCGGGAGAAAAAAAAAGGGAATGAACGGGAGAGGAGAGGACCGTAAGATTTTTTTCTCATTTTTCTCTCTCGGAATGGGAGAGGTTTGAGGTATGCTAGTTGCGTAGACGGGCTCAGGGGGTGGGGGATTTTTGTAAGGGGCTAGGGGGATTTACAGTTTTTTTCTTACGCGTGGACTTAGCGGGAAATTTTTTATAACTCCTCCCCATTTACTATCCCCACGCACATTTTCGTCCAGAGCTCCCTCCCGACACTACCCTAGTTCCCATTCAGCTCGCTCACTGACCACCACGCGTCGGTATGTTGGGTAGCGAATCATAACTGGGTTTGATTCCCAGTCTAGGATACTTTTTTATCCTCTAGAAAATTTTAACGCATTCACTGACGTTGGTTGCGGCTATTGAAAAAAATTGATATACATTATGGTCCGAACTTAAGACCCCGAAATTGTCGGGCCTTAAAGAGGAGGCTGATGAAGAGATTGATGTGGAGTGTAGCGTTTTATGGGGCAGAAATGTGGACAGAAAATAAGACGAGAATAGGCTGCAGGCGTTCGAGATGCGGATGTGCAGGAGGATGGAGAAGAACGTTGGACGGAAAGGAAGACAAGCGATAAAGTGCTTGGTATTGTGGGGGAGGAGAGGAAAGTTACGGATGGGAATAGGGAGAGGCAAGGTAGGTGGTTGGAGGAGGTAATGAGGGACGATGGGTTACTTAAGACCGTGATAGAAGGGAGGATGTTGAGTAAGCGGGGAAGGGGATGAAAGAGAATAAGTTTAGGAATGGGATGAAATATGTTAGGACGTACGCTGAGATGAAGAAGTAAATATTATTGGTAGATAGGGCTCTGTACATGTAAAATCCATAGAATTTCTACTAACTTCCCCTTAAACCTACGTTAACTGGTAGATTACCTTATATTAATAATAACCTCGAACACCCGATCCCTTAGGTGATGACCAAAATCAGTCAGGAGAGAATGCGACGCAAAACTAGAAACCAGGGGAGTGCTACGTTGACAAACATGCTAACATGCAGAGCACGAGTTAAAATACAACTACTGATTAGTGTTATACACTAGCCTTGTGAATATATGGAAATCATGATGTATTAATTCACACAGAATACAAAATCATACGGAACATTTGAAACGGGACGAGGCGACAATTGAGAGCCTTGTCAATGATGACCTTTTAACTTCACAACCTTAAAAACAGTCTGATTGTTACATTGAAAAAGTAAGAACTTGTCGCGTAAAACTTAACATCTTCGATATCTAAGACGTAATGTCTTCGATATTGTCGAGGTACGACCATTACGAGCTCTGCCTGAATCAGGCCCCACCATATAGTACAACGGAAAGTGTGTGGAAACGTGCTGCATGGCAGTCTCGATTAGACATAAGAGGAGGTAGTCGCGGGGGTGATTTCCAGCGAATCGTTCAACGATACCAACACAACCTGGGGTTGGGTTGGGGTAGGTATAGGTTGTTGCCCAAACTATCCAGAGAGGTTGGGTAGCGTTAATGAATCGTCAATAAAGGAAGATTATTCATCATATTCTAGCGAATGCTAGAATTCGCTATATTCGCTAGAATTTTCAATTCTAGTGAAATGGTCGGTCGCTCAGCCATTTAGTCAATGTCTGCAATCAACCACAAGCCAATGATTTAGCCAAGGGAATGACCAAATCTAGTCATGACCACCTCCATCATATGATTCACCCTCCACTCCCACTCCCCCACCCCCATTCTGGTATGATGATATACGTCCTTACTTCCCAATCTCTGCTTGTAATATCTTCGTTAGCCATCCAATTCATCCGCTTTAGATTCTACTTCGTATTTCGTTTTCATATCTCACCAGCCTAAAACAATTCTCTCCAATCCAAGCGTCTTGTTTTTTTCCTTCCTCTACAGCGCGTATCCAATTCTGTTCCTTTCAAAATCTCCTTCATCATCCATATAAATACATCCACCACCCATTTTGGTTGCCTACCACTTATTTCCCCTCAGATTTTCTTTCTGCTCCTACAATGTTCAACACCACCTTATTTGTCTAAGTTGTAGACCAAGAAGATATTGCACAACTCTCAGCAGGCGCGCACGCACTCTGGAAGGGGATGATTCTATTTTTCCACGATAAAATACGCTTAAAAACTTTCTTTAGTTCTATTTGAGAAACATAATTAAGTATTACCCAAAGTAACTTCTTCGATTTTTTCGATTTTCATATTTCTGAGTGGCAGTAGCAGGTAAGGCGAACGAAATCCGAGATGACCTGCACTAATGATATATGATGCGTATGTTGGTATTGCAGGATCATTTGTAGAGCAAAAATCTTCCGTTACTGGGGCTCGAACCTTCGGGGTGCGAAACCAGTGATACAGCCACCCCACCAACCTGATACTCATTTTATACCAATATATATCATGATATCGTTGTCAGTCAAATATGGGAAAGCGCTTTTTCGAGGATGTAATTTCATAGAATTTTTTTAATCGTGATATCCGAGTAAGAACTCATTTTCTAAGCCTTCCCTGGTGTGCTGCCGTTCAGACAGCGTCGTTGTCCCACCACCAGGGCCCCGCAGCCCGCTCGAACTTACTCCCCTCATTCGCCTCAGAAGATCGTTCGCGAATTCCCTTTGCATATTGGCAAATTTTCGCTAGAATTTTCAAACAGTATCCACCCTCCTTAATATTTAAAATGGATACCTACCTTCACGTAAGCAACATTAGAGAAAGAGAGAGAATTCCAAGATGTCTGGGACTTAATAAGCAGGACTGTCCAGTGTCCATGGACCCACCATTTATTTTCGGAAAATGTCTGTGAAGAGTGAAATCATACTGATTATAGTTCTATTTATATTTTTTCGAGGAGTGGGGACCTCACGACTAAAATTTGGTTCTGCTAGAGAGGATATGCGGGTGGCACGCGAGGGAAAACACGGTGTAACACTACCGCACCCTAACATCACACGCTACCCCTTGGCACCGCGGAGACTTTTTTCAAGTCGGTGTTGAAGGAAAAAAAGAGAACGAATCATATCGGACGACATCGCCAAATTGGCAACGCCGCCCCTCCCTCCAAACCACCACCCGCCCTTCAACCCTCCCCCCAGTCTTTTACACTCTCGGATTCTGAACCCCTCCGTGGACTTCAACCCCCCTGAAACCATCTCAACCACCCGAAAAACCCTCCTCCCCCACACGACATAACCCCACCACTCCCTGCCCTACACCCCCCTTTACTACCCTCCATTACGTGGATCCCTCCCACCCCCTCGCTACGGAGAGTGTCAAGTGGAATGAGGAGGGTTTCGGGGAGGGGGATGTGGTGTTATAAGGCTATGGAGGGGGAAAGGGTGGGTTCTCTCTAGCGTTAGTGTATGTGGAGCGGTGGAAGGTGCGGGGGAGTAGGAGAAAAAGGAAGACGGGCGATGGGGGAGGGAGAAGGAAAATGGTCTTCCAGAGAGGGGAAACGGAAGGGTGGGGGGGTTTCCCCAAGCCTTACGGATGAGGGGAAAGGGAAGGACGAAGCGGAGTAGGGGAAGTAGAGCAGGAGGAGGCGGCAGGTTGTATGTAGGGGCGGTGTTGGGGAGCTCCGCGAACACGGCCCACCGCCTGGGCAGAAGCCAGTCGGGTTCCGACCATTGTGAAGTGCGGATCTACCGCAACAGAAAGCTCGAAAGACGCCCGTAGTCGGCCGGGAAAACTCGTCTGTCAATTCCGTCTCTCGAAAGAGGATAAACAAGCACGGAGAGAACCTTTTCCACTCTCAGCTGCGCAACAGAATTGGACGGACGGACTCAAATTTATTTCGTCCGGAGAAGAGGAGTTGGCGAAGATTCCCCGTTTCGTCGGTGCTGTGCAGGATCTCTCCCCGGCGGTCGACGCAACCGGACCCGGTCGAGAGAGACAAGAGCCGTCTGCGGGGACGACCCCTCCCCTCTAGTGTAAAGCGTGGGTGATGGTGTCACGGTGTCCCAGGCCTCGGACTTCAATACACCACCTAAGTTTTTACTGCAGGGTCGTCTCAAGAGTTCGGGGAGACATTCGGATGTAGGCAGTTTTATTGCGAGGTCCACCGGGAAGTCAAACCCGTGAAAAAAGACCCGCTCACAGGACACGTTTGTAGGAAGAAAAAAAAATACCAGAAGGGGTAGTAGCTGCGGTTAATTTTTTTACACCCCTTCGTCCGAAAAAATAGTTATAATAGAATCCTCATAACGACGCGGTTTTGTGTGCTCAAGGAAAATAAAGAGACAAAGAAGATTCAAACCTTTTCTCTCTCTCTCACACGAGGGCAAGATCTTTTTATTGAGGTTGGGTTGGTTGTTTAGTTTTTTTCCCCAACCCATTCCGTGCAGAAAAACAGGACAAGGGAGGGATTTTGTTCGTGTGTGAGTGAAGAATGCTACTACAAGAGAGGAAGAAGTAAACGTTAACTGTTTAGTGGCGAGCATGTGTGAAGGCGGAGGAGAGTTTTGAGGATTGACCCCTTGAGGGGAAGGAGTTCAAAAAACACCCTACCCCCCTATTCGTGACTTCCTTTTACCGACTGCGAATCCCGTCTGTGTCCCGGTGTTTTGTGCCCACGTTTCCCGGGACCGCATGCCGCCGTCGCAGCCGTCGATGCCTTGATGCGGGGGTGGAGAAGGAGGTCGGAAGAAGAGGAGGGACCTTTCGCCGCGGTGGAAGGGATTGAGACGAAGTGATGGCACTGTCCTTCATGCTGGACACTAAACCCGCCACAGGTATGTGTCCCGTGTCTTACGCATTACATCTGCTTCTACACGTTACCCTGCGAGTCACTGCTAAGGTGTGAGGCAGGAGAGGGCCTTAGGACACCATTCAAGAAAATGGGAGGGAATAGTTATAAATTAACTGGAAGAGGGAAAGGACGAAAGTGAATTATGAACCACGAAATGTCTTAGTGTCTCTTCTCTCTTTTTCGTAGTCATAATTGATACGTGGAAACGAGAAATTTTTGTATCTCTGTTCGGTAGAGTATCATGATTTGTCGCTTCCATCAGTTCTATAGATACAGTGCGGGGTCAAAATTATACCCTCCTTGTCACCCAGAAACTCTCCTGGTGCGAATTTTTCAAGTAATCTTACCCTACTATAGTGTGGAGTGTCTAGTGGCTCCCAACTTAGTCCTTCCATCTGCAGTGTCATACTCTTTATGTTCTCCCTTAGCAGTTTAGAACGAAGCGTGCGGTCCCTTCCTATTTTGTTTATTTTGCGTATTATGTCTTTCTGAGAGGGCGCTAACATGGCAATCGATGTGGAAAAAAAGAGCTTCCTTGAATTCTTACGAAATCTTGTAGTGGTCAAGATATAGGACGATCGTTGCGAATTTCAGAAAGCTGAAGAAACATGATATCACGTGCACGATATGCTCCCTTCGGCAGAGCTTCGGACGGCCGATTTGCAGCCTGCGAGGTATGCAACTAGGTGCGTTTTCTTGCCAACCACGTCATTAACGGGTGAAAAATAAATATTCACGTTGTTTTAACACCCATGCTTACTATTTTTACGATGATCACCTTGGTATGATTTTGCAAGGATAAAACTCACGACTCAGACGTGTAATGTGATGCATTTTGAGGCATACAACCATGAGTGCGTCCTCGTGAACCGCGTAATTATGGGGTGGAAATAAATATTATGTGAAATGAAAAATTCCTTGATTTGTAAACATCTAAAGTTGAAATATTAAATTTGTAGGAATTCATAATGGAATTCCTAAAAACTGTTTTGCATAGAGGTATTTTATTATAAATGCGCGCTGTAAATATTAGTTGTAATAGAAACAATTGAGACATTATGAGGCAAACACATAAATATGAGAGAAGGAAGAGTGTGAAGACAGGGCAAGGTAGAATGAAGTAGCTCAACAAGGTATCCGTCTTAGGCCTAGATCTGATAATTACGCTTTTATTTCTTGAAAAGGAAAGGCGCGCCAGGTTATATGCATCCGTGCATTGCATTTCATCACTAAAGAAAATACCGCTTGTAGCTTATTTTAAGCTTATCGGGGCATTGTTAAGTAAGAAAAAAGTTATAAACTGATAAAATGTCGGCAGAAGTTAATATGCAAGTATGGGAAATAAAATTGTATGGATCTTAGGATATTTAAGAGCGTTGTGATGAAGTAAACAGGATAATTACCTGTATTACCAAGACGAATTAATTTTTCCGGGGAAGAGGGTACTCGGGAACTATTTCGGAACGAATTCTTACTGCGCTTTTGCTTGGATGGTTGGATATGAGTGTTTCGGAAGGCGCCAGACCAACTGAGGTCATCTGTGGCATTAAGTAGCAGCAGTCGAGGGAAGGATTGCTTGGGGAGCGGAGGATGGTTGGAGAGAAACTCGGCGTCGGAATCAGCCTGCTCGGCGATGCACCAACCCGATCACTGTTGTGCTCGGAATGCAGTGCCGGACGATCGAAGTACCACCGCGTGGCTGACTCGTGTCAACGCGCCCTCCGACGCTCTCCGACTGTCCGTCATCTCGCTTCGATTGCGGTGTGGCTTTGTGGGGGGTCATGTCCGCGCGGGTTCTCCCGCGCGCCTGCGTGCTGGTATGCGTCGTTCAGGGACCCTGCGCGGCCTTCTCCAGTGAGCCACCACTTCTTGACAGAGCGGAGGCAGAGATAAAAACGACACGTTTCCTTCCTCAATTTTCCATTTCCATCGAGTTTCAGAGGCCGATTGCCACGCTGTCTAAGTCTTCAAGTATTTAAAACTTATTTAAACTCACTTAACTTATTTTAAACTTACTTAAACAAAAATGACAAATTAATTACATACGTGATGGTCATATTTACCGTAATTTTTTTCAAAATAATAGATCGTCATATGATACACTGCGAGAACACCAGACATTACTTTAACAACGTAGTTCAAGTTTTTTATAGGGCTTCGTCAATTATTGAAATCACTACACACGATTCGATTTCATTGTAATGATTTCGATTTAATAATTAATATCATCACGGTATAGGTATTATAAAAGAATCGCATTACATTCCCTTTTCAGATCAATTTGTTCATAATCCAGCGTTTACTCGGAACATGAAGCCAAAAAAACTCACAAGTTAAGATCTCTGAATCAAAACCCGGCATGAATAGCTAAAAACTATAATCTACGCTAAATAGCATTGAGAGAAACAAACTAGACAAGAATTGTTAAAAAAAACTTCAACTGCGCTTATTAAAATTTTGGTCGAAAACATGTAAGATACTTCTAAGATCTTTATACTCATTTGAATAAAATCTGGTTAACTTTAATCATAAGATAACAGAGGGCCGTCTTCATATTCGCTGGGGAAATAGTCCCATTAATAACACTAACGACAGTTTGACCTGGTATAACTACAAACCCCGAACTCTCTCTTTACATCAAGTTGACAAAGAGGCTGCAACATCTTGCCATTAGCGTTAACTAGACATTATAAAACAGGACCGTAGTCTTTGATTAGTGAGATGTTAACTTTTTAGAGTTCGGGTTATGTGAGCTAAATTAGGATGTCGGTTATTTGAAAAGACGGACGAGCAAATCAACATTGGTTAGCTTGCTGATAAATTTTTAACTATACATTACCTGTAATTTTAAGCCTTAGTGATTTTTTAACCTCCATCGCCTTTATCATCAACAGTCGAGTTAAATTAAAACAGTGACTGAGCGAAAGCCAATAGCTGGTTAGGCAAAAGAAGAAGGAACAGGGGAAAGACTGACGTATTGGTAGGTTTTGCAACTTCATCACTGCCTTACACTTTTCAAGCTTTTGACTTCTCGTCAGTTTCACCACAGAGTGATTATTGATGCCTCTGAGGGCATTTTCCTGAAAGGGTTTGATAAAATAGCCCAAATTTTGACATTAAGCCCAATCATTCAACATTAATGTCATAGGGCATTGTTTCCATAAACATTTACCAAGGCGTAATCACTACCTACGTAAAAAGTTTAGTTATCACGACTTTTCGTCTTCCGCGGAATGGCTTCAGACCTTCTCTTGCTGACTTGACGACGGGGTATGCACGAAACATACCGTGGGCAATTCATGTTTCCCCTTTTTGTAGATTTAATATCCGATGGTAGTACTCACAGGCACCAGAAATATCAGAATTAGTACCTTCCTAGACTAACTCGTCTCCCTACTTAATTAAGAACCTATCGCTAATGCTTGTAACTCGACAAATTTTAACGCTTTGTTTGAAATATAGGCGTTCATGTGTGATTCATCACCAAAAATATTCTAAAAAATTGATCCACCACGGTAAGATACCTTATCTCGATTAAGTCATTGCTCACCTCCAAATAATTTGCAGGGATGAGGTGTGCGATGGCATGTTATGCCGTCGGTGAATGTGGAAGAACCATGGATCCGATCCGATAAAAGGCATAAATCGACTGAATTTTTATATATTTAAATAAACTATCCTCCTCCCAAGGTTTATTCTTACGCCAAAGGAAAGCCTAATCCCATTGCTCCAAACATTTCTGCTACCTAAAATATCGCTGACTTTGTATCATCGCGTAATATTTCACGGATGGTGTACAGTGCTAAGATAAAAAAATTAAACGCAAGCTGTTTCAAAATTGTTTTCGGTCCATGATATACTTGGTGCGTTGATTTCCGATGAATTATGGCCGGAAAATTTATATGGAACTCATTTTCTGCACACATCACGCGCTCGAGTTTCGCGCGGCATTAAAAAAAATGCTTAGGTCTCAGCGAGTGCGGAACTATTTGTGTGAACTTTTTTTGCCATTTTTATCGCTCTAAAGATGAAATCGCTGATGTAACTGTATGGCTGGAGGAACAAGAAGCATGTTTTAATCTCTTTCCTGGTTTTCAATGACCGTTAATTTCGCTCTGACGAATGACTCGGGATGGCATTATCATTTAAGAATCTATCCACGACACATCGTTGGAGTGTCATCGCAGTTGATTGATGGGGAAGAACCCGGATTATTTTGCGTTATTATTTTCCTACCATTTATCTCTTACAAGTAATCAGACAGAGGTTGGCCTTAGCGGGTTGTGCTTTCTTGCTGATATATCCCGTTGATTCCGCGAAAGAGTTCATTTACGTCTGACTCCAGGCGTAGCTCGCGCGACAGGAGTTCAGCCGTAAATTTTTGCTAGGTATTGCACCGCAAAGGGCCGTTTACAAGATGAACGTACCCGTGCAAGAAAATTAGTTAACATTTGTAGGAACGCAATCATATGAAAAGCTATTCTTGGGACATTTGTTCGAGCACCTGCGCAAGTTACCATATTTACTAGGCGCAGTTATGTAAAAGAGTTGCTCCTTCATCTACCCACAAAAGTGCATGTATTTTTTTAAACAGACCTTAAGTGAGGGATGCAGAAGAAAAATCTCCATTTTACATCGACTTGCCATTTTGTTTTACTTATTCCGTTCAAGGGCGCTCCAAATTTTCCTCATCTTATGTGAATTATTTAGTTAATTTATTATTTATTTATTATATTCCAATTTCGAAAGTATTGATCACTCATAGATTCAACTGCCGGCGATGCAAATTATTGCTAGTGGAATCGACACATTGCTCATCACGAGGAAAAAGAAATACTTAGTTATGGTAATACCGTAATGATGTATGTGTATACAAGCCGCCTATAATCCAGCGCTGAACTGACCTTAGATGAATATGTAAAGCCATTCAAAATCACGAAGAATTTCATTATCCTCGTGATATTTCACTTGCATTTTAATATTATTCAATTTCTTTAAAACTCATGGAAGCCACCCACACGCATTGCGGTTTCCACCTCTTCTATGACTTTCTATCTGTGATGATATATTACCTACCATTTCTCCGCTACTTATCGTTTCTTTCGTGACAGTGGGGTCATCCGTGCTCTCAAAAAGTGGCCTCGCGCAAATATTTTCCTGAAATCCACCCATTCAGCAGCCCGGGCCGGGCAGGGACTGAATGTACACGAGCCGCCGCGCCGCAGCGGACAATGGATACGAAGGCTTGAGATCCACGATATCACTAACGTGCGAACGAATTAATTTTTATACCCAGGGCATCATCGAGATAGCGCCCCGCGCGACACAATGCGTAAGTACGCCCTCATACTTCATAAAAACTCCACACCACTTCCTTTTTTCTCTCTCTCCATTCCAAGAGCGGTTTATGTATTAGATCACTCGCTGATAATATTTTTTATTTAAATTTATTATGACAGCTCGACTCCCTACGGATCGCGGGAGGAGGTCATTCATTAATTTCGTCACTGGTTAATTGAAGCGGGAACGGAGTCCGCGTGCCATCAAGACAATGACACTAGTACCATTTTCCAGCAATGAATCGTTTAGATGGAAATTAATTTTTGAGATAAATGGTGTATTGTTTGATTGGTTTAAACTATAATATGAAGCGTGGCGCTGTATCGGAGGATTCTAAGGATCGTAGTTCCTCTGAAAAAAACACTCAATCACCAACCCAGAAATTCGATCTCTGACCCTCAAAATAGGAAACATATTGAGAACCACATCGTTCCGGTTATCCTAGCTGCAATGCAAATAGGCAAGTACCCTGAAAATGACTCTCGAGAAATGTGAGCCTATCTCATTTAAATTATGGTTACGGATAACCTCCCTAATCGTAGATTTTGGGGCATTTTATTTACAATAATAAAAGCCGAGAACGCCCGCGGTCTCTCGTCGTCACGGTATCGTATTGCTCCGCTGAATTCTTAAAGCCCCGTGTGGCATTAAATAGCGAGGAAATTTGAACAAAGCAAGCTGTAATTTTTCGGCCAAGCTTTTTGCATCAAATTGATCAAAACGAATCACCCCAAAATAAGTATACAATAACACTAAGTAACTATGCATATTTCAAGAAAGCACAAAAATTATCATCACTGATATAATGATGTCTGCACACAAAAAATACTTTTTTTAATTCACAAAACCAAAGCAGTTTTTAAACGAACCGGAAAATCGGATCGCATTCTCTTGATCACCAGACCGTTTTACGATCGCTTAATTATCATTCATCTTCAGTTTCGGTGGAATTGAAAAATATTTAAATGAATTATAACAGAAGTGCATGCTCATCGTTTTAAATACCAATTTTTGCATAATTCGATCGTAAATGACGCAAAATTTCAAAAGCTATTCAACGCTAAGGATTAGAGTTAATTTTTTACTCCTTTTATTCTATGATTATGTTCAATAGCTGCAGTTAAATTAAATTATCGCGAGCTTTAGGCCCGGTTTTAAAATGTCTAGGTAGCGTTAGCCTTCCCATAACGTATAAAATTAATCGTCAGCGAGCTAACTTTGTGGGATTATCCATGGTAGTAGGAAGTAGTCGCTTTGACGAAATCGGTATCGGTAGGAGAAGGTATCCGCATGGGTTATTGGGCAAAGATTTTTAATTTTATCCGGGCGTAAGTTAGGATACTTTAGTAAGCTTGGCAGAATGAATTTGATGGTTCAAATCAACTTTATCGTCCGATTAAATTTCAAAAATTACGTTAATATTCTTTAATGAAAACAATTGGTAAGCAAGACAAAATTTAGATGGCATAAGGAATTTCTCATGGATACAGCAAAAAAGCACTCAGCCAGTCAGGTGGAAGAGAATATCCCGTAGACCTCAAGTTTTGCGTCTCTAACAATGAGTCTCAAGTACACCTCTGCTATTTATCCACTAAAAATGTCGTTCTTGCAACATGAGCCTCGAATCACATATTAATTTGAGCTTTATTTTTTCAGGGTGAATGGTCGCTTTTGTACATAATGTATGTACAAAATTCATAATGTGCACGCTTGACACTGGGTATTTGAACGCTTTGTGGCTGCAGATAAAATATAAGCCTCTGTGTCCCGGTATACTGCAAAAATTATTCATATTTCTGTTCAAAAGAGAGGAAAAACACCGATTTTATTACTGCCCATTTTAAGGAGTCAAAATGGGCAGTGGCACATCTTAATGCTCTCGAAATTACATGGCATGTTCTCAACAAATTATTTTCTAAGTGGATTAGACGATAGATTTCAGCTACCCCATTCGTCGTCGTCCATATCATTAGCCTGCAGATGTCACCAATAAACACAACGACACAAACCAATGAACACTACCCCAAAATGCAACTCTTTAGTTCAAGGTTAGGTAGGGGACTGTGGATTTCAGCCTTTTCGCAGCAGCATGACTAATCAGACAAACGTAAAAAATTACCTTACAGATCGAACTACCAAATCCCATAATTTCCTTCAAATATGTCGTGATCTTAAAAATAGAATACTTGCCCTGTTATTTCGGTTATGTTCTTCATGTGTATTTCACGCTATATTATTTCGGTATATCATAACTAACTAGGATAAATCGACTTTCTAAAAAATCTTCCACTCACGTCCGATTTCCGATTTAAAAGTAGAGTTAGAAAGATATTTATTTAGTCGTACTAGGTTCCGTTAATGCGACCGTGGAGTTTGATCCCCACGAATGAAAAAGTTAAAACTGAAAAAAAAAATAAAATGATAGAAGTGTCGTTCGCCGGTTTGGCCACTCTCCAGAATGCATGGGAGTAGACTCACCAAAACAGGAATATGGTAGAGTAATTGATGAGGAGAGCGATTGACAAGTAAATTAAATTAAAGGTTAATTCCAAAATCCTATTGAATATTTGGATTAACATTTAATTAAATAGACTAAATAGGATAGGTGAATGTGAATAAATAGACTAAAGAATATTCGGAGTCAGCAGCAGAAGGGCGAAATTCATCAGTGCATAAAATAAACTTAAGGTAAATATGTAGAACTGTGTGAAAAACTTTAATAAAAATATCCCAGTCAACACTTTTCCCCCTTCGAGTTCATTTCTCATTTTAACTCTAATTAAACCGATGTATTTAAGGGATTAATGCGTAATATCATGCATAATTAATTATACATGCATGTAGTAAATTCACCACGCATGATAAAATACAAAAATCAGCATAAACGGAATGCAGTGTTCTTGAGCTTTGATTTTTATTTAAAATATTGCTCTAGCAATTTCCTTTACCCTCTGAATTCACTACATAATTAATGTTACCGTCATTTTCGTCATTCTTAGCATCAAAATCTGCGATCGCTCTTTCCCATTCCCTGCGTTCCTTGAACTGAGCGAGGTGTGTGCAGCAATTTTCTGCTCAAGAGGAACGTCACCATAATTTTCCCATCTCCAGGCTCACAAGCCACCCAATTTTCTCTGTAATATGCCTGACACGCCCGTTATATCCAAATTGTTGCCTTTATGAAACTCTCAACAGATTTAAGATCAGGAGGCATACTTACCTCAGGCATTCCTTTCATTAGTCACCACTTCCCGCATAGCTAAGTGAAACATTTTAAGTCAGCATTCTTTCTCACGTCGTCATAGAACCATTTGGCCACGGCCAATTTCCACCTCAGTTTTTCCACACTTCTCAGTGTACGAGGCGTTAGGTAATTCATTTGTTTTTAAATACTGCTTTACCTCCTCAGGTTGGCCTTATGACGTTTCGAAGCAGCGCGCATTATTAGATACCCTGATTGGTGAGTAGCTTTTGACAAATTCCCTTGAAATAAATGATTGAAGAGTTTGGTTTGGTAAAAGTTTTAACGTTCGTTACTGATTTAAATGAAAAACTTTATCAGTTCATTTCTTTTCCATCCAATCATGAAGGATACACTGGATGCCATTAACTTCACTTTCGTTACTTTATCGATATATTCATTCGCGGGACGTTGTACGTGACCAATGAATTGTTCTCGATTTATGGTAGGAGGCATAATTGATTACTCATTGGAAGTTGCGAAGCTGGCATCGTAATTACGTTGGCGTTGAAGTACAATGAAAACATTTGGAACTCAATTTCGCACCGGTAATATCTCTCAATCGTAGTAAGTACCGACTGAGCAGAACATCATTCGCTTTGAGCCAAAAATAGTTTCCTTTTTGCAAAGACTTAAAATGCGTGTTTTCATGGGTAACGCAATATAACTGAGATCTGGCTATTTGAATGCCCTTCCAGCCAACCTAGGGAGAACCACCCCTTTTGAAAGGATTCATTTAACCCAACCTTAGGAGCACTTATATCGCACTTTTCCGTAAACATAGCTGAGTTGCTTGTCCGCTCGTATCGGGAAAAGGATTGTGACGTCTTATCGCTTCACCAAAAAAAAACTCTCGACCTTCGGAGAAAGAAAGGAGTGAAATAGAGCTTGGTCAATTCAGTCAGTTCCTTCTCGCAAGAGCTACGGTGAAGAGCTTGGTTTCGGCGTAGTGTTTCGTTCGTGGACAAGTCTTTTTAGTTTACGAGGGAAATGGTGTACGGACTTCACCAGCAGCTGAACCGGTGGTTTTCAGTGCTTGCATCTTGCGTTTCACTTCGAGATTCGGAGAGCCTCATCGCGATTCCTCTGTCGCCATGGCTAACTGTCAGAAGAATCGTGGACGAAAGAGGCGAGGTGGACATAAACCAATACTGCCACGTCCTACAGTAAACGCGAGGCCAATGACGGTGCAGTGGTGCTTGATAGGTGAGTGAGTACTCTGGTTAGTTCCTTTTTCCCCGAGAAATATTCTTCATCTGACTGAATACAAGTAAGTTGCGTGCGTTTTATTTGAAAATGAACACGAGACTTTTTTTGTTCTTGCGGAAGGGTAAAAATTTGCCTGTTGTTTACTGGATTATGATAATGTTTATTAGTCAAAAACTCTCCTTTGCGAAGGTAATCTGACGTTTTTTTCGATGAAAGTTCAGCGAAGTAGAGTGAAAATGCCAACAGAAACAAAGAGTTAGCTAAATTAGACTGGTTCGTTTTATTGACCACTTTTTGTTCTTATGTTAGGGATATCGTTTGCAGAGAAGTATCGAAGGAAAATCCTTTTGTGTCGTACCATCCTGTTGAATAATTATATTACTTTAGAATCCCATGAAACTTCATTACTTAGGGTTATCTCGTTGTATTGTGCAGCAAATGGTTTTGAATAGCGAAACAAACTCGGTGGCAATGGAACTTCTTAAAATTACTATTTCTTTTCAGCATGGCAAAAAATGTCGTTGGTAATGCTACATCAATTTTCATCTACAGCTCGTGTGGTAATAATAGGGAAAAAATAGAAAATTTCATTGCTATTTTTTTCCTTTTCGTATGTTTCCATTTTCATCTCCCTTCAACCATTCTATATCTCTTAACTCTGGTTTTATCTTCCACAATTAGCTCACAGAGGATTTAAACCGTTTTAGCTAGAATAAAAGTCGCAATTTTCCTATCAAAATGATCGCGTCTTCCACCTTTTTGGCCTGGGGCTGCTAGCGGGGTTAGCGGGGCGTCAGCCATTGAAGTCTCCCGGGTGAGCATGCGTGACTCTCGGCGGCTGCCTTGGGGCGTCCCGGCACCCCACGGCGCAAACGCCTCGCGAACAGTTATCGCCAGCCAAACTTTCTAATAATCCTTTTCCTATCCTTCTCCTGGTTTAAATGACATAGGCACATTCCGACAAGGGATCCCTTATAAACGAATAGTTTAACCACGACTGCGGTCAGTCATCTACCTAACTTACACAGACGTTTAACTATCAACGCTATGGTTAATTTGGCCGATCTCGGTTGAACTTCATTGAATACAGTTTTTTCACAGTATATGCATAAAAATAATTAGCCATTTATTCTGCAGAAAACAGCTGAAATAAAAATTGGATCAGCTTCATGGACAAATTTAATATTCTGTCAAAGGAAATGGGAATTGGCCACATTCCATCGCATGAGCAATTTTGTAAATTTTCACTTGCTTTTAATTAAGTTATTTTTCATCCGACCGAGACTTTGTAAAATAAAATAATGTGGAAGTTAAAAAAAGCTTCCTTCATGTAACCGCTGTCTACATTGTATGTACAAAATAAATACAGGTGCCATTCTAGACTGCTCGTTAAATACTCGTCATCGTTCCTAAATTCAGTTTATTCGCCGAAATTCATACACAAAACCCTCATGTTTATCAGATGTATGGCTTTCCCGGTGAATACCTGTGATGTAGATTTCTCGGGCTTCCATCCGGGTGATATTGGTGTGTTGCACCGACGTTTCGACGGTGGAGTCTGCCATTGTCCTCAGGGTGAACGAGGACGGAGATGAATTTCACCCCGAGGACTATTGCGGATTACGCCGTCGAAACGTCGTTGCAATATACCAATATCACCCGGATGGAAACCCGAGAAATCTACATCTAATGTTTGTCTTTTACTCTTGTAGTGTATTTTAATTTCGGATGCCTGGGAATGTATATATTTTCAGTTACTTTAAAACCGCCTCCGTTATTTAGCTTTTACTTTCATCTTTTCCTTGGAATAAGCGATTGAAGATGCCGGTTCTTCCAGATATGGCCGAATCAGCATTTTATTTTTCTCTAGTAATTACATGACGATTTCAATATCGTTAAACATGTTAGGAGCGTATAATAACTGGTGACGAGAGAATAATCCTTTTGTGATTAGTACAACGGGGAGTCGATAAATTAGTTAAGAAATTATTTCCTGTTCATGAATATTCAATTAGTCTCAAGTGCTCATTTACAGCACTCTCCACGAAGCAAATACTGGGGAAATCTTTCAGTCTAATTCTCACTGTGATGTTGTTACGTATTGGTGGATGGCAGGAATAGGTTTTATGGAAGAATAAAGATTTTTTCCAATCCTTCACTGTTTATGCTTCTTTATCTTCATAATTCCTATTATGTTTTACGCATGTCGCAGTGAATTATAGGTTCTATAGTGAACTATTCCTACGGAAAAATGCGGTATAAATTGGCCGATATTGCTGCTGTGTATAGAAACAAAGCCGTGCCTGTATTTTTTGTGTTTTCTCCATTGACGAATGAGTCGGTCCGTATGCAATGACGGAAGACTTATGAGGGGAGATTTTCTCGTTAATTCCGCGAGCAAGCGGGTACGTGTTCCCATAGATGGATTGATTTCGAATTGGATGGGAAAAGGAGGAGGATATTCCAGGAAGGGAAGCAAGAGGGGTGTCGTAATGGGCTCTCATTCAACCCTGTTCCGTAAGGATGCGGCGGTGGTGGCAACCTCGAAACTTCAGCGCAACCAACCTTTTTTATACATATATATATTCGTATTTTTTTCGCTCTTCTTCCGTCACCCTGACCATAACTGCCCTCTCCTCTCCGTTCAGACTACATCCCTAGAACCCTCAAAAGAATAAGGAGGGGTGGTGGTGGAAACCCCTATGCTGACCCCACCTCACTCCTTGCACACACCCCGCACCCCACTCCTTTTCGACCCAGTAAGTTAGACGTGGGGTCTTCCTCCCTCTCCATACCCCATCAAGATGACCAGAAGGGGGTGGGGAAGAGACCCTAGGGTTCCTCACACCATCACTGTTCCTTAAGAGTCTTTGTGTCCCCCTTCCCTCATTTCACGTCCGTTTCAACCCCCCCCCCTTTCCAGGGTCCATCCTTGCTGACTTTCATGCCCCCTCCCCGTCCTTCTTGCTTTCCTTAGTTCGTTCCCTTTCTCTCCCCTTTCCCCCGACCCTAAAACTCCCCCACCTCCTCTCACCCTCTCC
This sequence comes from Pyrrhosoma nymphula, assembly GCA_963573305.1. NCBI lineage: Eukaryota > Metazoa > Arthropoda > Insecta > Odonata > Coenagrionidae > Pyrrhosoma > Pyrrhosoma nymphula. The sequence goes on along the minus strand of OY754334.1, from coordinate 80,564,725 downwards.
TCTCTCTCCCCTTTTTTCTCCTCTTCTTTTGACAGCCTCCCCTGAGTTGCCCAACTCCTAACTCATGACCACTCGGCATCACTCTTTCGAATGCGCTGGTCATTCGCCGATACCGCGTGTGTTGTGTGCTCCCCCTAACCCGAGAAGAAAGGCATTCTCCCCCACCGAGTTCGGAGAAGGGTCGGTTTCCCTCCTGTAGTACCGGGCTCGACCATCGGACCAATAACGGGCGTTCGATCTTCCGGACTGCGGAGTGATGTTACGCAAACTCTGCGAGGACTCTGGTCGATCCCGTGAACGAGTTAATTGACTTGATTCGTGAATCGGAAGAGTTGCAGGAATCGGGACTTCGATGCGGGAGATATATAGAGAGGAGATATACTCAATAGCCTTTCGGACTTGTGCTAATCTACGTGGACTTCTGTCACTCCCGTAAACCAGTCAATTTATTGACTTGTGAATCGGAAGGGTTGTGAGAATCTGGAGATATCCGGCTTTGAGAGCAAACCTCCCACGCACTTCGGGTTGACCACTAAAAGGATTGTCGCATGTTCCTTGCATATTGCTATTGTGATTCTGTGGATAGAAAACTTAAAATATGATCGGTGGTTACATCCCTGAGTCTGGGCGGACATGTACTCATCTTAAAGTGATATGATTTGTGAGAAATTTTAAAATTTTTCGTAGGTTATTTTTCCAGGAATAACCACTTTTTTGCGTAGCACGTGTGAAAAACAGTGAACCCTAACCTGCCCAAAACAGGAAGAATGTTAACTCAGTGACTTTACATCAGTTCTCAGGGAAGTGTTGGGATAGTGATCATTGATTGTTCAGTGGTGCCTTTGCACGAATGGACCGGGTGTTCTAAATTTGTTTTACCTTCTGTGAAGCGACAAAAAACCCCAAGGGGTGAAACATAAACTTTCTTCGTAAGTGACCTGTACCGTATCAACGCCATTATTATCATTTTGGTTTGTATCGACGTTCACCCGCGGTGCACGACCTCGAGTTTCGCCGCGTTGAAGATTTGGACTTGCCGGATTAGGATACCGCCTCGATAGATCCCGGTGTTCGGCTCGATTCCAACCTGGGAAGAGGAACGACTGATCTGGGGGAGTGGTTTTGCGTGTGGAGACCCCGAGTGTGACCCCGACCGCCGTCATGCGGCCGGAGGACCTTCCGTCTGGGCCCGCGTTGCCCTCGGCCGTCCGGCGACAGAAGTAGGTAAACGTCCACGTCCTACTGCTTCCGCTTTCTCCACACCTATGCTGAGGGACGGACGCGCCGGAAGGAGGATGCTAACTGCGGGTATAAATAAAACTATTGCTATTGGGTACCCAACTTTAAGTATATTTGGGACTTAATTATCATCGAGTTTCGATATGTTAAGTGATCATGATTTCTCGGGGTACCGTATCATTGTATGTGTAGGTTCTCGTATTGTTTTATTAAAGAATTAAAATACCTGGGAATTACCTAAAATTCAGACTTATCGTGGAGAACACACATTATAAAACATATGCGTCACAACCTTCAAGAAACCAGAATTTATCAAGCGTATAGTAAGAAGGTCTTCGGATGAAAAAGTAAACGAGAGCTGCTACAGGCCACACCTCGAATACGCTGCGAGCATTTGGGACCCTGGATAGAAAGATTTAATTCGAAAAATAAATAAAATTACAAAAGAAAGCTGCGATCTTCGTAAAAAACAACTACGAGTGAACAAAAGAGGGTTTCACAGCTATTAGAGGGATTAGGTCGGGTGCTGCTAGATACCCGCGAGGCTACACGCTAGTCTTAGATTGCTTGAGAAATTCAGAACAGGTGTATTTCAGTGTGACACAGAGAATATCATTTTGACGCCGCACTACATCTCTAGGTCTGACAGGAAAGATATATGAGAGAAACATTGCCGAACAGATAGGTACAAAAATTCGTTTTTTCAACGCACAAGAAGTGAGCACCATAAAAACTGAGATTCACTCAAAACACTCCCAATATACACTTCACTTTTTCACCTCCCTATAACATTCTCCTTTACACTTTCACACGGCTAGTGTCCTAACACCCCCTACAATACGCCGATACGGCGGCTCGCAGGGTAGTATGAAGATGTAGATGAGCATATGCACTTGCATACAGAGCAGTCTCTATTATCCGAGGTAATGAGAACCGAGGCCAACTCGGATAATAAAAAAACAGGGATAATACGGAAGGCTTGTATGCTAACATAAGAACGAATAAATTAAATTATTCCACACTTAGCCGTTTTTCAGTTTGTGACTTGGTAAGGATAAAATAGTGCTGTCAATCCCCGTGTACATGAAGATCAAATTCTTAAGCGAATTCTGAAATTCGTTTGCATATGCTGAACTGGCTATATACAGCCACAAAATTATTGTCTTTACTTAGGATAATGCGGAACCTCGGTTGTTCAGGACTCGGATGATGGAGATTTTTCTTGCACTGTATTTCGTAAATCATTCTACGATCGAAAAAAACATTGTTACTGCATGAATTTGTAATGTAAGCTTCCGCGTGGCTTAGATAGAGGTTGCCTTGCCCATATTCCGTGTATGCCGTCGCGTTTTTTCATTTTCTGGACTGTATTTCGCTGGATGTCCTGCAGGATTCTTCAGGTCAACCGAACATGAAGAAGCCTGTAGGATTACCGGCGAAATATTTTCAGGAAAGGGGTGACACTGCGGAATACACGAATAATTAAATATACAACCTCCATCGTTACTAAATTGTTTTGCACAGTATAGCCGCAATTTTATAATAAAGACCGCATTTTAATCTGCGAAATCCGTAGAATTGTTGTTTTAAAGTAACGTGGATGGATAGATGGTAGATGGGGTCCATCATTTTGTTAGTTCCCTTAAAGTAATGTTCCCAGCCATGTAATGTGAAAACTTGATATCGATTTGATTTAGAACTCAATATTTCTGTCTCCAGTGCAATTGTGAACAGGTTGTGCGAATGAATTTGTCTCAGACGTCCCATCCTTCGAGATAATTAATTTTTCGCTGGTATCGTGAGATCGGAGCCGCGTATTCCACGCGCGATGTTAAATTTTTGCGCGTGAAATTGTTATCAATTAGCCTTGGAACATTAGGTTTTTAACGTGGTGACGTTCGTCTGAATATTTTAGCTTGGTGTTTTTAACGTGGTGACGTTCGTCTGAATATTTTAGCTTGGTTGATGTATTTGAGTTCAGGGATTTTATTGTCCAAAAGACAGGAAAATTGAAACAAGTATCGCGCTAATTATGATGATCGAATTTGAATATTCGCAGCACCGATACTTCCTTTAAAGAAAACATCGGTGGCGACCCGAGTTGTCACGGGTTAGCGGATCGAGGATTGATGGCCACGGTTGATGATGATTGAGCGATCGTGCCTGCTCGATGAAATTTTGCGAAGGCTATTTTGATGGAATCGAAGAGGTGACCGGGAGTTGAAAGAGCGGTAAAAAGGATATGTACACTGAGAGCAAGAATGCAATACCATTCACGTCTTCAGTTCCTTCGACCAAATGGAGTAAGTCATAATAATTGTCTTTTGAGTTCAGAGTAAAGAGAAATAAACCACAGCCGGATAATTTTTAACAGGAGCCTGATACACTTGGAATCGAAAACCCTCACCAATTTTTGTGTGGATTCATAGCATTCTTTTTCACTGCTCTGCGGACGCTTGGTTTACAGGAAACAGCACATAAGTGTAGACTTTAGCGCTATTCATTAATACTTCAAACTCCAATTTGTGGGAATCAACCAGGAAAATCATGCGACAGAGTAGTGGACTGTGCCACGCCGAAGACAATAGGCGAGAGGAGCATCCAGTTTCCATAAATCGCTTGGAACATATATGGCTTGGTAGCGGTTAACTAGAAAGAGGTTAAACTGGCAAACACACCAGATTCATTTCATTTCACCAAACATTTAGATTCTGGTTCGAATCCAGGACTAGTTAAATGAATTTCACTGGGTTCATTAACCACATTTTTATGTCATATCTAGGATCCATACGTGTACACCCGATGTTCTTTGTGGCATTTCGCGAATCGCGAAAAAAGACAACTCTTCTAAGAGTAATTGACCTCCGATAATTACTTATTATTTTTAATTTGTTTAATAAGCATGTTGCATACCAAGAGTGGGGAGACGTTACTCAGAACGTCCTCGCAAAATCGGTGATCAGGTAGAGTCAGTAAGGGGACGCAAGAGGTGTTATCCGTCCTCATTCTTAATCATACTATTCTAATCCTTTATTTATACCGAACCTTTCATTTTGACTACTGAGCAAGAGGTTGAGACGGAAAAAATGTATCCAAAATCCAGTGCTTCAACTGGATTCGGCTAGTCCCTTGTTATTTCGTCTTTTGGATTAGAAAGGGAAAGTCCCGTCGTCCGTGCTTGCGCGAGCTGTTGACCCACGCGCACGGTGGCGACATCTTTCGAAGAAAAACCTCACCAAGTCGATCCTTCCTCTCCGCCGTAACTTCCGAGCCTCTCTCGACGCATTAGCGCCCCATACGTAGCCTCTTATTCATCCAACAACATCTCGGCGAAATATAAACTTCCCTCCGAATGGGTTTTCCAGCGGGACCGCCCTCTTCTCTGCCGAACGGTCAGCGAGAAACGGGGAGAATCTTCCGAGCACATCTCGCCAAGTCGCCTTCTCCCAGCTCTCCTCCCTCTGGCTCTTGTCCTTCTCCACTCCCTTAAACGTCACACTCTTTCGGGCAGCTGGTGCTCGCCAGCTTCCCCCTGGACTCTCCCTCTCCTTCCGTTTGCATCTCCGCTTGGAAGGAACTCCTCGATAATTGAGATCGCCATATAATTGTGTAGCGGCACTTTTTATGTTTTTTTCTCCTGGGCGTTCATTTTTTTATCTCATAATTGGAATGATTTTGCGTTTCATTGCATCTTAATGGATCGAGTCTTTGTTTTCCTGGGTGAGAAATAGTCGTAGAGCCGTTCTGTCTTCAAAATTATCGATACCTAAGTCATGCAATAAATAAATTCCTGGGGAATGAGCAAATTATCACATTATCACTTCTTCCATGTGCTGTAAATTTCGTCGGAGAATATATGTCATTTTTTAATCGTTATCGAATTTGTAAACTTAAACATATCACTCGAATATAAAAATACCACCTCGAGATTAAATATTTATCGATGAAAGTGAACACTTGTTGTAATTTAACCTTTTCACTCCACATGCGTGGGATTTTATACAAACTATGTAAGCGAGGGAAATATATTCCAAGATCATATCCCATTTGTTACGTGTTAAAAAGCTATTTAAAGTATTACACTGCTTATTTTTTATGTTAGCATCTTGAAATTATGTATAAACAAATTAAACATTTAAAAAGGGAGAATGTGACCAAAATATATGAAAATTTATGTATTCATAACGTTCCACATGCATAATTGATGGGAACTCCGTCAATAGCCGATACCGGGTGTTTAGGGAAACTCGATCAGGTCGCTTTTTAAAAATATTGCCTCTTCATGTGAAAAGTCCATCATCGAGTTTCACTTCAATTTGGCTTGCAAAAATATTTAATGCCTTTCATATCCTATTTGCTAGGTCATTCATCTTTCATTTCGTTAACTAATGGCACGCTGTTTTATTTTTTTTCTCTTTACGCATATTGAGTACGCCCCGATCAGAATACGAAAGTCGAGTATTTGGTCGAAGACTGACTTAATTCTTCTACACATGCTTTTTCTTCAATATGAAGGTGGGCCACGCCGGAGAAATGAGTGATTTTTTCCGAACAAAGTTTCATAGAAAAATTTTCGAAGACCTGTGATCCTATCCCACTCATCGATCGTCAAGTCGGTGCCTCTTTGTCCTGGTAACCTTAAAGTAACCTCGAGTCTTCTATGATGCATGATGTCCCATTTGTCCTTACTGTCTCCGTTTGATACTAATTTGGAACCAGTCGGCTACTTAAAGCCAATTACTTATGTAAACGATGCGAGATAAGTGCTGAAGATTTAGCGATAAGTTAGCATGGGCGATTTTCCGTTGACTGAAAAAGTTGCTAATATTTATTATCTAATTTGCTACAACTGCAAAATATTGTTGCATAGTCTTTTAGTTTTTCATACTCAGCAGCATGCACTTCCGATTAGAACGATTAGTACATATATCCTTCTATGACAGTTTAAATGTAATCGTATGGACAAATAATTATTACTTAGTGATAAGGCAAATATTTTTTTTCTGAATGTGAGTGTATATCATCATAGACTCAATATTTTTGTAGGACTAACTTCTTTCACACCGGTTTCGGACGATGGAATGGGCAGCAGAGAGAAAGAGATTACCGGACGAAGCCAATGAAGGAAAGGACTCTACCGTCAGTTCCTCTCCCATAGTAGAAAAAGCCTTGGGTATTTGAATCCTAGTGAGGGTTTCCAATTCAAATATAGCCCATTCATTCGAATTTTAAACACACGTTTAAATCTAACTATTATTAAGTGAGAATACTTACTTTATGGAGGATAAGGTGATACTATTTTCATGGTGGCTGACAGGCCCAGCTCGTCTATTCATATGAAATCCAGATTATTCATTAAAACTTTAGGAACCTCGATAAGATAGAGAATATTTGATACAATTGGATAAGGAATAACTGATCGATATCACTTTTATCGCAATTGTTGAGTTAGCGTAGTACAAGCCGACCCCGAATAGGCGTTTTCACGAAATTCAAATCATTCATTACATTCGTACTACCAGCCACTAGGCAGTATTGTTACCACACTTCATTGGATGAAGTACGTTTAGTGTAATGTGCCTGCCGGTAAAATCATTTTCCCCGTTTTATAATGTCTGGTTAACGTTAGCCGTCTCATATCTTAGCGTTTATGTTTATGAGACGTCAAATGATAGCTCAGGTTTTGTATTTTACCGCAGACTGTCGGCCAGCTGAAGTGAATATTAGTAATGGGAGAGAATTCTTCTTCGTGTACCATACTTCTTCAGAACTTCGTGTACCATAGAAAGACGATGTTTAACCAGACACTATGAAATCGGTCCTTAGGCCCATTTAGGGGATTTTCAGGAAATTCGAGGGTACCCCCTGAAAGCCTTTTCCAGCTCAAGGAGCCAAAGTGGAGAGAGTTGGTAGAAAGTTGACTCAGAAAGTACTTGAGTGAGCCCGAGAGAGTGACCCATGTGATTTCATTCTAGCTCCGTCGTCGTCTCCAAGAGCGAACTCATAACTGCCTGGAATCTTTACTCGCCATTTTTTTCTTTCGGGATGAAAACTTTTCCCCAAATTGGACACCGATATGGGTGATCGAAGAGATCGCGTATATCTTCTGGCGTGGTGTACTCACAAGGATCCTCCGGGACTGCCGGAAACCAGCACGACTGGTATAACTTTCCCCAGCGAGAGAGAGAGAGGAGACTTCGATGAAGGGGAGGGAAAAGTTTTTGTGGGCTGGGAAAATTTCACACTCATTTTCTTTTGACTTCATACGCAACTCGAAGTGTTAAAGTGACGGCGAAAATGTTTTAATTTCATATGTTGCATGTTAATTTATTGGCGAAACACTAATCGCTGCTTGAAGACCTTATACGTTGCCGGACAAAACAGATAAATAAGTTACGCACATTGTAAACGAAAAAACTTGAGTCACAATCATACATATAAACAATCACACATTCTACGAAAAAAAATATGGGCACAACCCATGAAAGATCTTACAAGTAGTTGAAAGAGGTCGTAGAAAAAAGATCAATAAGAGGATATTTAGCGGGAAGAGAATTAAATATCGTCGGAATTCTGTAGAAAAGGGATCTCTAAGGATCAGAAATCCGGTATTTGGGAAAATGTACAGGGTTGATGTTGCGAAAAGAACGAGATAATAATGATAGGTCGCTTTTTCTTAAGACCCCCTTCAAAATGTTACTAAGCCATTTTATTTTAGGTTATGGTTAAACCATTACTATTTCTCTTTGGTGTCCCCGTTCTCTTTAATCCAGTTCCCTTATTATATCTCCTGAGCAGTAGATAACGAGCGTCTCGGATCACGCCACTCGTATGACGCCTAATTCCAGTTCTTATTAAGGTGGTTGGAACGATTTTTGTTTATGTTCTAATTTGTGTAAAACATTCTATTCATTGTTCTCATAAGTCAAGTGCTCACTTCACTTCCGCCTCTCCTCCCTACTGAATTATTTGCCTAATAGGTCCGTTTTTTCTCTCTTCAGACTTATTTATCAATCTCGCCATTTCCCATTTTCCCATGAATAAATAATACCTCTCCCATTTACCTCCCTTCCTACCTACGTTTCATTTGTATTTTTTACCGTATGCCAATTGTTTTCATTGATTGTTTTTATTTAATGTCTGTTACTGCGTCACTTCAAATTGGCAAACATGATGTATGTGAGCAATGAATTAAATAAATGAATAAAAGTCATCACTCACTCTCACTCAGTGATTCAACCCGAAGGTTGGTTTGGATAGTTGAGGGTGGAGCTTATCCCGGACTAAGCCACAGGCGTGTGAATTTCACACATTCAGTGTAGGGGGGGCAGTTCCTTTCTCTGGGCCAAGTCGCACTCCGAGGATTTTTGTTCGGGGGCGTTCAAAGGCTTCACCCGGATTTGAACCCGGGACCCTTCGATCAGTAGCCAAGCGCTCTACCCTCTAGGCCACCACGCTCTAATAAAAGTCATATCTATAGATAAAAGTGAAAAAAATGCACCATACCGATGCCATTTTTTTCGGAAATTCAATGCTATTTAAACACGAAGCCTTATGGCGAATGACATATATTTCGTAATAATTCGATTGCATGAGTAAAGATTTTCTTCTGAACGCAAAAAAATATATCTCTCATTATTATAACCGTTGATAACAAATATCAAGGTGTCACTCTGTCAAACATTCGAAAAAACATTTCGCTATTATTTTGTCTGAATTTCGAGTACCGCGCAGAAAACTCGAGTCATAACATGCTTAAATGAAGAAAAATATTTAAAATATAATTCTTGTATCAATTTCAATACTGCATATATGTTGAGTTCCAACGCATAAACAGACGCACTTGGGGGAAATGTGGTCCAAGAATAGTTTTTTGACTTAAAAAAATATTAAAAAGTGCACTCAATGACCCACGATTGTCTCTTCTTCCACCCTAATAAATCCTTTCCGAACGACGGAGTATGGTATTTCCCTCTCACCGAAGCAAAAAGGAATAGATAAGGATTCTTCTGAGGAAAGAATCGCCATGAATTTCGGAAATTGAGCCTGACCCCTCGAGATAATGAATTTTCAAGGCCCAAACCGAAATATTTCTCTACAGCGTATGTAATAGCATTTTCGTATGCAAAAATTCCATTTTCGCGAAAAACTGTTCAAAAGATGCAAATTATTTCAGGAAATTAAATGGTAATTAAATGTAAAACATGCCAAACATATTTTTCAACTATTGAGTAGTTGCAATTTAAGTTACAGATTTATCCAAACTGTCAATAAAAGTAAAAGAATATTTTAACTCCTCTGCGTACAATTCCGTCATCTAGGTGACCATTGACAGGGAGTCATCTCTACGTGTTTACGAGATTATAACTCTCCCTGTAGATAGTCACCTGGAGTCATGCATAGGAGTCAAAATATTTCCTTGCTTTTATTGAAAATTTCGATTGATCTTTAATTTAAATATACTTGCCTATTGCTCTTTTTGTATTAAGCTATTGCAATAACTGAACCATTAGTGTCTTAATCCAATGCCAATGGCGCTGCAGTTGGCTCTCATTGCTGTCAATGTTCGTGAAATAATATTCGTTAACTAATCTGCGTATTTTGTACCTAAATATGTTTTCTATTAGCTAGGGAATGTCATCTGTGAAAACGGTGTTTTTTTTAACCTGTACAAAGGAAAGTGCGGAGATTAGTACTTGATTTGACGCACTAAGCCGCGGTAGAATCTCCTCAATAAGTTTCGATTTTGTGGAGGCTGTCACGTCCCCGACATGGTCGAGTTTCGACAATGTTGAGTCCTTCCAGAATAAAGCTTATAGTTTAATATTTCTCGCTACCAACGCCACTGCCGTTCGCACTTTGCACATTGTGTGCGTGTGTAGGGTGCCCTCCCGAAACGGAACTTTTTCCGAGGAAACGGCCAGGAGAGTTGAAAAACGATATGCGCCCACTTACGCCGTAGGGAGAGAGAGTAGGGAAGAGTCGGAGAAGAGAGTTATTCGGCTCAAGAGAGAGAGAGAGAGAATGAGAAGTTCCCGGTCGAGGGGCGGACAAGTGTCGCCCGCTTGCGAGAAGATGAGAAAGTACAAGGGTCCCAAGAGAAGAGACTGGAGAAGGAAGGGAAGCGCGTGACGTCATGGGTAGAATAGGATTCTGGTTTTAGGCATAGAGTAGACGAAATTATCACAAGTTAATAACGGAATGAGCCTGCAGTAATGTTTCATTTCAATTATTTTAATGCGACGCATTTCGACTCCATCGTCAGGTACAGACTCGTATGCCCCGGTTTTATAATCTCTGATTAAACATTTACTTGTCACATCCTACCCTGGAAGCTGCCACAGCGGCGTGTGGCAGGGGTGTTAGGACACCAGCCATGGAAGGGGAGGGCATAGGTAAAAGGAGGGAGAGGACAGAGGTGAATTGTACGTTAACGATTCGCCTAACGCTAGTGTCACGCTGTTTTTTTAATCACTCATGGTGTGTGGAAAGAAGTAAGTTTGGTGCATATCAGTTCGACAGTGTATCTCTCTTATTTTGTCGCTTCTATCAGTTCTAGGGATATAGCGCGAGATCAAAATAATATCCTCCTTGTCGTCGTTAATTTATATATTTTCTGCTTCTTACAACTGCCTTGAACTTTAAAGTAAAATTCAAATGGCTAGCTTGAACTACATTAAAAGAGAAAGGACTGCCAATGGCAAGATGCCATTGAGGGAAATGAGGCATGAGTGAAGCCTGTTCCTCATCACCACCTCATCTTCTTCCAATCCCCAGAAAAAAATCATACCCTCCTGGAGGCAGAAGATCTCACAGGGGTTAGTGCACCCTGCCAAGGGCACCTCGACCAGTGGAGGAGGACCGTTGACTAGGGTGGGAAGAGGAGCCCCTAAGTAGGGGTGGATGAGGTGGAGGAATTCCTTACAGGAAGTGGAACTGGAGATGTTGTTGCGGGGGATGGCGTGAAAGAGGGTTGAGGGAGAGGTTGGGTTAAGTGAGGTCGGTTTTCGGCCCTCCCGAAGGGAGAGAGGGAGGAAAGAGGTCCAACTCCCACTCACAGCCTCACAGCAGGGGCGGCTCCAGCATAGAGTTGCAGTTTTGCGCTATCCTCAGGCATTCTGTTCGTTAAAGCTTATTTTTGAACTTCTAAATTTTGTGTGAATCCATAACTCATGCTCATTAACGTCTCGCGGATTGAACCTAAATAAATTGGTAGCTTTCCATTGAATGTGTAGAAGTCAACGCAGATCAGAACACATCACACACGACGTTGATTGTGGAACGATATGAGATGGTGAAACGTTTGGTAACCTTCCTGCAGGTAGCAACCTGTGGTTGCAGTACAGTCACGACGGAATTTTTTGTGTATAACTAGTTTTCGAATTAGTTCGAAATAAACATTTAAAAACGTAAGCATTTTACCACAGAGTAACTGAAAACTTTAAATATATATATATATGACGCCTTTACGAAAAATAAACAGAAACAACTATCGCGGATGCAATTATCGACGTTCTTTTGTTGTTTGTCGCACATCAACTCCGCTCTCAATGTGTTTTGAATTTCGCAGGGTATGAAAAGAATGGAAAGCAATGAGGCTGTTGTGTGGCCAAGTGAGTAGCACTCCAGAGCGAATGGAAAGCTCTTACTGTCATCAAAATATGTTGTACGCAAAGTAAAATAGTTCCTTCGCCGTTGTTATGTTTCAAATATCGCATTGCGGAGATCCGCTGTTATCAATATGGTTACTGTTTACAGCTGACATAAGAGTCAGGAGAGTTCCTTTAAGTGCGTTTCTCATTTGCCGCAAGGGGTAGGAATAGAGGAAGGCGAGGATCTATTACCATAACCGTAGTCAACACGATATTGGCATTTACCGCGAAACTGCTGCTGTGCTATCATCATGTTATTTTAAATATCATCATTACATAGACCAGATTTATTAACGATATACGTTGCCGCGTTTGAAGGTGAAACACAATTCGTATTTAGTAAATAGGGCTACTGATGTCGCAAATTTTGTTTATTTAAAGCGTAGGTATCGTAAAGCTTTCAAAAAGTACCTCTTGACAGCATTAAAGTTACAATAAAGGAGGCAAACCGTTAAAAATAACAAATAAGAAATTTATAGAAGACTGCTCTTTCTACCCTTTTATAGTATTTCTTACAACCGACCAGGGAAATGGTACATACGTAGTGCCGAAATCATAATCGGTTCTTAGAAGTTGAAAAAGTGTGGAAATAACGTAGCATTTTCTCACTCTCCAATATCCATAAATCCTCGGTGTATTCACGGTTCTCTAGAATTGTGCTCCAGCACATTTTCCAACCACCATTCGCCACTGTAGCTTAAGCATTCCCTCCTCGTTCCACAGCAGTCCACATTAGCGAGACAGGAGGGAGTGCAGGGGAACGGAGGAAAGGGCGAACGAAAGTAAGGGGATAAAGAGGCCCTTCTCCAACACACCCCAGATGCAAGCAACCCACGAAGGCGTTGATGGATGGAAATTTCGACCATCGTCGGAGAAGAGAGGGTGGTCATAGTTTTCAAAAAGACGCACCGCACGTCCGAGGGAACAGGGGGATAGGGTGTTGTTCTTCCCTCTTCTAAGTTCCCCTCTATTTCTCTGTCTTCCCAGCAAGGTGGTTACGCTTTTGCGGTTCGCTTCGAGGGAAAAAGATTAAAAATCTACCAATGGCTACCGTTTCGATCAGGGCAAGACAATAGGTGGGCATCTGACGCGCGTCGTCTAAGTTTTTCACGAGAGTTTGGTCGATGCTGTAAAGGGCTTCCCAAGGCTCGGACCGACCTCGCAGGCTTCCTCTGAGACTATTATTTTACTGTTCGAACAAAAAGGTATAATTAATTGTCGGAGATGGGCTGAAGTAAGACTATAAGGCCCCATGAAGACTAATTTGACGTGAATACCTCCTAAAAATGGTGTAATGCTGGAAATATCCGAGACAAGGAACTCCTAAAATTTATTCTACGGGAATATTGTTCTTCTTGGTGGAATAGTTACACAGTTTATACTGCACTTTAGCAGACGATATGTTTTCTACGTTTTTCTCCCATTCAAATTTGTTTTTTCACATACATTCCCTATGTATAAGCCTGTTATATTTACGACACAAGCTTCTTTTGCAAGACTATTGGGATAGTGAATACTGTTTTTATGACTACTCAGCCTACGGGATGAGAAAAGTAAGAGTACTCATGGTTAAAAAATGAATGCGATTCCCAGGAAATTTCGTAAGTCGATTTTTCATTTCGTTTTATTCGGTGGTGAACATATTTTCGCATCGCTCAATACAACGGTGAAAAGAATACAATAGAGATGTAATCTCAAAGCCTTATATGCTCTACGCCATGTAAGCGTCCCGTTGTGTGAAACAACTTTTGCTAAAAGACGAATAGAATTTGCGAAATGGACTCACTTCTTTAGTACTTTTAGAACATCCATTTTTAATTATCTATCACTTCCACGAAGTTAAGCCTGAAACAATCAAATTTAAATTTTTAGATCAATTAAGTGAAAGAAGCGTTGAGTGCGGCACAATAATAAGATAGTAGGATCAGTGTTTCGGTAAGATGAGGAGAAATCAAAATGATTCAGGTTTTATTATTTTATATAGCTTCCAAATACTCCTTCCTGGTATTTTAAGTGCTAGAGAGTACGTTTTTCTTCGACAATAATGCGAATTTCCATTGTTTTTATGGATATCATGCGGGGAAAATAAGGCTTTTTTCCTCCCGGTTTTCGATCCTGCAGGGGAAAATTCACGCTGTTTTATTTGTTACTACTGAGCTCAGCTTCAAATAGTTGGGGAAGTGCGAAAGTCTCCGTTGTGAGTCAGAACGAGCAAATAATTCGCGGAAGAGAGGAGTGAAGAGCACCTGCCTGCACACTCGTTTCCGGAGACTAACACTTGTAAACGTGTTGTAACTGGTCTTCATTTCCTGTTTTGCCTTGTCAGTTATCTGTTTTAATAAACACTTTTAAGCGTCGTAAGTGCCGTTTTTTTGGTCAAAAGAAACAATGTTATTGGACCGAGACAGCTGCGTCTGGAAAATTAGACAAGGCGCATAAAATTATTATGGCCACTCAACGATGGAAATATATTTTTTGCTGTTGAGATTTTGGAAAGAGGATTTTGAAATAATTACCCTGCCTTCGGTCTTTATATAACCGAAGTTAACAGTAACTTTCCCAGCAGTCTGTAAATTACAGTTGGGTAGAGTTCTTCACGTTTTAAAATTCCTTTTGAAGGGATCCTTTGCCGATATCGGTGATTTCAACGCACCATTATTGATGGCACAATTTGATGGGCATTGGGTGAAGCATTACTCCGTCGAGTATCCTGCACGTTCACTGTCTCTGAGTTCATGAGAAATGAGAATCCTTTAGCCATGTCGAGCAATCACATGAAATTTTCTAATGCAGTCAAGATGAAAATCGTGAAACATCACCAACGTCGCCAATAAAGTAGGACGAAGTAGAACAACTGAGGAATAGGATATATATTCTGCCGCAGAGTTGACAACGCTTAAACTGCTAGAGTATTTGGGAATGAGAGGTCCGTTCTGTCTGATATAAAATTTTGGGGTCCAAAAGTTCCTTTATTCCGGGGTATAACAATCAAATTGAGTAAAGAATATTATATAATTTAGTGTGTGTAAATAATAATTAATGAAACGTGATTATTTAGTTGAATCTTTTTGTCGATACATTTATCCCATCCGTTTACCTTCACAATAAAAATCAATTTCATTAATTCATCTAGCTGGTGGGCTCGATGACAGATCTTAATAACTAGTTATAGATATTAGTATTGCAACGCTGAAAAATAACGAAATATGGTCACCGTAAGTTTTAAATTTTGATTGAAGTTGCTCAAACAATGTGGAGCAAGAAATAAGAACCGTTAAGTATCGTAAACATTGTAATACCGCGGTGTTCGCGTTATTCATAGCAATTGCAGTAGTAATTAGGAAAAAAAATAAGCTAGCGCTATCCACACCAGAAACATCTATGCAGACATGAAAGCGTTGAAAATTAGAATAAATCCGGTTGTGTTCTTACGGACGCGGACGAATTCTGCGTGAGAGCAAATTAATTTCGATACAGAAATAAAAACGGAATTAAACTCAAAGTTACCGTTGAAGGGAAACGAGTTTCTTATTTCCGCTTCACCACGTAAAAATACCGTTATAATTAATACATAACTTCACTTCATCACGATTTTCTACTAAATGCATCAAAACCTACGTTTTCATGCAAAACATATTTCTTTAGCGTACGACATGTTTCCATTTAGTAAGCCATCAGCAGACACATAACTGTACCTGATGATGCTCCGTAACTGATTATAGATTATGACGCCGAATCGCATAGTATGTGTAACGAATACGTTTTGTGGGAGAGCGTCATTCTACATAAGAGGTATGACTTTCCTCCACCGCATCTCGATGAAGAATCATTGCGATTTTATACCACCACGTTAATCCAAGTAGAGTATAAACTCCTTATAACTCAAGCGTCTTTCATCATTTCCGATATGTGGCGAGAAACTGCCCCACATGCACACTACTAAAGCGGCAAGTCCTTCTCTTATTTTTTTATTAACAATCCCTGATTGTGTTTTTCCTCTCCGCAGGCCTCGTCAGCGTTGGTGACCGCCGCCCCCAGTCGTGCACAGCAGCCATGAAGGAGTCCCCGCCCCCTCCGCCAGCCCACGCCTCCATGGGCGACTCACTGCGCCTCCCCTCGCCCGTCTCCTCCGACGCCCGCTCGGACTCCGCGGCGTCGG
Source organism: Pyrrhosoma nymphula (assembly GCA_963573305.1). Classification (NCBI taxonomy): domain Eukaryota; kingdom Metazoa; phylum Arthropoda; class Insecta; order Odonata; family Coenagrionidae; genus Pyrrhosoma; species Pyrrhosoma nymphula. Next base: position 80,548,675 of record OY754334.1, on the reverse strand, counting down.
CCGCCGAACTGCAGGCCGCCGCCGCGGCGTCCTCCCGCCATGCGGCGGCGAGCGCCAGCGCGGTGGCCGCCGCCGCCGCTGCCGCCGCCGCCTTCTCCGGCCTCCCGCTCCTGCCCCCGCACCTCCTCCGGGGCTCCCACGCCGCCTCCCTGCTCGCCGCTTCCACGAGGGCCGCCCTCATGGCCCTGCCCCCCGGGCTCACGCCACCGCAGCTGCCGGATTCCTCGACCGGCGGCGTCCCGGTCAGCCTACACGCGACCCTCGCCTCCGGACCTGCGCTATTCCCGCACGCGCCAAGGTAAAGCCTCTCCCGGTACCCAACCTCTTTGATTATACGGTCGCCTGATGAAGGAAAATCAGTTTCTATTTCGACCACGGCTTCCTCCTTTCTTACATCTTCTGGGTGTTTCAGGAGGAATCTGCGTCATTTATGGAGGTGATAGTTGGGGTTGGTGATATTTAGCATTTGTAATACTTATACGCGCAAAGTGTGCGATATAGCATATTTTCGCCAAATAAATGCAATTATGTCACAGAAATTTTACTTTCACCCATTGAGGATAACCTTTAAAACTGAACCAGTGTCAGCAGCTTTAGCATGCTACCTCATTCGATTACACAATTCATTCGTCGTACTACTCCATTTGCATCTTCACCAACGAGACAGATTTTCATGATTCATGAGAGAAAAGACACTGTACTGATTAAGAGTATAACACAGGAACAACTACATTCATCATTTTCATTGATTTGGTTGCAATAAATAATTTAAGTTTTGGCATACTACTTTGTTATTAAGATTTATTAGTACCAAAATTTTCCGGTGTCCACCCACTCTCACTCAGTGATTCAAACCGAAGGTTGGTTTGGATAATTGATGGTAGAGCTCAACCTGGACTAAGCCACAGCGAGCGTGCGATTTTCACACATTCAGGGTAGGGGGGCCAGTTCCTTTCCCTGGGCCACTTCGCACTCCGAGGATTTTTGTTCGGGGGCGTTCAAAGGCTTCACCCGGATTTGAACCCAGGACCCTTCGATCAGTAGCTAAGCGCTCTACCCACTAGGCCACCACGCTCCCCGGTTTCCACCCTTAATCTATTAAATTCAACTCAACATTTATAATTTATATTTGCTAAATAATGTCAAACTTAGAATTCATAATGCTAAATCCATAATTTATAATTGTTAAAAGTGACCATCAGTAGTGAAAGGGGATGTGATTTCAAACTATTCTTGTCAAATTGACATATGGGTCGCTACTCCTTAATTACGGAGCTTTGGCAACGTAAACATTTTATACAACACATTATGTAGTTTCCATGAAAACGCCGAATAACGGTGACCTAAACTGATCTAAGGGAACTGAAACCTTTCTCATTGGTGCAGAAGCTATGTATCGTCCTTTCAATGTTGTTCTTCATGCTTACAGTAGCGTTTTTTTTTCAAGACTGTTTTTTAACTTGAAACATAAATAGCCAAATCTGACGCAAAAACTGCTTCAAACGAATCAAAAAGCGCCTTATTGAATTTAATTCTTTGTATATTGATTCTTTGGTTACAAAATTTTGAGCGTCTCTATCCAGTTTCATTAAATTATGTTTGCTCAAATTATTTTTATGAAAATCTTATTAAGTTTTCTTCATATCATGCCTGTCACACGACACGAATCCCGTTTGCTCAAGGTTTTTGTCATATATTTCGACCTTAGTTCATCGACTTGATCTAATTATATGTTGCTCCACATTTTTGATGCAATTAGGATGGATTTAATTCATGCTGTCACACTCATTTGCTTCGCCCTTCGCTCATTTTTTTCCGAAAATTTTGAACGTGTGATATCGGCTTAAGTTTCATGCTAGTACCTCAGTCCTTTCGGCATTAATCTCATCCGCTTCCTTGTACATTGCAGGGCCCTCTTCGACTGGAGGAACGGCGGCGACACGGGGAAGCAGGCCCTGGCCCCCGCACCTTCGCCCCCCGTCGCCCACGCCGCGCCCGTCAACAAGAAGCGATCCAACGGCCGGATCTGCCGGAGCAGCAAGAAGTCCGGAGGCCCCGCCAAAGTTGAGGCAGAGTGCACGACCATCGACCTCGGCACTGCCATCACCCCAGTCACCAGCCTCCCGTCCCCACCAACGTCCGGATCCTCCCCGCCCTCCAACGGCTCCTCGGAGGGCTCCGAAGGGGGCGGAAGCGGAGGAGGAGGCGGCAGGAGCCGCAAGGCAGCCTCCGCTGCCTCCACCCCCGGGGGACCACCGTCCAATTCCTCGGCTGCCGTCCTTGACCCCTCCCGCGACAAGGTCTTCGTCTGCGGCATCTGCCACCGCTCCTTCGGCTACAAGCACGTCCTGCAGAACCACGAGCGGACACACACGGGCGAGAAGCCGTTCGAGTGCCGGGAGTGCCACAAGCGCTTCACCCGGGACCACCACCTCAAGACGCACATGCGGCTGCACACGGGTGAAAAGCCGTACCACTGCACTCACTGTGACCGGCAGTTCGTCCAGGTGGCAAACCTCCGCCGGCACCTCCGCGTCCACACCGGGGAGAGGCCGTACGCCTGCGAGCTCTGCAGCTCGCGCTTCTCCGACTCGAACCAGCTCAAGGCCCACACCTTAATCCACAAGGGAGAGAAACCCTACGGGTGCGGGCGGTGCTCGGGGAGGTTCCGACGGAGGCACCACCTCCTGCACCACAAGTGTCCCAATGGAGGAGGTGAAGGTGGCCTCGAGGAAAACGACCTGCACACGATGGACGAGGATGACGAAGACTACGAGGAGGACGAGGAAGCGCCAGGGCTCATATCGACGTCTCCGGCGCCATCGGAGGCCCCAAAGAGACGGAGAGGGGGCGGAGGAGGTGGCAGGGGGGCTACCAGGAGGGCCAGAGGAGGCGGCATGAGAAAACCACCCCCGCCTTCGTCCTCCCCCGACGGCCTAGACGATGAGGATGAAGACGAAGATCTGATGGAAGAGGACGGCTCCTCCGGCAAATGTCCCGAAGACGATGAGGAGGAGGAGGAAGAGGAAGACATGGCCAACCACGAGAGGAAATCCAACGCCTCCGTGAAACAGCGTCTTCTCAAGCGGAGGGAGCGCAAGTCTCGGGACATCCGGAGGGTCATCCGGCTTCCAAACGCGACACCACCGGCGGAAGTCCCTCCTCCAGCTCAGGGCCTCCAGCACATCCCGGAGCAGACGGAACCGGAGGACCTCTCCGTCCGGAAGGTCAAGAGCGAGGTGGAGCGGGGGCCTTCTCCGGTGGACGCCCCGTGGCCCTCGTCCTCGTCTTCGGCGTCGCCCCACGGCGACCAGAGGCTCTCCTTGTCGCGGTCCGAGGAGGAGGATGAGGAACCAGCGGAAGAGAAGTCCTCTCCTTCGGACATCCTAGCCAGTCTGCAGAACGGCACCGCAGCGTCGCCGGAGAGCGGCGACTTCCTGGCACCCGCCCACTATCGGCACCACCTCAAGTTCCGGCGGGACCACCACCACCCGGCCCTGCATCCCCTGCATTATCACCACGTGAGGCACCACCATAACGGTTCGGCACCCGTATCCTAGTGGCGCCAACCGTAGCCGTAGTAAGACTTCTTGCGCCAGAGGTGTTAAGAGGAGTTTTTCACGAGGGTTCGATCGATCGTCATTTTTGTTAACAGATCGCCTCCTACTTATTTACGCTCTGATGAGGTGACCCCCTCATCGGAAAACATGCGTAAAATAACTGTAAAAATTACTCTTTTTCCCGTTTCCCTTATAAAGGGGGGAACGGGACGATGGGACTGTTTGCCAACGCTTAAAGAGGCACCCTCGTGAGAAAAGCTGGATGTTTCATTTTGTCTCTCGCATTACGGGTACTCAAAGAGTAAGGAGAGAAAGAGTTTTGGTTTTTTTGTTCGTAAGTTACCACACGCGGTCCAATACTCTTAGCAACTGTAGGAGTGATGTGGGACTCGTGGAAAAAATAAAGCGAAGATTGCTAAAATTTGGAAGGAAAATGAGAGGGGTGAGCGCTGAAAAGACTTTTGAAAAGTTCAAGGGAAAAAATTGAGGATTTTTTTATTATTGAAACGGTGGCGGGTGAAAGAATGCAATGCAACTGCCGCTACCTCGCGTTGTTTTTTTATGAAAAAGAAAACTAAAATACGCTCTCCCAATCATGATCCTCAAAAGAGCGCCACCGTGTTTGATTCAATATAGTTTTGGAGACTTGATCAGGAAATATTTCTCTGGTAATGAAAAGAATATCAATATTTTGTATACATTGGGTGTGTGGTGGGATACTTTTTTAAGTACCCGCCATGAATTAACTCCTAACCGAATTTTTTTTTAAGACTTTACAATGCTCCCTCCATACGACATCTTCACGGTAGTTTGTGTAGCTGTGTATAAAATAATGGAAAAAGAAAACTTAAAACTTAATCAACATATTTGTGGGTATGGATACACTACGGATGAAATAATCGTTTTAAGTCTTGAAATGCATTAAAAACCTTTAATATATATTAATGAATATGAAATTATATATACATAGTGTGTTTTTTTGGTGTCGGTGGCTGTTATTTATGTGAGAATCGGTTATTACTATATTATTGCCCGTTTTAGGGATTGAACAGTCTCATCGTATTGGCCGCGAGCACTGACAAAGGCGTTGTTGGTTGCTTGTTTGGTTGTGTGTTCCTGTTCCTAATGTGTTGCATGAGTGTGGATGTGTATGAGTGTACTTACTAATCTGTAAAACTTTGGTCCAGTATTACGTACTTAAAAAAACTTCGCGTCCTCGATTCAGAAGGCTCCTATTTCGTTTCCATTTTGCGTCCAAGCGACGATCTTTCAGTTCTCTTTCTGTTTCCTAAAACAACTTCTCGGAGGTGTACTAGCCGTAGAAATCTGCCTCGCAAGCGACACATTCCTAGGTGCCGTAGTACTCAGTGTCTTCGGCATTCCTCTCTCCTAGTGGAAACCTAAAAAAATCTATATATTTACGTCCCCGGAATATGCAACTAACAGTTATTCAAAAACTCTTCCTGAAATATTCCGCGTGGAAACCATCCTATATGTCGTAGTTCCTATAATATTTATTGTATAGACTTTAGAAGATGTTAACTGTAAATGATTATTTACGACTATCAAAACCCATTGTTCCTTTCTACTGATAATGTACATGTTTGGTGGACTTGTAAAACGTTTTGTCGAGCAGTTAAGGCGGTAAAAACCCCCATCAAGTTAATATTTATTTCTTTCTCAAAGACCTCACAGTTGTCTTTCGTTTCCGCATCAGCATCGTTGGAACAAACTTTAATTAAATAACTGCTATGTCTTTCGTTCCTACTCTAACTTCATTCATGAAAACTGGCAACCAACTTGTTCAGCAGCCTGACAGTGATGATAATAGTAAATGGATGGCCGTTCTGTCCTAAGCTCTCTTCAGAATACCATCAAGAAGGGAAAATAATGTGCCCTTGGAGGAAAAGTTACTATCATGTTCCGCCGGCATCACCGGGAGCGGTGAAAAGTATTGCGACCGAAGTCGTATGCGTTTCGCTGTTACTGTACCCGTTTTTCTCATTTTTAAATTTTTGCCCACCTTTCTTCAGCACTAAAAACCTCCGAAAATACTTCGAGGTGTGTCTTAGGGTTTTGCTCTTGCAATCCTAGCCCTAAATAGAAAAAGAAAACATTTTTCCTGCCCCGTGGTTGGCAGAAGAAATGTGTATATTTTTTTAATCAGTCGTTCCCTTGTCCGTCCCGTTGGATGGGCCGAACGTGGCGCCACGACTTAATCTCTCGCTTCATCTCTTCCTCGTGTGTCCCAGTGCAGGAGGGAGAAGCCGCCCTCCTCGTTGACCTCCCTCCACGGAACACAAAATACCTCGCCAAAAAGTGTCCCCGTGCATTTGTGTGTGAGCTGCGCACTTACTTGACCGCCCGAAAACCCATTCCCGCTGTCACCTTCTCAACTTTCTTGCGTCATCCTTTTTGCTTTTCCAACACCACTCATGGCTCTATTGCCGCCTTACTTTTCCTTCGACCTTTCTTTTCCTGTAGATTTTCCGTCGATTTTACTCACGGATGTTTACGTTATTGGTTTCGTAATAACCACACGACTCTCCTTCCCCAAATTCGCTCAGTGATTTTTAATCCCCCCTTTGAAAATCCAAAATTTTTCGCTCTCCATACCATATTTTGCACTTTTTCACCATTTTAGCTCGATATCGCTCCCTTTTTAACAATTTTGTCTTTCAGTTTTTTAATTCTTTCCCTTATCCATCTCCCGTTTTAACAGTTCAATTATGCATTTAACTCATTTCGAGCGCACATGTTAGTTCCTCTGCCGAGATGAATATAATAATATATGAGCTAGAACGTTGATATTTGTACCCAATCGTGAACATCTTTGGTCACAGGCCCAAGAACACGAACCCCCCCAGCTTATTTTTTTATTAAAACTTTCCCTTCATTCCCTAACGGCATGGTTGATTATAACGCCTCGGCATTATGGCGATTCTTCAGTTTAGCACATGGCTAATAACATTTCGGTAACGCTTTAATTATCGTCAGATTCTATTATGCGTTGTTGGCCCATGATGGGAGTTTAATAATCGTACACAAAACAAAAGCAACTCAGCTTTTGTTAACAACCACTTTTACTCTTGGAATTTTTATATCAACATGCGCGCTTAATAGCCGTGTCCCTTCCCTTCTTTTTCTGATTTTTGGTTCAAATATGCTTCCAAAAATGTTGGTATTTTTAGAACGGCTACACCTTGTGAACACGCCAATGAGAATTCATTCAACTGTAAATGTTTAACGGTATGATTTCAATTGCTCGCATTTTAAGTCACACCTACGAATTTATCCCATTCTGTTTCCCAAGGTCTACGACCCTCACTCCGAATAGGTTATTTCCATTCCACTCTTACTCTCCGGCCTAATCGACACCCACCCATTCGCGATCCTCGCCGCCATCTCGTTATCCCACATCCGCTCACTCTTTTCCACCACCTTTTCATCCCATATAACGCCATAGATAAAAAAAACTCTGCTCTCGAACTTCCCCCTTCGAAGTCTTGAAAATGCCGCATCCAAACTCCTCGCTTCATTCTCCTCTCAACACTCAGGTCGTTCCCCGTTCACGGGAGTCCAGAAAACTTTTTTTTCCACCGCCACCACTTTCCCGCTAGTTCTCCGAGGACTCACACACAACACAAGAGCGCAGCGCCTCATAATGCTCCTCCCACGCCACCCTCACACCCTCCCCCGCCTCACGACTACGCAAGAATCTTTGACGACGCGTCCTACCTGTTGAGTCGCCTCTGACGCGGAGGAGTGGAAAGGCAGAAGGGAGATGAGTCTAGGGTAAGAAGGGACGAGGAAAGGGAGGGTATCAAAACTACACGGCCCGAAGGACGGGACGGTCGACAAAAGATGAACGTGGAATTGCGCGCAGACTCTTCCGCGAGTGGGAGAATAAAGGGCGGAAAGAAATATGTGAGAAAGGAGACGAATTTATATATTTTTCTGCCCTCTCGCAGTGGGGACCTGAAAATAAGAATAGACAGCAGGGAGGGGTTTTCCAGCAACGCGTGGGTGTGGCAGAAAAAGATCACGCCTCTTGTGCTCAAAGACGATTTTCATAGACCCGAGCGTTCGCGGAAAGGTCGCTCGATCACGGGTGTGAGAGCTGGTGGGTAGGTGAACTGGTTATCGAAAAGAGTCGTTCGTGTTCCAATGATCCGTTCGGGGGAGAACGCGTCCCGAGAACGACTGCCCCTCACGCATAGCGAGCGAGCCAACCGACGCTGAAAGGGAAAGAGGTCATTGGTGGCTGGTGATGAACCAAGGACTGCCAGCCGTGTGGGGAGAGTTAACGCGCGCGCTCCAATTTTGCTTTGCCTGTAATGTTTTTTATACATTAACTCCCCCCAGTTACATCCATCGTATTCATTCAGTTTAGCAGTAAACATTTGGTTATCATTATTTAGGCAAAGCAGAACGCGCATGAGGAGATCAAGCTGAGCATCCAGGCCCTTAGGTGTAAGAAATTTGTATTCGCAATAGTTTGCTTGCTTCATTAGGTTATCAAGTTGACCTATTTGAACTTTAAAAAGAAATCTATTTTTCCTATAGTTTTCTAGGTATTTTAGTTGATTCGAACAATGCATATAAACTTTTTTCCAGCACGGGTGTAAATTAAGAGCAAAAATTGAGAAAGACAAGCAAAAAAGTTTGAGGATTGCAATTCATGCAGGTCAAATTTCTTTCCGTGAAATTGAAAACTTACTTCTCTTCTCCCGAAATTCATCATAGGTTTTGAGTTTGAAAAGGAGGTGAAAATTCATATCCGCCCAGAACAAAGAAGGGGAAAGATGTTTGAGAATTGGCGTGGGGGAGAGGGAAAGGGGGGGGGGTTCCGCCAGTCATTTTCGTTCCACCTTCAAAAAGGGATGTTTGTTGCGCGCACTGACGCAACACCCGAGTCGCCCTCTTCTCCATGTATGTTGAGGTGCGTGGGAAGGAAGAAGACCCTAGCTCAGGGGTTTCCGCAGACCCTTTGGTGGGTCCTAGGGTCCATTTTTCTCTATTATCAGTCCTCCGTCCACTCTTTCAACTTCCCCACCCCCTTGTCCCCCGTCCATTCACACGCCACCCCCTGTGGTTTCTTCTTCCAGATCTCCAAACTCTCCCGCCTCTGCGCACCCATCTTTCCATTTCACCCCATCCTTGCAACTCCCAATTTCATTCCTCTGTCTGCCCTCCCTAACACACACACGTCTTCGGCATTCCCCGAACGCCTCCTTGACGTTCTGCGTTAACGTCATCCCTCGGTATTAGTTTGTGACGCCGGCCAAATCCTAAAAATTCGCTCTTTGACGCGCAACGTTGCGATGCGACATTGAGCGGAATTTTTTAAAGGAAAACGCAAACCTTCCCGTTGAAAAAAAAACTAGTACCGTTTGACGCAAATATGTATTTTCCGACAAAACAGCCAATCCCTCTAGTGTCCAATCCCTTTTGAATAAATATCTTAAGATCCGTACGCCTGGATTCATGAGAAAAAATGAAGGCTTTTTTCGTCTCATCTTCCAAAATATTTCGTGAATAGCGTTCGGCATTTACGGTCGGAATTACTGCTATTACTTACTTCCCGGCACGGTAGTTCAGCGCCCTTAACAGTGAACATAACTCAGGTACGCGGGCACACTACGAAGCATTTCGTCGCCGCGATACAAATCGTTACGGCATTTGGGTGATTTTTTTTGCTAAATATTCTTCCGTTGAAAAACCTAGTCTCGTTAGATTCGGTAGTGTTTTTTCCCCAAAGTAATATCCCGGTCGAGTCTGATTAAAAGATATGTTTTCCTAAAGAAAAACCTAGTCTTAACGAAGAAATAGCCAGCAAGTATGGTAAACCTATTGACACCCAGGTTTCCTGCAGATAAAGTCATGAGATATTCGGCAGTTTCCTTAGCGTTTCCTTCAAATCGTCGTACACCGTGGTAAATGAGAATTATCAATCTCCTCAACTCCCTCACATCGTAGATGCTTCCATTGCCTCACAGTGTGTGTGTGTGTGTGTGCTATTAATTTCGTGAGCACGTGCGTCCCAGAGATTTCGCTATCTTTTAACTTTGTCGATCAAGTTCATCTCATTTCCACGCCAAGAGTTTATTTTAGCCGTCTTGCAAAATTAAAAGTTTTTTTAAAGTGTTGCAAACTGTTTCTTAACGATGCAATTGTGTCACTGTCATCGTGTGAGGCCAACCACTAAACCTCAGATTGACAATCAAATCAAGCAAAACTCTCTATACTGACGTTAATGCTATAATTACCTACTCAAGCCATGGCCACAGAGGGCACTGTCATTAGTCGGAGGTGGAAGTGGAAAGCATTGGTTTTGGCCAAATTGTATTGATTTTCGAAGACGCCAAGCTGAAATAGAACGGAACTCTCCGTAACGATGTCAACGTCATAGTTAACCGAGCCGAAGTCATAGCATACGTAATCATAAGTAGGAGACTGCGAAAAGTCCCTAACTTGAGCTAAATTCATTTGATTATCGGAAATACGAAAATTCATTGAGTTCACAAGCCTTCAGATTTCGACCGAATGCTCAACATTTTCAAAATCTTGACCTGTTCCCTATTGTATCATTCTGCTCCCCGAAAAGTCCCCACCATACTTCCAACTCTCCACAACCCTTGGAGGATATCCCGCTCAATAGCTCCCATAAATTTAGTAGTCGCGCTCGGACGAACCGTTGCTGAATAAAAAACATAGTTTCACTCCATTTCTCGAGTCGAGCACGGACGAAGTAAGGAATCACGGCTTTGCTGTACATGGGAAAATATAAGACGAGGATGGGTGGTGTTGAACTTGGATAGTCCGACCACCCCTTAACCAACGGAGCCCATTTTCGACCAAGGGGGTGTAGTTTTCGTTCGGAAAAGGAGGTGGGAGAGAGCGAAACATTTGAGAGCTCCGATGAGGTTGGAGAGAGGAAAAAAAAATGAAGCATCACCCGCCGCAGTCCGACTGTCCGGCGTCTTTTAAGGATCGAAGGGGGGGGGGGAGACCCCATTTCCAATCACGTGAACGGCTGACTGCGCAGCAAGGGTAGGAGGGTTCGCAGAGGTGAACGAACTCCAGAGATGGATCGCTTTTGGGATTCATCGTCTTCCACGGGAAGAAATGGTATTTTTCGTCCGGGGTGGTGGTTTGCCCGAATGGGGTAGGGGAATGGGTAAAAGCGATCCGAAGGCGAGGCATCCTTTTTCCTGTGGAAGAGCGACGGCTAGGTTACGTCCTCTCGCTGGACTCCAGTCCATATTCTTGCGTGTTTCGCAGGTGAGGTAGCGGAGGGAGACTTTTAGGCTTGGGGTGGTGGCGGCATCCTGCGGGGGGGGGGAGGACTGCGGGACCCCTTCAGCGGGGGAGGAGGGTACTGGAGCGTCCGCTCAGGTGCTCCGGATGGTAGGGATGGGTTGTTTACGCTATCCGACATATCTCCTCCGCCCACGCCGAGCCAAGGGGTTGGCCCCGGGGTTTTTCTGAGTCGTGTGTGTGGAGGCGCTCCCTGTAGGTATGCCATTTAGAAGAGGGAATAGAAGAGTGAGGGGAAACGTTGAAAGAACCGACGCAACTTCCAACCGCGCACTTCCCGGAGGTAGAAATTCCTCCACCCTCCCATCCCTCCACGTGAAAAATAAGGGCGGAACAGAAGGTTTGCTGGAGGGATGAGGAGGCTCTGTTCGGCTTCGAGGGGTCTCACAGGGTCACTGCACTGCACCTTCCAACTGTTGAGGTGCCAAGATGAGGGGGGGGGGGGGTAGAGTAGGATAGTGGAGAGGGGTATCCCAGTCCAGAACCCACGCGTGCACAGGGGTAAAAGTGTACCACTCTTACTCAAAAGCCCTAAAACTTGGGTAAGGGGTGTGAGGGAGGGATAGAGGGGGTAGCCCTAAAATCCTCTCGAACGCGGGCCAAGCTCTTTTCGGCTGGCCATCGGCTTCAGGAAGGGAATAAGTTGGGGGTGAGGACAGAGGGAGTAGGTAGCCCTTAGCATGCACGCACTGGAGGAATATAGTCGGAGGAGAGAAAGGGAGGTCCGAAATCTTGTGTGCCCTCGCAAATTATATAACCTTCAGAAACGTCCCCCTTACCTTTTTCCGCGGTGCGGAGTTCAGGCGACGGTTTAAAGTAGTAGAGAGAGATTTTTCCGTCCCCAGCCCTTAAGAAAAATGGAGCGAAAGGAGGAAGGTCAGAAAGGAGGAAAGTTTTACCATAACCACCCGCTAACCCCCCCCCCCCCCCGTCCCTAAGATACCGTTTTCAGAGACACCCGCGGAAGACCTTCATTTCAGAACTTAAAAACCATTGCTATCGAGGGTTTTTGGGAGGTTAAAAGGAATGTTTTCCCCTTTTCCCCCCCTCTATTCTCAACCCTACTTTCTCCATACTGACCGTATTTCATGCCTATACTTTTGGCACGACCCGTCCCCTTAAAACAACCCTCGCCGTTTTACTCCTAAAAACCCCAGCCACCTCTCCTTTTTTATTATTATTGCGATATTCCCTTCCCCTTTTTGCACACGCTCGAAGAGCAGTCTCACGTCGACGAGAAAGTCGAGCAGGCGTCAGTTCCCTATCCAAACTGGGCGGCACTGGAGGAATATGCGACCGATACGAATCGAGCGATGTGGCGTCTATAACGTTGCCACATTATCACCGCAACCGATGGCTAGCTCATCGATCCGAAGTATTTGAGCTGAGAAATATGGCAACAATGAGGCACGTATCACTCGATACCAAACGATCAATAAATGAGAAGCAACGTGATAACGATGTTACATGCCAAATCCCTTCACAGTTTTTGCTCCTCCATAAATTGTAAGCTTTTCACTGTGCTGCTAACTCAATATTTCCAGAATACCAACAATTTCACTCTCCGTCTCAATTTTCTATCCGTCCGTCATACATTCCGTCAGCAAACCTTACCAGAAATATTATTTTCCTAGTCGTGATTTATGGACCACCCTTTCTGAGTTGATTGTCACCTCATCTTGAGAGGGATTCAACGGAAGAGGCCAAGTGGAAAACATCAAGGGCGCAGTTAAAGTTTATAACGGGAATTTGCATAAATTGCTTGAAAAAGAGAGCTCATGACAGAACGACGTCATAAAACTAACGCGATCTTACCAATTGCAAACTATATCGGATGATTTCCGGTGCTCATGTTGAACCCCACAAAATTTTCTTGAGTGCGTGAAAGTATTAATAAAGAAAAAGGGTATTTAGAGCATAAAAGCATCCCAGATACATTGACGAATTTCTGATTCCATGCTCTCTCCCAGTACAAACTTCAAGCCTACGTGCTTTAGTAAACTAGCGTCACATTACCATTACTGTGATTCTTTCCTTACTATCGCACGTAGCCCTTCTCCACGAGACAAAAATTTGTCAGATTTTTTAGTGTTTCGTAATAAAATTGCAAGAGTTGGTGCAATTAGCCAACGCAGTCTCTTTCAATGGGGGAGGAAACCATGCAGACGCTTATCATGCCTACCTTGGAGTCATTTTCATGAATGAAAAGAGCTGTTATTTAATTAAAAATGAAGAAAAAATTCCACACGAGATTTCACTTTGTAACCCTTCCGTGATCATGCCAGTAATCGAGGATAAAGTCATTTCAGTCGAGACTTGATGGTTCTTTTTTTATTTTTCTCCCTCTCTCATTTAACATTTTTCCCACGATCCGCTGACGTGATTACAAGTCCATCCGGCGAGTCCATCCTGAGAATGTTTTCTTTGAAATAGGACTGAGACAAGAGTTTTGAGTGGGACGAAAATATGAATGGGAGCCTTGGGCTGATTGTGTGTGTGAGATATACGTGGTTTGAATGAGTGTGTCATGGCGGCCGGGAACTTTATATCAAAGCACCTTAAAAAGATTTTTCGTAATCCATCGTTCCTCTGTATTAATCCGGCCGGAGATAAATTCTATTTGCAATCGAGAAAGTTCTTTTTACTTCAAACTCACAAACTTTTTCAATTTCCTTCCATCATTTACCGGTAATATGATGTTGATTATGATAATGCTCAAGCATGAGGTTGCCACGGTGTTGTTACTCTGTTACCATGGTTACCATTCAGAATGGCCAATAACTCCAGGGCTAGCAGTCAAATACATATTAAGCATATCTGTTATATTATTGTCGACTACTTATTTGGAATTATTTCAACCTCTCACGCCCTATCTTATTCGTGAGACGGGATTTTAATTTTTTGACTGACTGAAGCTAATATCCAAAATATGTTCCTATTAACGTTGTAAGACGGAACTAATCTCGCGTTATTCACGGTGATTTGTTTTAACTAGAATACCAATGATATTTTTTAATGTCAAGTGAAAGAAATCGCGCACCAAAACATACGGTTTAAAGTTCCATACATTTTTTAAATGTATAATTATCTATAATCACTTCAAAGCCACCGACCGCCATCTACGTGGAAAAAACACCGCCATTTTATCTACCTCTGATGTATTCAGCACTGCATGTTTTTGACTGTGGGCTAAGTCGATTTGTGAAAAAAGAGACTCAAGCCTTCCTCCCTCCCTTCCCCGTGAAAAAGTTGTCCTTCTCATGGTATTTTGTTATCTCACAAATGGAAAAAAATAAAGCCTGGAGATTTTTGACCTTTCAAAAACTACTTTTTCTAATAAAATTCAGAGTCTGTAAAATTAGTTTTTGAGCAAATTGTTAAAAAAAAGCTCGTTGTTGTCTGGTCAGTTTCTGGCGACAGTGGCGCCAGAAAGAATGCGTTTCCGAGATTGACTATAGAGTTAGCCCGGCGACGAGAATCGAGCATATTTTTGTGTTGAAAGTACATATGAATAAGTCAACACGTTTAAAGAAAACTCTTCAGGGACAATTACCTCAACAAGTAGACTTAAAATACTTAGAAATTCCTTTTCTCCTAACGACAGTTTGGAGAGCGTGAAAAAATAATGTTTCAACGCAGTCCAGTTGGAAAAAATATTTATTAAAAATTTGTACCTATGTGTGTACTTACTTAATTGGAGAAGTCTCTCTTCAGTTCTTTTTATACAAGTCTGTATAGTTGTGAACCAATTTTCTCAAAACTTAATCGACAAACAGGGTGTTTCAATTGAGTGGACCAAGTCACATATGGAGGTATTTTTCGGTGTTTATTTTTTGTTTAATTTCTCCTTTTTCATCCGCCACTTGCCTGCAACTTCAGAACCAATGCTTTTTTGCTGAACTTTAGAAAACTGAAAAACATTCTCGAACGAAAGCACGAGCGAGTTCCGCAGGTGGCGGAACACCTATCATTTTGGTGGCCAAGATACGAACTAATAATCTTTGGAGACTCGTGATTTTACTGAATTGCACGATGCATCCTTACGTTCTTGGTACAAAAAAGGAGAAATTATATATTTTGTGGAAAAATCGGTGAAAATCCATTCCAGGGGTAACGCCTTGTGATAAAGTGGTCGAGAGGCAAAAAAAGTTTTTTTTTTCTCCGACGGCTGCAAATCCAAGGCGGAACTCCGCATAAATGATATAGCAAACATTGTTTTATTGACTGTGTGTGTAAATATATATTATGATTGTACATATAAATATATATATTATCTATATCTCGAAATGATCAAATCAAAAGACTGATTTTTTTTTGTTTTTTGTTATCAAACACTTTTGACACCCACCCTTATGTAAGAGTTTCACGGTGCGGGTTCCTTGAATAATTATTTTTCGCTGCTTTGGGTAAATCTGTGAGCATGTATTCTCGTCAAAGGTGTGTGTGTGTGTATGTACGTTGTCAATATAGTTGTTAACCATTAACAAAAAAGTTTCTTTGTTTAGGAAAATTTATACATTTATATAGTAATTTTGTAAATGGACCTCTTTAGGTTAATTCCTTGCAAAAACGAATGCGTCATCAGAATTATTATTATTTTAAAAAACTTAATTTTCTGGTTAAAGCTCTCTCCTTCGTAAGTTCTATCCCCATAAACACCGAGATGCAGATGTCTCGTGGTTGTGTCACTTCAAGATGTCTATCTTTGTCAAAAAAAATAATCATACGTAAATTGGTAGCCCATTGATGTTTCAGTTTATTTTTGCATTTGGTTGTGATATTTAGGTCTCACCAGTTTCTTGGTGTATGAGACTGACTGCTATGGAGGTTATTCGACGCAAATTCCTTTCTAGATCGTAATCACGCAAACCAATACTCCTACTTTAATAAATGTTTTGTCACCGCTTGACCTGCACTTGCTATAGCTACAGACTTCATAAATTCTACACCTAAATTGCAGGAAAATTTTTCAATCACTAAAACCCACTTATTTCCTCGAGGGCAGAAATGGATGGCACGCGTGACTTTATTCTCAATTTAAAAAATGGCCCAATTTTGAATGCTAATGAAGTCACCAAACAGTGTATGTCTGGAACTGTGATTTGAGAACTGGTATGAGTTTCTGAATTACGGGGTGCTGGGACACGGAAGTGATTACTCCAATCCGTATTTCGTGTCAATTGGAGAGGTCGCGAACTGTTAATAGCTCCACGCCCGTGAAAGAGCTGACCGGAAACATTTTGCAGAACTTTCGGTCACAAAACAGGCGACGGACACAGAGACGGATAAGTTCAACCGGATGGAGGGATGGTCAATGTGGGCAGAACATCTTTCCCTTTCGCTTTCCATTTTTTTCCTAGCTGAGGAAAAGAGGACTTTAATTTGCTTACCCCGCTTGTAGATAGAAACACATGCGTGTACTCACTTCCTCTCGGCCAGACTTGACTGGTAACCACCTCTTGTCAACATGAAGAAGTTAAGTTTCGCGGCCGAAGTGGTCAAAAAGAGGTACACAATATACATTTCTTTTCAAACACACTCCCGTCTCATTGTGCCCTTGGGGGAAAAAAATTTCGGCACGCGTACCGTCCTGAATAACTTGCAACGAGCTTCGACCTAACGCCGCTTACCTTTCCCCACTCTCGGACGTGTGCCTATGGCACGGGTCCCAGCTTAATTCCCTCTCATTTTTCTCCTCCCACCCCCCACTCCCTGGTCTACCCATGGCCGGATCCACGTCAAGATCTTCCGACCCCCGTGCTCATAACTGATGCCGCGACCCTCCTCGCACTATTTTTTCCTTTTAATTTTTCGGCCAGGCCACGCCGTCGGAGTTAAAAAAAAAGATCTCTCTTAAAAGGCTACCCCCAACCCGACGTATCTCTCACTTAACTCACTCGATCACAAGAGTGGCTTTCCGTTGTGTTCCGAACGCGTGTGATTTTTTTCTTCCTCCAATCTTTTCCATTCGGTAGCCGTCTGACGCCTTGGGCGCGTGCCTTGCCCAAACCTGGCCCACCAACTAACCAACCAACCTTTCGACCTTTTCGCCGACAGTGAAAAAGTAATCCACGCGCTAGACCCGTTCCAACCCACCGTCGGCCGCGGAAAACAGCGCCAGTTCCCGCGAAGTCTCTCCGTACAAACCGTCCAACTTGCCCATAACTCTTTGCCTCTTCCTCCAGATTTGTCATTTTTTTTAAATGTCATACGTCGCCAACCATCGACATCGCGGTGGTGTTAAGGGCACTTACAACGGTTTGAGAAAGGACCCTAATTTTATTTTTAAAATATTGTCGTTCTCCCCACCCACCCGAGGATGATCCTATACCTACACTGTCCGCGTGGTTATTGTCATTGTCTACCATTGCAATTATACGCGAGCTCACTACAAACATCCCCGTAGTTGCGAAGCAAAACACAACCTCATTCGTCCAAAATCATAGTTATGAACAGCCAAAAATTGGAGCAATTCGCTCTTTCATAAGATTTTCTTTTCTTTTCGGCGAATAATCACTGCAGTCAAACTTAAACATATCAGCATCAAAAATGATTGCTTAAACCTTTTCTCTATCTACCTCATCCCTACAGAATAAAAATGAGAAAATTGGCATCGTTCGTCAAAATTTTGCTGTTAGAGATTAAATCTCCTGTCTATATGGGATCTAAAAGTTTGATAAAAAATATAAAAATGAAATATTCTTCATTTCTAACCTAATTCCATAAAATAGAAACGGAGAGGGAGTTCATTATTTTTCTACATCAGATTTGTGCTGCTGGCAAAAATTCTGGTACGTCCAATGCTGTCCACAGACAAACCCTCATATGAAACATAAAATCATAAATGCAACGGATGAAATATTTGCCCTAAGTTTACTATATTTTCATATAGTTACGTGCAGTCAGCAAAGCACAAGCAAAACAGATTAGAAAGGAATTTTCTTCATATTTCCCTCTTATCAACCTCCATAAATAGCAAAACTTAAAAGGGAATTGATGGTTGTGTCCATATGTTTATTGTGCAAAGAGTATAAGAATAATCTCTCAGCTCAAATGTGTAAAAATCTTAACGCTGAACAAGTGTTTCGGTTGTTATTGTTGTTGACGCATTATGTTTGGTTGTGTTTCCGCTGTGTTTATTTTTCTTCTGCCTTGGTTCCTAAACATTTTCTAGGATGAAAAAAGAGGAAAATTGTGTTTTATTATATTGTTTCTTTTTCCTGGAAATTCTTGTGCCATTCAAAAAAAAGAATGTTACTTGTAACTTGAATTGATACATGCCAAAAATATCTGTGGAGTTTGTAATAAATTTATTTTTTGAAACGAATGCATCTTTTATTTTATAATTTTTCCTTTTTGCTCACCCCTAATCTTATCATCTTTTAAGTTATCGCTTTTCGAGACTAAGATCACGTTATGGTTGCTTTCTGCATGAGCATTCTAGTTTAATGTCATTCATACTTCAGAACAGTCATTTACAAGGCGGTGATTCTTCACGAAGTTTTCAATTCAGATTTGTTACCATGGGAGGCATTAAAACTTAAAGAGTTGTTTATGATACTTCTTGAAAATGGAAAGAGTTACGCGGAATGCTTTTTGTTTAAAATGAGCTAAATAATTCCAAAACGCATGACAGGCACATTAACGTTTTCGAGGACTAAAGATATTTCTTGATATAATCTTTAACTACCATTTGACTGTGCCAATTTTACGAGGGCGAAAAATATTTTGTGAGCTTTGCTCAGTGGAAACATATGTCGGCAATTTGATACCATTTAAAAATTAAACACATAGATGGGTAAAATAAAGATAAAGTTAAAACTACATCGGATATGTTGGTAGCTTGCAACGCTTTATGCACCTTAGAAATATTAATTAGCATTTTTCTTGTTGTAAATGTAATTAATGAGAGATCGATTACCATTTCGGTACAATCTCATCTTACAAATGAGATTCCTGTTAAACTAGATCAAAAGTATTTCAAAACCATGACTGGTGATCGAATTTCCAAAATGGTGTTTCTGCTTCGGTCAACCTTCTGTTTTCTAATGAGATCATAGCGGAACGAAAGAGACGCGAATCCCGTTTTAAGAGTGCAAGTTTAAATTTTGTAAAAACAAATAGCTAATACAATTTCTTAAGCAACAGAATAATGACTCATTTCGTGCACATTAGGTGTTTTTGCTGTCGAAATTTTCCCGAGATTTCTAATGATTCGACCAGAAATTGACACCCATCACTTCATTTTGATTGATTGAAAGTTTCTCTTAAAATAAGAGTATGAGCCCTCTAAATATAGAAAGAGGAAATCAGTACGGCCTTGCCTATCACTCTTAAATCAATACGAACAATGAGAATGAAAGGATCACGACATGGACAAAATCCAAATTTATTGAAACAAGTGGCATTCTGGAGTTAAGTAGGACTTTTACATGGAATATTCAAGGATGAGAAGATGTGTCTACATAAGTGCATTCTAGACTTGAAGCAACTCAACTAATGACAAATCGTCAGGAAATATACAAATGGTGAGTCGATATCAACCCGTTACTCAGCAAGTAAGAAATATACATCATAATTGTAAGCATGAAGCATAATAAGCAGAAGTAGAAACGACAGGATAAAATATTAATTAAAATCAGTCTTTAATATTTTGCATTGTAATCCCAACCATACACCGATTGACTGAAAATTGCTGGGTATAATAAGGGGGATTGCATTCAGGATAGAGTGCAAAGAGAGTACTTGGCCAGATAAAAGTTTGAAAGGGGGAAAATGGAGTCAACCACCGAAGCTAGACGACGATAAAAATACTATTGCGAGGAACGTAAGCGGAAACAAAAGCATGAAGTCGGGAACAGCCCAAAGCCAGGGGTTAAAAGAAATACCTTTAACCCCTGTTACTAGGGAACTAAGGGAAGAGTTTTGAGTAACGCCTGTTGTCCACGCTATAACTTTCCATCGAAGGTTTTACAAAATAAATGGTAAAAATAGGTCTGCTTCACAAAACGTAATATGGGACCGGGGTTTAACGGAAACGTTTCAGAGTAAGCACAGCTTGATAAAAACAGCAATTCCATTAAATGTTTTGCCGAAACTTTTCCCACGAGCAACATGCTAACGGAGTAAGAACTCACAAACGGCTCAAAGATTCGTTTCGTTTCCAAAATAGTGTAAAAATGTTATTTCATAAACTTTTATTGTTTCTGTCACGTTAATTCTGTAGCGAGGAGCGTGATTCCAGTTTCTTTCTGGGGATATTAATACCAAGCGCGCCAAAAATAAAATATTTGGTCACAACCAATGTCATTTTTTGCTTCTTCAGCCATTAAAATTTTAGAGGAAAAAATTTAATTAAATTGAGACAGATCTCACGTTTTCTTCATTAGAAACACGCAATCATTAGTTAATTCAAACAACGCTCCAAAACTTGAGGGGATAGCGGGTGAAGGGCAGGAACCTTATCTTGACTTTCCTTAAACGACACCCCTATCAGTATCGATAAAATGAAAAACAGCAATGCCGTTTGTAAACACCTGATCGCGTTCAATTCTTTCAAAAATCAATGAACAGTATAACATATCAGTAGCAATGAGTTAAGTAGTGTCAAACTTACTGAGTCGAACTAAAGGATCGTTGTCTATCAAAGTTTTCACATTAAATATTGAAAATCAGATGAAGCCAAACCCGAAGCATTTAACACACCGAGTGTTTGCGATATATACATAGCGATCGAGGCCTGGAATATCGCTATGAGGTTTGACATCGCTAACGTTGAGAGAAATGGGAGGTTCTCAAACCCGAAGCGGTTTGAGAACGGTTGATCTTTTTTTACAGCCTAACCGTTAGACACACGTATCATCAATTGACGTGAAGGCATGGATAGACTTGAGGAGAGACAAAACACCAACATTGCCCGTTCATGACACGCTAATATTACGGATCATACCGTCATAGCGATAGCCATCTACAAACGCTTCAACCCAACAGATATTTTTTTTTAATTCAAGGACAGGTAAATTTTCTTCCAAACCACGCAAGGGATTAAATGAAAAACAACCAAAAGAAAAGAAAATTTACGATAAATATTCCTAGTATCCTCAGAAGAAGCAAAAATATAATATATATTTTATCACTTATTTCCGATAGAAAATACAGAGGCTTAGTTAATAACAAATGGATCCCACAGCGAGAATTTTTGTCGGGTACTAAATTGTTCCGCTAACTTATGAGAGTAATTCATTTAATGCTGAGTTTCTCCTAGTTAGTTTTCAAAGGGCTCACAAAG
The DNA here is from genome assembly GCA_963573305.1 of Pyrrhosoma nymphula. Taxonomy (NCBI): domain Eukaryota; kingdom Metazoa; phylum Arthropoda; class Insecta; order Odonata; family Coenagrionidae; genus Pyrrhosoma; species Pyrrhosoma nymphula. Next base: position 80,527,507 of record OY754334.1, on the reverse strand, counting down.
AATATCAGTACTCGCTCCGTTGATTATAAAGAGAAGCTAGCGTTTAGTTCACGCCAGCACTGAAAAGATAGTATTCAAAAGCAAAAATAAACGCAAAATCATAGTTTTTCGTATTTTTAAAAATCAGCATAAAAGACTGAAATTTATTACTTCCGCGGTATCGTACTGAAACAGATATAATGCGATACACCTGTCATTTAAGCAGCATTAACCACAACATTGAATATTAAGTGCCAGGTGAACATATTCTCTCAGAAGTTAAGACGGTGGTCTGCCTGTAATAGTCTACTGGTAGGTATGGGACCCTGAGCAGTATCTATCACTTCATCACTGATTTATGAAACGTCTCTGCGCAATGAAACCTACATCAGTATATTTATATTCGCAGTCCTCTGATTCCTACTAAATAATTCTTGCTTCTATCAAGGCTTGCAAGATATATGTATACATACCTAGGATCAATCCAAAAACCTCATTTTTCCGATAAAATATACCCAAATTATTGTTCAGATAACACGGTAATAATGCACATCTAATAAGGTATTAGGGAGTGGTAGTTAGGGCTGAAAAATATCTCCGCAATAGTTTCATGATAAAAATGTGTGTCTCCAAATTATTTGATTAATAAAAAACACCTGATATTAAAATTAATAGTCTCCAAAATTATTCAATGCCAAAGAAAACTTTTAGTTGTAAGAAAGTAATCATTAACTTTGTCGAATTCCATATTGGTTTATTCACAACAGTTCAACCGGTCTCACCCGTTCGGGCATCATCAGATACAAGTCATTGATGATGCCCTAACGGATGAAACCAGTTGTACTATTGTGAATAAGCCAATGCGGAATTTTACTATGTTAATAACTGCTTTCTTTCAATATGAGAGAGTTCCATCAAATCACTTCGAGTAACATTCATTTTATGAAAACTGTTTGCAAAGATAACAACAAGTTGCTCAAACTTGTTTAGGCTTAACGCTCTGATTCTGTCATTATTAAGGTATCACCACCTAAATAAATAATTACACTAATGTGCTGAAACCTTGGTTGGTCAATAAAATAAGTGTGAAAAAAGTACGAAGTTGCAATTCATCATGAAACTCAGAACTGAAGACATATTTTTCAACTTTTCGAGCAAATAAGAGGATACAAAATATTCCAACCTGAAATTTGAAGCTTTAGGTAGAGAAAGTGTGAATGCGAATGCGAAAAAAACTATCGGATTCTCCGGTTCCGATGTCTGCGATGTCGATACATAGATAACCGAATTACGGCTAGTATTTCTATCGAAATAAATCATCGGTGTGTACATAACTATCTTCGAAAACCCTTTTTTTTCTTTCCTAAATGAAAGCCTTCCAGCTTCCATGTTCCTTTGTTTACATCTCCACCAGCTTAGTTAGTCCACTTTCGTGTTAAATGTCGTTTACCCTCGGAAATCCTTCGCCTTTCGCTGAGTTAGGTAGGGGTGGAAATGGCAAAGAGTTGTGCAAGGACCAGGGACGTGTTGTTGGTGCCGGAAAGCCATTCGAAGGTGATCGACCGAAATAAAGGCTTTAAGCACTCGAGGCACACTTGAGTGCGACCTTTTGAGAGAGGTTTTTTGACCTTAACACTTCCCGCCATGTTGAAGTTGACGGGACGGCCGAATGCCACCTCCGCGCGCTTGAGAGAGGATGGGTTGAATGGGACCGTTGGAAGGAAAGAACAAAAAAAAAAGAAACTGAAGAGCTCCGGTCGCGCAGTCTTGAGGGAATCTTCCCCTTTCCACCCACTCACCCACCCACCCTCTCTCTCTCTCCTTCCGTACCCCTCCCCCAAAAACACCCCAATCATCCCCCACCTACCACACTGAAAGGACCCCTCCCCCCCGCACACACATCTCCCTACCACCCCAATTTTTTTCATCCATTACCCCGCCACCCTTCACTCTTCACGCCGTAGACGCATTGGGGTGGAGGAGGAGGGTGGACCTTGCTTTATTCTTTATTCCATTGTTTTTTCTTCCCCCATACCTTTTTTCCAAACCCCTCTCTCCTACACACATTCACACACACACGCACCCTTACAATTTCAACCCCTCCTCCTAACGACTACGAGTCGCATGCCTTCCATCTTTCCGCCCAACCCCAACTTAAAAACAGCCAGCGTCGCCATGGAAACCATCCTGACCCATCCCCCCTCCTCCTCCTCCTTACAAACGCCCCCGCGGATGTGACGCTGCCTCTCCCCCACCCCCGCTGTATTACCTTCTCCCTCCCCTCACCCTCCCCCCCTAACACAAACCCTACTTCCTCACTCCACCCGACCTTCCCACTTTCCATTACTCTCCGCTTAATTAAGGACACACCCTACCCCTGTACCCCTCGCGCTTTTTTTATTCCGTAACCGCCATACCCCTCCCCCCATCCCCTCTTGAAAGCAACGCCACCGCTACAACCCCGTCGGCATCACAGACTACCTCTCTACAAGGGTTGCCAACTACTGAAGAATTGATTACGGGAAAATTCCGTTCGAAAAGGAGGAAATTCCGGGAGATATCGGTTTAGAGCATGATAAAAAACAGCGTTGAATAAGCATTCTCAATAACTGACAGGTATTCCTAATTCTACGACTAGATCACAATTAAACTAACTACTGAGAATTTTTATTTAACGTGATCAAATTTTATCATTTGTCATCATTTAGTCGACTTGCCCTAGTATTTTTGAGGAGAAGGGAATTGATGAGGAGTACTATGGGGAGAGACGTTAGTACAACATTAATGTATTCTTCCAAACAAAAAAAACAACAAAATATTTCACAAGTGGGAAGTAAGCCGTTGGCCTGTGTTTCGGATACCTTCAATTGATTAACATTCCTTGCATGGGTACAAGTATACATGAATAAAAACAAGTTATTTTCATGAAAAAAGTTGTGCGTAAGGAAAAAAAAGGCCTACTGTGGTTATTAAAGGGACAGATTAATTTAGCCACGGTAGGCAGAAGAAAAAACAAAGAACATAATGAAACCATATTTCAATATTGTGCCAAGCGAATTATCATTTTTAAAAGAAATGCCTGGCGCAAACCCTAATATGGAGCGTGGCGCTGGATGGGTCGGAAAGTCTGCATTGAGGAGATACGATGTACGTACACTGGAGGCATTAGCGATGTGGGTTTGGATAAAAATAGATAGAGCTGGGTCGTGAGCTAGACGAAAGAGGAATTAATGGATATGAATGGAGAGGAAAGGAATACGGTGGAGAGGCGATGGTAGGTTGAAGAGGGAGGTATAGAGGGGAGAACATAGGGGAAGCACGGAGTAGGAAGGGAGAGGATAGGAATTTAAGACGATGTAAGGTGAGAGTGTGAGACAGAGGATATGATGAGTTCAAAGACCCGGGGGCGAGAAGGTACAATGGGCGAGATGTACAATACAGGCAGTAGTAATGTGCAAGAAGTTAAAAAATGTCCTATAAATGTGGTGGGTAAGGAATGGACAGCCTAAAACCTACCAATCAATTGGTTGAATGTCCAATGACGAACAATCATTTTAATGGTGAAATGTTGAGATACATATAAATGCTCTGTTGAAACAGCAGTTATTTACGCATGAACAAAATGAATAATTGGCAAAAAACATAGCATTGTGCAAAATAATTTATTAATAATTTATGATGATTTAAATTTAAAAATATAAACATCTTTATGCTTTCACAGGTGCAGGGCCCCGTCCACCGATAATATTTGCTACTTCATGTCATTGTCAGAATACGTCCTATCCCGGGATGAAGACGGGTAGGATGTAGGCAGGGATGAAGATATTCATGACTGCCGAAAATAAGGTCATTAAATACGTAGAAATTTGCACGAGAAAAAAATCGCTGTTGCATAAAAATAACTCTTGCGTTGGGAAAAACCTCCCTTGCGTTACTATCTATGATGGACCGCAAGGGCTTAACATCAAGTTCCCTTGTATCCTCCTGAATTGCCAAGGGAATTAGGAAGCCTGGGTAACGTAGTTTTCTGCGCATTGGCCCGACAAGCCAAAGGTCTGTGGTTCCATTCCCGGTCCTAGCTGATTTTTTCTTGTGGCAATTCCTACGTAAGCTGAGATGTTCATTAATTTCAGTATCCTACCAGCTGATTAAGAAATAAATATTATTGGTGGATGGGGCCCTGCATATGTGAATATCAAGAGGAATTTTACTTACTTCCATTTCAAACATTGGCGACTTAACCGGTAGATCACATAATTTTATATAATAACTGCAATCATAAATGTTTTAACCCAAATCGCGAGATCATTTTAAACCGGGAAGCGGGATATTTAAAAATATTATTGCCCAATTCTGGTTAATCCGGGAGTGTTGGCAACACTCATACACTCCCCAATTTCATCCCACACCCAAAATAATCTCCCTCCCAAACAAACTTCGGGTGCATGGAAGGGGGTGCGCCTCAAGGGGGATGATGCGCGATACGTGAAAGAGGGGGGAGAGAGAGGGAGGGAGAATTGGGAGGGACTTTTTAGTATTTTCGGTTGGTGGGTGGGGTCGAGGTGGAGGACGGGTGGGGGGGGGGGGTTGGGTGGTTGGCGTAAGACAGGAGGGGAAGTTAAGGGGAGGGGGGAAGAGAGATTGGGAAAGGACGACTGCATTGGCGGTAGGGGGTCCTAAATTAATTTGCCCCGGCTAAACAATGCGGACGACACAAAGAGGCAAGTCGTTTCTGTCTTCCCCGAGCAATACTAATGGAACCCGCTTGAAAAATTCCCTCCCCCTTACCTGTTCTCCAACCCCAGTCTTCCCTCCACCCCTAACCACCCCTTCTTGCACATCCCTCCACATTATTCCCTACCCCCTCGCGAACTCCGACCGACCGATTTTTCATACGTCTCGCTTCTCATCTCGTATGAGAAGAGACACTCATCCTCTTTTTGTCAGGACTTCCGTTTTTTGTTACATCCCCTTCGCTTCTCAACACTAGCCCGGCAACGCTTGTCTTCAACTTTTTGACATCACTTGACTGGGTAATTTTAGGTAGTTTGAGAGATATGTCGTTTCACAAACAATTCGATGAATTTCGTCTCATTATAAAGAAAAATATATCATCATTCTAAATGATTAAAAAATATCAGCATTTACCATCTTACTTTTCGAGATTTTAATCGAGATCGATCTTAATTTCCAAAACCAGCAGCCATCTTCCACGGGAAATAGTACAGGTTTGCACTCCATAGACCATTAATTAAAAAACGAGGAATGTCGAGCGCATAGTTCTCGTAAGAAATTTAAGTGTGTAGTTTGTATGCTTTCTCAACTATTTTTAAAACTAAAGCAAGAGCACATCGTAGTAATTTTTACAGAATCGCAAAATCATCTTCGGTTGTGAAGGCGTTTCTAGCGTACGGCGTGAAAAAAATAAGTCAAGTTAAACTCTTATACGTATGCATATTTAATTAATTACTGCAATTTTCAGTATAATACAATATAGGTTTTGCATTATTAATGTTACAATATTTACTTCACGCTTCTTACAGAAGCTTAAATTTAAAAATTAAATTTTAATATGGTTTTATTATGACTAGGGAAAAATCTCGCACAAACTACCTTAAAGTAAGAATATCATAAGTCACCGAGTGGATATGTGTAGGTATGAAAGAACGCGTGAGACTTATAAAGAGGAATATAAAGAATGGGCACTTAATAATTTTGCGCGTTGTTTATTATCCTTTCAACTCTAAATTTTCCACAATTTAACTTGAATTTACATGGTCCTAAATGCTAACATGGGTCATGTATGCATTTGCATAAACATGGAGACAAATTGCATTTTTCTGTCGAATAAAATAGTTATTTTCGCGTAAAACTGTTTATAAATAGTACATTCCCTCAGAATCGAATGGTTAGTAAATTTAGGCACACTCAAATCATATTTTATCAAGTTTTTAGTAAATGACAGCAATAATTGATGTCAAAAAGTGTACATTCTATTTAAATGACGTCAGATGTTCCGGCTCCTAATGATGGAAAAAATTATAAACTCGCCAACTAATCTTCTTATTTTGCACCTTAATTTTGCTTTTAAATAGCTAAGTGCTAAGGTTTAAGAGCGTTTTTGAACGCCGCAAACGAAAAGGTGGAATTAAGTATTTGTTTTGACTCAAGCGGTCGCGGTGGAACCTCCTCATTGATTATTAAGGATCAAATTATTATCAAAATTGATATCACACGTTTGCATTCGACCGTCGATCTCCTCATCGCTCAGTTTAAACTAATTACAACTCGAGGGAAGAGGAAAAAATTATCGGGTGGAAATCTAATTAATTCTACCTGCTTCCGAGGGATTGAGGTGATGAACCGACGATTTCTTACTGTCAATAATTGGCTGTCCCTGGGATATTCTATCATGGAGGTGTTTTTATGGTTGGGGGGTTAATTAAGTAGGAAGTTGATCAGCAGGGACGGAGTGGGGGGAAGGTTTGCAAGGGGGAGCAAAAAATTTCGGTTTCGATTTTGACTTTAATTAGACTTCGAATTAAGGAGGGTTAAAAAGTGATACTTCTTTAAGGGGAATATACCCCCTACCACCCCGTCGCACCCTACCATCCAGGGTCACCCATTGAGCCGAATATTCCGTCGGCTTGAAGGGGTGCCAGTTAATTAATAACATTCTAATCCGATTGTAATTAATACTCCTAAAGCATGCGAAAAACATATTGCCCACAAAAAATGCATAAGCCGAACTGGTGCGCTCTAAATTCTGATGGTAATTTCCATGCTCATGAGCTGTTTGATAGAGAGAATACGTTTAGTTATGCGCTGGTCATGCTGAACTGTCTCTTCATTTACTGTCCCAGCTTAGGTAATAATTTGTTATTATATTTTAATACCTATTATTGGTGGCTATACCCAAACCAATTAGATTTTTTAAATAACAGATAAAAAGTGCATACTACAGATGCTTTCCATCCCCACGCAATTGCATAACCATGAGCGACAAAAAATATAAATATATTTTCCCAATTGCACACGCAATGCGCGTGAGGTGGTCCATAAATTCCTTTGAAAACGCAGGAAGAATCAACAAAAAGAAAGTATTCGAGGAGTGACATACGAATGATGAATTTGCATTTTAATCACATATTCTACCGACTCATTCTGACTGCTTATTAGCCTTCGATTCTTGTAGGTGAAGATAAAATATTTCATCGGAGCGAATTTCTCGGGAGTAAAAAAAATTACCATGACGCCTCCGAATTCGAGCACCATAGGCTTGAGACTAAATCAGAATCGGAAGAAATCATGAAATGGCTGTTCCCCAATGAATGCATACGTAACTCTCAATATATTCTTATCACGTGCATAAAGATATGATACAAAACGATTTAAATGAAAGAAGCCAGAAACGAGGGGATAAATTATCATTATGACCTTGTCATCGACCCGTTCTTATATTACAGGTTGTTTCGATTTCTGCACTAAGTAATAATAAAATTTTACACTCACACTGAAGTTCCCACTAATTATTTTTCCTTTATATTTCTGCACCATCCGCGGCAGCTAACGCTGAATCGTACTTAGGCATGAAAATACCAACAAATTACCTAAGCGAGGCACATGAGTGAGGCACATACCTATGTATCCTCACGCAGGAAGTCGATAAACCACGGTCGTAATTTAAGACGCTAGAGACAAGGGAAAATATTGGAATTTTGATAAATTGTTCCAAAGAGGCATCCACAGTTTATTCCACGAAAGAAATGGCAGAAACCTAAGTTAATAAAGAAATAATTAATAAAAAAATTGTAGAAATTCCTACTTTCTTAACCAATGTATACGTTCGAGGTGTTTCAGGAGGGTAGCTTAGTGAATTGATATGGGGAGTTATTTTAAGCATTTTTTAGCAAAAGGACGTGTGGTCGCAACTCCTCATTTACCGAGCTATGACAATGCAAACGTTCCATCAAGCATGTTTTACTATTGCCAATAGTATGCCGGATAACAGTAATCTAAACATAGTCACATCGGTACATATGTATCGTTACTTCAATGTTGCCACTCATGCTTATCGAAACTTATTTTTTTAATGGCACCCGAATATTCGCATAAATCTGTATTTTCATCGCAACTGCAAAATGAGCTGGATAAAACGTTTGCGTCACCATACCTCCAAATGTAAGGAGCTACGACCCATGTCCATCACGCATTTAATAAATGCTTGAATTCACATCCCCAATTACCCCCATAATTTACGCAGAGTCCTTCGGAAACACCCTGTATACGCTACCTACTCTCAGCTCAAGGAGGAAGATTCGATACACGACGGTGGCAATTCAAGAAGCTAGGGTCGAGGGAATAAATTGGCATTTTAATCACTTGTTTCAACGACGGATCCTCGAGATATATTTCACGCTCGACCGAGCACCGACACGCGAAGGAAGGAAATCAGACGAGAGAGGAAGAAATCTTGGGGCGGTGTTCTTTAGGAACCGGCGAATGGGGGGGGAGAAATATTCCACCAACCCCACGCAATTAAAAATGGCCTCCCTCCACCCCCTGTTCTACCTCCATCCAGAATTCTGAATCCTCACCGCTCACCCTCCAGCCCCAATATCTTCCCCAACGCCTTACGCACGCCACCCCAATCTACTACCCCTCTGTGTTAAGAACTCCCCGCCGTAGAATCGCTTGCATCTCCCCTGGACCGTATGCGGTGTAGCGTCGAAAAGCTAACGTCTAGAAAAACTAGGTAGTGCCCGCTACTCGACTTACAAACGTCCATGTGCTATAGAGTATTCCACCTTTAGTTGTCAGTAGTGGTGGAATAAAGTGTTCTCTGAGTGAAACGACTGCAGTCGCTGACAATTGTTTCAATCAGGCAACTGTTTCGGTCAGACAATTGTTTCAAATAACTGTTTCACCCAACAGGTAAGTTTCGTAACTGTGCCGCAGCCGCGACGTTACGCTCTGTGCTGTGAAGCGAAACAGTCAACTGATAGCTGACTGTTTCGTCTTCTATTCAGTTCCAGTTGCACTGCACGTGTGGCTGCGTTGCGGTTATAAGCTACAATTTGTTGGATTCGAATCTGTGGCAGGCGGTTGCTGGTTTATTCAGCCAACACATGTCCACCCATCGTTGCAGATAGAATTAGAACTATGAAGTACCTTTGATGAATCCAAATTAAATTATTACTTTATTTGAGTGAAGGATTTCGTATTACATAGAATACAGAACTACCAGCAATGTTCTAACAGCCCCGATCGATCGCCTGTTGTTTGGTGTGCCTCTATCTGTTGTCCGCAACAGGGTGTTTCGCGGAACTGTTTCGGATACGAAACAGTTGCAACGCAACTGTTGTCCTATTTTAGTGCCACCACTAATCTATAAACATCCATGTGCTCTAAAGCATTCCACCTTAAGTTGTCGGCATGCGCCTTATGGATAACGCTGCTGGTAAAAAACTTACACTTACGTGAGCTCATTTGTAGGTCACATGGGCAACAGTTTCCAACTCCGCGCTAAATTTATTATAGTTACCCCAGGGAATAATATTGGAATATTGGAAGACTTTTTGACATGGAGTTAGTATACAGTAAAGCTCGCTATATGCTAGTTTTCCTGCTGCTATTGGCAACATCGCACCTCCGGCCTTATGGAGATTTACACATGACACTAATCTCCATAAGAGCTCATACCGTCAACTAAATGTGGAACGCCTTACAGAGCTAGAAACGTCTTCGTGTGAGACGGGGATGTGCACCAGTTGAAATGAAAAAAAATGAAATGATTATGAAAAATAGAAGGTGCATTGGTATACTTGTAGCAGGAAGCGCTGACGCTGCTTTGAGATTCTATCGCCACCGAAATTTTGTAGAACATTCCAGGGATGACAATCTGGGCTCCTTAGAGTTTCAGAATTAGAGATTTCCTCTCATACAATGATCTATTTCCTCAAGCATTCATTTTCTTATTTTGGAGTTATTAAAACATTTTGCCTGAAGTACCAAATATTTCTGCACTCAAATCTACAAAGAATTAATCAATTCTGACTATGATTATTTCATTTTAGAATATACCACCACCACTTTATCGCTGCTGTGATAACTTCACTTTCTGAAATCAGCAATAAATAAAAAATTCCCAACTGCTCTTTTGGTCGTCTGCTGTCAGTGACTGGTTAATTAAATATTTAAGTAAAAATACGTTAAAATATGAATGAAAATACCGCTTCCCCACCAGTACCAGTTCAATGATCGTGTTAAAACTTCTAGGACGGCATGAATAATACTGGATTCCGTTCTCAACATCTAGTACCGGCAAGTATACTAGGTCTTAAGCTGAATCTTGTATCGCGTGACACGGGCTTTAGACTCTTTGCCAGTCTTTTCTTCACATTTCACGCAAGGTATTCGACCCTAGTTATCTCCTTTTCAATACAAAATAAACATCGCACAGGCGTTTATGCATCGTATCGCAAAGCCTAATGCCGGAACATCTTCCGATTCTCTTCCAAAGCAAGCCAGACTCCCTACTCCCACCCACATTGTTTCATCCTCTCCTCCCAATTTTTTTCACCCTGTCTTCCCACTCTTCCTCTTCCACAAGCAGACAGTGCAGGGCCGGCCTAAAACCAGGGGCGGAAAGCATGAATATTAGATGGATGGAGCGTCTGTCGCGGGCGAGATAAAAACTTTTCCGGACCCTCTTTCCCTGACTCCTCCTTGTGAGAGTGGGATGAAAAAAAATGCCTCGTGCACGTGTATATATTTATGCATGCATTTTTTTTCGCTCCCCCTGTTAATTTCTTCTCTCTCTCTTCTTCGTCCTTTCCGTTCCGTATAATTCTTTCTTTTTATATCCCAAGAAGTAAAATTCGGCGCCTGATCGCGAGGCCGTGAGTCGTTAAGAAATTGTTTTCTTCGTACGGGGAGCTTATTTTTGCACCCTTAAGGGTACACCTCGAGAATGGGTAGTATTTGGTCCTTTAAACCAATCGAAGTTTCCTTTCCTGAATAGTTTCATCTATAGTCTCCACAGATTTGAAAAATGTGTGTTACGCTACATACATGTTTGTAATTAGCAAGAGATTATGTGGGATCAAGAGAAAATTTTCTTCGGTGAAACAATCTAATCTACGAATGTTTTATATGAAAATAAACCAAATCATCGAGAAATGTGTTTATGATCACGGTCTGCCGGTCATAGAGCAGTAAGTTACAAAATCTTGACATTCCAACCAATACGAGATCTACGAAGAACAAAGTTGGAAACGCCTTCCTTGGGTACGAGTCGAAAGTCATTACACTAAGTTACGAGCACAATTTTGGACCGGAGCCTTTGGTGTCTATTATAGAAATTTGCGTTAGTTAAGTATGGACTGAAATGAGTTCCAATGTTTCGGACCTCAATAACTTCGGCATGAGGTCTCGGTCTCCGCAATACGGTGCAAATAAGGCAATATTAGACGCTATATCGGTTTGTGAATAAAAAGGCTAAACTTTGCTTTTTCCACATTAAATTTCAATTTAGGCCCAGACCTGATGATGACGTTAACCGTCTAAACCATGGTCGTGAAAATGAAAATTTAATGTGGAAAAGACAAAGTTTAACATTTTAATTCAAAATGAATAGTAAGTTACATTAAGTCACACCGGAAACCACCAACGCTATATACGTTGTCACCTATCTACTACATATTTCCACAAATGCTTCCCAGGACATCAAGTGGATCCAGTAATATTAGGGGAGCGCCCCTTAAGTTATCCATAATGTATTGTTTCCAACAATATTTTCAAGTTTTATTTTATTTCACCGCTGTTGATTGGTCCTCCAGTTTCCGCAGCGTCATGAAGCATAAGGTACTGCTTTCGGAATTCCCTCCACGTAGCGTAGTCCATTGATGACGACGGGTTTTCCACATCACACTGGCTTCTTCAGGTCAGAAGGGATCTGAAGACCCATCTGATCTGAAGACACCAGCGTAGTGGCTGGAGGACCTGTCGTCAGCAATCAAAAACACAAGCCGAAGGGAATCCCGGAAACAGTAGATACTTCATATTCCACTGCTATAATGTATGTACCCGATAGCGAAAGCATCATGAAATCTTAGTAAAAAAATATTTCTGCTAAAGGGATAATTGATGGGACTCTAACCCAGACGTAAACTTATGGAGCAATGTCCCGCAAATATTTTTACGGAGAGGATATTAGGGAGATAAACAGTGGCTAACGTCTAAATAAACACCGTGCTAAGAACCTTTCATCGATATTACTCGTGACTTTCTACAATGTATATGCGACACTAGTATTCATGAAATTTTTAGGGGGAATAACTCACAAACAGAGGTGCATACGAGAAGACCAAATGAAGAATGCCAACGGCAATGCGCTTGGGAGCTTCGAGTTCATTAATTTAGTGCAATCGACAGGATCAACAAGGTATTTTATAAAAACTAACAAAATTCTAACCTCCGACTCAAACTTCCACACTAAATTAAATATATAATAAATTTGGACTTGATAATTTATGACGGCAGATAAAGTCACATCTTCGAGAAACCCTGTAGTCTGAAGCTACTTTTAGGCATTGTTTATGGCTTAGACCGTAATCGTGAGTCATGGAGGTCATGGAGAACAATTTCGTAATTGCCAATATACCCCTGAAAACCCCAGAATTACCCTAACACATTAGTCATCCTCAGTTATCCGCGACAATAGACTCTTGCTGCAAAGGATCATCTTTTCCTTATAGTATCCCAGGAGTAGGTAGATAAATTCATTATATAATATAAGATGTACTCCGATTGACATCGTAATTTGTCAATATTTCAGTGACAGCCATTATTCCACCAGGACATGTTTAGGGTCCTGAAAAATTCATCTCTGGCTCATTTATGAAATATGTAAAAGTTAAGCGCAACGTTTTGGTTTAAGTGAACTAAGCATTGACTAAAGCATCTCCCTTGATGTACGTCGATACTCCATATCATCTAGGGCATCCCACGACGCCCGCCGACCCCAAGGGACGTTGATGACGAGCGAGAAGTTGAGAGGGGTACCTGAGTTTTCCACCCTGAATGTGATGTTTTAACAAATTATATTTCTCCATCTCTGCCGGATTGTATATTACTCCATTTTTAAGCCAGGGGCGCGCCGAAATGACTAGGCGGCCCCTGCCACTTAAGGGTATCTCATTCCGTCTCTCCCTAACGTCGCAGTCCTTTCCCCATCACACCAAAAACGCAGTCTTTCACACACGCACCTCAAGTTCCCCGCGCCCTTACACCTTTTTATCCGTCTCTACCCCTCATTTCACTTTTTGTAGCCTCATCACTATTCATGCGGTTATACATCTCGGTAACCAGCAAGTGAGCGATACTCTCGACGAGGGAAGGTGGTTAACTATTCCGACCATCCGGGTGGCATGCTTCTGCTCAATCCGCCAATGTCTTCTCCGTATCGTACCCAATTACCTTATTCAAGGAACGTTTCTAGGGTGTTCCAAGGGGTTCGAGGCTCCATGTCTGCCTACATTTCTAAGAACGACTCGCTCTCCATCATCACGGATTCTGAAGCCATTCAGAAGCACTGACGATGAAGAGCGAGTTGTTCTTCGAAACGTCCGCGGACAAGGAACCTCTAAGGGGTCGTTCATAAACTACGTTACCGTTTTCGGTGATTTTTTACCCCCCCCCCCTTCGTTGAAAACCTTAGTATTTTTCCTAACCCCCCCGACATGTAACGTTGTCTCTCTACAAATGAAACTTTCAATACAAAATATTTTCTCAATTAATGAGTGAGTTCATTTTTAGGGATAGGTTGAAATGAGACAGTTAAAGTAGCCGAACTAGATATAATAGAACTGTTGAATCTCAATTGAAACAAGTAATATTCATTTTTAAATTCTAAAAATCAACCATGAATCACGGCACAAGGTGCTATGTTCATCTACTTTGTTCTCTCCCCTCTCCACATTTCTGACTGCTGCCTTTAAAAGTGTTGTCACGAGGTCGCTATTTAACCCGAGAAAATTATTAATTTCGCGAGAAGGTTAAAATGTAAGCAATTTGATGGCATGAAGACTTGCAACATTGTAGAGGCAATTGTTCAGTTACACAGAGTTTAAGTAGAAGCTTGGGGTGTAAGAAACACCCCGCGCGCCCTTCCTCATGTTAAACTCTGTAGTATTGTCGACGCAATGCTGACTTGTAAGAAACGTAAACAGGCGCATTGTAACAGCTACGTTATTTTGAGTAAATCCCCCCCTCCCTCTCGTTACCCGCCGTAGGTTTTTAGGAGACCCATTCCCCTCCTAAGTAGGTAGCGTAGTTAATGCACGACCCCTAACCCGGTGGAACACTCGAGAAACCTTCCTTCACAAGATTCGCCGGGAAAACATCCGATCATTAATCACACATACCTTGTTGCTTCCGCTTGTTTTCCCTTCTCCAAAGCAAGGAAGAATATTTCCAAGTGGATGAGTATTTTTTACCAATTCTTCGAGTACTTAGAGCATTACCGATGGATACGGGTTCGAGTCCTCGTCAAGGCAGATCAGTTTTCCTCCAAGGAATTTTCGCAATTCTGCGCACTTGCAGGTGACTCCGCAAAGGCAATACCGCGGTTTATTCGCAGCACCTCCAAACTTCAAGCAGTAATATTATTTTTTCTCGCGTTGCCAATTAAATCGATTATATTGACCTGCGGGAGAGGAATACTAAATTTTGAAATGCCAATTTTCCACTTGTAGTTTTATTCATGAACATTTTCGACTCTTTAAATCAGTATCAAGTAACTTAAACGCATCGGGAAGAGAACTATTTAAAACAAGGCAATGGCCACTTAATTAGTAAACATGGAACCGTTTCCCATGTCAAGCCTGAAACAGAATCCCAGATAAAACATGTCCTGATGTTTAAGTCTACATAATACCCAGTCAGCCCTCACGATGGACGCTGGGGTGTCTGGAAGGCAGATACAGGTCATCAGCCTCTAAGCAGTTTTAAATGAAAGCTTTTGTCAGTAAAATGATTGCTGACAATGGTGATGTTCCATTTAAACAAAAAAACTAAAGATGATAGAGCTTGGATATATTAATCCATTACAGTCACGAATTATGAGAGGGAAAAAGAAGTATAAAACTATACTCAATCCATATCCCTGATTCAATTTGTAAATTGTCAAATATACCGATAATGGGTGAAAGCATAAGCTTGGTGGGCAATAGCCTAACGTCAGCTTCGTTAGATCAGTTTTTCACTGCTCTGCAGCCTTAATTAAGGATAATAATATGTATCCTCATTTATAAAGCTGGACTACCAGCATTTTTCCATAATGTTGAACCATAAGTGACTGCATGCTATCATATTATCAATATGTCATAGAAAAAATACGCGTGAAATGGCCAAAGACTCTAATTACCATAGAGTGATAATGCGTGACTTGTCTTTCTTCAAATTCCATGACCCATGCATGATTAAAGGACGCCCTATTAACGGAAAAGCCAGGAAAGATCTTCTCGGAACATACGAATATGAAACTCTGCAACGAATTCAGTTCATTATAAAGTTTAGTATTTACTTAAGGGGATATAGGTACTGATTGGTCACCAACATACTTGGTCTTTTTATCCCACCAACCTGTACTATAAGCCATAGATGGATACTCGAAACGGGATTATTCAAAATTTTATCACAAAATGACACTTTAAAGAACATCCAAAACTAAAAATTCCGTATCAAGATATCACATGACCCTCGTTAGGTGAAGGATGAAAAATGAAACCGAATAAATTAAGACAAAAGAATTACAAGAAATTCCGATCCACCATTTTTCTCCGGGAAGGGGGATCTCAAATGGTGAGATGAACTGCTTCAGGACGAGGGGATTGGAGGGTACGCTCTCTTCAGCCGAAATCAATCGACTGAGTTAGTTGACCTTTATCCTTCTAAGAAAATGACGATTCAAATTGGGCGATAGCGTAAATTTGCGTCTCTAAACGAGAGTTCATTCGACTGACTGCGTGGACCGGGGCAACCCTCCTATCAACATAAAAAAAACGATGAAATCAAAAGCGGAAGTCATTTTCCCTCCAAAAATCAAACGTTTTCCGATAGCCTCTCAGTTTCGACACTAATTGGCCCCAAACCAAACGTCCATCGCATTGGCTTCATTGGCCTTACACCTACGCCGTTCCGCTTTGGAAAATACTCGCGTATTCCTGCTGCGTTTGCAACCCATTTCCCAGTTGAAATGAGAGGGCTCTTATTCTTCTTTGAATAGATTTTCCCCGTTTACCTTCATGTCAAATTTCTTTTGCTAGACATTTCGTCCCGCATGCTTTCACCCTCAAAAACATCTAGGACGCCTCTATCTAGGACGCCCCCCCCCCTTCCGCTTCTTTTATGAATTCCTCCACATCTCCAAAACATCTAAGACCTATAATTTACTCTCATCCTCCTGCCTCCAAGATTACCTTCTTCAAGTCATCCATCTTACCGTAGAGAGAAATCATCTATACTTTAGTATTGATCGATCTTTTCATGTCCCCCTCGTCAACTCCCTCATTGTAAATACTTCTAAGAACATTCGTAATTCATTATATGTCCTCATTATTTTCTCTTTCACACGAGAAAAAGGAAGACGCGAAAGACTCAATATGTTACTCTTGCGTAAAGTACACTTTCTTAACGTTATCCTGTCTACTAACGATGAGGATTACATGCCATTAGTCAATAAACTGCAAAAATGAGTCATATAGTCAATATTTTCCCATTGATATGTTTGTGACCGACGTTTTCACACCATCGACGGTTTCCTTCGATGTTTCCCTAAAGTATTTCGAATGAAAAAGGCCTAAAATTTTCAAGTTTTTAACAGACATTTTTACGCTTAGTTCATACAGTGTAAACACACATCTTAATCTTTGTTAGACAATATTGAGAAAGTAAATGTTCGCTATCACTGTTCAATTACTTTTGGCCCCACTATCTCAAAATGTACGCAGTGGTAAAAATGGTAATTTTAAAGGTTCATTCAGTAACGCGAGAATAGAATTATGGAAACTTATTTCAATTCAATTTTGACCACATGCGGTATAACGTTGACAACTTATGCATACGATAAAAGTGTATAAATAATTCAAGATCGATATCTTCTCTACATCGATGGCTTAGCTTCAACGGTCTTTTTAAGTCAACTTTCGACGTCTTTGTTTCGATGCTCAGCCCAAATGCCTACCACCTCGTGACCGAAATTGATAAATCCATTAACGAACCATACTGACATATCAATATTGCAGGGAATAATACACTCGTGAATGATAATTATACCACACATGATCGGCCGATGTAGTTTTGCCACTTTTGCGCCAGTTTCAGTGTAGTACAAACGAGCTTACCTCCACAGAGCATTTTACGGTTAAAACATAGTCGGCTATCAGTAATGAACGGTTGGATACGAACAGATTTATTCCAACAATGTGGGTGCACGCCATTTCCTGAAAACTGAAGCCTGGATCACAAGGCCATTTTCACGTACAAGTCCAGTAATCACTTAAGGAAGTCCAGGGTTCACTTTTCAAATATGGGGAAAATGATAGATATAGCCATCATGTTCCCTTTCACACGGCCATTTGTGCTACAATTGTGAGCATAATTTTTTTAAATGTTTACAATCCTCAGCTGATTAAAACTCACACGTGGCGTCAAATTCCCTATTTACTTCCGCGTGCTCTGATTGGCTTCAGTTAATTCACGTACGTGCTCAGGGACGGAAAACAGGACGATCTCAAATAATGGATAAAAAGGGAAAGTGACCCCTATAATTGCCACTATCCCTGAAAATGATGGCATCACGACACCATCATTTGTGCTGTCATTGCCGCTAGTCCTGAACCTGCAGAGGAAAAATTACCACGTGATTCCGGCTTATGCGTGCAAGTGTATTTCACATGCGCAAAAAAACCTCGGAAGCTGAGACCAAACATCTACATCTGCATAATACCCTGCAAGCCAGCTCAAGGGTGTTTGGCAGGGGTGAGTAGTCACCAACATGCATTACACTATACCCATAGTAGTCAACTGGCCAAGGACTGGCCACGAACCAGTCGCATCTCGACAAACGCATGCATACAAGCGCGGTGGGCCGGTGCTCGCTCGTCTGAAGGGATAATTGCGACCGAACCCTCGAATGGGGGCCGAGACAGTCGTAATGCCGTAAAATGGGGGAGAGGGCACAACGAGGCTGTCCCTGAACCCCCTATCCTGGACATTATTGTGCGCTATGAGAGAAAAGATGGGGGGGGGGGAAGGTTGTTACATTTGTGGGGTGGAAACTCTGAAAGGGTGTGGCGAAGTCTCGTCGGGTGGATGAGCTTCAGAGGCGACACGGCGGAATGGAGTGCGCAAGGCCTAATAACAAAGCAGCCGCAGCCGCCTCCGTCGGTGGCCGCACGATGAAGGCCCAATGACCCAACTCTTAAGGTAGTCTGAGCGATGTATCAATTCACCTAGAATTTGATGAATTTGTCGTCATTTTAAAGAAAAAACTCCCATCTTTCCAATACTATCAAAATATTAACCCCTTGCTGCATTACTTTTCGTGCGATTTGCCATAAAACATAAGCTGTTTTACATGGGATAGATTACGGCTGTGCGCTCCAGAGGGAGAATATTGAAAAAATTAGGAATTTATAACATCTAGATAGTCAAAAAAACTAACTTTGAGTAGTTTGTATGTTTTTTCAACTGTTTATAAAAATTGATCAATTACTCACCGCAGTAATTTTTACAGAATCACAAAAAACCTTCTTTTGTGAAGGCAATTTCACCGTACGGCGTCAAAATATGAGTCAAGTTAAAGACTTATGTCGTTATATTTAATTACTGAGAATGTTTGCCAAACATAACTATATTTTTCACCATGGATATTGCAATATTTACTGCCGACTTCTAACAGACACTGAAATTTAAAAAATAAAATTCTAACTCCATTATGACTATAGGGAACTATCTCGCTCAAACTACCTTCATTATACGTGCTCAACCTCAAGTACGTATTAAACCTCAAGTTTCGCATACATAAACGCATACATACACCGAAAAAAAAGTATTCTTAAAATTAGTTAAATCCTCTATCAATTAACGGATTTTCCGCTACTATATAGTAACCAAAGTATTCCTCTAAGGGTTAGAGGAATTTCCACTCCGGAGAGGAATCCCCTCATACTAAGAGGATCATATTCAGTATAGATGGTAACTTACTCTACATTAAAGAGGATTATTCTCTCTTAATTTTAAAGTTTAACGCTTTTGCGAGTAAGAAATTTCGTGAAAATATTTTTAATGAAAGTTACGATAGTGAGAAAACAATTTGTAAAGATGTAAACGAAAAAAAAAACTATGAAAAAAGAAAGAAAAAATATATTTTCCTCACCGGAGTATATCAACCCTCTAACTTTCCACTCCACTTCTAACCACTAGGTCTAACGTCGTCTGAAGTTTGAATAGAGTTCGCAGGGCTTAAATTCATTTTCGTAAACTCTGACTTAGAGGGATTGTTGCGAGTTTATCGTGAGAGTATGGAAAAAGCGGAAGGTATCAAAGTTTTACGCAATTTTAATAGCAACAACGGGAAATCGTCAGAGCGGAACAATAAATTACTGTTCAGAAGCAACGGGCGGAAAACCACAGGCCTGCGCCGCCACCGGACGATAAATCTGGCAATTTTAATTTTTTTCGGCGGTTTTACGATAAAAGTCCGGGTTTACGCTAATTTACCATGAACAACAAATCAATGCGCATACGCCTGCCTACTTTCAGGGTCATCTCTTAACTATTAGAGACGTAATGGGTTAAAACATTTGAGGATATTACGAAAACCCAACTTTGGCACCATGTTGCCAGAGAACTATGAGGGAGTTAAAAGGGAAAGGAAATGCGGGGGAGGGGGAGGGGCAAGATATATTGAAAATTAGATAGACTAGAAAGAGATTGGTGCCATTGTCAGCTGACCACCAGCTGATCTGATTGGCCTGGACCGCGCATTCTTCATGAGCAAAAATCCTCTTCCATTCCACTTCATACGAGACATCTTACTTTAAGATTATTAATCTTGGATTTAGCGGAATATTGCGAGAGGAATGTCATCTCAAAAGGAAACATAGATCATCTTAAGGGAAGACAAATATTCTAAAAGTAAGAGGAAATTCTGAAGGATTTGAAAAGAGCAAGTGTCCTCTACATTCCAGAATAATTATTTTGCTGTGTAACCATCGTGACGTTCCCATTTTCCCTGTTTCCACAACACCCGTACGGATAGAGGTATGTATGTAGTACCTAAGCCTGTGAGCCCCAATCGCTGTGGGAATGTACGTTCGTAGAGCTGTACACGAAGTTCCTAACGCTGCCAACCCCTGCATCGGTTGACGCTGGCGTTGCGGGGTAGGAACAGGAAATATGAAGAACGATAATCAGAAAAGTCACAAAAATTGATAATGGCGTGATGTTACTGTATTTGGTTAGCAGACAAGAGTGCCATTAGCTTTTTTAAACCATTTACGAATATTTCAAAAAGGTATCACGGATGCGGAAATTCTAACTTCGTTTTAAATGAACTACTTCCTTTACATTTTTCGCTGCAGGACCTTTTCATCTCAAATCAGGCAGATAGTGCAAAATCATGTCAGGTGACCATCACAGATTTCTCTAAAAGTTATATATGTGAAAGCAGTATCCTTATGATGAATTATGATCACTTTATCTCGGCTCAGAACCGAACCAATATAAAGCTATGATCCTTTGAACATTGCCGAGTCAGGCCTCAAAGTAAAAAATGAAAAATCACATAAATGACAATAACTAAGGAACCATGGCCCATAAATCAGTGGTTTTTGTTTCATTTTAGAGAAAATGCATTTATGCACAGTCTGAAATAACTTTCAAGTAATTTGAAGTAATAATAAACAAATAGGACTTATTTAAACAATAAAAATTAGTAATTATTTAAAAATTTATTACTAAAAAAGGCCACCTTTTATTTGCTTTAAATTTTCTCAGGTGCTAGTTTAAATGATCTGCTATCAATAAAAAAAAATAAAAAAGGTAGTATTTTTATATTTTTTGTTTTAAGGCATGTCAAAGTTAGGCATGTTTTCGACCCAATCTGTTTATGCACTCCTCTCGTACACCAAGATTGCATACCTATGAGGGGGAAAAATGAAGATTCATTCTACTTAGCATGCATAATGGATAAATAGTACATACCTGAATCATTGGTTACATCCACTGACTGAATACAAGTTCAATCTTGTGTATTTCCATGGCGTCAAATGTGTGCAAACGCCCACTGCTACTAACTGGAAACGGTGGATGAGGAAATTTGTGCAGAACATTTTTCAATGGTACTTCACATAAGTCTTCTAATTTGGACCACCTGAAACCATTCGATGGATCATAATTCATCATAAGGATACTGCTTTCACATATATAACTTTTAGAGACATCGGTGATGGTCACCTGACACCCCTCTGCCTGATTTGAGATGAAATCCCCCTGCAGTTCCTGGAGGTGCCATCACACAGCTGACGCATGTAACGCCGATGTAGTGGGAATGCATGTAGAGTTATCACGCCGCTACCAACATCACCCCGAAACGGTGCATTTCGGGGTAGGCAGAGTCAAAAAAGGTTATTCTGTGTGATAAGCCTGCAAAGCGGACTCTCCTTTAAAATTCAATCCATACTGCCCTATCCCTGTATACCTACCTCTTTTGCTTCAGTTCCCATCATTCATTGCATCATACACGTCCTCCTGTTCATAAGATTCCTAATATTCCTTCTCTTAAGAGTATCTTCCTACACATTAAATATGATAATATACAATTAAGACTATGATAACTGGACTAAATTACCCGTGAAAGGTGAGTTTATTTTTCTTGTGTTCGATTTGGACTTTCTGGTCTATAACTTCAGATAATTAAGATAAAACACACTATTTGGGTGTTTTAATCGCCGTTTTCAAGATTAGCTCTTTGAACACAGTTATTGTTGATTATTAATGGGAAGAATGACTCATACCGTAGCTGGATAAGTGAGTGATTGGTAGACTTGCGACGTTCTTTCAACGTCATTCCAAAAATCGACTATCTCCACTCACGTGATTTCTTCAAGATTTCACCAAAATAAATATTTAAATCTGAGCGAAGATTGGTCCCTAGATATTACATATTTGTGAGGAGATAATTTATTATTTAGCAAGTTAAGCGCAGGTAATCAAAAGGTCAGGGTAGCGCGTTATCATTACCCCAATGCAAAAGTAGTAAAAAGACCTACTTACAAAGGAGGAAGAGACGAATAAATATCTAATTCACACTATGAAAAAGGCAAAAATCTACAGACTCATTGTATTACAACCAAACTTAATTATTGCATTTTGACTCTATTGTATTTATTCTTATATAGGAAAATTAAAATTTGATGGGAAAGTCCCCAATATCTCTCCAGGTAGCTATCAGACAGTCATCAACGAATAACTCTAACGCAGAAACGCAGGTATGGAAACAATTTTAGTCACATGATTTTTAAAATTTCCGTCGGAGTTCCTTGAAAATTATTTTTTGCAACCCGAAGATCATCCATTCCAATCGGTTGAATATAACCAACTATTGGATTTTTAAATGTACCCTAATGGATTTCGGGGAGAGGTCTCCCCGATATTTTTCTACCTCCTCTTCTCCAAGCTTTGTTTATCCAGCAAAGTTCACGAGCCCCACGGATCCCATAAATTTTTTCTTTCGCGAGTTTCGCCTGAGAAATCCACCAATTCCTGGAAATTTCGTCCGCACACACTAAGGTGGCCTCTCTCAAATTGGGTTTTATGGCAGAAATCTTCAGCAGTGTGTACTAAATTTTCACTCGAGTCCCAGAACTTGCGTTAGTTTTCAAGTTTTTTCCCTACTGACTTTCCACCGAAAGGCGCCCTTTCAAGCACTCAGGTTGAAATAAATTGAACGCTTTATGCTCGCTCATTATCGGAGGGGAAAAAATATTTCCACCACTGGCGCGCAGGAAAGTTAAAATAGTTTATCAATTTGGCCAAATTAAAAATATAACGAAATTTTCACTAAATACTGCTTCTCAATTTACTTGTTTTTATGAAATACGGTAGTCTAACCCACTCGAGCGAAAACGAACTTTATTCACTCTTAAAAATCACTGGCATCGAGGAACTTCTTGTAATATTTGGCTCATTGCGTTATTGCTGATGCTTTTTCCATGCTTCTAGGTAGAAGGATGGTTGATGCCAATTTGCCAATGCCGTGGAACGATCATACATTCGATGGCATTCCAAAATCAGAAAAAGGCAGCATCCACTTTTATTTTTAGCATGTATTAGTTCGTATTTGTATACACTGTATATTTAATTAGCACATTTATCAATAGCATACATTAATTCTCGGCCGGGAGACAATAAATTCCAGCGTATATGTACCCGCTAAAAAATATTGAGCAATTTTTTAAAATTCTATTTAAGGTGGTTTGAGCGAGATATTTCCATAGTCATAATGGAAGCCATATTCAAATTTTATTTTTTGATTTCAGCGTCTGTAACAAGTATGAAATAAATATTGTAATATTAATTGCGCAAAGATATAGTTATATATGATCAAAATTCGCAGTAATTAAATAAATAAAGCTACATGAGTCTCTAACTTGACTCATTTTTTCCCGCCGTACGGCCGAAAACCCTTCAAAACAGCAGGATTATTTGCGATTCTGTCAAAATTACTGTGGTGAGTAATACATTATTGTTTATAAATAGTTGAGAAAACATCCAATCTACACACCGTTAGTTTTATAACGACATCTAGGTGCTAGAAGTTCCTAATTTGTTTAATATTATCCCTTTGGAGCGCACAGCCATAATCTATCCCATGTAAAACAGTTTATATTTTCAGGCAAATAGCTCGAAAAGTTGTTCGGCAACGGGTTGACATTTTGATATCATTGGTAAGATGAGTTTTTTTCTTGAAAATGAGGCCAAATTCATCAAATTCTAGGTGAAGTGAATTTTCGCTCAAACCACCTTAAGTATCGAAATTGTAATGTATAATCCCGTTTAAGTGGAGAGCTTTCACTGATTTGGTCATTTTCTCACGACTCATTGAGGTCAAAAGGTATTCAAACCTATAACTTAAGATTAAGTGCCCACCAACGTATTGTCACTCTTTGTGAATATACTGCTTACAAGTGACTATTTTTTGTGTGCGAGCCGTGTAATGTAGAGCAACATGAAGTCGCATAACCGTTCGCGCTCTGGTAGATAATTATTCACTTGGATAGCCATGCTTCCCTCAGCGAGATTCATTCCCCGATTGAAGTGGTCATTGTCCCGTCTGACTTGTCATAGGAGCCAAACTCCGGGTAGAAATCGCTTCTAGATTCTAGGTTTATTACCACTAAATACCACCAATCAAATGGATAAGCCTTCTACGGGAAAGTAATTGTATGACGAACTAAAGAGACTATCGATATTTTTTCTTTGAAGG
The DNA here is from genome assembly GCA_963573305.1 of Pyrrhosoma nymphula. Classification (NCBI taxonomy): domain Eukaryota; kingdom Metazoa; phylum Arthropoda; class Insecta; order Odonata; family Coenagrionidae; genus Pyrrhosoma; species Pyrrhosoma nymphula. Next base: position 80,502,975 of record OY754334.1, on the reverse strand, counting down.
TATGTACTACACTAAGTAGATAAATTTGCTGTGAAAGAAGTTTATACTCCGTCAACAGTTTAAAATTATTACTTCAAATAGATATTGTTTAATTATAAATTAAAAACTAACATAAAAATTACAACGGAATAATCAACGAAACCAGTACTGCAATTAAGTCAATGCAACTGCAAGGTCGTTGGATTCAATCTAGTTGACGATGGCAATGAATTTATCTTGTACCTAGCGCATCGCTTTATCGAATCGCTATTTTGCGCCCGAAAATTATAGATTCCCCTCATTTCATGAAGGTAATTAGGCCAATTTTCAAGATATCGTTACAAATGCGCGTAAACACAACCATTGTTTTTACTTAACGAATTATCCTGACTAAAATACGACTGCGAATATAGCGGTATACACCTCTAGTATTATGACGCGAAATTTTGAATGAAGAAAATACCAATTGATTTTGTCTATTTAATTTTTTCAGCGTGGCATCTAAATATGAACGTCCGATCAATTTACAACATAGCGGCGTTAAATTGATGCTCGGAAACAAGTTTGCGGACGAGCAACACATAGTTTTTAGCTTCTAAATTACAATTACTCCAGTCGATAGCAGAAAAAAATCGCGGTATATTCAGGAAAATGCGATAATGCCGCATGATTCGCTCTCCTGCTAATCAGGACCGATCTAGAGACGGGTGAAGCTCGGGGACTTGACTCGAGATGCACCTGATGCCGATATTCCTTCCGCCAAGTTGAGCGGGGGGTGGGAAGCGGTTGTGGGCTCGCCAAATTGGCAACCTCGGCGGGGTTACCCCCCTCCCTCCTCAGCAAACATCCCTCCCCCACCCTCCCTTTCTTTCCAAAGTGCTCTCTCCCTCTTGCTCTTCTTCCCACCCCTCCACTACAGCGACGCTCCCCCGATCTCTCCTTCCGTGTACATACACCCACACTTCCTTATGCCCCGCTAACACTGCCATCGCACGAACCAGCGCAACCCAACCACACGCATTCGAACCACTCGAGTTACCATCGTAACTCTGTGCTTCCCCCTATTTTGATATTGATATTATTGATTTTGAACAAAAATTACTGCCCTGGAGCAGCAGCTCCGTGAGAACAAAATACAGCGAATGAGTAAATGAACTCTCAAGAGGATTAAAATATTCAGATTACATACAACTATGAATAATAAAACAAACAAATTTATGGAAGAATTGAACAAGAAGTAGAAAAAGGAATTATCAATCAAACAAAACAATCATAATCATGACACTCATAACAATAAATAACAATTAACCCTCAAACTTTTTGTGACAAAAAAATATAATCTTCACATGTTATTTCATGATATTTTGTTCCTCCATCAATTAATTATAGAAAATGGATTTGAACAGATAAGGGGTGGAGGAATGTTTTAATTTTAAAGGTAGGGAGTTCCACAAGGAAGTAGCCGATACCAAAAATGAATTATGGCATGGAGTTCTTTTCACGAATAACAACGAACAAGTGGAATGTGAGCAGCTGATTTCGAACTAAATTAGTCTTCCCGCATCCCTGTGACGTAGGGCGATTTTCGATAAAGTTTAACTAACAAATAACATTTCTTTGCAATACTTAAAAAAAAGACAGACACTCCTTTTCTTCTTTTTTGTCTCATATGATTATCGTGATTCATATTTTCCGGTATTCCCCCGAGACGCCAGCGCTTACCAATTCTAAGTTGGTAGCGTGGTGCTCCGTTCACTCAACCCAACATACGTACCATATGCATATCGTACCAATAATCGTTAGCGTTTAACGCGGCGTGATCGTCCGCCGTACTATTAGCTCCTAATTCTGACAACTTAGCATGGTAAGCGCTAGTTGGGGACGGGGGGAAGATCGGAAAAGATGGAGCAAAATAGTCATATGAGGCAAATGGAGAAGGTGCAATGGTGCAAGTAAGGTGCAATGTTTTTGATTGATGAGAATAAAGGAATACCACTGGCTTACAAAAAAAATACATTTCGAAAGTTTTATAACACTACACGGATGAGGAAATTATAAATTCGTTCAAAATTAGCCACTTTGCTTTCCGCTATTTCTATTCCATTCCTAGGGTTGGACCACGGTTCCTTCTTTCGCGTTGTCGTCATCATTACCCAAAACGCAAACCGCTCTAGGAGAAGAATGCGCACAGTTAATGTCCTAAGAGCGCATTCCATCCATTAAAACATGTGGTTTTCAGCACCTGACAAAATTTGAGGAGTGACGATCACGATTTTTCTCTCATGAGCTCAATTGAAATATAAGGATAACGCGAGCGCACGCGTCATAGAGAACCGTGATCGCCCCTCAGAAGAGGGCAGCACAGAGTCAGTCACGATGGTTTATGAGTCCGTCCAAGATAATAGCACAGTAGACAGATATACAACCAATCACTAGACACGTCCAATGCCGTTTGGGGAAGGCAATTACGTGATAGAAGAATCGAAGAAAGTGGACTTTGTTTACATCACGTGATTGTGAAAAAATTGTTTTTTTTTTCATTTATTTCCAAGCCAAATCATTATATTTCAACTGCTCTATTATCTTGGATGTAATTTATAAATGTACGTAAGCAGGTTACATCGGTACGTATGTGCGATAATAGAACCGGGTATCAGGAACTAAGGGTTTTGTGCGCACGGAAGTGTAATCCCACACCACCGTGACTTCGGCGCTAATGTTAAATGTACGTGCCCGCGATGCAACATTTCCACGACCAACGTACCGACCAGCGCGTTCGTCGGTACCTTGGTGGTGGCAACGGGTCTTTGCAACGCTCCTTCCCCCACGAAACCCCTTGCTTCCTTTTCCTTCCCCCTGAGACCCTGGCGCATATTAACGCGGCACTACTAAATTCGAGCCATTTCCTCCCCTCTCGCCCAACCTCTCTCCCCCTACCGCCCCCGTCTACATTTCCTGGCTCCACCCCCGCGTGTCCCCCCTCTGCGGCCCCTCCCGCCCCCTTGGTCGATTCTCACTAACCCCCCGCCCCACGTTTCATTGTTTCCACTTCCTCCTTACTCCGCCAGGCGGCGGTCTTATCGCTCCCGGGGTGTTTGCGTCTTTTATTTTTTTCCCTAACCCCTCATCTCTTCACTCGGGTCTCGTCCTAGTCGTTATCATGCCATCTTTTCTTTTGTCTGTCGGTTGCTCCTTTTTTTTTACTCAGGGCCTCCTTTCCCCAACCACGTGTGGTGCCGTCCTCTCGTCTACTACTAGGCGACATCAATACAAATCCCAGGGTTACTACATACTCCATGACAAATCCATTGAATTTGGCCTCATTTTCATTAAAGTAATCTACCGGTTAAAGGTAGGTTTTGATGAAAGTCATATAAAATCTTCCAGGATTTTACATGTGCAGGGCCCTATCTACCTCTAGTATTTCGCTATGGAAAAAATTGTCACATTCATTTCTAGATACCAAAATATTTGCCACTTATCGCAATATTTTTCTAGATATTTTCCGAAACATTGAAGCCGTTTCCCATGGTATATGGTAGGTATTATAGGCCGTGCGCTCCATAGATAGAGGGATAATATTATTAAAAATATAAGTAAGGTCTGATCACAAATTTCGTCATAATTAAAATTCGAAAATTAAATGGTGTGTAGTTCATGTTTTTTCTGCTATATTTGTAAATATATTTACTTCTCCGCGTTATCCTTTTCATAAAATAGCAAAAAAATAAATCGGTTGCGGAAGCGCTTTCAATTAACGGTGTGAAAAAAGTTAAAAATTCAAATATGAAAAAATTCAGTTTATTACTAAGAAATCTCGAACTTTTTTGGGCCAGTTATACCAGGGGGTCCCAAAAAATGAATCCCTACCCCATTAGGAGTCGCGGAAGAGGTTTAAGGGTCGCAAGGGAGTGAGAAATTATCGCATGATATTGCAGTTGCTACAATGTATAGGGGTCACGAGTAAACAAGATTGGGAACCCTTGATTTATACTACTATATTTTTACATGCTTTCTACAACTGCTTAAAGTATAAAATTAAATTTAAAAAATGTCTCTACTATGACCAGAGAAAAATCTCTCAGATACTTTTAAAAAATAATTGAGGAAACTTGTGCGAGATTTTTCCTTTGTCACAAAGGACACCATATTCGAATTTTATTTTTAAATTTAAGAGTCTATTTGAAGGATTAAAAAATATTTAAACATTAATGACGTAAAATAGTGCTTTATTTGGCTGAACATTTTCTGTAATCAACTAAATAAACATATATGCAGTTTTGACTTGGCTTTTTTTCACGCCATACACTGAAAACGCCTTCACAACCGAAGATTTTTTTGCGATTCTGCAAATATTTCTGCAGTATTGGATTTATTTCTAAAAATCGTTGAAAATGCATACACACTAAAAACTCTTAAATTTATGACGCGATCTATGCGTAAGAAATTCCTCATTCTTAAGTTAAAATATCTCTGGATTGCATACCTGTGCCATGTACCATGGAAAACGGCTTGAATATTTTGGCTAATGAGTCGAAAAGTAGCATGGTAAGTGGCTGATATTTGTTGACCGTTGAAAAGATAACATCTTTTTCACTATGATGAGACCAAATTCAACAAATATTAGGTGAAGTGATATCTCGCTCAAACTACCTTAACTGTAAACGATCGGAAGGAGCGAACGTGTCGAGTTCGTGTTGTGGGGTGTAGCCGAACGGTATTGTGGTTCGTTGGATCCCTCATCTGATTGTTAGCGATTTAGTCTTGGCTGAATCAGCATTCTCACCGCAGTTGGATTGTCATTCAACCTATGATGGATGATCCATTATTGCGTGAAATTTGAATCGTGGCGGAACGAATATGGTTCGAAGGTTGTTGCGGAGTGGATGGCGAGGAAATGGTATATCCAGCAGACTAGGGCTGATTTTTAAATCAGAATTTAAAAAATCCAGGATACTTATTAACATTACCAATAAAATTGTGGGTTTAAATGCCTGACATTGATGGAATAGTCACTGAGTTCGCTTTCCAGACGATTCCTGAGGTTGGTTATGTTGAAGATTCATCTCACGAAAACGACCTTACACGCACACCTTTGAGGACATCACCTAACATTATCAATCATATCAGACCCGTCTAGGTTTTTATCGAAGGGACAAAAATCAATATCGCTGATTTTTTCCGTTTGCAAATTGGATTGGAATAGATGAATAATAATAGGTCGCGGCAATTGCTCAGTTCTTCTCTAACACAAAGATGAATGCCATCTTCCTATTACTAGCCACCGAAATAAAAAAAAACCTTAGCATACTATCCATATGCGTCTTTTTACCTTGATCCTGGAATGGATTTGAGTTTTCAGGCTATTCACAAAACAAATATCGCATCAGAGCTGGTGGTAATTACCCATTCTTTGATTTCATAATTTTAAAAAAACTTTTGCATGTTTTGAGCAGTATCACTTTATTTCGTGGCGTAGAAAACTAAGAAACCAAACGGGGCTGTGGCAATTTTGAAGCGCCAGGCCAGGAGATGGGCAAATTATTATCCCGTCAGCGGAAGAGCCAATCAAAACCTTTTCACAAGGTGTAACAGAAATGGCTAAATATTCCTTCGAGCAGGATGCAAAGAACAATAGAGAGCGATTGCAATCACAGTATTGGAACGAGTCGGTGGGCATACAAAGCCAATGAATCAACTGGTAGCTTTGAATCCTTTGTTACTAAGAAGGCGAGAATAATTATTACTCCAACTCACATAGAAAGAAACAGGAGATTTCATGATAAGAAATATCACAGGAAACAGATTGTGCCACGATTTTAAATATGGTTTGTAGGTGAAAATGTATATGATCTTAACTCTCAATTATTATTTGCCATATATATTAATTTTTAAATACGTTTCAAAGCAGTAAAAGCGTATTTTATTTTAGTTTTTCGCTTCTAAAATGAAAACTAATGAAGCAATCTTGCTCCTTGTACTCCGAAGAAAAAAGTTGTAGAAAATTCAAAAGCGTTCAAAATGTGATATTGGTGAACTCGATCGGTCCATTTTTTACTGAGGAAAAAACGAAAAAAGGTGTTTTTTCAAAAATCCTTAACTTCGCCAATTTTAAAGCTGTAGCATAACCTCTACGCGAAATGGTAGCGAGTAACATATATGTTACGTGGGCGAAAGATGGGCGCTGCCAAATAAGTCGTTTTTGCACAATTGCATTTGGCATTTTTATGTAACATCTTGCATAATACATAATTGCTAGAGAAATGGTCCGATTGGAATTTTAAAAACGGATTTAGAAAGTTGACTAAATGTACTAAAAATCTTCATTACATAATATGGACTTAAATAGGTGAAAATGCACCTAAACATGCGTATAAACGCGCGGGCGACTGAAAGATACCGAGTGAAGGGTAGTGTATCCGCGGCGGGGAAGCTAGTAACTATAGTAACCATGTCTTTTTTTTTCATGCTCCAATCTCTCTGAGTTGGAGTATACGTCATATGAAGATACTGCATTGTCTTCTTCAGATGATTACAACATTGTTTAGTGGTTCAAAATCAAAATTCGTATTTGTTTTACTTCAGTATAATCTTCATATAGGATAACAGTAAATAACCCAATGACCTATTATAGCGGGAAGTGTTGACACATTGTGCTGTTAAATTGCAAAGATTAGATCGCAAAACAGAAATTTAAAGCCCTATCGCGGGACTAGAACTTAAAATAAATATTTGAGTGCGTACCTCACCACCTTCAACTAGCACTAAAAATATGGTATAAATACGATTCATCATTCTATACGGAGCCATCATGAATATCTGATGCCTATGACCATTGAGGGAGAAATTCCAAAACTACAAATATTTACAATAAAAGTCAATTGAAGCATTAATTCAGAATGGTAACTCGGAATTACAATGAAAAAGTTAGTAGTTATGCATAGAAGCCAAATACTAAATATATCGTTCTGTATTGATTTCGGACAAAAGTTATTTTATCTCTTTTATCTCGAATGTACATATTAGTAGAAGATGTAAAATGTTGCTAAGTGAAAGCGACACTCAAACTGTGACAAGAAGGCCATCATCATCATCATCTGAGGGAAATCATCATCACTGGGTACTCTACCGAGGTATTCGTAGGTTTTTCGACAGTCCTTTCCCTATTTTTTCATTTATAGGGCACCTTTCCAAATTCCTGCGCATTGTTGGATCGCCATCAGGTCTCTCTAGAGTTCCTCATGCCCTCAGCCTCTCCTCAAGTCGTCCAGAATGCCTATCCTCTTCCTTTCCCTTCCACGCTTCCTCAGCGTTCTCCCCTCTATCACTCTTTCAACATGCCCTCACCTTTCAACCCGTACTCCATCCACCCTTTCTGCTCTGCCACTAAAATGTAAATTTTAATTCAAACTTTTACATAGCCACAGAAAAAAATCTGTGATTTCGCAAAAGTTTGAATAAAAATGTATATCATGCAATACCGCAAAATTACCACCGAGCAAGTTTTGTTTACCCTGCCAATAACTTCCTTTCGTCTCCCACTATATCCAACTCTTCCTCGTTCGTTTTCCTCGCTACCCAGCTCAACCTCTCCGTTCTTCTCCAAACGCCGTATCTCAAATGCTTTCACTCTAAGCACATCCTCATTCCTCAATGACCACGTTTCCGACCCATTTAGCGGCACGCTTCACATTGAAATTTCCACCAAACTTTTCTTTGCGTCTCTCCTCAGACACCCCTCATCAATTCCCTCATCTTCGAAAATGATAGTCTATTTGAAGCGATCTTTCTACCCAACTAGAGGATAATGCTGCCTCGGTAAGCCTTAGATTAAGATTTTTAAGATCAACAGGTCAGTATGGCGTCTGATATTTACGTGTAAACCACACTATTAGACTCAGAATACCCTCTACTGTTATGAAGGATAGACAATCCGCCGACTCAGAGACAGCTATCAATCTATGTAGGATAGAGTAAATTTAGTGCCCGGTGCAAAATGACCATTGCCGTCGGAGCACTCTATAAAACAAATTCCATGCCAAATCGAAAATGATTCCTTGGCTAGAAGTATTCTACATGGCCTATATCCATGCATAATGAAAAGTATGATCATCGAGATGTGATAGGAACGAGCCTGCAATGTTTCCGGCGACTTAAGAGCGAGATCGCATCGATGCAAGGCCTTTCATGTTCTCCGCGTGGTTTTCTCAGAGGGGGTTGGACAACCCTCTCCAAGGGTTTGTTTTGGCAGGCCTGAGACGCAAGTTAAGGGGGCGTCGGCGAAACTCATTGAGCTCCCGAAGAGTGCCATGAGATTGGTTGCGATGACTCAACGCCCATAAAGCAGCCACCACCCTTTCTTTCAATTCCCCCTTCTCCCCGACACATCCGGATCCCTCACCCTACACCCTAGCCCTCCTCCTCCCGGCCACTGCATTCTCTAGAAGCCCGCTAGGCAAAAGAATAATCCGCTAACCGTCAAGGGACTATACGTATGAAGGCCGTGTTACAATCAAGTAAACCAACCCAGTACATACTAAATACCAGAGTTAATATGGACCTGAGCCATACTTGCGAAGTGAGAGGGCAAATAGCACTTGTACTTCACATGCGGTCGAAAAGGACGCCAAATAAATGAATAAAGGGGTCAATCGCCCTTGAATTCATGGTAAAAACGTAAAGAACAATATTTTACCACACATAGGGTAGGTAATTTATTAGACTAGGTAGGAATGTTTTAACGGATTCCATACTAAAAAATGGCAGAATAATTAACATATATGCGGCCGTGATAGAGGGGAGGCTGTTGGTTACGCTGGGAAGAATAAGAAAGAGATTTAGGCTCTATGGACGGATGAAGTGAGGTAGGTCGCATGCCGAGATTAAGATAAAAATCATGATAAGATATAGGGACTTGCACTCGTAAAAGACTAGGAAAGATTTACTTTACTCCATTAAAACTTGCTTTAACGAAAGATTATGGCCTTCAAATATGCACAGCGGCCACGACAAGAGAGGAGGTTGCCTCTGAGAAGGAGGAACCCTAGGGGGAGCCCATGGTCAGCTCGCTTGTCGGGGTGGTAATGATTGGGCAGTAACCAGCATGGGGAACATTGTCATCTGACTTAACATTTAAGTCATGGAGATGCATGTATTCAACAAAAGCGGCGAGTTTGGCAGCGAAGTTATGTGGTTCGAGTGAAGTTCCAAAGAACACAGCTTACTTTCACCAACACCCCCTAGTGGACGCAAGGAGCCGCAATGCTCTCACCCAAGTCAAAAATGGGTTTCCACGCAGGGGGCCATAAGCATTCGCACAAATCATATACCTCTAACAAAATTCCTTGTCGCTCCGCAGTGAACAATTTTCGGACATGGGCTTCGGAACTTTCAAAATCCTGCTAAACAGGGGAGTAAGATTTTTTAGTCGGATGTACAGTCAGAAAACCTCTCTAATTGGTGCAAAAAAAAAAAGTGAGATGACTCACCACTGCCTGACGTCCCGTTTCGACTCGTTTCACGATGAGACTTCAAGATAGGGTCCCTGGTAAATTCATAGCAATATGGCTCATTTTAACCACTTTCTTATTAGCCTTGCGTGTTTGTGCCTCTTTAATGAATCAGTTGGGTTCCCCTGCCTCACTCTCTCGTAGCCTCCCTCTCTTCCTCTCCGTCCTTTCCATTCACACCTCCAATAACACCTCTCCTCCTTGCCCCGCACGTCTGCGTCAGGAATTTTTACGACAGCTACTATATCTACTTTGAAACTCCTTCCGCAGCCACGTGCTCGCGCACTTGCCGGACATGATGGCGCGCGCGCCATCTTGTGTCCAGGAGGCGAGAATAACCCTTTCCCTACCACCCCTTTCGGCGCGCCATCTTCCGCGCTCGTCTTCCTCCCCTCGGCCAATCAAACGGAAGTGGGGTCGGGAGTAAGACAAGAGGAGGTAATGAAAGAGGGGGAGGTAGGGAAGGACGCTGTAGCGGGGGGGAAACGGCGGGAAAGGGGGGGAGAGAGAGAATCGTAATTTCTGATCAAAGGAGTCTGATATATTTTTGGCGAATCCGACGCGAAGGGGAGAAAAGAGGTTGTATATACATATGGAGGTGGGATGGGTAAGATCTCAAGCCACATGCGGACTTACATACATACTACGGAGTTCTACTCTCCTCTCCCCTCCCTCCCCCCTTCAGGCACGTAGCCAGGGGGCTTGAGGGGCTTAACCCCCCCCTGAAATTTCAAATCATATTGTTTAGTTTCACCATGTATTATATTGGATGAAAAATACAGCGGTTCAAGTGGGGAAAAAGGTAAGAACAAAGCAGTTTTCTTTTAAAAAGTAGCCATAAATAAACTGCAATTAACGAATAAAATTGTACTAAGAGAGGACCCCCAGGCTTCATATTAAGCCCCCCCCCCCCCACCCAAACCAAAATCCTGGCTACGTCACTTCCCCCCTCGATCGTCAATCCAACCCCTCTTCCGAGCGCAAAGATACGCAAGGGTGCCATTTACGATTCGCCCATGGGACGTCACGTCGGGGCGTCGTTGGAGAGAGGGGAAGAAAATTCACGGCGATCTACGTGTGGCCCTCAAGAAATTTCGGTTTGGTATGATAACGTGTATACTTTCTTTTTGGTAATCTACCAGCTGATTGATAGGCTTTGGATAGATCTTATCCTAACATCCCAAATTCCGGTGTATCGTCTCGCTTTTCCTCCTATAGGTGGCTCGCCATCAGATATCTCTTAAATTCCTCATATCGTTTCATCTACATCTACATCTACATACTACCCCGCAAGCCGCCTCAATAGGCGTGTGGCGGGGGGTGTTAGGACACCAGCCGTTTACATATACAAAGGAAACGCTCTATGAGATTACGCCTTGCATTTATTAAAGTCCCTTATTGTTCGGGGGAAAAACGAATTCCCATACCTATCCGTTCGGCAAAATATCTCTCTTAATTTATCGTTTCTGTCGGACCTGGAAATATAGTGGGGTTCTAATATGATGTTCTCCGTGTCGCTCTGAAAGATATCTATTCTCAATTGCTCAAGTAATCTAAGCCTAGCGCGTAGTCTCCGAGTCTCTAGCAGCTCCCAGCCTAATTCGTTTAACATCTGTGTAACGCTGTCTGTACGCCCGTAGCAGTTTTTGACGAATCGCGCAGCTTTCCTTTGTATTTTATTAAGTTCCCGAATTAAGTCTTTCTGCACCGGATCCCATATGCTTGCTGCATATTCAAGGTGTGGCCGGACGAGTGCGAAATAGCACCTCTCTTTTACTTTTTCATCTGAGAATCGTTTACCTCTTCTTATTTCGTCCAGAATTCCTATCCTCTTCCACGTTTCCCATTCCATCCTTCTCCAAACCCACATCTCAAACGCCTCATTTCTACGTACATCCTCCCTTCGCAATGATTAAGACGGATTATCCCATACCACTCCTCTTGAGGTAAACACATGATCAACTATGCTCCAGAGCCTTGATAATGGCAGGAAAGTCTTCTGCCGACTCCGGACCACTAAGAAATTTACGTTGAAGATGATACAATGTCTCGAAACCTAGGTCAATTATCATGTATTAAATAGTGAGGATTGTGTACTCAGTGAGTTTTTATTCTTTTTTTGCTTTGGTTGCCGTGTGATGGTGTTCACTCTGAGAGGAACACAGGACGGATAAGAGTTCTGTAACTTATCGTGGGACACAAGGAAAAGCGTAAGGAAATCAAAACGCGTCGTAGTAGTATTTTAGCTACACGTGCTTCGACGCCTAAGGTCATTTAGCACGTGCTGTCTGCCACTTGCAGTCAGGGCAACAGCACTCGGACGAGTAGGAGGATCACCCCTCCGAATTCGAGCATGAGCCAAAATATGCATAACTTCGTTGACTGATCGGGAGCCGGTGTTTCCATCGCGGCAGGTAGTTGCCCAAAACGCTTCGTGCTAGGCCATATTTAGATGGTAGAGATATAGGTAACCATAGTAGTCGAGGAACCTAAATATTGAAATCTCCAACCATTCTGAAGCCTGTACGCCAAATGTATGATTTCAGGCTTTTCGGCGAATAATGCTGATGAGTTCTTCTCGGGTTTCCCAACGGGTTAGGCTCTCCATGATCGCCGACGTTTCGGCAGAAGACTTTCCTGCCATTGTATTGTTACGGAAATCACATCGAACTTCGTGTAATGTTCTTTTTTATAGCAAATTTCAATAAAAGTAATCTCTCTGGCATCACCCACTCGTTCAGGAAGGACACTATCATTTCTGCCTCACGACCGGGTGACAAAACAGAAATCGTCCTAAAATGAGTGAGCATTTCAAGTCAACGGACCAAAAGGTATATTCGTGTACCGTTACCGAGAGGAAGGAGGAGAACGAAGAGTCATCTACTGTCACCGGCGGCTGGGGGAGTATCATTTACAGGGACGGCCATCTTTCCCTCTTGGGTTAGAACAGAAAGGGAAGGTTAACAGAAGGGGAAAGAGAGAGAGAGTGCCGCTGAGCTTAAACCTCATACCCTGGGAGAGATAGAGAGAGAGTAAAGATCGAGATAGATCTTGAAAAGGAGGGAGGTTATAGTGTTTCTCCCCTCCGCAGCATCCCGGAACACGGGGAAGAGGAGGCTTTCTCGACCCCCTCTCTGGCCTTGCGTAATTCCACCCCGCAGCAGCAGACGTCGTCTCGACCCCTTTCTTCGCTCGCCCTTTTCGAAGGGCGCGTATAACGGAAGGGAGGAGGAACGTCGCTCCCTCGGTGGGGGAGCCGGCAGGAGCGGGAACTAATCTTCCAACGGGGTGGCGTGAGGGCACGCCTTCAGAATCCCACGGCTGGACCCGAGCCATTAGGAGTGGCGAGATACGACGATCGCCTCAAAGTACGGGAAATCTTGCTAACGGAAGGGCAAAAAGGGGTATAAATGGCCGGGCCGCGAACTGTCTTCCTAAAGGCCATTTTACACGAGGCACTTTATTGCGCAATTTGATTTACAGAAATTGCGAGAACCCCGTAACGGAATTAGAACGGGCTATTTTTCCATCTGTCGCTTATGCATTCGCGCATGTATTCTAGGAATTCACCGCTTTACACGACGCAGTATTCAATGCACATCCATACATACATCAGATTGCGCAATAAAGTGCCTCGTGTAAAACGGCCTTTAGAAAATGAGGAAATATAGGTAAAATAATGAGGTCTATCTCTAATACACCAAAAATTATTTCTGCATAGTCCATATAGTCGTGCCAAGGACAACGTGCACGTTGATTAGTCATCTACAGTTTGAGTTCACCTTTCCCCACTTATTTTCCGCCCTTATCTTAATCCTCCTGCACTGTTTTCAAACTTCTTCCTGACTTCCCCTCCTACCCATTCCTCTTCTCCCCTCCTTGTCACAACTATATGACCTATGGGTTATATAAGGTTCACGACCACTAAGAAATTTGCGTTGAAGATGATACAATATGTCGAAACAGAAATCGGTTTTCTTGTATTTGGTAGTGTGTATTATATAATCTGAGAGCTTTTATCATTTATTACTATAGATATCAAACTATTCCACTAAGTGACGCCTTCGGTGTTAGCTTCAGACGGTGCTTCATTTTTTTCATGGAGACGGGCGTTCTCTCGAGTCAACGGAAAAGTGAAACGACTGAATTGTTTATGACAAAAGCCGATAAAACCTCACGGATACATCTATCGTATCGTAAATAATATGCATGGTGAATTATCTGAATTTCTCCCTACGAATCATGTGAAGGAAGGTTTCTCGGGTCTTCCGCCGGGTCAGAGGCTCCATCTCTGCCGACCCTTCGAAGAACAGCATATAAGTTTTCTCTATAAGTCTAAGTCATAAGGCGGCTTTACACATAGAAGTTTACTTCTATGAGAGTACCCTTGCAATTAGCACTTCGATGAAACACTGACTTCTATGGCAAGAGGGTTCGATATCGGTAGTGATCGACCGGCGTTCGCACTTGTAAGGGAAATAGACTGGTTTTCATTTTGCCTTCAAGTGGCATTTCGATTGTGCGGTAAAATCGCATCGCATACAATGAAATATTGGTCACATGACTGCAAACTGAGATAAAAATGTAAACGACGAATAAATTAGCAGGAGGAACACTCTTTGTTACATATGTCAATATTTATTTGAACCTGGAAATATTTTTAATGTTAAAGAGAACTCAAATGTAAAATTCATGACTGTTCAAGTATTGGATGATAATAATAAAAAGAGTTATAAAAATTTTCATGTTTTATACGCTGTGATGATGAATATTTAATGTATTTGAACGAATTTTTAAAATCCACGAATACTCGAGGGACTCAAACAGAGCGATGTACGAACGCAACTATTGCCAAATTAGGGCGATTTTAGAAATAACAGCATTCATTGTTTACTTCCGTCATTCATTAATTTGGGAAAAACCGTAAGTAATGTGCAAGCAGAATGATGTCCTGCAAGTAGCGATACAAATGGAGACCTGTAAAAAACGCTCTGCTACTTAAACGCGTAAAACGAAAACAATTCCGAGAATCGCCGGGTAACTTCCCCCTGGGCAAGATGCCTGCACGTGACTACCAACTAAAAGAACCGAGAGTTCAGAAGTGATGTAACCGGAATTTTTTTTAAGGTTCCGACACTCAGCAAAAAATATCTATATTGCACCGATTAACCGCGCTTTAACCGGCCGATATTTGAACCAAAGCTATTTTCGCGCAAAAAGTGCTCCATTTCGAAAAAAAAGCGAAAGCGTAACCGTGAAAACTTAAATTAAATATTGAAATGCAACATCCAGCCATGGACAGCCTAAGTCGAGTTAGAGTTCCTAATTTAAGTCCACTCGTGAATCGTGCATGGAAGGTGCTGTTTTTGGGGAAGTCCAAAATGTTCGTAATATGTAATAAGTCTCTGTATTGCTTCATCTATACCCTAGTATTACTCTTTGAAACTTTACCTTCATTTCATTCATTGGGCATCTATATTCGGCGCCGAAGAATTCATGGAATTGGCGATATCAAATAATTATCCCATCCCGAGAGTTAACCCAATGCAGAACTAGGGGTGTGTGGTATTGTGTTTTTCCAGTAAAGAGGAAAGGTTTCTTGAAATCTAAGTCTCGCCAGCTGCATATCCATCACGGAAACCCCGCGCACGCTTATTCCTCCTTTCAACAAGTTCCGTGTCGGAAACACGCCGTTATGCCCGGCCACGCGGATGGCAAAGAGACATTTCGCGGAGCAGAACGAATTCACCCGAGATTTCGCTTAGAAAAAAAACTTCCCACTTCGTTTGCATAACACTCACATTTAGCTCTCGCATCTTTCCGCGTCGTGTCCAGCGAGACTTCAGTCGCGTAAAATCGCTTCGTTGCGGATCGGAAATCGGATGCACGCTGAATCGACGACAAATCGCCCGAAATGACCGACATTAACGCAGTCGTGAGACTTGACCGTTGGTCGCTGCGTCTAATCACCGCGACTGCACAACAAAGATATATTTTTTCCCCTCTCATTGTCGACGCTTCATGGGCGTCAGTGCTAGATGTGGCCAACCTGCGGGAGGGTCTCACATTTTCGGGTGGCTGACAAAAAAAAGTCCGAGCAGTGGAAGGCGACGGGTCACCACTCACCAGCCGTGCCCCGGGGCAGCTGTCCTCCAAGGGTGAGGTCCAAGAAACTGACCCCGATGACCCTCTATTCCCCCGCGTCTGTCCCTCCCTCCTCCTCTTCATACCTCCCTACCGCAAAGCACGCTTTCCGCAACGTCCATCTGAATACTTGGCTTGGCTGGCGAACGACGCTGAAAAAAGCTCTTCATCACCATTGAGTATTCTACCAGTTGATTGTTCGGCTTTAGGTGAGTCTTTTCCCTATCATACTCATATCTGGGACATCTTTTATTTCTCCTACACATTACTCGCTTGCCGACAGGTCTCGCTTCTGTTCTTCATACTGTCTGCATCTCCTTATGTCGTCCAAAATTCTTATCCTATTGCTTTCTCTGCGTTCTCCCCTCAGTCACCCTCTTCATCATACCCTCACCTCTCAAAACGTCCTCCATTCATCTTTCCTCCCTTCTCCGAATCTCCGCCACCAACTTTCTTTGATCTCCCAACATATCCAACACTTTCTTGTTCTTCTTCCTCTTCCATTCTCCTCCAAAACCAATCTCAAATGCATCCAGTATACGCACATATTCTTTCCGCAATTACCAAGTTTCCGACTCACAGAGCGCCATGCTCCATATGAGAGTTATCTCCAATCTTTTCATTACGTCTTTCTCGAGAGCCCCCTTATCAATTCGAAAATGCTTCCTTGGCAGGAGAAATTCCATACCTGATGCTCCTGTCACTGAAGCAATTTTCCTCCAATGCACTACCTAGGTACGTCCACAGTTCCACCGACTCAATTTTACACTCTCCCGCCTTTATATTCAGCCTCACCTTCTTACTTCTAGAAAACCTCATGACCTTCGTCTTCTGATGATTTTTTCTTCGTCTTCTGGAAACTTTATCCCATACATTTTACAGGGCATCTGAAACCCTCTCATCAGGCATCTATTGTTAATGAAAGAAAATTGCCTAGTTTAAGTAATTTTCAACCTTTTCTTTATTTTAATGATTCATCCCAAACTCGTAATTTGAAGGCAAAACCATTAAAATTACACTACTCTAACCCGAAGGTTTTTGGTACTTAAAATTCAATTCAATTCAATTTCTTTACGTAAGGAGAACTTTCACAAACCATACACGCTTTATTAGTCTACAGTATTTGCTGTTTGTAAATGTTTTATGTACGTAAAGAGCACCCCTAACTCTCAAGTTTTCCGCAAAACCTAAATGGGTAAGAGATACGTCAATGTAGATATAGACGAGGGACAGAGGGTGAGAGAAAAGTGTGAAACTTAACGTCATATCGGAGATTTTTAGTGCACCAACCATTAGCATGTAATGTTCCACTCGAAACTTGCATTCACACTCAATCTCGTTGAAGGATTCGTCTTGTACCAATCCTCAATATAATATCGAACGTTACGAGTTCAATGCATTCATGACTTCCACTCCCTGTGAGAACATACTGATGGCCTACTTAGGATATCAGATTAATTTTACTGAAAAGAAAAGGACTGACACCGAGGAATAAGGATTACCTGAAAAGTAAAATCAAACGGAATTCCGAATATGGCCAGATATATGATACGTTTCGATCAATGGTTTCTTTAGCACTACATACCGTTGAAGGACTAATATCTTAATTGTAATATTTAACATTATGAATACAATCCTCATATATGTGGTCGCGATGAACGGTAAAAGTTGATTTCATTCCATATTTTATCCCTGCGAAAGAAAGTTTTAACTCTAAAAAGGCCTTGTGATCAGATTGAGATACTTTAAACGAGATATCACTGCAAATAGAATAATGGATTTGGGCTAATTATGAATAAAAATCTCATCTTTCTAATGATAGTGCCAAAATGTCAGACATGTTTGCACTACGTTTCGAGACATTTGCCAAAAAAATTGGAAGTCTTTTTCATCGAGGATGGTATGTACCTACAGCTTTGCGCCCCAGAGAGATATTTAAAAAAATGAGGAAGCTCTGATGCATAGAACTCGTCAGAAATGCAACAGTGCTGAGTTTGTATTTTTTCTCAGTTTTTTCTCGTCGGGCTTTTTATGTTGGCTGGAGCGGTAATCGTGAGTCAATGAGTGAACATTTCAGTTTTTTAAGCCGAAAAAAATTCTTGGATCACTTAACCTAATCTGTTGATGCGGAGAAACTCACCATACGTGCAGTAATGAAAATGATACAAGAGTTATCACATTTCACATTTTTTCCTTTATTAAAGCATGCTATGACTAGAGCTTTCGGTGTTTTATTCGAAATTTAGACGAAATTACATTAAAATATGAATTATTTTTGTAGGTTTTCGCAGTTCATTGTATTTTTGTAAAAATATCTTTTGGTATCTGCGGTATGTTATCGTTTATTTTGGGTCCAGGGGGGTTGTGTTTGAATCGCTCGTAATAATCTCACCCACTCACCAACTCGAGCGGTCTATGACGAGTGGTCACCAACTCGAAGGGCAATTGGTGTGTTTGAAACTTTTCATCTCGAAGACGACTTGGAGCATTCGTGATGAGATGGAACACGAGTGGTAGGTGTGGCAACGTTTTAATTTCCTTCATTTGTTTACGATTTTCTCAGTAGCGCGGCATAAATTAAAGTAAACAAAGGCGTAAACATGAAGGTCACCGCTGAGCAGAAATATATGCTGCTGCAGTTCATTGAAGGTAAACTATATAAAATGAAACGTAAATAAAATGATCAGGTTTATTCTGTCTTACGCCATTATCCACTAATATATTTTCTTGAATTTAAAGTTATTCAGTACCATAAGAATCTTCACCGTGGTGCTAATTTCACTTTCCATAACCGAACCATCATTGATTTTCTATCCCCCTACCAATTTTAATAAACTTTAACTGTGCCTAGGACCGAAATTAATGCTGGAAAATAGGAGCAATGAGAGAGATGCCCATTTTTTCAAAGTCCAAAATTAATTGTTAGAATAAAAAAAAAATGGCGTTAATGAAAAGAAAATTGGAAAATGAGAAGGAATGGAGGGAGAAGGTTATAGATGTGAAAAAGATAAATGTAGAAGAATTAAAGAAAATTGGAATGTATTTAGAGAAAATAATAAAAAATTAGTTTAAAAGGTGGTTATTATTGCATAACTATTATGTTCAACAGCAGATTAACCTCAAAATTGCCTTGGAAATTATTTATGAGGTATTAGCATCCTGTATGGCAACAGTCTCGCCGTGCTATTCTGCCAGCTTCGACAGAATTTTTATGGAACAACAATAGTTAATAAATAAACAAATAACCGACGAAATTTGTTTATTTATTTAGCACTGCTATTCCATAAAAAGCCTGATGAAGACGGCAGAATAGAAAGTCGAAATGTTGCTGAACCGAAAATAAACAATAATATACCGCAGACACCAAAAGATATTTATACAAAAATATATTGAAATATGTTTTTTTCGAATATTAGACAGCCTGGCACCTTGATGTATTTTAGCAACACATATAATGATAAGAAGTGTATTATTTCGCGTTTAGACGAAATATGTACACATGTAATCCAATTATTACGAAATAAATGGCATGTGCCATACGACCACGTGTTCAAATAGCATTGAATTGCCTAAAAACCAATCGGTAAGATGCAATTTTTTCACTTTTTTCCATAGATGTCACTGATGAGAACACGTATACAAAGTTTCACGCAAATCTGTGCATGAAAAAATATCACTCCAACCACCTTAACACCAAGAAATGGGTACAAAGAACACGCAGACTCCATACTTGAAAATTCGCAGATACAGGGAAATGCGGCGACCGCCTGAAAAATGAGGGAAACTGAACATATCGTGAGAATCCGATTCGGCTCGAATCTCGGGCGACAAAAATGGCATACATGATTCCTCTCGCTATCCCTCCCTCTACATACCTTTCACCCGCCCGATAAAAGATGGTAACACATTTCTACCGTCCCACAATGAGGGGGAAGCCCCGGCAACATATGCAAGCGTCGACGATGACGCTGGCCCGGAACGAATCTTCGCAATGCGCTCGGATTTTTCGCGCGTGAACAATGACCTGTCTCGTAACCGGCGAGGGACGAGAGAGGGAGCGGGTACCGAGGGGCAGGGATGTGTGGAGAAGAAGGGCAGAGAAAGTGTGAAGGCGGCACCACACGATCTGAACTCGACTCGAAGTAGCGATGTCTCGATGTGTATCGCTACTTGCGGGGCATCGTTCTGCTCACACGTTGCTTCCGGATTGTCCGCAAAAAGACAATGACGGAAGTAAATCACAGATTAAAGAAGAGAACAGATTCATACGATACGATAGTTCAGGTGAGTATTGAGTTTATTTCAACAGCAAAAAATAATTGCGCAACGCCATATTGAATGGATCAGTTTTGCAGCTTTTTCGGTTATTTTATTTGATTTTATTTGGGGGCTTTGCTTTTCACAAATAGTTTTTCGTGACTATGGCATTTATGTATGATAGAAAAATACTGTTTTTCCCAATGGTTTTCACCTTTCCTTTCATTAAAGATCATGTATATACTTTCAAGTTCAATAAATGAATCAAGTAGCGTGGAATGGTATGATTGGGTTATTATCAAATAGAAGATACATTTTCCCATAAGTATCCATATAATATAAGTTAAATTACATTTAAGTAATTTTACCTTAATAAGGCCCCTTATGCCCGAAATCTTCCGGAATGCGAATGCAAATAGTGTTTTAAGACAAGAGGTGATGAGAAAAATTACAAGGGGCGCAAAATGTAGACTGTTCCTTGTTCTTTAGTCGACTGTGAAATGTTTTCATGCTTCAACCAAAGCGAAACCGGCCCTAGTAAAAAAAAAACGAGACTATGTCACGTAGACCTTTCGAGAATAAATAAGGAAACTAAAGGATTGCCACTTACTTCTCGGTAACTCTTAAAGGATGAGATTTTTCTCGGCATTCCCGGTCCAATATCTTCACTTACAGTACCAACTCGTGGCCTCATTTAAAAAAAGTGAAGCACACCACCTGGAGGAAAAAAGACAAAACGGGGACGGGATGAAAACAAAGAAGCGCATAAACCAGGACGTAAAGAGTCCTTGCGGCTCGTAAACCTCTTTTTTTCTTAAATAAAAACAACGAAAGAACGATGACCGTGCCAAGGTTATTGCCACCGTGGAAGAATAAGGCTTTTCATACGTGGGGAGGAGGTGGTGGTGGGTGCGTAAATTTTTCTTCTTCCTCTTCTTCTGCACCTCCTACTGCGAATATGGCCGTATATTTCCGAGCGGAATAATGGAAGATGAGAGAGAGAGAGTTGAGAAGTGGAAGAAAAAAGGGAGGGACGAGCGAAGCACGGATTCGATGATGAAGGCGTGGACGAAGGAGGAAGGAAGAATAAGACAAGGAGGAAGACGGAGAAGAATGAATCGTAAAAAAAGCGAGGATGGAGAGGAAAAATGAAGAAATCGACGGATCGGTCATCTCATCGCATTCAAAATGGCGGGCGACGGGGCGTATGCTGCCCGTTTATGGCCCCGGAGACGACGGCCCCGCTCCCGGTGGAAGAGGGCCACGGGTGCTTCCCCACTTTATTGTTTTATAGGGCAACGCCCACATCTCTTGCCATCTACTGACCCTCCCTCCCTCCTGCCCCCCCCCACCCCCGCGCCCATTCGCCGTTCACTTCATCTCTATATCTTCCCTCTCGACCAAGACGCTCATTATTCTCCTCCTTTCACCCCGAGACGCCGCACAACCCTTGTAGACTGGCGTACCCCTTTTACAGCCGGAGCCTGCAGTGTTGCCTACCCGGCAACCGACCTACCCACACCAACGATATCGGTCAAGCTCCCTCTTCCAGCGGAAGTGTAAGAATGCAAGTTAGTTGTAAGGCGTCTGAGGCGTCCATAAATGAGCTCCATGCTGCGTTCGCTAAATTATTAAAATTCCTTATTCAAGGTGCGCAAATTTTCCAAAGAAAAAGACCCTTAGGTAAATGTAACGACATTTTAAAATTTAATACCGTGACTTCATATAACTCGCTTTGCTCCCCGGAATTAATGATTATATCACCTGAGAGAGTAAAAAATTGCGTGTAAATATTTTAAATGGAAGTTACCATGAAGAAAGCACAATATCTAAAAATGGTAAGCGAAAAAAATATACAAAAAGAAAAATAATATTTACCACACCAGGGCAACAAACTCCATACCTTACTCTCCACTAACCACCACCTTAGCCCCGGTCTAACCCTTCCTTAAAGTAATAGGCAGTTACAGTTAAATGCGTTTTCGTGACTGTGGCCAGATTTTTCGTGACTATGGCCAGACAGTGTTCTAGGTTTAAACCATACAATTTAGAAAAAAATGTTTCCTTTTCATTTCTTTCAATAAATCTCAACTGCGCTATTATCTTGGGCGGACTCTAGGCATGTATGGTAGTCTGCAACGCAGCTCGGGGCGCTGCGATCTAGAATTCAATTTCATTAAAGTGAATTTCATTTTTACATATATTTTGAAATATTTATTTTTTACCCTCGGACGATTCTGATGGTCCGTATGCCCCTGCGATCCCGATAAGCCTATGGCTTGTCATCCGGTTTCCCAGGGGCCGAACCACCAGGACTTGACGGAACACCGATGCCTTGGGCAAGAGAAAAACTGACCCTGACGGGACTCGAACCCGCGACCCTCGGATTAGGCACCGGGTCGCCGCCACCAGGGCCGGCGGGGTAAAGTCCAAAAAGAATATATCTTATTTGAATCATAGATCCAACCCCAAAAAAATAGTAATGAACTATATCTATATTTTTAACCCAAATGGTTTGTGTCTAAGGTTTTAAAAATATAGATAAATAAATAAATATTCTCCGAGATATGTAATGGATCTTGGTTATTAAGTTGCTAAAAAGCAACCTATTGATGAATTTAATGAAAAATAATTGTCTGCGAATTTATTAAGTGGGCTATGTGTCTATCTATATATCTGTCTAACGCTGCAATACAATAACTGATCATACACCAATTTCCCATAAAAGGACGTTATATTTTACGGATTAGGGCTGGTTAATTATAATACTTCAAAAATGTCATATTGAGCACAGTCGAAATTGTTAGGGATTTCTTTATCCACTAAACAATTAAAATATTAGTCAACATTTACAGCGAATTTACAGGCTTGAACACCCGGGATCGGTGAACGTTTCCAGCCTTTAGTTGAGAAGTGTGGAATATAATAATAATATTATTTTAATTTACATTTTCAAGAGAATTTTCCACCACATTCGACCATGACCTTCACGGTTTACCCCTTCCTCTCACACCATTCACTCCTCTATCATAAATCTGCGATGTTTTTTTCAACTCACATCCATTCTCTCGCAATGGTCAAATGAACGAAGCAGGCTCCTTTCATACATGTCCATTACCGGAGTTACCATTCCACATTCTTTCATTGCCCATTCATTCCTAGCCCAATTCTATCTGCTGACATCGCATGGAGTATAAGTACTGGAACTCTTGTCCTAATTCACTAAGTTCCCGTGATTTAACTCGACGTTTAAGTTACTACATACAGTCGCATTCATAGATTTCAATCTAAGGGTGTAGGTATACAGGAGTACGCAACAGCAGTCTGGGATTTATATGAAAAAAGATTTGTGAGGGAATTACACCATGCTGCTTAGGACCATAGCTATTAAAGAAAGTGCAGACAACAAGAAATCCAAGTTTTATAAAACATTCCTTCTTGTACTGGGGGATAAAACAGTTGAAAGAGTTACCTGAAGACATTTTTATGAACGTTCCTGAGAATGTAAAAGTGTTTAGAAACGGTGCATCAATTTTTATTATGTTTAATTTCTTCTTAAATCTCTTTTTTCTGTTTCTTTTCAAAGTAACATGGACACCAGGCTGATTACTTAATTGTAACGAAATGTTATCAAATAAAAAATTAAATATCTCCTCTGGAAACGCCGCTGTAGCTTCTCGTTGTAAATGCAATTGTTCGCGTATGGTGAAATAAAAATTATTTCGGTGTTCGCAATAATGGCGACAAAGAACTGAACTCGAATAAAGGATTTTTCAATTTTCCGATAAATATTAATGAAACATTTATAAAGCTTAGTATTTTGCATATCTGTCATCATAAAACGCTAACATGATCCACGTTTAAAATTATTATGGCGGTTATACTAAATGCGATTAGATCATCACTTATTTAATCAATAGATGAAGAAAGAAACTGTGCATCGGTTGAGAGAATTCCTCGTACCAGATTTTAGGTCGATGCAGCAAACGACGAAAGTTTCCATCAATTCTTCTCGAGTAGGCAATTCTAGTTATACCTGGGCTCAATTACATTAAAAAAAAACATATTCCATTTCCATTGATCACTTCGAAGTAACTGAGGTACCATTAGAGCTTGGTAAAAAAAACGATTTTGGCGTTTACTCTACGACCTATCGTACTGATATTTCCTAGCATCCGTCGCGCCGACGAGAAACACCGAGTTTACGACAGTTTATCACCAAGGCAACCGCCGCGCCTCTTCGCCCATACTTCACCTCTCCCCGCACTCAGACGCCACCGCACTCCTCCATTCTTTTGTTTTTTTACGACCGCAGAGCCGCCATATCCCGATCTAACCCCTTGGAAGCGGACTCGCCGGCCGAGCACTAAATCGCCGGAACTCGCCAAATTATCCCGCGGGGGGAAAGTAGGATTCCTCCTCCCATCCGAACGCCCCCGATGTCCATATTTATGTCCCCTCCGTCTTTTTTCCCCTTTCTCTTCGCACCATCTCTCAGCCATCAACGGCACTAAAAAGGACGACCGCCGTTTTACGCGCGATGAGCTCCCTCGCATCCATCCGACCTCTGATGATATCCTAGGCCATTTTTTCCGAATGCAGACCGTTGACCAAATAGTGACGCGGAGGGAAAAGTTTTCAAGCTAAAGTTCTACTGTGCATCTTCATACTGTCCTGCGTGCTGTCGCAGGAGCGCGTGGCGGGGGGTGTTAGGATCATTGAGGTAGATAGAGAGAGCGCTCCGTATATGGTGACTAATACCTGAACCAGAGAAAGTGAGCGTGGCTAGTCCGCCATACTAATACTCGCGGTTCAGCCTTACTCGTTCTTTCAATATAAACATTGTTTTGCGTGCCACTCGTCTTCAACAACTGTGCAGAAATTTAAAAGTTTTTTTTGACTTTACGCTGAAAAAGAGTATCTTTATGAACAGACCACCTTTCTTCTAGTTTTTTTTGTTTATCTCAGGGATTGGCACAAGATAAGTAACCAAATATGTAAATCGGATGACACTAAAAAAGATTTTCATTTTTTCTCTTTGATTGCCGTGCCCAATATCAGAGCAATACACTCTCTATAAAGAAATTATAAGAGATTTATGTTTTCAATTATCAAGCTACTTAATTAGATGAAAAAGACGCATTATTTGCTTTGAACAATTTGTTGTAGGAGCTACAAAATATAGCGGCATAGCAACAACGACTTATTGTAATAAAGAAATTGGCCTTATCCATAGTCCTTAAATATGTTAATTTTTTATGTTTCCACAAAAAAACACGAATAGTGTACGTTTAAAATTATTTTTGTACTTTCCCCTGAAAAATTAACTCTTGAACATCGCAAAATGTAGAAGCACTGGGTTGTGCGCGGTGCAAATGACCTTAGCCGTCGACTCACCACGAAAATCCAACACCGCTAAAACAAATGCATACACTTTCCCATCAGAGCAGGAGTCGTCGAAGACCGTTAGTGAACTCTCTTCATCGATTGCCGCACAGAAAAGAAGCGCTCTCTTAAAACGTGGCCACTAAAATGAACAAAAAGAAACATCGTACCGGGGAGCCAATCCACAAGCAGGATAAAAAAGCGTAGTAAAAAGACTTTTTCAGACCTCCATTGTCAAGGCGCCATCTTTCTTTTCTCCAGCGGAACCGGGAGGAAACGTTACAAAATAACAAAAGAGCGCACTTCATTCCTATGCATTGACTTCTTTCGGGAGACGAAAATTTAAAAAAATAATAATAATACGAGAGGTGAAATGAGAAAGGTCACCTTTTGAGTGGGATGGGGGGGGGAGGGGGAGAGAGGAAGAATGGAGAAGGGTCTCGAGGGGAAGAAAGTAATGATTGAAAAAATAAAGAACGAAGAAAAAAATCCGAACACACACAAACAACATTTTCGTTAAACGCGCGGCCGAAAGTGGAAATCGTTCGATGTTCGACCGCGATCTCATTCATAACACTCGAGCCCACGTTCGAGATCGTAGAAAAAATTGAGAAGAAACAGTTGGAGCCATCAAAAAATCTTTTTTAAAAAACTTTTTAACCGACTTCTTTCCTTGCTTCCGTCCCACCACTACCCATTATATATTCAAGTCCGTGAATGCGACCTACTTAACCGAGATCTCAATGCACACACAACCATCGTTTCTTGCCTTTTTCCCCCATAAAAGAGGGAGGCGTAGCTATTCTGCATGCCCCAACTCTAAAAGGGGGCGTTTGAGGCCCCCCTCACACGCACGTCACGGTACCTGTCAAGTAGGCGTCAAGAGACAAAAAACAACTTCACCCTCCGCTCCATCGAGTGAAAGAACGGAGAAGGGAGTTCTTCCCCCCGAGTTGCGACACTTACTGAATATGCGGAACTCTGCGCCGGTGTCATTGCATTCATTCGGCTCTTGCTTAATGGAAATCGCTGACCACAACGCTCTTATCATACCGTAAATACCGCTAAACCAATTTTCTACTTAATACGGTAGATATCGCGGTAGCTTGTGATGGATCGCATGGATGGAACGCATATGTTTGATTGTAGCCGAAATAATTACGTAGAATTCGAGCAGAAAAATGAGGTAAACTTAGCGTGGTCCACAAAATAATTTATTAAACTTGCCGACTACGACAAATTGAGGAAACCGGGACTGGGAATGGTATTAACTTGACGGAGTCACCCGCAAGTGCACACAAGTGCGAAATTCCACAGAGGGAACAAAAATCCGCAAGGGAAGAGGACGCCTCGGTTGCCTAACTGGCAAAAGCACACGGCACTACATCGAAGGATCCGGGTTCAAATCAACGTCAAGGCGAATTATTTTTTCTCTGTGGAATTTCACATTGTCGACTAAGGCTTCGACTTCCTAGCAACTTTAGCCATGACCAAGTCGAAATTTGGCCCATGCTCATCACGCGATGAGGGAGGAAGTGAAGGTCTAGTGAAAATATTTATCTCATCCAGTATGTGCAAGCGAGCGATTTTGGCAGCTTCCCTTACGGAATTTACGTTACCACCCCTATTGCCTGAGATGGACTAGCCCACCTACGCAGATGTCTACTGTGTCGACCGTTTTATCGCAAATCGACAAAACACATAAATATACGGGCCTTCCTGAGAAGGTCGCTTAAATTACTTATGAAGTAAACAGAAACTCTGGTTCGATTACCCAACTCGTAATACGACATTGATGATTTCAAATCTCAAACTTCCTCTAATTTTTTACGACTATATTTACAACTAAGTCGTACCAATATATTTCTGTCTCTTATCATTACTGTCATTCACTCACGGGCATGCTTAAAAGTCTTCAGTTAACATGCATCATAAGCATGATGAAAAGAAATCGTTCTGCACAATTCACTTAGGCACTTTGTTTCACCGATATGGAGCTTTATTTATCGGCATTGGTCAATTATGTATTTAAAATTACGTAATAGACGTCGAAATCCATCAGAGAAATAAAGAACCTAAATGAGATTTTACAAAGTTCTTTCTTTCCATCATGCTTAAACGTTACGAAATTGCTAATGCATCGCCTGCTTCCATCAATTAAATAAGGAAGCATTAATTTAGATATAATTCCTGTTGGGTGTCCAATTCAAACTCGTTAGAACAACGACTACAAACGTGCATGTTCTCCATCACGGGATTTACATGGGTGAAATCCTCTCCCCAATTTCCCATTACCTCATCCTCTTAGGCCGCCAAGAGAGCTGTCAAAAATCCGTCAAGACACGACTCCACGCCTCACTCCCTTAGAAGTCTATTTCTAACAGGGAAATTCAGAGAGAGGAGGGCAAAGGTTTCTTCTCGTGAACAACAAGGGAACCGAACGGACTCCCGGAAAAGCGTTTCTTATTTTTTTCCGAATTTTTAAAGGCGCTAACAAGGTGACAGGATTATCGACTCTTTTTCTTACTCCATGGATATGTGGTCGGCCAGCGACAGTCCTAACATTCTCACTCCCATTTGAAAGACCTTTAGCTTCACGCCCCTACCCTCGTCACATGAGGCCGCAGGCAAATGTCCTCTCCCTCCTCATCCACTTACGTGCTCGTTTCCCTACTTCGCACATATACATATATGCGAATTTTTTCTCTCGAACCAGCGACCACCGAGTCTCCATAACAGTATGTATGAACAGTAGGGGAAAAGGTAGGCAAGCTTTAGGGAGATAAAGAGAGAGTGGATGTCGGGAAATGTCTATCGACCCGAAAGTGGGCTTTTCTTTGCCTTTGTCTATGAAGCGATTGACGTGTCTGTCGCTCCCCACAAAGATCCTCACTCAATACGTATCCATTCTTGCCAGGATACGTTTATGCATGCGTGAAAGGCACTTTCTTTCGACTTTTTTCAAGCCCTTTAGTAGAAATAGTTTGGGGATAGAGGGGGTACTCAAGCTCACGTGGAAGTCTCTATGCTAGGAGAATACGTGGCGGATAACGCTGCTGTATTTTCCTCATTTTTTTCCGGAGGCAATCGCGTGTTTTCTTTTTCGAAGTTCCACTTCTCAACGTATTTCATTTGAATCCACACCTTTGCGGTCCACCATCGGCATTATCGTCATCTTGGAGAAAACTTGAATAATCTACGCATCGAATATGCTCTAAATTTAAAATATTTCGCTTCATTTCGAAACGGTGGACAGGGATTTAAAAATATATTCTCAAATACTCTCGTGAGTCCGTGCAGGAGTTATTTTTTGGGGGACACTTACATTCAAAGTATTAAATCACCAAGTTAAGATTCAGAGCGGAAAAAGTTAACATAAGAAATGTGGCAAATATAAGTATTCCGGGCACACGTAAAATTTTTCCTCCAGTTCTTTTAATAATTTCCTGCTATAAATCTCAGGATTAGCATTTTAAGAAAATGTTCCTTGCCTAAACCCATTTGTTGCCAGAGGCCCGATATATCGGTGAGTGTGCGAAAACTGCCACGGGCCGATGTTGGGCAGAAATCTTAATACAAATAAATATTAATTCGTTAGCTTTAATTACCCTCAAAATCCTTAAAATTTCAATATAAATGGATTATTTTGCACCATATAAATTTCAAATATGGACCTAATCCTTCAATATTAAATTTGATGAAATAATGGATTATAACTTCCAACATCAGCAGTCATCATTTTAAAGATTGGTTTGCTGCACTCTCCTATCAGCTCCCCACTTAATTCCTAAGAATTTCTTCACTTCGACGTACTTCATAATTTGTCTGATGCATTACATTATTGGTCTTCCTATGTAGTTCTTCCAATTCATTTCTCATTCAATTATTGTTTTCAGTAGGCTATTGTGTCGCAAGAGGTCTTTCTGTTCTTCTTCTTATAGTTTTCATCACATTTTTTATCTTCAATTCGTTGTAAGACTTCTCCGTTGGTGATACCTCCATCCATTTGATCTTTATCATTCTTCTATAAAACCATGTCTCCATCCCTTTCAATCTCTTTTGCTCAGCAGCTGATATTATCTATGCTTCACTGCCATTTAAGGGGATGCTCCAAATACATGTTTTAATAAAGAGCTTCCTTACTTCCAGGTTAGTGTTACTTGCTCTCAGCGACTCCTCCTCTGGTATAATGCCATATTTTCATGGGCTATTCTGCTTACAATATCTTTCTTGCTTCTTGCATCGCTGGTGAACCTGCTTCCCAGATAGCGAACTATTCTACTTGCGCTCGTTCTTTTTGCCCATGTTTGACGGTTATTCTGTCTTCTCGATTTCTTCCACAAACCAGAAAGATGGTTTTCGCTTTATTTAATAACTTGAACGTTAAAAAAAGCCCCGGAATTCTTCCCACACCCTATCTTAAATGTTTTATCTGTTAAAGGGCTGGTTAAGAGTGATTTCTAGTTTCCACTGAAGAAAAATATATCTCGTTACTGTTAACAGCAGCCAGATTGAGTATCTCTGGCAAAGATCACAAGACGAGTACTCTACTGGATCACGATCCAGCCACCTTCACCTTTTATCGGGATGAATTACCGGGACACGATCATGCATCGAAATCTCCTCAAAACCTTCATCTTCGTCTCACACAGATAAGGTGCAACTGAATCTTTTTAAGTGTCACCATTTGTATGAGCTACTTCGCATGATAAGGGCTGATTCTGAGAACGTTCCGGAACAAACTTCGGTCGACCTCCTCTCCTCAAGAAATTACAGCACCAAATGATTGATCACTTGTGCGCTAGTCACATGGCGAGAAGTTAGTCGGGAGAGATGTTTATCGTGCGACATTTCGGCATAATATTCGATTTTAATACGTTTTCGATGTGTTATCGATCCAAACTTATGAAAATAATTGATCTTTCGTATTCAAAACTTTCACGTCATAGTGATTATTGGCATTACGACCACATAGCTCAGCAGAATCTCCTCAGCAAACTCTGTCCTCTGTGTTTTTTTTATTCGATCCATTCGACAAACTGTCAACAGTAATACATTACTATCAAATTTTATGCTGAGTTTTACTCTCATGCCATATTCAGTATTCTCTTTTGTGACCCAATGCCCAATGCTTATGCCATATTTAAAATTAAAAAGCGTGTTCTACGGCTGATGTGTAATACATCTCTTAGTGCTCCATGTGACCCTCTCTTTAGAAGACTTTGTATCCTTCCTCTTCCTTGAGTGTTCATGTTTATTGCTATTGTTTGTGCCAAGAAAAATATTTCTAACTATGCTGCAAATGAAAGTTATTATAATTATTATACAAGTTCTACAGATCTCCATGAAGTGAATGTCAGAACAAGAAATTCTGGTTATGTCCCGCAGCATATGGGGATTGTATTATATAACAAGCTTCCTCTAGCAGTCGGGAATGTAAAAAAATGTCACTTTTTAAGTGTAAACTGCGTGCATATTTTATGAAAGTTTTATTCTACTCAGTTCATTAATTTCTTTATCTATAATTGTGAATGTATGTACCATGTTTACTTCTTGAAGTAGCCCGCCATTAAAAATACCGATAAATTTAGCCCTGCCTTAGGCATGGGTCTTTGCGCATTTAAGGATGTTCCACCGCGACTGGGTGAGTTAAAACAAATACTAAATTCTATCTTTTTGTTAATTTGGTTTAAAACCCTGCTTTCGCTGATGACATGTGTTAGCTATTGAAATCCAAAATTTAAGTACAAAATATCCTGATTATTTCGCGAATATATTTTAAATGAGCACTTTTTTCCAGCCATAGGAACCGACTGCAGCGCCATTTCTCCGGAATTACGACTTTCTGACGTCAAATATCGCTCAAAATAAGGTTATATGCCTATATTTTAATAATGCCTATATTTTATTTTTATTCAACTTTCCGAGATTTTTACCTTATTCTAACCAGTTTTCAGCAAAAATGACATATTATATGGAAAAATAATATTTTTCCCCGTGTTTCTCCCATTCCTCCATTGAACACCATATAATTACAAGTTCAATTAGAGTATAAAATAGCGTGGAAAGGTAACATTTTATTGTTCATATTATATGGAGAACAATTTTTTTCTACAAGTAGACAGAATGTGAAAACAATGACATTTAAGTCAGTTTACGATGGGACCATCTTAAGTATTTAACTTGAGCAATTCGGAGGATAAATAAGGGATTCGGGTGGGGTTGGTGGCTGGAGTAGGTACTGGTCTCCCACCCCGAGCGATAAGGTTTGAATACTGGCGTTATGGAATACATTTCAGTATGATCCCTATCCTTAAGGGGCCTTCATAGCTCGGCGGCGCGGCGGAGACAGGCGGCGATGCCGATCACCGCTGACCCTTTTTTCCATGGGCAGTTCCTCCTTCACAGATCGGCGGAGAGAAAACAAATGAAAGGTGGTAGGCGTCACAGCAACATTGACACTGTAGTTGTTGCATGTCATCGGAAAAAGCAACAGTAATGGATTCTTGAGTCTAATTGGTGCGATCAAATGATTGAATTGGTTAAAATATAAGGTGATAATAATTTATTGATGCTAAATTGAGGGCATTAGTTTTGCCTGAATCATGTGTTAATCTAACGTGCAAAGTCTCCATTGAAATCACAAGTCATTGAAATAAGCTGAAAAATGTCTCGCCACTGGATTAAAACATTACGTAGTGCTTTAATCATAATATTTGTGCAAATGAAGTCATTTGGTTTTTGTTAAACACGCCAGATAAGGTTATATCGGCATTTACAAATGAGCAGCTCCACTGTTCGAACATGCAATAAACAATAGCCACTACCTATAAAAAACCCTAATTAAGGCATAAAGAATGGATAACTATTGGTTAAAATAAATGTTTGTTCAATGGCCGACTTAGGTCATTCTCAGATTAACGGTAGTAGAATAGTGTCGTAATAACCTTAAGGAAAGCTATTTTCGTTAAATAAAAGAGCAATTTTTCTCGCATCATCACACATTGAACTCTAAACAACTACCTACATTATAATGTAGAAATAATAAGTATCGATAAAAAGAAGCCTTTACGGAAACATAAGGATCGGCTAGACCCGTAAGGGGGTTTCCCCACTTCTTGGCCACCGCCGCGCCGGGGATTTCAGTCGCGATGAATATTTTGCGGCGAGTCAGCGCTATTCAGCGGCACTGAGCGGTCTGACGTCATGATTTCTAAAGAGTTGTTCCCATTGGCTGAGAACTGCCACTGTGCCTCCGCCGCCGAGCTATGAAGACCTCCTAATTGGGTTCTACATGGAGAACACCGAGAACACTAAACAAGTGTGTAGCACTCCGTCCGACGGATGGGCCGTTAAATCGTAGTCCCGTTGGCGCCTCTCGTCAAGGGAAGGCATCCGCCGTCGCCGGGTTTCTCTCCATTCTTCATCCATTTCCCCAAATAATCCTTCCCCTCATACCCCTCTATCCTCAATGGCGAATGTGGCCTCAGCTGTCAGTCCAAATAAGCTACCAAATCAAAGAATAAGCTACCCCTAAAATAAGCTACCAAATCAAGAGGATAAATAAGCAAAATGTTTGGAATTCTACTAATCACTTCATTTGCCATACCAAAACGCGTTTCAACGTCCTCTAAAAATACCTCTCTTAGGATAAACAGTACGATATAGAATATGAGTTGGATCTACTAAATAACCACTAAAATACTTCTACCCGGAAATCCGCACTCCAACAAAAAATAATAAGTATAAAGATGTATGGCATGAATATCATGTTTTTGGGAAATGCGCCCTCATAGGTTCTCATTTTTTGCCCAAATACCCTACTTTCCAGAGAAAGAACAACCCTAGCGGTACCTTGTAGTATTGCAAAACAAATTAATGCAGCATTTCCAAATTGCTATCTGAAAATATTATTCCCACCACCGTGTATACTACGAACGAAAAATTTAGTAGATTTTCAATGGATTATTTCACTCCAAGCATTCCATCAAGAATAAAACATCCCCATTCGGGTGATTCCATCACACTGAACGATCCGGTGTGCGTGCTATCAGAGTCCATCTGAAACGAGATTTTGAAGAGGGGAGAAAAAAATAAGCAAAGCTCCACGACGCCGATTAACTTGGATCTCCGAGCCCAGAGACTTAAACTTATTTACCGAGTCATAACTTGGTTTCCGAAAAAAAGAAACGAACCCGCACTCCTCCCACCTTCATTCATGACGTGAAATTCTTTCCGTTCTTGTGGCATCTCGAGGAAGAACCGATGGAAAATCGCTCAATCTTCCTTAAAGATTCCCACGAGAGAGTCAATGACGTCTCTTCTCCCGCGCCCACCCTACCACATCATAACCGCTCGTCCAACTCACACACACTATCCCAACCCCCTCGCCCGCACCCCCCACCCCAAAAATAAATACATTCCCCTCGCATGCCGAATTTCCCTATCCGTGCGTCTGAAACACGTCAAGAAAAAGTCGAGAGGGTGAACCGGGTCCAGGAAGCGGAGGTATCCCCGGCAGCATATTGCCAAAACCAGTCAATCAAACCGAGGGGGTAACAGAGAAAGAGAGAGAGAATGGTGTTGTGGAGGGGTCTTTCCACCCCGGACTAAAAGTTAACGTCTTCCTCCTGCCAATTCTTCCCCACCCCCCTCCAATTCGCCTACTTCCTCTTCACTTCCTCCCTCCCCCCTCTCGCCCCAACGTGGGGGGAATGGGAGGGGGGTTTTCACCTCATACTTCCCCCCCCCTCCCTCCTCCCATTGACGAACTCTCAAATTCGTCCCCATGCCTCGCAGTCGGTCGGCTCGCAGAGATCGGAGCCATTCAGCCGCTCGACTCTTGGATTATCATCTACACCCACGTATCTACCCCGCGACCCGTAGAAAGGATGTAAGGCAGGGGATGTTAGGCAGAGGGTTCCAGTAAGATGGACCGCATCGATCAAGGGAGGCGGATACTACGCCAGAAAAGGTGTTTTCCCTTACCTGAGGTTGCTTGCAGAAGAATTTTAATAGCTCCAGTTTTCACCAATTGGCGCTTGAAATATGGAGCAATGGACCAAAAGTTTGTTTTCGAAGTTGATTTCAATCGTATCGGAAATAAAAAACACCAACTTCGCAAAAAATATACCATTTTCAACGGAGCTGTATTCGGTAGAGAGCAGTGATACGAAATCCAACAGACGTATATGCGTCACGCAATGATGAATCAGATTGAATGTAGCCATTTCTCGACAATCTTCATGATATCAAAGTACCAGAAACTTCGAAGAACATCAAAGTGGCAAACACTTGCTGCTCATTAAACGGCAAAATTGAGTGGAATCCAAATAGTGATACAAATAAAATAATAGATACCTATACAAAGAAGAAATAATTTTTACCATAATTAATTTTAAAAAGAGAAGAAAGTAATTCTTGCAAGCAAACGTTACTGCATCGACCCTCGTGTGGAGCACAGTTGTACGCCAACAAGAAACACTCCAATGTTGTTGACCTTTTTGGCTCAAAAATTCATTCTTAGCAGAAAATCTCACTAGCACCATAGAGTAAGGTACTCTGTTCTAGTACGCATAAGTACCTCGCTTAGACGCGAACTTGAGCAGCAGTTTCTAACGCTGACATCCCCACAACAATTCCAAACAACTGGCAGGAATTTTCAAAATCAAAGACAAGTACAATTTTGCGCCTCGATAGCTACGGAGGGTTAACGTGCTCACTTTATATGATAAATTAATCCGTCCCAATATATGAGAGACAAGTACTGAGCGATATTTT
Organism: Pyrrhosoma nymphula; assembly: GCA_963573305.1. Classification (NCBI taxonomy): domain Eukaryota; kingdom Metazoa; phylum Arthropoda; class Insecta; order Odonata; family Coenagrionidae; genus Pyrrhosoma; species Pyrrhosoma nymphula. Next base: position 80,467,921 of record OY754334.1, on the reverse strand, counting down.
TAACGTAAGCCACAGTGGCGACTCCAATCCGTCATCGTCCTCGGGTCCCCTCCAATGTCGCTCAATGAGTTCGTCAGTCAGATGCTTCGCATCCCTCCAGTGGGCAATTAAACTACTTTGATGAGCGCCCGAATCCTGCTTTAAGTTCCTCCTTCTTGACTTAATCCAATTCTCATTTCCTGCTTAAACAATTCCCCTTTACAACTGGAAACACCCGTTTCCCTTCGTCTTCTTCGCAGCGGCAGCAGGAGCACTTAAGCGTCAAGAGGCAGTAAAAGCAGAAAGTTTCTTTTATTGGGGGGTCGTATTACAGCGTCACTTATAAAAGATTATTCCTCAGGGGCACCGGAAATGGAGAAACTTTGCCAGAGCCATAGCGCGCCTTAGGTGAAGGAAAGTTAATTTTTATCTCGAAAGTAAAAGCAGACTAACTATAGAACTTTAACTAACATAATTGTCACACAAATCTCTCTAAAACATATTTCGCAACGATCACATACTTGAGACTAAGAATTCCAGAACTGAGTGACCAATGTGGCCGATGTAGTAACGCTACAGTGGCTATAAGTTGAACCAACTCGATTTATAACATGATTTTCGACAATCCTTAACATCATCAGCCATTCCCAACCATTATAAACTAGACTGGCCATACTAACTTCTGCCTATGACCAACTACCTAAATCCCTTCCTAACCTGTGAGCTTCCAGGAGGATAACTCGATAAATTACGGATTGGAAGGTTTGATTAGGGAGGGTTAAACTACTTCCCATCTGGGCATATTATTACCACAATGTTACAGGGACGTACGAGCTTTCTGACCTTAAAATACCAACATCAGAATGAACGGCAGCCATAATTAGTCGAGTTTAAATCAAAGTAATCATGTTTCCGCAGAAAAAAACGCAAGAAGTCACGCCGAGTCGGTCGAAATTATTCTACACTGACGCCGCATGTATATTCCTGGAATGAAAAGGAGAGATAAGCGATCATGTTAATCATCTGATCCAGTATTTCTTAGTAAGGGCCAAAAGGTCCGTGTGAATGAAGAAGCGTCGAAGGATTGAAGCCTTGTCTGCAAAATCAACTTTGTGCGTCTCTGAATATCTCATTGATGTATATAAATATGCCGGATGTCATTTGGTTGCCGAGCATATACGCCTGAAGACGTTAATAAAGAAAGTAAGAAGGTAAAAAACCTCATTTGGAGGTTTAGGTGGAAGAGCATCGCTTATCGGCCGGAGGGCAAACCTTCCACTGCTAAGTCGCTTAGACCGGAGGATGAACACATTCGAATACGTTGCACAACAACGTCGGGATGGTCAGAAAGCGCAATTACCACACGGTGGCCCAAGCTGCCTTATTTTGGGAATTCGGCGGCTCGGAACGAATCATGGAAATGTGGGAGAGATTATTGGCCACCAGTCAACGATCGAACGATCCATCCAACATTTTCGAAGAGCGAGAAATGGAGTTTCGGGCGCGAGTGAAGTATTCAACTCCGAGGTGCCACACGTAGCGCCAGGAGAGATAAATGATTAACTCTCCTCTAGCGTGCCTCTCACGTCATCCCACCACTAGAGTTAATTTGCGAAGGGCTCGGAAGTTCATTATTTGCCGTCTCGCCATCTGTTGCAGTTTTCCCCTCCTTTCTTTCTCGCCTAACAAGTTTTCGGCACACCTTCCCAAATTTCAAAAGTACCCCTGCAGTGCCATTCTCTAAAGCCCAGTACACACGGGATTATTTATTGTGCCAGTAATTGTCCGCAATCCTGTGCCCGCCCACGAATCCGGCGGATCGAATGGTGGCAACTGATGGCGAGCAATGTTTCACCGCTGTGTAGGTACACACGAAGCCACAGCCAGTGACCAAGTCGAGGAAACAGTTTAGGTGACTGCTCTGACAGATGAAATGGAAGACGTTTAGATTGTATTAGCGATATAGTAAAGCAGTATTTATTTGACTAGCGTTAATTGATCACCACCATAGTTTCTGCCATACTTTGTTACGGGAAACGTAATTGTTGAATATGTATCTGTGAATAACTTCTCAGAAGAGTAAATAATAACAAACATGAATGCTTTTAAAACTCGCTGATTAGTAGGGCACTTCCATTTCAAAATCCCTCTTCACGCAATTTTATTTCTCCTCACAAATATATGAAAGCGGAAATGCGTACAACTTTGCCACCAGATCGCTAGAAACATTGAACGTGTTCTAATCCTTATCAGATATTTCCTGGACGCACGTTCATGCATTCGCACAAAGTTGTCGTGTTCATGCGACGAATTTTTGATAGGCCATCCATTAAACTATGGACCTGCACACGTAAACAAAAAACAAGTGAGGATGATGAACAACACGTTCGTCGAAACGTTGGCAGTAATGGAAGAATTTACCCGAAAAAACGTTCAGTATAAAAACAAGTGTTTAGGACCGCAAAATTCGTTCCTATGTTACTAAAACGTATGATACCTGCTTCACAACTCTACCACCATCACTATTAATCGCTTGATTCAGTGACGTAGCGATGGGGGTGTAGTCCATGGGGTTCTCCCGAATTTTTTAATTCATATAAATAAAAAGCACGTAATCAAAAATTTAAATTTGTTTTCTTTAACAAAATATGTTGACACCATTTATTATTTATTTTGCACCACTTTTTTAATTAATATTTTCGTTATCTTCAAACAAAATATCGAGGATATAGTAGATATTATTTCATTAATTTGCAAAGCAAAAACATTTAAAAAATCGACGGTTACGCTGAAGTCGCAATTGCACTCTAAATTGTCAACTCACACAATTTTGCTGCTGATTTTCAAAAATCTTCATCCCCCCCTCCCTGTTAATGCTCAACATGAGGACCCCCCTAAAAACAAAATACTGGCTACGTTACTGACTTGATTGACTGTTATTCAGTCAGAGTTGTTAATTTTTATTTTGTTTAATCGTGTGAACAGGCCTTTAGACTCTCTTTCCCAATGTGCATCTGGCTCACGAGATAGAGAAACACCCATCGGCCGTGAAAATGGAAGCCATTTGGAACAGGGAGCGGGAGGGAATGAATGGTTTGAGGGAGAAAGGTGCGGAGAGAGAGAAATGCGAGTTTAAGGAGGGATAAGGGAGGGAGAAAGGAAGGCAAGGCTTTCACCCAATTACTCGTCCTTCACGACTCCTCCCGAAGCACAGCCTCCCCTCCCCTCTAACCCTCGCCGCTCAACGCCGACCTCCCATCCAAGACCAGGTGCGGGAAAGCACAATACTCGACGCTCGAGCATTTCGACGAAAATTTTATCGCTGTTACGTAAATTCAACGCATTATGGCTCGGAAACCTGAAACATAGAGAGATGTGACATGAATTAGATAGGAGGTAGTTAATTGTACCGTCATTACGGGTATTTCTCGTACTAGATGTATCACAAACCTGCGAATTTGCGGAGAAGGGAGGTGGAATAGATCGGGGGAAGTAAAATTTATTGATATTACGGGTATTCGTCGTGTTTTATGGCTAAAAATCAAGGACTTTGGGAGAGGTGATTTGAAACTGAAGGGGTCCGATGCGTGGATCTTAAGAGGGGTGGAGGAAGTAGAGAGAGCTTGGGCGAAAGCGCATGAACCCTATAAGTGCATAAATTCTACGAGTGGAGGTGAGGATACCTCTTAGGGAGGAAGCTTGAGCTTGAGGGGAAACACAAAATCGGTGGCTTGTGGGGGTGGTGATGGCGAGGGAAGTTAGGTAGGGCAGCCAATATCGTGTTTTACTTGGCTTCTCCGCGAGTCACAGAAGTTACTGTAATTTCAATAAAGCAGCAAGGTGAGGATGGCAGCGAATTCACGTCGGCGTAGTCGAGCCCTGAAGAGAAATACTTACTTTTACCTGCACCCCTTTACCTTTTGGGAGCATCGAGTCGTAATAGATTCGCCCAAGTTGCAAAAAAAGGCTTTTGCACAAGGGCCATAAGCTTTTGCACAAGCAATAATGAAAGAGGGGAGGTAAAAAAGCCTGGAGACAGTAAACTGGATTTCTATGATAGGCATCCCTTTTGTTACACGACCCAAAAATCATAAACTTCAGGAGAAAAGATGTTTAACAGTCTGGAGGCGTCCGATATGCTTATCAGGAGAGGGGCAGAGAAATATCAACTCCTAAATAGCTTTATTTGAATTTTTCGAGACTGTGACGCCAAAATTCCGTCATCATTTAGGTTCGGAAATCCCGAGACATTCCAGAAAAGGGTCCTTTCTCGATCCTATCCTGAATGATCATCGGTCGAAAAATCTGTGTTTACAGGATTTCAAAGTGTGTGGCAGTCGACACAGATACGTATCCACAGATGACAAACAAGTTCCATCGGTGAAGAGCTCTAAAAAAGTCCATGAATATCTAGAGATTCCTGTCATCTTCCATGGGTACCCGAAACTTCGCAAAGTACTCGTTTTACGAGAAATAATTTAGTAAAAATCATGAATTTAAAAGAAAACTCTTCGCTTCGCCACCGCACTGTCTCATCCCAACATCTTATCAGAATTATGTAACTCGTTGACAATTTTCTTACGTTCTCTTGTGGAGTAATTAATTGATACAGGTAACCTTTTCCATCCTTATTAGCGATATATTCTATACACTTAGCTATTGAAAAATGCCAATATCGAGGATCCGTGCTGGGCATGGAATATTCATTCATTACCTCAACGAGGCAGCTCATTTCGATTTCCAACACCCCCATTCGGACGGATTCGATGTAAATAAGAATGCCATCGACGATAGCGATTTTCTTATTACTTCCAACCAACCTCGATATTTATGAATTACAGTTCTTAGTGTGGATATGAGAATAATTTGTCAACATCGTCCGAATTAAAGCGCATTTACTTACTACTTCTATTCTACCAATCCCTTCTCAAGGCAGAGGATAAGTTATAGGGACGTAAATTACTTAACACGACGACCGCACTTCGTAAGATCGGGTCGATGTCGAAGGATTTTCAAATGCCAATTTCGAGAGTCAATTTAGGAAATAAAACATCGTGCACGACATTTGCCATAATACGGTACCCTATGTTTATGTTTACTCCCAATCATTCAGGAAATCTAAATGGATTACTGGTTCAGTCGATACGAACGCTACGCTCATTTATTTAAAAAGCACATTTTTTAAATATACGTTTCATTACGTTGCTTTGATCGATATTATATTGCGGTTGAAGTTCGCATTGACGCCGACCGCAAGCCGGCCTTAAGGTAGTTTCAGCGAGATATATCTTCTCATAAAATTCAATGAATTTGGTCTCTTCATAAAGAAAAAGATCTCATTTTTCCAAAGATGATATCAGCCGCTTGCCACACTACTTTTCGAAACATTTTCAAAAAATTAAATCAGTTTTCCATGTTATATGGTGCGGGTACGCGCTCTAGAGATACATAATTTTTACAAAAATGAATTTCTTACACACAGAAAAAATCGCGTCAGAAAATTATAAGTGTGTAATTTTATATGCTATCTTCACTATTAAAAAAATACATCAATTATTCACCGCAGTACTTTTTGCAGAACAGCAAAAAATATTCTGTTGTGAAGGCGTTTTCACCAGACGGCGTGAAAATAATGAGTCAAGTTAAGGAATTGTGTATGCATATTTAGTTAGTTACTGAGAATTTCAGTCACATGAAACAATATTTTTGCGCCATTAATATTTACTTCATACTTATAAAAATGTCTTAAATTTAATAATAAAAATGGAATACGTATCGCATGTTATGGGTAGGGAAAAATCTCGCTAAAACTACCTTAATGCTTGCAGATCATAGTAAATCGACCTTCAGCCCGCGGTTCGACATCGCCCGGCGATATCGCGCGGGCATCGATAGACGCATCGCAGCGCGCATCGGCGCGGCCGGCCCCATGCAAAGATTAACTACCCCAAGCCAGGTGCCCATCGCCCACTTTCCACCCTCGCCTCTTTCCGCAGCCATCATCTCTCCTCTCGGCCTAACCGCGTCTGCCTGCCTCCATTCACGGGCCCGTCAAAGCGCTCACGGAACAGCACCCGTCCACATGAACGCGCGCCCACTTCCCGACATCCTCGGTTTTTTTATGAAAAAAAAAAATAAACCACGCGTTTCCCTCCCCCGATCTTCTATACCGGTCCAGCCGTCGCCTCTCTTTTTTTTGGGCGAAAGGGGGAATTTTACGGATACTACGCTAAAACCGTCGAGAGGTGAGGGAGCGGCGGAAGTGGCGTAGCAAGATGGTGGACGGATCAAGGGGCCTTATTCAGGAAGAACTCGGAATATTCGAGCCCCCTTCAATGACCTTTTTTGGGGACTAAAACGCCTCGATGAACCACTATATTTTTGCGGTTGCGCTTCGTGGAGAACATTCTTTTGTTTCAAACTTTTGTCAAAGTTTGTGAACTGGAAGTTCATGGGTTAAAAAGTCCAATCACTTTTATTTATTAACACTTCGCCACTTTTATTTATTAACACATTTTTTCAAATATATTTATTTATGTGTTAACATTTTTTGCCAGTCAAAGGTCATGGAGTTCTTGGTTCCCAAGTGATGTGTTGGTAAAAAATAAGATATTTTAACTTGATGACACAAATTGTAGTACGATGGTTGTGAGCCAATAGTCTTAGGCTCGAGAGAGGAATAAATAAATTAAACTAATTATTACAATATTAATATTAGTTGCCAGTGATAGATACTTAAAACTCATTAGTGGACGAAGTAACAAAACAGAATCTTCATAATTAGCGATTATTTTCCATCGTGCCACGCTGAAGGTCGACGAAACACGTACAAATTGCCACAACAAAAAATGTCCGTGGTTCGGGAATCGAACCACGGACCTTTGCTCGCTTTGATGCACATTGGCCTGACAAGCCAAAGGTCCATGGCTCGATTCCCGGTCGATGTTTTCTCGAGGCAATTTTAGAATGAGTGTGAGACGACATTTTTACCTCACATCCTCGATAAGTCATGATTGTTGATTTTCCATCCTAACGCGCTGAACGGCGAATAAATACGTAGAAATTACCATGAAAAGATTTAAAACATTTTTATTTTTTCAATAAAATAAACTTTTACAAACCACATAAAAATTAGAACTCACGACCCAGGTTTCGGCTGTGAGTTCGGGTCGATAGTTATAATTTTTATGTGGTTTGTAAAAGTTTATTTGATTAAAAAAATTAGAAATGGAATGCCAATAAGTTACCAGAGAAAGCCTTTTATTCTTACGAAAAAAATTGCCAGGACCGATCGATCGATTCAGTACGTGTCCGATCGGACACGTACTGAACAACGGATCTTTTGCTTGCTTTGCTGCGTATTGGCCTGACAATCCAAAGGTTCGATTCCAGGACGAGGCCGATTTTTTTCTTGTGGAATTCTCAGAATGGGTGTTTAGGCGGCTATGGGGTTAGGGCTTCTAGTTGTAAGTAATCAAAAATTTTCATTTTAGTTAAGAATGGAATTTTCTCTGATAAAAATGTAACATACAGATATATTTTATAGGCAAATTTTAATATTTTTGGTTATTCTACTGGTTTCAAAAGGTCTTCAGAAACCTATACGTTATATATATTAAGTTTATATGCTCAATTCTGTATCTGGTGTATAATGGGGCTACCTCGAACTTTAAGAGAAGATTTCCGTAGACTTGAAGAATATCAGTTTAGTACCTATACAAGCTTTCGTACACTCTTAAGGATGCGATTCCACAACATCGATATTGTCGTGGTTCTATAGTTTCGAATCCTTCCCGAATAAGACATCAGGATGAGCGGCTATTTAAACTACTGTAGAATGATGATACCTAGCATCACTTTTACAGAGTTTTTTTAAAATTAAAGGATACATCAAATGTACAGACCATAAGATTTAACGGTGGTGATACTTAATAATTATAAAAGCATAACTATTGGTCAGTTTAGAGCGAAATATTATCATAAATTTTGGGATTTGTTCTAATGTGATGCAAACAATCCCCGGAAGATTTCTATAGGATGATATATAATGGACGAGATGAGATGATGTAATAATTGCCCGAGGCACCTCCATAATTTCATGCTTTAATTTAAGGGGAATAATTGGCCATTTGACGCTGCCTTTCTCGTAACATAGCAGTGACGTAGATTCGTTTCGGGGTCGGGAGGGGGGGGGGGGGAGAGGAGGATGATTTTTTTAATTAGGACAAATTTGTGTATGAGTTTAGGGAGTGCAATGTAACTTGCGGTGTAACAATGAGACTGCGGTGTAACAATCGATATTCAAAGATTTTAGCTAGGCAAATATCTGAAAGAATACAAAACAAGTTTTTATGTTTTTATTTTAAAAATGTTTTTTACTTAAAAATTAAAAATAAATTTTTTTAAAAAGTTTCTCGAACTGAAAGAAAAATGAATTTAAAATTATTCACAAAAAAACTATTACTTTCTCCTTTAGTGCCTTTTTTTAATAAATTCAAAATTTCGAGGGGATCTGGACCCTATGGACCCCTCCCGGACTACATTTACTAAAAATAGAGTATTCTGATCTATCTACAGACACAGGAACTAGGAGATTCATATGCCTGCGATCCCTGTCTAACCCAAAGGTGATAAAAGTATTTTTATTTGATGCCAACTATTCCCATCTCACTGAACTAATTTTCCTCCGTTCCATAATAAAGATGATAACAATTCCTTTATCGATCATAGCGTCCACAACATTAGGAGCAGCCAAAATTTAGTGCAGTGGCCTGAGAGGAGCAAGTCACTGGGGAGAGGAAAGCATACGAGGGTAGTGAGGTGAAGGGGTTGTGAGTCCCTCCGCTCATCTCTGTAGGAATCTTCAGTTTATAAGCCCCCTTGTCTAAACTTGTTTCACTCTCCCTGACCCAAAACTCTCCACTGGCGAGTGTCCACAAAGTTTTGCAATATCACTATGTATTTTATGTGAACACATGGAACTATGCCCAGATAGTAAATTACCCCCCCCCCCCCCCCCCCCCCCAGGTAGGACTGGAGTCCTGGACCTCAGGTTAGCAGGAGTTGTCACCGTAGTATACTTTAGGGGTATTACCTGTACATATTACTATACAGACCAATTGATGAAACAATGGAATAAATTAAAACTTACTTTCAAGCAAGATGTATGACAATAATCTTCACAAAACTCTTGTAAAGTAACTCTTAACAGTATGTGACTTGCGAACCTTCGGAATTATTTTCCCTTTAGGACCTCAATGTGCTGATAAGTATAAGCTTAAAAATGGATCCTAAATGAACTTTAGTTTAAACGAGAAATAAGCAATGGTTTTATGATTAAAAGTTATGAAAGAAGAAACAGAACCTGTAATAGCGTCAGGATTGAGGGTATAAAAAATGTCTCGCCAATGCTAAAATCAAATAATTCACATTGCTAACAAAGCAATAAGGATTATTCTCGATTTATAGGTGAGAGGGTGAACTACATCTCATGAGCGGTTTGTACACAAAACACAAAATCTTGTTCGTGGGGCCAATTTCCCTCTCATACAAACCCAAAGAGTCATTGCTTTTTTCAGAGACTCCTTACTGTATGAAAGCATTATGTACTTTAAAATAAGCATGGATATTTTTGCTCTATGCAATAATTAATGACCATTTTGGAAAGTAGGGATTTGAGTTTTAAGTAAATTATTGCAAGCAATATTTTTTGCTGCTATCAATGCATTACAAATTCGGGCATAAAATTTGAAAGCCCTTTAAACAAAATCATATTTCAGCATTAAATATTACAAACTATGAATGAATTACCTAGTTTCATCAGCAATTCTTTCATCACCACAGGGTGCTACTACAATTTTAAAATACATGTCTTTCGCAATAGCCATACTTCATCCTAACTGAGAGAATACATGCTCATTATTTATACTTAGCAGCAGCACATCTGACTTCTGCTTGGTCCACAAATAACTGATCTACGATAAGTACTTATTTTTTCAGCTTTTACAGAAATATTCAAGGAGAATGAGCAAAAAATTTCAAAACAGTTCTGTCCATTTACATAATAACTTAATATTTTTGTCGGTCAATTCTTTGAAATGAATGCCATAGAGTACTGTTTTTTACAATAAGCATGGGATTAAAATACCCCTGAGTGATGATTTTCCACAATCTCCACAGAAAAGGGAGAATATTAGAAAACTGACATTTATGGAGAAAAATATTTTAAATAAGCTATGAATTTCTGTTTGGTGTGTACAGCTAAAATATCAATGCATGTATTTTCAAAAATTCCTCCAATCTATTTTGCTTACAGCAAAATGTTTATTGGAAATGTTTGAAAATTGTAACTTCTTAGGAATATAGTCAAGATACTAAATGTCCTTTGTCAGACTAACTGAAAATGAAGGATGTTAATGTCACTATCTTGTGTTTGTCCAAATCAATTGGTATCTTCTTTTTTTTAATTTCCATGGTTGTGAAAGACTATCGAAACAAGGATTTTTTTGTATGTGATGTTTTTGTGTGGATAAAAAGTGGTCACAAAGTAAACAATGAACCTGACACAGGCCAATCTGGTTGAAGTTCTGAAGCACTAATTAGTCAAATACATGCTAGGTTATCTCCAAAAATGCATCAACAGGAGATGCCATCATCGTAATATTTTGTTTGAAAAAAAATTGGAGGTGCATGATGCAAGAGCCTGGACGTGAATCGAGATACTAGGCTATGAAGATGACTGTGTCTTCACAGGGTTGAGTGCATATCAAGAAAAGTTATCAAATTATTACTGTAAAGTCACTCTACATAACAATGTGTTCATTCAATTGTGATTATTATTTTTCCTCAGGTTGTGAAACTCAGGAAATAGACTACCTCATTCATTTCATTCCGTGCTGTGTGAATATTGTTTCATTGTAAATACTTTTACTGTAGTGATTACACTTTGGTTTATGATTGCCTCTACCATAACAAGGTATAAGTGTAATGTATTTTTGTCAGATAAAAACAAAAGACTCTCTGTATAAAACTGATGGTAAAGCAAGAGGCAACAGTTTTGTCAATGCTAACTTATTATCGTTGAAAACAATTTCTCAGATGTCCATTTAAAAATGCACAAAAAGCCATTTTGCACTAAAAACAAACTGTTTCAAGAAATCATGAATATGGTAGCAGACAGATTTGAGACTCGTAGCTGGATCCTCTACTCATAAACCTCCCTACCAATGAATACCTAATTCCAACACCATTCAACTAAGTAATTTTTGCATTCTATCTCACAGAAAATTTCTAAAGAGATGACTGGTAAAAAGTAGCTTAGCCCTGGGATAACGGAATATACATATTACCCATACTAACCAATAATGCAGCGCCTCTTTATCTCAGACACTTCATAAAATAACTGCATGGAACAGTCCCCTTATTATGATCATAATATGCTAAAATGATATTTAAATCCTTCGGAAAGATGATTGAATCATGACTAGCAGCTTCCAGTTGCAACGTTGTGACAATGACTATTTCTCATGGGAGCAAATATGGGCAACATAATGCAACAATTCCCAAGGGAAGAATCATCCACCTCAACTGAGAATCCCATTCCCTTGATAATGCAACAATGCTTTAGTCAGTTGAGTAATCCTGAGTACTTGCAGTTGACTCCATCCATACTGCGGCCAGTATGCAATACCCTCCAAATTTGCAAAAGTAAACCCCTTGGAGTTTCAAGTTTGGCCTTAGCAAAGGACATAGGCATTTTTTGAACAATTTGACAGCTTTGTGGCATCATATCACCAGTCTTGAAAATCTATAGCTCTTTTCGAATATCTCGGAGGCTGTGATGCAGGCCTAAAATTTATGTGGGGGGGTATCTTTCAGGGAAGCCCTTCAAACGTCCGAGAGGGGCGACATAAATAAAATTATCCCTCAACCCCTTCAGCTGGAAAATCCATGTGGCCCACAAGGGTGACTTAGTCAACCCTTGACGCGATGGGTGTGCCCGGCCAATGCCTAGGTTGAGACACATTAGGGAAAATGACCAATACATTCTTCAAGTCCCAGGGATTTCTTATAACAGCCTTTGCTCAAGGTCTTTATTGGCTCAGAAAATTTGGCAATACAGCAAGCAATTTCAAAAAGTTCACCCAAGGGAGGCCTGACCGCAACTGAATTAGGCTAGTATAGTATAGTATGTCTACTCCAACCCAGATGTCTCTCGCAAAGTTGCCCGATGAGCAACTTCTCCTCACTCACCACCACAAATTTAAGTCCAGCCTCTCAACCTCCAAGATAATTGAAAATAATAACAGCTCCTATTAAGTCCACTAAAATACAATGGAGAAAAGGATGCCTCAGTAGCTTCACTGGCTAAAGCATTGTCACAATATCAAGGGATCGCGTTAAAGTACTGGTCAAGGCAAATAACTTTTATCTTTGTGGAATGTTTATACTCAACCGTGCTTGCAGGTGACCCCTTAAAGTAAAAACTGTGGCCAGTTTGCAGCACTCTCAAAGAAAAAAATGTGAGCTACATGCTCAAACAAGCCCCATGCTGATATAAACATGAAAATGAAGCTTCATTCCTGCTCTACATCTGTACATTAATATTCCCTTATGGGTTCAAGTACATGATTGCAATCTGAATTTATGGTAAAGTAGAAAAGAAATAATTTTTTCATGGTCAGCAACAAAGGATCTGTAAGCTGCTGAGTGCTTAATGTATAAATTAATATTATCTGTAAAACTCTAGCTAAAACAAAGATAATGAAGCCAGAAACAGACAAAATTGGTTTGAATGGAAAAATTATTTCCAATATACATACATAGTTAAAATCATATTATGCACTCAACAAAATGATTAACAAAACAACAACCTACCTATGAGGTTCAACTTTCCGTCATGTTCACTGAAGGATTCAACTGTATGTGTAACACCTTTAGTTGTTTCCGCTGGAGCAAATTACTTCAGATCGCTGCTTCAAATGCTTGTGGTATCAAGTTTTTATCGGATCCACCACTTACATTTCTTGTAAAAGAATCAGAAATTTTAATTCAATGTGATTCACTGTTACAGGCATTAAAATAGCAATGAATGGCGTTTTCCCTCCATCACCAAAATACTTATTCAGTTGTTTGAGTAAAGTCACGTTCTGATGCCCAATTACAACAGAATGGAATTTATTTGGTAGAGCCTTAGAATGGCCCAACAAGATCAAAGTGAAATGACATTTTTGAAACAAGAATATTAGCAAACTCTCCTCATACATTCTCATTCATCAATTCAAAAATTCTATGCACCATATAGGTAATTAATCTTTCTTTAAAAATCCTAAAATATCATTTTTTACAACTCTTTTCAAGATTTGCATTTGATCCTACATCAAGTACTGACTGGTGCATATATTAAGATATGCTCTTATCTAGCATTTAATACCCCATTGGGAACACCATGCTTCAGTTGTAAAATAATAGGGAAAAGCTCTAAACCACGATAAAGTGTCTGTTATATCCCGGCATCAAAAAAATGAACATCCATTAAAATTATAATAAATAAGAGTAAGATGAGCAAAGCATACTACCCGTTAAGCATTTTAACTTTTGGTTCATTGAAGCTGAAACTAAAACCTAGGGCTGGTAACAATTTTCCATCACATAGGTACTTGAGAGTCTAAATATGATGTTAAGTTTTGGCTCAGGTGACATAAAAAATGATATACCTATCAAAATTAGAAATGGAGACTCAATGAAGAGCGGCTCTCTACTTTCATAGAGATGAAGTATGTGAGAGTAAATCTGCTATTTCACATTTTTAACATGTTAACAACACCAAATATTTCTCACTCCAGAAGATGGGTAGATTATTTTAACCCATGGTAGTACAACTCATTCTGTTAAGTTTTAGCATGGAAAAAATGCAAAAAACCAAAGTATAGAAACTTACCCAAGTACATTTAGCCCTACATAATTAAGTTATTGGTTGAGAGGGTATTTTGGGAGCATAATGACATATTTTCAAGAATATAAATTAAAGCATTTTCCACAGTCGTGATATGATTTATGAAAGGTAAGGCAGTGTGAAAGTAGCTATTTTCAATGGAATTAATTCTAGACTTATGAACTTAATGGATTTCGATAGTTATGAAAATGCTCAATGTTCAGGATTAAGGATAATCACAGGTCTGTTGAACCTTAGTGCCTTGGATAATTAACCCGTAATAATTGTTTACCATATAAAAATGATATTACCACTAAAATCTACCACTAGCAAATTAGTCTCAATTCAGGATAAACTTACATTTTATTGCTGGAAAATAATCTCATTTAATGTACATTCCAACTTGTTCAAACCAATTCCCTCCAGCTCTTCCAAAACAAGCCAAGATATATCTGGGCATTGATTAATATGTAATTACATATATGTGTAAATATTAAAACAGGGTACCTAAAAAAATAACATAATAAAATTTAAATTTTGGTAACTGGAACTTTCAATACATACAGGTAATTAAGGTCACAAAGCAGGCCGTGAGTGGTTGAATTAATATTGGCAATTGCCTCATCTAGTTTCAGCGATGTAATTGATTCATAAAAAAATCAAACAGAAAATTTTGTAAAAAAAGGTCACTCATTAGAGTATCCTAACTGTAATACTTAGTTGTGTTCAGTGGATTGGTTGTTCACATAGTATGGAGTGAATCCTATACTTGGAAATGGATTTCCATGCTGTGTTTAAACCATGAGCATGAAAATTGGAAGCATATCCATCAATCTTGAAAAAATTAGACAAAAAATCATCTTTGTAAAATTTCTTGACCAAATTATTCCTTTCAGGATAGCAACAGTGAGTCTGATTTATCATGTTCAGTGACTTTTCACTGTCCATTACTTGAGAATGCAGGTGATTCAAGATTCTTATTAGTGCCAATTAGTATTTATGTACTTATAATGGCTGTAAGAAAGTTTTTTGTACTATTTTCCTTAAACGGTGTAATTCCATGTTGATCATACTATAAATAATTACATTACCAATATCTGCAATTAAAATTGTGTGACCAAGGAATTATGTTGTTCAGCTGTAATTCCATTCAAATATAAACATTCACTGTATGACATCTTTTTTTTCATTTGAAATTTTCCTAAGTGTACCACTAATACAATGATACCATCATTAGTACCTGAGCAACAAAAAGTGTTGGACACTCTCAGGAGGAGGAGTTTATTTTGAGAAAAAGGTCAACATAAAACCTACCCTTGCGCCTGATCAGTGTATAATGAAATGGTATACATTCATTAGGTATACTAAATACCTGGATTGCCTACAGGGATGGAGGAAGAACAATTATTTTGGAAGTTTCAATTGCATACCCATCAATAAAAAGAATATCTCCAAAAGCCTCGAACAATTTTACCTTTCATAACTCTGGAGGTAGAGGGGAAGGACAGACGTTGAGTGATTTCTGGGGGGGGGGGGATCAACCCACTCCAGGGATCAGCAAAATGCAATATTAAAATAAAATTATGACTCTCAAATCAAGACTCTCAAATCAAGACTCTCAAATCATGACTCTCAAATCAAGGAGGAGGAGGTAATTAGGGGCAATTACCTCCTCCTCCCTCCTAAAAAAAGAGTTTTGCCACTTTGTCAGGGAGAAACACCAACAGTGCACAATCAGGTAAGTGGTTTATTATTCATATTATTAGGGTAATCAACTGGTTAAGGTAGGTTTAAATGGCAGTAAAACCCTCTAGATGTTTAGGTCCACATGATCCTATTTCCTTACACAATTTCTTTCTTCATCTCTTAGTACGTCCTATGTACCTCTTTTCATCCTGTCCATGAAACCTATTCTCTTTCTTCCCCTTCCCCATTTTCCCAGCATCCTCCCCTCCATCAATGACTTTAGCATCCCTTTGCCCCTAATTACCTCCTCCAACCACCTACTTTTCCTCCTCCTAATCACCTCCCCTCACCCACCATACCCGGCACTTCCTTGTTTATCTCCCAATCCATCCGCGGCACTTTCTTCATTCTCCTCCAATCCAATACCTCAAATGCCTGAAGTGCATTCTCATCTTACTTTCTCAAAGTTCACGTTATTGCACCATACAATGCTACGCAACATATTAAACTCCTTGCTAATCAAGGATAAATTAAATTCATGCCAGCAACCAACTTATGCTATGCAAGGCATCACCAAGGGGCTATTGATGTTCTTAATCTCGATCACAGACTTGATAAAAGGTACACACACTTTTAACGCTCTCACTATAGCACCTAATGGATGGCTTACAGCATAAGTCAAAAGGGTAATGCAAGAAAATACTCCTTTGCCTGCGGCTTTTTACAGAAAAATTAATTTCACGCCAGGGAAGAGATTTCCTCTGATGAGGAGTTTTTCCACCTCAATAGAGATAAAATTTCTAGGAGGTAAATCATTTGCCTTGACCGAGGCTTGATCCCTCAATATCCTACCAAGAGCTTTAGCCAGCTAAGCTACCGAGGCGTCCTCTTCCCTTGTGGATTTTGGTGGGCTTTACCTGGTGTACCAGTAGCTAAAGTGGAGCCACTCAGTCCAAATGTTCCTGCTTTTCTGGTTGACCACCACGCAAGTTGTTTTTGTTGACAACAGTACAGACAACAGAAATTGTTCCAAAAAAACTATTGTGGTGGACACGCGGAAATGCAGGAACATTCCCTTCAATGCCAACTGTCAATTATGAATCCTATGATGGAAAAACCACTCAGTGCAATATCAAGGGATCCGAGTTCGATTGAATGAGTTTATTTTTAGGGATAGTTTAAAATAAGACAAATAAAGTAGCCGAACTAGATATAATAAAACTATCTAATCTCAATTGGAAGAAGTAATACTCATTTTTAAATTATAAAAATCAACCATGAATCACGGGGCAAGATGTTTTGCTCATCTACTTTGTTCGGGTGTAAGAAACATCCCGCGTGCCCTTCCTTATGTTAAACTCAGTAGTATTGTTGACGCAATGTTGATGAGTGAGAAATTAAACAGGCACATTGTAACAGCTATGTTACTTTGAGTGACCCCGCCCCCTCATTACCCACCGTAGGTTTTTACGCAACTCCCTCCCCCCTAAGTTGGTAACGTAGATTATGCATGACCCCTAAGTTATTTAGGGGGAAAATTAACCCATGCTATTAGTTCGCCAATTTTGTTCGTCATGCACTTTCTTTTATAACCCCATAATATGCTTTAAATAAAAACTATTAAATCGAGATAATCTTCTATATCTATGAAATTGAAATTCTGTTTGTTTGAATGCCATATACTACCTAACTCCTTGAAAGGGTCCAAACAAAACTTGGCACACATGTTCCTTAGGACCTAGATGGATAGGTAAATAGATTTTTTAGAAATGCCCAATGGCCCCAGGGGACCCTATGTGAGCTCTTTTCAACCAACTTTTACTTCCATAAAAAAGCATTGGATTCGATGCATAATTTTATAGTTTGCTTTTTTTAATTACTTGCACTCATGATATAGGCTCCGAATTTTTAGCATTGGATGACTGCAAAGAATTTTTTAAATAATTCTTGCAGTTAATTTTTGGCTTGCTAATTATATTTTTGTTCACTACTTCAACAAATGTTTTTTATTTACTTGGCAACCACAGCATAGGCTTTAATTAAATGGGAACTTATGTGCGAGACACTCATGATGCATGTAAAATGATCAATATGTATATCAAAATAACACCAAGATCTTATCTAGGGTATTTTTCACTCCAACCTCTCCTCTCCCTCCGTTGTTAGCAATCAGCAGATTGGTTTGTAGCAAGTCTCCACCTTCTACTGTCTTTGGCCATTCTTTTCATTCCTACACAGTTGGTTCAGTTGACGTCTTCCATTATTTGATCTATGCACTGAAGCCTACTTCCCCCCAAGTGGTTTTTTCCAGCTACCATTCCTTCCAAAATGGTGTTTAGAATTCCCTGGTGCCTCAGAATATGACCAACCTGTGTAGCTCTGCACTTTGTCGAGGCCTTCCACATATTATGTTCTTCACCTAACCATTGAAGTACTTCTTCATTGATCACTCTAACCCCTGATAGGGATGATCTTGTTCTCTTAAATTCCGAAACTCCACAGTAAACTGAGTTCTGTCTATAAAACTGATGATCTCAGGCCTGACCTCGTGGAAATTATGGATATCCATGATGAGAAAACCACCTCTGTTATTTCCACAGACTTCATTATGCTGGCACGATGCACGTATCGCCACACTGTGGCATACTCATGTGCACATGAGTATGCCACAGTGTGGTGAAACGCACGTTGTGTCAGCATAATAAAGTCTCGAGAAATAACAAAGGTGGTTTTTTCATCATGAGTTCTGTCTGTTTTCTGATTAGGTCTATTAGAGGAACTGTAAATAATGATGTACTAAAGTCAATTTATTATGGCGAATTCTATTCCCAGGCCATGTATAGTATCCTCTTCTGGGGCCCTACACCCAATTCTAAAATAATATAAAAAATTCAAAAGATGATTATGCAGCTGATAGGTAAAGCATTTCTTTATGCCCCATGTCAACCTCTCTTTCAAAAATTCTGTATTTTACCTCTTCCCTGTGTGTATATGTTTGCTGCAATTGTTTGTACAAAAAAATCTTTCAAATTATGCCACTAATAATAACTGTCATTGTTATTATACAAGGAGCTCCACGGACCTCCTTCAAATGCATGTAAGGACTAAAAACTCTGGTTAAGCCCCCTGGCATATGGGCCTTTTGCTTTACAATAAGCTTCCCCCAGAAGTTAAGAGTGCAAAGACTATGGTCCTCTTCAATTGTGAGCTCCAAGAATTTTTATTGAGTAATTTATTTTATTCTATTGATGAATTTCTTCATTTTTAACTTTTTGCAATGGTATTGTATTATGTGTATTATTAGTGTATTATGTAGTGCATTACCATGAAGTGTCCTATATTCGAAATTACAAATCGCCGAACAAATTAAATATATTATTATTATTGGTTACAGTTGTAACACTCCCCTCCAAGTCCCCAGCAAGCATCAGGTTTCATTGCCGTCATTATGGCCAGAGACTCGAGAGGGGTTGAACAGTGATCGCAGCCATGTCCGACACCCATCGGATGAGTGGCTACGCAGCTGTTGGGTCATGCATATGCAGTAGACGAAGTGACCCCAGGATGAAGGCCTTCTGCATGCGTACAACTAGTGATTCCACCTGTGCCACGCAGGACGGAATGCACTTGATGTTATGTAGCAGCGAGCCCTTGTCTCCACCGAGCACCTATGATGAGAGCCACTAGTTTCACAGAGCATCCGGGGTACATTTGTCGAAGTTCAAATGCAGGTCTTGATATTTTGTCCATTTTTTCACCTCCTTTGCATCCATGTTAGTTTCAGTCGGAGCCGAAAACTCGATCACGAACATAGAGCGTGTGAGGTGGTCGAGGAGAACGATATCAGGCTTGGTCCCCTCCAACAGCTTGGCGGTGGAGAAGAAGTAATTCCACCAGATCGTGCATTTATCATTCTACACGATGGACTCAATATCCCCAGAGGCATAGGCCAGCACAGGCGTTTCATCGATGCCATAATGGTGTCGAAGGTGAAAGTATAACACCCGCAGGGCCACGTTGTGCCGAGCTAAATACGCAGACCTCACGTAATAACTACAGCCGGAGAGGAGGTGACTCAAAGTCTCCGGCTGGGCTAGGCATGCCCTGCATCTCGTGTCCGCGACCTCCGCCTTGAATATAATGCGGCGCTTCAGACCGGTGGAGCATAGGAAGGCAAACGTCAGCTCCTTCGATAAGCCATGCTTCTCCATGCTTCAATAGAAACATCCATGCATGGGCTTATCAGTATGCACCTTGAGCAAGGCCTTCTGCTCGGCTTTTTTTATTTCGAGCTTGAGGACGTCTGTCTTCAATGACAAGATGGTTATGTCATTGTCGCTTCCGTCGGATGACGGGTCGAAGTCGAGACTGGTTTTGTCCACTGCCCTCTTTGCTGCCTGGAAGAGAAATGCTCCTATTCCTGCACTCTCGTGCTCTCTCACGAGATTGAGCAGGGGGTCCCCGCTACTCAGCACTCGGCATGCTATACGTAAGACAACTCTGTTGTGGAGACACTCCAGACTCAATAGTCCTCTACCACCTACATTGCGAGGGAGATACAATCTGGCGATGGAAGATTTCCGATGAGGACTTCTGTAGATGGTCATCATTTTCCTCGTTCCCCTATCGAGGTTCTGCAACTCATTGACGTTCCACTTCATGCATCCGAAGGTATACAGCAGTGTAGGAACCGCGAACATGTTCGTGGCAAGAATCTTGTTCTTGCCAGACAGCTCAGAACTCCAGATGTTCCTGAGTCTGCCTGTATTTGGCGGTGACCCTTTCCTTCACTGCTGCAACCTCCTGCATTCTGCGCTGGGGGACGTCGAGGTATTCATAGCTATCATCGTTCTCAAGGTGAAGAATGACACTCCCGTCAACAAGTTGCACGTCTTCCTAGATCTCTGAAAATCTTCCTCTCGCCAGGTGGATGGATGCACACTTGTCCAATCTGAACTCCATCCCTATAGCCTCACTGTATTCCAGTACAGTGTCCAGGGCAGTGTGAAGGTCTTTCACATTAGAAGCATAAAGCTTCAGGTCATCCGTATAAAATAAATGGGTGACCTTATGCTTCCTGTCACCTGGAACACTGCAGATGTATCCTCTACCTCATCGCAGCCGAAAGGACAGGGGTTGGAAGGAAATACAGAACAGTAAGGGGTTCAAGCTGTAGCCTTGAAAAATGCTACGGTGGTATGTTACCAACTCTGTGGAAACTGACTGCTTACCTGAATTCAGAAAGAAGCGCGTTTTCCAGAGTGGTAACAGGCATTAGATGCAGGACACTACCTCTGGGTGGACTTTCATCAACTTCAGCATAGCAATCAAAAGCTCATACAAAGTGGTGTCAAAGGCCTTCTTGTAGTCCACCCAGTCCATTGATAGGTTTTGCTTATGCCGTATGGCATCCTGGCATATGCACTTATCAATGAGAAGGTAATCCTTGCATCCCACGATTTCACGCTTTGAGCCCCTCTGCTCGTACACCTCCTCCCACACAGGCTGGACGTGGTGGTGGATAAGGTCACTAGAGATGAACGCCTTGTATACAGTGTTGAGGCAGGTTATAGGGCAGTAGTCCTTTGGATCGGAGAAGTCTCCCTTCTTAGGTAGTAGAATCGTGCGTCCCTCAGTCAGCCAAGGTGGAATTGGTTCTCTACCCATCAGAAAAGACTTGAAGATTCTGGTGAGGTGTTGGTGGGCGGAAGTAAATTTCTTCCACCAGAAGTTATTCACGGCATCCATTCCTGGAGCCAAGAAGTTCTTCTTGGCAGAGAAGGCCTTCATCACGTCACTTTCTGTGACTGAAAGAGGTCCATCCACATCTAGTAGGTGGCGGTCACAGAACTCTTTAGAGGCCTAGGGCCAGAGTGTCTCCATTGAATGGCTTCGACGTTTCATGGATTTCCTTCCAGAAACATTCAACCTCTTGGACGGGTGGCGGAGACTCAACAACAGGCGGAGGTGGCCGAAAGAGATGAATGGGTGAAGGAGAAAGGTAGAGTTCTCCCTCACGGCCTTGCTCCTCTTGAGGAGTTTTTTCCAGGCCGTGGTGAGTCTGCATACTCTATTGACCTTGTGCTGCTTAATGGTGAGCAGCACGCTTTTATTCAGTGTGTGATGGTTGTATCTGAGGCTGCACACTATGCGCCGAACTTTAGGAGTGAAAGTTCACCCAGATGCGATGTATTTCATCACACACTGAATTCTCGACACCTGTTGTCTCGCATGCGTGATCTTAGCCTTTAACTGTTTCAGCCTTTTTTCTGCTTTGTCCCCATTTTGGCAGAAGCATAGAACACGCAATTGACTGTCCATAGGTCCAACGTCTCTGTCAGGATTTCGTTGATGAGGCCATCAACCGGGAAAGGTGGTTACCCTGCAGAGAGATTTTTCAGTGGATATCTCTCTGTCTTGTTTGTCTTTCATCATAGGATACTGTGCTTAACAACCACAACCGTAGTTCAGAGACGGCCTGACTAGCTTCCTCCCCACTTGGCAGAGACTGTGGCATGAGTGCAGTTCTCGCCTCAGGCGGTGGAGAGGCAGGGTGTTGGGGAGGGTGGTCTGGCCGGTGGTGTGTTCCTCTGAACTGGCAGTTGGTGGAGAGTTTCATATTTTCGCAGGTGGTTGGCATAATCGTGCAGATTCTGCTGCAATAGGTGGTCGTGTTTTGGATGCATCTCAGTAAGTAAGTAAGTAGTTTATTGGTCCCGGAGACATAAAAAACATATGTATAGGACAAGTCAAGGAGAACAGAAAAATAAAATAAAAATAAATCCTCATCTCCAAAGGAAACAAAATTCATAAATACAAATCCTCACCAACAAAGGAAAACACAATACATAAATACAATCACGTATTCAAGAACTCATCAACTGAGTAAAAAACGTTGTTCAATAGAAGTTCTTTCAATTTCTTTTTAAAAACAGGAATACTACGAGTCTGTTTGATCTCACTAGGGAGACTGTTGTACAACATGCAACCTGCATAAGACGGTTGCCTTGTGAAGGACACTAAATTGTGAGACACCACTTTAAAATCACCATTTATTCTGGTATTATATGAATGAACATCATTGTTCAATGGCAATCCAAGAGCCAGATGATGCTCTTTAACATACATAATTGTATAGAAAATATATATACATGGGAATATTAACATGTTAAGTTCTTTAAAATATAATCTTCAGCTAGTGCGTTTATTTAAACCGACCAGAATTCTTATGGCCCACTTCTGTAGTTTAAACAGTCTTGTTGTTCGATGGGAATGACCCCATGCACAGACACACACACACCACAAAGAGTGCATCCTTGCCATATACCCTCTGCATTTGGGCTCACTGGCAGCATTTATTATCATTATTATTAACAAAAATAACAATTTCTCAAAATTATTTCACTTTCAAGGAGTTGCAGAGTTTTCTACAAACCAGAAGAGAGTCTTGCAATAGGTTCCCCACTTTCACTGCTTTTGGTAGTAATTTTTCTTAATAATTTAGAAGAAAAACTATTCACGTCACAAGACAAACTCGTTCAATGTGTCCATTATTGGTATCAATATGTGGACGACATAATCTGCCTCTGGACAGGAACAAAACGAGTTGGATCAGTTCCTCGCTAATTTTAATAACCTGCAAAATAATTTGTCATTCACAATGGAAAAGGACGTGAATGGCAGTCTTAATTTCCTCGACCTAACTATCTCTATTACAGCATAGAGGCACCAATTTTCAATTTATCAAAAGCCTACCACCACGGATCATATCATTCCCCAAGATTCCTCCCATCATTTCTCCCAAAAAAATGCCACATTCCATGCAATGGTACACCGTCTTATCCATCTTTCCCTGTCAACGGAGAGTTATAATACAGAGCTCCAAACAATGTATTCCATTGCCACAACAAATGGCTTCTCGATAGAACTAGTGGACAAAATGGTAAGGGCAAAGCAAAAACAGATGGCGATTAAAGAGATAGTTTCCTCCAACTCTATTTGTGTTTCCGGAGAAAAATGGATGTCCCTACCCTAAGTGGGTAATCTATCTCGCATATAAATTGAGTAACTCGATGTCAAAAAATTTGAGGGCAGCGTTTTATTCCCCCCTTACCTTGGGGAAAATGCTCTATACTAGTGGGAAGGATAAGGTTGACAGATATATGAAATCAGGTGTTTACCAATTACAGTGTGACGAATGTACGTCTTGTTATGTTGGGCAAACTGGAAGAGGAGTGTCAACCCGTATTAAGGAGCATGAATGTTCCCTGAAAAATGCAGATGGCCATTCCCTATTTGCCCAGCATTTATTAGAGTGTAACCACAGCAGTGCTTTCAAACCTTTAATTCTACATATGTTGTTTTCGATATTTCTAAGTTTGCAAGAGTAACTGTCACTCCCCTACATCCTATCCCCTCTCCACCCCTTGCACCCCCTTTCTCCTTCTCCCCACTTACGGCTGCTAGGAGCCTTTCCAAACCCCTCCACTCACAACCCTTTGTCCATTGTCCATTCATAAAACCACCGAAGGTTTCCTCTGGAGTCCTTTCTTTGCAGCTCCTCACCTCATGGCCTTTTTTGAATCATTGTTTCGGCAATTCTTAGCCTACTTTCCTTGCCCTTCAGTCACAGATGTTTGGGCTGCGGCTTTTAACCACTCTTCCCCATTAAAAAATAGATAAAAGTGTAACTTGGTGACCTTCTACTCCTCCTTCACTCCTCCGTCTTCCCCCGATTCACTTCCCTTCCTTTCCTCTTGCAATTTCCCTCCACCCCTTCACCACATTCTGTAAGTAAGGGGTCGGTGTACTTCAAATCTTTGCCTAACTCCCAATAGCTCTTGGCCTCAGCCTTGCTATGTGCATAAAAAATGCTCTTCCTCCCAGTTTTGTCCTCAGGGCGGTTAGCCCTGTTCCTCTCTCCCCCATTTCAAACCAACCCCCACCATTTTTAAACTTTCTCTGGGTATATATAGTATGCCCTAAGCTTCAGAATGTGCCAGAAGATGCCATATTAAGGTGAAACCGGTCTTAGTTTTTAAATGAGGTGTGGAAAAGTACAAAGTTTTTGTTCAAAATGGAGGTATATAATTGTTAGGGAAGTTGGAAAGGTCAGTACTAGTGAGGAAAGTGAGATGAGACGGCTAAACCAATGGAAAAAGGACTATCCAAAGTGCTTTGACAAAGATAGGTCTAGCAGTATCAAGAACTTTAAAGCTCAGATAGTTTTAAAGAGAGATGTGATGCCAATAATTTGCAGAGAATCTGCGGTCCCCTTTGGAATAAAAGACCAAGTGGAAAAGCAATTAAGGGAAGAGGTTGAGTCAGGTATTGCAGAATTAATAACAAGACCAAAATGGGCTTCACCTGTGTTTAGCATTCACAAAAGCAATGGTATTTTAGAAATTTTTATAGATTTTAAGAGAGCTGTGAATCCGCAGTTGGACATTGATAATTATCCCTTGCATAAGACGGATGATTTACTTGCTAAAGTCACTGGAGGTGCTTATTTTGCTGTAATTGATCTGAGTGAAGCTTATCTGCAAATGGAAGTAACACCAGATTCTCAAGAAATTTTGAAGGTAAATATATATGTCATGTTTAGGGTTCTTGAAATTATACAAGTACTTGTCATATGGGTTAGCAAGTTCCAGCACTCTTCCAACATGTGATGGATATAATGCTTTAAGACTTACCAGGTACCTATGCTTACTTGGATGATGTGATTATAAAAAGTAAAGATTGACAGGAATGTGAAATGAGAGTGTGAGGAGTATGGCATTATGATATTCTATTGTTCTGATAAAGTTGACGGTTGCCACACGAGGTGGCGTAGTTGTGGTATCCCATGTAATCCGGTCTGTCTGGGGCCATGTGGCTTGAGTGTATAGTGTGAGTAATAAATCTGTTAAAATAACGGCGTTGATTATTAATCAGTAAATGGAGTGTCGGGAGAACACGACAGTTGGCAACGATGGTTGGGATCCAAACATTATTTAGTGTTTTGTGTAACATGGCAATGCCTTTGGTGACGAACTCTCTCATTGGGCGCATGGATTCTTTTGATTCTGAAAAAGAAGAATTTTCCTCGTGTTTTCAGCAGTTTTTCTTGCTCAATGGCTTACTGCAGTCAAGCTTACAAGGTCCGTTGTTTATTACCTTTTGTGGAGAGTCTACCTTTACGCTTTTGAAAAACGTTCTATTCCCCAAAAAACCAACCGAGCAATCATTCCAAATTTTTTTGTCAGCGCTGAGTTCTCACTACGCCCCAAAATGCCTGACAATTTCGGAGCGATACAAATTTTATTTGCGATCACAGCAGTCGGGAGAGTGTGTTCACGAGTTCATAATATCTTTGAAGAAACTCGCCAAATTCTGTGAATTTGGTGATTTTTTAAACGACGCTCTCAGGGATAGGGTTGTCTGTGGCTTGGAGTCCAGCGTGATTCGCCAAAGACTTTTGCTAGAGAGCCAGTTGACTTTTGAACAGGAATGTATGATTGCCGCAGATGTTGAGTTGGTGCAAAGGAATTGCCTTTTCGAATCGCCCAAGCCGCAGGCCGAAGTGGATGCTGTTCGGCGGAGTCTACCCTGGCGGATCACTACTACAGATCTCAGCAAGATGCCGCCCCACGTACGAGAGACATTATTCCTGCCCAACGGGGAATGCGACAATGGAATAACTGGTCGAGCAACGGACCTCAGAGAGGCGGTTCCTGTCAACGGTGTGGACGAGCCCATCGTGAGGGTTTTTGCCCGGCCCGTGACTGGGAATGCTTCAGATGCCATCAGAGTGGACACACCTCAAAAATGTGTAGGGGAGCAAATGTCCACGAGGTGTATGTGGACAAATGGCAGGAAGACAAATCGCAACCCCCTACTCTGTGCAACTCAAGGTCAGAATTTGGCATTCAGGGTAATTCAAAGGCCTACCCAAGGGAACCTGTAAATTTTTTTTATTTACCCACAGTAAGCTCTGTGTCGGGTAGCGCCCCTGTTATTGTTAATATTATTGTACATGGAGTTCGGTTGGCTTTTGAGGTTGATAGTGGGCCTAGTATTTCCCTGATTTCGGAAGATACATATCACAGGTTTTTCGAAGATGTTTTCCTCTCTAAATGTAATCTGGCCTTAAAATCAGTAACGGGGGACCAGATTTCTGTACATGGGAAAATCGAAGTGAGTGTAACCAACCCATGTAAAGGAAACAGCGAGGGTCATAAGCTTGAGTTAGTAGTGGTCTCTTCAAGAGGAAAAGTTAAACCCCTGTTGGGTCGCCCATGGCTTGATGCCTTGTATTCCGGGAGGAAAAATTTATTCATTCATAGTTTCAACGAAGTGAAGGAATTGAGTAATAATTCAAGAAGCATGTACATTTTTTAATTTGAATTCAACCCTGATCCTCAAGGTACTGAGTACAAGTATGTACTAAGTGATGAAAGCATATTAATCTCAAGGTATATTTCCAGGTATCCTCATGTTTTTAATAGTAAGAAATCTGATATGATAAACCATTTTAATGCAAATCTGGTTGTGAAAGAAGGGGCCCTTCCAATATTCCACTGACCCTACTCAGTCCCTTTTGCCTTAAGGGCTGAGGTGCAAAGGCAGCTGGAAGAAATGGTGCATAATGGGGTACTGAGACGTGTTCGCCATTCAAAATGGGCCTCTCCCATCTAGTGTGTGCCAAAGCATGATGGCGGGGTGCGAATGTGTGTGGACTTTAAGGTCGCATTAAATAAAGTCCTGGTTACCGACTTTTACCCCCTACCTAAGTTAGAGGACGCCTTTGCTTCCCTGGCAGGAGGCACTGTTTTTGTTACCTTAGACCTTCAAAATGCATGCCTGCAACTAGGGGTGGGCTCAGAATCACAAAAGTACCTTACTATTAATACTGATTACGGGCTGTTTCAATTTACCCGCCTACCTTTTGGCATTTCAAGTGCCCCTGGTATCTTCCAGGCGGTAATGCCAGAGATACTCAAGGGTTTACTAATGGTTGTGTGCTATCTGGATGACTTATTGATCTCTGGGGAAGATGTGAATGATTGCAAGCAAAGGGTAGAAATGGTGTTCACTAGACTTAATGAATACAATGTGAAAGTGAACATGGCCAAATGTGGTTTACTGAATCTGTTGGCTATCTTGGTCACACTATAAATGCACAGGGAGTTCATCTGATGGCACATAAAATGGATGCCATTTTGAAGGCCAAACCTCCAAGAGATGTCACCCAACTAAGGTCCTTAGTGGGGATGTTGAATTTTTATCACAGATTTTTACCTAACCTCTCTAGTCTTATGAAGTATTTGTATAACTTGATTAAGAAAAATGCCACTTGGGAATGGACTGATGAGTGCAACGAAGTGTTTGAAGAAAGTAAAAAACTGCTTCTCGGACATTCCTGTTGGTACACTATAACCCTAAGTTCCCCAAACTGGTTTCAACGGACGCTTCATCTTATGGGGTAGGGGCCATTCTTAGCCATATGATTGATGGTGTGGAGAAACCTGTGTTGTTTGTGTCAAGTACCCTTACTGTGGCGGAGCAAAACTATTCTCAGTTGGACAGGAAGACATTGGCCTTGATTTCTGCTGTTAAAAAGTTTCATAAATACCTGTATGGCCAACAGTTCACATTAATCAGTGACCACCAATCCCTCCGCCATATATTTGCACGTGATGAGGGAATTCCAACTGTAGCTGCTGCACGACTTCAAAGATGGTCCATTGTTCTGGCAGCTTACCAATATAAAATTGAATTGATTGAAACTAGACGTGTGTACTTAAGATCACAGGGACAATCAAGGGGTTATTAACAAAATACTGTTTGCCTGTCGCACCATCCCCCTTTCCACGGGTGGTTTAAGTGCATCAGACTTTATGTTGAAATTTAAACCCCGCACTCTCCTCTCCCTAATCAAACCTCGCTCAACATTCCCTTTTATTCATAATCAAGATTACCCAGAATATAGGCCAGAGGAAGGAGTGCTGGTAAGAATAAAGCCCAAAAGTGAGCCTGTGCGTGGGATCATTAGGAGAAGGGTCAGCCAAGTTATGTATGAGATAGACATTGGAGGTAAAATCAGACTCATTCATATGAATCAGATGAAACGCTTGCCATTACCCCATGTCACTGCTAAACATAATAACACCTTGTGTTTGTCATCACCAGCTCCAGCTAGATCCAGGTTGGACTCATCAGATCATCCCTTAACTTCCCTGTTGGAGCCCCATACCTCCCCCTTACCAGCATGTCTCTCTCTGCATGTTCCTGTACTCACTCCAGCTCCGGATCCTGATGATGTCCACATGGACCACCCACGGAATGGAACCTACAGTGAGCTTCGTCACTCCTCTCGGCAAACAAAGGCCCCTGTGCGCCTTGATCTGAAATGCTGAGTGGAGGGGATCAAAAATCTAGTAGGGGAGGAATGTGGAGTACGGCATTATGATATTCTATTGTTCTGATAAAGTTGACGGTTGCCACACGAGGTGGCGTAGTTGTGGTATCCCATGTAAACCGGTGTGTCCGGGGCAATGTGGCTTGAGTGTATAGTGTGGATAATAAATCTGTTTAAATAACGGTGTTGATTATTAGTCAGTAAATAGAGTGTCGGGAGAACACGACAGAGTGAAGGCTGTTTAAAAAAGATTAAATGAGCACAATGTAAGGATAAACGAAAACAAGTGCCAGTGGCCTAGCAGTAGTTTACTTAGGGCACAAGATTAGTAAACGAGGAATTCATACCTTGGATACCAGGGTTATATCAATTTTGAAATGTGGAGTACCTGAAAATGTATCAGAACTAAGATCATTTTTGGGTACGATTAACTTTTACAGAAAATATCTACCCGATCAAGTACCAACTTTGTTAGCTCCTTTAAATGCACTAGTGCAGTTAAAGCTTTTGAAGAGAGACGCTCCATGGGTATGGTCAGAAGATTGTCAGATTAGTTTTGAATGCAGTAGGGAATTGTTGTGTACTATCAAGGTGCTAGCATATTACGACTCCAAGAAAATGCTAGTTTTAACCAGAGATACGTCGCCGTATGAAATTTTGTCAGGTTTGAGCCATCGAGGAGGAAATATAGAGCGTCCAATTTCATTCAGCTCAAACTCGCTGACACCTGCTCAACAAGAATACAGTAAACTGAAAAAGAAGCACTTGCAATTGTTACGGCTGTTATTAAATTGGATAAATATTTGACAGGACGACATTTTATTTTAGTCACTGACAATCACCCACTAAAATTTATTTTGGCCACAGATAAGGGTATACCCACAATAGCAGCTTCGCATGTTAAAAGATGGGCATTAACTCTGGGTGCATATCTTTTTGATACTGAGTATAGGAAAAGTAAGTTGATGGGTGCTGCAGATGCATTGTCTCGCTTACACCTACCTGTGTGGCTGAAGTTGTTAACTTAGTGAAATCTCCTATAGAAGGGTTTGATGAACTAAATTATGATATGGCCTCCATCATATACATATAACAGACTTCCTCCGGATATAAAAAGTATATCCCCAATCACACAATTCAAAAAGTCCCTGAAGACTTTTCTAATAAATGAAGCATTTTATAGCCTAAGCTCATTTTTCGATGGTTCCCATGAAAATACTGCCTCAATTTCTTTTTTTCATATTCCTTGTACAACTATACTTTGTTCTTGTCATTTGATATGTATGTTGCATACCTTTAACGCTGCGGACGTCAATTGACGTCATACGCCATGCTATTGACTGACTGTGGACGTCAATTTAAGTCTTGCTCCGCTTCCTTTTCAATGGCCTTGGGTTATGCTGAGCCATCTCTCAGTGCCTCCCTCTTGACTTTCAGCCATCAAATAGCACCCGGTCTTTGTAGTCCTTTTTGCCATTTTGGGATAGCTATCATATGTTTTTTTCTGTAAAATGTTTATTTTTCTGATTTTTTTTCTCTTGAAGTAGGCATACAACATTCTTTTAAGAATAATTACAATTGTATATTCCTTTGTCTTAACTTTATATCATTCTTAATTTTTATATATATTCCGATTTTGCATCTTTCTTTGATGATTATTTTGTTCATTATGCGAGGGAAAATTATTAATTTCGAGACACGTCTACAATTTTTTCTAATTATTATAGTAATTCAATTTTTTTATAAGTAGTTATAATAAATAACTAGAAATGTGAGGAAATACTACCGAAATGTTTACATCATCAACATATTCGTTCGTGATGAATGTGATCTGTGCATAAATTTCCAAAAACAAGAGTTCCGTAGACCGTACATCTCATGAATTAACACGGTGGAAATTTCGCTGTACCGATTCTTTGATTCGCACACTGATGATGCCAATATCCTGAATAAGGACATTTTAAATTTATAATATTTATAATATTTATATATTTATATTTTTTTAACGTTAATACTCATCAAAATCATTTCTAAGTTCGAAATACAATGACAAAATTATTTATTTAACCATTGATACGATTTTTGTTGCTAGAGAGCTTAATATTAACGGTAGAATTTCGTTTAAAAGCTTCAAAGGCATTGTAAAACCAAAATAATTCATTTCGATATAAATAAATATCGAAGCTGTAGCTACAATGTTTTTAGTAAAACCATCGCATAAAAAAATAGTTGACCGCGACCGCATGCCGTAATGGGCACCCCAAGCGGAAAAGGGAGGAGATTATCTCCGCCCGGTGGCTGAGAAAAAGGTTCAACACCCCTCTGGCCCCCAACATAAGTTAGGGAGATAGGTACCTGAGAAGATCCTAGCGTAGTGAAAGCTCCGTACTGGCAAAGCAAATAAATTTTCCCCGTCCCCTGCGCGAAACGGTTAAATATGTATTTCCATTTTTCTACGAAAGATTCCAAAATTCACAATTTTCCCGATTTTCTGCCCTCCGAAGTTTCCACACCCCGTCCTTCTTTGTAACTGTAAATCGGAGGGGGTACCCTAAGGGTAGTAGGGGTAGGGTGCCACCCTTGCCTATCCCAAATCCCAAAACATTCCGGACATAAACGGGCTAGCCAGAGAAAGTGTAGATAATGCGCTTCCAAGGGAATACGAAAGGACACAACATATTTTTGTCCTGCCTATGAAGGAACTCCTATCTTTGCCTATCAAAATGTTTTAGAGCATATCATGTAAATAAATAGATACTTTGTTGCATATGTATATACATTTTTTATTTTTTAAACACAAAAAGAAATTGTATGTATTAGAATGTTAAATTAGACTAATGAAGAAGGATAAATTACGCTAATATAGTCAGGGTAGAGTGAATACTTGAAATTAAAGCTGAGGGTTATTTGCCATTTTTTTAAACAGGGACTAATTTATGTTTTATTCAACTTTATTGTACGTTAATTGCGATGAAATTTATGTAAATCTAATTTCACGGTCATCATTATTGTTCATAGAAATGAATTTTAATGTACTTTATGTAACTTTCACTTGCTTTTATTGTGTCTAAAATTGCAAATCTGTGAAATTTATCTGAAAATTCTACCATATATGTTCTGCAGAATATAAATATGTTCTCTTGTAAAGTAAACATCATTTTCCAAAAAACAGCAAAATTTCAATTTGGTAGAAATTATGCATAACCATATCCTAGCCTTCTCATTTTTGGCTGGCGTTAATTTAAGCCTCAAAAATTTTAAATATCGTTTTAAGAAAAATGTTATCTCTTAGTAAACATAAATAACTCAATCGTATTCATTTACTTATTACATTATTGAAAATCAAAATGAAAGTATAAATTACTGATTTTTTTTACCGTTTCTTTGGGAGTTCAATTTAATTTAACTTAAAAAATAATCCAAAATATGATCTAATAGAAATGAAAGCATGACTTCGGAAGTATGATATAATTCCATGGTAATTTTGGGCCGGGGGAGTAGGGGTAAGGAATATATTCATTTCCATTTGCTTAGTTTCAATGATTGGGAAAATTAAGAGATTCTTTTCATTACGGATGGCTTAAGTTGCAGTGTTTCAGGTATCAGTATATTTTTCAATAAATACTAGATCTTCAAAATAGTGGTAAGTTTCAGTTGCCGCAGGTTGGGAAGTGGGGTAGGCAAGAGAAAGAAAGTATCATGCATAGGATCAACGGGGCAAGGGAGAATGAAAGAAAGTTCCTCAGATTTAGGAACAGAGATGTGGAGTATGTGTTGAGGTCGGTAAAGAGACATAACAGAACACTATTGATAGTAAAGCGCGGAGAAAGACAAAGAATAGAGAGGGCTGTTTTACATTTTGTATTATACTATTTCCAACTCCACTGAAAATAGATTTCCTCTACAATCTTCTAAAGAACAAAATATAAACGCACACATTCGAAATGAATATATCAGACTTTCTAGACTCACTCCGATAAAGTGCTCCACGTTTTGTCCCTGTTTTTCGGTTATTTTTGGTCAAGTTTTTAAGATTCAAAACACTTTATCATATGACTTTTATGTAAAAGTTTGTTTGTGACCATACGTATGCGAAAGAGATGCGAGAAGAAATGTCACTACGATGAACGATAATCATATTAGTGTATGCGAAGTTTTTCACATGCAGTAACTTGAACAGCGAACGTTGATAAATTTCTTCAGCATTTAGTAGATGTTTATTGGTATATTTCCCAAGAAATAACAAGGATTAATCGTTAAAATTTTTAGAAAATAGTTTTTAACCTTGACGAAAAAAAAAAATAAATGCTTGCAGTTTCAAAGGGCTGCAACGCAACCTGCAATATAATTTTAAAGTTCTATCCGATGGCAGTGGACGTCAAATGAAGTCCTTCATAAAATTCTTTTTTGCACAGTATTTTGAATAAAATAAACGAAAAATATTAACGTATCTCATGTTAACTTAGTGTTTTACATAAGAATTAGCGAAAAAAAAATGTAGTCACCGGCAAGAGTTTGCAAAATATATGCCACGTTTAACGTGTTAATGATACCTTGACAAACAATAAACTGCAGGGTAAGTATTTTCGTGCATATGAAAATGGGTCTGACAGGAGTTCGAAAAGAAGCACCCTATATCACTTTTACTCAATAACATTAAGGCCATAACTTCCATGAATATTTTCAAAGTGAAAGTCAGGGAGATATTTATAATTAGTAAAGCCTACTTAATATACAGTGTAAGAATTTCTAAAGGATGATTCGCATAAGGGAACTTTTATATTATATTTTATACTTATTCATATCAAATACCTATGTATTATCTGTGTACCATCGCTGAATTATTGTTTTGTATTTTTTGGCTTGTTTCAATGTCATGTACCATGATCAAATGAAACTAATAAATTATAATAAATCTATCGCACAACTGCGATGAAAAAACCTTTTTCATCAGCGTGATAAGTTCAACACAAAGATAATAGCTATTGAAACTGCAGTAGATCCAGTGCTGACCAAAGTGATTAGGTTTACGATGGAAGGATGGCCTTCCTACTGTGAAAAAGCTATTTTATTGCCATATTTTAACCTTAGAAAGGCCTTAAGCACAGAACAAGGTTGTTTACTGTTTCATGACAAGAGTAATTATTCCTGCTCTTTTGCAAAAGGAGGTATTAAAAATTTTGCATGGAAGCCACATCGGGATGGTAAGAACAAAGATGCTAGCTAGAGATACAGTGTAGTGGTTAATCATTGATAGAGGCATTAAGGAACAAATAAAAAAACTGTCATCCATGTGCTGTTGTAAATTTCAGAAGTGCTAGTAATATCACTGTGCCATGAGTCCCGGGACTAATAAATAAATAAATGTCTGTGTATGGATCAGCATTGGATTTGACTAAATGTGGATTTTTTAATTTAAGAGAGAAAAACTTTCCTTACAAGAAGATAGTTTTTCTAAGTGGATAGAAGTGTGGCAAATTCCAACAGGTACCACAACTAAAGATGTAATTCAAAAGTTAAGACCATGTTTTGCCACTTTTGGTATTCCTCAGGAAAGCTTGGCTCACAATGGGTCGCCATTTAATTCTGCTGAGTTTTCCCAATTTTGTGCCAAAAAAATCACATTGTTGTGGCTCACATAGCTCCCTGTTGCCCACAGAGCAATGGTCAAGCAGAAAGATTGGTGAAAACAGTTAAAGAGGACTTTCCAGAAATATTTACTTAATAAAGAAGTGGCTCGATTTGTGAATACCAACTTTAAAATCATTCAATTTCTTAGTGCATATCGACAAATGCCAAGCACAGTTACAGGATGTTCCCCAGCAGATATACTTTTAAATAACTTTCCAAGCCATATAAAGAAAATAGAGGGTGTTAGTAATTTCAAGAAGCTGTGTAAATATCTCATAGAGAAGAGGTACTATTCCCTATCAGATTTCGAAACCCCGTAAAAACCTCGGCAATAGCAAATATTTTTTGGATGTGTTCTATGATTTGTAAAAATCCTACAGATCAAATAAAATTATTATTATTGTTAAATATTAAGCCCAGAACTCTAATAATGATACAAAAACCTCCAAAAGATAGCGATTACCAAGTAGTTTGTCCAAAAATGCAGTTGGCAATTAATGATCTGAGTAAAAATAAGATTAACAACAAAGAGTCCGGTGGTTTTCTGGACCGGAAAGTTGTCAAGGTCTTAGGAACAATTGTGTATCTTTGCTCAGTGGGAGAGGAAACAGTGTGATGTCACATAAATCAATTGCAGCTAAGTGTTATCCAGGAGGTGCCTACTAGCACTACAGAGGTTAACCGTTGTGCACTGCATGACAGTCCATCAGTTCAACACCAGGCTATGTGATTGTGCCACCACCCCCTGTGATGGTGCAGCAGTCATTACTGTTTGTCTCAGGTGTGCCATCCCCACCATGACTGTTGTCACCACTAACAGTGTAAGAAGTTACCATTGTCACAAGATGTGAGAGAAGGGCTGGTACTCTCCTTGCAGAGTACTCCTCCAGGGTGTAAAAGAGTGATTCCTTGGCTTCAGACCCCGAAGCTACCAGTGACAACACAGTAGTGCCGTTTGCAGAGGTGGCATGTTTTGCCTAAGAGATTTTTGGATTTTCAGTTAAATAAGGAGAGGGTGTGATGTATGATTTATGTAGGTATTTTTGGAGTTTCAGGTAAACAAGGAGAGGCTGTGATGTATTTTAATTTGCTGCCATTAGTATCAATCACGGCTCTACTGTTTTTCCGCTGTTCCCCCTCCCCATGAATATATTTCCATTTTACTGATTTGACTCATTGGAGATTAAACATGTGCCATGAACCCCCTGTCAGTATCCATTAATTTCCCTGCAGCATCCTCGCCCCAAGTACGTAAATCATCAGGAATCTAAGTGGAAAATATGAAAGAAACTTTCATTATGAGAGCAGGCTAATGCCAATTCCAGGTTTCTCTCCAGCCTTCCTATATTTCCCAAAAAGTTCTTCCCTAACCAACCTACCTACCTCTCCTAAATGGTGTAAATGACCTAACTTGTCAATCGCCTCCCCAAATAAACAATCAACATTGATTTCCACCCATCATCTGTTCAAGAATGGATTAACTTAGCTTCCCAAGGTTTCTTAGACCAAACCGTGTTGTTTTACATGAAAACTGTCTTCATAGGCAGAATACAATCCATAAGTTAATATTTGGCAAGTGAAGGTGGAGATCAGACCACGAGCCAAGAACAATTTAGATATAAGAGAGAAAACTACTTAGCTAGTGCCACTTGTTTTTCTCACAATGCTGGTTACTACCAAAAAGGTGCATCATTCACTATGCACCGGATGCACGTATTCATGTTCATGGTGAAGGGCCAAAATTTCACTTTAAGAATATTGTCAACCTAGTTAAACTAATAGCTGTTACACTTCACTTATCTCAAGATCAGTTTTTTTTACAAAGCTGCCAGATCATTCTTAACTTCACCTAATTTCTGGATAAATTCCTACTCTGTTGGGTCCTCAATACTTGCTGCATGTTTTAAGTGAGGCCTTACTAATGTAAATGAATATCTTTCTCAGATGTTCTCATTATATATTTATGCACAGACCATCTAATGTACCTAAACTTTTTTTTAAACTGCATGTTTATCGGAGGAGGAAAGAGTGACTTCTAAGTACATGCCTATGTAATATTTTACTTGTTCCAGCTTTCTAAATGAATTCTCATTTCTTCTGTGTGCTGTGTAATGTTTCACACCACCATTATATTCATTAGGTCATTACCATGAAGTTTTTCTTATTTACATACTTCTGAGCCCCAGTCATAAATCATTTGAAAATAACTTGTCCCTACTACTTCCGTAGAAATTTTGAAACTAGTATACTAAGCGTAAGTTTACGCTCACTTGGCCTATGGAGTTGTCTTATGGGGTAACTCGAGCGCAGCAAGGAAGGCATTTTCTATGCAAAAGAGGTCTATAAAGGCCATGTTGAGTGTACCCATCAGGACCCCTGGAAGGCCTTCGTTTAGGCCACTGAATATCTTGACTTTACCCAGCATATATATTTTTCACTCATGTTTATTTGTAAAACAGAATCCATCTATGTCCATTCCTAACTCGATGGTTCATAGTCACTTGACTCGTGCAAGGGAGAATGTTCATCTGCGAGTACAATCACGTGATGTATGTAAGAATGATCCTATTCACTCGGTATCACTTTTGTACAATAAGTTACCTACAAACTTGAAATGTATGTCCTCTGTCTCTTCTTTTAAATTAAAACTCAAAGAACTACTTCTTAATAAATGTTATTATAGTACTGATGAGTTTTTTTCGGACAATATTGTAAAGCTATTGCGAAAGGTTATTTATTTATAAATGTTTCTGAACATGTTCTATGTCAACAGACCAAAAGAACAATAAAGCTATGTATTATTATTATTATGTATTAAATTCTGGGTGACTAAAACACCATCACATCTACTGCATCACAACATTACATTTGTCACAAGACAGTGGGTCTCAATTAGGGTAATTCAGTTGGTCCCAAACCAATCTTAGCAGGGCCATATTTACCATATGGCGTACCTGGCGGCCGCTGGGGGCCTCACGAGAGTCACGAGGAGGCATGTGTTTTTACTGTTCAAAATTTTTAAAATGTAAATATAGTTTTAAGTAACCTGGCGCCTACTAGGAGAGTAATAATAGTGACAGATATTTGTATGTAGGTACTCATTATGTATTGTCTGTATAAGCAAGGAAAAGTCTATGTCAAGCTGCCAGGTTGCAAGACTATAACATTGGGGGCCTCATTCTATATTCCGCCTGGGGCCTCAGAGGTCATAAATACGTCCCTGAATCTTAGCTATCACTCCTGTATCTCCTAAGTTGGAGGGCCAAGGATGGCTAAAGACATTGTTTTTCATTACTGGCATACTTGAACCAACAGCAGAACAACCACATTACCAGGACCAAGGCCTTACTTGTATAGCAGCTTTTAAGTAGAAGCCAAGTATGCAGGAACTATAGTAAAACCAGTTACATGATGAATAACC
This sequence comes from Pyrrhosoma nymphula, assembly GCA_963573305.1. Lineage (NCBI taxonomy): Eukaryota > Metazoa > Arthropoda > Insecta > Odonata > Coenagrionidae > Pyrrhosoma > Pyrrhosoma nymphula. Next base: position 80,429,869 of record OY754334.1, on the reverse strand, counting down.
CATTAACAGGCAGCAATGCCATAGAAATAGAAATGGCAGTGCACTCCATGTTGAGTCCTTGCATAAAACTACCAACCTAAGATGACGAACCTGACCATGTATTAATTACATAGGAAAATGGACAGCAAAAAAGCCTGAAACAGATGAATATGAACTGAACAAATGAATGAACTATACTTATACAAAAACACAACATTGGTATCTTAAACCCCTTGGGATGATAAGTAGAACTACGTGTAGATAAACCAAGAAGCAGCTACAACAATGTCCAGTAGGTATTGCATATAGTGACTCCATTGAGTCAAAAGTAAGTTTAGGAATTTAAAGATACCAAAAATGTTACCACAAAATCCCCACTATCATACCACAAAGTAGGCATCCAATTGCCATTTGCCCCTGAGATCAGGCTCACAGGCAATATAGCATGCAAGAAGGCCGACCCCACACATAGGCATATCTCGAAGCATCTGAAGGGGGGGAGGGGTGTCACCATAACTGAAGGGGGGATTACCACCACTGAAGTGGGGGGTTTACATGGGGGGTATCCCATACCCCCATGATAACTTTTTTATCAATGGGGTGGAGTTACCACCCCCAAAACGCCTATGGCCCCACAGGCCTTCCACGAACTCCATATACGACCCACCTTCTTTGATTTTTTTCATCATTGCCACGCCTAACTCTTTTGGGACCCTTACCCAAGAGGCGCCTTATAAGTATAAGAGGATCTTAGGTGGCTTTCCTGCTGTCTTCAAGAACAAATTAAACAGCGTGTAAGGTAGTAAGTCTTGCATGCAGAGCCCCACCATTAGTTGGACAAGACATTTCCAGGTACACCACGAGGAGACTAGCGTTCCTCTTTTCGTACCTTAGTATTATCACACTTCTAAAAATACAATTCACTGTCACTGCGGGCGTACACAGACGAGGGGAAAACAACATAAATTCCTCCCTGAAATATTCCACTAGAAAAATCGTACAACATAGTCAGCAGGGGCAGATATATGAACACGGTCGTCTTTAAAGAGAAACTTAAGATTTTCAACAAATGACAATTTAATACAAATTATATCATCTACTTCTCCTTTTTTATACAAATTGTGTAACGAAAATTCTCCTCCTCAAGCCATTATCCTTTTTTTGAACATAATGACTCAACTGAGTGCAGACTTTATAAGTGATGTTAATTTGGTTCCGATATCTCTATTGTAAGTGGGTGAAATTCGCGAAAACGCTGGCGGGACGAAAGCTCACCTTTACCCAAACTTTAACCATGCTTTCGCCAAGAAGTAAAATGTAGAAACTCAGACGAAGACGAGCAAACTGTACCTCTTTTCCCATATGCACAAAAATTGCGCACTGCGATTTCTAATTGAAATAGTGCGCGTTGTACGCGCATTCAAATACAAAAATGGCGCGAAAAGTCAAATTTAAAGCGCACCGTTGATTACAGGAAAAAAATAGAAAGGGCTTCGAGATCACTTCATGTACTAATGATTTAATGAACAGATTTACTTGTTTCATAGATTGCTTGACGCAGACAACATTGCAATTCTAACTGCAGTTTAATATATACTCGAGAGAAAGGTGGTCCTTGCCTCTGCACGTTAAAAAAATCACGTCTCCAATGTTGTTTAACTGCACACGTACATTTCCTTCGATAGAGAGTGAGAGAAACACTCAGAATGTGGGCTGAAGAGCATCTTGCTTCATTTATCCGTTTGCCCGAGCATATTATTATAGATGTGGATCATTGACTGTAATTTGACAAGCCAAAAATTTAATGGAGCGTTATCGAAGAATACATTAACATTTTACAACTCATACACCATTAACTCAGAATCACTTAGTCGATTAATAATTAATTCCTTATAAGAAAATTCTAACCTTTTGGCGCATTCTTCATCACTTGAGGGAGAAGGTACCTTCAGAGGACGGCCTCGAGGTATCTCAGTCCGTCCGTCAGTCGAAGAACAAATGAACATTTTCTTACTCCATTAGCTCAAAATCTGCCTGGTGACGAAAAGCAGACAAAAAATTGGAAATTTGGGTAAATGATGAAAAGTAGTTAACGTTACCACGAGTGAGCAACGGATCTCAATTAATAAATCACTAAGACGATTAATAATTAATGCCCAATTACAAGAATTCCATCTGTTCTAACCTTTTGGCGCATTCTTCATCACTTCCGGGAGAAGTTACCTTCCGAGGTCAGCCGAGGTATTTCAGCTGCTCATCTATCATTCGAAGAATATATTAACATTTTCCTACTCATACACTATCAGCCGTCTTGGTGACGAAAAGTAGGTAAAAAATTGGAAAATTGCTTAAATGATGAAAAGTAGTTAACGTTATCACGTGTAAGCATGGATGAAAATTAATTAATCACTCTGTCGATTAATAATTAATTCCCAATTAGAACATTTGGCGCGACAATGCGCGGGAGGTGTTAATATTGGCGCCTTAATCTTCATCACTTCCGGTAGAAGTTACCTTCGGAGGACTGCCGTGGTATCTCAGCTGACCATCCATCATAATGTACTATTATTTGGATATTCTGCAAAGGAGGGGCCAGTTTGGCATTCTATGGCTAGCGGCCTTCGAGCATGCAGAATTTAAGAAACGGAGCACAGTTGCATTAGTTAAATCACACGATGTTGATAAAAGTTGGTACGTATAATGATCGTGAAGGTCATGTAATAACATCGGCAATTTGGCCCGTTCAGTACCTACCGGCTGTCGTCAAGCAAGCCTTATTCCCGATAAGGTATTGTGGTAACCGATTGGAAAAAATGATTTAACTTCTGTTGCATCTTTCAGTGAAGACATTTTGAGGTATGCGATCGAAGGTCGACAGAACTGCCCTAGGATGAACCTCTACGTGACGTCGACTTTGCTTGGTGGCTTATGCAAAGTATTTCGAAAGAAGGCTGAATTGACATTCGGTGAGTTCGCTGGATAAAATTGAAATGACGAATTTTTTTCCTAAAATAAGTAGAAAAGCAAGTGGTCCTGCCAAGGAAATTTGTCAGGACAATAAATCTTTGCATTCAGTGCTCGCTTGCGTTATTGGTTTTCGTGAAGTGTATGATTTATAATCAACAGTTTTGAGGGCTAATTTAAGAGGGAAGGAAATCGTATGTAAATGGGTGCGGCGAAGGAGTTAGGTGAGGCCTGTCGGCCCATCCAGCCTACCCGAAGCCGAGTAATATTCTGAGATGTATCTGGGAAACCGCTGCCCTGGTGAAAATAAACTGACAGACAGTGTGACAACAATGTGCAACTGTATTAGTCACAGTGTATGCAAACTGTGCTCCCTTTAAATCGTGATGGACAGTGTGAACACGATGTGCTGCACACTGAACGAGGGCATTAGTTACAGTGTTCGCACACTTCTCTCTTTAAAGCGTGATGGACAGTGTGACCACAATGTGCTGCACATTGTACGAGGGTATTAGTCACAGTGTATGCACACTGTGCGCACAGTGTCCTCGCACTGTGTACATGGTGTCCTCACACTGTTTACACAGTGTATGAACACTGCACACAATGTCCACACACTACCGCCACACTGTCGATCACGCTTTTGATTCCCAATTGAAGTTTTTGGCACATTATTCACACTGTACCTAATCACGCTCTTGTCACATTCGATGCACACCGTGTTCACGAACTGTCACACTGACTGTCATGGTTTATTTTCACCAGGTTGCGTAGGCGTGCACACAGTGGGTGCCATGGGTGCAGCGGCACCCCCAAAAAAATTAGGAGGGGTGCCAAAATTTGGATGGAACGCAAGACTTGGGAGAAGGCGAGTCACGTTGAAAAGAACTGGAAAACCAATCAAAGTAAAAATTTTTAAAGGTCTGATTTTTTAAAAATCTGTAATAAGACTACTCAAACTATCATTGCATGTGCTTCTTTGAAATAAGGTATGGAACCCGAGATTGGGTGCGAAAAAACGAGAAGTAGTATACCTAGTATTAGTATATTAAAAACATTCTGATAAAGCTGATTACAAAAAGGTTTTCGTATTTTTGAAATAGAGTTACCTATCCTATAGTTACTCTGTTTTTATTTGATAAAAAGTAAATAACTGACTAGTTAAGATATTTTATGCAAGTACCTATTATCAAAGCTTTATTTAATTGCAGTATTTCAAAGTATTTTTAAGTAATATCTTATCCTAGCATCGAAAACTAAAGCAGATGTGTAATATATAAATTTTTTGTTCTACACAAATACTGGGGCCTTATAATTTTGCTGTGGGAGTTGCTTTATGGAACTGACTTTCCTCCGAGCACTTGGGGTTAAGACTTATGGTAATGGACAAGGGCAAAAGGCAGCATTTTGATCGTTGGCACCCCAATAGCAAAATCCTGCGCACACCTATGCCAGGGTGGGTATGTAGAGCAAGGAATTGGCTCTCCTACTCTGTATGTAAATTGCACTAGCTATTGTACTCAATGCAGATGATCACTGATCTAACCAAATAGTTTGTTGAAATGGGCTATTGGAGAGGAATGGCTCCTGAAGCAAGCACACTAACATCGCATCCCCTCTGGAGAGAGGAGTGGGTTTATGAGTCATTCTGGCTTCATAATTTCAGTTCACAATAACATATCTATAGTAGCCTTAATCACCACTACAATTTTTTACTGATACATAATATTTGTCACTTCTAGCTGGTATCCCCAGGCAGTAAAATGTACTGGCTTACCACCACCACCTGTACTGGCTTATGACCTCTTGCCAGTTCTGTCCCTAGGGTAGTGCAACAGGTGCCGCTGCACTGGGCCCCGCAAGGGCTTGCCTTTCTCAGACGGTGTGGTTAAACCCGCCCATTTCCCGAAATTGCCTAGTACTTAGTACTTAGGTACATATGTAAATATCTTGAAATCATTAACCATTTTGTTGGTTAATTTCCTTCTTTCCATGTAATATGCTTAAAAGATGCTACAATATCAAGAAGGGAATGCATAGTTAGGGGGTCCCCGACTTCCGTTTATACAGGGCCACTCAATCCCTTAGGATGGCCCTGCCTCTTGCCTTTTACTACATAGATCTTCTATTGCTCTGAAAATTTTATTGTTTTAGCTTTCCTAAAAATGGCACTGTTAAGAATTCTCAATATCTTTTCAGTCAGAGTATTCAAATTTTTGTGTTAAAGTTTACAGTAAGTCATGGGGAAGCCTATTTCTCAGAACCAAACTACTATTTCTGGCTGTCTAAGCTAGAGCAATTAGAATTTATTTTAGAAGTAAGCTACAATCCTATTCTATGTATCATTGCAGTAAAATTTGGAAGAATGGACGTAGGGAAGGCCCATATTTTGGTCTAAAATAACTATATAGGTAATTCCTCGATGAAATTAGCTGGACCACAGGCATGCCACAATGGAAACACTAATCCCCACTTGATCACTGAAATTAAGCATCATTTGCTTTTGTTCTGGCTTGTAAGGGTGATCCTCCAATTGATACTGAGTTCATTTGCCCCTGTTTGCTAGTGGCAGATAGTGTGATAAGACCTTAGCCGTTAACATTTTTGAAACTGAATTCCTTCCCCTACAACACTTGCTTGAAGATGTAGTCAGTATCACACAGCACAAAAAAGTAGACTATTAATCTAGGTATTTTTCTATTAGACCTATTTTTTACTTGACAGAATTGGAATGCATAGTTTCAGATGCCTAACGAATGTTTTTTTGGTAATTTTCCTGTAGTCAGGAAATTACATACTTACCCTCTTTTCACTTCTTTCAGTGCTGCAAAATGGCTCAGTCAACTATGTTACTTACTATAACACTCACTGTAACTTAGCACCTGAGAATTCCTCCAAATGTAAGAGTTGAGTACAGTCCTAGGTTAACCCTTTCAGTGTGGGAGACTCACACTTGTGAGAGATGGATGTATGCTTTCCAGGGGTGGATAACTCCCAGTGTGATTGAAGTTTGTAATGATATATGATGCCCCTTGAAAGGCTCCTGTCATCACCAAGAGCTGCTCTTCTGGTCTCTCCACCGTCAGTTTTGTCGAGTGATTCAAGGATGTGAATCATTAGCTGGTGAATGCATTCTGATTCATTTCAGTAACATATTTCTTTGATTAATTATTTTGTGTAATCCGCACACCAAAACACCCTTGGGAAAATAACTCTCCACTGAAAGGGTCAAGATGTATTAACTCAAATTTCCTCATCAGCTTCTCATTGCAGAATGTATAGAACAGGGGTCAGCAAACTCCCTGACCCAAAGAGCTACACAAGAAAAAATGTGGGGGGCAACCAAAGATAGAATGAAAATTACCTAAATATCCCAGTGAGCTACCAGTAGCTCGTGATTGACAGTTTGCCGACCTTTAATGTAGAACTATTTCAAATTAGTGATGTAGTTGTTGGTTGTGGTGCCATCAAGTGTTACACCATTGTGTTCCTTTAGCCCTTCGCCTGTGGCAGCCGTGTTTATACATCACCACTGTGTGTTAGAAAAAAGTAAGGGGAGAAGTCTTCCTGTCTGGTTCAGGTGTTAGGGATTAGTGGGTAGCATACCTAGGACTGAGATCACAGTTCCTTCTTCCACATTGTCATTATCGTTATCGAAAATGTCAACTGCTCTAAAAGGGGAATGCTCACAGTTGCGGTGTGGTTTTGCTGGGGCGTCCTGCGGCTGTGTCCAGCAGTCAGAAGTACTGCCGTACTCCTCCAAGGTATTTAAAATGGGCATGGTTTTGCTGAGATGTCTCGGCCGTCCAGTTCGACTACTGATGCCCGACGTCTGCGTCTCGACTGCTTCGAGAACAGTCGAGACAGGGACACCTAGTCGGGCAGTCCCAATTTTCAGTGATTTTTCTGCTCTCTTCTCTCTGTGTTTTAAGAAAATACATACTCTCCCGCATCGCCCAGCCGCAGAAGTGGGATGTGGAAGCCTGAATGAAAGCACCCCACTTGTCCAGCTGCGATGTCCAGACGCGGCGGTTGGACGTGGCTGCTGGATGCCCCAGTGAAACCAGACCTTTACTGTCCTAAGAACACCTAAGAAACCAGTGATTTAAAGCATCTGAAAAAATTTGAAGATTGATGATCACGTTTTCACTCTCTTGAGTGCAATTGAAAAATAACAATTATGCAATCGCATGTGTTATGAAGAACTGTGATCGCACCCCTGTTCATCCTATTTCTGCCCACTGTTGGAAGCAGCCATTGTCTTGCACTTTGGGAGATACACATACTGAGAATTGATTTAATATATTTAGATTTTTCATTAACACATTGAAGACCAGACATTTCTCTTAACTTTCATCTGCTGCCGAGTATTTTTCCCGGCTACTTCTTTTGCTCTCTCCAATTAAATAGTTCATATTCCTTCACCTGTTTATGATGTTTATCTGAAATTTTTAGCATTTTTAGACAAAATCAGGAGATAACATAGTGAGACAATGAATTGCCATGGATGTATGAAGTTACTTCCTTTACAAACTAAAATCTGGAAATTATAAACTACATGTAAAAACAGTAAAAGTATGAAACAGTATTATATTCATGACTGGTCTATAACAAGTGGCATGCAAAACACAAGTAAAATAGTAAGCCGGAGTAAGTAGTACTTCACTGTGTTTAATGTGTTTTCCCTGTTTACTGAACTCATTGTTTTATGACTAATTCAGGGGTCTTTAGAGTGGTTGAATAGACCCCTAATAGTTGATATGACATTGAGATATGTCAATTTTTGCTTAAGGATGGGGCTGCCAGCTGTCCTCATTTTCGCAGGGATGTCCAATTTTTTTGCAAAAATTTCAAGCTGTTCAGGAAGAATTTGTACAACCTGATAGGAGTTTTGGCTTGTAAAAATTGAAATCTGCTCCTCATAGATTAAATTAGCGTGGGTGAAATGACAATGAGGTGAAAAAGGTTGGTTGGAAGTATTCATGGGGAGGCGAAGGGATGGAGTGAAAGGAGAAAGGCTAAGAGGGGGAGGCTTTAATTGAGTGAATCATAAGGAAAGTAGAGGGGAGTCTGATTGAAATATGTTTTTGTTCAAAAGGGGGGTTTTATTGAAGTTATGTTGAATTATTTCAAGTTCTATAGCGTCCAGTTTTTTTCCTTTTTCATCTACGTGAAGTATTTTCGGTGTGAAGTTCCATCTTGGTCGGTTTCCAGGATGTGTTTGGCACTCATGGAGGTGTCATTTCCATTCCTCAGGCATCTTCTGTGTTCTTTCAACCATGTGGTAAAACTGCACCCAGTTTGACCAACATATACTGCTGGACATGAATTGCAGCTTACTTTATAGACTTCACTTTTATTTGTCCTTTGAATTGAATAGCAGCTTGGAGAGGGTGTATGTGGTGTAAAATGTAATTCTGTATTTTTTTGGGGGAAGATTTTTGTGATTTTGTAGGAGAGGCGGCCTAAGTAGGGAATTTTTGGCCAGCGTACATGTTACTTACTGGTGGTAGGGTATGATGTTCGAGTGAGGGTGGTTGTTATGTTTGTGGATTTTTGTTTTAGTTTCCTTCTAATTAATTGGTCGATCACTTTTGGGTTATGACCATTATTGATGGCTTTGGTTTTTATGGTGTTTACATATTTCTTTAAAATATTTTGTTTTTTCAAGTTGTATATTGATGAGTCTGTGAACCAATGATTGAAAACAAGATAATTTTTAAGCGATGGGATGTTGGTAGTTATTTGATATAACCAGGTTAGTGCAAGTTGGTTCCTGTAGATAGAAAACTCATGTTTCCTTCCTACTGTCTAAATGGCTACGCCTCGTAAATTGGTGGAGTTATTTCTTTCTGTTTCCATAGTAAGATTAATGTTTGTGTGCTAAATGTTCAGGAAATTTTTAAAACGTTTTATTGCCTGCTAGTCCCATTTGTGCTACCTTAATTAATTAAATATTTTTTGAATCGTAATAAATCTTCAGATGCATATTTTGTTGTCAAAATTAAGGTTAATTTCAAACTATAACTTTTAGGTTTTTTCCATTTATTACTATATGTGAAATGATGACTGAGACATTTTTTAAAGGAATAAAATTTGACAAAGTAGGAAAATTATTGTTATTACGGCTTCCAAAAGGCAAAATGTGAAGTGATGTCCTATGTCGCCAGAAATTTTGGTTGGTTGGCGGGTTGCATATACTTAAAATATGTTGACCATTCCCAGGCATCGTAGAACCATAGATTTCGTTAAACTTATTTAAAATTTCAGAAATGTAATGCAGAGAAATAAATTCATCGTTGATACTTGATTGATTGTGGAGTGATTAAAGGGATGGGCGAGGGCCTTCTGGAGACCTCCTGGTACTCAGACCTCTTGATCCATTGTGCCATCCCACTTTTTAACCTGTCTGCCACTTACGGACAGAGGATAACACCACGGTAGAAGTATGAAGGAGAGACCACCCCCAACCTTTCAGGTACAGGTATGGAAGGAACCACCTCCCTCCAACCGTCCCGGTCTGGGTCTACCCTCCGGCCTTTCAGTATAGGTCTGGAGGGAGTGCCACCTCTCCATCCGCCCCGGTAGAGGTTTGGAGGAAGGTTGCCCATCCAACCCCCGTTCGGGCCCATCGTTGCTTAACTTCAGTGATCTGATGGGAACTGGTGTTTCAACATGGCTAGCCCCCTGCCCCATCATTGATACTTGCTAAAATGCTGTTTTTTTTTAAACACCTCAGTCTCCATAGGTGTTTGTTTCCCATTGAAGCCTGTATTTTCACAAAATTTTAAACTATTGCTTGGGCGGCAGTGGTTAATATTATCTGATATTGAAAACCTGCATGTGTGATCCTCATATCAGTACACAGCTTTCCCACGTAGGTCAAATTTGATTCGGAAGGAAAATCCTTATTTCGGTCCACCCTAATGGACATCCCACCTAAGTTGTTCAACATTCAATGCATTCCAAGGAATGTTAAGTTATCCATGACATGAAAACCATTACAAAAAGATAAAATTATTTTATTAAATTTCTTTGGACCATCCTTTTTCTTCTCAGATGATGCAGCACGTGTCTTTGTACGATGGGGTGAAGTTGCTCGGTTGATGCGAGTTCTGGATGCCAAAGAAATGTGAGTTTCTAGATACTAATACTTGCTCTTTGTGTTATTGCTTACATATTCCCTGGGCCATCTTAGCAACATCAGGGGACCCTCGGCAAAGTAAAGCAATGGGCCCCTTCACGATAATACATGCAGCTGCAGTAGACCCTCACAAAGCTGGACTTCCACATAAACTGTACTGGCCTCTGATATGCAGTGTAATGGGTGGCAGTGAGATGGTATCACTATCATACCATCTCTCAGCTCGCTGTACAAAGAAATGTGGACAGATGCTCATCCCAAGTAAAGTTAGCGATGGTTTGATGCCGGGAAAACCCTGTGTTTGATGGCAATGATGTTCATTCATATGTCAAGATTTAGATTATGTGGATGTTTTCCTTTAGGCTGAAGTAAATTACGAACACTTTATCAATATTGATGCTTTAATAGTTTTTACTGCACTTATATTTAAGAGCTGCAAAAGAAGGTTAACTTTTTCAATCATACGTGGGTATGTGGGGGATGACATGAGAATGATAGTATCAACTGCACAATGAACTACCTTTGCCTGATCAATATAGATGGTATGGGAGGTCATTGATGAACACCCAAAAATAAGACAGGACCCAAGAAAGACCCTTGGGTAAAGTCTTTTGTTGGGGACTTGTGTAGCATGCAACTAATATTTAGTACTACCCTGTGTGACTTTGGTTAGATAGAAAAAGTGACTGCCCCAGTCTCAATCTTGCCCCAATAATGACGTATTTTTATTATTATGTGGCAAACCTTTTGACAGTTCTGATTGGGTGCTCTTCCATGCATATCAAGTGCCATGGATGCCTAGCCTGTTGAGCTTCATCAAGGGAAATTTATGAGCAACATAATTATCAAGATCTGTGAAAAATCAAAAAATATTCCCACAGTGAGTAGTTTCTCATGTATGTAAGTTAAGAAGGATATGCTAGGCTCAATTGACAGTTCCGTTATAGCTGAAGGCTGAAATGCAAAATGTAAAAACCATTGGTAGTATTTGTCATACTTACAACTCATCATGTAGTTAGTTGTCTCTACTTATTCTTTTATGGTAGCTTTTCTTATCTCTCAACGAAGTCTCCTTTTTTCGACATACTTAGACAGGGTTACTACAGACCTGGAAAAACCATTGAAAATGAGTAATTAGTCTGGAAATGTCCTTCGGGGCCATTCAAGTACAGTAGAAGCCCTATATAGCGAGAGCTCTCGGGATCTGAAAAATCACTCGCTAAATTGAACTCTCGTTAATACCGAAGATGATTAATAATCACTCTACAGCCAATTCCTACAACTGTAACGCTAATTTAGCCATTATTGTGAGAATTTTTGGTGAGTGGTGAAAACTTTCTATTGAGATAGTTATTAAAAATCATATTTTCAAACACTTCAATTACTTATTATCGTATTCAGTTTCGATGACATCAAATTCCATGTTAGATGTCATACACTGGTATATTAAACATTGAATTTTGACACTTCAGGACACGTGTACTGTACTGCACATTGCTATATTGTTGTTGCCCCAAAGTTTTGGGTGCACCAAATATGTCGCGGCTGCAAGTAATAGCAATGTAACTCATAACCCATTCAATGCTGACCTGTTGACATGACATTTATTCCCACGCTGAATGGTTTTTTTCTTTTATTTATATAAAACGAAAACACATCCAGCAAAGAACGAAACTCATCCACGTGTGCCTAGAGCAAGCCTAAGACGCTGAAGGAAGTTGCAAGTGTCAGCGCCGACGCTTGGAAACTAGGGAAAACCGAGAAAAGTAAGGGACCGATGCCTTGAATTCAAGGCATCCGCGCCTCTGGCTTGCACGGGATGCCTTGAATTCAAGGCATCCGCATTGAATGGGTTAAACAGCTAACACTTCGGAAACGAGAAAAAATTTCATGCCTTCTACCTCTCTAAAAAGTGTATAAAAATGGGTACCTATATTATTCGTAGAAAGTTCTGTTAATTGAAATTTGCAAAAATGCTAGATAACTTATTGACCAAGATATAACCTGCGGAGATTTTGTTCCACGCAAGCACCTGGCTGCTATCTTCTCCATAGTGGAAATAAAGGAGAGGAGTTCAACGTCTGTAAGATCGCCTCAGAAAACAGCTGACTTCGGCTTTTCGGAATCATTGAGCCCAATATCACCAGCATTTACGATCAGCCCGTAATAGTATACTGTCGTTTGTGTTATTTTTACAATAATTATGCGTGGAATACTCTCTTGAATTTAAGGAAACAATTGTTACAAGCAAGTCCACATATGGCAGTTGTAAGCATGGAGCGGGAACACAACGCAGACTTTCTCAAGGATTGACTGCATTTAAATAAGATGTGAAACTATTTATCCCTAGCGAATACGGTATCGGCCTTTGCAAAACATGTATTTTTCAAGCGATAGTGCACGTAGCAGCCGCTAGGTGACAGGGCACATCAACATTTTCATGGCTCACTATTTTTTAGGTATTCCATGGTATTAATACGTGATGTTTTGTGAGTTTCGAGCGCGAGGAAGAAAGTTCCGAAGGTTGTAAGTTCCAAAATGAATTCCATCACGATACACATAATATCTTCTGCCGTACTTACATCTAGCGGGACCTTGTTGATGATGAATACTGACTACACGCCCATCTGCGAGATAGACATATGATTTATAGTACATACCTACCTTTCGTGCATATCAAAATGAATCATCCTTGACCTGTTTTCAAATTTATAATCTTTGAAACAATTACAAAAGACAATACAATATGTAGAAAACTTAAAATATAGGTAGGGATAGGAATTTTTCGGTGGTTTGAGAGTGAGAAAAGCGGTACTTTGAAATTAGGAATTTGGTACTTTCAACAAGACATTTCGGTGTTTTCACAGTGACCACAAATTTATATATATATACACATAAATACCGATTATTTCAAAGTCTAGAAAAGGGTCACTTATACTATAGTTTAACCCAATATGATCTGGGTTATTATGCGACACTTCCCCTTCTATCCATGTTATGACTGAAGACAATCATCTCGGTGGTGGAACCTGGAAAAGTGGCACTAAATTTAAAAATAAAATTTAATACATTTCGTGTATTGACATGTAACTTTAGAGAATTTCCATCCTTGTGAAAGTTTGCTGCAGTTAACGTGTTTCGAAGATTTAAGATTTTTCCAATTGAGTCTTTCCCAAGCAACCTGACAGTTGTATAATATGTACATGACCGTACTTTTATCGATACATTAAAATCCATCTTTTTTATTCTGGAAAGCCCGGTCTCTTGCGCTTAATTTTGCATTCGGCATCTCAATAACTCATCAAAATCACTTGAAAGCACAGAAACCAGAAATAAAACTAGGATACTTAACATTTGTCACTGGAAAACAAACAGTCATTTGACGGAAATGGCCAAAAACTAGAGATTTAAGCAATAAAATCAATCTTGGTGCCACGCAATAAATAAATATATCGACAATTATATTGATGTCGTAGTTGGCCTTGATTGGTGCTTTAAAGCTAGCTACGCAACCATTGCAATGGAACAACCCCCTTGCAATAAGGTCGTTCACTACGATGCGAAATTGCAATTTAATTCACGAATTTGGTAGATGGATTGGAAAATAGATTTTCGGTGGAGACAAAATTCTTCTAAATTCCGCCGCTCACTCTTAAATCAAAAACAAAAATTTGCGAAACTTGCCGCCCACTCAAAAAGTTCGTGACAACATCAGAGATCCGGTTCAGTTTGTAATTCGCTCGCTGGAAAGCGAGGGAAGGGGAATGCTGCATAGCGCCCAGCGTGATTGGATGGAGCAGCGAGTGACTTCAAAAATTTTCATGTTGGTTCTTTTACGTGAAAGGGTTAAGAACCCCGATTTTTCGTCGCCGATAATTTGAAAAGCAGGCGACAAATCAAAAAACGGAAAAAAAAGTCTGTTTTTTCAAACTATCAGAATTGGCATTTAAAAAACTCTTAGCGAACAAGCCCATTGAAATGAAACAACTCAAATTGGCTATTCACGCATATACAGTCCGTCTCGTCTTCAAATCCGTAGTAGTCTAATGAACAAATCAGAACAAAATAAAAAAATCGGAAAAATACGTGTCTCTTTAGTTTATAAACTATAATTGCATTTAAAATCTCTTGGTGAACGATCCCATTGAAATGAAACAACTGAAAGTGGCTATTCACACATGCGCAGTCCGTCTCGTCTTCAAATCTGTAGCTCAGGGATTCCAAAACTATGTTCGGCGGAAGGCTTTTGGGTGTTCAGAGTAACTTATAATGGCTTTATACGGTGCTACCTAAACGCAATGGTTTAATATATGTGAAGTCCACAAGGTGTTCCGTTAAAATTTCAGGATTTACGAAGTGTTCCATCGCAGGAAAAGTTTGAGAAACCCTGCTGTATCAGATTACTTAGAATAAATGCGCATATTGCTTTTCCTTTGTTCGACTCACCTCGGAGCCACCGATCATAGATGCCGATAGATGGTTATTCCACTAATTGTAAATAGAAACTCATTGGTGTAACTATCATGCATCTAAAGTTGCGAGCATGCGATCTTGAATCAAAATGCATTGGCGCAGAAACTTTGAGTATACCATTGATAATTATCTTTAATTATAACGTCAATGATAACTCAATATGAAAGTGAGGCAACCGATGAAATTCACTTGATTGCATAAGTTACCAGCGACGATGATTCACTTAAAAAGTTTTGGTGCTTGAGCTTTTAGTCAGCCTCTCCCTGTCGTCTTCTCCTTAACTTCCCTTAAAAAGCCTTAGCACTTTTTTCATCCCTTGCACCCTTTTAGCATCCCTTGACCACCTGCATTTTTGACGTCAGAGGAATGCACTCCCTCCCTCCGGTCCCGGCAGTGCCCACGGCCCTTATGGCACACGCAACCGCCGACAACTTGATGAAAGCTTGCAGGCTTGACGTGACAAACTTGCAGCAAGGTTGCTACAAGTTTGCGTTACTATCTGGGGTAGTAAGAGACAATCTTGCATAAGATTTAATTTACTTCAGAGATTGTATTTTGATTAACATATTCAATTTTTGTTGGACGAAAAATCATGTTTTGTAAGATGACCGCTGTGGTTGTACGCCTGAATGTACAGGGTCTGTCCCAAAAGTAGTTGGACTGATTTTTTCCCTGACCTTTCCAATTTAGTTAAGATTGGGAGGGGAGGGGTTCATGAAATTTTACGTTGTCTCATATGGGGGTAGGGAGGGGTCAAAAAGTTGCCAAAATCACCTCACATAATACTTGAATGGCCCCTTTTCAAAGTCAGTATATGATTTATTTCAATAAATAGGAACAACATTTTAGGTAGTGTCTGTTGGTGTGACAACTTAGGGTATTCGTAACCTTGCTAGAATGAGGCATTGGAGCTCTTATTTAGAGTTTATCCAGTAATTATGCTCCTAAAATAGACTTTATGGTCCTATTTTTTAAACTCATGCTGAGTAACATGGAACATTGGTTTCTCCTCTGACGTGCAGAGGCCCTAGTCGCGGCCAAGACCTAAGAATGATATACATGTGTACCTTGAAAAAGGAAGCTGATTTTCCCCCGAGTGATAGTGGTGGGGCTTTGTTTGTTGGAAAATTTTATTCCCCCACAATAGATTTGTCCATGTGTTCTGCTCTGATTCTTGTGCCTTCTTTAACAATTTAGCTGTGGCAGACGTCAACTGACGTCTTTTCAGGACTTTCAAGGACTGCGGACAACGTCAGTAGATGTTCATCCTGTTTACATTATTCTTTACGAAGCAAGACGTCAAAAAATGTCTCTCGACTTTCTTGCACACCTAGCTTGGTTCATTTAGTTCATGAAAAATCCATTAGATGGAAAAGTCTTCCATTATTAGAGCCCTGCTATTGAGTCTTAAACCAGCAAGTTCCCCTGTGCATGTAGCCATACTTTAAATTGCTTCATTAAAAAAAACAAAAGTTAGTAGTATGTAAATATTTGTATTCATTTGTGTTTTTAAGTAAAGATAAATATGAGCCTTTTAATATTTTCCTTTATCATGTGAAAAGAATGTAATACAGCATTTTGTTCAAGGTAGTTTCAACCAAGTCATAAAAATTATTTTTTTTTCTAAAAATTTACTAGGGCAAGAAATTTTTTTAAAAATCTTGTGTACCTCTCATATACATATTAACAATTTAAACAGAATATTAAAGAAGAAAAATAAAGCTATCTACTAATGTAAAAAGTATGTTTGTATGTACTATGATACTTCCACAATAAATTATTGAAAAATGCCAAAAATGGCCAGCAATCCTGGGAGAGCATTTATTGAAATGGCCAGTGGTGAAAGTGTTAAAATACTCTCCAAAGGATGGAATTTTCACCTTGATAAATTCAAATTTTGGTCTGGAAAAGTCCTGGAATTTCATTATATCTGGTCTTTTGCAACCCTGTTGAATGCCTTGAGGCCTTAAGGGTGACTATTATGTAGTAAGCAACCCAAACTTGGGTTTAGTGATGGACCATCCTCTTACATATAATGTACTCCTCATGTGCTCCTCGTAAGTTTCCTTCTCACCATCCAGCCAGAGGACCACTTGCAGTACGGTTAATTCTTTTCATAAAAATTACATTCTTATATGAAACACTATTGATATCAGCTTTAAAAATGGAAGTTTTTTTAGCAAAGATGTGAAGCAGAACTATGGCAAACTTCCCATCCAGACTGAAGATAACACCAGAGGCAAGTTATCTCCGCTGCAAACATAAATGGTTGCATTCATGCGGATGTGGTGAAGCATGGTGTGATTTTATGATTTTGGTGACCAGGAATAGTGTTGAGCACAGGAAAACTTTCATGAAACCCAATTCGATATAGAAATACTAATTGTGGATGAAGAGTGTTCATTTGGGTATTCTACCAGCTGATTGGTAGACTTTTAATAATAATAATAATAATATTTATTTTTGGACAGTCCTTATCCTAACGTCCCAAAATCTGGAACATCATCTCACTTCCCCTCCTATAGATGACCTGCCATGGGATCTCTCTTAAATTCCTATTTTTATTTCATCCAAAATTCCTAACCTCTTCCTATTAATTTCTACTTGACCGAATGGATTGATTTTTACACATTTCTGATATCGCAAACCTTTTTTTTTGTACTAGCAAACTATATAATCACATCAAACAAACAAACGAATGGCTAAATGCAAAAATAAACATGACCATCAGCTGTACATCTGATAATCATACATGTGACACTTCCTTCCTCTTCCATGCTTCCCCAGCATTCTCCCCTCTATCACCCTCTCTTCGACATGTCCTCCCCTTTCAAAAAATCCTCTGTACATTCCTTCTGCCTTCGCCAAACCCTGCTATCAGCTTCCTCTCCTCTATAACCATGTCAAATACCTCCTCCGTTTTCATCGCCACCCAGCTCACTCTCTCCATCCTTCTCCTAACCCATGTCTCAAAACGCCTCTAGTCTACATGCATCCTCCCTTTGGAGTGACCAAGTTTCCGACCCATGCAGCACCACACTCCATATTAGAGGTTTTTTTTACCAGCCCTTTCTTTAGGTCTCTTGTCATTGTCAGATGCCCACTCCCTCATCAATTACCTTCTCTTTGAAAATATTCTTTGCCCAGGGAAATTCTTCAACTGATGTCCCTATCACTGAAGCCATTTTCCTCCTCCTTCTTCCTAGATACGTAAGCAGCTGAACCTGCTCTATTTTGTGCCATCCCACCTTTTTGCTTCTAGAAAATCTGATCACTTTTGTTTTCTTATGATTTATCTTTATCCTGCACCTTTTGCACTGCACCTCTAATGCATTCATCATCTCTGTAACCCCTTGGCTGACTAACAAACCATCGCTTGATCATCTGTGGATCTCGATGACTTTATTAGATCCCCTCCTACCTTTATTCCGACCCTCATCTCCCCTCATGCCTCCCTCACCATTTCCTTTTAATACAAGTTAAAAACAATGGTGGTTGTGGTCACCCCTGCCTTACTTGTCCCATCCTACCCTAACCTGTGCCCTCTAGTGGTTCATGTTCATCAATGGTTCACATAGAGATTCTGAATTAAATGTATATCCTTCCAATTGACCCTTAATTTCTTCAGTACTTCCATTAACTTCATGCAGTCCGCCCTATCAAATGCATCCTCAAAATCTACAAAGCCAGCAAAAACACCCCGGCCTTATTCTAGGTTTCTATCTAGTAGCATCCTCATCACTCCCATGGTGTCCCATGTTTCCATCCCTCTCCTTAACCCAAACTGGTCATCTCACAGTTATTCATTAGCCTTGCTCTCTATCCTTCAATTTATAATTCTAAGATTCTTCTTTGTTAATATTAAAATTATTGAAATTATCTAAATTAAAATGATGAAAAAAAAATAAAAAATTTAAATACTAAAATTGTACTTAAGCTACCTGGGATATTAAGCTTACTGTCCTATAGTCTTTGCATGCTTTAGTGTTGGTCTTCTTTGGTATAGGAATTAGTATTGTCTTCACCAAGCCCTCCAGCTACACTCCATCCTCAGAAATCCTTCAAATAAGTGCAAAAAGTTGTTCTCTTCCATTGTTCCCCATGCCCTGTAGAAACTCTGCAGGTATGTATATATTCTGACTGCATTATTCCTTTTCATATCTTTTAGTGCTCTTTTGATTTCACTATCAAGGATGCCTGGTCAATGTCATCTTCCCTTTCTATATCTAATGTAGTGGGCCTTATTGCCTGACCATAAGGCTCTTCAGCATATTCTTTCCTCCTCCTTGGATCTATTTTGGTTCTATTATCAGCTTTCCTGACTTGTCTGTTACTGTTGCAATTCCCCTTCCCTCACAACTGCCTTTCAGTTCCTTTACTTTCCTGTATAATGCATCTGCTCTTCCCTCTTTCTGAAATTTCTCTAATGAGTCGATCTGTTCTCTCCTTTGCTTCTGTTGTTTCTCTTCTTAGCCTGTTGTTAAGTCCCCGGTTCTTTCTTTTGCCTATCATGTTCTTCATGATCCACGGTTTTCTAATTTTAGTTGCACTTACTATGCCTACAGTTGCTTTCGCCGCTTCCACAATTTCCTTTTTTCATACTTCCCCATTCATCTTCTACTGATCTCACTCCATGATCCGCACCCAAAATTTTATCAGCTTGCTATCGATACTTCTTAATTTCCCCAGTTTATGATTCTGTATTCCACTTCCTCATACCCCATCTTATCTTTTTAAGTTTAAAAAGCATTTCATCAGTAATAACTTTTGCTCTGAGTCTGCATCAGCTCCTGGATAACTGTGCGAGTTTTTAACTCTATCAGTCTCTCTCAGCTTCATGCAAGTGTAGCTAATTCGAGGATGATGCCTGAACTATTTATTTGTGATCACTAGGTTATTTCTCTGGATTAACTCCACAGCTTGCCACAATCATTTCTCCTATTTAGCTCGCCCATCTCTTCCTTCACCCACCACCACGTTCCAATCCCCCATTAGTACTAAGTGCATGCTCCCAGGTATGCTACCAATTATTTCCTCTAGCTGGCCGTGTACACCTTCTACCTTTTCTTCTATATGATTAGAGTCCGGCATATACATCTGGATTATGACTGAATTCGTTTGATCTGCCATCAGCTAAACGAATATTATCCTATCACTTACATGCTCTACATAGACTACTTTTCTACCCAGTTTCCTGTTCATTATGAATGCAACCCTATTGCTTTCATTCCTTCTGCTATATATCACTCAATAGCCATTGCTCCAGTAGTCCCCACTATCTATCTATCTATCTATCTTACTTCACCCGTACCCATGATGTCTACTCCCACCTTCATTTCTTGTTTTACCCATATTCTTTTATCTTGCCTGCCCTTAGCATAGTTCTAACATTCCATTTGCCTTTTTTGATTGTTGCATTCCTCTTCTGTATCTTCTCTTCTTCTACTACATTTTCCTCTGCTTCCAAGCAAGGATTTCATGTGATGATGACTGCAGGGGCATTGCTCCCACCACTACTGGGCATGATACCCGGCCCAGGGGGCCAAGTTTGTCTGCTGTGGTAAAGAGCACCCTGTGATACTGTGAGTCCCAGTAAAATCTGCGTGAAACCTGTGTCCTAGCTCATTGTGTAGGGTGAGGCATTTTATTTACGCAGTTCATTTATGTTGAAAATTTTATCCTAGGCCATTTCTCACTTGCAGTGTCATCTGGTGAGATGGATATTTACTGGTTGGACCAGAGGAAAGTTTTCACCAATAGTCCAGCACTCTATATGCATATTCTTTTCTATGTGTGTTTCAGTAAATTCATGTTTAATTTTACTTTTTCAGGTTAACTTTTTTATGTCTTCCCAGATAATGCAAAGGGAAATAAAGGTTACTTCATTGTATTGAAAACTTGTTTTGTTCCCCAAACCTGCTGTCACTCATATCAAAAATTCATTTCGCAGCAGTGCCATATAGTTGAATTGGTGCATTATTCAAGTGAATTTTTCTTAACATCAATTTTAGATGTAATATAAACACATTTTTATCCATTTTTGAGATGTATTTTTCAAATATGTCCTTCTAGGAACAAGTAATTATTTTTAAAAATATTGTATGACATCCAAAATGAACTATAATGATATTTTGTCTTCTTGTAGTTAATGTCAGAGTTTTGATAATACTTTTCAGGAAACGCTTCAAGCGTATGGAAGTGAAGGATATAATTGAAGATAGCGTGAACAGACCTATTATTGATTCTAGGCAGCCACCAAAAAGTAAGTTGTATATATTATACAGAGGTTCATTGATAATTATTTCACATTTTCTATTGCTGAAAAACTTGATGAATGATGGAATAGTTCCTTTCCCACAGTTATTTTTTGAACATTTCCTTTAAATAACAAATGTTTAATTTTCCCAAGACTGCTTAGACAACATAAACCATACTGCACTTTGTTGCTTTTCGTAACTTCCCATAAAAAAAATCTGTACTGTGACTGTGCTAAATCTGCACTCCAACTGTGCTAAGGGACTGTGCTGTGGTTGCACTGCAACTGTACTGGAATTGAAACACCACAGTGCAGTTGTCATAGCATTGTCACAGTGCAGTTGCCATAGCAGAGTCACAGTGCAGATGCCAGAGCACAGCCAAAGTACAGTTCTCAGAGCCCATCTCTGTTGTTTACCTTCTAAAATATAATTACGCGAACATATTTTTAATGACAGTCGCAAAGATGGAAACACAATTTGTAAAGACAAAAAATACAATGAAAAAAGAAAAAAATGATGTCCCTGCCTGGGATGCACCCTTATGTCCTTCCACTCCACAATCCAACACCTTACCACTACACCACAATTTCCTTGAAGATATGAGCAGTTCACAGGTCTTAAGTTTTATTTTTATATATTCTGACTTAAAGATTGGTCGGTAGGACTGAAAGGACTCCTGTTTTAATCCCATTGCAATCAGTCACTTAACCCTTAATCGGTCGAACTGAAATGCACACGGATATACAGTAGTTTTCCTGATATAGTTCTCCTTTATTTATCCGTCACAACCATGATTAAAACCCTTAACTCTTAATATTCTCTCGCTGCAATAGAATGGTCTCATGTGAAATAGGTGTAATTTGTGCTGAGGAAAGCAGACTGGACGCTTGGAAAGTATTACCGAAAATTATATTCTGTCATTATAATTGTCAGCAACTGCAAACAGTAAAGGGAGGTATTCGGGCGTCTCTTAAATTGCGTAAAGTGCGATATGATCAGGTGAGACGCGGAGTCTCACATGAAAACTCAACTCTTCCTCGTCTAGATAGATAATACCAGCACCTCTTGAAATACATTTCTAGCATCATCCCAGGTGGCAAATATTTTCTAAAGGGTTTCTGAAGAAACTTTATAAGGATTGTTTATGTTACTATTGTAATGTCCCAGGGAAGGATGGATGAGGATGGAGACAACGATTAACTCACATGGCCGGTATGCACGAGACTGCTGCCAAGATGGCGTCGTCCCCTTTATTAGGTGACAATTGACTGACGCGTAGCGTCTACATCACATAGTGACAATTGACAATCACCTAGCGTCTACACCACAACTATGAAGTATTTTATAAGTAAATTTTGAAATTTTAATGTAGTTACCTAACTTAACAATTTTAACAATTGATTTTCTTGAGGGTATAGCTGTACGATATGGATCCATAGTGATGAGATGTAATTTATTACAAATAATCTGAGTCCCGTAACGATTACAGGTGTTTTACTTTTACTACTAATCGTTATTTTTTTCAAATTGTAGTTCTACTCATGATTTTCTCCGACATTTTTGTAATCGTGACTCTCGGGGTAATTTTTAATTGGCGTGTAGTACCTATACTTGGTCATTGATAATATGGATTACTGTTTTTTTTATTGTGCTGGACTGCATGACCACCGTTGTTCACAATCGGTTTTTCTGGCTATAATATACTTGTTTTAACCACTATCCTCTTCAGCTTACTCTGAAGCTGGAACCACACTAGGAAAATTTTCCGCGAATATGCATTATACATATTATAATATGTTTCACGATTTACAGAAGCTCAGTCACAGTACAGTTTGAACTCTAGTGCAGTTACAGCCCTGTGACACAGCTGTGTTACAGTGCAGTTTGAGCTATAGTGCAGTTACAGTATGGCGATTAAGCACAGTTACAGTACAGTCCTCTCCAAAGACTAGCTGCCACAGTGCAGTCTAGCACAGTTAACTGCACTGTGACTGTGCTAAATGCTGAGTCAAGTCCAGTTTTAGACCAGTTACAGTACATCCACAGTACAGATTTTTTTGTATGGGTTGTGATACATGAGTACAATGGAGGTGCAGAATGTTTTATGAGAAATACAGGTCAAGGGAGACATTCCAGTGAATTCCTCCTGCATAAGAGGTTTAAAATCATTGATTTGTTTCAAAATCTGACTGGAGAGGCCACTTATAATTTTTTATTCCTCCCCATGAGTTTTTTTACTTTGCTCGGAAAAATGAATAGAATATGATTTTGCATTGATTTTGTTGAATTTATTCAGTGCCTTAATAATACACCTTACTTTTTTGTGACCCACAGAAAAGATGAAAACTGTTTTAAATGAGTATGATCTCCCTGTACTCACACATGAGGAACTAGCCAATATATTAGAACAAGCTGATGGAATCCGTGTCGCTGATCCCTCAGAGATAACAATAGAAGATGCAGAGGTGCAAGAGGCTGTGGAATGTGGAATGGATGTGCTGGAGGAAGGAGTAAGGTTTTTGACCATCATTAAGATAATCAATGATAAAGAGCCATTACAGAGGGAATTCACTTTGTTTTTCAGGGTGTTCAAAGTCTGGAACTAACTATTTCTCAGTTTTTTCACACTAGAGCAATTACAGCAGCATATAAACTCCATTCATAACTAACCTTATGCCTGTTGCTCACGTTAAAATTTTCAGTAAAACACTTAATAAAATCGACTAGTTTTATAAAAATGAGCTTGCTAACCATAAAACCATTTTATAAAAATTTTACGGAATAGGACAGGTTCTAGGTGTGTTCTGCATGCATCTCACACCACAAAGAGTGAATTCTTGCCATATACTGCGATCAGGCTGACTGAATCGTGGCATGAATGGACACTGATCGGGCTCGCTGGCAGCATGGCATGCGAGGAGGTCACTCATTAGGGCTTCCGTCCACTGCATACGAGCTCCCTTCTCAGATGGTACTTCATTGCCACACCCAACTCTACTAGGGCCCCCGGAGAGGGGCCGGTTGTGGGTGGCTTTCTTGGTATCTCTGTTTGGGACCAGTCTAACTGCGCCGTGGATGGTTAGCCCCACATGCAGACGTCCACCATTAGCTGGAAAAAGCCGTTACCAGGTATGCGACGGGGAGACTGGTATTCCGGCTTTCATATTAAATTTGTTTATTATTATTTTTATTAATGCTCAATCAGGCAATACATTTTAGTTATCTATTATTAATTATTCTTAGCATGCTGGGTTATAGTCATAAATTGAATTCTCTAGTCCACATCTGTGAATTATTACCTCCTTAGCCTATACATAGGAGTACGAACCCGAAAATGTTACGGGATAAACTTTCTTAAAGTGGAAAGATGAATGATATTGGGCAATGATTGCCATGATGGAAACACCTGTTCCCAATCAGTCACCGACGTTAAGCATCGTTGGGCTCAACTCGAATTCGGAGGGGTGATACTCCTCTTCATCCGAGTGCTATTGCCTTTGTATTCAAGCGGCAGACAGTTCAGAAGCGAAATGGCCTTAGTGGTTGAAGCACTGAGCTTCTAAACATATTTTAACTAAAATACTAAATTTTCCATTTTTAAGTATATACACAGACTGTATTTTGATATTTTTATGGCCTGAGTGATGCTGGACCTGTAGTTCAACAGAGAGCTGTCCTGAAAGCAATGGAAGATTATGCCCATCTTCCGTGACGGCCCTGTTATTGGTGGGATGATTTTCTTAGGCACAAGAACCACACTCACCTAAGTCATCATAGCAAGATTGGTAAAGATATTACATATGTATTTGTAGTGATGGGCAGTCTTTCTGGAATAACTTAAGATGCATAAGTATCAAGCTTTTAAGCTGCTCGAGGATCTAGAATACTTAAAGAGTGTTAATTTGAAGTTTCCCTCCTCATCTTCCCAATAGAGTGGGCCATTCCAACTCCTGGGACGAATTCTGAAGGTCATTGCAGTTGAGTTTGCCCCCCTCCACCCCCCAAGCATAGTTGGGAGGTATACGGGCATGGTGGGGAGGGGAGTTCCCCACCTCCCCTGCCATCATCGTCACCTTGAAGGAAACTTGCTGAGAGTGGTTTACTGCCACCCACAAAGGTTTAAACAAATCTTTGACAATAACCGATATATCAACAGTGGTTGCCGGGGTAACAATTGGTGAAATGAGAAGGCAGAAATTGGAACATTCTCACCTGTTTCTGGGAAGAAGAATCCACCAAGAACCCACGAAACAACAGCAGAAAACAGGAGTGTCCAAGAGCATGTCTGCTCACTTTGGCCTCTCGTGTGTGTGTGTGCAGCCATGAATGGAATGGGGGTGTATAAAATTGGAGAAGGGCAAAAGAGATAGATAGATTGAAGTTTGTGGCAGAACCCCAAATGATGGAGTCCTGGCGATGAGCTGTGGCCAGGGGTGGAAAGGTCGTTGTTTTGGGGGGGGGGGCGGTTCACTACTTCCCGCGGCGCCTGGGGGGTATGCAATACATCTCAACTAAATAGATATCCGGGAGGACTTCCCTCGGAAAATTAAAAGAAATGAAACGCTTGGAACGTAGTTTTGGTGTGGCTCTATTATATATAAGAGATGTGATAAATTATTGAGTAAATCTATCTAATCAAATTTGAAAAACGTAAAAAACCGATGTAAAGAATGCCATTCTTGTGAAGAAGTGAAGTGTCTTCCGGGTATTACACCGCGTTGGTCCATGTTTTCTCGGACGACAGTTTCGGCGGCGTTTCAGTCTGCTTTTCAGGTCGGTGAAGTGAAGGTGCAGCCATTTGTCGTCTTATATATTTCACCCGTTGGAGTCAGGTCTAACACTTGAGATATGTAAGACGACGAATTGCTGCGCCTTCACTTCACCGACCAGAAGACGCCGACTGCAATGCCTACTAAACTGTCGTCCAAGGAAACTGACCAACGCGGTCCAAAACCTTCATCTTCCCATTCATCAACCCGCGGCAGCCTACACAAGGATTTCGAACTCCTTGAAAAAATCTTCTTTAATGCCGTTCAATCTGAAAATTGGTTTGAATGAAATAAAAAGATAAGTACATATTCAGAAAATACTATTTTCCTTTTGTATTTTTATAATTTTTTATAATACCTAGCAACGAAAACGCAGTAATGCTTAGAAGTTACCGTCACTCATCAAGGGCTCTTCCAATGATAATGCACCGTCGCATCGTCCCGATGACCTCTGTATGGTATGTTCTGACGGCCATTAAAAATCACATTTTTAAGTATCAGCTTCAGATTTTTTCTATTTTACTTGATTTTCTCCCTTCTGTAGCCGTCCAGTTGGCTTGTGTTTTGATTTTCAGGTTTTTTGTATTTTTCCAGAAAATTCAGGGCCAACTGGGCACTGCACCTTTGTGATAGACTGTGTGTTGGTGGTTTTCCAGATCATCTAGTTTCCCTAGCAGTTTTGAAAACTTTAACGGCTCTGTAGAGAGGGATTTTAACTGCAAATTTGTACTGCAAGCTGCCGTTGATTGGGAATAAAAGGGCAATACCTACATAAACGTCCATTCATTGAGGGAGAAACCACAAGCCAAGGGTACTTTTCAAGATGTTCTATCCTCACGTAACGACGCTCTTCCGCGGTTCCCTTCCTATGAGTTGAAAAGGGATACTTGTAGTGGCTTGTGGATGTCCAAGGGCTTTCCAAAAGTTCTTCTATTTTCCTATCATCAGGTCTTTCCTTTCCTGGTACAATGAAGAGACCTACATCACAGTTGAAATTTTCAGCCAAAGGAAGTGAAGAAATTGAAGCTTCAGTCGATGTTTCGTGGCTACGTGGAGGGGATTGTAAAAGGACCAAGGACTCAGCTTGAGCCTCATTGTCAGTTGTGCAGCATGAAGGCATGGTGTTAACAAATTGTCTATTTCCTCCTGCTGCTTCTGGCGTCTTTTGTTTTTGGACGAGAGAGAAAAAGCTTCGATGGTCCGTAGAGGCACTATTAGTTTTCCGCTTTGTACCAGGCCTACTAGAAGACGCCTGTAAACAAAAGTAAACCTTAGCTATTACTTCTGCAACGAGTTGCAAAAACATTATAAGCATATCTTTTTCTCACCCTATAGCGTAATACTTGAAAATTATTTTGTTTCCTTAGAGATTCCTCAATTTAACTGCTATGAAAAGGAGAGGGGACAAAACTACGGTGCGTGGACCTCTTACAGCATTTCTATGAAAAAACAATGAAAATGAAAGTCCAGTAAATAGGTGGGTGTTCAATTCCTTGATCAAAAAGCTGATAAATAGCAATGGAGGCTAATGTGGGCCCGAGCTTGAAGCCAGCCATCCGACCCTAATGGCGAGCGCGAGAAAGCGCAAATAAGTTATGTCGTTGTAATTAACTGACTGAACCTACCATCTCTGGCTGAAAGGTTGATCTGTACGTCAGGTATATCACAGAATAAAGGACGCAGGGTCCTAAACATGTGAAGAACTCTTGAACTTGTCACTCACTACAACTGAAACAATACACTTGCTAGAGCCGGGCAACTGACATGTCGCGACGAGCACGAGAGCGGAGGGTGTCGCATAGTAGGCAATGCTGAAGGAGGACGTGAAGACTGTATTCCCCTCTCGCAGACGCACTACGGCTCAACTGGCCAAACTCGCGGAACGATTCTCTGCATGTATAGTAAATAGGTGTATATAGGTCTGCATACATAGTATAATATCTTATAAATATTCCGTTACGGCACCGAAGCTTTCACAACACTGTTCATCTAATGGCCTATAAAAATACAATTGTGAACATCGAAGATACTGAGTCTGTTTAGACAAGTGGCTTTTAGATATTTTCCAATTATCTTTAAAATTTGTGTACTGATCTGGTGAAATAAAAACTTGCATTGGAGAACCACCTTAACACGTTCAGGACCGAGGACGCATACGCTGCGTCCTGGCGTGCGCCCGCTAGGACCCGCGGACGCAGCGTGTGCGTCCGCGGGTCCTGAAGTGTGTTAAAGAAGTGTGTTTAAATGCCGTATTAAATTTTTTCTTTTTTTTTGGCCCCTGGGGATAGGTATCCATATTCAGGGCGGCCCTGAAAGTGTTAATGATTACAATCTTTTCTATTTTCCCGGGAATTACGGGGGGGGGCGGCCGCCCCCCCCCCCCCTTAATCCGCCCCTGGCTTGACCCTCCACCACCACATGAAGGGGAGGGAGGTCCAAAAGAGTTTCCAGGGCCAGAGTTGGAGCAGTTTGCATGGCTCCCGTGATGCCTAAAGAAGCCATTCTCTAAATGTTGTTGATTTCGTTTATAGCACCGGATTGCCGGGCTCTCTTCCACCACACTATTGAGCAGTAAGTAAGACTGGGTCTGACTACTGCTGTATAGAGCCAGTGTAACCTTGGGTTTTAGTCCCCAAGTATTTCCAAAGGCTAGATGGCATGTCCAAAGGGTTGCACATGCTTTTTTTGTTCTTGAATCTAAGTGTTCCTTCCAGATTAGCTTAGCGTCCAAGATTGTTCCCAGATATTTCACTGATGATGAGAGAGCCTAAGGGTCTTTCTATGCAAAGAGGGAAGTGTAAGCCCCTTTCTTTTCCTCTTTTTTGTGAAAAGTACCAGAACAGTCTTATCCGGATTTACCGTTAGCCCTGTGCTCCGGCACCAGTCCTGAGTAAGGTCCAGGGCCTTCTGCTTGAGTCCAGAAATGGTGTCTAGATACTTCCCACTAATGAGTATAGCCAGATCATCAGCATACCCTTGTGTATAGAGGCCAACATTGTTCAGCTGTGTGATGAGGATGTTGACCACCAAGTTCCATAGATAGATAGATAGATAGAGGGAATAGAACCCCTCCCTGAGGGCAGCCCCTAGACACTGCCACCTTCATTGAGCACCCCCTGAGGCTGGAAGTGATAGTGCGCTGAGCCAGCGTGCACCTAATCCATCTCACAATGTGAGCGGGGACTCCGTGACTCCGTATTGTTGAATGCCCCTTCTATATCCAGAAATGCTCCCATACTATATATCCCATGGTCAAGCGCACTCTCGATCTGGGATACCAGACTGTGGAGAGCGGATTCCACGGACTTGCCCTTCTGGTAAGCGTGTTGGTTCAGATGCAAAGGATGCTCCTTAAGAGGGCCATCTCTGATGTATCTTCTCTAAAGTCTTTAAGAGAAAGGACATTAGGCTAATTCCTGTGAAGGAATTAGCTTTAGTGTAGTCTGTCATCCCAGATTTGGGAATGAACACCACTTTGGTCAGCGGCCAGGCTTGAGGAACATATACATGCACCATGCAGGATCGAAATATTCGTAACAGAGGAAGCAGTAGTTGTTCTCTTCCCTCTTTAAGGAGTGCAGGAAACACCCCATCCTCCCCTGCAGATTTGTATGGAGCAAAGCTGGACATGGCCCAGTCAGTTGCTTCGTTAGTAATGATGCTGGAGGCCAGTCTCCAGTCCATCCTGGGAGGATGGGTGGGAGGACTCCTTGAGTGCATCTCATGTTCTTCTTTCGAGCCAGGGAAGTGTGTCTCTAACAGAAGTTTTAATGCTTCCTGGTCCGAAGACGTGTAGTCCCCCGAGGGAAGCAAAAGAGTCCCCACTCCAGCTCCAGGGTCCTTGGAGAGGATTTTATGGAGTCTTGCGGTACATATATGGGTAAGGCTAAAATAAAACCGGATTTCACCTGGTCTCCGTGTTTCACCTGTTAGCGACTTCTAACCTTCCGCTCCGCGGATGCGGTCATCCTTGGCTCAGGGATGCACCGTGATGATGGGAGCATTTTTTCGACCGCGAGGTCTGGATCCGTCATGTTCAGCGTAACCCAGGAGCACCTCTAGGAGGATGTGGCTTTTCACAACGCATGACGATCTTGGTAGGAGAGAGACTATGTATTCGCTTCATTCCACCCTGGGATACACCCCCTTGCCCCCACAAAGGAGATAAATAAAATTGATAAACAAAGAGTAAAATGAAATTATTTTCTGGAGTTAACTAAGTGTCTGTTATTTATTAATTCAGATACAGAGAAATGTATATGTATCTCTGGTTTCTATTGGTCAGCTTTCACATCAGAGAAGCTGAGATGTGGCCTTCTTTCATTATTTTTAGTGCAATAGCTCAGCGAATGGTGATGAATTCAATTGAGTTTTCAAAATTTCCATTTTTTCTTTAAATTTTAGTTTGGTGGTGTTGAGAGCTTGCTACCTGAGCTTCAAGATATTCTAAATGGTGTGGAGCCTTCAACAGTTCCAACTGCTGTTTTCCCTGAAGTTACTCCAATGGTAGGAAAGTGTACCGGTTAACATGCATACATACCCTGTATAAAAACATAGACTTGAAACGAGGTGAATCCAGTTACATTTGAACTCAGATCAACTTGTAACAATGAGTTGTTCGCTCATTCTCGCTGGTTTTAACTCTCTAGCCCCTTGAACACATACAACTCTCATGGCTAGCAGTCCATGTCACAAATTGAAGTAACTAGATTCAACTCGTGCAATGTGGAATATCATGTGGTTTCAACTCGTTGACCAGATAACTTGTGTTACATAGATTCTACTTGAACAATTTGGATCTCGTATCATGTGGTTTTAACTCATCAACGAGATAACTTGTCTTACTTGGGTTCTACTGGTTTAGGTAAATATTGCATGATTTCGTATTTTTTCAAGGCATTGATTTTATATTTCCATTTAGATATTTAAGTATCTTAGTATACCATACTTTGTATTGTACGTGGGTTTATCTTTTACTTCTGTACCATTCTCATATTTTATACTTATTGTTCTTTCTTTGTAACAAATCTTATTAATGAGCAATACCGGACCCAACAGCTAAAATATGCTTGAGTCAGTGTAATATTTCTGACGACACAAAAGCCTCCTACTAGCCACTACATATGAAAACCAAAACCTTTGTTTTGTTGGTGGGTTGGTTATCTTTTATTTCCCTACCATTCTCTTATACAGTCAAACCTAGCCTCCCAATAGCGGATACATCTACATACTACCCCGCAAGCCGCCTCAATAGGCGTGTGGCGTGTGTTAGGACACTAGTCGTTTACATATAAAAAGGAAACGCTCTTATGAAATTACGCCTAGCATTTATTATAGTCCCTTATTGTTCGGGGGAAAAACGAAATCCCATACCTATCCGTTCGGCAAATATCTCTCTTAATTTATCGTTTCTGTCGGACCTGGAAATATAGTGGGGTTCTAATATGATGTTCTCCGTGTCACTCTGAAAGATATCTATTCTCAATTGTTCAAGCAATCTAAGCCTAGTGCGCAGCCTCCGAGTCTCTAGCGGCTCCCAGCCTAATTCGTTTAACATCTGTGTAACACTGTCTGTACGCCCGTAGCAGTTTTTCAAAAATCGCGTAGCTTTCCTTTGTATTTTATTAAGTTCCCGGACTAAGTCTTTCTGCCCCGGATCCCATATGCTCGCTGCATATTCAAGGTGTGGCCGGACGAGTGCGAAATAGCACCTCTCTTCTACTTTTTCATTCGAAAATCTTCCCACAATACGCTTGATGAATCCTAGCTTCTTCAGAGCTCTGCCACAAATATTTCTTATATGTGCTCCCCACGATAGGTCCGAAGTTATCGTAACTCCTAGATACTTCACTTCATCTGTCGCCTTTATGTTAACACCATCCACAGCATATACATGGGAATAGTTGGACGACCTCCGCAGTAAATGTACCGCCGTGCATTTGCTCAGATTAAGTTCAAGTCCCCACTCTTGGCTCCACACATGAACGTTGTTTAAATCCGATGATAGAATTTCAAAGTCAGAGTGATCACTAAGTTCACGATAGATGACAGCGTCCTCGGCAAATAAACGTATTTTACTGCTAATTCGAGAGCTTAGATCATTTATGTATATACTGAACAAAAGGGGGCCGATCACGCTTCCTTGCGAGACACCTGATGTCACTTTAACTACATCAGCTAATTCCTTCAAGAACTACTTTTTGCTTACGATCACTCAGAAAGTCGCGTATCCAGTTTACTATTTTTCGTTTAAGCCGCATGACTGTAATTTGTATAAAAGTTTGTTATGAGGTACCGTGTCGAAAGCTTTCTTAAAATCTAGAAATAATGCGTCAACTTGTCTTTTCGATTCACCAGATTTGAGAATGTCATGAAGAAAGAGCGTGAGTTGTGTTTCACATGATCTACCTTTCCGGAAGCCGTGCTGAGAGCCATGGAGGACTTTACGACTGTCCAGGAACGTCATGATATTGCTAACGATGATATGTTCGAGTATCTTGCCTATAATCAACGTTAATGAAATTGGTCGATAGTTCCCTGGGTCGTGTCTGTTTCCCTTTTTGAATATCGGTGTAACGTTTGCAATTTTCCAGTCTAATGGTATCTTTCCTTCAGACAATGACTTCTTGAATATTATGTCTAAGAACGGTGCGATCTGTGGCGCTAACTCCTGGAGGACACGTGCGGGTATTCCCTCCGGACCTGGAGATTTACTATTTTTTATCGATTGTAGCTGTTTAGTTATCCCATCACGTTGAATAGTGATTTCTTTCATCGGTTCCTCAGTGAATGAAATTTCAAAATTACATGCAGTATCGTCTCTAGTGTATACACTTTCGAAGTGGGAATTTAAAGTGTTAGCTTTGTCAATATTTTCGGTGACAAGTTTGCCATCTTTATCAAATAACGAATCTACGGTTGAAGATTTTCCCTGAAGCTCTCTCTCATATGACCAAAAGATTTCGGATTTTCTTCGAGTAATTCACCAAGTACTTTTTTCTTGAAATTTCGCAATGCAGTACGCATTGATTTCTTAGTTTTTGAGTGTTGCGCAGCGTAACTTTCTTTTGCTTCAAGTTCCTTCGATTTGTCACCTACCGTAGTGGACATTTTGAGCAAGTTGTACAGTTTTGTCTGTCTCTTAAGGTCCCTCCTAACATCGTTATTATACCAGCAAGGTTCTTTACTGTTGCATTTCAATTTTTTCGGAATATATTCGTTGATTCCCTGTCGTAGAATTTCTAAGAAATATTTCCAGGATTCATCAGTGCTATTATCCTCTGTTTTAGCTACGAAGTCCGTGTACGAATCATTAAGCATCTCGCCAAGTTTTATGAAGTTGCATTTATCAAATAAATAAATATTGCGTTTCGGTTTTACAGCTGACTCTACTTCAATTTTTAAGGTTGCAAAAATTACTCTGTGATCACTTATGCCGTCAATAATATCGAGTTGTTTTATCAACTTAGGATGGCTTACTGCAAAAAGGTCTTACTATTTTATTTCCTCTCGTAGGCTTGTCAACTACTTGGGAAAGTGAATGATTAGCAAGTGTGTTGAGTAAGATTTCTCTGATTTCCCTATTCTTAGAATTCGGTTTTACATTGTAAGAATCCCAATTTATAGATGGCAGATTAAAATCTTCCCCAATAATTATTACACTTTACTGACTCTCACAGTAAATGCGGATATTTGATTTTCTTATCGGTAAATAACATCAATTTTGGAGTTTGGAGGTCTATAAAAAGAGCAAACATGTATACTCCTTTTGTTTCGTTGTTTAATTGTACACCAGACGCTTTCTATTTCATTGTCAGTTATTTCGTGGGCGGTGCTGTGTAAATGTGATTTAACGGCTATAAAAACTCCGCCACCTGTCCTATCGCATCGATCGCATCTGTAGATTCTATAACCTGGAGGAAAAACTTCGCTGTCGCTTACATTCTCAGCAAGCGGAATTAGGTGGGCGAATTTCACTGGAAGTGCTTATTACATTTGATATAACTTCTTTCACTGGAGTACGCGTTTTGGGAAAATTGTCACTATTTACCGGCTTTAGCACTCCTAAGTTTACTTGAATGTGAAAATTTTCGCAATGCAGATTTCCTCGGAGGCTACGTTTGGTCAAATCTTTACAAATCCCACTAGATGACCTACCCTCTAGTCTAAATAATATCTACAGTGCTCAAAAATCCTACGAGCCACCCATTCAGATGCCTCTTTGGCGTCTGAACGGGTGGCTCTTATGATTTTTGGGATCCCAGAAAAGGACATGGGATACATTTGGGCCCAGAAAAATCGTCCGCTATTGAGAGGTGCTGGCTATTCAGAGGGGACCGAAATTACGACATGCCATGCAATAGCTTTGGCAGTACATTAAAATATATATGCGCTAATATATTTCATTTTTCTCTTATTTATTTACTCTTCACGGCCAGAGCTCTCAATTCCGGCAACAGGGTTTTCATCATAGCTACAAAATCCTGCTATAACAAATTGGTTACGGACATTTGGTATTTTAATGTCCTTTGCTGACAAAACTATCCAAAGAATGGTGTCAACAACATTGAACCTTCTTGAGAGTGCATTTTCTGGTATTTTCTTTACAACTGTCAGTAAAATGTGTCTCAGCTACTGATGGGCAAAGTCGGTCTTATGAGAGATCTCGGTCACGCCTATCACTCCCACTTGTGATTCGATCGTGAGTGTAAGGTCATGATTGTTTGATGTTCCAGCCTGTGATCTGTTCAAGTTGCCTATGATCAATGATCTCTCAGGAAAGTCATGATTGATACGAAATCGTAACGAACGCTGCTCTCTCTGGCCATTTGTGATTCCTAATACTAAACAGCCGAATGTGTGACTCACTCACTCACGTAATCAAATTCTCAACCAATTCCAGACGAGCTAGGAGCCTGAAATTTTTCACGGGCCTTGAAAGAATTCATCGGAGGAAAAATCACGAAATCATGGAATTTTCATGAAGGGGGATTGAATTTTCTTAACCCTTTCACTGCGTGGCATTATTTCAAAATTGTTTCATGTTGGCGGAGAATTTTTTTTTTTACTTCATTTGCATTGTTTTACGATAATATGAACTTATTTTGCATTAACCCATTGGCTTAGTATTTTCTGAGTGATCTCCTTACCATGGGTAACGATTTATTTCATCAAAATTTTACTGATGAAAAAAAGATTATATCTTCTAGTATAATTATTTAATTAAGATGAAATTTTTACATGCTTTCAATTACATAATTGTGTAAATATTTATATTTAAAAAATTATGAATCGGCAATTTTTTAATAAAATAGAGTAACAATTGCAAAAATGTAAATGTTTATAATGATTGTTATATTTTTGTAACAAAATCATATTACGCTAGGATTATTAACTTTTTTTAAAGAACACATTTCATTTTCAATTATGAATTAAATTAAAGTTTATCCATCAAGTATTCTTGAAGAAATCTTTTGTTGAATTTATATGTCACAATCTGTAAAAAATATTCTCATATAAGTACTTCAGTTGAAGGCAAACATCCTCTGTCATTATTTTACCATTTTGATGCTTGGAATGTTTAGCTGGTAGATATAAGTACCAGTATTACCGATGAAAAATAATAAATAATAATTTGTTGAAATAAAGTTCTAACCTTAATAGTTTTTTGATATGATAGTCTTTGAAACATTCAGGAATGTGAAGGGAAATATGGCACTGCTCACACTCCCACCGGCTTTCACTCTTCTTTCCCTGTGATTTACACACTTCACAAGCATGGGATGGATTCTTTTTCACTATATTTGCTGGTATACGATTTGGGAAGTGGGCCCAGTAAGCAGCTTGAAATCTTGAAGGTGACGGACCTGACGTTGGACGACCTCGCCTCTTGTACTCCGGCAGATTGACTTCCTCCAGATAATTTTCCTTCAGGTTCTCTCCCTAAAGTCATCGAATTGTACTCTTTTGCCATTGGATGGTAAAGTGAAGGTAATCATTGGAAGGTAAATGATCTTGGAGTGTGAAAGAAAACGTTTCTGTATGGCATTACTTTACCGAAGAAAGGAGTTTCAGTCACTGCTCGTGAACTCCAGTACTTATGAATTTTATTTTTCTTTACTTGTGCCATCAAAACACACACCTTGAAATAGGCCTGAATCTCATCAGCAGTTGTTGAGAACCAATCGTCCGTCAAACTACTTCTGCGACTCGTTGTTGTATTAAAAAATGATTCTGCAAACCAGTTAGTCTCCTTGCAGATCGATTCCCAAAAATCAGCTTTCACAAAAGCGCAAAAAAAGTTGCGTTCATTTGCATGACTGGGTAAATTTCGAAGCACTCTTGCATTCATCCCTGGTACACCACAAAAATCAAACTTTTTTACACTGTCATTTCTGTCACACCACTTCCAGCTGTCCACTTTTTCCCTTTTCTTGAGCGGTTGATATTCCACCTCGTCTTCACTACTATATTCGCTACTCGTATCGCTTTGAACTCTGTCCATGCCATCTAATTCATCGATAGAATCTTCATCTGCACTACTGCTAAAATTATCACTGTCAAAAAGAGCACACTCGATTTCATTATTCTTGTAGCACTCTCCCTTCCTACCAGCCATTTTCAGGAGCACGAGCGCAAACGAAATAATCCTGCGCACGATGCCAAACTAACCATCCGCATACGATACACAGGGCTTATAAGCAGTTGATATTCTAGAAGGAACTGCTTACATTGTAATAATTTTGAATGGGGCATGATGGAAAGCAAAAATGATAACAAAGTAATTTCATTTCACATATAGCTGTTCAAAGCAAGATGATCCCATATCAATGGGTACATCTGACACCTCGAAAAAGAAGTATCTTGTCTCTAATATCCCCTTTCATATCATCAAATAAAATGAGTACGATGGCAAAAAAATCTGTGGTAAGCAGTGATAGCAGAAAAAAAAATCACTTTGAGGAAGATTTGCTAAAGAGTGCTTACTGTAGCGCCGGTCCGCGGAAGAAGGATATGGTTAAGGAAAACAACTTGTCTCATTCAGAGCCCATACGGTACTGGTTTATTTTCTATATTTTACATAGGCTCAGAGGAGAGGACAGTCGCCTCTCAGGGTCATAAAAACTCCCCCTCCCATCCAGGGTAATGACCGCGCGCCCTCACCGACGCTCTGCCAGGCTGCCTATAACCGTTCAACCCGCTACACTTACAATGCAAGCAGCAAACGACTCCACGGTAGGCAGCGATAGTAGACGGATAGAAGTGATTATGAAGGAGGCGGTGGATGCCGAAACAACCATCTATGTCCGTATCACAGGGGCAGTTTATATTCTAGAATGAACTGCTGTCTTACACTATGATAAATGATACGTAATGGAAAACAAAAATGATAACAAAGTAATTTCTTCTCACATCTAGCTGTTCACAGCAAGATGATCCCATATCATTGGGTAAATCTGACGCCTCAAAAAACAAGTATGTAAAAAAAACTCTCGTCTCTAATATCCCGTTTCATATCATCAGAGGAAATGAATACGATGGCGAATAAATATACAATAAGCAATGATTGCAGAAAGAAATCACTTCGACGAGCATTTGCTAAGGAGTGCTTACAATGCAAGCGATAAACGACTCCACAGTAGGCAGTGATAGCTGAGCGGATCCCGAACCAACCATCTACGTCCGAAACACAGGCACCGTTGATACTCAAGAATGAACTGCTGTCTTACACTGTGATAAATTTGAATGAGGCATATGGTAAACAAAGTTGATAATGTAATTTCTTCTCACATATAACTATTCACTGCATGATGATTCCATATCTTTAGGTATATCGGACGCCTCGAAGAAGAAGTATGTAGTCTCTAATATCCCGTTTTATATCATAAGATGAAATAAATACGATATCAAACAAATCTATGATAAGCAATGACAGCAGAAAGAAATCACATCAAATCAAATATATGTATTATGGCTTAGGAGTGCATATAAAGCAAACAGTAAACACATTCACGGAAGGCAGCAAAAACAGACGCGTTAAAGTGATTATGAAGGAGGGAGCAGATAAATAATTTGGTCATAATTAGCAAAAAAAAAACAAATAAATGGGATTAAAATGCAATTTACATGAAGATCTATCTTTTCACTATGATATAAATAAGATTTGACTTTGGAATTTTATGATTTTAATTACTTATGCGAGTTAAAAGACAACGCTGCATTGACCCGGCGAATCACCGGCTCTTTAATTTACGACCAAGATCGACCGGCCGGCGAATCGCTGTCTCTTTAAGCCAATGTGTTAAAAAAGTATTTGCGTAAAATTTAGTCATTAATTATGAAATAATTTTATGGCATCACAGTGATACCATCCGCACCAGTGCGATGAATGCTAGGGGTACTTATGCAACCTGCTGCACAAACATTTTATGTTCGACGTGCATTTTTTAATTAATTTTCCAACAACACATTAGTGACTTATGCAACCAAGTAGCTATGAAAAATTTCAATGAAATGTTGACAGAATTGCTATACACTACAGAATTATAACATAAGATAAAATATACCTGTTTACGTCATCGATTGCACATGCAGTAAATTTTGCAAAAATAAAAGCTTTCGAATTTCAATTTACATACTGAAATTTATTTACTAGCGACACAAATGTGCACACAAACATATTTAAATAATTTTAACTTTTTTAGGTTGCAACGCCGCTTCTTTTACCTATTGACTAAATTCGGGCGCCAGGTCTCCACGACCACCAAATTTTACGATTTGGGCCGCCTCCGGCCTTAATACACCCAGATCAGCTTCAGTGGTGATGATTGCCAGGATTCGTTAAATGAGACATAAAATAACTAATTGAATAAACTGACATTTATTTGCTGAAAAACTCAGAAAAACAATTCCCACAATCCAATAAGCACTTTCACTACACCTCAAGCTTCGTACCTTACAAGCAGGATTAAAGGAATACAAAATGGAGAGGTAATCACTAGGTGAGCACCTGAGCAACTTCTCAGTGCATATCCACCACACCAGGGAGTTAGTGGAGAGAACCATTCCCGAAGGAGTCCGAAATCCAAGAGATAGATCAACGCTGCGAGTCGCTGTCTCCTGTTGCCGTCCTGGGCTTCGTTCCCGTTGCGCA
The DNA here is from genome assembly GCA_963573305.1 of Pyrrhosoma nymphula. NCBI lineage: Eukaryota > Metazoa > Arthropoda > Insecta > Odonata > Coenagrionidae > Pyrrhosoma > Pyrrhosoma nymphula. Next base: position 80,391,130 of record OY754334.1, on the reverse strand, counting down.
GGTGCGAATATACGGCTCCATCGTCTGCTACCTGGACGGCCCGCTTCCGACGTGCTAACTTTCATTCGGTGGGCCCAGCCGAATTACTCACGAGCAGGCGGAGTAGCGGGAGACTCAAACTGGCCAGATACAAGCCTCCTTCTTCGCCAGGCAGCCTCTCAGCGTAGTAGAAGAAACAGGCAGTTAGGTAACAGTTCAAGTATGACTGAACAACCAAAGCAAATAAATGTCCAAAAAAATAGAAGAAATAGGCAGTTAGGTAACATTTCCATTAGGAACTAAACAACAAAAACTAATGCAGGTTTCACCAATCATTAACAAAATACATGTTGCTGCTCTTGGATCCCGGACTCCGTAATTGTTTATGTGTCAAACATACTTTACACCGTTACAAGGTTTTATAAGCATTTTTACATCAAGATTAATCGATCAATAATTATGAAATTCCTTGCAACAAGGGTTCAAACACAACCCTGGAACTTCTGCACAACTTATGCAAACAGTTCTAAACCATCTTCCTTATTCCTTTACCATAGCAAACCCTACACCTTTTTTGTTTAGCCCCTTCTTTGCTAATGTTGTCAGGAAGGTGAACAGTAGATCTGGGGATGCTTGGTTGTGGTGGCTGAATCTTTTTGTTTCTTAAAATGAACGTTCTAATGACCGCAATTCTGAAATCTTTTAAAGACATTTTTTTCTCTGAATAGTTATTTTACATGAGATAAATATTTCCTTGAATTATAGGGAAAATATGTAAGGCAACTTTTAAGCACCATCTCAGAGATTTTCTTTCTAAAGGATAATATGCCATTAGTTGGTCAGCCCTATCCACTCCCCCCATGTACGTGTTGTACTTGATAACCATTTGTGGTCTGCTGGTGGTTTTTCCTCCTCTCAAACTGACATGGAATGGATCAGCATTGACTTCCGACGACACCATGAGAACATCTCGTTTGTCGGTCCACTTAAGCACACATACACCATCAGACGTATATTGGAGTACTGATTCGCCCCTCTTTAATTTATTACTTAGCACGTGAGGAGGATTATTTCTTCTGTTTCTCCTTAGTGTTCCAGTGGTGTGTCTTTTTTGAGTAACTCACTAGATAATTCCACAGAACTGTAGTAAATGTCCATGTATAGACTGTGCCCACAGAAAAGAAATCTATCTATTAATTTTCGGATGACTTTGTTTGCATGTCCCCTCCCTCCTACATCTGGATCCTTTGCCCCAGTGTAAATTAAAACATCCTGGACTAGTCCATTCGGCTCAGAAAGCATATATAATTTTATGCCGTGTTTATGACGCTTGTTTTGTATATACTGGTGAAAAGATAACCTTCCTCGCCATAGCAACATGTACTCATGAAGGCAAAGCTCTTTGCCTGGATAATAAACTTCTTTCATCCTTTGATTAAATAAATTGAAAAGGGGTCGAATTTTATATAAGGGATCACCTGGTTTTGGATCTCCTTCTCCAGGGTTCCTGCCAAAATGCATACACCAGAAAATGAGTTGAAATCGGTCTCCGGACATAGTGCCGTAAAAGAAAGTAAAATCGAAGATATTTTCCAACCTTCTCCAATAATTTGGGAGAGATGGCAATCTCACAACCCTCATTAGGTATATATGACCTAAAAATGTCTCCAATTCCCCACGAGTGAGATCCCGATACTCAGTTATCCTAGCCCTAGGGTACCGATTTTTTTTAGCAAGTCGTTGGCATACAGGTTGGTTTGTTGGATGACAAGGTCAAAAAATCGTTTGATAATAAGCAAAAATAGTCAAATGGATCGCTTCCAATATTGAAAGTATGCAATTCTACGCCATGAATGAAAAGTTAAATTCCTTCACTTGGAATAAACATGAAGTGGGAAAAGAAATAGTGTTATCATTACGTGATATTTATTTGTGCTGGAATCTAATATCTTTCTTTCCCCCAGGATACAGGCTTCGCTTCAATATAATATGTTTCTCCGCAAGAAGGTCATAGCAAAAGTTTTTACATAACCTTGGAAACTGTTACCATCTCTTTTTTACCTATATCATGTTCACTATTGAACAAGAAATAAAGGTACAGAAGTCATTACTCGAGCGTGGCTCCTGGGAAATTTTAAGTGAGTACATCGTTGCTAATTAAAAAGTAATAATCCGCTCATTGTTTACGGCCTTGAGAAAGACCCACGACCAATCGAAGCCCATCCTATTCACTTAAGTATCCTTGTATTTTCAAAGTCTAAACATATTAGGTCTGTCAGCATGTATAGCCTCTTTTCGGCTGAACAAGAATCCTGTACTTAGCTTCAAAAGTCTCCCAAGAGCATTGATTGAAAATCCAGCAAATAGGCTGAAAATAAAAAAAAATTGTTGCTACTGCCGTAAATGTATGGGAGTGGGCAATATACAGTAATTCCATAAAATATTCGAAAGAAAAAAAAATGCCGCAACCTGAGATCGTATCCCAGCCACCATATGAGGATAACTACCTCAACGCCTCAACCCACTGGGCTATGAGGTCTGTTGAGAGAGGCACAAACTTTAAAGTATTTATACGGAGGAAAATTCTTTAATAGCATTTTTCTCTCGAACCCGGGCCTATGTGGAAAAAGCTGTGACACTTTTCCCGCATTCTGTCTATAGTTTCAGAAAATAATTGCCTCGTTTGGATCCTGAACATCAGTTACGTGATGTCTCCTTATAAGAATCATGTAGAACTCACAAGAGTTCGTCAGAGCAATTGGCAACATAGCACACCTCTCGAAACACAATGCAGCGAAGGGAAAACTTGCCGGGTGTGTACATATATGTACTTGTCTTTAGCACGGTGGGCACACAATCCAAAGGGCGTGTTAACACACCCACAGCAGCAAAAGGGTTAAAATCTTCACTGTCCGCCTCTTCTTATTTTGTCCAGAATTCCTATACTCTTCCTCCCTCTCCCATACTTCCCCAGTGTTCTCCTTTCTATTTCCCTCTTCAACATGCCCTCTCCTTTCAAAATGTCCTCCATCCATCCCTTCTCCATGCCTCTGCCACAGCTTCCAATCCTGTCCAACCGTATTCAATACCTCCTCGTTCATCTTCCTTGCCACCTAGCTCACCCTCAAGGCACATAAATGAAATGCAAGTGTCAATAATGGAATTACATAAACAAATATTCTTGAATTGAGTGAAAAAATTTGGACAGTAAAAAGTCTATTACCTTATGTTTAAATGGCATTAAATTCATTAGAGCTTTTAGCTCTTCAGGGAGCTCGTTATTTACATGTAAGCTCATGGATTTAAAACCACTGGCAGCTTTCCTGGTATGTACACACAAAGGGGTATGCAAGTAACTGTGTTTCGGAATACCATAGCTATGAATTACCGAGTTCTGAGAAAATACTTGAAAGTAAGCTTTGACATTGAGTTATTTAGTGAAGACATACTATATAAAGACAGGGAACAGGTAATATACAAAGATATTTAAACAAAGGTCAACAGGGAGTGGGATAAGTTACATTAGAAGTTAATTATATGTTTACCTTTTGAATTTTTAAGATATTTAACCCTTTAAATGCCAGTGGGCCGATATATCGGCCCACGTTGGATGTGCGAAAATTGCCACAGGCCGATTTACTTCCCCAGACAGCACCAGAAGAACCTCTCCAGTTAGCAACAGAGGAACCTCAGTTGGCTCCAGAGCAACTTCCCCGGACAGCACCAGAGGAACCTCTCCAGTTAGCAACAGAGGAACCTCAGTTGGCTCCAGAGCAACTTCCCCGGACAGCACCAGAGGAACCTCTCCAGTTAGCAACAGAGGAACCTCAGTTGGCTCCAGAGCAACTTCCCCGGACAGCACCAGAGGAACCTCTCCAGTTAGCAACAGAGGAACCTCCTCAGTTAGCACCAGAAGCCGAACTTCAGCATCAAGAGACTCAGACAGCAGCGACTATTGCAGCACCTCCACGTAGAAATATGAGACGTTTTAAAAAAGATAAAAAGATCCATTGCAATGGCAGTAATCCTATTGGTCAAACTCTCTTGCATCTGAAGACATTGAGGGTATGTCCTGTCCTCTTTTATTGATCAATATTAATTATAACATTTCTGTCCTATTTATTTACTGAAAAAATTTGACTACCCTGGAAAAAATTGAATGAGTTGACTCTTGGGGTGGGGTATAAATGAATGAAACTTTCCTTAGTGACTTGGTGGTATTCCATTTTGAAAAAGATTTAATAAAGGTAAACTTTTGCAATACCACTAAATAAACAAAACTCACCTCTCTCTCCCTATTGTGAAGAATGTGTCACTTCTTGACCAGAGATTTTTTCCACGCAATGAAATCTACAAAACATACTGTTTCATGTTGTTACACTAATTGTGGTGTTATTCTGCTCGTTTTCTCAATTATGAAATAAAATTTATTTATTACTTTCTGTAATACTATACAGTAAAACCCCTAAATTACACTTTTCTAGGGACCCTAAAAAATAGATCAAATTGTGGGAAAAGTAGAATTTTCACTTCTACAGCCATGTTCCTTCACTGGAGTAAGGGTAAAAATAAGAAATAGACTGATAAACTGAAAAAGAGAAGTGTCATAATTTATTCTTTGGACTAGCTCTTCTCATTAATTTATATACATATGATGAAAAAAAGACTTTAAACATCTTAGATGATTAGGAATGTGAAAATTATTTTTCTCCTTCATTATTGATACATAAAATAAGGGATTACCATACATATAGCACAAAATCAATGGAAGTTTCGCCACACAAGCCTTGTATACGAGGTTGTGCCTATTTTTGAATCTATCCAACCAACCAATGGCTGCTGTGAAATTTTCAATTCCCAATCTTGTGGCAATGTGCAGAGATTTTTCTCGTACGATGGCACTATTTATAGGGATATTTGAAGACCTAGCACTCAAAAACCGTTTTTTAAGTAATCCTTCCATTTCTTCATACTTAAGAGTTCTTAACATATTTCCTCTTTTTAGACAAATTACCGCACTGGTTGGCTTGTTTCAGAATCCCATCGCGATTTCTCAGAATCATATTTGGTGTAGAGATAGGCAATCTTAGCAGTTTCGCTAGATTGACGCGAGTTCCATCGTGAGAATCGACTTGTTCTAAACTGTCCTTTTTCCTCCTCGCTTTTCCATTGCCAAGCAGGATAAAATTACGTCCCAGTTTAGTTGAGGATGACTTAACAACACATCTGATCAGCCGTGATGTTCGACTAGTCCAAACAATTATTCAACTAAAAAAGTTGCAAAAAAAAATAAAATTTATGGTTCAGTCTAATTAAGGTACGATAAAGCAAGTTTCGATAAGTTTAATTCATTAGTAGCCTATCATAGTTATAACTCAGGAATCGAGTCAGTGCAATTGATCTCATTTGTCCACTAGTACGAGTTCTTTGATTTTTCATCATGTCTGGATAAGAATCCATTTTCATTCAAAAGTTTCTACTTTGGTAAAAAATGAATACTCCCCTGCAGGTTTAATTACATCGTATAAATTACATAGCTCGTAGCCTTACAATGTATTCATTTCGTAGCTTGAATCATTTCCTGGCAGATTACGAGTTGACGTAGTTCAAATTTCTGCTTTGAGTGGCGCTGTAAACTATCCCCGCCAAATTCAAATTCTTCCATCAAACAGGTCCTATTACTGCCCTCTTTCGTATTTTTTCCCCAAATATGTGCAAGACAAAATCAAAAAGTGTTTAACAAAGGATTTTATGCATGAGTAATGGACTATGAAAGTTAAATTTTATTTTGATAGAGCGCGTTGTGGAGCAAATTGCGGGAAAACTGAAAAAGGTACAGTCTAAATTCGGGGTTCTGCATACATTGGAAACATAGGAAATTGAATGGGACTTTGTAAAAGTTGTGTAAATTGCAGGAAAACGCAATTTCCGAGAACGCAAATACGAGGTTTCACTGTATATAGCATTGTAAAAATAAGTTTTTGGTAATGGTGTTTTCGGTTTACTGTGCAATATAAATAAGTCGAATTAAAACTTAAAATGATATTTCTTAATTGATTGTGAAGTTGTGTAATGAAACATAGTTATCCATTAACCCTTTTGCATGAGAAACAATTTCCATGTCATGAGTATTGTGAGTACATATTTCTCTCTACTCCTCTGTGTGGAACTCTCTTGTCGTAAGGTACCGCACAGGTATGCATTTGTCTGTTTCGGGATACAAGTTCTCAGGACACCGGACTCTTTCCTCAGCCGGTGAGAAGAGGTAATATTGATCCTTCACTTAAGTGCCAGCCCTACTTGATGGGTGAGTCCACGGTCAACTAGGTATGTTTTTACGCAGTGGATTAACTAAATAACCATTTGTCCAACCCAGAAAATATAGATGCAGAAGTGTATTCCTAATGTTTTTCTGTACAATTTCAAATGAACACTACAGTAAATATTTACAAAGTTTGTTAAAGGATTCTCCCAACAACTTGGCTGAAAATAAGATTAGAGTTTTTTTTTAAGGTTGTGAATGATCAGTGGAAAATGAGGGATGCCATTTGGAGCTTATATTTTCCGAGTACACAATAAATAGTCCTTTAGTATTTTGACTGCGTAAACAAATAGCTGACTGCGGACACATGCTATGAGTGGGGCTGTTCCTGAGAGACAGGGTCAATACAACCCCTGCCCTCAGGCCAAGGGAATGGTCCTGCAGCCACAAGGGGGTCGTTAATGACTCCTGGGACATTTTTCCTTGCTTTCATTTTGCTTGGCTGCAGAGCCATGTTAACATGATGTTTGTTCACTTGGGATGAAAATCTACACTATGTTGACTCAGCATTCATCGAAAGGGATAATATGAATTATTTTACTTCATATTTTTTTAAACTGTTAAAAATTTAAAAATAATATTTAGACATGGTCTCTCTTACAAAAAATCTTGCTCAAACTACCCTCTTCAAAGTCAGCCTTAAAAAAGCAAGCATTTCCCCTGGCAGTAAGGCCAGACAATCCTAATATCTCTCCAAAGTTGTGCTTTTCCTCCATATTTCAACCTAAATACCCAGTACATATTTGCTTCTCTTTTACTGGTGAGAGTTTGCCACCATATTTTTCCTCGAGTAATGTGGCATGGATATCATGTTAATAATAGTATGGTAACTATGGGGAGCATATTCAATGAAAACATAATTTCTTTTATCCCTCATAATTTTTGCTCTTTTAAATTTTCCTCCTTAATTCTCTTAGGATAGTAAGTGGGAAAAACAAGGGCGCAAGAAGGACGAAGCAGACTTGGCTGTTTCTCATGTTATGACGGTTTTTCCGGCTCCAGATGGACCTGCTCCAGATGTGCCAGATATTCACAGAAAAGTGTGGCCATGGATGAAGGTAGGAGTTTCAGTCAAAATCTCTAGGTTAATTTAGTAATGTAAAATAAGCAAACTGAATGCATTAAACTATGTACTGTGGATGCATTTGTAACCTTACTGCTCTATTTCGAATTTGCAGTTTGTATCACACAAAACTTTTAAAAAAACTGAAATGTTCATAGATTTTTAGTTTTCGGAAGGTACTTCTCTTGAAGGCTGTTATTTAAAATAGGTGCAATAGTGTTAGTTTTCATTTCATAGTACAGTGTATCTTCGTTTAAGGTTGTTAACTCGTTCCTGAAAAAGTAGATGCTAAGCGATACAACGTTAAACGATGCAGTATTTTCCATAAGAAACATTGTAAAAAATTAAAATCGGTTCCAAACTTAACAATTCTTCATTTCATAACAATAACGATTTCCGCACAGCACAGCGATAAAAGGTTGGATGTATGGCATGATTGAATGAAGCGTTCAAACTAATTTTCTAAAACATTTCAATGGTGAAACTTGGATATTTTCACTCACAAAAATAATTTTGGAATTATTCTCTATCCTGGCAGTACGAAAACTACTGGTGATAGGAACTTACTGTTGATATTTAAAAATACAGGGGACCTGGTTGAAAGGCGTTATCAATGGATTAATGCACAAAAATTGCTAAATTCCTTAAAAATTTGTGTTTTTATGGACTACTTCACGTCATCCTCCGCCGATTTACGGTGTACTTTAATTATGCGGGCAGTCAAACAGATGGCACCACTAGTCAGAGAGCTTCATATCTTAGATAAAACAAAGTCAAAAGGCATTTTAAAAAAAAATAAGCACCAGGTTTCCCTCTTATATTTCTGATATTTAGTGCTGTTAGCACCTGTTTCCCTCTGAGTAAATAGAAATTTTTGTCTTTCACTGCGGGAGTGTGCGCATGCGAATGCAGTGAAGGGCAAAAATTTCACTCTCTGTGATCGTGAAGACGTAGAAAGTCAATTAAAATAGTGAGTGAAGTAGGGAAGCTCGGTGCTGTGTACAAAATTTTTGTTATTTCGTAACAATTTTTTAGGAACTGTATCACCCTCGACGATTTACTGCATCATGGAGGGTTTAGAAAAATTCCTCTTACACAGTAATTCAACACAAAAAACATGTTTTCGATTCACTTCAAACAGCAGTCAATCAACTTTTTCTACCACCAATTCTACCTTATGGCGGCATGGGATTTTCAGGTATTTTTTCCCGTAGATATCTGCCCCTGGATCTACCATTCAGACATGGTATTATTAATACCATGCCATTCAATATGGTACACTAATATTGGTTTAAGTTTTAAATCACCCGATGCATTGACCCCCAATAACAGCGTAGTAAATAATAAGCAAATGTAACAGTTATGAAACAAATAACGCAATAATTAATCACTCAGTTGAACATTTTACACACACTATGGGAAGTTAACGCCCAACTTTTCCATCGAATGGAAATTACGCATCGGATGCGCCAACCTAGCTAGCACAAGGCAAACCATCTACCCGGAATACGCGGAGACTCTCTGCAGAATACTAGGATAGCCTGTCTCGGAAGTGGACAGCATATCCCCAAAAAAAAAGACATGCCGGGGAGAGGACATGAAGATACCGGGGAGATTCGGTGAAGAAATGTCCGGCAACTTGGGGATATGCTCTCTTAAAGAATGAACTAGCGCTCCTGATTGGCCCGTGTGGATCCAATGAGGTGACTTGTAAGAAAAATATGGAGTCTCCTATGGGCAGATCGATGTACTTCCAATGTAAACAACAAATAACAGCCAAAAAATTTTAAAAAGATGTTTTTAAATATTATTTTATTAAACAACAAATAAGAATCATCAATATCAGATAATCATTATGGTGGAGCTAAATAAATCTGCCCACGGGTTGAACTGCATAGTCCATGCATACTCAATGTGAAATAACTGCAGCTGAGCCTGAAAAATAAAGTAATAATACTTTTAGCAAGGAAACTTATAGATGACATTGGCTTTTTAATAAAGATTCAACATTAAAGCACATTAAATGCAGTTACCCAGATAAAGCGAACGTATTTAATCTATAGATTGATATCAATAGATGAAATCTGTGAACAGGAAGTAAGAAATGAAGAAGAGGAAGATGATGGGAAAGATGAAGCAGAGCCCGAATCTCCTCCTCATTTGCAAGAGCAGTAGAAACGATGGAGACAGTGCGGTATGTAGTATGTCACCAGTCACCAAGTCGATGAAAATGTGATGAATACTGTAATGAAAATGGACACTACTGTCAAAGAAACAGGGCTCAAATTGAAGAAACAAAGTAACTTCGACAGATTATTCCTGCCCTTGTAAGTTTATATGTATTTCTGTTAAACTGTGTATTTTTGTTTTAAATATCTGTAGAGAACGCAGGGGAAGTTCAATTTTTGTTTTGTTACAAGTAGTTAAGGTTATTACATCTATGCACTGGAAAGTGGAATGTTTTTGGGCCAGGAGCTCATTTTTGTAATGTTTTCGAGGAATTCTGAAAATCCACGCAATAGATTAATATTTATTAATAAAAATGTTAATCATGGTTAATACATATATAACATTTTCAGTGCAATCATTATAATTTACTATGTACGAATTTAACTTTCCATCTTTCTCTTCAAGAACGTGCTTACAAGAGTCCACGGTAATATGTATTACATTTTAATACTCCCAATTACCTTGTAGTCTTGGTTTGCCACCCACCATCCAAAGAAACTTGGTTATGAATGCTGTCAATGTGTCAGCCGTTTCTCATGTAGTCAGCAGGGTCGTTCTGATCCTTTGACTTGCTAAGTTTTATCTTTTGTTTTTGCCTCACTTAACTATCAATAGAGAAGACTACAGTGGACTTAGCCTCCCCTTTGGTCATGAAGCTCCCACCCTTTGCCGAGTCCACCATTATTGCACTTTGGGCTTTGCTTGTTTTTCAAAGAGGAGCCATTTTCAATTTCCTCGGAGAAATTTCTATCAAGATCAGAGACAATTGAGTCGCCAAATAACCTTGTTTCCCACAGTGAGGTTATTTCAGTCTTCGCGTTCTAAGGTGAACACAGTGCAGAGCACAGCTTGCATTTGGTCACTCTCAATTAAGTATGTACCTATACTGGATTACCCAAAAATTCTCATATTCTCCAGGGTTGGCACAGGATAGTCAACGTATTCCAAGCTTGCAGTGCAGACATGTACAAACTGCCAGTGTAGATTTTCACTATACTTTATCAAGCGATTGTACATATTCTTTCTTTTCATTTAATTTTCTATGTATTGTAATTAGCTTGTTTTCTTTCTGTCATGGTACAATGTTTGTAATGCTATTACAATATTATCTCATGGGCCATGAAGATGGATAAATGATATTTTGTATTTTTAATGATATCCTCATTTAATTTCAGAGATCTGATATGGAAGAGAGAAGATCGCTGATGAGAAGATCTCTATCAGAAACACATGTCAGCAATGTCTCCATTGGTTCACCGACCCCTGTAGCAGAAAGAAGTCAGCGTGGTGTTTCTCCTAGGAGCCCCACTTTCCAGTAAGTTTTCTCTGAGGTTGAATAATTTCAGTGCATATTTCATATTAAAACTCTGGTGCCTAAGTTAAGGGCTATATGGCAAAGGCCAAATGTTTCATGTTTTACTCTTTGAAGCAACTTAGTGCAAATCCATTTCTTTGCCCATAGAACATTGTGGTCAGTATTGCCTTTCAGGCTCTAGGAAGAGGGTTTGAAGTACATAATCATATTCATTTTGAAAGCAATGGTGCAACCTTATATGTTGAAGGAAGGCTAAAAATAACTGCTTCAACACTCCTAATTAGCAATTAGTGATGGGAACTCTGGAATCAGAATGCTCTGTTGCTATTGACAGTGCATTTGGCATTGATAAGTGATGAAATAAAGTAAACTCAAAACATTTTGTAAAGCAGGATTTCTCCATCTCTGATGGCAGTCATATTAATTGCTGTTTTCTGTTTAACCAGAAAATCAACTGTTTTGTCAATGGATAGATGCCGCTTGTCATTTTTTTAATTCACTAAAATTTTACACAATCTCACGTGTTGCCTAAATTTCTTTCTTCTGACGATATTGACTACTTCTCTTATTTCAGGGAGACTGAGGTACCTGAGAGGTTGACCACAATTCCAGGTAGGATACTGAAGGAAAAAACTTAAACGTAATGGTGGGTGTCCACTTGTAACATACTCACTCTAGTGTGTGCAGTGTTAGTAGGGAGGTCCAATGCAAAAGTTCATTCAATTCATCATTTCTAAGATTTACCATTTGCAGTGGTAGGTTTTGGAGAGGCCCAGTGGGTGCTGAAATTAAAGAACCTCTAAGTCAGAGTAGGCTGCCATTAAACCTTTTGACACCACTGTGTATGTAAGCTATAAGAAATTAGCATTTCCTCCCCCTCAGCAAATTTGGGTGAAAAAGTTTTCCTCAGAGAAAATTGTTCAGTAGCTTCTAGTAAGTTTTTTGTTCTCGCATTCACCTCATCATTTGTTAATTGGATTTGGTGATACAGCTTGAAACAATCAAAGCAGGAATTGATACAGGTTAGGATAGAAATGATTAGGTATGGAAAATTCTGTCATTCCATTTTCTAATGCCCTGTTTAATGATACAGTAGAAACTCGATAATACGAAGTCTGCGGGACTGAAAAATCAGCACTTGGTATCATCGAGTTTCGTATCATCAAAACTTTTGAAGAAATCGTGAAAAAATAGTTATTTTCACCCACCCCCCCTAACTTTTGTGGTCCTTGACAACGTTTTAAAACCATATTTGGTCCTTATTAGTCAAAGTATTTTTAAAACAATGCCTTTATATCATAAACTAAAACTCATAAAAGTTGGTAAAATAACTATCACCTCGTAATTTCTTTATGCAAATATTTTAAGTCGGCGAGTAAGAATTTAAATTCAAGATCGCAGCGTCTTACACTCATTTTGAATAATCTGAGATCGGCCATATCATGTATTTTGGGCCAACCTGGAGTAAAACGTGTACCAGACAATTCTTCCAGTATCCTTGATGTAGTCTCACTGTTTGTTGCCGATAACTTTTTCAAAATGATGTGCATTCAATCCAATCTGTATTACCATCAAAACCAACATAAATACAAACAATCACCAAAAACAGGGAAGTGGTCAGATTTATAAATATATTTATTTATAAGATATGGTTATAACCATTGCTGAAATGAAAAAAATTCTTCGCGATTTTGATTCTCATGGGGCAAATGAGAAAAGATTCACTGAAGGAGTATTGGAGCACTGATCCTTTTCTTGCAACGAATATATTTGGAGAATTACTGACGAGAAATAGATTTGAACAGATTTGGAAAGCATGGCATTGCAGTGATAACGAGGAAATTTTGGTTGCAACGGACAGGCTATATAAAATAAGACCCGTACTGGAATACTTCATAGAAAAATTTCAAAAAATATACAAACCAAAGCAGGAGCTATCACTTGATGAAGCGATGATTCCGTGGAGAGGAAGATTAAAAATCAAGACCTATAATCCAGCCAAAATCATAAAGTATGGGTTACTAGTTCGTATGGTTTGTAAAAGTGATTCTGGCTACATTAGTAATTTAGAAATATATTCGGCCGAGGGAAAAAAATTAGAACAAACCATCCTTTTGGTTCTGCAGCCTCATCTCAATCTTTGGGATCATGTATATCAAGATAATTATTATAACAGCGTAAAAATAGCAGAACTGCTCTTTGAAAATAAAGTAAGAGTTTGTGGAACCATCAGGCCAAATAGAGGGCTCCCTGCCACATTGAAGAGTGAGGCGAAAAAATTGAAAAAGGGACAGTACACGTTTGCTCGTAAAGGTGAAGTGCTTCTGGTGATTTGGAAAGACAAACGGGAAGTGAGGATGATTAGTACTACTCACAGTGCTAGGATGGGTAATACACAACTGACAGATAGAATTACAGGACTGCCAATCATAAAACCTATCTGCATTTTGCAATACAATAAGTTCATGAAAGGCGTAGACAAAGCGGAGCAGTAACCAAGATTAGGAACCACTAAAACAGAGATGGAGCTTCCTTATGTTTATAGGAAGTAAATTTTATTTTATTTCAAATAGTACAGAGTTTTGCTAATCTTATTTGCAATGCTTGAAATATGCTCGTTCCAAGAAAGGTGTTTGTTCATCGTAATACTTAGATTAGTCATTGAATTTGAATAAGGAATAAAGGTATCTCCAAGATTAACTTTGGGGATACAGTTTAGATTGGTTGAATAAAAAATTTAGGTAGGTATACCTATAGTGATTGCTGTGAGCAAATGCTTGAGGAACTGCAGAAAATTGAAAATAAAGTGCATAATATTATTAATAGGCAGAGGAAGTCCAAGCAGTTGAAAATATAATTTTTTTTAAATAATCATGCTATATTCATTAGATAGTTTCAATGGTTGCTAATATCAAATATAATGTAAATCGCCCTGCCATCTTCATCCTTTCTTAATTTTCAATTTTCTATTTGTCTAAGATGTTTAATGTATTTTTTCATCAAATATAAATAAATGAGAAGTGCTAGTTCAAGGAATACATTAGGACACTGCTATTTTTTAGTTTTTCGGTGTTTCTTATTTTTACCCTTACTCCATTAAAAAACATGAATGTAGAAGTGGAAATTCTACTTTTCCCACAATTTGCATTTTCCTGCAATTTACACATTTTTCTAGGGTCCTTGGAAAAGTGTAATGTAGGGGTTTTACTATGTAAGAAAATAGGCATAATGTAATTTAGATCATTGGCTTCCATTGGGACACCAAGAAATTTGAATTATTTCTCTGTTTATATTTTTAAATTAAATAATAAAAAAATGTATCCCTGTACGGAATAGCCCCGGGGGTCGGGGCTATTCCGTACAGTAGGAGGGGCTATACCGTACAGTTAAAAAATCACATGATTAGAGAATAAATAATATTAATTAAATGATTTATTGTATACAGCACAGGTTATTACTAATTACCTAAGACACTCAATTAATACACTATAACGGCAAGGAATTAGCTCAACTGATAATAGTATAAAAGTGTTAGGTGAGCGTTTATAAAAAAGTGATAACATTTTTTTAAACAAAAATGTTTAAAGTTTTACATCAAAACAAAAATCACAAATAAAGTTATCTACAGACTCGGCCGCACTGCATGCCTAGTGGACCCACCCTGAACACTCGCATCACCTAAACCAGAGTTCTTTGTTCTTGCCAAACTCACCACACATGAGGCATATGTCGTTTGAGCCCGAGGCTTCTCTTAGCAATCCTCCTTGAAATGACTTATTTGGGTCTATATCATCAAAAGAATCATCTTGACAAATTTGTCTTTTGTCAGCAAGGTCATCATCTGATGACAAATCATCAAACATAATATTTCTTCGACTTTTGGATTTCGAAGAAATATTTTGGGCTTTTTTTGTCGTATTCCTGGAGCCTCTTACTTTAGCATGTTTTTCTTGGTTTAAAGTTTCCTTTAATTTTAATTTTGAGTAGACCTATCTTCTTATCTTTGTTTGATTTTTTTGCTCTTCTTTTGTAACATTCATCTTGGCCTGCAGTTGTTGAATTTTTTTCTGCAATTCTTTCACAGTAGCCGACTCTTCCAATTTTGTTTTATTTGGTGACTTAGTAAAAATAACTGAATGTTACTGTCTTGAAGTTAGGCCTACCTTCACTGTTTTCGACTGAGTAGTGGGGCAGAGAGATTTAAAAGATGGCTTAGCTCGAGGTCTTTCGTCCATGCAAGGCGTGATTGGTGAATTTTGCGTAGATAGAAGTCTATTTGATCAGGAGTTTGGTCTTCGTTCATTTCCAAATCCAAATGGGCTGTAGTTGGGCTGTTAACATCTCCGGAGACCGAAGTAGGCCTATCTCTCGAGGCTACACCATCAGCAATATCATTGTCTTCTATCACAGGTAGTCTCTGTTCAATCTCTGACCGCACTGCAAAATCCTTTTCTGTGAATTTTTCCAGGTCAAGAGGGAATATCTCAGCCGATGGGAAACCACTTACACCTTTTGCTATGTTAGCATCCTTAGCATAAGCATTGTTAAAAATAGCAGCTATGTCATAAGTTGTTATCTTCTGATGATGATGTGACCTAAGAAAATTGTCACATTCCTTGTTGAATGCTGCTTTTAGGCTGCTAAACAAAGTGATGTCTAATGGCTGAAGGCGATGTGACAGTGTGGTGGAAGTTTCGCAACAATTGTGCCATTCCCCTTGCAAACATTGCACACTATTAAGGTGGTGTGGGTTTTGTGGTTGCCCATTACGAGAAGCACGGGCTGCTGCACGGGCTTAGCATGGGATATAAAATAATGCCACCAGGAAACAAAAAAATCTTCAGTGATCCACCCGTTGTGACTGCAATGGTAAATTACATTTGGTGGTCCGCCTTTTACCAAATTAGGGCTCATTTTCTGCTGAGGTGCCACGGTGATATTTTTCCCCTGTTCCCAGCTTGTAGCAGCACCCACTTGCTTAGTTCCTTTTGGGCCTAAAATTTTTCCCGGTTTTTTGAACTGTAGAGATCCCTGTTTCATCAAAATTATATATTTGTGAGGGCTCAAACTTGTGTTTGTCCATTTCAGATGTAAGGTTGGAGAAAAAAAGATCCACTTCTTGTTTATTGAACGCAGTAATTCGACTCGTACATAAGACTCATTCCGCTCCAAAAATCCGTGAAGCCAATCTTGCCCTGCTAATTTAGCTGCCTCGTTAAATGGGTGTGGAATGCCATTTTTCTCAGCATATTCAAAGACTAAGTGGTGGAGCTCAACAGAGGAAATTCCATAAAGCACTAGCTAGAAGTAAAACTTGTTCAGCAGTTTAATTTCCTGCACTGTTGTGAATACAGGCTTATGCCCTAAAACTAACTTTTTTGAGTTATGAGTCTTAAGTCTATCACTCAACGTCATTACTGGTACGTTGTAACCCCTGGCTGCCTCTTTTAATTTTTTAATGTATTTTATGACATCATCAATAGCTGGTTAACGTTTTGAGGTGTAACTTTGTGGAATTTACTCAAGTTGGCCCAGCACTTAGTCTGAAATTGTCTCAATGCGACGGAATGTGATTCATAGCAAATAAAATCAATATGTATAACCAACTCGGTGAGTTCAGGTGTGATTCCGTGGAAATTAATCATGACGCAAAGAGAACACTTGGTACCAAGCTTTTAGGGACACGACTATTTTTTTGGAACAGACAATAGGTATCCCTGTCCTATTTCCCATTATTTTATCACGTAATTTTTCCGTCCCGGAGCAGTATAAGAAGTTGAACTGCCGCCAATCCGAGCGCACGGCAGCGACAAGGTCCGTTAAGGACCATGGTCCATAACCATGTCATCAATCACCATTGTTTTGTGTATGTATGCCTGAAATTTCATTGCTAAATAAGAAAGTAAATCGTGGTTCTTTGTGTCTATGCACGGGATGCGCTCAAATGCTAAGTTTTGAGACATATAGCTGGATTGACAATTTTTCTGGGGTCAAACCGCGGACCGTACACTTAAAGTACAACCATGTTATCAATCACCATTGTATTGTCTATGAATACTTAAAATTTCATAGCTTTAGATCGCTAAATAATAACGTAAATCATGGTTCTTTGTGTCTATGCACGAGATACGCTCAAGTACGAAGTTTTGAGCCATGTCTGGATTGACAATTATTTTCGGAGTCAAACTGAGGACTGTAGGCTTTAAGTCCAACCATGCTTACAATTACCATTGTATTGTAACCATTGCATTGTCCATGATTACCTTAAATTTCATAGCTCTAAATTGCTAAGTGAGAAAGTAAATCATGGTTCTTTGTACCTATGTTCAGCGTTTATTTGCACGCAAAACGTGAATTCCCGCCGCAACGGAGACTCAAGATGGCAGATTACATTGGACAAGTGCGTGTCATGACCTGTTCTTTATGGACCTTGGGCAGCGAGTTTAACATGTGGTGCCGCTCGTGAGTTTTAACCGAAGGGAATTGTTTACATTATGGAAATGCTGCCTACAGTTAGAGGAGTGGCAAAGAAAGAATGCACTATAACTCATGCATTTCATACGTTTGATGCATCACATCCATCAACGCTGATTTTATAGGTGTCTGCGTCTGCAAAAAGAGTTTTTCTGACGCAGTTTTTCGCCATATTTCGTAAAAACGAATTCCATTTTTTCCTGGGGACCGGGGTTGAGGTTTGTGACATCATAAATTTCGTATTTTCAAAACTTGGTATTATTGATCAGTGCCATGTATTTAGTATAGGCTTTTGGTCGGGACGGACAGTTTTGCTTCTTGTAATCGAAACTTTGTATTATCTTGCTTCGTATCATCGAGTTTCTACTGTATTTGGTTAACATCAACTGCCAGATGGTATGTGCTTTTTGTTAATTTGATGTAAACTAAGAGTTCAGGTTTTGTATGTTACAT
This sequence comes from Pyrrhosoma nymphula, assembly GCA_963573305.1. NCBI lineage: Eukaryota > Metazoa > Arthropoda > Insecta > Odonata > Coenagrionidae > Pyrrhosoma > Pyrrhosoma nymphula. Next base: position 80,373,295 of record OY754334.1, on the reverse strand, counting down.
CAAAGTGGCAATTAGTTGACGTGAGCATCATGGATGTGAGAACGTATTAACTTATGTTTTCATACTGTGAAAATATTTTAAGAGTGACTTTAAAACTGGGCCAAAGAGTAAGCCATCAGGTGCTTTACAAGGGACTGTTTCTTTTTTCGGGATTCATTCCGCGATGTTTAAAATTGCAAAAAAAAACAATATTTCGCTGGTCCTTCTGCCAGCTTCATCAGTTCAGTTAACCTGATGAAGCTGGCAGGAGGACCAGCAAAATATTTTTTTTTGCAATTTTAAACATCTTGGAATGAATCCCGATAAAAGAAACAGTCAACACTGCATCCGCAGAAGCCTACGAGCTATCTTTACAAGGGAGTTGAACTAATTATGAATAGGTATCATTAGTGTGTGGTTATCGCTGTTTCATCTTTGAATTTCCTGGTTTCCTTTCTTTAGAAGTTATACCTCACGGTGAGGATGTTGAGCCTGTAGTACAGGGGCCAAATCAAGATTTGTCCACTTTGTTGGAAAAGGAAGTAGCAGCAAAAAGGAAAAGAAGTAGTCTACCAGGTACTGTACAAAGGAGTTGAACTAGTAATGGGTTGGTATAATTAGTGGGTAATTGTAGTTAATTCATTGTTGAATTCTGTTGTTTTCTTTCTTCAGAAGTTGCACCTAATGCAGAGGATGTTGAACCTATAGTTCAAGATTTGTCCACGTTGTTGGAAGGGGAAGTGGCAGCAAAAAGGAGGAGAGAAGAAGACGATGTGTCTCCCTCCGAATCAGTGAAGTCATCAACAACAAGCCTTAGGTATGTTATCCAGTATAGTTATTTGAATTTATAGGAAGCTTTGATGGTATCACAAAGAGCATCATTCCTTGATTATTGGATGTACAGTTAGGATTTTGAATAAATAATAATTATATTTATTACCGTATTTACTCGTGTAAGCCGCGCACCTTTTTTCCGAAAATGCCGGTGAAAAAATGGGGGTGCGCGGCTTACATGAATCCTCTAGATTTTCATGTAAGCCGCACACCATTTTACCTTAAATTCCTGTCGTTGGTTTCTCCAAAGTGAATACAGTAAGTCCTTGACTTACGATCATCTGACTTTCAAAGATACGAACATACATATCCAATCAAAAAATTCAAACGTGTGAAGGAATGTCAAATTTGGTGCCACGGGACAAGTTATTTTGCTGTTGCTGCTGGCGGTGCGGCGTGCATATTATCTCGATATATCAATTTGCAATGTTCATTGTTTACTTGCGTGATAAATTTTTACGGATGATTCGGAAGTAAGACGAAAGCCCAAAGATGCCCTGCAAGTAGTAATATATTTGGAGATATTGCTACTCTTTACATTTCAATGGAAATCGACTTCTGTGTGTCAAGCTGCCTTCGCATCAAATAGAGGCATGATTCCATTCACTCATTCGTTTTGTGATGACAAATAATTATTACCGGCAATACGAGGCTCGATTCAGGTTATCGTGATGAATGGTAAAATATTCTTTCCAGGGTATTTGGAAAATGCCTGACGAGCAGTCCTTCCATCCATCTATCCCTCTCAATCACTCAGCCAGAAACAATAAAGCTGTCAGATTTTAGGGTGATACCTCGGTCGGATCTGAACAATTGGCGTGTCCAAACCGGTTTTTCCCAGAAGACCCCTCAAGAATAAAGTTCTTCATTCCTTATTTCTGGGCGTGACGACATTCATCTGCACGGGACTCATTCAGCGAGAAAGAGAAGGAAGTAACCCGAGAGGATCACTCCTTCACCTTATCTGTTATTATCTACCCTCGCCCAGTTTCGCTTTTACCCAGGTGGCTTTCAATCAAGGAGGTTACCTCCTTGTCTTTCACTAGTGGGGGAGGGGTAGGACCTCCTTTCAGGGGCCTCGGCAGCCAACACTAGGTTGATACGGCCGATTCTCGAACGAGAGATCCGTTATTTCAGTTGATTCAAATTGTAACCTTACCCCGGTGGTAGCTGTGAGGTTGATTTCACACTCCTTCATGATTTTTCCACAACCTGAAATTAAGTTGCTTAGTGCCCGAGAGAGCTTTGAAACGCATCGTCACTTCAATGGGATAAGTAACGTAGTGCATCGGCACATGCAAAGAGAGAATCGGAACTCTAATCTGTTTTTACTTCCTTTTATAGGAAGCATCATTCACTTATGGAAGTGTAGACCACGCCAGGAAATTATACATCGTTCAGACCGTTGACTTTTACATCGCCATGTTAATAGATAAAGAAATTCTGTTTTCACCGTTTGGCGCAGGAAGGATGTTGCTAGAACTTATTTCATAGGGCGTTTACTTGATATCATCCACTTCGGAGAAAAAATTAGTTAACTTGCCTAAAATTGATCATTTCGCGGAAATGCTACTCTGCTATGAGAAGTGATACAAAAATGAGCTTTGATATAAGTTCTAGCTGCATCGTTTATCTTTCAATGTGGATACTCCTCAAGTTGGTACGTAAGTTTAATACAATTAAGTCGTGTAAAGCAAAGAGGATGTCCAGCACTTTTTTCCACAGGCCTTCACGCCAAGCGCTTCCGGAAGTCCAGCGAACGGCCAACGCCTCTTCCTCTCCCCACCTCTCTCTCTCTCTCTCTCTCCCCCCATCCTCGCCTCGGCACTCATAGTTAGGGGGTCGAAGTAAAGTGATATTTTTTCTCAAGTCAGCATTACATTTCATCAAAAGTATCACATTTCACTCATCGCTTTCCCACGCCCTAACGTCACAGGTGGCTGCCAAAAGTAGGGGGGAGGGGGTCCGTTGTCCGTTAAGAGTCCCTTATCAGCTATGACCGCGAACCAAACGTATCACATTTCAGGCATCTATCAGGTACGTACGGCATTCTGCTTTTATTTGTTGATTCGCCGAAGGATTTCCGTAATTGAATAATCATGGGTTGAAATTGTATATAGTTCTGCAATTATTTTAGCTGGATATTTCATTTCGAACAGATGCCATTTTTATAGCTGGATGATGTGATTATATAAAACTGTGATTACTGTGTGAAGTTAGGAGAAAAAGATGCACAATAAAACGGGCTGTGTATCATGGCGATATTGATGCGTAACGCAATAAATTCATGAGAAAGATGAACATCCACACTTAACTTTGACACAGAATGTCTATTAAAGAACGTGCATTCAAGTTATGACAAAATGATGCAGGCTCTAGGACAAAAAATTGATTTTTTGATAAAAATAATTTTTTTCCTCACGAGCCTGCCTGAAAATGGGGGTGCGCGGGATACACGAGGGCGCGGCTTATACGAGTAAATGCGGTAGTAATTATTCTGTCTAAATAACATAGTGTTTATATGCAGCATAAACAGTAAATCATACAATATAAATCTACAAGAAGGTGGAATAGTAGTACCCCAGAGAATAATCTTGTTTTGGGGTTACCTTCAGCTGGAGTTTGAAACGTGATGTGCAGGAAATTTAAAAAATTAAATACAAGCAAAAAAAATAGTTTTGGCAAGCTAGCAGCATTATGTAATTGTGTATTCCATAAGTTGACCTAACTAATAAGTCAGTAAGTGAAGCTTTTCTGGGTTTTCCACTGTGTTGAGCCCTGCCCTTAGATGACAGTTTCACCAGCATTCCAGCCAGCTTCTTCAGGTCTGAAGTACCTGTAGACTCTTCAGATTTGAAGATGCTTGTTGTCCTCAGATGACAGTTTCACTGGCATTGCAGCTAGCGTCTTCAGGTCTGTAGTCTTTGAAGACTCTTTAGAGACTTCAGACCTGACCATTTAAATAAAGTTGCAAGGAGACGAAAGGGAAGTGATCAAAGGGCTGAAGGCACTCTCTCACCCATGTGCACCACTCTTGCACTTTGTAGTTCATTGTTTGAATTATTAGGGCAGTCTACCGGTTAAGGCAGGTTTAAAAGGAAGAGAATAAAAAACCTCTAAACTTTTACTGGTGCAAGCCCCTCTCTACTTACACATCTTTTTAGGTGCTTTTCGTTCCTTGTTTGTGTTTTAGGTAAACTATTTGCATAATTTAAACAACATTTTACTACAAATAAGAAAGCTTGATGAAGTGGAAATGCGGCTGAATACTAATTGTGAATTAACAAGCAATACTTACTCTTCTCTTGGAGAATGAAAAATTATATGAAGGATGATGCAGATTAAATGAATGGAGAGAATCATATACAAAGAAGTCTTACGGAGAGCAGGAGTGAAAAGAATTATATATGAAATATGTAAAAAATATAATGGAAACATGAGGAGAAGAAGAAGAGACTAACTTATTTGATACTTTTTGTGACATTATAGCATATTGAAAACAATAATGGAAGGAGAAATACCAAGAATGGAATACTGAAGGGTAATGGGAGAGGGAAAAATTATTTTCTTGCCGAAAACAGTCTTCTATAAACAAACTACTTCCAAACTCAGGAGAGACAATTGAGGAAATCAGTGAGAAAACAAATATAATCGATGAACAACTGATAAAAGCAGGTATACATATTTCATTACAGCAGTCAAATTACAAACCAATAGTCGAAGGTTCAGCCAATCGTATAGTAACTTCCACTCCAAAATAAATCACAAATTTGTGCAAGTACAAGTTGTCTGGCTCTCTAAGTCAAAATTGACTGAATGCTTGGAGCTATATTTACTGCTCACCAACTAGTTTGGAACAGAGAACAAGGCGTTGGTGATTCACCTTTCGGAGGGAGAATTTTCAGCAAGGTTGAAGTGGAGTGGGTAAGGCAGAGTATAGAGGGATAGCCTTGAAGGGGCGGGAAATAGTGTGATGTGTACATAGATGGGGTGGAAGTCTTCAATTGGAGCTTCTGGAACTGGTTGGTATCTCCATTGTCGGAATATGAAGAGAAGACATCTGTGCTACGGTCAGATGTCCCGGGTTTCTCAATTTTCTCTTGTGCTGACTACTAAATTCAAATTCTTTATTAATCCCAGGACACGTGTTTACATGGATAGGACAAGTCAGTCAGAGTAAAAAATATATATAATGTAAGTATAACAAGTATTCAAATAAAAAATATACACAGATTGCAAATTTTAAAAATGTATAGTGTATAGCTAATTCAATTATCCAAAGGCAAAGAATTCATGCACTGAATAAAAGGTGTTTTTTATCAGATACTTTGTCAGCTTGTTCTTAAAAATTGAAAGAGAATTAATGTTTTTATTTTTATTAGGCAAGGAGTTACAGAACACCACTCCTGAATATTTGGGACTTTTTGAGTAAAGCTTGAGATTGTGAGTAGCTGTTCTAACATTATTTTTATGTCTTGTATCATGATTATGAACATCCATATTAGCTATAAGATCAAGGGCAGAATATTGTTCCTTAATGTACATAATTGAAGAAAATATAAAAATGAAGGGGAACGTAAGAAGGTTGAGATCTTTAAAATGGGGCCTGCAGCTGTAAATTTTTCCAACTGCATATTGCCAAAATTCTCACCGCTCACTTCTGTAGTTAAACATGTTCGTGACGACAGTACCCGCTGGTGGGTCCCGGCTGTTCACCCATATGGGCTCCGGGACCCACCGGTGGTTCCCGGCTTTTCACGCTCACGGGTGGAGGGACCCACGGGCGGGTCCCGTTCCGCTGCCTTGGCTTTGCATTGACGGCTGTGAAGGACCTATTTCTTGCTGACGCTCTTCAGATTTGTCTTTAGCACATTTTTTTCAGGAAAAAGACCCATAAAATTTCCTTTAATTTTTCGATATGTAAGAAGGCATGTGGATTATTAAAACCAATTGTTCATTATATAAAGGGGCTAAATATAATAACAATAAATTTATTATTACATAAAAAAATATTACATACCTAAATCATAATAAAAAGTATAATTCTAAACACATGAATGCACACACAAATTTCATTGCAGAATGAAATTACGAGCCTTGTTGTCAATGCTGTGCTACCCTGTAAATTGTGCATTTGAAGTAAATTTTACTTTTTATGAAACCAGCAAATTTTTTCAATATAGAATTATTATGAAATGTATTTCTGTTTTAGATTAACACATTTAATACACAGTAGGCTGTCCATCACAGTCCTTGCAATAAGTATTTGCCTTTTTTGCTTTTGCCTTTGATTCTTTTACATCACTAGTAATGTGAAGTTTCTCTTATCACCAGAGACAGGAAAAAGTCATAAACATCATAGTCACAGGTTTTTATCATGGAATAGCCAGTTTTTGCCAAAAAGTCATGAAATGAGACTTAACAGATTAAACGTCATAAAATGGTAGTACATAATTATTTCAGGCTTAAGTATGATAATAATAATAATATATTTTATTTGTCCGGTGATTTGTTGTTACAAATATAGGACAAGTCAAGGTAATACACTACATAATGCACATAATACAATACAATTGCAAAAAGTTAAAAATGAAGAAATTCATCAATAGAGTAAAATTAATTACTCAATAGGAATTCTCGGAGCTTACATTTGAAGAGGACCATAGTCTTTGCATTTTTAATTTCGCGAGGATGCTTATAACTAAGCAAAAGGCCCATATGCCAGGGGGCGTAACCAGAGTTTTTAGTCCTTACATGTGTTCGATGGAGGCCTGTAGAGCTCCTTATATAATAATAATGATAGCTATTATTAGTGGCATAATTTAAAAGATTTTTTTTGTACAAACAATTGCAGCAAACATGTACACACAGGGAAAGGGTAAAATACAGAATTTTTGAAAGAGAGGGCGACATGGGGCATAAAGAGATGCTTTACCTATCAATCGCATAATCCTCTTTTGAATTTTGAATATTATTTTAGAATTGGGTGTAGGGCCCCAGAAGAGGATACTGTACATGACCTTGGAATAGAACTCGCCATAGTAAATTGACTAGTACATCATTATTTACAGTTCCTCTAATAGACCGAATCAAAAAACAGACAGAACTCAGTTTACTGCGGAGTTGCTGAATATGACCCTCCCAAGAGACTTGACTGTCTAAAGTGACACCCAAGAAGGAAGAACTATTATTTTGTGGAATAGCTTTACCATCAATATTGACTGAGATGAGCGATTGATGTTTATTCTTATTAGAAAAATCAATTAAATTTGATCTCTCCACATTGAGAAGGAGAGAGTTTTGGTTACACCACTGTTGTAAGAGAAGCGCAGCATTATTAGATCTAAAAGCCAGACTTTCAATTGACGAGGCTGATACTAAAATATTGGTATCATCAGCATGCAATACTGGAAGTACACTTGGTACAGATTTAAACATCTGGGAGGTCATTTATACATAAAAGGAACAGTGCTGGGCCCAGAACAGAACCCTGAGGAACACCCGAGACAACTTTTTTCTCGGGGGACATAAAATTGGCCCCATCCGTTGTAAGGACAACACTTTGTTGCCTATCACTTAAATAAGACTCAATCCATCTATAAGCGGCACCTCTGATACCAAAAATGTTGTTATCCCATGTGGTCCATAACCTCCCATGTGCAGACAAGATTTTGTTCTGCGCAGTGCCTCACGGCCATTTCAAAACCCCAGTAGTAAACTGTTAGATTTCAACTGTTACTATTTCAAGAGTAACAGTTGAAATCCAACAGTTAACGTATCAGTTATCTTGGTTATAATAGCCTTTTAAATACAGCTATTTTTAAACTTGTGAACTAAAGATCTTAAGGAAATACCAACTAATGTAATATAGCCTTAAAGTACATTTAATGCCACAGTCTCAAATATATTTCTGTATGTAATTTTTTCAAGAACAATTTATATAATAATATCACATCAAAAACTATAGACAATCATCCCTAATCCTAATTCACCTGAATATGATGATATCTGATGATACAAGCACAGCGCAATTTCCTTTTTATTGAATGTTGGTGAATCTAGAAATTGCTTTGTTTGTGCCTCAAGCGAGGCGCCTAATATACATATCCACTAAGGTGGATAATAGGCACTTATATGAATGCGCCTTATATGCATATCCAAAAAGGCACATAATAGATGCCTTTAAAGGTGAAAAGGCACTAATGCCTGCGTAAGACACATACTCAAGGAGGAATGAACATTCACGATGACATCATCCTGATGTCATCTTCAGGTCACGGCTGTAAAGTCACAGTGACATCAAAATGGTCCCTTGAAATTACGTCTTTTGTGACTCACCTTGACGTCATCATGACCATTAATGACCAGCCATTATTTTGACCTCACTTTGACTGTTTTTGACCTAACCTAATATTTCCTTTTTTGGATTCAAAAATCAAAATGTAAAATGTAACATTGTAAAATGTCATCATGTAACATACACATTGATCCATACTACCGATTCTCATCGTCAACACGTGATATGAAATCATTCTACCTAACCAAACTCATAGTTGAAACGTACATCCCATGCCTGCCTATGTCATGTATAACTCGCAACTGGAAGTAGCGTTTCAAGAATGTCATATATATATGGTCATTCCCGTGCGTAAAAATGACTGTGAGAACTAATTTTTAAATGTCAATGCCGTGATATAGTTTGAGGAAATACCATCAAATCACTTTAACAGTTATCAGGCATTAATTAATTGAAACCTATATTGCCACATAGGATGAATATAAGTTCAATATTAATTAGAATAAACAAGATTTTTTTCCAACTACCACACGTTTGTGTACATTTCAATGAAAACAGAACATTACTTGAGAAAATGTTACAAACATTAATATATACATGTAGACATGATGTAGGTATATACTGTAGTATGAATGTTGAAAGGAGAAAACTGATGAATGTACCAATAATAGCATAACAATAATGTAATTTACAATGGGAAATTATTACTCAAGGCTATCAATGAAGAGTTTACAGGCAGAACCCAAGTCTCTCCGATTCGTTTGCAAGCTTCCCATTTATGCCAAATTTTCGGTCGAAGAATGAACCACAGGCTAAACGTATGCTGCTATAGGGACCTTGGTTGCTATTAATATCAAGAATATTCCATGAAAATAAAAACAAAGGATAAGCATACAGTAAACATTAAGGACGTAGTCAACTTGACGTCATCTGAACGTCATTTTGACTTTTGTTTCCACATGGGAACGTGTGGGAACGGATAATCACAATCAAAAGACGACGCAGACGGTGACTACTCCAACTACTCAAGTGCATGGTCATAAATAAGTGAGAAGCTCTAGTGCCTCTACTGTATGCTATGTAGGCGTCGAATTTCATGCAATCATGTGATGACTAAACGTGAAAAAATCATGTGATAGAATTTAAAAACTCTATTAATTATAGTAATTTAATATTCAGCCAAGGGAAAACTTGCAAGATCAGAATTGGGCGCGACTGTTAATATTTGAGCTACGAGTTATTATTATTGGGCCAAATTTAAAATGCCATTTATCAGTTTCTGATTTGCATCGTGCGACTCAATATATGCATTAAGTTATTAAGGTAAAGTGATGTGTGTGATCAGATTGCCTGATAGGAGAAAAAAACAAGGTGTTTTGGAAGTTAATTGTAAACGTCATGGTGACGTCAATGTAGCATCACAGTGATGCCATTAACCTAATTTCGTATTTTTTATGTAAATCTGTCAGGGTGGAGAGAAAACATCTGTTTCGTAACTAATATCGACCATTAATTACTTCTGACAGTAAATTTTCGAGGGTCAATTTGTTTGTCAATTTTAGTCTATTAGAGTCAACTACCGAATGACCAAAGCTATTGATTTGCGTCTGTGCGATAACTTTTGCAGGTCATATTGATATCAAAGTGACGTCGTCGAGACTTCCCTTCCTCCTTGGGTAGAGCTGGCCCAGGGAAAGAAACTGGCCCTCCTTCTGGACCTTAAAATGACCCACTTCTCGTGGGTCATTTTGAGGTCAAAGTGATGTCATGTTGACTTCCCTTACGTCTTGGGTCAGAGTCATGACTGAATAGTGACTTTGCGTGGGTCATTCTGAGGTCAAAGTGATGTCATGTTGACTTTCCTTCCTCCTTGGGTAAAAGGCACCTTTTGGGGCTAGTGTGCTACGTGGGTAGGGGCCTTTTTTAATGCACAAAAAATGTACACATAACATATGAATGCCCAAAGTGCCATGTGTTGTTTGTTGTCCATGGGAAGGATGCTGACCTGTCTGATTTAAAAAATGAAACTTTAATTCTAAATGATTGTGTGATTTTCATTTTTTTATACTTGTTTATAGACTTGAGGAAAATCTTCTGTCGAAAATTAAGGGTGCTGCAGCTGAATATGGTGACATGGTGACATTTGCTATGATAGCACCTCCAGCATCCTCTACCAAATTGAGGGCTGCTCGTCTTTTCACTTCCCTCCTCAGTAAGTGGCTCCCTTTTACTCAAGTTATTACCAAAGTATTATGTAATATGCTTAAGAATTTTTTCATTTAGATTTCTTAAATTAAATGCACTGGCGCATGATATTCTTTGTTTGCTTTTGGCAACTTGTGGATTTAGCATAGTCTTCCTAGTTTCCATGACCATTGTGTCCTGTATCATCTGAACCAGAATCTTTGCAGCCTGTATATTTCTCCCTAAATGCTTTTTTATATAGTGGACCCTTGTTTCAAGGCTAACCTTAATTGAATCAAACATTGGCCCTCCACTTATCTAGAATACCAAGAATATCTGGCTCCTCAATGAGCTATAAGAATATTATACTTATAGCATTTGAATGCTTATGTCCTAAACAAGAACATGAGTTCCAAGTAACTACATATATTGTACCATGAACTAGTGCCATGGTTGCACATAACTTATATCAGCACAGTGTGGAAAAACAGAGGGATGCGAGGGTAAATGCAATTGAATCATTGCTCCTGTGTCATTAGAGTGACTGGACTCTTGTGTATTCTCTCGTAATATGAGCCAAGTTCTTTTATGAGGTCGGAATGGGAAGTGGTGGAGAGGTTGACATTACCCATTACTAGTGATGGGTTGGTCCCACTTTAAAATGGGTCTAGTTTGGGTCTTTTCTTTGGTTCTAAGTTATTGTTATGAATTTAACATTTCCTTTGCTTTGCTCAAATTTATATGGCAAGATAGCCTTTTCCTTTAGTTACCAGTGTGGCATATCATGATAACTATAAATTATTGTATCCATTAAAACATAAAATTTGCAGCAAAATGAGACGAAGGACTCATATTTTTTAAATATTTTTTTTGAGAATCATGTGGCATCCTTTTAGAGCAATAATATGTCATTGTTCTCAACTTGGTTTATTTAGGCCATCACTTTTATTTGTGTTTATTGGGCTCTCACTACAAAAATTATTTTCTGTATCTTAGTGGATGCTTTCTTAGGTTGGATATGGGCTTATGGTGTATACTTGAGAATAAGTTGAGAAATTTTCACCTTTTATGGGCAGGGATAGTACCTTTGACTTTTAGTTGAGTCACTAAATTTTGTGACTTATTTGGCGTCAGTATTTCTGTGTGTCGACTACATGAAATTATGTACATTAATATGTATGCCTTTTAAGAAAAAACCTAGTTACAGTATATTTGCAGAGAAATGCATTAGGTGTCATATTTGGACCTCCTAATGCCAAATACAATTGCTACTTCCACTTTGCGAAAGTAATCCATTCCACAAGGCTGTTAGTCCAGTCATTGAAGCTTTTCACCTCAGAAATATTTTACTATGAACCGATTTACATGAAATTTTGGAATTATGCTTATATTACCCTTAACTTCAAAAGTGATACTGACCCGACCTCCGTTCTTACCCTGGGGGTGGTTGCCACCCCTTCTCGTTAGTGGAATTTTTTTTGGTCAAAATAACCTCGGGGATCGATAGAAGACCCTATTCAAAGCAAAAAGTGTTCTATAAAGTTTTTTCAAAAACTCAATACTTTTTGAGTTATTGGCGATTGAAAACGCAGAATTTTCCCACGTTTTTCAACGGTTTTTTGCAAATATCTAAAAAAATATGCTTTTTAACGATAATTTCATAATAAACAAAATTGTAGCAGGTAAGAAAATGAACAAATTGATTTTTATAGAGTGTTTTAAGTGCAATATTAACCCTTTCCTTCCTAACCCGCCCGAAATCGGCCGCAGAAAATTCTCCGCCACGCACGAAATTTAAATACCCTTCTGGCCCTGAGTTAGACCTATTTTTCAGCGCGATGAGATTCTTATGAACGTCGGTCCATTAAACCTAAAATAACTTGCCATTCAATCAAGTATTTTATTTTTAAATATGTTAATGTATTTGTCATGCATCGATTTATAGAAATCATATTACCTTACCTCAGTGGGTTTTTAATTTCCTACGTCCACTCCGTTGTCTTGGTGATACCGGATAAAACAATCCAATTTGCACATTGGTAAGTTGCAGCTACGGCACTACCATGATGTTTCAATGCTCCGTCCAGCTGAGGTTCTTCTTTTCTTTGAGCTGCAGTAGGCGCACACCTTTTTTCTTCCTTCGATCTTTGCAAGAATATGTTGCTGTCTATGTGAAAAATTTGCCACAGGAAGGCTTCTTTTACGCCCTAATATTTTTTGGGAGGAGAACTTCCCTATCATTTGTTTATACAGAGCCAAACGGAAATTTTTCTGTGTCACGCCGTGTCTTGTACTTGGAGGTGAATTACTTTCCTTGTACAGAATAAAACTGTTTACAATGGCCGTATTAAAAACAAAGGCAAATAAATACTTCCACCATTTCTTTGTTTTTCTTCCCACACCGTAATAGCACCTACTCTGATCAGCTCTATCAACCCGCCCATGTATTTTGTATAAGATGCAATTGACTGAGGACACGATACCATAATTTTTTTGTTTCCTTTCCCTATTTTTCTTGGGACCTCTACGTTCTTGTTGGGATCAACATTTGTTTGAAGGACACAAATATCCCGATTATCGTGCCAAACTGTAGCTGTGACATTCCCGCTCTGCAAACTTCTACTTTGACCTCTTTGGAACTTTAGTTTCTTTGGAAATTTTAGTTCTACGGGCCATTCTCTTCGAGTAGGTCTTGTAGTAGCACATGCATAAGTGTTTTTCGTAAGTAACAATTTCATTACAGTAGAAACTCGAAATTACGAAGTCGACGGGACCGGAAAAATCGCCACTTCTTAATATCAAATTTCGTATGAACGAGTATCTTTCAAAAACATCGCGATGAAGCTCTTTTTTTATTTCCTTAGATTAAGATGTACTCTCGCGACATACTTGCATGATTTACGAAGTTATAATTCATGAAAGTATATTTAAATGTGTACCCATGCCCACAGGGTGCACTCATTGTCAGTTGAACTCAACTTATTTGTCGGAGTTTGATTCTTCCTATTTTCGGGATTTCCACCTCGTCGTTCCAGCTTTTCGCGGCGGAAATCCCGAAAATCAGAAGAATCAACCTCCTTCCAAGCCCCGCCGAAATTTACATCACGACAACCAACTTTTCGTTCATTTTTCCAATGAATGATTAGGCAATGAAGCGTCTTTGCACAATTTTCGTGCAGTTTGGACTAAGCCTATGAAGCTTCTTACCGCATTTTTCTATATTATTTCCTAACTGGAGAACTCGTAACTTTAGCGTTAGCGATGTATAATCATCAATAATATTGATTTATAAATACATTAAGGAAGTGAGCGACTTGCGCGATCATTTGCACCGGATATTGAAGACAGTGAAAATAAGATTCTCTCGCGGATCCTATGCGATGGATGCATATTATGTATTTAGTACAAATACTGATATGCCCGTTAATCTCGCGAAATAACAATCATTATTCTTCCTTGGATTCATCTTATTTGTGCGTGGTTATTTCTGATACGATGGAGCTTATATAGGAGTCCAACTAAATATGAACTTCCTTTCAAAAGTAGATTGTACATACAAGCCACGTACTTCAACGGCGGAGGCGATATAACTCATTTTACACTTCATCGGCTACTAACGATGCTATCACTACAAATCAATAATTTTCGTTTTCCACTATACTATGCGAAAGCATTTGTGGCTCTATTCAGATTAGGTCGCCTGCTCTTCATTCATTAAATCTCAGGATCCATTTAAAGAATCAATATTGAACTAAAATTTGGGATATTTTTTGTTATTGTTTTCCCTCTGCTTTCGATCAAGCAAGGAGATTTTCGTCCGAGCATTGCAGCTCCAGGTCAGGCCACGCACCAGGCCGGAATCAGCTGTCTCCCCCTCCTTTCCCCGTCATTGCGGGGGTTACTCACCCTCCACCATTCTCCCTCTCACAAAAACAGCTACGCGACCCATGGTCTCGGAGTATCGTGCGTCAATTGAGACGTAGATCTACCTGGCAGCCAAAGCCAAGAGAGGCACGCGAGGAATAAACATCGAATGAATCATCGGCTTTACGCTGAACTGTCGCATCTTATCTTCCTCCTCCCTTACATCGACCGGCTGCGTCAGCGGAGAGGGAAGACATGCTTTTGGAGAGTGGGGGGCTTTTACTTAAAGGGTCCAAGAGTTGGCATGGGGGGCCGGCAGAGTCAGCGTGAGACATCGCATCCTGACCTAGTGTCGAGGGGGTGGGAGGGAGGGGCCACTCGAAGGGACCTGATCTCCTGGGTGGCCGGAAGGGGGCTTCGGTGTGAAGGTGATGGCTCGTGCCAACCTTGAAGAGCGGGGAGGGGGGGACACAGAGACTTGAGGGGAAATATGACCAGTATGGGAGAGAAGGGAAGCGTTTGATAGTTTCGCGGGAAGTGAGAAAGGTGATGGAGAAGAGTAAGCCACCGTTTTAGAGCAACAGAGATGGAAAGCAGGGTGAACTTTCCTGGTGGGGATTGCCGGGCGGGGGAAAAACAATATGGGAATGTGCGGGCATTTCTATTTCGCATTTCCTTAATTTCCGGTCCATTCGGGCAGTCTTATAAAAGGGAATCAGTGAATAAGAATTGAAGAAGAAATACGACAATCGAATGAATGTGTACAATGAAAAATAATTCAGCTCTTCTGTCGAGAGAATCACTCAATTAACATAAAAAAAGTTATTTATTTTTGCGCTTTGCTTCGCTCCATCGTCGCTCCCACCATGGTCTCTCATTTGGATAAATGCAAACTGAACTGGGAGTTGACGTCATTAGCAATTTGGAATCGATGTAATGCATCCCGAGTTAGAAAAATTTCATTCTTATTAGGAGAAATCAGGACTTGGTCATTTTCGTTACAAGCCTCAAGTTCGTTTCTTTGCAAGATCGTGATCTATCGATTTAAATTGCTGGGGGTTACAGCCGATAAACTGCCAACTTGTGATAAGTAATGCCTCAACGCACCTACCCTAAGATCCTGGCCAATTCGGTGTCCTGCTTCCGCACTGGTAGGTAACTCCCACCCCCGATCTCCTCCCGTGGGGGGGGGGGGTAGATGCATAGAGCTTACTGGAGGGGGCGCCCCCTATGCTCCGTACTGGCGGGGAGTGAAGCCAAGGGGGCGTGGCATAATTGCGCATTTAGCCATATTGTACAGCCCAGCTATAACACAGATTCTTACGGGTCAACGATCAATTTTTACTCTTTACTCTTAAAGTAACGCCTTTGGGGATTTTTTACGGCAGGTGTGCTGAAAGTAACTAGTAATACATGCCCAAATTAATTAATTGCATGTGGATTAGAGACGTTGTGTCCCGCAGGAACGGGATTATTAACGGAGAAAGCGATGTTTTGTCAAACATAATTGACTCAATATTACTCGTAAAATAACAGCTGTCAATTCGAAAATTGCATTAATTTCAACTTTCTGAATCCTATTCCTGAAATTATAGATGGATTGGAGATTGGATATGCAACCATCGTTTCTTCTGCGAACGTAATTTATCACCATTAAACTCGCCAAGAACTGCTACTGTACGATATAAATATTGACCAAATCCCAAGATAAAATAATTTTATTAGTGGCACAATACCGAATCACCCTAAGACTATATTTTCTACTTATATTATTCCATTTTCACTGTCAAACCTTGGAAAAGAGCCGTACTACCTCTCGTAATGCAAGTTTGTACTCAACTCGACAAAATGCATATGACATATTACCGAATTACCTTTAAACTATATTTCCTATTTATATTATTACATTTTCACTATCAAAGCCCCTGGAAAAGAGCCGTGCTACCTCACGTAATGCACGTTTGTACTCGAGTGAACTCGAGTAAATGCGTGCTTTTAAATTTAACTTCACAAGAAGGGCGAAACATTTTGTTGGTCATTGAAAAAAAATTTCAAGCATAAACATTTAATAAAAGTGGCAAGTTACAAAAACATTAATTTACGATACAATTCAATTTTAAGATTGTTCAAGTACAAGATTATCCTTTGGCCGGTCAACATCAAATTTAAACATTTACAACGCATGAGTGAGGTCAAAAATGCAAAACCGAAGCAATGCGATTGCAATTCACAACTGTTCCAGTCAGTAACTGCAACACCTTATGCTTTATGTCAGGAAAGTAAATGTCAAATGGTTTCCGGAAATTGCTTAATTAAAGGCCCAGCAAACTTGTAAGGATATCCTGAAAAAGGAAAAAAGAAAGGTTGCGTGACAAATAACACGTACTTGTACAGAAAAAACAACATATTTCCTAACAGATAAATATTATTTTTGGAAATATACCAATACAAAATAAATGTTGCAATTGCTTAGGGAAACACATCAAAATATGACAATTTCTTACCACAATGAACCACTTTCTTTCCCTTCAAGTAGATATTCTAGGAACATCAATGAAATAATGACCCGAGGTGTCTATCAAAAACATATCATAAACTCCAAATTTGATTCCAATACCGCCGGATTAAAGGTCATCTATAACCTGAAAAAATAACATGCATTACCAAGTAGAAGAAAAATAGAAGAACTTCACATAATTCTACTTCTCCAATTTTAAAAATTACTAGAATCCGAAATTCGAGGAAAGAAGTAATATATGATATCCATACATGCCATGATATAAAAAATACCTATAGGGTATACTTGTGAACACAAAAGAATGACCAAAGAGCCTGAGGACATGATAATTTAACCCAAGCGTAAACCACATAGAGAAATATCAAAGATAACACAAAGGAATTCAGCTCCAACAAGATGATGGAACCAAATACAATTGATTGCACTCAAGTAAGCAGCATACACATCTCATTTTTCAACATCAATACCCAGCATCAACAGTCTCTCTGTCAAGTTCATGATGCGAAACATGGAAAATTACATTCAACACTCTAAGGTTGATAATTTTAGACTGTTGACAGTATCAGCAATTACATAGTAGAAGTAATGTGCAAAGGGTAAATAAAAATTAACTCAGCAATTAAATATCAGTTCCAATACCAATGCACTATATGTGGACCATAGAAATATTGCTTAGAACGAGACTGGCTTGATTTATATTTAATTCATCAGATCCTCGTTATATGCTCTAACAATAAATAAGAAAACACACCCATCAAGTTCAAAATGGATTCACGAATAAGCATTTGAGGCATTCGTACATAGACAATTCATAAAAACTTGCCATAATGGATCTTCTGACATAGTTTTCTGTGGTAGGAAAGTAATAGGTCATTTTCCCTCTCACCTCTGACACTAAAAGAGTTGCTTTAAGACAGCCTCACGACCATGCACTATTATCATCGAGAGGAAGTCACAAATACTTCCAGTCAATACACCTTCCACAATATAAAATACACACTAACACATTCGTGCATGGAAAAGTTAAACCGGCCGGATTAATTTTCTCGATGTTAGTGTGCATCCATCTGTGATCGAAGGTAACCTTACGTCTTTTGAAATACACTGTCACACACAACACAACAGCTTACTGATAACCTAGCACTCAAAACTAAAGCTTACACCTGCAAGAAATACAATGTGCACTTAATATCATTTCAGCATTTCCACCCCTGATTGTCTATGCATTGTATACTTTCCTTTACTTCTTTGATTTAATACATAAAACTTCTAAAATCTAAAGAAAATCTTATGTCAGCATCTTATGGAAAAAGATCGTTTCGAATTAAAAATGACTAATTCACTTCACTGATAACTTACTACACGAGATATTAATAAACGTAAAGCGAGAAGTGATGAGCATTCACTCTTGCTATTCTCGCCTAATTCATAACAAAATACAAGGGTCGGTAACGGTTAATTGACAAGCTAAAGATGATATTATATATTACAAAATGAACACACTTCCCTGCAAATATTTCTATACCAAGAACGTGATTCACAAACTTAGAATAACAAATCCCTCGTTGTCAAACTTTCTTTATCTCCGTTTTAAGCATAGAGTACCGATGATACCAAAGGCACGTGAAGGCCACACTTTCCTAAGTTCTTTCCCTCTAATTGAAATAAATACTATTCCACACTTCTAACTCATCATAACGTCTATATTTTCTTTAGGATTATTACTGTGAAATAGTGTAACATCATGCTTGGTTCTGCATAACATCTGCGTAATACCCTGCAAGCCATCATTAAGGTTTGTGGTAGGGCAAACATTTCAGTCGCATTATTTCCTACCGGTAATATTATACTCACATAACAAATTAGCTGAACATGCTACTAACTATGATAAAATAACATAATTACTGCGGTTTACTGGCTAAATATTATCAACTACTCACTTAATAATGCACCCAAAACACATGCAACATCGTAGGCAACAAATTCAATATTTATCTGTTGTAGCGTCCATTTCATTCAATATTGCATTGGTATGACTATTTTATGAAGTTTTTTAACTTACCGGTGGAAGGTAAGACCAGTTATTCTTCTATCTGTGCGATTACTGCACCCGTAAGCAGAGCAGCAAACCATCTACGAATGCAAAGTTAACATAGCATATATCTGCCTGACGGCATGTTTTCGGATATAGATAATAATTTTCAGAAAAATACACACACTATTAAGTATTTACGTACCTTTATATGACCTCTGTAGCCACTGGTTTCAGAAAAACTTAATATTTTCTTTGCACGTAGGCTTATGGCAAATCCACGAAGCTGGGCTGGACACTAAGGCTAAATGCGCAAGAATACTGTTACGCCTGGCTTCACCCCTGAGAGCTTATGCCCCCTCCAGTAAGCTCTATGGGTAGATGCAAGTGCTTCCAATTGGGCTACGATGCTGACGAGTTTTCATGATCCCTCTCCGACAGCGTCACTTTCGGTATCTCATAGGATGGTTCCACTTATCCTCTTCTTGTTTATATCTCTAATAAGGATTAAGCTACAAAACCCTTATTTAATTCTCAATCAATCTGTAGGAACGCAGTTGAGCTCTCGTTTAGAATATTTTTTCAATCACTGGGTTGAAGCGAAAGGGGAGAAAGGTACCTACACCATTTTCCGATACAAATATGTATGGGTGCTTGAACGTTTTTTCCCTTTGATTATGCATGCGTCCAGCGCTAGTCATACTTTAGAATTAATGTGCGTAAAAGTAATTGGTCGTACGAACCAAGCGAACTCGTTTTTCTCTGGTTTTCTTGGCTGTTGGCGACGAAAGAAGGGAAGGGCAATGCCTTGCTCGAAGTCTACATCAAAACGCTCAATTAGGGCGGGAAATTAAACCTGATTCTTTCGATGATAGCTATTGCCAGCCGGAATAATTATACCTTGGAGCAAGGTTGAGTGTAATCAGTCTGAAATAGTGCGAAAAAAGCTTCCTTGGGTTATTTTTACGACTGAATCTACCGCTCGAACAATACAGCACCATCCCCGATACATGTCATAGTTTTTGAGCACACACGCGCAGCAAACAAATACTGTACCAGGAATATTCATCTTGGATTAATGCTTGCGAAGATAGGTAGTAAAAAAAGCCAGGGATCATGAGAGGAAAATGCTGGTTGTAGCAATTAGTCTCTCGCGGGCGAGTATATCCGTGCACGACTAATTTACATTTTTTACTCGTTGGCAAATCTGTGGTTTCGTGGTAACAAAGCCAAATGCATTTTTAGTCCGATTGGTTCCATATTTTATGTGCTACGATGCCTACGATTCAAAGTCGTTCTTAAGGTCTGGTTTCACTGGGGCGTCCAGCAGCCACGTCCAACCGCCGCGTCTGGACGTCGCGGCTGGACGACGCGGCCGGGTGGTTTCATAGAGGCAACTACATCCCGTTCCCGCGGCTGGGCCATGTGGGAGAGTGTGGATAGTTTAATTACGAATTTGTAATCGCTTTGTGTTTCCTGAAAGTGAGTTGATTTTAAGCTGAAATGGATGGTGAAGATTTAGTTTTGTTGGAAGACGAAGAAAAGGACGACCAATGTTGCAAGTAGTTTTACAAAAAGGGGCTGGAAAGGACGCGTACTATAAAACGCGGAGAGAGGAAAGCAGAAAAATCACCGAAAATTGGGACTGCCCTACTAAAGGACGCGTAATATAAAATGCAGAGGGAGGAGAGCAGAAAAATCACCGAAAATTGGGACTGCCCGACTAGGCGTCTCGACTATCCCCGACTAGTGCGTCTCGACTGCTCTCGAAACAGTCGAGACGCAGATGTCGGGCATCAACCGTCGAACTCGACGGCCGAGACGTATCAATGAAACAGAACCCATTTGATATAGATTGGATGAGTACGGCAGTGACTTCCGGCTGCTGGACGCGGACGCCGCACGCGGCCGCGGGATGCCCCAGCGAAACCACACCTTTGTTTTTGTAGCATTGAAAAATGAGATATCTTTCAGGTAATAAATTCAGTGCCTAACGTATTCGGCGACGATGATTAATTAGATCTTTAACTCTGACAAGGAGCGCCGGAAAACGTTACTGTGATCCATCACTATTCGTATAAACGAGTAACTTTTTCACGTCGGGACCAAGATCCGAGGTTCGTAATTTTAAAACTTCGTTATTTTGTAATATCGCATACTGTTACATACACTAAGATACCCTTTTGGTCGGGACCGAAGATTTTGCTTCGTAAAATCAAAATTTCGTAATTTCGAAGTTCGTATTTTCGAGTTTCTACTGTAATCCCACACTTGAAAAAAAGCTATAAAAATACACATGATGATGTTTTCCAAAATAGTGATCGAGTAAGTTCATCACCACCTGAGTCCCAAGAAACATTTCACAGTTCCTTCTTTCTTTTTTCCCTAAGTACACATTCCCCTGAAGAACGTAACCATGATAAGTTGCTAATACCCTTACTTTAAATCCCCACTTCGTTGGCTTTCCTTGAATATACTGTTTTTTGTAATGACGTCCTTTAAAAGCAACCATTGCTTCGTCAACGCTTAACTCTCGACCTGGTTTATACTTTTTGTGGAAAGAGTCCATAATATGAAGAACTGGTCTTATTTTTTGAAACACATCAAAACCCTCCTCTCTTTGCTTTTTTTCCTGAGTTATATCACTTATATGGAAATATTTAGAAATTTTTGTGAATCTACCAAAGGTCATACAATTTCGGACTATTGTGCAGTCAATTTCTTGACTATGCCAGTAATCCCTGCTTTCTGGCAAATCAAATATTCCCATGTACACAAGTATTCCGATGTAGGCCACCATTTCGTCGTATGTAATGTCTACCCACTCTCTGTCAACCTTTCCTGTGGAACGTTGGAGATGTTCTGCGTACCTATTCGTATTCTCGACAATTCTAAAAATAAGACCTCCACCTAACATGTATTTCAGAAAAGAAAACTCATCACTGCCAACAGCCAAATCATGAGTAGGCCCCATTTCTTCTTTGAAATCACAAGGCTCTTTAAAAATTAAATTATCTCTCCAATCGTCTTGTAACTGAACCGTAGCTTGGGTATCACTCGCGTTCGGGGCAACTTCACCTCCCGATCCATATTCACTTGAATTGTCACTATCACCGAACTCTCCCGAACTTAAAGAACTTGAACTATCTGAATCACTTGAAAAATCAACTCTGTTCACCTCCTCTGCAATAGCATCCTCTCTCAAAGAAGTCATGGTCAAAACTGAGGGTCTTTGGGAAGATATTTTTTTCTTTGGGCGGTGCTCTATCTCCTTGCCATTAGGGATAAGAAAGGCCGAGGGAGGATGTGGTGGAGACCACCGAAGGAAAAATATTCTCACTGTGGATGAGAGCTACTACTTGGCCAGCCAGAGGAGGTCTGTGTCTTTATCTTTCATTTGTGACCCATGAACGATACCCATTCATTCAGTCGAGAATACATCGTTCACCACTTCTCTTCAAACTGGGCCCCAAAACAATAACGACTTCTTGGATGACTCGAGAATCTTCTCTAATAACCTCCCTGGAGATAATAAGTGAGCCAGGAGACGCTTGGGTGCAATTTGAAAGATATATGGGGTTTTGCTTTGCTTTATTATGGACCTTCGGCACATGAGAATATGGTGACAGATATAACGATGCTCTGCTTCGTCTCTGAGGATCGGGCGATAAGAAGGATGCTTGAGTTGGCAAAGATAAACAAGTGGAAGAGGAAGCAGATGCTTATAAGGCGTAGAAGATCGCCCTTCGCATTGCACGGCAGGTCGGCCGGTTTCGGGCGGGTTATGCAGGAGTGCTTTAAAAACCAGCGGCCGGTTTCGGGCGGGTTAGGAAGGAGTGCTGATTGAGGTATTTAAACTTCGGTAGGGAGAGGGTTAAGCGAGATATTGAAGATAAAAACAGTTTTTTTTGTCTGAAATTTAACCCCTCAAGCGTGTGCGACGCAGCATATGCGTCCACTCAATTCCATGTCTCCAGCGTGACTTTAATCGGAGGTATTTAAATCGCCCAGGGTGCCTTTTTTTCGCAAGCAGCGAAGAATTTGTGCAGACATTAGCCTAAATATTTTTAGCATTGTAATCGCTATTTTAAAAAATTCAAAAAAATTATATATTTAAAATTGTATATACTGTATCATTACAAATTTATACTTACATTTTTTCATGCCGTTTATTTTTTTCTGCTCCCCATATCCGATGTTTAGTAGTTGATCTGAGTATGGTATCGCTCAAAACAGGGGTCTAGGCAGAGAGACGAAGTCCCTGGGCAGTTTTTACACCTGTACCTTGTTTCTTTTTTCTTTCCGTGTTTCGTACACACCACACACCTTCTTCCAACTTTAAAATTATCTGTTTTAGGATTTTCTTGAATGAAATGCTGACCTGTCAATCGCGTGCATTCAGTGTCGGTATCTGAGGGCCGTCCTTTGCGATTTTCTAAATTCTGCCCACGGTACTTGCCTATGATCTTTTACACTAAGTCTATTCTGAATGATAGATGATCTTTCTTGTTTCCAGCCTTGCAGTAAAGAATGTAAGCATTCAACACAGCCGTATTTATGAAGTGGTTGAATAATTTTTTCATACCACACTTTTGTCCTTTTCCTTTCTAGCAAGAACGATTCTAAAAGTTGATCTTTCAAGTCTACACCACCCATATATTTATTATAATCTATTACACAAGTAGGCTTATTTACCAATTCTAACCCACCCTTTCGACTTACGGGTTGCATATCGTCTGAATGTTTAGTTGTCAGCATTGAAACATCGCGCTTATCTTTCCACTTCAACGCCACCAATTTACCACACTTTGCACTAAACACTTCTCCTTTCTTCAGTTTCTTTTTTAGATTTATCGGTATACCTTTGCGTGTGATTCTAACTGTCCCAACAGCATCTGTTGTCCTCTGAACCTATCTCTGGAAAAGATCGGGACAACTATAATAATTGTCCATGTATACACATCTTCCCGAATCTAATAGTTTCTCACACAAACTTAGAACAACTTTTGTAGAAAAAAGATCTGTGTCTTTGGTTATTTCACAGCCTAATTTTGTTCCTGAGCCACTGTAAATTATAAAATTCCACAAATATCCTGCGAAATCACAAAGTTCAAACATTTTTATGCCTAACCGGGAAGCTTTCGTGGGAATATATTGTTTCCACGAAAGCCTACCTTTCCACAACAACAAAGATTCATCGACACTGACTTATTTACCTGGCATATATACTTTCTGGAATTTATTTTTCAAATATTCACTTATTGGTAGAATTTTCTACAATTTCGGTTCTCTTTCCGCAATTACCTTTTTCGGTGTTATCTACAAAATGCAGAAATTTGGTCAGCAACGAAAACCTTTCTTCGCTCATTACGTTGGGGAAAAAAGGTGTTTCTAAGATGTGTTTCCTACTAAAGTACATTCTGAGACTTGGTTTCTGAATTATCCCCATCAACATAAGCAAACTTAGGTACACCCTAAATTCGTTCGGAGTTGTGGGAACCCACTTTTGAAAGCGCGATTTTTTTTTGCATTAAGATTTTTTCTTTCTCGTGAGCAAGAAACTGTTTCGCGTAACGGTTTGTTTCAGTTACTATGATCGTAATTAGGTCATCGTCGAAAAACAACTCGAAATATTTTAGGGGATCATCGGCACACTGAACTTCCACTATTTGTTTCCCAACTAAATCACACGGAAAAGGAAGAGGAGGATTAGCACTGTCGATTTCTTCCCAAGTATTCTCTTGATTATTCACAGAAAAACGAGAAGGTTCTTCCTCTTCTGAACTAGAGCCCAAAGTGTATCCACTAGAATCCTCAGAAATTGTATCTAAACTTTCGTTACTCGTTTCTTCCAAAGCATGAAGCACTTCCTGGCCAGAGAACTCACGAGAGCTAGACGCCATGGCGAACTGAAGGGGGGTTCAGTAAGGGGCCGGTCCAAAGGAAGAAAAAAATACAAAAGCCACCAATGCAGCTTAGGCCTTCCGGCAATAGGCGTCAAGAAACCTCGACCCTTCAACTCTGTAAACATCGTAAATAAGATAGGAGACGAGGATAGACCTTATGAGGTTCTGAGAAGCATTGAGTGACCAAGCCTGGATGGACCATGCCTGCGAAAGCATTACCATGATGAGAGAGAAGGGGAAAATGTGGAGTGCAGATAACAAGGAACCACAGAAAGAAAGCAGTCAGCATCAACACGCAATCATGAGCTCTCTCAGAGTAATAAATCAGAGCGTGAGTGGAAAGATCTGTTCACAATCAGGCACAAGACGCCGGGTCGCGAGTAAGCATTTTCTTTACCAGGCATGAGTCAGGAAAAAAATAATTAAAAATATGAACTCATATATACAGGCAACAAAGAAGCACAAAAATAAAGCAGGCACCTAAAGCTCACATATATACTCACTGGAAGTATATATATCAGAGTGTAGGCGATAAGAATTCTTAATGAAAAGTGTGGACGCAAACGGTGCGTCGTACACGCTTGAGGCATGGATTTAAGCGGACGCAACTGCTGCGTCGCACACGCTGGGGGATTTAATACGTCCATTTAAAGTCACGCTTGAGGGGTTAATCGATGTCTTCAATGCCATCTAGCGGACAACGGATATGTTTTATCGATTAGACAATGGGAAACTTTTATATAGTGCTTAAAATCATCTTTAAAATGAGCAGTGTCAAAAGTCTTTTGCACGTAAAGTGAGTGAGTTGTAATGAAAAAAAGAGGGACATCTAATATTTTTTTTTAAATGGACGTGTTTCATAAGTGCCATTTCCACCAAAATTAAAATTAATCGTATTCCGTCTAGAATTAACTTTAATATGAAGAGTCTATTGGATTCCAGCGGTTTGGCTGCTTTGGAATTGCATACTTTTAAAAAAAATTCCGATTTTAAGAAAAAAAATTTTAAATTAAAAAAAAAACCTTTTTTCATAATATTTCAAAAACTATGAAACATACGTGAAAAACTGTAATGATATAAAATGTAGGTCTTTTTTTGACAAAAATTTTGGTTTTTTTTTTTCTGTCAGACCAAAATTGACGGAGATATGACTGTTTAAAGAGCGCTCGGTAGCGCAATCACAGTCTCTCTCGAGACCTTTGACCCTTCACCGTTTCAAAATAAAGGGTTTTATACTACATGTCATAATGAAAAAAGTTGTAGCTCTTTTAATTACCTTTAAAATGGTTTTTTGTAAATTGTGATAGCTTTAAAATGGAAGGAGTTATGGTCCAAAAACTAAACGTTTTTTTTTCTAGTAGAATTCTTTGTATTATTTAAAAACTGTTTTTATCTTCAATATCTCGCTTAATATTGCACTTAAAACACACTATTAAAATCAATTTGTTCATTTTCTTACCTGCTACAATTTTGTTTATTATGAAATTATCGTTAAAACGCATATTTTTTTAGATATTTGCAAAACAACCGTTGAAAAACATGGGAAAATTCTGAGTTTTCAATCGCCAATAACTCGAAAAGTATTGAGTTTTTGAAAAAACTTTATAGAACACTTTTTGTTTAGAATAGGGTCTTCTATCGATCCCCGAGGTTATTTTGACCAAAAAAATTTCCACTAACGAGAAGGGGTGGCAACCACCCCAGGGTAAGAACGGAGGTCGGGTCAATATCACTTTTGAAGTTAAGGGTAAGATAAGCCTAATTCCAAAATTTCATGTAAATCGGTTCATAGTAAAATTTTTCGTAGGTAAGACCCTATTTTTCGCTTCAATGACTGGACTATGTTAGCATTGTACAAACAGAGCATAAAATACCCAAAAATACTGGGCAAGGGCCTAGCCACGTTTAAACACCAGTGCCCGTCAGATCATAGTAGTTAAGCAATGTTGTGTCCGGACGGGGGTGGGAGGGGTGGCCCTCCTTCATACCTCTACCGGGGTGGATGGAGAGAAGACACTCCTTCAGACCTATAATGGGAGGCCGGAGGTTAGACCCATACTGGGAAGGTTGGAGGGAGGTGTGACTCTCTTCCATATCTGTTTTCACCATTTAGAATTTACCAGGAAAGTAGGGGGTGGCCCCTCCTCCATACCAGTACCATGGCGCTCTTGTCCCCTGTCAGCAAGTGGCAGGCAGGTTAAATGTGGTACGGTACAATGGACCAAGAGGTCTGAGTGCCAGGAGGGCTCCAGATGGCCCTTGCCCACCCAATCAATCTACAATGTACCCAAAAATACTGGGATTCTCATTTACTATGGGCAGTGCTGGAGCCATAAATTTCCATAAATATACCGATTGCTATACAGGTAACTCTCTATTTACTAATGAGTTAGGTTCTTTGGAATATGTAAATAAAAATATATTATGTAATCAGATTGAATCCACCTGAATTCTTTCTGGGACCGAGGCTTAAGATATTCCTTTTGTGGAAAGTTACCTATCTTTAGGCTTCCTCATTAACGTGACACATCAATGGATGATTATAACTTTACCAGGTCGCTGGAGGTAGATAGGCATTACAATCAGATGAACAACAATACAGCAGCATTAGAAATACATATTATATTGCATTAAAATGTTTTGCTGCTGGATGTATTCATCATCATCAACTGGTTATCTGCCCACTGGCAGGTCCCAAACACCAAAGTTGTCTCCAATTCGTCCAGTCTCAGGCCTCTTCTTTGGTATCCTTGTACCTTTTTCTTACCTTTACTTTGTCATTTTCAGCCTTCTTCTTCCTCTTCTCTTTTCTCCCTCCACTGTTCCCTCGACTGCTGTACTTAAAATTCCCTTCCCTCTTAAAATATGTCCTATCCATTTCCCTTTCTCTTCTGTATTGTTTTCAGTAGTATTTTTTCCTCCCTAACTCTTCTCAGCACCTCCTCATTTCTTACTCTATCCACCCATTTCACTCTTTCTAGCCTCTTCCACACCCACATCAACGTACGTACATATTCTGACTCCTCATATCAGAATGCCAAGCTCAAGATAATCCTATATATGTGGCCACTGCTGAGGATTAAAGTGACTTCACTTACATTTACTTCACTAAGTGACTTAAATTTACCTCACTTAGCATTAGCGAAGTGAGGTAAATTCAGTATCAAAACAACCAAGATGGACATCGTGCACTCGTATCATGCAATCATTCACGGGATCATGCGAGCAAAAATAGAGCATGTTCTAATTTTGATCGCATGAAAAGCGCATGACCAAGAATTCGCCGAATTTTCAGTATTACACGAGGCATTAACGTCATGCGCATGATCATTTGAATGATCATTCGCCGTGTAAAACGGCCTTTAAAGTGACTTTGAGAACTAATTTTTAAATGGCAATTCCGTGATAGTTTGAGGAAATACCACCCAATCACGATAACAGTTATCAGGCATTAATAAATTGAAACCTATATTGACTCATATGTAGTATGAATATAAATGCAATATTACTTGGTATAAACAATATTTTTTTCCAATTCCCACTTGTTTGTTCACATTTCAATCAAGACATAACTAACTTGCAGAAATGTAGAAAGAAGAAAATTGCTGAATGTACTAATAAACACATAGAAAGAGTAGAAATTATAAAGGAAATTAATTACACTAAGCTCTCAGCGAAGTGTTTACTAGCTGAACTAAAGTCTATCTGATTCGTTTGCAAGCCTCTGCCGAAATTTTGACGTTGATGCTATAGATGGCACTGCTATATACCGAGTGCCAAAGGTTCGAATCGCAACGTTCCCCGAATGTTCTATTGCAACGTAAATGTAAAGGACGGCCAGCAAACATTCGCATGCTGTGTGGGAGCCCTTGATCAAGGTGTTTTTCTCAACCCTGCCGGAACATTTGTAGTTTTCTCCTCCTCCACCGTAACTAAAACAATAATTATTGCATAAAACAAACTTTCTGTACCTGACAATGCTGTAAATTGGTGAAATGGGTCATAAAAAAAATTGTTGAAAAGTACCAAGTATTTCAATAATCATGAGTACTAACATTATGGACTTCTACAAGTGAAGTCTACCACTGTTAATTTTTAAATAATGAGCAGATATGAACAAAACACCTTTTTGTTTGGGTTTTAATATGAATGTATTATTATGCCTGATAAGTAAAAATATTCTAAACAAGTGTAGAGGAGCTGAAAATGAATAAGAGTAGCTCATGAAAAAAAGTATTGTAGTATGTACATTTTTTTGTGGTGGAAACATTATGGTGTACCCACACCTGATCATAGCAATGTCATGGCTGAAGTTTTCAGGCCGAAGGTCTCAAAACAAGTTGCAATGCATATAGGGAGTCTATGGTCTCTCCTCATGTAAATGTTGTGTACAAATCTTCCACTTGGAGCTGTTATTCTCAACCTTTTTTTACTCAATTTTCCACTTTCACCTAAGCTCAGAATAGCATTCCACATATAAATTATTAAATGTTAGTTTAATTCCACAGATGATAATAATGCTCTTGTTTTAGAATCAATTTTAATTTTTGGAATTCAAATTTCTCTAGTAGAATAGTGCAAAGTCTGTTATCCTTTCCTACAATGGAATTCCACAAAGTATCGGCCGCCACCAATAACTTCATTCTTTATCAAAGTTGAGTATCATTACGCCATTTCGTAAACACTTCAGGGTAGAGAGTTCCAGAAGTCAACTTAAATGTGCGCTTGTGTGTTCCAGTTTGCTACAATGTATGCTAATCTTCACAAGGTGAGATGTAGGGTAGGTAGAACATGTGTGATAGATACAAAGTCGTTAGGTAGATACTAGGAAGGATAAATAAGGCATGCCAGTGCGTTAAAGTACTTCCATAATATACATAGTCTTTATATGTACGTTTTTATTTTGAGAGGACAGGGAACCATTATATAATGCCTCGAGAACAGGTTGCAAACAATATACACCAACAGCTAACATAGAGACAACAGAATAATAATAAGAATAGAGACAACCAAGAAAGAACCATCTGATGACAAATTAGCAACAGTGCTAATTTGTCATCAGATGTCAACAGGCTCCTACCTATTTACTGACTGTGTTCGAACAGGCAGTGACAGCAAACTGGCAGTGCACAGTCCCCTAACTGTTCACTGGTTTTAGTCCAACAAGCAAGGAACATAGTATGCCGCTACCCACAACAGGGAGAGAACAGACAAGTATGTAAATGTCTTCTCACAGACATGACCCAGACAGGGTGTTCCAATTAACATTTTACCAACCATCACCTGCCTGTTGTCTCTCGGACAAGGAACAGGGAACCATCATTCTACCAAACAGACAATGAACAGGCATTATTGTTACTGAAATCGACAGGGGTGTATGTGTAAGATAAGACATATTAGATAATCTTGAAAGAAAACGTATGTGTAACCTTTTAAGGCCATTGTCACCTAAGTGATCAAAGAGTGCAGTTCATGAAGAACTAGGGTACAGCTTGTGTATTACAGCAAAACCTCGGTTCCTGTGTACCATACCATAGCGTAAATGAATCTCATAAATGGATGTTATGTGTAACTGTATAGCATCCCACATAGCAGAAATACCTCTCAGATACATCTCTGAGATGTCTCGAATATCACATGTGATGTCTCAGAGACTTTCATGTGACCGATTGAGACATCTCTGAGACTTCTCTGAGATGTTACTATGTCCAAAAAAAATGGTCTGAGACATCTCATGAGACGTTCTGAGACATCGCATGAGACGTCTCGTGGACGTCTCAGAACATCTCTGAGATGTCCCAGAGACATTCGAGATGTATCTGAGACAAGCTCCATGTAGGAGATTTAACTCTCATGTATGTCTGAGATGTCTCGAATATCTCGTGTAATGACCCAGAGACCTTCACCAACCTTTATAGATGTACCAGAGACCTCTCTGAGAGGTCACTATGTATTTAAAAGAATTGTCTACTGCCCTTGGTTAGAAGGCCCTATTTTGGTTTGGAAAGTGAACTTAGTCAGCAGAACATGATAATGAAATCTATTTATAATATAGCCCTAAACACACATTTAGTTTTACTGAAAACTTTATAACCTCCCACCGTATAGGTATGTGTAGCAACTGCAATAATCCCAATTTCAGAATAGTTCAGAAAAGCATGCGTAAGGTGTTGATCACGTTAATTTACCAATGTAGAAATTAATTAACACCAGCAAAAGTAGGTATCACTAACATCAGCAAAAGTTGACATGAAAGTCAACTATAACTATAATTAACAAACTTGACAATATTTCCAGTCAGCCACCATATTTTCCAATGCATCAAAAAGCAAAATCGGTCCTGCTCCTGAGGCAATGCCTCTCCTTTAGAATGCAGAGACTGCATTGCTGGACTTAGAAAAATTGTAAACCTTAATTAAAAATTTACAACTTTTATTCCTCTTATCGCTAGAATAATATACATAAAAATCACAAATGTAAAATACTTAACAAATTAAATAAAAGTTGAATCAATGCTTTCCTTAAAATGCTGCCACAGTCACCATCTGCGTAACTGCCTCATTTACCATGCCTTTCCTTGATTGTCCAGTATTAGGTTTTTTGATGGAAAGAAATTACAAACAAAAGACCACATCACCAAAGTCCTAAGGCCAGAAACAAATGAGTACAAACACCAAGCGAATGAAAACAGTCCATTTTGCTGATTTCACAGCATATTCAAGGATAATTTGTTCACACTATTACCTCCTGAAATGAAGTACCCAGACAGCACATAAAATTTTGTATCTGTATACGACGGTGGACAAACAGGATACGAGAATTGCCATTTGAAATGTTCGCAAGAGAATTTTATGAAAATGCAAGCACTAGTTCTCGAGAGAATGAGCATACATTTTAAGTTTACCCTTGCACATAACATGCAGAATTAAAACAACGTAATTAATGCGCATACTTCTTTGCAAGAAGGATAAATAACTTTAAGAGATATTAGTATCCGCTCGTACATAATTGGTACAGGATACTAGTATCTTGTCCTGACAGGTCTTGTACACGGTGCGATGGAACTATTTGCAGGCGCGGAGGCTCACTTTGGAGCGGTCACCGACTCGTTCGCCGTTTGTTTACATATGAGAGTTTGTTTACATATGAGTTTGTGACTGTGTTTCTCAATACACTAGTCGGAAATCAGAAGTATTTACTTACAAATAATTTTAAAAGTTGCGTGAAGTACCCTACATTCGTATTTCTGGTAATTGTAGTGAAAAATAGGTTTCTTTTTACTCTGGTGGCATTATTTTTCGTGCATCGTTATTTTATGTGCAGTTCTTTGTGTTGAAACTCATCATCCAAGACATGTCATCATCCATCATAATCATACGCAAAGTTTTCCTGGAGGATTTCCACTCATTTAGATAGCAAATTAATTAATTACCAACTAGGTGATAGATACGGATTTCATTATATCGAAGTCATTATTTGGCTATAAGACTGTGATATATAGGGTTTTTTAAAAGGAGCAATGCCCACTTGTCGGCGGTTTTCAAGATTGTGGAGTTCTAAAAAAGAGAATCCTGGCAAAGAAAGGAATCTCATTGTGAAAGAAAGGTGAGTGGATTTAATTATGTTGAATATCAATTTCAATATCTATTTTGGAGGCTTGATGCAATCATTTTAATGTTGGAGACATTAATGTGTTGTCTTTCAATTCGTGGATGTGCTGGAACACATTATTAAGCTGATAATGAGAGAAACTAATAATTTCATATCTTTGTAGCATGAGAAAATTGTGATAATGATAAATGATCCAGTGATTTGTTTCAAATCGCTCTTAATTTGGCCAATGTTATTGTAATTCCAATTACTGTTGTCAGAGTTAACTTTAATATTATTTTCATTTAGGCGTCGTGTTTCAAAGTTATTCTCCCCCCGACGATGTGTAGTTCTCTCATTTAAAGATCTTTTATGTTCTTCTTATACTCGTTGGAAGAAGTTAATTTAACGCAATCTTCTCAGAATTCATAATACAATTGCTAGACTAGATTTTTGCTGACACAATTCGAATTAAGGATTAATTGACACGATTAATTAATTAATCGGTAATGATCCTTACTGGCTTTTCTTAACGCATAGGTACGCATTAAAGATACATTGTCTGTGTAATTTCGAATTCAGTGTTATTAGCATTTTTAATATGCATACAAAACGTTCTTTGATGCGGAAGGAAGACCGTGAATGTTGGAAGTGTACTTTCGTGTATTTCAGAAAAATGTGCACATGCGATGGTGTAGAAACCCATTCCCAAGCAGTGATATAAGTTTTTAATGGGCTATATATATTTCAATTACAGGTGGATGTGCTTACCTACTTGAAATGACTGCATTCATAGTTATTTTAAACTTAATAAGGAAGGAGATACGTACGAAATAAGAAATGTTGATTTTAGCTTGGACACATTCTGACATGTGCATCAAAGACTATTATGTATTTTTTGCTTTAAATAAAAATGAAGGTATATAAATATATACGTATATCTTATTTATTCTTTCTTTCCTATCCTACACTTATTATTATTGCCTTCTTCTGATGTTTGTGGGGTAATTAGGAATATTTTACCTGACTATGGAAGTGTCCAGCAGATTATAGGATTGTGTGCTATTTCGGCAATTTAACGAGTAATTAGGCATTTGTGCATCTGAAATTCATTGGAAAAATATTAATATTTAAAAGCTAGTGAAAAAATGTGGATGACATCGGCTATTTGGTATTCGTGCGCGCCTAGCAGTCGTATCCTTTCGTACACGGTTCGTAGCTGACATTTGACTAATAATTATCGCGTTCGTACACGGTTTGGTATTGGATCGTATCTAGATACGAAAGGATACAACGGGTACTAGTATCCAGTTCGTCACTGGATGGTATCTGCATACGAATTAGATACGACGGAATCTGTGCTATCTGGGTAGTAATAGGCTTTGACGGCACTGCGAATTCTCTCCCAAATTATAAAAAGGGTTCCTTCTGCGGTTCCATCCTCATAGCCGTGAGCCTCGCTTCAACACTTCTGAAAATTATGAGTGATGAACTGTGTAACAATTTTATACACATAGAACCCCGCAAGAATTTTCTATAACAAACAATGCTTACAAGTTCAATTAAAGACGCTTAAACGATCAGGAGAGGATTGACGTTTTGTCTTACCTGAAATCGGCGACGTCCGTCTTTCAAGACTTCACTCACACTTTTCGTAGGTTACACGCTAGGATTCACCCTAGTTCACGGTAAGCTTCCAACGAAATTTCCGATTGAAATAGCTCATGGTGAGATGGAAAAACATCGACCTTTGGCTCCTATAAGTATTCTCAAATTTCAATGGAGTATCACAAAGTCCATGGACAGAAAGGTGATACGAAATATTTAATGTGGTACAAAGGAAATTTTTAGAACTTAGATTGTTAATGAACCACGATTGTTCAATCATACCTGTAAATTCATTTCCTTCCATTCATTCTTCTTGCAGACAATGCAGACAAATTTACGTAATATACCGCAATCCAACTACTAATAACTTAAGTTAAATATCACAAGTAAACACGATACAAAACACACGAACGACTCCTTCTAACGTCGCTAACAACAAAAAATGAGCATCGAAATGCAACCGCCTCACTATGAATATCTCACCAATACTTCTCTGAGACATTTGTGATATTCGAGGCATTCGAGACTATGGTGAGACATCTCTGAGACATTCATTGCTATGTGGGTGTATGGTTGTACATCATTGCCTCATTGTAATTCTTAATTCTTGCCTGTTTAAACTCTAGTGTAGTCCAGTGAAACACATGTAGATGATGGTAGCTAATTCAATTCTGGCTCAAATTTGATTATGTGTTTAGGTTAGTATTGAGAATAGTTAGAGATCAATATAGTATAATTAGCATCAGAGTACTTAAAGTGCTTGACCATAATCCATTACAGAGGAAAATTTCTTTTTCAGACCTTGAAGCTAAACAATTGGTCGAAACCAAGCAAAGTGAACCCTTTGGTGATATATTTATAAATTTCAAACCAAGGAGTCCTTATGAACAATAATGTGTTCCTATTTGCATGAAGATGTGCCTCTCAGTTTTTAAATCAACTTTATTTATTGTTTTATTTTAAGTAGAATGTTTTTGTTAAGTTTGATAAGGAATGAGATTTTTTTAAAGATTCTGCAACCTTTTTGCTGAGATTCAGCATATATGGATACTTACATTCAACTATCACTAATATGATGTATTGAAATTACATCACAGTATTTTTTTGCGTGAAAAATATTATTATTTAATTACTCTATAAAGTTACACGTACTGAAATGAATTATTGTTGATATATTGCATACAAATATATTTATAAGTTAATATTTGATCTCCCAAATAATTTTGTTATCTTGAATTCAAATTTTATAAAGTATTATAAGTTTTTAATTTTTCATATTTTTTCTGACCTTGAAGCTAAAAAATTGGTCGAAACCAAGCAAAGTGAACCCTTTGGTGATATATTTATAAATTTCAAACCAAGGAGTCCTTATGAACAATAATGTGTTCCTATTTGCATGAAGATGTGCCTCTCAGTTTTTAAATCAACTTTATTTATTGTTTTTATTTTAAGTAGGATGTTTTTGTTAAGTTTGATAAGGAATGAGATTTTTTTAAAGATTCTGCAACCTTTTTGCTGAGATTCAGCATATGGATACTTACATTCAACTAACACTAATATGATGTATGTATTGAAATTACATCACAGTATTTTTTTTGTGTGAAAAATATTATTATTTAATTACTTTATTAAGTTACACATACTTATATGAATTATTGTTGATATATTGCATACAAATATATTTAAAGGTAATTATTTTATCTCCCAAATAATTTTGTTATCTTGAATTCAAATTTTATAAAGAGTTGTAAGTTTTTAATTTTTCAAATTTTTTTAAGTTTTGTAAAACGTTGTGTCTGTGTAGAAGTTGTTTTGTTATGAAAGTATTAAATGATGTTATTGACATTGTAAGACAATCCAATAACCTTTGTAATGAATTATTATTTCTGCATCCCTCCCCACTCCTTTCTGATTAAAATTAACTTTTTCCGCCTCACCAGCCCACACAGCACACAAACATTCGTGGAACATTACACGAACGTTTATTTCGAACCAAGGGGATGTTATGGAAACTAGCCGCAAGAACGTTCCCAAATGGTTCCCATGTCACCTGACCGGAACGTTGCGTGGACGTTCGCGCCATCCACGTTCCCATCAGGGACCATTGTTGCCATGCCGCTCCACCTGAACTTCTTGGGTAAAAATTCCTGCCTTGAAACTAAACTGAAACTGACGTGTATAATAAAACTGCCTTTCCCACAACACTAAAACTAACTTGCCTACTCCCCTGAAACTCCCTTGCCATCTCTACTGAGTGTTCCCTGCCCTATCAAAAAAAATTAAGTTTTACGAATGTTAATATAAAACTATGACATGTTTAAAGGCAATGTACAATGAATAATCCCACCTTTCACCTATGTAACAATATTACATTTATATTTCACATGTTCACATACCCTATGGCTCAATGTACGTACATATTCTGACTCCTCATATCAAAATGCCAAGCTCAATAAAATCCTATATATGTGGCCACTTCTGAGGATTGAAGTGACTTCGAGAACTTATTTTTAAATGGCAATTCCTTGATAGTTTTGGCAACCTTTTTTTACTCAATTCCCCACTTTCACCTAAGCTCAGAATAGCATTCCACATGTAAATTATTAAATGTTAGTTTAATTCCACAAATGATAATAATGCTCTTGTTCTAGAATCAATTTTAATTTTTGGAATTCAATAATGAACTTCATTGAACGCCACGAAAGAAATTAATACCCTAGCCTTTTACATGTAGTACATAATCTACAGAGCATCACATTATGCTAAATAGGGGTCCCAATTCCTTCCTAAACCCTTGAAGTTCCCCCAGGTGGGAATTCCCTTCTGGCTGAGAACCAATATTGATTTAGAAGAGCACTCATGTAAAATTTTCTCATTTGAAGCCAAGTTGAAACTCCGTTGAACAGGTCAAGATAGGCATTAAATTGCCGTCCAACTGTCTTTCACTTCCTTGGAGTATAACATGCAAGGCTGGTCAACTAAAACCATTGCCTCATTCCCTTGCTACTCCTTTAAAGCACAACTGCATCTGTCTTGCTGTTATAGCATTCCTGCCAGCTCATTGTAAGACTTTTTGGGTAGGTACATGTAAGTAATGGGCAAACAACTCACAGCAGATACCACGACTTACTTTTTATGTTAGATGTACATTCTAGTGATTCAAGTATAAAGTGTTCCCTCTTGATGGGTGGAAAGGGAGATTGTTTACAACCCATCACACCCCACATAGCAAAGCAAGCTTGCTGCAACCTTGCAGCAAGCTTGTCATTGCAAGATAGCAAGCTTGCATTGGCAAAATTAAAGCTTGCAGCAAGCTTGCTGCAATCCGACTACTGCACTTGCCTCAAGCTTGCTGCAAGGTTGCACGCAAGCTTGCTGCAAGCCTGCAGCAAGCTTGTAGCAAAATTGCAGCAATCTCTCAATGGCAAGCTTGCTGCAATCTGACAACTACACCTGCTACAAGCTTGCTGCAATCAGACTACTGCAACCTTGTAGCAAGCCTGCTGCTATTTTGAACTGCTAGTTGCATGTAAGGCCTGTGCAAGCTTCATGCAAGACAAAACTGGGCCAATTGGGCCAATAATGTTTAATTGAAGCACACGTTTCACTAACACCAGCAAAAGTAGGTATCACTAACACCAGCAAAAGTAGGTATCACTAACACCAGCAAAAGTTGACGTGGAAGTCAGCTATTACTACAATTAACAAACTTGACAATATTTCCAGTCGGCCGCCATATTTTCCGATGTATCAAAAAGCAAAATCGGTCCTACTGCTGAGGCATTGCCTAACCTTGAGAATGCAGAGACTGCATTGTTGGACTTAAAATAATTGTCAACTTTAATTAAAAATGTACAACTTTTATTCTTCTTAACGCTG
Source organism: Pyrrhosoma nymphula (assembly GCA_963573305.1). Taxonomy (NCBI): domain Eukaryota; kingdom Metazoa; phylum Arthropoda; class Insecta; order Odonata; family Coenagrionidae; genus Pyrrhosoma; species Pyrrhosoma nymphula. The sequence goes on along the minus strand of OY754334.1, from coordinate 80,335,604 downwards.
GAATAGCATACATAAAAATCACAAATGTGAAATACTTAACAAATTAAATAAAAGTTGAATCATATGATGCTTTCCTTCAACTGCTGCACACCACAAAAACAAACACCATGCGAATGAGAACAGTTCATTTTGCTAATTTCACAGCATGTTCTAGGGTAATTTGTTTACATTATTACCTCTTGAAATTAAGTAGTAATAGGTTTTTATGGCACTGCGAATTCTCTCCCAAATTATAAAAAGGGTTCCTGCTGCGGTTCCATCCTTATAGCCGTGAGCCTCGCTTCAACACTTATTCTGAAAAGTAGGAATGATGACATTACCATTTCATACGCATGAATTTTCTATACCAAACAAAGCTTACAAGTTAAATTAACGATGCTTAAAAGAACAGGAAAGGATTGATGTTTTGTCTTACCAGAAATCGGTGACGTCCGTCTTTCAAGACTTCGCTCACACTTTTCGTAGGTTACACCCTTGTTCCACTGATTACACGGTAGGCTTTCCATGAAATTTCCGATTGAAACAGCTCATTGTAGGATGGAAAAACATCGACCTTTGGCTCCTAAAAGTATTTCCAGAACTTCAATGGAGTATCACAAAGTCCATGGACAGAAAGGTGATACGAAATATTTAACGTGGTACAAAGGATGTTTTTAGAACTAAGATTCTTAATGAACCACGATTGTTAAATCATACTTGTGAATTTCTTTCCTTCCATTCATTCTTCTTGCAGACAATGCAAACAAATGTACGTAATATACCGCAATCCAACAACTAATTAGTTGTAAATATCGCAAATAAACAAACGACACAAAACACACCAATGGCTCCTACTAACTTCGCTAACAACAAAAAAATGAGCATCTAAATGCACCCGGCTCTATCCCTCTATCGTCAAAATCAAATATCGCCAAGTTGCCAGAGTCCTGCAGCAAAGTTGGCAAGGTTGGCACACTCCATGCAGGTTGAGTGCAACTAGCCTTCTGCTTGCACCGAACGTGACAATATTGGCAAGTTTGCAGCAGGCTTGCATCAATATTGCCAATCTTGGCAAGCCGTAGGCAAAACTCAAGCAAGCTTGCCGCAACCTTGCGTGCTATGTGGGACCCCTCTGCCTCAAGACCTGGGACTGTGTGGGTTGGTTGCCAAGGTTAACAAAGTGATCCCTCTCCACACCTTCGATTAAATAAGAGCAGAAGTCAAGCAGTGGTGATCCTGTGAGTGCCTATAAGGGAGAGAGTGGTATTTGTTGTCGTGTGATTTGAAAGGTGTATTAGTGAGCAATAATTTTAGTTATTTTTGTTGAACTAAGCACATTCTGCATCACATTCATCATTGAACTGCCAAAAACGTTGCCGATATAAAAGTTTTGGGTGTTTACCTCTTACAAGTTTGAGCAGAATATCATTGCTTTACATGTTCAGTGTGTATGCAAGGAATTGCAATTCTTCAAGTTTTTGTTATTTTTTCCTTCAGGGCAGTGATAATGCTAAACTTGTAGGATACGTAAGGTTCAGCTGGCACATGCATGCTTGCTCTATGTGAGGCATTGATGATATGTGTCATCATTTAAACCAATTTCAAGGAGAGTACAACATAACATAGCAATGAAAGCCATAGGCGTATCCAGGTGGGGGTTGTGACCCACCCCATTGATAAAATAGTTAACATGGGGGGTATGGAATTACCCCCCCCCCCCTTCAGTGGTGGTGATCCCCCGCTTCAGACGCTTCTAGATATGCCTATGATGAGAACTCACCACACCACTGTCACCTAACTTTTCACCGGTTATTATAGAAATTATTGAAGCCAACATAAAAATGAAGTTGATCAAGGGCTGGCCTGAATATAAGGATGAGAGGGCTTAGAATAGAGCAAGTTGAACAGTTTACAGACCTCGGTAATACTTTGAAGGAAAAAGGCTTCAGTGGCAGGGAAATCAGATGTAGAATTGCTCTGGCAAAGGAAGTATTTTCAAGGAGAAGGGAATTGATGAGGGTGTTCTGAGATGAGTCATGTGGAAAATATTGGTGGATACCCTGATATGGAGTGAAGCACTGTAGCCCACATTTGGGTATTCTGCCAGCTGATAGTTATGTTTTTGGACAGTCTTTATCCTATATCTCAATTTCTGAAACATTGTCTTGTTTTCCCTTTTAAAGATGTCCCACCTTAGATCTCTCTTAACCTTTAAACGCCTGGCGTGCCCATACGGGCACGGAAAAAAGCTCCACTCGGTCCCGAGCGTGCCCATATGGGCACGTTAACTTTGATTAGCTCCAACTTAAATGAATTTCAACTTAGCGGAGTGAAATTTTCTAGAATTGTAGACAGATGTCTTTTTAATTCAGTAGTTTTGATTTTGAAATACAACTTATTTTAATAATTTTCTATGTAAATGATCATGCGCGTTGCTAGTATTTCGCATGGCACAGCATCATGGCAAGTCACATTTGGATGCGTTCTCAATCTGTTATTTACGTTCCGTGTTTCAATTATTACTTCTATTTTTTTGTTTTTTACTCACACAGGCAATAAGAAAATAATATTCCAAGTCTTGTGTTTGGTTTAGAGCGGACAAACCCTCATAAACATTGGCGGTGGCTCAAATTTTGATGACTCACTGTGACCTCATTTTCTTTCCAAGATAACGCCTTCCTTCGGGGGCAGTGATGCTATCCAGATGCTGAGAAAGGGCCTGCCTTTTGGGAGGGGAACAGGGCCTTCGAAGGTCAAAGCCCCCATCTCGGGCCAGGGGGGGAATTAAGGAAAACGAAGAACCTTCTCCCTCTCTCAGCTGCTGGGTGACGCCGGCATGTGAGCAATAAAGGGAGTGACTGCAAGATGCATACCTTCTTAGTTCTGTTATATTCCTTTACCACATTTAGAGTGGACTCAAATTTAACTTCATTCCGTCTCAGTTTTCTGGTGAGTGCGCTCTTTTGTCTGTTTGTCTGCTCTGTTCACTAAGAGATATCAAACTTTATAGAGGAATTGTGACATTTTTGGTAAAAACTCACTCACTCCTGATATCCAGTTCATATTTCCTTTATCGCATTATGCTTGTGTATATATATACACCTTTTGTAATTTATTGTGAGACTCCTAAGCGGAAATTATCCGAGATAGAGTGAGAGCAGGAATTTTTTTTGGATTCTGACTTGGAAGCCGTGGAGTCGGACACTTTGTCGGAAAACAAGGATACAGATGCGCTGGGGGATGAGATGGAGAATTTGCTTTGCAAATTTCATACTCCATTTTTTAGCAACACAATGAGATGAGACCGATTCATCCACATCTTTAGATTCTTTCACTATGCTGATAATTTTAAATCACCCCAAAATGATGAAAATTATGACACACTGTGGAAAATTAGGTCCATTTTCGATAAGCTCAATGAAAGCTATGCCAAGTATTATAATCCTGCTGTGCTCTTAGATTAGATTAGATTGTTATTGGGGGGGCCTTTGTCAGGAGCCCGGGCACTTAGACCTTTCTTGGTCCATTGTGCCAACCCCATGCCTGTCTGCCACTTGCAGACAGGGGACAAGAGCACCACGGTAGATGTATGGAGGATTGACCTCTTCCGCCTCGCCCCAGTACCAGGGATGGAGGGTGTACTCCCTCTAACACTCCCGGTCTGGGTATATCTCCCACCGGCCTCCCGGTGGTCTGGAGGGAGTATTATCCTCTCCATCCACGCCTGGTGCAGGTATGGAGGAGGGTCACCCATCCAACCTCTGTCCGGGCCCAACGTTGCTTAACTTCGGTGTTCTGATGGGAACCGGTGTTTCAACATGGCTAGGCCCTTGCCTGCTGTGCTCTTAGCTATAGATGAAATTATCGTGCTTTTCATAAGCTGGGTGATATTCCGGCAGTATATACCGAAAAAGCATAAACGTTTTGGAATAAACATTTGTAAACTGTGTGACAAAGCTGGATACACGTATGACATGAAAGTGTGCTTAGGATAGGATCGACTGACTGTGACGCAGGACATGTCAGCAACGTGCACGACTGTGAGGGCGCTGACAAGGAGAGTGGAAGGAGTTGGCCATTAATTGTATAAAGACAACTTTTTTTCCTCTCCAGCCATTTTTTACAAATTTCAGACTAAAGAAATTTTCTGTTGTGGTACAGTAAGACTAAACCGCAAAGGCATGCCACGAAATTTTTACTGTCAGAGACCTAAAATGAAGCGGGGAGATTTACGGGTACGCGTGAGAAATGACTTGACATCCATAGTATAGAAAGATAAAAGGGAGATATTGATACTGAGAAACATAAGTTGTTCCCCAGAAGAGGGTAATTTCTGCAATGAACAAGGAAAAACTTGGAAGTCGACCGTCGTAGATTACTACATAGCACACATGGGATATGTAGACAAAGGGGATAGGATGGAAGCGAGCTACGATACAAGTCGTCGTAGCTGGAAGTGGACACAAAGGATCTCCCCTCACCTATTGAAGGAAACCATCCTAAACAGCTACGTGTTGTTTACGTCTTGTGGGGACCAGATGACTCATCGGCAGTTTCGGCATACTCTGATAAGGCAAATGATCGAGGAAGGGGCCTCTGCCCTTCCTCCTCGCCACTCAGCGAGGGAGAGGCCCAGTAGCACGGTTGGAAGACAACTGTGTTGCTTGGAGGCGAAAAATAACACACTGGCCAGTGAAAGGGAACCGCGTAAGCTGCAGTGTATTCTGAGAACGGATTGTACACGTGTACCATTACGAAGTTCAGAGTGTGTTAAGTAGGGCTATGCACCTTCAACTGTTTCAAGGAGTACCATCCGTTGGTTTAAATTAAAAACTTTATTAATTGACAAGATGTATACATCCATTAAAATAATTTCCATCATGTATATTCACCTCTCTGAATAAAAAATTAAAAACTTCAACTTTGTTCCCAAAAAAATATTTTTTCAAATCCTTTGTAAATTGATCACGGCTATGAAATCTCACGTACAACTGCATTGAACACTAAGCTAAATAGTGCTTTTTATTCGAAAAATTTATCTTCAGTACTAATTGAGATATTAACGTTTTTCGTTTGAAGAACAAGAACAAATTAAAGAGCAGGAATTAAATCCGGCAGTGAAGGCCGACTATTGGACATTTAAATCCGGCTCTTAAAGGTTAAATTCCTCATATCTTCTACCTGTTCTTATTTTGTTCAGAATTCCTATCCTCTTCCATGCTTCCCCAGAGTTCTCCCCTCTATTACCCTTGTAGCGTCAGAAAAGTTGGGTTCGCGTCCATGTCTGCAGCGTCGGCCGGTGTATACAAATAAGAAACACCTAGTTTCAGTTTTCTTTATTATATCCTTCTTTTACTCAAGCAGAGCAACTTCCAGACTAGCTCTCCTTCTTCCTTAACAACCCCTCTCTCCTCCCAAAACAAAACCTCAAGTGTACATACATCCTCCCTTTGCAATGACCAAGTTTCCACCCCATACAGCGACACGCTCCATATTAAGAGTTTTCACTTTTTCTTTATGTCTCTTCTCAGACCCTTGCCCTCCCCATCTTCTTACTTCTATAAAATCTCATCCATTTCATCTGCTTATGATTTGTCTTCATCCTATACCTTTCTCACTGCACCTCTAATGCATTCACCAATGATTGTAACCCCTTGCCTGACTGGCAAAACCAATGCTAGATCATCTGCAAATCTCACTGATTTTATCAGATCCCTTCCTACCTTTTATCCTAACCCCATCTCCCCCATGCCTCCCTTACCATTTCTTCAGAATACACGTTGAAAAGCAGCAGTGATAGCGGGCACCCCGGCTCCAATCCCCATCCTATCCCGATTCGCCATCAGCTACCATAACCTGCACCATCTGGTTAATTTACAACTCCAAATGAGATTTCTGTCCCTCCAATTGACTCCTAATTGCTTCAACACTCCCATTAATTTCATCCAGTCCACCAAACGCCTTGAAATCTACAAAGCAATTGCTTAAGCAGCAACATCCTGCCCATATATAAAGGCTTTCTATACTAGAATCCTCATCACTCCTACTGCATCTCACACTCCCGTCCCTCTCCTAAATCCAAACTGGTCATCATCTAGGTATTCGTTAGACTTTTTAGCCTTCTATTTATGATTCTCAGATTGAAAGAGGACGATTTGAGATGTGAGGGTATGTCATGCAGGTGATAGATGGGAACCGTGGAAGAGGATAGGAATTTTGGACGATGCTATAGGAGCTCCTCATGTTGTCCAAAATTCCTATTCGCACAGAGGAAGAGGGTTTGAAGAACAAAAGAGAGACCTGGTGGCGAGCAAGTAATGTGCAGGAAAGTGAAATCAGTGTACTGATGAACCAAAAATGGAGTAGTTTGTGAAAGGCCATTTCTCAAAATCCAGCTCAAGGAATAGGTACCCAATAATGTCTACATATTACATTGGCTTTTTCAACTCTTGTTTTTTGCGTTATAAATCTCACTTTTCAAAATTAATTATAGGTATATTAAGGTTAAGAGACTCGTCAACTCCTTACAGCCCAGCAGGCCACCTAAAGGGTGTGTGGCAGGGGTTAATCCATCACCAACATGTACTGCACTATCTTGTTTTTATTGCAAAAAAAAAATTTTCATTCTTTTTTAACTTATCATTGCCTGCGAGTGATTTGTTTTCTTCTCACTTCTTTAGTTTTGCAACTGAAGAAGGGAGAAGGAAACAAAACCCGCGAAGCAGATCCACTCCGTATGAGGTTAGCGTTTATTTCGTGTAAGTAACCCATTCCTCAGATGCTTCGATCGTCTCAAAATTCATTCCCCGATAATCATGCTTTCCTGATCTGATACTATAGTGATCCTTTAGATTTCCAATTTTTGAATTGTCATGGTTTCACCGTGCAAAGCCAAACTCGCAAGACGTCTGTCGTATATTTATCGGGCCTGCTCAAGCTGCTCAACAAATACGTGTGGGAACCGGGTTGACCCATGAGTGGCCGATTGGGCCAATCATATAGCATATAATCATGAAATAATTGATATTATCTCTGGAAACTTAGCGTCTTACTGATCCTTAGGGCCGGTGTCGTAGCATACGTTATGTATAGCTTACGCTACGGGATGGCATGGGCGAGTACGTCAGAGACACGGAGCTGACGTCCGCTTCCGTCACTCTAACGTCCCTTTCACCCAGTTTAAACTTACTGCCATAAATAGCTTTACTGCGCTCTTGACTTTCATTTCCCCAGAGTCAGTCTTGAAAGCCACATATGGCCACAGCATATCCTAAAGTTTTCCTAGTTTTTTCTAAAGCTATAGATGCATTCTAAAGTTTTTGTGACGATATGTGTGCATTCTTAAGTTTCTGATTAATATATTAATGGTCAGAAAATCAGAAATCCATTCAAGTTATGAAGGCTCGAGTTTTAATGAGAAGATACTATTTAATAGGTTGATCAAGTGAAAAGGTGGAAGGCTGCGGAATTCCATCAATTTTTACTTTATATTGGACCAGTTGTGTTGTAAGATATGTTAATACTGCCAGATTTTCAGGATATATATAATAACTTCCTCAGTTTACACATAGCAGTAACAATTCTTTTGAGCCCAAGATATTGTGTTCAGCATCAAAGCAATGCTAGAGAACTTCTAGTGCATTTTGTTAAATTGTGAAAAATATTTATGGCCACGAGTTTCTCGCTCACAACTTTCATGGCCTGGTACATCTGGCTGATGATGTATCTGTCTTTGGTCCTCTGGACCATTGTAGTGCCTTCCAATTTGAGGGACCCCAGCTTCTCAATTGTGGTACAAAACTCACTTGAAAAGTGGTCTTTTTTATCCTTGGAAACCTTGAAATATCCTTGAATTTTGTACTTTATTTTCTTTTGACACCGGTGTTTTTTTTTAGTTTTCTTACTACTGCGCAGTAACAATCAAGGATAAACCGACCCTTTAAAGCACGTATATAGGTGTAGCGAAACTTGGTGGCACTCGTTTGAGAAAATAATGAATCAAAGGAGAAGAAAGCATACATGAGATGTGGGTTGAAGCGGCCGAGTGTTTTTCCAGAGGGCCCTACAAGAGCCCTTTGATAACTTTGCCCGCTCATCAACGCTTGGTTTACGGTCAGTGCCTTCTAATCCTCCGCTGGTGAGTGCCACCAAGTTTCGCTATACCTATACGAGGCGAAAACATTTTAAGGGATTCGAAACATACGCTGGAAACCTGGACGATAACGGGTTTTGAAACGGCCGCGAGGCACTGCGCAGAACAAAAGCAGAACGATATCTTGAAAGCGCACGTGAGGCTTGGGACCACATGGGATAACAACATCCATGAATATAGAGATATGTATATATTCATGACAACAACCACGAACATTTGTAGTGTGCAGCCAAGGAAAAGGATTTCATAAATATATTGGTTATAAATTTCGTGGTTCAACGCTTTAAAATTCATCGTCAATTTTGCCTTCCCTGCCAATCCGGTGTGGACGTACTTTTATCCTGAAGTGCCCTTCGAAAGTCAACTTGAATGGGAAAATGTTTTTGGACATGGCCAATCTTCACTGCAGCAAGGTAAGGTTTTGTTGATTAAGTTTTCATTGTTGAACACGAAAGAATTTCATCGCGGTTTAAGAAACCGTATCCCTTTCTGTGAAAAGTTCACTTCTAATTTGTAATTAAGGGGTTTCTTTGGATATAATTTCCAACCATTTTCATTATTTTCACCGGTGTATTTTCACGTCGCGTGGTATGTACCTACGGTAAGACATTAAGAGTTCCACTAGTGCTGCGTAATTACCACGTACATTTTATCTGATTAAGTATTGAGATAGTTTAAAGGCCGTTTTACACGGTACATTTTTTTGTACAAACTCTTCCGTGAACTCTTGCATGAGGCAAAATGTATCGTGTAAAGCGGCAAATTGTATGAACGCTTGTGCGAATGTCTCAATGCCTGCACGGGAAATAGAACCTGTTCTAATTTCGTTGAGACAAACGTACAATCTCACGTACATACGTTTGTACAAAATCTTTCATCGTGTAAAACGGCCTTAATGCGAGATAAAAGTGATTAACCCTTCAAAGTCAATTATTTCACAAATTGTCTGTGATTGTTGCTAACTAGAGTTCATGTTTTATTCCAGATTGTACGACGAAGACAGAAAATTGAAGAGATTCAAAATATGCGGGATGAAGTTAAATAATTTTATTCAATGAAAGGCAAACAAATCCTAATTATATATAAGCTGGAAGTGGTGGGATTGATTCAACCTTGAATTGGTGGGCTTGATTCAAGCTTGAATTGGCAGGCTTGATTCCAGCTTAGTGTCAAGCTTGAATTAGTAGGCTTGATTCCAGCTTAGTGTCCAGCTTGATTCAAGCCTGACTGACTTGTGAGGTCAAGCTGGAATCAAGCTTGATTCTAACTTGCCTTGCTATATGGGATTTTTATGGTACCCAGGAATGGGCCCTTTGTCCCCTCGCTGCGGTGACTCGCTTTGGTTTACCGAGCGAACTAGTGCTATTTCGGAGAACACTGGATCCCGGAGACACGGAAGCCTTCGATGCGGATTCTTCAGCTCATGGGTAAGTGTCAAGAATTTTGCAGAGGCATTAATTTTTCCAATTTGTGTTCGAAATCCATAGTAATAAGCAAATTTCCCTTGTATCTACTTAGCTAGATAAGACTCCAATATCCGCGGAGACAGCTGTATCCTGTTTGTGCACGCCTTCCTTAAGGATGAGGTTTACAGATCCTACGGTGAAACGCTCCCAGAAATTCGTGGAACAGACGGATGCGCACACCCAGAACATAGGAATGGAGTACAGAGATGAGAAAAGCTTCATTCCAAAGTATGCCCGTCAAGGAGGAAGCGGACATGCACCGATGCACGGATTTGTTTCTAACTTCTTGGGCATGGGTCTCGTCGCATTGCTCGATTTTCCATGAAAGCTGGTGCTGTTTAATGTCTTGGTAAGAGCCCTTATTTTATTTTAAAATTCTTAGAACTCATGAGTGGCATAATCATTCTTGCTAGCTATTTTGAAGTCTTCAGGATTAGTCATTAATCCAAACAAGTTTGTGTTAATAGTTATGAACGTTGTGAAGGTCTTTCACGGCTTTTATTTAAGTGAATGTGACAGAACATTCGCCTCTTTGACTTCCGATACCATGATGTGCAGTTCACATAGTGTGGTAAAAGGAACTTACCTATTTCGTATTTAAGCCGAACGAACTCTTATTGTTTGTCGGTTTATAAGTGCAAATATACGGTGGTTCCTTTAAGACAAACATTTTAGTCGTTGAAAACCCTACCCATTCGTTACAAATCTCATTTCGTAAGTTTCCCGTTTATTCTTCTTATTTGATAAAGGGTTATTGTTCACCGTAACAAGGTATTTTGGAACTTCAAAAGTTGAGGAGGTATGCCCACGCTTTTTTATTTGGTACGAATGAATGAATACCTTAAAAACAAATTTTAACTTCCACCGGAAAGGGAGAAGAGGCTATGGAGATATTTGATTGTGAGGGGAATGAAGAATTATTCTAAATGAAATCACCCTTTTTTTAGAATAGCTATATGCCTCCACAACTTAGGTTTTCTTCAATTTTTTCCTGTGTGTACAATCACTCAGTGATTCAACCCGAAGGTTGGTTTGGATAGTTGAGGGTAGAGCTCGCCCCATACTAAGCCACTGGCGTGTGAATTTTGCACATTCAGGGTAGGGGGGCCTGTTTCCCTGGGCCACCTCGCACTCTGAGAATTTTTTTTGTCAGGAGCGTCCAAAGGCTTCACCTGGATTTGAACCCGGGACCCTTCGATCAGTAGCTAAGCGCTCAACCCACAAGGCCACCATGCTCCTCCCACAATCATATTATTTCCCAGTTTTTTAATCCTCCAATGGGTTCTGCATATTGCATTCTGAAGTGGAGATGTTTTTTGCCAAAATTAGTTCAGTGATCAACATTAATTAAGAAAAACTTATCTCAGCATGCTTGCTCACGGACAAGATGTGAGGACTTGATGTCTAAAGTGAAGATGTTGTACTCATGTTAAACTAGAAAAAATGCAATATTCTTTGATTAAAGTCATAGACAAGGCATTCCTTATTTTTATTGCAATAAACAGTAGTTGTGTGGTAACAATCAAGGTCTGAAATACTATGTTTAAGAACATTTTGCTTTCAACATAGGCATTACCCTGCATTGTAATACCATGCCGTATTAACTCAAACCTTCCATAGGAAAAAAACTAAAATTCAGTGTATCTACTGAGATTGTTTCATATCTATATTTTTGTGTGTGCATACAATAGTTATGATACTTTTTCCAGTTTTTGTTATCCTTAAGTGCCCTTGGAAAAATGTTTTGGGAAAAGTTTTTTTATTTGCTAAAAACTCCCCCCTCTGCAAACATTAGTTATAAAAATTAGTTACCACTTCTCTGTCAACCTTGGTCATAGAAAAGAGGTCTTAAAACTTGCTGCATAGACTTTCCCTTGGAGAAGTAATTTCCTGCAGGTTCCACCTATCCCCGAGAGTGACTTTACAGTAGATTTGATTTGGTCACTGCAGTACTTGTTTTGTAATTTTCTTTCTGGTATAAAATGCAAAAAGATAATTTATTTATTAGTGCCTTCCCATGTATCAATCATGGTGAAACTATTGATAGTTTAAGACTCCATGAAACAGGAGTGTATAGGGTCAATCCATATGTAGTGGTCCAGAGGTGGTTGCTTGATGATTTTTAATATTTTTTATATTTTTACCATACAAACTACCATTTATTGAGATTACAAAAATGTAATTATTTTATTTAAAAAAAATTTATTTTGCTCATTTGCTATGGTATTGTAAACTTTAGTTAAAATGTTAATGAAGGCCGAAGAATACAAAGAATATTTGGGAATACATGTAAATTATACATACTGTGTTTGGCCTCACCATATTAAACACTGAGCTTGTTTTTAACCAATTTAAAGTTTTTAAATTACTGTTCAGCAGTATTCCAGAACTTCTAGTATATTATATACCTACAGTATTGTTAAAATAAAACATTGACATTAGTTATTATGATTGATAGGTATTAAGTATCTGAGATATTTCGTTGCACAATGTTTGTGAGATGCTGTAGTTGCGCCCTGTGGCTGTTGTTAGTTCTAGTGGTGTGAGCTTCCTCAAGACATTATTTAAAGGCACCCAAGCTTCATCTTGTTTACTTACTTTAAATGAAGTTTTTGGTCCAGATGGTTCAAAAAAATGAACCAAATAGTCATTATGCTCAAGGCTAACAGTTTTGATTTTTCCAAGCCACCACTGTTTGTCATAAGTGCAGGCAATGATATCCTCTTCGTGCAAAGATATGGAGGCATTCTTTGAAGTCATTATCTCCATAAATTTCAACGATTTTGATGTTTTATAACATTTTACTTTATTTTCGGACAAAGGCACAATTCGGTGGAAGGATCGAGTCCCAGGAATTTTGAGGCAATATTTGAGCCTATCTTGTAGTTTTGTTTCATTTTCCATCATCTCGTCACTGTCAATGTAAAAATAATGAATACCTTTCAGGTTTTCAGAACAGTAATTAAACATTTCTTTGGCATTCATAATTTGATTGTTTGTTATTGACTGTAAGCTTCTTTTAGTGACCTCTCTCTTAGTGGTCCCCCCAACACCATCGCAGGCATTCTTGCCATGGGCAGTAGCAAAGAAATTCCACTCTGCTACTAATCCAAAGTCTCTTTCATGGAGACAAAGATTGAGAAAGTTTTTTTTGTTTTTATATTGGCTGCTAGATCCATTAGAGAAATAAATTACCTTTTTTACAGCAGGAGCAATAGTTTTTATATCTTCTATGAGATACTTTTGAAATGAATGGACCACTGCAGTATTGTGCTGCTGATGGTCACTTATGATACAAAGACTTCGGTTTTTAGCTAGCCCTGTCCTCATCAATGTAGTAATACACAAAAGGGTGGATAGTTGCCTGCTTATTAATCCAGTGGTAACTCTGGATCTCATCTTGCACTATGAATGTAAAATTTTCAGAAAAAATAGGCAACAACAACACATTCCTCTTTTGTCAGCGTACTCTTCATGTCTTTAAATGAAGCAGACTGCACTTTGGACACATAATGATGAGCTTTTAATTCTTTTAATCTTTCCGCTAGTGATTCCAGAAATTCATCTCTTGGCTTTGTTACTGTTATCATTTCTGCACAGTCAACAGTCACCCACTGTTTGTACACAATATTATCTGGCATTTCATCTATTTCATCTGATTCCAAAAGCATATTAAGGAGTCCCATAACATCTCCACATTCCTCACATTCACTCATACCTTTGTAAATCACACACTATGTCAAACACAGTATGTATAATTTACATGTATTCCCAAATATTCTTTGTATTCTTCGGCCTTCATTAACATTTTAACTAAAGTTTACAATACCAATTTTATTACTTTATACTGAACAACTTGTAAAATGAGGTGAAAAACTGATCAATGAGTTGTGATAATAATTTAAAAGGCATTAAACATTACTTAGGATGGCACAAAATGGCACCACGTTGATCTGGACTTCGTCGATATTTTGGTACTTTTCAATGTTTAATATCTTTATAAATAGTTGAGTCTACAAAACAAAATTTTTACTGGTGATTCCTCTTATGAATGACTATAAATAGGCCAAATTTCAAAATTTTATTTTCATGCCCAACAAAGATAACAGACGTCAAACTTTGAAAATTTTGAAAAATCAAGAACTTTAAAAACTTTTAATTAAAAAACCACTGAAGGCCACTCCTTAAAATTCTGTATACTTAAAGCATGTACCCATACCTATTTAATTAAAAAATTACTAACATTAAATCTCATGCCTTCCTACATAAAAAACGTCGTAAAAATTGATTTTTTTTAGTTAAGTGACGAAAACTTTGAAGCAATATTTGGACCCTTAGACTTAATTTTAGGTCGATACATCTACATACCTTTATTTAAGTTCATTATTTACTGAATAGGTTCGTTTTTGTTTGATAGTTCTAGGATAGATGGAATTTGAGATATTTGCATTTTCGCATAACACTGAAATTGCCTAAAATCAGAGTCCCGTTAACATAAAAATGGCCACTGTGAGCAAAATAAATTTTTTTTAAATAAAATAATTACATTTTTGTAATCTCAATAAATGGTAGTTTGTATGGTAAAAATATAAAAAATATTAAAAATCATCAATCAACCAATTTAATTTTTTCTGGACCACTATAAATGGATTGACCCTATATACTATGTGATGAGAATATTTACAGCCATTTCCAAAAGTTTTGTGACAAAATTAAGGGAGCCACTTGCATATGGAACATATGCTTCTCAAGGAAATCGAGTTTCACTTACTGAATTATTGTTCTTGGTTACGTGCCACAACCTATTCAGTTGTTTGCAAATACATACTCAAAGGTAAGAGTCGAGAAATTGATTGTTTAATGCTAATTTGTCATTATCTTCTCGTTTCCCTTTGGATATACGATTTGTTCGTGGGTAATTATTATTTAATAGTGTTTATCTATACTATATATAACTGCCATTGAGTATTTTAACGATATTTGTAGTGTATAACACGGAATTAACGATTTGTTTTTCTTTCTTTCATCATTATGTTTTTCTAACTTTGAAGAGACATTCCGTATTGTGCAGTGCTAAATAGTATGGCTTAAGTGAACTAGTATTGAGATGACGGACATGTCTTTTCGCTGAAAATGTACCGATAACAATACCACAGTGCAAGTTTTTACATTTTAGTAGTGGTATTCATGTATCCTTCGGATGTATGCAGGCTTTTGGTTTGCTCGACAGGCTAGATGAATCCGCGTGTTGATAAACTTTCTCGCGGGTTATATCAATTCTTAGGTAGCAAATAATTTTTTCTTCGTACTCTTAGAATGATAAAATGTGTGGTATTTTCCAATTTGATTAACGGGGGACTCTAAGGATACAATCTATGGTCTTCATTTCATCACGTTCCGTTAACTTCTATCATTTTTGCTAGGTATGAAATGTGATCATTTTTGTAAGATGTTTTTTATTCATAAATAAGTGCTCCCTTCTGTGAAAAATATGTTGTTATTTCTGTGTCGCTTTTAGTGTATTTGGTCATCAGACATTTTCTTCATTGCCTAAATGCGATGGAAATTATAAATTATTTAAAAATATAAATTCCTGTATAAATTGAAATTATTGTTGGCCTGCCTCCTATTAAAGCATCTTCTGTCATTATAATTTAGGTCATACTCATTTTATTAATTAACTTCTCCCTGGTAAATCGTTTTCATGGGGTTTGGGATAGATGTGCCTCGTCCAGTTGGGGATTTTTGATTTTCATTGTGTATGCTGACATCTTGTAGATTTTTACAAATTACATTCCTGTAGATTGCACGCATATTAGGAATCTCTAGAGTTCCTTTCAGATGTAATTTTGTATTGGTGATGTCGATTTTAACCAAATTATACAGCATTCACATATCTACACGCTTTTGTCTTTATTTGGGTTTCGTATTGCTATCATTTTCTTTGGCAACTTTCATTCCATTATTGAAATTATTCGACTGGCCTCTCATAATGGGTTCACCGCATAGCTAAAGGCCGAGAGAAGCAACCTGTTGATTAAGATGTATTATGTGCAGTATTTAGGACCCATAAATATCTACGAGTATGCAATACTTTTGGGAAAAAATAAGTAAAGAATGTGTGTACTTGAAGGTAAATGAATGCTAATTGATTTGGGATGTAATAAAAAGGTATTTCGTAAATAGGTGAAAATTTCAAAGCAGAGAGAGAGCAGGGGAATGAATCAACATCACTACATTATGAGAGAAATCCCAGGCCCCAAAAACCTTGTAGTGAAATGCAACTGGAATGCAAGGGATGGATTTGAAGTGGAGGGTATGGGCTATAGACCAGAATTAACCTCGGTGAAAAGGCAGTTGAATTTTATTTTTCATTCATTCAAGTATTCTACCAGCTGATTGGTAGGTTCTTGGACAGTCCCCATTCTGTATCCCAACCTCATAGAAATTGTCTCGCTTTCCCTCCTAAGGATGGCCCGTAATTAGATCCCTCTTTAATTCTTCATATCTTCTACCTCCTCTTATTTCGTCCAGAATTCCTATCCTCCTCCTTCCTCTTCCACGCTTCCCCAGTGTTCTCCCCTCTATCACTCTTTTCAACATGCCCTCTCCTCTCAAAACCTCCTCCATCCATCTCTTCTGCCTTCTCCGAACCTCTGCCACAAGCTTCCTCTCCTCTCCGACCATATCCAATACCTCCTCGTTCGTTTTTCTCGCCATCCAGCTAACCTTCTCCATCCTTCTCCAAACCCACATCTCAAATGCCTCAAGTCTACGCACATCCTCCCTTCGCAATGACCAAGTTTCCGACCCATATAGCGCCATGCTCCATATTAAAGTTTTCACCAACCTCTTCTTTACGTCTCTTCTCAGACCTCCCCTCATCAATTCCCTTCTCTTCGAAAATGCTTCTTTAGCAAGCGCAATTCTGCATCTGATGTCCTTACCACTAAACCCATTCGCCTCTAAAATACTACCCAGATATGTAAACTGCTCGACCTGCTCTATCTTCTGCCCTCCCACCCTTATATTCAGCCCCGCCTTCTTACTTCTAGAAAATCTCATTACTTTCGTTTTCTTGTGATTGATCTTCATCCCATACTTTTTGCACTGAACCTCTAATGCATTCACCATTGACTGTAACCCCTTGGCCGACTGACTAACCAATGCTTGATCATCTGCAAATCTCACTGATTTTATCAGCTCTCCTCCTACCTTTATTCCTACCTCCTCCTCCCCCCATGCCTCCCTTACCATTTCTTCTGAATACACGTTAAAAAGCAGTGGCGATAGTGGGCACTCTTGCCGCACTCCCCGTCCTATCGTGGCCCATCCCTATTGTCCATTGGCTACCCTAACCTGCGCAGTCTGATTCATATACAAATTTGGAATAAGACGCCTGTCCCTCCAATGGACCCCTAATTTATTCAACAGCCCATTAATTTAGTCCATTCCATCCGATCAAACGCCTTCTCGAAATCTATGAAGCATGCAAAAACATCCTGCCCATACTCTAGGTTTCTTTCTACTAGCGTCCTCATCACCGCTATAGCGTCTCGCGTTCCCGTCCCTCTCCTAAACCCGAACTGGTCGTCACCCAGGTATTCATTTGCCTTCTTCTCTAGCCTTCTGTTTAGAATCCTCAGATATTAAGCTTATTGTCCTATAGTCTTCGCACGTTTTTGCCTTACTCTTCTTTGGTATAGGAATTAGTACAGTCTTCGCGAAGTCTTCCGGCCACACTCCATCCTCATAAATCCTACAAATAAGCGCAAAAAGTTTTCCTCTTCCGTTCTTCCCCATGATCTTTAAAAACTCTGCAGGTATGTCATCTATTCCCACCGCCTTATTCCTTTTCATGTCTCGTAGGGCTCTTTCGATTTCGCTATCTAGGATACTTGGTCCGATGCCATCTCTGTCGATATCGTCTTCCCTTTCTATATAGATTCCCATTCATCTTCCACTGATCTAACTCCATGATCCTCACCCATAATCCCATCCACCTTCTTTCGATACTTCTTCTTCATTGCCCCAGTTAATGCCTCTGTATTCCACTTTCGTAGCCTCCTTCCCATTCTTATCTTTCTCAGTTTTACCCGACATTTCATGACTAATAAGTTGTGGTCTGTGTCTGCATCTGCTCCTGGATAAGTATGCAAGTTTTTAACACTATTCCTGTATCTGTGACGTACCATTATATAATCTATCTGGAACCTATCTGTGTCTCCCGGCTTCTTCCAAGTGTACCTACGTCAAGGATGATGTCTGAACCATGTATTTGTAATTACTAGGTTATTTCTACGGCAAAACTCCACAGCTTTCTCGCCCTGGTCGTTTCTCCTTCCTAGCCCGTAATCGCCCACCTCCCACCCATCTCTTCCTTCCCCCACCACCGCGTTCCAATCCCCCATTACTACCAGGTGCTTACTCCCAGCTATCCTACCAATTATTTCCTCTAGCTGATTGTATACCCCATCTACCTCCTCCTCTTTATGATTATAGGTAGGCATATAAACCTGGATTATAACTAAATTCGTTGGTTCTGCTTTTAGTTCCACGACTCTTATCCTATCACTCACCTGTTCTGCATACACTACTTTTCTACCTAGTTTCCTATTCATTACGAATGCAACCCTACGCTGACTTTCATTCCCTCCACTATAAATTACTCTATAATCGCCGCTCCAGTAATCCCCGTCATCCTTCCATCTTACTTCACCCAGACCCATTATGTCTACACCCACCCTCTCCATTTCTTGCTTTATATTCTCTAGCTTCCCCGCCCTCAGCATTGTCCTAACATTCCACGTGCCTATTCTGATAGTTTCGTTCCTCTTCTTTATCTTCTTTTCCTCTGCTGCTGCTACGTCTGAGCAAGGATTTCGTGTGATGATGACCGCAGGGGCCTTGCTCCCACCGCTGCCAGGCACGACACCCGGCCCTCTGGGCCGAGTCCCGTAGTTGCCAGGATTCATTATCAATTGAGAACTGTCCATAATTTCAAGGTTTTTGTTTTAATTGAGATAGTATTCCGTGGCCTATCCCAATAGTGTTTTTTTACGTGACATCTTCACTTCAGAGGCCGCCCCACTGGGGTCAGATGCCTTTTGCAGCCGCCTCACTGAGGTACAGACGCTGCGCGGACTACGATTCGTCTGTCTCCTAACCTTCGACCAATCTGGCATGGGTGACCCTACCAGGAGCAATGCTCCCGCCAGTACAGCTCTATGGGTCATCGGAGCACACAAGCCCTTCAACCACGACAAGGTTGTAGTCCAAGAGAAGAGGTTGAATTTTATAGGAGAAATAAATTAGTAGTAACAAACAATTAGTGTTTAAGCATCACACCAGGCATAGATTGATAAATTTGAGTATTCTACCAGATGATTGGTAGGATCTTGGACAGTCCCCATCCTGCATCGCAATTTTTGAAATTCTGTCTCGTTTTCCCTCCTAAGGATGTGCCACCAATGGATCCTTAAATTCCTCATATCTTCGACCTCTTATTTTGTCTTGAATTACCATCCTCTTCCTTCCTCTTCCACGCCTCCCCAGCATTCTTTCCTCTATTATCCTCTTCAGTATTCCCTCTCCTCTCAAAACTTCCTCCATCCCTTACTTCTGCCTTCTCCAAACCTCCACCACCAGCTTCCTCTCCTCTCCAACCATAGGTATCCAATACATCCTCGTTCGTCTTTCTCACCACCCAGCTCACCCTCTCCATCCTTCTCCAAAACCACATCTCAAATGCCTCAAGTCTAAGCAAATCCTTCCTTCGCAATGATCAAGTTTCCGATCCATACAGTGGTATTAGGGTTTTCACCAGTCTTTTCTTTACGTCTCTTCTTTGGCCCCGCTTATCAATACCCTTCTCTTTGAAAATTCTTTTTTTAGCGATTGCAATTCTTTATCTGATGTCTCTACCGCTAAAACAATTTTTTCCACCAAAATACTACCCAGATATGCAAAATGCTCGACCTGCTCTATCTTGTGCCCTCCCACCCTTATATTCAGCCCCGCCTTCTTACTTCTAGAAAATATCAATATTTTCTTCTTGTCATTTATCTTCATCCCATACCTTTCGCACTTCACCTCAAATTCAATCTTTATTGTTACCCCTTGGTAGAATGACAAATCAATGCTTGATCATCTGTATATTTTATGGATTAAATTGTCTCCCCTCCTACATTTAAATTTCATTGGCACATGCTCTGTCCTAAACTGATTAAAACATTTTAGTGCAGATACATGATGGGAAAGCACACAATATATTCAGAGGTAGGGTTACTGTTCCTTCTTTTGAGTAGTCGTTATCGAAAATGCAAACTGCTCTAGAAGGGCAATACTCACAATTATTGTCTTAAGAACGTAATACATCAGTTGAAATTAGAGATTTAAAGCACCGGATATAATTTGAAGAATGATTATCACGCGTTTTCAGCTCATCAACCGGTGTTTTAGCTACATTGCACCATATTTTCCAGAAATTACATGGAATCAATGTCACCGGAAATTTAAACATTTGCAGGCAGCATACTTTGGGCTTGTATGGTCAATTAGCAAAAACATCCTTAAGCTACCACAGAAGTTCAACATTGTCTTGGACGAATTAAACAAACTTTTATGCAATGCATACCCTGTACACGATTTATGTATCGCTTTTTTGTTTGAACTGGGTCTCTGTTACACATGCGATATGTTTTTTGGGAGGACGGCTACTTTCCGAGACATCCGTTTCCATTACTAGCAATGTTATCTCTAAATGTGTGTTGAAAGATTTTGGTATCACATAACTTGGATGTGTGTGGTGATTATCACTAAAACACCGATACAGTGTTCTTATTTAATAATATGTAGCCCTTTGCTGGCTGATGTTGATGATTTTGCAGAATATGCCTTAATTTGGTTGAACATTTTTAAAGTACTTAAGTACTTTAGACGTATAATTCATAATATATATCGTGTCAAAAAGTTTTTCTATGAGTGCACATTCTCAGTAATTTTAATTTATATGCCAGAATTAAGTTGACACAAAACCAGGACCATTTTGGTCCAAACCTTGGAAAAAACTTTCAAAATGATGAATTGGCATACGAGTCCTAGCGCAGGAATGATGAGCCTGATAGGAAGTGAAAATATTTCAACTACGGCGTGATTGTAGATGCCTTACAATAAAGCTAATTATGTTGCAAAAATCTCTTGTTTACATATTATCTTCAAGTTTTTTCAGTTGCACTGTAATGTTCTGAGTGTTAATCTCCATCTGAAATCCTAATTCCTATGAGATTTTTATAAATCTTTATGGAACATGGACTATATGAGCAGAGGCAAAGAATGCTATGAGTACGTATAAGAATTGCTAAAATTATTTTGGGCAATTGGCTGATATTGCATCTTGATATTGCTAATTTGACTCTTTTTATAATGACTTATAGGTTCAAGTTATGAGACATTTTTAGAATTGTTCATCTTGGGCAATCCACTCATTTATGTCCTCTTCTGTTGCGTCAGCACAACCCGGCACTTGTTGAAACAATGGAATTAGGCTGGTATTTTCCGGCTCGGTGTGCTGCTGTGGATTCTCACCATCCAGAGGGGTTTCTTGATTTTCTTGGAGAAAAATTTTCTAAGATTTAGCTATGGTGTTTGCTCCAACACTCTCCCAAGATTGGGCCACGTAAGAAGCTACATCTTTCAAATTAAGATGATGCAATATCTGTACCATGTCTTCTCCCTGGTCCATAGCATCAATTAACGAAGAAAGCAGGTTTCTTCGGTAGTTTCTCTTCAGTGTCTCTATGGTCCCCTGATCCATAGGTTGACATATGGATGTGACATTTGGAGGCAAAAACATGACCCTTATGTTTTTATCTTTAAGTTCGTCTTCGTCAGGATGACAAGTATCATTGTCAAGAAGCAACACTGCTTTCCGAGGCAAGTTTTTGGTTTTCAAAAACTTTCAGTTTGTGGCACAAATTCATAAAGAACCAATCTTTAAAAATGTCTGAGCTCATCCAGGCATTTTTTTTATTGTAATAGTTCACTGGCAAAGCATTTTTAGAAACATTCTTAAATGCTCTCAGATTTTTTGACTTGCCTATCATAGCCAGTTTCATTTTCATATTTGACGTGGCATTACTGCAAGCAAGACTGGTCACTCTTTCTTTGCTTCATTTGTAACCTGGCGCTTCCGATTCGGCCTTTGATGCAAGTGTTTTTGCCGGTAACATTTTTTAGTTGAGACCAGTCTCATCGCAGTTAAAAATCTGATCACCTGATAAGCTTTCGTTGTCCAATAGCTCATGAAGTTTAGCCCTAAACAATTGAACAGCTTCAGAGTTTCCTGAAAGCTTCTCACCACAGATATTGAGCTGCCGCATTCCTTATCTTTTTTCTATCTATCGAGCCAGCCTACACTAGCTGTGAAATCAGGTTCACCTTCGTTCAGTTCATTTCGAAATTTTAAGGCTTTTTCCTGCAAAATTGGTCCTGATACTGGAACACCTTTATCTATATGTTGAGTAAACCACAGGTACAATGCCTCTCTTACTTTTTCATAATCACATTTTTTCATAGTGTGATCTTCCAGAGCAGTTGCTGTTACTCGTTGAGAACACCATTTTTCAATTTCATTGTGGTTCCTCTTCCAGTCTCCTACCGTTGTTTTTCCGACGTTATAATCTTGCGCCACTTTTAATAAAGTTTCACCATTGTCTAATCTCTTCAAAGCTTTAAGTTTTTCTTCTATTGAAACGACCACCTTTTTCCATTTTGAAGCCATCACCACAACTTTTATTAACAACAATGTAAAAACACAACTACTGGAACAGTCTAAACATGAAAATAAAGCGCAACACATCCACTCAGCTACGTTTGCACTGAGGAGAGGAGTAGCAGACAGGGTTGACGTGATGAACTGAGTGGTATGATGTGTGCCAAAACCAAGAGAGAGTAAAGTCAACGACCTTGTAGCCTGGCGCGTGAACCTACTGCGTACAGCACAGTGGGGTGCAACGAAAGGGGGCCCTCACACGATAGCCTACTGCATAAATTACAGTAGTTATCATGCACAGGGATGGTCGGATAACCGAAGGTCGGATAACCGAGACTCTGCTGTACTCTCATTTTAAATTCTACATTTGATAAAAATTGTGCTTAACCTTCATGGGTAAAACCATTGGTCACTAAGGTATAACCATGATTTTCAGAGGAATTATTCAGGGAATTAAACAGTATTATAAAATTTTTAACCTTTTGCACTCGGATGTCGAGTGTGACTCGACACGGTTAGTATTGGCACCAGCTCGTATGTCGAGCCACACTTGACATGGAGTTTCACCGCGAGGGGAAGGTGAATTTTGCCTATTTTTTCCCAGTAACTTGTCTAGCAATCATCAGCGTGAAAGGATGAGTATAAAATAAGTTAATTTAGTAACATGGACTATTTTATTTATAAAAAATATGGATCCATAATCTACCAATAAATGCCGTCTCCATTCAATGCCGCCACCGCACATCACACAGTTTGACGCAACAACGCGTGATGTTTTTAATTATCTTTCTACTGTTAGCTCAGTCAGCTGTTTATTTTACTAAGGTAATAATTTACCAAATGTAGATGAAGATATATATGTATATGATTTGTGTCTGAAAAAAACTTCGCGAGACCGTAAAGTAAAGATACGGTCAACTGTTCCAGCGTTTATTGGCTCTTAGTTCCGACACCTTTTTTCAATTCGTTTTCTTCCTTGCGTTATCCACCACTGTCTCATCTAAGTCTGTCTATTCTTTTCTTATCTGTTGCATAGTCAACATCTTGAGTACGAGGGTCCGAGCCTTCGAGGGTGACATGAGTCACAGCCATCAGTCGGTCTCTCTTTAGGTTGCATCATTTTTTCCTGTGGTGAACAACCTTTCTTCTCTCACGGAGATTAGGTTACGTTTCTAATATTACAACGTTTTCACAGGCGTTTTCTTGAAGCAGAGTTCAATTGTCATGAGTCAATTTATTTATAGCTTGTATTATTTTTCCTTGTAGTAAATACCCTTTCTTCTCTCACGGAGATTAGGTTACGTTTCTAATATTACGACGTTTTCACAGGCGTTTTCTTGAAGCTGAGTTCAATTGTCATGAGTAAATTTATTTATAGCTTGTATTATTTTTCCTTGTGGTAAACACCCTTTCTTCTCTCACGGAGATTAGGTTACGTTTCTAAAACTAAGACGTTTTCATACACGGGTTCTCTTACAAACGATGCTTTCCTGTTAGTTGGACGAATAATCTGCTCGGAAGTAGTCGTATTTTGAGAAAGAATTTCACTCTTCAGGATGGATAAGTTTGCCAAAGAATTAGAAAGCAGCGACGACGAATTTTACATCGAAAATGAAGACTTGAAAACTATAACAGTGACGAAAGTGAGTTCTCTGATCACGCAAATGAGGATGGTGAACTAATCGCTGGTCCGAGTGAAACTATGAAAAGGAAAACTTCCCTTGCTTCACCCAAGGATCTGGGCAAATGCAGTGACAGTGACATTGAATTCGTGAAGTCAAAACGAAGACGCACTATTGTTTATTCAAGTGATAGTGATGGAAATACAGATGATAACATTGTGAATTCGGGTTTGTTACCCAGTGAAAGTAATGTTTCTAGTGAAAAACAACAAAAAGGAAAGTGGAAAGCTGTATCTGTGGAAGACCATGAGCCCAGCAGAATCCCCTTCTCCACAGGTCAGTTATGTGTTGGACCTCAAGTTCCTTCTGGATGCACCACACCATTAAACTTTTTTCAGTTGTTTTTCACTGAGACGTTGATAAACAATGTGACAGATGAGACTAATGAGTATGCTCGGCATAAAATTAGCCAGAAAGAACTATCCCAGCGATCTACTTGGAATAAATGGAAAGATGTGACAACAGAGGAAATGAAAGCTTTTTTGGGTGTAATATTAAATATGGGTATAGTGAATCTCCTGAACTTGCAGAGTTATTGGTCCATGGATTTGGAGTCTCATATACCATTTTTTCGAGCTGTTTTCAAAAGGGAGAGGTTCTTGCAAATATTTTGGATGTTACACTTGAAAAACAATAAAAAGTCAAGTAAAGATTTTGAGAACCAGAACCGATAAGGTAAACTCCTTTTTGTCATATCTTGAAATGAAATTTAGGGAGCGATTCTGTCCTGGAAGGGAGATTTCTGTTGATGAGGCTGTTGTTGGTTTCAAGGGAAGAATACGCTTCATCACGTATAATCCTAAAAAGCCAATGAAATGGGGTATTCGTTTATATGTTCTCGCGGATTCTAAATGTGGTTACATCCACTCATTTGTCCCTTATTATGGTGGAATAACATCTGAGACCTTGGTGTGATTTGATCTCCCTTTTACCAGCAGAGTAGTGTTAGAATTTCATGAAAGATTGAAGAGCTCTGTACCTAATGCTCAAGGCTATCATCTCTTCACCGATAGGTATTACACTAGTGTCACTCTTGCTAGAGAATTGCTCAAAGAAAAATCACACTTGACAGGGACAATAATGGGTAATAGGAAAGACAATCCACCTGCTATCAAACTTCCAAAGCTAAAGAAAGGAGAGATAGTAGCTTACAGGGATGAAAACGTAATGCTTCTTGCATGAAAAGACAAGAGAATAGTAACAATGCTCAGTACATTGGACACTTCAGAGACTGAGTCTGTGGAAAGGAGCGTGCGTGGTGGTGGGAAAGAGGAAGTTGTCAAACCCAAGGTCGTGACAAACTACACGAAATTTATGGGGGGAGTTGATGTAGCGGATCACTACACAAGCACGTACTGTTTCATGAGGAAGACTCTAAAATGGTGGCGTAAATTGTTTTTCTGGGGGCTTGAGATCAGTGTTGTAAATTCTTACATTTTGTACAAAGAATGTCAAAAAAGAAAAAATGAAAAACCAATAGCTCATGTGAAATTTATTAGAAATCTTGTACATGACCTTGTTAGAGAATTCCGAGGAGGTGCACTATCTTCTAGGGGCAGATCATCATCCACAGAACTAGAGCAACGTTTAGATGGAAAGCTCCATATAATCATTCCACACCCTAACAAAAAACATAAAGATTGTGTTGTTTGTTCTAACAGGAAAATCAAAGGAGGAGGAAGAGAGACAAATTATATCTGTGAGACATGTGAATGTAATCCTAGCCTTCATGTGGGTGAATGCTTCAAAAAATACCACACAATGAAAAATTATAGAAATTAAAATGATTGTAAAGAGTAAAGAATAATTTGAAATGTAAAAAAATCCAAATAAATAAGTTAATATGAAAAGAAAACGTTTTTCATTGCAGTGAGGCCATTTTTAAAATGAGCAGAATTTTAAAAATTAAATGCCGAGTAGACTACTAGAATCCAGAAAAGAAAATGCGAGTGCAAAGGGTTAAGACTAAAATCTGTTGATTATATCTATGGGTGAACTAGACTAAAATAATTCAATCTTCAAGAAATTTTCATGGCTAAAATTATTTTTTATTTAGCTTGCTCTGAGTCTGGGCAAACCAGCCTGAAATACATATTTCCAATTTTTCATGGTTGTTCGGAACTGTTCCCCTCCACCTCTTCTTAACTTCATCTGGAAGCAACCATGCCATCAATAAAAATGCAAGCCATGAATAAAAAATTACTACATTTAAACATTTATTACACATTACCAATGAGAGTGAATTAAGTAATTCAGTCTGAAAAATCCATGAATGTGGATCTCAAAATAATTTTAAGAGAATCTTTTAGCAGAAAATAGTTACATTGTAAGGGAACAGATATTTTTTTACTTATCACTGCCAAGCAGATGGCCAAATTATGAAACCCCAATTTTGGGGAGGTATGCTCCTTCCGGGTTTGTCCCTTCCACGTGAAATTAAAAATGATATCATTAGATGAAATTGATCTCAGACTACTGGTTGCCGTACAGGTGTAACTGGACTGTTCTTGTACAAGATATTGCTATAATTTTATTGCAATTTAGAGTTTATTTAAGTTAGTATAATTTTTGTGGTCATTGGGAATGGTAAAAAATGTTGCAATTTATTCATAGAAAATACTTATAGTAAAATTCCTTAGCTCAGCTTCAGTTTTAAGACAGCCTTCAAAGCTGTTGAATTCTTCCATAGTTTTAAATGGAAGGTTCTTCGTGATTTCCACGACTTAATCATCTGGCCACTCATCTTCCTCACTCCCCTTCACAATGAGATTTTTTTCCTGCTCGTGTTCTCCTGATGTTTTGGAAAAACTCTTTAGCTGCTCTTGCCTATCCTTCATGGAGATTTGTAAAACCAGCAAGTTTTATAGTTATGTTATACCCGTGTGTTTATTGCCCAGTGTTTTGATCCCCCCCGAGTGGTGTAGATGCCCATGCTTGCCCGTTCGCGCGGTCACCTGTCCTGTAACCAGGCGCCCACCTCGCACTCTGAACTTACGAGAGAAGGGAAGGGGTATCCTTTGGTAAAAGGTCGGCGTAGTTGGCCTCAAGAAAACAGTGGTTTCTGCAATTCGGTAGACAGTTGCTCGTCCACCCACTGAAGGATCGGCTCAAGAGCGGTGGGTGCCCCATCCCCTTTTGCCCTTTCCACCACTTGGGAGAGGGAAGAGAGTCTCTGTATCTCTCGCACACAGCCAGATGAGGGTAGTTCGTATTTGCAAACCGCCTGGAGGTCTCTACGGACTCCCAGGAGCTGTCGTTGTTCAAGTGTGCATCAGCTACCTTGACGTGAGTCTCAGAAGTTAAATTAAGTGATTTAGCCGATCTCAGATTCTTCACAATGAGTGTAACACGTTGCGATCATGAATTTAAATTCTTATTCGCCTACTTAAAATATTTGCATAGAGAAATTACGAGGTGATAGTTATTTTACCACCTTTATTAGTTATAGTTTATGATATAAAGGCATTGTTTGAAGAATGCTTTGACTAATAAGGACCAAATATGGTTTTAAAACTTTGCCGAAGACCACAAAATTAAGGGGGAAAAATAACAATTTTTTCATGATTTCTTCAAAATGTTCGATGTTACGAAGCTCAATTGTACGAAGTGCCGATTTGTCGGTCCCACTGACTTCGTATTATCGAGTTTCTATTGTATGTATTAATATTAATTGCCACAGACTATCCAGCATGTTTATTTGTTAATCTGTTTCTATGCTTGTATTGATGGAACTTAAATTTGACCAGATATTTTCTCAAGCTAAAGTAGTAAGGAAAAATGCAATAGGCATTGCTCAAGGATTCAAAACCTAGCTCTGTGAAGGCCTTTTTGCCAAATTACTGGATTGGTATGTTTTGTGAATGCACATGCAGACCTCCTTTCCCTAACACATACTGCCCTTGCTCGCAGTTGTGCAGTTGTGTAGTTGCAGGTGCTATATTTTTCATTGATGCTATATTTTCTCAACTTCTAGGGTATATGGTAAGGAATTCATTGATAATATATGGAAAAATAGGCTTCCTAGACTGGGAATCGAGTGTTTTTTTCACATTATGGGCAGCTTAAAGTAAGTTGGTGATGAGGCTAGATCACTGGCAACACATCCCATAGATCTTGGGTTCAAATATTCTAATCCTAACATTAATAATGATTTATGAGTAGAATCCCAATCCCTACTTCAGTCTTTGTTGATAGCACTTCAAGTACTGCACTCTTATCTGTCATATGGGATGCAAAACTTTGGAATCCATCACTTTGGCATCAATCCATGTGCCCAATTATTCGAGTAGGCCAATACTGATGGTAACTTTCCACCCATCTTCCATTCCCCAAACAGACATTAATATGTATCTATCTCCCCACCCTTCCTTCGTTGTGCAAAATGACATCAATTGGTAGTCAACATGTCTGTAAATGAGGACTTGACAGTATTCTTCTATTCTTTGAATAATTTATACACTAATGGTGATCCCATGATATTACTCAACAGTAAATTAAGCTCTTTAGCAAAATAACCAATTGTGCAAAAGTGCCATGCTTGGTTACTCATCAGTAAGCTGAGGACATTGCCTAAAATGCCTATTTTTTCTTTTACTCAGGAAATCAATTTTATGAAGTTATAAGTTCATTTAGGATCATTTATGGCAAAATTAAAGCGATTTGTTACTGCCTAAAAATGCCTATTTTACCTGTTTTTGCCTTTTTCTGCTGATATCGCCTATTTAAGGGCCTAAAAAAGCAATATTCTTTTCAACGTCGCCAAACTTATCTTTAGTGCAGAGCTTGTCTGTTATTTCAGTTCCTTTTTTAATCTATCAAGGTTGAAATAATGCCATCAAACATACATAAAGAAAAATCATCCAAAGTATTATTATATAAAGAGTAGAAAAACAACTATGGTAATTTTACGTGATGCATACATGGGATGGTTTCAATTGCCAAAAACTTATTTTTGAAGGTACCACTCAGTATTGCTGAGTTTAAAGGCAGTTCAACATCAGGCAGTATGCCTTAAGTTGATCTACCTTCACAGCCAGTATTGATACCATGGGGAACATGGCTAAATACTGCATTATACTCTGCAGATAAAATTATTGAAATACGTGAGGTATGTGACAGGAATAATGTGCGCCTCCGATACATCAGTTCGAACTTCTTTTTCACCCACTTAAAGGTACACTATTGGGTTATTCCATGCCAAGTGGTCTTGTGGTCCCCGCTCGACCATCACGGATTTCAATGAAATTTTGTATGGGCATTCACACATATCCCCAATAAACATTTGTAAAGTTTTACGTTCGCCGATGGTATACTTGCTGATATATAGTAATTTGTTAGGCCCCGTGCCGCAGCCTTCTTCAGTATGCTTATGAGATTTCGGTAACTTTGAGGCATAGTATCTCAGGAGATATTTTGATAAGAGAAACAAAAATTGGCTATCTTGTACAAAGTTTTGAGCTATATTAAACAACATAATAAAAATAACTAAAAGCGACCTCCTTGTAGAAAATTCAGGGCGAAAGTGGCCCGAAAATTGTGGATCAAAAAAAAATTAAAATTTTGGCTTTTTATATTTCAGGAAGTAAAGGTATAATCAACGTGAAACTTTGAGCATGCTAACATATCAATACATGGTTTATGAATATAGTATTTCATCTTAGTGATTTCCATTGATTTAAAAATTGAGTTAAAATGTGACACTTTTTGCAAAAATGCCAAAAATAGGGTATTTTCTCCCCGCTTTTACAAGAAAAGACCCTCTGGATTTTTTTTGGATCATTTTCATCATAAATAGAATGATTTCAAACCTCTAAAAAATGATATCTGGTTTTTCATGGCGGGCATATAAGGCCATAAAAATAGGGACAACGTTGAGGATGACATTTGTAAAAACGACAAAAATAGGTTTTCTGCCCGCTCTTACAAAAGAAAGACCTTCTGGATACTCTTTTGAATCATTTTCATTTGAAAGAGCATGTTTCAAACCTCTTAAAAAAGTAGACTTAGTTTTTCATCGCGAGCACATACGGCCCTAAAAATATGAACAACGTTGAGAACGGTGCTATGGTGGTGCCAAATGCAGTCTGTTGTTTGTCGTCCTGTTTGTTTTATGTAGACATTTTTAGTATATTGCGTTGGTCCATGGTGACATTGTTACTACCAGTTCAGGCATTTGAACCCGTAACCCCATCGCCGTAGGGGTTGCGCCCAATTGCCGTGCAATACCAGCCACGGGTGGGTTTCTTGGCTGAGGATCCCAAGCATGCAATTTGGTTTCTTCGACAAGGTTCCAAATCCTTGTGCGGGTATCTGTCTGGTTCCAAAGCCAAAGGTTAGGCAGCTTATCCTAGGTTCCGAAGCCTAAAGTTTCCAAGCCGAAGCTCATATGGTTTTTTTTTAGACTTGGGTAAGGAGACTATAATAGAGACTTGGGTTAAGTGGTGGCCGTGTGGCCGTTCTGTATTGAGTGACTTCGAGTTTTTTAACTTGTGAGTGATGCCATGTATTCATTTTTTAGATCCTTCAAATTTCATGTTAATGAATCCGTTATTCCACTAGAGGTGCTTGTAGAATAGTGACAGCTGTTACTGGTATCAACCAACTCGTTGGGGCCAAAGTTAATAATTGAACTTTCGTCGATTTATCGGTTTCTTTAATGTTTGTTTTCATATCTTCGATTTAAAAAATATTTTAAGCGCCTATTTTAAGTGCCTAGTTTGAAATTTTTAGTGCCTATTTAGGCTGCCTATTTCTTCATTTTTAGTGCCTAAATGTCCTCAGCTTATTCATCAGTTAAAGTATTATGAGCTTATTTCATATTGCTTGAATTATAATAAATGCAAGCAGTTTGCCGCTACCTATGTTTACTATAACATGTAGATATTATTTAGATACTTATGCATATCTATCCTTCAGTTTTTAGGCATTAGTATAATAATTGCTAAGGTGTTATTGATTTAAGGTGAAGGTGATGATACTGAATCCATAACTGCACTAATATCCAACTTTCTCTTCAACAGACTTGACCTTTGGATTTTACCAAGGACAGGCTACCATTTGTGGGAGTGACTCCAACAATGGCTACACCCTTTGGACAGTCTTCAGTTCATCGTTCAGTGGATCATTCTGCTGTTCTGTTTTCCCAGCAGAGATACAAAAGCAGTTTTGTAGCAGTCTGTGCCTGGAGAATTGCAGCACGATATTACTGGCATAATTGATACTAATCCTAATTGTATTCTGCATTATTTTCATCTCAAATTCCGAGGTTTACCAATTACCCTTGGAGTTAACTCCCTCCACCAGCTGATCTTGGGGTGGGGTATGAAGGATTTTTTGAGATGATTTATTCCTAACCTGAAGAAGAACAGCATAGTGTGAGAAGTGGTTTTACTAAGCCTGAAAAAATGTATTTGTTAAAATTTGCCTTGGTCTTGTTCTGTCATTGTTTTAGAAATGGTTAGCTGGCTCATAAACCTTTAGCTGCTAATTAGGAGGAATAAGTGCCCTCTGTGCTAATGGTGAATGTATATGCGGGGCATTAAAAAGATAGTTGGTGAAAAATGACCATTTGAAAATTTAAAAAAATCAAACTGATTTATTTAAAATTTTAGAAACATAAAAAAGTGAAATCCTATCTGCCGTGTTGTAAATACAATTTCTGGCTTGTAAGTAATTCGTGATATTTGTTATACCGTGGATTTCATTTGTTACATGATCTTGTAGTATTAGTTTTCAGTTCAAGAAAGGTGAATTGGTGAGAAATATAGGATATTGCTGTGATGATGCTTTGTAAATTTTTCCAACTGTTAGAGGTTGTTTGAAAGTTGGTAATTTCACAGGGAATGCATGTGATAACTGTCAGTCATATTCTGTACATACTGAGACTTTGGTCACCATATGATTGTGGAAAACTTTGGATTAAAAATTTGATGTTATGTAATCAAATTGGGTTCTTTGAAAAGGCTTAATTTCTGTCATTAATGTGTATTTGTCAAGCACATAAAATGTTTTATACTATCGAAATATCTGTACCTACCACTGATAAAAAATTTAAAATGTTCCACTCTGTACTCATATCGAAAAAGAATATTGTAATTTTTTATTGCAGGTTTATTTCTTCCAGTAGTGGGCATATACATACTGAGCATGGAATAGATTAATTGCTCAGACAGGTATATTGCTACCTGATAACATATAACCCTACTCTTTGAGGGGAGCCTAGGGGCATAGCTACGTAAATGTATAGGGTCTTATACTTTGATAGCATTGAATGGGGCACTGTCACTTTCTGTAGAGCAGTGGTTCCCAACCCATAGAAGTCTGAGGCCACTCAGCCTGAAATTAAATCATGTACGAACCAACCCCACCCCTAACCCCCTATCAGTTGTAACCCTTCCTCTGCGAATTTCCCATAACCAAATTCAAAGGTGATAAAGTACAAGAGTTTTTTAGAAAACATTTATTATTACTATTAATTAGTGTACAGTACAACGTAATTACCCATCTCAATGCACATTGCTTTCAAAATCCCCAATAATTGGCAACTTTTCTATGTGTCCTGCGGACCTCTCCCGAGGCGCTCGCAGGACACTGGTTGAAAACCACTGCTGTAAAGCCATGGAAATTTAGAATGTTGCTCTTTTCATATTGCCTCTCCTGAGTATAAGTGGTATTTATGTTGTCTAGCATACGGCTAGATTAACATGCTAGAGATGAGTGCATCCTCGTTGAATGTTTGATGAAGGCATAGAGGGCCAGGAAAATTAATGGCTATCTCTTAAGGCAATTTATCTATTAATTTCCTATATTAATTATCTATAATCTAGCTGGTAAAAGCTTACATGATTGGGACAGAGATTCTGTTAGTTGCTTTTCATGAGCTATAGGAGTAAAGGTGAATGATTATTGAGGATGTAAACCAGATCAACAAGTCAGGCAGACCTACCTTTTGTTCCGAGGAGTCTAGTCCTAACATTTACTGGAAGTACTTATTCATGCAGGTAAGCCTGGCTTAAGCCCCTGCAGGTAGGGGGATTGAGAATACTCCTGCAGCATCCCTGCTTGTCGTAAGAGGCGACTAAAAGGGTGGGGATGAGAACCCTAATGTCTAACTACCAGTACAGTTCCATTGCATTAATAATACTGAAAATGCATATAAAACACATACATCAATAAGATGGTGGGAATAGTTCCTAATCTATCTGTCAAAACAAGCCGACCCATTTCAAGTTAAATATGTAATTGCATAAAGGGAATGAAAATTGTGAAGTTAATAAATGTACCTCTGATTTGTACATCATCATTCTGAGATGTTGCAAAATTTTAAGTGGCCAATTGTTGAATGTGGTTCTGTGCTCTGTGTATACTGTATCTCTTATGAACAGAACAGATAGTCTTGTTTGGAGATGAACTTTTGGATTCTATTTCAATCATGGCATGGCTATGCAGTGGATCAAGGTCCAGTACGTCATGTATTGAGGACAAATTAAAAGTCTGCATACCCCTCCTAGATTTTGGAAGACCGACATGTCATTAAAGGTCCTGAGTTCTCTGGTGGGATGGGGAAAGCACGAGGCCAGCCCCCCACAATGGCAAGTCATTAATACATGCGATTACCCCCTTAGCTTCGTCGAGAAGAAAATCGACTTGGCGATTGTGGTGCTTGTTACCTGCAGAACATTACACATGTACCCTCGGGCCAAACCAACTTAAGCTTGTCTATGGGGCCTTTTCATCTCAAATCAGGCATATTCTACCATAACCAATTGTGACCATCACCAATTTTCCTAAAAGTTATGTGTGAAAGCGGTATCCCTATGATGAATTTTGATGCCTTAATCTGAGCACAGGACCAGACAGAAATCAAGTTGTGAACATTGCTGTCAGGTCTCTGTGCTAAAAATGAAAAATCACAAATGCTAATAACTATGGAACCGTCGCACTTAGAGCAGTGATTATACTATTAAATAGATCATTTCTGTATCTTTTGATACCACTTTAGGTTCAATAATAAACGACTTTTTTTAACAATAAGAAACAGCAATAACGTGTAATTAATAACAAAAAGGCCACATTTGATTTCTATTAAATTTTCACACTAGCTAATTTAAATGCTGTCAACACAAATAAAATAATTTAAAAAATTATATTTTTGTTTTAATGCATGTCAATGTCAGACGGCGTAGCGCGTGCCATTGTCGCCTGGGCCAGAATCATAATTTGCCATCCCTTTTTCGCCATAAAAATAATGTTGTTGGTGAGAAAAAAGTAATATGAAATAACAGGGAAAAATATTTATTTCAAAACCATATAATATAGTACGTCTGTGTTTGAAACGTATTACACTATAAAAATAACGTCTAGTATTCGAACACATTTCGTCAGTATTGGTACCGCACAAAGACCTAAAGGCTACGTTGAGAAACGTAGCCTTTGGACAGTGGAAGAAAACCTGGCATTCCCTGACAGAGAATAAGTTGCGCACCATAAAGCCGGTGGTATCAGTCGGGAGGACTCGCAGGGAAGAGGTCGCAATCACTCGGTTGAGGATAGGGCACTGTGCCCTCACTCACTCTTACCTCTTCACCGAAGAGGAGATCCCGCCCTACTGTGAGGATTACGACTCTCCCATTACTGTGTGACACCTAACGATGTGTGATAAGTACCGTGCTCTGCGCATTCGGCTGAACATCAGGGGAAACCTAGGAGACGATCCTGATTGTGTCTGTCGGATGTTATTTTTAAAAGAGTCTGGGCTATTTAACTGTTTGCGGCCAACCATTATTTGGTGTTTTATCTCACGCCCATTTTAATGTGAGTTTTGTTGCTTTTATTTGTTTATTTAATTATTTATTTTAAATAATTTGACATGGTGGTGTTAGATTGACGTGGTGCGAATGACCTTAGTCGTCGAATCACCCAAATACTACTACCCTGCGGAAAATTTCCAGTTAAAACGAGTTGAATCCAGTAGGACTTCAACTCGTATTTACGAGTTCTGAACTCGTAACAACTGTTTCCAGCTCGCTTACCCCGTGAACTTACACTACCCGCAGATCAATCACACCTCCAACGAACGTGAATTAAGTGTATTCAACTCATTCCTTCTCGTACTCGTTTTATCTCGTCGGCGAGGCAACTCGTGTTAACTTGATTCAACTCTATTCATCTCGTCGGCGAGGTAACTCGTGTTAACTTGATTCAAATCGTTCCTTCTGGAACTCGTTTCATCTGCTTTCATCTTGTAGGCGAGGTAACTCGTGTTAACTTGATTCAACTCGTTACATCCCTTGCCAAGTAACACCAGATCACCATTTTTTGTTACATAGTTGTTTTGTTTGTGGTCAAAAGGGAATTAACATAGTCAACCACTCACGGATTCCTCCCTGACAATACACCAAGAAACCTTTTTGCATACAGAGTATTGGCTACCTGCTTCACTACCCTACATGGTCTGCTAATCATTTTCTGTATGTTGTAAATACCTGATTCAAATGCAAAAGTGAAAATACACCAAAGGGGGCCTGTCTTTTCCACTGAATCGGCCAAGTGCAAGAGCAAATGAACATTAAAATTCATGGCCTGTTCCCCATAGAAAATTTGCCATTCCCATACAAAGCGACTCAGTACTCGAGACGAGCCAGCTATATCAGTAGCTGTAATATTATCTTTCAGCAGTGAATAAATGGCATGAACAAGAAGAGAAAAATGCTGAAGGTACCTTAAGGGCAGCACATCCATGAGGCAGGGCAGACTGTAAAAGAGGAGCCAATTCCTCCACTCACTTGCTTTCCAGTCTTTCCTCTCCCTAACAGGTCGAGGAAGCCGGTGGATTTCAGAAGGAGGCCGAATTATAGCTAGTCGCTTCTCAATAATATTAACAAGTCTTGGCATGCCTATATAAAAACCCTTCTTTGGTGAACAAAGCCACAACTCCAGCACCTGCTTAGTAACCCCCAAAAGCACTACATGCATATAGTCTGGTGGTAAACCATGCACTGCGTTGAAACCAGGAAGTTGCTGAACAGCGGAGGGCCCTTTAATGCCCCTTGACTTTGTTTCACCCCTTTCCACTGCTTCCACATCACTCAAAATACTTTCATTACTCCTCTTACTGTACTATTTGACGTCTTGAGGATATTTCATAGAACGTCCTACAACAACACCTCGATGATGGCAGTACCCACATCCATAATACCCATTAAATTGGGTGGAATTCATGACCAATGGACGAGCGATTGAATCAACACAAATACAAATTGGCCTCAATTTGGAAACGATCACTTTGTCACCACAGCTCCATTTTAAGCCCTTCTCCCATAATTTTTTTTATTGCATCAAAAAACGCCCCCAAAAATAACTGCATAAGAGGCTCACCCTTTCCCAGCCAATCACCACAAAATTGGCGACTTAAATCGCGTTGACGGATTTAATTCATTTAAAGGATGCCAATGTTAGAAGGATTGAAGAAGAAAGTATACTTTCTTCTTCAATCCTTCTGACATTGGCATCTTCAACAGCGCTTCCTGATGTACGTGTCCGAGTCTCTGGTGCCATGTGTCTAGATCACTGATTGCATGACAGGCTACACCACTGATTGGATTGCCTGCGTTTGATTCAGTCTTAATTTCTCCTACACTGGTCTTTACCAAATAAACTCTTGTCTTTCTTCCTGGCGGAAAAAATCAGTTCATCCTTATCCATCACCACTCCTTTTTCACCTGAGAACACCACATCCAGACCTTTACTGGTAAGCTGCGATACTGACATCAATCCACATTCCAAATCAGGTACATACAATGCACCGTGTAATGTGACAGTGAGTCCTGCAACGCAAGCCCGTGAAACTTGACGTCGCGAGTGAATTGACTGCGAAATGATGTGCGTAACGAGAGAAAAAATGAAAGCAACCTTAGCTAGTTAGAATAACTTCAATGACAGCATTTATATTATTGCAGTACGAAACAAGCCCGTAGGCTAAATACCGTTTACCTCGTCTTGAACAAGAATCTAGGAACCACTCCTTTCTCTTGAGATTTCATTTCTTCCAGATTGAACAGTAGGCTTTAGCTTTTTCCACTCTGTCAAGGATACAACTAACTGCAGTTTTTGCTTCGCCTCCCTATTTCTTTTGTTTTCCTGCTAAAAATTCTTTCAATTCCGTTGAAGCGCTATCGGGAGAAGGGAGAAGATTTTCTCGCCGATAACACTCGTAAAAAACAAACTCTTTCCAAGCTCGGGTGAGACAAATGAGGAAAACGAACGAAACACTAGTATTATCAATCAATAACTTAACTATCAATATATTTCACAAATAGAACCAACCAAGTTACAAACAATTTACCCATAGGTCGAGTGCCAGGCGACCGTAATCAGTTTCCAGTCGGAAAATAATTAAAGTATACAAGTACGAGAGGTTGAGCTTCTCTCTTAAGTACAAAATGACTAAGTCAGCAGGCTCACACATCGGTGTTACCGAGGACGAGGTGGAATGGGTAAGGTCAGGATGTTGACGATTGGTAGCCTTGGAGGGGAGGAAATAATGGGATGGGTGATAGATAGGGTGGCCACACACTATGGCCACAATGCTTAGCCATAGCTTGGCCACGGTTTGGCCGCATTTTCTGTGCCGACTGGGTCTCGAGTATTCTTGGGAAGAACACCGTGAACTTAAGTTTTCTTTAAACACTGCTCTCCTGCGTTTTGCCACTGACAACTGCTCTTCCTCACTTTCTTCGCCAGGAAGAAAAATGACTTTAGCCTTCCTCCTCCTTACAGCCATATTTCCCTCATCACTTGATAGGTGAGAAGTGTCTTCAGCCATGCGCAGCTTACATCTGGCTTCTGAATAGGTGCCTGTAATAGTGAATATAAAGTAGCTCAACTCATTGTCACAACTCAGAATAAATACACCAGGTTATTTCCAATTGTGATTAAACTTGATGCACTTCTTGAGAAATAGTGAGGTAAGACTATTATTAAATCAAATATTCAAAGAAATTAATAAAAATTATGCCCCTCTCTCCAAACGCGTGCAATATTCTTATTGGGCATCTTATCCAATCACTTGCGGGGGAAGTTTTCTTTTTTATTAGTCAATCTCTTTCCTCATCAGTTGATACCGATGGATGAAAACAGAAGTCCCTGTCCCTGGAGACCTAAATCATGGCAATTACGCCCAATGAATCATCTTCCTCTGTGAATTCCACAATTTCAAACTCTGAATCCATTTCGAATGTGAAGTTTCTGTTTAAATGTGGAAACAAAATGCATTAGTATTTATAACATGACAATCAACATGAAAATACTTACGTCAAAAGAAGAGAGTAGAACACCGAAAGGGAAATACCTTACTCGGTGTGAAGCAAAGGTACGGCGACATAGCTGCTCCTACTACTACATGGCAACAACACTAATTTCTCTAATATATCAGACAGGCTTGAGAATAGCATCTGATAAGTTGCTCACTTCATACATACCCAATGAGGAGCTTGGGCAAAAAGGATTTCCATAAAAAGTCTCAACTCGCATGAACTATTTACAAACAATTGCCATGCATCCTAAATTTCTTGAATATACGACATTTAAAACAATTACAATTTCTCCACTCTTAAGACTGCAACAGCTATCAGCAGAGGATGTAGTTACCTTGAAAGAGTGGAATTGTATGCCTTGGTACTGTCTTGAAGGGTCACAACCTTCTACCAATAGGCCGAGGAATGAGACCCAAAGAAGTGTGGTAATTCTCCCAGATTATCATGGTAGGCATGATTCAACCAGATGTTCGAACTCATCATTTCCTTCAGCCTTTTTGCAACTTATTGTAATGGCTTATCACCCTTCCTTACAAGTTTCTTCATGAACTGAAGAAAATTTTCAAATTGGAAGGCACTAAAATTGTCCAGAGGACCGAACACAGATACATCATCAGCCAGATGTACCAGACCATGAAAGTTGTGAGTGAGAAACTCCTGGCCATAAATATTTTTCACAGATTTAACAAAATGCACTAGAAGTTCTCTAGGATAGCTTTGATGCTGAACACAATACCTCGGGCTCAAAAGAATTGTTACTGCTATGTATAAACTGAGGAAGTTACTATATATATCCTAAAAATCTGGCAGTGACACAACTGGTCCAGTATATAGTAAAAATTTACGGAATTCCGTCGCCTTCCACCTTTTCACTTGATCAAGACCACGTGGCTTTCTCGCAAACTCACTAGGGATTGAAGATTTCATGGAAAGGAGATTACATGAAATAGCATCATTAAGCCTGTGTTCCAATTTCAGGGGCACTGAAGTAAACATTCATATATTCATAAGTGTTCTCATCATCCCAAGACAAACTAAATGCATATAATCCAGTGGGAATGATGCGATGAAGTCTATCCCGGGAATGACAGAAAGTGAGGAGTCTTTCACATGAAAACCTACATCACTTTTGCTCAGAAAGCCCTCATTAGTCCTAGGAGTTGAGTGGAATTCCGGAAAGTTCATTCTGCTTTTATAAAAATTTCCTTCCTGAATACACCTGGTACAGGAACTGTATCCTGTATGGCCTTTCACTCCTAAAATGAAAGACTTTGCAGGAGCATCACAACAAAACCCTTTCAAAGATACATAAACCATTCAGAATAATTCCATTTTGAATCAAATCAGTCACATCTTTAATGAAATCTTGAAGACAACTTGCAGTCATTTGGTTTTTTTTTGCAGATGCTAAAATAGGCCATAATTCGCCAGTATTGCTGCTAAACAAAGTGTTGCAACGTCGGCGTCCGGGTGCGGTAGAGCAACCCACCCCGGAACGCGCGATCGTGTTCTCATTGGAACGCGGCGACAAGCGAAGGTGCCTGGGTCACGATGCGAGTGAAATCAAAAGCCGGACAATAGAGGTTTAAACATTGACTGGATTTATTCAGTACTGTACATGGAGTGGTAAATGGGGGTCCCCTATAAGGGGACCGAAAAGAAGGGCCTGAAGGGCGAGTCCCGGCTGGGTGCCGGAGCTTAAGGCTCTCTAGGCGCCTCCCGGGATGTCCGGGTGGGCCTCTCGGGGGAGCCGAAGGGAATGCGGGTCACCCGCGGGTCCCGGATGCGGCGCGGCAACGGCTCCTGCTGCTGGTACGGGGTCACCGGTGACTCCAGGGGCCGCAGACGGTACTCCGGCGTTGGCGGCGTCAGGGGGCTCAGGAGAGGCCACGGACTCCGTCCCAGCTCGTGGAGCCACTCCCAATACTGCGCCTCCGTGGGCGCGGGGCTCCGACGAGCGGCGGCTGGAGTCGTCCCTGCTGCGGGACACGGCGTGCGGGGGCGGCGCGGAGTCTTCCGTGCGTTTCCTGGAGGGCGGGTCCCGGATGGGACGTGGCGGCAACGGCATCCGTGGGCGTCCTCTGGCCGGTGCGGCGGAGAAAAAACGTTCTGGGTCTCAGGGGTGCCGGCGTTGCGACCTTCTGCGGCGTCGGGCAGCGAGGGTGCAGGTTAAGGGAAGGCCCGAGGAGTTTACTCGCTGCGGGGGTGTCTTGCCCTTTGCCTCCCTCCGATTTTCTGAATTCCCTGGAATGCATACTTGTGATTCTTCCTTTCTAATTGCAGGAAGACTAATCGCCTTACCAGCTGTTGCTATGAAGGCGGAGCGGGGCGTTTTATGTTGTCTCCTTTTTGTCTCAGTTAACGATGCTCTTCGTCGGTTTCATGTCACCCGGGGCCTCTTGTTGATGGGCAGGGCTGCTGGATCGTCCATGCTGGCTATAGGCCGCTTGTAGCGGTCCCATGGTCGAACTACGATCTTCGAGAGGTTATGTATCACTGGATGTTTAGAGTCTGCTGCTCTGTCGAAGAACTGGCTGGAGATCTTTGGCAGGAGGACTTCTAGGGTCTCAAGCTTTCCATCTTGGTGCATTCTTTCTGTGCGGGCGAAACGTCCGCAAGAGAGAATGCATCGGAGTGCAGAGTTTTGCACCACCTGGATTCTTTGGAGGGTTGACCGGGGCACTCCAGACCATACAGGGGCCGCATAGGTGATGACTGGCAGTATGCAGGCCCTGTATAGTCTCCGCTTCATGTCCATACTGAGTACGGGCGGCCGTAGAACGGGATAGATCCGGTTCAGTGCAGCTCTGGCTCGTGCTCGGACACGATTCGCTTGTTGTCTCCAAATCAGCTTCTGGTCCAGCAGCACGCCCAGATATAGGACTTCGGACTCCCATGGCAGTGGGACACCATTTACCGACAGCTGGCCGACTCCTGGTGCAGACGCTCCTTTGCTTGGATGGAAGATTATGGCTTTGGTCTTCCCAGCGTTGACTTGGATGCGCCACCGTTTGTACCATCGAAGAAGTTCGTCGACGGGACCCTGTAGCGCATCCACAGCCATCCATTGGCGGCGCGATCTTGTAAGGAGCGCCGCATCATCTGCATACAGGGACAGGGCTGTGTTCCACCCATGATCCCGGGGGATGTCATAGGTGAAGATGTTG
The DNA here is from genome assembly GCA_963573305.1 of Pyrrhosoma nymphula. NCBI lineage: Eukaryota > Metazoa > Arthropoda > Insecta > Odonata > Coenagrionidae > Pyrrhosoma > Pyrrhosoma nymphula. The sequence continues at coordinate 80,294,074 of OY754334.1, read as the reverse complement.
AATAGCATTGGCCCGAGGACTGATCCTTGCGGCACGCCGGCACAGATGCGCCGGATGCCGGAAGATGCCCCGAGCCAGTTGACAGTGAAAGTCCTGTCCCGTAGATAGTTCCCGATGATCCTCTGCATCCACATCGGGAACTGGAGCCGTGCCATCTTCATCAGGAGTGCTGGGTGCCAAACGCGGTCGAATGCCTTTGAAATGTCGAAAAAGGCACCGACAACCGAGTTTCTCCTGTTGAAGGCGTCGGTAATGAAGTCCGTTGTCCTTGCTAGCTGCTGGACCGTGGAGTGCCCTTCTCTGAAGCCAAACTGCTCTTCTGGGAGGAATCCTGTTTCTCGAATGAAGTTGCAGATCTGCCAGCGAAGTAGTCTCTCAAAGAGTTTTCCGAATCCGTCGAGAAGAGAGATGGGCCGGAAATCTCCAGGTGCCATTTCCGATTTTTGAGTCTTTGGCAGACAGGTTATCTTTGCCCTCTTCCAGATGGATGGAAAGCTCGAGATCCTGACGCAGCCGTTGAAAACGCTCGTCAGGTACACCACCGCTGCCCTCGGAAGTTGTCGGATGATGACATTTGCGATGCCATCTGGTCCTGGCGCCTTCCGAGTGTTGAGGTGGCGTATTATTCCAGTGACATCCTTCTCACTGAAGACAGGGATGTCGGCTTCGTCCAGAGGATCGTCGTTGAGCGAAGCTGTGAACTCCGCTATCTCAGCCTCAGCAGCGGCAGACTCGGTCGTCGCAGGGTTTGGCGTAAACACCTCCGCCAAGTGTTTCGCCAACATTTCAGCTTTTTCTGCAGGAGATACTGCAATGCTGTCCTCGTCAACGATGATTGGATCTCGTTGCTTGGTGCTGCGTATTCGGCGGCAGACTTTCCAGATTTCTTCTGGATCCTCTGCGGTGCACTCGGACAAATGAGTCTCCCAGATATCCCGGCGTACGTCTGCCAGTGCAAGACGTACCTGTACGTTCAGTTCTGAGAGCTCTTGCCGGAGGTCCGCGGTTCGTGCTCTTTGCCATCGGCGTCGCACGTTGTTCCTTCTAGTTATCAGGTTTCTTACTCCGAAGGGCAGTGGAACTCGAATGCATTGTGTTCGCACCAATTTCTTCGGAATGGAGACATCGATGGCGTTGGTCACGGTCTCCGTCAGATGGCTGACCATTCGGTCCGCTTCTTCTGGAGTCGCGGGTTTCGGAGGTTCTCTTGGCAGGTTGTCAGCTACCGTCCTTCTGAATGTCTCCCAGCATGCTCGGGAGAGGTCGAGCCTTTCCACTGGAGGGACGTTCACGTAGCTTCCACCAATCTGTAGGATTGTCGGGTAGTGATCCGACGAAAGGTCAACACAAGAGTACATCCGGATCGACTCTCGGACATTGTTGGTGACAGCAATGTCCAAGATATCTCCAAGCTCGTGTGTTGCCGTCATCGGTGCCACCACTGTGTATCCTTCGTCATCCGCCAGTCGGCGAAGGCTGCATCCTCTGGTGTTGTCCACCCTCGAGTGCCAGCTGTGGTGCTTGGCGTTCAGATCCCCGATGAGAATCGTCGGGGATCCGATGTCATCAAGCATGGTGATGAGTTGGTCAGCACACCAAGGACTCTTTGGGCGGTAGTAAACGGAGATGATCCGTAACCACTCGTCCTTGGACCGGATTGATAAGCCAACTGCCTCGATTATTGGGTGGACATAGCTTCTCGATGCTCGGGAGGACACGTCATTTCGGACCATCACGGCTGCTCCTCCCCTATTTCCGTTAACACGGTCCGATCTGTAGATTGTCCAGCCAGTCATCTTGAAGACGTCTGTTGGTGTCAACCACGTCTCCTGGATGGCGGCAACTGTAGCGTTCTTCTCTTGGAGAAACGCCCGTAGCTCCTCCGTCTTCCCCTTTAAGCCACGGGCATTCCACTGCACGATAGTTATGTTATTACGTGCCATCATGCGGTGGAGACTTCCCCGGTCTTCTGCTTAGTGAGCTCTTGGAGGATCTGCAGTAGGAGTTTGCCCTCAGTGGTGGTGATGTGTCTCTGTAGTTCCGTGCACAGAGACGAGATGGATCTCCATAGGTGGTTGTCGTCACAGTTCCTGGTTGACACCACTGGGACATCATGTGACGTCTGTGGTGCGGATGTTGAGGATCCTGGATTAGACTCCGGCTGTGGCACCGTGGTTTCCGGTGCAGTTGAGTTTGAAGGAAGAGCGGGAGTAGTGGAGGAGGAAAGCGGGGCGGAGGTTGCTTTCTTCCCTTTCTTACTCCTCTTCTTCTTCTTTTTGGAGGACGTTGTTTGCTCAGCGTCCTCGGGAGGTGGAGGGTTGATTTCCGTGGTCTCTGCCTGCTGCAGTGGTGCAGCCGCACCCTTTGCGGCCTCGGCGAATGAGGTGGCTTGCGCAACCTTCCTTGCCGGCGCCCTCTTCGTCTCCTCACGGGGTGCCGACACGTCAGGTTTCTTGTTACTGGCAAGGTATCGCTGTAATGCTTGCACATAGGAGGGGCACTTCCTATTTACGGCTGTATGAGGGCCGCCACAGTTAGCACACGTTGGATCGTCACTGCGCCCTTTTGGGCAATTATCACCAGTGTGTGAGTCACCACAACGAAAGCACTTTGGATTCCGCCTGCATGAGATGGCAACGTGCCCGAATTGCATGCAGTTTCTGCACTGACTCGGGCCTTTTCGCCACGGAAGTATTCAACTTTCACTTTGCACTTGAGCACATGTGTAATTTGTATAGGGGGTATGGCACCGGGTGTTTTCACAAGATTTCAAGCGGTCAATGAACACTCTCTTCCCACCTTCATTTACCGACATTTGTCGCACACTACGCACTTGGTATCCCATACCTGCAAGCGCTTCCGAGACCTCAGCCTCGGTCCGCCACCTGGAGACGTTTTTCAGCAGGTATCGGACTCCCTGCACTGGATCCAAGGGCTGGGAGTGGTGTTCTATTCCCATCTCGATCAGTAGAGCGTCAGCCTTCCGGTGGTCATCTGGAGAGTTAACGATAAGACGCACCGAGGTGCGTCTTACTTCAAACTCAAAGTCCTCCGCAAGGATTTCCTCGAGCTTGTCCGTCAATCCCCGCATGTCCTTGGCGTCATAGCAGATGATCGGCGGTATGCGTTGTTTCTTTTCACCACCTTGTGGTGGTGCTGCGGTCTCTGCTTGCACCGGTTTCTTCTTCTTGGACACCACCTTAGACCATCCCTCGTCATCAGGGTTGTCATTGGCGACAACAGGTGCCGACCAGGAGTCCAAAGAAGCGTCGCCGGTAGTAGTGGTGGTAGTCGTTGCCTCAGTGTCTGCTAGCTTCCGCTTGGAAGCCTTCTTTTCAACCTGTGAAGAGCCTGAAAAGATAGAAGCAGAAGCAAGGACCTCCGTCTCCATCATCTCCGATTTCTCAACCGGAGCGGTGTTGGCAGCCGCGGCGTCTTCCGGAGCGGCAGCGAGTGGGTCGGCGGCCATGTCAGCAGAGGTATCTGCTGCGGTGGTGGCGGGGGCGGGTGCTGGTTCAACCGCTCCATCAGCCATGGAGCAGGAGCCTGCGGCGGTGGTCTCCTTCGTCTCCTCCTTCGTCACCTCCTTCGTCACCTTCTTCGTCACCTTCTTCGTCACCTTCTTCGTCCCCTCCTTCTTCGTCACCTCCTTCTTCGTCACCTCCTTCTTCGTCACCTCCTTCTTCTTCCCCTCCTTCTTCTTCCCCTCCTTCTTCTTCCCCTCCTTCTTCGTCCCCTCCTTCGTCTCCTGGAACTGAGAAGGGCCTTTTAGTTTTCCGAACGCATCGGCCGGCGTCGGTGATACCGCCATCCCCAGAGCGTCCCGTCCAGATTCAGTCGGAAGAGCATCCGACTTGTCCTTCAGGAACATCTTCCGAAGAGCTGCTGGATCCATGGTCCCGAGGGACCCCGTTGTTCCGCTGCCGCTGCTTGTGCTCTGCATGCTCAACGGGATAAGACTTTCGTCTTCTCCGGTCTAAGAGTAGGAATCAAGGTACTAGTGCAGGCACTTTCACTCAACTCCAACTCCAATTCCCTGGGCCAAGGGCCCGCCTTATATTCGGACCCTGGCGAGGACGGCGGCCAACCGGCGAGCTCCGCCGGGGTCACGTGGAGGAAGGGGTGAACGCCCGTCTCCTCCCACGCGCGTGGGAGAAAGGGGTAGAGGGGAGGAGAGTAGGGGAGGGTGTGACGTACGGGAAATTCCGTCACGTGGTCGCTCGGCCGGAGGAGAGGGGGTAGTTGCGGTGGCGCCTTAACTAGGTTGTGGCTCGCATGGGCGCCCGGCCGGGGAAGGGGAAGCGAGAGCGGTGGCGCGTAAACTACGACGCGGTCGCTCGCGTGGTTTCTTGGCGCGACGGGTGGATTCGAATTATCTGCCGCCGCGTGGGGCACATCAAAAGGAAGTCCATCAATGCCTATCAACAATTCAATTGCAGTAACTGACTCCCTAACTTTTGTCCACAGTCTTTGTAGACTACTTATAAAGCCAATATGGCAATAAGAACCGGGATCTACAGGAGGTGAAGCTATAGAAGGTGGGGTTTGAAGTAAAGTCCGACCATCTGCTGGCAATGACCGGAAACAGTCGTGATTTTTAAGAATGCAAAGCAGGGCTGATATTGCAACTTTAGTGACCTGAAACTTGATAGACCAATCTCTTAAATCATTGACCAATTTTTCTCGTGACACACTGCTAGGGCAGATATCATCCTCTGAGTCATCATATGAAGGCAACTGAGTATTATCCTGCATAAAATGACCATTAATTGTGCAAGCATCAGAATCAGTAGCATCTGAGCTGACATTCAAAGAGCCATGATCAGAGTCGCATTCACCAGCAGGGACTTGAACTGAGTCCTGGAGACAGACTCTCTCTTCACTCAAAAATGTGACATCAGAACTACAGTGACATTCCTCCTGTTCCCAAGTATCACGTATCTTTCTGGGCCGCTTCAATCTACCATGCCGTTTCAATTCCGTAAAAGACTTGAGACTTTCCATCGCTGATACCTTAAAAAATATTGTAGATGGTGATAAGATTTTGCCTTAGACACTGGATTTATTGCATCAGCATAGTAGTTCCATCTACATCAACATAGTGCCCTGCAAGCCACCATCAATGTATGGCTAGGGGTGAATCTTTACCAAACATGCACTACACTTAAATATAAGACTAATGTATAACTAAACAGGCTGTAAATAGTGTGGCAAAAATGATCTGAATATCAATTTAAGCAAAGCTGTTTGATCAATTACACAATAACCAAGAGGCCTCAAACAAAGTACGCTTGTAAAAAATAAATGATATGTCAATTAACAGGTTAACTCAAATTCGTGGATCACATATTGACAGTGAAATAACTTAGTTAAATTTTGAAAAAATCTTGAAAATTTCAGCATTGAATCCAATGGTTACGGTTGAAAATTACAAACCGTAAATTGGGCCAATTCAGTTGAATCCAAAAAACTTACTGTTGAAAATGACAGTTTATGTAGAAATTTAAACTTCAAATTGGTGAAAACATACAATCAAACAGAAATACATCAGCCTCCAATACTGATTCTGATGTATATTCACTGATTACGAAGGACTTCGGATAGAGTTAAGTGAAATCATAGAACGCGGCATGGCTTCAAAATCGCGTGGTAGCAAAGATACTTTACGGCGGGAAGGTTTCACAACTATTGGATATGTATGGAATAATTATTTGGCTGCAAGCAAAAGCCGCCAAAAAAGCAATACAATTTTTAATTGTATCTGAAATAACGGCCAAGTGTTCTCGTAATCGCCGAAGAATATTGGGGGAAAAGAGTTTGGTACTCACCTCATGACGAAATTCCGTAGAAGCTGATGTCCAAAGAATTCTTTCCTTTCTTCCTTCCTAAGGAAGAGAACTCTCAAAATCAGGTGGCTAGAGCGACAGAAATCTATAAATCCGCTACAGGGTTGCGCAAGGCAAGACATGGATATGACTCAATGTTAAGAATTGTAGATAGCGTAGCAGACGTCTCGGCCGGGGCGACTGCAGCGCGCAAGGCGGTTGTTTGCCGTAATATTGCCATATAAGGCAACCACCTCCCCTCCAGTCCCCATTCCCCTACTATTTTCCCCTCCCCTCCAGTCCCCATTCCCCTTGTATTCATGCTTTGCGTTTTTCATTCTGCAGGATACTGTACAGGATATCATTGAAATAAAATCACCAAATGTGCAAACGAATGCCCATTTATTTGATAAAAATTAACAAAAAGAAAGTCAATCAGCAGCCAAGTACAATGATTTGAATTAGTAAATAAAAAAACACTAAACACAAAAATATTTAACATGAATATAAATTAATAGTAAAAATGAGTTAGAAAGTAACAATGCTAATTCAAATATATTTTTGAGTTAAAATTTAATTTTAAAATAATCTCATGCAAACATGGGGAAATAAATAAAACAATACTAATACATTCCAAACAGAAAGTTGGGAATTTACATAAAATAAAGTTACTCAGCAAGCAAGCATATATTGTTTTTGAATTGCAAGAATATTGTTATTTCAATTAGAAAATAATGAAAAAAAGAATACAAAAATATCTTACATGAACATAAACTAATATTAGAAATGGATTAACCCTTTGAGTCCCAGCCAAAATTCCATGAAATATACCTCAAAAGTGTCTAGGTGAAAAGTGAAAGACTTTATAAAGTATCCATTATTCATAATAATATTAATGACAAATCTTTGAATTTTGCAGATGGCAGATAAAACATACTTTGAATAAATTATTGACCTTGTTCACTTCTTTTACGAGGTACACAATTTCCATATAAAAATAAAAAAATAATAAAAACTTGGAGTCGCTACAAGCGACACTGGTACTTTAGGGTAGATTTTTGAGCATCCATCACAGCGACGTAGGCACTCAAAGGGTTAATTCAATACCCAGAAAAGGGCAAAAAATACTAAATTAGGATAGAACACAAAGGAACAGAGAACATCATGGCCCCATGGCTTGAAATATTAACTTGACAGCATCACCGTACACACTTCTTTTTGTTGTAATACTCGCATGCCAATCTGTGTATAGTGTCCATGTCTTCTGAGTGTGCAGTGTGTTTGCCTCTCAGATATCTATTGACACTGTTTCACCAATAAGGGACAACATTTCTCACCACAACGGAACAAAATCTTGAACCATTGGTGGAAATATGATCATCACAGGTAATTTGTGACATGTTCAGAGAAGTTGTTAAAATGTTCCTGAGATGGGCCCCCACACTCAATGTATGAGCTGATGTTGGCAAGTGATTGAGAATCAAGACTATGGCTTCTTTGTATGTGTCGATGAAATCTGCAGATGGAGTGTTGTGTGGTGGTGAAGACTTTTCCAGAGCAATCAGGGCAGTGTACAGGTGTAATTTGTGAAGCATATCAGCTGCTGACCATGAACTGATTGCTACGATGGAACCCAATTCCTAGGGGCAACTGTCCTCATCTGGTGTAGGGATGTCATCATCCTCCAAAATGCGAAATAGTTAAGTAATTTCTAAGGTTGTCAAGCACCTCACAATCATCTTCTTCACAGCTTGCTCCTACAGAATGAGAAGACACCATATCATTCAATATGAATCCCTTGTATGCACCAACAAAGTTGGTACATGTTGGATTAACATTTCTAAAGCCATAGCTTCTAATGGATCCAAATTTATTCTCTAAGGGATCTTGCTTAAGATTCCTAGGAGGAAGAGATTTGAATCCATAAGATGCACCGACTCCCTCAGCTTAATACAATCAATCTCCGGCTTTTCGCCCATGCACCCGATCATTCAGGACATTCATTCTTCCCTACTGTCTCTCAGCAGGAAGGGAGTACGCGTTTGGTTCCTTTGGGTCCCGGGGCATGCGGGAATAGCCGGAAATGAAAAGGCGGACGCTTTGGCCAAAGAGGCTCTGAACGATACCGAGACTAAGTCGACGCTGGTTCCTCACGAGGACCTGAAATCTTCCCTGAAACAAATAATCCTAGGGCAGTGGAAGGAGTCATGGCGTACTAGACAGGATAATAAACTTCGTGACATCAAGCCGGTAACGTCAGTGTGGCCCTCTTCCGTCAGGAACAGCCGAAGAGAGGAAGTCGTCATAACACGTTTGAGGATAGGGCACTGCCCTTTAACTCACGCTTTTCTCTTCACGGAAGAGAAAGTACGACCGCAGTGTGATAATTGCGACTGTCCTCTCAACATTCGGCACATCCTGACGGAGTGTGACAAATACCGTGACGCGCGAAGGCGGCTCAATTTAGGGGGAGACCTAAAATCCATCCTAGGAGACGACCCTAATGTTTTAAGCCGAGTCATTTTATTTATAAAAGGGACAGGACTATTCCAAAAAATATAAGTTTTTAATTTTTATTTGTAACCACATTATATAAATTTTTTTAAAAATAAGTGACATGAGTGCAAGTGACTAATATTTAATACTTTTACTACGAAGACTGTGTAGTGGTGCAAAATGACCTAGCCGTCGACGCACCCTACATCCTTAAACCTACTACTACTCAACACGAGCCATAATGCACTCATGTTCCTTAGTGTCCTAACCCAATTTTTGATGGAAGGTGTCTTACTGTCTCTATACCCATCAGTAAATAACATTGACTCTATGACCTTGATGGAATTAGCCCAGAACTCCATGTGTCCCGACGAAGATGTCACTGCACAGCGCTAAGACTTATTTGGAGATGGTTACCGGCTTAGCTAGCCCGGATGTGCCTGGTTGAGGCTCTTGGTCCTCCATTGCTGTGTCTTTAAGAAAAGGAAAAATAACAATAATCTAAGGAAGAGAGGTTCACGTGTAGATGAAATTGTCTTGAATGATGAAGTAACAACTCAATCATGCATAAAGCAAAGGTCTTAATGTGACACTCACCAGTGGTCATTGCCGGAAATGGGGCATGAGTATCGAGCTCTGATGTGCCAGGGAAAGTACACGAAGTAGCTATTGAGTCTTTCACTGGAAAATCATTGATGGCACATGTAAATTTTTATTTCATAGTCAGATAAATGGACTTGGTTTAAATAAAATTAACAACAGTTACCAGGAAGTTCCCTGTTGGGGAGAGCATTCTTCTTAAGCTTCGTGGTGCCCACCACAAAACACTGCAGAAAAATGCCTCTCACAGATCCGCTTTGCTGAATATACATACATGGGACCCTTTTCCTTTAATGCATGATTATCAGCCAGGTCTAACCACTTGGGATACCTTTGGTGCATATCGGAGAATGGATGAGGTAACCTGTTACAAGATACATAACAGGAATAGTATTAATACTTACAATAAATGGGTGCATTTCCTGTCACAGATGAACCACTTAATTACACTTTCAGAATAACACCACGACGACTGCCATGTCATGAAGAACAATACCGACACAAAGATATTCACCCCAAGTAAGATACAAAATAAAAGTATGTTGCAAACTTCAAGGATATACAGAAATACTTATCTTATGAAAGGATGGCGAAAGCCTGGCGTGCATCTTGCAATGCTTCTCTTGTTGATGCTAGGTCCTCTCTCCCCCACACACTGCGAATTATAATTCTTCGGTGGCATCACAAATTCCGGAATAGGAACACCACAAACACAGTTCTCTTGACAGTGGCCACTTCACCACTCTCAATCTGAGATTATTCATTGTTGAAATTAATGCAACGATACACTAATTTGTGAGCAAAATCAAGATCATCATAAGCATTGATGACCTGAACTTACGTGGCTACTTTGGGTGATCACTTTTTCGAGAAAATAACGATGTCAACCACATCTATCAACAGTTACTGACTTAAAAAGTTGATTTAAATAGAATTGAACTAAAACAGAATCAACAAACATCTTTCAACAACGCCTAAAACTAACTAACTAAAATGCCTCCACAAGAAGCTGTGGACGAAGACTTCTGTATCTCGGATACAGAAGTAGAAAGAATTAGAAAAAAGGGAAGGAAGCAGCGCCTCAAGCGCTGATCACTCCGTAGTCCGGACTTAGGCTGCTCCTTTTTTCTTAAAATTTTTATCTATTTTTAAGTATTTTATATATATATATATATATATATATATATATATATATATATATATATATATATATATATTTATATTTTTAAATTTTATGACCTCTATCTTACAGTGGAACTGTAATGGATTTTATAGGCATAAGGAGCAGCTGGCCATTTTAATCCGAGATTTTAACCCTTTCATATGTCTCCAGGAGACGCATTTTAAGGCGAGAGACAGTGGAATTTTAAGGGGATACAAGGTCGAAAGGCTAGATGACCTTACTGGTCATAGAGCCCATGGCGGGGTGGCGATTGCTGTTCGGGAGGCCCTTTACACCTCTCGAGTACGGATTGACACCCCGTTTCAGGCTGTGGCCATAACCTTGTTTTCTCCGCAAAATATAACGTTATGCAACGTTAATTTGCCGGAGGGTTCACCGGTAACTCGTTATAACCTAGAGAGACTTGTCCAGCAGTTGCCGAAGCCTTTTATATTATTGGGCGATTTTAACGCCCATGACCCCTTGTGGGGAAGCCCAAGAGGCCAAAGCACAAAGAGGGGACGGATTTTAGCCAGTTTTATCCTCGATTTTAACCTTTTAATACTTAACAACGGTGAGAAAACCGTTTTAATGTTTTTAATGGAGAGTACTCCTGTATAGACTTAGCTATGGTAACGAGCAGTCTTTTTAAAAAGTTTAATTTGTCCGTGCACACAGATCTCTGTGGGAGTGATCACTTCCCCATTTTAATAAATTCTGAACGAAGTTTTAACACTGATTTTATCCCACCGGGCAATTGGATTGTCCGTAAAGCTGATTGGCAGAATTTTAGAGACGCTTTTTATTTTAAACACAATTGTAATTGTGGTGCCACACACAATGTGGAAGTTTTAACTAGGTGCTTGATCGAAGGAGCGAATTGCAGCGTCCCACGGTCATCGGGTCACGTCCCACGACCAGCGGTTCCTTGGTGGAACAAGGAGTGCGCCGAGGCAATTCGTCTCCGAAAACGTGCCCTGCGTCTTTTTAAAAAGTACCCAACCGCAACGAACCTTGCGTCCTTCCGCCGTCTGCGAGCGAAAGCTCGACGAGTCGTGAAGGAGGCAAAAAGGGTCTCCTGGAGGGAATTCGTCAATAGCATTAACTACAGAACACCACTTGCACAGGCGTGGAATAAGGTGAGATGCATCTCGGGCTCCCGAAGGGAGTACGGTGTCTCTTGCTTGAAAATTAATGGCCAAATTGTGAGCTCCCCTCGCGACGTAGCCGAGGCTTTTGGCGAGTCACTAGCCAGTATAAGCAGTGACAGGAGTTACTCGGAAGCGTTCTTGGCCATCAAGGAACGCTTCCAGAGAACTACTCCTTGCTTTGCTGAGACGTCCGTAATCGCGGAGTATAACGACCCGTTCTCGTTGTGGGAACTACGGTCAGCCATTGCGGATTCTAAGGACACCTCTCCGGGACTGGACGGAATCCACAACGCCTTCCTTCGAAATCTTTCGGGGGAAGCGTTGATGGAGATCCTGAGCACCCTCAACCAGTTATGGTTCGAGGGTAGTTTCCCATCTTCCTGGAGGGAATCTGCGGTGGTTCCGATCCCAAAACAGGGAAAGGACAGAACGGACCCGAGTAACTACAGGCCAATCTCCCTTACTAGCTGTCTGTGCAAGGTAATGGAAAGGATGGTAAACCGTCGGCTCGTTTGGTGGTTAGAGCGGCGGAACCTTCTGTCGAATATCCAGTGTGGTTTCCGGCGAGGTCGATCAACAATTGATCACCTCGTTCGGAGCGACAATTTCATCCAGGAGGCCTTTCTTCTGCGCCAGCACGTCATCGCGGTCTTCTTTGACCTGGAGAAGGCGTATGACAGGGTCTGGCGTCAGAAGATTTTAAACACGTTGCATGGCTGGGGTTTTAGGGGAAATCTTCCCATTTTTATTAAAAAAATTTTATCTGACCGAGTTTTTAGAATCAGAGTAGGTAAGCACCTTTCCGAACCCTATACGCAGGAAAATGGAGTGCCTCAAGGATCAGTCCTTAGTGTGACATTGTTCGCTATTGCGATCAATGACGCTTTCGACTGCATCACGGGACCTGTCATGGGATCATTGTTCGTGGATGACCTGGCTATTCTCTGCCGGTCATCCAAACTAGTAACCGCGTCCAGACAAATAAAACTCTGTCTTAATAAACAAGACGGCTGGTCCCAAAAGAACGGCTACCGCTTCTCAGTGGAAAAGACAAAATGTGTGCATTTTCATCGTCTCAGGGGCAACCAAATACCACCAGAGTTACGCCTCGGTGATAGGGTTTTACCATACGCTGAATCGGTTCGCTTTCTCGGGATGGTGTTCGATTCCAAGCTTAATTGGAAGGAACACATCCGGACTCTTAAAAAAATGTTTTAACGTTTTAAATATTTTACGTGTCCCCCCCTGCGGGTAGGGGGATTGAGAATACTCCCGCAGTATCCCTGCTTGTCGTAAGAGGCGACTAAAAGGGCGGGGAGAAAACCCCGACAACAAACCCTCTGTAAAGCTTGGGTAGCGTCCGGACAGTCTAGTGGGTCAGCTGTCTGTGTGAGGCGATACCACCATGCCTTAGATCCACCCATGTGTTTGCCGTGCATGGAGACACGTAAGGGGGAGAAGGGGATCCTGGTGGGTGAGTTCTCCGGCACCCAGCCGGGTTTCGGATGCCCGGTATGGGCCGGGGTTCAATACCCCACTTCGGCCCTGGATTCCCCGTAAACGGGTGGCTGGGAGCTAGCCACTCCCGGTCAATCGGCTTCCGATCGCTTTGCGTTCCGGCGGCGAGTGCCAAGGTGGTGGGGGTATGTGTAGGGCGGCCGGAGGTGTGCGGGTTTAGGTGGGTTCGCGCATCGAAGGTCCTTACCCGAAACAGACATCCACCCCCAGAAGCGCTATATCCCCCGTGCTAGCCCTGGCAACCGCACCGGTATGCGGTGCAGCGTCCCGAATGTGTGGCTCCGTGGTGGGTGGGGAGGCCGGGTGATGAAGTTAAAATTTTGGTATGGCTGAGAATACCTCACCACCAAAACCAAAATATCTCGCCCGGATCCGGGCGGGGGAGAATGTGCTTTCTGCGCTTCGAAGCGCTATTTAGTGATGAAGTGTATAAAAGAAGGTGAGACTCTTACTAAAGTGTCTCCCTTCTTAATAAAAAAAGTTTTTCTAGGGTGTGTACCTGGAGAGTTAAAATCTGCTAAAAAACTGAGAGATGGTTCCTTATTAATTGAAACAGCCACGGACCAACAAAGCGAAAAGCTGCTGGCTATGACCAAGTTTTACGACATCCCGGTCAAGGTAGAGACGCACAGGACCCTGAATACATGTCGGGGAGTTATAAGTCACTACGACCTATTGTATATAGATGCAGAAGATATCAAAAGGGAGATGGCATCGCAAGGCGTAGTTGATGTTCGCAAATTGACCACGAGGAGCAACGGCGAGGTGAAGGCATCCACATCTGTCATCCTCACGTTCGCTTGCGACAAGCTTCCCGACAGAGTATTCATTGGCTATGAATCGGTTCCTGTCCGTGCTTTCATACCCAGCCCCATGAGATGCTTCCAATGCCAGCACTTTGGCCACATCGCTACGCGATGTCAGGGCAAGGCCACCTGCCCGCGTTGCGGCAAACCGAAGCATGATGGGGAAGAGTGCGGCTCTGACCCCTTTTGTGTCAATTGTGAGGGTGCACATCCAGTGTACTCTCGCAATTGTCCAAAGATGACCGAAGAGCGGAAGATCATGGAAATAAAGACGCTGAATAAAATACCTTATCTTGAGGCAAGGGAAAAATACCGGGCACAAAATGGCCCTACTTTTTCCAGATCCTTTGCCGTGGTAGCAACCACCACAATGAAGAAGTTTACAACCATCTCTACGCAAACGGACCCAATTAATGGAATTGAAACACCCGTGAAGGGAGGAAAACAAAATAATGATAGTAATGCTGGAAAAGAAACCACCAAGTCTGCGAGCTCTTCCTATAATTCACACCAAAAAACCACGAGTCTCGCCCGTTAGGCGAGAGAAAACTCCTCCCGGTACCTCCGGTTACGGTAAGGGAACTCATCCCAAACCGGAGGCTATGGACTAAGATTTCTGTGTCTCTGACTCAGAAATCCAAAAAATACGTAGTAAGGGAAGGAAGCAGCGTTTTAAGCGCTGATCAAGCATGAGTGCGGACAAAAACTCCTCTGTAGGTTTTATTACATCTATTTATTTATTTTAAATTTTATTGAATGGTTTTTATACTACAGTGGAACTGTAACGGCTTTTATAGGCATAAAGAAGAGCTGGCCATTTTAATCCGAGATTTTAACCCCTCTTTTTTGTCTCCAAGAGACGCATTTTAAAGAAACGGACAAGGGTATTTTAAATGGGTATATGGTGGAAAGGTGTGACGACCTTAGTGGCCTAAGAGCCCATGGCGGAGTGGCGGTCGCTGTTCGGGAGGCCCTTTACACCTCTCGAGTACAACTGACCACTCCGTTTCAGGCTGTGGCCGTTACCGTGTTTACCCCTCAAGTAATAACGATATGCAACGTTTATCTACCAGACGGTAAACCGGTGAATCGTTGCGATATTATTGGGCGATTTTAACGCCCATGATCCCTTGTGGGGAAGCTCTAGGGGCCAAAGCACTAGGAGAGGACGGATCTTAGCCAGTTTTATTCTTGATTTTAATTTTTGTTTGCTTAATAATTGTGAAAAAACACGTTTTAATGCTTTTAATGGAGAATACTCCTCCATAGATTTATGCATATCCTCGAGCAGTCTATTCACCAAGCTGAACTTGTCCGTGCACTCAGATCTTTGTGGAAGCGACCACTTACCAATTTTCATCAATTTGGAAAGCAATTTTAACTTAGATTTTATCCAACCGGGCAATTGGATCGTCCGTAAAGCAGACTGGCATAATTTTAGACAGGGTTTTACTTTTAAACACGATGAGAATCGTGACGCCACTCGTAACGTGGAGATTTTAATTAGAACTATGATTGAAGCAGCGAATTGCAGTGTTCCACGGTCACAGGGGAATCTCCCAAGGCAAGCAGTTCCTTGGTGGAACAAGGAGTGCGCCGAAGCAATTCGTCTGCGGAAACGTGCTTTGCGGGTTTTTAATAAGTTCCCCACCGCAGCTAACCTAGCCTCCTTTCGTCAATCGAGAGCTCGACGAGTCGTAAAGGAGGCTAAGAAAGCCTCCTGGATAGAGTTTGTTAGTAGTATTAACCACAGGATACCACTTGCACAGGCATGGAACAAAGTAAGAAGCATCTCTGGCTCTCGCAAGGAGTACGGCGTCTCATACGTGAAAGTTAATGGCAACGTCGTGAGTTCACCTCTCGATATAGCCGAAGTTTTCGGCGAATCACTGGCCAACATAAGTAGTGACAGCAATTATTCCGATGCGTTCTTGGCCATCAAGGAACGCCTCCAGAGAATTCCTCTTAATTTCACTGAGACGTCCGTACCCGCGGAGTATAATAACCCCTTTTCCCTCTGGGAACTCCGATCAGCCATCGCAGTTTCCAAAGACACATCTCCGGGTCTGGATGGCATCCACAACGCCTTCCTTCGAAATCTTTCGGGAGAGGCGTTGATGGAAATGCTTAAAACACTTAACGAAGTATGGCTCGAGGGCAGTTTCCCGTCATCCTGGAGGGAATCTGCGGTGGTTTCGATCCCGAAGCAGGGGAAAGACAGAGCGGATCTGAATAACTATCGACCCATCTCCCTGACCAGTTGCCTGTGCAAGGTGATGGAAAGAATGGTAAACCGTCATCTCGTTTGGTGGTTAGAGCGACGGAACCTTCTTTCAAATATTCAGTGTGGTTTCCGGCGAGGTAGATCAACCATCGATCTCCTCGTCAGGAGTGATAACTTTATTCAGGAGGCTTTTCTTCTGCGCCAGCAGGTCATTGCGGTCTTCTTCGACCTGGAGAAGGCATATGACAGGGTCTCGCGTCAGAATATATTAATGAAGTTGCACCGATGGGGTTTTAGGGGAAATTTGCCCATTTTTATAAACATTTTTTAATGGACCGAGTTTTTAGAACAAGGATAGGTAAACACCTATCACAACGTTACACACAGGAAAATGGAGTGCCTCAAGGTTCAGTCCTTAGCGTAACGTTATTCGCTATTGCAATAAACGATGTAACTGAATGCATCAGTGCTCCTGTTATGGGATCGTTGTTCGTGGACGACCTTGCGATTTTCTGCCGGTCATCCAAACCAGTGACTGCGGCTAGGCAAATACAGCTATGCCTAAACAAAATTAATTCTTGGTCCCAGAGAAATGGTTTTCGCTTTTCAACCGAAAAGACGAAATGTATGCATTTTAATCGTACACGGGGTCACCACCACCCACCAGAGTTACGACTTGGTGGTAGAGTTCTCCCCTACGTAGAATCTATTCGTTTTCTCGGGATGGTGTTTGACTCAAAACTTAATTGGAGAGAACATATTCGAGTTTTAAAGGATACATGTTTTAAAGTGTTAAATGTTTTACGTATTTTATCTAATTCGTCATGGGGTGCAGATCGAACCACCATGCTCTCATTTTACAGAGCAATGGTGCGTTCCAAATTAGACTAGTCGGGCGACCGGAGCGTTCAGGACGTCTCCGATCTTGAGCGTTTATTCGGATGCCGGGGAGCCTCCATTGTCAACGCGGAGGAACATCTTGATGTGTTACCAAATACATTGCTACCAAAATTTTATCAATGAAGGCGCATCCTTGTTTCAATATAATTTTTAACCCCCGGTTTTTAAACGTTTTTAATAGGCGGACAAGGGCCACCAAACCCTTCAGTATTCGTTTTAATGATTTTATGGCGGGAACGGACGCGACACTTCCAGAAGTGTATGGCTGTGGGTTATCAGATCACCCACCGTGGAGAGTACCATTTCCCAGGTGTAGCTTTGCTCTAAAAAGAGGCCATAAATCTTACACCACACCCGTGGAGTACCAGCAGATGTTTCGGGAAGTTCTGCACCGCCACTCCGGCTTCATCCCCGTATTTACAGACGGGTCTAAGTCCCAATCAGCATGTGCGTGTGCAGTATTCTCGTCCCACCATGGAATCATCAAGGCGAAGCTAAGGCCGTCGTGTAGCATCTACACGGCCGAGCTCTTCGCCATAAAATTGGCCCTTGGTGGGATCCATGCATGTAATGGCGCCTACATGGTCTGCAGCGACTCGATGAGTGCATTGCATGCCATATCCGGCTATTCCCCTATGCATCCTCTGGTCCAGGAGATTCAATCCGCCACCTTATCTCTTTATGAAAAGGGAGTAGAAATTCGTTTCCTGAGGGTCCCTGGGCACGTGGGAATAGTCGGAAATGAAAAGGCCGACCTTGCGGCGAAAGAGGCCCTTATGGACGACCGCACCGCATCTTCGCTGGTAACCACGGACGATTTGAGGGCTATGTTGAGTAACGTAGCCCTTAATAAGTGGTCAGAATTATGGCGCTCCCAAACCGGGAACAAGCTACACAGCATCAAGCCGAACATATTAGCGTGGCCCACTTCAGTTGGAAGGACTCGCAGGGAAAAAGTGGTGATCACACGTCTGAGGATAGGGCACTGTGACCTTACACACTCCTACCTCTTTACAGAGTAGAAGACACCACCTCGATGTGACCACTGCGACTCTTCCATGTCTGTGAGACACCTCCTGACTGAGTGTAATATGTACCGTTTAGCACGTGACAGGCTCGGCATCAGGGGGGACCTAAGACAGGTCCTAGGGAACGACCCTGATTGCATCACATGTGTTTTAAAATTTTTGAAAGAAACTAGGATTTTTAACATGGTATGACTCACTGTATACTGGTCTACAGTTAGCAGAATATCGATTTTATCCATCTTAAATTTATTTATATATTTATTTTAAAAATTTAATTGTTTATTAAGTTATATATTTATTCACTGTCACTTGATTTAAGAAACTAAGAAAAGACCCATTGTTGGTTGTACGTGGTGCGAATGACCCTTGCCGTCGAAGCACCCTAAAACAAAATACTACTACTATTTTACGTGTCTTATCGCACACTGCATGGGGCGCCGACAGGACCACCATGCTTTCATTTTACAGGGCAATGGTGCGTTCCAAGTTGGACTATGGATGTTTCGTCTACTCCTCGGGTCGCAAAAGTTACCTGAAACCGCTGGCAACGGTTCACAACGCGGGGCTACGTTTGGCGACCGGAGCGTTCAGGACGTCTCCCGTTTTGAGCGTATACTCGGATGCCGGAGAGCCCCCGCTGGATACCCGGAGGAACATCTTAATGGCTAACTACGTCGCAAAAATTTTATCTATGAGAACTCACCCGTGTTTTAACGTAATTTTTAATCCCAGGTTTTTAAACATTTTTAACGGGCGGACAAGGGCCACCAGACCCCTGAGAGTCCGTTTTAACAATTTTATGGAAGGAACAGATGTGATACTTCCAGAAGTGTACGGCCATGGATATTCCAGTCACCCACCATGGCGAGTGCCCTATCCCAAGTGTAGTTTTACCCTACTAACTGGCCAGAAAGGTTCCACGACGCCCATGGAGAACCAACAACTTTTTAGGGAAGAGCTGTGCCGCCACTCCGATTTCAATCCCGTGTTTACGGATGGCTCGAAGTCCGAGTCGGCATGCGCATGCGCGGTGTTCTCGTCCCACCATGGAGTCATCGGTGTGAAGCTAAGCCCGCTGTGCAATATCTACACGGCGGAGCTTTTCGCCATAAAGATGGCTCTTGGTGGTATTAGGGGCGATTGCGGCGCATACATGGTCTGCAGTGACTCTATGAGTGCGCTGCAGGCCTTTTCCGGTTATTCCCCGATGCACCCACTTGTCCAGGAGATTCAGAATCATCTTTTATCCCTTTCTAACAAAGGAATCTCTATCCGTTTTCTGTGGGTACCTGGACACGTGGGAATAGCCGGTAACGAGATGGCAGCGAAAAAGGCTCTTCAAGACGAACAAATTTCGTCAGTATTGGTACCGCATGAAGACCTAAAGGCTACGTTGAGAAACGTAGCCCTCGGACAGTGGAAGGAAACCTGGCATTCCCTGACAGAGAATAAGTTGCGCACCATAAAGCCGGTGGTATCAGTGTGGCCCACATCAGTCGGGAGGACTCGCAGGGAAGAGGTCGCAATCACACGGCTGAGGATAGGGCACTGTGCCCTCACTCACTCTTACCTCTTCACCGAAGAGAAGATCCCGCCCTACTGTGAGGATTGCGACTCTCCCATTACTGTGAGACACCTTCTGACGGTGTGTGATAAGTACCGTGCTCTGCGCATCCGGCTGAACATCAGGGGAGACCCCCCCCCTGCGGGTAGGGGGATTTGAGAATACTCCCGCAGTATCCCTGCTTGTCGTAAGAGGCGACTAAAAGGGCGGGGAGAAAACCCCGAAAACAAACCCAGAGCCAGCAAGGGTTGAGCCCGGACAGTCTTGTGGGTCAACTGTCTGTGTGCGGCCATACCACCTGGCCTGCGATCCACCCGCATGTTTGCCGTGTGCGGAGACCCGTAAGGAGGAGAAGGGGATCCTGGAGGGTGAGGTCCGTGGTTCCCAGCCGGGTGTCGGATGCCCGGTATGGACCTGGCGCCAATACCCCTCTTCGGCCCCGGATTCTGTGTAAACGGGCGGCCGGGAGCTAGCCACTCCCGGTCAATCGGCTTCCGCGGCGTTTAGCTCAACGGTTGCGAGTGCCAGGGAGGTGGGGGTCTGCGTAGGGCGGTCGGAGATGTACGGGTTTGGTGGGCTCGTGCATCGAAGATCCAACCCGAAACAGACAACCACCTCTAGGGTGCTATATCCCCTCGGGTAGCCCTGGCGACCGCACCGATTTGCGGTGCGGCGTCCCGAATGTGTGGCTCCGTGGTGGGTGGGGAGCCCGGGGGACGAATTTCTTTTTGGTATGGCGGATAAATTCCTTCCACCAAACAAAAGATCCCGTCCAGATTTGGGCGGGGGAGTATCGTGTGAAAGCTGCAGAAGGTATTTAGTCATGAAATGTCGAAAGGAATTGTCGAAAGTACTAAAGGACGAAAAGAAAATAATGGAAATAAAAACCGTAGAAAAGATCCCTTACTTAGAAGCTCGGAGAAAGTATAAGACGCTAATCGCTCCCACCTTTTCAAGGTCATTTGCAGCCATTGCCACCGTTAAGAAGTGTACTGTTTCGACTCAGACATGCAATGAAAATAACGAGGAAAAAAAAGAACCTGGAAAAGAAACAACCAAACCAGACAAGGTCAAAGACTCAGTGAAAACGAAAATAGACACCGCGGGTTCTCCTAAGAAGAATCCGCAAAAAACATTTTCAGGGTGCTCGAACATCGTTCGTGAAAAAAGTCCCTCTCCCGGCCCAAGTGGCCGTAAAAAAACAGCATCCCTGGAATCAATGGAAAAGGATTTCTGTGTGTCAGATACCGAAATCCTCGCACTTATGGGGAAAAAGAAAAACAGATTCAAACGGTGAATCGCAGTCGTAAATACCACCTACCCCTAGCTTTCAATCTCAATTCATCTTGAATGAGTTTTTTATTGCAATGGAATTGCAACGGATTTTATCGACATCGTGAAGAACTGATGCTTTTAATTCGGGATTTCAACCCGAAATGCATTTGTCTACAGGAGACACATTTTAAACCTACTGACAAGGGTTATTTTAAAGGTTTTAATGTTTTTAGACATGATGATATCTCTGGCCAACGAGCCCAAGGTGGAGTGGCGGTTGCTACTCGGGAAGCCCTTTACACCTCCCGAGTGCAGCTAAACACGCCATTCCAGGCGGTGGCGGTGATTGTGCACGCCCCCGAGGCGGTTACGTTGTGTAACGTATATCTCCCGGAGGGTGCACCGGTCACCCGCCGTAACTTGGAAGCCCTTGTACACCAGTTGCCTAGACCCTTCATTCTGCTGGGTGATTTTAATGCCCATGACCCTCTATGGGGAAGTACGCGGGCCCAGAGCAACCGAAGAGGTCGCATTTTAGCGAGTTTTATAAATGATTTTAATCTATTCTTATTGAACGACGGGGAAAAAACCCGCTTTAATTGCCATAACGGTGACTGCTCCTCCATTGATTTGTGTATGGCTTCAAGCAGTCTCATGACCAAATTAAAACTGTCAGTTCACGATGACCTGTGTGGTAGTGACCATTTTCCTCTTTTTGTCGCCAAAGAAAATGCTTTTAACCCCGATTTTATTCGACAAGGCAATTGGATTGTCCGCAAGGCCGATTGGTCAAACTATAAAAAATGTTTTAATTTTAAATTTGACGAGCATAACGATGGTGTTAGCAACGTAGAGCGGTTGACAACAGGGATTCTCGAGGCTGCTGGAAGCAGCGTCCCTCGTTCCCAAGGAGTCAAACCTCGACCAGCAGTTCCTTGGTGGAATGCTGAGTGCGCCAAGGCCATTCAATTAAGGAAGAAAGCCCTGCGGATTTTTAATAAATACCCAACGGAAAGGAATCTCGTATCTTTTCGACGTCTACGGGCCAAGGCACGACAGGTGATTAAGAACGCCAAGAAGACCTCATGGATGGAGTACGTCTCGACCATCAATAACAGAACACCGATATCACAGGTATGGCGTAAAGTCCGCTGCATCTCTGGAAGCCGTCAAGATCATGGAATATATAGCCTAAATGTTGACGGAAATATAATATCTAAGTACTATTACTACTACTAAAATCACAATTTTTAAAATTATATAAGGATATCGGTTTCGTAATACAACATGAGCTATTTATAAACATAATATCAATGTGAAGAGGTGGATGGTAGAAATCACAGTTAATTATTGGAATAGGGTAAGTGGTGACATTAACGTTAATCAGGTGAATAGAATACTCATAACGACACAATTTAAGTATGAGTAATGATAATAATACCAGATCATAAGTCATAATAAAAAATGGGGAATGATGCATTGGAGGAAGAAATGAGCATTTCAAGGAGGGCTTTCTAAAGAAGAATTAACATTTTTGCAATACCTATATACAAATATTTGACTCAAAAATAGACATTTCCTTTTTCAATTTATCCCTATGAGGTAAACATTTAAGAAATGAGAAATCAACCGAGTGCAAGATTGCAGTTGTAAGTTGTTGGCATACCTTATCCGTATGTGCTACACGAGGCATAACACTTTCCAAAATGTTAGTACCATGAACCATGGCAGCTACCATTTCCTCTGATGGTAATGGGAACTGACCTGACTCATAATCAACATCGTGGAAGGATGTGAGAATGTTACATGAAAGTCGGATGTTATGCTCGATTTACAATCATTACAGCTACAATCTTTCATCAGTCTTTGGCAAATGTAGCTGCTGACATATGCAATGCTTTGAACTCTAATTCCCTCCAAAGATGTTTGAAAGAAACGGTCTTGCATTTTAGAGTAAGCGATTGCAGATGTGTCAGAAGCACTGTCTCTTTCAGAGGCAGAGGAACCAAGACCCTTTTCTAAGAAGGACTTAAGGTTACTTAGAAAATTACCTTCATCCAGCTCACAATAATGTCGTGTAGATGGTGCAGAAAAACCATCAATCAAAGCTGTTTTCAATGCACTGACAAATTGTGGAACATTGGGATGGTGGTTCTGACCACAGTTTTGCCTGATAATGCCAAAAAGGTTTTCCAAAGGGTTTTGGTTCAACTTCCTAGTTTCCAAGTGATGAAAGCCCTCCTTGAGCACAACTTTCCACAGCATTCTCACTGCCCGAATGGTTGCCAACCAGCCATCCTGAGAGGGTGGTCAAGACAAAAACTTAATACTATCAATTCGCTTGATGGCAGTCTCCCAGAACTGGAAATGAGGTGACGATGATGTGACAGGCCCTTTTAATACCTTACACCGGTCTCGTCGATGCAACGAACCATTCAGGCTGTCGAATACCTCATCGCAGAGGAGGAGGAAGGTAGCAGTGGCCACACCATCTGACACCAGAACACCTGTATCAATGAACAAAGTAGTAATATGAGCTTCCCAATTCCTTAATATTCCATAAATATGCAAGTATTTTAACAAGTAAAATTCATGATATTAAAATTTTTCTATTGACAATTACCTGATGAAACTCTGTGGTTGACAGCACAAGCTACTGAATTGCTCATCACCTGTGCTGCCAAGTATACTCTCATCTTGTCTCGCAGTTTCGGATCAAGATGTCTCTTGGTCAGTCGCTTGAGGTCTTGAAATGGTGGAACCTGGTCAGCATAGGTGGCCAATATATGTTGCCATTTTGCTAAACTATTAATTGTATTTCCCCCAACTTCCACACCAATTTCTACATCATGTTTGAGGAATAAATTCCGAAAACATTTTAACAGATGAGGGGGGTCAAATACAGTGAATATTTTAGTGTCACCAATGGAGAAGAAGGGGGATGGGAAACTAGCACCCAATAATTTCAGGGCTCTCACATTGCTTGTGCCCATGTCACACACAGTTGCCATTACCTTAAGCCCAGATGACATAATCAAGGGAACAATTTCCTTAAGCATTGTGCTAATGATTAGAGCAGAGGTGCTATTATGACTAAAGTAATAAGCTACTGGCTGCTTCCAATTACCAAACAGGGCTCTAACCATGCATACAAGTGAATATTTTGCCACTTGATTTGTCTTTCCTCCTTTACCTAAATCTTCAAAGCCATCAATGCGATCGTGATGGCTGTCGAAGAACAAATGTGGCTTCACACTCATCTCATCAAAGAGTAGAGTACAAAACTTATCCTCTTCAGCCATTTCTGATGCATGGATGGATAAATGACTAACCAAATCTGCATGGACTCCAGTGGAAAAGGGTATCTGCTGCAATAAGGAATTGAGCGTTCTTTTACTGGGCAGAGGAACAAATGATCGTAACAAAGTGTAAGCCTTTGGGCTTTTCTTATACAAAGGGAGAGCCATGATTTTCTCCTCGTTAGTCCACCTTCTTCCTTTAGGTTTTTTGCCAGAAATTCTCAATTGGGTACGGAGGAACTGGGTGAATGAGGTGGGTAAATTCTGCTCTAAATGTTCAACAAAAGTATCACCACGGAAATTCAAAATATTTTGGTACTTTCTTCTGATGGCTATCGACATTCTCCTAAATTTAGAAATTGATTTTCTTTGAGACCTGATAACACTTACCAATTTTTTCTTTCGGGGAGTGAAATCGACCGCAGATGTCAAATTTATACTCTCAAGAAGAGAGAATCTTCGACCTTTGTGAGAGATTGACCCACTATTCATAGGGACTCTACGAATTGCTGACATTGTGGGAGTGGATCATGTTGATGAAAGGATGATGTCGACCTAGTAGGTGTTTCCAATATTACAGATGAGGTTGAAGGACTTGGCAAAGAACACTTAACAAAGGTAGATGGTTTTGGCGTCACAGATGGTACGGATAGAGAAGGCTCGGCTGTATTTGGGACAGAATCTGGTATGATTATGGGTGTAGTCAAGAAAGCATCAGAAACATTTTCCACTGACGAGTCACATGGAAGAGTAGAGGTAGAGGGTGCAGAGCTGACATGAGGGACCGAGGTACCTTCATTATTGTCGGTACTTGTTTCCAGATCCTGCTGAGGCGGTAACAAAGTGGGAAATGCATTGCTATTTAATCTATTTCTAAGGGCATTGGTGTAGTCATTTTCGTGGAAGTGGGAGGAACAAACAAAGAGCCAACGAAGACCTAGCTCATCAGCAGACACGGCAGAGAGAGATGGATTTCCACATAATGTCCTCCAAGATGAAGACCTGCGTGTCGAAGAGGAGACAAAGTTACATCGCATAAGTTTACCCTCCCTTCAAATGTATCGTTTTCTTTAAGAAATATGGTGGCTCACAAATATAAATGCAATCAAATTCTACCTTCCTGATTAGGAAGGAAACTTGCATTTGCGAAGATGGAAGCATTAATGCATGCATCCAGGTGGATCACTTACACTTTAGGTTATTAATACAAAAATAACTCTCGGAATATTACACGTACCTTTCTCTTTTGGCCGGAAATTTATGGAAAAATAATCCTGGGTTGTCAATGGAATTATTATCGCAGAGGCTGACAGCGCACTTCTTCTTTGCAGGCATGGTCACTAACAAGTTGTTACCAGTACATACATATACCGATTAAACACCGATAGAAAGTTAAGTTCAACCACAGCGTAATGTATTCACAATGAACGATCGTCAAAAAGACACCGTACACCAGTCACTTAGTATGACACAGCGAATTTAGCAACAAACGTTGGTTTTAATTAACAGAACGAAACGCCCATCTTCCGCAGCTCTGTGGTTATAAATCACAATAACGAACGTCAGTGGAAATGACACGCACTTACATGGTATTACAACAAAATGATTACTTAATGGTTTAAGGAGAACTTTAATAAATATAAAGTAATTGGCATGAGAAGTCATTGGATTTCAACAGAATAAAACTCCAATTCTAATGGTAAGAAGTTTGACTAAGAAGAATGATTTGAATTTTTAATGTTATACTTACTTGTTTTCTTTCCCGTTGATCCCTGAATTTCTGTACTATTAGTGCTGTTGTCAGTAGCACTGCTACTAGCAGCAGAAGTAACCTCAAAAATTACCTCATTCAAGGGATTCTTGTCAATGGCCTCCATTTCTAAAAGACATCAGCAGAACGATAAAAAATCACTCAGGGAAAATTGAAACTATATGAAATTGATTACCAACAACACCAATCAATCTTATCAATAATATGATACACCAGTATATCCATAGCCTATAGTTTGCACTGGCAATGTACGGTAGCAGTGCTATTAATAGTAGATTTTACCCTATCCACCTCTGTAGCCACTCTTACCAAGCGTTTCTATCTCCAGAACTTCCCTGGCGGTCAAAGGAATGGGTGTAGCAAGTAAAATATCCCTTTCCCCTTCCACGATCCTGCTGATGGCGTCAGGCTGGAATTGGAATTAATTATTTATAAAAATAATAATGTTTATTATACGGATTCATAAAATGTTCATTCATAAAAGATTGTATGGCATACAATGGTAAATACTTAAAAGTTTCAAATAATAGAAAGTGATACAATTGAAGAAAAAATAGTTTGCAAAAAGACAGTAAAAAATAGAATGTATAAGTATAGTCCCCTAATGTACCAGAGAGGGTGGGAAATGCCTATAAGGTCCCAGGCCTCAAGGAAGGGAAATATCCAACCGCACCTCCTCGCGGTGGGGGATGGGCACCTAATGGTGGCTAACGCGGCACTGGAGACAGAGTGAAAGCCGGGATAAGCTTTCTCCTCCATCTTAGGATGGGGTTTGGGCACCCTCTTGCCCATGGATCTAGAAATGGATCCTAAAGGCGGATGAGCCAGAAAGTTGGCCAACGGCATAGGATGCGGAAGGCAAGGGGAAAAGGAAGGCAAAGGGAAACCACCGCACTAATGAACCGTAAGGTTTCCCTAGTTATACGGATACGTGACTGCAAGCATGATGTGTTCTGTAATGAAATATTCCGGAGGTAAAAATTACCCACAATTGGATCTCCTGGTGGGTAACACTATAGGACAGTTATGGTGTAATAAGAGGGAAAATAAGATAGTGGAAAATAACAAATCATTGAGAATTGGAACTTGGAATGTACGAACTTTAAATAGGAAAGGAAAAATGGAAAGTTTAAAATTAGAAATGGAGAAAAATAATATAGACCTAATGGGGCTCAGCTAAGTCTGTTGGGAAGGAGAAGGGGAACTCACATATGAGGGGTACACCATGATTTACAAGGGAGGGAACAGTAATAATAGAGGAGTTGGATTCTTGATGAAAAAGAAAATTGCAGAAAGGGTAAGCAAGGTTATAGCATGTAGTGAAAGGGTGATTGCTTTGAAAATAAAGAGTGAACCAGTAGATACCTTGGTGGTTCAAGTGTACATGCCCATAACAATAGTAGAAGAAGAAGAGGTCGAAGAGGTATATGAAGAAATCCTGCAGGTGTATGAAGAGAATGGAAAGGGACAAGTGAGGGCAGTGATAATGGGAGATTAGAACAGTGTAGTTAGAGAAGGAAGGAAAGGGAAAACTGTGGGAGCATACGGTTTAGGCACTCGAAATGAGAGAGGAGAAAAATTGATAGAATTCTGTGAACAACAGCAGTTATGGCTAGCAAATACTTGGTTCTAGAATCACAAGAAAGGCTCTACACGTGGAAAAGCCCAGGTGATAACAAGCGTTATCAAATAGATTTTATACTGATAAATCAAAGATTTAAGAATAGCGTAAAGAACGCGAAGACACTACCTGGATCTGGTTCACGGATCTGGTTAATAAAATATATGATACAGGGGAGTGGCCAGAAGATCTTATCAAAACAATAATGGTGCCGGTACCAAAGATATGTAATGCACAGGAATGTACAAACTACAGAACTATAAGCCTTATCTCACATGTGGGCAAAGTTATAACCAAAGTTATATTGGAAATAATGAGAAGGAAAATAGAAGAAAAATTAGAGGAAGACCAGTTTGGTTTCCGCAAGGGCAGAGGAACGAGAGATGCTATTGGATGTATGAGGATGCTAACAGAAAGGGTATTAGAGTTGAACCTTGGGATATGCGTATGTTTCATTGATTATGAAAAGGCATTTGATAGGGTCAGATGGGATATCTTATTAGATCTTCTGAGAAAGATAGATATAGACTAGAAGGATAGAAGATTAATAAAGCAGATGTACATCCATCAGAAAGTTTCGGTAAGAATTGGTGACGAGGAAACAAAGGAAACCACAATAGGAAGAGGAGTTATGCAGGGTTGTTGTCTGTCACCATGTCAGGAAGGAGGAGGTACGGAACGCTGAGGGATATAAAAGGAAGGAAGGAGTTATGCGGAGATGAAGAGAGAGGCCCAGGACAGAATGCTGTGGAGACACCACTACGATGAAGTATATTCTTGGAAGAATAAAATATATCTACATTATTATCATAGTAATTAAAGTCTCTCATAATTCTATAAATAGGAAGATTAATAAAATAGTTGTTGGGTGCAAATAGAATGTGAAAGAAGACAAAACAATGAATATTGTTTTTCACCTGTTCCTCAGGGAACGAGTCTGGACATTCCAGCATTCCTTCAGCATAGTCCCACCCAATGATTGCAAGTATTTTCTTATCCATTTCGCTCAATTGCGAGGTGTGAAGGGGATTATTTCCAGTTGCATTCATGCCTTTTCTCAGAGCCGCTGCTTTTTTTGAAGTTTTGGACTTCAGATCCCTCCAACACTGAAATCAGAAGATCATGGTAAACTTCAAAATTATTTATTTAAAATCAATAAAATGCTCCATGCGAAGCATTCCATTTCTTCATCTCGGATCACTATTTACTAATATAATATGAAAAATTTTAACAACCTCTTTCCAAGATTTGGAATTTTTCTCCTTCGTCCGATCTTTACGAAGCAAATTAAGCTCTTTGCTTAATTCCTCCCAGCTTCCTGCATGCTTCTCCCTACCATGCAAGCCAACAAACTTTCCCGATGCCACATGCGGGTGTTCCAGGAAATAATCCAGCATATACATTATTTGCCGGTCATTCCTCCGGCCCTGTCTTGCCTTTTTTGCTGGCGTACTGTCTTCAAACGTATGTTCATACCTATGCATAAATAATCGTGTAAGTAGAGATTTAAAGTCATTTAAAAAATGTCTAAATGATAGCTATAATTCACATTAGTATGAACAGTCATCCATAGAAATTACGTCTGTTTTTCAGAAATAAATTTATACTACCCCTGCGGGTAGGGGGATGGAGAATACTCCCGCAGTATCCCTGCTTGTCGTAAGAGGCGACTAAAAGGGCGGGGAGGGAAACCCCGAGAACAAATCCCCAGTCCAGCAAGGGATGCGTCCGGATAGTGTAGTGGGTCTACTATCTGTGTGCGGCCATACCAGGTGGCCTGCGATCCACCCGCATGTTTGCCGCGTGCGGAGACCCGTAAGGGGGAGAAGGGGATCCTGGTGGGTGAGTTCTTCGGCACCCAGCCGGGTGTCGGATGCCCAGTATGGGCCGGGGTTCAATACCCCACTTTGGCCCTGGATCCTCTGTAAACGGGCGGTCAAGATCTAGCCAGTCTTGATCAATCGGCTTGTCGACACGTTTCGATGGCGAGTACTGGAGTGACGGGGTCCTGTGTAGGGCGGCCGAAGGTGTATGGGTTTGGAGGGCCCATACATTGGAGGTCCAACCTGAAACAGGCCCCCTAAACAATAGTGCTATATCCCCTGGGTAGCCCTGGCGACCACACCGGCTTGCGGTGTGGCGTCCCGTATGTGTGGCTCCGTGGTGGGTGGGGAGCCCTGGGGATGAACTCAATTAATTGGAATGGATGGTACCAACTTACCTCCACCAAAAAGATCCCGCCCGGACACGGGCGGGAGAGAAAGTGTATTTACGGCCAGTAAGCGATTCTTGATAATGAGATGTACTAAGGAGGGTGAGACATTGAAAAAGGTGTCTCCTTTCCTAATTCGAAAAGTTTTGTCTGCGAAAGTGCCTGGGGATTTAATATCAGCTAAAAAGTTACGAGACGGAACCCTGCTCATAGAAACAGCTAATGCAATTCAGAGTGAAAGATTGTTAGAAATGGAAATGCTTCATGACATCCAAGTAAAAGTGGAAGAACACCGCACCCTCAACACCAGTCGGGGGGTTATCAGCCATTACGACCTTCTGTTTGTAGAGGTAGACGAGATCAAGAGAGAGATGGCGTCTCAGGGAGTAACTGACGCTCGTCGCCTTACTACCAAGCGCGATGGCGTTGTGAAAGATACGTCGTCAGTAGTCTTGACCTTCGCGCTTGATAAGCTTCCCGACAAGGTGTTTGTGGGATACGAATCGGTCCCAGTTCGGCCATTCATACCTGCCCCAATGCGTTGTTTCCAGTGCCAACACTTTGGCCACATCGCTACGCGATGTGAGGGTAAGGCCACCTGCCCGCGCTGCGGCCTGGAACGACATGCGGATGCGGACACGGAATGCACTAACGACCCAAAATGCGTAAATTGCGAGGGTGCACATCCTGTGTACTCGCGCAAATGCCCGAAGTTAATGGAAGAACGAAAAGTTATGGAAATTAAAACTACTGAGAAAGTGACATACTTCGAGGCAATAAAAAAATACAGGGCGTTGGTTGCACCGACATTTTCGAAATCTTTCGCCGCTGTCGCCTCCACGTTGGTTGCAAAGACCACAACTGGCACCCAAACAGCATCCATTGAAGAAAAATAAGTAATTGTAGTTGAAACTGAAATTGCTAAGAAAGATACAACAGAGAAACTTTTACCCAAACCAAATAACGACAGCAAGGGTTCTCCCAGTAAGAATCAGGAAAAAATTACATCAAGGGCGGCACACAATAAGCGTGAGATCACGCCGCCCCCTGGACCATCCGGTTTGACCAAGTCCGGTCAACCGGAATTGATGGAGGAGGACGACAATCTCTCGGAGAATGAAATTCTCCGCGCGAGAACGAAGGGGACGCATCGTCGCTTCCGGCGTTGATCCTCCCACAGTGCCTACTGCTCGATTGGTTTTAGCCTTTTAACTTTTTATTTGTTTTGTATTTTATTTTCACGAAATGGCTTTCGTGTTGCAATGGAATTGCAATGGTTTTTATAGACACAAGGAAGAGCTGACGATTTTAATCCGAGATTTTAAGCCGTTATGTATTTGTCTCCAGGAAACACATTTTAAAGTAACGGACAAGGGAGTTTTAAAAAACTTTAAAATTTTTAGATTTGACGATACCAGTGGCCAAAGAGCCCAGGGTGGAGTGGCTGTTGCGGTACGGGAGGCCCTTTACACCTCCCGTGTACAGCTTAATACGCCGTTTCAGGCGGTAGCGGTGACCGTGTGCGCCCCCAATGCAGTGACGTTGTGTAACGTTTACCTGCCGGAGGGTGCACCGGTTACGCGTTTTAACCTCGATTCCCTTGTTCGTCAGTTGCCTCGACCTTTTATTATATTGGGTGATTTTAATGCCCACGACCCTCTTTGGGGGAGTATGAGGGGTCAGAGCAACCGAAGGGGTCGAATTTTATCGAGTTTTATTAATGATCTTAACCTGTTTTTATTGAACAACGGGGAGAAAACCCGTTTCAACTGTCACACTGGTGACTATTCCACAATTGATTTGTGCATATCAACGAGCAGTCTCATGGCCAAAGTAAAACTTTCAGTTCACGACGACTTATGTGGGAGTGATCATTTTCCTCTTTTTATTTTTAAAGAAAGCGGTTTGAACGCTGATTTTATTCCTCAAGGCAATTGGATTGCCCGTAAAGCCGATTGGTCAAGCTTTAGAGAGAATTTTAAGTACAAATTTGACAATAACACGGATGGTGTAAGCAATGTAGAACGATTGACAGCTTGCATTCTCCAGGCGGCTAGAAGCAGCATCCCTCGCTCACGAGGAACCACACCCCGAGCAGCAGTTCCTTGGTGGAATGATGAATGCGCCAAGGCCATCCAACTACGGAAAAAAGCGCTGCGAATATTTAATAAGTATCCAACGGAAAGAAATCTTTCATCTTTTCGCCGTCTTCGGGCCAAAGCTCGGCAGATAATAAAGAGAGCGAAGAAGGACTCCTGGATGGAATACATCTCGACCATCAATCACAGGACTCCTATATCTCAGGTTTGGCGTAAAGTACGTTGCATCTCCGGAAATCGGCAAGATTATGGCCTATGTAGCCTTAATATAGACGGAAGAACTATTTCGAGACCCTCCGAAATATGCGAAATTTTTGGCAGGATACTGGCAGACACATGCAGTGACATCAATCATGACACTAGTTTCCTTAGCATTAAAAAGCGAGCGGAGTCAATGGCGCTATCATTTAAAGAGATCGGCGTAATGCAAGAATGCAATGTCCCTTTCCAATTGTGGGAGTTAACTTCCGCCATTGCAGAGTCCCGGAACAGCTCCCCTGGATCCTTTTCATTAATGCCTTTTTTCGGAATCTTCCTGAATCGGCATTGGTGGAGGTTCTGAACTCCTTCAACCAAATTTGGACTGAGGGTACTTTCCCGCAATCGTGGCGGGATTCCTTGATTGTCCCTATTCCCAAACAAGGGAAGGAAAGGAGTGATCCCAATAATTATAGACCAATTTCCCTAACCAGTTGCGTATGCAAACTCATGGAAAGAATGGTCAATTGCCGCCTTATTTGGTGGCTTGAGTCACGAGACCTACTGTCAGTCGCTCAGTGTGGTTTCCGCCGCGGAAGATCAACCACTGACCATTTAGTAAGAGCGGAAAATTTTATTCAGGAAGCTTTTCTCCTTAGGCAACACGCCGTTGCCGTTTTCTTTGACATGGAGAAAGCTTACGACAGGGTCTGGCGCCATAAAATACTAACAACACTGCATACATGGGGTCTTAGGGGCAACTTGCCGATTTTTATCCGTAACTTCTTACTCTGTCGGAGCTTTAGAGTAAGAGTTGGTAAATTCTTATCTCGTGCTCATCCTCAGGCTAACGGAGTTCCGCAGGGCTCCGTATTAAGCGTGACGTTGTTCGCAGTGGCGATCAATAGTGTTATGGAGTGCATCAGAGCCCCTGTATTAGGTTGCCTTTACGTGGATGATCTGGCAATTTTTTGCCGATCGTCGAAACTTGTAAGTTCAGCCAGATTGATTCAGCTTACTGTTAACAAGCTGTCACAATGGTCTCGCGAAAATGGCTTTAGGTTTTCCAGCGACAAAACAAAATGCGTTCATTTTCATAGGCTGAGGGGATATCAGGACCCACCCACGCTGCGTTTGAATGGAAGGATACTTCCGTATGTGGACTCAGTTTGTTTCCTAGGGATGACGCTTGACCATCGGCTAAGTTGGCGACAACACGTATATTCATTGAGGGATAAGTGTTTGAAAACTTTAAATATTTTAAAGTATCTAAGCAATTCGACGTGGGGTGCAGACCGCACCACATTGCTTTTATTATATCGGTCACTCGTCCGTAGCCGACTCGACTACGGATCAATTATCTATGCGTCAGGGCGGGATTCGTATTTGAGACCGCTAACGGCGGTGCATAATTCCGGGCTGAGGCTGGCAACGGGCGCTTTCAGAACATCTCCGATTCTGAGCCTTTATTCTGATGCCGGCGAACCACCTTTGGCGATTCGTCGCGAAATTTTGACGTTCAACTATGTTGCTAAGATTTTTACGATGAAAACCCACCCGTGTGTTAAAGTAATTTTTAACCCTCGGTTTTTAGCCGCTTTTAACCGGAGGAGGAAAGCTACACTACCAGTTAGTGTACGTTTTAGTAATTTTATGGCAGAGAATGATTTTATACTCCCTGACGTGTACCCGGCTGGGAACCTTAAACCCTCCATGGTTAACCCCGAAGCCAAATGTTATAAACAGACTTTTACTTTACCGTAAATCATCCACCACTTCCGCTGAGTACCAGTGTCTGTATCGGGAAGTTCTAGGAGAAATTCCAGACTTCACCCCTGTTTTCACAGATGGGTCGAAGTCGGAAAACCATTGCGGATGTGCTGTGGTTTCTGCACACCACGGAGTAATTAGTGCCAAACTGGATCCTTCGTGTTCTGTCTTTACAGCAGAATTATATGCTATTAAAATGGCCCTTCACGAAATTAAATTCAGCCATGGTGCATTCGTGATATGCTCTGACTCCTCCAGTGCACTCCAAGCTATCTCTCGTTTCTCTCCAAGAAATTCTCTTGTCCAGGAAATACAAGGTTCTCTATTTTTCCTTATTACCAAAGGAATTAGAGTATCGTTTTTGTGGGTTCCTGGCCATGTTGGCATAAAGGGGAACGAAGAGGCCGACACTGCCGCAAGAAATGCTTTGAAGAGAGCAGATATTGTATCTCCATTGGTGACCGTGGATGATCTCAGGGCTACGTTGCGAAACGTAGCGCTAAAGAAGTGGAAGGACATCTGGGCAGAATTATTAAATAATAAACTCCGGGCTGTAAAATCAACGACTTCAGCGTGGACTTCTTCCATCAGAAATAATCGGAGGGAAGAGGTGGCCATCATCCGCTTGAGGAAAGGACATAGTGCTCTGACCCACTCGTATCTCTTTACTGACGAGAAAATCCCACCGAAGTGTGATGAATGCGACTCTCCCCTCAGTGTGCTTCACATTCTAACGGAATGTGTAAAATATCGAGACGCCCGCGAGAAATTAGAGATCCGAGGTAACTTGGAAAATGTTCTCCGTGACAACCCATCTAGTGTCAGTACTTACATGCAATTTTTACGGAAAACCAATCTACTGATAAAACTCTAAATGTTTTAAATAAGAATACTTTTCTATGTATAGCGGTAAAAAGATAATACCATATAGCTTCATATCGATTGTTTTATGAAACGCTTGAAAAATAGGATCGTGCGTGGTGCGACATGACCGTAGCTGTCGACGCACCCAATAAACTAAATCCTACCTACTATAAATTTATACACAGTTACATTAACATACATGTAATGGTCATGAGGTGAATGATGAAAACAATGACTACAATAAGAAAAAAATCTTGAAAAATTCCTTTTCAAAATAAAAATATATGGCAAATCAACAACCTCCAGATACCAGTTCCAGACTTTGTCATTAGTGTTATAGAAGCTATTTCCCAATTTCGTTATATTTACTTCGTTACGGGAATTGTTGTTAAAATTGATATTATATTTGTAATGAAATACTGTCGCGTAATTAGTTACTATTAATTTAATTAGTTTAATTAGAATCTAAGGCAAATACCTTATATAATTCAATCAACATGAAGTACGAACGCAGTAGATATAATGTCGCACTATTATTTAATGGAATCGGGTATCAAGTTTATGTTGGCGAACTATTAGCATACATATTTTTAATTTAGCATAAAGATCATTGGCACAAACTACCATAAATACTTACTCATTAGTGTACTCGTTATATCGCATCTCATTTGTTTGTTTTGGCGACTGTTTCATGATTCAGCTCAGAGTCACCTACATGGCCGCCACGAGAACTAAAAGGTAGTTCTTAGTAGTTCTCTTGGCGGCCATGTAGGTGACTCTGGATTCAGCTACAGCATGAAAAATCTCTGCACTGTGATTGGTCCAAAATTCTAGCCTCAGCCGCAGGCGCCTCTCGTTTAATTGTTAGCTATCGACAAGCGGTGGTCATGTTTTGCATCGACGAATTGTCGTTAGGGGCAGTTACAGAAACGCAATCTCGATAAGAGGATTCGATTCAAGAGAGGACTTTCGTTAGCAACGCGCTATCGACAATATGCTATCGAGTTAAAGAAAACCCCTGCTGGACTCGACGCCTCCTACCGGACGCAGGCGTCGTCGCACGGCGTTCTAATTTACCCAGTCTGTACCAGAGGTGAATTCGCCTTTAGACTCACGTGTTATTCACAACCAAAATTTGAGTGAAAGTGGGAGTAAATGGCGATTTTGTTGGTGCGAGTATGACGGGTGGCCTACCTTCGGTAGCACCTTTCATGCCCCACAGTCCCCCTATTCTGTAACTCGTTAAGAATTCGTCGTTAGGTCGCCCGTAACGAAAATCCTCGGATGTAACGAACCTTTCCTACCGACAACGCCATTCTGTAACACGCCTTAACGTCAGACAATCGTTACATTTTCGGTAACGAAGTTTCGGTTCTTACCTTCGAAACATGGAGCACCTCGCATGGAGGCTACGATTTTCCACCAATCAGATGAAGCTAAAGCCTAGGAATTCAGAGGCCTCTGGTTAGCAATTTTAGAACTACTAGGTGAGGAAGTAGTGTGATAGTGTTAAGAATTCCCTAGAGAGGACTCTAGGAATAAAACCTGACTTTCGTAGGGCTGTGGGTCAAGGTAACGAGGAAAATTGTTATTAGTTACGAGTTATTTATAAGTTTAAATTTTCACTGTTATTGAATATTTTACGTGATATTTGCCGTGTGTTGCACGGAACGGACTATATGTTTTTAATAATATAGTTTGGGGTTTCCATTAATAAGTATGTTAAATCATGTCAGTGCTGGGAAATTGAACTTATATATTGAGACGACGGTCATGTCTTATCGCCGAAAATGTGCCGAGAAACATGCTGGAACGTCTATATTGTTCTGACTTAAGATCAAAGAGTGTGACCAAAGTCTTACAAATTTAGTACCGGTGGTATATTATAATTTAAGTAGATAAATATAGTGTGAGTCCTCATGACGTCTCACACATTTTTATAAAGAATTTCTGAACGTAAACAAGTGAATTTGCTTGGAGCTGCAAAGTTTAGATATTTGATTAGATGATTCCCTTCCATTTACCTTAATAATTGCTGCCAGTTTTTTGCATTACCTGTATGTAATTATGTCAAGAAATGTCGTGTATTTCCTGATGAACTCCAAGCTATGAGTGTTGTACCGACACAATTGAGGTTACACTAAAACACTCTGCCGTTTCCTCACAATTTCCAATATAGCCTTATAGTTTTTCGTTTGTTAGCCCCAAATTTAGCTTTGTTTTTTTTCTTGTGCATTGTCCACTGAGTATAGAAAATATACTAGTATTCATAGTAATGTTCCAGCTAAAGTTTGGAGTAATTTAATGGTTTCGAAACCAACATCAGTTAGCACATTAATAGGTTCACGACCTTTATTTCCATTGAATTCCATCTTAAACGACTTCAAATTTACTCAAGTTCACATTCACCGTATCCTTACCGAACTTCTCGAGGCCTTACCGGGGGGGTCTGGACCCCTCGCTTCGAAGCGACGGGTTATCGAAGATTTTCGCAACATACGGACGATTTTACCGATGAAAGTCGTTAATTATGAGTTACAGAATACCAATTTTCGCTAACTAGTCGTTAGGGAAGATAACGAACCGACAGATGTCGTTAGGATGCCTTAACGAGTTACAGAATAGGGGCACAGCTCCCTTAGGTGACGTTTCCGGACGTGGGTTCCCTGTGTCAAAAATGCTCAGCAAAGGGTCTAATATTCACCCCTGCTCTGGTGACACTGAGTGAAGAAACACCCTGTATACCATCACTCGGTGGAGAGGTGAGCCGAGGAGGGGGGAGGTTGGAGAAGGGGGTAGGTGTGGAAAAATCATGGCGGCTGCGCGATTGTCATCGAGCAGGAATATTGCACTGGAGTTCGATCCCTACCAATTTGCGTATATATCGACCGCTTATTCGTAAGACTCGACTTGTAGTGCTTCCCAAAAATTATGTTGTACATGTAAAGGACGATTAAGCCGTTTTTTCCGGTGGTTCCTGAATTAAAATACTTAGTAAACTGCCGCATCGTATAGCCCAAGCAGCGGAAAACTAAGAACAACGATGAATAATTTCCGCAAGTCACCGATGTCCACCCCTGAATTTGTTTTCTGTTATAGCGCCACGTTGAACACTCCCTGTCAAGAAAGGTTATATGCTCCTTGATGAAGGGCCGTATACCGTAGCTATCAAAATATTCACCCCGCCCGTTAGCATCAACGAATATCGCTATCCAATGTGTTCCTTGCTTCCATGCGGGGTCGGTATTTACAATTAGACCGCTGGGGTGGCGGCAATTATCAGGCAATTAATCCGAAGCAAACACGCCCCCGAAAAATAGAACGGTCTCTTTATGACTGCTCAGGGCCCTCTCTATCTGAATACTGTCCATCTGTTAAAATGCAACTGTTTTCAACGGTTGAATGCCACCTTATTTCATTTCTATTTATGTATGGAGACTGGTAGCTAACTGGGATCCTAACCAATGGGCAATAAGGATTTCATCGACGGTGTTCCTTCTCCAGACTATCCCAAGAATCCCAAGACCCCAGAGCGAGACCGCATATGCCGCAAACTGCCACATCACGTACTCCGGAATAGAAAAATCATGCTCCTGCGAGCCACTCGTTGTTCAGCGTAAATCTTCGCGAGGCCCCAGCGTAAGAGTTTAGGCGAAAGTTAGTAGATATTAATTTATCCTCTCTGTTTTTCAGGAACTATTCCCGTAAATTGGTGCAATTACTTGCCGTTCATTCATACTCTCTTTTCCGATGACGATAAATGCTGCAGA
This sequence comes from Pyrrhosoma nymphula, assembly GCA_963573305.1. Lineage (NCBI taxonomy): Eukaryota > Metazoa > Arthropoda > Insecta > Odonata > Coenagrionidae > Pyrrhosoma > Pyrrhosoma nymphula. Next base: position 80,255,921 of record OY754334.1, on the reverse strand, counting down.
CTTCTCGAGAGGATTTATATTTTATTTTCCTCAGAGAGGGACATCCGAGAATTTCCATATCGAGCACTACTCTGTATTTTAATATTCTCTGAAGGAAGTCGCACTTTTCACGTCCTTTTGAAAATACAAATTCGCACGTGGATAAGTGTGAGTGAAGAACGTATTTGAGATCATCGTATTCCGTATCCCCGTCCTCCCAAAGTAGTCCGTGATGATTTTCCCGCTTTAAGAATCGCCAGTCGTATAGAAGGCTTACAACGAGCTACGTAGCGCAGTGTGTCGACGTGCTTGGCTATACCCCGCGACATGTTGACTGTGCGATGGCGGCCTTACGCCTCCGTTTCATGGGCGTAAGTATTCGTAGCTTTTTTTTTGGACTGGTAAAAGTACTGAATTTTATCGTCTGGAAAGATTCTAGTTCGATAACGGAGGGTGTCAGGGGTTGCTTGTTTTAAGTCGATAAACAAATACCCATGTGGCTCGGCTGTTGCATGCGTCCTGCAGAAATTTTACGGGAAAATTTGTCTCGCGGGTTTTTAAAGTAGACTATATAGTGTGTATTTAGCGAAATGTCTCTCGCACCTCTACCCTGGTGAAAAATATTTTGCGTCAAGTGTATTACGCTAATATTTCTGTGGTGACTTCCTCTAGAAAACAAGTCAACAACGATAATCCCACAACTTTCAGCCATAAGATCCTCCAGTATCATCAACATTGCCTGGGCCTTATAAGAAATATTTTTTAAATCTGAAGTCCGTGAAAGGAGACGCCCATGCTTTTTAAGGAGTCGTAAAACGGTTGCCATTCAAAGTAACACCACAATATCTCTGTAAACGTGACATCGAACATTTCCTTCTGAAATTTTATTAGACGGCTGGTGAAGACTGTCTTGCCACATGCGCTAGGCCCTGCCACGAGAGCGCCGAAAGGATGTTTCAGTCGAAAGTCCATTTTTCCGAATAAGAATAGTTAATAGGTTTCGTGCGTTTTATCGAGTCTCGGATAGCACAGGTCACCTTCGGAAGCAGGCAAGATTTAATGGACTACTCTTAGTTGAATTCCCAAAGAACGTAAGTACGACTCGTACACGTAATATTGCGATGTCTCATTACTTAGCTGCTATGGGAATTCTTAAGCCCTTCCACCACGTCAAGGTGTTAGTCCTAAGAAGGGAAAAATAAAAAATACAGAAATAAAAATGAAAAGAGGGTATTTGGTGAAATATGGTATAAAAGAAAAGCAAAATGTGTTGTGGGATATAATAAAATCAATAGTAAATAAATGAGAAATAAAAATAAAATAAAATAGCTGAAAATAATAAAATGAAAATAAATTAAACAAATAGCGGAAATAAATAAAGAAGGTTATTTAGGCGTGTGTGTGTGGATAAATTAAGAAATATTACATTAAAAATAAATATATAAAAAATAAAGATGCGTAAGAAATAGGTGTGCATAAATAAAAAAAAACTTTAAAATAAAAATTAACCATGCTTCTCCACGTCATCCACCCCCCATTCTCCGCTTTTTAAAGCCATAGGGTGTCGTAGTCCCGATCTCGTTTCCTCTTCGTGTAAACCACTCTGAAGAGTTTTGTTTCCTCCCGAGTGGCTATTTCGTGCTTATTCGTTCTGTAGGTTCTATGTTTATAGGTCAGTCTTCGTCCGGGAGCACCTTCAAGGACCATCGATTTCAGAGTATCGAAGCACACCACTTCGTCGTTGGAGGAGTTTATTGTGACACCACGGACATTGCATACTCTTTTCTCAAATGCTAGATTACTCTCGGAGCGAACTACGTATGCATAATTCTTAGGCCCGCCGGAGACGTATTCCGAAATATAGCCCCCCTCTCCTAGGGGCGACAGCTCATCAGTCATGTCGCCGAGGTAGTCTCCTACGGGTGGCTCCCATTCTCCGGGGCGCTGTGTGTACAATACAGAGTCAGTGTCTTGGCACAGGGTACGACGTTCTAATTTTTCTAAATATTTATACAACTCCAGTCTTGCGTGGGCCGTGGTGCAGCAAGCTAGAACTACGTTGCTGCTAGGAGCTGGGGTGACGACTTCGACGACCTCTTCCCAGTGGACGTAGAGGACTTCATCATTAATTTCTACTAATCGTAGCACCTCGGCGTTGGGACTGGATAGCAATGAGTAGAGGTTGTCGAGTTTTCTTATTACTGTCGTTCGTGTCAGATTATCACGTTGACCGAGCTTGCCCCAAAAACTTTTAAGACATATCTTGGCTAGTGAACGTTTTCCAGCGTTATTTTCAATACTGTTTCGGTCCAGGGCGACTCCTTCTCTCGCGAGGAATAAACGTAGATACTCATCCTTCTTTTCATCGCTGGTAAACCATGTAGGCCAACTACTCGCTTCCTGTTTAACACGCAGAAATTTATCAATGTAGCCGGAGAATAGTCCACCCTCGCCCGTTTCTCTGGAATATTGGGTGACAGCATAATGCCACACCTCGTGTATTTTCAACACTCTGTAGCCCATGCTGAAAGTCTTCTTCACTTCATCTGTGACCCAAGTGTCCTTTAAGCTTCTCTCATCTGTATCATGGCCACACGACCCCTGATTTTCGTTCAATGCGCAAGTGCGACAGAGAGGGAAGAATAACTGTCAATTTGCTTTCATGGGGAGAACAGGGAGATATAGATCGTTTGGAGGGAGAACGTCACATTTTATCAGCCCTTCAAGTTCCTCTAGAGGGGGGTACTCATCACCAACATACACAACTGGGTGGCCCACCAGCTACGGTTTATATTTATTCACAAAGGGATAGAGCGAGCATATGTCTATATACCTTATCTCCACCCCTCTGACTCGTTTACCTTGTGATATAGTCTAACTGCGTTAGTTCTTCCCCCGTAAAAGCCGTCGTGGGGGTTTAGAGGAGCTTCTTGAAATATCGGATGCTCAGTAACAAATCTTTTCAAACCGCTGTCACGATCAATCTCCCTCTTGAACTCAAACTCCCATTTCTGTGTTACGTTGTACCCCCAATCCGTGAAAAACTTCATTCTTCTCTGTCGTTTCCAGCCGGGACTGCATTGTTTCTGAGGGGTTGTTGGCTATGGGTTCACTTCCATTCTTGAAACATTTAGGGCATCCATGAAAAAAACATCCGTGGAATTCGAAGATTTCTACCTCCGTAGCTGTTTCCATATATCCGTCGACCTTTCTTCCAAGAACCTTTACCTCTTTCCCATTATCAGCGTGGCAAATTTTTATCCCCCGTCTTATCTCCTCCGACAGAACCCATATTATTGCATTCCTCGATTGAGTATCTCCCAAACGGTAACCACCTGGTGGTATGACGGCTATTTCTCCGGCTCTTAGGTGATTTTTTTCTAAAAACACGCATGCATGCGCTGGCTATGGTTAATGCTTCGCGAAAGGGATCCATTTCGTTTAAACTTAAAAAGTCTTTTCTAAATTTACTGCAGGCCAGGCGTAGGATATTAACATCTTGAATGCAGTATTTTCTGATTTCCCATCTCATTTTAAAAACATAATTAGCCGCAACCAACGCGCCGTACCACGCCTGGAATTTAGCCACGTATTGTCGTGGCATTCCTTCAATGCCGTAGTCACTCTGCCGAGGCATCGGTCCTTCGTAGTCTCTGTTCTCACGTGTATTAAATTGATGCGGAAAGTAACCTTTCGTCATAGATTCGTCCAGTCCAAGTGCCGCAGGGAGCTTGGATAGTGACATGGGGAGAAAGTTTATGGAGTCAATGAACTTTACCCTCTCGTACTCAACTCACATCAATTTACCCCCTGCGGATATTAACTTTGGCTGCCAGTGCATCTTCTCCACCATTGTCTTTATTACGAAGTGACTGCCATACCCCTTTCCATAGTGGGCTATGCAAATTAGCTCTTTAAATCCCTTCTTCCTCAGTACCACTAAACTTTTCAGAAATTCCAGGACAGGATCGGAGCCGTTGAATATCAGCTGGCGCTCGCCACAGTTTGAGCAATGCTCTAGAGATTCCACCTCGATATAACTCTCGCATGATTTCTGAGCAACAAGGAAATTCGGATTGTGAAGAAAATGTCCCGACTTTCCGGGCATGGGGGTGTATTGCGTGCATTCTATGTCGTAAAATATGAAGATAAATTTTACCTTCGAGGACGCGTTTGTTTTTGCCACCGGCGACATGAAGCAATTTTTCCCAGACGTGTCTACTCTTGCAGGCCAGGCAATATATTTCCCCGCAAACGTGCTTCCGCTTCACACTAGTTACATTGTTCACCCTTTCACAGAGAGTACAATATTTAACGATCTCGCACGGTGATTTTCCTCTTCTCTCCTCTCGAGATGTTTCGCGAAGCAGGCGACCCCATAAAATTTCCTCTTACACGAATCACATGCTGCACTCGATATGCCAACGTCGCACGGAGGAGATGTCAAGCATCTGGAACAATCTGACCTACGTTTATGCTCGTACTGGTGGCTACAACCAATTCTGCAGACCCTACAGTAATAGTCGCAGCTGAAGGCTCCCTGAAGAGAGACTATATAATTGAAATGTCTCTACCCGTAAATTAAATCGATGTACTTGCGAGCGCTTCCATCCTGAGCAAGTGTAGAGGGGCCATCAAAGAGTACCTCTCTGCTTTTGCGGTCCCCGTATACGGTTATTTTGTAGCTTTCTAAGTGCTCCTGAAAAGCGTTTAGATGTTCCTGCCCGCCACCATTCTCCAGATCAGCCCCTGCCTCCTCACACAAATCCTCTGCCCGCGCAGTCTGTCTACTCCCTCCCCTCTTTACCGCCTTAAAACTCTTGGCATTGTCCACGTGACGTGAGATTCCAACGCATATGGCTCTAGCCAGGCAGAGATTATCGACATTGGAAATGACCACGATTGACTGCTTTCCTCTGTAAAACTCTTCAAATGTGCACAGCCGATTTTTATTTCGTCGACCACCGATCGTATGCTCCACGTACGTAAAAGTAACACGCAGTACCCCACTTAGTAGAAAGTTCTCGTTGGACTGGACCACTTTTTAAATTCTCCTATAAATCACTTCAGTGGAAAGCTGGTCCACTCGTCGATATGAGATGTAAATAGGGTTCCCAGGGTTTTCCGAATTGAAGATAGCTAGTTCTGCCTTGCAGCTCGGAGGTATTCCACTCGTGAGTTCCGAAAGGAGAGCGGCAAAAGAAGTGTGAAACCATTCAATTGGGTCTTCGTTCTCGGGCACGGGTCGTAGCACACATGCAATTTCTCGGCCCCGGAGGCGAAAACTTCTCAGATTGCTGCGATTCTCAGAAATAATGGTGAAATATTTATTTTCACCCGCCCCATTGAGGGTTCCGCGGGAAGTCTAAAAGAGGATCCGACAGCTCTGCTTCACTAATGGATCAGTCAAAAGGGTTCACGCTATCCACATGATCGTTTTCTCCACGAGTTGCGCAAAACTCTTGCAAGTCCTGACTGTCGAACCGCATGAGATCACGAGGTGAGGTGAAACATTCGCTAGGAAACCCTTCAAGCGGCTTATCTTCGCTCCATAGCTCACCGGTGAGTACAGGGATTTTCTCATGCATGTTGGAAATGAATTTATTTTCTAGACACTCCAGTGTTTGAGAGTTAAATACAAAATCGCTCTCCTCAAATCCTTGTGGAACGTTATGTGGAGCGACATCGCTTGCCAGAAGAGCGTTTTGCTCCTGAGCGAAATTACAACTAACTTGGATATCCTGATTTAATTCATCAAATCCTGGTGGCGGGCGCGTCGAAACGCACGAAGCTTCCGTCGGACCGACATCACTTGCCATATGAGCATCTTGCTCCTGAGAGAAAATAGAATTTACTCGAACCGCGGGATTTAATTCTTCGAATCCAGGTGGCGGTCGCGTCACAAAACGGGAATCTCCCGTCGCTAAATTGTTACTACTTTCCACTTTCGGCGAAAATGACTCATCAGTTGATTGCGGCAATGCTGAGCCGCCACTTTGATAAGCGGACCACCCCCCATCGGGCACTGCTTGACTAGCATCGCCAATTTCCCAAAGGGGCGCCTCCGAAGCGGCTGCGTCTTCAACCTTCTTAACTTCCGCCACCAGTCTCACAAAGTCACTCATATCCACTTCCTTCTTAATATCTCTCATACGATGAACTAAGCCGTCTAATGCGGCAATTAAAAGAGAGAAAGTGTCATACACTCCGGCACGGTGGGCGCCAATTATTTCACTTGCCGGCGCACACGCAAAAAATTGCATCCATCGCGTCTACTCGATTTTAACTTCTCCCCGAAAAGCTGAAATATCTTAAGGTAAACAGAAATCACGGTTTTCACCCCGATCTGGTCGGCTTCCTCCCTCGTGTAGTGACGTAGGACTCCACCAGGAACCAGAGCGACTCGAGGAAACTCCAATCTCGAAGGTCCAACTCCTTAGAAGTTCCTTGCTCGATGGCGATGCTGGCTTCTGCGGCTTTCAAGTGAGCGATTGCGTAGGTTAGAGTTATTATCCTCCACGATGGATCGTAGCTTAGTATTCTCCTCAATATCCGGGATGAATCAGCTAATGTTGGCAGAATCAGGAGTTAGAGTGATGGAAAATATGTTGATTCACCCTCCGAAGAGGATATCGATGCTGAAACAACGGTGTATCTTCGAACTAGTCACAGATGCAGAAGTTCTGACTTCAAACGGGTAGCTGAAGACAGAGAACTGATTAGGCGACGCAAACTTTTGGACAATTTATGGATCGACAGTGCGACATCTATCCCTTTATATAGGTAACTCAAGGGGCGACGTTAGAATGCGACGACTTCTGGAAAATATTCTCACACTCAAGAGGCTTGAAGAGGGAGTTCTCACACCCTTTTCAAATCAACCTCTTCATTATGCTGTCCAACGTAAACCCTCGTTTATTCTCCAATTAATTTTTAAGCGAGCGAAGCGAGCTCAATGTCGACTTGGATCTTACTGAAATTGAAATATGGCTAAACTACGGTAAGGTATTACATCTTTCTTGATAAAATCACTGGACCAGAAAGCGTTATATCATCTCCTCACCATCACTGAAAATATCCTCAGGGCTGCCAGACTCAATATTTAGACTACTGAGCATGTGATGCTCCGCAATGTCCTCCATAAAGATCCTTTAATACGGTGATAAGTATTGTGCGACTCAATACAGTAAGAGATTGCACGATCATGAGTCCGGACTAATTGACACTAGAACTAATGTCATCCGCTTCCATGCATCAAGTGTTATTGGGTTCAGATTTGGTCAAGCGAGCGAGCGAGCGAAGTTTTAACCTACCAGACGTGTACCCGACCGGGTACATGAGAGAACCGCCGTGGTCGATCCCACGGCCAAATGTTATTTTGCGGCTACTTCGTTGCCCAAAATCCTGCACCACATCTACGGAGTACCAGCAGCTTTATAAAGAAATTATCAGTTATCACCACGAGTTTATCCCCATCTTTACAGATGGTTCAAAGTCTGGAACCTCTTGTGGATGTGCAGTGGTGTCTACGTACCACGGAATCATCAAAGCAAGGCTCAATCCGATGTGTTCAGTATTCACGGCAGAATTGGTTGCCATTAAATTGGCCCTGGCTAATATCAAGTGCAGCAATACCTCGTTCTTAATCTGTTCAGATTCTGCGAGTGCATTGCAGTCAATCTCTGGGTTTTCACCATCTAACCCAGTTGTACAAGACATCCACTCTTCCATATTATCCCTCAATAGGGAGGGAGTGAAAATATCCTTCTTGTGGATTCCAGGGCACATGGGAATTGACGGCAATGAAAAGGCCGACGCAGCTGCTAAAGAAGCACTAAGCGCCCCAGACCTGACAACATCGCTGGTACCCGTAGATGATCTCAAGAACGACCTCCGGCGCGTGGCCTTGGAAAAATGGAAGGAGCTATGGACTGACCAACATAGCAATAAGCTCCGCGGAATAAAATCCGAAATATCAGCGTGGCCCACTTCCGTCGGGAGAAATCGCAGGGAGGAGGTCGCCATTACTCGGTTGAGAATAGGGCATTGTGCCCTGACCCACTCGTATCTTTTTACTGAAGATAAAATTCCGCCACGATGTGACGAATGCGACTCTCTATTAACAGTGCGGCATCTCCTGACGGAGTGTGATGTGTATCGGGCAGCGCGGGAACGGCTAGACATCCGGGGAGGAATAGCACAAGTCCTAGGAGATAACACAGAAAACATAACCAAGGTTTTAACGTTTTTAAATAATTATGGATTTTACAAAAAAGTATAAAGTTACTTTACCAATGTGATATTTACCTTAGTATATATCCCTTTTTATAATATCAAATTATCAGCAAGAAATAGTTTTTAGTGTTGCAAAATGACCTCAGCCGTCGACGCACCCAAATTTAAACACTACTACTACTACTCCAATTAATTTGCGCGCTAATTTGGTTAATGCACTCGCTGAGATAAGTTAAAATCCACATAGCGACTAATGGCCGGAGACAGAATAGACAAGTAATTACCGCTTTCCCATACATCATTTTCTCGCCAAATGCCATTCCAGTGAAAGCTGTCTTCATCACCGCTTATTGCACCGAGATCGCCATCACTAATGATGCATGATGAATTGGACTCCAACTGACCCACGTTTGGCTTTTTTCAATACTGTCTCCTACGAGGAGAGAGGGCGTCACTAAGGAACATTAAACTCATTTATTACTTAACGAGCACGGACTGTGTAAGTAGGTATAGGTATAGCGAAACTTGACGGCATTTGCGCAGAAGACCATTGTCAGCGGACGAGTCTATTGTCCTCAATCTTGCTCCGCGCGGGGGAGGAAGGCAGTCTCCGCGTGAGACTGCCAGGGTTCTCTGTCGCATTTCTTTATTGCCAACATCAAAATTTTCAAATAGTTAATCGTATCAGAGGAAGTGTCGCGGAATTTGAAGTTGCTCAACATGAATACGAATATGTTTTAACAAATTATAACCACGTTACTTCATGCAAGTGAACTTTAAATATGCAATGATAAAGAAATAAAAAAATATTATAACATGACAAGCGTAACGACATCAGTACTATTATTTACCATTAACTTAGACTATTTGCTGACGATGCGGTTGTATACAGAGAGATTTTGAAGTGAGATGAGTTATTAACAAAGATTTTGTAGTAATCCTGGTACGAAAAATGGCCTTTGGAATTACATTTAAATTAATGCGTCTCAGTACATTTTTGTGGAAAGAAATTACACCAGATCTTACAAAATAAGGAAATCGGATGAAGTCAACGTTGAGTCCGAGTTGAGTCTACATTTAAAATTTTGAGGTCACAATTAGTCAGGATCTATTTAGGACTAAACATATTTGGCTTCAAAATAACAGATTTCTTGGTAAATTAAATTAAATTGTACTAGGATGATGCGATGAGAAAGTTAAAGAGTGCTGTTATTTTTTTCAAGTTAGATCACACCTATAATACGCGTCTAGAATTTGAAATATTTACGAAGCAATTATGATTTCAGAATTGAATCGCGCGCAGCAATGATCAGCAAGGTTTGGAAATACTTTTGACACAAAGTCTAGGAATTTTTATTTGTCATCAAATGCTGTAAACCTTTCCTATGAAACGTAATATTAGGACATTATCACTCTGCAATGAATTTATTGAACCTGAACATGGTTACTTGCGTGGAAAACGAGAAGATTCGGTATTTTTTTTGTTTCGCCGGATTACTTTTAATAAATTCTGCAATCCTTTATGCACCATTTTCTTTATTTCTAAACAATCCCCCTCTTCTTCTCTGCCAATAAACCCCTCACGAACAACCAGCAAAATAAACATATCAACAATCAACAAATCTTTTACATTAATAAAAATAATACAAAAATGTTAATAATAAATCCAGAACATAACGCCTAAGCGTCAAACCCTAGTTTCATGACTTATTTGATCAGACGTGGGAGATGCCTCTTACCATGCAAGCTCCCATATTATAGCTATAATAATAAAAATAATGTTATTTGTCCAAAGATCATATGTCAAAGAGATCAATGCATATATATAAGACACGTAAAAAGTTATTGAAAAGAATTACATGTTTCCATCAATATACAAGATACACTGCACTCAAAATCTATCTATAAATCGTATCTATCGCCCTGATGAGTTCTTACGAGTGCTTCAAGAGCTTGATGAAGAAGAGATGAGGGAAGTGCTGGGCAACCACGATGTGGAGGATGATTTTTGTGATTTCTCGGATGAAAGTGAAGGGGAGGAAGAATATGTTTTTGAAGACTTACTACATTCCAGCGATAGTGAGCAGTCTGGTGATGAAAATGACGTTAGTCACCCTGATAATTTCGACGTTTATCTAGGTCAAGGGAAAAAGAGTGATACATTTTGGCTAAACTCTTCATTACACTTTGGTAATTCCAAAACAAAAGCTAAATACATTGTTCGTGTTTCACCAGGGCCAACATCAGTGACAAAGAATGCCTCAACCGAACTCGAAGTGTTTCTCAAAATGATTTCACTGAAAATGATTGACAACATTGTCGAGAATACGAACTATTACATTGAAAGAAAACGATCTTCTCAGGTGTACTCGAGAATCTGAGATTGCAAGACTACTTCTCGTACGGAAATAATGGCTTTGTTTGGAATTTTATACATTCTCTCAATAAATAAAAATTGTAAGGCAGATGCTAGAAGAGCTTGGAAAACAAATGGAACAGGCCTGTTGAACTGCAGAGCTGCGTTCGGGATAAACAGATTGCGCTTCCTGCTGCGGGCACTTCGATTTGATGATTTCAGAACCAGGTCGGTTAAGAAAGCCACAGTTAACCCTCCCCTGCGGGTAGGGGGATGGAGAATACTCCCGCAGTATCCCTGCTTGTCGTAAGAGGCGACTAAAAGGGCGGGGAAGGAAACCCCGAAAACAAACCCCGAGCCAGTAAGGCCCGGACAGTCTTGTGGGTCAACAGTCTGTGTACGGCCACACCACCTGGCCTGCGATCCACCCGCATGTTTGCCGTGTGCGGTGACCCGTAAGGAGGAGAAGGGGATCCTGGAGGGTGAGGTCTATAGTTTCCAGCCGGGTGTCGGATGCCCGGTATGGACTATGGGCCAATACCCCTCTTTGGCCCCGGATTCTGTGTAAACGGGCGGCCGGGAGCTAGCCACTCCCGGTCAATCGGCTTCCGATACGTTCGGTGGCGAGTGCCAGGAAGGTGGGGGTCTGCGTAGGGCGGTCGAAGATGCACGAGTTTGGTGGGCTCGTGCGTCGAAGATCCAACCCGAAACAGGCAACCATCTCTAGGGTGCTATATCCCTCGGGTAACCCTGGCGACCGCACCGGTTTGCGGTGCGGCGTCCCAAATGTGTGGCTCCATGGTGGGTGGGGAGCCCGAGGGAAGAATCTATCATTGGTATGGAGGGTAAAATTCAACCACCAACAAAACGATCCCGCCCGGATACGGGTGGAGGAGAAACTGACTCGTCCGCCTGTAGGCGGTTTCTAATCATGAAGTGCGCGAAAGAAGGGGAGACACTTAAGCGAGTGTTCCCCTTTCTCATTAGAAAAGTTCTATCGGCTGCAGTGCCCGGAGATTTAAGGTCTGCAAAGAAGCTGCGTGACGGAAGCCTCTTAATTGAAACGGCCACTCCACAACAAAGCGACAAGCTGCTATTAATGAAAAATCTCCATGATATACCAGTTCACGTTGAGGTACATCGCACCCTCAACACCAGTCGGGGAGTAATATCACATTACGACCTGCTGTACGTTGAAGTCGATGAGATCAAGAGAGAGATGGCTTCTCAGGGAGTAGTTGATGCTCGTCGATTAACAACGAAGCGCGACGGCGAAGTAGTAAAGACTACTTCAGTCGTTTTAACATTTGCGCTTGACAGTCTCCCCGGCAAGGTTTTCGTCGGATATGAATCGGTACCAGTGCGACCATTCATACCGGCGCCCATGCGCTGCTTCCAGTGCCAACGCTTCGGCCACATCGCCACGCGATGTGAGGGCAAGGCCACCTGCCCGCGCTGCAGCCTGGAGGAGCATGAGGGTGCTGAGTGTACCAAAGATCCACGTTGCGTGAACTGCGAGGGTACGCATCCAGCGTATTCTCGCAAGTGTCCGAAGATGATCGAAGAACGAAAGGTCATGGAGATTAAGACAATTGATAATATCCCTTATTTAGAGGCAAGGAAGAAGTTCAGAGCCCTTGTAGCACCGACCTTTTCTAAATCCTTTGCTTCCATAGCAACTGTCAAGAAAACTACCCAAGGAACACAGACCGACAACAATGAGAATACGAAGACAGCCGATCCGAAGGAAGCAGCCAAGCCGGCTAAGGCAACAAATCCGGCAAATAAAACACAAGCCACCGATCCGGGTTCTCCTAAGAAGAACCCCACCAAAACCACCGCCGGGGCCACGCAAACGAAGCGTGGCAACTCAGTATCCCCCGGACCATCTGGTTTAGCCCGACTCCAACCGGAGTCAATGGAAGAGGACGAATGTCTCTCGGAGACAGAGATCCTCCGGGCTAGAACCAAAGGTAGGAGGAGGAATCGCATCAAGCGTTGATCCTCCAACTGTGTTTTACATTTTAAAATTAATTAATTAATTAATTTATTTTTAAGTTTTATATTATTAATGGCTTTTATATTACAGTGGAACTGTAATGGTTTTTATAGGCATAACGAGGAGCTGGCTATTTTAATACGGACCCCTGCGGGTAGGGGGATGGAGAATACTCCCGCAGTATCCCTGCTTACCCAACCCGAAACAGACAACCACCTCCAGGGTGCTATATCCCCTCGGGTAGCCCTGGCGACCGTGCCGGCTGGCGGCACGGCGTCCCGAATATGTGGCTCCGTGGTGGGTGGGGAGCCCGGGGGATGAAGTATTTCGGATGGTATGGAGGATAATAACCTACCACCAACCAAAAGATCCCGCCCGGATACGGGTGGGGGAGAAAATGCGATCGAAGGGAATAAAAAGTTTTTAATAATAAAATGCGTACAAGAGGGAGAAAGCTTTAAGAAGGTATCACCATTCTTGATTAAGAGAGTTCTGTCGGCAGCCGTTTCAGGTGAACTTAAGTCAGCAAATAAGCTACGGGATGGAACTTTACTAATAGAAACAGCAAACATGACACAGAGCCTAAAACTGCTGAAAATGGAGAAATTCAATGACATTCCCATAAGGGTAGAAGAGCATAGAACGCTAAATACATGCCGAGGGGTTATATCCCATTTTGATCTTTTATACGTCTCGGTAGATGAAATCAGGGTAGAAATGGCCGCTCAGGGTGTCACTCACGTTCGAAGACTGACGACGAAGCGTAACGGTGTAATGACCGACACTACGTCCGTCGTTCTCACGTTTGCACTCGACAAGTTGCCTGATAAAGTATTCATAGGATATGAATCAGTCCCAGTTAGGCCATATATCCCGGCACCCATGCGATGCTTCCAGTGCCAACATTTTGGCCACATCGCCACACGATGTGAGGGCAAGGCCACCTGCCCGCGCTGTGGCCTGGAACAGCATGCGGATGAAGAATGCTCCACGGATCCCCACTGTGTGAACTGCGAGGGTACACACCCGGTGTACTCTCGTAAATGTCCAAAAATGATTGAAGAGAGAAAAATAATGGAAATTAAAACATTGGGAAAAATTCCTCATTTGGAAGCCAGGAAAATATATAGGGCTCAGTTGGCCCCCACGTTTAGCAAATCGTTTGCACATGTTACCTCTACTCTTACCAAAAATGTCACAATTTCTACCCAGACAGAGCCAATAAATTCGAAACCCACCGAAACAAAAGCGGAGCTCCCACGCAGTGCTATCGAGGCATCGAAGCAGGAACCAAAACCGACTGTAGCCAATGCCACCACGGGTTCCCCCAAGAAGAATACGTCTAAAACGACCGGGACTGCGCCGGGGAATCGCGAGAAGACGCCATCCCCAGGTCCTTCTGGGTTGACCAACCGAAAGCAGCCCGAGCCAATGGAGGATGAAGAGCCTTTATCCGAGAACGAAATCCTCCAGGCCAGAAAAAAAGATAAGAGGCACCGCTTTCGCCGGTGATCCTCCATAGATTATATATATATAACATATATTCATATATATTTATTTATTTATTTTTTTAGACAGCCCCAATTTCCTGAACCTTTTTGTGCTCTAGTCCATTCTTTTTCATCTATTACATGGCAGTAATAATGCAGTGGAACTGTAATGGTTTTTACAGACATAAGGAGGAGCTTTGTATTTTACTTCGCGATTTTAACCCTTTATGCGTTTGTTTGCAGGAAACACATTTTAAAATAACTGACAGAAGTATTTTGAAGGGTTTAAATGTTTTTAGATTTGATGACACCACTGGACAAAGGGCTCAGGGTGGAGTCGCAATTGCCACTCAAGAGGCCCTTTACACCTCGCGAGTGGACCTCGACACACCGTTCCAGGTGGTAGCCGTAACGATGCATGCTCCGGAACCAATAACGTTGTGTAACGTTTATCTCCCGGAGGGAGCACCAGTGACGCGCAACAACCTTTCAGAGCTAGTTCGGTAATTACCTCGACCGTTTATTTTACTTGGTGATTTTAATGCCCATGACACTTTATGGGGAAGTTCTAGGGCTCACTGTAATCGAAGAGGACGTATTTTATCCGCTTTTATTGACGATTTTAATTTGTTTTTGGTTAATAATGGGGAGTATACCCATTTTAATAGTTATAATGGTTCATACTCAACTATAGACTTATGTCTAACGTCGAGTAGTCTTATAAACAAGGTTAATATGTCTGTACATAGTGACTTCTGTGGGAGCGATCACTTCCCGATAATTATTCGATTGAGACCTGGATACGATATGAATTTTAGAACTCCTGACACTTGGCTGGTCCATAAAGCTAATTGGACTCTTTTCGAATCTAGTTTCAGTTTTATACATGATATCAATCGTGGCAGTTTGGGCAATATTGAAGCTCTGACGGAATCGATAACTAACGCGGCAAAATGCAGTGTACCACGCTCAAGAGGTACCATCAAACGGCCACCAGTTCCCTGGTGGAACGAACGGTGTGCCGAAGCAATAAGACGGAGGAAACAAGCATTGCGTATTTTTAACAAATATCAAACGGCTATAAATCTATCCTCTTTCAGACGGCTGCGAGCCAAAGCGCGGCAGGTAGTCGAAGAGGCCAAGAAGGATTCCTGGATGGAATTTGTGTCTAGTATCAACCACAGAACTCCCATTGCTCAGGTGTGGCACAAAGTGAAATGTATCTCGGGCTCCACGTTGAGAGATGGCATTGCATCACTTGAAGTCGATGGTCAAATCGTTTCGTCCCCTCCTGATATCTTGAGGTATTTGGCCGTCATATTTCAAACACTACGAGCAATGCGAATTACTGCCCCAAATTTAATGCAATGAAGAACCGCTGTGAAGCGGCCCATCCAAACTTCACAACATCGGGTTCTCCAGGAGACTACAATGATCCCTTTTCAGTGTGGGAATTGAAATCTGCAATCTCAGATTCACGAAACAGCTCCCCAGGATTGGATAGTGTACACAATGCCTTCCTGCGAAATATCCCTGAGTCGTCATTATCTGACGTCCTCCTCACACTAAACCAAGTGTGGAGCGATGGTAGTTTCCCACAAACCTGGCGAGAATCTGCGATTGTCCCGATTCCAAAACAAGGGAAAGACAGAAGCGACCCTAATAACTATAGGCCAATCTCTTTGACCAGTAGCCTTTGTAAGGTTATGGAAAGAATGGTTAACCGCAGACTTGTCTGGTGCCTAGAGAGGCGAAATCTTCTTGCACATATACAGTGTGGTTTTCGAAGGGGTAGATCAACCCTTGATCACCTCGTTCGATGCGACAACTTTATTCAAGAAGCTTTCCTACTCCGTCAACATGTCGTTGGCGTTTTTTTCGATTTGGAGAAGGCGTACGATCGAGTTTGGCGCTTCAAGATTTTAAAGACATAACATAATTGGGGTTTTAAAGGAAACTTACCCATATTTATTAAAAAATTTTTAGCCAATCGTGTTTTTAAAGTTAGAATTGGAAAATATCTGTCTCAAGCTCATAATCAGGAAAATGGAGTACCCCAAGGATCTGTGCTGAGCGTAACGCTGTTCGCCATTGCCATTAATGATGTCGTCGACTGTATCCAGGCACCTGTAATAGGTTCGCTGTTTGTGGACGACCTAGCTATTTTCTGTAGGTCGGCTAAGCTAACAAATGCAGCCAGACAAATACAGCTGACGCTCAACAAGCTCCATAAATGGTCACAGATGAATGGTTTCCGCTTCTCGGAAGAGAAAACGAAGTGTATTCACTTCCACCGGCGTAGAGGTGACCATCCAACACCAACCCTGCGTCTTGGCAATATTAACTTGCCTTTTGTGAACTCAGTTCGTTTTTTGGGGTTGACCCTGGACCGCCTATTAAATTGGCGAGACCACATCAACGACTTGAGAAACAGGTGTTCGAAAACATTAAATATTTTACGTTATTTAAGCCATTCCACATGGGGTGCAGATCGCCAGACATTGTTGTTATTGTATCGAGCATTAGTCCGGTCAAAACTCGATTACGGCGCTTTTGTCTACTCTTCTGGCAGGAAGTCTTATTTAAGGCCGCTGGCTGTTGTACATAATGCTGGATTGCGACTGGCCACGGGAGCATTTAGGACCTCTCCAATTTTTAGTATTTATTCAGACGCAGGGGAACCACCATTGGCTACCCGCAGAAATATCCTTATGTCGAACTATGCCTCAAAGCTTTTATCAATGAAGAGGCACCCTTGTTTTAATATTGTTTTCCAGCCACGGTTTTTAAATGTGTTTAAAAGACGGACGAGGGCCACAAGGCCTTTAAGCATAAGGCTCAATGAATTGATGGAGAAAAATAATTTCTCTCTCCCTGATGTGTACCCAGTAGGGTACCTTGACATTCCTCCGTGGTCTCTACCACCTCCAGGCTGGACTTGCATAAGTCCCTGAAGTCGAGCACTACGCCATGTGAATACCAACAGCTCTTCAAGGAATTTCTCGGGCAATATCCTGACTTCGTACCTGTCTATACGGATGGGGCGAAGTCATCATCTGCTTGCGGATCTGCAGTAACTTCTTCTTTCCACGGAGTTTTAAAAGCGAAACTCAGTGCGATGTGTAGCACATTTACTGCCGAACTCACTGCGATAAAGATGGCCTTAACCAGCATTGACTGCCGTCGGAAATCTTTCACGATATGCACTGATTCGTTAAGTTCACTGCAATCGATCTCCGCATTTTCCTCCTTTAATCCCATCGTACAGGAAATTCAAACTGCCCTCTTAAAACTTTCGGAAAAAGAAGTAAGAGTCATGTTTTTATGGATACCTGGGCACGTAGGGATTACGGGTAACGAGAAAGCCGACGCCGCAGCAAAAGAATCATTGGGAAACCACGAAATTGATATTGCGGTGGTCCTCGCGGATGACCTAAAAGCTGCGCTACGACCTGTACTCTTGGAGGACTGGAGAGGAACATGGCGGAATCTTCAGAATAACAAGCTGCGTAGCATCAAACCTGAAATTTCAGCGTGGCCTTCCTCTTGCAGAAGCAAACGTTGGGATGAGGTCGCAATCACCCGTTTGAGGATTGGGCACTGCCATTTTACACACTCCTTTCTATTTACTGCTGAAAAGACCCCTCCACAGTGCGATGATTGTGACGCCTCTCTCACTGTAAATCACCTACTAACAACGTGCACTAAATACCGGGTTATACGCAGTAGAATGGCCATCACGGGTAGCCTAGATACGCTTCTAGGGGACGATCCGGTTAGCCTAAGCCGAATTTTATTGTATTTCAAAGAAATAGGTTTTTTAAATTTAATATAGTTAGCAAGCACTCATGCATTACTCATAAAATAGAAATGCATAAAATTAGTAGTTACATTTTGTAGAGATCTAGTTTTAATGCGTCAAAGGGACTGAGCATGGTGCAAATGACCCTAGCCGTCGACGCACCAAAAAACCCCAATTCTACTACTACTACTTGCTTAATTTTACCCGTTTAAATGATATACCAGTGAAGGTCGAGGTGCACCGCACCTTGAACACCAGTCGGGGAGTGATAAGTAGTTACGACCTGCTGTATGTCGACGACGACGAAATAAAGAGGGAAATGGCCCCTCAGGGCATTATAGACTGTCGTCGATTAAAAATAAAGCGGAACGGTGAGCTGATCAACAGCACGTCTGTTATCCTCACCTTCTCGCGCGACACGCTCCCCGACAAGGTTTTGTTGGGTATGAATCGGTTCCTGTCCGCCCATTCATCCCTAACCCCATGCGATGTTTTCATTGCCAACACTTTGGCCATATCGCCACTAGATGCAAGGGCAAGGCCGCCTGCCCGCGCTGTGGTAATGAAAAGCATGAGGATGATGGTTGCACCTCCGAACCTTTTTGTGTCAATTGCGAGGGTGCACACCCAGTGTACTCCCGCGATTGTCCGAGAATGAAAGAGTAAAAGAAGATAATGGAGATAAAAACAGTTGAAAAGTTGCCATACATAGAAGCCAGAAAAAAGTACCGCACCCTAATAGGCCCTACTTTCTCCAGATCTTTCGCTGCTGTCGCTGAAACCCCAACCAATAAAAATGGATCTGACAATACTCAGAAAAATGATGCAGATAAGACAACGGACACAAGAAAGTCTAGAAAAGATGAAGAAGCCAAGCCGGATAAGGCTACAAAGCCGGCAAAACCAAAGAATGTCACCTGTGCGGGTTTTCCTAAGAAGAACCCGCCGAAACCCACTGGGACCCCGCCCTCGGGGCGTGAGAAAACGCCATCCCCCGGCCCCTCCGGGGTACGCGCTCCATGCCCAGAGGAGGCTATGGAGGAGGATGACCCGTCTGATACCGACGTCCTCTTAGCCAGGCAAAAGGGGAAAAAGTGCCGCATTAGGCGCTGATCCTCCTAACGGATGGACAGACTGCTGTTTTTAACTTGTTTCTCGCCTTTTATTTTTTTCCCTTTTTAAATGAATTCTATTTTACAGTGGAACTGTAATGGGTTTTATCGTCACAAGGAGGAGTTAACCATTTTCATTCGTGATTTTAATCCGTCTTGTATTTGTCTCCAAGAGACGCATTTTAAAGCCACGGACAAGGGTAACTTAAGGAATTTTAATGTTTTTAGATACGACGATGCCAGCGGCCAACGAGCCCAGGGTGGAGTGGCGGTTGCTGTCTGGGAGACCCTTTACACCTCTCGGGTACAACTGAACACACTTTTTCAGGCGGTTGCTGTGACTGTGCACGCACCAGAGACCATAACGCTGTGCAACGTTTACTTACCGGAGTGCGCTCCAGTCACTGAAAACAACCTCGAGAATCTTATCCTTCAATTACCCAAGCCCTTTATACTTTTAGGAGACTTTAATGCACATGACCCTTTGTGGGGTAGCTCTAGAAGCCAGTGCAATAGAAGAGGGCGGATTTTATCACATTTTATCCAGGATTTTAACCTTGTTCTACTGAATAGTAGTGAGAAAACTCGTTTTAATAGTTTTAATGGAGAACTTTCTTCCATTGACCTCGCCATCTGCTCGAGCAGTCTTTCCACGAAACTCAACTTATCCGTTCATACAGATCTATGTGGCAGTGATCATTTTCCCCTTTTTATACGTATGAATATCTTTTTTAATCCAATTTTTATAACTCCTGGAAATTGGATTATTCAGAAAGCTGACTGGTCAATTTTCAGAGAGAATTTTACATATAAACATGACGGCAACCGTGACGTAATGCAAAAAGTCGAAGTCCTTACATCTGCAATCATCGAGGCGGCAAATACCAGCGTCCCACGATCCAAGGGTATCGTCCGTCGACCTCCAGTGCCATGGTGGACAGAGGAATACGCGAAGGCAATAAAATTGCGGAAGCGAGCGCTTCGCATTTTTCAGAAGTACCCCACGAAAACCAATCTTGCCTCCTTCCGACGTCTTCGAGCGAAAGCCCGACAAATCGTAAAGAAGGCGAAGAAGGCCTCCTGGATAGAATTCATCTCAGGCGTCAACCACAGGACGCCTCTTGCACAGGTCTGGAGGAAGGTACGAAGCATCTCGGGCTCCCGTCAGCAATGCGGCGTTTCCGGACTAAAGGTCGATGACCGGGTGGTAACATCTCCCTCAGAATTATGTGAGATCTTTGGCCATACGTTCAGCAACATCTGCAGTAACGACAATTATGATGCCGACTTCAGAGAAATAAAGCAACGCTGCGAAGCAAAATCCCTAACGTTCCGTGAAACGCAGGGTATTGCTGACTATAACGAATGCTTCTCGCTATGGGAGCTGGCCTCTGCAATTGCGGAATCCAGGAATTCGTCCCCAGGAACAGACAGTGTCCACAACGCTTTTCTCCGGAACATACCGAAGAAAGCGCTGCTGGACGTCCTTCATACCCTCAACCATATTTGGTTGGAGGGTAGTTTTCCACAATCCTGGCGGGAATCTATCGTGGTTCCAATAGCGAAGCAGGGAAAAGACAACAGTAGCCCTAGCAACTATAGGCCCATCTCTCTTACCAGTTGCCTGTGCAAGGTTATGGAAAGAATGGTCAATCGCCGGCTTGTTTGGTGGTTGGAGCGGCGAAACCTTCTTTCCAACATACAATGTGGCTTTCGTAGGGGAAGATCTACTATCGACCATCTCATTCGGACTGATAATTTTATCCAGGAGGCCTTTCTTCTGCGTCAACATGTCATTGGTGTCTTCTTTGACTTGGAGAAGGCCTATGACATGCTATGGCGCCGGAAGATCTTGCAAACAATGCACAGTTGGGGTTTCAGGGGTAACCTACCCATTTTTATCCGAAACTTTTTAACAAACCGTGGTTTTAGAGTGAGAGTGGGAAAAAACCTCTCACAGTTTTACACTCAGGATAACGGCGTACCCCAGGGCTCTGTTTTAAGCGTTACATTATTTGCAATTGCCATTAATGATATTGCGGACTGTATAAAGACACCGGTGATGGGATCCCTATTCGTAGACGACCTTGCAATCTTCTGCAGGTCGTCTACATTGGCCAGCGTTGCAAGACTGACACAGTTGACTGTCATCAAACTGAACAACTGGGCAAAGAGAAACGGGCTTCGTTTCTCCAAGGAGAAAACTGTATGCATGCATTTTCACCGATTGCGAGGTATCCACATAGCTCCGCCGTTACGCTTGGGACGAAATAACCTTCCTTACGTGGAATCGGTTCGATTTCTCGGTATGATTTTAGACCGTAGGTTGACATGGCAGGAGCACGTCCGCAAACTAGCCGATAAGTGCCGCCGTAGCCTAAACATTTTACGAATTTTAAACAACACAACATGGGGTGCTGATCGCACGACCTCGATCTTACTATACCGTGCGCTGATTCGGTCGAAAATAGACTACGGGTGTTTAGTCTACTCATCTGGACGAGAGTCTTATCTGCGACCGTTAACAACGGTCCACAACGCAGGATTACGGTTAGAAATTGGCGCTTTTAGGACCTCTCCTGTCCTAAGCCTCTATGCAGACGCCGGGGAGCCGCCGCTGGCTACTCGTAGGCTAATGTTGACATGCAACTATGTGTCAAAAATTTTATCAATGTCGAGACACCCATGCTTTGACATAGTTTTTAAACCAAGGTTTTTAGATATTTTTAACAGAAGGACGAGGGCTACTAGGCCACTAAGTATTCGTTTTAAAGATTTTATTGATGAATTTGACATCTCACTACCGGATGTGTATGCGGTCGGGTACTCAAAATACCCGCCTTGGTCTTTACCGCGACCAGAGTGCTATACTGTTGTGGATGGACGCCAGAAATCCTCTGTCACACCGCAGGAGTACCAGAGCCTGTTTTTAGAAATCCTGGGTAACCACCCGGACTCCACTCCCGTGTATACGGATGGATCGAAGACTGATTCAGCATGCGCATGTGCCGTGTCCTCCACACACCACAAGGTCATCAAGGCGAGACTCAATCCACTGTGTAGCGTATACACTGCGGAATTATTCGCAATTAAGATGGCCCTAAGGAATATCAATTGCAATTCTGGCTCTTTCCTTATCTGCACCGACTCTTTAAGCGCCGTGAAGTCCATTTCGGCCTATTACCCACACCATCCTCTTGTCCAGGATATACAATGCACCCTCCAATCCCTTCTTAACAAGGGAATTAAAACATCATTTGTCTGGATCCCTGGACACGTGGGAATAGCTGGTAACGAACGAGCGGACAAAGCAGCAAAGGAAGCACTGCACATGCCACAAATTGTATCGAACAAGGTAACTGCAGAAGACCTAAAATCTATGTTTCGAAACATAGCAATGGGCAGATGGCAAGAATCGTGGCAGGAGATAAATAATAAAAAACTTCGGTCTGTGAAACCGATAGTAACAGCGTGGCCCTCTTCTGTCAGGAGTACCCGGAGGGAAGAAGTCGCAATCACTCGTCTGAGGATAGGGCATACTGCCCTGACCCACTCATACCTCTTCACAGAAGAGAAGACTCCACCTCGGTGTGATGATTGCGACTCCTCTCTGAGTGTGCGACACATCCTGACGGAGTGTGAAAAATACCGGTCTTCTCGAGAAAGACAAGGTTAACGGGACCTTAGAAACTATCCTAGGCGACTCCCCTGATAGTCTCACCCGAGTAATTGCTTTTTTAAAAGATATTAATGTTTTAAATAAATTATAAATTCACTGTTTTAGGCTTAATTGCACATTTTATCACATGTAGGCAAGCGAAATTTTAATTTTTTATTCGTAACTTATATTTTGTACTTATAAGGATGTGAGTGGTGCAAAATGACCATAGTAGTCGACGCACCCAAAAATAATAATACTACTACTACTATTTTAATACGGGATCTTAACCCATCTTGCATATGCCTGCAAGAAACCCATTTTATAACTACCGACAATGGTCTTTTAAAAGATTTTACAGTTTTTAGATTTGACGATACCAGTGGTCAACGTGCCCAGGGTGGAGTGGCAGTTGCTACTAGGGAGGCCCTTTACACCTCCCGAGTGCAGCTGACAACGCCTCTTAAGGCAGTCGCAGTGTCGGTACATGCCCCAGAGGCTGTGACATTATGTAATGTTTACTTGCCAGAGGGGGCACCGGTTACCCGATTCAATCTTGACGCCCTTATTCGTCAGCTACCGAGACCTTTCGTTTTATTAGGGGATTTTAACGCTCACGATACCCTTTGGGGTAGTTCTTGGGAGCAGTGCAACCGTAGGGGCCAGGTTTTATCTAATTTTATTAAAGATTTTAATTTAGTTTTAATGAACAATGGGGAACACACCCGTTTTAACTCTTTTAATGGTCAGTTTTCTACAATCGATCTTTGCATCACGTCGAGTATCTTGACGAACAAGCTTTACCTGACTGTTCATAATGATCTGTGTGGGAGCGATCATTTTCCACTTTTAATAAATAGAGAAAATAATTTTAATCCAAATTTTATCATGCCGGGCAACTGGATTGTCCGGAAAGCCAACTGGCCGGTTTTTAAGGACACGTTTTATTACGAGTATGACGAAAGCCAAAACGGTGTTTTAAACATAGATAAATTAACGTGCAGCATTATTGAGGCAGCCAACAGCAGCGTTCCAAAGTCAATGCGAAACATTCTTAGGCCTGCAGTCCCGTGGTGGAACGAGGAATGCGCAAGAGCCATTCGTCAGCGCAAGAAAGCTCTAAGGATTTTTAATAAATTTCCCACGGAAACGAACCTTGCTTCCTTTAGGCACCTCCGAGCCAAAGCTCGAAGGATCGTGGAGGAATCGAAAAAAAGCCTCCTGGATGGAATATGTATCCAGCATTAATTACAGAACACCCCTGGCTCAGATCTGGAACAAAGTAAAACGTATTTCGGGAAATCATTATCAGCTCAGCGTCCCTTTCCTCAACGTCGGCGGCAATGTATTGACATCTCCGTCTGCTATTGGTGAGGTCTTCGGTCAGTTACTCTCCAAAACATGCAGCGACGCCACGTATGAGGAAGCCTTCCTCTCCATCAAGAGACGCACAGAATCCTCCCCACTCATCTTTACTGAGATGCGTACAGTGGCAGAGTATAATATCCCTTTCTCCCTCTGGGAACTACGATCTGCCTTTGAAGACTCCCGAGACACAGCCACAGGAAATGACGAAATCCACAATGCGTTTCTCCGGAATATTCCGGAGAGGGCACTGTTGGAGGTCCTACGCTCCCTCAACCAACTTTGGGCTGAGGGTAGCTTCCCTACCTCCTGGCGGGAGTCCATAGTTGTACCCATACTCAAACAGGGTAAAGATAGAGCTGACCCGAACAATTACAGGCCTATTTCTCTTACCAGTTGCCTGTGTAAGATAATGGAGAGAATGGTGAATCGGCGCCTCGTTTGGTGGTTGGAGCGTCGAAATCTTCTCTCCACTATCCAATGCGGTTTTAGACGTGGCCGCTCGACCGTTGACCACCTAGTCAGGGTCGGCAATTATCCAGGAGGCTTTTCTTCTCCGCCAGCACGTCGTGGGTGTCTTCTTCGACATGGAGAAGGCATACGACAGGGTTTGGCGGCGGAAGATCTTAACGACGCTGCACGAGTGGGGCATGAGGGGAAATTTACATGTTTTTATAAATAACTTTTTAAGTGATCGTTTTTTTAAAGTTAAGATAGGCAAGCACCTATCTGAACTCTATTCCCTAGAGAACGGTGTGCCCCAAGGGTCCGTTCTAAGTGCGACACTTTTTGCCATTGCTATCAATGATATAGCAAAGTGTATCAAACCTCCTCTCTTGGGATCACTATTTGTAGACGACCTAGCAATATTTTGCAGGTCGTCCAAACTTATTAGCGCGGCCAGAGTAACCCAGCTGGCTCTGAACAGACTGGAGAATTGGTCCCAGAGAAATGGATTCAAGTTTTCTACGGAAAAGTGCAAGTGCGTCCATTTTTATCGTGTGAGGGGAGCCTACATTCCACCAGCACTTTTACTTGGTGGTAGAAATCTACCCTATGTGGAATCAGTTCGGTTCCTCGGTATGACCTTGGACTACCGACTCAACTACCGTGATCACATACGGGGTTTAAGGGACAAAAGTCTACGGACACTAAACATTTTAAAGTTTTTAAACCACTCATCTTGGGGTGCCGACCGCAGGTCATTGCTTTTATTATACCGCGCACTCGTGCGTTCCAAGCTGGACTATGGGTCGTTCGTTTACAACTCCAGCCGCGATTCCTATTTGAGACCTCTGACATCAGTGCACAACGCAGGGCTTCGGATATCCACTGGTGCTTTTCGGACCAGCCCGGTCCTCAGCATCTATGCTGATGCCGGTGAACCGCCGTTGTCGCACCGTAGAAACATTTTAATGTGCTCCTATGCGGCCAAGATTTTAGCGACAAAGAACCATCAGTGTTTTAACGTGATTTTTAACCCCCGTTTTTTAGAACATTTTAGCAGACGGACAAGGGCCAACAAACCGCTTGGTGTGCGCTTTAATTTATTTATTCAAGCAACCGGGTTAAGGCTCCCAGATTTATATCCGATTGGGTACTCAAGCTACCCACCTTGGATAATTCCGTCCCCTGAAATCCACATGGGTCTCAGTAGACGCCCGAAAGCTTACACCACTGATCTAGAATACCAGCGTCTTTTTAACGAATTTCTCTTTCGTTACTCCGACTTCATTCCCATATTCACTGATGGTTCTAAGTCGGATGCAGCTTGCTCATGCGCGGTTACCTCCTCTCCCCACGGGGTCATCGAGGCCAGACTCAGCCCGCTGTGTAGCATATACACAGCCGAGCTGCTAGCCATTAAGATGGCTCTAGATGGGATCGGGAAGAGTGCTAAAGCGATTGTCATTTGCACGGACTCGATGAGTGCTCTTCAGTCCATTTCTGGCTTTTTATTCGAACACCCCATTGTCCAGAGCATACACTATAACCTCCTATGCCTTAATAGAAGAGGAATTGCCATTAAGTTCCTCTGGGTCCCTGGTCATGTGGGAATTGCCGGGAATGAGAAGGCGGATGCAGCTGCAAAAGATGCTCTAAATATCCCTGAGCCGACGACGACGCTGGTACCCTACCAGGACCTGCAATCTACTTTACGTAAAGTAGTCCTAGATCAGTGGAGTGAACTGTGGAGTGATGTCCCAAACAATAAGTTACGGACAGTTAAACCGGTAACGACAGGGTGGCCCACTTCCATCAGGGGTAATCGCAGAGAGGAAGTCGTCATCACACGTTTAAGAATCGGGCATTGCGCCCTGACCCACTCGTTCCTCTTTACAGAAGAGAAAATTCCTCCTCGATGTGATGACTGTGACTGTCCTCTCAGTGTGCGACATATCCTGATGGAGTGTGACAAATATCGGGACACACGAAACAGGCTAGGCATTAGTGGCGACCTAGAACAAGTTCTAGGCAACGATGCCGATCGACTAAATCATGTAATTTCCTTTTTAAAGGAAACTAATTTAATAAGCAAAATCTAATATATTTTTATATTTATTATTTTTATATTTATATTTTTTATATATTTGGGCTTTTAATGATACCTTTTGGCTAGATTTATATTCATTCATATTATTTTTTTATATAAACTAGATTGTGCGTGGTGCAAAATGACCATAGCTGTCGACGCACCCTATAAATCCAAATCTACCTACCTACCACAGATAACCTAGCCCCTATCAGAGAAATTTATTCTGAGCTTTGCGAAAATTTTAAAAAGAGCTACTCCCTGTCAGAGCATGTAACTATAGATGAAATGCTGCAGCCTTTCCGAGGACTGATAAGCCTGCAAAGTACGGTATCAAACTGTATGCTATGTGTGATGTCAAAACTTATTATACTCACAATTTTGAAATTTATTGCGGCAAACAACCAAGTGGACCTTTTGAAAATTCAAACAAAGTGATAGATGTAGTAAAGAGATTGACGGAGCCCATCAAAAATTCGAATAGGAATGTAACAACAGACAATTACTATTCAAGCCTTGATCTAGCCATGTATTTGTTGGACAATGGTCTAACTTTCTTAGGCACTATGAAAAAAAAAAAACAAGCCTGGTATCCCCAGAGAATTTCTCCCCTGCAAAAGTCGACAGGTCGGAACTTCATTATTTGGTTTCCAGGATACCTGCACTCATGTTTCGTACTGCACTAAACGAAACAAATGTGTAATTCTGCTTTCTACGTTGCACAGTAAAGAGGAAATCGATTCAAAAACTGGGAAACCTGAAACGATCCTGGACTACAACTCAACCAAGGGAGGCGTCGACTCTGTGGACCAGAAGTGCGTAAATTACTCCACTACAAGACGAACACGAAGGTGGCCTCTTTCAGTATTTTTCCAATTTTTGGATATGGCTTCTGTTAACGCCACGTAATCTTTGTAGCTAACAATATTGGAAAAAAAGTCCATCGAAGACCAAGAATAGAGTTCATTAAAGCTCTCGCATTTAGCCTTGTAGATAAACATATGAAGTCCAGGACGAAAATAAGATACCTTCCTGTAGATATAATGGCTTTTCTTGCAATGAGGCATGGGGAATGTACTCAAGTGTCTGCTCCTACATGTGAACCTCAATGTGGGGCGGGTCCTTGTTTTATGTGCGGAAAACATAGAAATAATAAGTCGGTAAACAAATGCAATGAATTTTTTCGATTTGTATGTTAAAATCATTCCACCTGCATAAAATGTGTCACGAATGTCGTGACAGAGACGGTGATGGACTAAAATGATGACTTTTGAAATCACTTGAAAAACCTATTTGATTTATAATGTTTAAGTATATTTATTTTTAGTAATTGTATGTATGTTTTGACATAATCAATTTGTTTTGTGTGTATTTTTTTGAGTTGATAGTCTCTCGAGTATCGTCTTCAATTTCTTAAGAAAAATTATTCAAAAAATTAAATCAAGTAATTTTTGAATAAATATGCATCATTTTCGTTTATAAATAAAAGTGAAAAATATTTCAAGTCTTTTAATTTATTAGAAGTTCCTTATTGCGTTAAAAAACCCTGAAATCAGCATGAGTATTAAGAAAAACCAAGAATGTAAAAGTGCGGCAAAAAAGCCGCAAGCTTGCTCTGGCGTTGTCCTCGCGGGTGCGTGTAGCTAAGGGTTAATGACAAAAAAACAACTAACAGTTGGTATAGAACAATACAAAATACAATGATAATACAACACAACTACTAAACTTTGTTATAAAACTCATGTACGCTGTAATAACATTTATTTACAAGATATTTTTATAGTTCAGCCTTGAACTTTTTTTCTGGGGTAGTACATCTTAAATATGGGGTGAGTTAATTAAACATTTTAGTGCCAACAGCAATGGGGCTCCTAGAGGCTATTTTTTGTTCATGGAGGGTGACATGTAAATTTGAATGGGATCTTGTCAAGTGATTATGAATATCACTATTAACCTGTAATTTGTGAAGGTTAACCTTAATTAAAACACATAATTTATAAATATATAGGCATGGCACTGTGAGGAGCTTTAATTCTACAAATAGTGGTCTACAGGATTGTGTTTTTGATTTCTCCATAACGATTCTTATTGCCCTTTTTTGTATAAGAAATACTTTGCTAAGGAGTGTTATGGCTGATCCCCAGAATTCAATTGCATAGTTGGCTTTGTTCACAAAGTTACTGTGATATAAAGTCAATAGTCCATCTTGAGATACTGTGTCTCTGAGAAATCTCATACCATACAAGACTACAGATAGCTTTCCAGTTAAATTGGAGACATGTAGACCAGTTTCCTGAATTTTCAATTATTAAACCTAAGAATCTACGGTTATCAGCTGGGATGAGACTGTCATTCTTTAGGATTAATTAACCAAAACTTTGTGAGGAATCATGATTAAACAATATTTGTGTTTTGTCAGCGTTTAACTTTAATTTGTTAGCAGTACTCCAATTCCATACTGAGTTTAATACGTCCTGACTGTTGCAATGCAGTTCTGTCATATTGTCAGCGGAGATTATAAAGGTAGCAACATCTGCATACATGATGGGTTTAATCCTATTTACAATGATGGATGATGGCAAATCATTAATGAATACAGTGGTACCTCGAGATACGAGTTTAATTCGTTCCGTAACGTTGCTCGTATGTCAATTTGCTCGTATCTCAAAGCAATTTTCCCCATTGAAATAAATTGAAATGCCGTTAATCCATTCCAGTCCCCAAAATGACACCCAGTTGTTCTTGTTTTTTAATAAGAAAAATGTATTTATGAATGACAAATAGTGTATAAAAAACATAATAAAAGAGAATGTAAAGAAATAAACTAGTTTTATAAAGTGTATTTGTATTTGTAACTTACACACGACTTAAATGTTACTGTATGATTAATTTTAGTCACTGTTTTTTTCTTCACTGGTCTTTGCCTTTTTCGCCAGATTCAAAATAAACCTGTCCAATGAGGTTTGTTTCTTCCTCCCTTTAGGTAGGTTGTTTTCCTGTAGGTATTTCTTAACAGAAGGGCCAAAAACCAGGTTTACCCACTGCACAAAGAACTGCCTAGTGACCCATGCCTTCGGTTTTGCCCTCAACATAACTTGCAGTTTCACTTTTAAAATCTTATGTGACTTAAAGGCTCTTGGGTTTTCCGAATGGTATACGATCAGAGGCTTGATCTTGCAGTCGCCACTCGCATTGGCGCACAATGCGAGAGTTAGTCTATCCTTCATGGGTTTTTGGCCTGGCATCATCTTCTCCTCTGCCGTTATGTAAGTCCTATTCGGCATCTTCTTCCTGAAAAGCTCTGTCTCGTCACAGTTGAAGACTTGCTGGGGGATGTATCCTTTGGCTTCTATCAGTTCGGAAAAAGTTTTGAGATAATCCTCAGCTGCCTTCACATCCGAACTTGCTGCCTCACCATGCCTGACAACGGAGTGAATGCTGGTATTTTTCCTAAAGTTGTCAAACCATCCTCGACTGGCTTTAAACGAGTCTTCCGATGCCTCGTCCGTGGAAGTGCGCGGGGTCTGATTCAGCAAATCACCGTAAACCGCTCTTGGCTTCTCGCATATGATTCCCTGTGTTAAGGTATCGCCTTTAAGCTGCTTCTCCGTCACCCAAACCATCAGCAGTTTCTCCATCTTTTCATGGAGAGAGTTCCGGAGCTTAGAAATTATCGTAACGCCCTTAGCTGGCGTTATACCCTTTATCGACTCCTTCTGTTTAAGCACAGTACATATTGTTGAAGTACTGCCTCGCCAAGTCAGCTACTCGCACACCTTGCTCATTTTTTTCTATGATTTCACGCTTTAATTCAATAGACATCTTCTTCTGAGCACTGACCTTTCCACTCACTTTCTTCGGACCCATGGTTATAAAAAGAAATGTGATAAAGTATGTAAATGCACAAAAAGCACAAAGCCCTAGAAAAACTTATCAAAGATGCTTCGATAGCGAGGTAAACAAAAACACTGGGGGGATGCGTGGGATAATGCCAGACGCACGAAGCGCAGTCGTCGTTCGAGGTCCTGTGCAGCAGTTCCTCGTATCTCAAATTTTGCTCGTATTTCAAAGCAAAACTTCGCTCGCTCGACTGCTCGTATCTCAAATATCTCGTATGTTAGGGCACTCGTATCTCGAGGTACCACTGTATAAGAAATAAGATAGGGCCAAGAATACTTCCCTAGGGAACGTCTATGTTTATCACAATCGGTTCAGATTTACCCTTTGTATTATGCGATACAATTTCCACACACTGTGTTCTGTTACTTAGATATGAATCTAGCCATGACAAAGCTACACCTCTTACTCCATAGTTCCAACATTTTTTGAGGAGAATTTGATGGTCAACCATATCAAAAACCCTTGAAAAATCTAGTAGGAGAGCTAAAACTCTGTCTCCACTGTCTAGAGAATCTGAGATGAAAGTCCAGGCATCCAAAAGAGCATCGCCTGTTGACCTTCACTTACGGAAACCCCACTGAAAATTGGAAAGGATATTACATTTATCTAAATATGAAAGCAACCGGTTGCAATATATTCTTTCAAATACTTTCGACAGCTGGGGCAGTAATGAAATTGGACGATAATTAGCAATATCGTCTTTGTCCCCCTTGTTTTTGGATATCGGTACTACACGACTGAGCTTCAACTGGTCCGGGAAAATACCCAGTCTCATAGAATCATTGATCAAGTGCGTCAGTGGTTTTACTATTGTGTGTTTACAGTCTGCAAGTAGCCTACCTGGTACCCCATCAATACCAGGAGTTGAAGACTTAGATAATGAGCCTAAGCACGACAAGACTTCCTTTTCATCACATGGTTGAAGGTAAAGGGAAGAAACTAGAGATCTACTGTTTATTGTGCTACCCATACCAGGATTACGCGAATCGATTTTTTGGGAGATTGCAAAGAGCTTCATTCGCTAGGTTGCATATAATTTTTACAGAAGTGATCATAGATCCATCTTTTTTATAAAATTTAGGAGTGGATGAATTATTCTTTTTACCGAACTCACCCTTGATTATGTTCCATGTTTCTTTTGTTTTGTTCTGAGCATTAGCAATTCGCCGATCATTGTATTTTTTTGGATTCTTCAGAAGTCTACGATATGCTTTTTTCAGCTTAAGAAATTCTGAATATTTCTCTTGGCTACAACCTAATTTGCATCTGGATGACTTATCTTTCATGATACGTGAGAGGCTTTTATATTTTCAGTCACCCAGGGTTTTCTTTGATTATTTTTGATTTTTCACTGTAACTGTGGGTATACAATAATCTATGTGGTGAAGCAGTTTGTCATAAAATAAACTGAATTTGTCAGTGAAGGCATTGGATGAATAAACGTCTTCCCAAGGTTCAAACATTAGGGTGTTTTTCAGACAGATGACATATTCTAATGAAAATAGCTTGAAGGTGGATTTTTCAACAACGTTAGACTGTAGAGCCAAATTTAAATCGGTCATAATCATACTGTGGTCTGACATACCAAGATCTGCAACAGAAGAGGACGTTTTTTCATGATCAAGGCTTGTCACCATATAGTCAATTGATGTTTTGGAAGTGGCGGTCACATGGGTGGGTGTATCAACTAAACAGTGCAGTCCATAAGAATGAAACATATTAAATAGGTCTGTGCATTGTGTAGAATGCACTAAGGAGTCACAATTGAGATCACCAGTTAACACTTCTGTGTGCTTACTAATATGAAGGGAATCTAGTAGCTTGTCCAGTTTATCTAAGAACATGATGAAGTCACCTGATGGAGATCTATACAGTGAAATTAGTGCAACACTCCCTAATGTGGTTTTATTAGGCACACAGCACACTCAAAATGTTTTTCCCCAACTAGTTTAGTAACATTAAAGGAACTAACATCACTTTTCAAACTGTTGTGAGCAAAGATAGCCACGCCACCATTTTTAAAAGTTTGTCTTCCAAAAAAACACACAAGGTTATAATTACAGAGATAAATCACTCTAAGTTCTTCAGATTTCATCCAGTGTTCACTAACACATGAAAAGGTGGGCTCTATGTCGCTAAGGGAAACCTTCAACTGAGAAATTTTGTTCCTCAGGCATTGTATATTAATGTGCACTCTCCGTAAACTAGTACATGCATCATAAATGCTATCTTTTTGTCATAAGGACATAACTTTAGGTACTTCGTTATTTGCAGTGTATGAAACATCAACATCAGGTGAAATTTCATTACTTACAACCTTGGTGATACAGTTAATCAATTCAGAGCATAATTGATTTTTTCCCTTATTGTTAAGATGAAGACCATGAGTCGTGTGAAATCCACGGTCAATGCCATTTACATTAATCATATGGACATGGTTTAAGCTGTTGCTTAATTTTTTATGTTCCTCATTTTCTCTTTTTGCCTCTATATTTACACAGGAGTCACAAGAAATACCATGACGATGAGGGATATTTACAATTGTAACATTGGTATGCAGAAGCTTTGGGACCAAGTTATTCATGGTTTTTACCACGTCATCGCCCTTATTTAAATAGACATCGTTGGTGCCAGCCATGATGATGTGATCACTTTTTGTTAACTTTTTAGAGTTTTCCACGCAGGATTTCGTGATCTCACTTATGCCGGCGTTCGGGAACACTACACCACAAGTTTCGTATTCATTACTAACCTCCCTCTCAGCGATTTTAGCAGATAAACCACGGCCGTGTCTATCCGCATACAACAAAATGGACTTTTTTTTTTCAGTTTCTGCCTCTTGTAATGTTGCGTCTTGATGTTCATTTTCACATTCGTGTTGTACAAGGGGACGGGATGTACTACACTATCAGCAATATTGTCAGAAATATCACTTAGGATTTCAAATTTGTTACGTAGCGGCAGCGTGGGTGAAAATGGAGCTTTTGTTCTCGATCTGTTTGCAGGTAAGGCGCCGTGTTGTATCCATACCTCATTGAAGGCCGGGATTGATTGAGCAGCTTTTCTGGAACTACATACATATCTCTTTTCCAACGTCTTAATCTGCAACTCTTAATCTCTGTTTTTATCGCGCAGTAATGTCATGTCCAATAGTAACTGCGATATCGTTTTTTCTTTGGCGGCAAGTTCGCGTTGAAGTGCAGCGTTCTCGCTACGAGATGAGCATAACGAACACGCCAAGCACACCCAGGTTTTTTCGACTTTTGATACGTTTACATCGCCCTTGGCACAGTTTATATGGAATAACGACAGACAAGAGTTACAACTAATTCCATTTACCACTTTTTTTTGGCAGACGTACATTTAAGACTACTATTTGTTAATTTACCGGCACCGTTTATATTTACGTAAGACTCATTGCGCGCCATCTTGCGCTTCCCCATAGCTCATAGATTGGCTAACGTTTGGATACGAGGGACCATAACCCATTACCATTTGCCTGCTAGCCTTGCGTGTGTCTGCTTCGTGCGTCTGCCTTGTTAAGAACTCTTTCTACATCCTTCTCCTACAGTTTTCATTTCTTTTCTCTCAAACATCTGTTTTCATTTTCACTAATCATACCATTTATCATTTCCTTTACCATTCACCTACCTTCATTTCCAACACCACTTCATTTTCATTCGTCACCTCTATTTATATTCCTTCATATTCATTTTTTATGTTCTTTTAGCATTTTTGCTACAATGAATCGAACGCCTTCTAAAGTGGGGAACAAAAGGCTGATTCATACTCAAGCTGGAGAGCTTATTTATAATGTTATAACGTTCATGAGGAAGGAAGCGAAGGAGGGAATAGCCATTCATTATTCGAACATATTTGATTGGGTCGTAGCGGCAACAGGCATATCAAAGCGAACAGCATTTCGCATTGCGAAAGAGGGAATGACTTGAAAATACTCCCGGCAAAGTCTTTGAAAGTCCAAAGAAATTAAGGCCCCAAATAAGCCCGAAGACTTCAGTGGACGAATTTGATGAGCAAGTAATACGGAGAAATGTCAATGGATTTCACCTGCAGGAAAAAAGGTATCCTACAGTCAAATCTTTGTTGGCTGTGCTTCAGGAGGCTATTGACTTTAAAGGGCAGAGTACTTCTCTTCGGGTTCTCCTAAAAAGAATCGGTTTTAGCTAAGTCACATGCGAAGTACGTTTTATATGTTAAATGAACTTTTTCACTGAACTTATGGTGCAACAACAAACTTTCGGTTGATTACTACGTGAGTGATTATAATGCAACATTTCTTTCGCAGATGGAGAATAATGACCTCCAACAGGACTATTCTCTGCGAAAGGGAAGACATCCGCCTGAAACGAATAGAGAGTACCTAAGGAAAATCAAGAAATTTAGAGAGGAGGGAAAGCACAATGTTTATATGGACGAAACTTATATTCATTCAATGCATTCTGTTCCTCTTCAGTGGTCCAGCAGTGACAGACTTGACCTTAAAACACCACTTTCAAAAGGTCAAAGGCTCATCATTGTCCATGCAGGTACCTGCTGCTGCATAATGTCAAAGGTAGTAGTGTTTTGCGGGAATATCTCTCTTCAAAGTTTTTAAAACACAATTAAAATTTTAAAATATTTATTGATTCAGGTGGAGAATTTGGTTTTGTTCCCGGTGCCCTTCTCACCTTTAAATCTGGGCTGAAAACGGGCGATTACCACGGAGACATGAATGGAGGCAACTTTTGGACCTGGATCAGAAATCAGATCATACCAAATTTGCCTACTAACTCAGTTATCGTCGTGGACAATGCTGCATACCACAATATCGAGGTTGATCGAACTCCGGTGACCAGTTCACGGAAAGATGAAATGAAGAAGTGGCTGGATGAACGTCAAATTAGTTATTCAGCCAACGAAACGAAAATAGAGCTCTTCGAAAAAATTACACGAAACAAGCCTGCTTTT
This sequence comes from Pyrrhosoma nymphula, assembly GCA_963573305.1. Lineage (NCBI taxonomy): Eukaryota > Metazoa > Arthropoda > Insecta > Odonata > Coenagrionidae > Pyrrhosoma > Pyrrhosoma nymphula. The sequence goes on along the minus strand of OY754334.1, from coordinate 80,220,524 downwards.
AAACTAATTGAGGTGGATCAAATATTAGCTTGCAATGGTGACTGTGCTATTAGGTTGCCTCCTTATCACCCAGAGCTCAACCCAATTGAACTTATTTGGGGAATTTTGAAAAACTGTGTAGCGGAAAGGAATGTGACTTTTAAAATGGAAGATGTGAAGGTTTTAGTGGATGAAAAGTGTAGAGCAATAGGCAGAGAAGAATGGAAAGCTGTATGCTCGAAAGTTACACATACTGAGGATGAATATATTGAATCAGAAGTAAACATGGAAAATTTAGTGGAAAGAGTGGAGATAAACTTAGAAAGTGATTCGGAAAGTGAGGAGTGGGACAATGAATGACGCTCATAAACTTTTGTTCGCATATTATTTGTTTAGAATAAAAAGTTTTTTTAAAATTCTCTTATCGCCACAGTCACTCCTGTACAGATTACCATTTATTTCCAGCTACCAAAATCAAAGGTTGATTTTTGAGTATCTAAGAGTGTTCGTTTATGTGTTGTGAAATTTGAACTGGGAGACGAATTGTCCTGTCGGTTTCTTATGATCAGTGAAGTAGCCAGGATTTCGTTTCGGGGGATGAGAGGGGGGGGGGTGAAAAGTTTTGTAGACCAGCAGCAAAGTTGTGTGTTTAGGCATCAAAGGGTGCAATTTCAACTGAAGTGTAACAGCCATTTTAAAAAGATTTTTGCGCGCTAATATCTGAAGGAATACAATGCCCAAAGTATTTTATCTTTGAAAATTGCAAATAATAATTGAAACGTTTTTCATAATTAATATTAAATAAAATCTACATAATTTGTTTTACTAAAGTAAATATAAGTGTTTCCTTTGGTGTCCTTTCTTTAAATAAATTCAAAATTTTGAGTCCATGGGGTCCGAACCCCATAGGCCCCTCCTCTGAGTACGTCAATGTTTTAACGCTTTCATTATTACTATTTAAGTTACTTCCCACTTTAATATATCCAATTCTGAAAAAAAGCCTTTCAATGTTATACCGACGCATTAAGAAAGCTATCAGCATACTTTGCTGCGGCTTAGTTTGGATCGCAAATCGTTGCCGCGTAACGTACCGCTAAGATTGTCCCACCCTCTAAAGTTTAGCACAGTCATCTTGGCAACATTCCCCACCATGAGCAACATTCCCCTCTGCTCCTTTGTCGACCCCTTCCACGCGCGCCTTCCCCTCCCCGTCGCCAAGGTTCGCGCATCTGACTGCCGTCAAGTTTCGCCATACCTCATAATCAGCGCTTTCCCATGCTGCATTTTCACGACGACTACCATTTCATTGAAAGTTCGACTAACGACGTGGCGCCTATACCGTTCTCTTCAGCGCTAGTAAATACCCATTAACGCGGCTGTGTAAAGTCTTTTAGCGAAATTTTGAAAGCCAATAGAAAGGACCAATGACGCGCGTCGTTTCCACATCCTTCTCCCCCCACCCACGCCTGATCGCTGCAGAGAGTACCTCCCTCGGCCATCAGCGCTACCAAGTGGTCTCTAATACAGACCTCACTCGTCGTTAGTTCCTCACGCAGTGAAAACCTACCAGGTATTACCATGTACAACGCGGACTCACCCAAATACAGCGCAGAGGATATCAGACTCGAGGTAAGCACTAAGTCTCCTCCTCTCTATACGTAGGTACTCGCTTGTAATTATTTTCCTGCAAATTATATTCCCAATTACTTCATTCCACTGCTACAGTTAAAATTTAGTATTTATATTTATTGAGAATAATGTCTATATTTCAGCTGAGGAGCGCCCAACAGATTTCGTGGGATTCGGATTTCGACAGCCCCGATGAAGTCGAGCAGGAGGTAAGCACATAGACTTCTCCTATTCGGAGGTACTCTCGCGTACTTATTTGCTCGGAAATTACATACGCAACTAATTCAAAGTACTGCTACTCTTATAATTTAGCAGCTATATTAACGGGGGATAATGTTATTATTTCAGCTGCGGATCGTCCAGGAGCTCTCCTGGGATTCCGATTACTCGGATTTTGAAGGATCACCACCCGGAGAGAGGAGCGAATTTCGCTGCTCCACTCCTGTCACGGCGGACAGGGAGTTTCCAGATGGCTTCTGGTCCCCCAAGCATCTAACCCCCCCTACAGAGGAGATAGACAGCTCGGCGGATACGGTAATCGTCGGCGAGCCTGCTGACGTCTGGGAATGTCAGCGGTTAGAGGTGTCGGACATAAGTAGTGACACCCAGTCAAGCCTCCTCCTCACGTGCGATGTGGCCCCTACGGTGTCCCAGAGCCAGTGCACCTGTGTGGACTGTGTAGTGGCAATCATAAACGAAGTGGTGAAAACCTACTTTCGGGACTTTTAACCCATCCGGGACTTTTAACTGATAGCCAGTCCTGTGCGACGGCAGTGGATACAGTTGGTGTAATCACTACTTGCTCTTGCCTGTGCATTCTGTGCGATAGGTGTACTACGGATATTTTCAGAGAAATTGTTTTGAATTACCCTCAGTATATGAACGACGTGGAGCTGTAGTGCAAAGGTAAATTATTTAATAAAATTATATGTAAAATGAACCTACTGCATTCCATGTTCTGTTTCTCTACCTCAACGTACCCAACTCCCATATATTCCTCACAAGTGCTTAAAAGTACTTTTGAAATGTTGTCGGAAGTATGGCATTCTTTTAATTCAATCACACCGATTGTTACGGAAACGAGCTTCATGTCTTGGAGGTAGTGTACTGTCACTCCCAGGAAGCTCTTGGTGTTCAGTGGCTCGGTCCAAATGTCAGCCGTCATTGTTAAGTTTTCGGTGGAAGCTAGTTTATCCGTGTAAACATTGGCCAATAAACTATACTTCTCATCTAACATTGTTGTTATTTTTCTCCTGCTTGGTACTGAATAGAGAGGAGCCGTAACTTTCATAAGGAATCGAAACCCTTCGTCTTCAACATGCGACAAGGGCAGAAGATCCTTGCAAATCATATACATTATGGCATTTGTAATTTTTCCACTTTTTATTCCGCCATCTGAAGAGATTCAAGTAAGTTCCACTACTCACAACTTCATTTATTATACTCAAATTATGTATTGCAATCTTAGGTAATCAAGTGAACTTCAACCAGGTATCAGGGTAGTTAATCACCTACTATTATAAATGTACGAAAAGTAATTTGCCACTACAGCTTTGAATATGTGTGTATAATAAAGACAAAAATGTTTAGTGCCATAAACTTAATTTTCTATTGCATCAAAGAGACTAAGGACATGGAGTCACAGGTAGAAAAAACTAGAAAAATAAGCATTCCAATTTGCAATAGTAACACTACTTGTTATTGCTTCTCTATTTGAGCTTTGAACAACTTTTAAAAGAGAGCAGTTCCTACTAGTAGTACTGGTTTCAGGAAAGTTCATTGGTTATGGCACTGACCACCTAGCTCAATTTATGGATAGACAGGAACTTCTCCTATTTTTTTTACTTTTTGGAGTGCACATAGTTCACCTGAGGGAGGTATTTTACGGCATGAGTGTAACTTCCTTGAAATCACTTTATTTGCAGTTTGACAGTATTATATCTTGTAAGCAAGTACTCTCTAGCTCTTGCAAGTGGTGTGTTTTGTGGATATAAAACAAACTGAAATGTAAAAATATCCCTAGCATACAATTGATTCTCCTCTAAATAACTATGGCTGCAGTGATTATATGATAAAAATCCCCACTACTTCTGTACCTCTCTTTCAATAAGTTTTCCCTCCTACCCTTCATATCTTTCATAGGAAAGGCTCCCAAGTTTATTGCTTAATTACTTCTAACCTTTCTCATACAAATACTACCATTAATATTCTCTTAGATGCTGACCATGAAGGTCTTCGAGAAGTAAATGAAATATAACAGTAAATTTATTATTTGAGTATGCTTTGGGTAGGTAATTTCCTATTTTTTAATCATGAGGTTAATTATCATTTTATTTTAAATGTACCAGAATATGATTGGATTTTCCTAAATGCATCTTTGATGTGCATTTGTTGAGTAGTTGGAGCTACAAAGTGTTTTGCAATTCTGTATTGAGCTTCCTGGTTCATTCTGGTTTTCACTGTGCTCTACAGGGTTTTCCATATATAAATAAGAGAGGTAGGTATCACTAGTATTAATTAGCAAGAAAAACTGTTGCTACAATTAGCGCAGCTAAATCACTTATAATTACTGCTACAACAGAAGTCATTTAGACTTACCTGACAACCTGTTGAACTGGGAAGTGTTGAAGGTCCACTGATATCAACTAACCAGGGGTCAGTTACATTATCTTGTGCAGCTTGCTCAGTTGCCTTGATATGATCACTAGGCTTTTCGATGCCCTAAAAATCAGTTTATATTTCCTGATCAAAATAAACTCCTCCATGGTGGGCAGGCCTACCCTCCAGCAAGGGTAGACAGAGCGTACTTAGAACATCAAAGGGTAGGCCCTACCATCTGTGGAGGGTAGACGAAGGCTAGGGCTACCCTCCGAGGAGTTACCCTCAATGGAGGGTAGTGCTACCCTTCCCTTACCCTCCATGGAGGGTAGATGGATGTTAAACAATGGAGTGAGGGTAGTGGAAGGGTAACACTACCCTCCACGGAGGGTAAGTGACGGAGTTCCCAGCAAGGGTAGTGCTACCCTTCCCTTACCCTCCACGGAGTGTAGAGCGTGGGTTGGCGGAGGGTAACTACCCACCATGGAGGGTACTACCCTTCCTTTACCCTCCGTCTACCCACCATGGAGGAGTTTATTTTTATCAGGGTTTCTATGTTAATGGTGACATTAGTGAAGAGCTTGATAGAGTATTGGTTTAATGAAACAAAAGATAGACCAGAAGCTTAGGGGATGTTGGTTTTGGAGGATGGAGAAGACTATGGGTTGAAAGAAAGGGTAAAGAGGAAGCCTCTGAGGTCTTGGAGAAAAGAAAGTTCATGTAATTGGAAAAGAGCAAAGTAACTGAATGGAGCAAGTGTTTATGAGGGATGTGTTTTTTATTGTCATTAAATGAATAATGCAGAGTATTTGAAGAAGAGGGGAAGAAATAGAGCATTTCAGAGATGTGAGACACACATACCTGAAGGCAAAAATAATATTTGGAGGGGGGTGTTCAAGAGATCTGCATTACAGTGGAAGCATCCATCAAAGCCTAACTTATTTATAACAATTAAAGATTGATAGACAATTATTGGTGTACGGGTACTTAATGTTATCATAATTTCGTTGCACCTAATTTTAAATTAGTCAATAACTTTCAAATAAAAAATTCAAAGCTAAATTCATCAATACTTCCTTACCTCTGCTCTCACGAAATCGGGGTGCATGCGGGTAATGTGATTTTTTTTTAATTTGTGGTGTTTCCACATGTCTTTATTGTTTTAAAACATATTCGACTGGCTGCAGTCCCCTCGTTCGAATTTCTCTGAAAATACTTCCACAAATGGCTTTTTATAGGAGGTATGTCACTGTGAGTCTCACTAAATATTAAAATGAGTATCTTTCAACAATATAATCCAGAGAATAAGTGTTAAATAAGAGACGTAATTTTTGGATAGCAACTGTTTGCGATCAACTGTCTATAAAGAGTAAACAATTTTCATAACTCCGTCATAATGCAATCTTGTGTTTGCGATTATAATGGTAATACTTCCACAAACGGTCAATAGGTACATGGAGCCATACCAATCTGACATTTTATTCTAAACATTTATTTGCGAAGAAATATCACGAACAATGTCCCGGGATCCACGGTGTTCGAGATATCATTGGATGGCAATTGATCAGTCTATTTAGTTCATTGTTGGCCATCATAAAAAGTTGTCTTATTAATTATACTTTTAATCATATATATATTCTCATATTTATTATTTTTTAATCCTTCCCATTACTAATAAGAATAGTTTTTCAGACACCATATATATCCTCTAACGCCTAGTGCATGAGTGCGCCAACTTTCGAATTGTTTCTTCTCCCGCTGATTCCATTCAAATAATCGAATATACCATAATAATGGATGTACATAATCGATCCAATAATCGAAAGAATCGGAAGCAAATAATCGATAATGACGAATAATCGATTATTTTCACCCATCCCTATTGTTGACACTTGTGTGAATATGTTCATACCATTCCCGTGCTTCTTGCGACACATGCTTCAACAAGCTTCGTACATCATTTATCTTGGCTTGTTTTTAGCCTACATTTGAAGCTGGTCTCATATAATCGCGAACATCAAAAGCCTTCTCCAGAGGGACTTTCCAAATATTGAATTTTGTAACTGAAGATACATCATTGAAGTCAGTCATACCATGCACGATGCCACTAGTCGTGTATTTTAAAGACTCATACTTATGCATACAAAAATTTGTTTTGGAGCTTGAGGCGTATGTAAGGATATTAAATTAAAACCATATGACCAATCTTTTACAAAGTTAGTAGCCTCTTTGACGATGAATGGCGCATGTTTCTCCCTGCATGTTCGTAGTATAGTCAAATACCCCTCCACAGTTGGAATTGACTCGACTCTTTTGAGCATTTGGCCAAACAGTCCAAAATTACGGTCTCATTGGTTGTACGAATTGCCTTGAGTGGGGAAAACATGCTCAAATTCAGTTTTGTATTGTTTTTCCATGAAAGCGCTAAACTTCACTGTGTGATGTTTTTGTTCTGCCCTCCACAGGCATCTGAAAGGACGACGACCTGAAGAACACGACGTTATTTTTCAGTTTTTCAAACAAAGAATCATCTAAAAAGGGTATTACACTATGGAGATTTCAAAATGCAGCGCCAGCTAGTGGCTTATTTCAGAAGGTTGCAGACAACGAACAAGCGGGTGAAGCAAAATATTCAATTGGGAGATATACAGCAATTTGTTGAAAACGTTATGCTAGTGGAAACATCGGATTTTGATGCTCCGATACCGATATGCCGATAGCCAAATATCGGCCAGTATTTATATCGGAATTAAGTATCGGCTCACCCCTACTTATAAGTAAACAAATCTCTTAATCATGAAGTAAGCGGAGTTCCATCTGGTTGCCACGCCTTGTAGCAGTCTCAGAGGATTGAGAATAATCCTACAAGAGAACCCCCTAATCTCCTGAGAATTCGTAAACAAAGCATTAGATGCAACGCAGTGCCGAGAATGGCGTACAATTGCTTTTATTATTTCAATTAATGAGGTTACTTCCGCATCTCTCTGGCCCTTTCACCAGGATATTAATGGTTTGTGCTAAACAACCAACATGTTTCCAGCCTAGTTCTTTCGTAATTTCAGCTTTAGTATTAGCACCATTATCAGAAACTACTAATAAAACTTCGTTAATATAGGTAACGAGCCACAGAAATGGACTTCCGGTGGAGACCGGCCAGGAAATTAAGTATAGAAAGAGTCAGAAATGAGGAGATAAGAGAAATCACGGATGTAAAGAAGGATGCGGTGGAGATTTTGGAAGATTGAAGATTACAATGTTTTGGACACGTCCAAAGAATGGGGGATGAGAAAATACCGGAAGCTGCTCTAAAATGGATACCGGAAGGCAGAAGGAAAAGAGAAAGACCCAAGAAGTCATGGTGGGATGAAGTGAGGAAAGAAATGGATAGGAAGGGGTTGGATATGGGAGATGCATTAGAAAGAGACGGGTGGAGACATTGGGTGATGAACTTGATGTTAAGGACGTGTGATTATCCCCCCTGCGGGTAGGGGGATTGAGAATACTCCCGCAGTATCCCTGCTTGTCGTAAGAGGCGACTAAAAGGGCGGGGAGACAACCCCGAAAACAAACCCAGAGCCAGCAAGGGTTGAGCCCGGACAGTCTTGTGGGTCAACTGTCTGTGTGCGGCCACACCACCTGGCCTGCGATTCACCCGCATGTTTGCCGTGTGCGGAGACCCGTAAGGAGGAGAAGGGGATCCTGGAGGGTGAGGTCAGTGGTTCCCAGCCGGGTGTCGGATGCCCGGTATGGACTATGGGCCAATACCCCTCTTTGGCACCGGATTCTGTGTAAACGGGCGGCTGGGAGCTAGCCACTCCTGGTCAATCGGCTTCCGTGGCGTTAGCTTAACGGTGGCGAGTGCCAGGGAGGTGGGGGTCTGCGTATGGCGGTCGGAGATGTACGAGTTTGGTGGGCCCGTGCATCGAAGATCCAACCCGAAACAGACAACCACCTCTAGGGTGCTATATCCCCTCGGGTAGCCGTGGCGACCGCACCAGTTTGCGGTGCGGCGTCCCAATTGTGTGGCTCCATGGTGGGTGGGGAGCCCAGGGGACGAAGAATCATTTGGAATGGCGGGAACAAATCTTCCACCTCCAAAAAGATCCCGCCCGGATACGGGCGGGGGAGTTAATGTTCCCGGCGCTAATCAGCGCTATTTAGTGATGAGGTGTCAGAAGGAAGGTGAGAGCCTGAAAAAGGTGTCTCCCTTCCTTATACGTTGAATATTGTCTGGTTCCGTTCCTGGGGAACTACAATCAGCCAAGAAACTTCGCGATGGCACACTGCTCATCGAAACGGCAACAACGGTTCAAAGTGAAAAATTATTGAAAATGGAAAAGCTGCAAGATATTCCCGTCAAGGTCGAGGTGAGGCACCTTGAACACCTGTCGGGGAGTGGTTAGTATTACGACCTCTGGTATGTTGAGATCGATGAAATCAAGCAGGAGATGGCCTCTCAGGGGGTCACCGATGCTCGTCGACTCACTACGGAGCATCATCATGAATCCACTTATAAAATCTTAAAGGAATTCGTTGGTTAATCAATATCGATTGACATATATTTTGGAAAAAGTGCGCGTTGAAATGCCATGAGCATGCACGGAAGCGAAAGGAGAGGCGTGCGCTGTTGCCCAGTCAGTCCGTCCGGCGCGAGGGAGTCTACTTCAAGTATTACCCTCGGGGGAAAAAGAGTTGTCCTATCTTTGTGCATGAGTCATTTAGACTCTGTAAATAGTGGCAGAAAGGGTCATTTTTAAGAATGGTCATCAGTGTCATTTTAGATCTGTGTGGAAACGTTCCGCCGATATGCCTCCTCGTGCCACATTTTCGGAGACGAAGTTAAGGATAATTTTTAGCGCTATTTGTTTTTTTCGTCGAGGAGCCGAGAAATGAGGCGACAAAAGATATCCCACATATCTCTATGTTGCTGTGTGCCTTGGCATAAGTCTTGATGCTGTGAAGAAAATAGGGTCTAGGAATCGCGAAAACATCCCCGAAGATGCAACGGGAAGAACACCGTCGCCAAAGAGGCGGCAACTTCATCGAAGGATTCTCGATATGTTGGTGAAGCAACAACGCCCTGTTGTGGAATTGATTTGGCTTCCGGTCGCTCATTGCGAGCTCAATGCTATTGAGCTAATATGGGCGTTTGTAAAAAACAGTATTACATGTGAATTGTGCCGGGAGAAACTGGGATCAGTATCTTCGGAGCTGGGGAAAAAGTATGTGCTACATGCAAGGCGTATTGAGGATTATTATTGGCAAAAGGATCATCTAATTGAGTCATACATAGAAATGGAACCAGTGATAATAAACGGATTCCCTCTCATTTTTCGAAAGTGATTTCAAGTGTGAGTGAAGTGAATAACGCATGCGTTTTACGATTGCGAAATTGTATGAAGATGTGTAAATGATAGAAATTTAAAATAGTTGATCTAGATTTGTTGTGTTTATAAATGACGGTCGCAGGAGCAGCAGTGAAGAGCAGTAATCATTTTTAAAACTGCCACTGGAGGTCCAAAGCCCTCATGGAAAAAGTTGATGAGAAGTAGTGAAAATATGCCCGTTGTTATATTTTGGTGACTACAGCAATTTCTATTGTTTGCAACAGTATTTATTACAAGCGAAGTAGCTTCCCCCGCCGCACAGTGGTCGGAAATCGGAAAAAGCTGGCCAAAATTCCAAAATGGCTTTTTTTGAGATATGAACTTGAAACTTCGCATGAAATCTTAAAAACAATTCATGTATCTGGAATAGCACTTCATTTGGCATAGTTTATACCCGTTTCTGAGATACAGAGACTCAAACATAAGCAAATTTCCAGAAAAATGCCCGTCTTCAGTTGTCTCAGAAAATCTTTCGACTTAAGTTGATGGTGAAGTGTAAGGAGGATTTTTATGGAATAAAAAACCATATTATCTGTTAGCATGGTATTCTTTATTTACAATTCCGTAGTTTTAAAGAATAGCTTCGATACAATCTTGCTGTGCCGTTACAAAATGGCGGACGCTGTTTTTAGACCAAATTTTACATTATGTAGGAGATCATCCTACTGGACCCAAATGTGCTGCACAGTGAGAAACACCATTTCGTTGTATGCAAATTTTGGACGAAAAGCTTTTGGACCAAAAACTTGGATACAAGAATTTATCCGAATTGGACAGTGAGACACTGGATTAAGTATTTACCCTGCTAGAGCGCTTTAGCTAGTGGGATGCAATGTAATGATTGGCATTGATATTTGTCTGTTCCACCTTGCAATCTATGATTTCCTCGGTGACCATCAACTGGTATGCATCCAAAGGTGTTAGCGAACTTCTATCACATCCGGCATTTATCGCCTTTCTCCCAGTGAGCAGAGTCGCACGCTGCGCACCAATGCATTGACCCAACCCGTCCGGTGTAGTCGCTTGATCATCAGCATCGGCATAACGACTGGTTTTATTTTTTTCATCATTTACGAAAAAATTGAGAAAATAAAGCATGAAGAATTTTTCCCAATCGAGTTAGTATCAGTCTAACTACTTCATTATTATGATGTTAGTCCTTTTGCCTGCGTAATTAGCATATCGCTCTTTCGTTAAACTTAAAAAGCTTTAAAATATTTAAAAAGTTACCTAAAAATTCGAAGTTGGTAAAAAAGAAACTGCCAGAGGATTTTATATAGCGTTTTTGTAATTCTGTTCGACAATTTTGTTATAAAAGGTAATTACTTGTCGTCAACAAAGTCATAAAAATATAACCTCGGCAAGCAGTATCTAAGTGATGGACGAATCACGCAATTTATTGGCTAAAGAGTTGGCAAATTAAATTAATCAAAAGATAATTTCTTTCTAATCACATCGAATGGGAACGCATACCGCTAACAGATGCGGCAAGGTCATCGGACATGATGAGCTAGACTCCTCAGAAAGCTCTGAATCAGTGATGTTCTCGTCAGAATACCCTTGGAGGTAATCGCAAGAAGAAGACTCGTCGGAATAGAACATTCACTCTATTTATTTTTCGTTGTGACGTTTCTTTCCAGCACTAATGCGTCGGGGGGTATACATGGTAAGTCACTATGTCCCATGGATCACTTTCGTAATGAAGGTACAATAACTACTATATACTGTTGTGTTCCTTACTTGATTAGGACTGAGCAAAAACTTACAAAGAAGAAGAGATTATTGGAAATGTGAGTTGAAACATTGTCTACGCGATTAATAACTCACCAACTCCACCGTCTGAATCATTTGATCTCGTAGGGATTGAAAGCTGCAATCCCAGAGGTGGCGGGATTACGAAGGGCAAATACTTGTGACATTCGAGCTCAAATGTGTTACTAATAGCAATTCCCGCAGAAGAATACATAATCTCATCAAATCATGGAAAATGATATCATAAATGTCACAGTTTATGCGTCACTTGATTATTCAATGAATACATTACTGTGACGCCAATTGGCGTCTCTCTATTTGTACCCAGCAACACAGAAAGACACCATATGACGGCTCACCAACCAGCATTTGAAGTCATGTGAGACGCCCAATGTTGGTGCGTGGCAGGGAACGTCTTAACTTGACGCACGACACATATATGCTTCGCGGACGTTAGGTTCAAGTCGCCGCTCCAGGTCGACAATACTGGGATTGGCAAACTGCTAAAGCCCGTTTCACACGACACTTGATCCAGCACAAGGTCTAGTATACTCGCTAGTATGCTAGCTTTCCAGTATCGTGTGAACAGAACCAGTATACTGGCTAGCAAGCATTCTAGCTAGTATACTCGCTGAGCCACTGGATTTCGTACTTGATGCGGTACTAGTTTGCTACTAGACCCAGTAGGACCCAGTGGCAATCTACCAATCACGTTCACGTTACGGACGCTGTGCGTTCTTCTCTTTTTTAAATTAGTATGGAATCATATGGAATAATTGCTTAATAGCAAGCACAAGGTCGATGATCGTGTGAAACCTTCTAGTACGGTACCTAGTATACTGGGTTTCGTCCTCAATATCAAGTACCAGCTAGCATACTAGGTCTTGTGCTGGATCAAGTGTCGTGTGAAACGGGCTTAAACTATGTACTTTTAACTCCAAAGAACGGAAGGGAAAATACAGAAAGCATGGCATGGCGCACAATTCGTGCACCGCGAAAATAAAAATACAACTTCTCGACGCGCTGCTCTCATAGTACGTAACAACATTAAAACATTAACCTAAAAGATTTAAAATAATTTATTTATTGTGAACTTGCATTACAGTGCTACAAATTACATAAAGCAGCTATTATTACTGGTTTTTATTGAATCACTCACTGTAGTGGAAATCAATAATGGTGGCGGGAGAAGAATTCCCCTGGATAGTAGATGCAGAAATGTTAAAATAACAGACTAAAGAAATCATCAAAGAGGCCATGAATTCAATATGTCTGATCTCATTTCCCAGAAGAAATAAAATATTCGATAGATTATTTAGATATATTTTGTTAATAAATATAATTAATAAAATAGATCTAAATGCATTAAAAATGTACCTACCCAATTATTTCAAAATGGTGACGTGATAGAAAAAACTTGAGTTCAGATCTGTAATCAGCACACTCAAATTAGGGTTGGTACACTTGTTTTTGTTCAGTAGCAATATCAGTGTAGGGCAGTGTAATACATGTACAAGCACTTTATAACCTGCAACTGGGATAATTGAAGGTATGTCCGACTGCAGAATCATCCTCAACGTTCTTGTCCCTGTGAGGCACGGAGTCTTCTATCCCAGCCCACCTATTCTCAATGTAGAGCAGTATCTTTCCATACTGGCTTTAGGCCTTTTCTATATCATTCCTCGGCACCTCTACATTGAGAAGAACCACTCTGGCATAGGTTATCTTCTTTGAGGCGGAGTTGACTCTGATAGTCCTCGTATCACCAATGGTTCTTGTTCCTAAATTTGTTTAATCTACCCATCTTCTCGTGTTAACTTGAATTATATTCTCTTCCTGTTTGAATCGCAATCGTTTATTCATTCGCCACCACGAGCTCAACACGTATGCATTCATGGATCTCGAGGGGTGACGGTGCCTTCCCCTTCTGCTGTTCTCTCCCTAATAATCGTGAGAGTATTCTTCTTTGGGTACGCCATTTTCCCCGATCTATAACTTCACAAAACAAAACTCGTTCGCGAAACTGCAGGAGAGTGCAGATAAACGCACAGGGGGCACAAACCGGGAGCGCGAGAATAACGCGCGCGCGATAAACGATTTTGGAGTTCGAGTTAGAAGACGGTTGGCTGAACCTTTGATTACACCAGTCTGCATGATATATCAGATGACTGAAAACTAGTAAGTGATAATAGCTAACTAACTTTGATATACTGATTTCATAGCTGTTCTTAGTTTTCTTCTATCACGTACTTTTTTCAGAATGGACCCAATTTAACTTCTAAGATTTATTGATAAGTGCATTATATGTGCCAGTGGGTGATTATCGTGCGAGGGATAGTTCTCAATACAAGCTAATGAGTCTTAGGTTGGTACAACTGCTGTTATTGTTGTGTGACTTAAGAAGTTTTATTTATCCTTCATTAATTTTTGTTACAAAAATTGTCATTGCGTGAAGTAATGTTAATATAACTTTGCTTGCAGTGGTTAAAATCTTGAAACCATAATTCTTATTTTGTTTACAAACCTGACGTGGTAGAAAAAAATGGAAGTCGTTTTTAGAATCAACATATAAAATTGATTCAAAAACACCACTTTTTAGTAAATCATCTGACAAAAAGTTTCAAAATGCAGACTGGTGTTATTGGTTTGTAATTTGGTCGCTGTTATGAAATATACCTGATTTTATTTATGTTCGTCGATAATATTTGTTTTCACGCTGATTTCCTCATTTGTCTCACCTGAGCTTGGAAAGTTGGTTTTTATAGGCGGACGTTTTCGGTGAGAAAATTATTTCCCTCTCCCGGTACCCTTCACCATGAGAGTGTACAGCGTGAATAACTCTTCAGGGCATGATAATGGTGCGTAGCATAAAACGGCTTAGAAACCTGGACGCTGCGGAAAGAGGGCTAAATTAGACAGCATACGTTTCGAATATGGACGTGTTAAAAGGATAGAGGTGTGATGGATAAATGAGCGCCAGAATAAGTAAAAGGCATGTTGAATGAAGAGCGGAAATTGCTGAAGGAGATGAGGAGGAAGAGCAGTAACTAGAGCACGGAGCGAGTAATGGGATGCTAAATTTAGGTAATGCTAAAGTTATAGTGTTTCTGAATCGAGTGAATCGGGGTAGGCAGTAGGCCGTCCCAAAGAAACAGGATGGATATCGGTATATCTGTAACCGCTGACACCAATGCACTCATACTAACTTACCTGGGTTGGTAGAACAACTCTTCACATTAATGGTGTGTAAATAATTGATACTTAAAATGAACACTCATTCAAGTTAAGCTGTAATAAAATGTCAGGTGGGATTGTGAAAATGGTGATCGCAGGTTCCTGCCAAATTTGTCACGCTCGCTGTGCGCTGGCAAAATATCGCAGTTTCACTAGGAAACATCGTGACAAAAATCAATGAAAAAAATGATCGATTATTTCCCGATGATGTTTCACCAGTGGTCTAATTATTTATTTATTTTATTTTCAACTACCACCTGAGAACAGCACTAATGCCTTTTGACATCAGGGTTTTTGTTATTATTCAACAAAATACACACACAAAAAACGTTGCCTTGGGTAGTGGAAAAGCCACCCAGGAAGTACTCAAACCGGTGACCTTAAGGATAGCAGACGAGGGCTTAACCCCGCCGCCTCCGTGGCCGACTGTTTATGATCTGAAGCTCAGTTATGTGCCACATTTTAAGAGTTTCTCTCCGAAGTTTTATTTTTTCCGAGAAGTACATTGCCCCTGCTATCATAGCTCTGTTTGTGACCTTTCAAGGGCCGAAAACCGCGTAACGGTAGTATCTAGATCTCTTCGCTTGCTCTGCTTCACCTTTAGTTCCGCTTCTTTCAGGGCCTTCTTCTCTCTCGTGTAAAGGCTATCGCCGAGAGCCTCCCGAAGGCGTTTCCAAAACACTTGGAGCTCTGGTTCCGTTGGCGCAACATTTCCTTTGACCATCAGCTGAGTGTTGGTGCTGCTATCAAAGTCCGCGTGGCTCACCAATGGTGTGTTTTCCGTCGGCAACTCAAGGTACGTCCGTGTGTCCATTAAGAATCTTAAGTGGCGAGGAAGATTTTTTCTATCCAGTCTCTCAAGCTCAATCAAAACTAGAAATTCACAGCTGTCGTTGAATAATTTGTGGTTAGCCATCTCCATTTCCCAGCGACACCACTAGAAAAGAATAAAAGGCATGAGTCAATTTTTACATACGGAAGTTCGTAATCATGCCTGACAAAACTCGAGCATTTTGTAGACAGTTGAGGGAGACCAAAAAAGTTATTTCCAGTATCTTAGCTTTCTTAAAAGTACCATGCACTTTCTTATCTCTGGAATAGTGGAATGCGTAACGGCAGAGTTCGCAGACGTCATATTGTTTCTCTCTGAAATTATCTGATGAAATAAATGTTTGGAATCCGCTGATTCGCCGAATAACGTGGTCGGTGAAACTTGGGCGTTTGGTATGTATAAGATGGACGTGCCCATTTTCAACCAACGAAGATTTCAAATCAAGGGCGCTTTCCGTGTCACTTACAATCGTAAAACTAATCTTACTGGTGAAGGTGCCCGTTGAATATCAACGGGGAGGAAAAAAATCAACATTTCGCGTGACTGCGTACTACGTCAAATTTTTCGTTGAAATTCACTACAAATTTTACCATTTAATAGCAAAATAAAATTTCGATTTTTCATTTAAAATATTATCATTTACATTCATTGTAATTACCATTCATATCTTATTTAGTGCAAAGAATCATTGAGTTAATGGATATGCACGGAATCTCGACTTAAACAATGAGTATGATCGTTATGGGATGACTCAAGACTGTATTTTAGTCGTTAAACAGCAGTCCCCTTATCAGTAGTACCATCATGCCCTTATCCATCCCCTACCCAGCAGGCCCCTTGAATTATGCGTCCTATAGTCAAAATTAAGGGAGCTGCTAGGTAGGGGATGGTTGGGGGTTAGATCTGGTAATCTGACATATAAATATATATGCACTGGCAGAAGGCATCCGTTGGATTTCAACGGGTGGAATAAATTACTAAGCATAAGGTATCTAGCATAAAAATAACTTCCTTTATATTTGCTGTTCAAAGCGTATAAGCATAAAATGGTGATTTCACAAACTAAACCCCTAACTCCGCAGAATTTTTGTCGTGTATTGGATACATGGCCCAGTGCATATGTAATTTGAAAAAAAGCATTCTTAGTAGCGATTTTATTACGTAAACGTGTGGGGGGCGAAGGTAGAAAAGGCCTCTCATCTCGAGATTCAAAAAATATTTTCCGCGTCATTGTTTTATTTTAACTATAAAATCGAAAAAGTAGTTTTTCCAAAACATTGGAATAACTATAATATAGAAAATAATATTTTGGAATAATTAAAAGAAAAAAATGAAGTGTATGAGATTGGTGCGTATTACGCATACGCATAATAAAAGACTTGTTAAATTAAAATCGGTCATCAAATAAAAAAGGTTTAAAAAACAAGAAAACTGACCCTTTTTTAGTATTGTTATAACTTTGCAAAAGTTCATTTAAAATAAATCAATTTATCTTTACAATAAGAGTATTCTAAAGCTTAAAAAGTGTGCAAAAGATGGGCGCTTTAGGTTTAATGGTTTTTGCATAATCCTATTTGTTTTATCCCGCCTGGGGCATAAACTCCAAAATATGACCGCTTGTACAGTTGCCAATATTTAATAAAAAAATGATTTTGCAACTCGCATTTTTAAGTTCAAGAGCTTATATAATATGGTGTGAAAACGAATAGTCGATGTTTTAAAATAAGGTCATACAATTTTGCATTATTAAAATGTACCTTTTTTGCTTATACACAAATAGAATATCTTTTTTATTTTCAATGTTACATCTTTTTAATAATAATTATTGAAAAGCTGTTAAAAAAACGGATTTAATCACTAAAAGAGCCATCTAAAGCCAATAGAAGCCGAGATAATCACAGCGCCGTTGTTATTTATTTAATAAAAAAATGTCCACATACAGCACTGTTGCCAATTTACAGTGGCCCAATAACAAACGTACATAGGAAAACAGATACAATAACAACATAACATAATAACGGATATCATAACAAAACAGGAAATATCGGAAAGAAACTGAATGAAGAAGTATTGTTAGCTATTTTCAGAAAGATGAGAGAGAACCAAGTTTGTAAAGATGTTGGAGGATAGAAAAAAGGGATCAACGCTCTCGGGAAGGGAATTAAGAAGGGAGGGGATGCGGAAAAAAGTGTGCGTTGAGCGAGCGATAATCTAGGAATTGGTAAATGGAATAGATCGTGGGTGCGCGTAGGCTGGGAGGGTACTCGGAAATTCATAGAAGAGAGGAGTTCGGGACAGTCTGTGGTGGAGTTAAGGATGTTGTAAACAAACTTCAGGTCACTTTTAAGGAGGAGACAAGGAAGATTGTGAATGGAGAGAGAAGACAGAATGGCGTTAGTGGACATATCTCGCATGTGGGGGAGTCTGTACTTCACTATACTTGTGAAGAAATGGGTAACAGATTTAAGGGCTGCGAGATTGGAAGGAGCAGACATCGCCCAAATAGGAGAGCAATATGTGATCACGGGAAGAACAATCGTTTTAAAATAGGATTTAAGAGCTTGGGGGTCTTTAATTTCTGTGTAGCGGTATAGAAGGCCTAGGAGAGACATAGCTTAGGATTTAATTGTATGAATATGATCTGAGAAATTAAGCTTGTTATCTATCAATACACCAAGATCTTTTACTGACGACGGATGGTTTAGGGGCATTGAATTTAGGGTGTAATTGAAGTTAAGTGGGATTTTTTAAAGGTGAATATACATGCATTGCACTTGCTTTAATTTAAGTTTAACTTCCAGGTAGAGCACCAATGGGGGATTATATTTATAGCATTCTGTAGTTCGTGACAGTCATTTGGGGCGTGGATGGTTTTAAATACTTAACAATCATCAGCGTATAGCAGCAAGCGGGCTTGTGAGGTGTGAACTAGGGAGGCTGTCATCAATGTATAGATTAAATAAATATGGTCCCAGGACGCTGCCTTGGGCAACTCCTGACGTTACAGGAGACTTAGAAGTTGAGTTGCCAGGAATAATTACGCGCTGGGTTCTTTCACTAAGGAAGGTAGATAAGAGGCTGAGAAAATTACCATGGATGTTAAACCTATCATTGAGCTTATGAATGAGGAGGCTGTGGTTGAGAGAATCGAAGGCTTTCGAGAAGTCGTGAAATATGGTATCAAGCTGGGCTTTTTTGGATATTGAGTCGACAGCATGGTGTTGGAAAACTGATAAATTGGTTAGGCATGACCGCCCCGGAAGGAAACCGTGTTGACTGGTGGTCAGAGAAGGGGACGTAAAATAATAAAGTCGGTTAGGAATAATTATCTCGCAGACTGATGAAAGAATCGGAAGTAGAGAGATGGTGCGGTAATTGGAGACATCATTTTTTGAACCAAATTTGTGTATAGGAATGATGTTAGTAGATTTAAACTGCGGTGGAAAAACACAAAGAGAAAAGCAACGATTGAATAGTAAGCATAAGGGTAATGCGAGAGAGGAAGCACAATTACGATTAAATACAGGGCTGAGACCGTCGGGACTGGGAGAACGATGAGGAGAAATCTTGCAAAGATATGTATAAACTTCCCGAGGATCGGTCTGTATTTGGGATAGGCAGTGATTGGTATTTGGATAGAGCTCATGATCATGGTTGATGGGGACACTAGATGTAGGTTTCAGACATTCAGAAAAGAATTTTAGGAATAGATTAGGCCTATCTGAAGCCACGGCACTGAGATGATTATGTGAAACGGTATCAGGAATACGAGGACGATTACGTCGACGATTGACAAAAGACCAGAAGTTTTTGGGATTGGAGGTAACGGATGCGGATAGGCTTTGGGAATACTCTTCATAATCACGACGGATCAAGGTTTTGGAGGAGCGGCGTAGGTCGGAAAAGGAGCGACGAGTACGAGCATTAGGAAATGATTTGTAAAGATACCAAGCACGGTTCTTGTTAGCTAGAATGTGGATTGTATCTGATTTAAACCAGAAGGGGAATTTTTTCGTTTTGGGCTTGGCAATAGGGACAAAATCTTTTGTGACACTCTCGAGAACAGCGTGGAGGAAGTCCGCTGCTTCTTCGGGAGACAAAGAGGAAAGCACACCCGAAGGAATTAAGCTGATGCAGTGGTTAATGTCCTTCCAACAGACCTTTGCCCAGGCAAGGCGGGGGGAGGGGTAGTGGGTGGTACTCCGCGGAGCTTCCGGGAATCCCGTAAGTGGAAAGTTGCATCCAGGGACTCGTGGTCCGAGTCAAAAATATTTCGCTCGGGGGTAACGGTAGAGAGGAGTAGGTTCAACGTTGCCACGTCACGGGTGCTGTGGAGGTTATGTTGAGGTAGGCGGAGAGCATGAATAAAATGGTCTAAGAGAAAGTTATCATGAGCGTTAAGGGGATTGCCGCTCATTGAAGAGTCCCAGCGAATGGACAAATTGAAATCACCCACAAGGATAATTGGACCGAGATCATTTGTCCTTA
Source organism: Pyrrhosoma nymphula (assembly GCA_963573305.1). Classification (NCBI taxonomy): domain Eukaryota; kingdom Metazoa; phylum Arthropoda; class Insecta; order Odonata; family Coenagrionidae; genus Pyrrhosoma; species Pyrrhosoma nymphula. The sequence goes on along the minus strand of OY754334.1, from coordinate 80,200,625 downwards.
AAACAGTCCAGACAGCTCTCAAGAACACTAATGTCACTCGTAGGGGGACGATAAAATCAACCAACAAAAATTTTATTTAATTTTTTCTGTTTACCTGTGGGCATATGAACCTCGCTCCACACTATTTCACATTCCGTCTCAAGAACTGAATGGCGTTTCGAGGGGAACTGAGATTTGATGGCAAGGAGCACTCTACCACCTCTGGAAGGTCGATCGCGACGATAAACAGCATGAGAATTGGAGAAAGATAGCTCACAATCACTAACTGATAGACCAAGCCAAGTCTCGGAGAGTGCTATAATATCCAACTGAGAGAGTTCTTGAGCTTGCGAATCACAGATGCTTAGCTTGTTCTTGATGCTTCTCACATTCTGGTAATACATATTCACTGAGAAAACACTGGGAGGGCCTGGGTTAAGCTTTACATCTCCAGAGAATAACACGAGTATTAGGACAAGAATTGCACACCGGGGGTAAGGTTTCGAGGCACCGGGAACGTTCCCGAGGGATCGCCGGGACTTAGGCGTCGCACAGTGGGACGAAGCGCCATTGTGCCACCCAAATTACTCTACACCGTACATAGTTCAACTGTTTGAGCTGGGTTTTTTTTAAATGTTCGTCTTGAATTTGCCCATCGATCCCTCTTTCGGGATTGTTGATTTTGGCTCATATATTCCTGGAATTTGTCTCCAAATCTTGTTTTTTTTACGAAAAGAAAAATGATTTTTTGTGCAAATGTGACCATACGGAGCGCAAGATCGGTTTTTTTAAGATTTTCAGCTAAGAATCTTCGTTTCGATAAATACTAAAAAACTGTCTGCGTGAAACTGCGAATAAAAAATTTTCATATCCTCAAAAACGGCCAAAATATTCAAAAACTTTTCGTGGAGAAGTAATTTTTTTACTGAAAAATTATGCACTTTTGGAAGAAAATTTACTGAACAAAAAGTGTTTCGAATCATTTAAGAAACGCTCACAAATTTTTTCAGAATGTTTGGACACATTTGTGGACATTTCAAAAAATGGCACTGAAACGGCCAAAATGTTCCAAAACTTTTCGTGGAGAAGTGATTTTTTTACTGAACAATTATGTACTTTCGGAAGAAAATTTACTGAACAAAAAGTGTTTAGAATCATTTAAGGAATGCTCACAAATTTTTTCAGAATGTTTGGACACATATTTGGACATTTCAAAAAATGGCCAAATACAAAAAAAAAGATTTTTTGTGCCATTTTTTTGAAATGTCCAAAAATGTGTCCAAAAATTCTTTAAAAAATTGTGAGCATTTTTTAAATGATTCTAAACACTTTTTGTTCAGTAAATTTTCTTCCAAAAGTGCATAATTTTTCAGTAAAAAAATCACATCTCCACGAAAAGTTTTGGAACATTTTGGCCGTTTTTTGGGATATGAAAAATTTTTATTCGCAGTTTCACGCAGACAGTTTTTTAATATTTATCGAAAAGAAGATTCTCATCTGAAAATATTTCAAAAAAACCCGATCTTGCGTAGGGTCACATTTGCGCAAAAAATTTTTTTTTTTCGTAAAAAACAAGATTTGGAGACATTCCAGGAATATATGAGCCAAAATCAACAAACCCGAAAGAGGGATCGATGGGCAAATTCAAGACAAACATGAAAAAAAAACCCAGCTCAAACAGTTGAACTATGTGAGGTGTAGAGTAATTTGCGTGGCACAATGGCGCTTCGTCCCACTGTGCGTCGGAGTACCGAAGGTCACAGGCAAAGAAACCACTTGCAGCGAAGGCGGAGCAATAAAAACTTCTGTAGCCAAAAATCTCTATCGGGGATGGCTCCACGAAAGGGTGGGATTGGTCGGACCACACAACTGCAGAGATACGCACTGAGAAATTCAGTGACAAAACAAAACTCACAGCACAAAAGCAAAAAAATAGGAGCGAGAGCGGTACGTGTTCTCTCACTGGTAGCCATCTTGAAAATGCTGGAAGCATAATAAATATTAAGTGCTGAAATTTGCACAACTATTTAACGATGATTCAAACTATAATATAAAATTTATTTAAAACTGAATATGAGAGACCAACTAAATTAGAACTGGTTAAAGTGACGGTACGCTCCTGTTTTGAGTTCGAAGTACGGTGGTGGGGGGAGACGCTCGAGCATCCAGCACGCTGCGGAATCGAAAATGAATCTTATATTTGGAGTGGGCTGTAAAATCTTGCAATATATCGGCTTCTAGATATCGTACCTTCTTTTTCATAATCTGGGGTACCTCGAATAGAAAAAAGAATTAGCGCATTTTTATGCTTAAAGAACAAAGTTAAATACCAGAAAATTACGATGTATAAATAAAACAATTATTTTAAATATATTTTTTAGCTGCTCCATATATTTTTAGCGTAATACTTATGGTAGGATTAGGTTTTAAGAATGTGTAGTTGCCAATTGACGTGTTTATATACAAATAGATAAAATTATATAGGTACGCAATAATTATAGGAAAAGCATAGACATGTTTTTTAGTTTAATAATTTTTTTTGTGAAATGCGCTCTAATTTCAATTTTAAGAAATATAATATAAATGTAATTGAAATATAACGAAAATTAACAGGCTGCATGAAACATAAGATTTTATATAAAAAATTCCTAGCACGAAAACAATATGTAATTTGAGGTTAGGAATAATATTATACAAATCCATTTAAAAATTAACCGAGTTTTTGTTTATTTGCACAATTTCGTCGCTATCTTGTTCGCTTTCATCCTCTTGGGAATCATATTCGTCTTCTTCGCAACAAAGACTAAAATTAGGAACGCGACTGGGAACAATTAAAAACGTTACGATTTTCTGATAATAATGGTATATTTGTAAATAAATTTTATCTATTTTGATATCAACATGAAAATTGGCAACTACACGTTATTTAAACATAACCCTACCCGAATTATTATGATTAAAATATTCATTTCATTCAAGTATTCTACCAGCTGATTGGTAGGTTCTTGGACAGTCCCCATTTTGTATCCCAACCTAATAGAAATTGTCTCGCATTCCCTCCTAAGGATGACCCGTTATTAGATCCCTCTTCAATTCTTCATATCTTCTACCTCCTCTTATTTCGTCCAGAATTCCTATCCTCTTCCTTCCTCTCCCACGCTTCCCCAGTGTTCTCCCCTCTATCACTCTCTTCAACATGCCCTCTCCTCTCAAAACCTCCTCCATCCATCTCTTCTGCCTTCTCCGAACCTCTGCCACAAGCTTCCTCTCCTCTCCGACCATATCCAATACCTCCTCGTTCGTCTTTCTCGCCATCCAGCTAACCTTCTCCATCCTTCTCCAAACCCACATCTCAAACGCCTCAAGCCTACGCACATCCTCCCTTCGCAATGACCAAGTTTCCGACCCATATAGCGCCACGCTCCATATTAAAGTTTTCACCAGCCTCTTCTTTACGTCTCTTCTCAGACCCCCCCTCATCAATTCCCTTCTCTTCGAAAATGCTTCTTTAGCGAGCGCAATTCTGCATCTGATGTCCTTACCACTAAACCCATTCGCCTCCAAAATACTACCCAGATACGTAAACTGCTCGACCTGCTCTATCTTCTGCCCTCCCACCCTTATATTCAGCCCCGCCTTCTTACTTCTAGAAAATCTCATTACTTTCGTTTTCTTGTGATTGATCTTCATCCCATACTTTTCGCACTGCACCTCTAATGCATTCACCATTGACTGTAACCCCTTGGCTGACTGACTAACCAATGCTTGATCATCTGCAAATCTCACTGATTTTATCAGCTCCCCTCCTACCTTTATTCCTACCTCCTCCTCCTCCCCCCAAGCCTCCCTTACCATTTCTTCTGAATACACATTAAAAAGCAACGGCGATAGTGGGCACCCTTGCCTCACTCCCCGTCCTATCGTGGCCCATCCCGATTCTCCATTGGCTACCCTAACCTGTGCGATCTGATTCATATACAGATTTCGAATCAGACACCTGTCCCTCCAATCGACCCCTAATTTCTTCAACACTCCCATTAATTTCGTCCATTCCACCCGATCAAACGCCTTCTCGAAATCTACGAAGCATGCAAAAACATCCTGCCCATACTCTAGGTTTCTTTCTACTAGCGTCCTCATCACCGCTATAGCGTCTCGCGTTCCCGTCCCTCTCCTAAACCCGAACTGGTCGTCACCCAGGTATTCATTTGCCTTCTTCTCTAGCCTTCTGTTTAGAATCCTCAGAACTACTTTGGCCGCGTGGGATATTAAGCTTATTGTCCTATAGTCTTCGCAAGTTTTTGCCTTACTCTTCTTCGGTATAGGAATTAGTACAGTCTTCGCGAAGTCTTCCGGCCACACTCCATCATCATAAATCCTACGAATTAGCGCAAAAAGTTTTCCTCTTCCGTTCTTCCCCATGCTCCTTAAAAACTCTGCAGGTATGTTATCTATTCCCACCGCCTTATTCCTTTTCATGTCTCGTAGAGCTCTTTCGATTTCGCTATCTAGGATACTTGGTCCGATGCCATCTCTGTCGATATCGTCTTCCCTTTCTATATCTAACCTATTGGGCCTTGTTTCTTTACCATAGAGCTCTTCAACATACTCCTTCCACCTCTCCTGGATCTCTCTCGGTTCTATGATTACCTTTCCCGTCTTGTCTGTTATCGTTGTAATTCCCCTTCCCTTATTACCACCCGTCAGTTCCTTTACTTTCCTATATAATGCATCTGCTCTTCCCTCTTTTTGGTATTTCTCTAACGAGTCGATCTGTTCTCTCCACCACGCCTCTCTTGCTTTCTTTGTTTCTCTTCTAAGCCTGTTATTAAATTCTCGGTATTTTCTCTTACCTAGCTCTGAGTTTACGCTCTTCCATTTCCTTCTCTCCTCCATCTCCCTGATCATCTCCTTCGTGATCCACGGTTTTCTAATTTTAGTTGCACTCACTACGCCTACCGTTGCTTTCGCCGCTTCTATAATTCCATTTTTCAAACTTCTCCATTCATCTTCCACTGATCTAACTCCATGATCCTCACCCATTATCTCATCCACCTTCTCCCGATACTTCTTCTTCATTGCCCCAGTTAATGCCTCCGTATTCCACTTACGTACCCTCCTTCCCATTCTTATCTTTTTCAGTTTTACCCGACATTTCATGACTAATAAGTTGTGGTCTGTGTCTGCATCAGCTCCTGGATAAGTATGCGAGTTTTTAACACTATTCCTGTATCTGTGACGTACCATTATATAATCTATCTGGAACCTGTCTGTGTCTCCCGGCTTCTTCCAAGTGTATCTACGTCGAGGATGATGTCAGAACCAATATTTGTAATTACTAGGTTATTTCTGCGGCAAAACTCCACAGCTTTCTCGCCCCGGTCATTTCTTCTTCCTAGCCCGTAATCGCCCACCTCCCGCCCATCTCTTCCTTCACCCACCACCGCGTTCCAATCCCCCATTACTACCAGGTGCTTACTTCCTGGTATCCTACCAATTATTTCCTCTAGCTGATCGTACACCCCATCTACCTCCTCCTCTTTATGATTAGAGGTAGGCATATAAACCTGGATTATAACTAAATTCGTTGGTTCTGCTTTTAATTCCACGACTATTATCCTATCACTAACTTGTTCTGCATACACTACTTTTCTACCAAGTTTCCTATTCATTACGAATGCAACCCCGCGCTGACTTTCATTCCCTCCACTATAAATTACTCTATAGTCGCCGCTCCAGTAATCCCCGTCATCCTTCCATCTTACTTCACCCAGACCCATGATGTCTACACCCACCCTCTCCATTTCTTGCTTTATATTCTCTAGTTTCCCCGCCCTCAGCATAGTCCTAACATTCCACGTGCCTATTCTAATAGTTTCGTTCCTCTTCTTTATCTTCTTTTCCTCTGCTGCTGCTTCGTCTGAGCAAGGATTAAAATATAAGGTGCAGCTAAAAAAATAGTAAAAATAATAATTATATTTTTATGTCGTAATTTTCTGGTATTAAACTTTGTTCTATAAGCATGCAAATGCTAGTTGTTATTTACTATTCGAGGTACCCCAGATTTAAAAAAACGAAGGTTCCACGATGTCTAGAAGCCGAGATATTGCAAAATTTATAGCCCACTCCAATTTAAAGATTCATTTTTGATTCCGCAGCGCTCTAGATGCTCGAGCTTCTCTTCCCACCACCGTAGAAAATGTACTCGAACTTTCGGCCAGATCTGGCCTTAAGCAAGAGATGAGACGAACTGCGGGGAAAAAGAGGCTTGGTAAGGGCAAGGAAAATAAGGTAGGGGAGAGAAAAGGGGAGGGATTTATATATAGTATCTCCTCAGAAAACGCACTTGGCGAATAAAAACAGAAATATAAATATAGTTTTAAAAACACAGGCACACGGAAATAAAAAGGACACTCACAAAATATTTTGGGGGACGTTTCGACGGTCAGGCCGTCATCGTCGGCAACAAGAGACTAACTAGTGGTGTGTTACCTCGGGGGGTTAGGGGAGGCAGAATAGAAGGGAAGGGGGACTGGTGGGGAAAGGGAAGGGGGACTGGTGGGGAGCGGGAGCCAAGAGTGGGACAAATTTAGCCCGGTCGATTCAAATGCTCTTAAGATCCAGGTGGGTAGGTAGGTTTAGGGTGCATCGACAACTTAGGTCATACCGCACCTTCGCATGATTATACATGAATATTACTCATAACAAAACTATTCACTCATTTGCTATTATAGGTCTATCTATGCACAATATATCATGCGAGTAACGTATTAAATGGGGATATCTGGTCATATTTCACCCCTGCGGGTAGGGGGATGGAGAATACTCCCGCAGTATCCCTGCTTGTCGTAAGGGGCGACTAAAAGGGCGGGGAAGGAAACCCCGGAAAAAAGCCCCAGAGCCAGCAAGGGTTGAGTCCAAACAGTCTTGTGGGTCTACTGTTGGTGTGCCCGAGAGGCCCTTTACACCTCTCGGGTTCAACTGAACACACTTTTTCAGGCGGTTGCTGTGACCGTGCACGCACCTGAGACCATAACGCTGTGTAACGTTTACTTACCGGAGTGCGCACCAGTCACTGAACGCAACCTCGAGAATCTTATCCTTCAATTACCCAAGCCCTTTATAATTTTAGGAGACTTTAATGCACATGAACCTTTGTGGGGTAGCTCTAGGAGCCAGTGCAAAAGAAGAGGGCGGATTTGAACACATTTTATCCAGGATTTTAACCTTGTTTTACTAAATAGTAGTGAGAAAACTCGTTTTAATAGTTTTAATGGAGAATTTTCTTCCATTGACCCTGCCATCTGCTCGAGCAGTCTTTCCACGAAACTTAACTTATCCGTTCATACAGATGTATGTGGCAGTGATCATTTTCCCCTTTTTATATGTAAGGATATCATTTTCAATCCATTTTTTATAACTCCTGGAAATTGGATTATTCAGAAAGATGACTGGTCAATTTTCAGAGAGAATTTTACATTTGAACATGACGGCAACCGTGACGTAATGCAAAACGTCGAAGTCCTTACATCTGCAATAATCAAGGCGCCAAATACCAGCGTCCCGCGATCCAAGGCTATCGTCCATCGACCTCCAGTGCCATGGTGGACAGGAATGCGCGAAGGCAATAAAATTGCGGAAGCGAGCACTTCGCATTTTTCAGAAGTACCCCACGAAAACCAATCTTGCCTCCTTCCGACGTCTTCGAGCGAAAGCCCGACAAATCGTAAAGGAGGCGAAGAAGGCCTCCTGGATAGAATTCATCTCTGCCGTCAACCACAGGACGCCTCTTGCACAGGTCTGGAGGAAGGTACGAAGCATCTCGGGCTGCAGTCAGCAATGCGGCGTTTCCGGATTAAAAGTCAATGTAACATCTACCTCGGAATTATGCGAGGTCTATGGCCGTACGTTCAGCAATATCTGCAGTAACGACAATTATGATGCCGACTTCAGGGAAATAAAGCAACGCTGCGAAGCAGCATCCTAAACGTTCCGTGAAACGCACGGCATTTCTGACTATAACGAATGCTTCTCGTTATGGGAGCTGGCCTCTGCAATTGCGGAATCCCGGAATTCGTCCCCAGGAACAGACAGTGTCCACAACGCATTTCTTCGGAACTTACCGAAGAAAGCGTTGCTGGACGTCCTTCATACCCTCAACCAAATTTGGCTGGAGGGTAGTTTTCCACAATCCTGGCGGGAATCTATCGTGGTTCCAATAGCGAAGCAGGGAAAGGACAACAGTAGCCCTAGCAACTATAGGCCCATCTCTCTTACCAGTTGCCTGTGCAAGTTTATGGAAAGAATGGTCAATCGCCGGCTTGTTTGGTGGTTGGAGCGGCGAAACCTTCTCTCCAACATACAACGTGGCTTTCGTAGGGGTAGATCTACTATCGACCATCTCATTCGGACTGATAATTTTATCCAGGAGGCCTTTCTTCTGCGTCAACATGTCATTGGTGTCTTCTTTGACTTAGAGAAGCCCTATGACATGCTATGGCACCGGAAGATCTTGCAAACAATGCACAGTTGGGGTTTCAGTGGTAACCTACCCATTTTTATCCTAAACTTTGTAACAAACCGTGGTTTTAGAGTGAGAGTGGGAAAAAACCTCTCACAGTTTTACTCTCAGGATAACGGCGTTCCCCAGGGCTCTGTTTTAAGCGTTACCTTATTTGCAATCGCCATTAATGATATTGCGGACTGTATAAAGACACCGGTGATGGGATCCCTATTCGTAGACGACCTTGCAATCTTCTGCAGGTCGTCTACATTGGCCAGCGTTGCAAGACTGACACAGTTGACTGTCATCAAACTGAACAACTGGGCTAAGAGAAACGATCTTCGTTTCTCCAAGGAGAAAACTGTATGCATGCATTTTCACCGATTGCGAGGTATCCACATAGCTCCGCCGTTACGCTTGGGAAGAAATAACCTTCCTTACATTGAATAGGTTCGATTTATTGGTATGATTTTAGACCGTAGATTTACATGGCAGGAGCACGTCCGCAAACTAGCCGATAAGTGTCGCCGTAGCCTAAACATTTTACGAATTTTAAACAAACATCATGGGGTGCTGATCGCACGACCTCGATCTTACCATACCGTGCGCTGATTCAGTCGAAAATAGACTACAGGTGTTTAGTCTACTCGTCTGGACGAGTCTTACCTGCGACCGTTAACAACGGTCCACAACGCAGGATTACGGTTAGCTATTGGCGCTTTTAGGACCTCTCCTGTCCTAACTTAGGACTCCTAAGCCTCTATGCAGACGCCGGGGAGCCGCCGCTGGCTACTCGTAAGCTAATGTTGACATGCAACTAGTGTCAAAAATTTTATCAATGTCGAGACACCCATGCTTTGACATAGATTTTAAACCAAGGTTTTTAGATATTTTTAACATTTTAACAGAAGGACGAGTGCTACTAGGCCACTAAGTATTCGTTTTAAAGATTTTATTGATGAATTTGACATCTCACTACTGGATGTGTATGCGGTCGGGTATTCAAAATACCCGCCTTGGTCTTTACCGCGACCACAGTGCTATACTGTTGGGGATGGACGCCAGAAATCCTCTGTCACGCCGCAGGAGTACCAGAGCCTGTTTTTAGAATTCCTGTGTAACCACCCGGACTCCACTCCCGTGTATACGGATGGATCGAAGACTGATTCAGCATGCGCATGTGCCGTGTCCTCCACACACCACAAGGTCATCAAGGCGAGACTCAATCCGCTGTGTAGCGTATATACTGCGGAATTATTCGCAATTAAGATGGCCCTAAGGAATATCAATTGCAAATCTGGCTCTTTCCTTGACTGCACCGACTCTTTAAGCGCTGTGAAGTCCATTTCGGCCTATTACCCACACCACCCTCTTGTCCAGGATATACAATGCACCCTCCAATCCCTTCTCAGCAAGGGAATTAAAACCTCTTTTAAAAGATCTTAGGCTTTCCCGGCGAATAATATTAGTAAAATCTTCTCGGGTTTGCCACCGGATAAGGCTTTTAAAGGCCAACGTTTCGACGAGTGACTGCCTCATCGTCATCAGGGCTGAGACTGATTTGAATCAGTCAGTGAAAATCAGTCTCAGCCCTGATGACGATGAGGGAGTCACTCGTCGAAACGTTGGCCTTTAAAAGCCTTACCCGGTGGCAAACCCGAGAATATTTTACTAAAACCTCTTTTGTCTGGGTCCCTGGACACGTGGGAATAGCTGGCAACGAACGAGCGGACAAGGCAGCAAAGGAGGCACTGCACATGCCACACATTTTATCGAACATGGTAACTGCAGACGATATAAAATCTGTTTCGAAACATAGCAATGGGCAGATGGCAAGAATCGTGGCAGGAGATAAATAATAACAAACTTCGGTCTGTGAAACCGATAGTAACAGCGTGGCCCTCTTTTGTCAGGAGTACCCGGAGGGAAGAAGTCGCAATCACTCGTCTGAGAATAGGGCATACTGCCCTTACCCATTCATACCTCTTCACAGAAGAGAAGACTCCACCTCGGTGTGATGATTGCGACTCCTCTCTGAGTGTGCGACACATGCTGACGGAGTGTGAAAAATACCGGTCTTCTCGAGAAAGACAAGGTTAACGGGACCTTAGAAACTATCCTAGGCAACTCCCCTGATAGTCTCACCCGAGTAATTGCTTTTTTAAAAGATGTTAACGTTTTTAATAAATTATAAATTTCACTGCTTTAGACTTAAGTGCACATTTTATCACATATAAGTAAGCGAAATTTTTATTTTTTACTCCTAACGTATATTTTGTACTTATAAGGATGAGAGTGGTGCAAAATGACCGTAGTAGTCGACGCACCCAAAAAATAATACTACTACTACTATACTACTACTTGTGTGTTGCTTCAGATTTAAAAATATTTACCTATGGTTGATTGACTTTCGTTTATAGCAAATTCTCTGTCAAATTTCCAAGGGACAATATTGTGGGTAAACCTGTTGAAAATACCAGGACCTTATCTCCAAGTCCCAGGATTCCCTAGAATGGACGCGCCAAAACAATTGGTTTCGCGGAAAAAGTTCTTGCATACCTGGCTGTCCACAAAATTTTCTGACAGGATCAGGATAGTCTTCCTGCTCTTGTCAATCGACTCGACGATATTTGTGGTTATCACTGCTCCCAAGGCGAAGTTCCGGTCGTGCAAACAGAGTTGATACTTTTGATCGCTTTCCTCCAGCTCCGGCTGAAGAACCCTTAGCACCCAATTTCTGTCACGCCCACTGTGAGAGTAAAAAAGGCACAAAGTTCAGTGGTGAGCATGAAATACAAAAATCTTAACTTTCTGAATAATTGAAGGGTTAAAAAGTGGATTCTATCACTTAACTGAAGATTTTTTTATATTTGACCTCATTTGATGTTCCTGGTCAAACCTATTTGTCTCCTATAAATCTTCCTTTGCCAGCTTACTCACCGATCCGTAATGGCGCAAATGACATCATCTGTCCCAAATAATCAACCAACAAGGGTGATGAAGCAATGATAACTCGCGCCTCTCCATCAAGCACACTTCAACTAAAGAGATAGGTATAAAAAAATGACGCTGAGGCGATTCACGTCGCTTTGTAAGTAAAAATTGATTATAAGACGTAGGTTTCCGCGGGGCTTCGATAGACGTTGATTCTTTCGATTTTCGGCATTTCCGCCGCATGGTTCCATCGCAGGCTATCCGGCAGGCTTCCTCAGGTCCTAAAATGGAACCGCGCGGCGGAAACCCTGGAAATTGGAAGAATCAACGCATAAACGATCTTTCTTTGTGCCTCACAATTCCAATGCTCGACTCAAATCCTAAAGCAGTCATCTCCTTTTTTTGCTTTCTTACAACTGCTGCTTAACTCTCTTTCTCCATTCTTAACATTTGTGCTTGAGGCGACCATTGACCCCGTGCCACGTTATCATCAACTGTTTCACTTAACCAACAAGGGAGCATCCGATAACTAGGTTTCCGATGTTGACGAAAATTAACCAGGATGTAGTCTCCGAATCGTCATTTAAAAATCCCCCGACTGTTAGGGTCATAAATCTGTTAGAAAAAAAGAAATACCTTGGATAGAGAAGAAGATACTGCAGATAGAAACAGCTATTAAGGCGGCTTTACAAATGGCTTTTGATTGAGAGATGTCATCGTTTCCAGAGGAGGTCTTACAGGAATACTTCCGAAAAACTTAATAAAGTAGGCCAATTTTATAGCTCTTGGAAATGCGGAGTTCATAAACGCGCTTCTACCTGTGTTTGTTCTAATTATAGTTTTTGGTATAACTACCGTATTACTATCATTTTACTTATTTTTTTTGCGGGTTATGTTGCGCTAAAATACCTTGTCTTTCAACTAACCTTAAAACATCTAGATAACTATTACACCTGACTTCTTGAATCAGTCATGATAATTGAGCATCATAAGGGGGCGTCCATTAATTGCGTGAGGCGTTTAGGGGGGAGGGGGTCGAGCCGAATCTCACCCTATCTCACGTGGGGGAAAGGAGGAATAATATTTTTCCGCAAGAAACGGTGTAAAATTGCGAGAAAACTGGGTTAAATTAAGTAAAACATGAGGAAACAAATCACATGGAAATGTTGGTTCCAGTAGTCACTCTTGAGACCACACATGAGTCCCCGTGGACTGAATAAAAATGAGAATTCTTTTACGAAATTTAGTAGTTCCTATTTAAGTATTTTATTGTTCGATTTTCTCACTGTGATTCTAGATTACGTTCTTAGTAGCCTTAAATACTAGTCTTAACTAGTCTTAAATAAAAATAACTAAGCAAATTATGTTTTTTTAAATTCAATCGAGCACATATTAACGTATTTACACTAAAAATACGCAATTTAAAAAATCTCACGTGAAATGAGGGGGGAGGGGGACGAGCCAAATCTCTCGTCATTTAACCAAGGGGGGAGGAGGGGGGTCGAAAAATCGCCTCATGTAATTAATGGACGCCCATTAATTACATGAGGCGACGCCCATGTAATTAATGGACCATTGTCTAAGTTCCATTGTCTATAATATTGCTATTATTAGAAAGGATGGAGACGTTAATACAATCTCTGTTTGATTCTCCGAATGAAATAGGAGTATGTGATTGCATTAACTTCTCCAATAATTTAGCATTTCACATTCATTTATCTATCGAGCTAATTTTCAAAGTCAATGCCCCATTCTATGTATTAGCATCATGGCTACTCAATAAAGCAATCATATGCGTATTTTGATCATTGATCGTTTATATCATATCTTTCGTATTTGGTATTCATTTGGGCGTAATCCCGTTCGATTATACAAAAGAAATATGTACGTGTAAATCACTTTGCTAGCTTGGGTGAGTCGTGCTTGTTGTCGAAGCCGCCGTAAGTCGTCCGTTTTTCAAAGAAAACCCTCAGCATTATCCATCAGCTCTTGAAACCCATTAAGTGAGGCTATTTGCTAAATTAATTGTGTATATTAAAATAATTACCTGTACGAGACAAAGGCGTCGTATATACATTCACTGTCAGGCTTTCCCTCTCCTTTCACTGCCCTGCTGCGTACTCTTAACAAATGGAGTACGTATGAAGCCTCAAATCGATAAATGTAGAGGACTCCACCCAGTAGAGCGGCAATGAGTCCTATGCTGGTGAATGTAGAACCAAGAACCACTGGCAAATCTGGTCCTCTGCACAGATCTTCGTTGTATCTTGCGTCAATCACTTTAATGTTCCTGAAAGGAGGAATCAATACTGTATCAGTTGAAGAAAAACATATTGTGGTTCTCTTTCATTTCCTTAGAACTCTGGAAATTTAAAAAAACAGGAGTGGTGGCTACATTTGGAAAGATAGAGGTAATAAAATAAGTTGGAAGGCTGCGAATGTATTTAAGGGCGTGCATCTCGAAAATTTTCCGCGTGATAATAATACACCAAATGTTATTTATCAGAGCATTGTAATGCTGTACAGTTTATTGTGGGCTCGCGCCTTATGAATTCGTAGGGACTCGGTATCCACCACCCCTGCGGGTATGGGGATAGGTAATACTCCCGCAGTATCCCTGCTTGCCGTAAGAGGATACTTAAAGGGCGGTGAGGAAACCTCGTTTACAAATCGCTAGTTCAGCTAGGATAGTGTTTGGACATCCCTGAGAATTTGCTGTCTGTCCTTGTCCTTACCAGCTAATTCTAGGTTCTCCCTCGTGTTGGCCGTGCGTGGAAACCCGTCAGGGGAGAAGAGTTCTCCGGCACCCAGCCGGGCTTCAGATGGCCCCGCGTTCAATATCCCACTTCGGCCCTGGATTCCCTGGAATTGGGCGGCTGAGAGCTAGCCACTTCCAGCAAATCGGCTTCCGTTACGTCTTATGGTTGGTTGCGAGTGCTGGAGAGGCGTGGGTCTATGTAGGGCGGCCAAAGGTGCATGGGTTTAGAGTGCCCATGCACTGGAGGTCTAGCACCAAGCAGATCCCTTTTATGATGGTGCATACTATATCCCCTGTGCTAGCCCTGGCGACCGAACCGGTTTGCGGTGCGGCTTCCAGAATGCGTGGCTCCGTGGTCGGCGGTGAGGCCGGGGTACGAAATTTCATTCCCCATGGACGAAGAATCATCTTCGAAACAAAATATCCTGCCCGGATACGGATATGGGAGTCGATTGAGTGTGCGTACCAAATGCATTTGAGAGTGAAATATGAAAAGGAAGGGGAGACCTTCCCTTACGTTTCTCCTTTCTTGGTACGAAAGGCCCTTTCTGTCATAAGAGAACTTAAACCTGTTGAGGAATCGCGCTACTGCATCCTTATCGACAGCACCACCGATAAACAGTGAGAAAATACTGAGTATGAAATTACTGCATAATATTTCAATTAAAGTGGATTTACATTAAACTTTTTACTCATGTAGGGCCATTATTTACAGCTACAGTTTCTGCATTTCGATTTCGAGGAGGGAAAGTGAGATATCGCCCGCAAGGGGTCACATATTGTAGAAGGATCACCTCAAAATGAAATGGAGAGATAATTTGAATACCATCATCCAAGCCAAATTACATTCACACTCCAGTGTATACACTGCGGAACTGCATGTCATTAAAATGGCTCTGGAGAACCTCAAGGAAAAAGACTAATCATTTTTTGTATGCACAGACTTGATGAGCGCACTATACCACATCTCCTGTTTCTCCCCCTTTCGCCCGATTGTCCTGGAAATCTTCAGCCTCCTTATTAACCCTATAAGAAATTGGGATAAATATCATTCCTGTGGGATCCGAACGCGTCGGGTTTGCAGCGGTGAGGGAAACTCAGGAAAATGTGGACATTACCCCTGCGGGGAGGGGGATGGAGTATAGTTCCCCAGTATCCCTGGTTGTCGTAAGAGGCGACTAAAAGGGCGGGGAGGTAAATCCCGAAAACAATCCCCAGGAAGCAAAGGGATGCGTCCGGACAGTTTTGTGGGTCCACTGCCTGTGTGCGGCTATACCAGCTGGCCTCCCGCATTGACCTGGTTCCACCCGCATGTTTACCGTGTGCGGAGACCCGTAAACGGGAGAAGGGGATCTTGGTGGGTGAGTTCTTCGGCACCCAGCCTGGTGTCGGATACCCGGTATGGGCCGGAGTTCAATACCCACTTCGGCCCTGGTTCCCCCGAAAGCGGGTGGTCAAGATCTAGCCAGTCTCGATCAATCGGCTGATCGACACGTATCTGTGTAGGGCGACCAAAGATGTATGGGTTTGGAGGGTTCATTCACTGGAGGCCTAACCCGAAGCAGACCTCCGACACAATAGTTCTATATCCTGTTGTGTAGCCCTGGCGAACACACTGGTTGGCGGTGTGGCGTCCCTAATCTGTGGCTTCGTGGTGGGTGGGGAGCCCAGGGGATGAATCCCATATTTTAATGTAGCAAGACACCCTTCCGCCACTAAAAAGATCCCGTCCGGAAACGGGCGGGGGAGTTAATCCAAACGCCGCTTGTAGACGGTACTTGATAATGAGATGTGCAAAGGAAGATGAGACCGTCACTTAGGTGTTTCCCTTCCTAATCTGTAGAGTCCTTTCATGAGCAGTAACCGGTGACTTAATATCTGCCAAGAAGCTGCGCGACGGTACATTATTAAAAGAAACAGCCAATGATGATCAGAGCGCAAAATTACTGACTCTTACTCATCTCCATGGTGCCCATCTCTATACACCAGTGAAGGTCTAGGGGCACCGCACCTTGAAAACCAGTCGTGGAGTGATTAGCAGCTACGACCTGCTGTACGTCGACGACGATGAAATAGAGGGAAATGGCCCCTCAGGGCATCATAGGCGGTCGCCGATTGAAAATAAAGCGGAACGGTGAGATGATCAACAGCACGTCTGTCGTCTTCACCTTCTCGCGCGGCACGCTCTCCGACAAGGTTTTTGTTGGGTATGATTCGGTTCCTGTCCGTCCATTCATCCCTAGCCCCATGCGATGTTTCCTATGCCAACACTGCGGCCATATAGCCGCTAGATGCCAGGGCAAGGTCACCTGCCCGCGCTGTTGTAAGGAAAAGCATCAGGGTGTTGCATGCACCTCCGATCCTTTTTGGCGTCAATTGCGAGGGTGCGCACCCACTGTACTCTCGCGATTCTCGGACGATGAAGGAAGAAAAGAAGATAATGGAGATAAAAACAGTTGAAAATTTGCCGTATTTAGATGCCAGGAAAAAGTAACGCACCCTAAAAGCCACTACATTCTCCGGATCTTTCGCAGCTGTCGCTGAAACCCCAACCAATATCAATGAAACTAATACCGCTCAGAAAAATGATGTAGATAAGACAACAGACTCAGCGAAGCCAAAAAAAGAGGAATTAGCTGGGCCTTCCAAACGGACGAATGCTGCCAGTGCGGGTTTTCCTAAAAAGAACCCGCCGAAACCCAGTGGGTCCACGCCCCCGGGGCGTGAGAAAACGCCATCTCCGGGGTACGCGCTATGCCCAGTGGAGGCTATGGAAGGACTTGTTTTACCCTAAATCTGGCGACCGATTTGGCTGCCCAAATCCGCTCCCTTAAGCTGCCTAACGAGTTTGGACACCCTTACAGATGTCGTCCTCCCTAAATTTCCGGATTTAGGTATCTAACTGGCGAGTTTGGACACGGCTTGAAACATAGGAACAGAAACGAAAGAAACCTACTCAAAGGTTTTTTTGAATCTTCGGCGACGCAGCCGCCATCTTCTGAACTAGAGGGAGTATTGAATGAAGGGATGGGTTAGGGGAGAAGAAAGGAGGGGAGGGACAGCCAGAGAATTGCAGGGGAAGCCGACAAGAAGATTGGATGGGAAAGAGGGGAAGAAAGGGTGGGAAGGGCAGGCAGGGCGGGGGAAGAAGGGAAGGGAGTTAAATGAAATACATTTATGCCAGGAGGTTGGAAGGCTTTGTACAACCAGATAAAAGATAATTCCACTGATGGGGATAGGAGGACAACCACTGGATCATGTAGAGCAATTTTATTTCATAGTACGTTAAAATAATGATTTCGTGCTGCCAACTCTCCCGTCTAACATTAGTGAGTTCTAACGTGGCACCACATCGTAACTATCTTTTATCTAGCTTATACCCTTCGAACTACCGGGCATGGATGGCCCTTCGAGGGACAACTATGTTTGCTCACACCAGTTTAGCTCTATGGGTCACTGGATCACACAAACCTTTCCACTGCTTCCAGATTGTAGTCCAAGGGATCAAGAGACTTTTTCGGTAAAAATAGACGAATAAAATAACATTTAGGATATATAGATATTTACTTACCATTGAATTAGCCATTGAAGTTAAATTTAGCGTATAGCCGATATGAGCTAGGATGTTCACATAATTGTTGCAATTTAAAAAGTAATACTTACTCTAGCCGGAGCGCTGGTGGAGTGGCGCAGGGCAGTGATTCCACATCTTCCGTGAGTTTTTCTCGACCGGTTTTGTTGAGCCAATTTTGGAAATCTCTGAGGATACATGAGTCGCAGCTGAACTGGTTGTTGGTGAGGTTCAAGGATTTTAATTGAGATAATATCTTCGTGCTTGCGTATGAAATTTCATCTATAAAATTGGATGAAAGGTCCACCGTCTCTACATTCTGAAAGCTTACTCCCTCGATAAGTCTCACGGCGTTTTCGCGAAGATCGATGAATTTGATCTGGCTGTTGTCCGCGATCTAGAATAAGGAAGACAATGAAATGCATCAATGGGTACTTAAAGTTCCACTGCCATTTATTCGTTATGATTATACTAAACTCACTACTTCTACAACCATTATTGACGATATTAAACCCTTTAAAGAAACAATATGAAATACTGGAAATAAAAAATAATATAATGCAACCTAAAATAAGATTTTGCAAAGCATGGTAAAATTCCATAATGTTTATTCAAATACTAGAACAAATGTAAAAGAAAATTATATTTTTTTAATTAATATTTTTTTATTCCGGAAGAAGATGGGCCTTGGTCGAGAAATAGTAGATATTAGCATGAACCATTAGCTACCTCATTGCCAACGGTTTACAAATATATTTTTGCCTCATTAGGGATGGAGATTATTTGTATTGAGGGACCTAATGACACGCGCTCCCGATAACTTAAAGAGTGGCGAAACTTTTACACGTTTTTTAACATTCCACAACAATAATTTTTAGAGTTGGAAAACACAACTTTTCACGTTTCCCAAAAATAAGTGCCTAACAAATATATAGCGAGTTTCACTGCTTAGACAGATGCACTTATTAAATGTGGTCCTCTTATTTTTTTCGAAATATTTGAAATTTTTTTAAAATGTTCCCTCAATTACCCAATGTTTCCGCTCCACCCATCTTCAACCAAAAAAGATATCTTTGTGCATTACTTTTTTGTAGAAAATATCCCAGCTGCTCATAAATATAGGAGGGCGCAAACTGGAGCAAGTTGAGTAAGTCAATGACTAGAAATACGCAATAAAATGGGAATAGTAGTAATATCATTAGAAGGAGAATAGCGTTAGCGTAGGGGCGTTAGCGTAACAGTAATAAAACAGCCGATGACGGGACATAGGGTTAAGATGTAAAGATGAGGATAGGAAATAGTTTGGTATGGAATGTATTGTGGTGTTGGGCAGAATCGTGACCTTGAAGGAAGGAGGACGAGAATAGGTGACGAGGATAATAGTTTGATATGTGGGTGTGAAGGAGTTGTGGTAGCCGGAAAGGTACACTGGCGTGGAAGTTCTTGGTATGGTGGATGAGGAAAGGAAACTTCTGGGAGAGATTAGGATGGGGCGAAGTAGGTGGCTGGAGGAGGTAAAGAGAGGGGCGAAGAGTGGCGTAAGGCTTTGACAACGGGGAGGAGGTTTTATTAACCGGGAAGCGACAGAAAGGGAATAGGTGATATGGACGGCATAAAGAAGGGTAGTACGTATGCTTTGGTGAAGAAATAAATGAGACTGGTAGATGGAGCCCTGCTCGTGTAAAAATCTAAAGGCTTTTTCTCACATCCTTTTAAACCCACCTTAACCGGTAGATTTTTTAATAACAATAATAAAATGCGATATTTCACCGAGGAAAAATCATTCGCCTTGACCGGGACTCGAACCCGGATCCCTCGATTACGCGCAGGGTTAAGCTATCAGGGTCTTTCTCCCCTGTGGATATTATGACTTTATAGGAAGAGTTCCTTTCTTTAGGTTCTTTCTATTGGAGGAGTTCCTTTGCGCGAAATCGCGGGATCCGAGTTCGAGTCCCGGTCAGTTCGAATGATTTTTCCTATGTGAAATATCACATTTATGTGCACTTGCGGATGACTCCGTTAAGGAAGTGCTGTAAATAGTGCCGGTACCCTCCAAATTCGTTAATAATAAACATGATGAAATTTCAAGTAATATTTAATTGTCGGCTCATGGTAACCCAAACGAACGGAGAGAAACCAAGAGAACCGATAACATCGGAAAGGACATATAATTAGCCATATGATGGAAAACACTGTTTTTATGGCTTAGGCGACGGTTGAAAGCCGCCGCGAGGCCAACGGGTGCTCAGGCACCTAAAGCATTGCTAATAATTACTTTTTAAGGTGGTTGGAGCGGTTTTTATAAACAGATTTGCGTGAAATTTTGCATACACATTCTTCTTAGTTATATCTATAGATAAAAGTAAAAAAATTAATTATACTGTTTTGGTTTTTTGGCGAGTCAATTCTATTTTTACACTTAGCCCTTATGCAGATGTCATATAAGTATATCGTAGTAGTTAGATTGATTTTGAACAGATTTTCTTCTAAATACTAAAAATAGGTACATCTAAAATTATAATTGTTTTAAACAACTGTAAAGGTCACCGTGTCCATTATCCGGAAAAAAATATTTCAATATAATTTCGTCAGAAATTTCGAACATCGAGCCGGAAACTAATCATGACATGCCTTAATTGAGGAAAAAATGTAAAATATAACGTTTGTATCATTTGCATTGCTGCTGGTATGGTTATTTACAACCCATAAACAGATGCACTCAGATGAAATGTGGTCCAAGAAATTGTTGACGTTCTTGAAAATTATTATGTGAACTCAATGACTCACAATTACCGCTCCAGCCATCTAAAAGCTACGTTTTTAAGCAGCCGTTTTGCGTCGTCTTACCGCTGCGTTGTGCATCACACATGTACCCCGTTTTCTTAGCAGCGTCAGCAATTCATGGAAACTGAAGACAGTGGAAAACCGTGACTCGTCTTCCTAATAAAGCATGGCCTTTAGTGCGCCCTGGCCTTCAACAATTTTCATTACCCTGTGATTTGATTTAGCTCTCGATCAGAGAACTCGGACAAAATAATAATAATTGATTATTAAAAAATATGTAATAATAATATACAACATTCTCTGGAAACAGAAAAACATTATGAGTGTACAACTTCGCCTTATTACCAAATTCGCAGTGCTTCCCAGTGAATTTGATGAAAAATCTAAAGTCTGGATTCCAAACTGCTCCCCAGTCTTGTGGTAATAGAAGACTAGTCCTTGTCCATTTGTGATCTTGTTGTTTGCAAGGTTGACGTGCTGCAGATGTTTGAGATTCGCAAATATGCGTTTTGGAAGTGAGTTCAACCTGTTTGATGAGAGGTCAATTCTGACCAGTGCCGGTTGAAATAGAAAGGAATCCTCTTCCATATTGACAATTTCGCATTTAGAGATATCCAATTCCGTGAGTTCGGGCAATTTTGGCAAAGTGATATTTGAAAAATAAACTATTAGATAACCGGAAATATTGAGCTTTTTGATATGAATCAAATTGTGAATGAATTTTGGGATATTTTCTTCACTAGCATTATGAATATACTTAAGCTTGTTTCCACCCAAGTTAAGAAGCTCTAGATCTGACTGTTCGGAAATAAATGTTGGTATTTTAATCAAACCAGATTCAGAAAAATTAAGTTCCTTCAATAATTTCGTTTCATTCAGCACATCTGAAAATAAGAAAGGTAAAATTTGTCATAAGCATGCAATTAAGTAAACTAAATTTGTATCGCTTATTGCAATTAATTCATATTCATAACTTAATTAAGTACGTTGTATTTTTAATAAAGATCATTTTATCAGACAACAATTTCAAGGTGAACAATTATTTGGTAGTCTATGATTAGGGAATTTCTATGTGTATTATCGACTCTTGTCATACGATCAAGCTCAACAATTTCTCATATTGAAGAATTAATGGGTGATTTTTCATTGATTCTCCGAAGTTATTCATAATTTGTTTTTGCGATAGAGGGAAAGGTTAAATATAAATTGTGAATTTCAGAAAATATTTCCTACATGTCCGTTTTAACACGTAGAAGTACCGGAGGTGTCATTTCGACCCTTTTCCATTTTTGGCAATCGATTACTTCCGATTAATAGAGATACTACAGCTCTTGAGTATTTTTTACTTTTATTTTTTCGGTAGGAGAAAGTGCGACAATACGAACCTCATGCAAGCAATGATTTTTAATGTACATACATCACCTTTTAACTAATAGTACCAGAGGTGTCATTTTAAACCCAGGCTATTTCACGCCTGTTTTATTAGAGCTTTGTCGTAATAGAAAGCAGTTTCCTCGTCTTTTGCTATAATTTTTAAAATTTAAATCAGGAATTTTCGACAAACGGTGATAATTGTTTACAACCTTTCAAAGTGCCAATTTATAGAATTTATATATAATATATTTTTAAAGTATTTTGCATATTATATAAATATGTACCCGAGAATCAGCCTTAAGAAAACAGTATTTCTTTGGGTTTAAATTGACCCCTGTCGGTGCTAATACGTGGGCCACTAAGGCTGGTTCTCATAGTGTTAATACTGCTTGATCATTATGTCATAATTACCCGAATTTATAAGCAACAGATAACCTTAAAAAATCATAATTGAGGGCCTGAGAGTCAAAGTAATACAAGTCACAAACATAATCTAGTGTTACCTGTATCACTTTACTCCGGTAAAAAATGACTAAAATCAAAGTAGCTAAAGTGTTCGGTGGCTATATCGCAACACCATATTATCGAACACTTGTATTCCTTTTCCTGTAGCTACCTGACGGTACCAACCTAGAACATATGCACTTATATCGTTTTTCGTGTTGATGTCACTTATATTAATTTGACTCTCAGGCTCTCAATTGATAGATTGAAATTACCAGCTGAGAACACGTGTACTGCATTTATAATTTTAAACAGTATATTTCAGCATAATATTTACTCAGGTGATTGACATAATTTCATATAACTTTAAATTACCCCCCTTGCCACACATCCTTTAGGTGACTTGCAGGGTATCTTGTAGATTTAGATATAAATTATTTCGTGTCCATGTATTTTTCCCGATGTATTTCTGCTCACCAGCGATTTTATGAGCTAATTGAACTCTAATAGTGGGAGATATTCAGATGGCAGTTACACAATCAATGTTTCAAATGAATGGGGCAATGCGAACTGCACTGAGGAAAACGTTTTTGTTTCACGTAATTTTACCTGAGTCAAACACCTGGAATGTATTCCCTGAGAGATCCAGGTATTGAAGCTTAGGCACCTTGGGGAATTCGGCATTATTCAGGGTTTTCCACCTATTCTTAGATAGCAACATCGATGTTATGTGTTCCCCTGGGAGCCACTTTAAAAGACCTTTGCCGACCTTTGTCTTGTCTGGAAATGTTCTAATGTAAGATACATCTTCATTTCCCGTGTAGCCGTAAATCCCTGACAGATGGGAGTAGCCAAAGGCGGTGACGTTGAAGTCCATTAATCCTGAGTACACATCTTCAGGTGTCCCAGGCATTATCGGTTGTGTACTTACTCGGATATTGATGGGACATGGAAGGTGATTCCTGTGAAAAGAGATAAAATCCTTAAAACAGTGTACACACGGTGTCATTTCTGGCGCCAGAGATCGCACGGAGAGTGGCTAACGGTAAATTATTCCATGTTAACAACAAAATGCACGTCATCTGTTGACATGTAGTACAATACTTTGACTTACCAAGCTTGACTTAAAACTTTGTATTTTCACCTGAAGATGACATAATGTGTTGAAACCCGGGTCGTGAATAAACCAACTTTTGTGAAATTCGCATAATTTTTATCATTCCTAACATGTAGTACAATAGCTTACAATCGTCTGGCTCTGTTTAGAATAAGAACGCATTACATTTTTCTGACGATCTGGCTTCAAAGTTGTGCAGCCTTCATTTGTATGTAATTAAATTGCAAACTGAGGGAGATATTGAAATGGACGTGTTGAATATTGATCCAACTAATCAGTGAGTTTTAAAATCAAAGTTTTATATATTTTTGTGTGTGTAAATATCTATTCTACTGAGTATACATGCACAGATATATGATATAAAACGTTGCCATCGGTTGTCTCCATTTCATCCGAAATGGCCGGGCGCAGGATTGCAGGCCAATTCTGGAAAAATAAATGTGTCCTGTGGGTACAGGGTTTAATAAGTCTTCTGTATTTACCTTTAATTGTTTATGGAATAAATCCAGGACACCTTGTTACCGTAAGGCTAGGACGACAGAAACTGCTGCAAGTAGAAGAATTTTGCCATCTGGTAAGTAGGATCACCGGTGATGGAAGAAGCAAGCAATATAAAGTGAGCAAATTTGCGAAAGCTAAGAAAACATTCCACCGGAAGGAGAGTCCTACATAGAAAAAAACATGTAACGTTGTCTCTACAAATAAAACTTTCTATTAAAAAATATTTTCTCAGTATTTGAGTCAGTTTATTTTTAGGGATTGGTTAAAATTAGACAAATAAAGTAGCCGAACTAGATATAATATAATTATCTAACAACAAGAAATAGGTATTCATTTTTAAATTCTAAAAATCAACCATGAATCAAGGCGCAAGGTGTTGTGCTCATCTACTCTCTGCTCTCCCCTCTTCACATTTTTGACTGCTGTCTTAAAAAGTGTTGTAACGAAGCCGCAATTCAACCCGCGAGAAGGTAAAAATGTAAGTAATTTGATGGTATGAAGACTTGCAACATCCTAGAGGCAATGACTCAGTCACATTGAGTTAAAGTAGAAACTTGGGGTGTAAGAAAGCCCCGCGCGCCCTTCCTCATCTTAAACTCTGTGGTATTGTCGACGCGGTGTTGGCGAGTAAGAAACGTGCACAGGAGCATTGTAACAGCTACGTGACTTTGAGTGAACCCCCACCCTCCCCCTCGTTAACTGCAATAGGTTTTTCGGCGATCCCCTCCCCCCTAAGTTGGTAACGTAGTTTATGCACGAATCCTAAGAGGCACGTCAAAGACCGAAAAAGTGGTTTTTGAATAGGAAAATTTAGTGATTTATGGAAGGATGATAGTAAATGGTGAAAAGGTTGAGTGAGTGGGTGACTGATTATAAGTATGTACTTGCAGAAAAAATGTAGATTTTATATACATCTACAAAATACCCTGCAAGCCACCTCAGGGGTGTGTGCCAGGGGGTGAGTAATCACCGACATGCATTACACTATACCCTAAAGTTAGTGTAACTACGACTAATGATGCATTAGCATAAATCGCTAATGCTTGTCACGAGGCGAAGCCTCCCAAGCATGCACTACTACACTACAGATATTATCACAATGGAGAGGGACCGTTAATATATATGTATTTTACAACCACACAAATGGACAGAGACTCATGTAGAAAACATGCACGGCGTGCTGTTAGTACTAGGTAACAGATAAGGATTCAAGTATTAGGGAGTACTACTACTATCAAGAGCGACACTTACTATCGACGAACCTAGATAAAAGTCTCATTGGCAGCTGTTATGGTCCCTTATCGTTCGAGGAAAAAATGACATTTTAAATCTGTCCGATCTGCAGTCTAGTTCCCTAATTTTATTCTCATGATCTAATCTACCGTAGTATGTCGGATTTCGTAAAATATTGTCAACGTCGTCAGAAAATAGACCGGTTTGGAACTTACATAATAGGTTGAGTCTACATTTTAATCGACGGTCTGAAAGCTTTTCCCATCCCAGTTAATGCAAAAGGTCAGTAACACTAACGAGATTATCATAACGGCCTTTAACGTATCTTGCCGATCTTCGCTGCACGCATTCTAACTCAGTTTCCAAGCCTATCTCATAAGGATCCCAAATACTGGCAGCATATTCCAAGTGGGGTCTAACGACGGAGAAGTAGCTGATTTCCCTAACTTGATCGTCGCACTTGCCAAGTACTCTTTTAACAAATCCCAATTTACGATTAGCTTGATGGGTAATTTCTCGAATATGTTTACTCCACAAGAGATCATTAGTGTACAGCAGGGACTCACATATATCTTATCTCTTCCCCCTGATATGTTACAGTAGGTCCTCCAATCTATAGTGGGCGTATTGAAATCTCAACCTATGATTAAATTTCTTTCGGTGTTCCTGGATGTGATGTTCTTTATTTGTGGTTCGATTTGTGGTCTAAAATTGTAGTGACGTCGGTGTTAGGTGGTCTGTAGTTTGCGTACACGAATATTGTTTTTGATTTAGGGCGTCTAATAGAGCACCATACAGATTCTAGGCTGGTATCTGGGACGGTTTCCGCTCGGCTGACTATTGTTTTCTTTACAGCTATAAATACTCCGCCTCCGGTTCGGTTGGACCTATCTTTTCTGTAAGCGTTGAATGATTTAGGAAAAATTTCACGATCAGAAATATCGTCCGTCAGCCAACTTTCTATGCCAATAATGACGTTACACTCCGTGCTTTGAATAAGGTGGTGAAATTCTGGAATCTTATTTTTAAACTACGGCAGTTAACTACTGCAACGACTACTGCTTCATGACTAATTTTTATGCGTTTCGGGGACATTTCAAGATTGCTGTCTTCAATTAAGCTATTCTTGGACCCTATACTCGGAGCACTCTTTGCTAAATTACTAACTGGCAACGTTAGTAATAGCAATAGTTGCAATATAGATAAATACTAACGGTCCCTCTAACATTGGCAGCATACCTATAGTGTATATCATACTTGTGTGGCTTCACCTCGTGACAAGCATTAGCGATTTATACTAATGCATCAATAGTCGTAGTTACACTAACTTAAATAAGGTATAGTGTAATGAATGTTGGTGACTTCTCACTGAGGTGGCTTGCAAGGTATTTTGTAGGATGTAGATAGATGTACCTTCAGCTAAATTTTGTGAAAGATAAAAGGATTGATGAAGATATGATAAGGTATGCGAATGATGGAATGGAAGTCGCCGGTGGTATACTGAGCGTAGTTATCAAGAAAATGAATGTTTGTCTAAGAGAGAAAACATTGCAGTGTACCGAAGTGTACTCCTTCCCACTTTATTGTACGTTAACTAAACTGGGGCATTCCGTGAAAAGCATGATAGTAGGCTTACTGCAATGTTTTGGGGGTACCGAAGAAATATTTCCGTTAAAATTAGGAGAGAAAGGTTAGGAATGAGTGATTGATAGAGGGATGTGAAATGGGTGATTTGGTGTTGAAAATGTGTGAAAGGAGCGTGCTGCGTTGATTGGTCCATGGTGACGAGATAGATGGGAATGGAATAATGCAGTAAATTTATGATAGAGGAGTGGGTGATATGAGAGGATGGGTTAGACCGAAGAAGTCATGGGTGAATGAGGTGCATGATGCCCTTAAGAGATGGGGTATTAGGATTCTTAAGAACAGGAGGGCATGCATGAAACTATGTATGGGTGGAACTGAAGCGAAAGAGGTATGCCATGATGGGTTAGTATGAAGGAAAATTTTAGTGTTTGCTTTAAAGGCCTATCATCGAAACTTCTATGGCTGTATCTACTCCTAAAAGGAACGGCGTAACATAATGTATCGTACTATCCATTTTTTCGGCCGACCGACGTTTCTTCTACCTGTTGGCGGTTTGCCTTGTGACATGTGCAAGTCTTTAGTTACATGCACACCCATCGCGCCTTTCCCTTTCGGGTTAGGCTGTCAAAGAAGTTAATTATTGCCGTCAGCCCTAGAAAAGTGGCTCCCTCTTAATAATTGCCTCCATAATGTCCTGTCCTTACAAACCACTGCTGCTTCTCTTAAACTCATGTATTACTTCATACACGCTTTCCTATTCTTAAGACTCCTAATAGTCCTTTTTATAGTCTTTTTTGTCACATTCACCCATGAATTTCGCGGTTTACCTCTTCCTGTCACATCACTCACTCTACTATCATATATCTGTTTCGTTAATCCACTCTCTTCCATTATCTCGATATGGCCTAACCAACGAAGCACTTTCCTTTCATATATGGCGATTACTGGACCATCCAACCCTCATTCTTTCATCACTCTTCATTTTCCAAATCCCACCTCAACGTTGCTACCCCACGAGGACCTGAAATTTTCCTTACGCAGCGTAATTTGAAAGTAGTGGGGAGAACATTGAACGATCGTACAAAATAATAAATTATGAGAAATCAAAGCAGTAACGTCATTGTGGCCTGCATCAGTCAGAAGCTTTCGTAGGGATGAGGCCATCGTCACACGATTGAGAATAGGGTACAGTGCGCTGGCCCACTCAATCCTCTTCACCGAAGAGAAGACTCCACATCGCTGTGACGAATGTGATTGTACACTTAGCGTGAGACAACTTTCTGACGGAATGTGACTATTACCGAAATATTCTTGACTTACTAGGGATCAGAGGATATTTAGGATACGATCTAGGCAACGACGCTGATCGCTTAATCAAAGTTATTTGTGTAGTTGCAAAATACATATATATATATATATTAAAGGCCCCTCTCCATTGTGATAATATCTGTAGTGTAGTAGTGCATGCCTGTGAGGCTTCGCCTCGTGACAAGCGTTAGCGATTTATGCTTATGCATAATTAGTCGTAGTTACACTAACTTTAGGGTATAGTGTAATGCATTTTGGTGAACACTCGCCCCCTGCCACACACCCCTGAGGTGGCATGCAGGGTATTTTGTAGATTCAGATTACGTTTCTTAAACGCACTTTTTTTAGCCTGATTTGACATAATGGATGTAAGATCTGTGAACATGAGCAATAAAAATATTTATGATTAATTTGTCAAAAATATAATTGAGTACTGGATTTACTTTATTAATTTAGTACATGTATGCATGAATATGAACACTTCCACCGTTTTAAACAAACGTTTGTACGAGGTGCGAAATGTCCACTAGGCGTCGGTGGACCCTTCAAACCTAAATCTGCTACTGCTATTTTTTCATCACCCACTCATTCCTAACCATATCCATCCTACTTTTCCCGCAAACACTTATAAGGCACCCCATTCCCACTACTGACAGCTTACTCTTATGCTTAATTTGACATACCCAGGTTTTGCTGCCATATGAAAACTTCTGGACAAGAACACTGAGATTTTCAATTCCCTAGATAAACACTCATTCGTAGATAATAATAATGGTTTTTATTTGCCCAAAGACCAAGGTGCATTTGTCCAATGATATAAGGCACGTCAATCATAAACAGAAGTTACATTAACAATACATATTAAATAAGTCAAAGTCAGTGAAAACATATATCAAATATAGTTTACATCCAATACACAAAAAATACATTGAAAATACTTCATCAAGTCCTTCTTTTACGCACAGAAGTATTCCTTCAAAGAATAATAGTACCCTTGTAGAATTGACCTTTTTAATTATAGTTTAAGGGTATCATAATTTTAAATATTATTAATTTTAGCAGGAAGTTTGTTATTTAATATGCTCCATTAATGACTTATAACTTTGCTACCGGCATTCGCACGCCAAGGAGCACCATATCGTATATTATAAAAATATAGTTACACGCGTTTCATCGAGGGGTATTGGTCTAGTGTCTTTTTTGGGGGTTAGTGGTTCTCAAACGTTTGAAGGAAGTCCTCTGCGATTTTATTCACGCATTTCTGCTTCCTGCTTCTCTTTCTCTACCATTATGCACCTTAAAAAAATATAGACCTTATAAAATAGCCTACCCAACACCATTCCTAAACCCTGTGTGTTTTAGTTTGGGGGAAACACGAGACATTTGCGGAGCTTCGTTAAAGAAACGGGGATTGATCAAGCGAATAGCAGGAAGCTTCTCCGATGAAAAGGTGAAAGAAAGATGCTACTTTAGCCGGGTTATGCCTCATCACTCATAGGCCGCGAGCGTTTGGGATCCAGCTCAAAAAGATTTAATCCGCGAAGTAAATAAAATACAAAAGAAAGCAGCACGCTTTGGTAAATGCTGATAAGCGCGAACAGAAAGTGCCACACAGTTGATGAAAGGATTTGGCTGAGAATCCTTAGACTCTGAGGCTACACGCTAGGCATAGATTACTTGAAAACTTCGAACAGGCGAGTTTCATTACGACTCGGAGGATATTATTTTGACGCCGCACTATTCTTCTAGAACTGATAGGAGTGATAAAATGAGAGAAATACACTGCCGGACTAACAGGTACTACTATTTCTTTTAGGAATGCATTCTCGCTGTGTTTCTTATGTGCAGCTCCGCAAACGTTTCGCATGTGTTTCCCCCTCGTAAGGTCTGAAATCAACGTGATTCCCAGGTATTTGACTTGATCTGACTCCTACGTATCAACCCTTTCCACTTTATAAATCAAGTGTTGGTGTCATTTCTCTCGTAAGAAGTACATTTTTCGTAGTGCATTTACTAAGATTAAGTTCGAGCCCACACTCAAGACACCACAAGTTAATGCTGTTGAGGTCCGATGAGAGAACTTCTACGTTAGCATTTGTGACAATTTCTCGGAAGATGATAGCATCGTCTGCAAATAATATAATTTTGATACTTAGTGAAGTTAACCCCATTAATGCCCAGGGAAAATGTTATTGACAGCTTTCATCAAATTTTAATGTTTCTCTTTAGAGGTACCTACATGCCTTATTTCGGGAAAACAATTTAAAAAGTATTATGCAAATGGAACACAGTTTTTTTTGCTGGCAACGAAAGTTGCCACTGGGCAGTTACCGCGTCACTTGATTCATGCATTTAAAACTACTACAAATTCCGTTTTTGGAGAAAAATTATTTATAATGATTCCCTCAAAACTTGCAAAATAAAAAGTAAATGAGGAAAATATTTCAAATAAGTTTTATGTTTTTTAACACCAAATAAAGTTTTAAGTGTGATACGATGCGAAACATTCAGGATTATGGGAACTATGGGGTCCATTCCATATGAATTCAACCGAAGTCCAGAAATTTTGTACGTCACCGACTTGAATTTGGGTAAAATAAATAGTGTTGGTACTTCTACATATATAATGTCCACATGCAAAATTTTAGGTTCAACATTCAAAGGATTTTAGTGTTATGGTCCTTCAAATGAAGGGTGTTGTGCCCATTTTTGACACTCGCGGAGTGCGCGTTTTCCATGGTACCCACATTTGGATGCCAATATCTTCGAGATAAAAAACGTTTTGTGGCTGAAATTTGCTATTAAGGGTAATTTGGACTTAGGCTTTCAGAATCTGTCATCAGAAAAACTGTCTTCACTAGTTTTTGCGTTATTGGCATTGAAACTGGGGGTATTTCCTCAGGCAAAACTACAAACATCATTTTTCAGCGGGCCACCGTCAGCCTAGACTCATTTACAACCGGATATTTAGGCTGAATTCCTTATGTTTGATAACCGGACCATCAGCAGTATGAAAATTGACGGTATCCAGTGCTTTATTAAGAAGTTATGGTGCTCTTAAAAGGGCTTCAGCTTACAAATAACATTTTTTGACCAATTTTCCACATATGGCACTTTTTTCATAGATAAATGGTACTCGAAACGCATGGCTTACATCTTTTATATTTTGACACACCTCGGACAACAACGTAATCTGTACGGTCCATGAGTATATCACCCATGCGTGCACGATGGGACCGTGACCCTGTTTCTTTGACTCCATAATGACCTAAGATGTACCTTACTACTTCCCTCCGAAAATGCAGAAGAGGGATATTATGACTCAGTTTCCTGCACAACAGCCACCCCTGAGTAAATGAAGCATATAATCCCCAAGCAAAATATGCCTACCACCATTTTGTCAAACGAAAACTTAAAGAAGACTTTTATACAGTAATTGGCAACGAATTGGTCATGCAAGTCTATACCGCCCATATTTTCGATATATTTGTTGGCATCGAAAGGTATATTCTACTTTTTACTGGAAGAATACCTTTCCACCAGTTTTGTCCCTTTTTTGTAAACACAATTGGTTATTACAGTGCCAACAGAATTGTCCTTCCACCTTGCTACCAACTGTGAGCCGTTCGAAACGTTTTCAAATTCACCCTGCTTCTTTTTGGAAAAATATTTTTTCCGGTTAGCCGAAAATGAATTTTTACCTCTACCCTGTTTTTTAAAAGCGTTTCTTTTCCACCCAATCATTTTTCTGATAAAATATTAAACAGATTTTCAGAGGTTAAAAGTTATTAAAATACAATGTAGTCCCTCAAATCAGACTCTTGTTGGTCAAGGACTGCACAGCGCTAGAACAACAGCCATGACTGAGATTTGTTTTCGGCAGGTCTGCGTGAGATCCGGCATATGGTAAACATATACTGGAGGATATGCCAAAGTGCAGAACTGAAATCCAATTCTAATCGGCTTCCCACGTATAAATTGTTTGGCCCCGTGACAACGTTAGTACGGTACCATTGATTCATCAATGGAGCACTTGCCCCTGGGAAGCACAGGTTGTCAAAAGCACAAAATAGGGTCTTATTTTACATAGCCTATCTGTGGCGTCAATTTTGGTGTTATCAGCTAAGTGAAAATCCCTCAAAATTGTTTAAAATGTATTTCTATTTAGTAAATCTTGGGCAATTTTCACTTCGCAATCGTCATCGGCACTCCAGTAGAGAGATCCTTCTATGGGGTAAGGAATGATATCCCGATAAAAGAAAAATATCGATTGTAGGGTACATTTCCTCTTTAACTAAATTGAAGATATGCCATCTTTGAGCCAGCATATATTGATGACTGTTGAAGCAATAACTGAACAACTTCATTACTAAAAACACGCAGTGATCGCCTCCAGTAATCATTCACAGGATACGTATTGGCAGTCATAACGTGAAACATGAATGGTAATGATTTAAGTTTAAAGATTCAAAAGTTAATCTATTAATGTCACTGTACGAAAAAACGATACTTACAGTGTCAGGAACTCAAAGCATCGACGTAGATGATTGCCACTACGAAAGTGGAGTGCCTTTGTCAAGAGAACCCGCGAATGCCCAGTGGCAACTTTAGTTGCCAGTGGAATTCGTCACGCCCTAAATCATAAATGCGAGTAAGCAGAGAAATGCACTGAATTACACGATATGGCTTTTGCAAGTATCTCTCACAAAATCACCATAATATATGTGAAATCTATCAGCAGAATCAGAAGTGAACGCGACGATGTCAAGCGCAGTAATGACGAGCGTTGCACGACAGACGGATTTGTATTTTAGGAACCGTTACGTTTTATGCTAGTGCTAATCCCGTGTCCCTCCTAAACAGTGGAAAGGGTAAGAGCTCTAAATCCGAAAAATGAAAGGAACAGAGCCAGCACAGGAGGAGAAATGAATTTACCACTGGGCATTAATTGGTTAATGTCATATATATAAATGAGGAATAAGAGGAGGAAAATGTAAACTATGGGGAAAAGAACTTGACCTTACTTGCGCGGAACAAGTTGGCAGTGCTTCGGTATGCTGGCAATCCCGATGACCACCTGCTCCCATAAGTCTACCCCTTCGTTGATGTTCTGCGCATTGAACACCACGCTGAAAATACTGCTGGCCAGTGAGATGGTCGCTCGTTGACGCCCGTCTTTGCCGTCAACCCTTTGGAAGGATACGGACTTGACGAAGACACACCTCAACTGTTCGTCACTCTTCGGGTCCGTCAAATTCGTTTTGGGGCCCAGGACGAGCTCCAGCTTGTAGTCCATATTAACCCCAAAATCTAATTTCGTCTCCGTGTCCTCTGGTTCGTTTCCATCCAGGGGCGCTTGTACATTTAGGTAGACCGTGCAGTTCACTCGTGGTTCGCCGCTGTCGTACACCAGTTTGCAGTCTCTGTCGCTGATCTTTAAGTCCCTCAAATTGTCCAACATCCTCTGGCACTT
The DNA here is from genome assembly GCA_963573305.1 of Pyrrhosoma nymphula. Lineage (NCBI taxonomy): Eukaryota > Metazoa > Arthropoda > Insecta > Odonata > Coenagrionidae > Pyrrhosoma > Pyrrhosoma nymphula. Next base: position 80,167,059 of record OY754334.1, on the reverse strand, counting down.
ATCCTCCTCGGAGGGAGCCGCAGAGTTCGCCTCGATCGACCCCAAGACGGCGAAGAGTGTGACGAGGCAGTAACCCAGGGTGAACCTCAGTTCTCGCGAACTGTTCATCGTCACGGCCTGCAGCGTGTTCGTTTGTACGTGAGATGTCACAGCTTCGTCCGCCGGGAACTTCTTTTGTGTGTCTCTCTCAGCACTTGTTGTCGTCTTAGATGCTTCACGTGGGTTCTGCGCCTTCGGGCGGACTCGCAAGAGAACGGCCTTGCTTCCCGCCGCTGGCGATTTCGCGGGAACTGAAAAGAGCGCGTCCGCCGAGTGCTATCGCGGAACTGGTGGTCGTCGATTGAATTTCCTCTCCGGGCGTCCACTTCCTTCATCCGATAACTGACGTCATCTGACGCTCTTTTGTCTCGAGTCATGAGATTAACCATCTGAAAATTCTTCTCTCTGGTTTGAGCTAACTATCATTTCAACTAAAATTCAATGAATTTGGCTTCATCATTGTGAAAAATATCTCATCTTTCCAAAGATAACAATATATCAGCCCCTACTACTATACTTTTTGTGTTATTTTCTAAAAATACCAGGCGTTTCCGTTGGAAATGGTATGGGTATGCACTCCAGAGAGACTTATTTTTAAAAATGAGGAATTTCTGATGCATAAATGTCGTCTAATATTTAAGTGTGTAATTTGCATTGAAGTTACAACTATTTTTAAATTAATCAATTACCGCAGAATTTTCACAGAATCGCAAAAAACAGAACGTTCTTTTTTGCCCTCGCCTTTAAATTTCACGTCATTTGCGTGTTTCGAATCTTATTTTCGCTCAAGAGAAATTAAAGGTACTTTCATACTCGATATTTTTGAATGTAGGTTCTAACGCTATGGAATGACTATTTTGATGTTCACTTCAATCCAATATTATGTGGCAATTATATACAAATGAAGAAATAAAACTAGAAAATTAATGTTAAGAAAACTAGCGTAATGGTTTATGGAAAACATGAAGACAATCATCGTAAAACATGGGTTGCAAAAACATGCGCAAGAAGAAGAATACACTTGACAGAGGGTGGGGAAAGAAAAGTAAAAAGAGAGAAGACTTACAGGGAACGTTTCGGGCATGTAAGCCCTTCCTCAGCTATAGAAAAATTGAGAAGTACTTCTCACTTTTTCAATAGCTTAAGGGCTTACATGCCCGAAACGTTCCCTGTAAGTCTTCTCTCTTTTTACCTTTCTTTCCCCACCCCCTGTCAAGTGTATTATATATATAGGGGGTTGGTTGAATCATTGGTAGAGAGTGCAGACATGGTGGAAGGAGAAGGTAGTTAGAGGGCTAACATCCACGTGTCGCAGGAAGGAAGTGGGAGGAGAGGAAGAATGGGATGACTAAGTGGGAGGAGGAGGGATATTATTAGGGAAGGTTTGGTACCGGGACTCCTTCGGGAGGGTTGACGGGGGTGAGAGGTAATTGATAGTGAAGGGATGTGAAATGAGTCTACGTGATCATTGACTAAATCCACATTCTCATTTTTCCCAGAAATAATCATTTGCTGTTGTTCCAGATAGTCCAATTTGCCACCTTTCTCTTGGGTGTGAAGTGCTTGCGAGATAAAATCACTCGTATGGTCGTTTTCGACAAGGTGTTTGGCCAAGTTGGAGGTAATATCAGCCTTCTGTCAGCATTTCCTATGCACTTGCACCCGAGTATGAGTTGCTTGACCGCTCTGTCCAATGTACTGGGCAATTATAGTTCTCGTTTATCTTGAAAGGTAACAAGGAAATTAACAATCGTATTTGTGGTCTAAAATGGAACCTTCAATTTTTGCTTGGGGAACATGTCAGCTACTTTATGCGAGATATTGCAAAGGAATATTACACAATCGAGTTGACGGTTTCGAATATTTTAATGTAATACTTGTACCGTCCCGGGAGTACCAACGTAATACTCCCGGTATGCCTGTACATTTCACTGTTCATTTGTATTAATTATTTGCAACTGAACGTAAACCCGTCCTAATTAGTGCGGTATTTCCATAGACTACTATGTGATGGTAATAACAATAATGTTTATTCATATTTATATGCAAAAAAGCCACAATGTATGTCGTCAAGGGTACATAAAACAAATAAAATTTGCAAAAATTACAGAAATTAATAAATTACGAAAGTCAAAACAAAATATCGTCAAAATTACAATCGCAAAATTCTTCAATATTTTCATTACCGTAGATATTTAGGCAAGTATTATCACCAGCTATTATTTATGAGCATTTAGTGTTCAGTAATCTGTGCATGGCTAGTAATAATGGCTTTCTATTGAACTTATACCATAACTTGTTTTATCATGAATATATTATATTTAAGACAATTTAATAATTCATAGACAGAGTGCAAGACGTGTGTCAGAAATACTGTTATTAACCGTTTTGGACGACGCTGCACTTTACGTTTTTTTATGCCAGCTATATGCTAAATCTCCATGGTCGATTGACACATTCGCGCTTAGTAAAACTACGAATAATTTTGGATGTGTTCACTGTTTTCCGCCAAAACTCATCATTTCAAGAATCATTAGTAGTTGGCTATATGATGAAATAATCATGAGCGATATAGTAGATGCAGATCAGTGGCAGTCTACCACGGTAGAATCATCAGAAGAGTGCCGAACTAATGTCAAAATCTGATATGGTATTCTAGCTTGATATATCTGGTTAAACCTATTTTTTAAGGTATCAATGTGGAAATACGATGACTAAGTTATTCATATCCGTATCGCATGTCTGTAAGAACTTTTCGAATTCATTTGCAACGGAAGATTTCGTTACCATAAGGTTCCCATCTATAATTATTTCAATCAAACTAAAACAAATTACAAATCAGTGGAGGGTTATTATAATCTTGTTTTACAATAGGGATTCCCAAGCTTTTGATTGAGTCATCATTATTTGACAAACGCGAATAAAGCGTTCTATTATTTATGTTACCAATATTATACATACATACCCAACACGCCATTCCATTTGGGAGTAGGCTAAGTAGAGGCATTTAATTCCAGCCGTTAGCTCTAGAAAACTCGCTTAATTTTAATGGTTTATCAATAATTCCATGTCCTAAAACACCACTTTTGCATCTCTTACACTTATGTATTGTTTTATACACGCTCTCATATTATTAAGACACCTAATATTCCTCCTCTTTTGAATCTTTTTGGATACAAACATTGAGCATGTTATAATTGTACAAATTATGCGTACAAATCCTTTCTATGAACGCCTCATGGTGTTAATCCCACACATATGATCCTGAATGTTGAGGTGGCAGCAAAGTTCATGTTTTATTTATCTTTGTATTCTTAATAAAACCATGTAACTTCAAAGGTTTATTATGATGAATAAAAGGCTTATCTAAATGTATGCCGCGAAGAACTCCGGAAGGTGATAAAAGTGAACGTGTGGAGAGTATCTCAAGTTTACCGAGGATATCCTGATTATAATATCTGCATGAAGAAATATCATGGAGTCTCGCTAGCACGATTGGAAGCAGCTGCCACTTATTAAACTAATTAGCTCTGGTTACGGAGATGAAATAGGCGAGATAGCATCTTATGTCCTGAAAGTAAAGGAATGGAAGGAGGGGATTTATACAAATGATAATATGAACAAGTGGCCTCATAGATAATGCTTTAATTTATACTTGATATGGATAATTATATGGCAGTGGAGCTTGTACGAAAATTACAGAAGAAAAACGAAGATAGGAAACCAGGAAAATGTGGTGATATCGACGAATGATGAAGGTCAGATGACAGAGAGATACACTTATGAAGTAGTCCTACGAAGGAAGAGTTGCGGAGGAAATATGTTTGATGAAAAGACTGCGATGGAGACGAGACATACTAATTGGTAATATTCTGAAACATTTCTGCCTCCTGAAAACGGTAATAGAGGGGAAAAAATATGGTAAGAATTATAGAGGAAGACCAAGGAAGGGATACATCAGAAAAATCGTGAGGGACTCATTCCACGTCCCCTGAAAAACTTGACCCTGGGCTTCTATGATTTCGTTCAAAATTTCTTGAATTGTTGAGATTTCCGCCCTGAGTCTTGAGGTCAAGCAGTATTTAAAAGCTCCAAACCGTTGCAAACAAGTTACAGAATGACGTCAGGCTGTTGATTTTCGGGGATGGTTGTATTTTTTGTGATATCTCGGTATCTATGTATACTTGTGATAGGTAGGCGTGTGGCAGGTTATTTTAAAGGCCAAGACATTTTATGCAGACCAAATTTTTCAAATGTTTATCAACTCGTGACTTTTCAAATGACTCTAAGACTTTTCAAATGTTTATCATCTCGTGAAAATTTTGAAATGATTTTTGGCTGTGACTACTCCACAAATTTTCATGAGGATAGATTAGTTTTGAAGCTCAGAGTTTTCTTTATAATATAGAATTTTGGCGATTTTTAGTCATACGAGCAAGGTGCTCTGTAGTGCTGAACTCATACATAATTCTTTTAATACTCCATGATTTCTATAGCACAAAAAGGTAATGGATTTTTTACGTGGGTTTTGTAAGTCAAACTTTATTTTAGATGTTCAAGCATATCCTTTCCCGTGTCACAATAGAATTTAGCCCTGTCTAAATCACTTGTTGAGAAGCTATCGGTGATTGGGAGTCTTTCCATCATTGCAGCGTGCAGAGAGCTCTTCAGAGCATGTTTTGTTGATTTGAATTTCAAATATGAATATCTTTGATCAATGCAATCTTTTCTTTGTCTCAAGAGATTGTCCAGTTGCTGTATATGAGGAGTTTAGTTCGTCAAGTGCAAATTTCTGTTGAGGAGAGTATTCGCTGCTATGACTCTTAACAGTCTGAGGTTTTATTTGGTTCTGCTTCTTCCGAGAAGGTATCTTTTGATTTCGAGGCCTTCTTAACTCCGATGCTGTGATACACTGTACTCGCTTGTAAGTATATCTGAAACAAATGATGAGCCACAATTATGAAGGTAGATAACATTTGAGGGGCCATATCATACTAACTTTAAGAGAACTCCTAAAAATAAAAATGGCAGTGATTATAAAATTTTACTTTTTTTGCCTCATTTTTTATTAACTTCAGTGGATTGATAGATATTTTTTAAATTATATTTTAAAAACGAGATCATGTGGCCCCACAAACTAATTTATCTTAAAGATAAAATTTTTTTACATGAATCGGTTAATCCGTTGTAGCTTTAGAGTGTACGACGCACTTAAAAATGTTAATGCGAGATAAAGGAATAACGGTAATAGTTTAGTTAACCAAATTAACTGCTGAGAGATACTTGAATCAATGTATAAGTGATGCTGAATCACTCATTGGTGCCAATGCAAAATTTGTATGATCTTCGATAACATAATGCAGATTAATATGCCTGCAATGAATACTTACGGAAAAAATAACACATTTTTCTTTAATAAATGCAAACTCCTTTATTGCATTTTATCGCATTTTTATCCCCTAAATAAAATGTTACCATCGCCAAAATCCTATATATGTTCTATAAGGAAAAATCTTAGCTTGAAAACTAAAGTACTCTCATAAATATTGGTGGAGTAGTCACTGCCAAAAAGCATTTCAAAGTTTTCACGAGCTATAAAATATTTGAAAATATAGATTTATCGTGAATTTAAATGGATTTGGGGTGCGTAATATGTCTTGGCCTTTCAAATAACATGCCACACGCTTAACTATCACAAGCATGCTGCTTCACCTCATGACTCAGGGAGGAAATCCCAGAAAAAAACAGAAATTTTGAACGAAATTATAGAGGCTCAGGGTCAAGTTCTTCATGGTCCGGTTGTTTTGATATAGAATGACCGTTATGGAATTGTGAAATAATGGAGCGGTAACTTAAGGTACTTCTTAGTCATATCAATCTATTCAAGGAATCAATGAAATTGTGAGTAAAACAAATGAATGTACCTAGAAGTCCCTTAGTTAAATTTTGGATCGATTTACCCCATGGTTGGCGAGATATTGCTAATTAAAATCGACCTTTTAAACACTTCGTTATATGGCAAACAGCGAAATAAAGTATGTACTAGGTTTCCTATAAATAAAGAGCTGTATTCATGATACCTCTAAAAACTACAGAAAAAGATATTAGATATTTTTGAAGCAAGTTTCTGGGCGATTTACGTTAGTATTTTTTTTAATGAGTGTAAAAAATTATTTATTAGCTCCAATTTCACAACCGTAATTTGACGCTGGGAACAGCATTAAACGTAGCAACAATTCACGTTATAGCTGTTAGCAGCCATTTACTGTGAATGTAACCCTTCTCATGCTAGTTTTTATGCGAAAAGTATTATATAGGGAAATACAACATACAGCAAATTCAAATATGCTCAATTCATATTCAAATATTTTTTAAAGAAATTAAATTAATTTTATATAAATATATATATATATATATACACACAATATAACCACAACAATAAAAAATATACTTGACAGGGGGTGGGGAAAGAAAAGTAAAAAGAGAGAAGACTTACAGGGAACGTTTCGGGCATGTAAGCCCTTCCTCAGCTAGAGAAAAACTTTTTCTCTTGCTGATAGTTTAAACATGTATGTATTTCCTTTTCTGCTCTTCGAACATTTTCTTGAAGACTGTGAGTGTATCACAAAAACCAGTTACAATATCTCCAAAATCATTCACTATATAATTTTTTCGATTTCTCGTATCAAGAAGGTTGAAGGATGCATTATGGGTAATTAGTACGGAAACTTTAGAAGTTTTACTTATAAATTCATGCAAGCCATGCAATGATTGTCTTGAATTTATTTTATCAACAATATTTACGATCTCTTCAATGTAAATAAATAGCTGAAGTATCACATTAAATCGACGCGTTGTTGCCAAATGTAACGGGAGCACAACTACGATCGACAAACGATCATTTGGTGAAGGCCTATTAATTTGATATCTGTTTAATTATAAGTAAGGAATAGAAAAATTAACAAAAAATTATTTTGTTTATTTATGAAGTGGTTTGCATATAAAATATCGATTTATTTTATTGCTCTCAATTGATTCATATATTTGGCTAAGAAGTACCTTAAAAGGAGAATGGAGATGAGGGATGCAGAAATTAATCTTTGAATCGATATTGCTGATGATAACGCCAAATTTTTGAGGATAAAACATTAATTGATTTTATCTTGATGCCTTTATGACATTACGATGCCTTCAATTATAAATTCGACTATTGTAATGGCTGGAGTAATTAGAATGAGTGGCGATCATTCAAAAACGGCCGAATTCTCGACCGTTAATTGGCCAATGAAAGCGTGGAAATACCCAAAACATTTATGAGCCTGCATTAATATTAAATTTACTGGTTCGTCTATGCAGCTACTAATGATAATCAATACGGTATACTTTGTTTCTGCTCGTTAATATGATTCGGCAAAAAAGTTAGGATGAATCTTGCGAGTAGAGCTTTACTGTGGCATCACTTATCCGTTCATATTTTGACCTGACTGATTATTAGACCAGTGAATTAATGTTAAGATAATGGTGCTGTCTATTATTCACTTCGGATTGTAATTTATTCCAGTAAGTGTATAAGATAGGTATAAAGTATAAGATAGGTAGAAAGAATTCCCCGAAATGTCGGCCGCCTTCTATTTCCGTTGATTACGGACCTAACTATTTTAAGGAAGTCCATTTACTTCTGTTCATTTTGAATATCAAAAGCTCTCACTCCTTATCTTCTTTAGTCTCCATTACCGAGATAAATCGCTGTTTTTTCACCCTCTAGCAGGCGTCTCTTCCGTGTGTAGCAAAATATCTGTCAAGTACCGGATGCTAATATTGTATTAGAAAGTTTTCTATGTATTCCTATCTCACGTGCTCAAATAAGAGAACGCTGCGAAAAATCTATTGAACGGATCTCTAGCTATATCTACGTTGGTACCCGTAGATGATCTCACGTCTCATGTACTTAATATAATGTGAAGCAGGAGTGGGGGATGAAAAATGAATGGATGTGATTTGTGGAACGAAGGTGTGAAAATTGCGGTAATTGAAAAATAAAGAGGCGTGTAAGAAATAGTTTGCACGCAAAAATGAGAAAGATCGGAAGAAGGCATGCGATGAATATGGAGAAAAAAAACAAATACAAAAACGTTTATATAGAGAGGAAGAAAAGAATGTGTGTGGATGAGACTAATAAATGCAGAGTGATTTTGAAGGCAATAAAGAGATATTTTGGAAATGTAAAAAACAAGGAGAGAGTACACGAATGAATACAATGTAGAACCAAAGTGGCGAGATCTTGTGAGATGAATGGGGATGCCATGGACTGTTGGATGGAGTGTTTTAAGGATGTATACATTAATGGTGCAGGCGATGAAAGTGGAAGAAGAGGAAATTCCTCAGAAAATCTCATCTCCGTCAAGTCAACTCAGAAAATCATGCTGAATAAATGTCGTTTGGCTATAATTTTGATTGTCCGTCGAAGACCTACATTTCAGTTGCAGCGTAATGGTATCATTAATTGAACAAGATCAGCTCCCTCAAAACTAGATATTTTACCTGCTTTATGGGGTTTATTTGCGCGAGTGCTGCCTTCCTGTAAAATTATGTCGGATACTAGACTAAGTAGGCAAAGAAGTCATATGAAATACTTTTTTCAGTCATCTCACAATCAGTTTTGTGTACGCTTGGAAAACGCAGGAGACACTTGAATGCAGCGTTTATCTTTTCTCCATCAGAACCTTCTACGTCACCGTATTCAATGTTTTATGGATAAATGTGTGAGAGATGTTTATATTGTTAGTCTTAGTAATGATTAGACATGTAAAAGCGTTAGCTCTACTACTATATGATGTGTTGTTTTCAGAGCGCGAGAATGAACACAGAATGGAATTTAAGGTAAACGCGTCAAAGACCTAAGTACCTACCTCGCTGTTTTTTACCTGTAGAATTGGAAGAATGATTTTATTTTGAATGAATTCATGTACAAAATTAATTATTTTGGAGTAGTATTCCTGAAGAACAAAGGTTCAGAAACAAAACTTTCATTAACAATAAAACAATCAATCGATTTTTTCCGGCGAGGCAAAAATTACGGAAGAAAAGGTATAGGTATAACCTATACAATTCAATTGGCAATTTGTATCTTGTGATTGGGGGCGGCGGTGGTGTGTCATAGCCCTCATTGAAGAAAGAAGAAAGTATAAGAACGCAAGAAATGAAACAGAAGATGTACTGCATAAGAGGTTAAGGAATCAAGTTATCAGAGAATCGAAAAAGGCCAAAGATAAATGGATTGAAAGCTGCTGCGAGAACATCAACGAAAGTATGATGAAGGGGAACTCAAAAATGGCATACAACCTAATCAAGAGGCACTTCGGAGAAAGGAAACCAAGATGCAAAAACATCAGAGATTCGGATGGGAAACTACTAATGGAAGATAGAGAAATCGGCAATAGATGGAAACAGTACATTGAAGAGTTATTCCGAGGCCCGATCCCCCTAGGAGAAGCATTCACAGATGACCAGAACCAAGTGGAGGAAGACAACCGTGGACCAGGGATACTAAGAAGCGAATTTGAGAGAGCAGTTAGAGACCTGAAGAATAGAAAGGCGCCCGGAGAAGATAAAATCAGCGGAGAAGTAATCAAAGCACTTGGTAAAAAAGCACGAGACGCACTATATGGGATAATCCAAGATTGCTACGAATCCGGAAAGCTTCCAGAAGACTTTAAGAGGAGCTCAATGGTGACCATACCGAAGAGAGCAAGGGCTGAGAAATGCGAGGAGCACCGAACCTTGAGTCTAGTGTCACATGCCTCCAAAATCTTTACTCGGATAGTTGGCAGAAGAATTGAAGAAAACGTGTCAGAAAACCAATTTGGATTTAGGAAGAATAGGGGGACAAGGGAGGCAATACTATGCCTGAGACTACTGGTAGAGAAAATGATCCACGTGAGCAAGCCATTGTACGTATGTAGCCTTCGTGGACTTAGAGAAGGCATTCGATAATGTCGAATGGAATAAGATGTTTAATACTATAGAAAAACTTGGCTTGGACTACAATGACAGAAGAATCATGTACCAGCTCTACAGGGACCAGGTGGCCACAATACGCACGCAAGATGGAAGAAATATGGAGGCAAAAATTAACAAAGGGGTCCGACAAGGATGTAAGCTGTCACCAGCACTCTTCAATATGTACATGGAGGAAGCAATAAAAGAAATAGAAGAACAAGGAGTCAAAAGAATCAAAGTGAATGGAGAAGAAATCAACAAGCTACGCTTCGCTGTTGATATCGCGATCGTAGCAGAAAACGAGGGAGACCTACAGAACTCACTGAACACAATTGAAAAAGTGTTTCAGGTATACAACATGAAATTCAATAAGAAGACAACCAAGATACTTGTGTGCGGAAGAGAGAAAGTAGTGGCCGACGTCCGCCTCAAAGGAGAAAGATTGGAGCAAGTGGAATCATTCACCTACCTTGGGAGTACCATTACCTGGGATGGAAGAAGCACGACAGACATCAATAGCCAAAGCTAAGACGGCATTCATGGCCATAAGGCCGCTACTCTGCTTAAAGAGCATAAGACTGAAGACAAGGAAACAGTACGTGAAAACATTCGTGCGGACAGTGGCACTCTACGGATCAGAAGCATGGACCATTGGAAAAACTGACCAGAAAAGAATAGAAGCCTTCGAGACATGGTGCTGGAGGATGATGCTAAAGATCAAATGGACGGATAGGGTGAGAAACGAGGAGGTATACATAAGCATTGGAGAAGAAAGGACACTGTGGAGCACCATACGCCAAAGAAGAACATGGTGGGTTGGCCATGTTATGAGACACAACGATTACATAAGAAGCATAATGGAGGGAAAAATTGAAGGGAAAGTCCCCAGAGGAATACCAAGAGACAAATACTGTGGGCAAGTCAAGAGGGATACGGGGAAGAAGAACCATAGGGAAGTGAAGGAACTGGCATGGGATAGGGAGAAATTGAGGGATGCAGTATACCAATCCTAGGATTGTAATACTATGATGATGATCTAGTGATTAACTACATGAAATAAATTTTAAAACTTTACAGTGCCATCAGAAAGGTATACTTGACCTAAGACGTTCATATATTCAGGAGGTTCCCGCACCCCAGCCTACGTTAATATCATTAAAGTTTATTGTATTACAGTATACATTCACGGTTCCGCTGGCTCCTGATTTCCTCAACCCTCCACGAACCTTAGTAATTTATCCCCCTAACTACGACAACAGACAGGAAAAAATTAGCAAATTACCGAAAAGAAACATTAAACAAACAAACTCTGAATTTTGCACCTGGTGATGCCGTAAGTAGGGGAAACGCGTCGTGAAATTTAAGAGAAAAAACTGTAGGAAAATACTTAAAGTATTTTATTACAACTCTGAATTCTAATGTAAGGGTACGAAGTGAAGTGAAAAACTTTGAATTGTATTTACATTGTGTTTGCGAACGGAATACTTTCATTCGGAACAGCAACATTAGAGATCCCATTTAAGGGGACTGTAGTCCCCTTAAATGGCACCGTAGTTGCAGCAATTCGTAGGCGTATGGTATATATTTCGTCTGTTACGGACAATAGGACCGATCTAGCATGAAGATGGAGAAGTGTAAAGGCCCAAGAATGGAGCTTTGGGGAACGCTACTAGGGGCGTTATTGTGAGGGTAAATGGTGAAATAATTAAACAACTGGACCATTCTTTGTATCTTGGCCGAATGCTTACAAAAGAGGGAAGGATATATGTGGAGATTAAAAGGTAGTTTGAGCGAGATATAAATTCGCCTGAAATTCAGTGAATTCGTCCTCATAATGAAGAAAAATATCTCAAATTTCCAATGATACCAAAGGTTTACTTTACTAGTTTGCCAAAAACTACAATCCCATGGGATTAATCAAGGCAATGGGCTCCAGAGAGAGTCCTAAGTCCTGACGCGTCAGAATTTTTAGGGTGTGTAGTGCGTATGCTTGGTGCATTGTTAAAAAAATTATATCTCACCGTAATACCTACTTATTAAAAAATGCAAAAAAGCTTAAATGTTAATTACTGAATACAGGTATTGTTCCTCTGGGGTACCTATATTCCATTGATATATGTAAATTGTCAAACGTATTACTGTAATTGGTAATGTAATAAATACATTATTATTATTAAAAAAAAATATTTCAGTTGCATACAATACGAAGTGTTAGGGTGATTTAAATATAACTAAAAATAATTCCTACATCTTTGAACTGCTTAAACTTAAATATTATATTAGAATTTTATCTCTAATATAGCCAGAGGGAAATCTCTCTCTAACTACCAATATTTATCTCTTACCTCTAAAGAATTTGCATATGTCCACTTGTTTAAAATAATTTTTAACGCGCGACAGGTTTTAAGGTGTTTAAATCGTTCTCAAGCAACAGTTCGAGTACAAAACAACGTGTGTGTGTTCCAAAAGCAACGAGAGTGCAGTGAGTCACAGCGGTGAAATGATTTTTTTTCGTATTTCACAAATCATTTGGCGTTATCTACTCAGAGAGACCTTTTCGGTTGCAGCTCTCGAGTACCGCAAGCGGGTTCCGCTCGAAGCCAACGCCGCCGCTATCACTTCCCCTCGATTTCTTTTGTGGCATCGACGTGCGGAAGGAAAGTTTTTAAGCTCTTTTCGCACGATACATGATCTATTTGCAAGACCTTGACAGTTTTCGAACTGGCCAAACGCGGAGTTCACTTATATTCAAGTCACCTTGATCCCTGGGCAGACCGAGTGGAATCTTCACTTGACGCTTTCGTAGCCGTTAAAAGACGGAAGAGGCCATCATTTCGTTTAGCATACGAAAAGTAACATCCACAATCATAACATTGGTGGATGATTGACGTCAATTACTTACCAAAATGGTTCCCATTCTTATAATAAAATTTAGAAGGCAATGTTATTTGCACAACCTTTCTGCTAATGAATAAAATAATTTATTTATGTAATGATATGACAAATTAATGTTTATGTTTTCATTACTAGGGACTGCTAAATTGGACGACACTTTGCTCCTCTCTGTCTTCCACCGTGGTTTAATTGGCAATGAAGTCTTTTTACACAAAAAAGGCACTACGCAAAAACCAGTAACGGATATATCATTACACTATGTGAACGAATAACCAATGATTTCTCACCTGTTGACTGATCAACTACGTGCTTGGCATTATCATAATGAAAATTAATTATATTTTAAATAAAAGGTTATTTTTTCCCGTCTATGGCTTAATCGGTAACTTCTCCTATGGCCAGAGGTATAAACAAATGTAATGTACGATAGTTCAGAAAACTGATGCTGCCGATGAAATTATGCCGACCTACAAGTATTTTTAATGGCACAAAAATTCTTTTAATGAGGGTGTTTTTTTCCTTCAGTGCAAGGAAAATATATTTCGTGGGTTGAAGGAAGCAAGCAATAACGGAATATCTACAATATTTGTCTCATTCACAGAACGCTTAGCTAACAATCTCTTCGACAGTAGATTCACTCCTGAAAACCCTCTAAAATAAAGCGTGTTCAACATTTGTAGTAAAAAAGTGCAAATATCAAATAAATATATGTATTAACAATGAATTAATATACCTTTGAAAGTTTCTTCACTCTTATTTGCCACTTATGCCCATAAAATAACATCCACACCTTCTAACTTTATATGTACTGAGCATAAGAAGACAGATTGTGAATAAAATATTCACACTTCCGGCTTAAGTGGTGACGCGAATTTGACGTCATCTCCGCCCAATGCGCTCTAGGTACGAAGTGAAGATAGCACGGATATTCAAGTTCGAAAACGGCACTAGTATATTATTATATTGAGCACGGAATCCAGTATGATTCAATCATCCTGGAAGGTTTCACACGATAATTGAACTTGTACTGGCAGCGAATTGGTATTTTCCTTCATAGCTTAACGCATGTCTGCTTAAATATTGAAATTAATTAATCAGTGGCAGCAGGTGACCAAAAAAGCAGTTGGGACATTTTTATTAATTGTTGATTTCATAGCCTGAAAATTACTAATAGTCAAAAGGAGGTATATTTGACGCTGCTTTCAGAAAATGAATATCGCACTGAGTCTGTGAAAGCTAACATGATTGATCGAAGGGGTCGTAGGTTACTAGGCCGTACTGGAAACTAGTATCAAACTAGTACCACATCAATTATGGAATGAAGTCACTCAGTCATGCTTGCTAGCCAGCATGCTGGTTCTTTATGACACGATGCTGGTAAGTTATCATAATAGGGAGCATCGTCGAACTTGTGCTTGATCAAGTATTGTGTGAAACAGGCTTAAGTGTCGCCCTCTGTCGCATATTTATTTATCGAATAAACATCGCGTGTGTGTTTACGCATTCTCGTCTTATCTCTGGGGGGCGGGTGAGGGACAGCGGTGGTTAATTGCTCCGAATGGGTGTCATAATTCAATCGATGGCGTGGGGACCTGCTTATTTAGGTGTCACGTTTGGCTGTTTCGTGCAACAGTCCACTCCTCTATTCCTGGGTCGCCGATAACTCCCCGTTCTATTATGTGTACCTATCGGACTATCGAATATGTTTCGCGGATATGTTAACGCGTGCCCATGCTCTCTCTCATGCTCGTCCATTACAGTAGCGCAGTTGAGGGGCTTGGTTTCTGGACATATGGATTGTTGTAAAGTTGATATACTTTACGTGTGCCCGACGTGTGGTAGCTTTTCATGGAAGATGCTGTCATTAGCGCATACGACCGACGGTGAATGGAACGCTGTGCAAATGTGGCACTTTCGGAAACCTGCCTAGGTGTAGCATGATGTAGGTTCATCATAGCCACGGCTGAATGTTTTTCTGTAATAGTTTACAAATTAGCTCAAACTGTGTTATTGAAAACTAAATTAACACACACAAAACATTTTCCACGCAGCAAAATAACTTTTTTTTACCTTTTCCCTTTTTTGCCTGCTCAAAAACAACAATCGTAGATGGGATTATCGATGTTGTTTCATCGCCTAGCGAACATCAACTCAGCTACCGATCTTTTTTGGAGTGCTTTTTCTAGTGCGCAAGTTCTGTAACGAATGGAAAGCAAGTGCGTTTAGGTGCTGCGAAGTAAACAGCACACCATAACGAATGAAAAACGCCCTATAATTGCTAAATGTACTGATATATGCTAAAGATAATCAATAGCAGTCTTACTCTCCATTCATGCGTTTGTTGTCATGTCACACGGCAATAGTGTGCTATGCGAGACCTGTTCAAAACGTTCTCGGACTGATTTGTTTATATAAATTCATCAAAATATATTGCATCCTATTCAGCATTATTCCCTTCAAAGTACTCTGCCTGTTTAGCCATACACGACGGATCTTCCACCACGTAAATCCTCGGGAAACCGCGTTTTTTGGAATTCATCGCCATATAAGAGCTTGCTCCAAATAGATGTTTTAATAAACTGCTTCCTCACTTTGAGGCTGCCGTTACTAGCTGTCAGCATACTTATCATCTGGTAGAATGCTTAATTTGATAAGGCTTCTCAGCTCACAATATCTTTCTTGATTTTTCCATCGCTAGTGATCCTGCTTCCTGCACGTCCGCATTTTGTGGTTTTGTGTTCCGTTCGATAAGTGCTAGGAGCCGAGTGATGCTTCCAAGAAAAACGGAAATCCACAAGTCAAAGTGAGGTCAACCGCAATCGACGCTTTTGAAATTTCTTGCCATAGGAAAAGCAACCGATAGTGAAGACTAACCACAAGTATGTCGTCATGGAGGGAAAGTCGCTTAAAAAGTAAATAAAATGTAGAACAGTGCTACACAAGGAAGGCGAACGAGGAAGTACTCGATACGGTGGGTGAGAAGTACTAAATTTTCCTCTCTACTGGGTTTAGCCTATGAGTCGACTTAGTTTTCCAGGGTATGCCACATATAGGCACCCAGAGATAGTGAGTGTCAGGTGGGATCCACTTTCCCTGAGCCACTTGTATCGACATGGTTCGACTGATTAGAGAAGAGAGATACGAACCCCATCCAAACTCCCCTAATACACCAAAGTCATACATACAAATTTAGGTAAATAATAATTCCAACACACTAACTGTTAACCGTCTATATTAATAAAAAAATCAAATCCTCCACTGCTGGAACTGGGACATTGATTTTAAATAAAAAAACAAGCAGCTTTTAAGTCGATGTATATGCGATGTTTATGTCTCATATCGATGCTGAAATAACCAAAATATTTTTAAAATAATTTTAAACTAGTTGACAATTTAAAATTATAACATCTTCCACTGGAATTAAAAAAGGCTAAAAAATAAATATTTAATACCCAGCAGTTACTATACAAACAAATTTTAAATGAAGTTAAAGAAAATAAAAATAAAAGCCACTCTTCTACATGAAAATTTATGAAAAATAGGGCCATTGTTAATTATGAATAATGAATTCCGAATACATACCATTATAGCTGCCTAATCGCATCCAAATAGCAATCAAAAGGTGACATCACTACGCTGACATCTTTATTACCAATCGCTGTGATGATTCTTTCTTGGTCATTGATGACAGTGGCCAACATATCTTCCACTCTATTATGGCCTTCAGCTACCTCTCTCATTCTTCAGCTACCTCTCAGTCAGCTTCTTCAAAGACCCACGTAAGTATGTAGAATTAATTCTCTGCCAAAGTCTGTAGAATAAAATTTCAGTTTTTCTAAAAACTACTAATTATGCGGCTTTTTCTTCTTCAAAGAATACCAATTGATGTCCACCAAAATGTCTACAAGGTCAAATCCACATTTGGACATTTGAAGATAAAGCAGAGAGTACTTGCCTCCATCATTTTCCTATTAGCGACTTCTGACTCCTCAATGAGTTTATGAGCATTTTGTAGTCTCGCTAAGACACTTCTCAATGACGTTCAGGGAGTTACACAGGAAGAAAGAGTATTGATAAATACAGCAAATCAGGTCCAGCATTATTGTCTCCTGAATAAACTTGACGCTGCCAGGCTTCACTTCGTAGAAGTTAATTATATTAGTACTCATTATTAAAGAAAAACTTAGTACTTTTCTACAAAATTTTTAATGTAGATGTTTTATCTTTACATCTAATGCAACATAGAGAACAAAATGAAGTATCTACAAGGCAGTACAACTTTCATATCATAGTTTTGTGCATACACTGATCACATGCGAATTTTGGAAAAAAAGTTCATGATTGACGTGAAACTTAAGGCTTACCAAGGGAAAGAACCTAATAATCTTCACAACAATTATGATTAGTGCTTAGTGGCCGTTCAAGTATTACGTAAGATAATTTATGCCATTTTTTACCCCCCCCCCTCCCTCTCAGTCTTACGTAAGTCGTTAGATATTTGTATCTACTCTTCGTTAAATGCCACAGGGAGGCGATGGCATTGGGCTTCCATTTAATATCCCTAAGACAATCGTAAATTCAATAATTTATCCCCACTTCGATTACTGCAGTAGTGTAATATGTAATATTGATGAGGAAACAAACCGCAAACTACAAATTGCGATGAATGCTTCAGTACGGTTCATCTGTGATTTAAAACGATGGGATCATATAACCGATGCATATACAAAACTAAAATGGCTAAAAGCACGTGAAAGGCGGATTTATTTCTATCTAGTAACGGGTTATAAAATTCTTAAGACTGGCTGTCCGTCCTATATTTTCAATAAATTCATTCTCAAATGAAAGATACAACAGCGTTGTACAAGATCCTATCTTTCCGATCTATTGATCCCCCACCATCGCACGGAGATTTTTCACAACTCGTTCACAGTCTCCTTTTCTCGCAGATGGAATTCACTGCTAAATGATGCAAAGGCAACCAAATCCATCGCACGATTTAAAAGAAAAATTTTCGATTTATTACTTAACCTAAGTGCTGAGGTAAAAGGGGTAATTGATTTTTGTTCTTGTTACTTTGATGTTTTTGTTCTGCAATGTTGTATATGCACTAATTTTGGTTTAACCTCTGCCACAGGTGAAATTGATTTTTAGGAAGTAATTAATGCAATTCATTTAGCCGTACTATTTATGAAAATTTTATTATCAACTATGTATTTAATTCAGGTTTAACTACATCGTTTCCTAGAATGTCGACTTACCATTCACAAGAAATAAGATCTTGTTCTTTAATTTACTTTTTTTCCACTTTTGTATAACAATGAGACTATTCAACTCAAGGGTTATTACTCAATTTATTTTTTTCTCTTGTAATCTGTCTGTAATCTTGTAATCTGTATTGTCACGTATTAATAATAATGTCAATTATATTGTTTCCTAGTATGGAGACCGACTATTCATATGATATTTGTTTTTTGTTTTAAAATTTATTTTCTTATTTTTTCCACTTTTGTATTTCTACAATTAAATTTATTTATTGTTTTCACTATTGCCGAGTAATGATATAATTTGTTCCAATTTTTGTTCAAAAATATATATGTAAAAAATGTCTATAAGGCCTTTAAGGTATACGACAATAAACGCATATTATTTATTATTTGTTACAGTTGTAACATGCTCCTCCAAGTCCTCGGCAAGCATCAGGTTTCATTGCCGTCATAATGGCCGGAGACTCGAGAGGGGTTGGGCAGTAATCGCAGCCACGTCCGACGCCCATAGGATGAGTGGCTACGCTGCGGTAGGGCGGCCTTCTGCATGCGTGCAACTAGTGATTCTGCCTGTGCTACGAAGGACTGAATGCACTTGATTTTATTTAGCAGCGAGCCCTTAACACCATCGAGCACACCTATGATGAGGACCACTAGTTTCACAGAGTGTCCGGGGTACATTTGTCGAAGTTCGAAAAGCAGGTCTTGATATTTCGTCCGTTTTTCCACCTCCTTCGCATCCATGTTAGTTTCAGCCGGAGCCGAAAACACGATCGCGAACATGGAGCCTGTGAGGTGGTCGAGGAGAACGATATCAGGCTTGGTCACCTCCAGATGCCTGGTGGTGGAGAAGGAGTAATTCCACCAGATCGTGCATTTATCGTTCTCCTCGATGGACTCAATATCTCCAGGGGCATAGGGCAGCACAGATGTTTCGTCGATGCCGTAATGGTGTCGAAAGTGAAAGTATAACACCCGCAGTGCAGCGTTGTGCCGAGCTAAATACGCTGACTTGGCGTCATAGCTACAGCCGGAGAGAAGGTGACTCAAAGTCTCCGTCTGGGCTCCGCACGCCCTGCATCTCGTGTCCGCGACCTCCGCCTTGAATATAATGCGGCGATACACGAGTGTGTTTATGACACCATCCTGGCACGCGAGGACAAAACCCTCAGTCTCGGACTTCAGACCGGCGGAGCGTAGGAAGGCAAATGTCAGCTCCTACGAAAACCCATGCTTTTCGATGTTTCGATAGAAACCTCCATGAATGGGCTTATCGGTATGCACCTTGAGCATTTGAGCAAGGCCTTCTACTCGGATTTTTTTATTTCAAGCTTGAGGACGTCTGCCTTCAATGACGAGATGGTCGTGTCATTGTCGCTTCCGTCGGATGACTGGTCGAAGTCGAGACCGGTTTCGTCCGCTGCCCTCTTTGCCGCCTGGAAGAGAAACGCCCCTGCTCCCGCACTCTCGTGCTCTCTCACGAGATTGATCAGGGGGTCCTGCTTCTCTGCACTCGACATGCTCTACCCAGGACAACTCTGTTGTGGAGACACTCCAGACTCAATAGTTCTCTACCACCTACATTGCGAGGGAGATACTGATTGTTAAATTAAACTGATTGTTCTATAGGTACTCCTCGCATTCTGACGCTTTCTTCTTCTTCGGGATAAGTATTAATACTGTTTTCACGAAATCCTCTGGCTATACTCCTTCCTCGTAGATCCTGCGAATAAGTTCGAAAAATGATTCTCTCCTCTTACTACCTAGATTCTTCAGTAGCTCCGAAGGTAGGTTATCGGTTCCCACGGCTTTTCTACCCTTCATCTCTCTTAATTCATCTCTCTATTTCCCTGTCAAGTAACTCTGGTCCGAGGTTATTCTTAACTATTGATCCTTCATCCTCTATATCTAGGCTCAAGGGTCTATTATCGCTGTCATATAGCTCCTCTACGTACTCTCTACACCTTTCCTGGATATCTTCCTGTTCGATGAATATCCTCCCTGTTTTGTCCTTAACCTTTGGTATCGTTTGCCTTCTCTTACCACCCGATAAAATTTTCACCTTGGCGTATAAAGCGCCCACTTCCCCCTCCTCCTGCAGCTTTTCCATTTCCTCGCATTGTCCCTTCCATTAGTTTTATTTTGTCTTATCAGGCTTTCCACTGTTCCTATTGTTTTCTCTGCCGCTCCTACGATGCCTGTTTTTATAATCTCCCATCTTCTCTCTATTGTTCCTATCCGCTTTATAAACTAAACACTAAAATAGGTACTTCTAGCCCCTAGATTTCGTCAAAAAACTAACGGTGTGTAGATTGCATGTTTTCTCAACTATTTATAAAAATAATCTATTACTCACCACAGTATTTTTTGCAGAATTGCAAAAAAACCTGCTGTTTTGAAGGGGTTTCAGCCGTACGGCGGGAAAAAATGAGTCAAGTTAGAGACTTATGCAGCTTTATTTATTTAACTCCTGAGAATTTTGGTCATATATAAATATATATTTACGCCATTAATATTACAACATTTATTTCACACTTCCTACAGACGCTGAAGTCAAAAAATAAAATTATAATGTGGTCTCTATTATGACTAGGAAACTATCTCGCTCAAACCACCTTAAATTGCTAATCTTCTTGTTCTCTACGAAGGTTGTTCATTGGGCGTCATTGACTCTGTCGTCCAAGTTCAACATCGATCCTAGTACCGAAGGCCGATTGTGAAAGATGGCATTCGACCGCCAGAGAGTTGCATCTTGGCAACGGTACGAACTGGAAGGAATTAGGACTGTCGTTTTCGATTGAGCTAGAATTATGGGTCTAAATAAAGAGGTGGAGAACAGCTGACTTTTAAATACACCCTTAAAGTCTCTGTCAGCTCAGAAGCCTCTCGTCCAGCGTGGAGTGATAGTTGCGGCTGAAAATGTGTACCATATATCGTTCGGCATTTGTCTCTGCATCGTACTACAACGCTCAGCTCGCGTGCGTCCCCATTTGAAATGTTAATCACGCGTGGATATTACGTTCACTGATAGCTGCAGCTTTCTTATCTTAGTAAGTGGCAGTCCTTCTAGTTCTTGAAACGCTGAACCAGACAACAAGACTGCGGGAAGAAAAGAGTTTCTAATTGTGGATCGCTACTGTTGCAGCGAAAATTTGGAGTTTTCTCGCGTGAGTATACAATGCTTGTAAAGCTCGGCAAGCCTGGTCTCCATACAAATTTGGATGATGCGTTTTCGTAAAAACTTAATGTTAATACAATCTACGTTTCCTCTATAGTAATACGTGAGACGTACTACATCAAGGGTAAAGTTTACGACAGAATATTAAAGAGCTTCCACGGTGACTGTGTTAGTCAAAACAAACCCTGAATTCCACCTTATCGTTTAAAATGTTTAAATAAATATTGCTTTGACTAATTACAAGCTTTAGTTCTTCAATGTTTGTCGATGAATATTTGTTACAAATACTACTTTTATTTAAATTAAGCGACCTGGGTTTCAGTGAATAATCACCATCATCAGGCATTAGTTGAGATCTTTTTAACCTATTGTTCCCGTAGTTACGTAACGGAAGGGGAGAAGAAGTTTGAAACGGAGGCCAGAATAGGGGAAAAGGAAGGATAAAGGTATTCCTTAATGAGGGTGTTGTCGTGGTTATTCAAATTTTGTAAAATTTCCAACTGCTCTCTTGAATCTAATTCGTGGCTGTCGTTGCATAATTTTAGGATATTCATTGTAAAATCACTCCTGTGGTTGCAACATATTAAGTGTTTAGCAAAATTACTTTTATTCTCTTTGATGTTTTTGTAAGCACTTAAATGTTCTTTTCTCCGGACACAGAAGCTTCTTCCCGTCAGCCCCGCGTAGACACCATTGCAATCACTGCATTTCAATGAATATACTCCACATCGGTCTAATATAGTAAAATGTAAGGACCCGATAGAGCAATATTACATCAAAGAGGATAAAAGTAGTTTTGCTAAACACTTAAAATGTTGCAGCCACAGGAGTGATTTTACAATGAATATCCTAAAGTTATTCAACGACCGCCACGAATTAGATTCAAGAGAGCGGTTGGACATTTTAAAAATTTTGAATAACCACGACAACACCCTCATTAAGGAATACCTTTATCCTTCCTTTTCCCATATTCTGGCCTCCGTTTCAAACTTCTTCTCCCCTTCCGTTACGTAACTACGGGAACAATAGGTTAAAAAGATCTCAATTTATGCCTGATGATGGTGATTATTCACTGAAACCCGGGTCACTTTATCTAAATAAAAGTGGTATTAGTAACAGATGTTCATTGACAAACATTATAATGGAATACCACAAAGTTAAAGATGAACTAGTGACTTTTGTTTAGCTCTTCAAGTTAGCTAGCAAGTTTAGGTATAAAATATGTTCCTTGGTCCGCGAATTTATTTTTAATTGACCCTTGTTCCGGGTACAGGAGCCTACTGCAGCGTCATTTCCGTTGAACTAACGCATTTTCACTTTATTTTGTCATTAAGAAAGTACTAAAAAATAAAGTTGGATCGGCACCTCCATTATATCATAATTCCATTGTATGGAACGCTAACGAGTCGGTACAAAAGGTAAAGAATCAACAAAGTTGCTATCGTGTCTGAAAACCAGTGGCAACTAAGCGCCGCTGGCATCGTAACGATCCCTAACCGCTCACCTACATAAGAGACGCAATAACCTTCAACGCGAAGCGTATAATAGCTCCCGCCCCACCTTGTTGCATCACGTAGCCTACTTATCGCACCGCGGGTGAATTAGAGCGCGCTGCAATACGCTCCACGCATAGATTGCCCGTTTGAATGAAAAAAAAGAGTACGTTTAGAGTGTGCTGCCGCACTTGATGGCTCTTGTTCAACTTTCTTCGGGCGCGTGCGGAAGGGCGATCTCCTGTCACACGGCCTAAACCGTAAGTTACTTATCATCATTGGTCGTTCAATCCTATAAGATTTGTTAACTGAAGCTCTCCATCCTGCTCTACCCACTGCTAGTTCCCTTACTCCCTGGTAGGTCTTCTTATGTGCCATCATCTTTACTTGGTGTATGTATTTATCCCTTGACCTTCCTCTTGGGACTCTTCCCTTAATTTTTTCTTCGACAATATTCTTCATAAACCCACCGTGCCTCAGAGTGTGTTCAATCAAACTGGTTCTTCTTTTCTCTATAGTGTGCCATATGGTTCTTCCCTCTCCTACTCTGCAGTAAAATTCTTCATTTCTTATTTTATCTGTCCTTTTATCTTCAGAATCCTCCTGCAACACCATGTTTCGAAAGCTTCTAATCTTTTCTGATCTGCTTTTCCAATGGTCCATGTTTCCGATCCATTGAGTTAAACGCTCAACATGAATGCCTTCACATACAGTTTCCTCGTTCGTAGTCCTGTCATCTTTGAACACAGTAGATGCTTTTTCATCATGAACGCTTTCTTAGCTCAAGCTACTCCACGCTTGATGTCCGTTGTACTTCTTCCGTCCCACGTGATGGTTATTCCGAGATAGGTGAAAGAATCCACTTGTCCTAATTGCTTTCCTCTTAAAGTGACTTCTGCATCCAGATTCTCGTAAGTTACCTTGCGTTGAGGTAATTTAAGTTAGATTTTCCGCTTTTCCAAATATAGACCACATATTCGAATTGTATTTCAGAATATAAGCAGTTGTAAGAAGCATAAGATAAATACAGTGATAATAATGACGCCAACAATTGTTTTGATGAATGAACATCTCAATCGCCTTCTCTCAGCAAATATTTGGAATTAAGCCTGTCACGATTTTTTCAATCTTGGTCTTTGCATCTCTTGCGTGGACGTCCAAGATACCTTCTTCCTCTACATCTATATTTCATATGTTATTGGATATTATTTATTCCTTCATCCACTATGACATCACTAAATAGATGGAAGGAACACTACGTGTTCCTGCCACCTATTTAGGACTTCTCGTATCGTTTCGTTGATGCCTTCTACACCTATAGTAGCCTTAAAAGAGCACTTTTTTATGTCCCTTTGTGTAAAGCCATCAGCTCTCCTTAAAAAAATTAATTTCAAATTTTTATATTTTTTTTTCGTTTGGTTTTGTACTCGTCTAGTTCTCGCTACCTATGTTCCTCAAGGAATCTCCGTTGTTTAATAAGATTGTATTAAGGTGTCTTTTCTTACCTAATTTTTTGAAGTTCGCTGTTTCTATCGTCGATGTAGTTGATATTATTTAACTGTTGTGGATGAACCCACCACTGTTTAGAATCTTATTTGCCTTAGTGGCATGGAAAATGTGGGGCTGGGGAATATGCCTGGAAATTTATTGCAGAAAAGCAGTCCTTTTGAAAGTTTCACGTGCTAAGTGCTAATGATGTGAGCGGATATGTAACTGGAAACTCCTTGCCAACTCCAACAAATCTTCTCAGAAATTTATAAATATGCAAATGTTAGAGGTTTTAAATTGACTTGAGATAACATTTAAACTGCACGCAGTTATATTTCTGACGCGATCCGTGCGTCCTTCATTGATTTTCGTTTAAGTTCAATCGTTTTAAAGCCATATTCTTTTTCGAAACCTATAAAAGTTTTGCGAGAGTAATCTTTCATTAAAGAAAGTAAAATGCCTTGTACTATAAGCGTGCAACGTAGCCGCTGAGTCTCACCGGCCATACGAGTCAACTGAGTGGCTCAAATATTTACATCGTTGACGTTACGATATATGGACTACACTGCAATAGTTGTCTACTGCTTGTAAAATTATTTTTTTAGTAAATACTAATGGATGCATGTGATAAGTGTCACAGCTAGTTCCCCAGCGAATATAGTTTACATCCACATTTGCTTCACTCAGTGATTCAACCCGAAGGTTGGTTTGGATAGTTGAGGGTAGAGCTCACCCTGGACTAAGCCACAGGCGTGTGAATTTCACACATTCAGGGTAGGGGGGCCAGTTCCTTTCCCTGGATGCACCCATTCCCGGTTTCCCGGCCAGTTCCTTCCTACCCTGAATGTGTGAAGTTCCTTTCCCTGGGCAACCTCGTACTCGGAGGATTTTTTTGTTCGGTGGCGTTCAAAGGCTTCACCCCGATTTGAAGTCCCTTCACCTTCGATCAGTAGCCAAGCGCTCTACCCACTAGGCCACCACGCGCCCCCACATTTGCATAGCGGCGAGAAATTAAACCTTATGCTGTAGGCTGTTTACATTTTTCAACTAACGTGAGATTTTTGCAGGGGAATTTTCCACCCCTCTCATTCCATGGGTGGTTAAAATAGCGCCTACATGATTAATACATTTTGCACGACACATAATGGGGATTCTTTTAATTCTATGCAGGTATGCGTATTCATAATTGAACAAAAATACTTTGTAAGTTCTACAATCTTTTAATAGCACGACGCGTTTCACAGATATATGGCATAGTCAGGTACAGAATGTTTGTTTATTTTTTTATTTAACAAAGTATTTTATTTCATTATGAATACGAACATTTAGTACTTATGAAAAATGAAGCTTGCAGCAGAGTACTTAAGTTAGCATACCTATGCTATTATTTTAATTTTATTCTTCTGCCCTTGCATTGCTGCTATAGTTGCAGTTTAAAGAATGTGTTTGTTCGCCAAAAGTGACGCGACACTCGGCTCCAGGTGGCTAAACGAAAAGGGTTCATTATAGGGTTGCTACAGGCCTGAAAAACCTGGCGAAGTCATGGAAATTGAAAATCGGACTGGAAAAGTCATGGAAAATGATAAATTAGCCTGGAAATTTGCTTTTTCAAGTCAAAATCAGATTGTTCTGTTCAACAAGTGAGGCGTACCATTTTAGGCACACTCTGTTTGTGTGTGGCATTAGGATGTCATTGCCTTGCCTGATTGAGGTAGTGGAGCTCTTATTTGGTGTTTAGCAATTAATTATGCCCTTAAGTGCGGAGAAAACAAGGGAGGTAAATTGAATACTTCAAAATGAATGCACGGTGTTGTACCTTCGTTTGGTGGCCGACACGAATAACGCTCGGTGCAGTCGAGGAACGGTGAATTCACCACCAGAAAGGAAGCATATTTCAAGCCAGCCCGGAACGATAGTGGTGGCATTCCAATTGTTGGGAAACTTTTATCCCCCCATAGTGCATGCGTTAATGTGTTGTGATGCTATTCTTGCCCCTTCTTTGAAATGCATACTTATGAAATAATGAATATTTTCACCTGGAAAAATGAAAATGTTGCCCTGGAAAACCAGGAAGAGGCCTGGAATTTCGTAATCTCTGGTGTTTAGCAACCTTGGTTCATAATAAAATATATGCGTTGAATAATCATCATAATTTGTACCCACAATTTTGTTATTTTATAGCCAAGGTATTTAAGGTGGCTTGAGCGAGATAATAGCGAACCTAGTCATAATAGACACCATAGTAGTATTTATTTTTAAATTTCAGCAGCTGTAGAAAGTATGAAGTGAATATTGTAATGTCGGTTGCGCAAAAACGTTGTTTTTTGTTACTGAAATCCTCTGTTATTAAATAACTGTACTAATTTTTTCACGCCATACGATGGAAACGCCTTCAAAACAAGGTTTTTTGCGATTCCCTGCAAATTACTGAGGTGAGTAATTGATTTATTTTTGAATAGTTGAGAAAACATACATACTACACACAGTTTTTGACGAAATCTGTTACTTTTATGACGAGATCTAAATCTTAGAAATTCTTCATCTTTTTTGCGTACGCGTACAATTTCCAATGTAAAACATCAAAATTTCGGCAAATATCTCAAAAAATGGTTCAGTAAATTGCTGATATTTTGGTATCCTTGGATAGGTGAGATATTATTCTTTTAAATGAGGATAAATTCATTGAATTATATTTGACGTGATATCTCGCTCCTGCTACCCTAATAAATGACAGCAGTATTTTTTAAACGGTACAATGGGGACGTTTAATCGGATCCGAAATTCCTATTGTATTCGCAAAATCGTTAGATGGATACAAAAAATGAATTTTTGTGAAGAAATCAGTCTTATAACCGTTGCCATTCACTCACAAATTGAAAATTAAAATACGCAAAAGGTGACTCCCATCGCATGAGCTGCGCTGAAACTTCTACGTCATCCACCTCCCCTCGTTGGCTGTTTTGGGGAGTGGAATGAAGTTGGGGAGGGGAGGATTTTGATTGGACAAAGGAGCTGTGGACGAAGGGATGACGTAAGAAGTCCCTGGAAAGGCCATTCCAGCGAAAGGGTTAAAAAAATCAGTTTTTCGTCGCTTATAACACGAGAAATAGGTGACGGATCGAAAAACGGAAAAATACGCGTCTTTTTATTTTCCAAACTCTATCAGATTCGGCAATTAAAAAAATGGTAAACGCCCCCAATAAAAATTGGAAGTCAGTATTAGGTAGTTTGGTCCCACACAGTCGTAGTGGAACCTCCTCTAGAGATCCAAAAAGGGTACCACATATTGTCATTTTGTTTCCCATTTTCAGACTCTGCAGGGACATAACAATGGAAGAGAGGGAAGACTATCCTTTCATCATCAGGTCACCGTATGCGGACACGATGAAGGATCTTGTGGTGCCCGACGTCTCATATCCTGCCTTCATTTTCGAGTCGTTGCGGAAAAATATGAAGGTTCTGGGTGATCGACCTGCCGCAGTGAGTACTGTATGTTCATTCCTTGCAGAATTGAGTGGATTGCGTATTGACGCATGAAAGTGGAGCCTTTATTTTTTCGAAAAATGATCCACCCAACATGGCTATAGCGCGCAATTGTTCCATAAATTTTAGTTAATTTTGGAAATTATTTCCATTTTGTATTTTTTATGTAACACAATGTGTTCCTCAGGGAATTGCCGTTGTTTTATTAAAATTGTATTAAGGTGTCTTTTCTTACCTTATTTCTTTGAAGTCCGCTGCATGTATTCTGATGTAGCTGAACCTTGCAACTCCTTGCCAACTCCAACAACCTTCTCAGTAAATTTCTAAATATACTAATATGAGGTTTTCAATTGACTCATCAATTGTTTCACACCGTGTGCTGAAAACGTCTTCAAAACCGATGTTTTATTTGGAATTTCATGAGAATCATTTCGGTGATTAATCAATAGATTTAATTTTTAATGTCAAAAAATAATTTTATCACGTGAACTATGCGCAGTTGAAAATGGTATTGGTGAAAATATTCGTGTGGAGCACACTATGGTTGGGAAACGTGGGGGTCAGGCTAACTTGCAGGCTACGTTAGTCCAGGAGAATTACAATGTCTCTTTAGCGTAGTGTTGCCGTCTTTCTGTTAGACTGTTCTAGGTGGCTATCGATAGTTATGATTTAGCTATAATTTTGATACTCGGCTATCGCCGTACGAATTGGAAATTGCCTATTTGTTCCTCGATATGGATATAGTTCTCTTATATCATTTAACTGCCAACACATTTGGGGGCATAGAGAAAGAACGGATTATTCGTACTCTATGGATAACTAGGGCCTAACTATGCATACGACTTTTACATTTCATGACTTTTTCCAACTAAGCTGTATTGCTCTTAAATTGAAATTAATTCAAACTCGCCATTCCAAAGAAACTTCTGCAATGCGTTATTTTCATGCTTCAGAGTTGAGGTGTCATAGGATGCAATTGTTTTTGAGGTTGTTCTTGACCATGAAGTATTAATCAGTTTGGGATTTGTTTGGAGATTTGGTCAATAGGATACAATATCTGATTTCCCGGCTATCCAGAACGGTGATATCTTCTAAGGATCTCCAGTAGGTGGATACTCTTGGAAATTGGGTTCTTTTCAGGCATTAATTATTTTAAATCTATATGACACTCTACTACGAATATAAATGCAGTATTACTAAGAATAAACAAGATTGTTTCAAATAAATAAAATATCGGACCGACCAAAGTTGATAATTGGTTGCAGGTCGGTCACAAATTGACGGTCAAAATGTGACGTGTCCGCAACGTTCCTGCGACAGACCACTGTGACCGCAAACTTAGGACGACGTTTGCTACGTCGCTGCAACGTTGAAGCGACCAACTCTGCTACTGGGGCTGTACAAGATACATTGTTTTACATAATGTAAATTCTGGAAGAATACCGCTGTAATACAGCAATATAACAAGAAAAAAATACACAATGTAAAAAATACATCAGTATTCGTCATAAATACATTATGTATGAGTATGACTTAACCTGTGCTTTATGGGGATCCATGTTTTTCAGTTAAATATAATGCCATTGAAGATGTTTCATGAAAATGGTGTGGAATGCTTACTGCAAAGACGCTTAATTTTCATGTTTTTGAAGTTGCAAAAAGAGTTCTTTTTATAAATTTCTGTGAGGAATTTGTACTTACCTACATCTCATGGTATAGTTAAACCATGGATTGGACCTCTTTTTGTTTTCTAGGTTGATGTAATGCGGAACCAGTCCCTACTTTACAAGGATATCCAACCCATAGCCATTCGGTTTGCGAGCGCCTTATCAAAGAGAGGCTTCATGAAGGGAGAGGTATTCTTCTACGTGACATATAACGCAGCACTTCTCTATGGTCTTCATTTTGGGGTATGGCTTTGTGGCGGTACGGTTAGAGGCTGTTTCCAGAAGGAGGATGTTGGTGAGAATTAAACATAAATTGAAGTTTTTAATAAGGGAGTTGAAATTTAATATAAAATTCTGTGTTTAGATAACTTTTAGACCAGAGAGTCACCTTTACTGAGTTTTATTTGGTGTTATTCATTCAGTTTTGGTAGAATTTGATGGGCCTAACGTACTTACCTTTTCTCTTTGAAACATCATTCTTCGCTCAATCCCTCTCCTCAGCACAGTGTGTGTATGTAGGTATGTATATATATATATATATATATATATATATATATATATATATAAAACTTCCAGGAGAATCACTCGGGTGATAAATATACAGTATGCCAAGAGGGTGGCCGATAAAAAATATACACACGGAAAAAAGAACACTTACACATAAAAACTTCCGATATTTCGGTGAAGACAAGCTCCACCTTTCTCAAGGTTTAAAGTAGGAATGAAGAAAAGGAGAGAGATTGAGGTATGGGAGGGGAAAGAGGGGGAGACGAAGGTGTAAGAGGGGAAGGAGGGGAAAGAGGGAGAGAGGAAGGTGTAAGAGGGGAAGGAGGGGAAAGACGAAGAGCGGGGAGAGGGCGTGGAGGAAGCAGGGAGAGATGAGATGAGGGGGAGGGAGAAACTAGTGTGATTTATTGAGTCCGGGGGGCGAGAAAGCCTGGTGGATTAAAATACAAGAAGATTCAAGATCTTTGAGCTGAAGGGGAGAGGAAGAAGGGGGAAGGGAAGCAAGTAGACCGACTTTAAAAGTGTTATTGAAAGTGGAGTTGTGGGAGGAGACGTGAATGGCGACAGGGAGAGAAACAGAGAGGGAGGGGCAATCGTTACAAGACGAGCGGTGCCCATTCATTCTAATATTGAGAGGAGTGGTGGATAAGCCAATATAGAAAGAAGGGCAGTATTGGCAGAGGAGGATGTAGACAATGTTAGGCGTGGTGCAGGAGGGTGAGAGGACAGAAGGGAGGGGAAAAGCGAGGAAGTTGTCCGGCAAGGGCTGGGTGATGAGGATGGGGCAAGTTTTACATCGCGGGCGGTTGCAAGGGGTGGGAAGGGATTTGGTGGGTTTGAGTGATTTGGACAGGGGTTTGGTAATATTGAAAATGGCGGATAGATTGGGGGGGCGTCTGAAGCTGAGAGAGGGACATTGGGGGAATATTTTAGAAGTGGTTAGGTTGTCCGACAGGATAGGGTAGAGGTTTTTAATAATACGCCTAATCGAGTCCACACCTGGGAAGTAGGTGGTACAGAGGGAGATATTGTGTAGGGAAATGCTATTAGTAGGAGGCAGTTTGGGGGAGTGTGGTTTTTTGAGGATTTTTTTATTGAGAAGTTGCTCTGGATAGCCTCTGCGAAGAAGAGATTGATGGAGGTTAGTAAGGAATTTATCAAGGGAATCAGGGTTGTTGCAAATTCGGTGGCCACGAATAGAAAGTGAGTAGGGGAGAGAACGTTTAGTATGGGAGGGGTGGCAGCTGTTATAATGGAGGTATTGTTGTTGGTTGGTGGGCTTGATATGCACGGAAGTGCTAAATTTGCGGTCAGAGAGGAAGACGTTTACGTCCAGAAAGACGACGTTAGAGGCAGAGATGTTAGAAGTAAAGGAGAGGGGAGAGGAGGCGTTGAGGGAGGAAATAAAAGAGTTGAGAGAATGAATACCATGTGGCCATAAAAGGAAGATGTCGTCAATGTAACGAAGCCAGAGAAGAGGTTTTAGTGAGCATGAAGATAGAAAAGATTGTTCAAAAAGTCCAAGGAAAAGGTTGGCGTAGGAAGGACTGAAGCGACTACCCATAGCGCATCCTTTAATTTGAAGAAAGAATTTGTTATTGAAAGAGAAAGCGTTGTGGGTTAGGATGAAATTGGAAAGATCAAGAAGGAACTCAGAGCTGGGAATATGAGGAGCAGGGCGTTTAGTGATGAAATGGCGGATGGCAGAAAGTCCTTAAGAATGAGGAATGTTGGTATATAGGGAAGTGACATCAATAGTGGCCATTAAGATATCACAGTTAGAGGGGAGTGGAGTAGAATGGAGGCGTTCAAGAAAATGATAAGTGTCTTTGATATAGGAGGGCAGGGAGTGGACAATGGGTTGTAGGTAGTAGTCAACAAATGCGGACATGCGTTCGGTGGGTGAGTTATAAGAGGAGACTTCTCAATAAAAAAATCCTCAAAAAACCACACTCCCCCAAACTGCCTCCTACTAATAGCATTTCCCTACACAATATCTCCCTCTGTACCACCTACTTCCCAGGTGTGGACTCGATTAGGCGTATTATTAAAAACCTCTACCCTATCCTGTTGGACAACCTAACCACTTCTAAAATATTCCCCCAATGTCCCTCTCTCAGCTTCAGACGCCCCCCCAATCTATCCGCCATTTTCAATATTACCAAACCCCTGTCCAAATCACTCAAACCCACCAAATCCCTTCCCACCCCTTGCAACCGCCCGCGATGTAAAACTGGCCCCATCCTCATCACCCAGCCCTTGCCGGACAAGTTCCTCGCTTTTCCCCTCCCTTCTGTCCTCTCACCCTCCTGCACCACGCCTAACATTGTCTACATCCTCCTCTGCCAATACTGCCCTTCTTTCTATATTGGCTTATCCACCACTCCTCTCAATATTAGAATGAATGGGCACCGCTCGTCTTGTAACGATTGCCCCTCCCTCTCTGTTTCTCTCCCTGTCGCCATTCACGTCTCCTCCCACAACTCCACTTTCAATAACACTTTTAAAGTCGGTCTACTTGCTTCCCTTCCCCCTTCTTCCTCTCCCCTTCAGCTCAAAGATCTTGAATCTTCTTGTATTTTAATCCACCAGGCTTTCTCGCCCCCCGGACTCAATAAATCACACTAGTTTCTCCCTCCCCCTCATCTCATCTCTCCCTGCTTCCTCCACGCCCTCTCCCCGCTCTTCGTCTTTCCCCTCCTTCCCCTCTTACACCTTCCTCTCTCCCTCTTTCCCCTCCTTCCCCTCTTACACCTTCGTCTCCCCCTCTTTCCCCTCCCATACCTCAATCTCTCTCCTTTTCTTCATTCCTACTTTAAACCTTGAGAAAGGTGGAGCTTGTTTTCACCGAAATATCGGAAGTTTTTATGTGTAAGTGTTCTTTTTTCCGTGTGTATATTTTTTATCGGCCACCCTCTTGGCATACTGTATATTTATCACCCGAGTGATTCTCCTGGAAGTTTTATATCGTTGCGTTCTGCAATCCTTCTGTGTGTTCTTCTGTCTACGAGCTGCGCCTTCGGTTCCGGTTCTACGTTCCTGTGGTTCCTGTCCTGTGAGTCGCATCCATCTTTCTCAGTGTCCTATCCCTCCCTCACCACTGTGTTATCTTATCTCATTTCCTATCTTACCTCTTATCCCATATGCTTCTTCACGCCTTTCTCCTCTCCTAATACTTAGTCCGTCATGCCTTCCACCGATCTTGTCATGTCTTGGCTGCACACTATAAAAAAACTTTCTTTTAAATTGGCGCAATACACGTGCCACTCCGAGTTTCTCTCCTCTTGCTTATCCCTTGGCATCTTTCCAAACGGACTTACTATCAAACTCCCCCTAACCGGCCTCCCTCCTTCTTTACGTCCGTTCTTCCACACGTACTCTTATCAGCTTTCCTTTAATTTCTGTCTTACGGTCCTCTTACGTTATCAAACTCTTGTACACCAATACTATGCTGATATTCATTCCCTTATCAAAATTGTCAAGCTGTGCAGCCCACATTCGCTCTCCAGTATCCAACGTTCACTCCACTCTGCGCTTCGCGTTCTTGCCTCCAAGCGCTTAAAAGCCCAGCGTAAACTCTCTTCACTAATCCTTTCCTTTTTCTGCCGAGGCCTCTCTCTTCCCGTGCACATGGCGACATCCCCCCCTCCCCCACCTCCATTGTACTTGTCCAAACCTGACCTTGCTACGTGCTTCAACCTGGCTACCCCGCCTCCTCCTACGTCAGTGGATTTCCCAAAGCGCGTCCTTCCTAGAAGCGAATCTCCTTCCGCTGCCCCCACCCTCCCAGCTCAGTCGTCGGCTGGACTAGCGGTAGTTGAAAAAGCGGTTGTTAACCTCTCCTCTACTTCTCTTTCCCCTGAACAATTATCTCTTCTTTCCAAAGGCCTTAGTTTTTCACCTACCCCTAAAATAAACCCTGTTAAAATCCTCTCTGACGCCCTTCTTTTCTGCCGACGACTGAAATGGAAATTTTTCTGGGAAACGCGTCCCACTCCTCCGTCTCCCACCTCCCCCCCCCACACCGCTCTCTCCAAATTCAAACCTCCTTCTTCACATGAACCAAAACCACTTCTTTCCAATCACCCCCTTGAAATCTTCACCAACCTTCTCCTATCAAAACTCTCTGAGCCATCTTTTTTCAACTCCCTTAAACCAAAACCCAATCTATCTCCTTCTGAGATCTCGGCCCTCAGAAAACTTACTCTAAATCCAGATATTGCCATCACTCCTTCTGACAAAGGCTCCACAGTAGTCATCCTCAACTCTTCTGACTACCTCGATGAAGCCAACCGGCAACTTTCTGACACTTCCTCATATCAGCCTTTGTCCCATGACCCTAATCCTGAATTTTTGGATGAAATAATCTCCTTCCTTCAAATCAAAGGCCCTGATGAAGGCCTGTCTAAACAAGATATCACCCTTCTTTCTCCGTCACACCCACGCACCCCAAACTTCTATATTCTACCCAAAATCCACAAACCTGACAACCCTGGCCGCCCCATTGTCTCCTCTTATAACTCACCCACCGAACGCATGTCCGCATTTGTTGACTACTACCTACAACCCATTGTCCACTCCCTGCCCTCCTATATCAAAGACACTTATCATTTTCTTGAACGCCTCCATTCTACTCCACTCCCCTCTAACTGTGATATCTTAATGGCCACTATTGATGTCACTTCCCTATATACCAACATTCCTCATTCTGAAGGACTTTCTGCCATCCGCCATTTCATCACTAAACGCCCTGCTCCTCATATTCCCAGCTCTGAGTTCCTTCTTGATCTTTCCAATTTCATCCTAACCCACAACGCTTTCTCTTTCAATAACAAATTCTTTCTTCAAATTAAAGGATGCGCTATGGGTAGTCGCTTCAGTCCTTCCTACGCCAACCTTTTCCTTGGACTTTTTGAACAATCTTTTCTATCTTCATGCTCACTAAAACCTCTTCTCTGGCTTCGTTACATTGACGACATCTTCCTTTTATGGCCACATGGTATTCATTCTCTCAACTCTTTTATTTCCTCCCTCAACGCCTCCTCTCCCCTCTCCTTTACTTCTAACATCTCTGCCTCTAACGTCGTCTTTCTGGACGTAAACGTCTTCCTCTCTGACCGCAAATTTAGCACTTCCGTGCATATCAAGCCCACCAACCAACAACAATACCTCCATTATAACAGCTGCCACCCCTCCCATACTAAACGTTCTCTCCCCTACTCACTTTCTATTCGTGGCCACCGAATTTGCAACAACCCTGATTCCCTTGATAAATTCCTTACTAACCTCCATCAATCTCTTCTTCGCAGAGGCTATCCAGAGCAACTTCTCAATAAAAAAATCCTCAAAAAACCACACTCCCCCAAACTGCCTCCTACTAATAGCATTTCCCTACACAATATCTCCCTCTGTACCACCTACTTCCCAGGTGTGGACTCGATTAGGCGTATTATTAAAAACCTCTACCCTATCCTGTCGGACAACCTAACCACTTCTAAAATATTCCCCCAATGTCCCTCTCTCAGCTTCAGACGCCCCCCCAATCTATCCGCCATTTTCAATATTACCAAACCCCTGTCCAAATCACTCAAACCCACCAAATCCCTTCCCACCCCTTGCAACCGCCCGCGATGTAAAACTTGCCCCATCCTCATCACCCAGCCCTTGCCGGACAACTTCCTCGCTTTTCCCCTCCCTTCTGTCCTCTCACCCTCCTGCACCACGCCTAACATTGTCTACATCCTCCTCTGCCAATACTGCCCTTCTTTCTATATTGGCTTATCCACCACTCCTCTCAATATTAGAATGAATGGGCACCGCTCGTCTTGTAACGATTGCCCCTCCCTCTCTGTTTCTCTCCCTGTCGCCATTCACGTCTCCTCCCACAACTCCACTTTCAATAACACTTTTAAAGTCGGTCTACTTGCTTCCCTTCCCCCTTCTTCCTCTCCCCTTCAGCTCAAAGATCTTGAATCTTCTTGTATTTTAATCCACCAGGCTTTCTCGCCCCCCGGACTC
Organism: Pyrrhosoma nymphula; assembly: GCA_963573305.1. Taxonomy (NCBI): domain Eukaryota; kingdom Metazoa; phylum Arthropoda; class Insecta; order Odonata; family Coenagrionidae; genus Pyrrhosoma; species Pyrrhosoma nymphula. The sequence goes on along the minus strand of OY754334.1, from coordinate 80,131,025 downwards.
AATAAATCAAACTAGTTTCTCCCTCCCCCTCATCTCATCTCTCCCTGCTTCCTCCACGCCCTCTCCCCGCTCTTCGTCTTTCCCCTCCTTCCCCTCTTACACCTTCCTCTCTCCCTCTTTCCCCTCCTTCCCCTCTTACACCTTCGTCTCCCCCTCTTTCCCCTCCCATACCTCAATCTCTCTCCTTTTCTTCATTCCTACTTTAAACCTTGAGAAAGGTGGAGCTTGTCTTCACCGAAATATCGGAAGTTTTTATGTGTAAGTGTTCTTTTTTCCGTGTGTATATTTTTTATCGGCCACCCTCTTGGCATACTGTATACGAGAATACTGTATACTCACACGAGAAAAGTTTTTTCCGGAGCTTTCGAAGCCAAAGGCTTCTTGCTCAACGAGAAGATGTCGACTGACTGGGTCAGAATGCCGCAGGAACAAGGGAACGGGAGGGGGAGAAGGGGTGATGGGGGAGGGGGTTAGCAGGATACATTAAGTCCAGGGGCGCTGCAAGCGTTTAGGCGCCAAATGCACGCTAATTCAAGCGTGTGGAGGTTGAGGGCGGAGTCTGAGGGGGGGAGGGAAGCAATAATGGACACCTTGAAACAAGAATTGAAGACCGCGTCGTGGGACAAAGAATGCGTGGCCACTGGGAGGGAAGCATGGGGGGATGACGGGCAGCAGGAGGCACGATGATTATTCATTCTGAGGTTAAGGGGGGTGGTACATTGGCCTACATAGAAAGCTGGGCAGAAGTTTCACTGTAAAAGGTAAATTATGTTGGTGGACGTACAGGTGGTGGAGGGAAATATCGGGAGGGATTTAAGTTTGGGGAGAAAAGAGGCTGGGGGTGGAGAAAAAATCATGCAGGTCTTGCATCTGGGACGATTGCAAGGCGAAGGTGGAGTGGCGGTGACTCGCAGGGATTTTTGAAGTGGGCGGGTGGCTTTAAAAATGGTGCTAAAATTTGGTGGCCTTTTGCATGTGATCCTAAGAAACTGTATATATATATATATATATATATATATATATATATATATATATATATATATATATATATATATATATAATATTTCGTTCAAACAGGTGGTGAAAGAAAGAGGATAGGAAACACATAAAATGTGATGACACAATGGTGATGTGAAGATGGAATGATGGCCGATTCCAAGTGAAAAAAATTCGTCTAGACCGGGAATTGAACCACGGACCTTCCGATTTCGCGCCGGATGCTCTATATATATATATATATATATATATATATATATATATATATATATATATATATATATAAAATCATTGGAAGTTTTCACGAGCGTGAATACAAATATATAAAAACTTTGTCACAAGTGTGACTAAAATGAAAACACATAAACAGACACTCACACGGGTTGTAAATTTTTCGGTGGATCGCCGCCACCTTCTTCAGCGAAAGGTATAGGAAGAATCAACAATTTACAACCCGTGTGAGTGTCTGTTTGTGTTTTCATTTTAGTCACACTTGTGACAAAGTTTATATAAATATATATATATATTTTGTGACGGTACACTGTGAGACCGCCTTACGTACGTGTCGTATGAGCCGCTTCAGCACTTACGGCCGGGATCTAACCCCCCACTTCCCTCCCCGCTTCCTTCCTGGCGCAAAGCCGAACACGAGGCGAGAGGGAAATGACGCACTCCACCCACGGAATGACCAAGGGGCACCTCACAAAACCGCGGCCAAGCTACTTAGACGCGGCAAGTAGACAAGTGAGATCGTATCCTCGAAGGAGAGGGGGGCCTTTCCGAACATCTGCGTTCGCGGCGATGGTTTCAAAAGAGAACTAAAAATAAGAATCATTAAGGTCATGCGTTGAGAGACGACTCGAAGTTCGATTGGATAACAAAAGCATTTATTTAACAACTAGAAAAATAGCAGTTGACACACACACAAAATCAATAAAAATTACCCTCTTACTAACTAATGACGGATGAATGAACTGATGAATTATGAAATATGAATGAGTAATCAAAGCAAACACGGAAGGACAACCTTCCGACCAAATGGTGAAACAATGACAAATTAATGGTGAAATAATGTCAAATTAACCGTCTTTGTACAAAATTTACAGGCTCCACGTCTTTCAAATACAGTCTTACGGTAGATAATTGACGGGAGATATGTTATACAACACGGAGTCTATGCTCCGCGAAAAATGAGAAATAAGAAAACTTTCTACACCAAGGGTAGTTTTATTCCCTTGGGACAGATTTGACCGGTGAATTTAGCATTGAGAACTTGACGCACATCGCCCTGCTCGACACCAGGTGACGATTTTCATAATCAACTATGAATCAAAAAATCACTACACCTTTCGATGGAGACAATTGGACGAAACTAGCGGGTGGGAGAAGTGAATGTAGGCAACACTCAATCTCTACTGAATTGAGGAAGGGAGTGGGAACGTGCCCGTGATACTTAATCTTTGGATAAGCAGCGTATCTGCAGCGGCACGATGTCGCTTCCACGGATGAGTCGTGCTGTAGGTCGACACCCGGCATGGATACTCGTTTCCAATGGGTAATTCGACAGATTCCTCAGCACGGCTTCCACATCGTTTTGCCGGACCGCTTGCTCACGATCGCGCTCTCCAGCTCACGCAGCGTTACACTCCCGAACGAAGGCCAGTCACCCTCTTCTCTCCAACACCTTGCCTTTCGCCAATGCCCTCAAGCAGCTTCTCTACTCAATGCCCTTCACCATGACAAAATGCCTCGACAAATACCTCGTTCAAGGTATTTATGTGGTTTACAGTCGACAACCAACGCCACCTTTTTCTCACACCAAACACAAACATCTGCACCTCAAAATACAATAGCGGTAATTCAAAAACATGACATGAGCCGTCTCTCCAACAAACTCGCGCGAAACGTAAGGGTGAACATAAAATAAATAAAGGACATACGACCGGTATGTCACAATATATATATATATGGTATTGTAACGGATCACGCCCCCTCAGCCCGCAATATTAGGGAGGACGGCCGCACACATTTGTGATACGCGTTTCAACTCACACGGAGCATACTCCGCGATATCAATTGAATTTTTGAAGGAGTCCCAGGCGTCCCGTGCGTAACGTGCACAGTAATTTCTTGACAGGGAACGCTGGGATGGGCCCACAGCCCAGGGACTGAGACGAACCACAACCCAGAACTCGTTTGACACAATTTTATTTGAGTAATCGTTAGACACTTTACAAAATATTATACGCACTGGCAAAGGACTAAAAACAAGAAAAAAATCACTATATGACACAAAGAAATAACAGCTTCACTGATGAGCATGAGATTAATGATGGTGATTGAGCACAAATGACATGGATGATAGTGATACCCTAGAAATACAATTGCAAGAACACAGAAAAATAACCCTTTACCTAAAACTACGCAGATGGATGATTGATTTGACAAGCAATGGTTGTTGAATGCCCTTTTTCAATTACAAAATCACTGATGAAAAAAATGATACAAGTTAAAATTTAGAAAAAATACCCTTTTCATTATCCGAGAGAAAGTTGCTCGTTCCCGTGCCACAAAAGTCAAACACGGGAGAATGAATCGACACTGACTGTTCTTGATGGACTGTGCGGTGAAGCCGCTTCACGAGTATCTTCTCCCACGTTGTGGCGGGGGCCAATGAAGTGATGCGGAGAATTTACTCGTCCACACTGGGGTTTGTTGGAGGGTAGTTAGGGAGGTGTACCGACGGCAGATTACGTGTTGGAGTAGGTCTCGGAGCTGAGTAAGAAAATCGTTTGCACAGACTTCTCGCCGGGGACTGCTGAATTGCAACCCGTGAGTGGCTGCGCAGCTCCAACGTCCCTCAAAACTTGGCGAGACCGTGCGTGGACCGGGATATCAGCGGCTCATGAGGCGCTTCCCGACTCAGATTCTGCTCTCAGGATCTCTCCGACCACTCGTCCGGCATTGCTTGCCGAGCGTGGTTCGTTCCTCCCGAAAAAGGGGGTGGGGGATGAGAAAAGAAAAAAAAGAAAATGCGAAACGCACAAAGACGCGAGGGGATTCAAAAAACTGACATGCGACGGTAAAACCGTTACCGTCACAGTATTCATTTCATGTTTCATTTGTTTGGGTTTCTAGCTGGGTTTCTAATATTACTTGTATCAGTTTATAGTCAAATTGATGGACAATTTGTGAAATAGTTTTTGTTATCTCATTAGTTTTTCTTCACGACGATGTCATTATATAGCCGAACGGCCCGCAACTCCCCAACTTCGTCGTAAATTTTTTTCTTCTCACGGCCAACCGTTATACGCATTTAAAAAAAGGCGAAAAACTTACATCATCCATTCAAAAAGAGTTGTATGCATTTGCAAGCATCTTATTAATTTTTCTTCATGACGATGTTGTTTTTGCCGTAATATGCCACGGTAGATACTTTATACAACCCGCAACACAGCCAGGGCAGATTTTTTTTCAACTTTATGCAACCCGCAACACAGATAACTCGAAATTTTCCCAACTTTATGCAACCCGCAACATAAATAGCTCAGATTTGCAACTTAATGCAACCCGCAGCACATCTAGATAGGATTCAAATAAAAAACCTGAGATTAAAAGTAATGTGTAAACCAAATCAATATGTGTCTGTGAAACACAATTTTGCATTTTGGTTTTAATTTTCTGACATTACTGAATACCGTCAATAATGGAGCTATATATAGCTCCAATGTATTTATCATCTACATATATAAGAAAAGCCCTTGTCTCTCACTCACTGACTCAGGAATGCTGTAAGATAGAGCCACAGTCACTTAAATTTAAAAATGCTGTTATTCAACTGCTTGCAAGAAATGTCATAAAAGCGAGAATCATTTCTGATTTGGCTCCGACTGAGACAACACTCCCTTTCATATTGCGACGCCAACAATTTCCAGTGATTTTGGCATATGCGATTACAATCAACAAGTTGCAGGGTCAGTCGTTTGACCACGTTGGACTTCAACTCCAAACAGCAGTAATCTCACTCGGACAGCTTTACGTTGCGATCTCTCTATTGCAAATAAACGGAAATAATGCAATTTTTTTAGTGTTGGGAATAAACTCATGATGTCAAGTGACATTTAATTTCAATATCTTCCTTGAATGAGAGGTCGCCACAGGCACCTTTTAAAACCTAGTACAATATATTCCTTCAAGAATCATGCTAGAGATTGTTTGAGAAAGGATGCCTAGGGATGTAATTTGTAGTATAATTCTTAATTATTAGGTAATTATTGCAATCCCTAAAGGAATGATTAATATGCTCAGCCCCTTGATAGGTGAAATAACAAGTACTCGAAGGAAATGTATGCTAAGTGGATTTTTGGAATTTCAGTCATATGTTCATGTATTCATTCGTTTAATAGTCATGAATCACTATTTTCTACATTGGATGTAGAGTCCACAAAAAAATCCATTAGGGTGGAGGTAGCCTCGGTAGCTTAACTAACTAGAGCTCCAGACTAAAGCACTCGGCACTAAATCGAGGGGTCCTGGTTCGTATCTCAGTCAAGGGGAATGAATTTTCCTCCATGGAATATCGCACTAATGTGTACTTGTGGGTGACTCAGTAAAAGGTTATACCATGGCTATGACCCAGTGTCCTCTAAATTTGTCAGGGTAATTCATGATTGAGATTAAATTTTTCCAAAAATGGAGATGAAAAGTCAACGGTGTCAGACAAGATGTGGTGGAACATCGTAATGTAGAAAGCAATCGATGTAGTACGTCCACTTTATTTAAAAAATACACTACACGTGTTTCGGATTTTCACTAAACCATCTTCAGGTATCATACCTGAAGATGGCTTAGTGAAAAGCCGAAACACGTGTAGTGTATTTTCAAATGAAGTGGACGTACTACTTCGATTACTTTCTATATTTCTGGAGATGAAAAGTTGCGGGGTGGGGGTTATATTTGGAGGTAGGCTATATTCAGGCACATATGGTAATACTGTGTGTGTGTTATTAAACTCCATTGAGCATTAAGTGGATCACTTCATCAACAGCTCAGCAATTTCCCATTTAGCATGCCCATCCTTTTTATTCCTCTCGAGCAATGGCCTGCCACAATGGAAACACCGGTTCCTGATTAGTCAGTGAAGTTAAGCATCATTGGGCTCAGTTCGAATTTGGAGGGGTGATCCTCCGATTCATCCAAGTGCTGTTGTCCCTGTCTGCATGTGGCAGACAGTAAGTGTGAAATGACCTTAGCCATCAAAGTACATTTAATAAATATACTTCCACTTATTCCTCTTTTCCAGCTCTTTTCCTTTATTAATGGCCTTCCATAGCCACTTGTCTCTATTTCTTCCTTCAAAGTGCCTGCCTTACCTTCTTATCGTTTCTCTAGAAACTACGTTCCCTCTCCTTCCATTCTAGGTACTTCTTCTTATGCCATTATTATATACTGCCATTTTTTCAGGGGAAATGGGAAGACAGATGACGGAGACAAATAGTAGATTCATCCTCTGTGATCCTGAAACATCAGAATTGGTGAAGTTAGCAGCTAAGAGCTTGGGCTGGTCAGTAAACTACTTCTCCATTGATGGTGCTGTTGAAGGAGCTACTCCTGTTGAGGATATGGCCCTGAGTGATGATGGATCAGGCAAGTTTAAGTGGCAAAATCTGGTTTATAGTGGTCTTTTAATGATAGCTCATGTCTTTCTTGCTATTGATTAGGACAATAATAGCATGCTGGACTGCATCAATAAAGTTGTATTTTCCTCTAAGCTGGTTACTCAAAATCTTTCCTCTTGCTTCTGTTACTTCACCCTAATACTGCTTCCTTTCCTTTGTGAAGTAATAAAAGGCATTCATTCATTCAAGTATTCTACCAGCTGAATGGTAGGTTCTTGGACAGTCCCCATTCTGCATCCCAACCTCATAGACACTGTCTCGCTTTCCCTCCTAAAGATGTCCTGCCATTAGATCCTTCTTCAATTCTTCATATCTTCTACCTCCTCTTATTTCATCCAGAATTCCTATCCTCTTCCTTCCTCTTCCACGCTTCCCCAGTGTTCTCCCCTCTATCACTCTCTTCAACATGCCCTCTCCTCTCAAAACCTCCTCCATCCATCTCTTCTGCCTTCTCCAAACCTCTGCCACACGCTTCCTCTCCTCTCCGACCATATAAAATACCTCCTCGTTTCTCTTCCTCGCCATCCAGCTCACGTTCTCCATCCTTCTCCAAACCCTCATCTCAAACGCCTCAAGTCTACGTACATCCTCCATTCGCAATGACCAAGTTTTCGACCCATATAGCGCCACGCTCCATATTAAACTTTTCACCAACCTCTTCTTTATGTCTCTTCTCAGACCCTCCCTCATTAATTCCCTTCTCTTCGAAAATGCTTCTTTAGTGAGCTCACTTCTGCATCTGATGTCCTTACCACTAAACCTATTCTCAAAATACTACCCAGATACGTAAACTGCTCGGCCTGCTCTATCTTCTGCCCTCCCACCCTTATATTCAGCCCCGCCTTCTTACTTCTAGAAAATCTCATCACTTTCGTTTTCTTGTGATTGATCTTCATCCCATACTTTTCGCACTGCACCTCTAACACATTCACCATTAACTGTAATCCCTTGGCAGACTACATCTACAAATCTCACTGATTTTATCAGCTCCCGTCCTGCCTCCTCCTACCTCCCCCCATACCTCCCTTACCATTTCTAGGCTCCTTTCTACTAGCGTCCTCATCACCGCTATAGCATCTCGTGTTCCCGTCCCTCTCCTAAACCCGAACTGGTCATCACCAAGGTATTCATTTGTCTTCTTATCTAGCCTTCTGTTCATAATTTTCAGCACTACTTTGGCTGCGTGGGATATTAAGCTTATTGTCCTATAGTCTTTGCACGTTTTAGCCTTGCTCTTCTTTGGTATAGGAATTAGTACAGTTTTCGTGAAGTCCTCTGGCCACACTCCATCCTCGTAAATCCTACGAGTAAGGGCAAAAAGTTTTCCTCTTCCGTTCTTCCCCATGCTCTTTAAAAACTCTGCAGGTATGTCATCTATTCCCACCGCCTTATTCCTTTTCATGTCTCATAGAGTTCTTTTGATTTAGCTATCTAGGATACTTGGTCCGATGCCATCTCTGTCGATATCATCTTCCCATTCTATATCTAATCTATTGAGCCTTATTTATCCACCATACAGCTCTTCAACATACTCCTTCCACCTCTCCTGGATCTCTTTCAGTTCTACGGTCACATTTCCCGTCTTATCTGTTATTGTTGTAATTCCCCTTCCCTTATTACCACCTGTCAGTTCCTTTATTCTCCTATATAATGCATCTGCTCTTCCCTCTTTTTGATATTTCTCTGACGAGTCAATCTGTTCTCTCCACCACGCCTCTCTTGCTTTCTTTGTTTCTCTTCTAAGCCTGTTATTTAATTCTTGGTATTTTCTCTTACCTAGCTGTGAGTTTACGCTCTTCCATTTCCTTCTCTTCTCGATCTCCCTTATCATCTCCTTCGTAATCCACGGTTTTCTAATTTTAGTTGCACACACAACACCTACCGTTGCTTTCGCCGCTTCTACAATTCCATTTTTCAAACTTCCCCATTCATCTTCCACTGATCCAACTCCATGATCCTCACCCATTATGTCATCCACCTTCTCTTGATACTTCTTCTTCATTGCCCCAGTTAACTCCTCCGTATTCCATTTTCACACCTTCCTTCCCAATCTTAACTTTTTTCAGTTTTACCCTACATTTCATGACTAATAAGTTGTGATCTGTGTCTACTATTCGATTCGATACTACGATTCACAAAATCGACTCTTGTTCCTAACTATGGCAGCATTACTAACGTTTGATGCAGTCAGTTATTCATTGCTTGCCAATTATACTTTACCAGTAAACAAAGGCTAGTTGTAGGAAAAAGGAGATACAAATAAGCCTGTTAGGTCTTCTGAGAATGGGCATTAATATGCTAGTAGTCAAAGAGATTACATTTATTAGGGGGCAAAAGAAAAAGCACTAGAAGTGTAAAAATCAAATATTGAGATTTTCTGGAACAATGAAAGCAAGCCTTATCTTACTAGTGGGAGGGCACAAACTGTAACTAGTAGAACAACTTAGTTTTGTGAGTAATATGATGGAGGAAAATGAGCATAGAAGTAAGGACATGTGGAGAATAATTGCATTAGAAAGAGAGAAGTAGACTAATAATTGAGGACTAATGTCTGGGATGTCCAAGGATATTATGAAAAGACTGGTGAGGAGTAAACTCACAGAGAAAAACATTATGTGATGCAGAGATCTTCTATTCACTATTGATGAACTGCCATCACTACTTTTACAGTGGGGAGCAATCAATAAAAAAATGAACTGTAACTATCACAGCAAAACACAAGGCAGCAAGGAATATGGACTCTGAGAATGCTCGAGGCCTACTTCTGCATATTTTGAAGACTCGAATGGTAGCTGAGGACAGATTGCAGTGAATCTTCTACCAAGGGCTTGGAGATGAGGTTTCATCTCTCAGAATGGTTGATTAAGGTCGGTTGTGGCCTAAGGTCGAAAATTGCAGGGAATTTTGCTTATGATTTGTGAGCCAAGTGAACAGCAGACATTGGGGCTCTACTGTTGATGTTTAGAAAACAGAAATTTTACTGAATGAATTCTTCTTGGGTTTCCAACCGGGTTAAAATCTCCATTGTGGCCGGTTGGAAACCCGAGAAGAATTAATTCATGAACTGCGCCGGGAAAGCACCAGATCATAGAAATTTTACTGTTTACAACTTGTTTCCCAGAGACACCACTCTATCATGTTGATATTATAGATTTTCCTCAGTTTTCTCACTCAGCTGTTTACCTCTCTTTTTCCTTCACAGCTTTGAAGTATTTTTGTGCTACATAATAATGATGTGAAAGATTTATATGAACAGAGATAACCCACTAATACTTGTTCATGCTTTGGTATTGTAATAATTTCAGCTTATGATGAAAATGTCATTATAAAGCCTGCGGAGGATATTTTGTTTATCCCAAGCACCAATGGTAGCACTGGTGCTCCAAAAGGTGCACTACATACTCATCACAACTTAGTGACTGTGGGAGTGGGTGTCGGTGCACCTATAGATTTGGAAAGGTATGTAGTCACAAAGAAGTGAACTCTTAGTGCTTACTGTATATAATTAAGGTATTGACTCCTATAACCATATACGTTACCTTTCCTGAAGAAGTGGTGGGGTTGTTGAGCGATTTAGGGGGGATTAACCCTTGCCAGGGATCAACTCAACTGGCAATAATGCACATTCACACAACACTGAAGTGGTACTCAATCACACTACCTGTTAGTGCTCCTCGTATGAAGAGTAGTTATCTCCTAGTCAGAGAGTAGTACTAACAGGCCCCACTCAAGTAAGTGGTTTACGGAGAAATTCTCCCACACCAGTGACCAACTTACTACGAGCGCACTTCACTCCACTAAGTGAGGTTGTTAATCATGAGGTTGAGGTTGAGGTTGTTAATCATGAGGTTGAGGTTGACAATGAGGTTGTTAATCATGCTTTATGGCCTCGTGAAGGTAAAACACACACAAATAAAAAAAAACTTAAATTAAATGGTTTACCCCACGTTTCAAAGAGTAAGAAATGACGTCAGGTCACAATCACTCTACTGGCTAATGTTTGTCTGAAGAGGAGCTATGATGCCCTCTTTCAAGAGAAACCTTTGCTGGACACACACAAGTAAGTGGTTTACAGAGAATTACTCCCAGGCTATAATATGTTAAAGGTACTATGTACCATTTACGGCTATAGGAGACCTTTATTATAAAAGTATGTAGTGCTGTGGACTTGTATTTTTTGCTACCAAATGGAATTGGGGTGAATGGAAAAACTAAAGAAGAGTGTATGGATGAAAGTTTTGCATAAGTGTAGAAGTACCCACTTAGGTTTCAAACAATAACAAGCATGGCTATGGAAGAAGTAGTACAAGTGTGATGCCGTTCGAATGTAAACCAAATTGAAAAACCTCTAGCCCACTGTCAAAATATGGCAGAGGAGAGTTTGCTTCAGAAACCCAATTTCAACTTTTGCCACTCAGCACCCCAGGTGAACCTAGTAGGTTCTTGGTTCGTTGGATGGGGCTAGGCTTGGATTAAGGTGGGGGACCCTGTGCCCTGGAGGACCTATATCCATGGGCCTCGCTTCGTCAAGGTCTCATCATGGGCCTCTGGAAGGGGGGGGGGGGTCATTTTTATTAAATTGTTTGAGATTAATTTTCCCAAATGTGCAATTTTCCAAATTATTAGGCAATAATATAAATACAAAGGAACTTATATGAATTTAAGTTCTTATGAGAGTGACAATGCAACAAGTCTACCTATTGTTTTGTTTTATCATTGCATGATTATTCATCAATGTAATTAATAATTTATTCTGTCTATTTTCAGACTATTGATTATATTAATAAAATAGTATTTGCATGAATACCTACTGATAAGGGTGCATTCATTCAACATTGTATACAATTGCCATACATACGTGTTAACCTAGGGCCTTCAATACATCAGTAGCCCCTAGGCCTCTACAACCTTTAATCCGGCCATGGATAGGGCATTAAACTGTGAACCTCAGTTTATAATCTGATAATAATACTGAATATTAATGTGTAATATATTTTTTGTGTGATTAATTTTAATTTAATTTATTCCTTTATGCGTTCATTTCTTATTGCCTTTTTCATGTAGGGAAAAAATATCCTGGGTGAAGTTATTTTCCGTAATTGGAAACTTCAATGTTGGGCCAATTCTTTTGCTCCAAAATTCACTCATGCTTGGCCATACTTTTGTGACTATGTCCACATTTGAAAGTGATAAGTATTTCAACCAATTGGAATACCATAAGGTGAGTACATTTTGCTAGTGCAATCAAATTCATAGCTTGTGCTAACCATTGTATTCTATTGAGTACTGTGTATTTTGAGTTATTTTGGCGGGTAGCCATTATTTTCACTTACACCTTCACTTAATACCCTAAGCACTATAAAAAAGACATGGGGTCTAGGATATCAGTCATGAAGAAGTGAAGGAATAAAGGAAAAGGGGAAATGGAATTGGAAGATAGAAAGGGCAAAAAGGGAAATATCCTTCAACGGAGTCTATGTGTTTCTTTCTGTCTTTGTTGTTGCCAATAAAGGCAACATAAAAAATTGTGTGGCATGTAGGAATTTTTGTATCCCTCCATTAATTAGACTTTTATTTTTTGCATCCGTCAATTTTAGAGATGCAGAGTAGTGTTGAAATAACATTCTCCTAAAGTGTACATTTAGTACCTGGTCAATGTTTTCACAAAATTCATTCACATGTTGCATGCTCATGCTTATAGAGTATTGATTTATCACTTTTTTTATTGGATATAATATATGGCATTTATCATGTATTTGGTACAATATTCATTATGCATATCATACATTGTTTTATATTTGCTAATTGTTTGAAAGAATAGATTTGTGGGTGCCGTGATGAATATGGCCATATTGAACCACCTTCAAACCTTTTGGTCCTATTATTTGTAGTTAAAAATAGATAACTATAAAATTCCTGAATATTTGGGATTTGCATGATGTACATTTTTCGGAGTTCCTGAAAAAGTGATGCTTCTGTAAAAGTATTAAAATGCAACGGAAAGCCTCAGGGTTATCATTTAAAATGTACCTTAGGTTCTCCTTTATGTTCAGTCTTTTACACAAAATCTGGTATATGTTGCACTCCATCAAGATGTCTCCATGATTATTATAGGTGTTCCATCTTCCATGTAAACCTACGAGGTGTAATAAAAAAATAACGGGAATTTTCGTTTTTCTTAACCCTTCAAGCCCGGAGGAGAATTAAATGAATCCAATCTCGTAGGTCGGAGGAGATTTAAATGGAACCCCTGGTTTTCCACTGATTTAAATGGAATCGCCGCGATGTAGTCACTACATCGCTTGACAGCATGTGAAGTTCGTGACCGACGTAGTGACTACGTCGCTCATCGTTGAAGGGTTAAAGAATATTTATTTATTAATCAATATCAATTTTGTCCCTTTCAAAGTAATCCCCCTTAGATATAATACAGTTGTGGCTGTGGTTTTTCCAATCTTAGAAGCACTTCTGGAAATCACTTTTCGTTTTAGAGTTCAGCCCCTCAGCGATTCTGTTTTTATCTCATCAATGGTAGCAAAATGTCATTGTTTCATGGTTCTCTTCAGCTTCGGGAATAGAAAGAAGTCACAGGGAGCCATTTCCGGTGAATATGGTGGCTGAGGCAAAATTATGGTTTGTTTTTTTACCAAAAAATCATGAATAAGTAATGAGGTATGAGTGGGAGCATTATCGTGGTGCAATTTCCATGAGTTGTTTTGCCACAATTCTGGGCATTTTCATTGGATTGCTTCACACAAATGGCACATAACTTCCAGATAGTAATCCTTATTGACTGTGTGAACATATGACAGAGATAAATAGAATAATTGAAAATCGGAATTATAAAGCCCGCGAAATTTAAAAATTCCCGTTATTTTTTTATCACACCTCGTAGGTACTTAAGCTGGTTAATTAGGTACCTATAGTAATAATTCTTGTACATTTGTGCAGTACAAGCTGTAAATTTGTTCACTCAATAACCACTAAATTAAATGTCACTATCATCATTCACTTGAAATTTTATGTGCAAAAATTGATCGTATGTTCATCAGAACCATGTACATACATCCCCTTCAAGAATATCATTTTTATCCTTTAATGTTTTACATGCTCTGCTACTGTATTTAATTTAGCTGCATTTGTTAGCCTCTATTCTATCAATAGATGTAGTGTACAGTATGTGATGTGAAGTAATTTTCACTAGCAATAAATTTCAAGAGTAGTATTGAAGCAAACTTGAACTGTAAGTGCTTTGGCATGAGTCTCATCATGTTGAATATTTATTCGATTAGTTTTCCTGTGTAAAAGCCAATTAATTACCATGTATTTTGAACTTAATTTGATGCTACGTCATTTTCTTGACAGCCTGATGCCCTTCTGTTTTTCCCCTACTTGGCAAATATTGTGTCCCGCAGCCCAGAGTTGGAGGCCATGGATGTTTCCTTCGTTAAAGAAATATCACTTGGTGGATCAGTGGTTGACACATCAACTTTGGAAAACTTATCAAAACATTTTTCTTGTGCTAAAGTTAATGTGGTGAGTATTATTGCTGTTATTAACCCAGTCACATTCTATCAATATAACTTCCAATGCATTTTAAACAAATTAACTGAACTGTTATCTTTTTGGTTAACAGTTAGTAGAAGTTACATTTTGTTTAACTGCACCTACTTTTGGAGTTGGCTATCAGTTCTCATGAAAGCTGGGTGGAGCTCATATTATTTTGTATTCCTGGAGTTTGAGTTGATATTGTTGGTAGTTCCACTCCCTATCATTAGCAGGGGTGGCTCCAGACCAGAGGTTCGGGGGGAGCAACCAGGGGGTACCACTGGCTCTGGAGGAATGGAACACTTCCCAGGAAAAGGGGAGTCCCGGGGTTTTGTCCCAGGAAATCGTAACAAAACTATGTGTAAAATGAAGAAAAAATGAATGAAATACACTGGGTTTTGGGGGGGCAATTGCCCCCCCCTTGGAGCCGCCATTGGTCATTAGGACAACTTCTCTGTGATCTCCTGCGTAGCTTTTTTAACCCAGCCTTTAGCCGGCTTAGGTGTTCATTCCACCAGGGAGTTGATCTTTTTCTCTTTCGATTCACAGGGATGCTTACCTCTATCGCTGCCTTCAGAGATGCCATCAGCATTTTGACCCATTTATTGATGTTTTCCTTGTCTGGTGTCCATGGATTGTCTTTTTCCCTTCTCCACATGTTCCAACAGAATTCCTGCGTGCATGCTTCCAATTGGCTTTTTTGAAGGCATATGCTTGGGGCTGAAATAACAATTTCTGGGGTTCCTTCTTTTTCTGACTACTAAAAAAAAGGAGAGAATTGGAACGCTGGCGGTCACTACTCTGGGAGTAATATTAATTATTATGAGTATGATCTCTCTTGCTAGAAGCAAATTATATGTACCTAATAATGTGAAGTTCTGCAAAGGCCAGGATTGCCTAAGTCCAGAGTGTGGCAAATCCAGCATCACAACTCATTTGCACATTTAATCCCGGTTGTGGCATAGCAGTTTTTTGCTTTGCAAAAGTTTTTCTGGGACCCTGTGTTCCACAAATCTCACCTCCTGCAACTCTTTCTTCACTCTGAAAATGTGGTCCAACTTCAAAGAAGTAAGGTTTCATTATGCCAAGAGAAGGCATAATGAGGTACCTGCTGACTATTATAGAAAATTAGTTGCAGTTAGGCTTCCAGCAATGGAAACAACACAATATAGTGTAAGTCTTCAGGAGGTATCAAGTTTGAAGGTTGTAAAATGCCAGATCTATAAGTCTCATAGTTTTTTTGTAGTACCCCAGTCATAATCCCTTTAGATCACATCACATAATTCACATGAGTTGTCTCCCAAATGAGTGGCATAGAGATGATAAAAATCCTAGAGCAATTAAGTTGTTTCTTATGCTACCTTGAGTTGAAGAATGGTCTACTTGATGTGTATGCAACATTCACATGATGCACAAATTAGAAATGACCAATGTGAGTTTACAGCACAAAATTTTGAGTAAATCAATGTTGTTGTCTCCCTGGATTCTCCTAATTTCAACTGGGAATTTTTTGCAAGTTCTTCAGTATCTTTTTTGTGAAATTCATTCATTTAAGTAATCTACCAGTTGGAAGTAGGTTTTACCGAAAGTCAGAGAAAATCCTCCTGATGTTTACATGTGCAGGGCCCTATTGACCTCTAGTATTTCTTTCTTCATCTCTGCATACTTCTTACCCTTCTTCATCCCGTCCACATAATCTATTTTCTTTCTTCTTCTTCTTCCCTGCTTGCCCAACATCCTTCCCTCTATCACGGCCTTCAGCAGCCCATCCCCCCTCATTACCTCTTCCAGCCACCATTATCTGATCTCATCCAGAAGTTTCCTCTCCTCACCTATCATGTCGAGCACTTCCTTGTTTGTCTTTCTTTCCAACCACCGCACCTTCTACACCCTCATCCACATCTCAAATGCCTGTGGCCTATTCTCGTCCTCCTTTCTCAGAGTCCACGCTTCTGCCTCGTACAATACTATACTTTGGAGGGGTGATCCTCCAATTCGTCCGAGTGATGTTGCCTCTGTCTGCACGTGGCAGACAGTAAGTGCAAAATGGCCTTAGCCATCAGAGCATATTAAACAAAATATTACTACCAATGCTAAACTCGATATCAAGCTCTTTATCAGTTTCTTCTTTATATCCTTACTCAAGGTGCCCATCATCATCTATCTTCTATTTCTAAATGCTTCCTTCACTAATGCTATTCTCCTCCTAATGTATTTTTGACTATGCCCATTATCTTTTGGTATACTACCCAAGTAATTAAAATGCTCTACTTGCTCCAGTCTTTTAGAATAGAATAGAATAAGTTTATTGTTCTTGGACGTTTTCGTCCACTAAGAACATACAATAAAGTTACATATTTGTAAGAGCTCTATAAATTATTGATTAATAAGACAGTTACATTATCATGATCAATAATAACATGAGACATATAACATATAACATGATAGATATAACATGAGACATAACATGAGAGGTAACAATTCAATGAGATTTTGCATAATTATTAAATTAACACCCTTCTTGGTTGAATAGATACAAAAAAAATCTTTTTTTAAAAACAAATACAGAACTTGATTTTTTTATGTCGATAGGAATAGTATTCCACAACCTGGCCCCTGCCACACAGAAAGATTTTTGGTATGTAGTGGTCCTATGTAGAGGAGGAATCAAATAATCGGGAGTCATTCGGGTGGTAACGTTAGCCATGTTTACTCTAGGAGGAAAAAATTGCTGCAGATAGCCTGGTTGCTGATTTTGAAAGAGGGAATACATATAAGAACCAAGGAAGTATTTTCTTCTGGTTTTGGCCTTCAGCCATGTAAGCCTGGTAAAATAGGGGGAAATATGATCATCTTTCTTGAGGTTAAAGATAAATCTTACACACATATTCATTAAACGTTCTAGCTTAACATTTAGCTCTTCAGTGATATCATGGTACACAAGACAGCAATAATCAAAGTGGGGGAAAATGAGTGAGGAGATAAGTTGCTGGCGTGTGAGAAGGGGTATGAGGTTTTTCTGAATTTTAAGCTGATGAAGGATCATATTAACCTTATTACAGATGGTTAACACGTGATTTTGCCAAGACAAATTACACACCATGGTGACCCCAAGGTTTTTAACATTATTTGAATACAATATTTCCGTATCACCAACTAATATCTTTGGAATAGCATTAGCGTCGACTTTTCTGAGTAACTTGGAATTTCCCAGAATTATTGACTTGGTTTTGCTACAGTTCAGTTTGAAATGGTTGTTTACAGCCCATACATTGATAGCGTTGACATCCTGGTTTACTTTGGCGATTGCATCATACAAGTCATTCAAATGGCAATGATAGTAAATCTGCAGGTCGTCAGCGTACATCATGTATTTACAGTTTTTAATACAACGAGGAAGATCAAGGACATACAGAGAAAATAAGAGAGGGCCGAGGACAGAGCCCTGAGGGACTCCACAAGGCACATTAGTCCAGTGCGATATATTACCATTTCTATCCTTTACAGCCTGCTGTCGCTCGTTTAGATATGAGTAAAACCAATTAAGTGAGGAACTCGAGAAGTTAAGATCTTTCATCTTTTGGAGAAGTAAGGCATGATTCACAAGGCCAAATGCATTGGTAAAATCAAATAAGACAAGTATGGTGATTTTATGTTCATCAACAGCACGACGTATATCGTCAGTAACTTTGAGTAATGCTGACTGCGTAGAAAATTGTTTTCTGAAACCAGATTGGAAAGGATCGTTCAGGTTATTGTGGTTTAAGTAGTAAGTGACTTGTTGAAAAACAATCCGTTCTAGACATTTAGAAAGGGAGCATAAGTTTGAGATTGGGCGATAATCGCGAGGAGTAGTTGGTTTTTTTACCTTTCTAATTGGTGTAATAAGTGACGATTTCCAAACCTTTGGAAATTCTGCCGACATTAGAGAGAAATTAAAGATGTCGAGTATTATTGGGAATAGTGTAGTAGACGAAGCCTTAATAAATTTAGTTGAAATACCGTCAACTCCAACTGAATTTGTTTTACTGAGAGATAGTGTTTTACGTAAGGTATCAGGTGTTACGTGTTGAAAAAAGAAACCTTCATTATTGAAGGGTACAAGTGGATCCAGATTAGACAGACTGAACACGTCCGCGACGTCATTTACGTCAGAGGCAGCTGTAGAGGCAAAGTGCGTGTTCAGATCATCCAGGGAAAGATCGAGCGTTGGTTGATAGTTGCGCCGCTGCACAAGGCCAAGACTCCTCAGTTCCTTCCAAACCTGGTTAGGCTGAGTCAAGTTGGAAAAGGTAGATGAATAATATCTTCTTTTGGCTTCCGTCACGGAACATTTCACCCTATTCCGTAATGCGATGAATTCAGTATAGACAGAGGAGCTTTTTGTGCGTATGAAAATTCTACGTAATTTGTCTCGTTCCATCATTTTTTGTTTTAAGTCATTCGTCAGCCATGGGGCTGAGAATCTGCGGGGTTTACATGTACGCCAGGGGGCATGACGATTTAAAATTTCCAGGAATTTTAAATTAAAAAATTCTAATTTAGAATCAATAGAGGAGGAACCAAATAAAGTTTGCCATTCAATAGCGTGTAGGTCAGCTTGGAACTTCAATGTATCAAAGTTTTTCACATCGCGGTAAACAATTTTAGGTGCAATCGAACAAGTAATTTTAAATTTATAATGAATTTCAATTTTATCATGTGCGGAAAGAAAGGGCACAGGAGATTGAGAAAACGCTGAGACTTTTTCTGGAGAATCTACTATACAGAGGTCAAGTAGGGTATGACTATTTTCAGTGTGATGAGTTGGTTGTGTTGAGGCAAGATAAAGATTGTAACTGTGTATAAAGTTCCGTAAGAATGAAGAATAATAGCTTTGCCGTAACATATCAGCATTTAGGTCACCAACTATAACAATATTTTTAAAATTAGGACTGAATGTCATGTAAGCATGCTCAATATCAACTAAGGATCCAATATTAGGAGGTCTATAAATAACGAATAAAAGAAGTTTTGAAAAATTAATGCCATACACTTCAAGGATCATGAACTCTGGTCGGGCTTCATAGGTCTCCGAAGAGGTGAACAGCACCGATGAACGAAGGCGATGATGAATGTAGACGCCGACCCCACCTCCGCCTTTCCCGACCCGGTCGTGTCTGATGAAGCAGTAGTCGGTGAGCTCGACCATATTATCAGGAATGCTAGGCTTTAACCAGGTTTCGGTAAGACAGATTATATCGGCAGCGCTGGAGGAAAAATGAAACCGGAATTCATCGATGTGGCATAATAAGGATTGACAGTTAACTAGGCATATGATAATTTCACTGTTTATGGATTTGACTGTCGGTGGTGAACGAGAACACACGTCTTATTTTAAGGGGTCAAGATCGCTTTCACTGTGTATTGCGATGCGTTCACTGCCGTCACAGACACGAGCAAACACACGGCCATGTCGAATCCATGCATACTTGATTTTCCCTGCCTTTTTTAAATCTCGAACGACCGCATAGAGTTTTCGGTTTAACCAAGTCAAGGATTCATTGATGTAAACAGGTTGGTTAATTGGGCTGCTATCATTAAGGATATCATTGAGCTTCAGGTTTCTTTTTGATCGTCTAGCATTAATTAATTCCACTGCAGCACTAGATCGTAGGAAACGTACGATGATTGGGGAGGGTCTGGTTGTGCGTTGAGGGTTGGAGGAACGGTTGGGACCTCCACGATAGGCGTAATCAATTTCACTTGGATCAGTTTTGATTCCCAAGGCTACTCCCACTTTACATACCAAAGCCGACACAATCTCACCGTCGGAGTACGGAATCCCATGTATCTCTATGACATTCCGCAGTTGTTCTTGCTCGACACGATTTAAGCGGGCTTCTGTTTCACTTAATTTTCTCTTAAGGATAATATTTTCACTCAAGAGATTGTTCAGGGAGTCGTTGATTTTTGTAAGAGAAGCATTAATCGCCTCAAATGACTGCGCATATCCCTCAACCAATTTTTCCCATTGAGATATGGATTTACGGATTTCTTTTTGTTCGTTACGGATTTCACTCACACCCTTTGAAAGTTCACTTAGTATTTCACTTATCTTGTCTGAAAACCGGCTAGGATCGGTGGATTCATGCTCAGTAACTTTACTTGGCTTGTCGCCGGCACCAGTACAGCTGCTTTTGGTACGACAAACATCACAGTACCATGTTCTGCACTGCTCGCTGAGCACTTTGTAGTCGTCTTCGGAAATAGAAAGACACACTGGATGGTAGAAGCCACCACACTCGCGGCAGGAGAGCGATTTTTGGTCGCGTTTGATAGGTTTGACGCAGGCACTGCAGTTGGGCATTGCGAAAAACGAGGGTTCACAGGAGAGAGAGCGATCCGCACCGCACGAAGGTTGAAGCAGGACTGAACGATAGACTTCTATTACAAGTCTTTGCCGTCATACTTCTATGATTAGCTTTGCTAACTTTGTTCTAGAGATTCTCGTTAATTTAGTTTTCTTATGATCTACATATCGTCATTCTGTATTTCCTGCACTGAAATTCTAATGCAACTACATACTAAAGCTTGCAGTCCCTTTCATGATCAACTTACTGCAGTGCCTGGTTGTCCACGAAGCTAACTGACTTTATTAGATGGCCTCATACCCTGATTCCCATATCTAGCTCCTCCCATGCCTTTCCATACCTCTCTTACCATTTCCTCAGCATATATGTCAAAAAGTTTTATGATATATGTGGGAAAATTTGGTGGGGATGATTTTTGTAATCAATTTCTTATTTAATTTCCATATTAGAATACAGCACATACATTAGGAAGAATAACCCCTGGGTTATTTTACGTTCACTTAACACGTTCAACCCGACGGACGCGAATGCGCATCCGATGTGCGTTGCCAAGATACCGAAGGACGCGCATTCGCGTCTCTTACTTACTGACCGATTACTGATTACTGACCTTTACGACTTTGCCAAGAAAGCTCTTCATAAAAGTCTTTAATAAATAAGCGAGTTTTGTTTTTAAAATTTTTAAAACTAATTTTAAATAATATATAAGTGACTGGCCAAATTAATATGGCAGAAAGTGCTTTCCGGTTTTCGTGGTTGCACACTAGAAATATTCCGGGTTGAATGTGTTAAATGATTTTGGCAAGTGGATAAAGTGAGCTCAATTTGATCTTCAAAAAGAATAGCTGACTTAATAACAGCATAGACTGTAGGCTTCTGAGGTGGTAGCCTGGAGAAGGGAAGAAAGAGTGATTGTGGTGTAGAGGGAGAAGAATGAGTTGGTGTTGGATATGGTGGGGGAAAGAAGGAGGTTAATTAGAGATATTCAAAAGAGGCAGCAAATTTGGCTGTAGGACCTACTGTGAGATAATGACATGCTGAAGAGGATGACAGAAGGGAGAATATTTGGTAAGTGAGGCAGAGGCAGGAAGGGATTAGAAATTTTTTAATAGTATGAAGGGGGTGGAAGAAGTTACTTAAAAATGTTGAAGAGGGATTTCATATCAGGGAAAGTAGATGGTTTATAAGGGAAACACTAGAGTGGATTCCATTTACCCATTTCTGTGGGAATTACAGGCAGGACTTCCCATGGATTTACCATATATTTGGTGAAATTCCTATGATGACCTTTACAACAAGAAACAGACAGATTTCTGACCAAAATCTTGAAATCATTTATGCCACTGATTATTATTGCTTCCTAAGAAGGAATGAAGGTCAAGGGCAAGTTTCTTCAGCTAATATGTCCCATTTATTTTTTCCAGGTGTATGGAATGACTGAAACACTGTTAATCTCTTCAAACAACTTTGGTGTTCACCATAAGGTCTTAAGAGATCCTAATAAAGAAGCTTTGTTCAGAATGAAAGTTTTAAAGATGGATGGTGGTACGTAATAAGTAAAAATGTACACATGTAACATGGCAAACCAAATACTTAAGTGTGTTTTTGATAGTGAATGAATGGACAAATGTTCACAAGTTAATTGGAAAGTCTCTAAATTCAGCCACACATAGGTTATATCAGGGTATACTATACACTGAAGGATTTTTTAAAATTTCCTGACCGTCATTGAAATATAGAAATTCCAAAACTTGAGAAATATGTAGATATTTTGAAATGCTGTCCCAGTCATGATTCATTTTGGGCATCATTGGCCAAGGAAGCACTTTTGAAGTGAAGGACATTGGTGAGAGAGGCTCTGAGGAGAGACATTAGGAAAAGATTTGAAAATAAACTGTAATGTCGCTTAGTGTAATATGAGCCAGAAATTGTGGTCATTGAGTGAAGAGTATGTGTGGAGTTTCAGATGTGGATGTGGGGAAGAATAGAGAAGGAAAGTTGGGTAGAAAGTAAAATGAACAGGGGAGTGACATATATGGAGGGAGCAATAAGGTGATAGTGTTGTAGATTTGGAGAATGCAGATAAGTTGTATGGAGGACAAGTTGGGAGGTGAGGGCATATTCCACAGCATGATTAAGAGAACACTTGGCAAGTGCAGAAGGCGAATGCAGAGGGTATGAGGAACTTAAACCTTTCACTGTGTAAACAGACTTCTGGTTTCACTCTAAACATTTGTCAATTCCCCACAAAAAGATCTTCACTATTTTTTTGTATTATATAATAGCTATTTGTAATATTTATTTTGAAATAGCAATATACATAATTCTTAACTGCTGTTGTTTTGTGGTAAATTTACAGCTATTGATACAATTTCTTTGGGGATATACTCGATCTACAGAGTCGAAGGAAAATAGTTTTTGAGCTTGCGTGATAAAGTGGAACTCCGAAATCAGTGAGTGAAAATGTTATTTTGGATGTATCCAAACGGTGCAGTAAAAAGATTAGGGGAGACTTGATGGAGGGCAAGTAATGAATAGGGAAGTGAAATGATGACCCTAAAGAGGGGAAGTTAGGGTAGGCACTGTCCAAACACCTACCAATCATTTGATAGAATTCTCGATGAATGAATCTCCTCACCACTTTCTTCATCAGGGTCCAAAGTGTTTTCATTATCAACTAGAGACTAATCTCAATAAACTTTCAAATCTTTCCTGGTGGGTTGTGCCTATACGTTGGAGGCTAAATTCCCTTTACTCCATGTCTGATGTATTATTTAGTGTTGCTTCAATTTAGAATCTATGAAAAATGTACTTAAATATTTTAATAATAGTCTCATCTAATGATGAGCCTAGTCTCTCATTTTTGCTCTTGCATAAAGCCATGGAAAAAAATTTCTTAATGGTGGAACCAGAACTTCTAGTCATTTGATATGTATGATATTTTAGCTGAAAAAAATACATCCGTTCAGTATTTTTGGGAAGGTATTAAATTGAAATTTGGAAACGTATTATTTTGAAAAAGAGCAGGTTATCTCAAAAATATTAATGTCACTCTCATTTTACCATGAGGTCCTTTAAAATCCAAAAAAGTCATTGGTTTGAAGATTTTCATTGGTTTAAAGATTTCTTTGTTACTCATTACTTGGTTGGCTATACAGTGTCTACATTCATGCATTTGAACCTCAAATAATCAAATTTTCGGTGAGGTTGCAAAAGAAGATCTAATTGCATTTTGTTCATACACAGATTTTTGTGTTCACTGAAGGCAACTGAAACTGCCTATTGGGAAGCTAAAAAGTGGCATTGTACATAATTTAGCCTTATGCTAGTATTAATCTGTTACCTTGATGATCATTGCTTTCTAACCATTTTAATTGCATAAAAGAGACATCCAGAGAGAGAAAAGTTGTTGCTGGCATGAGTCTTTAATTTTAATATCTATACTAGCTGAAATGAAGTTATGTTTGCACTTATATCTTGCAGAATCTCATGTTTCCTGTGGCCCACTCTTGCCGCTGGTGGAAGCTAAGGTGAGCTGTTTTTGGTGATATTTCATCATTTTTATATCTCATATATATTAATAAAGTAGATTTCATTGTGAATGTCTTCCTACCCATGATTGCTGTACCCCAAATGCAGCCAAACTCTTTAAAAATCATTAATGTCTCAATTGAAAAAATCTATTTACACTTTTCCTCTGAGATATTCTCCTCAAAATGGGTAAGAATTAGTTTACAATGAACTGGTCATATATTCAGGTTAGTTGTTCATTGCATACTGATTGATAATAAATTCCTTTTTATTGCTTGGGCTCAACAAGGTTGCAATACATATTTAGATGCTATACCGTACTGGTCCAAATATAAGACGACTCCGAATGTAAGACGGGTTGGGTTTTAGAGCTGCCATTTTAGGGAAAAATTTTTAATGCATTTGTAGGATGAAAGAAGCATGCAGAGTGTTTTCTACAAAGATTTTCATGCATTTCATTACTAAATTTATGAGAGCAATGCTTCAATCAGTGAGACAGATATGCTTACTTACAGTGTAACCATACTTAATGCAATCAAGTTCTGAGGCTGCTTTTATAGAAATTTCCCTACAATGGTTACAGGGATTAAATATGAGGATATAGAATATACATACAATAACACCTTATTTATTGCAATCAGGTGCTGACATTAAGGTGATTATTATTGAAAATGTTCTCTTATGATTACAGGGGTTATAATAGGATGATTTGGAGTTCTGAATTCTCAGGGGTAGTGTAGACCCTTGTAACACTATTTTAAATATCATATTCACTTTCCAAATGAGATGTCTCACTTCGAACATCCCTTGGCCTCCATTCCACATCCTCTGAATCGGAGTCCTCCCACGCGACATAATCCTTGGTGCCATCCAATGCATTTTAAGTAGAGCATTTCTTAATAGCTCTCACTATTGATTCTTCTGGAATGGCATCCCAAGAAGCCTTAATCCACTGAGTAATAAGTGCCAAAGATGGCTTTTGAATACGTCCAGAGGGTGTGTATTCAAAGTTGCCACTCAGCATATTTTTAGGTTTTAGGTTTCTTTAGAAGGCCTTTTTGACACATACATCCATCGTGCAAACTACCATCATGACTCTTTCTCTCTCCTCTGGGAGCATGATTCTCAGTTTGATCAATGATGATCTCAATTTGTGTACCACATTTTTCAACACCACTCATCGTTGGTGATAACCAAACTTAATAAGACTTCAAACTAAAGTAACACGTTGTTCAGTTTCTGAGCGTTCCACTGATAAAAATTGGTTCACTTTACTGCTACCACTATGTGTGGCATAAGCATGAATGATTATTAAAAAGTAAAATAGTATGCTAAGTCTAAAGGCGGTAGATAATATGAAATTTAATACTGCACTTATTCATCCCCAGGTCCTGAGTGCGTCACGTCGTACCAGCACCAGAATGTTACAAAATATAGTTATAAAATGTAAACCATGCCATTAGCCGTCACGGCAATACGCTGTAGATCCATTTTTTCAATCCAATTTTGGCGAATGACCTCCGAAACATGCTTTGAATTTTCTACTTAAAAGTAGTTAAAATCTTCCTACACCGTGCGGCTCTCGTAAAAAATCGACGTTGTCCAACATCAGTCATCGTGCTCTGCCTGGCGTGCTTAAATCTGATGTTTTCGTTCATTGTAACATTGTAATCAAGTTTGAATTCGTAATCTCGAAGAACCAGTAGTCACGCCACGCACCAATGTTGTGCGGGTTGCGTCCCAAACTTTTATTTTCATAGGGCACGAAAATAAGACTGATAGCGATATTTGACCTCTTCCAAGTGGAAAAAATAACAGTCTTATATTCAGGCCAATACGGTAAACATTGCTCAGCTGGGACTGTGGTGTTCATTGTGGCATTATGTTTTGTATTTTAATGTGCTTCTATTGCCATTTCACCAATATTATGGCTTTTGTATGGAAATATTTATTGAGCTTTCTCTTTTTGCGTGCGGCTCTAGGTTGTGGATGTTGAAAATGGAAATGTACTAAGAAGAGGATGTAAGGGAAGGATTCTTGTTCGAAGCCCTTACATAATGAAAGGATATTTAAAATGTAATGATAATCAGGTGAGGAATCAGAATTTTGGGCTTTTTTCCTCATCATGAAGTATATTATTTACAGCCAAAGCTTGTTAGATGGAATCTGACTTGTTGGAGTGGTTTGCAAGAAGAGTAACTGTGGTTACGTTGAACATTTCAGGGATTGATTGCTTGAGGTTTTGATCTCTTCTAAATTCAAAGGATTCTAATTTTTTAATATGGTTTATTTGAAAAAGCATGTGATATGGCTGTGCACAAATGACTGTGAACACAGTGTGCATAGAATGTGACAAAAGCGTGATTACAGTGTGACCACAGTGTGAATACAGTGTGCCAAAAGCATAAATTGGGACTCAAAAGCGTGCAGAAAGCGTGATAGACAGTGTGATGGTACAGTGTGTGGACATTATGCACACAGTGTTCACACACTGTATGCACAGTGTGAGGACACCATGTACAGAGTGTGAGGACACTGTGCGCACAGTGTTCATACACTGTGACTAATACACTTGCATATTGTGCATCACATTGTTGTCACACTGTCTGTCATGGTTTATTTTCACCAGGGTGCTGGTGGTGAACTCAGCAGGTACAAATGGAAAGTGGTACAGATTTTCTTGCTGTCATAAGATTAAGATAGGTTGGACTATTGTAGATAAAGTGAAATCTGGTACTTTCCTGGCAAATGAGGTACTGGACTGTTTTCAGATTTCCCAGAATGCAAATAAGGTCACTCAATTTCCTTCCTGTCTGGCGCTACAGCCCGGTGTTATGTTTGTCCTCCAACACCAATTTCCTCCAAGTTTCCTGTCCTTTGCCATCTCTTCATACCATTTCCAACATATCATCCATCCCCCTTATCATGTATATTGTCTTCTGGGTCTGTGTCAAAATTTTGGCATTCCTGCCCCTCTGCACTTCTTGGCTTGGCTGAAATTCACAAATGATGATGGGGTTCAACCCACAAATCACTTGGCTCGCGAATTGCTCAGCTGCGGTTAGTTGAAGATGCTATATTTATATTTAAAATGATTGCAGTGGGCTCTTTAACATGGTGTAAATCGTGAATCTCAGATACAGTGGTTTGTTTTGGCCAATCACCATGCCCCAACCATCCGCCGGCAGCCTTCCCCTCTATTCCCAGACTCCTCTCTCCAGGATTTCCCTTCCAGTGCATGTCAGGGCCTATCAAGCAGAAGAACTCTCTCTCACTCTCTACTGGTGACTGCCAAAAGAAGTTGTCACAACTCACTGCTACAGGACACTCACTCTCTCTATCCCTGGCCACCAAAAGGAACTCATCGCAGCCCACATATATTGAACTCTATCTAGAATGCATCAATTTTATCACAGAATTTCCCCTAAGGGCATGTGGTCTTTTAATATTTTCTTTGGTACATTGTTTATTCCACTGTGGGTGAAGTTACCCAGTGATAAGGTTGTGTGTATGTGTGCTTATTTAATTGCTGCTACCCCTGTCTCGTCTCAGTCACACCAGCTCAATTCAGTGACTACGAAATCAGATTAGTATGTCCCCTATCTGTATATGTAGACCTGTCTCTGCTGGATTTTTATCAGGTTATCGTTGTTCATTCATTCTTTCCATGTGGCATTACCATCTTATTCATTGAGGTCTCCAAACTGCCCTGTAAATGATGGTCAAGTGAGGAGTTGAAACATTGGCCAGCATGGAACATTTAATCTGGTGGGAAACCCAAGAACAGAACTTATTGTAGAGAGGTATAATGCAGCAGGTAATATAGAGGAGAAGCTTTTGGAAGGTTTTGTGAAGGTTGTGGATGCAAATAAGTTGGTAGAGAAAGATGAGACTGAAAAATTGGAGGAAGAAGACAAAATGAGGTCATTTAAGAGAATCATGAGAGACATGATTTGTACATTTGCTGTCTGAGAAGAATTCCAATTGCCATTCTTTGGGACAAGATGGCTTCATTAATTGTGAGGGGGTAAAAATACCACTGTGTTTACAAATGTTCAAATTTCTTAGAGAAACATTTACCAAAGTTGTGTAACATAATTACCATATTATTGCACAGATAAGATGAAAATAGGATGTGGGTGTGGAGGAGGATGGAGTAAGTGCAGTATATGGAGAGGAAGGAAAATGATGAAGTGCTAGGTTGATTTGGTAAGTGGGGAGAGGAAACTTATGGGGGAGATTAAGAGGCAGAGTAGGTGGTTGGAGTAGGTAATGAGAGACCAAGGGATGCTGAAGTCTGTGGTAAAGGGAAAGATGTTGGGTAAGTGGGGAAGGGGAAGAAAGAGAATAGGCTTACTAGATGGGATGAATAGAGGCAGGAGGTACGATTAGATGTAAAAAAGTCCTCTGGATTTTCATTGTACAGGGCTCTATCTCATTACCCACTGTTACAATAATTACAGTAAATGTTAAAATCATGAGGATGTTACTCACATCCATTTAGACTTCCTTAGCCAGTGGAGCACCCAAATAATAAAAATTATATCTGCTCTCTACTTGGCATTCAAAGGTAATATATTTAAAAGAAAATTGAACAAACTCAAAGTTGGATGTTTCAGCATTTTTAATAATTTTTTTAAAAATAGGGTATACATGTATGTATTATATTATGTTTATCTACATGCTCATTTATTTTTTTTAATCTAGTAATTTTTTATTCAGGGAAATCAGTCGACGGTGGATAGGTATGGTTGGCTAGACACAGGTGACTTTGGTTTCATCACTGAAGATGGCCATGTTTATGTCATTGATCGGCTGAAGTTAATATTCAAGTACTTGATGCATCAGGTAAGTGGGTACTTAATAATTGTCAGTGGGTTCCATTTGATGTATAAATATATCACCTAAAAATGAAGGCTACTTGCAGTGGGAAAACATGTGATATGTATTGATATTTAATTTGAAAATATGTCCAGAGGATCATTCAAAAATACAGGGATGAAGATGAAGCATTACTCGAGGAACATGGAATGAAATTGATTAATTCATTATCTCAAATTATTTCATAACCTTTACTCTCCATATCACAGAAATTATCCTTTTTAGCCTAACACTATAATGCTGTGTTTTGTGGTCTACCCCTTAGTGTCCTCGTATCACAGCTATTGGCCAAAGGACTGTGGATTTCTCATTTCTGGGTGAAGGAGTCAGTTCCTTTCTCTGCAGAGCCTCTGGCTTCCCTGGAAAATATTGTTCCCAGAAAATGACACTGCATGGTCTTTAGTGTCTAGAGTCTTCATCCAGATCAAGTTTCTCTTCAAGTACATGCAGTCTGAATGGCTGTGAGAAATGATGTTGAGAACTGTCTCTTTAAGTCATTTCTCCTTTTACCAGGATGCATGTTCTACTGACGCCACTGATCCCATTTACCTATTAATTGCAACATTGGAGATTGGTCTGTTCCCAACATGTGCTTGATTGATCTATTTTCTGTCCCTGGGAATGTGCCTGATATGTTCCAGAAATTTTTTCCTGACTTTGCGGGAACATAACCAATATTCTATGTTTTAGAAAATGGGGAACACATTTATATTTGTTCTCTGGAATATATCAGCAATGCTCCAGGAATTTGTAGGCATAGTCCTTGAACATAAACTGGACATATTTGGCACATATGTTTTAGGTTATCATCTCACTTAGACTGCTGAACAGAAATAGAACAGTTCACGCAATGTCAATCAACATACATTTATAATCATACTTATATGTACTGAAATAATTTATTTTATTTCATTTCATTATAGTAATCTACTGGTTAGAGGTAGTTTATGATGAAAGTCAGAGAATATCCAATGGACTCTTACACGTGCCGTGCCCTATCTACCTCTAGTATTTCTTTCTTCAGCTCAGAATAAGTCATACCTTTCTTCATCCTGTCCATAAAACCTAATCCATTTCTTCCCCTTCCCTGCTTACCCAACATCCTTCCCTCTATCACGGCCTTCAGCAAACCGTCACCCCTCATTCCGCTTCCAGCCACCTACCCTGCCTTCCCCTATTCTCATCCCTAAGTTTCCTCTCCTCGCCCACCATGTCAAGAACTTCCTCATTTATCTTCCTTTCCGTCCAACCATCCTTTTCTCCATCCTCCTCCACACCCACATCTAGAAAGCCTTCAGCCTATTTTTGTCTTCCTTTCTCAAGGTCCACGTTCCTGCTCCATACAACGCCACACTCCATATCAAGCTCTTCACCAGCCTCTTTTACACATCCTTACTTAAGGTCCCCGTCATCAGCTCTCTTCTATTATTGAACGCTTCCTTCGCTAGCACTATTCTCCTCCTAATGTATTTTCTACCATGTTCTGTTTCTTCTAGCAAACTACCCAAATAATTAAATTGTTCGACTTGCTCCAGTTTGTGACTTCCTACTCTTATGACCAGCCTCGCTTTCTTTGTCCTAGAGAATTTCATTACTTTTGTTTTCTTATTATTAATCTTCATCCTGTATTTTTCGCACTGCTTTTCCAAAGCATCTACTTAAGTTTGCAATTCTTTCGATGACCGAATGACCAACGCCTGGTCGTCCGCGAATCTTACCGAATTTATCCACTGGCCTCCTACTTTAATTCCTACATATAGCTCCTCCCATGCCTCTCTTACCATTTCCTCAGCATAGATGTTAAAAAGTAAAGGCGACAACGGGCACCCTTGCCATACCCCACGACCTATAGATTGTTAGATTGTTATTGGGGGGGCCTTCGTCAGGAGCCCGGGCACTTAGACCTTTCTTGGTCCATTGTGCCAACCCCATGCCTGTCTGCCACTTGCAGACAGGGGACAAGAGCACCACGGTAGAGGTATGGAGGGTTGGCCTCCCCCTGCCTCACCCCAGTACCAGGTATGGAGGGTGTCCTCCCTCTAACTCTCCCGGTCTGGGTATATCTCCCACCAGCCTCTCGGTGGTCGGGAGGGAGTATCGCCTCTCCATCCACGCCTGGTGCAGGTATGGAGGAGGGTCACCCATCCAACCACTGTCCGGGCCCAACGTTGCTTAACTTCGGTGTTCTGATGGGAACTGGTCCACGACCTATAACTGCCCACCCTGATTCACTGTCAGCTACCCTTACCTGAGCCCTCTGCCCCATACATAAGTTTCGGATGATTCTCCCATCACGCCAATCTATTCCTATTTTCCCCAGTATCTGCATTAGTTTCTCCCAGTTTACTCTGTCAAACGCCTTTTCGAAATTCACAAAGCAAGCGAAAACATCCTGATTATACTCTATGTTTCTTTCTATAAGTGTCCTCATTACTGCACTCGCGTCTCTGGTGGCCCTCCCCTTCCTGAATCCAAATTGATCATCGCCTAAATAGTAGTTTGCTCTGCTCTCCAACCTTCTATTTATTATTCTAGGTAAAACTTTTGCCACATGCGAAATTAAACTAATTGTTCTATACTCCTCGCATTCTGACGCTTTCTTCTTCTTTAGGATCGGTATTAATACCATTTTCACAAAATCCTCTGGCCATACTCCTTCCTCGTAGATCCTGCGAATTAGTTCGAAAAATGATTCTCTCCCCTTACTACCTAGAGTCTTCAGTAGCTCCGCAGGTAGGTTATTGGTTCCCACGGCTTTTCTACCCTTCATCTCTCTTAATGCCCTCTCTATTTCACTGTCAAGTAACTCTGGTCCTAGGTTATCCTTATCTATTGTTCCTTCATCCTCTAGATCTAGGCTAAAGGGTCTTTTCTTGCTGTCATATAGCTTCTTTACGTATTCTCTCCACCTTTCCTGGATATCTTCCTGTACGATTAATATCTTCCCTGTTTTGTCCTTAACCTTTGGTATCGTTTGCCCTCTCTTACTACCCGATAACGTTTTCACCTTGACGTACAAAGCACCCACTTCCCCCTCCTCCTGCAGCTTTTCCATTTCCTCGCATTGTCCCTTCCACCAGTTTTCTTTTGCCCGATTGGTCACTCGCCAGAGTTTATTATTCAATTCCTTGTACTTCCTCTTGCCTACATCGGTGTTGACGTTTTTCCATATCCTTCTCTCCTCCAATTTCTTAATCATTTCTTCTGTAACCCACTGCTTCTTAACCCTCTTCTTTTCCTCCATTCCTATTGTTTTCTCTGCCACTCCTACGATGCCTGTTTTTATAATCTCCATCTTCTCTCTATTGTTCCCATCCGCTTTGCTTCACCCATGTTCTTTTCTACCAGCTCTAGGTATTCCCTCCTTTTCAACCGTTTTAATGCTTCAAGGTTCCATCTGTTTATCTTCCTCCCTTTACAAAGCCTTTTGAATCTAACTTCACACTTCATAATCACTAAGTTATGATCTGAGTCCACATCCACCCCTGGATAGCTATGCGAGTTTTTTACACTGTTCCTAAACTTCTGCATTACCTTTATATAATCAATTTGGTATCTCCCAGTATCACCCAGCATTTTCCATGTGTACCTATGCCTGGGGTGATATTTAAACCAAGTGTTTATCACTACTAATTTATTTCTTCTACAAAACTCAACTGCCTTTTCACCGCGACCATTTCTTCTTCCTAGCCCAAACCCTCCCACTTCTAATCCGTCCCTCCCTTCCCCCACCACTTCATTCCAGTCACCCATCACTATCAGGTTTTTCTTTCCTGGCCTTTCTCTAATTATTTCTTCTACTTGCTTGTATACCTCTTCCCCCCTGTGGTTGCTTGTAGGCATGTATACCTGGACCAGTACGAAATTCGTCGGATGTGCTTTTATTTCTACCACTAGTATCCTGTTGCTCATCTGTTCAGTGTTTACCACCCTCAGCCCCAATTTTGCTTTCAGCACCATGCCTACACCCTGTTGACTCTCATCAAATGTACCTTGGTCTTTGGGCAAATAAAAACCATTATTACTATTATTATTTGTTACAGTTGTAACATGCTCCTCTGAGACCCCGGCAAGCATCAGGTTTCACTGCCGTCATAATGGCCGGAGACTTGAGAGGGGTTGGGCAGTAATCACTGCCACGTCCGACGCCCATTGGATGAGTGGCTACGCTGCTGTCGGATCATACGTACGCAGTATACGAAGTGACCCTAGGATGACTGCCTTCTGCATGCGTGCAACTAGTGATTCCGCCTGTGCCACGCAGGACGGAATGCACTTGATGTTATTTAACAGCGAGCCCTTAACTCCACCGAGCACACTTCTGATGAGGACCACTAGTTTCACAGAGTGTCTGGGGTACATTTGTCCAAGTTCGAAAAGCAGGTCTTGATATTTCGTCCGTTTTTTCACCTCCTTCGCATCCATGTTAGTTTCAGCCGGAGCTGAAAACTCGATCGCGAACATGGAGTGTGTGAGGTGGTCGAGAAGAACGAGGCTTGGTGGCCTCTAACTGCCTGTTGGTGGGGAAGGAGTAATTCCTCCAGATGGTGCATTTATCGTTTTCCACGACGGACTCAATATCTCCAGGGGCATATGGCAACACAGGTGTTTTGTTGATACCATAATGGTGTCGAAGGTGAAAGTATAACACCTGCAGGGCCGCGTTGTGACGAGCTTATATGTATTATTATTGTTATCTCCCCCACTATATATTACCCTGTAGCTATCACTCTAATAGTCCCCGCTATCCTTCCTTCTCACCTCGCACAATCCCAAAGCATCTATTTTTCCCTTTTCAATTTCCTGCTTAATATTTTCAAGCTTCCCGGCCCTCATCATGGTCCTTACGTTCCAAGTTCCTATTTTTACTGCTGTTTTCCTCCTCCTCTTTCTCTTTTTCTTCTTCTTCTCCCTCCTATTCTTTGTTTCTGCCGATAGTGATGCTGCGCAAGGATTTCGTGTGATGATGACCACGAAGGCCTTGCCTCCCCTGCTGCCGGGCACGACACCCGCCCTAGTGGGCGGCGTCCCGTAGTTGCCAGGAATCAATTCTCTGTGCATGACTTTCATATTCAAGGAAGTGATAGTTGAGAGGTATTCCCACGCCACTCAACGGTATTTTTAAAGTGACATCATCACGGAACTACCTTTAGTCTGGCTCCTACCCTTCGACCTATCTGGCATGGACGGCCCTACCAGGAGCAATAGTACTCGCTCCTGCCAGTCCAGCTCTAGGGGTCCTTGGAACGCACAAGCCCTTCCACCACGTCAAGGTCGTAGTTCAAGGAAGAGTATTTATTTTATACTTAATCATGAAAAATTTTATTTTTTATCACAATAATGACAGATTCATTAAACCAACTGATGCGTCAACACATGCTCTTGAGAGTATAATCGTTTATATGTTCGATGGAGTTACACTTCCAAGTTCCAAACAGTAAGTACGCTTTCACCTGATGGTAGGTTCCCTCAATGTTCAATGGGGTGTATTGATGATGCATGCATCCTAAATATTGGTTTTTAATATTCTCCATGGAAGGTGTGGAACAGTTGGGAACATATGAGACAAATAAATTGAATAGTCATCATACAATGAAAATAATTGTTTGTGACAAAAAGAATACATTAGAAACCGAATTTGACAGCCAGAACAGTTTGTGAACATTAAAGGAAAACTTAAGTCACATTTCAATTTTTAGGGTTCCTTTAGCATATATGTATTATATTCATAAAGAATAGGCCGCCTACGTGTGGAGTAAATTTTTTCTCTATT
Organism: Pyrrhosoma nymphula; assembly: GCA_963573305.1. Taxonomy (NCBI): domain Eukaryota; kingdom Metazoa; phylum Arthropoda; class Insecta; order Odonata; family Coenagrionidae; genus Pyrrhosoma; species Pyrrhosoma nymphula. The sequence goes on along the minus strand of OY754334.1, from coordinate 80,096,265 downwards.
TCATTACTTAAAATAGATTTCACCGGCAGACGTTGAGAAAGTGATTCAGGAACTTCCATCTGTTCAAAGTGTTGGTGTTGTTGGAGTGCCTAATCCTGAAACCACATCTGCTGCAAAGGCATACATAGTCATTAAGCCAGGGTGTCATGTCACAGAAGAAGAAATCAAGAAGCATGTGGCAGGTAAGAATTTGTGATAATAACCATGGCTGCCAATTGTTCTAGTGGCTGTGCTAGATACTCCCCCACTTCAGGTATGCTTAAGTTTTGAAGCATGTACCCCCTGCCTGAAGAGCTGTGGAATCCTAAGGAACAGTATTCACATAATGGCTCCAATAAAAAATAATGATAGTGAAAACCTTTGAAAAAATAATAAAAACCTATCACATGCTTTTAGTATTGAGGATAAATCTAGTTGACCATCTGTAGGGAGGAGAGGTGTTGGATTTGTTTTTCCAAAGTAGCACTGAAGAACATGTGTGTGGGCTAAGAGATAGATTCCACTTTGGTCTAGCTCTTGCCATGTTCTTCAGCATTGCAATGAAATCACATCAATAATACCCATGGCCCAATGCTGCATATGCCACTCTTCTTGCAACACTACCATTGCAGTACCACCTCGGGTGTACCATTCCTGTTGCATCTTTCCTCCTCCATGCCTTTCCCCTATGAGGAAATCCCTGAATTACATTGTAGTGTACTGCTCAAAGAGAACTGCAGCAGAGGGGTCACTCAGAGCATGGCAAAGAGGGCAAAATCTTCCTTGTGCAAGTGGAGACAAAATTCATTTAGTATAAAGCCAATTGCTGCCTGCTGCCTGGCTCATTACATAATACCTAACCCATATTTCCTCTCCTCCTAGGCTTATCAATCACTAATATCCAGAGTAATTCCACTGAATTTCTACATTTTCTGCATACCTTATCTGTCGGCTTTTCCAGTAGCTATTAATTCTACCCTAATACAGATTTTGAGAAGTGCACTCTGAGCTGAACTTAGTAATTATGTACTGTAAGTCCTTAATTTACATCAGAAAATCGTGCTGAAAAAGTGCTACATAATCGAAGCGACATAAAATGGAACCAGACGAATGAAATAAGCTTTAAACGTTGCTGCGTTTAAATTGGTTGGATCAGCAAAGTAGTATTTGGTGGAAGGAATACCGTTTCAATATTCTCAGTGAATTCTCATCTGGATGTCCAGGAGAACTATCTAAAATTAAAAAAGCTTTGTTTGTGAGACCATTTTCTTCGCAATAATTTTCGTAAAAGGTGAAAAATATGACCAAGCTTTGGAAGATTTCCTCCATATCACAGGATGTTCAGTCTTTTGTCAGTTTCTTAAAGCTCTGGGGTTTTCTGCATGGTCATGGAAAGGATTTTAACATCATTTCACCCTCAGAATTTGTACCTAGGAGGAGGTTGAGGCAATCCTTGGCCACTTTGAAGCCAAGAACGGTCATCTCCTCTTTTGCATTGCTTGTTTGCACGGCCATTCTCTTCCAGTATAGACTGACTTCGTCAGCGTTAAATACGTGCTGTGAGATGTAAATATCCATTTCTATTATTTAATGGAGTTTTTCTGGAAATAGTTCTGCTCCTGCAGTGTCTGCACTGGCTGCCTTTCTGATAACTTTGATATTCGTTTGCTGCTTAAATTCTGCAAACTGTGCATGACTTGCGTTGAAGGTGTAATCGCTTCTTTCCTCCTCCTCCTCCCTTTCTCCTACTTTCTTAACACTTGCTTTTTTTTCTAACTCCTTCCATTTTGGTCTTCGATCCATATCATGAGAAGGGCCTCTACATACTCCATAAGTTTATACCTAGTTTCCAACCATTACATCTTCATTGTTTATGCTGAACTCCTTGGCATCACAGGATCTGCCAAGATTTTCATATTTTGAGAATTCACATGAATTGTTTGCAACAGTGGTTAGGTGATAAGTCCAACATGAGTGCAATATTGGTCCCTCGTTCTCTGATTTTGAAATGGTGGAGAACATCCAATTTCACCACTAAATTGATTACTTCATGGGGACTATTAGTCGATGCAATTCCTGTAGGTTTACCATCCATATTTATGGATATCCAGCAATCTAGTGGATTTAAAAATTACTATTTATGTCTTAACTCGAATTTACTACGAGGATCCAGAAGTTTGTGTAGCAAACAAATGATTCCAGCAGAGTAACCTGACTGACTCAGTTCTTGCCTCAAGGATATATTCTGTAATCGCCACGGAGCGATGACCGACGAAATGCTTACTGTAGTAATTTTATGATGATTGATCTAATTCTCATGGGCAAAGGAAGGAGGGGAGCACAAGGATGTTTGTTGGCTCAAACATCATGCTCACTCGAAACCACTCTCCTCCTCAAGCCCCAACTAAGTATTTTCTGTCACTACTTGAAACTATGTAGCTTACAGAAAAGAGCAACTGATACACCCAGTAACAGTGCCAAAGGAATGGCTGCATGTTGCCTGCTCATAAGGATGCAGGTCGCTTGTCATCAATGCAGCACAATTGAAATTTTTTAAAGGGGGGCGATCAAATAAAAGGATTAACCTACGTTTAAATGAAAGGACAAAATTATTTAAATCTTTTCACACTACTGATGAGGTGATCATGTCAATGAGGAGATATTTTTTGCATAATTATTTTAAATTAACTATAAGTATTTTCTTAATTTGTCCGAGAAATATTTTCCAGTGGCCCTTGCTTGCATGGATTTAATATCGAATGAGAGGTAGATAGGTATATCGGAATGACGTAAATCGAGGACTTACTGTATATCTGATGTTGAGCCTGACTTCTCATACTGGCTAAACTTTATCTTTGATTCTGAAGTGAAAGTTTTGTAAATGCTTACTGGCTTTTGAATTGGTTGTTTGTATATTGATATTTTGGTGCAAAAATACCTTATTGGTTTTATAGCATTCGTTGATAATATTTATATGAGCTCTTCTTGTAATGTCTGATGGATAAGGAGCTCCATTGTCGCTGGTGTTTCAATTTACAACTAACACATTTTACTGAGGGCCTCCGAGAGCTGATAATAGTTATTTCACACAGTACCCTCATTTTTCACCTTAGTTTGGAAAGAGTTTTCAATTTGAGGATGCTATGAGCGTGAAAAGCACATTTCTTGCTCTAAAATATAAGCCTCATTAAATTCAAATCCATTAATGGATAATGTAACAAGAGGTATAATCATTGGAACAGTACTGCATTGACCTCGGCATGAATGCAAAATAGATTGCCATTGATATGCATATTTCACCTCAGCTGTGAGAATAGTTATCGTTTGCTTACCAGGCAAATGAATAGAACATACTGCATAAGAGGTTTTCGCATGAATGATTTAGAGAAAACAAAGTTATTTGGCATGCATATTCTAAAGGGTTCATGGATCAGGATTAAGTTATTATAGCAGGGTTAGTCTTTTATATCTATAGAGGCAAAGTGAATTTGGTTTGTACTCTATATAGTGACGTCTGCTATAATTATTTTAACATTTTCACCAAGCTCATTGCTATAAATACCTGTTTTAAGGCATCAGTGTGTTTTATGCTGTATAGTTTTTCCTTTTTCATTGCAGATAATACTCCATTTTATAAACACCTTCATGGAGGAGTTGTATTTACTGATAAGCTCCCCGAATCCCGAGGTGGAAAACTGGACAGATCAACTCTCCTTGCGCAAGCCATCAGAGAAATGAAAGAATCTCCATAGCCATTCCCTGTGCATCCATTAAGTGGTAATGGCGATCTAAAAATTCCTGTCATAGACATTCAATTTTAGCCCTCAAAATCAATGTTTTCTGAAGGTTAAGTCCATTCATGGGGCATTATAATCGCAATTGGGCATATTGATAGGATGACGCCATGTACATGCCAGTTGGCTCAGATTCAGTGAAGTTTCATGTTAGCTGATACCTCAGTACATAATGGATTTTTCGGCTTCTGAGTTTCATTAATGTATTAAGATGTTTCAGTGAGAGCAAAGTAACTCTTAAGAGCTGAAAACATTGTGTGGAAAATACAGAAGTGGCCATGGCTATTATATTGGCATGGGGGCTATTATATTTTTTCTTTTTTTTATTATCTGCAAACATGATGATCTGGTGATATTTTAAACGCTACTAGCTACAATGGTGATATTTAATGATTTGACTCCCATAAATCTATGTCTATGGCTTGCTGACAGATGTCTAAGGCTTGTGAGAGAATCGTCCTTGTCATTTCCTACTTAATTTTTTCTTGCTTTGCCCTTAACTCACCTAACTTATCCAACTGACACAAATGAAGCTCGAGCAAAATTCAATTCAAGCTTAAAAACTTTCACTGCACCACGAACCACATATCTTAACTACTTTTGAAACCGGACATAATACATTGTAAATCATACAAACTGAATACGTTGGTAATGACGTAACCCATTGTGTGGAGTAAGGGAGAGTGGATGAAAACGATGTAGGGAAAGGGAGAGTAGAAGAAGACCCGTCTCGGTCGGGGTTTGAAGCCAAGAGAGTTCGACGCCAAAACGGGCGGACTCTTCGGGCACTGACAGAGCACCGTCGCGTTGGCCTTCTGGCCAACTTGACCACTGCGATTTCCTGGGCTACCCGCCGACAGTCGTTTTATCGGCGGGCTCTGCCGATTTCACGCTGCCGGTAGCCTCCTAGTAGGATCCTGGGTTGGCGAGGAGTGGCCAGTTCCACGTCCGAAGCCTTTAGGACCACGTTGCTCGGATGGGTTTACGGCTCTACAGGGGTGGATTTAAGCGCAGGCTACATAGGCGCGCGCCTAGGAGCCCGCATCACAAGGGGGCCTGCACCACAAAAAATCTAACAAATATAGCAAATTATAAAACTATTTCAAATTTATAAGACATGACATTGGAAGTGCAGACGACCGTAGACCCGCATCATTTCATGAATTTTACTAAATTTCATTTGCCATATAATGTCTTATTACTTGAGAATGAAGGTACATGCTAGAGAGTGTATTGAAAATTAATTTAAAATAAACAGACGGATTTTTCAGTTGTTTTGTTCCCTTTTTATCTTCAAGGTTAATGTTTTAAAAAATTTCCGGGGGTCCCCCCCCCCCCCCCCCCCCCCCCCCAGACCTCCGTTTGGGCGGTATTCCATACCGCCCCCCGGAGGGCCCGCACCACAGTTAGAGCCTAGGGGCCTACAGATCCTAAATCCGGCCCTGCGTCTCTATGTCATGTCATAATAGGTAAATTTAAATATGTATTGGGCCTGTCCTGAAACATGCCAAATTCTCCGATGCACGATTCGAAATAAAATTTTAAAAAAGTGGGCATCAGTTACAGTTTGGCTCCAACCTATTCCACCAGTTGTTTATAGATAATATGCACTTACACGAGGATATGTAATATGGTCTTTGCTGTTCAACAGTTAATCTTATAAGTAGACATTAACGACCAAAGACCATAATATATATTACTTTTGATTTTTATTATTTTGATTTGATATCTTGACCCGAGGTTTGTAGCGAAGAATTTTCTTAAACAATTCCAAAACATTTTTGGAGCGGACACAGCACTGATCCACTGCAAAGTGTAAATTTAAAAAAATGCACACTTCACGAAGGCCTCTTCATAATGAGAGATTTTATATTTTGTTTTTAGTAACTCATCACCGAATTTCGATCTCCGATTTTTAACGAATACACAACTTTTGAAATCCACCTTGAATTGTTTTGGGCTCCAGGCGCCTTTATGCGCACACTTCGAGGAACTCGCGGTAGTCATCTCGAGGTATTGAAATCTGGAAACCAAAAATAGCCTAGATAAAGAAAAGCTAAGTGCAGAATCTACCGATACAGATAATCGCAATACTAGGACTGGATAAATATCATTGAATGCAGTAGCGGATACAGAAAAAGCTCAAGGGGGGGGCGCAAGTTATCGCGATGATTGTAGCTTTCAAACTGACTGCCTGGCAGCGACTCTGCTTCCTTAATGTATGTAGCTCGGTTGTTTCGAAAACATTAGGTGCCAGAATGTTCGCTTCCAGACTTTTAAGGAGTTTGAACAAATACAAACAGTAGAATATTCGCGACTTTTCTCGAACAAATGCCAGACAGAATAACGTATCGAGATCACTAGAATAGCCGCAACTTTTCTCGTAGGTTAGCTATCTATGTGCCAGACAGAAACGTATAAAATACGATGACGCGCGCGCGTGCTACATAAGAAAGTACAACTACTCGATAACTTGACTGAGTTGACTGACGAAAGTTACGAACGAATAGCGTGCGGGCTGACTGGCGGGGGCGGCGCGGGCGGCAAGGCGATCGGCCCCGCAAGGGGGGGGGGGGCGCGCGCCCCCCATATGTATCCGCCACTGATTAAATGACGTTCAATGCCTTGCCTGAAAACACCGTTGCATGCAGTTTTAGTTTTCATGCTTCCCCAACTGTCGTGGCAGATACTTCGTTTTTATTTTAACCATCGGGTAGAGCAAATATTATATTTTGTTGTCATAGTGCACATTTTTTCTACGAGGCCTACGTGTGTAGACATTGCATGTAAAACTTGACGAATTTTGGCATTTTTCAACGCCTAATGCAGCAGCGCAAGAACCTATGCGGAAATTTTTTTACCATGAATACATTAATCAATCCTTCACCTACAAGCAGAGTCTATTACCAAGAGTTCATTATGCCTTAATAGTCCACAATTTAGTAAATCGCGAACCCTTGCCTCGCGCGTTTTTCGAGGTCTGTTCGCGCTCAAGTTTTTTCCCGGCAGCTTTCGCCTCCAAAGACATCAAGTTTCGCCATCACCAGAGGGGGAATGAGCGCTGGCTAACCCAAGTCTCCTGGGCCCTGCAAGAGCAGGAGGGGGAAGGCTCGAGAACGGTCTTCGTCAGCAAATCATCTTCTTTTTTCGGTTGGGTAAACAAGCTATTTTTTCCGGAGACCACGGCTGAGGTTTTCCGTCTTTGGAGCTTTCGGTGGAACACAGCAATTCCCAAATAGCAATGAAGCTGGATTTCAGCCTGGATTTTGAATGGAATAGCCCATCTGGATGGGGCAAACATGAATCAAGCCTGATTCTAGCTAGAACATGTGGCTTCAGTCCTGCTAGGCATGGTAAGTCTGAATCTAGCTGGATTCCAGCTTGAATAGTTGGCTTCATTCCAGCCGGTCTATCAAGCCCGGAATGCTTCCTTGAAATTCCGCTGAATTCCAGTCTGAAATGCAGCTTGCACACAGCTGGAATTGTGTAAAAAGCACAGCTGGAATCCGGCTTGAATCCAGCTCGCACACTTGAGTGGTCCAGTGGGATTCAAGATCGCTTTGATATCTGGGATTGTTTCGGATTTAATTTCAAAAACTCTAACCTGGTATTACTCTTTTTACTCTCTCTTAATAATCTCTTTTTTATTTAGTTATTGCTCTTTTATTTAAGTGTATAGTTTTGATTGAGTGAAAAAATGTGTATTGAAAGTAGGTCGAAAACCTTGCCAGCGTTTCGGAATTCAGTTACTTCCATCATCAGGGCTACAAAAACGATACAGAAGGTCAACAAAAAAACACCAATACCCATACAATTAAGAAATATAATTCTGCCGTCAATATTATCTAGGAATTATTTAAAAACTACATTTGAATTGGTACATGTTCTAGTCCAAATGTGCGGACAAAGTATGTGAAAATAAAGAAGGTTATTACCTACTAAATCTATTTTGTATATAGCTGTACTCAACTTGTGAAGAAAAATGTGTTTGCAATGAAATAACTTCTGGTAAGTATTAAAAATCCAATTCACCCAGTGCTAAACTAAAAGTTTTTAGAATGACCGGGTGCAAGATAAAGAAGAGCCAAAGTGGAATGCCTGCAACGTAGTCGAGGTTTACCATTAAAAACATGTTTCAGCTTCAATTATTTGATTAGGTATAAATTAAAAGAAAAAATGCTTATAGCGTAATTAGGGGTTTATTTTAGTATTTGACTACACAGAAACTCATGAGGTAAATTCATCACATTTGAACCAAAATCTACCCATGAGGGTAGAATATGAACGAATTTTCCTTAGGAGAAACTACCTGTGGCTGGAGCAAACTAGAGCAATATGCATTGATCACAAATCAATATTAAAAATATACAAGAAACTGAATTTTTCGTAATACTGTATTTATTAGTCGTTATTTACCTCGAAATATGGCAACAAACTAAATTTTCACCAAATTTTCTTAGAAAGGCGCTATTCCCCAATCGAGTTTTTATCAGTAGGAAATACTTTTTTTCATCAAATAACTCAACGGGTACCAAAAATATATTTAAGAATTCAGTATTACCGAAAACTGAAAGTATGAATGTGAAACCAACGTAACATTTGCAAAGATAATGTCCAGTATAGTGGTAAAAATGATTGTCTGATGGTTTATTCGTATTAAATTGCAATATACGCTCTGATTTCGAATACTAATTAACGCCATCATAATATTATTTTGGAGTAAAATGGAGGAAAAGAGCCATCACTTTGAATGACATAAGCTGTTTGAAATTACCTTGGAACTCTTTACTTCAAAATCTCGACGTAATACGGGGAAAAGTAGAGAATTTAAATCGCTCAAACATGGGCAATCAATGTTAATGCACCAAAATCAGTGAATTTGTGTAAACAAATTTGGAAAATGTCAAGCTAAGGCAACAAGCTTTCAGGAGTATTTTATTGCGTTAAATTCCGTTTCCTCGTTAAGAACAAAGAACATCTCAAACTCGGGTATCTCGACTTTTTCATACTGATAGTTAGTATTTAGAGCAGGTAATGAACGGGGAAGGTATACTTAATGCCCTGATAGAAGGGTTCGCAACCACTTTGGTTTACAGGCCATATTTCACGCATTGTAAATTTTGTTGTCTGTACAATGCCTAAATTACTTTTTTTGATGGTCAAATATGAATTATATGCTTTGATGGAATGAATATATATATGCCCCATTCAATAGTGTATTCTGTACATAGAAAATCGCCAAGCAGAATAAAACGCAAATAAAAGAACAGGAAGCTTTTAATATTTCGCATGTATTTGCTTATTCTTGACTAAATTCCTTAGTACAATCATAGGTAGAAATATTCTGCAGGCCTGTGGTACAAAAGTGTCATCAGAACTGGTATTGAACGGCAAGTGTCTTTTCTCAAAGGTCATCTCACACTCAGTATTTCAACCCGAAGGTTGATTTTGATGGGTGAGAGTAGAGCTCACCCCCCATTGGCGTGTGAAATTCACACATTCAGGGTAGGGGGACCAGTTGCTTTCCCTGGGCCACCTGCGATTTTCCACGATGTTCTGACAATCAGTTGATGGCACCGCGAGGGTTTTTGTAGGGAATATCTAGCCTTCACCCGGATATGAACCCGGGACCATCCGGTCGGCAGCGCTCTACTCACCAGGCCACCACATTCCAAATGTTCAGCTTTACAAATTAAGTCATGCACTAAAATGCGCATGAGTAGAATGTTTAGCAAGATATACTGTGACGTCTGTCAATTTCCCTTGTTCTTGTGCTTGATTCCAATTCGGCTCACACTGAGGACGGAGAAATGAGCAAGATTTTGTCTCCGTACAGATCTCATTTGTGAGGGAATTGAGAAGTGTCAGAACAAATTTGTGTGTAGCATGCGCTTCCGTGAGGAAGACTACAAAAAGAAGTATCCGAAACCCATGCTGTATGTACGCCGACAGCTATTCAAAGTTTTTTGGAAGGTCAATTTATACCGGCAGGTTTAAGAAGAGTACTGTGTTACTTTTTATTTCTGAAAGGATATGAGTCTCGTAAATTCTGCACCTCTTTAGCAATTTTCATCTGTCGTTTCACATGGCTGTCTTCGCGCACAACTAATGTTTTTTAGTGAATGAATTCTGTATTTATTGTATAAATTATTCTTATGTTGTAATTTTCCATAGACGATGACGTATAACATTTTATTCCTGGGAATTCAATCTCATCACATAGTGTGTAAGTTTCCACGAAGTCAACGTACCTAATTTGCTAAATTTGTACTTCGGTGACGTGCCTTTGTCGTAATTTGATGCTATTCAGTAGTAGGTACGAGCTCCAAATGTGGAACTGTGTATATCTGTCGAGTGGAAAATCCTATGAATAGGGTATTTAGCTACATCCTAGGTTTATTGCTTTGAACGTGACGCCGCTCCGGGCTAGCTATGCGGACCATGCGGACCTCACGGCATCGCTTCTCTTGTTGGTCGCTACTAGCCCCGTGGCGCTGACGTACAGACACCTATTTGCTTTGACCATTTGACTTCGTGTCATTTTGACATCAATCACGGAGAAGTTTGGACGTGAGGAAGTCCTACAGGGTTATTCCGTGAGCAGCCTGCTGACGGCATGGAAGTGAGTCTCGTCATCGGGAGAACTAAGCCATGTCTGCCGAATCTCCTGTCATGAGTAAGTACTATAAATCTTACCCTTCTTTTAATTGTACTGCGACATTCACTCATATAATTCCAATCTATTCATCATTTAACTACTTAGACAATTCTCGTCAATTAGTAGAAACTCGTCTCATTCCTGACTTGAAGGAAATGCAATTTTTGACTCTCATAATGTCGTGTTTGTGAGGTTTGTTTTTTTTTAATCCGGCAAATATAATTGTTTGACGTCCTGGCCAGCGTAATTCATTTCCCCGGAAACCACGACAGTAATTTGTTCCATGTTATTTAAAGCTATTCTAGTGCACGCGGATTGTTAACGCAGGGTTTCACCGTATTATCTCACCAAATCGCTCGGACGAAGTGATGACGGAAATTTTTTCTAGCCTTGATACCATTGATCTTGGAAGCGGTTACCTGCGCTGTCTAATGTATGTATTGGTGGATTTGCAGTATTAGCCACGTCGTGTACAGCGGGGGCTAGCCAGAATGACTGCGCAAATGCACGAACGGCAGGAAAATAGGCCCCGCTCAAATTCTGTGCCCGCGTTCTCGTGATTTCTGTACAATAAAGCGCACAATTAATTGCCTTAATTCAAAGTGAATTTACGCATGGTAAGATGTAATGTATTCCTCTAGCCACTGAAGTGAGTTTTAATAGTTTTTATGATTAATTGGCCGATTGAATGATGGATTTCGTATACTTCGTTGTTTGTTACGTTTAGTCTCCTTTTAGGTAGCAGTTTACTCAGGCTGTGAACACCTCGTGAGTGATACCAATTGACCTCTGTGGCGGTTTGTGCTTACGATTGTTTACACGAAATATGGACTTATTTAGACGCCTGAAATTTCTCATTTTTCGTTAAGCTTTTATTCGTCAGCAAATATATTCATAGGGGAGGTATAGTAATTAGTTTATTAAATATTTTCATGAATTCTGAATCTCATTTTGCCCTAAGATTTAAAATTATTCAAATACTTTTTTCAATACAATTATTTCTGAGTAGATACGTGCCATTTTTCCCAAAAGTTGACTTTTATCATTTTTGTCCTGGTTTAAATTTGACATTTTTTCATCTCCTTAGTTTTCAGACGCGGCAGGTGAATTACTAACCAGTGAATGAATTAACCCACGCATCACTTCGATTTAATCATCTGCTATAAGAATGAAGATCACACTGCTGGATGTAGTCCTTTGAATGTCATCGTTTCCTTAGCCTACGTACGCTTTTTCGACATGAATGTGACTTATGGAATGCTGTTGAAACTTAACGCATGGCAATGGAGACCATGAAGTCATCGAACCCTCTCATCTCAAACACCGCGGAAGACCTATCACGGGCTTCGTACACGCCAACTAGCTATGTATGTTTACAAGACGATCATTATTTAGGTGACGAATAAAATGCGTGACCGAATTAGATGATCAGCAGTTGTGACATGCCACAGACAATGAGACCCTTGAGCATGGGAGCCAAGATTTTTCCAGCGAGTAATCAGGTTTGTAATCAATATATATTAGTGTATTTGGCTAAAGGATGTACTTAATTTAAAAATCTAAGGATTAGGTCCTTAAGAATATTTTTTACATTGGAATTTCTTATTCCTATTCCTGAAATTATCCTTAATATATTTTATTTAGATTCAGTGAAGTCAATAAATTTGTTAAATAGCCATGAATCTTGACTATTAAATGAAAGCATCCAATAATTTGTGATATTTAGAGTATACAGATTTGAGTTATCTAAGTTAATTAGTTGAATAAAAATTCTAAACAGGATTATGGATGAAAAATGATCATTTTTGATATTCGTTATAAATATGGTGGAATCTTCAGCTGGCATTGAGTGAATGGAAAACACTTATCATTCGTTTCATCAAAATGAGCCTAATGCATTTATTACGGAATGGCAATGGAGGTAAACTTTCTATTGCATCCATCAATTTAAATTTCTTTTTTAACTTTAATTATTATTATTTTTACGACAAGTCGGCGCCTTGTGAGCTTAAAATTCAAAAGTCCAATGCTTATGCTCAGTCTTTACCGGGGTAATTTGAATTCTGATCATCAATTTTCCCAAATGTAAAAAAAAATTAACTGCCACTACATATCTTTCATGAATTTAATATATTGTATTTGTGAATTTTTCAGACTCGTTGGGTGACTTCACTGTGATAGGACGGCGTTGGATGAGTCAGAAAGCCATTTCTTCCGGACAAGCCGTTTTGACTGCTTTCGACAGGGAGAATGAGAATCTCCCGGTCACTCAGGGTGCCCTTTCGGGGGTTGACCCCCATCGCAGCAGCACGAAGACCGATTGGAGCTAATCGCTGCTGTTTGCGACGAGCGCATCGTTCCCGAGCAAGAGAGCACCATTCGTGGAGGGGACATCAGTTGATCCGCTTTCGCCGCACCTCCAGCTGAGTCAAAGAGCGCGTCCTCCACTCTTCGAAAAGAAAAAGGGTTGGCATAACACTCGAATGGTCTGTGCTGCTACAGACTTAACAACTGACTTCTTTTATTCGAACTTGTACAAGTTCTTTTCACACCCATCCTCCACTCACCAAATAATCTGGCCAATGCTAACCTTCTCACCTGTCTTACTTAATGAAGTAAATGCCTCAGTTTTCAGTGCCTCCCAAAAGTAACCATGACATTCAACAAAAGTTTTTTTTGTCCATAATTCCCCCAGTATCATTTACTTTGGAGTAGAGATTAAACCAAGCAATGAGGAGAATTTTTACTAGGTTTGTTGATAGGTAGCGTGGCTAATTGTTGATATGCTCCGTAATGCCTGTTTCTTAATCTCGTACGTAGTTATGTTGGCAGTTGTTTGGGTTTCCGACCGGGTCAAACTCTCCATTTCTGCCGACTTTCGATGAACGAGTCGTTCATCATTCTCATGCCCTGAGCGGACATCGAAAAGCCGAGTCGGCAGAAATGGAGAGTTAGACCCGATCGGAAACCCTAACAACGACCAACATCGCTATACGCCAGGAAAGCCTTACGTATTTCATCTCGTACGTAGTATTAACAGAACCTCTTGCATTTTTCCTACATAACTCGTGTATTTCTGTGCTTTTATGTAGTTGCCAATTATATGAACATGAAGTTTCTCTAACATTGGTAGCTTACCTATAGTGCATGCTTGTGAAATATCTCCTAACAACAACTTATACATTTTTGCTAATGCATTAATAGTCGTAGTTTCATTAACCTTATTTGGGCATGGCGTAGTGCATGTTGGTTATAAAACTTCCCCTGCCACACACCCTTGTGGTGTGATGGCAACCCCCCTCCACTCCCCAAAACAGCCAACGAGGGGCGGTGGATGACGTAGAAGTCTCAGCGCAGCTCATTCGATGAGCGTCACATTTTCCGTATTTTAATTTTCAATTTATGAGTGAATAGCTACGGTTAGAAGAATGATTTTTTCACTAAAATTCATTTTTTTTTTCATCTAACGATTTCGTGAATAAAGTAGCAATTTAGGTTCTGAATAAACGCCCCCATTCTTTGAAGACAATGCTGCCAGTTTGTGTACAAATAATTTTAAATGTGATAAACCTGGTGTAGGTATTTCTTATTCTAAAAAGGGTGAATAAATGGGAATGATCAATGTCTGGATATTAAAAATTATTTACAGATTATTCACCTGACCATGCAGTGGAGAACCAGATGAACCCTGATGGTACCTGGTATGTGGAAAGGAACTGGCGGAAATACAAACACCAAAAACTTATAAACAGTGCCCACATAATATAAATAAATGTCATATTGTAAACTTGAATTTGGAGAAAAAAATATACTGTAATGACTTCACTTTAAACAGATTCTTTGCCATATAAGCTAATTCTGGTAATAAATCTATCTATAAAATATTTTAAATATGATTACTGCGATAAAGAAATGTTTCTTGCCACAGAAATCTTCTTTGTTTCACCTTATATAAGCATATTTATTGGCATACATCATATCTTGAATAAAACATTATTTTAACGGGAAGATTATTAAATGAAAAATGTTAGTGTTTGATAAAAGTTCTTGCCTAGTTACATCACATACCTACTATTTTGTACTAAAGATGGAGAGTTACCGGTGAGTTTAAAATGTTTATTTACTGAAACGGTTCCTGTATACGTTCAATACAATGAGAATTTGTACTTCATGATTTAGTGATGGATTTTTTATGCAGTAATCATACTTCATTAAGGGTGTCGCCTTGGCAGTTAAATCCTTGTGTAGTTTAATGCATAGTTGAGCAATTTTATCTGAGTAATTAAGAATTGAATTCCCATGCAGTATCTACTGGTTATTCTCTTTATTTCATGTAGTCGGTATTGCATGGTAGTGCCGGTTATTTTACCACAATTAGAAGTTTTAAATTTTATGGGAAAACGAGCGGAAGGTACCCGTTGAAATTCAACGGGTGTGAAAAACGTTAAACTTATTTTATTTGCAAACCGCAAAGCCTGAAGAAAACTGTACGTGCGGTTATTCGAGGAGCTCGTAACCTGTCTTGTATGTTGTGTTCGTTGTAGTAGACACGCTGACCATTTTCCAGGTGCACGGAGAAATGAGTGACTATTGGTCCACTTTCATACACGGGAAACCCAAAAATCGGCCAAAAAAACTCATTAATACTTAAATAGCAAAGGTTGATAGATGGTCACCTCGTCCCTCCGGTTCTCTTGAGCCGTCTTCTGAGTGATTAACAGCTTGATCGCTTCCCTTTTGTACATACATATATTTGCATTCCATGACTTTAATTTAGTTGCACTATTCAACGTTGATATGTGCGTTTAGTTTCTTAATCAGGATTGTACAGAAGGGTACAATCCAGCAGTTGATAACGTCAAGAGGAGTAATGGCAGCAGAAGCCATGTTTATTTGACCTATGAATCCACCATCACCCCGACTGTGCCTTCGACATAATCATTGGTTTCGGTTGTTAAATAAAATGATGAATCTTAGTGCAATTATTGATTTTCATGCACGGATGTCGTTAATTGCGCAGAATTTATGTTCTTTTTTCGGGTAAGAAGCATGTAGTGACGTCATTATAATTTCCGCAATCTTAAAACAGAATGAAGGTTCGAAACAGATGGGTCTGTCATTGAACCAGATTTAGAGCTGGTTACCCGTCCATATGTTGGGTAAGGATGAAATTTGTGCGGATGTTAGCGTAACCCGAGAAACACCACGGGGAGATTCTCATGAGATCGCTGGGGGACATGTCTTTGACCATCCAAGTCTAACCTTTATCGTTTTTCTTTCAAGGGCTCATTTTCTCGCAAATAATACATTCATTATGCTTTGAAGATTTTTTCGAGAGGTTACTCTTTTTTCTATGAGGCATGTTGATGGATATATTTTTAAGTCCATGGAACGGAAACACAGCGGAACGTGAGAGTCTAGAATAGGCAACTCGATGATCGAGTGAATGTACCAAAGTTAACTGCACTTTAACACTTTTAAACATATAAATAACTCGTGACGTTCGCAATCGTAATGATAGACAGACGGTTTCACTACGTGTAATACATCTGAGTATTAAACGATAATAAACAACGCCGTGTTTGTTGTAGCAACCGAGGCATTATTACAATTAATATTCGCTGTACGTAAATATTCTTGCACAATTAATTGTGTATTCCATGAATTCCTTTATGTGTAACGTTTACTACGTAAGTGTTCTCTCATATATATGCAGTGCCCCTATGAAAGCTACTTTGAGAATAGACATTGAAGAGTATACTTGTTGTAAATATGGATTGAATTTATCGATTACCCCCTGAAGCAATCTATCATGGGGCTCAGAAGGACTCTGGACCCTTCTGATACAAATTTTATTTCTACGTCCTATCATGGACCTGCAAGAAGACGTGACATTTAAATGCTAGAAGCGTGAATATCCTTTGAAAAACAAATCTCTGGTTGTCAAGGAAATATGTTATTGTTGATTTCAGATAAAAATGTGAGATATTTTAACTGAAAACATGAATTTCAGGCAAATACGAACCGTAAAAGAAAATCGATTGATAAAATTAGAAATTTTATTTATACAGCCATCCGATAAAAAAAATTCCAGCCCTATATCTTGAGTGAAAGTACTTTTAAAAAGCAAAAAATGAAACCATTGCACCGAACCCAATGCTTAGCATGGACCACCAGGGGGTACCTTCAGGGGGCCTTAGGGGGCCCTTAGGGATTTTTAATATAGCACATGTTACAACCACATATGTTTTCTATTTGCATGCCAAATTGCAGCTCAATCGGTCCAGTAGTTTTTGCGTGATGAAGCAACAGGCAGACAAAGACCATTACATTTTTATACATATTAGTAAGGATCACACCCTTAACCCTGAAAATAAAGGGTTTCGGTTAATTGAACCCTACAGTGTTTGTTGTCTACCAGTAACAAACCTGCGTTCCAAATTTCATCAAAATCGGTCCTGTGGTTTAGGAGGAGATGTGGAACATACATACATACATACATACATACATACATACATACATACATTGACTTTTATATATATAAAGATTTATTTTTTGCTTCAAACATTGTTAACTAAGACTCATCGTTCTGTTCCACTCTTTTATGATATTAAAACTTACCTTGGTTTCGCTAATCCGAAGCGAACTGCTTTCCACAAGGTTACGCTTGAAGCTTTCACTAGCGTTGTTTGTTCATAGGCATAGCATTTTTTGCATTACATTCAATTTGTATTTGTATCAAAGGTTGCGTCTTCTAACCATGAGTTGATATTTTGTATTATTTTAACTTTTTTATTTCTATATCGAATTCTGTTTTAATTTTAAACATTTTGTTTCAGGAATTATTTCATGATCTGTATTTTTCATTCATTAATTACCTCGAACGATGAAGAATTGAAACCAAGATAATCTAAATTATGATCTCTTAAAAATTTTATTTTATTAAAATATGTGAAATTCTTCAGCTACAATGTAAAAACTTTTGTCATTCAACAAATTCTTAATGATGTTTTTTTTTAGGACAAATGGTAATAGTTCATTTGGGAGTGGGTGACTTTGGGATTAAAGTATGGAGCGAAATAAATTTATCTTAATTCCTTAATGGATGTGGCTTATCGGTTTCTTCTTACAGTTCAGAATGGAAACATAGCACATCGGAAGTTTGCTCTCTAAACTTCATTTAAAAATAAAACTTTAATCCCTTAAGAATATTTTAGCTGCACACTGCATATTTATCATAAATGTAAAATGTTAATGGTATTTTTTCTCTTTCTTATTACAGACAAATGTAGGAGATTGATCTCAGGAGTGAATAACCTTTGACTTCAAGCATGTCCTCACTTTGACCAAAGTAATTGCTTAACTTGCTTGCAATTCTAATTTTTGCATGGTCCTTGCTCTAAAATTGTTGCTTATATATGTAAAAAAATATATTCATCAAAACGTTTTGAAGCAATTTTGGTTGCTTATTTGCATTTCAAGTTTGTCCATGTTGTATATAACAAATTTCTAATAAAATATTTAATTACGAGATATATCTGTAAGCCGTTTATATTTTGCTACCAGAGTGTGAATTATTATTCTTTGTGACCGCTAATTCTCTGAAGTCAATGAAATAGTCAATTGAAGTTCAATAACCGACCTACTATTCTCTAAATGAAATTCTGTTCATGTGAATTCAATTAAACTAAAGCTACTGTCAATTTAGGTACCTATTTCTGTAGATGATGGCTCTGTTGACTCCTCGAAATTGCACGTAGGTTAGTATATATGTATTTGTTGTGACAAGTTGTTCAAGAATATCGAATAAAATGTAATCCATAGTATCTGGTTTATCAATAGCATGTATGCCCTAAATAACATTCAGCATTGCAATTGCCGAAACAGAGGTGAGTAGTAGAAGGATTAGCGGGATTACCAGCGATAATCGAAGCCTATCACTGATAAGAAATATCCTTAGGTATAGTAATATTTGTTACTAGGTTTATAAATATATCTTTCCTCTCATGGTTTTAAATTATCTGTGGCATGGAAAATAAGTAGTTACTATATGTGGCAAATAAAATGTATGAATCGTCGTTTTCATAACCCTGACGGGGTCAATATATGTGAAAGCATTTAAATCGTATGAATATTTATTTCGTTAAAGAAAATGTTCCCATAATAGTAAATTTGACACGCATAGAGGTAAAGCCAATACAACAACTCGACCGGCTATTTGGAGGATTACTTGAAAAACAAATCCATCCGAAAGCATATTACGATAAGTAATTAATTTGCCGAGATTGTTAGCATTTCCTGAGTTAAAACTTCTCCTCTGCTAAGTATATTAAAATGCATAGAAAGAAATCAAGACGATGAAGTAAATAATTACTGAATAGGTGTTGATAGGTAAACATTTGTAACACCAGCAATAAATAATGTTTAACCATGAAAAAATAAAATTTAATAACGGGTGCACAATAAAATATAATATGCGTCCGGGAATAATATACGTTAATGGAACATTTTTAATGTAAATATCGCATGGCGGTTCTTACGGTGTCGCTGTCGGCGAAAGAACGATTGCTACGACTACCTGTTTCGAAGATACCGCCTAGCCCGCCAGCTACCGTAGCGCCAAGTAACAGCCAATGGCGGACCTTGCACTGCGGCGGATATCGTCCCTAATTTCCCCGCGAAACCTAAATCCTTCGGGCACTTTTTAACTCTTCCCTCGAAAACCACGAAAGTCTAAATTTTTGAGGAAACGAAAATTTCAGATTTCCACGTGGAAATCGGCCGTTCAAGGTCAAAAGTGGGTAGGGTGTGGGGAATCAGCCGAGCGAATAGTCTCTCAAGGTTACCTCAGAGTGCCGCAAGGGCATGGCGAGGATGCTAGGGGAGAGTCAAGTGGGCCAACGAGGACAGTTCCATATTATGAGAGGGAGAAAACAAGTGACTTAAGAGAATGCTTTCATATTACTTTCTCACCGCTATAACTCAGTAACCAGGGGACGTAGAGGCGAAATATATACTTCGTTGGAAAGATAAAATTTTTGTTTTTCATTTGAAGGGGAACAGGAATCGATTTCAGAACGCTTTGAAAGGAAATTGATTTTTCTCTTCTTTAATACTTGCGCATGGAGTTTTCTTCCGACTCGTAAACTGCTTGGATCGAGCGTCCGCACCCGCGCGGCCAGTTGAAGGATGAAAGGGAAAGTTATTCATTGCCACGGCATTCTCAACAGGCTACGCAGCTCAGTGTCGCAAATGTTGTTTCAAATATTATTTAGACTGACAATGACTGCTGTATAGTTATCACATTCGTGCGAACTGTAAAGAGTAGTATTTGTCACGGAAAATATTCTTATGCTTCTTTACTCTGAAAAATAAACGCTAATAATTCGTTTCTTATAACGAGGGATTTAATAAGGGCAATTTGGATAAGAGCCAACACATGAAGATAAAACTGGGGAGGCAAAGTTAATTATTTATTTAAAAGAAGACCTTGTCGTAGAGACGTAATATATTTAGTACTAACCGCAGAACTGCAGTTCAAAAGCCGTCATAAAGATCCCATTGAGCATTGCATGACTAGGACTCCAAAAGTACGTTATTTGGGGTGGTAAAAATTATGAAATACTACCTAAGCGCTGAGGAGGTTTAAAGCCGACAGTTGCGGGCGATCGCGAAGAATTCAAGTACAAGAACAATAGAGCGTTTCTTTATGAATGACACGATTTACGTAAATCTCTCACTTCGAGAAGCCCATGGATCAGTATTCGTTGTTGTAGTTACGCTAACATTAGGTTATATAGTAATGCATGTTGGTGACTACTCACCCCCTGCCAAACACCCTTGAGGTGGTTTGCAGGGAATTTTGTAGGTGTATTGTACATCTCTGCGGTTGGGGCAGAAATATTAAAACGACATACACGCAGACCGGGGTATGAAGACTTATGTGGTTGATGAGACGTAACTTTCTTAATACCGGCAGCAGAATTCCAGTTCGAAGACGACCATAAACCTCACATTAGGCACGTGATGAATACGATGCAAGAAATGGGTGAATGAACGCAGTGAAAATAATGAAATGTTCTTAGCGCGCTGCGGAGATATGAATCAGCTGTTCGCGCTGGCGACATTAACACACGCAGATTGAAACAGAACAGTGATAAGGGTTCAATGCGTATGTGCTTGGCATGCTCTTCGTCCATTCTATCACTATGGGGAAGTCCACGGACCACATTTGAATTTAGTTGGAGGTACATACATTCGTGTAGAAATAGTTATGCAGCATTCATTCTGGTCAGGCAAAGAAGTTTTAGCGTGACTTAAAATGAAGACCTAGTAGAGGAGACGTAACTTTCTTAATACTGACCGCAGAATTTCAATTGAAAGACGACCAAAACCCACAGGATGAGTAGATTCCTACTTTGAGAAAAGAAGTTAGTGAATAAGCGTAGTAAAAATAATGATATTTCGTCAGCGCGCTGAAGGAGGCATGACTCGGCTGCTGAACATCGCGAAGAATACCGGCTCACAGGCGCAATGACGAGAGAGCTGACTAGCGGCAACGTCGCCAAGCATGTGGGTTTCCTAATGGATGATACTATCTACAATCCATTCTTTTTATATGGGAAGGAGGTTCATGGTGCGTAATTGAGCTTCTAGTTTGGTCGATGTGGAAATAGTGGTATGGCTTTTCTTCAAAGAAGTCCTAGCGCGACTATATCTACATCTTCCAAATACTCTGCAAACCACTTCAGCAGTGTGTGGCAGGGGGTGAGTAGTCACCAACATGCATTACACTATACCCTAAAGGTAGTGTAACTACGACTAATTATGCGTTAGCATAAATCGATAATGCCTGTCACGAGGCGAAGCCTCACAAGCATGCTCTACAACACAGATATACTCACAATGGAGTGGATAGTTATTATATATGTATTTTGCTCCTAAACAAATGGACAGGGACTCAAGACTTATGCTGAAAACATGCATGGCGTGCTGTTGGTATAGTGTAATGCATGTTTGTGACTACTCACCCCCTGCCATACACCCTTGAGGTGGCTTGCAGAGAATTTTGTTGATGTATTGTACACCTCTGCGGTTGGGGCAAAAATATTAAGACGACATTCACGCAAACCAGGGTATGAAGGCTTAAGAGGTTAATGAGTCGTAACTTTCTTAATACCGACAGCAGAATTCCAGTTCGAAGACGACCATAAACCTCACATTAGGCGCGTGATGAATACGATGCAAGAAATGGGTGAATGAACGCAGTGAAAATAATGAAATGTTCTTAGCGCGCTGCGGAGATATGAATCAGCTGTTCGCGCTGGCGACAGTAATACACGCAGATTGAAACAGAACAGTGATAAGGGTTCAATGTGTGTTTGGCATGCTCTTCGTCCATTCTATCACTATGGGGAAGTCTACGGACCACATTTGAACTTAGCTGGAGGTACATACGTGTAGAAATAGTTATGCAACATTCATTCTAGTCAGGCAAAGAAGTTTTAGCGTGACTTAAAATGAAGACCTTGTAGATGAGACGTAACTTTCTTAATATTGACCGCAGACTTTAAATTCAAAGACGACCAAAACCCTCAGGATGAGTAGATTTATACTTTGAGAAAAGAAGTAAGTGAATAATCGTAGTAAAAATAATGATATTTCGTCAGCACGCTGAAGGAGGCACGACTCAGCTGCTGACATCGCGAAGAATACCGGCTCACAGGTGCAATGACGAGAGAGCTGACAAGCGGCAACGTCGCCAATCATGTGTGTTTCCTAATGGATGATACTATCTACATCCATTCTTTTTTTGGGAAGGAGGTTCATGGTGCGTAATTGAGCTTCTAGTTTGGTCGATGTAGAAATATTGGTATGACTTTTATTCGAAGAAGTCTTAGCGCGACTCAATATAAAAACCTTAGCGATACGGCGCGGCGTTTCTATCTTCACTCGGCATTGTAAAAATAGATCAATATTCTCAGCGCGCTGTTAAGGCGTGAATCAGCTGCATGCACTAGCTAATTGTACTGGAACAAAGCCGCGAGATTTTGCCTAGCGGCAAAACCGTCGACTTCAGGTGGCTTTTGAACGACATTACGTTAATATTGTCATTTTAGCGTGGCCAATTGACCACCTCACCTCACACCATTGGAACCTACAGAATGTGGATGGGAGAGTATTGAAATCACAGTCACATGGATTACTGCGTGAAACGGAAGACCTTGTCGAAAATACATAACTTTCACCATACTAATCGTAGAACGTTAGTTCAAAAATGATAATAAACCCCACGTTGAGCATACAACGTCTAAGATTCAGAAATTACAGTAATTTCCGCAGAAAAAAAAATGAAATATATCAAGCGCGCCGAGAAGACGTGTATCAGTTGCGAGCGTTTGCGAGGAGTACACAGAACGTCGCAAAGAACCAAGGAGCGGAAAGGCTCCCAAGCGGTGCTTTCGACTGAAGGACATGAAGTACGATGCTAATTCAAGTTGACTCAGCGAAAATGTTCTTAAACTCTGGGTTCATGTTTGAGAAAGTTAATTCTTATCCCCTAATTCAATATCAGTAACGTAAGCTCCTTTTACTTAAGTTTTATGTAGCTATTAGTGTTGTCATGCCCTACAGAGAGGCTCAGTAATTGCCCACGGGACTGCCCAAATTGGCATGAAACCAGTAAATTGAGTACCTATGTTGACACTAGGTGGCTCCCTCTTGGGACTAAAACAAGAGGCAGTAGCTTCTCTAACAACAGTGGGAAACTCGGCTGAGTCACGATTGCTCAGCGCGCTAGGAATTATTCCATAAGTTTACCTACGCCGATTCACTTAATTCTGGTCTCGTAATCTTGGAGGGCTCAACATGAGGTTTATGGTCGATCTTGAAGTGAAATTATTCGTTCAGTATTAAGGAAGTTAAGTCACATCGTCTTTGTCCTAATTCTCAACGCCCTTCTATAGATCCCCATGTTCTCTCATTAGCAAACTTCCACATTACTCCTTTCACATTGAGTGCATGCGAGGATTAAATATGATACAAGGACCTCTCGAAAGGAACAAAATTCACGAAAAGGAAGTAATTTGAAGTAAAGCACCAAACGTTCGCCGCTCGTCAGCTCTCGTGACCTTGTGCCAATACTATTCTCTCTCTTCGCCAACTCTAGCAGCTGCATTACTTTGCTTCAGCGCGGTAATAGCAGATCATTATTTATATTACCCCGATTCATTAAATTCTTGTCTCGCTGTCGTACTGTTCTCAAGGTGAGGTTTGCGGTCGTCTTTGAACTGAAATACTGCAATCAGTATGACCGAAATTAAGTCTTGTGGACTTGCTATTACTTTAAAGTCATATTATTAATAGATAATGTGTGGCACAAAGTAATTTTATAACTGCTCATCACCTTTCAGTTAATCTAACATATGTTCCTAGTTCCTTAGGGTCTCTCAAAAGTGATATAATTCATGTCAAGCATGTTATTTTAAAAAGGAACACCCAGGATTGGCTACGTTACCGATAGTCGACTTATGTTCTTCACCTGCGCCCGCAGATAATTCACGTCTCCTCAACGTACTGGCAGGATTTCCTTGTGTTTTTTCTGCAACAATTTACTTCCTCCTTTTCTCATAGCCGTAGTGCACTCATAGTGAGGTTTGAGGTCGTTTTTGTACTGAAATTCTGCGGTCAGTATTGAGAAAGCTGAGTCACATCGACTTGGTCTTCATCTTAAGTAACGCTAAACATTCTTCGCTTAGGTGGTATCCTATCATTTCTGAATCAACCTTCAGTTATGCTCAGATGCATTCCGTGGACCTCTCAGAGAGGCAGTATTGTCAGAGAATGTCAAGCACCAACGCATGGCGGCGTTGACGCTATACGGCTCACAAGTCCTTGTGCCTTCAACTTCGCTGGCGCTGATTCACGACTACCCCGAGCGGTGAGAATAATTCATTATTTTTACCGTGTCAATTCACTTAGTACTTGTCTCGTAGCCACAATATGCTCAGCGTGAGGTTTACGGTCGTATTTGAACTGAAATTCTACGGTCATTATTAAGGAAGTTACCTATTTTCGAAAATGTTCTTGCTATAAGTAGCTCTAGATCCTCTGTGCCAAACTGCGATCTTATTACTGTGGTTACTTATTTCTTGATTAACTCAGATATTGTCCTTATGCCTTTCCAAAGTTACAGAATTTCATTGTTTATGTAATTTTAACGATTTCAACTGTGCGAGGCGTTCCTCTTGGCCTTCTGCCCGCACTCCACGCCAGCGCTCGTAGCCGACTCACGGCTACTCAGCACGCTGATAATGCTTCACAAGTTTACCTATGACGATTCACTTACCTCTTGTCTAGTATTTGTGGTGTGCTTAACATGAGGATTGCAGGCGTATTTAAACTGTAGTTCTGCGGTCAGTATTTACAAAGCTAAGTCTTGCGGACGTATTCTTTGTTATTTGTCGTGTAAGATATTCTATCCCACCATGCTATGTTGGAGCATCATCGACCTTAATTTAGGCTAGGGTATTGTTCATGGGTCTACCCAGAGTAAAAGAATTCATGTTTTGCAAGACATTTTAGAGAGAACTAGCACGCTTTACGGCGCGGCGTTGTCGCTTGCCGGAGCTCTCGTACTCTTTCCATGTACTCATCGCCAGCTCGAACAGCTGATTCGCCTTTCAGCGCGATGAGAATACTTCATAACATTTCCTGCAAATAATCAGTTCCTACTTGCATCGTAGTAACGTTATGCTCAACGGGAGGTAAACTGTCTTTGATCAAACATTCTACATTCAGTTTTAAGGAAGCTAAGTCTCATCGGCACGTTCTTAATTCTCAATCACGATAAATCCTCCTCCAGTTCCCGTTTCCTACCTTTTCATTAGCATATCCAACACCAAGCTGAAATACTGATTACATTCAATACCGAGTTTAAGCCACGTTCACACTTGAGGCATATAGCGAAATAAAATACTAACCTTAGCCTCGGAGTTAAATTCCACGGAAAACTAATTTTCCGTGTATTTTATTTTAGGCGTAAAGCGATGACGTGACGTTTTTCAAAATATATTTTGATTATCAATCTTTTTTGCTAATAGAAACTTTACATTTCAAACTTTTCTAACCCTCTCTAGGTTTTACAACAAATTCCACTATCTTCGTACATTTTACTTAATTCCACTTAGAGGGGTTTAAATTTAGTAAACGCTTCGATCAAGATAGGCTATTTGTTATGTAATCGCTTTGCATTACCATGATTACTTCTTCAAACGTCAAAGTTCGAATAAAAGAAGGGGAAATCTCTAATATATTCATATTATTGAGGGAGGTCCCGATTATATTTGCCATTCCAAATTGACTTTTATCAAGTAATCACGTTGTAAAATGTTATTTTGCGGAAAGGGTGAAGTATTTGAACAGGACAAATGTCCTGCAATCTAGTGTAAATATGTTTGCATCGATGAAATCTTTATTTTCGTACTCTCGAGTTCTTTGAAACAAAAATAATTATGGATATCACCTACGTAAGTGTGAGCGAAGGTAATGACAGATATCAATTTTCTCTTTCGTCACTACTCCGACCGCGCGCGAGGCTCCACTCGAAGCAAGAAGCTCTAAGTCGGGAGAAAACTCCATGCGCAAGTATTAAAGAAGAGAAAAATCAATTTCCTTTCATAGCGTCCTAAAATCGATTCCTGTGCCCCTTCAAATGAAAAACAAAAATTTTATCTTTCCAACGAGGTATATATTTCGCCTCTACGTCCCGTGGTTACTGAAATATAGCGGTGGAAAAGTAATATGAAAGCATTCTCTTAAGTCACTTGTTTTCCCCCTCTCGTAATATGGAACTGTCCTCGTTGGCACACTTGACTCTCCCCTAGCATCCTCGCCATGCCCTTGTGGCACTCTTGAGGTAACCTTGAGCGACAATTCGCTCGGCAGATTCCCCACACCCTACCCACTTTTGACCTTGAACGGCCGATTTCCACGTGGAAATCTGAAATTTTCGTTTCCTCAAAAATTTAGACTTTCGTGGTTTTCGAGGGAAGAGTTAAAAAGTGCCCGAAGGATTAAGGTTTCGCGGGGAAATTAGGGACGATATCCGCCGCAGTGCAAGGTCCGCCATTGGCTGTTACTTGGCGCTACGGTAGCTGGCGGGCTAGGCGGTATCTCCGAAACGGAAAGTCGCTCAGATACCGTTCTTTCACCGACAGACATATTAAAAATTACTACCAAGAGTTATTAGGCCCGTATTATTTCCCAGTCATGCATAATATTCAATTGGGAATGATTAACATTAGAATTGGCTCTTATATCGATTACATCTCAAGCTAAGTATGTCTATTGATCGCGTTTTCGTTCCTCAACTTTTTTTCGTCTAATTACGCATTATTGGGTGTTTTAGCTGAGAAAATATACTTCTTACCTCATAAAAATTAATTAAGGGAAATTCTTAATCGTTATTTATACTCCTTAAAATCGTTTGTTCCCGATTATTTTTTTCTAGATCTACATTATCTATTGACTGTGTTCCAAGGTTAATAGGTATTATTTAACTCACAGTATTTATTTCGCTGTCCACTTCAGTATTATAAATGGTAGCATTTTAATTTGTTTTATACGTATTTCACTCGAACAATTGGCCTTTGGCAGGGTTCTTGATTATTTTAATTTTTTGACAAATTTATCGTTCGGATGTACCCTATTGAATACCATTACAGTCACGATTTCTGAGGTTAGGTTACCATAGAGTAAGCATAGTCATCTGTGACGTAACTACAGCAAAGATAAACCCAAGCATATCCCTTGTTAAGGTTGGTTTGTTATCACTGAAGGAATTTCTGGATACTTACCGTAGTTAGGCTTCGCTAAAACACTGGAGATCATTACAGATAAATACTATTAAATAATCTTTAATTAAGTTCTTTAGCTATGGATTAACCCATGTTGACTAGATGGCCGTTTTTCATATATTGACTGAAAAAAACGGACATTTGATAGCGAAAAGGTGGATGGGTTTCAATTGTATAAAGAAAATAGATAATTAGCCACGGTATTTTTTATTCGAAATATCATCGAATACATTTTATACATATATGTTAAACCAATACCAATTGAATTGCATGACACCACAGTTTCTTAAGTTACATACTTGACTGCATTGCAAGATTTTTAACTATTATAAAAATGGAAAAGAGGCTATCAGCGTAGAGAACTGTCACTACTCTCACCTAGTTATTTCTAAATTTTCATGCCAAATATATTTCATCTAATCAGGATAAAAAATTTTCTATTTTCTTTTGACTACAAAATTACTGAGAATGAACATGGATGCTTTATTTAGCATCAACAGAAATTTAGTCTAAGAGTATATGTAAGATTGAAAGTTCCCAGCAAGTTAGGGTATTACTTATGTCCAATTCATGGCAAACTTGTGGTCCACTCCCAAATGGTCGATATCCTTCTTGTTCTGCGAAAAGAAAGAGAGATATAGCATTCAGATTTTGACAATCTAATACAATACTCAGTCTGCAACTTAATCATGCCAAAATTATGAAAAATTCATAAAAAGGAAAATTATAGAAACCATAATTCAGATGTGGTGAGGTTCCTTGCTAGATTGTATGAGGTAAATAACTAACTACAAGTATCAATTATGGAATAATTGATGTTACTAGTACAAAACTACCTATGTTTAAAAAACATAAGTGAAATCAAGAAAAAAACCAATGAAAGTAAGACAAAACATCAATTCAATTTGTGAAAAACCATAGTTATGAGATTAAAAAACATACATTGATATAGGATAGGTATATTAGCAACATGGAATGCAAAAATAGTATGTTCAAAATCATTTGAAAAAGCTACATATATAAATTTTTTCTCCAAATTTACTGCCATAGGCCAACAATTGCCAATCGTTTATCAGTTGAATCATAAGTATACATTTTCATCTAATCACAACTTGAATAATTAGACAAGTTGAGAAATGATATATACATACTGATTTGGAATTTCATAATGGAATAATCAGCCACCATTTCTCATGAACCTCTGTATTTAAAAATATTCAAAGAAAATCTCTAAGTTCACCCTTTGAAATAAGAGAGGAAATAATGTATGGATACTGTATAGGAAGGTATTCCATTATTAAATCACTAAGTATCCAAACACCCATAAGTATACTCATCATGAGCCAGGCAAAAACCGTCACAGGTAATATTCATAATCTCTCAATGGTTATTGTAGAAAAACTCCTGACCATCAGCAAATCGTTCAATTACCATGGTATCATCAGAACATCGGTCCAGGGAAATGATGGTTTCCTGGCGATGCAATAAATAAGACGTTTTCATTGCATCAAATACCATCTAGCCATATTCACAACACCTGAAAAATGTAAGCATTACAAACTCAGTTAACATCTCATTAAAAATCTTGCATTCACATAAAATAGACAAGAAAGAATGCCAAAATATATTATCGTCACCACCCACATTTGGCATTGATTCTATTCTATCGAGAAATAAAGGAGGCAAAAGCATACCAAACTTAGATCATTTCCGATCACATTTATATAACTTAAATCACTTTTTACAGCTTCCATTAACAATTAAGTCTATGCCCAGGTGAAGCCCAATTTAGTTAATTTGAACTATACATTAAAGGGTTTTCCAATAGTGAAATTAGCTTCATGTCTTTCAAAATACCAGATGCCCGTTACATGACTGAATCAAAATATCTTCGTATACCACTTGAGTCATACGCGGGTGTGATGCATTGAGTCCCCAACAAAATCACCCATGAGTACAATGCATTAAGACTTACTCCCATTTCTCCACCACAACCAGTCACCACTAGCAGCTAATTCAATTGTCGTTGCAGCTTCGGGTTTTCATCCAAGGAAAAGGTTGTACCCCTCACAATCCGTCAAAAATAATAAGAGGTTTCCCATGTATCCAATATTATTTCTACGAGCCTTTCCACGAGCTCTACGAGCCACCCATAAATTTTTCTCAGGATATCTGCAAAAAAATAAATCTTTGAATACTCAGTATCGTGATTCATACTGCTCCAAACAAAACAGACAACAGCCACTCGAATAGTTTAGATTGGTTCTTCGGCGATAGGTCATAGAGATATTGAAGACAGGGTAGGATCATTGAGGAATGGAAGGAGAGTGGAGAAGAGTTAGCCTGCTCTTGGTAAAATCTTCGAAAAGCTCCAAGGGGACCTTGGTTTAACGCCCCATCCGACGTCCGGAGTGCAGTACTTGAAGTGTCCTCCACACGGCACCCAAGCAGGGATCCGAATTTCCAATGAAAAATCTTCCACCGCCAGGATTCGAACGCAGGCTCTCCACGATGGAAAGCCAGTGTTCTATCCACCACACCAATCCGATCACCTGATAATTTGCAGGGAATTAAAAACACTAGAATTAATCGTACGATAACATCTATACAATTCGTATATATAGTAGCATAGTTGTCTACAATCCATTTTTCTATCTGGGCTGCTGTAATTACTCTACTCGTTCTTCGTGAGACGCTGATGAATAACGATAATCAACTTCTCCACCATCACTGCAAAATATGACACTTACGCGTTTATCCCTACAATAAGGTGAATTATGGTGAAATATAGCGATTATCAGACGGTCTTCACGAACTTTTACTCCTTGAACCTGTTTCACAAATACGAAAACCACGGCAATTGTTCTCCTACTTCGGTGCTGCCTGCCATCTACACATCCGGGAATCTTGGTATTGGGGGTATTGGCAAATAAAATCAATTGTTTTCTAATTCTTTCTTTGTTCGTGTAAAACTATAAAAAAAGTTAATTTTTCAACCGGGTGCACTGGAATTTTATTGATTAGTAAGTTAATTATTAATATAACTGAATATTATAACAATTTGAATGATATAAGGAATGACTGGGTGACTGCTATCTTACGGCAAATACAGGTACTAAGTGCGGCTAATCCTGTTTGAATAGCTAACACACCGAATACGAAGTTATAAACGTTGTGGAGTTGTTCATGGAATGGTAGAATGAAGTGAAAAGCC
Source organism: Pyrrhosoma nymphula (assembly GCA_963573305.1). Classification (NCBI taxonomy): domain Eukaryota; kingdom Metazoa; phylum Arthropoda; class Insecta; order Odonata; family Coenagrionidae; genus Pyrrhosoma; species Pyrrhosoma nymphula. The sequence continues at coordinate 80,065,764 of OY754334.1, read as the reverse complement.
ATGGAATAATATAAAAACCTTTAAGGCTGATATTGTAGTGCTATCATAATCCCATAAATGACTTAGGTAAATTCCTTTGTAGTTCAACGTATAATTTTAGCCTAGGTGTGTTTTGTAAGGAGTGCTGGAGGTGAAAAATACATTTACTACCATAGAAATATAATGAAAAGGAAAGAGAAAGCAATATTTTTACGATCATTGTCCATTTATTTTTGGAACTACAATCTCAAAATGCGCACGGTAGTAAATACCATAACCTTAATGGTATCGTCAACAAGATAACGCGTGAATATGATCATGCAAATATCATTTTAATAACATTTCCTTTGGAATGCGGCGACAACATTGCCAAGAACATCGTGAGGGTAGATTTGAATGCATGGGCTAATAATTTCCTAGTTTTTAGTTGAAAATCTGATATAAGGTCACAACGTGAACTAATCAAAATTTCTCTAGATATTGAAATTTATGTTCTTTGCCTTTTCACCAGAGATTCTCCATGAAAATGACACCATCTGTAATGGAGATTCGGTTCAAATACCGGTCAGGTCGAAGGATTTTTTCTTGCCAAAGTTTCTAAATATATTTTCCAATTGCTTTCTACAATTATTCTACTAGAAGAAAAATACTGACCGGAGGAACTGAATTACAAAGCTTCATGATTTCAGGCTTTTCTAGCGAATGATTCTGATGAATTCTTCTCGGGTTTCCCACCGGGTTAGGCTTTCCATGATTGCCGACGTTTCACCAGGAGACTTTCCTGCCATTATCAATGCATGGCAGATAATGGCAGAAAAGTCTCTAGGTGAAACGTCGGCAATCATGGAAAGCCTAACCCGGTGGGAAACCAGGAGAAGAATTCATCAGTACAAAGCTTCTGCACTTTCTCATTCCGATAATTTATTCAGTGAACACCCTCGAAAGTCAACAAAAAATGCCGATTAAGGAGAAATATCAGATTTCGACTCACAGATATGAGCAATGGCACAAAGAAGAGACAAAGGAGAACGTTGAGAGAGAAAAAAAATAATTATAATATCTCGAGCGTGTATTGAGGGTCACTTAAGTCTAGGCGCACGCACAGAATTTTATGAAAAAATTAAACCATAGTCTTTATTTTTCAAGTGAAATGAAGTGAAAGTGCATCTACTGGAGGAATATCTATATGGTATCATATCATGTAAGTAAAAAGTAGAAATACCTAGACTGCCTCATGCACTTTCCTCCGTGAGCGATGTCATTCTTCAGTTTGGCATACGTACAACCCCTCTTCATCCCATCCATAAAGCCTATTATTTTTCCTCCCCTTACCCACTTACTCAACATCCTCCTCTCTATCTCGGACTTCAGAAACCTTTCGTCCCTCATTACTTCGTCCTACCATCTAATCTATTTCCTCCTAATCTCCTCCAGCAGTTACCTCTCCTCATCCACCATACCAAACACTTGCTCGTTTATCTTCCTTTCTGTCCACAGCACTTTCTCCATTCTCCTCGACACCCACATCTGAAACAACTGCAACCTGTTCTCGTTTTATTTTCTCAGAGTTCTCGTTTCTGCACCATGTGATGCAATTTCCCACATTAAACTCTTCGCCTACAGTTTTTTATATTCTTACTCGAGGCCCCCATCATCAGCTCCCTCCCTATTGTTTAGCATTTCCTGTCTTTGCTACTGCAATTCTCATTCTGATGTCCCTGCTACTACGAAAATTTACTTTCAATGTTCTACCCAAGTAATTTTATAGCTCTACTTGCTTCGGGTTGTTCCCTCCCACTTTTATGATCAGCTGTATTTCCTTTGTCCAAAAAAATCTCATTACTTTTGCATTCTTGTAATTTATCTTTATTAAATATTTTTTGCACTGATTTTCTAACAAATCTAATAATGGTTGAAATCATGGATAGTGTAATTACTAATTCCAGGTTGTCAATGAATCCAATTAATTCACCAGCTGTAGGGGAGAGTGGGGCAAAACCGACCTGCTAAGCATTAAACATTTAAGAAAAAGCTATTTTTTGATGTTTCTTTATAAAATTCATTTTTACTGTGTCCTTAAAGGATTAAAGAAACAATGTGCTCAGTATAATAGACGTATTCCGAATGGTTATATTAAAAAAAAATTTTTTTCCCAAAGTCTGCAAAATGACGGTTTTGCCCCATCGGTGGGGTAAAACCGACAGTCATATAAATACCGTACAAAATATTTTATGATGACAATTTGTTGGAGTGTCTAAGAAAGGACACACTATTTTAATAAAATATGTTTATTAACCTATAAAATCAACACTTATATCCTTTCAGATTGTAAAATAATCATTTTTTACATCTGCAAATGGGTTAAACAAAACGGAAATCTTACGTTTCAGTTGGATTCGGATATGAAGCATAAGTAACATATTTTTAAAAAGATTGAGGCATACCGTATAAACCTAAGCATAAACTTATAAAGGTGTACGAAATAATTAATTTTAAAACAGTATCTATATATGGTGAAAGAGTATTCATTGGGGCGTGGGGCAAAACCGACCCCAGTCGGTCCTGCCCCACGAGGCTGTGTCGGTTTTGCCCCATGGTACATTTCCAAACTAAAATGGCGATTTTTGTTTACCAGCAACATATATGGCATTCATGGTCACACTAAATTAGTCTACTAAAACTGGTGAATTCAGTAGGGTACTTACCGATGGTAAATCTTCAAACCCGTAGAACGCAGAGTGAAGTCTTCTCAACGCATAAACTGGTCAAAACTCTCTTAATATTTTATGGACATTGTTGCAACCCGAGAATGCGTCTGACTGGAACGGGAAACAGCTCCACATTCACGTAATGGCTGTCGCTCAACTAGTTAAAGTTCATTCCGCATGATAGCAGCACGCATAGCGGAAATTTAATGGGGGTCGGTTTGACCCACCAGGTCAGTTTTTCCCCACTCTCCCCTACCCCTTGCTTTCCCTTGTTGTAGTGGAAGGCTTGCATTTCCCAATGACACCTAGAGCTGGACTGGATTCCTGGTAGGACCACCTATGTTAGAAAGGTTGAAGGGAAGGATCCAGACAAAAGGTAATTTATGTGATGGTGCCATGTTAAAATTACTGTTGGGATGGACAATGAGAACTATACCCCCATTGAAACCCCCAAACTATTTAATTGGGCAAGAAAACCCTGATGTGATGGGCAACTGGCGTGCAGTGGTGAGGGAAGGAGGGGATTTATTTGAAGTGGGAGGGTATGGGTTAGGGAATAGAAATGACCGTGATGAGAAGGCAGTTGAATTTTGTTGGAGAGATAAATAAGAAGTAATCAACACTAGGTTTAAACATTACCCCAAGCTTAAATACATGTGAAAAACGCTTGAGGATGCAAGGAGGTATCAAATTGATTACTTCATGGTAAAGTGCTGAATGGCTTCCGGTGATCCACTGCATTGTATTTTACACTATGCGGTGGAACACCAGAAGCCATTCAGTACTTCATCATGAAACACTGCAAAAGCCTACGTCAGAATTACTTCATGGCAAGTCAGAGGTTTCGGAAAAGGGTCCAAACATTCTGCAGCTTTTTGTGGGCTGATTCAAAATCTGATCATAATTTAGTTCTCATGAAATGTGATGTCAGATTCAAAAGGCTATGTGAAAGAAGAAGGATGAAGAGGTGGAATGTAGAAGAATTGAAAAGGGTGAAAAGAAGGGAATACCAATAGCTAGAGGAAAGGAAAAAGGTGAAGCAATGCAGATGGGGGCCATTGAGGAAAGATGTGAAAGTATAAAAACCGGAATAGTACAAGTGGCAGAGAAAACAATAGGACCAATGGAAATGAGAAGGGTAAAGAAGCAATGGGTCACAGAAGAAATTATGAGGAAAGTAGAGATGAGAAGGAAGTGGAAAAACATCAACACTAAACAAGGCAGGAGGAGGTATAAGGAATTAAATAATAAACTTTGGCAAGTAACAATCAGGCAAATGAAAACTTATGGAAAGGACAATGCAAGGAGAAAGAAAAGCAATAGGCAGAGAGGGAAGTGAGTGCTATTAGCTGAAGTGAAAATGTTATCAGGCAGTAAGAAATGGCAAATGATACCAAAAGTTAAGGACAAAACAGGGAAGATATTAATTGAACTGGAAGGTATTCAAGACAGGTGAAGAATATATGTGGGAGAACTGTATGACTGTGGTAATAGACCTGTGAACTTAGATATATTGAGAATGAGAGAGCTGTAGAGAAGGATGACCTCAGCCCAGTGATATCCAACAGAAAAATAGAGAAGCATTATGAGGGATGAAGGCAAGGAAAGCTGTTGGCGTAGATAGCATCCCTTCATAGATACTGAAGAATTTTGGTAAAAAGGGAAGAGGACCTTTTTTCAAACTTATTTGTAGGATTTATGAGGCCAGATGTGTGGTCAAAGGATTTCGTGAATAGTCTTGATATTTTTCCTGAAGAAGAAGACAGTGCGAGAATGTGAGGAGTATAGACAATAAGTTAAATTTCACAAATGGCAAAATTATTGCTTACAGTTAGAGCTATTAACCCTTAAGCTGGAGCAGCTAGAGTGCATTTCGTCCACCCTGTGTGGCAAATATCTATTCGGACGGAGCCTGTCCCTCCTTCCCACGGGCCGAGGCCCGGCAGTTATATGACCCATGTTAATCCCCTCCCGACCCTTTACTCGGGATCCCAGGGAGTGGGCACCGGAACTTGTTGAGGGATTAGTGAGACTTGGAACTAATTTTGAAAATTTGTTTTTAGGCGTAATTGTTGAAAACAAATATGACAATATTTTTTCTACCAACTTTCTGTTTAGTTTGATACCAAACACCAAAAAAATCCATTGATAACTGAGCCGGGCGAGAGCATAAGACAACTAACTTTTGAGACAACCGTAGCCTCTTGAGCGAACAATCGGAAGAAAGGGTCGTACTTCATTGTGGTGGTATGCGATCCCTAAAGAGCGTGGGAAGGGAGTGGTTTGGGTAGAAAGGGTGGATTCCCAAATGTCCACCGCTGGAAAGAAAGAGTTCGGGTCATAAAAATATGAAAGGGCTGAGGGAGCAGGTAAATAGAGAGGGTCAAACGTACAAGAACGTTCTCCCTGCAGTTCCCGGTACACACGTACATGTACGTTTACCGCAGCCTAAGGGTTAATAAAAGTAAGAGACTATAGTAGATCACTACTTAGGTAATGAACACTATGGTTTCAGGAAGGGAAAGGCAATTTTTTTTAATTTTGCTAAGTAGAAGCAAGATCAAGCAAGAAATTGACTGTAACCATTATAGTGGCTTTAAACATTTAGAAGTTCATACCCAATGTAAATGTATAAAATTAGACATTTTAGGACAACTTCTAATATCTTGTACAAGTAAAAACAGCATTATAACTCTTACCAATGATCATGTGTACCCAACTCATTCCTCCTGCTAAATTTCCATTGTACTGAATTATTCCTCTCTGCCTCTGCATGTCTGATCTCGAACCCTTCCTACCTTCCTGACCCTAGACCTATTGCATGTCCTCATGTCATCCCACCTCCTGTCCACTCACCCTTATCTAAACAATCCCTTCCTTATTATCATTGCACCATTCGCTTTCCCACACCTGCTCAAAAACTACATGTATAAAGCTCGCAGTCAATAAGTTTATTCTAACATAATCTTAGGTTTCAGGCTGATGGGGTGGAAACGAAATATAAGCTTGAGCACACTTGATATATTTAGGTACCTGAAGATGCTGTAAAAAGCAAAACCGGTCGTGCAATAAATGTCATACATGTGGAAATTGCTTTTTTTTCATTAATTGCAGTTAAGTTTATTCTACTTGATAATGGCACAAGCTGCTGAAACCTTGGGTGGTGTATTCAATTATTTGTGGAAATTCACAAATTTTTTTTCTCTAAGATGTCAGCTGTCACTCATTTACTCAAGTTGACACCTAATAACCCTGATACTGTTAACTTTGTAATACATACATGAAATATATTTCTGATATGACAGCAATCACTTCTGAGCATGACGTAATCTATTTACTCAGCTCCTGTTACAACCGCTTTTCTTTCCAACTAAGAAGCTGGTACATGTCTATGACATTAGATTGCTATTGATTTACAAATATAAATGAGTCACCTATTGTTAGATATTATTGGCTATTCTTAGATATAAGAATTGAAATTTACCCTATACCAAATATGTAACCATGATTCTAAAAAATGTTGCAATAATGCTGATATTGCCACCAACTCTAATTAGGAGCATAAGGGTAGAGATGAGCATATTTTTTAAAATCTGTATACTCCTCACAAAAAACAACAATATGCAATATTATGCACTAATTAAGGCACAGAGAATTATATACATACAATCTCCATGAAATTTGAAAGCCCTCTTTTTTGTTTAAACATGAACTTCCTCCCTATGGACTACAACCTTGACGTTGAAAGGGCTCACATGCTTCTATGAACCCTAGAATTGAAATGGCAGGAGCAATGATAATTGCTTTTGGTGGAGCCAACTATGCCAAATAGGTCGAATGTTAGGAGATAGAAGGATGGTAATCCACACAGCATATGTATTTCTGTGAGTTGGCTGTAAGGGGATGTCTGAGTCTTGGGTGGTTATCAAGTGATGGTGGAACATATATAAGAAACACTATTGAGTAAGGCCATGGAATACCACCTCAATTATGTATACACCTATTGAAATCATGGACAGTTCTTATATGGAAATGAATTCTGAAAAATATTCAACTTGCAGCACTCAGGAAGGTGTTGTGCCCTGCAGCAGGAGAATCAAGGTGCCTGTGGTCATTATTAAATGAAACACAAGTGACAAAAAAAGTAGGACAGAAGACGAAAGAGATACTACTCTTAAAATATTTTTATTGGTTATTAGGGAAAGTGACCAACAATTGAGGCCATTTTTGCCATTGAGAAAGTTGACTAGGTTGGTTACGGAAGGATTACTTAAGGGAATGAAGGAAGAGTGGAGAGAAACTAGCATTAGCATTAGCCTACTTTTAGTGACAGGTGCCAGGGGTTCTGCAGTTAAATTTCCTGTATAATGGACAGAGAGCTATGCTTGAAGTGCTCTTCACATTGCACTCAAGTAGGGATTGGAATTCCACGGAAAAATTACTGCCAGTATTCAAAACTGGGTCTTTGGGATGGAAATCCAGTACTCAAGCCACTACACCCATCCAATCCCAACGCTTAAATAGGGATGTTAAATTAGAAATGAAACGTTACATTGTAGCCAAGAGGTGAAAAAAGGATGGGAAACTGGTATTTCAAGTAAGGTTACAGTAAGAGAAGGAAGGACTATCAAGAGTGGGCTAATTTTGAAATTTCCTTACTTACCTATTCACAACCATTATATAAATTGATATACGTAATATTGGTAAGATTATGAAAACATTATGAACAACAATTTCCAGTAACTACTTGGATTCAGAGGAAGTATTGAGGACTGACTGTCCATCATATTGGCATTTGCTATTTTTTTTTATTTCAACTTAAAACTTTTGTTCTGGCAGTGATGGGCCCCAATCAATGACTACAAGTATAATAAACAACCATTCACAGCTCTTATCTTAAAGCTTCACCTCATCCACTATTCAATGAACTTGACCTACTGGCTCTGTAGATGGAAAATGGCTGATTCCAAAAAATTTGAACAGAAGTAAAAAAAAAAAAATTAAATTTTTTAGCATCAAATTTTTAAACATGATACTTGAAAATTATTTTGCTTTATCACTCAAATTTTGGTCATTGAGATGTGCTTCAGTACACTGAGCTAAGATAAATTTAGTGCATCACAAACTATCAAATGCTCATATTTATTACATATACCATTGTGGTGAGATTCTCTTGACGTAGGAAGGATAGAATAGATATAGAGATTGGAGGGCATAAATCATGTAGGTTATCATCAGAAATCATAGTTTATGTCTGTATGTACGTTCCTTGGTAGCATTGCAGAAGAGAAGGGTTTTAGCAGTATAAATATCAGTGAAGAATTGCCTTAACAAAGAGATGGGAAATAATGAGGGAGAAAGGGAAATTATGAAGAAAAATTTGAGCAAACATATTGGGTAGACTGGTTAATACCCAAGGTTGCAATGTTGAATGAAATTTGCTCAGTAACTTAGTTGCTGAGAAAGGTTAATGAGCATAAACTCCAGGCTTTAGATATGTGGATGTGGGAAATTATCGAGAGAGTAAGCTGAGTAGATAGGAACACAAATGAGTTGGAGTCCTGAATGGTAGGAGACGAAAATAGCTGGTGATTGTAATTAGAAGGAACATCCTCCAACCACCTACTTTGCCTCCTCCTGATTTTGTCAAGAATTTTCCTCACCCACTATCCTCCTCGACACCTACATCTCAAATGTCTGCAGCCTATTCTTGTCTTCTTTTCACTAAGTCCATGTTTATGCCCCATACAATGCTACACTCCATATTTAGCTCTTCACCAGCCTCTCCTTTATATCCTTACCCAAGGTCTCCATCGTTAGCCTTCTTCTGGTAGCAGAATTCTTCTCCTAATGTCTTTGCTACTATGTCCATTTTTTTATAACTTACTACAGAAAAGTGGTAAAAAGAGTTAAAATACAATTTAGCCCTTCAAGCCCGAAGGAGATTTAAATGAATCCTAACTCATAGGTCGGAGGAGTTTTAAATGGAATCGCTGGTTTTCAGCTGATTTAAATGGAATTTCCACGATGTAGTCACTACGTTGCTTGATGGCATGTGCAGTTTGTGTCCAATGTAGTCAGTACGTTGCTCATCGTTGAAGGGTAAATATTGGAAAATCGAAAGTTTGATGAAGGTAACATAAAAACTCCCCAAAGGTTGGGAAAATTTTAGGCAGTGCTGTTCAATGTCCATAGACCTTCCATTTACTTGGTTGAGCATCAATGATGAAAATCATCTGAACTTCATCCTATTTGTGAATTTTTGAGAGAAGCTAAACAGAAAATCAGCATGAAATTTGGTCTCTATTTCAGTGTATGAAACACTCATATCAAATAATTTATTTTAGTGGCATGTATGTAATAAGTTAAAAAATAATTTAGACTGCGGAGGGTAGTATGTTTTTCCAATGAGTAATGGGTTAAAACTGTACTATTCTTACCTGATGATTAGAGGGTATCTTGGAAAGATTTTTCCAGTCCACTTTGATGCTCTTGGTGTAAAATCTTAATTCTGGCCATGTCACTGGAAAGCGTGAGCCCTTTCATAAATTGGACTATTGCACTCACGAAAGCGCATATGATTTTGGCAGATGGAAAATCATAGTGGGCAATGATAAGGTTAGGAGCAAGACAAAGGTGTGTAATATTGCCATTGCTGCTCAACCAACTACCATAGAAATGGTAAGAGATGTTGAAAGAGCTAGACATTGGAGTAATTATAGGAGGAAGCGTTATTAAGTCAGCTGGATTTTGCTAATGACCAGGCATTTGTTGGAGAGCCAGCCAAAGGATTGCTGTCATTGGCAGGCAAGTTAGAATAACAGTGAGGAATTTATATTGAATATTTATAAGAAAACAATATTAATAACAATAAGATTTTACAGAATGATAAATGCAAGGACAGTAATAGAAGTAGGAGAGCATAAACTGGAGAAGGTAGAACAAATTAATTACTCAGCTAGTATATTGGGCATTGTAGCAAGGGTATTAGAAGGAGAATTGCATTATCAAAAGAAATATTCGTTAATGGGAGAGAGCCAATGATAGGATGACAGGACCGTGCGTATTCAGTAAAAAGAAGACTGAAGAAGAGTAAAATAGAGAATATGACATTATGTGGTGCAGAAAGCAGGACTTTAAGGAAAGAGGATGAGAATAGATTACAGGATAGATGTGGTTGATGATGAGGATGGAGAAGGTACCATGTATGGACAGAAAGACGAGCAAGAAACTGCTCAGCATGGTGGGTGAGGAAAAAAAACTGCTGGATGAGATTACGAGGAAGCAGAGAAGGTGGTTGGAATCAGGGGTGAGGGGATGCTGAAGGCCATGACAGAGGGTTGATGATGATGTTGGGTAATTAGGGTATGGAGAGAAAAAAATAGACTTTTTGAATGAGAGGACTGTAGTTAAGAGACTGTTAAAATGCTATTACATATGCTGAGATGTAGAACCAGGTAAATTTAAGAAGTAGGTACCCTCTGAGACTGAAGTAGGTGAGTAGATGGCAGCTTTCCTACAGCCATTCAAACCAACCTTAATCATTAGGCTACCTCCAATAATAATTGTAACCATGGCAGGGGCAGTGAAGGTACAGGTCTTCTGGATTTTTCTCCACGTTGGTCCATCTTCTTCGGACGACAGTTTTGCTGACTGTAATGCCAGCAAAACTGTAGTCTGAAGAAGATGGACCAACGTAGAGGAAAATCCAGAAGACCTGTATCTTCACATCCATCAACCCATGGAAGCGTACACAAGGATATTACAGTGATAGTATTTGGTGCCAAAAATTGTCTAATCAGAAAAATACTACTTCTCTCATTTCAGCTGAATAATGAGCATAATTATAGTTTAAGAGTAATGGGTAATTCCATTTTTCTGGGATAAAACTGAAGAAGTAAGGACGCATAACTAATTTTAGCATGATGGATTAATACTTTTTTCTGGGATTTTCATGTAAATAAAAACTAGCCAAATGTGAAAAATTTCATCATTCATTTGGAGACCAAAACCTCCAAAGGCCTGGTGAGGACCAGTAGGGCCTACAAATTATTTTAAATGAATTATTGCTGTTGACATGCTTCAGATTTGGCCATTAAGATTTAAATTAAATTAATTTTATTTGACAAATATTTTTACATTTTCAGTTGTATAATATTAAAATATAACTTATAAGATCTATAATTTTGATTGAAATATAATACAAGTATGACACATTTATGACACATTTTGTAACTAGGATTCTATCTTTACAAACAGCTGTTCCTCGAGGCATGGGATTGCAATGCATGATTTTCACAAACTATGGTGGTCCAGTTCTGGCTCTTGATGAACCACCAATCAAACACCCATTTACCCTCTGTCTGTTATTTACTTTTTATTAAAATTTTCAAAAATACTTCAGTACATTTAAAAGTAACAGCAATTACATACTATAAATATTGCATTGCCAAACATTGTTTAAGCTAACCATGCCCCATGGATTAGAGAGGAATGTTGCTCACTTTTTCTTATGGTTTCATCTGAGGCACACAAAGGACATTCTACATCTTTCACTCAAAAAGTTGTTTCTACTCTAGGTGAAAATAAATATTCACATGAGCCAACAAATTAGGTAAACATGTATGGAAAGCTGATGGCTTCATAAAACAAACCTGGGAAACGGTAAATTAATGGGTTGGGAATTTTTATAAGATTTTGAATATAAAAATTTTGGTGTCACAAAAATTTGAGAAGCTTAGTGGGCTCCCTGAAAGTTTTAACTTAGCTATGGTGGACTTACACACATTTTGTGTCAAAGGTGACCCTTATCTTGAATTTATACAAAATATACTGGAATAATATAATTCATTAGGAAGCTGTGATTGGAAAGTAGTCATTATAGCTTTTAAATGAAATATTTTATACGACAATAATTACTAAATGTAGGTAATTGTGGGATATTGGTAACTTAATAGGGAAAGAGACACAAAATACATACTTTTACAGGCATATACTTGTTACGCCTAATCTATGAATATTTTTTATCAAAGTGATGAAGAGTGAAATCTTACTGCATAAAATTAAAAGGCATTTCCAAATCTGATTGGTAATACATGAATGAGGATTTCTTGACAAACAGCTATTCCATTAGTTTAGTAAATAAATATTGATATTAGAGCAGGGTTATTGTCTGTTGAGACAATTTTCAATGAAATCATTCATATAATCCAATATTGAAATGCCTCAACGACATGATATACCTGTACAAATTCCTGAAAATGGCTTGAAGAATGCTCTGGTGAAACATCCACCTGTCTAGCACTGTCAAATCACTGAGCCTATATTTGCAAACCAATTCTAACTTTCATCAGCCAACAAGACTAACCAATTTTTTCACATGGACTTTTGATTTAGGTACTGATTAAGAGCATCTGGATATTTGTATTTCATACTTTTGTTTTATAGAACCTGGGTACCTCAGCTTTAGTTATTTGATTATGGATTCTTCATTGCCAGATTGTGTATGTGTCGATTCTTGTGCAAAAACCTCTATGCATGTCAGAGAAGACAAAATACTTGGACCAGATTTCAAGATTTGAGGAATTACAGAAATGGCATCAGTATTGCAATTCTCTTTTCACAAAGGTAACAGGAAAGGTGAAGACAATCTAATGCTTCCCAGACGAATGTCTGGTAATCCTTGTTCCCTTCGGTATGCAATGTAGGAGTCCAGGGCTCTTTCATGTGGGTAGTCAGAAAAAAACAGAGTTCGTGACAGAGCAGCCTCAGCAGCAGCTTGCATGGTCAAGAGTCCGTGGCTTGTACCTTGAAGTGCCCATGGGAAAACATGTTCATCCAGTGTTTGCAGTATATCTGTTCTTGGAGCTGCAATTGTGAGGAAAACATGGTTGAAATTGTATTAAAACTCTAGCACTTCATATTCTAAACGAATAGTTTCTTCTTTCAGGATTCCCCATGACTGGATTTAAAAGCACCAACATTTCTTCTCCTTTGGAGTAGACCTCCTCAGGGCTAATGAATTGCATTAATTGCATGAATAATTAATTAACCCTGAGGAGGTCTCCGACAGAGGAAAAGAAGCGTTGGTGTTTAAAAAGCCAGATGTGGAGAATCCAAAGAGAAGAAACTTAACTTTTTTTTGAAAGCTTTTGATGTGATTTTTAAGATTCACCAGGGGTCTTATTGAAGGTTATCTGCACAAAAGGAGTTATTTACTTGATCATCAATAGAATAATGCAGCCAAAGAGTAATTTAGGATCATATTTTCACTGGGGACATTACAGTTAATCTGCATCGAGATCCATTTTAATTGACAGTCTTTGGGTTAAAGTTTTAGCGTTTTGATAAACTGTCAACAATCTCTTATAAAAATTTGCACATAGATGTACCATTAAGATATTGGAATTTGTTCTCCAGTACCCATTGTTTGCTTTTTAATCTTCTGTAAATCTCAAATTTAATAATATTATTATGGCTCTTAATAAGAGGGCCTTATAACTTAACACCATCCACTTTAGAAGGTTCTGGAGAGTCAACCAATGTTTTTAGATGTTAACAGTCTTCAAAGTCATGTGTTATGCCATCCTTGTCTCTACCTTTGTTAGTTATACTAATGGCTTTCCATTAAAATTACACTTAGGGCAAAGTCTATCCTAATGATTATTTTAAAGCACTTTCAGATTCAAAAATATTCTTAATTAATTTTAGGTTAACTAAATACACCACTATGCATGTGCCTTAGTGGCTCCCAGATTTAAAAAAATGAACTTCTTCAAGATACAGAATTAGGTATTTCTGCAAAAAATATTTATTCACATTTATGATGTAGACACCAGAGTTTCACTTGGAACTCAGTCTAAACTCCTTCCCCAAAGGGTTATTTCACCCATAAGTCCAAAGCGGCCAGCAATAAAATTGCCCCATAGCACCAGTGTGAGGTGAGGTAATTCCACACTATCAATGTATTTTGGGGGAATTGATCAAAGTGTTTGAAGTGGCGTAGTCAACAGCAGTAAGTCGTACATAAGGCATTGGAATGTACATGAGTATTTTTGTGCCTTGACATATAGGTATCCCTCTTTGTTAATAAATATCTTTAATTAATTGATACAAATTTGGATATGCAAACAAAGCTTAAGGTTTGTTTGCATATATATATTGGTTAGTTGGTTATTTGGGGAGGCAACCAACACCTGAGGCCACTTGTTCCATAAATGACATGCTGCTAGGTTGGCAGGGCAGGGATCATTTTGGGGATGGAGGACGGGTGGAGAGAGACCCATAATTGGCCTTATGTTAATAATAGGCTCCAATGAGCCTATAGGATTATGCCCTATCCGATCGATGGAGCATTACATTTAAAGTACTGTCCACATAGCATCAAATTAGGGATCAGGAATGCTGAGATAAATCTGTTAGTGAAAATTTCAGATGATTCTACAATTTTGTTGTCAAGTAAAAACTATCAGTCCCAGTACTTATCTTGCAAAAAATGACAACAATAGGGATTGGATTAGGAGAGAGACGCAAATAATACACCAAGCTCTTTGAATACCATAATACCATGAACTGCTTTAATATTGCATTGCATTTCCTTCCCACCAACAGATAAATACCTAAAAAGAAACACAAACCTTGCACAGTAATGCCACCATTGGGGGATCAAGTAATGAAAATAAACACAAAAATTAACACCATTATTTATTTTAACTATTGACCCTCGCAACATTCCTTAGACAAACTCCATTCCACTAACGCACTTGATATTTTCCAAGCAATAACTATCATAGTGAGTCAGGATGTGACAACATGCTAGGGCGGATTAAGGGGGGGATGGGGGGGGGGGCGCCCCCCCGTAATTCCCGGGAAAATAGAAAAGATGGTAATCATTAAGGTGGTTCTCCAATGCAAGTTTTTATTTCACCAGCTCAATACACAATATGTAAAGATATTTGGAAAATATCTAAAAGCCACTTGTCTAAACAGACACAGTATCCTCGATGTTCACAAGTGTACTTTTGTAGGCCTTTGGATGAACAGTGTTGTGAAAGCTTTGGTGCCGTAACGGAATAGTTATAAGGTATTATTACTATGTGTGCAGACCTATATACACCCATTTACTATGCATGCAGAGAATTGTGCCGCGTGTATGGGCATTTGATCCGTAGTGGGTCTGCGAGAGGGGAATAGAGTCTACACGCCCTCCTTCAGCATTGCCTACTATGCGACACCCTCCGCTCTCGTGCTCGTCGCGACATGTCAGTTTCCCGGCTCTAGCGAGTGTATTGCTCCAGTTGTAGTGAGTGAGAAGTTCAAGAGTTCTTCACATGTTTAGGACCCTGCGTCCTTTTCCTTTATTCTGTGATATACCTGACATGCAGATCAACCTTACAGCCAGAGATGGAAAGTTCAGTCGGTTAATTACAACGACATAACTTATTTGCGCTTTCTCGCGCTCGTCATTAGGGTCGGACGGTCGGCTTCAAGCTCGGGCCCACATTAGCCTTTCTTGCTATTTATCTGCTTTTTGATCAAGGAATTGAACACCCACCTATTTACTTGACTTTCGTTTTCATTGTGTTATCATAGAAATGCTGTAAGACGTCCACCCACCGTAGTTTTGACCCCTATCCTTTTGATAGCAGCAAAATTGAGGACTCTCTAAGTAAAGCCAAATAATTTTCAAGTATTACGCTATAGGATGAGAAAAAGACATGCTTATAATATTTTTTGCAATTCGTCGCAGAAGGAATAGCTAAGGTTTACTTTTGTTTACAGGCGTCTTCTTCTAGTAGGCCTGGTACAAAGCGGAAAACTAATAGTGCCTCTGCGGACCTTCGAAGCTTTTTCTCTCGCGTCCAAAAACAAAAGACGCCAGAAGAAGTAGGAAGAAATACACTATTTGTTAACACCATACCTTCATGCTACACAACTGACAATGAGACTCAAGCTGAGTCCATGGTCCTTTTACAATCCCCTCCACGTAGCCACGAAACATCGACTGAAGCTTCAATTTCTTCACTTCCTTTGGCTGAAAATTTCAACTGTGACGTAGGTCTCTTCATTGTACCAGGAAAGGAAAGACCCGATGATCGGAAAATAGCAGAACTTATATATATATATATATATATATATATAGAATAGGACATCCACAAGTGACTACAAGTATCCCTTTCCAACTCTTAGGAAGGGAACCGCGGAATAGCGTCGTTACGTGAGGATAGAACATCTTGAAAAGTACCCTTGGCTTGTGGTTTCTCCCTCAATGAATGGACTTTTTTGTAGGTATTTCCCTTTTTTGCCCAATCAACGGCAGCTTGTGGTACAAATTTGCAGTTAAAATCCCTCGTTACAGAGCCGTTAAAGAAGTTTTCAAAACTGCTAGGGAAACTAGGTGATCTGGAAAACCACCAACACATAGCCTATCACAAAGGTGCAGTGTTGTTGGCCCTGAATTTTCTGGAAAAATACAAAAAATCTGAAAATCAAATCACAAGCCAACTGGACGGATACAGAAGGGAGAAAATCTAGGAAAATCTGAAGCCTATACTTAAAAATGTGATTTTTTTCTTAGCCGTCAGAACATACCATTCAGAGGATTCAGAGGTCATCGGGACGACGCGACGGTGCATCATCATTGGAAGAGCCCTTGACGAATGACGGTAACTTCCGAGCATTACTGCGTTTTCGTTGCGAGGTATTATAAAAAAATTATAAAAGTATTAAAGGAAAATAGTATATTCGGAATATGTACTTATCTTTTTTTCATTCCAACCAAGTTTCACTTTGCACGGCATTAAAGAAGAAAGGAGTCCGAAATCCTTGTGTAGGCTGCCGCGGGTTGATGGATGGGAAGATGCAGGTCTTCCGCGTTTTACACCGCGTTGGTCTATGTTTCCTTGGACGACAGTCTCGTAGGCGTTGTAGTCGGCTTCTTCTGGTCGGTGAAGTGAAGGTGCAGCTATTCGTCTTCTTATATATCTCAAGCGTTAGACCTGACTCCAACGGATGAGTTATATAGGACGACAAATGGCTGCACCTTCACTTCACCGACCTGAAGAAGCCGACTGAAACGCCGCCCGTCCGAGGAAATATGGACCAACGCGGAGTAAAACCCGGAAGATACTTCACTTCTTCACAAGAATGGCATTCTTTACATCGTTTTTTACGTTTTTTAAATGTGATTAGACAGCTTTACTCAATAATTTATCACTTCTCTTATATATAATATATCCACACCAAAACTACGTGCCAAGCGCTTCATTTCTTTTAATTTTCCGAGGGAAGTCCACCCGGACCCCCGTTTCGTTGAGAGGTATTGCATACCCCCAGGCGCCGCGGGAAGTAGTGAACCACCCCCCCAAAACAACGACCTTAATCCGCCCCTGACAACATGAGAGCACTCAATAGATGAAACTATGCAGTTATACTTTCATACACACTTGGGATAATCACGACAGCATTTCGAGAATAGATCTGCTGTATTCCACAAAAATATTATGTCACTACCATAATTCCAACTTGGGTCCTTGGGGTAGGAATTTAGCTAGTGCATTAACCATCATTCAACCCAATACCCTGCTTAGTTATTACTACATGCTACCAAATGATACATAGTGGCCCAGTTTCAGATAATAGAATTTCCTATTTTGTTAACTTGGACTTTTCAGTGTTGTTACAGCGGTTGAAATTACCCTGCCCTTGTAAAATGTTTGACATCTACTTGAATCTCTGCCATCTTTAATTTTGGAGAAGTCGTAAACTAGTGAAGGAAGTAGTAGATTGTGGAAAGGGACCCATCCTGGAGGGATGTCAAAATGTTTCCCCATTTTTATGACAACACTTTACCTTCTTTGAAAGTTTTAGTTTTTAGATAAGTTAAAAGTGTTCGTACCCTTGTAAAAGGCAATAAGTTTTTTGTAGGCAGGTTACTTAAAGAGTTTGGGTTTACACGATGGCATACTTTCTTGATGGTTTAATTAATGAGACAAAATAATCCTCAACAGCAGGATGGATGACGTGGTGGCCCACTGATGAAAAAGTTATCAAAAGTCATAGTAGTTTCGAGATAAACCATAGTGAGCTGAATTTTTAGGTACTGCTCTAAACAGTGAGTGCTATGCGGCATATACAATCCTACACGTTTACGTAGGAAAAGTCGGTAGGATATTGCTCTCAAATCAGTAGAAAACAGTTGCAACCCAGTGGAGTTCATCAGAGTGTAAATATAGTTCAGTAGGAGTCAGGAGACAAAACCTGCTGAAACCCGTATGCATTTTTAGTTAGGCTGATGCCGGCGCCTAAAATTTTCAATTTTCCAACGCAATAGTCAGGAGTTTTGGAGACCATGGCTTACAAATGTTGTCATTGTCGAGGCTTGAACATTTAGATTCCTCCTGAACAAGGCCTCTCAGGATCTGGAAAGAAATTATATTATCGCTCTTGTGGCGATCGCCTTCCACCCACCCTCTGTTACTTTGACCTCGTTTCCACTTCTATTGGAGGAGGCACGGCTGGACAGAGAGAGTACGCAAATAAGATAAATGACATAGAAGTCATCCACGTCTGCGTCGAGTCCTTTTAGTTTAGAAGTCGAAAACAGGTGAATAAGTCGAATAACTGGCGCCCTTCTGTGATGACTTATCCAAGCACGCGTAAACTGAAAATTATTTGTAGAAAGCATAGCATTTATTTGACGTCACAAGCAAAATTTCGCGCTATAGCCATCTTGGTTGGTTTCTTTTTCTCCTAAAATGCTCTACTTGGTTGGTATATGATCGGGGAGGCGAACAACAACTGCGATCGTTATCGCTAAAGAAAGTTTCACATTTAGCTGATATTGACCTTACGTATAACATTGTTCATGCGCCAAGCATACAATTTGTACACTCACCTCAACGCAACGTGGGCAACCATAAGTAATTCCGTACCAAATTTAAGTAAATCACTTCAGGGAATAATAATTTCATATTGGAAGACAATTGGACGAGACATGGAGTGCAGTTAGTACACTGCATCGCACTTTGTTAATTATCCTGATGATACTGGCAACATCGCAACTCCAGCCTTCGGGAGTTTTATATAGGAAACGAATCCCTATAAGAGAACGTCGTGTTAACTAAATGTAGAATTCCATACAGTGAAGATGGGTAGGTAGGCTTGTGTGCGAAAGATTAATAATGATTAGAGGTAATGGAGGAACGGGGGGGGGGGGCGAGGGGGAGGGGAGCAGGCAACAGTACAAGCTGCTCTTGTCGAAAGACACCATGATGACACGGTTTTATATCCCGTTCGACGGACGGAGTTCTGCACTCGAAAAGCTATCCAATAGTACTTAAGTAGGGAGGGATCTGGCTCCATTGAAATATCTCCTGCACTGCCGGGATACGAAATTGGGGCCTCAATCGGAAACGAGTACTCTAAACACCTCACCAACCCTTTCCCAACAAAAATTAATTTGCATGAAACATAGCTGCTCGCGATATTTGGTTCATTTAACTGTCTAGGGTCTTTAACAGGGTCAAATGAGGCTAGAAAGCCCCCATTTTCCCTGAACCAATGCTGCAAGCGTTGCAGATGTGGGTGTGGAGGAGAATGGAAAAAGTGCGGTGGATGGAAAGGAAGACAGACGAGGAAAAGATTGGTTTGGAGGGTGAGGAGAGAACACTTCTGGAGGAGATTAGGAGGAGACATTAGATGGGTAGACGAGGTAATGAGGGGCAAAGGGATACTGAAGACCGTGACACAGGGGAGGATGTTGGATAAGCGGGGTAGGGGAAGGAAGAGAATAGGCTTTATGGACAGGATGAAGAAAGGTAGGACGTATGCTGAGTTGAAGAAAGTCTCTGTGTAACGAGATAAGGACCTTCGCCTGATAAAACCTGGAGGAATTTTTACTCTCTTCCATTTGAACCTACCTTAACCGGTGTATTAACCAAATCAATCAATAGCATTTTGTTGTACATCACACGATATGTATCGAGGAATAGCCATTGTAGGTTAATCGTTTTTCCAAATCATAACAGACGCGTTAAATAAAAAAAACAGTACGTTTTTGCAAGATCAATTTAATGCATGTACGGAGGGTTTCGACGCACAGTGAACATGATCAGGTGGACTTGCAAAAGGCTAAAAAAACGCTTCAGTTTCAAAAACGAATGCATATTCTGTTCCATTTTTTCAAACGCGCTCCAGAACGTCTTTTCTCGGTTAAAAGAGCTGCCCGAATCGTGAGACGGGAGAGCGCGTCCTTCGGAAGGAAGTCTGGTCGAAAAAATTAATGGGCGTCTTCTTTCGAACGTGTATGAAACACGCACGATGGTGTTTTGGAGGAATCGAGAGACTCCTGAAAAGGAAATGTCAAGCAAAAATGGTGGGGGTCATTCAAATATTACGTAAGACGTTTTGAAGGAGGAGGTGGGTTTGGCTCTACTCACATTGTTATACGTTGGGGGTCCGAGATCATCCGACTTCGTGTGGAAATCTAGTAACTTTAAAGTCTCTAATGAATTGCTCATTGGATGAGGAGGCATGGTTTATGTCATTGGTAAAAGCACTCGGCGCGAATTTGGAGGATCTAGGCTTGAATCCCTGTCCAGGCGAATGCATTTTTGAAGTGGATCACTTCTTATGGATGGGGGTAATCTCGCGAAAGCCTAACGTCTCGCGACACTCGACTCGCGGGCAAAATTTGCGAGGAGAACATTCTTCTTTCATTCGTTTAAAATGTGAAATATTTACGCTAGAAGTTTCGTACTTGGTTCAAAACGAAGCCAAAGCATAATAAACTTTAATTTTTTCAATCTTATTAACTCTATCGATTGATAAGCTGGAAATGATGAAATTTACGCGAATTATTAATGCAAATTTAGAGCTTTTTTCACTTTCATTGCCTAGGAATTTTTACATTACTACCGATAAGGGAATTTTCGCGACGCGTACGCTAATGGTTTTTACAACATACTACCTTGAGTCATTGCGAGGTTACGTACATACAAGCGCTTCGAATTAATTCACAATATTATCACTAGAAGGATATTATGAAATTTCAAATGTATACTTTAAGTCCATGTGTGTTTCATGTAATTATCATTAATGTATAAATATAAGTTTGATATTCATATTTTCAGAAATATTAATTGAATTATTCATGTTTATTCATACACACTGTGTATCCCCCACTGCCAGTCACATCCATACTCATTGTTACATTTTTGTTGGCCGTCCGCCACTGCCACACCTTTTATTTCATCGTGATTTTCAAAAATTAAAACCTATTCCTCGGCGTTATATATATATATATATATATATATATATATATATATATATATATATATATATATATAACGCGACTTTTTCTCCAGCTGACGAAGGGCTTACATGCCCGAAACGTTCCCTGTAAGTTTTCTCTTTTTACTTTTCTTTCCCCACCCCCTGTCCAGTGTATTTTTATTATTTTTTCTGTATATATATATATATATATATTAAACAGATAAAAGATTTCTCCAATGGCCGTAAAATATATATGCACCACTCGTCAAAAAATTAAATACTTACTGTGTTGGTTTGCGGGAATGAGGTTCCACAACAGGGACCAACCACAGCCTCTCCACCAGAATACCCTCCTGTGGTAGTTTACGGGAAAATAATTTCCTCGCCAGGGACTACCACAGACACACACACACAACCCAATTGGAATCCTTTGTAGGCTAATGAGACCTAGCTCAGGATTCCTGGGTTATAACCTGGGATCCTTCGGAGAGCTGTAGTGACTCTACTAAGGCTGCCAAGTTATTTACACAACCACACACGCAATTACACAAAACACTCACTCACACACACAGCAGGGCCCCAGATTTCTGGGAGAACAGCTCAAAAAGAGCGTTGTCAAATAGAAAAACAACAAACAGGGAACGAGGGTGAAATTCGTATACGCGTATTTCGACCACAAAGTGGTCCTCTTCAGCGAGCTGAAGGGAAAAACACTAGCAACACGAGGTTGAAAGTGAATTCACTTTCAACCTCGTGTTGCTAGTGTTTTTCCCTTCAGCTCGCTGAAGAGGACCACTTTGTGGTCGAAATACGCGTATACGAATTTCACCCTCGTTCCCTGTTTGTTGTTTTTCTATTTGACAACGCTCTTTTTGAGCTGTTCTCCCAGAAATCTGGGGCCCTGCTGTGTGTGTGAGTGAGTGTTTTGTGTAATTGCGTGTGTGGTTGTGTAAATAACTTGGCAGCCTTAGTAGAGTCACTACAGCTCTCCGAAGGATCCCAGGTTATAACCCAGGAATCCTGAGCTAGGTCTCATTAGCCTACAAAGGATTCCAATTGGGTTGTGTGTGTGTGTCTGTGGTAGTCCCTGGCGAGGAAATTATTTTCCCGTAAACTACCACAGGAGGGTATTCTGGTGGAGAGGCTGTGGTTGGTCCCTGTTGTGGAACCTCATTCCCGCAAACCAACACAGTAAGTATTTAATTTTTTGACGAGTGGTGCATATATATTTTACGGCCATTGGAGAAATCTTTTATCTGTTTAATATATAGAGGCCGTAGAGCTCATCTACCTTGATTTATATATATATATATATAATAAAAAATACACTGGATAGGGGGTGGGGAAAGAAAAGTAAAATAAAAAGAGACGACTTACTGGGAACGTTTCGAGCCTGTAAGCTCTTCGTCAGCTGGAGAAGAATATATATATATGAAGCTTTTTTTGTTTTTGAGCCTAATATAACATGATACTGTAGTTTAGTCGACGCGAGTTTTATTGGTAGGAGAACGTGTTTTAGCATTGGAAGGAACGTATATTAGCATGCTGAGGAAATAATTAACCATAACTAATAAAACCGGGCATAAGTGATACTGGTAGGTACCAACTTCAAATGTGCCTTAGGTATCCATTTTCCATTATCAAAGAGCGTTTTTCAGGGTCAGTGGCCGTTAGTTTCATGCTATGCCATGCAGAAGCGGTATAAAAATAAGTAATAGTTCACCAAATGCTCGATGACCATCTGGGAAGAGGATTCGGGCACTCCTCTTCGCCGCTCCCGCCGCAGCCAAGTAGGTAGTACCTACGAAGGCAAGAAGAGTGAATCCATAAGAGTAATTTCCAAACGAGGCATCGAACATTCCATATCTTTCTCACTACGCTAGAGCACAATGCAGACCATTCCTATCATCACACACAAGGCAAGGAAGTTATAGTAACTCTCACATGTTTTTCCCGTATATTTTTTTTATCATTTTTGGGTTTTTGGCAATTCAATGATATTCTAACACGCAGAATAATGGCACATGACACACAAAATACTTCGTCACTAGGGTGAATAAAAAGGAGAAAAACATAAAAAGACACATGGGTTTTGTATATATTTCGGTGGATCGTCGTCACCTTCTTCAGCGAGAAGTAAAAGAATAATGTATTCATATATCGTAATAACTCGATTGAATGTGTACAGATTTACTTCTAAGCGCGAAATAATACATTTTTATTATTACAATGGTTGCTACAAAATATCAAGGTGTCACGACAGTCAAAGATTTGGAAAAGCATATTTGAATATAATTTTTGTTCAAATTTTGAATACCGAAAACTATCAATAGCTATCAAAGCCGTGACATGCTGTAATGAAGGCAAACGTATAAAATATAATTATTGTGTCATTTCCATTAATGCTTGTATGGTGAATTCCACAGCATTAGCAAATTAAATGCGGTTCTAGTATTTTTTCGACTTGAAAAATTATTAAAATGTACACTAATGGACCACGATTACCGCTTCAGCCTCCTTAATGGGGATGAAAGTGCAGACTCGGAGGCCAAAGATGCCCAACATGCTCGCCTTTATCTCCAACAAGTCCTAAACCTTCAACATGTCCTCCATCCACCTTTGCTGGCTTCTCCATATCTCCGCCACCAACTTGTTTCCTCCCCTAGAATTTCTAACCCATCTTAATTTGTCATTTTCGCTACCATCTCCGATCTTCTAGACAAACCACATCTCAAAAGTCCCCTGTTTACTGGGATATGAACCCCTTCACACTTTGGTTGCCATGCCCCGATTTCATTTATCTTTCAACAGCCCCGAAAACAGCCATCTCACAAAAGCCTTTTCATCGGCGACATATAACAATAACAAATGAATACAATGTCCTGGATGCTGAGAAAAAAAATCCTACTAGGACTCGAACCCACGACCTGATTAGCAGATGAGGACAACCCCGACGCAACCGAGGATTACATAAGTTGGAGATGTAGGACTTCCTCCCCGCAGGTCCATTATGCTGGGACGACAGTTTCTCCGGCGTCGGCTTCTTCAAAATCTCGGAAAGACCTACATTTTCAAATTCTTCAAGCCGCGGGAGCCTTCACACGAATTACATAAGTTGTAGAATAAACATCTCTTCGTCAATATATGCAACATAAATGAGGGTAATCGACCATTTAGCGCCGATTGCAAGGTCTAAAAATCATGATTTTCAGCCTCAAATTACAAAGCCCTCGAGGTGGCGTTTGACATCGTTTCTCGAAATTTCCCCCGAGAAGGTTATTTCAAAAGATTCCATGTTTACACTTTCCACTTTACAGGTAGTTTGAGTAATAAATCATTTCACGTAACATTCAATGAATTTGGCCTCATAATCATGAAATACATCTCATCTTACCAATGACAACAAAATATCAGCCACTTACCATTATACTTTTTAAAAAGATATTCGCCAAAAAAATACCACCCTTTTCCATAGGAAATGGGCATGCACTCCAGAGAGGTTTTATTTAAATGAGGAATTTTTAACTTATAGGTCTCGTCAGAAATTTACCAGTGGGTAACTTGTATGCTTTCTGAGCTATTTATTTTAATAAATCAATTACTCATCGCAGTAATTTTTACAGAATCGTAAAAAAAACCTTCGGTTCGGTTTTTACCGTACAGCTTGCAAAAAGTGAGTCAAGTTAAAGACTTATACATATATGCATTTTAGTTAACTACTGATAATTTTATTCACATAAAACAATGTTTTTGCTCCAGTTACATTACGATATTTACTTCATACTTCTTACAGCTGCTGAAATTACAAGATGAAATTAGAAAACGGTCTCTATTGTGACTAGGGGAAAATCTTGCTCAAACCACCTAAAATCATTTTAGTTTAAAATACTTATTTATACTTTCCGGTGCGCCATATTGGTCATTTAATGTAGTATTTAAGACTGTAAAGCGATGAACAGCTTTATTTTCGTTCCGTTGCCGCCATAGAGAAATATGCTTGGCAAATTAAAATTCTGGTTTTATAGTCTGGTCAACGTTAACCGCAAGATGATGCAGCCCCTTCATTAGGTTGGTGTAAACAGAGAGTTCTGTTTTTGTATAAGGGCTGATCAAGAAAGAAAGACTGAAGTTTCCTTATGTGCCACATTGTCGCAAGTGCTATATTTGAAAATGACGGCCTTTCGCACATAATACATGTAGGTGGCAGCAACGTAAATGTATTCATGAAGCAGTAATGTCCATTTGTTTGAGTGTTGCCTGTGTTTCACCGGCATACTGCAGCAAAACTGATGAAAAGCTTACTCAAGCTAATGGTGAACACCCTCCCTCGTTCTAGTCTTCAGGTGGTTTAAAGAGACTCCTCGGTTTAAAGTGTTCAAATAAGATAGATTAACTACAGTTAAGCAAGGCTTCAGCAAGTGCAGTAACAGGAGTCAATTTCAATAGAGCTGATGCAAAGGTTCGTGAAGATCGACAACAGTGCTGTAACCTAGTGAAGCCCTGATAAATTCAACGGGTAGTACACTCCCAATTCTGCATGATCATCTGCATATGACTCGGGTTTATGCCCAATGGGTGCCTATTGATTCAAGAGCAGAAAGATGTTCGAAAGGACACAAGTCGTGATATTCTGCATCTGTTTACTGTTGGCGGGGATACTTTCCTTGAATCAGTATTCACCCTGAGGGCCCATAGTGACGCTGGCAAGAAGTGATATGCGTATGCTTCAAAGGGATACAGAATTTTATTACTGTGTACCTTTTATGATGGAATCACTTTACGATCCTCATGTCTCCTTCATGCAAGGGCAACGGCCGTCATGTGTGGATGGCTAATTGCACGAAACGAGGCTATTAATTCCCTTTCACAAATGTTTATTCCCCTCTCGGACAGAACTGTCTCTCTTTCCTTGCGCCGGATTCTCATGAGCGACTTGCACACCAAGGCGGAAAATTCTTTCCCGCAATAGTTCCTCTCCATTTACTCGGTTAGTTCCAGAGCTATTTGTCAACATGGGAGCACTCACGGAGAAATGAGACGTTTTTTTCTCACCATTTCTCGCCCGCCGATGATCCGTTCCAGTCCATTCGGACGCCATTTACGCTACTTCGGAAGCCGCGAGGAAACGTGTTAACTCTTGTACAGCATACTGTACATGGCTTTTACTTGTTTATATCTTCATCTGCAGTGATTACATTCATTTTATACTTAAGATAATGGTAATTTATTATTTGTTTATGGACATATATGTTAACTATTTCCTTATGTGTTGCCGTATCCAAAGTAGTAATTAAAAACTCAAGATGGCCGAAAGAGAGAAAGTTATGACGCTTAAGGGTTCTATTTATACACAGTTATAATAAATAATTAACCAATTTGATCATTATTTTATTTCTGATAATAAGAAAAAAGGAATATTCAATATATAAAAATAAATCATTTCTACGAAATTTTCTGGGTTTATAAATATTTTTGCATTGAATAGATAATTTACACGCAATACTGTGCACTTGGTCTCGAGCGCTAATAAAAGCGAGAAAAATATTTTGTGTATTAATTTCCCCTCTATTTTCGTATAAAATTCGTTAAAAATTTTTGTTGTTGTAGGTAACAAAGAAATTAAGGACTGATGGAGTTAAGCGGCGTTTCCATGCTTTATCCGTTTTTGCGTCGTTTTGCCGCAGCGTTGAGCGTCTCAGCCCCCGTTTTTATAACTGCGCAGCACCTGATGAAAAGAAAGACTGTGAATAACCGTGACGTGCTCATTCTTACGAGTTACTATTTATTGTAGAGTAGCTGTGGGAAAATGGATATTTGCGATGAGAAATGGTGATGGGGCTGCGCTTTCGTTATTTACTTTTAAGTGGACGAAGGCGACGACGCACAGTGGTCCCAAATCGAAAAAAACTGGCCATAAGTCATTTTTTCGACTTTCGGCGTGGAAGTTGCGAATGGTGTATTCGGATTCTACAGGATATGGTCTACAATATACGCTACTACATTGGTATTTAAGTTGATCAGAGTGGTCTCTGGGACCCGTCAAACATGGAGCATTCAGCATGAAAATGCCAGTCGCGTGAAATCAGTCCATTTCGGAAAAGTTCACCATCATGGAGAACTAATTTAAGACGATATATTTAGCCAACAAAGGTTATAAAATATTAATATAAACCTTTGCGTAGCATTTAAATCTATTTTTGTTGCATTTTTGTTTTATTCATTATTTTTCGTATTTTTTAAAACTTTTAGCGTTTTTTACCTTAATTTTCAAATAAAAAGTGTAATATCGTTTTTAGCGCCTCTATGATCCCAGAGTTTTTGTATGAATTAAAAGAGTATAGTATATGCAATGTAGCAGTAAAGAAAAAGCTCGCTAATACTTGCAAATTTGACCACAAGGTTGATTTAAGTAAAACGATGCAGTGCGCTTACGCGGGCTGCGGCCGGGCTAGCGCGTAGTATACTTAACCCAAGGGAATCCCGTTTTTGTGGGTATTTTTCTAAGTTGTTGCACATGTTGCTTCTTCTAACATATTTTTATATCATAAATGAACCACTCTTCTCGTTGATTACACATTATCGTGTCTATCTACGGCATGCAGTTAGGCTCAAATATTATATGTGTGTCCCGATGTTCACCTAAAAATAGCGTGGGAGCTCCATCGGAAGGAAATAGACGTAGTTGGGGAACAAGTAATTTAAAAACAACTTGAAAGCATTTAGAATTGTAAGATTCCTTAAAAAGCTACTCCATCCCTAGACTACGTCCTTCTGGGAGGCAGATTATTCTTCGTCCTGTCGCGGCACATTGTTCCTTAATACCGCGCTGTCGCCTCCGTGCCGTTTGCAGAGTAAACGGCTACCGAAAAGGACTGACCTATGCCGCATTTTTATTGCTCTCCAACGGGAATACCCAACCACCGCTCTCTGTGTGCAAGGAATGAATTGTATTTCAGCCTCAGGGGGTGAATGGGGTAAGCCTTGTCCCCCTGAACGTGTGTGAGTTCCTAGGAAAAAGGATGATAGGATCACGGTCCTCACCCTGTGGCAAACTCTGCGCAAGTTACTTTTTAGCATCGATTGCTCTAAATTTTTTCACTAGAATTCAGTTTTGCTCAGTGCCTTGCCAAAGAAAGAAATGAGTTGTGAGTTTTTTTTCAAGTGTGGAAGGGGTTGGATCTTCTTTACGTTCGGAAAATAAGACACGGCAAGATTGAAGAGGAGAGCCCGCAGTGTTTTGGTGTTATGAATTTCGAGTTTCAATACTATTACACGGATTGGTGGCTTTAAGTGGTGCAATTAGTGTAATTAAATGTGAAAGATTTTGTTATTTTTTATCTTAAAATAATACTCTGCTAAGGGTATACTGGATCTGAGAAATGTTATGCATCTTGAGATGCATGGAAAATTTATTGAAAATGGAAAAGATTCTACATCATTTAATAAACAATAGGTACTGGACTACCTAATCAGCAAATTAAATTTAAATGAGGACGTTAATGCCAAAAATATTTTATCACGTTTTATGCAAAACTTTATTTTTCTCAAAATATCTTCGTTATAGGAAGAAAAGATCACGATCTAACAGTTTTTTCAGAAGAAAGTTTGGCAGTTGGCTACAGCTGAAATTGAAATTTCCTCCGGATTTTTATAAATACCTTCCCAGTACATTCGGTGAGTATCTACTGTGTGATTTGTGATGAGCTGGCAGTGATATCCGTACTCCATGCTTCAATGTGTTTATTAAAATCATTACTATTTATAGGTTTGGCAGAGCTGAAATTGGCTGACCGAAAAAACTGTTTGAGGAATCCAGTGGGAGGGCAAAGAGAAGGAATAAAACAGAGGATCTTAAGGCTAGTACATTACCAGCTGAGTTATCGTTTGCCTCATCGACGAGATATCGAAGCAAAGGTGATGAGCCTGTTGCAAAAATATTGAAAGAGGAAGACAAATTAAATGTCGCAAGAATAATTAAAGAGAAATTAAGGCTTTGGCTTGTGGCCACGAGATAAGTATTTACAGAATTTCAGCAGCAGATTTATTGGAAATAAAACGTCGCCTTGTACATTCCACACACAAACTGTATTGACTAGCCCCACACACTTTATATCGACCAAGGTTTCGACATGTAAATGTCATTATCAAGTCCCTTGATAGTGACATTTACATGTCAAAACCATTTAAAGTGTGTGTGGCCAGTCAATAAAATTTGTGTGTGGAATGTACAACGCGACGTGTTCTTTCAAATCTCGTAGTTCCATAAAGTGAAGCCTCAAACGTTAAACCACAGCTGATATACTGGTGAAACTTTAATCGTGGTATTACATGGCATCCGTCATCCACAAGCTGCAAATTCACGGAGCAGCAATCGCCAAGGATGCTATCCTCCCTATTGGTCATTTGCTCGAAGATGCGATCGAGGCTAGGAATAAGGATATCAGAAGATTCCGGGAACGCCACAGAAGAAAAGTTTCCAGGAACGCCACAAAAGAAGATTTATTTCGAAGATTACTTCTTGCATCAGATCCCATATTATCAACAATTTGAGGAGTTTATAAAAGAAAAATTGTGCAATTATCTGCTGAGGTAAGGAGTCTTCTTACCCTAGAGCAGTGGTCGGCAAACCGTGGCTCGCGAGCCACATGTGGCTCTTTGGCCCCTTGAGTGTGGCTCTTCCACAAAATACCACGTGCGGGCGCGCACGTACATACAGTGCGATTGAAACTTCATGATTTCTGGTTTCCTTAATTCTATTTTTACATACTTAATTCGTGTTTAAGAGTGAGGATGGGAGAGCTGGAAGGGGCCAACCTTAGCGAAAGTACCTCAATCAGATTGAGCCCGTCTTTAGCAAAGGCCAGCTTAGAAGAACCCTAATTAAGTTATTAAAAAAATACCGTCCTATATAGTTAAAGTTTAAAAAATTTGGCTCTCAAAAGAAATTTCAATCGTTGTACTGTTGGTATTTGGCTCTGTTGAATAATGAGTTTGGCGACCACTGCCCTAGAGAAATCGAACGATCAGACTCGATGATCTCGATCTCGAACTCGAAGAGTTTTCAGACGACGATTTTGAGTTTGCTTAGTATTTTTTCTTGATAATGTATTATAAAAGTATGGAAAAAGAGTTAATTTCTTGCTTTCATAATTCTAATACCAAACTAAATAGTACCTACATCTGATTAAACTTTTCTGGCCAAATGCTGTGTTCGATGATTTCTTTTACAAATATTTAAGTCCCAAATGAGCTTATTGCAATCGAAGAAATAACTTTGACGTAAACCCCGAGTAAAATATGAGTTATGCGACATTGTTTCAGGCCATTTCAAAGTTTGTAAAACTATAAAAATAATACCTTCATTAAAAATTTTGATAGTAGTGATACGGTTAAAAAAACTTTCAAATCCATTGGCAAGCCAAAAGAAATTAGAAGAAAATGACTGCAAGTACCTTATTTGAATTAGTTATGATAAATTGTTTAAAAAATTAATGAAGTAGAGTAATAATTATCAGTGATAAATAATACTAACTTCCAAATTAGATTCCTTAGGTATAAAATATATTCAAACATTTGCGAAGCTAAAAAAATCATTTGGCTCATTTAAAATTAATTGTTTAAAAATTATCCAAACAATAACAATAGCAATCACTAGATAGATGCAAGAAAACATCAACTTGAGATTTTTCGGATATATAATTTGTATTTACAATTATGGAAATAACCTTAAATTACATTTGGATTTTCAATTCAGTGTTTAAACAAATGCTGCAGTAAGAACAAAAAAATCACAATTACAGAATAAATAACTGCAAATTCGAAATTACCGGATTAAAAACCATAGAGATCAACATTTACATCAAATAAGTAAGCAATAATAGCAGCGGTATTAATTTTGGCCAGTTTTTTTTCGATTTGGGACCACTGTGCGACGGGCGAAAAGGTGGATCTCTATGCTTCACGTGCTTGATGCCATACAAATGAGGATGATTATCCCGAGTTTCGCTCAATAATTTTATCCACCATTGGAAACGGCTTTAGAGTCACGCTTCCGCCAAAATTCAATAGTTGACCAACAGCCCTACGATGACCCCCAATTAGGTACTCGGGGAAGAATCACGTGCTCGACAAATGACAGGAAAAAAGCGTCGGTTCTCACTTCCTTATCGCAGATCCGGAAGCGCAGGCTGCGTTGAAAGTAGAAAGATGGGCCACTTCGACGTCACTGCAGCCTGAGTTGGGGATCTCGCTTTTGATTGGCTAATCAGTGAGCGGCAACGCAAAAACGTTTGCATAGCAAACGTAGCTTTAGATGGCTATTAACTTCCCTGATTAAATCGCTTCTATTGAATATAGTGGTAGGTACTAGGTTTTAAAAGACGCCCGTGGTACCCACTAATTCAAGAAAGATATTGAAGTTAAATGACACTGAATCATCATGAGTTTATTCCCAACAGTTAAAAAATTACATTCTATCCGTTTGTTTGCGAGAGAGAGAAAAAACGTTCAGTTGTCCGTGTGAGTATACTGCTGTTTGGAGTTGAAGTCCAAAGTGGTCAAACGACTGACCCTGCGACTTGTTCATTGTAATCCCATATGCCGGAATCACTGGAAATTGTCGTCGTCGCAAGACGAAAGGGAGCGTTGTCTCAGTTGGACCCAAATCATAAATGATTCTCGCTTTTATGAAATTTCTTGCAAGCAGTTGAATAACGGCATTTTAAAATTTAAGTGACTGTGGCTACGGCATTATAAAATTTACGTGACTGTGACTTCGTCTAATAATGACATTTTAAAATTTAAGTGACTGTGGCTCCATCTTACAGTAGGGCGGGTCGATTTTTTTACTTTCTTTTTCCAAAAATGAGGGGGGGGAAAAAGTTGTGTTTTGGTTAGCCATTCACAATTATATTTACAAGAACTGGTAATTACATTGTTTTGCTTGGTAAATAGCTACGTCAAATTCGTGATATTTTCACGTTTCATGTAAAATTCGCAGCAAACTGTCTTCTCACAAGAAGTTCCTTCTTATCATTATTTCTCTCTGTACTTCTGCTCTAAGGTTAAGAATATACTTATATGTAAAAAATATACTTATATGTAATATACTATAACATATGTAAAAAAAATTATGCTACTCGTAAAAGTTTTTAAACTAGCAATAATCATTTGCAGCTGAGTGGCTTTTTGTAAATTTTTAATTTCTTTATTTAATTTTTATTAATATCATACAAGTAGCGGCATTTTCTTGTTTTTTTTCAGGCACGAATAGTTTCTTCCACTTGCTAAATCTGAAAATTCGGAACCATGGCTAGTAAAAGGAAGACAAGACTGGCAACTTCCACTCACATGAGTAACTTCATTGGAACTGGTCGAGAAATGCTGCCATGCATACTCCCAACTCTGCGTGATGTTCTAAGATATCGGCTTCTACTAAGAGAGTGGAAAGAATGTCAGAAATTACCCAGCAGCCACTCTTGCAAAGGATATTTATCCAAAAATGCTTGAAAAGTGGGAGCTAGAAAACAGTTGTTTTGTCGTGACAATTTTAAGTTCGAGAGTCACAGTCCTGAACAAGATAGAAGAACACTGCGAAAAAGCCTAAAACATATCACTTGACAGATGAAAACTGGAAGTGAAAGATGCTTTCATAGCAACGTTAGACAAGCTCTTTGGCATCCTCAATTGCAAGTGTGAGATTAAGCTATGTTCAGAATTTGTGGGTCCATGTCTAGGTGGTGCTGACTGTAAACATGAAGTGCACATCTCCAGCTCTTGTTCTAAGGATATGAAGATCCCTATCAAAGAACTAGTGTTTATTAAGAGTCAAAGAGAGAAGGTTGGATATGTTGGACAGCATCAAATTGGATTACCAGATCTACCTGAGCGCAGAAGACAAGTTAAAAAGCAGAAGAGGAAAGAAGATGATTTAAGAAGAATTTCTGATTATAAGCAGATGAGGAAGGAAGAGTTAACATTACAAACAAATGAAGTTCTTTTCCCCGACGAAGATGAAGAGCTAACTGATGTTTGGGTTGAAGAATCTGAAGATCCTTTGCAGATTCCATGTGATGATTCTGATGTACCTACTACGTCGAGTACAAGTCATTATAATACATTACAATTGCGCAATGTTGCATTGCAAAGTATTAGGTATGGTGTCGGTCTACGTGCTACAGCTGCCATTACAACAGCTGTATTTTTGGATGCTGGATTAATTACTGAAGGAGACAGGAGACTTGTGGTTGATCACAATAAAGTAAATAGGGCACAAGAAAAGGTCATGAAATCACTTGATGAAGAATTTCATGCTCGATGCCGGATAGACAATATTGAATGTATCTTCTTTGACGGACTCAAAGATTCCACAAAGGGTTTTTCTTATATAGAGTATGTGGACATATTCATGTGGACTATTTCTCTAAACTAATTAAATATTTAATCCATTTAAGGCGCTTGGAGCGATTTTTGTTTACATATAGATATAACTTTGCGTTCGTGATATATATAGAAAAATGTGAAAAAATGGCACCAAACCGATTTCGATGAAGGAAAAATAAGAGAGAATTGAAGGCAAAGTCCCAAGAGAAAGGACAATGGTCCAAATGGACCATGGACCAAATAAAGAGGAAAGTGCACAAAAAGAACTACCATGGGGCAAGGTAACTAGCATTAGACAGGGAAGCATGGAGAGCTGAAATCAACCAATCTTAGGATTGAACGACCAATGATGACCGATTTGGTTTTTTGAAAATTCAATGCTATTTTAACACGTAAGCCTTATGGCACATGAAATATGTGGTAATATTTGGATAAGATATGAACAAATTGTCTTCTAAATGCGTATTAATCCATTTTTATTACTATAATTGTTGCTAATATAGCAAGTGGTCACGCCGAGGCAAATATTCGGAAAAAAAGTTTCAAATATGATTTTCATCTATATTTCGAATACCGCGCCGAAAAGTATAGTCATAACATGCTTTTATTTTAATACTTAAAAGGATATAATTAAAAATATAATTACTATAATATACTGTATTACTGCCTGTGTGATGAGTTCCAACGCATAAACAGATGCACTTAAATTAAATGTGGCCCCAGAAAAGTTTTCCTCTCACTTAAAAGATAATTTAAATGTTCACTCAATGATCCACGATTACCCTTCAAGCCGCCTTAATGAAATAACCTGTAAAGAATATCGGCTTAAACTCATGAGAATGCAGCGAGTGGCTACCATTAAAGTTTTCACATGTCACTGCATCACACGCTCCCACGTTAATGAAAACGAGGCTGAGTTGCATCGGCATTCTCCTTTAATTCGTTGGAAAAGTTGCGCATTCCCCTCAAGAGAAGTCGTTAACAGGAAAACCTTTCCCATGACTTGTCGATTCGTTATGAAGGATAACGCCGACTGGACTTCCATGTGATTAAGATTATTAAAACGCGAAGCGAAACATGGAAGGGCAATGTCTTCATTTTGATTGTGAAACACTAAATCAAGAGTACTACTACATTGGCGGACCAAACGCGTTTGACGACTCATTCCTATGGATCTTTCGTGACGGAACGCTCTCACGTAATGAAAAATCGGCTCTGAAACTACAGTCAGAGTTTATCCAATTCACGACTTAATCGGCAATAATACTGAAATCAATTAATCATCGGTAACGTTAGCTGTGAGAAAACTGCAGTGGAACAGTATTCACCCATTATCGTGAGCTATAATGCCTGCTCAGCATCACCAAGCTATTATAATTCAATAAATTGTGAAGCAGAGCTCTAATTTCATTCGCCACGTGAGACAACTATCTCCCTCCTATCAAGAATTTGCAAATATCGCTGCTTTAGTGGTTCCAAATTTGGTCAACTAATTGTAAGTTTTTTTCAAAAGCGTTTGATAGCGACGCACTTGGAAATAGACTTGGAAGAAATAATGTGACAGGTGGTAAATTAATAAACATAATGATTCTATTTAGATGATCTAAATGATTTCATTCGAAGCTATTTTCATAGCTAGATGCCTCTATATTTCTGTCCTACTTCTATGTTACTTTCTTACAAGATTCCCTTGAAGATAATCCTATTATATTCTAACATCAGATTTTGAGTGAAGATCCAAGGAGAGTTGATATCCATATGGAATTTGCGTCAGGTACTAAGGTAATTTAAGTACTAAGGTAATAAAGGATAGAGCCAATTTTAATTATTTTAATTTCCATGAGAGATAAATTTTATTTTCGCTACGAAAAAGTAACCTGATTAAAACATAAACCTAGCATATTCAACCATTTATTTTTTAAAGATAAAAATTATTGAAATTACCCAACGGAGTTTAGAGATAAATGAGGCCGAATATAAATGCAATCAATCAAGGTTTTCTACCAATAAATATTGATGGTTCAAGGATTCTTCCCACCTCACTCCCAGACTGTAGATTCCTTTGGTCAAGACATCGTCTCGGGCTCAACTCAATGGAATTGTTTCATTATGTAAAAATGTAAATATCACTTTATAATTCCACACTAATTTAAGGCCCTTGTCACACGGTCAATTCTTTCGTAAATTTATTCATGAAATCCATATTCATGAAACAAATTTAATGAACATGCATGCCTCGAAGTCACACGAGCAGGAAAATTTAATGAATTTGGCGCTGACCGGCTGACGATCTCACCGAGAATAGTGCATAACCCGTGCGAAAAGAAAAAATAGCGAAGAGTTTTACACAGAGTCTGCGAGCTTAATTAAAATAATTAGAAGAAAATATTTATTGCCGTAAGTATCAGCTGAATGAATTGCATGAACAAAGATACTGACTCACTATAATACACATAGAAATACCAACTACAACAGTTCCTTATTAATAATGCGTGGTTTAAAAATAAAATAACAACAGGTGATTAAACAACAAATGTTTACACACAAAAAATTCTGCTCCTGCCATACGATGAAATAATATCAACAATTGACTCAAATATACTATGTGTATAATACCTTACCATATGGCAACTGGTGGTAAAGAATGCGTACTTCGTTTATTAAGTGCTCGTTTAATAATTAAGTTGTCGAAGTAGTCTCTGGCAGGGGAATGGCCGAAGCGCAGAAAAACTAATCATCGGTAGTGTTTCGTCAAGAATTTACAATTACCTAATTTACAGTAATTCACAGAATATTGGCGCGTGCATGGGCAGTTCTATTCTGAGAATTTTATCGAATTAATCAACGAAAAAATTACCGTGGGACACCGGAAAACGACGGGTTTCCTAACAGAATCTTATCTTCAGGTGGATTACAGCAGTTGACATGGTGTTTATATACATGGAGCTGGGTGGGGGGTTTAGGGTGAGGGGACCCCTAACACCAAAGGATGAACCCCTAACACCCCTCACTGAGGGGTGTTAGGGGTTCATCCTTTGGTTAATCCTTAACCAATTGCGTGAAGAATCGCTGCGTATGCCCTACCTTAACTCCACCCTAAACTCTTCACAACACCAAACCACCATCGCGGGCGGCGTCCAAAATCCTTACTCACCTCCTATCTTTTTTGCCCAACATCCTCCCCTCCATCACTCTCTTCAAAGATCCATTACACTCTTAATATACCCTCCAACCACTTCTTCGATCTCTTTTAAATTCCCCCCGCCAACCTCTTTAAAATTTCTACACCAAATTCAACCTCCTTCTTCCCCACCCCGCTTATCCTCTACATCCTCTTCCAAACCCGCGTCTCGAAAGCGTACAATCTACGCTCATCATCTTTTCACCGCAATTTAATGTCTGAACTGCACAACGCTACGCTTTGTATTATTCAATAGTCTTCTCTTCACGCTTTTACTAACAGTCTGATTTCCATTCTCCATTCAATGTTTTTCAACATAACATTTCAAAGTCTTAGCATCATCAGGTAAAGACTGACAGTCTGACCTGATAGCCATTCAATTTACAAAATAACCTCTTTTCACTTTAACTCTTATAAATTAAACAATAAGGTTTGAGTTACTAGAGACGGCTTTAAAAAAATCAAAGTGATTAAGTGGCTGATTGTAATTTTCCATTTAGTATTATTCATCAACACCATATTTCAACGTCTTAGCAATATCAGGCTTTTGTTTGACAGCCTGAATGTGTTTTGTTACAGTTAAAGATTGACAGCCTGAATGTGTTTTGACGATCCAAGTCATGAATACGCTCTTTTTCCTACGATTCACTCCAGAATATGCTTGCGTAAATTTTATGACATGGCATACAAGAAGCTACCATAATATGCCTTTCAAACACGAATTTACATCTATATTTCCACTCATAAACCTCATTGTAGATATACGTTATCGGAGTTCAGGATGATATTCCATCTCCGGAGGACGTGAGTTGGCGATCAAGAATTATAAAATCATCATCCCCAATGAATGCCATCCGAAGCTTCCCACATTAATAACCAGGGTTAATTCATGCGGAATTAATCGTCCGAAGACTGCCAATGAATATGTGAAGACCACATTGAGACGATGAGGGCGATCACCTTTAATTCGATCGATTTGTCATTCCCCTCTTCAAAGCCAATATTTCGCGGCCGACATTATGATGAAAGTGTGAGAGCAGTTGTTATGAAACTCAGTGCTCTTCATGAATAACAATCCATTTTTCCAGCAGAGTCTGAAATTACAGGGAGGTAGCAGATACAGGGGTCGAAAGTAAATCCCAACTGAATGGCATTTACATTTAGTTTTTTTTTAACTCCTTTCAACGCCATCCACGCCTCCTGCCAGGATTGGTCGTTTATCACAAGTCGAGGGCGATATTTTTGCTAACCTATGGGAGTCGTGTATTCCATAACACTCTTGATATGCTGAGTCACTCCCTCTACCAGCTATACAAAGGGTGATCTTCTATTATTCAACTGTCTGAACAGCCCTGTTAGGAAACTATCTGTACTAATTATAGATGGATGCGATGATTAATAGAGCACAGCAGTTTTAGCTAACGAGGTTGTTGTACATACGTTTACTAGACGAGGGCTGCTTCCACTTGTCTAATATATCTGGGCATTCTGAATTGGCACATACCACTCCGATTTGGCTCAAGAATGATTGCCGCCTTAACGATCGCTGATGATCATACATTGAAGATAAAACTATCCTTGATCTGCATAGCTCAATAAAAAGAAATAATGCCATAAAGATTTATTCGGTGATTTTTTCGCGTTGTTATTGTACACACTTTACTGGTAGACTGTTGATTTTCAGGCTGAAATTAGGAAATCAAATATTCTTGTACCTCTTGGTAATTTCCATCGTGAAATGGTAAGCTTCGAGGAAAATAATACAGATTTAAGGAAGTTTATATTCCTATCTCATCGCTTTCATTCCGGATTACTGAGTTGATACACTTGTATGGATATGGCGAATTAGGCCTGAGGCCTAACCTGCGGAACTTCTTCAATGAGTATACAGTCAAGTGTTAAGGCACGCGCGAAGAAGTCACACTTATATAACCTGTCAAGGTGTGACTCAATAGGATAGTTATGCTGGCCTTTTATTTTGTCACAAAAATAACTTATTTTGCGAAAGGTACATTAATATTGATTAACGTCGGCCAGTTTAATGATGATAATATGCTTTATAATGCTTTGGTCAGCTAAATACAACCATAGAAATTCCAAAATTAAGAAATTTAAGGAAGACTCGATCTATGGAGTTGCCTCTCTGGAGAATAGTACGTCACGCTAGGAAAGGTGCAGGACATAGCAAAAAATGTGACAAAATGTAAGCTCGATCTATGGAGTTGACTCTCTGGAGAATAGTACGTCACGCTAGGAAAGGTGCAGGACATAGGAAAAATGTGACAAAATGTAAGCTTTTTTGGCGACGCTATTCAGGAAGCAGTGTAACATGATTAAATCCGTATAAATTGCTACCTGGACTTACGAACCGCTCAATATTCGAACTTTATTCACATCACGTTTTGGCCTCTAGATACGAAGTAATTCTCGAGATACCTACTTTGACACTTTTTTAATGAAGTGTATCAAAGTCTTAGGCGCACTTCTAAAGGGAGATTAGGAGAAGGCAGAATGGGTAGTTGGGACTGGTGGTAAGTGGCGAGGGGATGCTGAAGGCCGTGGTAGAGGGGAGGATGTTGGAAGGGGAAGAATGAGAATAGGCTCTATGTACGCGGCGTTGAGAAGCAGGACGTGTTCTGAGCAGAAGAATGAAAGTGTATAGAGACAAGGATATTTAGAAGGATGATTATTGGTGTTACTACTTCCATCTTACCGTAAATATACTGGTATATCACTTTCAATAATCAAAAAAATAATGGTGACTGAAAATTAGTGCCCACGGTGGAAAATAAACGGGGTTAATGTCTGAGAAGAAAGGGTTAGAAGTGTAAAATGGTGTAAATATGTGGGGAGAATGGAAAAAATTGGGGCATGTAAAGGAATTTACCCTTAGAGAGTATTTAACTTCCTTTAAAAACATTATGATTGCATGACGTACAATTTTGGGACCAATATTATTTCCCGACGTTATAGACTAGAGCGAGATGATTACTAATGTGTAAGGTCAAGTATGTATTGGAAAGGATGAAAATGAATTTTGTAAAAAGAAAATGAGATGAACGCTAATCCATGCTATAGTTATTTCTGATTTTTTATTTTGGTCTTCACTCAAATTCCACTTAATGATTTCCTCCTTAATTCAAATATCTCCTTGGGAAGTACAACAGCATCTACTGCGTCTGTGAACTATAATCCTAACCATGAAAGGAAATATCGTCAGTTGAGAAACGCCCAAAGGTTCTTCTAGATATTTGCTTCTGATTCACAAAAAGACGCGAAATTAACGCTAACGGAAAAAATAATTCCCTCTTCGTTGGCAAATCGATCTGTTGACTCTGCGAGCGTAAACTTTGACGTAACCTCTTCAATCTCGTGACACCGCAATAACGGAGGTGGTTGGCCGACCCCTGTCTCCCGAGGAAAAGCGTGATTCATTTGTTTCACTGGATGTTTTCCCTGCTGTTCGGACCGTGTATCCATCATCCGTACACGAATGAGCATGTTACACGGCTGCTAAAGGTACGAGGTTAGGTCTTCGTGGAGAAAAATTCATGGAGGAGAAGAGGCGATTCCGTGATTCACATCCAAATTGAGACCGAGCAACGATGTTTTCCGTCGTCGCTCATTCAACGCCAGTCGTGGCGCGTCGATCCCTCAGCTCCGCCTCGCGATGCAACGGCGAAAAAGAATGACGGGTGCATCGTTAATCACGCTATCGAGAGCACCTTTCACTTTTTCCTGCGCTGAGAAATGTTAAATTACTCCCCAAATCAACGTTTTGCAACTCAAACAGACAATGCACTGTTTTGCGATTACGACACGCCCCCATTGTTACAGTTAACTGCTGATTGGTTTGAATCGAAACCAAAAGATTGGGCCTCTTCAGCGAAGGGCACCGTGGTATGAATTTTTTAAGGCTCTCTAATCCTATTACGTAGAAAGTTCTCTATTGCACCGTCATCTCGCATAAGTTTTTCTCCTTGCGTCAGCTTTATGTTTATTGCTGAATAAACATAAAGCTGACAGCAGATCATCACAGCAGATCAAAACAGCAGATCATCTGAATGACAAATCCATTATAGCCAATAAATTTCATTATATTCACCCCATACTGACCAAATATTTTTAGCTTGTTCCTACATTATTTTGTATTACATTAGCCTTTCTCAAGTATTTTTGACCTAAAAACTACGTATTTAACATTTAGTAATTTTTTTAAAATCCCGCAACATTTGGGAATAGAGCCGGGTAGATATAACACGTATTAGTGACTGCCAAATCGGGGACGAAGTCGTCCAAATGGTCAGTAGAAGACGACATGGCTAGTACACATGGCCAGTAGAAGTCTAATGTACTTGGGCGTCATTTGGTGAAATATTCACCGTGATGCTAAAGAGACTTTTCGCGCAATGCTACAATTATTTCACTCACCAATTGGTTTCGACGTCTACAGCAAAACTTTCATGGTATGCACCTTGAGTATTACACTCTATATGACGAAATCCATCGATAAATAAATAATCGTGTGATTATGCATCTCTAGTTCATGGTGGTGATCCAATATATTAAAAAAACGAATCATAAGGCAGCTAAGTATCTTAATAAAGGGAAGATTTCGTAATGCATGGAATATTTTAATCTTTAATACTGTAGAGAAATAAGTTCACATGGCGGAAGGAATTGATTTGGGAAAAAAGACTAGCAATGTTAGGCTAAGCTTGCGTTGATCCATTGTCCGCGTTTCTGTTTCTTATCCAATCGTAATTTTATTTATCAACCAACTCTACGTTGTTTCAGGAAAAGATAACTTATATCATCTCCATTGCAATCAGAAAAAGGTTACGCTGCAGCATTCTGAGGGATTACGCTTCATAGAAATGTGTACCTGCAATTTGTGCACATTGCGGAATCCGTTTGAAATAAAGGAAGCATAACATTTGCAGATTCAGGTGTAACTTCTTTTTTTAATTCTTTCAAGCAAAGCTTTTTCAATCGAATGCGACTGCATATCAAAATGCGGAAACGTTTTGGTTAAATAGTACAGTAGAATTGCAAAAGAATGGGCACATTACGAAGTTCGTTCCGTACACTGGGCGTTTAAGTTGAACTTTTAGGTTTTACTCTTCTGAGTTGATCGAAATTCGCAGAAATTAACGATTTAGTACTTTTCTTCATTTTCTCCTCAGCTGCGAATGATTTCATTTTCATTGGGAATTGTGCAAGACAAAACCTCGAAGAAGGAACAGATCATTCATCTTTCGTACCAGAAGATCTACATTACTTGCCCGGAAAAATGCGGAAATGTGAAAGGGCTTGAACAAAAGGAATACCCAGAGACCACTTCACCCGTTTTCTCTGCAGCCGATTTTCCAAAGCGTGGTGGATTCATTTTCATTACAAAACGGAACAAATCTTGCTTGATACAGATACATTCTCTCGGGGAGCCTCCCCCGCCCCCCCCGCCATGGTCGCAGATCGGCAGTGAGGAAGGCGGTTTATATGAAAAGAAAATCATTAAGTGCACCTGAGGTCTTCGAGAGAGGCATTCAAAACAAGTTAATATGAAGAGGTTGTACTCTCAACATAAGCGTTAATTAAGAAGAGCTAATCGCCTCTACGGGGGAATAGATTGCTATGTGCGAGTAAGCGTTTGAGGAATTTTCAATTGAATTTTTGTTGTAATTGTGGAAAGGGAATGACATGGTTTAGTCAAATACTTTCAACCCAAAAGTGTGTCGTATATTGTAGAGCATAGACGCATGAGAGTATGTGAAATCTCAAATGCTCCGTGCTGGAGCGTTTGTACGAGCTATGGACTTGATGTCCTTGGAGACTTCAACGCAGGAGTAGAAAAGCATCTATGCAACTTAAATAATTACCTATTGCATGGCTAGTTATTTTATTGTGCATTCACTTCGCTAAAATGTTAAAATTTTTGACTCCCTCCAGTAAATAAGCTGATTACGATAGTGAAGCTTAGTAAAAACAACAAAAAACACAGAATTCAATAATGTGAAATTCAGGAATGTAATTAAATATCAACAATTATTTTAAACTGATTTCATAAGGTTCTGGGAGGTAATTGGGTTAAAATCACCCTCCACCGTGATAAAGAAAATAGGGATCTAGATAAGAAATTAGTCATATCAATATGAAATATATCATAGTCAATGAAAATCATAGGTAATTATTTAAGTTGCATAGTATGCAACTTAAATAATTACCTATTGCATGGCTAGTTATTTTATTGTGCATTCACTTCGCTAAAATGTTAAAATTTTTGACTCCCTCCAGTAAATAAGCTGATTACGATAGTGAAGCTTAGTAAAAACAACAAAAAACACAGAATTCAATAATGTGAAATTCAGGAATGTAATTAAATATCAACAATTATTTTAAACTGATTTCATAAGGTTCTTGGAGGTAATTGGGTTAAAATCACCCTCCACCGTGATAAAGAAAATAGGGATCTAGATAAGAAATTAGTCATATGCAAGGTATAAAAGATCTACCAAAAGATAAGTTTACTATCAACTAGAAATAAGCGCAGAGAATTGAGAAAGCACTGCATCGAAATATACATTTGGATTGTAATATTGAATCGCCAAGAAACTTGGACTATAACAGATTGGAAGGAATGGAGTTGTGGGGTAATCGAAGCATAATGAAGACGAAATGAACAGAGAGAATCATCAATGAAGAAGTCCTCCGAAGAGATGGAAAGAAAAGGAGTTTGATGAAAACTCCAAAAGAAACAGGAGAGACTAACTTGTTGCACAAATTTTGCGGCACAACTACCTCTTGAAAAAAAATATTGTTAAGAAAATGTATTTGAAGGATGATCTCGAAGGTTCAAGGCTGGAAGAGGTGAATCACATTATGAGAGATGTAGATACAGGGTGTTATGAAGGATTAAGTTGGTTAGCTGAAAATAAAATGGGGTGAACCGCTTCAGGAAAAACAATCAACGGGTTGATGGCTGATAGTAATGAAG
Source organism: Pyrrhosoma nymphula (assembly GCA_963573305.1). NCBI lineage: Eukaryota > Metazoa > Arthropoda > Insecta > Odonata > Coenagrionidae > Pyrrhosoma > Pyrrhosoma nymphula. The sequence goes on along the minus strand of OY754334.1, from coordinate 80,022,248 downwards.
ACCGTGGTGATAACGGCGATGATTTTCGAGAAAATGAAATTGATTTTTGAGAGATTTCCATTCGCTATATTGCACTTGCTTACTTCTAAACACAACAGCGCACTTGCTTTCCATTTGTATCAGGCACTAGGCACTTGGTAGCGCACTTCGAAACAATTTGGGAGCAGAGTTTAGGTGCACTAAACAGTAAAATAAACTTCGATAATTGCAATCGCGATTGTTGTTTTCGGGTTGAGATTAATTAAAGGCGTAAAAATGGATGATGTTAACATTTTAATTACCCTATGTTAAATAACTTATATTATAAATATAACTGTTTCAGGCTGGACCTGGTGGAAGTTGTCGATATTCCTAATTAATAAAAAACACATAGTAATCTTCCACATATTTATTTCTATGGCACGACGCGTTTCACCACACTGTGGCATAATCATGTGCAAAGAGTCTTCCGTTTCCTCATGGATATATAGGTTTTGACCAAAGCGTTAGGGAGTGGAGGGAGGTGGGGGGGGGCGGAAGGGCGGAGAGGGGGGTATAATTATGTACGTTCAACGGATTTGTGAACATTTTTTATAAAATATTCCGTCATGACAGTGTACATACTGGCATGTTTCCGAACGTTTCACCTGTGCACATAGCTCCATTCTACGCCGTTCGTGTGCGCTAAGGTGCACTGATGTGTTCCGATCTGCTCTAACTTCAACACCTTGAATGGAAAGCATCCAATGTAGCGTGAGGGCTTGAGGCATAATGTTCATTCGGAGCGGCAAACCGTGGAAAATTAATGGCTGGATCTGAGAGCCATCGTCCCATTCTTTCTTTGACAGTGACGCGCCAGAAATTAAGACGTCACCGTGGCAACGAGAGGGGCCGACCATGACGGAGGGTTTTATTTTCCACGGAGATCAGCGAACATGATCGGGGCCACCGAATCGCTCCCAACCCGCTACTCGCCAGTCTCCTTCACCCTCCACGGCCGCCGGAACCAATGGGATTTCATCGCCGACACCTCCGTACCTGTGTATGACGTTGCAATTTTTGAAGTTTCGGCTGCGAATTTCAACGCCTATGGACCTTGATTTTTCACCCCTAAAAATTTATCAGAATCAGGCGTCATCTTGTGGAAAGGTGAGGTAGATAAAATTTTTAAGAATACACATGGTAAATTTTCACTGAAAAGAAATTTTAAACAAAACAAACAAATTTTCTGTAGAAATCGACACGGTTTTCTTTAGGATGATACATTTCCCCCGTAACGTTACGAATTGAATGAGAGAAACCATTTCAGTCACGGAAACTCGAAAAAACTTATAGAAAAGATATTAACATCAATATATGGTTACTCATCTTCATCGGAAAAGTAATTACATATATAAATGCATACCCAACGCGCCGCTCTCTTTCGAGGTAGGCTAAATCAAAATAGCTTGTTCTCAAATCAAAGAATCTCTTACACCATCAAATTAATCAATTGTGACGATACTTAGTGGAAATTGAAGATAGAATTAATAGAAAAATACGGTACAAAATTCCACTATTTATTTTCTTTTTGTCGACCGGTTTCGACGACTAAAGCGTCATTTACAAGACAAAACAGAACTGAAATAATTAGTGGAATTTTGTACCGTGTTTTTGTAACAATGAACTCTTTCACCATATTAACCCATGACTTCCTCCATCTACCCCTTACTCCCACAAGATTCACTCCTTTATATGTTTAGTTATTCAAATCTCATGAATTCTGCCAGATTGGTCAAAGTTAATTTTCCATAAGTTTTTCCTTACCTTTTCTTTGAGCTATAACTCTGGGCCTCACTCATACATAATTCTCACAATGTTTACACTACTTGACCCCCAAATATAAATCAAACGAACGAACTAGTGTGGTATATTGTTGAGCTAAGACATACTCGTGAGTAAAATCTTAAATGCATCGTGCTGGAGCTTTTGTACAGTCTATGGACTCAATGTCCTCGTTGACCTCAACGGAGGAGTAGAAATGCGCATTGATTCAAAATACTTGAATGCACCTATCACCTGTATAAATATCTGTCATCTACAAAATATATCTACATAAAATATGCGACCCTAAATGTGCTATCTGGTAAGGTATATATGCTAAGGAAAATTACACAAGAATGTTGGAAAAATTTACTTGTGAAGGACGATTCTTCACAAATCACGTTTTTGGAGGAGGACAATAAAATGGCTAATATGAAGTTGTATTCATAGAATGATGAGTTCATTCTTATGAACGATACTCTTATAAGCGAACCCTTGCAGCCCCTCTCATTTATGTCCTTTCACGTTTACGTTCATCCTGTCCGTCCTATATTTCGAGCATCGCATTTCCTTCCTCTATTTTAATGATTGAACTTTACTCTAAGCCTCTAACTCTGAAACAGCACCCACCGTACGCCTACCCGCCGTTATTTAAGGCAAAATGCCAGAATATGTGTTGGTGATTCCCGAAATTGAACTCACCTGCAACACTTAAAGCCAAATAAAAGTTTTTTTTAACGAATACAGACAAGTGAGGCCATAAGTTCAACTGAGCTCTTAATATTTTGAATCATTACGCTAATTTAAAAAGGCATTAAAAGAGTAAAAAACACTATGAAATTAAAGGGATCAAACCTCATTCTGAGCAATTGAAGCGGTTTCAATGATTTTGAAAGGAATACGCCTACATCAAAATTAAAAGTACGAGCTTGTATAAAGTATAATGTAAACAGTAATATGATAGACTTAATGCATGATTTATTTTTTAATTAAAATTGATACGAGTTTTAGAATACCAGTTTATATTATGGGAAAGGAAGAGAATGGATTTTATGGACCAGATGAAGAGAGGTAGGATGTACGCAGAGATGACGAAAGAAATTGTGTGGATAGATAAGAGGTCCGCACCTGCAAACGTCAAAAGGATTTTTATTTTGTTTCATTTAAACCTCCTTTAACTGGTAGATTACCCTAATGATAATAATAGTGATATAAAAAAGAGCATATTTTCACGTGCAAGTTTGGATTTACCGTACTCGATCAGTAGGGCAAATCTTTACGAGTTTCCCTCATCCTGTTGTGTGGATGCAGATGCAGTGCATCGATGGGGCAGAAACACTTGATCACGAAGTCCCAAAGACGATTTCCCACCGTCCCCCCATTCCATCGCCCGGTTGGAGAGAGAGAGAGAGCGCATTAACTTAAAAAAAAGATATACCACCCTCGATAGCCCTTCTGTAATTGCCCCACGAGCCAAAAGCCAATCGGGTCGAACGCTGATATTCTCGCCCTCCACTCCGACATCGCCACCTTCACCCAGAATACGAGCTCGAAGGCTCCTCGGGAGGGAAACGGATGGACGCCTTCCAAACCATCCACAGCAGGCCCACATCACCACGCCCTGACAATATTTTCTTCCATCTCCCGTTAGTCTTCGTTTTCCCACGGGTCTCTCGAGCCGTGGGAAGCTTTTACCTCCCGTGCGATGTCGCAACTTATCCGAAATAACGCCGAAAATCGCTTAATCGCGACCTTGGGGGAAAATATTGCGGGAAGCCCACCTCTCTCTTTCCCTCCATATCAATTCCCACATTCACCTCGACCTTCGTATGAGAGGCTCACAATGAACCCTCTCCATGTCTGTCATCCCATGGTTACTCATTCTCGTTTTATTAGTTTAATAAGGGGATATGCTCCCTTACTACCCTAGCTTCGCTCTCTCCACCACCACTCATGCTAAGAAATAAATAATTATACCTCTACAAATAATATAAAGAGTACTTTATATAATGAATTTCTTCCCAAACAACATTTCTAATGATGCTATTAACATAAACTATTTCCGCTGGGATTAAATTTTATATTTAATTTCAACTTTGATTTTAACGCTGCAATTACAGTTGACAGTACGATTCAAGTGGTTTAATCACTGAGGAAAGTAAATATGGAATTTTCTTTCTTATGGCACTCAGTGCAATTGTTTAGGACCATTTTAAGTTATTTTTGCATTAGAAATAAAGGCTGTAGGCGATAAAATTAATTTTCCACTGATTGTTTTAGGCGTTTTCCCAATGTATTCTTCAAAAAAGTATTCAAGATATATGTATTCTTCAACAATAGCTCACCTAGCTATTAGGAAGCTAATAAAAAAAAGCGCTGAATTTTGGGAATTACTGGAATATTTGGTATATACAAGTTCTTGAAATTTCGATCAAAAACGAAATTCGATGGTAAAAATGAAACAGTTAATTCGATTTCCTTTTTGTGACACTTCTCCAGAGCTCGAGTGACCATTATTTCTAATTTCACTTTACAAATAAACACAGCCTGCGAGCGATAAAAATTAAATGTCCATGCATTTCTTACGGGAGTTATGGCAGGGTTTCGATTGGCGTTTCCTGACGTGACGGTTTATGTTTGACGGCTACGTCAGCCCCCATTGTTGACCGTTTTTGCAAACGGAGTTCTAAATATACTTGATTATTGCAGGATTCACTTTGTAGACGTTGCTAATGACGGTACTCATGATTAACACAGCTTAGTAATTTTCTACAATATTGTAGAAAATTAGTAAAATTGAATTATTGCACAAAAGTACTAAGCTGTGTGTTAATTATGAGTACCTACCGGAGTTGTAAATAGTTGCAAAGTATGTTTATTTTCATTACCTGTAACTCAAATACAAATAATCCAGAAAATACTGGCAAATAATGTTTCATGACGGTTATTTGTTTCTCTGAAAAGCTAAAAATATATGGACAATGTGGCAATAAAATTTTGTAAATATTGCAAAAAACTCTAATGAATGACTGCCGTTGATGTAGCGCGACACAAATGTCGAACAAGTTGACGAGGTTCGCTGATCATCCGTTGACGGCGCCGTCAACGTCCAGCCACCGTATTAGGCTCCACTACATAACAAATCTTAGACGAAAGCGAAAACTTACCGTCTACTTCCATCACGTCAGAGAACGCCGATCTTAATCCGAATGATATGGAGTTGAATCGGAGACTTAAGGAGTGCAAAAAGTTGCTTATTATCTGCGGCGTGGTGACACTCGACGTGCTAAGTTTGAAATTTGTTCAACTTATGGTTCTTGAAAGAAAACTGAGCCTTGCAGAACATCGTTGCATTTTCAGGCTAATATTTTCATATAATGTAGGACTTCTAAACTTTGAAGCGTATTTGCAGCCTTGGGACGCTTTCCATTCGTTTTAGTGGGCAGCTTGCTTCGCAGCTCGATAACGCACTTGCTTTATAGTCATTTCAGGCCCTGCGCACAATGCAGAGCACTTGAAAACAGATCGGGAACAGAGTTGATGTGCACTGAAGTGTCAGAGAGAAGAAAAGAACGCCGATAATCGTAAACGCGATTGTTGTTGTTAGTTTGTTCATTTTCAGCAAAGGCGTCAAACATGGATCAATTAATTGCTTTGATTTTCTCCGTGAAAAAAACTTAATTTTTAAGTAAGTAGTAATTGGAACTAATTCGTTAACAAAAAACAAAAAATTCGGTCGTGACTATTGTAAACTTTCAGAATGTCACCTGCCGGCAGCTTATCGAACGTTTCGCCAGTGCACGTCGTTCCATTCCTTGTCGTTCATGTGCGCTGAAGTGTTCTGATGTGTTCCGACCTGAAAGAACTTCAACATTTTAAAGGGAAAGCTGTCTAAGCATTATGATAGACTATTCGCAACATCGTTTTACCCTTTGAGTTAAACAAAAATGAAATTTCACGGCGAAATGAGATCACCATTTTCGCTTTAATTCATAGTACATCACCTTAAAAAAAAACTGCTGATAATTTAATTCCCCGAGTCAAATCGCGCATCTTAGTCTGTATTCTATCGGCATTACTATTATTTCCGTCATTATATCGTTTTGCTTGCGATGTGGTTGTTGAGGAGAATGGAGAAGTAACGATTGACGGGAAGGAAGGGGAACGAAGAACTGCTTGCTGGGTGAGGATAGGAAACTCCTATAGAAGACTAGGAAGAGGCAGGAGTAATAGGATGGCGGAGGTAATCATGTGCAAGGATATTTTCAAGGCGGTGATTGAGGGAAGGATGTTGGGTAAGCTAAGAAAGGGAAAGAAATAGCAATAGGCTTTGTGAACAGGATGAATAGCGATAGGTCGCATACCGATCTGAAGTGACAGATAGTATTAAGAAGCAGTTTATTTCTTTATGTAAAAGAAGCACTTGATCAGGTGGCAGTACTTACGTATCCATCCCAGCTAACCTTAACCAATTATCTTCCTTTAATAATAATTGCTTCGTGTCGTCCCGCTCGAGAGTAATCAATGGTTCGTTCTACGCCCCAAATGTGAACGCCGGGGCATTTGCCCCACCATGCCGTCCTGCCCCACCCACCTCTCAAATCCCGATTCACGTCCCGCACGGTCAAGGCCCCTGCCAGCCATTGGCGCGGCTTTTTCTGTGATTACTATCGCCCGGGTATCGCTCTGTGTTTTACGATGACTTCGCTCGCCTTGAAGCATTGCCGTTTCCTGTGGCCGTATCCACACGCAAACGGCGCACGCTATCTGAATTCCCGAGAACCACTCCGGTCCTATTGGTTCGAGGAACTCTCATGAACTCGTTGTGTGCCGTTCTTCAGGTTGAGGCCCGCATCTTTCCCGGGATGACCTTAAATGAACAAACATACAGTACTTCACGTATTTAAGTGGTCTTCGGATTGGTCGTCTCGAATCCATGTGGTATCCTCGTTATCCAATGGTATTCTGTTAACTGATTTTTAGGTTTTTGGATGATCCCGGCTATAAATCTTCTCGCTGCGGGGTAGTTTCTAGGATTTTTCTAAGGGAACTACCTATTTTCATATATATATCACATTATTCCCCACCCCTTCTTCTACACCTACATAGTAACCTGCGGGCCGCCGCTTGGGGGTATGACAACGCGAGGGAGAAGAGGACTTCATATGATGATGTTCATCCTGCCGAAAGACGGAAAAATTACCACGAGAAAAAAAAACCACCAGGGCCGGGAATCGAGCCTCGGACCTTCAGCGTGCCGGGCCAATGCGCAGACAACTATTAGTAGAGTTATTAGACTACTGCTTAAGGTAGGTTTAAAAGGGGATAATATTTCTCTATATTTTTACAGGCGCAGGACTCTATCCTCTTACTCGAGTTCTTTCTTCGTCTCGGCATACGTCCAGCCTCTTTTCATCCCGTCCATAATGTCTATTCAATCTCTTCCTTTCCCTTCCCCGCTTTCCAAACTCCTCCTTCTATCACGGCTTTCAGAATTCCTTCACCCCTCATTACCTCCTCCAATCACCTACTTCTCTTCCTCATCTCACCCAGAAGATTCTTTCCCTAGCCTACCATATCAAGCACTCCCTCGTTCGCCTTCATTTCCGTACTTTTCCCTCATTTCATTTCCCTCTCCATCCTCCTCCACACCCACATCTCAAACGGCTGCAGCCTATTCTCGTACAGTTTCTCGGAGTCCAAGTTTCCACATCATAATACACTACACTTCAATATTAAACTCTTTGCCCACCATTTTAATGTCTTTACTACTACGCCCATTTCCCTCCAACGTACCTTCAACAAGAGTAATTAAATTCCCTCTTATCGAGTCCCGGTCAAGGCGAATGATTTTTCCTCTGTGGAATTTTGCAATTATGTGCAATTGCGGGTAACTTTGTAAAGTTAATACCTTGACTAGTCCCAGTATCATCAAAATTTAATAAAAACATTTTTTACCGTAACTAAAAATTAAATTAACTACTCTAATCTTTTTAAATAAATTTTTTCGTGTCCCTGAAAATAAAAAAGTAATAAAAAATGAATTGTTTAAAAGATAAGTTTATTTTCAAAATGCGGTAACCATATTGAAAATTAGAAGCAATAAGTACCTATAAGCGTTGGCAGGAAAAGAAATACACAAATACTAGACTAGTTTTAGGCCATAAATATTAGTATACGCCACTGTTTTTTTTAGGTTTTCAAAGTAATTGCAAAATCCTTCTTTGGTAAATTGATTGCGGTGCCATATCTCGGTAACTAAAGAGTTTCGGCTAAATGCTTATGGAACAATCAATGCACAAAATCACCTCCTAAAGTATTGCAGGATCTTCGTGAATCACCGTGTACATCTTTACTGTTTATTGATGGAGTAGAAGAATTGCGTCGTGCTTTAGTAAAAAAAATTGAAGCGCCTTTTCCCAGTTTATTAAAATTACGTTTGGACAAAAAATAGCATGATTTTCTACTATATTTTGCCTTTTTTCAACCCACAATGACGTATGGTACTCATTTTAGACTAATTTTGTGACACATTTTGTTGTAAATTTGACTATGAAAATCTGACTGAAGGAAGAGCTGGACACAGCCATGAAACGATCTTGCATGTGCAATTTAATCTTTCCTGCCCTTCCCCTACATCGAATCTTCTAGTTTCCTATAGCATTGTCGTTGCTCTGTTCCTCTCTTGTTATTCTCGGCACGGCGCCACGGCCAAAGTCCGCCCAGCGCTCTTTATTATTCCTAGAAGGCGCCACTTACGACAGTCGAATTCACTTCCGTGATGATCCTCTTGTGGTCGGTCGGTCAAACCTATTGAGAAAACTCTCCACCATATCTTCAATGGACAAGCTAAACGAACAGCTTAAATGGAGGCTTTCTCCACTAGCTTATTCTGACCTTTCCCGTTTTCGCATTAGCTATGATTAGGGTTGCCATATTCTGATGTCCCAAAACCGTGAATGTGTAGTTTTGAAGAAACTGAAAGCGGGACGATTCTTATAAAAGTTTGACTAATTTTGCACTTACAGTATTTTACTCTTTGATTGGAATCACAAAAATAAAATTATTATCAGCAGCTACGGTGGCTTGTTCTAGTGCCAAAATCTGGAGTACCGAGTTAGAAATTCGTTGGTCGTGAGGTGGCTGAAACCTCATTGGTCATCGCAGATTAAATCCTATGACCCCCTCTGTAAAAGTTGAAAATTTACGTAGTTCAGTCCGGCTGCTATCACAGGGTAAATTAATGGTTGACGAGCAAATTTTGTGGAAATCATCCATAGCAAAAAGAAATATTCACTTCGTAATTTTCTACACAATTCATTTTCCTCTATCGGTTTCAATCAATTATCCTCTTGAAAATGACGTGAAAACGCTGAAACCGGCAGAGGAAAAATAAATGGTTTGGAAAATTACAGTGTGAATATTTCTTTTTAACTTTTATTATTTTGATATCACAGGGGCTATTTCCAGTAGTTTTTCGTGTCGTTTGTTTAACATGAGACAGCACGTATGTTGCAGTGTGATGACCAATCTCGAAGATGTCGGTGCCTTTCCCCTCCAGCACTTGAAGGCTCATAGGAAAATGCACGCGTGTACAGAAGCATACGGTGACATCATATCAGGAAGGGATGCCATGAAAAAATTGCTACAATGTAAACAATACCTACTTAGCAATCCCTTTACTGCTATTATGGCGAGATACTTTGAGGAGAGGATTGTGCCGGTCAAAGTAATAATTTGTGACACACATGGAAAGTAATCTCCATTTCCGTCGATGCAGATGACACCGACACTTGTACATTACTAATAGGTTTTTCCGACGCGAAAGTGAAAAAACCGTAAAATCGTTGAAATTTTCATCTTTGGTTTCAATATGCGACCTTTTACCCCAAGAAAGTGGCATCTCACGACTAGACCGTCTAATGGAAAACCTTTTTGAGGATAATGGCGAGAGGCTCGTGTCCATATCTCAATTTCGAGATCTATAGGGATGGCAATGAAATTCTCTTGCGACTGATTTCTTGAAAATTGCGAGCGACTAAAAATGATATATATTTCAGTTATTTAGAAGTAGATATTAACCAAAATTGTTCCGTTGTGTTCTAGCAGCAAGTATCAACGTGTTAATTACCTGACTTACGTTTTCCAGGTAATATTAATATTATTTACGTCGAAATTGTAAACATATTTTCCAAATGACACAAAGATCCTAAATATTCTTTGAAGAATTTCCGAGGTGAATCATTAAAATAATTGAAAACTCTCCTTTTGGGTTGCATGGTTATATTATCGAATACTCATAATCATCAAATATATTCAACCAACCATAGATAGATACTTCAACCCTGCCTAAAAATTATTGTTCATCGTCTAAAGAAGCAACTTCCAGCCTTTTTTCCTTTGTGTGCCCCTAGGTTTCCCATTTCCAAAAAAATGTATCTATTACGTTAATAAATGTTCTTTAGAAATATTCTTACGTAGTAGTCATTTAAGTAGGCTATAAGCCTTAGGCTATAAGTACACCTTAGGCTATAAGCTGGTGGAAGTAGAGCAATCGAATTACTTGGGTAGTACGTAGAAAGGATATGGGGATAGTAGCAAAGACATTAAAAAGACAATTGCGCGAGCGATAGAAGCGTTCGGCAATGGGAAGGAGCTGATGATGAGACCCTGAGTAAGAATGTAAAGAAAATGTTGGGAAAGAGTTACATATGGAGCGCAGCGTTTTAAGGTACAGAAACGTGGACTCTGAGAAAAAGAGGATAAGAATAGGCCACAGGCGTTTGAAATTTGTGTGTAGAGGAGAATGGAGAATGGCTGGCGGACAGGAGAGAAGACATAGGAGTAAGTGCTTGGCATGGTGGTTGAGGAGAGAAAATTTCTGGGGGAGATGAGGAGACAGAGTGATAGGTTGGAACGGGCGATGAGGCGCGAAGTGTTGCTGAAGCGGGGAAGGGAAGAAAGAGAGTTGGTATACACCAAAGAGTGTGTAATTCGTCATGAAGTAATCATTTGACTTGACCGGATTGACGGGATTCGAACCCGGATCTCCCAATTTCCGGTCAGGTGTGTTAGACAGTTACACCACCATCCATCTTAATTGAATCCCTTTTTATTTTAATTAAGGTGGCTTGTTGGTGCAATTGGCTAACACACCTGACCGGCATTTGGGAGATCCGGGATAAAATCCCGGTCAAGTCAAATTATTTATTTATGACGAAGTATACACTCTTTGGTGTATATCTTTGCACACGAGTGCGTGACTGCATACCACATCATTTGTGCAATCGCAATGATTGGAAAAATTGTAAAGAGAATAGGCTTTATGGACGGGATGAAGAGAGGTAGGACGTGTGCTGAGCTAAAGAATAAAAGTGTTCTTGTCATATTTAACTGATGCAGGCTTAAATTTGTGGAAAACCATAGTAAACTAAAGTAAAATCTACAATATTTTTACCACCAGAATTTATTAGGCACTACTAGTTTCAACACATCGGCGTCATACCTGATGCTTTGAAACTAGAAAGTAGTACCTAAAACATTCTGGTGGAAAATGACCATGTATTTTGTACTTTGGTTGACTCAGTTTTCGATAATTTTTTAAAATTTTTTCTTTTTCATCCAGAGCCGCTGATTATCGACGCTATTCTTCTTCAAGTCCGAGTACTAACATATCCATGTTTTCCCTAGAATTACTCAATTATGCTCATTAGGGAGAAGCCTGATTGGGCGTGAACGGGGAAGGAAGGCGACGGGGTTTCTGGACGGCATAAGGGAAGACAGGACGAATGAACTCAAGAACGACTTATTACCTGGAAAATACATATTAATGCGCGGGACAGTATTTTAAAGTTGAGTATTTTAAAATCTTTCAAGTAGAAAGTTTTTAAATAAGTTTATTTCGCCAAATACTAGAAATTTCCACAAATTTAAAGCTGAATATATCACATTTACCAATTCAACAATTTAAGTTTCATTTGACGCAGTTTATTTACATGGTTATAATTAACTTGGCATCTCTGTTTGTTTGTGTAAAATCTTTTAATCAATTTTTCACCCACTTCCACCAGGTCGATTAACTTTTCCCACAAGTGTATTTTGGATGACAATGCAATATTTTCTCGATATAAACAAAGTAACGTAAAATTTAAACATTAGTTTAACAAAAAATTCGTTCCGTTCTTTTTCATCAAAATTTTCGCTGTAAATTTACCAATAATTTATCCAGAGAATAACGACAATAGTAGAATGAAAAACATGCGAAATTATTAAAAACTAAAAACTATACAATAAAATATTTAAAAAACTTTTTCAAGAACATGGTTTTATTTGAAAAATGTACTAAAAAGGAAGCAATAGTTTTTGAGCTGTCACAACTGGCCTAAAACAGGCAGAACGTGATTATTTGAGACTAAAAATAAAACCATAGGGGCGCAGCCAACATTTGTGATGCAAAAGACTTTTCACCAGAAACACCCAAGTCTTAATCACAATTTGTGACACAAGGCTTTTCAACATATTACGGGCAGGCTTCGCTTGCCGGAAATTCCTGGTATTGCATATAACTAAAGACTTTTTACCACGTTACATATATAGTAATGGTAAAGTATTTTGGGTCTCAAATGTTGGTTGCGCCCCCATGGTTTTACTTTTAGTCACAAATAATCACGTTCTACCTGTCGTAAGCCAGTCGCGACAGCTCAGAAATAATTTTCTACTTTTTAGTACATTTTTAATAAAACAATGTTTTTTAAATAGGTTTTTACTTATTTATTTTATTTTCTGTTGCACTGAACACTGAGATCCACGGCCGCACGTTAAGATAATAGGAACATTGACGAACTTAAGATCACTTGTGTAGTCATGACTTACTTCAAGGCTAATGAACGGCACGGCGACAAGTCTGCTTCGATGCACCCTCTCTCTTACTCACCCTAATGTATTTCCCTTCACTCATTTTCTGAGTTGCATAATTTTGAAGGAATGCCGCAAGAAATGGGAATGCAACTATCGGGATCGAATCTCACGTTCTCAAAGAGGGAGACCGCCAGGTGGAAAAACAAAAAACCTAAATGTCCAATCGCCTATCGTGATATTTTTCTCCTTTCGTTAAGGTGGTTGGAGCGATTTTTATTCATGCACAGATTTGCGTGAAACATTGCATACACATTCTCATTAGTGATATCTACAGATAGATGTGAAAAAAATTGCATCATACCGATTTGGTTTTTTGGCAATTCAACGCTATTTTAACACGTAGCCTTATGGCACATGGTATATATTTCGTAGTGATTCGATAAAATATGTACATATTATTTTATAAACGCCAAATAATACATTTATTATTGGAATAATTGTTGCTAACAAATACCACCAAACAAATTGGTGTGACACCGAGTTTGAACAATTTCATCTAAATTTACAATACCGCACCGAAAAATCTAGTCTTTACATGCTTAAATTAAGAGAAAAAATCAAATATAATTGTTGCATTGTTTTCGTTGCTGCCAGTAAATAGATATGAAACGCATAAACAAATGAACTATGGTGAAATATAGTCCAAGAATTTTTTTTCGATTTACTAAAAATAATATTAAAATGCGCACTCAATGACCTATGATTACCGCTTCGTCCAACTCAAGGCCGGGTCTCGTTGATAATAAACATTAGAACACAGCTAAAGTAACGCAACAAACACTAATAAACCTTTATATTATCGTGTTTCATGCTCAGGCTTCTAACATCCGTTTATTTAGATATCATGGAAAAATATTACCTATGCTTAAGTTTTAATGTATTTTTTTAAGAAGTAAAAGTGAAAAAACTATTTACCATTACACTTGTACTGTGATATATGCTCCAGAAATTTCTCATTTTTTTTAAATAATCTCTCATTAAATTTTTTTCGTGTATTAGCTGAATTTATACTAGGCTTCAAGACTTCTATCATTCGTTTTTTACAAATTTATGAAAAAATATGACGGTAGGCATATTTTTTTAATAATTGATAAAAAGAACGAACTTGTCACCGTTACATTTCTAACGTGATATATGCTCCAGATATTCCTCATTTTGAAGGTGGTTCCACCGTAAAATGACTTAAATGTCATTTTATTAATATTCTGTCTACTTGTAGAAAAAGGTGTCCTCTATCTGATATGATCAACAAAATAATAACTTTCCACGCTATATTACTCTCTAATTGAACTTGAAATTACATGGTGTTCAATGGGAGTATGAGAGAAACACGGGGAAAATAGTATTTTTCCATAAAATATAAATGCCATTTTTGCGGAAAACTATTTATAAGAAGGAATTAATCCAGAGAAATTGAATAAAAATGTAATACAGGCATCTTACCACCTTATTTTTTTAGTTATTAGGGAATTACTGCTGTAATTGAAGTCAAATGCTGTAATTCGTAGGAAATGGCGCTGCAGTCGGCTCCTATGGCTGGAAAAAAGTGCTCATTTAAAATACATTCGTGGAATAATCTTAAAATTTTGTTCCTTACTTTTGGGTTTCTATAGGTGATGTATTTCATCAGTGAAATCAGGATTTTTTGGACAAAATATAAAAAATGTATTTGTTTTGACTCACACAGTCGCGGCGGAACCTCCTTAACATTAATCTCTCTCTGAAGAGCACAGCCGTACCATATGCCATGGTAAACGACATACACTAGATTCTCACTTATCCAAACTAATTGGGACCGGATACTGTTCCAATTGCGACACATTGCGAAAAATTGCACTGTTCCAGTGAAAATCCATTCAAATCACTTTATTTCATGCATTGATACGGTATTGTATAAATTTCTGTACTTTGTACAGTATTGTGTAACACAATCGTCAATAATTACAGTGCATCAAAATATGTATTGTACAGTAAACCTGTATCTGTAGAGTAAATTATCCGAACTACAGTAATTTTGTACCATACTGTTATTAAAGTAAATTAAAGAGTGGTTTTTCTATTTTTGTACTTTTTGTTCCGTTTTTCCCTAAAATTCAGCCTAAAACTATGTTTAAAATTTTCTAAATATCCCAAAAATACTGTTTGGATTAACCGAAGTTTCGGATCCGCGGGACTCTATTATATATTTTTTTGGCAAGCGCCTCGAAAAGTAGTGCGGTAGGTGGCTATTACGTATTCTGATATCATTAGAATGATGAAACTTCTTTATAATGAGGCCAAATTTAATGAATATTACGGGTAGAAATATCTCGCTCAAACTATCAAAAGGTTCTCGCTAAGGTTCTTAAGTCATGTTGAATGAAGACCGGTCCTTGTTCTCCGAAATTATGAAAAGAAAGCATCGGCGGGCCGAAGAGTCTTCCCCCGAATCATTTTTCCAGTCCGGGGACGAAGAAGGAGAGACAGACCGCTTTGGCCCGCAAATCTTGTCATTCCTATTAATAGCGCCAGCCCCTGTCCCCTGTCCCTAAAGTCGCATTCATATGCGAGGCCACAGTGATGTCATCTTCTGCGCTGCATTAATGTCCGATCCAATGACGTTAGACCAAAGACAACGCCTCTTCCCGCGAAACCTTCGCTCATAATTCAAAAGTATGACCTGAATAATCATTCGACTCACGAAGGATTTTTCCCCTCTCCTTGCCTTACAATCTCTTTGAAGGTGCGGAGGTGAAATCCGTACTCACGCATTGCGGTATCTGATAAACGCATGTTACTGTTCTAGATAAGCTATACAGGCGTTCGATTGTAAAAAAAACACTGCAGGCTACTTTGAAATAGTTCGAAAGAATAAAAAATCATGCCTAGGACACAACAAATCGAGGTTTCGGAGTTCAATGGAGGTATGCCGTGTGAAAAAAATGGCCGTTTGTTCTGGTACCTTTGTCGTAGTTTAACAAAATTCTCGTCTGAATCAAATCAGACAATTGGATCTCATACCCTAAAGACGGCTTCGACGGAGTGGTCTGGTGGAAGCAGTAGGATTTCCGGAATGTCTTTCTAGTAATATCATCATCTATGACTATAATTTCGCCGGTGCTGCAGCAGACATCTTCCATCACTTCAGACCTGAGGACGCCTGCTGCAAAGCCGGCGAAACAATCTCAAATAAGATGATACCATGTTAAGGACATCCCGGAAACCCTACTACCTCCATTTAATCTCATATGTCAAATATTTGACGAGAAAGAATTCTTCCTAGGCTTGCACTACACAAAGGTGGGTTTCTCTTTTCTGAATTGTCGATTTTTCATCTTGCCGAATAAGATCAAAAGAGAAATTTAAAAAAAGTAAAGAGCAATGACAAACAATGAAACAACGAACATTACTTTTATGAATTAAAAAGCGCGTAATGAATTTAAAAAACTCACATTCTCAACCTTTGAATCCGATGCGAGTCACTTGAACAGCTACAGCTAAATCTAGGCCAAATGTTTTCGTCTAAACATTATTCGATTGTTAGTTCAATTAAGTGGGTAGTGTTTTTATAAAATCTTTTATAAAAACACTACCCACTACCTATCTCTTTTTCGGAGAAAGTTTTCGATACGAGTCGTCGTTGGCATTCAAACAAATTTTGGACGCTGTGAAGGAAGGTATGAGTTACGGAGAGTTTTACATGAGAACAATATATGGCATGAATTCGAAACAGAATTGGTTGTGAAAGGAGCAATGGTCCTGAGGGTTGGTACCAAAGAATATATAGGAGTTGGTACTGTATGTTGGTACTTAGGAGTGAATTGCTCTCATTGGGACTAGAACCTACAATTATACGTAGACGGAACAATGTAAATTGATGAAATTGTTGATTCATGCAGAGTTCTCCTCATAGTTCCTAAACTACAGGACGTTTTCTCTAACCTTTCCTTAAAAACAATCGAGTAGCAAGTAGCCATAATGAAATCTTTAAAACCAAGTTTTGCTGTTGTGGTACAGCCACCTTTAGCGTTTCGCGAAAAAATCTGTTCCTTGCGGTCAAGGCCTCTAGTCCTCCCTGAAGTTCTAATTTGTATAGCCTCCTTCCGATGTCCCGAACGTTTTTCTCATTTATCGTTCTTTGGATCCTTAGTAATCAATAAAAGCACGATAGGTTGTACGAAACAATTTGCAAGAGGAAAACCGTATCACGGAATAGAGTAGTGAATATATGTACGACTGACAACAGTATTAGGGACAAATGTGTTTTTTTTAACACTGCTAGACCTCTCTGATACAGATAAAAATCCAGAACTAGATTTTAAAGTTAACTTTAATAGCGTGGCTGTTCTTTAAACTCCAATGCAAATTTCTGTTGTCGCCATATGCAAGAAGACAATCTCCTTTATGACAGTGGGCATACCTAAGGTTTCTGTGGCTTCTATATGCATGAAGTTCTACATTATTCACACCAGGCTCAATGAAAGACTACCCGTCACTTCGATGTTAACATCTGTTTTGTGAAAACAAACGATTTTTTAACGCAGCTTAACTGCCGTCCTTATTCTCATGAACTATGGACGCGATTCATTTAAATCCTCTGTGTATTTTCAATTAAAAATCGCGAAAGCTAGGGTAAAAAAATAACATTATGCCCAACGAACTAAATTTTAAATAACGGAAAATTCTCGCTGTAGATCTAACTAATCAGTTTTGAATATAGATCTAACTAATCAGTTTTGAATATAGATCTAACTAATCAGTGAGGACCAAAATATTTTTTTTTTGTATTTTTAAAAGTGCGTTCAAATTTATTGTTCTGATTAATTATGCACATATACATAATCGAGTAGGATACAAAAATTGGGGAGACTCCGATGGAGGGACCGTAACAAAAGGGACATCATAAAAGCTGAAACCAATGAAAAATCGATGGAAGACAGACAGAGAGGGAAACAAGTTGTTGGTGAGGTCAAAAACCTGCTTGGTCCAAATAGGTAAGTTATTTACAGAAATAGGACGGTATTTCTTGGAAAACGTATGAGCTCAGAAAAAAATGATCGACCAGTTGAAAAAAATCCTTTACGCGAGTATTTCCCGGATTATTTTTAGTCAATTTTCGGATGGCGCGAATTTCGACCAAATTCGCTCTCAGCCAAACTGCAATGCTCCGAATTGGAAGGCAAGCAATTCAGTAAGAACGCAATTTCAGCCACGCCATAGCGCTCCAATTGTGCCTTTTCAACGCACGCTCAGCACCAGGAAACCTGTTGTTTAAGGTATTTTCTCGGCCAAAAATGATGAGCGCGAAGGTTGAAGCAGACTTGAGCGTGAACCACTGCCCACTCACCTGGGGATGAAATTGCCGGGTAGACGTGGGGCGTGTGCCTCAGGACGATCGAAGGAGCATAAATCCTCAGGTTGGACGCCGTCAGCGGGACTGTCGACGAGGAAGCGGAGTGGACTGCATTCAGGAGCAGCAGCACCAAGGCAACGAGCAAGTGCATCTGCAGAAGGAAAAGAACGGAGATTTAGGCGTTAGTATCCACATGCATATTTTTCACTTAGGGGTAGTGGATAAACTACGTTACCGTTTTCGGTGATTATTTTACCCCCCCCCCCCCCGCTTCGTTGACAGCCGTAATATTTTTCCCAACCCCTCCCCCGACATGTAACGTCGTCTCTACAAATGAAACTTTCGATACAAAAATATTTTCTCAATTATTGAGTGAGTTTATTTTTAGGGATAGGTTGAAATAGGACAAATAAAGTAGCCGAACTAGATATAATAGAACTATCTAATCTCAATTGAAACAAGTATTATTCATTTTTAAATTCTAAAAATCAACCATGAATCAAGGCACCGGGAGCTGTGCTTATCTACTTTGTTCTCTCCCCTCCCCACATCTCTGTCTGCTGCCTTGAAAAGTGTTGTCACGAGGTCGCTATTTAACCCGCGATAAGGTTAAAATGTAAGCAATTTGATGGTATGAAGACTTGCAGGATTGTAGATGCAATGGTTCAGTTACACTAAGAAAAGTAGAAGCTTCGGGTGTAAGAAAAACCCCGCGCGCCCCTCCTCAAGTTAAACTCTGTAGTAATTTCGACGCGATGTTGACAGGTAAGAAACGAAAACAGGCGCATTGTAACAACTGCGTTGCTTTGACTTAACCCCCCCCCCCTCCCCCTCGTTACCCGCAGTAGGTTTTGAGGCGACCTCCTCCCCCTCCAATTATAAGTTGGTTATGTAGTTTATGCACGACCCCATATGTCCACTTCCCAAGGAGCTATCCAAGTATTACGTAAGGCGATTTTTAGCACTTTTTAACCCACCCCCCCATGGAGGCCAACGAAATATTTCATGAACCCTCCCCTTCCAATCTTACGTAAGTTATCAGAGATTTTTGAAACCATCATGGAAATAGATAGTAAACTATGGGGGACTCTATATCAAAATGCGCAAAAACTGACCTCATCATGGATATCGATAACGGTTTTCGATATTTCTCGATTCGCTGTACGCACAACTCGCAAAAATGTGATCTTTGAAAATGCGACATCTTCAAACTAATGAACGCAACGAATTGGTTGTAAGTTTTTCGATATTTTAGCATACACTTAGGCGTACCGCCGCAGCGGTGATCCTAAAAAGTAAGATTTTTCCTCCGAAAATAATTTAAAAAACTGATAAAAATATGACTTTAGAGGTGACATATCTTACGTAAGACTGTCTCGGACTCCTTCACACCCCCTACGTAAGACAACGTAAGAAAAGCCCAACCCCCCTCCCTTCCCAAAACGTCTTACGTAATACTGCAATGGCCCCAAAGCTATAGGAAGGAAACACACTTCACATTTTACAAGGTTACATACAAAATACGAGGAATTTGTGCTCACTATTTTCTTCGATTTTGACGGCATAGGGTACCATGTACTTTGAACTCTTACCACCAGCTTGCACGGTATGTAAGGAACACTACCTGGAAGTTCTACGTCGTTCACGTGAAGCAATCCGCAGAAAATTCCCGGATTTGTATCAAAACAACTCATGGCAACTACACCACGATAATGCACCGGCTCAAACTTCACCGCTTGCTCGTGATTTTGTGGCTAGAAAAAGTACCGTAGTGATACATCAGCCCCCGTATTCGTCGGACTTGGCCCCTTGTGACTCCTTCCGATTGCCAAAGATAATAAAATAATGAAAGGACGACCTTTTTCCCGAAATTGAGGAGTTGAAGAAAGAATCACTGAATGAGCTAAACGCCATACCGAAAATTACGTTCCTGATGTGCTTCGAAGATTGGAAAAAGCGCTGGAAATAAGTTATATAATCTCTGACGGGGACTATTTTATAGAAGATAATTTTAATATTGAGGAATAAATAAAGATACTTTTGCGAAAAAAAAAAATTTCGCGTACTTTTTATTTAACATCGTATATTGCCCTTCAACCTCCGCTAGGGAATTTGGCATGAGTTGTTTGGGCACCATTCAATAAAAACGGAGAGAAGAGAGAAATTCTTAATCTTAAAAAGAGAGCTGTTATTTAACCCAATAGCGCCTTTCTCCGTTTGTGCTGTAGCCGTGAATGGTGCGAAAGAATTGCTACAACCTTCATTAGCTTACCTAGTGGAAGCTAATGACCGTGAAAGCTTAAAGAATTAAAAAAATGAAATAATAATCCCTATTGTAGTAAAAATTTGGACATTTTAATGGATCTGGGCAACAATTAAGTGATATAATAATTTGAAATCGAAAAATATCTGAAATTAATATGGCAAACAAACTTTTGAAGCTCAAAACTCCTCCTCTAGCATTGTCTGGGAAGAAGACTTGGAGTTAAGACTTTTCCTGGAAAGGAGACATTGTATATTTGATTATACATATTTAGTACAGAAAAAGGATTTTTAGTATGTGCTCTGTTCATGATAATCACCGTTGAAGACTATTTCATCCATTTTTATCATTTCACGAAACGGAGCAACTAATTTCAGATAATACATTTGGGGTCCAGCCTCGTAAAACACCTACTTACCAGGACCAGGAGTGTAGCATTAGAAAAACTTGGTGGTATAAGAAGTTATGTTCGGCATCACTTAGTGAACATTTTTAGCACACATGATGAAAAAATATTAAATGTGCATTATTTTTGCAATAACTTAATTTACCGACCAAAGTTTCAACACTTCAGGGTCACTTTGTGAAAATGTATAACGTTCATCGTGGAAAACTTAGTGTCATTCGTTTCTAAAAAGCACAATATCATGGAGAGGAAAGCTTACAACAGATTTGGGAAAAAAGAGGCTAGGATACCTCTAGAGGTTCCTGCTGGAGTCCTTCAGTGTCTCTGCCAATTTATTAATTAACCCTTAATGACCTCAAACTCTCCGCTGGCGAGTTTCACGTGTTTTTCCATGTCTAAAGAGCAGGGTCTCTGTCACGTGACCACAGGAGATAACTGCTGCCCTCTGTTGCTTAAGGGCACGGATCCTCCACTCCTTCACGAAGGCTTGGTGCCAATATTTCAAAAGCTACGTGAATATGTAGACAAAACCATATCTATTCGTAGACAATAATGTTTTGAATGGCTGAAAGTAGAGTTAGTTGGTATCTTACGACTTTCTTTAGTTTTTATAATTATTCATTACGGACAAAAAGCCCAATTTCTAAAGATAAGTACGATAAGATATTAAGTACCCATATAAATATCTAAAAGTATATAAAATAAATATACATTAAATATAAATGTGTAATATTACAATAACGGAGAAAAACATTTATAGAACACAGATAACTTCAATTGAATAAAATCTGCAAAAAAAAGAAACAAAGACGTTATGCGACCAAAATAATCATTCAATATCCAGTAGAATTCATTTAAGTTATATTGATTATTTTTGGACAATTTTAGACAATACTTCTAAGCAATTTCTTCTGTAAATACTTAGTGTATCACTATGTGTATCAATACTCTTAAATATACTATTCGTGGTCGAAAAAAAGAGGTTCTTATATCTGCACCTACATATTACCCTGCAAGCCATCACCTCTAGGAAGGGGGTGCTTTATCACCAGTATGCGCTACACTATGCCCAAATAAATTCAAAGAAACTACGATGTTTATTCGCATTAATGATACCCGCATTATCAAAATCCTGCAAATGCCTATCAGGAGGTGAAATTTCACCAGCATTCACTATACTATAGGTATGGTACCAATGTTAAAGACACTATTTGTATTTATGTATTTAGCAGCTACGAAAATTCAGAGAGGTACAAGAGTTATACAGGAAAAATTCAAGACGTGCTGTTAATACTACGTAGCAGATTAAGAATAAGCATTAGGGAACTAATCATCTCATAGGGTACACTAACTACCACAAACCTAGTTAAAAGTCTCATTGGTATCTATTATGACCTCTTATTGTTCCCGGGAAGAATGAGATTTTAAACCTGTTTGTTCTGCAATCTATTTCCATAATTTTATTCTCATGATCTAATCTACCGTTGTATGTCGGGTTACATAAAATGCTGTTGACTCCAACAAATAGATCTGCTTGGGTCTTGGAACTAAAAGATAAATTCTCAATTTTAACTGAGGGTCTGCAAGCGATTCCCATCCCAGTTTTTGCGGAAGGCTTGTAAAACTTACGAAATTAGCATAACGGCCTTTAACCTAACTTGCCGATGCATGTGTTAGAGGAAATGTATGATCGTATCATACGAACCATAAGTGACATGAGACTTGAAAAGGCTCAGGATTAGGGTGAATATTCTTCAGAAGGAACTACTCGGAATGCCTCATCTGCTTTCAATTCGTTTTACGGCCTCCTAACAGTTAACACAGTTTCGCGTGTTCCCGAATCGGTCTCGGAAATCCTCCTCTCCACATCCTTCCTTCATGGATCCCTCCGCGTGCGCGCGCTTCGCTCTCCGCGCCAAAACTTCCTCTTCCCCGCAGGGGAAACAAAAGCCTCGCGTTTCAAGGACTGTCGCGTGGAGGTTGTTCGGACACATTGTCTAAGATCAGTGCGAGAGAGTAGGGATATCGTAGATCCCTAGCGAATAAAAATGCCAAGGTAATTAGCGAGCGGAACCGAAGAGCTTCTCGTGCCAGCTTACTCTTGTTCCACCGTGACTTAAATGGCACGCTCCTCCTTGGACTTGATGCTCGTGGCAGGTGCCGCGCCATTATCGTTTGTTTTTTGTTTCGCGCACCTGATCTGAATTGAATGAACAACCGATTGTTATCCTTCGGGATGCTTCGTGGAGCGATTTAATTGTGTTCGACATCCACGTGACTGCGTGGGTGGGTGCCCGAAAAATAGTTTTTTCTGCAGCGCTGGTTATCCAGTAATCTAAGGATGCTGCAATTCTTTGCTGGACACCCTACAGAATCGACGTGAAAGATAAAATGAGGATTTAATATTTTTACATGCATACCCACCATATGAACCATATGGAATTACCTACAGAATAGAAGAATCAGATGGATAGGGAACACTCTGAGACACAATGGGTTTGTGAGGAATATAAATGAAGGATAAATAGAAGGAAAAGTCCCAAAAGAAGGCCAAGGGATATATAAATTTATCAAATAAATAGTAAAGTACTTGCATAAGAAGAACTACCAGGGAGTAGGGGAACTAGGATTAGATAGGAAATGATGGAGGACTGCCGTCGACCAATCTAAGGATTAAACAACCAATGAATAAATGAATGAACGCACATAAACACCACGCCATTCCCTTTCGGAGTAGGCCAAGTCGCAAAAGATTAATTCTCAATGATAACTTCATTCGTACTTTGAAGCCCACAAAAATCCACAGGGGATTGGTAGGTTTACTGTCAGGAGCTTTTGGCGCGACATCGACGGAACCGGCTACTAGTCCAGGTCAAGGTGGATATTTTTCCTCTGTGGAATTTTCGCAATACGATGTAACGCCAAATGACAATAATGTTGTTAGACAGCTCAGGCATTACCATCCGAAGCGTTTGGTTGACCTTTCTCATCTCTTTCGGCGGGTGACGACGTTCAAGGCGAGTAGGAGGAGGTAGAGAGGCCTTGCACCGCGTCGGCCTAAAATTACGGTGAGCGTGAGAGCGGTAGTTCGGAATGCATTCGATTGTGAGGGAAATTACATAGCAATTCGAGGTAATAAAAGGATCGCAAGCGATGTAATTTTCATCTGACTGTCTGGGCTTTCTATTCGCTCCAGTGCGCCGCTCACTTCATGACACAGCAACGTCACTGCTTTCCATTCATTTCAGGCTCTGCGCACTAAGCAGCGCACTTCAAAACAGATCGGGAGCAGAGTTTATGTGCGCTCAAACAATTGAAGAACTTCGAAAAACGCATACGAGATTGTTTTTATAGTTGATTTTGTGTAAATGCGTCAAATAGGGATGATTCTAAGTCTTTAATTACTCTTTGATGAGAAGTTTGCGTTTTTAAATACGTGTATGAACCGAATTCCAAAAATTATACAGACAAACGTACGGTCTATTGTATACCTAAATAATGCTATCTACACCTGCAGGTTTCCAAAAATAGCCTGCGCACTTGGTTCAATTTATCGTAATTCATTTGCGCTGAAGTGCATTAACATTAACACGTTAAATGGAAAGTTTCTATTGTTTTCGTTCACGAACCGGTGCGTCAAGCCTACTAAGACTGCTCATTACGAATTCTGCCGGCTGATTGTTAGGTTTTTGAACAGTTTGGACAGACTCTCGATTTGGGACCATTTTAAACTTCCTTTTACATAACTCTACCAGCCCGCTATCAAGTTCGTCTAAATTTCCTTACGATATCTGCCACTTCGAAAGTCATGCAAAACTCATTTCATCTTCCTTCATCCTCCACCTTTGATAGGCTCTCTCTTCGATCACCCTCTTCAATGTATCCTCAGCTCTCAACACGACATGCGGTCAAATTTTATGCCTTCTCAGAATTTTCATCGCTAATTTACTTTCTTTTCCCGCCATAACCAACTCTACCTCATAGACCCTCCTATCTACCCAATTCATCCACTCCATTATTTTCCAAAGCCACCTCTAAAATGTCTCCTGCTTACGCACATCCTCCTACTGCAATGACCCATGCCGTTGTTACCGACGAATCCGGAGAAAGTTAAACCTATAGCATTCTGGATTATGCTTTTAAGGTTAAACGCATGGGGAAAGCTGAATGCCAAATTTTAGCATGTACCACGCAAATCATCACTTAAATCAGGACTGAATGTACCTGCTTAATTCGGGATTAACTTGACAGCCATGAATACGTGTGCGAACGACCTCCACTTTCGGTGCCTACAAGAGGTCGCGGACCAAATTAAACGAACAAGAGACGCAGGCGAAAGGCGGACGACACCAAACAGGCATTGGTTTTACTTTGGAGCTCTTTTCAACGAAGTAATTTGTTTCCCTTCGCGCGCGGCGAACATCAGGAGCGTGCATGGTCATAAGAGCCAAACTTATTCGGCCCCATGATTCAATCGAAAAGGCGTCGAAGCTACATGGTCGTCGGACACCGCCGCTTTTAAATTTCTATCGCGGAATTCACTTCACTAGCGCCTTTTTACACGGAAGGCCGTTTTACGCGACGATTATTGCAGAACTGAAAATCGGACCAAATAAAGCGTACTCAAAATCGTATCGCGTGAATGGTTCTTCTTACTTCGACTTTCAGTAGGTACTGAAAACACAAGTATTTTCCATCAGAGTCTCGCATCCAACTACCAATTACAGGAGAGTAGAGCGCTTCAAGCAAATACCAGTTTTGGAGCTAGAATCAACTAAAGATTGCTTTTGTCACGAAGAGGTGTGATATCGTGTGCGGTGAGTTTTCCAGTACTTGTAAAATTTGAACCCATTTGTACCTATCTGAAAGTTGAAAGAAGGGTATAAAATTTGGGAGTTTTTGTGTAACACAATTTAATTATGCATAAATACACAACGTTGCTTCTGGAGATGGGCCTGCTATAAATCGAAACGATGAGTTGGATCGTAGGTATGAGGTAATTTAAGACTTTCAGAATCCAATTTTGAGCATTGAATTGAGTTTGAATTGCAGTCCTGACATTAGCGCAGAGTAAAAACGGTCTATATTTTAACTTACTTACGGTTCATAACATACGAATTATGCCAACGGTGGCTGCTCTATCACTTCCTTTTTTTCAGGGTTCTTCATTCACTGTAAGCCTCAATTCAAATACCTTCAGATGGGAGTGTTGCCTTCAAGATGATGGTTTATCATACACACTTTCATAAAAATCAAAATATGACCCACTATGATGAATAATTGCGATTGAATGTTAATTTTTATTTTAAAAATGAGACACAATCCGAAACTATCATTTCCGTAAATTTCCATTACTATCATTAGAGATGATCTACCAGTATATTTAAGTTTTGATAGAAGTAGAAATACTTCTGACAAACTTAAAATTACTCGAGGCCATTCTCTAGATTCATTATTTCATTCTTCGTCTCGATATACCCCGTACCTCTCTTCATCCCATCGATAAATCCTATTCTCTTTCTCCCCTTCCCCGCGTTCCCAACATTCTCCCCTCTATCACGGCATCCAGCATCCTCTCGCCCCTCATCACACGCTCCAACCACTTCCTCTGCCTTCTAATCCTCCAGAAGTTTCCTCTCCTCACCCTAAGAGAGAGCATGTTTATCGGGAAATTCGAATAAATTTCCTTATTATGTGGTCTCCACGTCCCAACTTACGTTACCGAGGATTCAATGATTAAAACTTATTTTGGCATTCGATCGAGTTTAAAATTGATAAAGACAGACCTTGAGCGCCTAATAATATTACTTTTTTATGTAGAGCCAGTTTTTCGTTGTTATCGTGCATTATGGGAAGAATGCAGTTATTTGACTAAAATCATGATCAAGCACGGTTTACAGGCAGAAGATAGTATTATTTTTACGCTATTGTTTTCAAGAACACAATTTCGAGCACTATAATTTTAAGTTGATATTCTGTTGATATTTTCTTTATGATGGTCTTAAGAATTACTGTTGTACGTGGTGACTGTTGCATTACTCGTCCACGACTGCCAGGTCATTGCTCTAGGTAATAATATTTATATGAACACGAATCCGTAATGACATGACGGCGGTCTCTCTGTGATCTATACTTTTTCCTCTCTTCTAATACCGCCTCCTGTACGTAGAACGGACGCATTGTCCCCGTGAGCTGATTTCGCTCAATCTAAACAGCGAACGGTCAGGCGTGGGCATGATACATTTATAATGCTCCTATGAAATCTCTTTCGCCAGCCAGCTGACTCTTTCTCTCCCTTTTTCAGTTCAATTCCAATCCCTCCTCCTCGCGTACGCCCAGAGTTCGTGTACCGGTTGCAGCAACCTAGCCTGCTATAGGATTCTCACGTCTCCGGCCCGCCGTCGCCGTAGCATGGCATGGCGTGGCTGATTTACAGACTTCGCGGGCTTTTACGGGTAGGAATTCCCGCGCGCGGGAAAATCAGAACGACCGCGCGCTTATAAGTCCTTTCGGGATCCGTGCAGACGTCTCTCTGCCTCGACACGTAGGTCGAGAGAGGAGAATGGATTGGGAATCGAAGAGTGTTTGGTCATCTGGGCCCAGTGGGCAACTCTCTCGGGTGGGGATGTGGGAGCGGTGGTCACGTTCCACCCAACGGATAGGTGGAATTATTTGGAGTTGCAGAAACATCGGAATCGTTCAGTGGAGAGGGGGGTGAATAAGAAGAAATTGCAAAAATATCCCAGCAAAAACAGGTTGAAAAAAACCATGTCCCTAAGGTGGGAGAATGCGTGTCTCCAGCACACATCTCTTATAGTAGCTTGTAAAGAGGAAACTTTCTGCCCATTCAGAAGAAGATGAGGTGCCGTTGTATTTAAATAATTGACTGCGTATTCATTCCGCTGAACTTCTAAAGGCCTTTTATGCACAACAAAAATAGATATTTACACACAGAATGTTAATAACACCCTCAGAAAAGTTAGGGGAGTTTACATGAGTCATTTATCTACAATTTTGTAAGGGGAAATACCTGAAATACAGTTACAGTTTTGATTAATGTAAAGGGCAAAAAGGAGGTAGTAATTCACGGAAAACCTTAATGAATATTCATTCACCTTTAGCATATAATCACTCAGTGATGATAGTGTAGAATTTGAATTTCAAGGCATTCAATTATTTGCTAATTTTATTTATATATATTTTTATCATTATTAGATTGTGCGGTGGCTTAGTGGAACTAGAATTCCGTTAGGTACATAATTCTTTTAAGCGATCATTCCGAGTCCGTGCCGTATATTTTTTTTAATAATCACATCTTCCAGAAAATCCCGGAGGTCTAAATGGCGAACGACCCATTTTTTATGAATACATGTACTGCGAGATAATATGTGAACACATTTCCAATTCATGCATTTATCTTCGATTTTGGACAATAATGCCACCTACACATCTCCCCGGCCGTTGCCCAATTCATGCAAGTGGCATAAACCCAAAATTTTCGCAACAAAAATGCAGCGGGAACTAAGCCAACCTGTCCTTGGCTTGTCGAAACGATGCTAATCTGAATTTCTTATTACTATGCAGTTCTCGAAGGGTTTACAGAAAGTAGCTATCGCCATTAGGTATTCCACCGGTAGATTGGTTGGTTATTGACAATCACCGCCGTAACTTTCCATTTTCTGGATCCTATTTTTCCTTTCCATAAGTACTCTTCTTGTTGGCATCCAAGTCCATCACACCTACTGCCTATCTTTAAGAATTGATTTTTAGAAATTTACTTTGCGAGCAAAGACTTCTCCGAGACCTATTTAAATTAATTATGCGAGACATTATTTTTTCAGGCAAGTCATTATCACTCGACAACTTGATCTTACATCTCTCTAAAAATCTTCGAGTGAAGTATCACTCCAATAGAGTGAGATTTCCCTCCAGTTTCGAGACAAAACTGGTCCCCTCGTATCAAGTGGAACGTTACTCGAGGCTTCGAGTGAAACATTCCATCGGAGATTCACTCGAAGCGTTGAGTGATTGTTCTCTCTTTATGCTTTTGCGAGTAAAATATTGCGAAAAAATATTTTTTAAGGGCAATGCGATGATGAAAACAAAATTTCTGAATATGCAAGTGAAAATGGCTATGAAAAAAGAAGAAAACTTATTTACCCAGCAGAGGATCGAACACCGGACCTACCGCTCCACAGTCCACCACCTTACCACTGGGTTACCAGTTACTTGTGTCTCAAGGCAGATAATAGGTTTCAAATCCCCATTTAATTTTCATAAATTTAGACCGGGGATTCTTATGAGATTATCGTGAGGGCTTGGAAGAAGCGAAAGGAATCAATCTTTAGGCAATTTTAATGGCTACAACATTAAATAGTCAAAATATACTATCTATAGAAAAATATAAACATCAAAACACAACGAATGATAAGGAAAGCTGTTGTGGTTATAATCCCGCCTGCATATGGTATTGATTGTTTTTTATTGTCTTATTTTTTTGCACTCGTATGTAGAGCTTCTTTTGTTTCGCGCTGTGATGTACACGTACAGTTGATAATCGAATAAAAGCACATGTGCAGTTCTTTGTGTGAAACGGAATCGGGATGTCATTTTCACGCTCTTTCCCAATAACCTGAACGCTGGCACCTGCTACAAGAGGTTATGGGTATAAGTATTCCCGATTTTTCCGAGTGAACAAATCGGTTATCGAAAATGGCAGTGTCTACACCCTCCGTTAATGTTGAAAAAACTTGAAGGTTCAGGCAACTACAGGAATTGGAAATTTTCGATGAAATTATTACTAATTCACGAAGATTTATGGGACTGAATTAAGACTGACAGTAATAATGAAACGGTGAACAAAGACGCCAAAAGGGACTTGAAGGCTTGGGCAAAAGTTTGCTTAGCGGTCCAGCCAACCATCCAGTCCGTTATAAGAAGTACCACCAAGGCTAAGGAAGCGAGGGACAAACTTGAAGCTGCATATGAAGACAAGGGTCTTAGCAGACGTTTAGGATTGCTGAAGACGCTTTTTCGAATGAGGTTGGAAAATTCCGATCGTATGGAAGAGTACATAAATAAACTAACTTCTCTTTCCTATCAGTCATCATACATTGGACACCCCTTGGACGATGAATTTTTAGCCGTGATTATGCTTAGCGAACTGTCATCCAAATACGATCCTATGGTGATGGCTTTAGAAAATTCATCGTCATCTCTTACTTCGGATCTAGTAAAAATGAAGCTGAAACAAGAAGAAGCCCGTGGGGATGAAAATGATGCTGCGCTTCTTATGGCTAGAGGCATGTTCGCCACGAAATAAGGGTATCAAGTGAAGTGTTATAAGTGCTACAAACCAGGGCATAAAAGTTATGAATGTCCTTTAAACCAAGAGTATGCCGTACAAAAAGGCCCAAAGTCTTATTTCAAGGGAGGTAAACATGTGAAATATGAGAGTAAAGCAGAGAAGACTACGGTAAAACCAGGTAGTATGAAAGGCAAAGAGGTTAAGAAACCCTCGGCCTTTGTATCATTTTTAACTGCCTTAGCTGTAAATATGCAAATTGGAAGCTGGTATATAGATTCCTGTGCCAGTAGCCATATGTCGAACAACAAGGAATGGTTAAAAAATTATAATAATAATAATAGTAAAGTAATTACTGCCGTAAACGATGAGGTTATGATTAGTAAAAGCGAAGGTGAAGCCTCAGTGAATGTTATCAGTGGCACCAAAAAGATTGATAATGTTAGTTATGTCCCACAGTTGTCTACAAATCTCTTGTCAGTAAGCAAAATTGTCAAACAGTGTATAAATGTTCTATTTACTGAGAAGGGATGTGAAATGTTTTTGAATTCTTTTAAGAGCAATGGAGAAGTGGTTGCAACAGCATCAGAGGTAGTTGGAATTTACAAGTTGGATGAAATGAAGGACTCGGTTAATCTCTCATTAGCTGAAGAAACTGTGTCAAAAGAGCATGTGGAGGTTTAAATGAAGTGCTGTCTAACCAGCCTGTTCCAAGCAGCTACGACCTACGGCATAAGAGGTTAGGTCACTTAAACCATAGAAGCATGAATCTTCTGAGAGCAGGTATGGCTTCTGGGGTTAATTTAAAAAAAATATGAAAATGAAAGATGTTTAGCCTTTGCTCAGGGTAAACATGCTAAATATAGTCTCCCTAAAAGATCTTTAAATAGAACCAAAGAAAAACTTGGTAGAGTTCATTCAGACTTGTGTGGTTCAATGGAAGTTGCTGCTTTTGATGGTTCCCGGTGTATGCTTTTCTTTATTGATGATTTTACAAGGAAAATATTTTATTATGCTTTGAAATCGAAAAGTGAAGTGTTTAAGATTTTTCTCGAGTTTAAAGCAGAGGTTGAATTACAAACAGGTTTAAGGATTAAATTTCTTCGTTCAGACAATGGAACTGAATATATGAATAAAGATTTTGAGACTTATCTTAGGGAAAATGGTATAATTCATGAAACTACTGTTCCCTATACTCCCGGTCAAAACGGGTTAGCTGAACGCACTAATAGATCTATTCTAGAAATAGCAAGGTCAATGGTGTATGGTGCTGGTTAAAACAAAAAGTATTGGGCTGAGGCCATGAAAACTGCTGTGTACCTTAAAAAAAGGGCTCCCTCCAGAGCAGTTATGCGGCAGTTACCTGAGGGGAAGTGGTCTGAAAAAACTCTTAACTCATTTGAAATTTTTCGGTTGTCAGTCATATGTAAATGTGCCAAAAGAAACTAGGAAGAAGTTTGATTTAAAAAGTAAAATGAATATTTTTATTGGTTTCTGTGATCACACCAAAGGGTCCAAATTTGTTGATCCTGAAAATCCTAGAAAGATTGTGAAGGCAAAGGATGTTATATTTTTTAAAAATAAGTTTCAGAACTGAAATAGAATCTTAATCAACTGAAAGAGACTATGATTGCCAAAGATGAACCGAAAATGTTGTTTTCATAGTTAACCGAAAGACCACAATTTGAACATGGAAATGGTAAAAGTGATACAAATAAGGTCAATGTAGTTCAGAATGAATTTAGTAGTTCAGAATCTAGGTCAGATGCTGAGGAATCCGATAATGACCATTTTCAGCAAGATAAAGACCCAGATTATGTACCATCTCAGGAGGATATAAATACTTCTGAAAATGAAATAAATAATTCAAACGGTGAAGTGGGCGTAGTTAAAAGATTTCCTGTAAGGAACATACAACCCAAAGAATTTCCTGATCATGTCATGTACGTGGTAACTGAAAGTCCTATTGAGCCACTTAGTTACGAGGAAGACATGGCTAGTAATGAAAAATCACACTGGGAGTTCGCAACGCAAGACGAATACCAATCCCTTGTTAAGAACTATGTATGGGAGTTAGTAGATTTGCCTTTAGGTAAAAAAACCAATTAAATGTAAATGGGTTTACAAAATTAAGAAAGGTCTAGATGATCAAACACATAAATTTAAGGCAAGACTGGTAGCAAAAGGATGTTCTCAAAGATATGGTGTGGATTATATGGAGACTTTTTCTCCAGTCGTTAGATATAGCACCATTAAAATGTTGCTTGCCCTTGCTGCTGAATTAGACCTAAGAATTGATCACATAGATGTTAAAACTGCTTTCTTAAATGGAGACTTGTGTGAAGAAGTGTATATGTCACAGCCTATAGGTTTTGTTAAGGTAGGAGATGAAGGCAAAGTTTGTTTGCTAAATAAAGCATTGTATGGTTTAAAGCAAGCTGCGCACGCTTGGCATGAAAAAATTTGTGAAGTGTTGAAAGGTTTGGGTTTGAGTAGATCTGAATGTGAACCTTGTGTATATTATAAAGTAAGTGGAGATAGAGTATTAATTCTTGCTAAATATGGGGATGATTTTTTTATTTTTTGTAATGATACTAAATGGAGAAATGAACTAAAGAGGAAGTTGTTGAGTACTTTTGAAATGTCTGATCTGGGAATTTCCAAACAAATTTTAGGCATGAGAATTCAAAGAAATGAGAGTGGTATTAAAATTTATCAAAAGACTTATGTTAATCATGTTTTAAACAAATTTAATATGTCAGATTGTAAGGTAGTAAGCACACCAATGGAAATGGGCACCAAATTAAACAAATCAGATTGTAATCAAGTAGTGTTTCCCTATCAGGAATTAATTGGCTCGCTTATGTACTTAGCAGTCTGCAAAAGGCCTGACATATGTTACTCAGTCAGCTGGTTCAGCTAATTTTATAAGAATTATACAACAGAGCATTGCAATTTAGCAAAAAAAGTTCTCAGGTATTTGAAGGGTACCTCCAACCTAGGTTTATTTTATTATACAAGTGGAAAGGGAATAACTGGTTATGCAGATGCTGATTGGGGCAAAAATGTTGACCGCAAATCATATACAGGGCATGTGTTTACCTCAGGTGGTTGTGCGATATCTTGGGAAAGCCATAAACAGTGCACAATCGCTCTGTCCTCTACTGAATCAGAGTATATGACACTTGGAGAAGCAGCAAAAGAAGCCTTGTTTTTACGAAACATGTATAATGAGATTTTTTCCGTTGATAATTGTATTGTAATTTATAATGATAATATGTCTGCACAAAAATTGTGTGAAAACCAGCAACACCATCAGAGAACCAAACATATTGATGTGAGACATCATTTTGTTAGAGATGCTCTGCTCGAAAACCAAATTGATATACGGTACTTAAGTTCGGAAGAAATGGTAGCAGATTGTTTTTCAAAGGCCATACCAAAAACTAACTTAATGACATTTATTAAATCACTAGGTATTATAGAAGTCTAGTAAATAATGTGTATTTGTATTCACGAAATGGTTGTATTTTTGAGACATTCATTGTGGTTAAGGGGGAGTGTTGTGGTTATAATCCCGCCTGCATGTGGTATTGGTTGTTTTTTGATTGTCTTATTTTTTTGCACTCGTATCACTCGTATGTAGAGCCTCTTTTGTTTCGCGCCCTGACGTACAGTTGATAACGATAATCGAATAAAAGCACATGTGCAGTTCTTCGTGTGAAACGGAATCGGGATGTCATTTCCACGCTCTTCCCCAATAACCTGAACGCTGGCACCTGCGACAAGAAAAGAAAAACCCCACTGTTTTATTGGAAGGAAACGTGGTTAAACTTATAATACCTAAAGATAAATTTCTATAAAAATTTTTAAGGACTTCAAAAATATATTGTTAATAAATGTAACAAAAAATTAACCTCTAAGATCTACAAAAACATTCTATATTTTCAACAAGAACGATTAACCTGTGGAATATTTCGTTTCTGTTATCATTCGTTGAGTTATCATGTTTATATATATTTCCCTAATATCGCCGACCTGCCTTCTTTGATGACTTAAGTATGCCCGGAAGGGTTGGAACTGGGCGAAGCCCTCGATTCGAGTGAAGAGTCACTAACTAAGTTATTTAGAGAAGAAGACCAACGATTTCGTGAATGATATTTGATCAAAAATTCTTTTACTAAATTTTTGTGCAACAAATTTTACAAAAAATTGACGAAATGAATTTTATAAAAAAATATATAAAACAAACGGCAAATCTGATGAAATAATTTTCTTCAAAAATGTATGCATTGCTTTCGACCGAAGCTTTGGTGGTCCAAATTTATCAAGTCTTTTGACACATCACCCTGTACCTATACCATTGTATGCTGGTTTTGTACCCCTATCCTCGGCCCCGGGACAAGATCCATGGGATGCCGGCAACCCTAATCGCATAAGTCCACGCAAGAGAGTGGGGAGAATATTTTCAATTAGGGTCCGCACGTTTTCTCGGCTACTGGTGGGAGTCACGACCGGTTCTCCGATCGACCCACCGCTCCCCCAACGCCGTCTGCTGAAGGATGCGATACGCTTCCTGCCTCTCGGTGATGTAACGGTTGGGTGGGGTGCAGCAACACGTCACTCGGACCAAAGCAGCCAAGAAGGGAGGCGAGTTTAAAACACTCCTTCTTTTATAAAAAGGCATCGTCTTGGGGGGGGGGGGGTCCCTTCGCCATTTCTCAATCGAGTGCCTTGCCCATTCATTTGTCATTTCCTCCGCCATAGGAGGATATATGGCAAGGATTCGTGCATGAATCACTTAAGAGGATGGGCCGTCACTGCACTTGTAGCACTGACGGCCTCCATGAAAAAATGCACTCCAAACAGGTTTTCCTCCGTCGGGGAGATGAAAAACTGGCGGTGGCCGCAGTATCTTGAGTTTCCGACAAACAGAAGATGACGTGCCTGCAATTCTAATTTGATGTACTGACATCCCTTGGTTTGAACTTATTACGTATTAATAACTTTGAATTGATCTTACAATGAATCCGCTACAAATACACCTTTGATAAATAACTCGGTGATATCATACATCATAAAAATGATAGCTTTATAATACCGGTGTCTGATTTTTCTATTCTACATACTTAACGGTCGAACATTGTGTATCATCAACAGCAGTGCAAGAAATAGGCGTAATTATGAGCTTTCGTGATTGATAACAACGGAGAGTGACAAGAGTTCTAGATAATCAAGGTCCTAGTGGCCTCGAGTTCATGCATTCCGAATCAAACATGTGATGAGAAGTACACGCCGACCTATTCATTGAGATAGCTACCTATCACTTTGCACTAGCATATTAAAGTAATATATCCACTTCGCGCGATTACACATTTATTTTAAATAAAAATACGTAATAAATTTAGTAAAAAATAATCTAGTTTCAACACATTTCAATTACATTTGTCGTCTAAATCCTGATGAACGTCGTAATTCTGGAATTTATCATTGGAAAATGGATTGGGTGTAATTCATAAAGAAGACAAGAAGTGGCAAGTAAATTTAAATGAAAGATTAATCCAAACTATCAATGAAAGCAGAGGAGCTGTGACTCCTATGCATTCATTTCGGTTATCCAGATGGCCATCGATAGGGAGAGTTACAATCTCGTGAACATGAGCGTGTTGTCCAAGATTTGAACTCTCCCTGTCGATGGTCACCTGGATAACCGAAATGCATGCATAAAAGTTAAATTTCTTATTAATTTCATCCTCATTCTTCTTCTCTCAAGTTTGGATTATTATTTTATTTAAATGGATTGGGTGAACGCAGTGCCATCCCGTGGGTAGTGCGACAGGTGCCCCGCGCCTATGGGACTTGCCTTTTTCAGACGGCACGGGGAAGCCCGCCTATTACTCGAAATTACCTGCTACTTACAATTAGTATACATGCAAATTTCATGAAATCATTAGTCAGTTTGTTGGTTATTTTCCTTCTTTCCATGAAATATGCTTAAAACTATATCAATAAGGGAATGCAAAGTTAAGGGGGCCCCTGACTTTCGTTTGCACATGGCCCCTCAATCACCAGGTACGGCCCTGGCCGTGGACGGTTCAATTAGGAAACAGCACGAGAACATTATGCATATATCTTCGTTCTCTCCCTTTAACATTTGCATCGATTCTACAATAGCTCTGTTTAAAAGAGCTTGAAAAATGCTTTTGATGAAAAGTTGCTAAAAAAATATCAAACGCGTTGCAAAACTTTCAAACTCACCAGCGGTGGAAAATTGATTAACGGAAAATACAGTAGAATTTTTTTATATCAGCTTACTTTGCATTTGAATATACG
Organism: Pyrrhosoma nymphula; assembly: GCA_963573305.1. Classification (NCBI taxonomy): domain Eukaryota; kingdom Metazoa; phylum Arthropoda; class Insecta; order Odonata; family Coenagrionidae; genus Pyrrhosoma; species Pyrrhosoma nymphula. The sequence continues at coordinate 79,985,911 of OY754334.1, read as the reverse complement.
AGGACTTATAAATTGACTTGTATCATCGAGAAAAAAAGCCCCCATATTTGGCCTAAGTGAAAAGGCCAACTCGAAAAAATTCAACTGAATGTGATCATGTAGGCGATAAAATGTGCCAGTATTAATGCTAGCAAAAATGATCACGTACATCGGTATCTCACGCATATGCAAATACCCTTGTCCTAATAATTTTTCTGAGCGCGTTAGTGATCAATGACGAGTGGATCAACTTGTGGACGAGTCTAGTCATTCTCACGGGAAAAGCAAATCCCTTCACCGCTGGACATGAGTCCCTGCCCTTCTCGCAGCTGGCTGACGCAGGGCACGTCCCAAATGGGTCGATACAGTGGCCGAAATCGTGGTTTATGCCTCGAAGTTGCAGAATACCTTGACGGATTTCTCGTGGAATCTTGCGGAGCTCGGGGAATAAGCTGTGAAATGTCGGTTGGCCACCAGTCCATTTTCGCATCCATGACTGGAAACAGATGGAATAATTTACTATTCGCGTTCACTGCCGTGCGCTGGGAACTTATCGGAAAAGAATGAGTTGTGTGCGTTCTGGGGCAAATCCGTCGTTATGAAATTTTTCCTCCATATTCCCACGGCGAAGGTTCACTTTCTAGAAAATTAATTTCAATACGGCTAGAATGGTCTTGCAAAAATCCGCGACCAAGATTTCGCCGCTGGTATCCGTGAAAAATTAAATTCATTATAAAGATTAAGTTGAGTCATCAAACTCAAGTGAAAATTTCTAACCATGTATTTTCTTAGAACAATACTGTGATGCATTCATCAGAAGAGCAAATCTTAATGTCACACTCGAGAACACAAGTTAACATACTTAACTTCTCTCTGTGGTTTCTCAGAAAAAGACACTGGTACTTTCAACTGAAGAGCCAACTTTTATTTCACGCTCAAAAATACAAGTTAATAGACTTGACTTAGAGTCTTCCATTTATGGACGTAAAAAATAAGTGAAAGACTTAGCTAAGGACTTTTTCTGTAAAATTTGGCATAATTTGATGCAACGTGGTTATGAAAATAAAATTAACCTCTAAAGGAGAAGTTTTTGTCCCTTTAATGAAATTTGACAATTTAGAATGTCAAAGTGCTGGCTGAAGGATAGGATGTTATCGCCTCCAGTTTTACGTAAGGAACATAGGATGTTATCGCCTCCAGTTTTACGTTAAATACCAAGAAGTTCGTCCTCATTTTCAGTTAGTTGTACCATATGTATAATCGTATTGATGTAATGATATATTAAATATATTTCATGAATATCGCCGTACATGCTTTGCACTCTACTGGAATTCAATTAATATCTAGCAAAATTAATATTTAATCAATCATGTTATTAAAATTCCTGCGTTTTGTTGCAGTTGCTTTTCATATATAAAGAACTAAGGCTTGAAAATGGGTACTTTCACTACTGGGGAAAATGGGTATTTTTAAGGGTTGAAAATGGGTCTTTAAAAATCCCTGAAAATACAAATTAGATTGTCAAGGACCTCAGAAGCCCTTGCAAATTATATCGAGCAATTTCTCCGGGATATTATCTATTCCAATTTTCTTGATAGGCAATTATCAATGTAACCTTATTATTTTCTCACTCGAATTTGTCTTTCTCTGTAATTGTTTTCTCCCGTCATCTGAATTGACATGCTTCTCGTACTTCTCACGATCATTTACTAATTCATTCATATTCTAATTATCATAACATTTATTATATCTCTAGTCTTATATTTAATCCAATTATTTCAATGCTATAATTAAATTGAATAGCGTTGAGATTCACCTGCCCTAGCCCGTTGATTAACTTCCTATATTATATAATCTCGTATCACACTTTCTCAAGATATTGCGATTACTTTAAAGCAGGCTTTTTTTAGAGACATATTTCAATTTTGGGGATTATTTAAAGGAAAGGAACATGTGTATATTTTACTGACTTTGGATTTGCGTAAAGAAATACATTTATCAAATAAAAGATGTAACCCTTTTCCAGGTAACTGCTGATTGATTTAGGCCGAGGTTAATTAGTTTTGAGTTTTATTAAATTTAAGTTAAGTGGCAAATACACTTTTATGGTGCTATAATTTCTTTCACAGGAATCTTAATACGCAGATTAACAGTTAAAAGTTTGATGCTTGCTTCTTACATGGCAGTTTACAAGTATACATTGTATATCAGATTAGTTTATTTTATTGCTCTTCATAGAAGCCATCCGGTTCAGTTTATCATGCGTGATCATCGACCTTGAAGTAGCAACGAATTGGCAGTCAAGCGTTTCATAATAGGGTTCAAATTATTATCTCAAACAGAAATTATAAAGCAAAATTAGCTGCTTCAACAGTTTAATGCGAACGTATGCCACGCAATTTACGTTCGCAAGAGAAACTTACGAAGTAGCTAAGATCATTTTATAATGTCTGTATTAACAATGTGTGGAAGTAACAAAGTTCGTTTTCTGATTACGGCGACCTTTTACCAAGTTAAAGCCTCAACATTCGATTTTAACCCGACATAAAGTCTAGGATTTAAGGTGTTCGATGCAGCTCTTGTAGATTTTTGGAAATGACACCAAGGTAGTAAGAAGGAGAATTTCTTTCCACCTGCAAGCATTCGTTTAGAATTTCGAACTCAATTCAATCTTTAAGACATCTGACCTAGTAAATAACTTTCAATGTGTTCACGGTTAACTCCCATTTTTTCGTTAATGCATGTTGTCATTCCAAGCGTTTGTAGCGGGCGATCGAAATAAAATAATCGACTAGGATAATGGCATCATGAGCACAAATGAGAGTACTTCGTGACATTGTATGCTCGGTACTCATGAAAACATAAATAAATTAATGATTTTTACTTCGAAAAAATACTAATAAAAACTATATTTGTTCATATATATTCGTACAAAGCACTGTTTAATATATTTGGAAGCTTTTGGTGGATTCCAAAGTACCTGCTACCTGAGTTAAGCCACCATCATAGCATAGAAAAAGCATTGCCATAAAAATCAGCATAATGTATAATAATTAATCTTTAAAGCAATTTAAATCTTCAAAATAAAATTTAAAAAAACAATGCAATATACTTTGCTAAGAAAGCGGTCATTTTTGAAATTCCCACAAACCTATTAATGAATTTAATATGTTTCTGATAAAACATAGTACACTTTAGGTTACATATACAAAAATGATCTTTTGTACATGGCTACTCTTGGCCTAGGAACTGCACATTTTTTCATTTTCATAAATAGTACATACATTGTGCATGCTTAGATTCATCGTTAAGAGTTGGTACATTGCCACTTCTTGCATAAATAATCTCAAAACCTTAAATATATAAAGATTACTCAAGAGTAACAGCCTAAACGATACAAATAAGTGATAAAAGTGCTCACAACTTCTTCGCAGAGCCATAAATCTGATTATTTTTTCTGCTAAATCACGGCACGCTTCAGGGTATTCCAATACGCACCACTACAGCAAATTAAAACAAGCACCTAGTTCCTTTAAAGTCTCTCCGATGTTCACTGTGGAAGAGGAAGCCTGGATAGATTAAACGGCTAAAGCTATCGGTGCCAAGTCTTGGGATATGAGTTGGAATCCCAATCCAGGGGTCCAAGTCGTGAATCTTTCCTCCATGACAAAAGAATATTGTCACTTTTGTTACCAAGGATGACTTAGTTAGCTTCCTGACGAATTTGACTACGCTTGGTGGTCGGAACGATTTTTGTTTACGGGCAGTTTTACGTGAAATTTGGCATACGGTTTCTCATTAGTGATATCTATAGATCGAAGTTTTTAAAAATTGCATCACACAGATTTTGTTTTTTTTGGCAACTCAATACCATTTTATCACGTAGCCTTATGATATATAGTTCGTAATAATTCAATCACTTATGTACAGATTTTCTTCTAAACACGAAATTATGCATTTCTCATTATTGCTATTGCTATCAATATATCACGGTGTCACGCCGAGTCAAATATTTAAAAACAACATACAATATAAATACGTCTTAATTTCGAATACCGCACCGAAAACTCTAGTCATAACATGCTTTGATTGAGGACAATAATTTTAAAAGATAATCATTGTATAGTTTCCATTACTACCGGAACGGTGAGTTCCAACGCATAAACAAATATACTGAAGTAAATGTGGTTCAAGAATGTTTTTGCGGCTTACTTAACAAATGGTTAAAATGTGCACTCAATTACCCACAATTTCCGCTTCAGTCTTCAAGTAGTTTGAGCGAGATACCATGTCACATAAATTTCAATGAATTTGGTTTTATAGTAAAGAAAAAGATCTCATCTTTCTAATGGAACTGACATATCATCTACAATCTACATATTCCAGTATTTTCCAAGGTAAATTCATAAAAATGGGAACTGTTTTTCGTGGGATGTGGTCAAGGTTCTAAATAGTGGATATCGGGTTCGTTCCAGTGTGACTCCAGCATATCGGGTGATACATTCCCATGGGCGGCAACGGGTGTGGAGAAGAGAATTTATTGACGGCGTTACGACTAATGAGAAGTGGGAAGAAATCCCCTCTTAATTGATGAGTCCGAGAGCTTTCTTGCTATTGTGCTCAAGGGCCCGTTCAGTAACAAGAGATTGAGAAAAAATCCCACCTTGAATGACTCGGGGTTATCCGACCAATACGCGGTGTACCGATATATCGGTCTGCAATCAATATATCGGTCTGAAAACCGTAATATCGGGGGATGCGCTCCAAAGGGATAAATTAAACCGCAACGCATAGTCGGTTGTGGTTCTCAAACAGTACCGGTAAATCGGCGGGTATATTGGCCGCGACAACCGATATTTAGAAGCTAGGATGTGGTACAGCAATGCGATCCAGATAGATATTATTTTTTAAAACTGAGGACGTTATTAGACGCTGAAATAAATTGATATGTAGTAAGTTTTCACAATTATTCAAAAGTACGTAAAAATGTGAGTAATTCATTATATCAGGTTTTTATAAAATATAAAAAATACCTCCAAAGGAAGCCATTTCCAGCGTACTGCTTGAAGTAATTAAGTCAAGTAAAAACCTCGAGTATGCATATTAGGTGAATTACTGAGAGGTTAAGTCATATAAAATAAAGTTTTTGACGTCATAAATATTACAATACGTACTTCATACATCTTACAACTACTGAAATTTCAAAATATAATTGGAATATTGTCTCTATTATAACTAGAGAAAAATCTCGTGCAAATTATCTTTTGAGCCGTGTACGTATTCTTTGCATAAGAGCGAGTATTTACATTATTTGTTGCCACAAGCAGAAAAATATGCAGTATTTGCATCCCCATCTGTTTCTTTTTTACGTAAATTTTGCCTATTCGTGGTTGCCTTAAGCTCTTTTCCGATAAACTGAAATCACCAAGGGCATGTAAAAAATGGAATTTTTGAATCACTGTGCTAATTTTCAATGTAGTATGTATTCAAAGGTCATATACAAAAATCTAGATTCATCAACAGGTTAAATTATAAAGCATTTCACATCTGTCAATTTATTGCTTTATTTATTTTCTAATGAATTTTATCTCCTATAAAAGCCTAAAATCGCTGCTTTTCATTCGCGTTTAGGGATACTCTGTAATGGAAACGTTAACAAAAGGTTAGCACCTGCCCTTAGAGCATGTGAGGAATGTGAATACCTAACTTTCAATCTATCCGTATAAATGACCCCGAATTCTTCCCATTTGTGCCTCTGGCAAGTCGTTACGTATCACGAGCTATTTGCTTCACTTCTGCTGTAACTTTCTCGTTTTTGGAATCCGATCCGGTTTTAATGGATTCTGTCAAACTAACTGAGAGCACATGTTCCCTCAATTGCCTGAAAGTACCTAATAACTTCGGAAGCATTGTACAAGTTACGTATTCGTTACCCCCATCGCTGTTTTCATTCACACCATAGCCTATTGGGAAACGGTGCAAGGAATGCGTAAAAAATACTCAGCAGCCGCTCAAACATACGCCAGAAATACTTTACTTGCATCAAATTGCGCGGGGGAATTACAAACGACCTATTTGCGGCAGT